>OU026138.1:4102500-6951250 GCA_907269095.1 Blastobasis adustella
GCGACACATCCAGCTATAAACAACGTACTGTTTATGGCACGCCACAGGGTTCAATTTTGGGTCCGATAGAGTACATTATTTATGTAAACAACATGGCCAAACTAGTAAAAAACTGCTCTATGTATCAATTTGCTGATGACACTGCACTCGTTGTAGCACATGAAGACCTAACTTTTGCACAAAAACAACTTCAATGTGACCTCGATAGGGTGAGCAAGTGGTCACATGACTCTGGACTTGTGCTAAACGCGGAAAAAACCAACTTACTGTACGTACACTCACCATATAATAGAAATAAAACAACTCCTGAGATATTTACTCACAACCATGACTGCTTGCACATGGCGCGACCCGACTGTGGTTGTCCTCTAATCACCTTGGTTGACCACGCAAAGTACGTTGGACTTATTGTCGATAACAATTTTAATTGGAAGCTGCACGTCGACGCTGTATGTGGTAGGCTTCGATCACTCCTATCAAGGTTTAATATACTTAGGCACCGTCTACCAACCAAAATCCCAATCTTGATCTATAAAACTATGGTTGACCCTGTAGTATCGTACGGGTTAAGTACATACGGGAGAACATTCCCCACGTACATAGAGGAAATTTATAAATTACAAATAAGAATAGTAAAGACAATCACACCAATACATATTAGAAATAAATTTAAAAACAACCTCCACAAATTATTTACATATAATAACGTCTTACCTGTACAAAAACAATTCGAACTCAATATTCTCAAGGAATACAATAAAACTGAAATGCTAAATTCACTCTCACTGAGCCAAATACATCACGATCGCATTCACCTAAGATCAATGGCAGCTCAGAAATATCTGATTCCACAAAGAAAAAACTATTACGGATCGCGCACTGCTAACTTCGTAATACCCACATTACTGAATAAATTGCCTTATAAACTTAGAATTATGTATGGTAATAAACAGTTTCCCAAAAAAATTAAAAACGGCTACAAAAACCAACTACTATAAAATTTGTATGTGTATGTGTGTGCGTATATATATATATACAGGGTGTCCCGTAAGTCGACGTCAAGCCGGAATCGGGTGATAGTCCAAATCATAACAGTTACTAGAAAAATAAAAAATAAAATCTAAGTCTTGAATTTTTTAAATTATAGGCATTTCTTTTTTTTTCGAGAAAATGTACACCCTGTGATGGTTTTTTAACTTCTGTTGCTACAAATCTTAACTTTTTTTCAATTTTATTTTTCTTATGTAATCCCGAATAGTGCTAATCTAACCTATTACTTAGAATTCCAAGTCAACTGCTCCAGCTTGGAAGAAAGTGTCACATTATGCCGTACAATGAATAGACAATTAATATTTCGTCCAACTTTAACGGACTGTACTGAAAAAAAAAAAAATACGCCAGGTTGGCAAGTAGCACTAAAAGTTGACGCATTTAATAAGGATTCTAAAATTGTATAATACTTGCTACATTATTTCTTTGATTACGGGGAAAAACAATACCTTCAAGAAACCCAGTTTCGAAAATTTTTTCTTTACCTACTAAAAATTATTCTAGTGCGTTCAAAGCTTGCCTAAGACCGAGTGAGACGGAGAGTCATTCATGAAATGTGAGTGAGAAAAGTGTAAAAAGAAATGCCTATAATTTAAAACATTCAAGACTTAGATTTTATTTTTTATTTTTTTAGTAACTATTATGATTTGGACTATCACCCGATTCCGGCTTCACGTCGACTTACGGGACACCTGTATATATAAATAATCGAGGACAAATTCACACAGCGCCATGTAGCCCCAACGCTTGTGCTATGGGTTCTGGATGGCTGATATACTACTTAAATACTTTTTGGATATAATATACTTGTTGTACATCAACAACAAGACCCGTAACGGAAGATAAAGTTCATCATTTCAATTTCTGCCCGGCCGGTGATCGAACCCGGGACCTCTTGCGTGGCGGACCGGTATGTTGACCACTGAACCGCTCAGGTCGTCCTAAAAACACCACTCTGTACATGGACCACTCCACTGCTCTTCGCTATTCTTGCATTGTGTTCAATAACCGGTTTCCTTGTATCGTAGTGATAAGATGCTCGGGCGCGGCGAATGTTGTCCCGCCTGCCGTCAGATGAATAAATGACAAACGTAGCACAGAAATATGAGAAGAATTATTATACAACTATTGTTACCTATCGTTGTGTCATTTGTTGGCGGGTGGGCCGGTGGTCGCTGCGCGAGGGTTTATGTACCTACAAACCTATTGTTATACTTAAGTTAACATACTCGCCAGGCTTAGCACATTACAAATCTTTAGTAGATTTAAGTGCCTGAACTAATTGAATTGTTATATTTATTGTTGTCTAACTTAAATAAAATAAATAAACATAAAAAAAATATGTCATTGGCGATATTCATACGGAAATAGGTAGGTAGCTTACGCCAATAATTACAAGAAAGGGGTTATGGATATTATTTATAAAGCCAATCAAAACTTTCATATTTTTGGTGTCTTAGAAACTTTAGGAATAAATTGTGGCCCTGATAAGGGCCTCTTATGTCACTACGGATCGTTTCAGCTCAAAACATCAACGTTCCATGTCAGTGTCGCACGATTGCTATACTGTTTAGGAGCTCATTAATTTCGTCAACTCCTTGACAAAATTTCGTTTGTCTTTCCTTTTTCACCACGATCTTGTTGATTTTTCGGGTGCACTTCTTTCTTCGACGCAGCAATGACGAATTTTTGTTGCCCCCATTTTCTTCAAGTCTTCGTGATATTCTTTTCAATTTCCTGTCATACTTTTCCAGGCGATGGTCGGTATTTCGTGAGGCAGTTCGCGCGGGAGCCATGTCTGAACGAGCAATGAGGTGTCGCAAGCAGAGCGTATGTCTTTATGCGGGACGGCTATTGGCCCAGTCGCGTGATTCCTGCAGACGAGTGAAAGAGATAGCGCTATATACCTCTTTCAGCGGACCTAGCAAATACGTTACCTTTATAGGTATTCTTTTTTTAACATTACGAAAGTCTTGGCATAAGATTCTTAAGTGTTGACTTTAACTCCAGTTTTATATTAACTTTTTGGTTTTTGCATAATTGCAGCTTTAATTTACACCCTATACCTAGTACTGAAACTGCTGAAACGAAATAAAGCAGTTTCGGGTTTTCCATCTGCATTGGATCATAAAATAAAATGAATAAAACCAGTACCTACTAACTTCTAAACAAGAAAATTATAAGTACCTATATTAAATATTCAATGTTAGTTGGTTTTATTGATTTATAATTCTTTGTTAATTTGTTATGCCGAACAGAACGGTGATCAAACCACAAGCTCGTTGACAAACGACATCTTCGATTTGTTTCTTTCTTTCTTATAACTACATATAAAACGACATTCTATGTCACCAAAGAAAGTGATAACGTTCAAAATAATTAGATACTAAACTAGGTAAATAAGAATTAAACGATACACTAGGTTAAGAAAGTAATAATGACTGAGATGACGGTGGATGATAAAGGGTACAACAATAGGTAATTTTATTATTCCTGTATAGCGCATATTTGACATCATATATGCCACAAAGTCTTTATTTACAAGGAAGAGGTTATGGATATAAGTAATTCATAAATCCATGAATAGTTTTCGTATATTTTGGTATCTCAGAAACTTCAGGAATAAATTGTGGCCAAGAAAAGGGCCGTTTTAACCGGATACTGGAAGACCTCTTCGATTTCGTTTTCGGGCTCAGGAACCTCAAATACATACTCCGGAGGCGGCGAGTAACAACTACTTGTTGGACTGGGAAGATCTAACCAGTCGTCGCTCGCTTCCAGGTCATCATCGGGATCGGAATCCCATGACCATGACATCTTTGAAGAATTTAAATTGTCCACCGACCAGCTGAACGGAGACTCCGCTACAGCCTGTGAGTAACCGGAGCCGCTGGCAATGGCAGGCAGGCTAATGTCCATCGTGTCGTTGTCAAAAAGTTCTCCATTGCTGTTGCGCCTCGCACGGTTAACGACAAAATGAATAGTCTAACTCATTTTCTTCTTCTCGCGCGAACTCTTCACTGACCGAAATATTACCCTCTTTATTTTTCTGTGATGCCTGTAAATGTCTCACCAGCAATTCAGTAACACCGTCGTCAAATATAAATTCGAAATAATCAATAATTTTAGGTTTCAAGTTATTGATTGCACCCTGTAGGGTTGCCCACGGGTTGCCACATGCTGTGGTTAGGTTAGATATCCCTGGAGCTTCATGTTCAAAAAGTATCGCGAATTTTGAATTTCCGCGTGCTACGTATATTTGATTTTTGATTTTTTTTGTAGCGGTATGTTGGTACTTATGTCCCTTACTTATGCTCACAAGGTCGGCCATTTTTATTGTTTAGTTAATTCTTGGCAGCTGTTTTGCTTGGATATGTTTTGGCTCTATTCCAAAATATGGATCAAAGAATCTGTATCAAATTTTGTGTGAAAAACAAAATAAAGTGCGCGAACGCATTTCGAATGTTGACTGTGGCATATGGTGAAGCTACCTTGGACCAAAGCAACGTTTATCGGTGGTACAAAATGTTCTCAGATGGCCGAGAAGATGTGAAGGACGAACAGAGTGCTGGACGCCCGAGCATGTCAACAACAGACGAAAACATTGATAAAGTGTAGAAAACATACGAGCCAATCGACGAATCACCGTTAGAGAAGTTGCTGAGGACCTTAACATATCGATTGGCTCGTGCCATTCGATTTTAATCAATGATTTGGGCATGAGTCGGGTCGCCGCGAAATTCGTGCCAAAATTGCTCAATTTCGGCCAAAAACAGCATCGCGTTAACATTTCTCGCGCGATGTTGGACTCGGTCCGTGACAACCCAAATGTGCTTCAGAGGGTCATAACTGGTGACTAATCATGGGTTTTAGGTTATGACGTGGAAACCAAAGCTCAATCACACAAGGATAGTACGGTTAATAAGGAATATTACCTGCAAGTTATGCTCAATTAGCGCTAAGCAATCTGCCAGAAACGCCCGGATTTGTGGAAGAACAAAAACTCACACATCGTTGCTTGTACTCGAATATTTAGCCAAAAATAACACAGTAATGGTGCCGCAGCCACCGTATTCCCCAGACCTAGCCTCTTGTGACATTTTCCTGTTCCCAAAACTTAAGAGGCCCATAAGAGGACGACGCTACGCCACGATTGAGGAGATAAAGACGGCATCAAAGGAGGAGCTGAACAAAATCA
Organism: Blastobasis adustella; assembly: GCA_907269095.1. Classification (NCBI taxonomy): domain Eukaryota; kingdom Metazoa; phylum Arthropoda; class Insecta; order Lepidoptera; family Blastobasidae; genus Blastobasis; species Blastobasis adustella. The sequence goes on from OU026138.1 coordinate 4,107,749, forward strand.
CAAAATATGATTTTTCTAAGTGCTTCGAGGATTGGAAAAAACGTTGGCACAAGTACATTATACCCGAGGGGGAATACTTTGAAGGGGACAAAATAGATATTCATGAACAAAAAAATTCTTTTTAAAAAAAAACAAAATCGCGTTACTTTTTGAACAGACTACGTATATGTTTTATTTTAAAAACTTCGATCAATTCGTGAAGGGGACGAATTGCCTTTTATTTCTGCTTTACAATTTTCTAGCGGCATGATAGATATAAAGTCTACTCATAATTTTGCTCCAATTTACAATTATCTCATGAAGAGTGAGATGATTGGGGAATTTCCTAAAACAATAAACGATACATTAGAGACAGAAATACATTTACCTACTGTGTCGTGTACGAATAGGCTAAACAAAAGGAAGTTTCGTGAAGAAAATGTTCTAAAACTGATCAACTAGTTTATACTTTCGACACAAATAGGAACCAGATATTACTAATTACATCACAAATAAATAAACAACAGCATAAAATATTACCTATGTAACTTACCTTAAATAACTCATTGCAAATAGTATGAAAATAAACCTTATTTTGCACAATAACAATAAACTGCAGCTCACGGTTATCACTTTGCAATGACTAAGAAAACACGCAACTGCTAAACTCGACGTGATAAAAGAACTCAAACTACCCTCAAAAACTCACATATATTTCAATAGTGGGTGTGTCGTTAACGGCACAGTAAGCGTAAGTACGTTACGTATAAACATGAAATTATTATCTTGTATTATTGGCTAATACATCACTATAATGAGATCCGGATATAAAAATAATTCAGGTAGCTTTTAAACTCTTTATTATCTGAACGGAACATCTAAGCTTCATGGTGTGAGACATCATCTTTATACCGTGGTAGTTGGTGCACTCTCACACTGAGCCCTTCCCATTAAGACTGGGGTAATTATACTCAGCCTCCATTGGTTAAGTATCATCCCGGTGAGGAGGTTGCGATTATAAAGGTCGGTAACATGCTCACACCAAAGCAGCCCATCGATTTCCACGCTTCAATAGGGACTCCATCGAGTCCAACGGCTTTCCGGATCTTCTTCATGCAGAGAAGAGCCGCCTCGACGTTCTCAGGCGTTATCGGTGGCACAAGTCCTTGATTCGGAGAGAGGTCCAGTGGATGCACCTCTTTATACTGCTTATTCAGCACTCGTGGAAATACGAGCGCCATCTCGCTTTTACCGCGCGGTCACTGCGTAACATATTACCTTGGCAGTCATTTACATAGCGAGAAATGGAAATATCCTGTGCCACTTATATGAGTCTACCGCTCAGACGATTCCAACTTATCGAACAAAGGACGTAAGTGGTCTCGTCTGGTTCTAGCTACCGCTCGTTTGCTGGCACGTTTGGCATCCCTGTACGCAGCGTAGTCTTCACGAGATCTCTACGCTTGCCACTTTTTAAAGCGAGTTTTCTTCATGCTTAATTCCCTCTGGACTGCGCCGTTCCAGAACAAGCTCTCCTTGTCAAGCCTGCGTCCTTTATTATCTACTATCGCAACTACTACTTAATAATATGTTCAGGAATAAAAAAAAAATTTGAATAGCTTTTAAACTGTTCATAACCTGGACTGCAAATTTCACGACTTTTTAAAATTTTCGACGTAGACTGTAAGTATTTACCACGATCATTATTTTCATGTTACACAAAGCTTCATCACAGCACATAACAGTCCACTGCAGGACTTAAGGCTTTTCCCGGGAAGGTTATTGTCATAACCTCCACACTTTGACTGCCGGTCCCATCAAACCACGTTAAACATACGGACCACTGATATATTATGATTGCCTTAGTGCAGGGCCCACAGTTAATTTAGGTAGGTATACTTACTATTCTTGTTTTGTTTGTTCCTACATGTATGTAACCTATTAAGGCAAATAAATTTATACTTTTTCTTAATTGATTTTTATTATTCTTTTAACAACTTTTTCTGTCAAGACCAAGGTATGTTATAATAAATAAATAATAGTACAAGCGCAAATTGATTATAGCCTTTTTTTATATGTTAAGATTGAATATTAAATTAATATCTTGTAATGTTGGCTAATACATCCGTGATCCTGGTATGAAAAGAACTTGGGTAGCTTCTACTAAGACTTCATAACCAGGACGGTACATTTCACAATTTTTTTTATTTTCGTTTTAGTCTGTAAGTATTTACCACAATCATTATTTTCATGTTACTCAGAGCTTCATCATCACAGCCTGTAACAGTCCACTGCAGGACTTAAGGCCCTTCCCACCCAAGTGGAGGTTATTGCCATAAGCTTCACGCTTGGCCGGCGGTTGGAGATCGCAGTGTAATAAATATAATAATAAAAGACGTTGCTGCCCATTTTCCAGCCTACCCTAGATCTTTTGCCTCGATAGCTCGCTTTTCGATACCCACGAGTGTAAGGGGTTCCTGCAAATTTACTCTGCCATATACCACACACACGGCCAGCTTATTTACTAACTTTTTTACATACATATTGTGCTCTCGCCTATTTGACAAAGAGTAAACTGAAAACCTAGAAATTTTAGTAGCAGTAAGAACATTAAAAACCCTACGAAAAATAACAATATGGCGTCTTCCTGTCAAGATATGGATCTCTTCTTCTTAGTCGGTCCCTCTCTATTGAGTATCGTGACTCCTGAGTTTGTCAATTAACTGCCTCCGCCGCTGCTTTCCGCCGCTTGGTGTAGTGCACCGCTGTCCGGTATTTCCAAGGCGAACAGATCCGACCACCGCTTTGAATTTCGGCCAAAGCGGTCTTTTACGCTCTATTTATCATACAAATCTTTTTAAATCTTTTGCCTAGACTGTGAGTACTCTCTTATTGTTTACATTTTACGCAGAGCTGATTTCATATTTTTTTGTTTACATACATATTGTGTGCCTACTTGACGAAAAGTAAACTCAACATCTAAAATTTAAAAAAGCAGTAGTAACACTATAAGCCTACGAAAAATAATAATATTACAACTTTTTCTGTCAAGACTACGGTATGTCATCTATATCTATTCTAAACATTTGATAATATATTTAAAAAGTGCGTCTGCATATTGAATTTGTTTACAAAAAAGTAAATTAGGGCGATGAAGAAATAGTAATACAACAAGATTTTGAAAAATTATTGTTTGTCTGTTTGTTCATTTGCATTAGCTAATCTCCTCGCTAGATAAGTGTATTTATTAAGCCTCGGCAACTTATTTTTGGAAACTGAAAAATCTGAGGTAGACTCATAATAGAACAGACGAACTGTAAGAAATATGGACATGGAACCGAATGGATTTTTATAGGGTTTTCACAGTTTGGTAGTTTCGGATCCATTTTAAAATCTAGGCCATGTTTCATCTAATACGGTTGGGTAGACTAGAGGTACAGCTTGACCTCTCCGTAGTACCTACTAGCTTTTATATATTAGGGAAGTAGATTCAAATGATCGTTCGGGAGAAAGATCATCATCATCTTGGCGTTAATGTCCCGGTTGTGCTCTCGAGAACGAGAGCCCGGGGTCCGCCTTTGACCATGATCCAGGATTTGGCAGGTCAAGTAATTACAGTGGAGCGACTGCCATCTGACCTCCATGACCCTGTTACCAGGGGAACCTGACCAGATTGGATCATGGTTACACATACAGTCGCCTGGATGTGCAGGTTTCATCACGATGTTTTCCCTCACCGTAAGAGCATCGGTTAGTATTCAACTAATGTACATAACTCAGAAAACAGTCATTGGTACATGGCCGGAGCGGGATTCGAACCCGGGACCTCTGGCTTACGAGTCGGATACTGTAACCGCTCGGCCACCGACGCTCCTGGAGAGAGATGAACAGCCCTAAATATTATTTCCACGCTGACGAAGTCGCGGGCAAAAGAAATAAATGGTAGTGGCGCAGGATGATCTTGATGATCTTGATTGATGATGAAATCAATGTTATATTTTTTTCTTTGTTAAAGTTGAACATGAATAAAATATCTTATAATGTTGGCTAATACCATCACTATAATGTGGTCTGAATATAAAAATAATTCGGATAGCTTATGAACTTTTTATAACCTGGACTTAAAATTTTATATAATGTATCTATGTATAGGTGAAATATCCGATTTTAAGAACTTTAGAATGCTTAATTATAACTGAGTAACATTGGATACCTTTTATCCCGGAATAATAATGGGTTTCCGTGAGAATGGATGATTGTTTACAGTGATCCGAAATTCGCCTTGGTGAAAGACGGTATTACTGCAATTCTTCTAGGAAATTCAAAATTGGTTGAATAGTTTTTAATTTTACCCATTATTTGTTTTTATTATTTTCATGACTTGGTATTAACTTGAGATCAATTGGCTAATACATCCCTATCATGTAATCCAGATATATAAAGAATTCGGGTAGCGTTTACAATTTTCATGACCAGGATGACACATTTCACAACATTAAAAAATGTTCTGTGTAGACTGTAAGTATTTACCTCATTAATTATTCTTATTTTACGCAGAGTTAATTTCATAATTTTTTGTTTTCATACAAATTGTGCGCCTTGTTGACGAAAAGTAAACTGAAAATCTAAAATTTAAAGTAGCAGTAGGAATACTAAAAGCCTGCGAAAAATATTGATAAAACAACTTTTTCTTCAAGACTAAGGTATGTAATAATAAATAAATTAGTAGTACTAGCGCAGGATGATTATAGTCTTGTATGTCGGTGTTATTTTTTTTCTATGTTATGATTGAATGTTATGAAATTAATGTCTTGTAGTGTTGGCTAATACATGACTATAACGTGATCCGGATATAAAAATAATTTAGGTAGCTATTAAACTCTTTATGACCTGAACGGCACATTTCATAATATTTTTTTTTAATCTTTGTGTACACTGTAAGTACTTAAATAGTGTACTTAAATTTTTGTAAAGATAAAACATAGCCTATATTGTTCGCTGATAATGTAGCTATCTATAGGGGAATCACCGATTTTAAAAACATAAGTGATTATTTTAAAAACCAAACGCGTTCCTCTAGAGTAAAACCTGGATTTTAGGCCAAGGTAATAACAATTATGTTCCTTTCTGATAATGTAGCTTTCTAAATGTAATAATTTATATGTAACAGAACAGTAAAAAGTAAAAGTATTTGTAACTGTCAGAGCAAGGTTTGCATGATACAAAAAATAGTAAATCCATATACGGTAAGGTAGGTAAGTGTAGGCTAGGTGTGGGTGTGGGTAAAGGGTAGGTGTATGGAAAGGTAGGGGTAAGTACAAGAACGGTACGATAGGGGTGTGGTACAAGTAGGACAACATGCGGCGGGCCAGCTTTTGATTAGTGCTCGAACGTGGGTGTGGTTGTATTCTATCTACTACATTCTTTTATCCGTATCTAGGTAGGTATTTACTATGCAATACAATGCAGTATGCAATGCAACTTTTACTTGTAATATAGTTTCCCATAGTCCAGCTCACTTGAGTCCTATTATGAAGGTAGAAATCGCATCATCTATATCTATTCTAAACATATGATAATATATTTAAAAAGTGCGTCTGCATATTGAATTAATTTTCAAAAAAGTAAATTTAGGGCGATGAAGAAATAGTAATTAAATAAGATTTTTTTAAATTATTGTTTGTCTGTTTGTTCGTTTGTATTAGCTAATCTCCTCGCTAAATAAGTGTATTTATTAAGCCTCGGCAACATATGGGTACTTTTGAAAACTGAAAAATCTGAGGCAGACTAATAATAGAACAGACAAACTACAAGAAATATGGACATGGAACCGAATGGATTTTGATAGGGTTTTCACAGTTTGGTAGTTTGAGATCCAACTTAAAATCTAGGCCATGTTTCATCTAATTCGGTTGGGTAGACTAGAGGTACAGCTTGACCTCTTGATAGGTATTTACTATACAATACAATGCAGTATGCAATGCAACTTTTACTTGTAATATAGTTTACCATAGTCCAGCTCACTTGAGTCCTATTATGAAGGTAGAAATCGCATCCATTACATGTAAAAAACATAAGTAAAGCCCCCATTGCGTGTGTGAGTTCACTGTTGTTCCATATATTCAAAAGATAAAGTTCAAATAAGAATGTATATTCTAATACGTCACTTACACACGCAAAATTAAGTTTTTTCGTATTTATATTAAGACATGGCCGTTTCACATTAAACACTGTCTAATCCAATGATACGCATAGTTTAAGTTGCACTTTGAACAAATATGTTATACAATACAATTACAATAATTTTTGACATCTTTCAAAAGATAATTACGTATCTCAGACGTTTATGTAAGAAAATAACACGTCATACTCTATATGACCTTGATCCCTGTTTTCACAAATTGCAACACATCTCAGAAGCCTGTAAGTATTTACCTTAATCACAACCTATACAATAGAGTTGACCTCTAACATATTGAGTTGCACTGAAACAGTTTCATAATGGCGAAGCCCAGGGTGAAACTTTTCAACTCCGTCATGCATCAGGGACTAGGGGCCTTATAATAAAGCTCATTGTCGCCAAAAGAGCAATGGAAAGATTTATTCTCGGAGTCAGAGGAAAATCAAAAATGAAGACATTCGCAAGCGAACCAAAATCATCATCACATAGGCCGAAGGATTGGCAGGCTAATGTGATAGTGAGCAGTACACATAGCTCGAACAGATGGCCGATGGGGTAGTAAAGTTCTCGAGTAGCGACCACGTCCCAGAAGACGAAACGTGGGTAGCCTCCCACAAGGTGGACCAACTACCTAATAAAATCGCAGGTACCCGCCGCATGCGGAAAGCATAGCATCAGCTTTTATGGAGATCTCTGGGGAGGCCCAGTAGTGGGCATATTTCGGCTGATATGCTGATGATGATGATGATGATGATCTGTCAGGGGTGAATTTCAAAAGCGTGGAACGGGAGCAATGTAATTCTCATTTTTTAAAGGGCAACACAATTTTATCGGCACATCTGGCTGGAAAGGGCTATACTCTTAGTCTCGTTGCACAATGGAATCAGAAATGAGGAGATCCGTAAGCGAATTAAGGTCACAAGCTATATATATCGCAAAAGATTGACAGGCTTAAGTGGCAGTGGGCAGGGCCACACAGCTCGAAGAATAGATTGCCGATGGGGCAGTAAAGTTCTCTATAAGCGACTACGTACCGGAAGACACAGCGTAGGTAGGCTTCCCACAAAGCGGACCGAGGACCAGGTAAAGATCGCAGCTACCAGCTGGATGCGGAAGGCACAAGATTGGCCTTTGTGGAGATCTCTGGTACAGGCCTATGCTCAGCACTGAGCGTCTTTCGCCTGATATGATGATTTGGCTGCAGAGCCAGGTATGTAAGCTGAGTCATCATGAATCAACTGGCGCGAAGATTGGACAACTTTCAGCCCCCGGAACAGGGCAGGTATTGAGAAGGATTTGACATCAAAGACCATATACAGAAGCATAAACAAAGCGACATAAATACAAAGCGACGGATTATACAGAAAGGCTTTTTCCGTTGGGACCTGGTGTGTCATTGTGTCCTTGCAGCGGTGTCTAGTCGAACACAGGAGTATTCAAGAACATCAACAAAACTGCAACAATGACTTTCCATATACAGGACTAGCAATTAATGTCAATTCAACTGCACCGAAACACGCTGCATCACTCACAGAAACATTAATGGACGTATCTTAAACTCTTGTGTGGACAATGTGTCAATACCAACGGCTATCTCTTCTCATACCTTCGGTTTGCTTCGGAACAAATTTCTAGACATTGTCATCATGGCAGAATGGTTCCGGAGCTGTTCTCAAGATGAACTTTGACAAAACCATGGTTATGTTTAATGACCTTGTCGTATCTGGACTGACTTAGATAGACAGTACAGTCCTCGACATTTTTTGTTAATAGATAGAATGAACTTCGAGGAGGAGGGCAGTTAGCGGATTCAGCTGGAGTGGGCAGCATTTGGGAAGCTTCGGCATATCTGTTCGTCGTAGAAAGCACAGAGATAGGGTATCACAGAGTTAGTTACCGTAGGAGGCACTGTTTGTCGTTGGAGCAGACGAGTTTTTGATCACGATTGTGCGAAGTTGGTGTTGGAAGTCCTATGGCCAGATATTGCGACGATCTGCGCAAAATACCTAGCAGTGTATGGACGTACAAAACTAAGTAGTGGCGTACTTTGGGGGCAGATTATGTCTATCAGCGACTGCGATTGGCTACGAAGAACCTGTTATTATCGTAACTTTATTTTACACTTTGGCATGAAATGGCACATTTCACTGTTTTTTAAACCTTCTGCGTAGACTTTAAGTATTTACTTCAATAATTATTTTAATGTTACGCAGTGGGTGTTTCATAACTTTTCTACACATACATATTGTGCGTTTACTTGAGGAAGAGTAAACTGAAAACTTAAAAATTGAATTAGTTGTAGGATCTTTTAAAGTCTGTGACCTGGACGGCACATTTCACGATTTTATTAAAAATCTTCTGCGTAGACTGTAAGTATTTTTTACATTAATCATCCTTTTTTTAATGTTTTTTTTTCACATACATATTGTGCGCCTACTTAATGAAGAGTTTACTGAAAATCTTAACATATAAGTAGCAGTAGGAAAACTAAAAACTAATAATAATTACATATCAACATTTTCTATCAAGACTAAGGTATGTGATAATAAATAAATATAAGTACTGGCGCAGGATGATGATCGTCTTATAAATCTATCATATAATTAGTCTTTGTTGTGTAAAAAATCACTATGATATGATCCAGACCTAAAAATAATTCAGGTAGCTTTTAAACTCTTCATGATCTGGACGGCATATTTTACAATATTTATAAAAATCTTTTGTTAAATTTAGGATGATAATATAAAAATTAAATTTTTAAAAATTACTTTATTGTGCTTAAATCCGCTATCAAAATGAGTTCCAGAGAAAATTGTAGAAGTCATACCTGTATGGATGCAACCCCTTTGCCTATCCTCTTCAGAATAAAAATCATGAATGGAGTCACGAGCCAATCACAATCAATCACTAAGCGAATGAAATTAGGTGTTCGTGTGACGGCGGCCATGTTTGTCACTAATATACGAGTAATCAAAGGTTTATAAACGGGTTAAGCCTTCTTTAAGTTATGAAGCCGTTAGTAAGCATTTTATCGCTTATTTGCGTTTATAAATAATGCTTTTCCAGAATCGTATTTAAGTAAGCTCACCTATAAACCTCCAATAACTATTTATGAACAAGACCGTAAGTAATTACCTCAATCTATATTTTCATGTTACGCAAACAGAAATTAAACAAAATCAGTATCCCTGGTACCTTGAAGAGATGGGGTGCATGCAAGGTGTGACAATCTCCTTTGTTGTACATGACATACACTCATCAGGTCTTACAACGCGCCGCCATTTTGTAGCGATAACGCGTCTTTTTCCTCAAAAAATTATTTATAAATGCCGTCATGTGTTGCGAAATGTTGAAGAATTCTTAAAAAGTTTAAAAAATTAGGAGGAATAAGTAATGATGATTCGTACTAATTTCTCATAATACGCTAAGTGATACATAGTGGTGTGGGGTACACGTACCTACAGGTTTGACGACACAGTGTGAAATGTTAGGAATGGAATACTCTATCTAAAAATTACAATAGTATGTATGCATGTATGTATGTAAACTCTTTATTGCTACAACATAGAACATTTCAATAGGAAAAAATTACAAAGCAAAAGTTCTTTCCGGCTTTCGAGTTTTTGGTCCAAAATAAATGATATCATTTGTTCCCTGTTTTGAACACTGTCATCGTACGTGACTAAACGCTTTGTACTCATGTTTTAATTAAAAACCAAAGTGTAGAGTGCGCGAAGATAACTGCGGCTGAAAATGGAACAAAATTTGATAGTCTAGTAAAATTGCAATTTTTTTTATTTTTGATTTACTCGTTATGACGCGCACTCTAGTAAATTTATTCACAAGATGTACGTCTTATAACTACCTACTCATATCTAGCCTTTTACCTACACGATATTTTTTCAAACATTTTGGGGCTACATTGTGATAGAGGTTGCAATACTGGTACTTTGAGTTTGTTCCTTTCGGGTATACGCGCTTGGCTTATCTATTTGATTCTGGATCCTAGATTTGTAACTCAGTCAAATAGATCAGGTTCCGAAGTTTTTAGAGTTCCGTATCTCAAAAGAACTGCATAAAGATATATAATCAATACGCGAACTTAAGCCTGAAAGTTATGTGGGGTGTGCGTAATGTCTCTCAAATATAAAAATATTATGTATATTGTTGTAAGGAGCTAGCCAAAATAGAGGATACATTGCAATGTGACGACTGTGATATAATAGTTATTTAAGTGTATGTTCTAATTCACAATATCATAGAAAATGTATTGCTAATTTATATGATTGTATAGTCAATACTCTTCAGGCAGGAGCTAGTTTGTCTGCTGAGTCTCGGTCAAATGCAAAGGAAAAGCATAGGGAGGTGCCAGGCTGGAACCAAGAGGTCAGAAGGCTGCACCAGGTACACTGGCGCTGCTTTAAAAGCTGGGTTGCGGCGGGTAAGCCATCTACTGGCTATATATACAATGAAACGAAAGTTAGTAAGAACTGTTTTAAAAATAAACTTAAGTGGGTACAAAGGAATGCATAAACACTTAAACTCAATATTTTGGCTTTTTGGCTTTAAGTCCCATTGAAATTGCGAACATGTTCGCGGGTAAATTTCGCATTGATCCCTTACCCATACCTGATTGTACTCGCAAAGGTCACTCACAAAAGAGCGAAAACTGCAGCGCACTGGTAACAAATATAATATTCAGCACGGACGACGTAGCACGTGCAATCAGGACTATGACAAGGGGTAAATCGCCCGGCCATGACGGACTAAGTTTGGAACATATTCTTGGTGCTGGAGACGTATGTCTCTTGCCAATGTGTTGTCAAACTGTGTAGCCTCCACAACCTCTACCTAAGACATACATTCTTGCCCTCTGACCTCATGAAGACTAAAGTTGTCCCTATCGTAAAAAATAAAACAGGAGATATAGGTGCTGCAAACAATTATCGACCAATTTCTGTTAACTGTAAAACTTCTGTTTACGCATGCTTTTTGGACCTGAGCCGTGCATTTGACTTAGTGAATTATGGAATTCTCTAGGGCAAGTTGCGCGGCTCACGTGTGGCCGATAGTGTAGTTAATCTGTTGAGTACGATACGATAACCAGACAAACTGTGTAAAATGGGGCGACGCGACCTCTAACACATATATGTTAGAATGCGGTGTACGCCAAGGAGGGCTTATGTCTCCGGATCTCTTTAACGCATATGTCAACGGTCTGATCGAGGAATTGAAGGAATCCAGAACTGGTTGTCACTTTGGTGGTGTATGTGTGAACAGCTTGAGTTACGCTAATGACATGGTTCTCCTCTGTCCCTCGATCAAAGGCATGAGAAGGCTGCTATCCATCTGTGAGCGGTATGCGCAGAGACACGGCTTAAAATATAATGCCCTCAAGACGAGACGGAAGCGATGGTATTCAGGGCGGGTGGGGGTCCGGAGCGTATACCTGAGATTAGAATGAATGGATGTGTGATTGGGATTGAATGGATGTGTGATGGGTAATGACCTTGATAGTCCAATCTTTAGATGGTTGACTTTGTATTTGACCGAGAATCGAAAATGACATCAACATGTTATAATTTTGCAATTATTATCATACAACTTTTATTTGAAATTTTTACTATTTTATATTTATGTAATATGGATTTAATTGTAATATGGGTCTATTGCCTAGAATAAAGATTTATTATTATTATTATAATACCACATGTAAGCACGACGGGAGATTTAATTCGGAAAGCGGACCCTGGCATAAGCTGAGGTAAACGTTAGGAAGATGAAGATGAATTTATATATACAAGACTCATATTTTATTGTCTACCTAGTCTACCTATGTACTTTAAGTGATATGATGTCCGAACCCAAATCCGGAATCAGGAATCCGGAATCCGGAAGTAGAATCCAGAATCCGAAATCTTAGGACAACACTTATTTTTCCTCAAAGGTTGTCAAAATAACCGCATCCGAAGCATTTTGGAGATATTATTTTACAAATATTATTTGGACCGAATAAATTTTGAAAAGCTATTATTATAAGTCATTTTTCCATTTGTGTCAGCTTCACTAGAAATTTTGATTCGAATCAAGCTGACAGTCGGTGTAGGGAGTTTGAAAGAACGTACTGCCAATGGACGTGATCAAGTTCAAATTGGCAGGGTCAGGCACATTATTGTAATGTCATTTGTCAAGCGGGATGAAGGTGAGGCTTATCGCACCGCATTCCAAAAAGCGTAATACAAAAATGGCCCTCATTGCATATAATCATGTGTTTCCCAAAAGAAACACATACTTTGATAAATCGGTGCAAAAAGAATTTTGATTCTGGGGCGTCCTGGCCTTTACTTAAATTTTTATACCTACTGACACGAACATTCATTAATTAAGAATTTTAAAATAAAGAATTACTACACGCCTATTACCCGTAGGGATAGGCAGAGACCACATCGTTACACTTGCTAATTATAATTAAAGAATTAAAATTCTGAAATGAAGAAATTTTATTTATTTATTATTGTTAAGTTGTATTGCTAACCCATAAATAGAGCAAAATGGATGATGTGTACAGCCACCCTCATATCACGCACACATACATATAATGGCGGCCATTTTTATGCTTCATTCATGATTTAGGAGACGGGGATTCTGTTTTTGTTTTATTTGTGTGGTTACGCAGAGCTTATTAAATAACTTTTAATTTCACTAAAATTGACTATGAAAGCATACAAAAATAAAATAGCTTTTAAAGTGTTCATGACCTGGACGGCAAAACTTCTGCGTAGACTTTAAATATTTATCTTAATCATTATTTTCATGTTGGGCAAAGCATATTTCATAATTTTGTTTTACATATAAATGGTACGTTTTCTTGACGAAGTGTAAACTGAAAACTAAAAACCTGAATCTAAAAATTTAAGTAATAGTTGGAACTATAAGAATCTTACGAAAAATAATTATATAACAACTTTTTCTGTCAAGACTAAGGTATGTCATTATAAATAAATAAGTAGTACCTACTGGCACAAGATGATTATCGTCTTGTATATCGGTTTTATATTTTCTCAAAAATAATAATTATTATAACTCTTTCTGTCAAGCCATGGGTATGTTACAATAAATAAATATATAATATTTATTTTAGTTAGACTCATGATGAAAATGCTTCAGCATTTAACTAATAATTTAACAAAAGTATAGTGTAATCCTACCGAAACGTCGTTTCGGTAGGGTTTCGTCAGGAAAACAAATCGAAAATGTACGTCGCTTGTAAGTCCCGTCTAATATAATAAAAAGAACACGAGTTTAGTTTGAAACAAACACTATCGAATATTCAAATGCTGAAATGATAAATTTTAATTTATGAAATAAATAAATCAAGCGATCAATAATCCTGATAGTAATTATCACATATCTTTCCTCTTTATATTATTAGTCTAGACTCATAATATTTTAATGAGAGAAAAATATTTTTGTACATCTGAATTAATGTGTGTATTTTTCTAGGGATCTCCAAGCCTATGTTAATCGCTGATAATGTAGCTTTCTACTGTGTGAAAAGTGTAAAATCGGTTGAATAGTTTTTGGGTTTATCCATTACAAAACTAACGAATATATAATCAACCATGTTCATAAACATGATCCATGTTCGCACATAATTTCAAAACGACTGCACGTATTTAACTAATTCTTTTCTGTTGTATTTGTAAATGTCCGAGCAGGGTTTGTCTGACAGAAAAAAACAGTTGATTAATGTACGAAAAGCTAGGTAGGTGTAGGCTAATTAGGGTGGGTATAGAGTATGTGTAGAGTAGGATAGGGTAGAGTACAGTACGGTACGGTAGGGGTAGGATAGGAGTAGGTGCAACATGCAACCGAAATCGTGGCGGGCAAACTATGATGAACGCCCTTGCGTGTGTGTGTGTGGTTGAATGTTATTTACTTACATCGGCTAAATTCTTCAATGTGAATCTAGGTAGGTGTTAAATATGCATTGTATTTTAAGTTTTCCCATAATTTAGCTCACTTGAGTCCTATTATTAAGGTTTCAGTAGCGCATCCATTAGGTATAGGTAATAAACTTAAGTAAAGCCTCTATTGCGTGTGTGAGGGAAGTCCCATTCCATATTATTTACAAATGTTTTTGTCTTGATCCCTGATTTTACAATGTTTTGCAAAACTTTTTAGGAACCTGTAAGTATTTACCTTAAACACATGTCACAAAGACTATTTAACACGTCATTATTTTTACAACCAAGTTTCCACAGTTAATTTTCACACTTTACACATTTAAATTAGTGTATCGTAACTTTATTTTACACTTTGGCATGAAACGGCACATATCACTGTTTTTCAGAGCTCATTTCATATCTTTATTTTACATACATGTAGTGCGTTTTCTTGACGAAGTGTAAACTGAAAACAAAAAACCTGAATTTAAATATGTAATAGTTGGAACTTTGAAAAGCCTATGAAAAATATTTATATAACAACTTTTCTGTCATATATCTGTCTAGACTAAGGTATGTCATAATAAATAAATAAGTAGTACTGGCACAAGATGATTATCGTCTTGTATATTGGTTTTATATTTTTCTTTGTTAATTAGAATATGCAACAAATATCTTATAATATGATCCAGACATATAAAGAATTCGGGTAGCTTTTAAACTCTTCGTGACCTGGACGGCACATTTCACTATATTTTTAAAAATCTTCTGCGTAGTCTGTAAGTATTTATTTCAATTATTATTTTCATATTACGCAGAGCATTTTGTTTACATTCATATTGGGCGCCTACTTGACGAAGAGTAATATGAAAATCGAAACATTTAAGTAGCCTCCTTTACTGTTCATGCTGCGAGACTTTGGAACTCTCTTCCACATGAGGTGCGGGACAGTCCGTCACTACAGACTTTTAAAAAGCGTGTCAAGGAACATTATCTATCTCTGTCTAGTTGTGCATAGATATGTATGCATAGTATTGAATTATAATATATATTATATTATTATTATATGTTTATATTATATTTATTATATTTTATTTGAGAAGTTAATTATGTTTAAGTATTTTAGTATGTATTCTATATCGCGCACGTCGATCTGCTTTACTTATCACATCTCTCTTCTGTAGGCCTGCTGGAAGAAATTTCTTTTAGAAATAAGTAGTGCCTGTTGTGTCGTCTATATGTATGATGTTTCTCTATGTATTTTACTGTGTGCAATAAACTGTTAAATAAATAAAATAAATAAATAACTAGCAGTAGGAACACTAAAATCCTACGAAACATAATAATATAATCACTTTTTCTGTCAAGACCACGGAATGTCATCTATTCTATAAAAGTAAAAGTGCGTCTGTGCATTGAATATATTTACAGAAAAAATCATTAAAGGCGTTGAGGAAATAATAGTAGAAAAATAATTATTTAAAATGTTTGTCTTTCTGTTTGTAGACGCTAATCTCCGGAATCACATAACGGGCTTCAATGTAACTTATTGTTGTGGAGCTAAAAAGCCTCGGCAACATTTAGGGCATAGATAATTGATTTTGGAATCTGGAACACCTGATGTAGACCCATAACAGATTAGCTAAACAATTAGAAATACTGAAATAGCGCCTAATGGATTTTGATAGGGTTTTCAGATTTTGGTACAATGGGGTACAACTTAAAATTTAGGCAATGTTTCATCTAATTCGGTTGGGTAGACCGAAGATACAGCTTGACCTCTTCGTAGTACTAGCATACATATATTAGGGAGGTCATTTCAAATGGTCGCTCGGGAAAGAGTTAAACTGCCCAATAAACGATTTCCACTCAGACGAAGTCGCGAAAAAAACTATAAAAAAATAGTACTGGCACAAGATGATTATCGTTTTGTATATCGATGGTATATGTTTTCTTTGTTAAGGTTGAATATGACATTATTATCTTGTAATGTTGGCTTATACATTACAATAATGTGATTTAGATATGAATAGAATTCTTGTAGGTTTTAAATTCTTCATGACATTGATGACACATATCACAATTTTTGAATTTCTTGCGTAGACTGTAAGTATTTATCTCAATCATTATTTTTATGTAACGCAAAGTTTATTTCATGACTATTTTTTTAGATACATTTTGTGCACCTACTTGACGAAGAGTAAATTGAAAATCTAAAAATTTAAGTAGCAGTAGGAACACTGACATTCCTATGAAAAATAACAACATAAAACTTTTTCTATCAAGACTAAATTTAACTATGTCATAATAAGTAAATAAGTAATACTCACGCAGGATTTATATTTTTTTCTGTGTTCATGTTGAATATGAAGTTAATATCTTGTTATGTTGGCTAAATACATCACTATAATGTGATTCGAATAAAAAAGGAATTCGGGATGCTTTTAAACTATTCATGACCTGAACTGCACACTTCACAATTTTTATTTTTCCACGTAGAAAGTAAGTATTCACCTCAATTAACATTTTTATAAAAACTTTATTTTTTAACATACAAATTATGCTCACGCCTACTTGACGAAAAGTAAACTGATAATCTAAAAATATTATCTATATACATGTAGTAGTAGGAACACTTAAAAGCATATGAAAAATAATAATATAAGAACTCTTTCTGTCAAGCCATGGGTATGTCACAATAAATAAATAAATAATCTTTATTTAATTTAGACTTCGGTGCTAGTTGACACTATTAAGTAGGTACCTATGTATATCTACCTGTGTTAGGAGGTCTTGCCCTTCCAAGTCAAGTACAGTTATCTGGCTGAGGAACATATTGACATTTATTTTAGCTTAGTAAATTATTAGTTACATACTAAACTATCATTTAATTCATGACTATCTATACTTATTACCATTTGGCCCGGCGTGACTTCGTTCATATGGTAACTTACTTCTACGGTAGCCCTACTTTACTTCAACCCTACACTACACCTCCCTGCACCTATCCTACCTCTACCGTACCCCTACCAACCCTCTTTTTTACATACTTTCCTTGTTCTGATAATATAATGCTCTGCCGCAGGATGTGAAATATGCCCTGAGCCGAGTGCCATTATCATTAGATAAAAAAAATCTTATAAAACTGTAGAAATACAAAAATATTATTGTATTTTTGTTTGTAATGATACACAGAAACTACTTGACCGATTTAAAAAATCTATGTATTCTATCTAAGTATTCCACATTATAACTTAGTAATATTGGCTACCTTTTATCCCGGGTAAATAACAGGATCCCGTGGTAGTGGATGATTGTTTACAGTGATCCGAAATTCGCGTGGGTGACAGACGATTATTATTGCAATTTTCCTAGGGATCTTCTAGCCTATGTTACTCGCTGATAATGTAGCTTTCTACGACATTGTACTGGCGACCAAGCTTAGGCAGGACCTTGAGACCGGGATAAACATGTAGAAGTAAGTGCTAGAAAACTGTGGTTTAAAGCTGAATGTCGCCAAAACAGAGTATATGGCCAGGCCAGCTGCAGCGCGGATCCCGAAATTATCAGTATAGGTAACGAAGCTGTTAATAGAACGGATAAATCCAAATACCTCGGATCCGTGATATGCGAGTCCGGCGATATCGGCCCCGATTTATGTCTCTGCAGCTTGGGCCAAATGGCGGGAACTCATGGCAGTCATCTGTGACCCTAAAATCCCTGCCAAGCTTAAAGGGCTTAAATACAACAGTATAATTGGACCTGTGATGCTTTATGGCTGCTAAACATAGCCAGCGCTGACGAAACACGTTCGCGAACTCCACGCCAACGAAATGATAATGCTGCGGTGGATGTGCGGAGTTACGCCGCGCGATCGAGTACGTAATTAATACATCCGTGGCAGCCTTGGCGTGAGGGATATCGCAGACAAGATCGAGGAGGCTCGCCTGCGCTGGTTTAGTCACGTGTTGCGTAAGCCTCAAGGATACGTGGAAAATCGGTGGGCGACCCAAGAAGCG
This sequence comes from Blastobasis adustella, assembly GCA_907269095.1. Lineage (NCBI taxonomy): Eukaryota > Metazoa > Arthropoda > Insecta > Lepidoptera > Blastobasidae > Blastobasis > Blastobasis adustella. Next base: position 4,125,874 of record OU026138.1, read on the forward strand.
AAGGATTGACATCGCTGAGGCTGATGCGAGAGCCAGCGATTTACGAGCGAAGTGGAGAAGAATGGGTAGGAAAGCGGACCCTGGCAGAGGCCGGGATAAGCGGTAGGACGATGATGATGATGAAATGTAGCATTCTAGAGTGTGAAAGAATTTTTTAAATTTGTTAAGTAGTCTTTGGGTTTATCCGTTACAAACATAACGAATAGGTATGTAATAAAGTATGGTATCAAAATGTTCCATTTGACTTCACCAATTTTACTAATTCTTTTACTGCTGTATTTGTCAACATCCGAGCTAGGTTTGCCTGACAAAAAAAGTGGTTGATCTATGTAGTAGGGCTTGGGTAGGAGTAGGTGTAGAGTAGGGTAGGGTAGGGCAACATGCGAATATAGTCGCGGCGGGTAAGCTATGATGAACGCGCTTGCGTGTGTATGTGGTTGTATGTTATTTACTTACTATCTACTAAATTCTTCTATTTGAATCTAGGTAGGTATTAACTATTTAATATATTTTCAGTTTTCTCTTGTTCACTTGTTGTCACAACCTTATTATTATCTACGGTTTCAGTAGCGCATTAATTATTAGTAAAAAATAATATAAATCCTCTATTGCATGTGTAAGAGAAGTGTCATTCCATATTATAGACAAATGATTTTGCGTTGATCTCTTATTTCACAATTTTTTGCAAAATATCTCAGGAGCCTGTAAGTATTAACCTTAATCAAATATCATATCACAAAGCCTATTTAATACATTTTTTGTTCAAGTTCAGATAATTAAATTATATCTTTAATAAATTATGTCAAATTTATTTTTACTTATATGTAGGTACATGAAATGAAAAATCAAATAGAAATTTAGTTGTTTTATGAATTGCATAATTTATTAGGTTTATTAGTGCCAAATTTAAAGCAAAAAAATGTCACATACGTATAAAGATAGAATAAGTATTTTAAATCAATAACCTTGGTAACATTTGATGGCCTCTGCTATAAAATGCAATTTTGATGTATGTCAGTTTTGCATTTAAGCGACGATATTATGTAGGACTAGCTTTTGCCCGTGACTTCATCCGTGCTCCGCTTAGAATGCGGTTTTTACATTCTGGTACCGTTGCCGCTGACACTACATAAAATTTTGGTATAGATTGTAGCATATGTGCTATTCTATATCACTACATAGTATAAAACAAAGTCGCTTTCTCTGTCCCTATGTCCCTTTGTATGCTTAAATCTTTGAAACTACGCAACGGATTTTGATGGGGTTTTTTTTAATAGATAGAGTGATTCAAGAGGAAAGTTTATATGTATAATAACATTCATTAAATAGTGGAGAAGTACTGTTATTTTTGAGGTTTCTAATGTGATGTCGTAAATAATTACATTTTTTCCGCTTACATTGCAAACGCAGGCTGAACCCTACGAGTTTTATCAAAATAATGTACTAAGTATTGTACACATTGAAAAGGTCTACAGAAAAGTCCGTGATGGTATATGTCTATCGCTTATGGATAACCCACAATAACTTTTTTTTGTCATTTACTTTTTACGACAAATAATGGCTAATTTTCGAAGCGATTTTAACCAATACAGCATTAGTCCTTAACCAATTAAATACCTTGAATACATTGTTCATTTAATATAGATCTATATGGCCCTTTACACCGTATGATTTAAGTGAATATTTTCGAAGATATTACAGATTTAAAAATTGCAGGACGTAGCGTTTGCGGCGGTACCGGCCGGCCGCCCGGTGCGGCAAGAGCGTGCCTATAAATAGGCTATATATTTTATACCCGCGCGAAGCCGGAGCGGGCCGCTATGTTTTTATATACAACGTTCACAGTTTTTCTGTAGTGTATTTAGTATCAGCATTGCACCCGTGCGAAGCCGGGGCGGGTCGCTAGTAGTCTATAAAACATTAGTAAGAAGATTCATTCTTTTTCGTTTTAGTACTCGTTTGCTGTAATTAGCTGTCACAGAATAATTGCAAGGCACATGCTCGAGATGCTATCAAGCATAGCACTTGCTGACTAGGTAATACTGGCGCAGGATGATTTTTGTCTTGTATACGAGTATGTTATATTTTTGTTTGTTAAGGTTGAATATGAAATTCATATCTTATACTATTGACTAATAAATACATCACTGCAATGTGATCCAGATACCTATAAAAATAATTCAGGTAAATTTTAAACTGTTTCTGACCTGGACGGCACACTTCACAATTTTTTTAAATTGTTCTGCGAAGACTGTAGTAAGTATTTATCTCTCTCATTATTTTCATTTTTCGAAAAGCTGATTGTTTACATACATATTGTGCGCTTACTTGACGAAGAGTAAACTAAAAATCAAAAATTTTAGTAGCAGTAGGAACACTAAAAACCTACGAAAAATAATAATGTAACAACTCTTTCTGTCAAGCCATGGGTATGTCACAATACATATAAAATAATATTTATTTCATTTAAGCTTTGTTTCTAGTTACAGTGGTTGAGACCTCCTATTAGGTACCTATCCATATGTACCTGTGTCAGGAGGTCTCACCCTTCCACATCTAGTACAATTTGCTGAGCTAAAGAACAAATTAACAATAATTATAGTTTTGTTAACTAATTAGTTGAATACTAAACTTTAATTTTAATTCCAACACAGTTGGCCCGGCGTGACTTCGTCATGTGATATCTCACTTGTACATTACCCCTACTTTACTCTACCCCTACCCCACACCTCACAGCACCTACCCTATAATTATTTTTCTAATATCTACATATAACAAAAATGCAGTAAAAAAAATGACTGTATATTGAATATATTTACAAAAAAATAATTTAGGGCGATGAAAAAATATAAATAATAATAAACAATTTATTTATTATTATTTATATTTATATTTTACAGTAACCCTGGTTTTCTCATTTTTTAATGAAATAAATTTTTACTTTACTTTTTATGAAAACTTAAGCATACAATTATATCTTAAGAAGTTACTTTTGTACATAATATGATAAATTGGTCCAAAGCAAATCAAGTTACAACAATAATTCTTATTTAAGTAAAATATAGGCAGGTATATCCTTGCAAATTATTATTAAAGTCGATGCCTAAGCTAAGTTAGTAATAAATTTATTACTATATTTATACTAATTTATAATTTAAAATAAATATGACTACATTAACAAGTACCTACAATGAGGCTCTTGAATCTGGTTCTAACTCATATGGAATGTGGCGTCAAACTCTATTGACTAAGTACGTCTTTTGTAATGGTTATCGTAGGAACACGTACTTAGGTAAACTAGTGCCACGTAATCACGTCTGTGAGATGTAATGTTCTAGGTGCCTTCCACTTTATCAATAAAACTGATAAACCTCATTGCAGCACTCTCTTCGCAGAGCACGATACGTCTCCAGTTTTATGGCTAGCCTTTTTTTTTCTCATAAAAGATAAAACATATTTATTTTCATAAAAGATAAAACATCACTTACATGAGAAAATAACTTATAAAATTAATTTATTATGTCATTCGTACCGCACACCAAAACACTTCACTATTATTCGTAAGTAGGTATACTGCATTGAATTAACTACAATAACTAGGAATCTCTTTTCTTTAGGTTCGGCAGCTATAGGACACTGTTTCATGACATGTCCCGAACATCCGCAGTGACCACATGTGGGGTTAGTACATTGCCGAGTCATCATACTGCTGGCAGTGGTAGCATCAGTGCCTCTACCATGAGTTTTTTTCCGTTTACTGTACAGTAAACGTGAATCGCTTTCTATGAGAATTCGTACAGCGCCTCTATTGGGCAGTAGCGGAACTAAAATCCGTACCATGTGTAGCTATTGGTTAATTTACTATACCACTCACGTTACAGTTTACGTAGGGAGTGTGGTTTACATAGCGTTTTGCATACAAAACCGTACCATAAGTCACAAATTTGACAGATGCGATAGTAAATTACGGTAACTAATGTGGTTACGTCACTCACTGAAATTTATAATGTGAGAAGTATTTTTCGTCCGGAGATAGTTATTATTTTCGTGACAAAAATGTTTGGAAAGCGATATTTAGCTTGAAGGATGTTTGCCGAAGTTCAAGCGGCTGATGAAAATACGTTGTTACGTCTCTCACTGTATTTTCAAAAGCGAGAAGTTTTTTTTAGTTTTTCACTTATTTTCGAGTTAAAACTCCCTACAAGACATTGATCTTCAAGAGAGTGTGCAGCGAAGAGCCACCAAGATAGCGGCAGCCCTGAAACAAAAGTCATATGAGGAAAGAATTCTTGTAGAATTTAACTCACCTCACTGGAAGACATAAGGATACGGGGTGGTCTTATTGAGACTTACAAGCTTTACTTTCACCGAATGTTTAATATGGAAGGTGCTGAAGCATCGCGCGGACACAGCACAAGGATAAATCGCACACCATCTAAAACTAATATTGTTTATCACTTGCTACACCATAAGGTTGCGAATTGTGAATAGTTGGAATAAGTTCTCAGACATTGGACAATAGGCTCTCATAGGTAACCGCCAGTTCTGTAAACTCTTTTAAAAACAAGTTGGATAATGGTGCAAAATTAATAAAAATATTCGGTGAACTAAAATGTAGTATGTGTGTGTTATGAAAGTGAAAGATATTATCAGCAGATAATGTCTATACATATCAGCAGAAATGCTACTTGTCTAATAACCTATAACACCTAATAATAATAATAAAATGTGTGAAAAGTGATATTTATAATATAAGTTACTCGCTGGCTCGTTTTATGTATTTTACATATAAAAACTAATATTTTTAAGTTGATGAGATGAACAAATATGTTTTGTTTTTCATTATGCTCTAGATAAAGCCACAAAACTGCTTCCAACAACAATATTGTAACAAATTTATGTTATGTGCCATACTATGAAATATTGAATCGAAAAGAAAAATTAATATTTTATTTTATTTTTATCACACACACAACAGTCTGTAATGGTACACAGTTGGACTTGGGCCTCCTCCACATAAGCGGAGGGTTTTATCACAACCTCTGCACCTGACATGCCGTTGGATCTCCAGCCTCGGTCCAGATTCCAGGCTTGAGAACACACAACTACACAAAACTGCTGTCTATTTTCTGGTCTATGAATGTCTTAGTTGGTCTGCCTCTAAGACATTAAAGAGATCAAAGAGGTTGGGGTTTTACAGTCACTTAGAATTTTAACCTTAGGTAATATTATTGGGAAATAACTATGTGATTGTATTGATAATAGAAAATAGCATGGCTATTATTTTAGCTGTACTATACCTATACTATACTAATGTTAGTAATTATAGCAGGAAATTAAAAATCAAATTATGAATTAGGTACATATATTATTATTCAGGATCTAAAAAATCAGAACTGTCCCCTACTTAAACTACCACTTTCACTTTCACAAACAATTTCTAATATAGTATTGCACAAACTAATGCTAAAATCTGACATTCACATCACTTTAGTTGCCGCTTGCATCTTCAATTTGATTTTTTTTATGTTTGCCGATGTTGAGATTTCCTTTTTATACATAGGGTTGTGCCTTCGATCTTCATTCAACTAGGGTAAGTGCAGTTCCTTTTCAAGTTACAGACGTCCATTTCTAAGAATTTACTGCACCACCATGACTCCAGAGTCTGATCCTGTTGACAAATAATACCTAATATAGGTTTACTCAGTACAACATGCCCACTTACTTGAAATTAGGTATAATATACTCCAAGATAAAAATAAAACTTATCAATAATTATGCAGTATTAATCTTTGCTGTTTCCGTTGGGTTAAAACTACCCAGTGGACAAACAATAAGCGCAGTTTCAACCAGTCACTGAATTCTTCATTTCGGGGATCGTCTATGATTTTGTAATTTTATTTGAACATTATGCTATTATCAATTTAACAGGATTTAAATAAGTGCCTAGGCGTTGCTAAAATATAACCTTTGTAAATAAACAAGCTTTTTGTGACACAGACTACTAATAATCAACAACACTTGTTAAGGAACTCCCCGGAACTACACTGAAGTTAACTTTTACTGTAGTTGGTGTGGTCTTCACGGAACAGTAAACGGGAAACGTATGTGAAACTCATGGTACCGATTTTACATTTACTATTGTAGAAACGGATTATACGGAACGAGAGTAGTTACGTAAGCCGTTTTTACTGTAGTAACTCATGGTATGGCTACTGGTCAAAAATGTGTAGTCCCGGACGGGGCAAGATGGCCAATTCATAAAAACTCTATCTTGCCTCATAATCATTTTTCTTAGATCTGGTGTAAGCTCTAAAATTAAATTACATATGCGCGCTTCTCATTTACCAGATTTATTGTTTAGTTTTATTGAGCTATAGAATGTCTCTTTTAAATTTATGCATAATGTTGTGCTCAAATAAACACTAGAAAAGCTCTTTTTCAGTTAAATCTGTTGGAAACCAAATAAAATTATTGTAGGGCGCCGTTTTGACGTGTCTTATATTCTGAGGCCTGATCTCATCGATGTCCTTTTTCTATTCCGTGCAAATTATTAGACCTCCATATTTTAACTTCCTCAGATCACGGATATGTAATTTTAGTTCATCGCGCTTCACTAAGTTCTGCAAAGCTCTTCGGTGTCATCACTGGATTTTTCCTTGTCCACCGGATAAATAGCAATACTTTTAAATTTTGGAGCTCCGAAATCTCTGTTGAAACTGGCCTTTGCCGATATGTATTGAGGTCTTAAATAAGTTCATTGGTGTCTTTTTGCTCACTAAATTTTTTATAGATATAGTTTTGTTTACACCGACCCTACAGCTATCATATATCTACCGTATACCTACACTAAACCTACAATGCACCAATCTTACACCTACCCTACTCTTCGCGACCCTACCCTACCCTACAATTGGTCGCGAACTGTGCGCTTGCAAAGGAACTTTCTCCCACGCACACTAAGGTTGTGGAATGAATTACCTGGAGAAGTTTTCCCTGGAGAGTATAACATGGAGTTCTTCAAGAAAGGGGTAAAATAGTAGTTTATGCGACTGGCATATAAAAGGGGTTTTCATATTTATATTCATATTTCATTTATTCGCTGTTAAATGGTACAATATTGTTGTTACAAATAAGCATTCGTTCCACATTTAACACCTTATAAAAGGCACTACGAATGTCAGGTAGTAGAATACAATTAATAATTATTAATGAGATATGTCTTAGGATTACAAACCACTCAACTAGTATAAATTAATCAAACCAAATTGTCAAAACACACACACATTACATTACATTCTGTCAAAGTCTAAATACATTTAAATATAAATAAATAATAATCATAATAAAATTCATTGAACGAAATAAGTACATAGGTCAAAAGATTAAATTCCAAGTTAATTCTGGTTGATTAAATTACATATTATTTAAAAATTCGTCAATTGTGTAATATGCCTTGTCCAAGAGGTATTCTTTTAAACATTTTTTAAATTTGTTGTAGTTCGATTCATTTCTTAACTTTTCCGGTATTTTATTGTATATTCTAATAGCTGACGCATAGGGACCTTTTCGAAATAATTGCATAGTCGAGTCAGGTTGGAGTAATTGGTGTCTAGGTCTAAGTTTCGATAATGCGGGAATGTCGGATTTATTAGTAAAAAAACGGCCTTTTTTCTGACAAATAAGGCCGTTTCCAAAATAAACAATGAGGGCAGAGTCAATATACGTTTTTCAATTAATTGAGGTCTACAGCTGTCCCTCTGGCGGATTTAGCGGAACACGTATGCACTTTTTTGCATTATAAACAGGTCACGTGATTCCGCGTGGTTACCCCACAGAGTTATTCCATAGCGCAGCCATGCCGCTGCGTACGCGTGATAAGCAGACAGCGCTGTCTCGTTATTCGTCGATCGCTTAAGAATACTCAGTGCGTAAACAAATCTAGACAGTTTGGTTTTTGTGTCGGATTCGTGTATTTTCTAGTTTAGCTCAGTGTCGAGATGTTGCCCTAACAACGTGGCGTGTTGGACCTCGTTTATGCACCTATTATCATAAGTAATTTGGAGTGACGGTGATCTTTGGTGTGGATGGAATTGAATTAATTGTGTTTTTTTTAAGTTTATTTCTAAGTTATGAGCATTGATCCAATGGTGAACTAAGGATAATGTGTCAGTGATTTTCTTGTTATAATTTTCGTCTCTCGTGAAGCTAAATAGCAAGGAAATGTCGTCCGCAAATAAAGTGCAGTGGATGTCAAGGATTCTCGGTAAGTCATTTATATACAATAGAAATAGTACACACCCAAGGATACTTCCTTGAGGGATAGATCCTTTTAATTCCTTTGTTTCAGAACGAATTATTTTTTTTTCGCGGGTAGTTTCATGATATTGTTCCAGAAGTACATGTTGAGTTCTCTTTGAGAGGTAGGACCTAAACCAGTCGTGGACAACATCCCGTATACCCGCATTATACAACTTTGATAATAAAATTGTATGACTCACTTTGTTGTAGGCCTTGCTTAGGTCTAATAATAGTCCAACGACATGCTGCTTTGAATCAATGTAGTTTAAAATTTGTTGAACAAAGTTGTAAACTGCCAGTGATGTTGATAGTTTTTTCCGAAACCCGTATTGACTGCCATGTAGAATGGAGTATTTTTGTATGATGTTATTTAGTTTTATGTATTCGAATATTTTTGAGATGGAATTTGGAAGCGCTATGGGGCGGTAATTGCCAGGTTCAAGTACATTTCCTTTCTTAAAAAGTGGTTTGATAACGGAAATGTTTTAATTTTGTTGGATAACAGCCTTGTTCAAATGACTGGTTTATCAATTTAGTCAGGGGGGGTGCTAGTTCCGTAGCGCATGCCCGTAAGAGAGTTGATGATATTTCAACGACTCTAGTACTGTTTCCAGTACTGTGACTCCAGTTTTGTTTTTTGTTTATTAAAACTCGAGTGTCTGTCTATCATACGAGGCGTAGCCGAGTATAATAATAGTTTGACACGAGTGTTTTAATACCTAATTATATGCAGTTGCATACACTACTTTATCTACACTCATATTTTCTTTAAATTTCGTACCTATAATTTTCTCAACTTTGCTGGAAGTAAGCTGCGAGTTTGTTCTGTTATACCTACGCGTCGAGAATATCAAGCGGCGGGAAATTCACTTCACTACTTTCACATTTATCTATTTATTTGCTTCAAACTAGAAAAAACACTCACAAACACAAATTACAACAATTAGAAAAGAATATTCTGTTTAGCGGGAAAATAATTAAACACAAATTTTTTTTTTCTTCTGCGGGTAGGCGTAGCTAATAGACGCGTTTTTATTTTGTCAGTATATTTATTGAATTTAAAAATATTTAAAATAAAATATAAAAAATATGAAAATAGTAAAATCAAATATATATAAATATATTTTTTTTATATATTGAACAAGACAAGCATTTGACCGCCATCTCACCTGTTGGTAAGTGACGATGCGGCCGAAGATGGAGCATGCTCGTCTTGGAACAGCCTATTCACTCTAGCCTTGAAGGCATCCAGATTATATTGATCAGGGAACACACTCGCAGGCAACGCGTTCCACTCCTTAGCCGTACGCATTATAAAGGTCGAGCCAAAGCGGCTCGTGCGGATAGTTGGAAGGTCCACGACATAAGGATGAAGCGCTCGCCCGGATCGTGTCTCCCGATGGCGGAAAGGGGACGGCGGAATGAGGTCGTGCAACTGCTTCGCACACTCACCGAAATGTAACATGTAGAAGACCGACAGACGCGCAACCCTACGCCGATGCTCGAGGCTCTACAGCCTAGCTTCAATCAACTGTGGGTCACCAATCATCTTCTTTGCACGTTTTTCTACCGAATCCAAAGCCGCCAGTTGATATTTGGCTGATCCATCCCAGAGGTGGCAGCAGTACTCCATGCAGGATCGGACTTGTGCTTGATATAACTGAATCAACTGCCTTGAAGTGAAGTACCGCTTAACCTTCGAGAGGACACCAAGTTTTTTAGCTGCAATTTTTGCCTTGGATTCGATGTACTGACCGAAGTATAATATATGCTATAGTAGATATATATGCTATAGTGACGTTACATAGGGCCGCACTTGCCTGTGTATAATAATTTCCACACCTTGTGATCCTCTTGGAGTCTTTTACTGCTGCACTACACTCACAAATCTCACTATGGATGTTTCTTCAAAAGTTACCATGAACAGGGAAGATATGGTTAAACTGTTTGAGCAGATGGGCGACTTTGAAGAAAGGCTCAAAAAAGCAACATCTGCATCTGCACTGGAGAGCTACGACCTTCCTACATTGGTACGTGACTTCATGCAATTCAAAACTCTTGTTATTCAAACTTTGTCAAAAGTCATGAGCCAAACTGAGTTGCTTGCTCTTGGTCTCGATCGACAGGAGACATTCCTCCGGCGTAAGGTGCTGCTTGTGCATGGTGTCACTGAAAAGAAGGAAGAGAGGTTAACCGAGGTCATAAGTAGTGTACTAACCGACCAAATGAAGATGTCAGAACTTACCTCCAAGGATCTGCAAGTCTGTCATAGGCTGGGAAGCAGCACCTCGACGAGGAAAGCACGACCAATACTTGTGCGTTTCCATGATTTGGATCAACGGCAGCTTGTGTGGAATGCTAAGACTAATCTAAAAGGCTCAGGTGTAACGGTTTTAGAATATCTAGGCACGAAGTATTCCTGGCGGCTCGGCATCATTTCGGGGTAACTGCTGGTCTACTGACGGCAGAATCTTTATCTTGCTGCCTGACAAGACGCGCAGAAGAATCGAAGTGCAGAGCGAGCTGCAGGCGCTTGTGAAAGAGTTTCCGGAGGCAGTCACGAAACAGCCGACAGTCTCGCCACGGGCGCAACCCGTCACTCAACAGAGCTCGCCACAGCGTCAAACATCGTCGACCAAAGCCGCACCACCACCACCGCCTGTAAAGGCAGGCCCAGTGTCGAGCGCTGCTGCTACTCGTGTCCGCAGTACTAGGGCTAAGTAGGGCAAAGACCATCCGAATTCTGTCCGGTTATACTTGTTTATGTTTTTCTTTGCGCGGTAATTTGTTTGTTCGCTACCCTTCAACATTGGAATGAATAACATTAATTTTGTTTAATTTTAAATTACGTTGAGGGTTATTGAAAATCCTTTTGTTACTTGTATTTTGTCAACAAAACAAAAACGTCATGACAAATTGTCATTTTATTGTCATTGTACATCCTCGGAAAGCACAGGCAAAGGTTGTAACATTACACAGCTATTTGTCTTTTTGTTTTTGTTTTTCTATTTTGTTTTTTTTCTGTGCTGTTAAAATTAGTTATCTCACTCTTGGCATTTATTGGTTGTATATAATAATTGGTACGTCACGGCAAGTGCCGATTTAGTTTGTGGTGATTTTAAATAAAACCACAGTTTAGATTAGGTATATTTTTATTAGGTGTTTTTAGTGTAGTTATATATATTTAATATTTTTTTATATTATGGATACAATGCTCTTGGATGATAGTTATTTTTCGTGCTCTTCATCTAGCGAAACTTTTTTGAGTGCAGACAGTGACAGTGATTCTACTTTCTCATCTGTGTATGATCAGCTTAAAATTGTTTTTTCCAAATAGCCCAAAAATTTTAATGTTGTGCATATCAATGCGCAGAGCATTCCGGCATATTACTCAGACCTTCTGGCGTCATTTGGTAACTCTCCTGTAGATGCCATTTTAATTACCGAATCTTTCTTAAAGCCTAATCTTTCCACTTATCTTTATCCTCTTCCAGGTTACAAATTAATCCGTAATGACCGAACGGGCAAGGGAGGCGATGGTGTTGCGATATACCTTCGTGCGGATATTAACTATAATGTAGTTAGTGTATCTGCTAGTCAATACACACATTCGGCGGAACATCTTTTCGTTGAGGTCACCTTGCATCATAAAAAGGTTTTGTTGGGAGTATTTTATAGTCCCAATCTCCACATCGATTATTTTGGTAAGCTAGAAGATACGCTATCCATTCTACGCCCCAATTATTAACATATTGTTTTGCTCGGAGACTTCAACACATGCCTCCTTAAAAATAACTCTCGTGCCCATAAACTGCAGAATCTCTTGTCCTCGGTCGATCTTCATCTCCTTCCCCTCACTGCTACTCATCACGCCCCAAATTCTACCCCTTCTCTTTTAGACCTTATGATAACTTCTTTCCTTGATCACACAGCATCATTCGGTCAATTTCCGGCAAACTTTTCTTATCATGATATTATTTATCTCTCATACAAAATTCGTCCTCCCAGAGTAAAATCAAAATTTCTTTTTCTGCGTAGCTTTAAGGGCATAGATGAGGAGGCATTGAAGAGAGATGCATCTTTGATTGATTGGACACCTGTTATTGACACTGATCTGATCGATAATAAGGTAAACATCTTGAATGACAATATTATTAAATTGTATGATACTCATGCTCCATTAAAAAAGATGAAAATAAAGCATGTCCCGGCACCTTGGCTAACCTCGTAACCATAAAAACGTTACGTTAGATGTCCTTCGGACAATAATTTAAATCGGTATAAGTATCTTCGAAACCGTTGCAGCATGCTAAAAGACACTACATTTATAAATCTGTCGATACTTCTGACTCCTCACAGGTGTGGAGATTTCTTCGATCGCTTGGCATTGGGAAGTCGTCTGAATCCTTTGACGGGTCAGTAGATTTAAATTCTCTTAATAATCACTTCTCTGTTCCACCTGTTGTACTAGACAATGTTACAAAATCCAAAACTATATCCAATCTTGCTTCTCAACCTTTGCCAGCATGCAGCTGTTTCGTTTTTCAGTCCGTAAGTGAGGAGGATGTCAAAAAACACATTATATCCATCACATCTACTGCTGTGGGCAATGATGACGTATCCTCCCGTATGGTTTCCTTACTCCTCCCTGAGCTCTTACCTATATTAACGCACATTTTTAATTTCTCCTTGTCTAGGAGCTTGTAAGATATAAGGTATTTTAGTATATTTTAATTGTTATTTAAAGTTACATATATATTGAAAACTATCGTGATTATTAATAATTAACATTTCAAAATACTTTCATAAAACATTTTACCAACTTCAGAACGAAATGTCTGGACGACGATGGTCTGAACGATTGTGACTTTTGATCAGATTAAATACTGTTTATGAGAAACTTCCTTAATTAATTATGTAATAAATTTATTATAATGTTAAAAAATGTTAAAAGTATTGTAATACATTAAATTAACATGTAAACTATCTATCATTAAATTTAGGAGACCGGAAATGAGAATAAGAATGACATTTCCAGCTAGATAGCTAGTATAAAGGTTCAGTCGTGACAGAGAGAGGGACTTTTGCTCCAGAGCCGGCACAGAGTTAAGTACACTTGCATTATATTATTGTTGCTTTATATTTTATATTACTTTTATTTACTTATATAATCGGTTATGTATTGAATCGTACGTAATACCACTGTCCCATTTTTAAAGGATAAATATTTGGTTATGTGATCGAATGAATTTTGCATAAATGTTGTTAACCTATGGTACTTTGTTTGTTTTATAAAATCTCGTTTAATTCAGCTAATGTTGTTTAAATAAATATCTCATTTTATAATGGATTACATTGCTTATTAAAATATACCTAATATATTTAAAATATGCTTTTGTTTGATTAAATAATGCCCACTAGAATGATACTTTATACTAGATAACATATTCAAGTTATCAAGTCTTACTCCTCCACTTCGCCCATCTCTCTTAAATACTTTATAACCTATGTCCTAAACAAATAGCACTACCTCCATGAACTATATTTTACATTACATAGATATCTATTTATTGATATGCTCCTGTTTAGCTAATTTAGCGTTTTCCATATATTTCACTAAGGTTTTTTATAAATACTCACACTCTGTTATATTCTGTAGCTTAATTACTAAAATAAAGGTTTATACTAATAAAAGTCGCTATAATTATAAGTAGGACATATATTAAATCTAACAAGCTCATTCCCTTCAGCATGGAAATGCGCCAATGTCATTCCTCTTCCCAAGATCTCCAGTCCCTCATCTCCTACTCACTTTCGGCCTATCTCAATTTTACCATTCCTCTCCAAAGTCCTTGAGCATATTGCCCACAAACAGCTTACATATTTTGTTTATTCTAATAATTTGTTATCTTCTTATCAGTCTTGGTTCCGTTCTGGTCATAGCACCGTTACTGCCCTTCTTAAGGTTACAGATGACTTTCGGTGGGCTATTGAAAAGAAGTCGCTAACTATTCTTGGCTTACTCGATTTTAGTAGCGCCTTTAACAGCGTGGATTTTGACATTCTCCTTGCATTTCTTCGATCCCTTAATATGTCATCTCCAGCTTTGAGTTGGTTTGAATCGTATCTTAGGGGCCGCACGCAGCGGGTCGGCTTGAATGAGTCTCACTCAGACTGGTGTGACCTCGTTGCTGGCGTGCCCCAGGTTGGCGTTCTCTCTCCTCTTCTCTTTTCTTTCTTTATTAATACAGTCTCTTCGGTTATCCCTTGCAATTTCCATCTCTACGCAGACGACTTGCAACTTTATCACCATTTTATGTATATAGTGCCATCAGCTATTTTAATTCCGTCTTAGCAAATGTCTGTAGTTGGGCGAAGGACTATGGTTTGCTCGTTAACCCCACTAAGTCCAAGGTGATGATAGTCGGCAGTACCTATATGTGTAAACGTTTAAACATGTCTGCGTTACCTTCTATCACTTATGATGGTACTAATATTCCTTTTACATCTACTTCCAAAAATTTGGGGGTAGTTCTAGACTCGAATATGTCGTGGATCTCCCATGTCAACAATGTGAGCAAAAAAGTTCACCACACGGTGCACTCTCTCAAGTGTCTCCAATACTTTTTGCCCTTGAACGCTAAAATCTCTATTGTCCAAACCCTTATTCTTCCCATAATAGATTATGCTGATACTTGTTACCTTGACGCTACCGAAGAGCTCTTGAAAAAGCTTGAGCGTTTTCAAAATGTTGGTATACGTTTCATATTTGGATTACGTAAATATGACCATGTTTCTCATTTTCGGGCTCAACTCAAGTGGCTTCCAATTCGCCTTCGTAGGAATGTTCATATTCTTTGTGTCCTCTATAATGTCCTATATAATCCTCGAGCCCCTTCCTACCTCCGTGACTGTTTCAGTTTTTCCCGCCCCCAGGACATGCCTTGTCGCTCTAGCGTCAAGGCACTCCTCTCCATTCCCCCTCTTCAATCTGCGTGTTATTCTAATTCCTTCTCTGTTCATGCGGCTAGATTGTGGAATTCGTTGCCATTTACTGTACGTATCAGTCCTTCACTTGATACCTTTAAGAAGCGAGTTAAAAAGTATTATCTTTCAATTTGTTATCCATAATATAAATATGTATGTATGTATGTATGTATTTATATATGTATGTAGTTATGTATTTAATTATGTAAAATAAATATTTTTTTTTGTATTAGGTAGTTAGTTTTTTAAGATGCACGCCGTCTGCCTTACTGATTTTGTTCTGTCTCTTCCGTAGGTCTGCTGTAAGATATTTCTTATGAAATAAGCTACCTGTAGACCTGTTGTGTTGTTTTCTTTATGTCAATATTGTATACTTGTTTTTGTGCATAGTAAACTGTTAAATAAATAAAATATAAACAGGAAAATTTGTATTTTGAATTTTAATATTGAATTTGTTAAAGACATTTAGGTATTCAGCCTACATTTCGCCGTGTCCCAGCGCTAGACAAAAATTAAAAAAATAAATGTGTTGCATAATGATTAAAAAGTTATTTTACGTTACAGCTGTAATGCAAATAGTATGGAAATTGCTGTATCATAAAGTAATTTTTTTAAATTTTATAGACTGGCGTGAAAAAAGTGTATCCTTAAACGACTGTTTTCGAATATGTAATTGGAACGCTATGAGTGTAGATAAAGGTTTTTACGGGGTTGGCAACACGTGGGTGATTCCCCTGGTATTGCAAACGTCCATAGGCCGCGGTGACTGTCTACCATCAGGCAGGTCGTAAGCTTGTTGGTCGTAACCTACCCTACCCACTCTTTTTACATACGTACCTTGTTATGATAATACAATTCGCTTACGCAGGACGTGAAATGTGCATCGAGTTTCAGTGCCATTACTAACAATTAAATAAAAATCTTATTAAACTTCTATTAACGACTTCCGCAAAGGTATCGTCGACCGAAAATCGTCATCAATGATATAACAATGTTGGAAAAATAACATTGCACAAATATAAAATTACCTATCTAACAAACAATCTTGACAAGTAATATTTTAACATTAATTGTGATATAATAATCCTAGATTCATTTTGACAATTAGATTACCTATTGCCTACTTGAATTGATTTTGTAATATGTTGAATAATAATATTATACATTGATTGTGATTAATTTCGACTTATATTGTTAAGATTGACATGTATTTTTAATACTATTTAATTACTGACATCTGAATTTGATTTTGTAAAATGTAATTTACTTAAACTTGTATAGATTAAATGGTTTAACACTTGTGAATTTGAACGTGCTTGCTATTAGTTTATAATCACTATTGTATTTTTGAAAGCTGTCATGTAAATATTTATATATGAAATAAATAAATTAATTAATGTTAGTTATTATTAGATATCCAATAAAAAAAATATTCAAATAATTGCATGTTCGCGCATAATTTCAGATGACGGCACATTTTTCTTTTGTGTTTAATACTGTCAGAGCAAGGTTTGCATAAAAGAATAAAATAGTAGATCCATGTACGGTAAGGTAGGTAGGTGTAGGCTAGGTGTGGGTGTTGGTGTAGCATGGGTGAAAGGTAGGTAAGGATAGAGTACAGTACGGTACGGTAGGATAGGGTAGGAGCAGATAAAGAGAAGGGTATGGCAACAAGAGTATGCGAACGAAGTAGCGGCGGGCCAGCTATATTATTTAATTACTTTCTACTAAATTTTTCTATCTGTATCTAGGTAGGAATTAACTATTTACTACTATTAAACATTTTCAGTTTTCCCATAGTCCAACTCACTTGAGTCCTATTATTAAGGTTACAGTAGGGCATACATTATAGGTAAAAATCTTAATTGAAGCTCCCATTACGTGTGTGAGGGAAATGTAATTCCATATTATCTACAAATGATTTCACTTTGATCCCTTATTTGCAAAACATCTCAGGAGACTGTAAGTATTTACCTTAACAGGGTCTATGTAATATTATACTTATTATTTAATTATAAGTAATAATTAATAAAAGGTTTATAATAAGTATAATTATTATTTTTAAGTAGACCACCACTAATATCTACCGAGTTGCCACTAAAACTTCATAATGTCAAAGCCCCGTGTGAAGATCATGATATTACAAAAATATTAAAAATTGAATCCAGCACTGAAGTATTTCAACTTGCGTCATGCCTCAGGGGCTTTCTGGCTGGAAAGAGCTATTCTCGGAGGTATTTTTTCTTTACTACGGTTGAATATATATTATTACATAATTGAATATATTAAAAGATTTCGCGTAGTTTTTAAACTCTTCATGAACTGGGCGTCACATTTAAAACAATTTTTTAAATTTTCTACGTAGACTCTAATATTTACATCAATCGTTATTTTCATGTTACGTAGAGTTTATATAATAACTTTTTTTTCACATACATATTGCGCTTTCACCTACTTGACGAAAAGTAAACTGAAAAACTCAAAATTTAAGTAGCAGTAAGAACACTAAAAAGCTTACCAAAAATGATAATACAACAACTTTTTCTGACAAGGAACGGGTACGTCGTAACAAATAATTTTTGTTTATTTCATTACAATTAAAATGCATGTTACAGTGGTTGACACCTCCTATTACATACCTTTACATAACTGTGTCTGGAGGTTTCGCCCTTCCAAGTCTAGTAAAGTTATCTGGCTAAGGAATATATTAACATTTATTCTAGTGTAGTAAATTAAGAGCATCGGTAGCCAGGCGGTTGAGTATCCAACTCGTAAGCGACAGGTACCGGGTTCGAATCCCGCTGCGGCCATGTACCAATGACTCTTTTCTGAGTTATGTACATTAGTTAAATTCTAGCCGATGCTCTTACGGTGAGGTGAAACATAGTGATGAAACCTGCAAATTCAGGCAACTAACTTTGTAACCAAGATCCAATCTGGTCATTTTCCCCTGGTAGCAGGGTCACGGAGGTCAGATGGTAGTCGCTCCACTGTAATTACCTGATCGCCAAATCCTGGATCATGGTCACGGACCCCGGGCCCTCGTTCTCGAGAGTACAGCCGGGACATTAACGCCAAGATGATTATTCTAGTGTATTAATTATTAGTTAAATCCTAAACTTTAATTTTTATTCATGACTATCTACACTTAATACTAGTCGATCCTGCGAAACTTCATCTACTTGGTATCTTACTTCTACGTTACCCCAACTCTACTCTACTCATACCCTATACCTCTCTGCACCTACCCTACACCCACCCTGTTTTTGTTTTGCTTTGGGAAACGAATTAACGCGTACCCACTCACCGGGGAAGTGAGCATGCTATTCGGGACTTCCGGGACAAAGTGGCCAGACTACCCGCTTAAACCCCCCAAGGTATTCTTCTGACCGCTTGTCGGTGGAGCCAGCGGGCCTCGCTAGATGCAAGTCGATACTCCGGGAGTGAGCTTTAGACCCGCTCCCAAAACAGCTCGCCATGGGGCGCCCCAGGATACAGCGACACGTCAAACATCCCGAGATCTATTATCAAGCGGCAGGTGGTCCCCGCACCCGCCACTCAAGTTCCCGTTAGAGTTTCAGTCCACTGCAGGGAAGGTTATTGCAGGCGGGTTGGAAATCGCAATGTTGAAAAAATAGGAATGGTAAACTCTGCTGCCCAATTTCCATCCTATGGTGACTCCACAACTTTTGCCTCTAAAACATTAGTGGCCTTGTACGACACCCACGAGTGTAAGTTGTTATTGCTATTCTACTCTGCCGAACACCACAAGGCCAAGGTAGTGCATCGTGTACATATATCAAAGTGCCTTTGATAAGGATTAACGATGTTAAATTCTTTAATCAAGCAGCCCTATGCTACTTCTAAATGTTTTCGTGAGTACCAGTGTGCCCCTCAAGAGATAACACGTCATGTCCGCAGGAGACGCAATAGACTTTCGCCCTTAGGCTTTCAACCAGCTCAATCTAGGCGCAGCAATCCTCGCGTGGCAGTACATCTTGCACGAAATCCATAAATAATTTCTTAATAGGACAGGAAATAGTCCACAGAGTCTTAACTCCTGCAATGAGCGCTGGCCAGCTCCACTTTCCGATACGATGTGGCTTTGGTTCAGCAAAGGAAGAAACTCACTCCTGGCTTTGCAACAAGTTATTTCGCGGCGCGCTCACGTTATTATAACAACATATGCCCGCGACGTTTCTTCTTTAAAACAGCGCTAAGTGGCGCTCGAGGCAGCGGTTTCACACTAATCAGTCTCGAGATTTCATCGAGATCAATCCTTCAAACCATAATCCCACTAAAGGACAAGGGTTCAGCTGTATCGTTGTGCCCCTAGTATTGTTTACCATCAGGCAGGCCGTAAGCTTGTTTGCCACCTTTGTGGTATAAAAAAATCTCAAATCAAATAAAAGACGCAACAGGCGTCATCAGTAGATATAACCTAGGTGTGGGTGTAGGGCAGGGTAGGGTACGAGTAAGACAACATATGGACGAAGTCGTGGCGGGTTAACTATTATGAGCTCGCGTGCATATGAGTGTGTGGTTGTAGGTTATTTATTTACTATCTACTAATTAAACTAAACTACTCATACCTTCGTGAACGTTTCCAATTTTCCCGGTCGCAAGACAAGCCCTGTCGATCCTCCGTTAAATCAAAGTTAGACATTCCTCCCAATCACACTGATTTCTTCTCCTACTCATTCACTGTCCATGCGGCAAGATTGTGGAACGCTCTTCCGCATGAAATACGGGATAGCACTTCTATCTTCATCTTCAAGAAACGTGTAAAAGAGCACTACCTTTCTCTATCTGTTTAATATATGTATGTCTATGTGTGTGTGTATGTATTTGTATGTATGTATATATAGTATAGGCTTTTATTAATTAAGCATTATATATATATTTTTTTTTGCTTCTGTGCACGTCTTGACTGCATTTAATTGTTACGATCTCTCTGCTGTAGGCCTGCTGGAAGAAATTTCTTTATATAAATAATTTGGCCTGTTGTGTCTGATATATTCTGTCATATAGTTTTGTACAAATCTTGTGTACAATAAATGGTTAAATTAAAAATTAAATAATTTCTTCTATCTGTATCTGGGTTGGTATTGACTATGTATATATTTTGAGTATTTCCATAGTCCAGCTCACTTGAGTCCTATTATTGAGGTTTCAGTAGCGGATCAATTTTAGGTAAAAAAACTCCCCATGCGTGTGTGAGTGTTATTAGTTATTTCACAAATTATTCTCCTAAGCCTGTAAGTATTTACGTTAATCATGTATCACAGAGCCTAATAATTTATAATTATTTTGTGCATTTTCACCAATATACCTACAGAGTTGCCACTGAAACAGCTTCATAATAGCGGAACCCCGGGTGAAGATCATGCTATTTCAAAACTTTTAGAAAATCTATCCAACGCTCCTGCGCGAAAGCTTTACCGCTTTGTCATGCATCAGGGGCTAATTCCGGAAGCGTAGAACAGGAGTAATGTAATCCTCTTTTTTAAAAAGGCATCAGAATTTTATCAAAAAGGGCTATACTCGGTGTCTCGTTGCGCAAAAAAAAAAACAGAAATGTGGAGATTCGGAAGCAAACCAAGGTCTCCTATATAGGCGGAAGGATTGCCAGGCTTAAGTTGCAGTGGGAAGGCCACACAGCTCGAAGAACAGATGGCCGATGGGGCAGTAAAGTTCTCGAGAGGCGAGCACGTAGGCCTCCACCAAGGTAGACGCTTCCATTATAGATAAAAAACTTTAGTAAAGCCCCCTTGCGTGTGTGAGTGAAGTGTCATTCCATATAATCAAAAGCTAAAAATTCAAATTGGAATGTTTATCAGAACACGTCACTCACACCCGCAAAAGGGGCTTTACTTAAGTTTTTACTAACAGAAATTAAACACACATTAAACCCTGCGACACATTGACATGACCGTACAAACATTAAGCACTCGCTAATCCTACTGAAATACATAGTTTAAGATTGATTATGAGTAAATATGTTTTGCTTTTATGTAAACTTTTAATAATTGTAATAATTTTCTATTATTATTTTTGACGACCTGAGTGGTTCAGTGGTCAACATGCCGGTCTGCCACGCAAGAGGTCCCAGGTTCGATTCCCGGCCGTGCAGAAATTGAAATGGTGAATTTTAATTTCAGTTACGGGTCTGGGTGTTCTATGTATAATAAGTTTGTATTTAAAAGTATTTAAGCAGCTTATCAGTTAGCTAGCACCCATAGCACAAGCTTTGCTTAGTTTGGGGCTAGATGGCGCTGTGTGAATTTGTCCACGAATATTGATTGATTTGATTGATTATATTCCAAACGATGAGCAAATCTGTAGACGTACGAGTATGTCAATATTTGTGTAAGAAAATAATATGTCTCTTCATGACCTTGTCCTTCATTTCACTAATTATTGCAAAACATCTCAGGGGCCTGTAAGTATTAGCCTTAATGATGTATCAGAAAGCCTTTTTATTGTATAATAATTATTAAAATAAGTCTCTCTATCGAGTTTGCTCGTGATAGGTAGGATTTGCGCTTGCGCGTGCGCTGCGATCGGACGTACGCATTGCAGTGGATTGTTCGTGTACGCGGTATTAAATTATTTTATATCGATAGTATTCTGAGAGTAGTCATTGGCTCATCATCATCATAAATTGTCGATGAACAATACGCCATTCTTCTCTCCTATCTGCTAACTTCATTTATTTTTTTGGATTCACCTGCATTCATTTTGTCTTTCACATCCTTTCAATATTCAAACTTTGGATTTCCTCTTCCACTCTGTCCCTCAACATTGCCTGCTATTTTCACCATGATATTGTCATGTCGTATTAGATGCCCTTACTATTCTCTATAACTGTCTGTATATTTATTTTCCCTTTAAACAAACCCAATACTTCTTCATTTGTCTTATTTTCCGTCCATCTAATCCTCTCCATTTTTCTCCAGCACCGCATCTAGAATGCTTCCAACCTTGTTTTATTCTCGACGGTCAGCGTCCACGTCTCACTTTCATACAATGTAATACTCAAAATTTAGACCGTGATCAGTTTTATTTTAGCAGATTTGGCTATATTTAATTTTAAAGGATGTTTTTGTTGTGAAATGCTGATACTGAAATTGCAATTCTATCTTTAATATCTAGAGTAAATCTGAATCTAAATACTGGAAGAAGATTGGATTCTTCTATTATTGGTTGATTAGGTATTTAATTAAATTGAGGTATTGCTTATTATTGTTGACTTTGATACTGTTAGTAGTTTTGTTTTTTCTATGTCGATTTTAAGTAGGATAGGACTAAAATAATAAGCTCACGAAGTCGCAGCGTGCTGGCTATGATGAGAACACGTGCGTGCGTGTGTGCGTGTGTGTGGTGATATGTTATTTACTTATAACCACTATATATGTATCTAGGTAGGTATTAACTATGTAATATGTTTTGAGTTCCCATAGTCCTTCTTACTTGAGCCCTATTATTAAGCTTAAAACACTTAAGTAAAGTCCCCTTTGCGTGTATAAGTATTGTGTCGTTCAATGTATTCAAAAGTTCAAAACACAAATTGGATCGTCTATCCTAACACGTCGCTCACACATGCCAAAAGGGATTTGCTTAGGCTTTTTCCTACTCATACAGTTATTAAACACTCGCTAATCCTGTTGATATACAAAGTTTAAGATGGACTATGATTAAATATGGTTTAGTTTTATATAAACTTTTAAATACGATAATAGTAAATAATAAAATAAATAATAAAAGTCTTTATTACGGATGTCACAGATCCACACGAAATATAAAAATAAATTACCTTTCAAAAGATGAATACGTGTCTCAGACGTTAGTATTTAAGTATGTTAGTATTTAGGTATGTAAGAAAATAACACGTCATACTCTTCATGACCTTGATTACTTATTTCACAAATTATTACAAAACATCTCAGAAGCCTGTAAGTATTTCCTTAATCATACATCACAGAGCCTATTTAATACATAATATATTTTTCCAAGTTCACCACTATACTCACCGAGTTGCCACCGAAACAGCTTCATAATGGCGATGCCACGGGTTAAGACTATGCTATTTCCGGAAGCGAAGAACAGGAGCAATGTAATCCTCTTTTTTAAAAAGGGAAAAATAATTTTATCGGCACATCTGTCTGGAAAGGGCTCTCAGAGTTTCGTTGCGGGATATAATCAGTATTATTCAGTATTCATTTACTCATATTCTGGCATATATTTATTTATTTATTTATTAAAGCTTTATGCACTAAAGGTACATTGGCGGACTTAAAGCTAAAATAGCCTTATATATGTTACAGTCGAAACTGAATTTTAAATGAATAAACCAGGATAAAGTAGATTTGACTGAACAGGTCAGTCACAAGCAGCTTTGTCTGAACTGAAATTCACTGAGCTTAGTTAAAACTACTTTTAACCACAAATTTCTGGTCAAAGTTACTAATTAAATGGTGAGAATGTTTAATAAAGTATATTTTTGTATTTTGGGAGTTGATTTTTTTTATGCATTCGGTAGCAAACAAACAAGCGGGCCACCTGATGGCAAGTGGTCACCACTGCCTATAGACATTAGCAACTTCAAGAGTACCGCCAATGCGTTGCCCACCTCTATAACACGTTGCTCTGGCAGCAAAAAGGCAAATGCCCCTCCACTCCCAAAGCCATGGTTACCCAAATCCCCACCTCATGGAGCACTGGAGACCTTACTCACCGGCAGAAACACTATACTATTTTAAAGAGTATTGTTAACTGCGGTATTCTGTAAGGTTACTTCCCCAGTCGGGCGGCTCCAATTCGGACGGGATACCCCGCTATGCCCTACCCCTCTTTAGAGGTATAGATTTATTATGAACATTACTAAGTACAATCAATACAAAGAGGATGTAAAGTTCAACCCATTATAAGTTTCTGAAATTGTTCTTTTGTCATCGCATCGAAATGATTCTCTTTCATATTATCTTCTAATACTCATTTTAACGTTGTCTACTGGTTTTCTAATGATATTTATTTTAAAAAAACTTTTTTCTTGCATTTTAGACTGATAAAACCATTAAAACTAATTTTAACCATCTCTATATCACATATGGGCAAAACTAGTCTTGACTGTAAAGATACGTCTATGTCTATGTCTAATACAAGTCAAAAGTACTATTGTCGAGAGTCTGTTGTCTAAAGTATTTTTGACTGGTTAAGAGTATTGACTTTAACATATACATACATCGATGATAGAATGTAGAATGAGTTGCCTGAAGAAGTGTCTGAAAAAGACACTTTCAAAGGCACTACAAATTTATGTGTATCTCAATAATTCTTTTTATTATTTTACACAACAATCAACATTCTAATATATTCGTTACAAAGTAATAAAATCATATGTGCAATGTCAATGATAAAAAATAATACATTTAACAATGTCACATTGTGGCCATGCCAACATTCCCAGATATTAATTATATATCCAACCTCCACAAATAAAAATTGTAAAGCGTACTCCACATGTCCGCCGCAACTTTCGGCGAAACTTTGGCCGGTACTTTAATCGAGCCTCTACATTCTCGCCTATTAGGGATGTGGTGGGTGTCAAAATGCGTCGACATTTTATCGATTCATCTGTGTAATATCGCTGATCTGCTGTAAACAGGGTCACAGAGGTGATGGCGGCTGTTCTACTGTAACTACTTGATCTACTGATATCCTGGTTCATGGTCAAGTGTACCCCGAACCTGTTACGGGGAAAGCGCTAGGAATATAAATATGAAATCGATCGAATCGAGACGACAACGAACTCTCTCTACTTAGTCTATGAGATAGGCGAGACATGCCAAACATGCACGGGACTACACGAATACTCCCTGTACATTCTTGTGTTCCCGCGGAACTCTCCACATGTGGAGTGCGCTTAACATACAAGACAATAGTCATCCTGCGCCTCGATGCCGCGTTATGCGTTATGCCGAAAAGTATATTTGGCTTGTGCCTTGCACCTATTCTGTGATAGTAGACAGCAAATTACAACAAACGAATGTTGATGAAATATGGCAGTAATGTAGCTTATTACTGCCACATTTCATCAAAGTCCGTTTAGTAGTTTTTGTTGGTCAACAAACATCCAAACATCCATCCCGATTTACAAATTTTTGCTTTTAAAATATGACTAAGAAGATTAATTATTGTTCGACTTCGTTTTTTGTATCTCGATCTTATATTTTTTTATTGTTAAGGTTGAATATGAAACTAATATCTTGTAATGTTGGCTAATACATCATCATCATCATCATCTTGAATGTCCCGGTTGTGCTCTCGAGCGCGTAGGGCCCGGTGTCCGCCTTGACCATGATCCAGGGTGTGGCGATTAGGTAATTACAGTGGAGCGACTGCCATCTGACCTCCGTGACCCTGCTACCAGGGGAACCTGACCATATTTCCATATTACCTGTATTAGCTTGTGTATAGCACAGATAACAAATTGTAAATGTAATATCCTTAGCTGTTTGTTTCCCATAATAAAATAATAATAATAATAATATTGGATCATGGTTAGAAATTCCGTTGCCTGAATTTGCAGGTTTTATCACGATGTTTTCCCTCACCGTAAGAGCATCGGTTAGATTTCAACTAATGTACATAACTCAGAAAAGAGTCATTGGTACCTCTTGCTTGCGAGTCGGATATTGAACCGCCCGGCCACCGACGTTCCGGCTAAGTTGACTCATACATCACTATAATGTAATTCGGATATAAAAAAAGTTTTTAAACTCTATGTGATCTGGGTAGCACATTTCAAAATTTGATTAAAAATTTTCTGCGTAGACTGTAAGTATTTTTTACATCAATCATCATTTTCATATTACGCAGATCTTATTTAATACATTTTTTTTACATACATATTGTGCGCCTACTTCATGAAGAGTTAACTGAAAATCTTAAAATTTAAGTAGCAGTAGGAAAACTAAAAAGCCTAGGAAAAATAATAATATGTCATTTTTCTGTAATAATAAATGAATAAGTAGTACTGGCACAAGATGATTATCGTGTTGTATCATCATCATCATATATTTAAGAGTGTATCGTTTTGTATATCTGTAATATTTTTTCTTTGATAAAGTTAAATATGAAATTAATATCTTGTTATATTGGGTAATAGATCACTTTATTGTAATTCGGATACAAAAAAAATCCTGTAGCTTTTAAACTCTTCATGACCTGGACGACCCGTTTCAACAATTTTTGTATCTTCTACGTAGACTGTAAGTATTTACCTCAATCATTATTTTCACGTTAAGCAGAGCTCATTTATTGACTTTTCTTAAACATACATAGCTCCGCCTACTTGTCGAAGAGTACTGAAAATCTAAAAAATTAAGAAGTATTATGAACACTAAAAACCTACCAAACATAATAATATAATTTTTTTTTTGTCAAGACCGAATGTATTGTACGTATGTTATGTCTTGTACGTCATAATAAAAAAATAATCTTTATTTCATTTAGACTTATGCGCTAGTTACAGTGGTTGAGACCTCCTATTAGCTGCCTATGCATATCTGTGTCCACAAGTCTCGCTCTTACAAATCTCCTACAGTTAGCTGGGATAAAGAAGATTATTAACATACATTATAGTTTTGTTAAATTATTAGTTAAATACTACACTTTCATTTTGATTCATGAATATCTATCTATACTTAATACTAGTTGGCCCGGCGCGACTTCGTTCACTTGGTATCTTACTTCTACTAGAGTACGAGTAGAGATGTGTGAATCTACCCTATAGCTACACTCCGCCTACCCTAAACCTACCCTACCCTTGTCCTGGTAACACAATGCGCTGCCGCAGGATGTTAAAGATGCACCGAGTTCTAGTGCCTTTACCAACAGATTAATAAAACTGGCTACGACATTGACGACTTCCTTATCAATAATATAAAAATGTTGACAAAATAACATTTGAATGAATTTGAAATTACGTATGTAATAAAAAATTTTGACTGAAAGTCGTAGGAAATTTTATTTTGTAATATGATGAAAAATCGGTGTGTGTGTGTGTGTGTTTGTTTGTACATGGATGGTGTGTGTTTTTGTTCGTTTTTGACCCTTCACCGCGACTGAATATACTGGAGAACCCTGTTCAAAAATGTTGCACGGTTCAGATGAAACACATCAGCACTGTAAGAGAGGTGCTTCTCGTACGCGTCTATAGCCCTATTTAGCGGAGAGCCTAAGGCGTAGCCGCTGCGCGCGCGGCGGTGGTCAAGTAGCCGAGGCCAGCGGCCACCGCGGCGCGCGCTTGTCTCCCGCGCACAGCAACACCCGGGACAACAGGTGCGGACTATCAACCCCGCAGTGTATGACGTCATGCAGGAGCCTCATGTCAGCCACAAAGCGTCTGTCCTCCAAAAACATGATCCTATAGGTGTTCAGATCAGCCGCATAGCCCGCCGGTACCGTGCAAGAGAAATAATTGAGCCTGTTGATGAACGAATTTTGAACCGACTCCAGCCTTGTGCGATGAATAGCGTAGATCGGGGACCATACAGGTGACGCATACTCTAAGACACTCCTGACATAGGTGCAGGACATAAATAGGTGCAGCCGTTCTGAAATTATGCGCGAACATGCAATATTTGATACCTTGGATAAAATTATTGTAGTTTTCAAAGGGATCTCTAAAGCCTGGTGTTCGTGCAATGTGCTGTAATTCTTAAAGTAGCAATGGCCAAAAAAGCCATTGTTCTATAAGGATATATTTATTATTGATGTTTTTACTTCCAAAAGTGAGGAACGTCGTTTAAAGTATAGCGAGCAGCAATCACTAAAATTGTATTTTACGGAACTAACTTCTTTGTCTACATTTTTCATATGATTTTTGGGGTTCCTACGAAGAATTTGAAATTATTAGCTTTTTTTACGCTTTGGAGATAATTTTCAATAAAGTGCTTTTATGATATTTTCAGTGGATACTATTTTACATGATACAAATTCAAAATAGTTGTTGTAATAATTATGTATATGTATGTAAGTTGAAATTGACACACGCATGTGAGAAGTTTTAACTCTAATATGTTCAATATTATCCACAGTGGGGAAATTGAGCTATCAAACATTGCCAAACATAATGTTAGCTATAGCTTGGGGATATTGTTAGTTACCTCAACTTGCGGGTCATTATCAGGTGCAGCCACTAGTTATGAACGCTGATAAAAAAAAAATACGAATTTGAATTTTTGGATCTCAAACTCGTATATTATTTGCTAAATAATATTCTGTTTAACATTGTATTCTTTTAAATGTGCATAATGTGTTATTCATTCATTCAATTTCAGAACGACTGAACCTTTTTAAATAATTCCTTTTTTTTGTTGTGTTGTAACTGTCAGAGCAAGGTTTGGTTGAATAAAAAAATAGTAGATCAACGTACGCTAAGGTAGGTAGGTGTAGGCTAGGTGTGGGTGTAGGTAGGGTACGGTAGGGTAGAAGTAGGTGTAGAGTAGGGTATGGTTGGAGTAGGATGACATGCGAATGAAATCGCGGCGGGCCACCTATAATAAGCTCGCGAGCGAGTGCGTAATATCTTGTAATGTTGTCTAGTACATAACTATAATGTGATCTTGATAATAAAAGAATTCGGGTAACTTTAATACTCTTCATGGCCTGGACGGCTCAATTCACTTTTTTTAAATCTTTAATTAATAAATCAATAATTATTTACATGTTACGCAGAGCTTTTTATTAATAAACAATTTTACATATATATTGTGCGCCTCCTTCACGGAGAGTAAACTGGCGCTTCATTGCAAATAACAGGATACGTATCTTTTACATGGTACGAACATTAAGCTGGTCATTGCGAAGCCAATGTGGCTGGGTAACGTTGTGCGATGTGCGATGTATCTGTATTCGGATTAGTTCACGGCATAGTGACTGTGAGTCTAAATAGAAGAGTTTGTTTTGAGCCGCGACCTTATTCGTAGTTGTTTCTTATTGTTACTTGTACCAATAATAAGGCAGTCAGGGATTGCTGATGGATTTATGTAGAATAGGGATTGTAGTTCTTATTCTTCCATTTAAATATAAAAACTGATTGAATCCCTTACTTCATTGTGACTTAATGGATCCAAGGTATAGTTGGGTAAATAAGGTACATTCTTAATTTATCACCCAGTGCAAAATTTCCATAGGAAAATGGATTCAGGCATTTGAGAATACGGGATCGACAGCGAGAAACAACGATTCCAGTAGTTGACGAGAAATAAGAGTACCTACATGAAGTCACTCAAAAATCCATGTATCGACAATTCACGATTCCTCACATGCTGTGTAAGCGTAATCATTCATTAAAATACAACATTACACTTAATTTTAAAGAAGGATTTGCATTTACTGGTTAGTCTAATTAAAAAATATATCAATTGAAACCCTGAATGTGTTGCTCCCAGGATAACTCATTTCATTAAAAGGTAATAAATACTGAGTGGCTCTCAATGTGCGACTTAAGTCCATTGGATAATTTTTCATGGGGTGATCTCAAGAGTAAGGTTTACATACGTAAGCCGACAACTTTCACCTAGTGAGCAGTTTTCCAAGGGGTATTTATAGCATTCCTAAGCTCTCACTACATGGCGCAGTCGTCAGGTTTGGTAATAATTGTATCCGAAAAACGGGACTACAAACATAATAAAAAACGTGATTTTTATTTATCTAGTTTAAGGCCAGATTGTGTCGTAGAAAAACGCCAATAGAAGATTTTTGTTTCACAAAATAAATAGAATGAGAAATTTTTGCGAACTGGTAAATTATATATTAAAATTTATTTATTTATTAAAACTTCATGCACATTACAGTAAAAAGGCGGACTTAAA
Organism: Blastobasis adustella; assembly: GCA_907269095.1. Lineage (NCBI taxonomy): Eukaryota > Metazoa > Arthropoda > Insecta > Lepidoptera > Blastobasidae > Blastobasis > Blastobasis adustella. Next base: position 4,156,044 of record OU026138.1, read on the forward strand.
GCTACATAGCTTTTTCTACCAGTCAACCAGAGAGCAATTAGTAAAATTGTATTTATTATTTTGTATACAATAAAGAAGAAAGAAAGAAAAAAGAAAGAAATATACTTTAGATATTTTACGCCGCTTATTTTAATGACGTTTTACTAAATAGCTGTATTTTAAAATGAAATAAGGATTTTTAGAATTTCCAGTCTTACTAAGTTACTATGAGCGCCATTTGATCATTGTTGATACCATCTGAGAGTACCTACTAGAAAAGTGCTCGTTGAAATAACGATACTCACTAACGTTTATGTAAACGTCTTACGGGAAAACGGTCGTGACTTGAAGAGTGTCAAAATCTAAATGGTCTCTATTTAAGTCGAAAGTTTGTAAGGATGTAGGTATGTTTTGATGTTTGATACTTTTTCACGCAAAAACTACTAAACAGATTTTGATGAAATTTGGCAGCAGTATAGTTTATAGCCCAAAATAGCACATAGGCTATAATTTATCCCGAAATTCAATGTGCATCCTGCGGGCAACGTCTAAAACCTTATAAATGAATTTTATGCCGACGAACTCGCGGCAAAAGCCAGTACAATATAAAATTATCATTTTGGCGATAATGTCCCGGTTGGGCTCTCGCGCACAACGGCCCAGGGTCCGCCTTGACCTTGATCCAGAGTTTGGCCGATCAGATAAAAATCTACATTTTGGCTAATATATTTTCCTAAGCGTCTAGTTTTTGTTAATAATAATAAAATTAGATAAAAAAATATTTTAAATTTATGATTTTTAGATTCAAACTACAAGCAATTTTTTTGTAGGTACACCTGGTACCTTGTGGGATCTTTTGTAGTTGGGTTAGGTATTTTAGTTTTAGGCCTGAGCTAAAGCCTTTTCATGGAAACTAGGTTACCTGCCTCAAACTTGGAATTTTCTTTTCTTTTACTATTGTAGGATCTTACTGGAATATTTTCTTTTTGTATCTTAATTATCTGTTCCTTTGTCTATCTTCTCACTTCTTATCTAGTACCATCAAGCAGTTGTACTATATCTTCCTCTAATTATTCTAATATTTTGTCCTTTTTTGTTTTAATTTGGGTGCCAGTTAGTAACTCAAATGGATTTGTTTGTATGCTTAAAAAAGTATTATTGATAGCTCTTTTTACTCTATTGATGTATACCAAAGGTCAGAATTCTGTTTATACAGACAAGTAAGTACAGTAATTATAAATCTGGCGATCCTCTCAACATTCCTGTTGAAATTGTCTTTAACCAATTAAATCCAATTTCTTTATTAGCAAATGGATATGGTATGTAGAAGGTGTTACATAGTTACATTAATTCATATTAATGTTTATTGGTAATAGTTGCATTACAAGTTATAGGTATATCTCAATTTTCTTAAGTTCACATTATTAAATTCATCTAGAGAGTGTTACATATTTTGTAATTTCATGTGATTTGCAAAAACCTAAATGAAATATTGATTAGTCAGATGTTAAACAAAAGTACAGTTTACTTGTACTGCAGCAATTCCCAGATCAGCCGCGTATTACCTTTGAAAAGCAATAACAGTCCAGCTAAAACGTTCGCGATGGTAAATAATAATGTCCCAAGGTCCACAGATTAGCAATAAGAAGTTTTCATTGGAGAATAATATCCTTGATATAGGTACTAAGACGTGCCGGGAAAATATTTCTCATTGGTAGACGATAACAGATAACTAATGGTCACCCCATTTCATACTTTGAGGCGAGTCAAACTTCAGCACCGGAACGAGCTCGCCACTCGTTAGGTGTGCCTCCTAATACCATTGGCAAAGCGAGGTTGATCAAGTCACAATATTAATGTTTAATAAAATTTATTTTTATTTCGTTTTCAGCTGCATACGATTTATACTACGGTGACTACGACAATTTTTACCCGGAGGCTTTTGAATGAAGAATCAGAAGTTACAAACTTTCAACTCCCATGTATTGATTATCACCATCGATTACATGAAAAATATACATTTTATTTTATTTATTACAATTGTACTGTAGCATGCTATGTACTCTGTACTCTGTCTTCGAAACGTTCGAGTCAGTCTTGATGTCTGAATCTGACAGTGCGATATCATTATTATTTATTTATTTATTTATTTATTTAATCCTTACAATGTTTCGTACATTCAGTCTTACTGCATTAGCATTCATGAGCAGCCAGGGAGATTGCTCGCTCATGATAGGATGCTGGTTGACAATACATTCAATATCATGCTGATAGTTGAATGTCGGTAGTAGGGAACCGGTTCGGAATTGCGGTACATGTCGCGGATAAGGCCCATACGCCTCAGGCACGACTAGAACCCAACTTACCCTGACAATCTACAATCTACTCTTATCAGTTGGTCAGAACGGAAATATCGGTGAACATTCATATAAAAAATATATGAAAATTCATTAATGAATGTTTACCAATATCTCCATTTGTACAAAGTTTTTCCTAGGCAACCATATATTGTTTGATACTAGAAAAAAATATCTTTCATACGATATATAACTCGATTAAATAACTGATAAGGGTAGATGGAAACCCCATAGAAGTACCAGGGTGACAGTAGGCAACCCATATATATTTTTCTTAGTTGAGTTCTTTCATATAATGCACGATTTATTTGAAGAACAGATGTGGGAAGATATTCTATGGTCGGATCTTAGACCATACGCTCGGGCTCGCGGCCGGGCTGACTGCTGCGGGCTGGACCGGCGGCTGGTGTCGTGGTCGGATTAGCGGCCAGACTGGCACGGCACTCCTCGTAGTCCGTGTGAGTGTCAGTGTCAGTCTCAAACGGCACTGGTGGCAATTTTTGTGAGCTCTGTATAGACAGGAGCAAATAATTTTCATTCGTGTGAACACTACGCAACTGATCCATGTGCTTTTTTTTGAAATTTCGTATTGTGTTCGATGAAGTATGTCAACGAACCTAACCTTTTAATCCGCTAATATCCTGGGTTTTCGACACCGCCATTTCGTACAAAACACAAAACTCACGGTTTATTACGCGAAATAATGCACTAAATCGCCAATAGTTTATTTGATACTTTAGAATATAAGGATGGCAAGTACCTAGCTATATTTATAACACTGTATCGAACCCGTCTGCCAAGCGTGGAGATGAGGAGGTGGTACAGGCTCTTAAGTACTGCAGTGGATTGTTATGGGCGGTGATCTTTATTTTCTATGTAGGCAGTCTTACAAAACATATATTCATAATACAAACAATGTACAGACACACCCAACTATGTAGTTATTTTCTATAGAAGTGAAGTATACAAACACAATCAACAACATTAGTGAGATCGATATATCGATCAACGCGGTCGATGCTGACTCGTGCAGCACTTCTTCTTTACGAATCGATGGACTTAACGGCGAATAAAGTGTAAGGGGGCTTACTTTATTCGCCCAGTATTCGGCGACGCATAGGTACAGCATTTGGACTGGAGCGGAGAGCTGTTTGGGTGTGCGTCCGCAATTGCCACGTCAACATGTATCACAGAGTAAGTATCACGAAAAAAGGGTTGGTTCCTGTAATCTATACTACTATTATAAAGAGGAAATGTTTGATTTTTGTTTGTTAGTTTGTGTGTATGTATTTATTGAATAGGCTTCGAAACTACTGGACCGATTTCAAAAATTCTTTCACCGTTGGGAAGCTACACTATCCCCGGGTGACATAGGCTATATTATATTTTCTAAAAAATTACGGATCATTAATAAAACTCCAATAATGTAACCCAAGGTGTAAAAAAATACCCAATAAATTCCTTACATCGCGTGTGCTGCGAAAACTATTGATGATAGAACAAAATAATGTACTACGACTTTGCAGAACACATCATTATCTACAAAAAGTGTCGCGACAGTATATGTCTAACTATTATAGTTATGTCACAATAAGTGTTCTTTTATTTTCAAAATTTAATTGAAATGCCGCCGTTGAAAAACGCTCTTTATTTGTACCTTCTTATTAATCCTTATCAAAATTAATTACTTCATATTCACGACTGCTTCAATACATTTATATAACTTTTTGAATGATTCAATTCAAACATTCCATTCGAATGATATTACGAGTTTAAAAATGTGAATATTAGAAATTTAAAAAAGTCGCGTGTTCGCCTCTCAGTCCGCTCGACTATCTAGGCAGCACGGGGTACGGGAGGGGGCGAATCAATGTCAAGAAATAAAGTGCCGCGCGGCTCATGTTTTATAAACTGACAAAACATTGTTATGATCTATATCTAAACATAAAAATGGTGTCTGTACATTGAATATATTTACAAAAATGTAGTTTAGGGCGATGAAGGAATAGTAATAAAAATTTTGTCTGTCTCTTTGTACACGTTAATCTCCGAAACTAGACAGATTTAAATACTTTTTTATTGTATAGCTATTAGATAAGCCTGGGAAACATATAGGGTATAATTGATTTTGGAAACAACAGTTGTAAGAAATATGGAAATGGCCTGCAATGAATTTTGATTTTTGTACAGTACATTACGTACAGGCACAGTTTCGTAGTTTGGGGTCTAACTTAAAATCTGGGTCATGTTTTATCTAATTAATTTGGGTAGAACGAGATGAATGATGATGCATCGCCCTGCTTCCTTATTATGTACTTATTATGTTAGTTCTAAGCTTTTTTTTTAATGTGTTATTGGACCAAATAAAGATACGTCTATGTCTATGTCTATGAAACAGCTTGGCCTCTCCGTATTACTCCGTAGCTTTTATACATTAGGGAGGAAAAATATAAACTGCCCTAAAAACAATTTCCACGCGGACGAAGTCGCGGGCAACAGCTAGTATCACATAAACCACAAAATTAGAATTCCCGCAAAGTAAAAATCATCCATGATCTTTTCTTTTTGTTTATTCTTTCTCAAGGGAAGGCAAAGGTATGGGACCATACTGCCTAGTCTTGTTATGCGTGTGGCACTCGATAGGCTCTGCCTACCCCATAGGCTAGGTACTACCTCGAACAGCAAGAGGGCCATCGCCAGAGCAAAGTTCGACTTTGTAAGCAGAATTTTCGAGCGACTCACGAGCCCTCCTCACCCCTGCTGACGATGTTGCAGCAAATCTATGCCGGAAATATCCATCGCTCCGTGGAAGGTACGGTGGATGCTAGTCTCTGTAGATTTTCGAAAGTCGAGTGGGCCTGATGGTATTCCGGTAGCGCTTAAAGTGTGAGCTCAAAAATTGCATCCTGTACTAACGCGCCTCTAATACTCCACTGGGATGGTTCCGCCTTCATGGACGATTGCCCACGTGCACCCTGTGCCCTAAACGGGCGACAGATCCGACACAACGAATTACAGGCCTATCGCTATTACCTCCATACTCCCTGAGGTGATGGAGCGTGTTATAAACACACCGCTTCTTAATTACCTAGCGGAATACGATCTATTGAGCGGCCGTCAATATGGTTTTCGACATTATCGCTCAATGGGTGATTTTCAAGGATATCTAACACACCGTTGGGATTTAGCTGTTGAGAGTCAAGGTTAAGGACTGGCTTTTGACCTAGATATAGCGAAGGTGTTTGATCGGGTCTCGCATAGGGGTCTTCTATCGAAGTTACCATCATACGGGCTTCCGGAGGGATTGTGCATGGGTAACTAGCTTTTTGTCCAGCAGATGCATCAAATCCCTAGTTGATGGCTGACGGCTGTAGCTTAGACATTAACGCTTGTGTCCTGCAAGGCTATCTGCTATCTCCAACTCTGTTCCTCCTTCATATCAACGATCTAGTTTAATTTAAACCCACAAACAAAAGTTATGCGCGTTTACCGCCAAAATCTCCATTTGTTGTAGCTCCTCAGTTCCAGAATACACCGCTTATTATCTCAAGGAGCATTCATATCCTAAGTGCTGACTTCTTCAGTGACGTCTCCAGTTTCGCAGTCATTTAAAAGAAAATGTCAAGCTCGTGTTGTTACCTAAAATTTTCGTATTTAGTCTATGAAACTCATGTTCTATAATAATAGAACGAATACGCATTTTAGTTAAAGTGAAACTAGAGAATTGGGTTCTAAAAAGAACGTCTTGTTGTAGTTCTTCATGTTACGGAGTTCCAGCGTAAATTCAGAAGACCATCGGTGTTCGCCGCCGCTATTGCCGCCACCGCGTGCGCTGAGCTTCCTTCGAAGTGCTGCCCGTCGATGCCGCTTGCAACTGGTCGCATCCGCTATTCGTCTCCTATATACCCGCTTCACGCGAGCTTGGAGTTAGTGCGCATGCGTGGCGCCACTGGTTGTAAATATTTTGTATTATACTTGATCTATCACACATGTTTAGGGAATAGTTTTTGTAAATATAAATAAGCACCATTTTTGAAAATATATCCATTCTACACTTGTCTACTCACCTCCTACTCAAGACCTTGAAACTCGCATCTAAAAAATCGCAGGGTGTGGTTAACAGATCGGACAAATACTTCACGCCGGAGTTTGCCCCGGCGTGAAGTAAATACTTCTACTGGCGTGAAGTAGTCTTTGGACTTCTTCTATATAAAGCTCAAGACTTAGACCCCACTTGGAGTATTACTCCCATCTATGGGCGGAAGCATCGTCTTGGTCCTTGTGACTCGATCCAAAAATATTCTATGAGATATCATGCTCACAAGTGGTATAGAGCTGCTGAGTCAGTGAAGGGATTGCGTCTCCCTTTGTGTGTTCTACCGCTTGTGCAACGGTGTTTGTGTCGCTCACACCGTGATGCTAAATTCCTGTGCGGTTCCAAAGGAACTTTCTCCCACGCACGCTTAGATTGTGGAATGAACTCGCTAGATTTCCTGGAGAAATTCTTCAAGAAAGGGAGAAAAGATTTTACCGGCGTCGGCAACGAGTGGGTGATGCCCCTTGGATTCCAAACAGCCATAGGCTGCGGTGCCAGCTTAAGCATCAATAATAAATATGGAATATTATTCGAATGAAAAGGCAGATCATTCCTCATTAGTAAAAATAAACTATAACCAACATTGAAATCTTGTAGAACATATCGGTTACAAAGGCTTAGATTTGAACCATTCACTTCGGTGAATTGTATTCGATTCGACAGAGATATCAAGAAAAGCTCAAGAGGAACATATAATCAGCATAACTCAAGAATTAAGACAAAATGAGGCTGTGATCCAAGAGGTCAAAACCACGCGATAAGTCAAAATATCACTACTCTAGTAGAACTCTGTCAAGCTAAGGAAAGCCGTCATACTCCAAATTGGGTCTAACTTGAATCTTATATAAAAGAAGTCGTTGCTTCAGCGTGAAAAATTGCTTTGATCTTTTAAGCCTTTTCTTCCAAACAACTGCGAAAGTGGTCGTCACTGGAGATGTTGACACCTATGAAATGTATGCTGTTTGAGATGGTAAGCGGTGTATTCTGGAATTGTAGAGCCACAACAAATGGAGCTAATTTGGCGGTGAACGCGTATACTTGTGTCTTTGTAGGATTCAATTGGTCTAAATTGAGTCATGCTCAATCTGACATTCTAGATAAAGTATACGCGATTTTTGACACAAGTAGTTCGCGACTTTCCTCCACCATTGAAAACAGGGATATTCGCAACATCTATATAAGGCCGCAGGCAGTCCTGAGATCTCGCTTTCATAGTTTCAAAATTATAAATAATTCAAAACATGTGGGGTCATAAAAATAACTTTAATACACAATTTTTTCGTTATTTTCTAAAGGAAATTGCACGAATGTGTAAGTACCCATTGTAGGTCCATCGCCAACGAAACAATAATATCCATTTAATAACATCATAATCCTTCGGCCGGTCTTCAGCATCCTCGCGTTGTAGCTCTCATACTTGTCTCAACGATGTCAATTCATTACTTTTCAGGTCTCCCGGAGGACCTTTTTACTGGTACCGGCAGGCTTAGTAATCCCTTTCCTACGTGTTTCTGGGACTTACACAGCCCGTGATAAAATCAGCATAGTCAAGCCTCTTCAATCTTATCCGCGATATCTCTCACGCCAAGGGAATTGCGGATGTTCACATTGTGTTCGTCGTATCTCAAGTCGCGTAGCCACACGTCCCCCGCAATATAGCATATATTCTTGGCGGGGAGGGACCAACTTCTAACTAGACCCGGCATAGTAACTACCCAGGTCGTAATAAAAATTATACACTATGATTAGTACTTAATCATCAATTAAGAAACCATCAAGAACAATTAGTCACTCGATTAAGCGGCAATTTGAACAATTAGTATCAGTATTTTTGTGGCGTATGCCACGGACAGCTAAAAATGCAGTTAATATTGATTTCATTTTTGTTTGTATTCGTTATTAGAACAGAGTCGTATGTTCTATTGGTAAGAATGAATAAATTTATTCTTTTTTCGACGGTCTTCTGACCGGTAAACATATTTGTCTCTTCTGAAAAATAGCAACGAATACAGTATGCTACAAATATACTTATACCAAAATTCGACTCGTAAGCGAGAGGTATCGAGTTCGAATACCGCTTCGGCCATGTATCAATGACTCTTTTCTGAGTTATGTACATTAGTTGAATGCTAACCAACAACCATGTTGAATGAAAACATCGTGATGAAACCTGCACATTCAGGTGACTGAATGTATAACCATGATACAATCTGGCAAAGTTTTTCTGGTATCAAGGACACGGAGGTCAGATGACAGTCGCTCCACTGTAATTACCTGATCTGCCAAATCAAAGCATAACCGGTCATTAACGCCAAGATGACCAATACATATAGGTAACAAACACAATGTTTTAATTTTAAGAAGACATAACATATATTATTATATTGATGATTATTCTTTATTACTAACATTTATTTTATTGTAAAATTTTAGGTAAAAGGGAAACAGGTAAGGTTTTTTGAACTCCGTATTATCACATAATTTAATGTCACAATGATTTTAATGTGTATAAAACTTGGTAGTATATTTTAATAACAAAATCTTTGAATAGATCGAGACTTGTGCCGGGCTTCAGCCCTATCCAGAGGTGCCACATTGACCTAAGCCTGTATTAGTTTGAGTAACCTCGAATATCAGGACCAGTACACAGCACCGATCTAACTGCAGCGACCTGTTCGACAATGGGATATCATTAAGATAAACGATCTCTCCAGGCGTCTCTGTGTGGTGACCACAGGACTAGTAACTTTCTCGCTAAGAGGTTGAGCCTCGGTATTAACGGAAAATGTTGCAATCTTCTGAGCAACATGCCTCGTGGGGATGCTCTGAAAGAGATTTTTTATCTGTGTATAGATATAGATTTAGGTTTAGGGTTAAGTTTGTATGTTGTTTTTAGTTGTGTAAATAAAATGTTACTTTGTTTATTAAGATCTAATCTGAGGTATAATCTTGTTGCATGTCTATACTACACTATTCTGTTCTTATACTTATTATTTCATTTACAGGCACCTGAAAATGTGGTACGGCTTTTGTTTCACCTATAAGTAGTGATTGATATAGACATAATCAGAAATATTCGGACTTTTGCAAAAGCACCTACAAATTTTACCAAGCCTACTGAGTTTTATGATCAATTTAGAAATCAATTTTTTCTTTGTTTTGGAGCACGCATCTCAGATAAGGAGAAAAAACGACCTAGGGTTTGGAAGACAGACAGAGAGCAATACAATGAACCAGCAGCGACATGGTTACGGAGTATATGTTGAGAATCAAAATCGGTCCCGGATGTTTCGATAAAAATTCATTTCTTTTGCACATTTATTTGACGATTATTTGATTTGATGATTACGGAGAACAAGTAGAGCACCTTCAGCAAGTTCTTATGCCGTATGACACCAAAATCGGTTCTAGCAATTTCGAGAAAAATGCATATGCTTTACACATTTCTATGATACGTGACATATTCTTTGAACTAGCAGCGATATGGTTACGGAATATAAGTATATAGAACACCTTCAACTGTGTTCTTATGCCGCAAAACATCAAATTCGGTCGCGGTAGTCTCGACAAAAATGAATGTCTTTTGCACATTTGTATGACAAGTGCCGTATTCTTTGAAGATCAGGGACATGGTTATGGAGTATAAGTTGAGCACCTTCTACTAAATTCTTATGCCGCACGACATCAAAACCGGCCCCGGCAGTTTCGAGAAAAATGCATGATTTTGATGTCATGCAGCATAAGGATGATGGTAGTCAACCTATATACAGTAAGCATACCGCCATTGGCTCCTAGTATAGTTATGTGGGGAACAAGTATCTGGCTATGCCGTCCCCGCCGGGCACGGGAAGGAGAGGCCGGCCCAAGAAGCGATGGCTTGACGTAGTCACGAAGGATATGCGTGCCAATAAGCTCACCACGAGAGATGCCGAAGACCGAGCGAGGTGGGCCAAGAATAGCAGGAAGGCGGACCCTGGGCCCTCGCGTGCTGCGCGGGGGCGCAACCGGGTCATGACGCCAGGATGATGATGATGATGATGATGAGGTGAATATGATGATGAATATGACCGCGTGTATTACATTTAACATACGAAGACAGAGAACATTTCCATTTATTGAAACATGAATTAAAATGAAATCTTTTTTTTAATAGAGGGAGGAATACTACCCAGCGAGTAACCTGATGGCAAGTGATTTTTTACATTTAAGTAATAAATAAGTAAATATAATTTAAACATTGTTTTAAAGTTTTCTTTACAACTATAGACGACAGATAACGTTTATATTGAAACATTAATTAAGATGAAATATTTTTTTTAATAGAGGGAGGAATACCCAGCGAGTAAACTGATGGCAAGTGATTTATTGCGTTTAATAAATAAGTAAATATAATTTGAACACCATTTTAAAGTTTATGTTTATGTAATAAAAGGGGTACAGGGCCCATTCACCATCTTATGGGCCCAAGCCAACCTCACCTGCTCGTTGTCCTTATACTGAAAAACAGAGGGGCTCTGGCTTGTGTGAGTCAGCTGGTAATTGCTGCACAAATTGCTGTAAAAATCGGGTGGGGCTTTGTCGAAACATATGACCATTGGTTTTAAATCCTAAAAGTATATCTTCTTTATGTGCCGCTTTGCTAGAGAAAATAACACTGTATCTTAACAATGAAGCCTTACCCATGGTAAGTTGTCAGTAGCATATATAAATAGTGAGGATACCGCGCGAAGACCAGGTGAAATGGAGAAGAAAGAGCAAGAAAACGAATACTAGCAGAAGCCGGGATTGACTGCTCAGATTGTGGTTGGTGCTAATCCCTAGCGAAAAACTGGTCAACCTCAATTGTCAATATTAATACTTCCAAAGGCAAACATTAAGTCATACTATGGATGACAGGTAAACGAAATAGAAGACTAGAATACTGATAGAGATTTCCTTTGACAGATTAGAGAAAAGAATGCAAGTACTATTTTGATCTTATTTGTAAACGATTTAAATTGCTCGTATTTACATGAACAACACACTAGCTTCACTGATTCCTAATATACCGGTATCTTCTACTTTAGGAATTAGAATATCCTTGTCTTATGTTATAAGATAAGCATAAGAAAAATGTTCTCTATTTGGTAGGGCGAGGTGTCGAACAATGACCCACAAAAAAGTTAAACAATCATAACTCCCAAGTTTATCAACATAATAAAATGTTTTTTGGTCCAGTCGTTGAGTAAAATAGCTGACTCTCACTTTGTATGCAAGTTTATGGAACTGGAGTTAGAGAAAAATTGTAACTCAGATTATTTAAAAGATGGGAAATGACTCGTGTCCACCTCTTGGGACACACTGAACCAGGGGGTTGGTCTACAGCGAACCAGGTAGTACACAGTAAGCCCGAAAAATGAGATCACTATTATTAATGTATCCTCTTTGCACTTATTAGCGTAGTAAATAATTTAGATAATAATACATTATTTATAAATGTGTAAGCTTATAAATGTGTAATTACTTTTATTTACCAAAATAACTGGGAAGACTAAAAATCAACAGAAACCAATAATAACATAACTTGACCTAGTTTGTAATTTCAGTCATTGATGATATATTTTAAAGTAATATAAAAATAAAGAATACACTATTTACATTAGAGTTCTTCAGTACTATTTTAGGCATTTACCGACAGTGGTGGTTTGATATAGTAGGGGTTATAAATAAAAATCAATGTAGAAAAGTATAGGGGAAGGGGTAAGGATTCGATCCACTGGTAGAGCCTGGCAGTGGATCTTAGTGAATTGAGGAGGGTTGGGTACAAGATACGGGTAAGGCACGGATAGGGGTAGGGTAGGGCACGGGTAGGAGTGGGGTAGAGGTAGAGTTCATTTAATTGAAACCACGCGAACCAAGACGCACCGGGCAGCTAATTCATGCACCTATTCATGAAGAGTCACGGCAGTAGCCTGATACTGCCTACCCGCATTACTTGTTCGAGTCACTCTAAACAAATAACCGGTTGCTGATTTATATAGATATTATAGGTAAAATAATTAAGAAAATCAGAATCTTGAGGTTGTACACAGTAGATCGATGACTCACTGTTCTTGCCCGTGTGATGGGTAACTATGTACCATCTACTGATTTTAGGTTAAGAAAAAAATAAATCAACAAAGTAAGTAGCAGTTATGGATGTATGACTAAACAATGCTTATATATTTAACTTTAATGTTATCAGCAAATATACGAGGCAGAAAGCAATTCATGGTGGCTCCCTAATCTTAGTAAAAGATTACCTTAAAAGTAAAGACAGGAAAGATATAGTCAAACTATCTATAGAACGAGCTATTGAACTTTCTTGTGTCGAACTAGACACATATGTTATCGTTTGCGTCTATAGGCCTCCTGTCGGTGATTTTGATTTGTTCGAAGAGACCATGGATGATGTGTTAAAAAAATTGTTAAGGGGTAGTAAAGATATTATAGTTTGTGGCGACTTTAATGTTGATGTGCTCGAAGATAGTTCACGGTGTAGGAGATTAAAATCCTTACTTAAATCCTACAACCTAATAAATGTTTTTCTGGAACCTACACGAGTAACCGAAACTACAGCTACGTGCCTAGATAATATATTCTGTAGTTGTGGTATATCGTCAAAGTTTATTCTCAACTGCCTAGGTTCTGATCATTATGGCCTCGGAATTAAACTGAAACACAGGGCTCAAGCGAATTTTTGCAAAAATAAATTATAGGCCATTAACCGCAGCACGATTAAAACGCTTCAAATATCAAATTGATACTAAAATGCTGGGTTTAAGTTCATCTTATAGTGATCGAAATTCGCTTTATAACGAGCTATTTAACGTAGTGAAATCCGATTTTGAGAGCACATTTAAACCTAAAACATTAAATAAAACTATGAATCTTAGTTTTTGCGATTGGGCTACTGAAGGCATATATAAGAGTAGAATGCGACTCTATGAGTTATATAACATGAAGAGCTCTAATAAATCTGCCGTATTTGTTGAATATGTTAAAAAGTATTCTAAAATTTTTAAGAGTGTTTGCTTCAACGCCAAGGCTAATTTTATTAAGGAAAAAATCGATGGTGCTACAAACAAAAGTAAAGCTGTTTGGAGCGTTATTAATAATGAGATTGGTTTAACTGAAAGTCGGGATCAACAATATAAACTAAAAATCAATTCTGAAATCAGAAGAGAAGTCAACAGTTTTCTTAGGATTGATGCTGGATAATAAACTGCAATGGAAAAACCACATAGAAACCCTGTCAGGGAGGTTCAGTTACTTCCATAGCATTATGTCCTACGGCTTAATGCTGTTGGGTTCTGCAACTGACATCCATGACATATTTGTTCTTCAGAAGAAAGCAGTGCGAGCAATTTATAATTGGGGTTCACAGGTGTCTCTAAGAGATCATTTTAAAAATATTAAAATACTGACAGTAGCGTCACAATATATATACTTCAATTTGGTGCACATCTACAAGCATAAATCCTCCTATTTAAAACTGTCAGATAACCACAACTACAACACCAGAAATAAAGACAGGCTTGCCAATGAACGCTTCAGATTAACAAAAGTAAAATCTTCCTTTGTGGGTCACTGTGTAGCCTACTTTAATAAAATTCCAGAAGATATACAAAGTTTAGCCTTAAATAAATTTAAGAATACAATTAAATCTAAATTAATTAGTAAAGCTTTCAGCTTTGCTATCAGCGAGTACCTATAATTGGCTTGACTGTGTCTACTCATAATATGTTATTTGTTTTATAAGCTGTTGGTACTCCAATAAATAAATAAATAAATAAATAAATAAAAAAGCTTACTACAAAATAAATGATTATTTGGATGACAAAAATCCTTGGACATGAATTAATCTACGTTACACCAACTGACATAAAAATTATTATTTCTAATTCAATATCTGACATTTTGTTAAATTACGCTATTCATATTATTGTTTCGCTTGATTAAAAGGAATATAATCTGTAACTTATTTTTAGATTTATAATTTGTAAACCAATCAGGAACTCGGTGAGAATTTGATAAAATTGCTATACTGATAATTGCCTATTTTGTTATAAATTATTTTAATTATTACTGATCAGCACTAAATTTACTGACATGTTTTTATATCAATATTATTGTTTTACTTTTTTGACATACATATGTATACTTTTTTTTTAACTTATTAATATTATACTCTCAATGACATAGTATTCAATGACATTTTAAATGGAATTTCCAATTGATATTTTGTGTAATAGTGGTATGAGATACTTACATGATCATTTTATTGTCTTTTGCCCGATCCTTGGGGTAATGTTTTGTTTGAGAAACACTACTTGCTTGTTTTGTTTTGGTTTTTTATATTCGCCTTACTTTATACAATAATATGAAGTAAGTATAATATACTGTGCATCATGTAGTTAAAAGTGGCGACCTAAAGTATAGACAGTAACTGGTTAACCCTGTGAAATGCTCCATCATTGCATTTGTGTATCAGTGTCCAGTGAGGTGTCCAAAAGATGTCTCACTATAAGTGCTCATTTTCTATATATTTTTTTCTTTTTGTAGGTATGGGTTCCTACTGCCATTGCATTTTATTGTGCACTTTGGTATTGATTGGATAGATGAGTATTATTTTGTATTGGCAATAGCAATTTTGGCAATGGTAATAGCAATTTTGGTTTGGCCTACTACGTCGTCGAGTAATTCTATGTGAAATGACCTGCAAAGAAAGGAAAGCACGTTTTGCAATGTTTACATTCCAATTTTTGTACTGCGTCTAAATTATTATCATAACATAATGGAGTATCTACTAAGTACTTACCATAGGGCACGTCATTATTTGTTCAATAATTGACTCACTAATTAATTCAGTACTCATTTATTATAATACTATGTAAAAAGTTAGATTTTATGCTCAGATTGTATTATAGATTAGTTTAATCGTTTGCGATTTGCGAACGGCATCGTTGATGAGCATGGTGCGTTGACAGTGACACACGTCATCTACATTATTATCTACGGCCATAGCGTCTACAAAATTAGAGTAGTGTTAGATTTTTAAATGACAAATTCATTTTTCTAGTGAGTTAGCCCATAGCCCCCCAGCAATGACGAATAAAACCAGAGGACAGGATAATTGGTTATGGTTTCCGTGGCGATGATGGGCCATGAGCGTGCCGATTGACAGCCGTTTATCCATATTATTATTATACCTGTTGCCCGCGACTACATCCGCGTGGGCCTCTGAACATAAACAAAATACCGATCCTTCAATGACAATTTAAAATGAACCATACATCTTTGATGGTGATCTTGACGATAATGTCCCGGTTGTGGTCTCGCGCGCAAGGGCCCGGGGTCTGTCTCGATCCATGATTTGGCAGATCAGGCGATTTAGTGGAGCGACTGCCCATCTTGAGATTTAGTGGACCTTCAGGGGCCCAAGCTACCTTCACCAGCAAGTGGTCTCTCTCGGTTAATCTCCGTCGGAGCCTACCGCGTCTCCTTTTCACGTTTCGTTCTGTGGCAGCTTTAGCCTACAATTCGTCCAACGTCTTGTGTTGCATACACGAATAATGTCAGTTTTAAAACTGTTATCCACGGAATAATGTGGTAAATACGGCCCTGTTACAATTTCTGTCAAATATACATCAAATTTGGTACTAAAGCTACCGAAAATGTTATATGCTCGATGGACACGCGCTAAACCAACATCTGCTAAAACAACTCTAGACAACCGTTAGACACTCTTTTACAATACAATACACAACACAATACAAAACTCTTTATTGCACCAGAGGACACAAGTACAGATATAAAAAAATATGCTAGGTAGGGCAAAGGGCGGTCTTATCACTAATTTGATCTCTTCCAGACAACCTTGGTATGGAGAGAAGCACAGGAAAGCTCTTTTATGGTATGACTTTTTCTAAACATGTATTCAACAGATGTCCAACCCTTGTTTAACTTTTTTGTGGTAAGACTGTATAAATGATTATCATCTCTGTCAAAAACACGTTGACTTTAGCTATTGTAAATGTATTGGGAATTAGATCATTCATGCGCCAATCAGTAGACCTCTAGAAAATACTAAATTTTTACCGCACCAGAGGTTTTTATTGCTGGTTTATTATTTCTCTAGCAAGATTTGATTTGTTTTATAGCCTAAATGTTGGCCGAGGATATACTATTGCTATACAAAATTTCATGGAACTCTGTTCAGCGGTTTTTATGTGATGCGCGTTCAAACAGACAGATAGACAAACAAAATGTTAAAATTGTCGTTACGTGTTTAGGTGGTTGTTTTAAGTCGCTCTGGTTGGTTTTCTTTCGATTATCTTCAATGTACAGACTTTTTGTCTTTACGATTTTATTATATGTATAGATATTTTAGATTTATTTTTTGTAACATAGATTAAAATCGCAGGTAAAATCCACACCGTGAAAGCCGCCTTAGCGTACCTACTTAATTTCAATGAACCAATGAGTACGTTGTATTCAGCGTCAGTACTTTATAGTTGAAAAAAATAGAGTATAGTAAGCCATTTTTCGATACAACTTCAGCGTTAAATACTCGTACCTGTGACCGTTCATTGTAACGGGTACCTCTTAAAGTGCAAATAATATGGTGATAATTGGCCCCAAATTGGCTCAGAAGACCGCCTGACCAATTGGGGTAACAGTAAGTGTAAAATAAAAAATAAAAATTATAGTGGAACTTGTATAAAAAGTGTTTTAATTCTAACAAATAAATAAACATTTGTCTTTGACTCACATATAAAAAAAACCTCACATAAACTTACCTCTTAGATTAACGTTGAAAACAGTTCTGGCACCGATTGTTAGAAAAAGTGAGTCATAGCACTAAGTAGATAAACTAAACAAGTTGTTTCAAATCTATACGCACGACTAAACATCTCATAAATAACCCATAGTTTCTTTATAAATTTGCGACAAGCACTTGGACACGTTTTTGTGCTGCTGAGTGTAGGTATGTATAAGATAAGATATACTATGATGCAATGGAATTTTATGTATAGTTCTTCTAGTTTGTGCACATCTGTTTCACGCATTATTTGACATTGTGCTCTCTTCTCTTAAAAGGAGCTTTTACTTTCCTCATTGCATCACAGTTACAAGGATCATTTGGATTTGGATGAGGGCGTGAGTGTCAAACATCAACTCCAGCTGTCTGTAAAAAATGACGCTTTACAAGATGGCAGCGTTAATTCTGATTTCGGCCACGTGAGAAATGATCTTTGTAAATCGTCACTTGACAGTGCCGCGTCGTGTTCGATGTGAATGCGTGCTGCATGCGTCCTGCATGCATCCTGCGTGTGTCCGTCGCGTCGTTGTCGCGTGGATGTCGCGTCATGTGCGGAGTGCCTTACAGTAAAACTAATAAAATGTTTTTTTTATTTTAAAATAGCCGTAAATCATTTGTATTTGTTCGTTTTCCAATCTTAGAGTCGGTCCACTAGAACCCTTGTTCCGTGATTCAGTAAAGAATTGTATGCAGCATTCATTGGTCCCAACCATTTATCCTTATGTAATTTCTATATAAGTCTCAGGTTCCAGATCAGAAGTAAGACAAAGATAACAATTAGATTGAAATCTGTCAGGTTGACGTCTGTCTCGCTGAGAATATCTATTAAGGATTTATTTATAAAATTTAAATGGAGGAAATGAACCGTTCATACTATTGATATAAATTTATATAACTACGGAGCTCTGCTCAGAATTACTAACGAGTGAAGGATATTTGGAAGATAATTTATTGTCATGAAAAAAAAAATACCTTAGTAAAATGGAGTTTGAGACGTAACCGTAGAAAGTAATTTG
The DNA here is from genome assembly GCA_907269095.1 of Blastobasis adustella. Taxonomy (NCBI): domain Eukaryota; kingdom Metazoa; phylum Arthropoda; class Insecta; order Lepidoptera; family Blastobasidae; genus Blastobasis; species Blastobasis adustella. Next base: position 4,174,335 of record OU026138.1, read on the forward strand.
AAGAGCTTGCTGGCAATGACTGTTGAATCGGACCTGCTTACCAACAGCAATGAAGGTATCTGACATAAAAAAAGGAAAGACCGGTATATATTAGGTTAGGTTCTAGAGGCTAAGGTCCGAAACTATGAATATTTTCATGAACAATGTTATTTTAATACACAAAATGTAAGTATATCATTATTGAAATTACGAACGTTGGCGCTCGCGTCGCCACTGACGAACAAACCCGCCTCGAAAATGCTGCAGCGCGATGCATCGTTCGAAAACCTAACATATATGACATATGACAATTTGACATTTATAAATATAGCATAGATCTAAAATAGCATACACAAAAGAATTATAGCCGTTATAATAGCAGACGTTTGCCAAATTTAAATAGCTCAAATAATTCGCTTCCCGTTCAGGCTTCTTACGGCACATTGTTCATATCTAAACCGTCTGGACTCCACGCACAGTTTCTAGATAATCTTCTGCCCCTCGACTGTTTCTAGTCGCATAGGGGAGCCAGTTGAGTAGACCGCGTCCTTGCAACCATCATTTTAAATTTGTCTTATCCGAAGCGCCATTTTCTGAAGCATGCCTCAATTCCGCTAACCCGTGTCCTTGTCAATTCTCTGAAAAATGGACGCGATGGTACATTCACCAATAAATTAAAATCTTGGTGAATGTGCGTACAAGGATAAATAAATAAATGAAAATATACTTACCAGATTAAAAAATACATATAATGATTAAATGAATAAATTATTGTTGACCACAATACTCTTTTAAAAAAGGGTATTAGGGTTTTGCCATAATATATAATAAAGGTTCCGTATGAATTAAAAATAAAATCTTAGCGTTAATGTCGCGGTTTTGCACTCGCGCACGAGGACATTGACCATGATCCAGGATTTGGTAGATTAGATAATTACAGTGGAGGGACTGCTATCTAACATCTGTGACCCTGATACGAGGGGTACCTGATCATATTAGATCATGGTTACACATTTGGTAGCCTTAATGTGCAGGTGTAATCACTATGTTTTCCCTCACCGAGGAAGAGCATTGGTTAACAACACAGCATAAACAAAAAAGAAAAAGACATATCAACACATAACATTACATACAGACTGTTTCAAATTGTTGCCATACTACTAGTGTCGACTTGGCATTGCCGTACTGTGGCTCTTCTAGTTGATAAAAGGACCTCACTCAGCATGAGCCGTGGCTGAAGCCACGTTTTACTGAATTATTGATTCCGAGAAAAGAAATTCAAAAAGAATAAAGAGAAGGATATAATAATTCAAGCAGCAATATTCATGATGCAATTAGTATGTGGTGGATTCCTTTTTCCAGTGGCGTTCATCATATTTGGTCTGTGAATTGTTAATTGCTTTGTGAATTTCTATCTGTAATGGGTAGTAAGAAAAACTATATTTGAAATAAACAATAATTTTAAAGAACGTAAGTATTTACTATTACGAAATGTTCTAAAGGCATATTACTGTAATTCAATGTATTTACCATTGTATTAAATTATAAGTACTTAATAAATTCCAATAGCCAGTAAGTATGCCTTTCTACTCGATAGTCGAGATAGCCGGTGTGCGTTTTGACACCCCGCGTTTTAACATAAAAGTGTATGACGTTGCAGAAAAGTGCAAAAATATTTAAAAAAAAAATTATTGTTGTGAAATAGGCAGTTCATTTTCAGTTCCACTAAAGGTTAATGTTGATTGAATACCTGCAAAATTTCATTGTAATTGGATTATTGGCTGTTAATAAATTAAAAATATTTATAAAAAATACAGTTTTGGTAATTTTTCCATACAAATCTATACCATTTTCTTCCTAGGCGTTTTCGCATGCAGTGACTACAGCGACGCTCCTGTCTATCGTGTGCCCGCATGTGTCGAGCATAGCCAATTATGGCTTAACATGTGCGGGAATAAGTTTGGCAGGTCAGGACACCGACTTGAAAGCGATAGTATACAGCTGTTTTCGGGCTGGGCGGTCGATCGTCGCGTCTTTGATCGAGTTCCTTTGTGCGTCAATCATCAAATTTGCGACGTCTGCCTTGTAGACGTTTTACAGCAAGTGACTGCCATGAACTGAGACTGATGCAACATAATTCGTATGCCTCTTTTGCACATAAATGCTAAGGGAGAAGAAATATCATAGACAATGGAAAAAATACCACTAGATGAACAAACCTTACCCACATTTTAAGGGTATGTTCCGGGTTTCCTACCGCGTACCTTTGTTGACGAGTAGCCCTATATTTCGACACAGTTGCATGCATCATGGTCACGAGCTGTGAGCGCCGGACGGTGTTGGTTAGCGATAAAGCGGCCGAAGTCGATCTACCCCCTTTCGCAAAAGTTGTCTGTTACTACTGGAACTCGAACTCACTTTTAAGTCACGGCACACTTACACTGACCGTATTACTCACTTTTTCTTCTTTACACTTTTCTTCGACCTAGTTCTGGTTTTAGAGACTGAATCACTGGTAACCAAGTATAACCAATAAAGGTACGCGGTAGGAAACCCGGAACATACCCTTAAAATATGTGATAATAAACGTTGAACCTTATCCATATCAATTTATAGTAAGTACATATTTTCAAAACATACTATACCATATGAAAGAGTAATTCTTATTCTTTTATACTGCATCGTGTTTTTCAAAAATATGTGCCCACTTTTAGTTGAAATGGTAATTACAAAAAATGTATTATGAAGACGGTCACTGATGATGGTCACAGGTGCATTGACTGACACAAAAGACGCCCTGAAGCAAGTGGAGAAATTTAATAATTTTAAAAGTACTATAACATCAAAGTGCGACCTGGATGTAGAAATCAACAACTGAATCGGTGCTGTGTCAGCAGCGTTTGGCAAATTTGAAAGTATTCCGCTCACATTCCGATCTGAAGCTGAAAACAAAAGTCTATTTGGCGATTGTCTTACCGAATCTATTGCATTCATCGTAGACCTGATACTTATAATATCAAAAACAAATTCGCATTTGGGACAGGTCGCATCTTTGATGTCTAAGAGATATAATGTGAACCACTGATCCGACCGCATCAGAAACAATGAGCTTCTTCGCGCGCACTAGCATCTGCGGTATCGAAGTCTGTCTGAAGCGAAGATAACTGAGGTGGTCAAGTGTACCGGATGCCCGAGGGTGAAGTCACAAAGCACATCTTACAAGATGGTACTCAGGCGAGTTTTTATGCGTAGGTAAGAGTAGCTCTCTAAGTCCCTGCTGTAGGTAGATAATTAGGTAATTGGGAATTGCAGAGGTAAAAGTGAGAGGTGAAGCTTTTCCCGATATAAAATAATTTATTATAGGTCTCAAACTTTACCGTTTAATACGCCCATGTATATTATAGCTCCCAATTTTATTAATGTTAAATATTTTTTGCTCTTTAGTTTGAAACCAAAGTAAGTTTAATTTTAAAGACGTCGACGGTCACTGATGATGGTCACGTCCTGAAGGAAATGGAGAATTTTAATTACTTTAAAATTACAATAACATCAAAGTGCGATCTGGATGAAGAAATCAACAACCGAATCGGTGAAAGTATTCTGCTCACATGATCTGAAGCTGAAAACAAAAGTCTATATGGCGATTGTCTTTCCGAATCTATTGCATTCATCATAGACCTGTTACTTATAATATCAAAAATATTTAGACCCTATATAATGTATTGCTCCCATCTATGGGCGGAAGCACCGGCATATCGTCTTGGTCCTTGTGACTCGATCCAAAAACGCGCTGTGAGATACCATGCTCATAAGTAGTATTGAGCTGCTGAGTCAGTGAAGAGATTTTGCCTCCCTTTGTGTGTTCTACCGCTTGTACAACGGTGTTTGTGTCGGATGAGCGACATAAACCATACCGTATCGAACCGTACCGTGAATCGTATGGTATGAACCTTGAAGTAAAATTCCTGTGCCGTTCCAAAGGAACTTTCTCCCACGCACTCTAAGATTGTGCAATAAACTCGCTCAATTTCCTGGCAAAATACTTCAAGAAATAGGGTTTCGAAAAAAAGGCAGATTCATCAGTGGTAAATATAAACTATAACCAACATTAAAATCTTAGATTAATAGCTTAGATTTCTCAACACTTACTTCATCCAACATACGCACATAATCCAAAACATGTGCGGTCATAAAAATAACTTAAATAAATAATAAACATTTTTTTCTTTTTTTATAACGAAAATTGCGCCAATGTATAGGTATCCATTGTAGGTTCATCACCAACGCAGCAATAACATCCATTTAATAACATCATTATCATAATCTTTCGTCCGGTCTTCAGCATCCTGGCGTTGTAATCTCTCATACTTGTCTCAACGATGTCGATCCAGTCGACTTCTTAGGTCTCCCGCAGGACCTTTTTCCTGGTACTCTTTCCCACGTGTTGCTGGGACTTATGCAGCCCGTGATAACACCAGCACAGTCAAGCCTTTTCAATCTTATCCGCGATATCTCTCACCCCAAGGCAATCGCGCATGTACACAATGTGCACTTCGTATGTCAAGTTAAGTCAAGCCTGGCGAGGCCCATGCTATCTCCAAGGCCTTTGATTAACGCAGCCCTTTTAAGCAAGCTTCCTTCATACTGCTGGCTTTTGTATCTGGATATCGGATTTTCTGAGTTAACAACCAATCCGCGTAGTTCTAGACGGCTACACGGCTCTGGGGTCGGTTCCGTCCGCGACTCTTTTCCTACTGCATATTAACAATCTGCTTGGACCCGGTACCTTTGGGTACGTAGACGACATCACAGTAACGGAGAGATATCTGTCAGAAGCAAAAGCCAACAGAGGCGATATTTAGTCTTGTCGAGAGGCCATGGTTGGTCATTTGAACAAAGCTCTCAAGGCAGTGTCCAATTTTGGCGAAGCCAATTTAGTGTCGTTTAACGGCTCCAAAACACAGGCGTGTTTGTTTTCCGCTAAATAAAGTGCATTCCATCTAGCTCCGACTTTCCGGAATGTATTTGTGGAAATTACCGAAGACCTACAGCTCCTGGATGTTGAGCTATCAACCAATCTCAACTTTGAATTGTACATAGAATCAAAAGCCAAGACTGCAGCCAAAAAACTTGGAATCCTCTCGAAGGTCAAGCGGTACTTCACTACAAGGCAATTGCTTCAGTTATGTCAAGCACAAGTCCGATCTTCCATGGAGTACTGCTGCCACTGTGACGGTCCCACCTAAGCTCCAATAATAAATAGGTACGATAATCAGATTTAGGTATTATTCCATTCACAGGTAAATAGGTACACTCATGTAGTCTAACTAAATACCTAAGTAGTAAAAACATTAAAGCGTCGACATTGGGTATAGGTAAGTACCTAGAAAGACATACAACACCTAAAACAATTCCCTACCAACAATATACCTAAAACAACAAGTTACCTACCAGCTGTCGGGAGGTCAGCATCAATACTTATCTATAGTAAAATAGATGGGGACATTCTAAAAACTATTATCCAAATAAAAATAAAAGAAAATTACTATACTCCGCAATTTGATACCTACTTGAATACAGATATCTGAGTACAAGCTATCACGCAATTAATGCCTACTTGTTAGGCCCATTTTCCGCTGGAGGCAAGCGTCGAGTTAAGTCGGTGTTCGGATGGCAAAACTAATATCAACCTTATTCTATTATCATTAAAGCGTAAGTTCCATCGGCATCGAGAGATTGTGCCTTGAAAATCTCACGTGTTTCCCGTGAAACAGAAATCCTAGTGAAATATCGACCTTATTGCGTTTTAAATAGAGCATACTTTCAATCGTCACGTGGAATTTAGTGTTTCGCGTAAAACATACCTACAATGATCGCATGAAATTGTATCTGACAATGAAGAATCGACCTTATTGGTGAGGAATATAGGTTGTTTTCGATCGTCACGGGAAGTTTATAGTTTCACATGAAACATACCTACAGTGTTCCTAGGAAACAGTTTCACGTAAAACATACCTACTATGATCCTGTGAAACAGTTTTGCGTGAAACATACCTACAATGATCCTGGGAAACAGTTTCATGTGAAACATACCTATTGCGATCCTGCGAAACAGTTTCACGTGAAGGATACCTACGATGATTCTGGGAAACATACCTACGGTAATCCTGTGAAATAGTTTCTTGTGAAAACATACCTACTGCGATCGCAGGAAATTGTGCTTGTTTCATGAGAACAGTGTTTCGCGTGAACAGTTTCATAAGAAACAATTAAGAGGTTATAAAAGGGCCTGGAGACGGGGACTCGAGGTTACTCGGGGCGCACTTTTGAATCAGGTTGTTGGAGTTGCTGAAACGCTGCTGGCTTTTCTTGGGGTCGCGAAATTCTTTCAGGACTTCTGGTTGAGTCGAGACTACGAGCTGTTATAAGTGAAGTTCAAGACGCCGAAATTATCAAGGATTGTAAAAGACTTTACCTAGATAAGGAATTAGAATCAGTGCTACGATAAATAATATACAGGTACGTGAGTGTAACTGGAACAGTGATAAGATTCTAATTAGTTTCTTTGTTTCAGGTGGAGTAGTTGATGCTTTTCCTTAGGTTCCTGGTGCCGCCCTTGTTTTAAAGGGCGGATCTGAATGGATTTCAGACAACCATTCGGGCAAGTGACTCCTACGATCCCATTATTTGGTTTTTAAGATATTAGCTACTTACTATGGGACTAGCGGTCGCTTGTACCTAAAGTCTGGCGTGGGTCTAAGGTTTCGAGTAAGAGCTGGCCATGGAAACATGGTACGCCGCTTGGGCGGGTCAGACCGCTTCTCGCTAAACAGTACCCTGCTCGAATACTGATGACTCATGATCCAATACACATATTCCGAGGATCCTCCCCAGCCAGAGTGGACCCTCGGACTTGCCAGGTACACATTCCATCAGCACGCTCCGGAGGAGTTCTGTTGGAAGGTTAGACATACACTTTTTGGACTATGGAATCTCACTATGCCTTGATGTGACCACTGGTGCTTTTCCACTCCAAACTGGTTAGGGAATGTAGGATAGTATAGTTATTAGACACATGCTTAGGGGAGAGAAGACAACAGAAATTCGGTCTTTTCTCCGTCATTTAGGCAGGGACACATACATACACATCAATTAAAATTATAAATTTTATTTTGATACATTTGCAATTACAAGGAATAGATTCAAGCTTCATATTTGGGACAAGCTAGCTAGACTAGGTATGTTATTATTATCCTTAGGAATCAAAGTATGGTTGTAACAATTGTTAAAATGAATAAACAGTAAAGATTATAATAACAATAACAGAGATAAGAAAGAAAAACAAAGGAGTACAAAATACAGCATAAAACTTCAATATTTAGTAACATTAATAATAATCCAATATAAACATGCTACGAATAAAATATACTGACTTTTAATTCTCAAATATTATTAAATTTCCAAATTGAGTTAAACCCTCGCAGAAACAATATCTATTATACTAGAGAACTCTAGATTTAAACCAGTGAGGGGCGAGCCTCTAACAATACAATTCTGAGTTAACATTAGGTATATAGTTCAACTTAGTATTCAATCAGTAAATTCATAACGAAGGATTTCTGATGTCTATTCCACAAAATATTTGACTATACTAGGATATACTTAACAAAATGTAAAGTATTCACCCTAAAACAAAATGTAAATATTAGTATCATAATAGAGACAGCTTAAGTAGAGCTTATTTCAGCTATGATTGCACCACCAGTAGGAATTCAGCAGCCCGTTGCACTCCTGGCTCGAAGCAATCTGTAAGACAATATGATATATTAGAATTTAAATCAGTTTACCAAACACTACTACTGAATGGTAGGCTCAACTTGGCGGAGATAAGATACTGTCCAATGTTATAGAAATGGGATAGGGCATAAACTAGACTGACCAGGGCCTGCTTAGGGTGGGAATGTGAAGGGGCGACGATACAATTTGTGTACAGTTAGAGTAAGGTTATGTAGCATAAAATTAAACAGTTCATTTACCTACCATTGATTGTCTATTCGCGAAAATCCAAACTGATATCATAATTAATATCGAATCACCAGATGCCATAATTTAGAGATCCACGCTAGCTCGAAACTAGTTACTGCCGCAGACTGACAGATCTCATACCAATTGCCTGAAATAAACGAGAATTACAGTTAATAAAACAATACGTCATAACCATAATAGTAATAGGTCTAGTATTAGGTTAGAATCATGGAGGGCAACAATATTGCATTAAAAAGAAATAAAGTAGGCTCCCATTTACTGGCCGGGTATTCACTTTAGGTATTCTCAAATTAAGAACTAGCTCGTACATGATGAGGCCCGCGAGCGTACCCGGGTTTGGCACCATTGTTCGCACTATAGACTCCTAGGCATTATTACCAAAATAGGTATTAAGTTTTAACTTACCCCGGAAGATTAGGATATCGCCTCAACACTATTATACTACTGTTTGATTATATTCTGTTGCACCATGCTTTGTTCACTAAAATATCAAATAAGCACAAAGGGTGTTGGTCCGCGCATCTTACAATTTCTTTAGATCACTTTTACAATAATTTCGCCATTCGAAAAAACAGTGATTGAATTGCCACCGACTTGGTCATAACCTGAAAAACAGAAAGTAGTCAATTAGTAATTGTACAGTGAAATCAGAACATAACGTGCGCGCCTAAATAAATCGTGAGATTGTACCTACCGAGATAAATATGGCGGCGCGGTACTCATTTTGTTGGTTTTATGGGTGGTATTGAGCCGACAGTGACCACTCTCAATTATACACCAAGTCCACAACAAGCACAAAATTAATTCCACTAAATAGCATTGGGAAACGTTTCACAATTCATTTTGTAGCCATAACACCGTATCTGGGAGGAGAACTTTAATCGGGTTAGACATGGCGCGCAGGAGGCTTTGTTTCGTTATAGGTACTTACCCGACTTCCGATTCCAATGAGAACTGTGACTGGCTGACACTTATCGAGTAATTACTCATTTAATGTGAAAATTAACCTAGGGACCCCACTTTAGATTTAATTGATTGTAAATGTAGGCTGTACTTATGTAATTTTAATAATGGAACAAAATATCTATATCTAAACTTAGAATCGAATTTAAAAGGAAGCAGGCTAATGTGGTTCAACCAGCGGCTACTAGTTGGCGCTAGCAGTACAGCCCATTCTTTATTCTATAACTAAATTAAGGAGTACTCTAAAACAATTGTATGAACTGTTACAAAACACTAACTGACCCTGCCTAGATTGAAACCGAAATCACTAGAATTGTAAATTAAATCTAAATGTATTATTTCACCCTATCGATTGGCGGCGCCATCTGTGAGGCTCACTGGGAACCCGCTAGATACGATCTAATCAATGACCACGATACTATTAGTTTTCCATCTAAAAACATTAGCTATCTCTCAATAGGTGGCGTCTCGAGAAACTTGGTAACTGGATTTAAGATGATGTAAAATTTAATCATTTCGGGTGCAGCATTTGATTGAGTTGTTGGCATTGGTTCCACGATTTGAATTCCTTGAATAACTTGTATTTAGGATTTGATTATAAAATTACTGATTAATGGATGCGCTTAGGTTCCTACTACGGAACTAAAAAAGAATGATATTGTATTCGGATAGCAAAGATAGACCGGTTTAATACTATGATATGGTGGACAGCAAATATTATACTTGAGACTTGATTATAATACTCTATTTTGTGTTGTTTGACTCTTTATATGTGTATGGTTTGCGAGTATGTAAAAGTGTACTCAGACTGGAATCGCGTTCGACGCCGTCCGCATCTGTGGCGATTCACTGAGTGTTAGTGGTGCTTGGAGATAATCAAAAGGTAGAATAAAGCTGCATCTGGGACTCTCTGGTTGACCGATATCGAAGATCTTAGAAGGGAGAGCGCAGCTGATAGCTATTCGGACGAGTTTTTGTTTTGTGATGTTGAAAGGCTTCGGCCTTATACAATGGGAAGCTGCAAGACTGTCTGAATCACGTAACTCATGCGAAACCGTTTTAAAATCATTAGATTGAGGGCCCTCGGGGCAGTTGTACCTGGCTTGACCCTCCATAAATCGCTTCCTTACTTCGTGAATGTCCACCTACATGCGAAAGTGCTGACTCCGGCACTTTGGTCTGTGCATTGGATGTAGTCGCAAATTGTATACATACCCACGGAGGATCAAACAGTTTTAACTTATCATAAATCACTGGTCAGACCTTGGAAGGCGGACCCTACAGGAGCTTCCTGTCCTGACCTCAATAATACTTATTTTATAACTGCTACTTACTGTTGGATTCACAACCACCAAGGAATTTCTACACGAATAATCTACCAATGATGGCTAAGCCATTAATGCTACAAGTGCAACATGGTTGCTACCTATCTCTGCGATCCGGATTTCAATAAATTATAACAGGGTTGACATTTTCCCCAATATTCACATATCATGGCAAGGCCATTGGAATTGAAACAACACCATTGATCTATGGAACATATCCAAATATTACTACTCCTGATGACATCACCGCCAGTAATTGGCCATATTTGCATGTGTTTGGAGCACTCTCTCCATGGACTACCTGCTGATACTACATTATGCTACTTATATCTGTGCCGCGGAATTCGGGCAATGTATCGTCGCCACGAGGAAACACAGCCCAAGTATTCGCCTTAAATGTTTGGGTTGCCACAACTACATCGACGAGTCTATACATATACCTGCACCCTGCATTGCGTTTGAGTAAGCTGATGTTTTCCAAGTGAGTTTTATTATGCCCAGGAGTACGTTCTTGCACAAGATCTACCTACCTACAACGAGACGATGTGGAGAGTTCGTGGAGAGAACTACAAGCCTTTTGGATCTACTTTATACATTTATCACCTGGATATGGTCTTGGAGACACTGGATTGTTCATATTTTCCGCTCAAGTCAAAATAACTCGAAAACAACCTGACTCTAACGATTATGACTTACCTCTTTGTATCCTCTCTTTCAATATAAAGAAAAAGGCATTGCTGGGCGGATTGGAGTTTTTAAAAGACGTCTTTGGCTGCTTCAAACGGAATCTTGCGGAGAGATATCATATCCTCACTTAGGCGGACTTATAGAGGATATGATGAGCCAGTGTAATGGCTGGGGCCAGATTAACTCTCCCAATCCCCTATTTTTTTTTATAATATGGAGAGTCCCTAAATCCCCTTAGTATCAACATTCCCCTTGAACATACGACAGCTATTTTATAATTAAACTAAATCTTATATTTATCTACTACCTGGTAATCATTTATCCTAACAAATCATAATAACCTGTTTGTCTTCCAACTCTAAAAGTCTTGGGTTACCACAAACACAACGTAGGAATAACTAGATGATCACGAGGCCATAGTAATGTCAGGAATGTACGAATACGCGTTAGGTAATAAATAGATGAGAGAGTAGAGTTATTTATTTATATTTATGGAGGACTAGTAAGGGGGGAGGTACACCACCTCTGTGATAGATCAGCCAAATACCAACTGGCTGCTTTGGATTCGATGGAAAAACGTGCAAAGAAGTCATTTGTGATCCGCAGTTGATTGAAGCTAATCTGCAGAGCCTCGAGCATCGGCGTAGGATTGCGCGTTTGTCAGTCTTCTACAGGTTGCATTTCGGAGAGTGTGCGAAGCAGTTTTACGACCTCATTTCGCCGGCCCCTTTCCGCAATCGGGAAATGCGATCCGGGCGAGCGCTTTATCCTCATATAGTGCATCTTCCAGTTTTCCGCACGAGCCGCTTTGATTCAACCTTTATAATGCGAACGGTTAAGGAATGGAACGCGTTGCCTGCGAGTGTATTCCCTGATCACTATAATCTGGACGCATTCAAGGCTAGAGTGAATAGGCTGTTCCTAGAGAGACATACCCATCTTCGGCCGCATCGTCACTTACCACCAGGTGAGATGGTGGTCAAATGCCTGGGTAGTCAAATAATAAAAAAAAAATTTATGCCTTCATAAAATAAAATAATTGTTTTAGTTACGCGCGAGTGCGTAGGTTCGCTTGGACCATGATTCAGGATTTGGCAGATAGCGGAAAACAAACAAGCCTGTGTTTTGGTGGCGCACTGTAGAACGACACTAGATTGACGTCGTATTTATAAATATAATGATGGTTATTCTTTATTATTAACAATTATTTTATTGACAAATTTCAGCTAAAAGGGAAACGGGTAAGGTTTTTTGGAACTCCATATTATAACATCATTGAATACCATAACGATTTAAATGTGTATAAAACTAGGTAGTTTATTTAAATGAGAAAATTCGAATTGAAAACTATCAGGACCAATACACAGCACCGGTATAACTGAAACGATGTGTTAGATAATGGGATATAATTAAGATAAAGGATCTCTCCAGGCGTCTCTGTGAGGCCCGCAGCACTGACAACATTTTCGCTCAGAGGTTGAGCCTCGTTATTCAAAGGGGAAATGTTGCCTGTCTTCTGAGCACCATGCCTCTTGGGGATGCCCTTTGTTTATTAAGATGTGATCTGAGGTGTGATCTTGTTGCATGTTTGTACTGTTCTCATTATACTTAATATTTTATTTACAGCCTAAAAATTTGGTACGGCTTTCGTTTCACGTATAAGTAGTGATTGAAATAGACATAAACAGAAACATTTCGACTTTTGCAAAAGCACCTACAAATTTTACAAAGCGTACTGAGTTTTATGATTAATTTAGAAATAATTTTTAGTTCTGTTTTGGAGCACGCATCTCAGCTAAGGAGACCAAACAGCCTAGGGTTTGGGAGACAGACAGAGAGAAAGACAATACAACAGTTTATTGGTGCATAATGTCATGTGTGGCATGTCATTACATAAAATAAAATAATAAAAGGGCAATTGTATTAATAAATTACAAAACTTTTCATGTGACTATGCACATATATTTATTTATGTATTTTACAGTTTTACAGCAATCACATTTGGTAACAATAAAGTATAGATATAAGTAGTACTGCCAATTACAAAACTGCAACTTACAAAAGGGATATAGTTAGTACCTATACCAAAACACGAAAAGTTTAGTAATGATGGATAACATAATAATATAATGATAAACAGCAACATCGTTTGCATGCGTGTGTTAGATTGAATATATGTCCTACTTATAAATATAATGACTTGTATTAGTACAAACCTTTATTTAAGCTACAGAATAATAACACAGTGTGAATATTTATAAAAAATCCCAGTGGAATATATGGAAAACGCTAAATTAGGTAAACTAGAGCATATTCATAAATATATATCGATGTCTTGTAAAATATTGTTCATGGAGGTAGTGCTATTGTTTAGGACATAGGTTATAAAGTATTTAAGAGAGACTGAGCGAAGTGGTGGAGTAAGACTTGACAACCAGACCCTAGCAGAAGCCGGGACTGGTCGTTCAGATGATGATGAAGTATCCAAGGTTGTAAATTATTACATATTAGAATAAATAGAGAGCATCTGAATTGTGTGTCAGAATTATAAGCTGATAATTTAGAAGAAAAGTGAGTTTTATTAGAAAATATGTGTATTTAGGATAAAGTATAAAGTATTATTCTAGTGGACATTATTTAATCAAACAAAAGCATATTTTAAAGATATTATCTATATTTTAATAAGAAATGTAATCCATTATGAAATGAGGTATTTATTTAAACAACATTAGCCGAATTAAACGAGATTTTATGAAACAAATTAAGTACCAAAGGTAAACAACATTTATGCAAAATTGTAACCAAATGTAATGACACAATTATCGATCACATAATCAAATATTTATCCTTTAAAAATGGGTAGTAATACATACGATTCAATAAATAACCGATTAAATAAATAAATAAAACTAATACAAAATATTATTCCATTAGCTTATGATACCACATGAATGACTGTGTAGAAATTTTCACGATATCTCTTAAACCAAAGAGGATATATGCGCTAGAACACAAAGCAACAATAATACAATGGAAATTTGTATTTAACTCTGTGCCGGCTCTGGAGCAAAAGTCCCTATCAGTGTCAGGGCTGGACCTTTATACTAGCTATTTAGCTGGAAATGTCATTTCTATCCTCATTTCTGGTCTCCTAAATTTAATGATAGATAGCTTACATGTTAATTTAATGTATTACAATACTTTTAACATTATTGTAAATTTATTACATAATTAATTAAGGAAGTTTCTCATAAACAGTACTTAATCTGATGAAAGAGTCACAATCGTTCAGAAATCCAGACATTTCGTTCTGAAGTTGATAAAATGTTTATAAAAGTATTTTGAAATATTAATTATTAATAATCACGATAGTTTTCAATATAAATGTAACTTTAAATAACAATTAAAATATACTAGAATACCTTACATCTAACACGTGAGTATGTATACGTGTGTGCATGTGCGTGCGTGTGTGTGTATGTTCATGTGTATGCCTATACCTACCCAAGTGATCACTGATAATAGTGATATCACGTTGCAATCATCGTCCTTTACAGTGACCGTAGAACTTTAGGACCCCGCTCAAAAAGGGTGGGCGGTCAACATGGAAAATATCGACACTTTTGGATAAATGCTTCTCATACTCATCTATAGCCCTATTGAGCGGTGATCCTAACGCATAATTTAACGCGTACGCGACGATGGTCGAGTAGACGTGGCCAGCGGCCACCGCGGCGCGTGCGCGGGTCCCCGCGCTCATCACGCGGGACAACAGCCGCGGACTATTCACCCCGGAGTGCATGATGTCATATAGGTGTCTCGCGTCTGCCAGGAAACGTCTATCCTCGAAAGTGTACTCACTGTGAGCTTTCAGACTAGCCGAGTAATCTCCATGCAAGACAAGTAAATTAGTTTGTTTATAAAAGATTTTTGCACAGACTCCAATCTATTATGGCCTACGTCGTAGACTGGGGACCAGACAGGTGAAGCATACTCAAGAACGCTCCTGACATACGCGTAATACAAAATTTTGAAAGCTACAGCTGAGTTAAGGGGCTTAACTGTTCTGCAAATGAAACCCAACATTCTGATTGATTTTGCAAAAAAAAGACTCGTAGTGGGCGTTAAAGGTTAGTTTGGAGTCGAGAATGATTCCCAAATCCCTAACCTGATTAGTGCGTTCCACTATTTTATTGTTAAGTCTATATATTGTGTTTACGGTGTTGGTGTTGCTTGTCTCGTAAAAGTGATAGTCGTACATTTTTTAACATTCAGATATAGACTGTTACGCTTACAATACTCCGACACTCTATCTAGATCCTCATGCAATCCTGTAATCTCCTGTATTTGAGGGTGCTAACCGTGAACTTTATACATATGTCGTTATTTGCCCATAGTCCATTTTCCCTACATAAGTAACCAGTCCCTTTAATAGGTACTTTCGTAACACTTTTTTGTCACACAAGCTATTCTTGAATTAACTAAGCCAAGCAGTGACCCTTCTCTACAAATTTTCTGTGCCCAATCCGGGTGGGTCCATGTTGATTATTTTTATTATTATAACATCTACATGTAACACATGGAATGCGAAATTTTTAAATTGAAATTAATTAATTTATCAAAAATAAAATTATATGGCATTTCAAATACCTGTTTCCTGATGTTATTTGTAATAATTTCCTGAATTATAAATTCCGAATCAGCTGGAAACATTTCCTCTTGCAACATGATCCACTGATCCACTGTGTTGCTCATATGACTTGAATTTCTGTTCAGTAGATATATAAACATGACCGCGAGTATAACATTTAACATACAAAGACAGAGAACATTTCCATTTATTGAAACATGAATTAAGATAAAATATTTTTTTTAATAGAGGGAGATATACTACCCACCGAGTAACCTGATGGCAAGTGTTTTTTTTACATTTAAGTAATAAATAAGTAAATATAATTTAAACATTTTGTTTAAGTTTTCTTTTATGTTATAAACGGGGTATGGGGCACTTTCACCATTTTATGAGCCAACCCAACCTCACCTGCTTATTGTCCTTATACTGAAAGACGGAGGGGTCTCTGGCAAATCGGCGTTTCGTTAAAGGATTATGTGAGTCAGCTAGTAGTCGCTGCACGTAAAAATCGGGTGAGGCTGTGTCGAAACATACGGCGGATGGTTTTAAGTTCCAAAAGTATATCTTCTTTATGTGCCGCAGTACTCCAGAAATTAACATTGTATCTTAACAATGAAGTCACATACTCATGGTAAGCTGTCAGTAGTATATATAAATAGTGAGGATACCGCGCGAAGATTAGGTGAAGTGGAGAAGAAAGAGCAAGAAAGCGAATACTAGCAGAAGCCGGGATTGACTGCTAAGATTATGGTTGGTGCCAATCCCCAGCGGAAAACTTTGGTACACCTCAATTTTCAATATTAATACTGTTTTAAAGGCAAACATTAAATCATTCTATGAATGACGAACGAAATCTAACATTTTATTGTTTACTGATAGAGATTTTTTTTGACAGATTAGAGAAAAGAATGCAAGTACTATTTTGATCTTATTTGCAAACGATTTAAAGTGTTAGTAATTACATGAACAATTCACTCTCTCCTACACTAGCATTCACTGATTCCTAAAATACAGGTATCTTTTAGTTTAGGAAACAGAATATCCTGGTCTTATGTTATAAGATTAGCATTAGAAAAATGTACTCTATTCGATAAATAAATAAATATTGATTTTATATTAGTTATTTAACTGTCCAAAATTACTGGAGCTTAGGCCAGAATCTCTATAAGCAAGTTGAAGAACGCAATAGTAAAAATACGTCACATATAGCGCCGCTGTTTATTTGCTTGTCTTCAAAGATTTTGGCTGGTCTACTTCTTACCATTTCAGAAGAAAGTAATAAAATAGTAAACTCCGCAATCTAATACAATTTCTCTGCAGTTACTTATATGTGAATTTGAATCCTAGTCTAACTCAACACAATTTCTAAGCTAACATATTTAAACCGCTGCCATAAATTTATAATTGCCATGCTTTCTTGTCTTTGAAAGTGCTTACTAGATTTTATTCTATTCGTGTATTCATACGGAATTTTGTGGCAAATGAATGATAGATAATTCAGTTATGGAGCTTTGAAGCTATCTTCTATATAAATAAAAATCAATTTGCCGAATGTATGTTCGCTTACGCTTACGGCTTGATTAAGAACTTATAAGTTCTTGGTCAAGCCTATTCTCGATAGAGTTGCTCTCCATCATAACATACTAATCTAATTTAACTCTAATTAAGCAAAATTTAAATTCCATCGAATTAGAAAGTGGGTCAAATACTGCATGTCATATCGGAGCAAGTTACGGTAAGGTACTTCGAACCTTGGCACTCTACAATAGACCGTGATGAAACCTGCACATTCAGGTGACTAAATGTGTAACCATAATCCAATCTGGTCAGTTTCCCCAGTTAACAGGGTCATGGAAATGAGGTGGCAGCCGACACCTTATTTATTCTGGATGATGGCCCCTGGCCCTCATCCATTATTACCCGTCGCAATAGTACACGCGCAGTGGACATTAACACCAAGATATTAATTTGTCGTATCATTCGAGAATAAATAAATTAGAAAATGATTATAAATGTTCCACATGAGTCCCGTACATGTTTACGAAACTCATTTACCGCATAACTGATTATAATTAAACAAATATACATTTCTGTAAAACTGTAAAATAAATAAATTTAATAACAAATACTTTTTTTATACCCAGGGAAATAGAAAATTGAAATTGGGAAAAGATGTAAGTAAATACATATGTCTAAAATCTGTGTTTGTAGAATGTTCTTAGAAAATCCCAAATAAAAGTTAGATCATTAGAACAATTGGCGGACCCTGGGCCCTCGCGTGCCGAGCGGGGGCGCGACCGGGACGTAACGCCAAGATGATGATGATGATGATGATCTACTTAGAACAAGAAACTAATACCTCGATGCAATTCATTTTGTTTGACCGCCATCTTACCAATTTTTTTTCTTGTTTGAATTGTTTTTATTATATTTACAAACAAGCTTACAGCGCGCCTGGTGGTATACTGTTACTGTAATCTATGGACATTAGATTCAAGTAATCAGGGGGGTATCACTGACATGTTGATGACCCTGTAAAAACCATTTCACCCGTTCCTAAAAACTATAACATAGAGTTTTCCAGTTTACGATCACAGTTTATTTTGACTATAATTTTTTACACAGGAACTAACCGTGAAGGCGTCCGGATTATAATTATTAGAGAACACACTCCCAGGATACGCGTTTTATTCCTTAGCCGTACGCATTACAAAGGCTGAACCAAAGCGGCTCATGCAGACATTTGGAAGATCCACGACATATAGAAAAATGCGGCTATGGGCCTGCGGAATAAGGTCGTGCAACTGCTTCGCACACTTACCGAAATATAACCTGTAGAAGACCGTCAGACACGCAACCTAAAGCCGATGCTCGTCTTTATAGATTAAATGCAAGCAATACAGTGAAAGGCAGCTTTATCGCCAAAAGCGATCTATTATATAAAATATAAGACTCGATTTTGAGTTAATTTACGCAAAACCATTAAATCTTTCTACAGCAACAAAAAGTGAGTATGTAATGTATAATAATCATGTATAAAATAATTATCTGAACGTCAATATCTCGGTTGTACCCCCGCGCGCGCAAGCCTTAGACCCCCCTTGATCATGATACAGGATATGGCAGATCAGGTAATTACAGTCGAGCGACTGACACCTGATCTCCGTGATCCTGTAAACAGGGAAACCCGATTAGATTGGATACTGGATAACCATAACACAAATATTTAAACATTCAAGTTTCATAACGATTTTTTCCTTCACTATAAGAGCATCGATTAGTGTTCAACTAATGAACATGTTTGTATTAAAACGAGAGCTTTTAACAAGTATCTTGTATCTTTGAGAATTGTATGATCTATAGAGTTGAAACATGGGCGCTGATATTGAAACTAGTCCATGAGAAGGTAACATATCGTGGTCGGTGTTTCTCTAAAAGACGTCATCTACTGATCATGTAATTTAACAGAGAATGCGAACGAATTTGAAAACTAAAATGGCAATGAGCCTATCATATTTTCCTTACAACTGATTATTCTCTAGTAAAGACCGTGTTTGGACAAACGTAGGACGTCCTGTATTAGATGGAGTGACGATCTGTACAAAACTGTGGACCGCTTTAAGTGACTTGCCTTGGCGAGCCATAATATGTCTAGCAGTGGACTGTAACTAGCTAACGATAATGATTATCTGTTACTAATATAATTTATTACGTGTACATATTTAATGAGACTATAATATAGCTTACTGAGATATTGTATTACTCTTGCAGGCTGTAAGTATATCTACTAAATTTTGCATTGTATTCGATATTGCTGGTACTCGCTGGTACCAGTAGTAGTATTTATTCCCTAAATAACTAACATATTGAAAATGAGCTGTGCCGTTGTAGTTTCGAGTTTCAATAAGCGGTGGAGCCTGGACTCTCTTTTATCGTACAAGCATAGACTGGACCCAATACATATCCTTGTAGGACACCTAAATCTTCACTAGATTTAGGAATTCTAGATCTGGAAACAGCTTTATTTTAAAAATTATGGATGAAATTGTATTGCACATCTTCATAGTCGGGATTCCAAAAAAACAATTTAAGATATGCACTGTTTCATTACGGCGGTGTCGAATAATGACTTAAGTAAATAAATAAATAATCATGGACAAATTCACACAACGACATCTAGCCCCAAACTAAGCAAAGCTTGTACTATGGGTGCTAGCTAACTGATAAATTACTTATATACTTTTTAAATACATACTTATTATACATAGAACACCCTGAGCCGTAACAGAAATTTAAATTCAACATTTAAACTTTTGCCCAGCCGGGAATCGAACGCGGTACCTCTTGCGTGACTGACTGCCATGTTGACCACTGAACGACGTCAGCTGTAAAACTTATAAAAAGACTTTAAATTGAAAAAAAAACCGTACAATTTATATGTCTGTTGAAAATGGCTGACCTAGAAGCAATCCGTTAGTATCTCTATTCCAGCATGCTTGCGTGGAGATTAATATGAATAAGACTCAAACCTAGCAAGTGCTTTTTAAGGGTGACGATGAGGTCGCATTGATAAATATGCAATGTAGATCGCTGCTACTCACTTGCTCGTCTACGGATATTTTGTCTGATTGGCCTCTAAGGCTGCGACCAAATCATATAAACAAGCCGCAAATGCGCAGTTGCAGCAACGACTCACGCTCAGAGCGGCGCACAAGAGGCCCGCGAACAGTAACAGTAACTAAAATTTAATTTTTTCATTGTTATAGGGATTTGACGTAAGTTCCTTAATCTATTTTTAATTTTGAGAAAGTAGAATAAACTAGAATGGAGCTGTAATGGTGATATCATATCATATGTATTACATTAACTTTCAACTTCTTGTCGTAGTGGGTAAGTAAAAAACTATAAAAATATTGAACTCGATATAATTGAATAAAAATACCGATTTTTTAAATATTATTATGCGTCTTTTCGTCACAAAATCGAGCTTAACCATGGGAAGATAATCTTTAAGAAGGCATCCGCGGTAATCCGTAACATCAATTATTGAAAAAGTATAATTCCTTCTACTATTCTCTAATTTATTATACCGAAACTGATAAGACGCACGTGTCAGTGTTGGGGTAATCAAATACAAATAGTGTCACGGCGCTCAAAACTGTTAAAACAGTTTCCGAGTCTCCAACGAAAGACCTTTGTCTGCTTTGCTTCGCCAACGGTATTACGAGTGGCGAGCTCGTTGCGGTGCTGAAGTTCGACTAGTCTTGAAGTACGAAACGGGCACCCATGTAGTTCTAGACTTTTGGGTATTGTATAACTTTGGTAATCGCTCTTGCAAGCACGTTTCCACTAGACTACTATCGCTGTGTCGATATCATAATGTCGCTGTGTCTGTATCCTAAGTCGAACAATAAACGATTATTCTTTAATCTTTTTTGGAAGAATTTTGAATATTTTCCATTTTACAACACGCTAACCGGGAGTATGATATGTGTGTGTGGGATTGTCCGAATATGGATCCTTTCCAATAAAACCCATCTGTGTAACGTCTTCTTCTTTATCATGCTAACGCTAAATTTTGGCTCAGCGGCTATTTCGCCCATTCATTCATTTTTGGTGATGGTCATATATTTGATCAGTCGGGCGCCCCCTGCCGACCCTTTTATTCACATTCGCATAATTTATACCTTTCGTAAACCGTCTTTTATCCGTTCTCTCCATATTTTCAAACCATTTTAGCATACCACTTTCAAGCCTAGTCACCGCATAATCCTCCTTTGATGAGATATTTACACTCATGTGTGTTAAGTCGTATCAGATATACAGACAGAGCTACTTTTGCATTTCTTATCAAGCCTCGATCTTGATCTTGATCGAATTTGGGATGAATCCCACGAAGGAGAAAGTGGAAGTCGTGTCGTACCAGGAAATGAAAGAAAAGCGGACGATGGAATAAAACTTTTATTAAGTAGTAGATAGACATAAAGATCAAAACATTGGTTTAATCAGTTTGTATTTATATCTTATTTAGTTATAGATAAAATAATACTAATATAAAGTATAGTTGGATATAAAGTATAATTCTTTTGTTTCATCTAAAAGGCTGTAAGTACTGTAATTTTATGAGAGTTTTGTTGTTTTACTATTTAACAATTTTACGTTATCCAATTGCTATGTCACTGATAATGGTAGAAGCTTGTCAAGGTTGATCGTTTGTCTAACTAGCTATCACGTAACCTCACGTCAAATTCTACCATTGGACTTAAGACAATTGAACATTAGTAGAGAGTTTAAATTAATGAATAATGGATGAATTGTCTTTATTGGAAATTCATTTTTAATCTAACTAGCCAGTCATTTGTCCACCATCTTACCTAGTGGTAAGTGACGATGTGGCCGAAGGTGGAGTATGCCTGCCTAAAAACAGCCTATTCAGTTTCGCCGTGAAGGCATCCAGATTATAATTATTAGAGAACTCACTCTCAGGCTACGCGTTCCATTTCTTAGCCATACGCATTATAAAGGCTGAACCAAAGCGGCTCATGCGGACAGCTGGACGATCCACGACATATAGATGAAATGTCCGCTCGGATAGCGTTTCTCGATAGCGGCAATGGGCCGACGGAATGAGGCAACTGCTTCGCACACTCACCGAAATGTAACCCGTAGGCGACCGTCAGACATGCAACCTTACGCCGATGGTCGAGTTCATAAATAAAAAGCAAGCAATACAGAGAAAGGCAACTTTATCGCCAAAAGCGATCTAAAAAATATTAGACTCGATTTTGAGTGAATTTACGCAAATCTATTGATTTTTTCTACAGAAAGAAAAAGTAAGTATTTAATGTATAATAATTATTAATAAAATAATAATCTGGGCGTTAATATCTCGGTTGTTTTCTCGCACGCAAGGATATGGCAGATCAGGTAATTACAGTCGAGCGACTGCCACCTGATCTCCGTAATCCTGCAAACAGGGAAACACAAATATTTAAACATTAAAGTTTCATCACGATGTTCTCCTTCATTATAAAAGCATCGGTTAGTGTTCAACTATTGTATATGGTTGTATTAAAACGAGAGCTTTAACCAGTATCTTTTGATATTAAAAGATCTATAGAGTTGAAACATGGCGCTGACATTGAAACAAGTCGGTGTTTCTCTAAAGGACGTCATCTACTGATCATATAATTTAACAGAGAACATGAACGAATTTCAAATCTAATTTGGCAATTATCTGATCATATTTTCCTTCGAACTGATTATTCTCTAGTAAAGACCATGTTTGGACAAACATGGTGTAGGACGTCTTGTGTTAGATGGAGTGACAATCTGTACAAAACTGTGGACCGCTTTAAGTGACTCGTCTTGGCAAGCCATAATATGCAGCAGTGGACTGTAACTAGCTAACGATAATGATTATCTGTTACTAATATAATTTATTACGTGTACATATTTAATTAGACTATAATATAGCGTACTGAGATATTATACTATTCTTGCAGGCTGTAAGTATACCTACTGAATTTTTGAATTGTATTCGATATTGCTGGTACTTGCTGGTACTGTTAGTATTTATTTCCTAAATAACTAACAGGTAGAAAATTTGTAGTTTCGGGTTTGAATAAGTGGTGGAGCCTGGACTCTATTTTTTTACGAGTTTAGACTGGACCCAATCCATATCCTTGTAGGACTCCTAAATCTTCACCATTATTAAGGAATTCTGTATCTGGAAACAGCTACATGTTTATTCTTCTTTACTAATCTAACCGCAAGCATACCCTGAATAACATAAAAGTTTGAAAATTTGGAAATTAAGTGTTTAAAGCCACATTACATGTGGCTTTTAACACTTCTTTGCTAAATTTAAAAAAGTTAATATCTGCAAACAAAGCAAAGCTGCAAATCTGTCACCACAAAATTGATGATTTAATGATAACACTCCATGAAAACAGCAAGAATTAGAATTTTATAATATTTATAACGACCACAAACAACGAGAAACTTTTCTTGAAAAGTGAAAGTGTTAATCAAAGTGATAATAATGCAATAAACGTGCTTGGGCTGGATGTTAATAATCACAATTATTTTCTGCAGATGAATATGGCAAGTATCAAATCAAAGCCAAAGTAAAAATATAGGTTCATTTACTATCAATATATATTTTTAACTGACTCCAAAATAGGATGAGATGCTCAATTCGTCGGATTATATGAGATAAATTTCATTGACTTCTCACACGTAAAAGTTCATCATCACAACTACAATCAGTTAGTGATAAAATTTGTATTTTTGTAATTTTTACAAAATTGATTTGCAAATCTCCAAGATTGTAAACGAATTCAATAATCATCTGATATTTTTTGCAGTTGGATTTTGTAAGTATTGGTAAAATTCAATTCTTTAATTTTAGAGCCATCTCCAAGTTTTGTACATATTTAAAAGTAGTATTTACACATTTCAATTTGCAGCAACAATAATTAATTATATACCTAATTTGGATTTTAATTATATAAGATGGTGAGTATCATCAACTATTTCCATGTTTACGAATAACTTCAGTCTCAATATATTAAAGTATATATATGATGGATCCGGTAAATAGCTTGGAATCATGTGGTCAATAGTACGGACTCATGACGCAGAGAACGGAAGTGGGAGTGCGCCGCCTGGTGGGACGTGCTGACAGTCTCGACGGCATGACTCGGGCGGAGTGGCGGGCAGTCTTGGCCCGAGGAGTGAACACGTCTTGAAACTGTCTCCACATTTCGTTTATAGAAAGTGTTGTTTACGTTTGAAAATAAAGTAGCTTTAAAATCACCTTTGAAATAATAATGTAAATTACCTCAACTGCCTACATTGTAATATCGCTCTGATTTCAAGTAAAATTATAAGTGATGTGCAAAAATGAAGTGGAATAAATACAGTGAAGTAAATGTGAACCCTTTTTTAATTTATCTGTACGAAGACGATCTAATACTGATATCACCACCCTGATGACAATGATCCTGATACACCACTTTTCTTGAAGCAACGACATGTATATATATTTTAAATAGCCATAAATTATTTGCATTTGTTCGTTTTCAGATCTTAGAGTCGGTCCACTAGAACCCTTGTTCCGTGATTCAGTAAAGAATTGTATTCATTGGTCCCAACTATTTATCCTTATGTTATTTCTATATAAATCTCAGGTTCCAGTCAGAAGTAAGACAAAGATAGCAACCAGATTGAAATCTGTCAGTTTGACTCTGTCTCGCTGAGAATATCTGTAAATAACGATAAATGTTATTGACTTATTAAAAAAACCGGTATAGATTAGGTTAGGATCTAGAGGCTAAGGTCCGAAACTATGAATTTTTTCATGAACAAAGTTATTGTAATACACAGAATGTAAGTATATCATTAATGAAATTACGAACGGTGGCGCTCGCGTCGCAACTGACGAACGAACCCCACCATATGACATTTATAATAATAGCATTTATCTAAAATAGCGTACACGAAAGAATTATATCCGTTATAATAGTAGCCGTTTGAAAATTGAAATATCACAAATAATTCGCTTCCCGTTCAGGCTTCATACGGCACATTGTTCATATCTAAACCGGCTGGACTCCACGCACAGTTCATAGATAAACTTCTGCCCCTCGACTGTTTCTAGCGCGTCGCAAGGAAGAGCCAGTTGCGTAGACCACGTCCTTGCAATCATCATTTTAAATTTGTCTTATCCAAAGCGCCATTTTCTGAAGCATGCCTTAATTCCACCAACCCGTGTCCTTGTCAATTCTCTGAAAAAGGACTCGATGTTATATTCACCAATAAATTAAAATCTTCGTGAATGTGCGTACAAGGATAATTAAATAAATGAAAAGACACTTATCAGATAAAAAAATACATATAATGATGAATTGAATCAATTATTGTTGACCACAGTGTTCTTTTAAAAAAGAGAATCAGGGCTTTGCCATATATAAAAAAGGTTCCGTATGGATTAAAAATAAAATTTTAGCGTGAATATCGCGGTTTTGCACTCGCGCACGAGGACATTGATTCATGATCCAGTATTTGGCAGATCAGACAATTACAGTGGAGCGACTGCTATTTAATATCCGTGACCATGCCACTAGTGATACCAGGGGAACCTGATCACATTGGATCATGGTTACACATTTAGTCGCCTGAATGTGCAGGTTTCATCACTATGTTTTCCCTCACCGAGTAAGAGCATCGGTTAGCAACACAATAAAAACAAAAAAGAAAAAGACGTATCAACACATAACAGTACATACAGTCTGTTTCAAATTGTTGCCATACCACTAGCGTCGACTTGGCATTGCCGTGCTGTGGCTCTCCTAGTTGATAAAAGTATCTCACTTAGCATGAAGCCACGTTTCACTGAATTATCGACTACGAGAAAAAAAATTAAAAAAGAATAAAGAGAAGAATATAATAATTCAAACAGCAATCTTCATGCTGCAATTAGTATGTGGTGGATCCCTTCTCTTAGTGGCGTTAGTGTTGTAGTAGATAATTATTTGGTCTGTGAATTGTGAATTGCTTGGTGAATTTTTATCTGTAAAAGGTAGTGAGAAAAACTATATTTGAAATAAACTATAATTTTAAAGAACGTAAGTACTTATTATTATGAAATGTTCTAAAGTCATATTACTGTAATTAAATTTATTTACCATTATATTTAATTAAACTACTTAATGAATTGTAATAGCCAGTAAGTATGCCTTTCTTCTCGATCGAAAGTATTCCGCTCAAATGATCTGAAGATGAAACAAAAGTCAATATGGCGATTGTCTTAACGAATCTATTGCATTCATCGTAGACCTGGTACTTATAATATCGAAAACAAATTCGCACCCTGGACAGGTCGCATCTTTGATGTCTAAGAGATATTATGTGAACCACTGATCCAACCGCATCAGAAACACTAAGATTCTTCGCGTGCGCTATCATCTGCAGTATCGAAGCCTATCTGATGCGATGATAACTGAGGTGGTGTGGTCAAGTGTACCAGATGCCCGAGGGTGGAGTCACAAAGCACATCCTACAAGATTTTAATACGCCCATGTATATTTGCTTCCAATTTTATTAATGTTAATATATTTTTTGGCTCTTCAGTTTGCCGCCAAAGTAAGTTTTATTTTAAAGTATTAGTAGTAATGTCACGATATAGATCAGTTTATGTCCCCCATTCTCAAGATATTGAAAATATTTATCTAAATATTTTTTTTTTTTGCTATCTTATAATTGGTGCCAATTTAAATGTGTTGAATAAATATTTTTTACATGTCTGTCGATTTGATTGTGTGTCGTTTTGTTTGTTTGAAATGGATAAACTAAAAAACAACTTAATCGATTTTAAAAACTCGATTACCTATAGAAAGCTAGATTATCGGCGAGTAATGTAGCAGGCTGTATCTTCAAAAAATTAGAGACCCCTAGGAAAATTGCGTCGAGATATACATATTTAAAAAAAAAGATCCCATTTTTGTATAACTTTTTTAAACATTAGTTTTTTCTGGTTTCAAATTCTGAAAGAAATTATCAAAAGAGAAACGTAAAAAAGTACTGATATCTTTTTGCATTTCGCACTCTTTTCCTCAAACTCGAATTCGAACAATGATATTATTTATATGATTTTAAATCAAAGTAGCATAGTAGGTAGTTATCTGCTTTTTGTTCACATTGGTTGAAAATGCTCCTTTTTATTCGTATTCAGTTTAGCCTATTAAATTAAATTAAATATATTTATTTATCAGATTATTATAAAATCCACATTGTTAGTAACATAATATTATCTTACACCACTATAATAGTAATACAAATTTAAAAAATTAGATAAGTATGAGTAGTGAGAGTAGTAGTAGTAGTACTGGTTGAAACCCTCATCGTTAGACATCCCACCAGGCATTGAGCAGACAAGAAAGCACATTTACTTGGAGTGTCCAATTACTCGCCTGATGAAGTGTCCAACGATGGGCGAATCAAACCTTTCGCCTATAGATCTCAGGATACTGTTAGAGCCGTCCTGAATTCTACACAGTAAAGATGCCGTATTTTTACGCAGTATGGCCTGAAACCCATCTACCTTTGCGTCCGAAAACATCGTCGAGGCGCTGCAGTAATGGGGGAGTCCCATCAGCATCCTGAAAGCATTATTGTACTGGACGCGCAAGGTGCTCAGCGCCCTCTGCGAATAGCTGGTCCACAGGTTGCCGGTGTAGAAACTTTGACAGTACGCTTTAAAAAGCGTATTTAAGTTTTACGAGTACACCGAGCGAATCTGCTGGCCAACATATTGCAACGCACTGCCAGCACCCTGCGCTCCCGATCAATGTCCTCCTGGTCCTTAAGGTCGTCGGTAACAATTAGTCCCAGGTATTTAAAGACATGCACGCGTTTTAATTCAGTGCTGTTGAGTACACTTTTTCTACAGAATAAGAAATAATAACCAGACCTGATATTTAGGCCTGGCCTACCCGTGGGCGTCACGTACGTGCTTGTTCCAGCCAACAACTGCGTAGCGCATGCTTCGCTGGCCCCTGCACTTTTCTCTGCCATAGATCTGGATAGACGCGTCTTGCAGTATGCTTACAATTTTAGCGTACATCTCATCATCCAGCGTCTATGCTCCACTACGTAACAGGCTTCTCAAACAAAGTCGAAACCGTTGTGGAAAGTCTATTAGCTTCAGTCTACTGTTACATAGTTCGTAATAGTTATTTATCTGTTCCGAATTTCTTTCCCCCCAAATCACCCCATTACATTTTATATGTTCCCTACTATTTAACTTAGACCTAACTACATTTATATTACACTCCACAGTAAGAGGATAATGATCCGACCAAGCAACATCATGGGTAACGTAGATATTTGTGATAGTACACCAGGCTGCTTGGGTGACGACAGCGTGATACAGCCAACGTCTACAGCCATGCACATCACTCACAAATGTATACGTCTCTGAATGAATCCCCAATTTTCCTAAATCGGCACAAAACCGCATTTGATCGACAAAGAAATGTTGAAACTCATTACAAAACAACTCGTTGTGGTGCGCATTAAAGTCTCCCAATAAATACACAGCCTCCACTCCACTACTGTCAACCACTGCACTAATAGCACTCAAACAGTCCGTGAAATCGGGTAAATTTTGTACTGAGTCCGTATGTATGTATATATGTAAACTCTTTATTGCATAATAATTAAATAGAAAATGCGAAAAATGAAATTTTACAAAGCAAAGGCGGGCTTATCCCACAATGGGATTTCTTCCAGCCAACCCCATACCCTTTGAAAGGAGATCTAAAGAACGGTGGAGGCAATACAGAGCACTTATAATAAAATTACATTTATTTCTACAGTATTAATTAACCAAAACAGAAACTCAATTATGTTTAATTTTGAACATGGTGGTCTTCTAAATAAATATATAAATATAAATAGATATTCATATAATGTATACTATAGCTATACAATATAAATAAATACAATATTATATATATAATAAAATAAAGCTCTATTAACTGCTGAGAAAGTTCTTCTTCAGAAGTTCTTTGAAGGAGAATTGTGTTCGAGCATTGTGAATGTCGTCTAGCAGAGAGTTTCACAGGCACGCAGCATACACTCGAAAAGATTTCCCATAGGCAGCTGAGCTATATGTGGGAATTGCTAGTTGGGGTTCTCTGTGAGGGCGCAAACGTGGATTTGCCGACGGACGGAATTCGAACATCTCGCGGAGGTACAGAGGAGCTGTGGGATTAACGATGATGGTGTGTAATAATCCTAATATGTGGCACTCTCTCCGTCGCCGTATAGTCAGCCATTTTAATTTGGTTCTGTATTCGGACACATGGTCAAATTTACGCAGCCCATAAACATCCGTCCGTCGGGTCTCGGGTAAATTTTCTATTGAACCTGATAAATTTTTCTTGTTAGATAAAGGTAGTTACAAAAATTATGGCTTAATATTGTATGATGAATTTAACAAAAATTTATTGTAATCGACTTTTCCATTTCTAAGAAATAAATCTTGAAAGAAGTTTTGGATCAACAGCCTTAAAGACAAAAACGGAGTAACACAAAGTGATAGATCAAAAGTGACAAAAATGGCTATGGATTTTTACGCATCACTGTACACTGATGAAAATAAACCTAATATCAAAATAAATTATTTCAAGGTTTCATAACCGGCGAGGAAGTCTATAACGCTTTAAATAAAATGAAATATTTTAGAAGCCCCGGCGATGATGGCATCACCACCAAAGCTTTAAGAATAGGTCAAACTGTTCTTCTCCCACACATTACAAACCTGTTCAATGCCATACTTCATACAGGAAACTTCCCGGACGAATTCCGCCATTCCATTATTGTACTGCTCTCCAACTAAGGTGACAAGTCAGACATTAACAATTACCGTCCGATTAGCCTCATTTCTCATTTGTACAAAGTTTTTATAAATGTCTCAGATCATCGTATAGCTAAAACACTAGATAAACATCCCCCGAGCAGGCTGGCTTCCGCCCAGGTCTCTCCACTACCGACCACCTACATACAATCAACCAGATAATTTAAAAGCATACCGAATATAATATACCACTTTACCTTGCCTTCGTCGATTACTTCAAAGCCTTCGACAGCATATACCACCAATCAATATTTTCATCAATTGAGGCTCAACAAATAGAACAAACCTACAGAGATTTGCTTCAAATTATTTGCACTAATAGTACTGCAGCAATTAAACTACAGACAACAGGACCATCATTTACTACTCAGAGAGGAGTGAAACAAGGAGATCCACTTTCCCCCAAACTTTTTACCAGCACCTTACAAAATATATTTCGGCAAGTGGCTCCCGCTTTTGAGACGAAGGGCATTGTTATGAATGCCAAGAGATTAACTAATCTCCGGTTTGCTGACGATATTATGGAATTCGCCCCCACAGTTACCGAGCTGCAGCAAATGCTACATGAGATGAACATGTCAAAGACCAAACTCATGACCAATGCCACCAAGTATAGGTTAGAGTTAGAAGGGCGAGAGATTGCATATGTCGATGAATTTCCTTATTTGGGTAAATTAGTTTCCTTTCAGGCATGACAAGACAATGAGGTCACGATCACGTCGTATAGATAACGCCTGGAGGAGCCATTGATCCATGAAAGATTACATGAAGGGAAATATACCACTCTCCTTAAAACGGAACCTCATGGACATGTGCATTCTCCCGATACTCACCTAAGGGGCTCAAACTTGGTCTTTGACTAAAGCTCACAAGTCCAAACTCGGGGTTTGTCAGCGAGCCATGGAGCGTAGCATGTAGGAAGTTAGATTGATGGACCGAATTCGAAAGTTGACGCTGCGCTCCAAAACGCAGATCGCTGATGTAGCTACTATAGCTGGAAAGCTGAAATGGAACTGGGCAGGTCATGTTTGCCGCATGACGGAGGAGTTATGGGCTAAAACCGTTACAGTTTGGACACCCAATTCTCGGAAACGACGTCGCGGCAGACCCAAAAAAAGGTGGAAAGGTGAGCTGCGAGCCTTCGAAAGTGACTAGTAGACATTGGTTCGTGAAGAGTTTAAGAATCGGGGGGAGGCCTTTGTCCAGCAGTGGGATGATTCAGGCTAATATAATAATAAAAAAAAAAAAAAAAAAAAAATTAGAAATAAAAATATGAAATTGCCTTACATATACAGAAAGGCAAAGAAAATATATATTAATTTTATCTATTGACTAGCAATTAACATTGTTTTCCACTAAGTCCAACTAATGTCAAATATTTTTATTGTTCTTCAGAAAGCCGTTAAAGTAAGTTTAATTTTAAAGTATTAGCAGTAATGTTACGAAATAGATAGACAGATACATGAAAAGTTTATTCCGATACGCAATATACTTGGGAGTTGAATACAAATTACAAAACTTAACTTATGGGCACCCAATTACATATTATGTTTATAAAAGTTTACAAATATAGATTGAGGGTAAACCCTAGTCAAGTCACATGTACGCTGCAGCAGCATGAACGGGTAAACGCTCAGCGCAAGTATTTTCCCACATAGCAAATCACTGATTTTCAGCAATTACCCTTGAGGGTATTAAAAGTAGGTACTACGAATTTTCAGTATAACTGCAACAGAACTTATTAAGTTATATTGTGTGACTGCGGTGTTATGTTTTACTGGTGGCGACCAATGCGCCAAAAAAGTAAGGTAAAAATAAACGAATAAATAAATTGAAATAGGAATTGAAAATAATAAGAATCATAACAAAGAGTCCGTCCGTAGACTGTAAAAAGAAACCCAATATCCACGAGAATCAGGGCAAAAAACTCGTGGGGTTACCGCTATCGCACGAATTCCTTTATAATTTTAAGGTAAGTACATATAATTTTTGTATATGTAAAAGCAGTGTCTTTAGTTTACACTTTGCGTATTTAGTTATATGTACCCTCATGTAGAGCTATCGTTCTTTTAGTGATTAAATCTTCCCATGAAGATATTCCGGCCGTCCATGTCTCAGCACGTCTAAAAATTAAGCCTGCCAGATGTAGTTGCCTACGACACTGCATATATAACAGGGATGCATTATTCAAATATGGAGTTAAATGACTATGCGGTGGTATTGTGAAGTAGAACCTGCAATACGCAATTGGAACCCTTTGTAGCAAGCGCGTAGTCCTTGATAGCACTAAAATACATCAGTTAATGTCGCCCACTCTCACAATATTTTGAAGATATACTGTTAATGCTGTTTAGCTTTCTAATAGAAGTAGAATTTGTTTTGCTATCTAATACCAACTAATGTTAAATATTTTAATTGCTCTTCAGCTTGCCGTCGAAGTAAGTTTATGTGAATAGATATTTAATGTCTGTAAATACTAATATTATGAATAGAAAATATCTGATTGTTTGTCATTTTATTTGTTTGTAATAAATAAACTCAAAAACAACTTAATCGATTTTCAAAATTATGTCACGTATAAATATCTAAAATAAGAAGCTAAATTATCAGCGACTATTGTAGGCTATATTTTATAATAAAGAAATTAGAGATTCGTAATAAAATTGCAATAATACGTGGGTGAGTAGGAAAGTTTTGAGATACCCATTTCTATTATGTTGTAACTTTTTTGAGACATTATTTATTTATAATTTTTTCGAATTCTGAAAGCAATTTGGTCAAAAGAAACGAAAAAAAAGTGTTGATATATTTTTGCATTTCGCGCGCTTTTCCGCGCAGCAATGAAATTCGAATGTGAGCATTTTCATGTAATGATGGTACATGGAAAGTGTCATTGTAGGTTATTATCCGGTTTTTGCTCAAACTGTCCCGTGAAAGTATAAAATATAATAATAAATAAGCATTTATTATCTCTTTACAAATAAATAATACGTAAGCAGCTACTATGACTTTCAATTCAAACAAGGTTCCTTAATTTAAACAAGGAAAATTTTCCTCGAAAGATAATGACAGAAGTGGTCGTTCTGCGACTTCAGCAACGGATGAAAATGTCGAGGCTAAAAAAAAATTACACATAGACCCAAAACCGATCTACAAGCACATAGAAGAAAAACTTCGGCGATAATTAAAGTAAATTATCATGACATACAAATAGAACAAGTTGACGCCTGAAGTGTATTTACCAATCATATTTGGTGAGTTGAATCGAAAACGTTTAAAACGGGTTTGAGATAGTCTAGCTAGCCTGGGTCTGAGATAGCCTTAAAGTCCTTATCTAGCTCCGAGTGATTTCTTTCTTTTTCCAAAAGTGAAACTAGGTACTGGTGGCATTCAATTTGATAGCCCTGAGGAAATCGGATTGTTTTTCAAACAGCAGTTGACGACCTCTCTAAATAAGACTATCGTCAGTGTTTCAAATTTTGGTTTGGATGGATCAATCGCTGTATAGAGACCGATGGAGAGAATTTAGGAAAGTGGTAATAATTTTTTTTCTACCTTTTTTACTTTTATTGTATCTCAAAACTTTGCTATACACCTAATAGATAATGATGATGTTCCTCGTTCGGCTACAGCGACTGCTTCAAAAGTCCATGTGCTTCCACATGGCTTATGTAGGCAATCTTCTTCATACAGATCCTTCATAGTAGCATATTGTTCGGGCTTTTAAATCTTCACGCCGCTGCGCTTCAAAGTCTCGAACTTTGGATTTAACCAAAGTCCTCCACTACGGTCTCTCAGAGGCTAATTTCTCCCACTTAGAGGGTTCTATGCTGCATTTCTTCATGTGACGCTTTAACACACCTTTGTATCTGAGAAATTGTCCGCCATGCTTACGCTTGCCTTATAACTCAAGGTATCAAGGTAACATGCTCGCACATAATTACAGGACGGCTGCCTGCTCCTATATAACTAATTCTTATTTTGTTGTTTGTAACTAGGATGTCAAGGTTTGTATGAAACAAAAAAGAATAGATACTGGTAAGGTAGGGTAGGTGTAGGGAAGGTGTGGGGTAGATACGGGGTAGGTGCGGGGTAGGCACAGGGTAGGCATAGGGTAACGGTGGGTTTCTTCCTGCGGATGTAATACACAACATCTTCATTTGGTCTGTAGGGCTTATGGAATTATTTCGTTAGAATTATATAACTTATTCTCATTAGTTTAGTAAAATCGACACTTTACATTACTTTTGTCCATAAAATATGTACGTGTTAATATTTAAAATCTATCTTATTTATTTTTAGCTTCAAGGCAACGATCATGTAAGTTTATATTAATAGAAGAATTTAAGTTCTGCATCCGAACCAAATCCGATAAAAATACAAAAATACAATACAATACAACATCTATGTTTGGTACGTAGGGTTTATGCAATTATAGAGTTTATTCTCATTAGTTCGGTAAAATCAACACTTTTTTTTTATTTTTTTTTATTTTTTTTTATTTCACAGTAGAACCTGTGTGAGAGACTGGTGTCCGCACTAGGTAATAAATACCTGTCTTACAGATCACCAGGCCCTCGGCCCAATGGAATGTAACTTTACATGAGGCAGCTTTTGTCCATAAAATATGTACATGTTAATATTAAAAATCTATCTTATTTATTTTTAGCTTCATGGCGATGACGAGCTTGTAAGTTTATATTAATAGAAGAATTTAGGCACTGCATCCGAACCGAATTCGAAAAACTGCTGTCTGCAATAGACAGCCACATGCCAACATTATTGTTGTACCTAGTATCTTTACTTTCTTGAGGTGGGTAGGCTGAAATTGTTTGGCACCGATCAGAGCACAAGTTACCCCCAAGCGTACTCTTATAATTATGATTTGCTTTGTTTACATATGTATTGTGATATTGTGTCGAGCAAACACAACATGTTATTGGAATGAAAAATGGATATTGATAATGTGGGTGTGTATCCGTTAAACTTAGAATTTGCGATTTTTAGTGAACGAGTATGTTTTGTAATAAATAGCAAGGTAGACACAGATAAACCCATCCGGGTTTTGTGTCAATTAGTGTTAAAAATAACATAAGTTGTCGCGTAGCAAGATGATTAGCTTTGTCCTTGCTCAGGGTTTGAGCGCTGAAATATCTTTATGATAATCCTAGATGGTACTGGACATACTGGATGGTTAAGCATAGAAAAGGTAAGATGAGAATTGTGTAATCGATGATAATTTGGTGATTATGGTGAGATGTATTCATTTTGTTCCCGTTACATCACTAGCTGGTCTTACATAATTTTTAACCCTACAATTTTATTTATACTTATTAAATTGAGGCTCAATCTCGGGAGCTGATCGGCACCCGACTGACTATATATATTATTATTTTATATGAAATGTGGACTCAATAAAGAGTTGTGAATGACTCTGTGTTACACAGGGATGTGTTGCTTCGCCGTGGCAGTTCAGCCTACTCATGGACGCAGGTCATGTCACACAGGTTGAAAGATAATTGTTGTGGTCTATAAGAATCAATTTAAGACTTGGATGCCTTCATAAGGAAAGGCTATAAGGTCGAAGTGTGTGGTATTCTGGTGAGAGAAAATTATTGAGAGGAGATCAACGAAAATTATGTTGTCGTATAGTGTGAAAGGAGTGAATAAAACCATTGGAACATGAAAATGTACACAATATTATGACTATATTTATTATATATTATGGAAAGAACAGGTTATCCTAATAAAGACGATCATGTATTGAGTAACAGATAGATAAATAAAATAAATATAATCATGGCGTTCATGTCCCGATTGTGCTCTCGCGCAGGAAGGCCCGGGGTCCGCCTTGACCATGATCCAGGATTTGGCAGATCAGGTAATTACAGTAGAGCGACTACCGTCTGACCTCCATGACTCTGCTACCAGGGGCACCTGATAAAATTAGATCATGGTTACACATTCAGTCGCCTGAATGTACAGGTTTCATCACGATGTTTTCACTCGCCGTAGTGTACAGATAGATCTGATGATGTGGAAGAATCGATTGAGGTGTTTCAGGAGCGTAGCTAGTGGAATAATGTGGTCTTTGCTTACCCTCACGAGATAATGACGTGACGTTATGCATGAATGGTAGAAAAGGATCATAAGGATCATATTACTTAATCAAACGAATTGTTACGTATGTAAGGGACACCGCCATCGTAGCGCCAATTTAAATTTTACGAATTATTATCCATATCTAAACATTTACGGAATCGGATCGGATTAAGTGCGTCAACACTTTACTGTCCAATTAACATTGGTTACTAAATAAAATATTTTTGAAACAGGCTTGTTTTGGACAAATCTATATTGGCGACAAATAATTTTTTTTTAAATATTACTTTTGAAATTGTGAAAAATACATGCGTAAGAGGTCTAGATAACATTTGACCAACGCATTTTTTTTTCTACAATTTAGATGTAATTTAATTATTAAGTGCTTCTCGTCTACGCCTAGCAATATGTTTTTTTTTGATACCGCTATAATTGAGAAAAATATTAAGGTATTAAAATTTCATTTGTGTTAACAGGAAAAATTAAAGGTAATGACGACTTACGTTCTATAAATATCATTTTAAAATCCGTATTTGGCAATAAATATAGCAATAGCAATAAGTTTGAAGAATGTCGCAAAATGGCATACCATAGCGCAGGGATGGTAGCTATTTCACTAACGGCAACTGAGGATTGTAACCACTTAGGGGTACATAAATATTACGTTTGTGTATATTTTCTTTCATACACATTTTGGCCTATTTCAATTTATATTATAGATATTTATTTGTTACTTGAATTTATCAGTTGGAAAGATTATTTAGAATTATTCTAAATATCACTAATGGCCCTGTGTAATGAATTTTGTTAGAATTTTATATTCCCTAAAAAAATGAACTTTGGGGTTCAAAGTTCCACCCGGAACAAAGTATCCCAAGTCCTTCATATTAGTAGGTAAAAATTATATAATATATTAATGATAACAAACAAAAAATGGCAAAAACATTGCTAACTTTAGTTCAACTCTGAACTTGGCAGATGATATCCTTATCAAAGATAATAAGAAAGGCATAACATGAACTATTGATGTACTTATTTACATTTGACGTTATTTCGTTATCTGTGTCCATTTCCTTTTATTTGATGGTTTGTCAGGTTTTAATTATAGTACTTTTATGTTTGATTTATAAATATATATCGGCTTTATCAGTGACTAAAGTTATTGTTCTCGGAACAATTTACCTCAAAGATGGAACAACCAGCCCCATGACGGGGTGTGCTGTTCATTGCCAATATTAAACAAAAAAAATCTTAAATAAAAAACTAATAATAATTTAACAAATACAACTACACATACATGTTACAACTAGAATAAATCCTGCATCCATTGATCAATGAAACGTGTATTAAAAATAACTTTTAGACCTTATGTTTACGTATTATAATAAACTCGGAACATTGAACCAAACCTATGAAAGTGCTGATTATATCAAGGTAGCGTTATACTGTCAACTTAAAATTTTATGAATTTCTGATGCGCGTAATTGGAAAGGTGCATAGAGTGTAGAGATCGAGCCTTATTTCGTTCGTTTGAAGATCTACTGACTGACAATGGTTTATTTGATTTGATAATGATTTATTACATTTTTATCGAATTTTTTATTCTTTCAGAGAAAAGTAAGTTGTCAATACTATTTAGAATCTGCAAGTACCCTGGACCCTGCATTTATTGACTGTTTTAGTAACCTAGTCATCGGCATGGATAATTATTACTATTTCAACGTTACATCACTAAAGTTTTATAGAATAATAAATATTAGTGACGTGATATTAGAGCGCTTATTAAAGTTTCAGCCGTTCGGTTTGATCCACCTTGAGATTACGCTCTTGTATTCTAGCTGAATTTTTCCAGAAACATTAGTCTTTTTATGGTTAAATTTAACTAAGTTATAGAGACCCCAAATCGAAAAATAGTCTTCACCAGTTTCGATTTCAAACACTTTGTTCTAGCACTCGTTGACATGTTTCGGAATAATACTTGCATGTCCGGGAAACGGCGTTGGTATAAATGGCAGCCCTTGTCGAAAACGACCTTAACAAAAGTAAAAGAGTTTCTATAGAACAGTTTTGTGCCAGATCTGATCGAAGGCTTTCGCCATGTCAAAGCTAACCGCTAAGGTTTCTTCCTCGCTCTTTATAGCGTCAGCCTATCCATCGGTTAGGTAGTCTAACAATTATTAGATAATATGGCAAGGTAATACGCAGACATATCAATTATTTCAGTTATGTCAAGCTTAAGTCCGATCCTGCATGGATACTATTGCCACTGGCCGCTTTAGATTCGATGGAAAACCGCGCAAAGAGGATAATTTATGACCCGCAATTTATTAAAGCTAAGCTGCAGAGATTCGAGCACCGGCGTAGGGTTGCGCATCTGTCGGTCTTCTACAGGGTTGCATTTCGGAGTAAGCAAAGCAGTTGCACGACCTCATTCCGCCGGCCCGTTTCCGCCATCGGGGAATGCGATGTGGGTGACCGCTTAACCCTTATGTCGTGGATCTTCCTATTTTTCTTTATTATGCGTACGGCTAAGGAATGGAACACGTTATCTGCGAGTGTGTTTCCTGATCATTATAATTTGAACGCCTTCAAAGGCTGTTCATAGACAGGCATGCTCCATCTTTGCTTGCATTGTCACTTACCACCAGTTGACATAGCGGTCAAATGCCTGGCTAGTCCTATTAAAAAATACGACTAGGTTTCGGTCGTATATTGCATACAAATTGCGGCTCAGGCAGAATTATTGGTCCCACCTGTTTTGTCGTATCGTACGTTCTTACGTTAAATTATCGTGAAACGCCATTTACCACCCTAAAATAATATCACGTACATGAACACACCAAGATTGAGGGTTGTTTGATGGTCTTATGCCGAGCGTATGGCCGTACAGTCGCAATCAATACGACAATATGTGTTATTTATGTTATGTTTACAAGGGTGTAATTTGAAGTTGGACGCGTGGTGGCAAAGTTCCGCTCTCGTGGGAGAGGCTGTAAGACTGCCGTGGACTGTTATGGGCAATGACTATAATGATAAATCTCATTGTTCGAACACCTTAATAATTCTATTGTTTGCAGAAATAAAAATATTTCGTAAGGACTACATTAT
This sequence comes from Blastobasis adustella, assembly GCA_907269095.1. Taxonomy (NCBI): domain Eukaryota; kingdom Metazoa; phylum Arthropoda; class Insecta; order Lepidoptera; family Blastobasidae; genus Blastobasis; species Blastobasis adustella. The sequence goes on from OU026138.1 coordinate 4,213,603, forward strand.
TTGCAAGAATAAAAGGAGTAAATCATTTCATATTGTGTATTTTCTTTAACGGTAGACATTAGGTTTATTTAAGAAATAAATTTGTATCGTTATTTTTTTACAGGACAAGAAGAAATCCAAAAATAGTAGTATAGTTATAGAAGTATGTACCTACATCATATATTTTTTTATATAATCAGTTTTTTATTGTGATAATCGAAAGAAACAAAATCAAAAACGTTAATTTCTTTGCCAGGGGTGCGACAATTGCAAGGTAAGCATTGATTTTTACAAAACAAGTGTAAAAGCTAAATAATTCTAAAATATTACACTATTTACAATAATAATCAATCTTATCTGCCTCGTTCACAGATTCGAATCAATAAATAAATATATCTATCTTTATTTGTATGGGATACACGGTACCATCTTTCAAACGTCATAATAATAATAATAATTTTGTAACATTACCAATATTCATTGACCAAATAATAAATACCTATACGCCTCGGCATCATCGAGCCAACAACGGTTTGTTCTAGGCATGATCGTGGCATGATCAGTAATAAAAATAAATATAATCAAAGTAGCTTGGAGAGTAGGAAGACTTATTTATATAGATAATACATTGCATATACAGAATATACAAAGCTAAAGCTACAATAAACGAATTTAAAAAATTAAATTTGATATTTTGCTTTCTTGTAGGATACCTTTTTTGTTTATTTTTATGTACATTAAAATAATAATAATAATAAATAAAAACAAAGCCTATGCCTGTATTATCTACTTTGAATGATTGTTAATATATCAAAAGACATGCATTACTTGACATTTTTATAGATTGTAGTAAGTAAATTTTTAACTAATTCTTTATTTAAAATTGAAAACCGTTTGACTCAGGGCGAGCGGTTCAAATATGGAGCTCCACTATTTTTGAACCGCTTTCTCGCCTTCAGTCGAATGGTTTTCAGTTTTAATTTTCGAAAGGAAAAAAATTATTTCTTTAAAATTACAATGGAAATAGAGTAAGCGAAATTGAAGAAAATCAGCTTTATGTATGAAAATATTGAATTTTTCATGCTAAAAATTCAATTATTTCTGTTCGGCTCGATTCAAGCAGTTCAAATATATGGCCACTAAAAGAAGCTTAGTCGGCGTATAGACGTTACTGGGACCTTATTTTTGAAAGCACTCGTATCCCCGCGATCGCTCGCGCGCGTTAGATCGGTAGCTCTCACACTCGTGGTAAAGTGCTAGAGATAGAAAAGACGAGCATTAGAAGGCGAGCGCTTGCGTGGATGCGAGCGGTTCAAAAACAGGGTCTCTCCGTTTACGAGGTTACGTACAACGTGCGTGCAGTGAATGACGGTGACGGGAAGGTGCCGGTAATTTTCCGTTGAGTTATAATGTGCCCTTAGTTGGAAAAAAAATGTTTTGTGGGTCTCCTTAACATCATCTACTTTCAAACTACAAAGTGGAATATTTCTTGTACTCGGTGACGTAGGATAACCTACGTCACCATCATATTCAATTAATTTCAATTCGTTTATTGCGTTTCCATGTGTCAGTATATACAAGGCCTTAAGTATACAGTATATTCTATACTTTTCCTCCTCCTGCCCTCGCGTCGTGAGCCGTTGGCTCTCACATTTAGCTCAGCGATATCAAATCTTTGGCTCGGGACTTCTTTCACGGCATCATCCACTGACAGCACTCACAGTGACAGATAGACAACCAGTGGCGCTAACGCCGCGGAGTTCCCTTCTTTTCTTTTTTTATGGTCTGTTGTGGTGGTGCCGCGGCGGTTGAGCATTTTATTTTATTTATGTACAATTATTGTAATGTTTAATATTAAGACATTCATGAGCGTTTGTAAAAAAGCCTAAACTGAATAAACGTGATTTGATTTAATTTGATTTGATTTCCTGATATCGGAATTTCACATTAACGTGTATCATGCAGATATTAATTACTACAACACTGTCTAAACCTACCCATATCCCCTGACACCGGCAGGCTTAGGTGATGCCGGAGGTTCCGTGGAAGGTTCAGGAAACAATGGGCTGAGCCGGATGCGAGCCACGGCCTGAGGTAGCTTAAGAACGGTTAAAGTGAAGGACTGGCATAAGCCAGAATAAATTCTAAGATAGTAATGATGATTAACTACAACATTTTAATTCAGATAGAAATGGTACGTATAGTCAGAACTTCATTATTTCTTGCGGTTGATACAAATATTACCCTTTTTTGAAATTGTAAGTATTTGCCGTACTTTTACAAAAGTATCTATCAATATTTCAAAATGTGATAAGATTACTATTATATTATTCAGTACGGGGCCGACAAATAATTCCAACTTACAATCAGATTAACCCGGGACATGGTGATTTGGTCAAAATAACCCCGCTTATTTTAGATTACCTATAGTTTAGAAACTATAATAGCAACATCGCTGTTATTCTCAGTAGCTGGAGTTTACACGGACTCAGACGAGGGCCGCTCACGCTATAAACAATACGATCTAAAAATTTAAAAACTGCCATTTTGACCCCTCTCTGTAGTTTATGTACCAATGTTCTCCCGTTGTAATTTTCATTACATTTCCTATGTAATTTGTATTTTGCAAATTTATTTAAAATTTTATTATTTATTTTACAATATAAAATATTAGAGTCTATTAATACATCATTATTAATAGTCTCTATTATTGTATATTCAAAATTCAAGTATGTATACATTTAAGTTTTAAATCAAATTAGGCTAGGTAAAGAAAACTACCTTTATTATTGTCAGTGCTTTTATAGAACCTTTATTACAGTGATTAAAAATATAACAGAATTTAACAAAACTTTGAAATATCCTTCTAAAAGTAATTATAATCCCTTTTTAAAAAACGTAGATATCCTAGGTTAAATATAGGGTCTAAATGACCGCTCCCCCACGTCCGTGTAACCCCCTCGATGGTTTAGATGGTTGGATGGTTTGGATGGTTGGGGGTATTTTCTACCCCCTTTCGGCGGCTTTCGATTGTGGTGCACTTTTAACCCGGCGTATGGTGGAAAATCAGTACAAGGACCGTATGGTGGGTCAATATAACCCGGATTTTGAAAATGGTTTCATCATCATCTCGGCGCTATGTCCCGGTTGCGCTCTCGCGCGGCACGCGAGGGTCCGGGGTCCGCCTTCCTACTCTTACTAGCCCACTTTGCTCGGTCATCAGCATCCTTAGTGGTGAGCTTGTTGGCACGCATGTCATTCTTGAGGACGTCAAGCCATCGCCTAGCGGGGGTAGCATGGCCAGACATTTGTTCCCACGTATTCTGCCGGTCTGCGCAAGACGTGGCCATACCATCGAAGGCGGTACTCTTGCAGCTTATCTGCGATGACACGGACGCCAAGGCTACCTCGAATGTGGGCGTTTCGAACGCTATCCTTTCGTGAAACTCCACACATCCACCGCAGCATCTTCATTTCCGTGACGCGCAGCTCTTGTTTATGTCGCTCTAGTAGGGGCCAAGTCTCGCTGTCGTATAGGAGAGCAGGTCTAATGATGGTCTTATAGACCTGTCCCTTCAGCTTTATCGGCATTTTAGGGTCGCAAAGGACACCTGTCACCTCCCGCCATTTGGCCTAAGTTGCGGATATTCGGGCTTTGTAGTCGCTGTCGATGTCGCCGGTCGCACTAAGTACAGATCTCAGGTACCTGGCCTGATTTGTGCGCTTGACTTCATCTTCCCTATGCGCAAGGGCAGGGGATCTGCACTGTTGTAGGCCATGTACTCTGTCTTCGCCACATTAATCTTCAGACCGCCGTTCTCAATCGACTCCTTCCACTTATTTACACGTTGGACTAGTCGCCCCTTGTCCGAATCTATCAGCGCGATATCGTCAGCATACATGAGAAGCCACGGGGGCACCTCATGGTAGTCTCGTATGCTATCTGACAGTACGTCTAATATCACGTTGAATAGAAGTCGGCTGAGCACAGAACCCTGATGTACCACAACGGTAATAGGGAACGGGTTGGTGTCACCAACAGCAGTCCTCACTATTGAATCGGAATCGCGGTACATGTCTCGGATATTGTCAATATAGGCCTCGGGCACCAACTTGGATCGCAAAGCTCACCAGATCATCTCCCGAGGGACACAGTCAAAGGCCTTCTGCATGTCCAGAAACAGGAAATGCAGTGGCGTATTCTTTGATATGTATCCCTCCATGAGAGTTCTAAGGGCAAATACAGGGTCCATGGTCCCACAACCCGGCCGAAACCCATACTGACATTCCGAGATTGTACACTCCCGTCGGATCCGTGCGTCAACAATGCGTTCGAAGAGCTTCAACTCAACTCAACTCATACTTCGTCTCGCACGTGCGCAGAGCGCACGTGCGGGGAGACCGCTTTTGGGCATGTGCCCATGGGCGGTGATGTAGGGTCGCGGTCCGTTAAAACGGGCCGGTCTTTTGGTTTGGCGCTCCCGGCTCTTTACGCACGGGATCGCGGGCCTCGGCTTGTGGTGGTGTGGTGCCGGTTGATGCCATGATGATGACAGTCCGGTCTGTGGGGGTTCGCACCCCTCGCTAGCTCTTCTTTGTCGCCCTCGGCGCGGTACTAGCCTGCCGAGAGGGACCCCGTCGGGGAGGCCCGGCAAACGACCAGCGAGCAGGCGACATCCTGCTGCGAGGGGGGCGAGGAGTCAGACCGGTACCGCTAACGCTAGGACTCTCCCGAGCCCCAACGGCAGCGGCAGTCATGTGGTTAAGTTGGCAGCCCTGTCTGTTTACAAACAAAAATTATTAAAATAATTTTGCGGGTAGTTGGAGAAAAGTATCGTTTCGCGCCATAATTGAGCACTAATGGCGCAGCCGTGCTAACTTGGTAGAGCTTCACTCGGCAGAGGTCTTGTGTTCGATTTTCGTCGCGGCAATTTCGTTTTTTTTGCAAAAACGACTGCGGCGACCCTGTCTCGTTCGGTGGCGTTGCTGCGGGACTCACCCGAGCGGGGACTTCTCGCGGCAATGATATAATTGTGGTGGGGCTACCGCGAGCTCCCCGGGCTGGGGGCTCCCGCGGTGGCGGGTGCCGTGGCTGGTGCTGCGGTCGTCGTGGGCTCCAGGAGCTCACGTGGGAGCGCTCTGGAGCTGCGATCGGGGGGGCATGCGTGTAGTGGCGCGATGCCGCGGATGTGCGGGTGCACCGAGTTGTCGGCGGACTCGTACATCCGCCGCGACAGACGCACGACGAAGTCGTCCAGGCCCTCGTGCTGTAGGTCGCGGCTGATGGTGGCGTTCCTCACGTACTTACCGGCGCCGACGATGGTGCGCAGGCAGAGGTTCTCCTGAGCACGGAGGCGTTGCCGCTGCTTGTTGGCGGCTAGGGCGTACCACGCTGGCGCGGCGTACGTGAGGCGAGATCTGCTGTAGGTCTTGTAGATCCCCAGCTTGGTCCGCAGTGGTAGCGGGCCAGCGAGGACCGGACGCAATTTGCTTCGTGCCACCTTTGCGGCGACGACCGTCTTTTGGACGTGGTCGTGCATAGTGAGGCCCTGGTCGACGGTGAGGCCCAGGTAGTCCACCCTGCGCGACCACGGGATGTTTTGTCCTTGGAGTTTCAGTGGTGGAGGTAGCTCGGCGATGTTCGTCTTTCGCCCGACGATCATGGCCTGAGTCTTCGCGACGTTCACCGACATTCCCCACTTGTCGAGCCAGGCGGGTAGGGTGTCGAGTTGGGTTTGCATTCGCTTTATGGCGTGGGTGACGTTGACCGACGAGCTCTAGTACGACGTGTCGTCGGCGAAGAGCGACAACAGCACGCCGATGCTCACGGGGATATCGTCGGTGAAAATGGCGTAGAGTGCAGGAGAGAGGCAGCTGCCCTGTGGCACGCCGGCGAGGATTCGGCGCACCGATGAGGTCTTGTCCTCCACTGAGACGTGAAACTCCCTGTTTTGCAGAAAACTGGCTACGACCTGTAGGACTCTGCGTGGAGTGGCACTCTCTGACAGTTTGTACAGCAGGCCCTCGTGCCATACCCTGTCGAAGGCCTTCTCCATGTCCAGCATCACCACGACCGAGTACTCACGCTTGTTCCGGCAGGAGGCCAGGCTATGTAGTACCCGGGAGAGCTGGAGTGTGGTGGAGTGGCCCGGCCTGAAGCCGAATTGCTCCGGCCTGGGCTCTATGTGCGGGGTCAGGAAGCGAAGCAGGAGCGTTTCGAGTACCTTTGACAGCATCGACAGCAGCGTTATGGGCCGGTTTCCCTCTGGCTTCATGTGGTTTTTCCCGGGCTTGGGCAGCATTATGACGCGCCCCAGTTTCCAGGCTGTTGGGAAGTGACCCGTGCGTAGTATCCTGTTACGCCGCCACGGTGCGCGGCGGCAGGTGGCGTATCGCCGCGTTTGTGATGCGATCCGCGCCCGGGGCCTTACGGGGATTGGTGCGGTTGAGTGCGCGCTGCATGGTGCCCGGGGAGACGTACAGGGGTTGTTCGTCTGCCGGGGGTGGTGCTGTCAGTCGCTCTCGCAGGTGTCGCTCGACTGCCTCGCGGTGGACGTGGTCCCTGATGTCTCGCAAAGGCAAAGGCTCGCGCCTCGCCCTGCGCGGAACGGTGTGCGTTCGGTCACAATCGGAGTGGATGCGGTCAGTGCGGTCTGGATGGCGGCTGTTAGCTCCCCAGTGGCTCGTTCGACGTCGTCTGGCGTGGAGATAGGGATGGTCCGGGTGTTGGCCTCCAGATGGGCGGTGAAGGCCTCCCAGTCGACTCGCGGGCGTTGCGGCGGCGGGGCAACCCTTACGGGCGACCCGGCCAGCTCGCACAGCACGGGGCGGTGGTCTGATGGGAGGTCGTACAGTACCTCCTGCGTCAGCTGCATTGCGCCTAAGCCTCTGTGGACCACGATGTCGAGTGCGTTGTCGGCCCTCCCGGCTGGGTCCAGGCGGGTCGGCTCGTTCGGGCCGCTGATGTCGTACTCGTGATCCATAGAGTCGCGCATGAGGTCTCGGCTGGCAGGGCAGATGTTAGTGCAGTGCCAGGCCGTGTGGTGCCGTTGAGGTCCCCCGCCAGGATGGTCGGCAGGGGAGACTGCAGCAGGAGGCCCCGCAATTCCCGCACTATTAGCGGGGCAGCGGGGGGCCTGTAGGTGGCGTACACGCGGATGTCAACACTACCTACGTGTAGGTCGACACCCAGCGCGTACATGCTCTGGAGGCTCTGTGGTGGTGCTGACTGGTGGACTACACGGCGGTGGACGAGGACGAGAAGGCCTCTGTAGGCCCTCCCATCTTGTGACACCTCGTCCTGTCTGTACGCGATGTAGCCTGGGAAGTTGTAATTATCTATGCTCCGGAGATGCGTTTCGCTCACTAGGGCAACGTCGATGTCCCGAAGGAAGTGCAGGAGCAGGCGACGCTTGCCTCTGAGTGAGCACGCATTCCAGTGTACCACTCTCAGTGGTTTGTTGTTATCCATTGAGCTGAGCGTCGGAAGATCTCGGGGCGGGCGCGTGGCGCGTAGGTTGCGCGCGCTTAGCTAGCAGTTGCCAACATAGCCATGGCGGCGCGCAGCTCCGCGTCGGGGTCGTTGCCCTCCGGTGCAAGGTCGGCCGGCGGCCTTGCGCGCGGGCGGGCGACTGCGGGGGTGAGGGCGGGGGGTGCGGGGGCACGCTGCGTGAGTGGGGCCTCGCCGCGGCGCCGGTTGAGTGGCGGGCGGGTGAGTGCGGGGGCCGGCTGGGCTGCGGGGGGAGCGGGCTGAGCGCGGTGCGCGGCCGCTGCGTGTTTCGCGGCTTGTTTCCGCGCTTTCTTTTTCTTGTTCCGCCTGTGGGAAGCAGAATTAGTTGGCGGGTCGTTTGCCAGCGCCATGAGTGTCGCCGGCGCCGACTCCGTCACCTGTGTAGGATGTAGCGGGCGCGATGGTGGGCCTGTGCGGGCGACGGTTCCCACCCTGCGGTTCCGCATCTCGCGACGCAGCGCCGGGCAGGACGAGTGGTTCGCCGGATGGGGGCCACGGCAATTATCGCACGTGGCTGGGTCGGTTCTTGGGCGCGGGCAATCGGCGGCGGCGTGGGCGTCTCCGCATCGCACACACGCCTGCGGGCGGTGGCAACACTTTGACGAGTGCCTGAACGCCTGGCATCGATGGCATTGGGCGGGGCCTTTCTTGCCCCGCCAGGCTTCAATTGTGATACCCGGCATGTTTAACAGAACGAACAGCTTCATGGTGTGAGACATCACCTTTATAGCGGTAGTTAGTGCACTCCCGCACTGAGCATTTACCCTTGTAGACTGGAGTAATTATACTCAGCCTCCATTGGTTGGGTATCTTCCCGGTAAGGAGGATGCGGTTATAAAAGTTTTAATTCTTTTATAAATTAAATTTTGAAAATGGTTTTATTCTTACTATTTCAATTAATTTTTGGGAATGATAAATTAAATCAGTTTAAGTGATGTTCAAGTTACTATATTTTGTTGAAAATCAATAAAAACCATACAATATTAGGAACATGTTATTAATTTACGAAAGCTCTATAAAATCTATATCAAAATATTTATCCTCTGTAATCTTACTAATTAATAAACAAAATTATAACTTTTTAAATTTTTTTAAAAATGTTTGGTATTCCTATTGTGAGATCTTTATGAAACTTTATGGTAAATTTAACGGAAAATGTAAAACTAATCACAATCAGCATATACATTTGCATATCCACCGTAGTAAGAAATTATGTAGTCTTGATACAGACAACTTCTTACAATTTAGACAGGCAGGATATATTTGGCACCATTTTTGAACTCCGTGAATTTCAATAGGTGACTTCTCAGAAGGTTCTCCAGTAAATTATCTTATTGTCTTGCGCATCTCTCTAGGCAAACGAAAGATATATTTGCAGGCGTCTAAGTGATCGTTTAGAATTATCTTCTAAGCCGAGTAAACCAGTAAAAATACAGTCTTTTTGTCTTTTATTTTTTCGAACAGTACCCACACTTGTCAAATTATGGTCCTTGAGAAGGAGTAGCATTAGCTCGTGACTAGTAAACCAATTATCAAATAAATAAATGCATAAAGTAATTGTCACAAAAAGGTTACTACGAATGTATGGTTAGGTCATATTTACCCCGTTTGATTTTTTACCGCTTGTAACTCCTTGTACAGGCGCGCATCGTCTGAGCTGATACTAGAATCGAAAGAGAGCGGGTATTAACTGCAGCTACTGAAAAGCACGGCAACTTCAAATTATTACTTTAAAATATAAGCGCGTTTAAAAATGTGGCGGGTCATTATGACCCAACCTGAAAGATTAACCCGGGTTAACAATAATAACAGTAAATAATAAAAAATATCCTTTACTTTGATGAAACTACGCTGGGAATCAGTCTCGGCATAGTTTCATTCAAAATATGGTATTGTTTTCATATAACCTATGTACTTACCACTAATATTTTAAATATGAAGGTAAAATCTTTACATTTAAAAATGGGTAAAAATGTGTAGCAGCTACGAAATATCCCGTAGCTGTACCTAACAGCATGTTTGTACCAACATTTTTTTCTCATTCTTTCTCACAAAATGTCAACCCGTTTCACATTGCGTATTTATTTTTTCAGGTGAAGCCCGGGAAGAAAGATAAAGTAATTATTGCAGACGTTTTTCCATAATTACTCGTAGGCTGAAGTTCAGTTGTGAGTTGTGAAACATCACAGCTCATTTTTCTTTCCAATTAAATAAATAATGCTCAATATTAGAAACACACAAATTTTAGTCAAAACTGTTAGTCGTTTATAGTTTCTTCTACGCATGCACATCTTACAAAGTAGACATTTGGACCGCAGACCAATTTTTAAGTGGGTAAGATGTCACTTTGAGTTTTTGGGCGACCGTATATGACAGTGTGTAGGTATTGTCAGCTGGCTATACCAGTGATTATTTACGAAACAGAGATGTTTATTATGAGCCTCATTAGAAAGCTTACAAGTGTGTGGTGAAAAGAGCCATGCTCGGTGTTTCCCTACGTGTCAGGATTCCGTACCAGGACTAATGAATGAATGTATGAATGAATGAATGAATGAGATTTTTTATTTCAAGTACCAGTATTCATATTCGGTTAGTATTAACTTAAAATTGAGTTAGTAACAAATTCATTATAATGTTTTAAATATTTATACATATATCAACTGTCATAAATATTTTATATTAAAAAATGTCATAAATCATAAATTAAATAACAACTTGCTGCCAACCATGTTTGATGACGTGAACCATACAACTCTCATTCATGTATTGGCAGTTTAATCGACCTGCTAACATAGCCAGGACGCTGTTGGAGCTGGCCCTCACTCTTCGTACCAGTGAAGCGGCCCGTTTGCGAATCGTCGCATAAAAACAGTCGACGCTTGCCTCCGCAAACATTTGTGACGCGCTGCAGAAGCAGGGCAGCCCCAACAGCACCCTGAATACGTTATTATATTGGACTCGAAGAGCGCTGTACGATTTTTGAGTATAGCTTGCCCATAGCGTGCCTGTATAACAGCTGGTACAGAAAGCTCTAAACAGCGTAATCTTTACTTCCTTTGAGCAACGCGAAAACCTATGGGCAAGCATGTTCGCCCTTACCGACAACGCTCTTTGCTCTCTTTCGATGTCGCCATCGTCCTTGAGGTCCGTAGTTAGCACATGTCCAAGATATTTAAACTGATGCACACGCCTTAATGGCGTGCCATCTAGCCTAATCGGAGGCATGTTCTGCACTTGTCTACTTCTTGACATTATAACGCAGTCCATGGCTCTTAGCATATGTCTCACATGTGTGGGTATAGTATCTGACAGCACTCTTAAGACACAATACTGCACTTTCAGTGGATAATTCAGGTCTGAAACCGAATTGATTATCGTGCAAGCATATATATCTATTGAGATGTATATTAAGAATGCTGTCAAACACCTTAGCTATAACTGTCGCTAAAGAAATTGGCCTGTAGTTACCCTTGTCAGATAGATCCCCCGTTTTATTTTTAACCACAGGTACCACAATCGTTGCCATTAATGCCTGGGGCAGGTACGAATGACTAAGACACAGTGAATATAACATCGCAAGGACTCTACAAACATGAGGACCGGCAAATTGAAGATGCTCGATACTGAGACCATCATGACCAGGAGATTTTCCCCTACCTATCCCTTTTATAGCTTTTGCCTCGTCCTTGGCGGTAAAGATGGTCCCCATCTTCTCCATATTTATTCACAATTTCACCATAAATATATCCCTAAATATATTTGCAATGCCCCCGCGATCGCTCTCTCCACCTACACTCACGGGATGGCCAGGCCTAGCGTTCAACTTACTGGTTTGTTTCCAGAAAGCACGAAAGTCCTTGTTATTGTGTTGTGCAGCTAGTATGTCCATTTTAAGTTGATTTTGGTGGTCTTGACACCATTTTAAACGAGACTTAAATAACTTTCTACTTTCGCGCTTTTCTTCATACACCCGACCACTCATGGGCTTGCCGTGTAGCTGCCAAAGCTGAAATCCGAGCCTGGCCACCCCATGAGCGTCCCTCACATGCCTATTCCAACCTACCACCCGGCTTCTCCTTGTGCATGCTTTATTCTCCCGCTACCGACCCACTACGGACGCCTCTCGTAATGCCGACACAATATCGTGGTATAACTTGTCAATAACAGGTATGTGGCAAGGATTATTACAATAAAAATCAGCGCAATCTCTAAAATCCTCGGGAAAATCAATTCGCTTAAGTCTATCGTTACTTTGGCTACTAGGTATATAATAAGATTTCATGTTTATTTCTTTCTCCCCATATCACATTACTGTGTACAACATTTTTACTACTTAATTTCGGTGTTAATAATTTTAAATTACATTTAATAACAAGAGGAAAGTGGTCTGACCACAATACATCATATTTTATAACAATATTTAATACAGATTTCTCTGCTGCTCGGGTGACTACACAATGGTCTAACCACCGCTTTGACCCATGCGACTCACTTATGAAAGTGTAGGTATCTGATGAAATGCCGAGCCTATCCACATCAACCCACGACCATTTTTGTTCCTTACAAAAGGTTATAAGTTCGTTAAAAAACAATTCATTAGGATGAGCATTAAAATCTCCTAAAAGATAAACTGATTCTGTGCCGTAGTCACTTACAATCGCACTCACCGTCGCCATACAGTCCGTGAAGTCAGATAGATGATCTCTGGAGTCCGTTGGCATGTAAATGCTCATCACGAGAATAGGCGTTTCTCTTGTAGTAATCTCAATCGCGCACAGCCGAGAATTTCCGCAGGGCACTATAGATACATTGGGAAATACACTTTTCTTCCATAGTAAAGCTACTCCACCATGGGGCCTGCCTCTCAGCATTCTCGCCGTCACGTCCACTGCAGACTTTCCCGTGTAGCTAAAGTCGCTGTCGATACTACTCACGTACGTTATGTCGTCTGGTAATAACCACGTTTCCTGAAGAGCGATTATGTCTGAGCTCCTACATAACTTTCTAACACCTTCCACTGATCGCTTTACATTTTTACAATTAAAACTGCTAAATGTATAAGATGTACTAAAGTCACCGGTATAGATTTTAAAGCACAAAACTGAAGTGGCAATTTGTAGGCCACGTAGGACGCAGAACAGACGGCCTACGGGGCGGAAAGGTTATCGAGTGGCGAACATGTATCGGCAAGAGTGGTGACCACATATCAACAATAGCAGCGTAGGACGTGTCTCCTCACGAGATGGACGATCGGAGATCCAATGGAACAAGTTACACAAAGGCGATTATTATATGCTCAGGGTAGACCAAAAGAAAGTAACGAAATATACGTTAAGTAAAAAGAAGTTTCATTTGCGACTTGCAATTGATTAATGAAACATTATTATTTAATTAATTTAAGATAATTGGAATGTCTCCTATGAATGGGTCCTTCGAGTGGGGTGGGGCCCACTCGAAGGGCCCACATTAGCATACGGCAGAATGTAGTTGCATCCAGCGCCTAACATGGGAGAATCCCACCTGCTCATCAACATGTTCAGAATGCCATTCAGGCTATCGTTAGGCCGCTGCATTAGCGATGCACACATTGCAAACTGCTTGCGGATGACAGAAAAAAACAACCGACTAACTGTTTCCGAGTTCTTCATCATAATGTGTTTTATAATTTATTTCAGAAAGGGGGCAAAAAATCAAATGTAATTATTATTTTTATTTTCTAATTAATTAGGTACTACAGGGAGAATTGCTCTAAAACATTTTAAATTGTTTTCTAAGGGAATAAAAGGCACGGCCTCGTTTCAATAAATAAATTATGTTACACTTTCTGGACCCAACCCCTAGTGGTACCCCTAGTGGTACCGAGTGTATTTCTATATCTCCGCGGTACCATCTTTGTGCTGTGATCCAACATGAATGGTATAAATATTGATGGTGCTATGTTAATGTCTGACCTACAATCTCGAGTGAAAATTAAACACTGAAAAAAAGAATTTTAAACATTCTGTTTAAGCCACCCGACAGTTACAGTTTGTGATATCTTTTGTCGGACACAACACGACCAAAATAGTTTACATTGTGCATTAATCATTTCAGAAAAAGAACAAGACAACAACTCAAGCTCCCCCAGAAGTAAGTAAATTTTTTTTTTATTATTTTGAAGGTATTCTTCTTATTGTGTCAATGATAAAATAGGTTAGTTTATTATTATTTATATAATTTCCAGCCCAAAACTGAGAGATGCATTATTTGTATTAATTTCACATTTCCTTTCAAATGTCGAATAAAGAAAATAATCATAAATATTATTCTATCTATATGGAATGACAGGAGTACCTACAATTGAGTATTGTTGTTCTCATCATGTCCGTCTTTTTTTATTTTAATTTTTTAATTTTCGTCTTTAATTAAAGACCATACCAGTCGTAGACTCAACGGCCTCGTGTCAATTTCTTTTCGAGCGTCACCCGAAGAGGTTCGGACTGAGTGACGGACCAACGATAGCGAGGCGACAGCGAGCGTTGTACTGGATAACGCCAGGATTGTCCACCGATTTCTTTCACTTTTGTCTTGACCATCGGCCGTTTGGTTTCCTCTGCCGGGGGGTATCCTTCCTAAAATGGGTAGAGTCAAAATTTAATTTCTCATAATAATATTAAATACATTCTGAACAAAACCACAAAGTAAAAAAATTGTACATATACTTACCTACTCATCAACCCCACGTAATGTGTAATAATTTTTACCCTCATGACGCCAGATTAAGTTTGACAGAACTATAGAATATATAAGAATCATGAATTTGCTTCAAATAAAAACTATTCGTCTTCTGTCATGTTTGTTTCGACTGTAGCGATCTCCATAGTTCAACTAAGGAGCTCGCATACGCCAGTTGGCAAGATATCAGCATGACAGCAACTTTCTAATCCACATTGCGCTAACGGAGTATTCCATATACGACGCTTAAAAACAAGATTCAAGGAGCGTCTATTGGACTTCGGTCCCCTGGCCAAAGCAACTCGGCCATTACCCTTACGGGTACCTAAAGGGTAATTACGACTCGGTAATTACCCTTTTCGATTCGGTAATTACCCTTTTCCTTTTCTACCGTCATTAGTAACGTTTAGAGCTGGATTCCTTTCCCACTTGTATCACCAAAAGCGTCACATAATTTAATTTAATATTAAATTATAAATTTAGGTTTCAAAATTGTCATGACACGTGGAGCTTTCACTTATTATAACAATTTATTTTAAATTATAGATATATCCTGGGTCTCCCAGTATCTCTAGCCGGCTGGCCCGGGTAGGAGTACGTCCAGATGGCAATGTGAAACATCTTCACATGTGGTCTCCAGATAGAGACCTTTAAAATTGTGTTTTATATCTGTGCGTGAGGATTGGCAGGATTCTACGGTACTGTTGCCGTGGCAACTGCAAATTTCCTAGTTACGTTTGACTCCTGGTATTTTTTTCTACTAGCAGAGACTACAAACACGGGCTTAAAATCAGCAATTGTCAAGCAACTACAAAATTTAATATGTTTATGTTTCCATAAGTATTGGCGCCAATTTATCGGGGAGTCATTGCCAAAATCGCTATAATTTTGCGGAAGAAGAATCATCATAAAGTGAAATTATTATTAAGTTAATATTTTGTGCTCTATTTTTTTATGTTTCCATAAGTATTGGTGCCAATTTATCGGGGAGTCATTGCCAAAATCGCTATAATTTTGCGGAAGAAGAATCATCATAAAGTGAAATTATTATTAAGTTAATATTTTGTGCTGTATTTTTTTAGAGGGTAAGTAAATTTAATATTTAAAGATTTATTTAATTTCTATGTGTCATTAAGTTCAGCGCCCCCAGCCCTATCTGTAAGGGACAAAACGGTCTAAGCGTACAAATAGGTAAGGCCCATAAAGATCGTGGCGAACTTACTAGTACAGAGGTGGTAGTAACTACCACCTCAACTGTCCCTTCGTCGAGACCAGTTTCTTTCAACAAAATATTTCTGGAAACGAGAGTCTGATCTCAAACTTATCATAAACCAGGTGATATAGGCGAACGAATAGTTTCAAGTGCTCCCGCATACAGCAGTCACAGCCTTGACCATATTTGGCACAACACGTGCTTCCTGGTCGTTCACACGCGGCACCTCACTGTCCCCACCCAGTCTCGACTCACTGTAGACTTGGGAACAGCATGGCTTCGGCACAGCTCACAGCGAAACTTAACGCCAGAGCTTCGCCATTGCTCACCGCATCGCCAGACTGAATACGCCTCATATGTCAGCTTCAGCGTTTCTCGCTTCGATATCGACCTCCAGACTTCGGGGGGAGTACTGTAGCGACATCTATCGCTCCAATAGGGAAACTAAACGATACTTACATTACGAGTATGCAAACACAAGGTTGGCAAGCATCAGCACATAGATGGCGCTGACCGTCCACATCGCGCTAACGAAATATGAAAACTCCGCGGCATATCCGACGATCCAATGTCGGACCCTTGGTCCCCTCATCACAACACCCGGCCAGGTGGGTAATTACCCTTTTCCACCTTCTCCATCTTTGCTTGCCAGCATTGGTGGCTGCCATATCCCTTCACCACCAAAGGTGCATGCATTTTTTGATCAAAATTAGGGACTCGGAATATTCCACTGCAGCGAAAACGTTTGATAGTTGGTTGGAAGCCGAGCTCCCGATTAATTCCTTTTAGGGACCTTAAAGTAGGCAAGTTATTGGGTTTAATTTTAACTAGTTAAGATTTGTTTTTCACGTTATGTATACTTGCCTATATTAGTTGCGATCTTTTTGAAAAAATTTAAGAATAAAAAAGGGTTAGTCAAATTAAAAGTTTACATATATTTTATATTTTAGGATGTAAATTTACGTTATTTTAAAATATCTTTTTTACATCTACTCAAACTGAAACCTGATTGTTTTCAATCCTGACAATTTTTTCTAGTTAACAACTCACATGTCGACGACATATCGTCGTCGATACTCCTATCAAGACCTCCTAACTAACAAAAAGCAAGTTTTTCATAATGCGAAAAAAGACTTTGTGATATTAAAATAGATCATTAAGATGCTTGATGGAACCATTAGTACCAGATATAAAATGCTAAATATAAGTAAAAACAAATACGGATGGAGTTCGCAATTTCTTTTATTTCCAATATGACAAGTTTACAAAAAGGAAACCAGAGCCCGTGGGTCGTAATACATCCACACATAATAATATTTCTCTAATCTAACCTGAAACGTAACCAGAGGTCGGAGAATGATGAATCGGAGTCGCCATTTCGCTACGACGATGTAACGTTGTAAGTCGCTATCGTTCACCGCCATCTAGTTGGGAGTGGGCGAACTAGTTCGAACACCGTTTGGGACTTTCCCCAGCCCGTTGTACAACTTTCATTTTACAATTTAGCAAAAGTAAAGAGTAAACCTTTTGTAAAACGTTGTTATATTACTTTTCGTGTTTATCTGGCCAATTTACTCAGGAGTCTGCCAAAATTGCTATAGTTTAGCGGAGGCCAAATTATAAAAAGAAGAATAACTATAAAGTAATATGTAAATGTAACAGACGTACTCCACAACAATGCAATACCACCTATAAAATAGTGCTACTACAACCCGACGAAACCCCTGATATCCAAGACACAGGTCTCAGACCTACTTTGGTTTCAGAAGTTTCAATGTATTTGACCTCAGTACTCTGTGTATTCTCTGTGCTATCTGTATACCTATTACATACATTGTATTTTTATCGCCTGTAAATTTTCGAAATAAATCATTTTATTTATTTATTATTATTATTTTAACGTAAAATTATAATAAGTTTATGTTTTGTGTGCGATGATTTTAGTCAGATGTAAGTAAATACGTACGGGGTCTACGTATATACATAAGTAAGACCCATAAATTTCGTGGCGAACTTACTACCTCTGTTCCTGCGTCGACACCCGCTCCCACAATCCACGATGACTCTCCAACAAAATATTTTTGGAAATGGGAGATTAATCTCAAACTTTCTATTCCAATTACAATATTCAAGTTATGGATATGTTTTTAGGAGGACGACGAAGACGTAAGTACCTAAAGGCAAAACATAGCAAACAACTTATAAAGTATAGTTAAATTTCATACAAGTCGTACAAGAATTTCTAACTTTGTAATGTGTCAAGAAGCCCTCTTTTAAGCATGCATGCATATGGACACATTTTCGCCCGACAGGCCCGAGACTCTGGCCGGTCTTTGTAGTAAACATCCTCAGTCTCGGGTAGGATTTTAACTACCCGACACACCCGGATATTGGGATTCCACTCTTTTCTAACCGGCTAGACGGGCGACATCGACGGGTTGACACCACCGCATCTTAAGGACTTATTAAGCTGTGGTTTTTTTTGCGCTTACCGCCAAGGGTATAATGGCACCCTCTGGACTAACGACAAAGGCAAAGAAGATAACGCGCATGTGTACCTACCCGCGCGGCCGGCCAGTTGGTTATGCTGGACTCACATCGCCTACCAACTACTATAGCTGGGAAGGCTTTTCAGATTTCATCGAATGCGATGCCCTTAGGGATGTGGTGTGCACAAAGCCGTGGTGGTGAGGTTAGTCTTAAAGGTCTTAAAAAGTGTAGCTGATGGCGCAGTAAAAAGAACGAACCCTAACTAAAAGATATGTAGGTACAATTACGCCTGTCGACATCTATGAGTATTTAAATTATGAACTTGTTTTTTTAGGAGGAAGAAATTTACGATTTAAAGGTAAAAATCCAAAAACCTTAAATGTATAAGTAGTTACATCACTAAAAATAGTCAACCAACTTCTAAAGCAAGTTGTTTTGTAATGTGTTCATAGTATCAAAAAGCCCTCTTTCAAGCATACATGCATATTGACAGGCTACTATGTAACTAAAAAATTATAAACCAAGGAACCCTTATGGGTTTCGCCATGTCTGTGTGTCTGTCCGTCCGGTCTTTATATCCAAAACTATTGGAACTAGACAGCTGAAATTTGGTATGGTTATATGTATATTATGTTATGGACTATGTGGTTAATACGGTATTATTTATAATGCCTGGGTAGTATGAATAAGTCCCAATATAAGAAGAAATGTGATAAAAGCTATTGTAATAATTAAATTAATCGGGCATTAATAATGATTATATGGCAGAGACTTATAGCGATAGAAAATTACTCAAAAAAATTCAGATAGGGGTGTGTCGGAACGCAATGCCGTTGGTTTTAACGTGAAATGTCTACTATGTTCGCGGGGTCAGTGGCAGAGGTAGTTGTGCTCGCGGAGTAGGCATTAGTAGGCATTGTTTGGCAGCTTTGAGTCATTGGAATACCCACGTGTGACCCATGGACCCCTCTTTTCGACAATTTCGTTTCAGCTCAAAGCATCAACGTTGCACGTTAGTGTCGCACGATTGCTATGCTGTTTAGGAGCTCACTAATTTCGTCAACTCCTTGACAAAATTTCGTTCGCCTTTCCTTTTTCACCACAAGCTTGTTGAATTTTCGGGTGTACTTCTTTCTTCGACGCAGCAATGATGAATTTTTGTTGCTCCCATATTCTTCAAGTCTTCGTGATATTCTTTTCAATATCCTATCATACTTTTCCACTTCGTGCGGGAGCCATGTCTGAACGAGTAATGAGATGTCGCAAGCAGAGCGCATGTCTTTATGCGAGACGGCTATTGGCCCGGTCGCGTGAATCCTGTGCGCTAGTGAAAGAGATAGCGCTATATTTCTCTTTCAGCTAACCTAGCAAATACGTCCCCTTTATAGGTATTCTTTATTTAACATTACGAAAGTCTTGGCATAAGATTCTTAAGTGTTGACTTTAACTCCAGTTTTATATTAACTTTTTGATTTTTACAAAATTGCAGCTATAATGTACACCCTACACCTGATTGGCCCGGTCGCGTGAATCCAGTCGCGTGAATCGCGACATTCCATGTCACCAAAGAAAGTGATAACGTTCAAAATAATCAAATACTAAACTAGGTAAATAAGTATTAAACGATACATTAGATAAAGAAAGTAATAATAACTGAGATGACAGTGAATGATAAAGGGTACAGCAATAGGCAATTTTATTATTACTGTATAGCGCATATTTGACATAAATTATGCCACAAAGTCTTTATTTACAAGGAAGTGGTTATGGATACAAGTAATTCATAAATCCATGAATAGTTTTCGTATATTTTGGTGTCGCAGAAATTTTAGGAATAAATTGTGGCTCCGAAAAAGGCTGTTTTATGTGGGGGGCTTCACGCTGCAGGGGGCGTCTCAACCGGATACTGGAAGACCTCTTCGATTTCGTTTCCGGGCTCAGGATCCTCAAATACCTACATACTCCGGAGGCGGCGGGTAACAACTACTGGTTGCACTGGGAAGATCCAACCAGTCGTCGCTCGCTTCCAGGTCATCATCAGGATCGTAATTCCATGACCATGACATCTCCGAAGAATTTAAATTGTCCACCGACCAGCTCGGCGGAGACTCCGCTACAGCCGGAGAGTAACCGGAGCCGCTGGCAATGGCAGACAGGCTAATGTCCATCGTGTCGTTGTCGAAAAAGTTCTCCATTGCTGTTGCGCCTCGCACGGTCAACGACAAAATGAATAGTCTAACTCATTTTCTTCTTCTCGCGCGAACTCTTCGCTGACCGAAATATTGCCCTCTTTATTTTTCTGTGATGCCTGTAAATGTCTCACCAGCAATTCAGTAACACCGTCGTCAAATATAAATTCGAAATAATCAATAATTTTAGGTTTCAAGTTATTGATTGCACCCTGTAGGGTTGCCCACGGGTTGCCACATGCTGTGGTTAGGCTAGATATCCCTGGATATAGCTTCATGTTCAAAAAGTATCGCGAATTGTGAATTTCCGCGGGCTACGTATATTTGTTTTTTTTTTTTTAACGGTATGTTGGTACTCATGTCCCTTACTTATGCTCACAAAGTCGGCCATTTTTATTGTTTAGTTAATTCTTGGCAGCTGTTTTGCTTGGATATGTTTTGGCTCGTCTTCGATTTTTGTCTATTCCAAAAAATGGATCAAAGAATCTGTATCAAATTTTGTGTGAAAAACAAAATAAAGTGCGCGGACGCATTCCGAATGTTGACTGGGGCATATGGTGAAGCTACCTTGGACCAAAGCAACGTTTATCGGTGGTACAAAATGTTCTCAGATGGGCGAGAAGATGTGAAGGACGAACAGAGTGCTGGACGCCCGAGCACGTCAACAACAGACGAAAATATTGATAAAGTGTAGAAAATATACGAGCCAATCGTCGAATCACCGTTAGAGAAGTTGCTGAGGACCTTAACATATCGATTGGTATCGCATCTGATACCTACAACGCGCACCTGCACACGCACGCTCGGCTACATGTATTATTATTATTTTATAATAATTTTTACATAAAGTTAGTATACCTATGATTATGGTTTTAAATGATGATCGTAGCGGCGGAGGAGTGTTGCTTGCTAATGATCGCGCGAAATAGTTATTCACTATTTAAATGAAAGGCATAGCACATATATGTTTTTAAACTTTTGTATGGTAGTAGAGTTCATTGTTACGAATATGTAAGCGCAATATTATAAACTTAAATTATATATTTCCATATCGCAAAGAAAAGCTCAAGTACCTGTGCAGCATCTTATTTATCTGTTAGAACATTTGGTATAAGGCATGGTTGCGCTTGCAATTTTCGTTTTTCTGATGTTTCACTGTACCTATCTGTTAGCATTTTCACTAGTATAAAGATTAGTACCCATAAAGAAGTATTTTAAATTACATTTTATATTAATGTAGTTAATAATAACAAATACCTACTTTATACATATTGCATAACTCTAAAATGTTAGCTTTTTTGTACTTAGCATTGAATACACTTAAGTTATCCACCCAGCAAAAACTGAAACTTTTGAATGATCAAAGGACAAGTGAACAAAAAATTGTTATCACTAGCACTTATTTCGATGAAGTTTAAATAAAAACAAATGATCAAACAAACCATTAACATATATTCAGTATTTTCACTATTAAGTTTTGCACATAGTTAATCGATCACATTCTATGGTGATGGTGCCAGCTATACGGACATCAAATGTATACAAACCACAAACTGGTCTGATCCAGTGGCTAAACCTGGAACTAAGTGTCGCCATTATAAAATGTTATTTTTGTTGTCAACAACAGCGACGCCGTCGCCACGTACAGTCAAAGCGCCGCACGGCCCCGCTTTCCGCCGCCGCGCCGTAATACTAATATTGAAATGTTATTTTATTTATCATAGAAAATGCATAGAACTTATTTGTTGAAACTTTTGTATGGTAGTAGAGCTAGTTGTTACGCATATGTAGGCGCAAAATTATAAACTTTAATTCAATATTGTGCATGTCGCAAAGAAAAAATTAAATTACTTGCACAGCATAGTACCTAGTTGTTAGAACTTTTGTTGTAAGGTATGACTAATCCTTATAAGCATATTGGAGACGATTTTATAAACTTTAATTTTTTACACTAAAAATTACAGCACATTTTCAGTTTTCCGTAGTTCCACAGTACCTATCTGTTAGCATTTTCACTAGTATGAAGATTTGATAGTACCCATAAAGAAACAGCAAAGTTTTTTAACTTTAATTTTATATTAACGTTGTAACACGTAATAATAACAAATACCTACCTTATACAAATTGCACAAGTCTAAACTGTTAGCATTTTTGTATATAGCAATGAATTCACTTAAGTTATCCACCCAGCGAAAATGAAAAACTTTAGAATTATCAAAGGTTATGTGATCAAAAAATTATATCTCTACTGGACTAGATAGGGTAGTAAAGTTCTCGAGTGGCGACCACGTCCCGGAAGACGAAACGTGAGTAGACTCCCACAAGGTGGACCAATAACCTGATAAAAATCGCAGGTACCCGCCAGATGCGGAAAGCATAGCGTCAGCTTATATAGATATATCTGGGGAGGCCCAGTAATGGGCATCTTTCGGCTGATATGATGATGATGATGATCCGTCAGGGGCGAATTTCAAAAGCGTGGAACGAGAGCAATGTAATTCTCGTTTTTTAAAGGGCAACACAATTTTATCGGCACATCTGGCTGGAAAGGGCTATAGTCTTAGTCTCGTTGCACAATGAAATCAGAAATGAGGAGATCCGTAAGCAAATTAAGGTCACTTATATAAGCTATATATCGCATAAGATTGCAAGCCTTAAGTGGCAGTGGGCACGGCCACACAGCTCGAAGAATAGGTTGCCGATGGGGGCAGTAAAGTTCTCTATAAGCGACTACGTACCGGAAGATGCAGCGTAGGTAGGCTTCCTATAAAGCGGGCCGAGGACCTGTGCCTCTACCATGAGTTTTTTTCCGTTTACTGTACAGTAAATGTGAATCGATTTCTATGAGAATTCGTACAGTGCCTCTATTGGGCAGTAGCGGAACTAAAAGCCGTACCATGAGTTGCTATTGGTTAATTTACTTTACCACTCACGTTACAGTTTACGTAGGGAGTGTAGTTTATAAGTCACAAATTTTACAGATGTGATAGTAAATTACGGTAACTAATGTGGTTACGTCACTCACTGAAATTTATAATGTGAGAAGTATTTTTCGTTCGAAAATAGTTGTTATTTTCGTGACAAAAATGTCTGGAAAGCGATATTTAGTTTGAAAGATGTTTACCGAAGCCCAAGCGGCTGATCAAAATACGTAGTTACGTCTCTCACTGTATTTTCTGAAGCGAGAAGTATTTTTTAGTTTTTTCACTTATTTTCGAGTTAAAACTCCCTACAAGACATTGATCTTCTCGAGAGTGTGCAGCGAAGAGCCACCAAGATAGCGGCAGCCCTGAAACAGAAGTCATATGAGGAAAGAATTTTTGTAGAATTTAACTCACCTTACTGGAAGAAATAAGGATACGGGGTGGGCTCATTAAGACTTACAAGCTTTACTTTCACCGAATGTATGATATGAAAAGTGCTGAAGCATCGCGTGGACACAGCACAAGGATAAATCGCACACAATCTAAGACTAATATTGTTTATCACTTGCTACACCATAAGGTTGTGAATTGTGAATAGTTGGAATAAGTTCTCAGACATGGGACAATAGGCTCTCATAGGTAACCGACAGTTCTGTAAACTCTTTTAAAAACAAGTTGGACAATGGTGCAAAATTAATAAAATTACAGCACATTTTCAGTTTTCCGTAGTTCCACAGTACCTATCTGTTAGCATTTTCACTAGTATGAAGATTTGATAGTACCCATAAAGAAACAGCAAAGTTTTTTAACTTTAATTTTATATTAACGTTGTAACACGTAATAATAACAAATACCTACCTTATACAAATTGCACAAGTCTAAACTGTTAGCATTTTTGTATATAGCAATGAATTCACTTAAGTTATCCACCCAGCGAAAATGAAAAACTTTAGAATTATCAAAGGTTATGTGATCAAAAAATTATATCTCTACTGGACTAGATAGGGTAGTAAAGTTCTCGAGTGGCGACCACGTCCCGGAAGACGAAACGTGAGTAGACTCCCACAAGGTGGACCAATAACCTGATAAAAATCGCAGGTACCCGCCAGATGCGGAAAGCATAGCGTCAGCTTATATAGATATATCTGGGGAGGCCCAGTAATGGGCATCTTTCGGCTGATATGATGATGATGATGATCCGTCAGGGGCGAATTTCAAAAGCGTGGAACGAGAGCAATGTAATTCTCGTTTTTTAAAGGGCAACACAATTTTATCGGCACATCTGGCTGGAAAGGGCTATAGTCTTAGTCTCGTTGCACAATGAAATCAGAAATGAGGAGATCCGTAAGCAAATTAAGGTCACTTATATAAGCTATATATCGCATAAGATTGCAAGCCTTAAGTGGCAGTGGGCACGGCCACACAGCTCGAAGAATAGGTTGCCGATGGGGGCAGTAAAGTTCTCTATAAGCGACTACGTACCGGAAGATGCAGCGTAGGTAGGCTTCCTATAAAGCGGGCCGAGGACCTGTGCCTCTACCATGAGTTTTTTTCCGTTTACTGTACAGTAAATGTGAATCGATTTCTATGAGAATTCGTACAGTGCCTCTATTGGGCAGTAGCGGAACTAAAAGCCGTACCATGAGTTGCTATTGGTTAATTTACTTTACCACTCACGTTACAGTTTACGTAGGGAGTGTAGTTTATAAGTCACAAATTTTACAGATGTGATAGTAAATTACGGTAACTAATGTGGTTACGTCACTCACTGAAATTTATAATGTGAGAAGTATTTTTCGTTCGAAAATAGTTGTTATTTTCGTGACAAAAATGTCTGGAAAGCGATATTTAGTTTGAAAGATGTTTACCGAAGCCCAAGCGGCTGATCAAAATACGTAGTTACGTCTCTCACTGTATTTTCTGAAGCGAGAAGTATTTTTTAGTTTTTTCACTTATTTTCGAGTTAAAACTCCCTACAAGACATTGATCTTCTCGAGAGTGTGCAGCGAAGAGCCACCAAGATAGCGGCAGCCCTGAAACAGAAGTCATATGAGGAAAGAATTTTTGTAGAATTTAACTCACCTTACTGGAAGAAATAAGGATACGGGGTGGGCTCATTAAGACTTACAAGCTTTACTTTCACCGAATGTATGATATGAAAAGTGCTGAAGCATCGCGTGGACACAGCACAAGGATAAATCGCACACAATCTAAGACTAATATTGTTTATCACTTGCTACACCATAAGGTTGTGAATTGTGAATAGTTGGAATAAGTTCTCAGACATGGGACAATAGGCTCTCATAGGTAACCGACAGTTCTGTAAACTCTTTTAAAAACAAGTTGGACAATGGTGCAAAATTAATAAAATTACAGCACATTTTCAGTTTTCCGTAGTTCCACAGTACCTATCTGTTAGCATTTTCACTAGTATGAAGATTTGATAGTACCCATAAAGAAACAGCAAAGTTATTTAACTTTAATTTTATATTAACGTTGTAACACGTAATAATAACAAATACCTACCTTATACAAATTGCACAAGTCTAAACTGTTAGCATTTTTGTATATAGCAATGAATTCACTTAAGTTATCCACCCAGCGAAAATGAAAAACTTTAGAATTATCAAAGGTTATGTGATCAAAAAATTATATCTCTACTGGACTAGATAGGGTAGTAAAGTTCTCGAGTGGCGACCACGTCCCGGAAGACGAAACGTGAGTAGACTCCCACAAGGTGGACCAATAACCTGATAAAAATCGCAGGTACCCGCCAGATGCGGAAAGCATAGCGTCAGCTTATATAGATATATCTGGGGAGGCCCAGTAATGGGCATCTTTCGGCTGATATGATGATGATGATGATCCGTCAGGGGCGAATTTCAAAAGCGTGGAACGAGAGCAATGTAATTCTCGTTTTTTAAAGGGCAACACAATTTTATCGGCACATCTGGCTGGAAAGGGCTATAGTCTTAGTCTCGTTGCACAATGAAATCAGAAATGAGGAGATCCGTAAGCAAATTAAGGTCACTTATATAAGCTATATATCGCATAAGGTTGCAAGCCTTAAGTGGCAGTGGGCACGGCCACACAGCTCGAAGAATAGGTTGCCGATGGGGGCAGTAAAGTTCTCTATAAGCGACTACGTACCGGAAGATGCAGCGTAGGTAGGCTTCCTATAAAGCGGGCCGAGGACCTGTGCCTCTACCATGAGTTTTTTTCCGTTTACTGTACAGTAAATGTGAATCGATTTCTATGAGAATTCGTACAGTGCCTCTATTGGGCAGTAGCGGAACTAAAAGCCGTACCATGAGTTGCTATTGGTTAATTTACTTTACCACTCACGTTACAGTTTACGTAGGGAGTGTAGTTTATAAGTCACAAATTTTACAGATGTGATAGTAAATTACGGTAACTAATGTGGTTACGTCACTCACTGAAATTTATAATGTGAGAAGTATTTTTCGTTCGAAAATAGTTGTTATTTTCGTGACAAAAATGTCTGGAAAGCGATATTTAGTTTGAAAGATGTTTACCGAAGCCCAAGCGGCTGATCAAAATACGTAGTTACGTCTCTCACTGTATTTTCTGAAGCGAGAAGTATTTTTTAGTTTTTTCACTTATTTTCGAGTTAAAACTCCCTACAAGACATTGATCTTCTCGAGAGTGTGCAGCGAAGAGCCACCAAGATAGCGGCAGCCCTGAAACAGAAGTCATATGAGGAAATAATTTTTGTAGAATTTAACTCACCTTACTGGAAGAAATAAGGATACAGGGTGGGCTCATTGAGACTTACAAGCTTTACTTTCACCGAATGTATGATATGAAAAGTGCTGAAGCATCGCGTGGACACAGCACAAGGATAAATCGCACACAATCTAAGACTAATATTGTTTATCACTTGCTACACCATAAGGTTGTGAATTGTGAATAGTTGGAATAAGTTCTCAGACATGGGACAATAGGCTCTCATAGGTAACCGACAGTTCTGTAAACTCTTTTAAAAACAAGTTGGACAATGGTGCAAAATTAATAAAATTATTCGGTGAACTAAAATGTAGTGTGTGTGTTATGGAAGTTGTAACACCTCTTCCCCTAACCCTAATATTCAAACCTATTTACTTACATGACTGAGATGTCTCTAGCTATAAGACGTGTAGATTACACATAAATACATTGGCCGTGCATCGTGATCGTCTAGCTTTAGATACATTACAATGACCCTCTATGTTGTGTGTTTGATAAAATCGTATGTCGAAATAACATCTTTAAGGTTATAAATATCGCTAAATTAACGTAAAACTCATTTAAGGAAATGAGTTAAATAGAATCGCCGAACGGAAAAGTAAATCGTACAACTAACGGGAGATCAAATCCGCAACCAAGATAAACATATGAAGTCTAAATTATCCGTGAGACAAACAAAACAAAAGAAAATAACCACAACTATATAGATATAGAAGTTAGGCCGGAACTCCATTGGCGCGGTGCAGTGCACTGCGCGGCGCGCCGCGCGGTGCCACGTCACGGTGACAACCAAAGAAACGGTGGTGTTATTCTAGTTTTTCAAATTAGGCAAGGTTCGCACGAGGGATTTTAAGTTAGGCAACGTTTGCACGAGAGCCTTTTCAATGCTTTTACGCGCGTTATTTGAAATGACTCGCATAATTATTGCCCATATGTCTTCTCAGCTGTATGTTCACACCCAGGCTTAAAAAGTAAATAGAGATTTTTTTAATCTGCCGACTCAAATGCAACCAAGAGAAACGTACGAAAAGGATATCATTTATTAAAACACTGAAAGTAGATTAAAACACTTTCGCAGAAAAATATAATGCGATTTTCAGATACAGCATACAGTTTCTATAATTTTTTACTATGGTGCCAAACCTGTACGCCCACCACCACCACTATGTAAAGAAATTGAACCACCTCGATTGGTCTTCGTCGAATACTATGATGACTTTTCCTTTTTGCCCGACTACGAGGAAGCCAAGGAAGGAAGCTTTTTTTTTATTATCAATAGGTTTGCATTTGACCTCAACTCACCTGATGGAAAGCGACGATGGGTGGTGAAGTTAACAGTCTATGTAAGTATGAAGAAGCCACAGAGATTTGTCAGGACCGTAGCAAGTGGAACAATGTGGTATCTGCCTATCCCTACGGGAGAAAGGCGTAACCGAATGAATATGTGTCATTGTTTGTTGTATCAATGAATGTTGATCTCGACAACCACTATCATTTATATTTAGGAACTAGTGTTGTAGGACCAATAGTTTAATAGTGATTACAGTTTTAAATTTGACAGCTGTCATCCGAAATGTAGATCTTGACGAGCACTATCATTTCTCTTCAGGAACTAGTGTTCTAGGAGCGATCGCTTCAAAGTTATCACGGTATGAAGATTAACAGCTGTCATCCGAAATGTAGATCTTGATGAGCACTATCATTTCTCTTTAGTAACTAATGTTCCAGGAACGATCGTTTCAGACTTATTACAGTTTTAAGTTTGACAGGTGTCATCCGAAATGTAGATCTCATCGAGCACTATCATTTTTCTTTAGGAACTAAGTTCGTTCTAGTACCAAAAGTTACAGAGTTATTAGTCTTAAGTTTGACAGCTGCCATCCGAAATGTAGATCTCGACAAATGCATTTCTTTTTAGAAACTTGTGTTCTAGAACAAAACATGCCGTATTTATTATTCGGGAGGAACTGAGAACAAAATGACGAAAGGATCACGAAAGCGAAACAACTACGTTAATGTTGCAGAATCACAAAAAGGGGCGGGGCTTACGCATGAGCGGTCAAAATTTCTTTGACAAGGTCGAATTCCTATTTCATTCATACGCGTTGAATCTGTACTAAAAGAAGAAGACAGATATATGTGTGTAAACTGTGTCACATAAGGAGGAGAGATTCGAACTGTTGGTAAAAAGAAACAGTCAAGTGTGACGTCTCATGTTGACATCTGCTGACAGCGCGCCGCACACTGCACGATGGGGCCAAATTGAAAAAATGTGGACAAAATTCATACAAACTGACATTTCGGGCTTGGATTGCGTGTTTTGCCCCATCATGCAGTGCGCCGCGCGGCGCGCTGCACAGTGGGGCATTTCGCCACCTGTCAATGTACTTGCATACAAACTGCTCGGCGTGGAACAAGTTTTGCCACATTGTGCAGTGCGCCGCGCGGCGCACCTCTTCAATGTGTTCCAGCGCTTAGGTTCGTAAAATACGCGAGTCAAATGAGACATCAATGCCGCACATAAAGTAAATGACAATCAAAATTTGTATGAGTAGAAAAAACAAGCAAAATATAAATTAAGAAACATGCAACTTAGCTCTAGAACTGATCGTCGTCGTATCTGGTTGTCGGGCGATGAATGGCGGGCGATCGACGCACGTCGCGGCTTTCGAGCGTTAAGCTCTTCTTTCTTCGTGGCCACCCCTATCCCTATGGCTGTGAGATTTGCCTAACATAGACCTGACCCAAACGAGTTGTGAAATATGGACCTTTAGGTCTCGGAAATAGCCTAAACGATAGGAAAACCTGGGCTCCCTTCCAACCTACACACCAGGCCAACACATGAACATATGGACCACACGTCCTGCTCATGCGTCCAGCGAAACCTTGACATCGAACGAACCAGTGACTTATTGTCCACTACGATCAAACCTTCACACGTATTCCGATCATCTCGTCGTACTTCCGTTCCGGCTAAATTGGCTTGCAAGCGATCGAGAGACTACTATTTTAATTTATTTACGCGCACGCGGTATGTATCAATATTGGTGTCGGGACGCTTATGACTGAGCCCACCTATCGAACTAACTCGATTTTTCATGTCCGCGATTTAAATGTCGTTAAAGCAATAAAAGCACAAAGTTTTTAAGCGAACAAGGGGCAAAGTCATACCAAGATCCGGTGGCAAACCCACGGTGATAAACCGTTTAAAAGTACATGGAGCACAAATCAGTTTCCCGATCCTACTCAACAGAGCGTGGTCCACGTCCGATCCGGCCCTGGTTCCCTGTGTAGTGATGTTTTCTATGGGCGGGACGAGTCGTAAACGTGTATAAACAACTATTCATTTTATTCTCAATAAAATAATATTGAGCTAAAATGAGTAAATTACACAAGAAAAAGAACCCCGACACGTTTATTGACCCGGCCACAACATTACCAGAACTGTGCCCATATGTGTACTCTAAGTGATAGTTAATTAATTTTTATATATTTAGAAGTAGAGAATTTATTTTACGGACGTATCGGATTTAATTATTCGAAACAGTGTCTTTAAAGAGAATAACTAGTAATCGGTTTAATTTGACTAAACTACTTTCAGTATCTATACCACAAAACATGCCTATCTTCTTCGTTCACTCTTTAGTATAACTACGTGATGGCCCTACCAAAATATAATTATAGCCACCCTAAATATATAATTCAAAATCAGACTTACTGCAAATGCTCGTACAAAACGCAAGTCACCAACATACCCAAATATATAAAAAGATAGTGGACGATATATAACACTATGAAACCACCACACAAGAGATACCTAATGCTCGTACAAAACGTAAACCCGCGGTGCCTGCGCGCGCGCACTCCTCGTATCAAGGCAAAATCTCCCTCGCCGAAGAACCATCCAGTCCCGAGACCTTAGACCAACTGTCGTTCCCGTCTTTCTTCCCTTAGCCCCTCAACCCCGCATCCTCAAGCGTGAGAAAACCAACCATTTGACCAACATGTGTTACTCAAATTCCTCTATGAATGACAGGGTCCGCTCGTCGAAATTCTTTGTTTTCTCCGGGACCATATCGCCTTTGTATTTAAAATATATTGACGCAACGCTAATGACAACGCAGGTCATAAAAGTAAAGAAATGCTCTCGCGTGCCATAAAGACAAACGCGCGTACCATTTTTACTAAAAATATTACAATAGAGACTAGGGAACAATATGCCTGCTGTGAAGAAAGGAAGTTCACGCCGTTTCTAGTTAATGGCCGTCCCCAAAACATCTTAATAAATCTTATTTCTGCCAATAGCCCACATGTGCACAGCGGCGTCGGTTAAAGTCCCGACAAAGGAATTTCGAAAACGATGCTTTGTGTTATTTGTTCTATGGTATTTCCAAATTGCTAAAACGATCACAATGCACCCCAATATAAAACTCGCCATTAAAGTTGTATGCTCTTATTTAGTAACCCAAACTTACGCATTAAACACGACATATGAATACTTTTAAAAATCACATACCTATAGTGATGTAGGTAATAACTAATCTACTGGAACGTACTTATGGCACATAAGGATCGTTACAAAGTGAAAGTTAATATCAGCACTGTAATGTTGTATAGACATATCAGCAGAAATGCTACTTGTCTAATAACCTATAACACCTAATAATAATAATAAAATGTGTAGAAAGTGATATTTTTACTTGAAAGTTACTCGCTGGCTCATTTTATATATTTTACATATAAAACTAATATTTTTAAGTTGAAAAGATGAACAAACTCTAGATAAAGCCACAAAACTGCTTCCAACAACAATATTGTAACAAATTTATGTTATGTGGCATACTATAAAAGATTAAATTGATAGGAAAAATTAATATTATATTTTATTTTTATCACACACACAACAGTCTTTAATGGTACACAGTTGGACTTGGGCCTCCCCCACATCAGTGGAGGGTTTTAATATAATCTCTGCACCTGACATGCCGTTGGATCTCCAGCCTCGGTCCAGATTCTAGTCTTGAGAACACACAAGAACACAAAACTGCTGTCTATTTTCTAGTCTATGAATGTCTTAGTTTTTTTTTTTTTATATTATACAAGGCAAGCATTTGACCGCCATCTCACCTGTTGGTAAGTGACGATGCGGTCGAAGATGGAGCATGCTCGTCTTGGAACAGCCTATTCACTCCAGCCTTGAAGGCATCCAGATTTTATTGATCAGGAAACACACTCGCAGGCAACGCGTTCCACTCCTTAGCCGTACGCATTATAAAGGTCGAGCCAAAGCTGCTCGTGCGGGTAGCTGGAATATCCACGACATAAGGATGAAGCGCTCGCCCGGATCGCGTCTCCCGATGGCGGAAAGGGGCCGGCGGAATGAGGTCGTGCAGCTGCTTCGCACACTCTCCGAAATGTAACCTGTAGAAGACCGACAGACGCGCAACCCTACGCCGATGTTCGAGGCTCTGCAGCCTAGCCTCAACCAACTGCGGGTCACAAATTATCTTCTTTGCACGTTTTTCAACCGAATCCAAAGCCGCTAGTTGATATTTGGCTGATCCATCCCAGAGGTGGCAGCAGTACTCAATGCAGGATCGGACTTGTGCTTGATATAACCGAAGCAACTGCTTTGATGTAAAGTACCGCCTAACCTTCGAGAGGACACCAAGCTTTTTTGCTGCAGTCTTAGCCTTGGATTCGATGTACGGACCGAAGTTGAGATTTGCAGATAGCTCAACGCCAAGAAGCTGTAGGTTGTCGGTAATTTCCACAGGAACATCCCGAAAAGTTGGAGTTAAATGGAATGGACTCCTTTTGGCGGAAATCAAACACGCCTGTGTTTTGGTTGCGTTGAACACCACCAGATTGGCTTCACCCCAATCAGAGACTGCCTTGAGAGCTTTGTCCAAACGATCAACCATAGCCTCTCGACAAGGCTGAATATCGTCCCTGCTGGCTTTTGCCTCTGACAGATATCTATCCGTTACTGTGCTGTCGTCTGCGTACCCAAAGGTACCTGGTACAAGCAGATTGTTAATATGCAGCAAGAATAAAGTCGCGGACAGTACCGATCCCTGAGGAACTCCCGCGTCGATAGCCTGAAGATTAGACAAGTAGCCATCGATAACTACACGGATAGAACGTCCACTCAGAAAATCCGATATCCAGGTGCAAAAGCCAGCAGGAATACCAAATGAAGGAAGCCTGCTTAAAAGGCCCGCATGCCAAACTCTGTCAAAGGCCTTGGAGATATCAAGAGACACAGCAAGGGCCTCGCCATGTCTCTCAATGGCCTCACTCCATAATTGTGTGGCATACACCAGAAGGTCCCCAGTAGACCGACCACGGCGGAATCCGTACTGGTAATCGCTGAGGAGATCGTTACCTTTAAGATGCGCAAGGAGTTTGTTATTCAGTGCACGTTCCATAATCTTACAGAGTATGGAAGTGACCGAAATAGGGCGGTAGTTGGCAGGGTCGGCGCGGCTGCCTTTTTTGGGCACAGGCTGCACATTGGCAAGCTTCCACGACTTGGGTAGAATACCAGTCTCAAGTGAGAGGCGATACAGGCGCGTAAGTACAGGAGACAACTCAGGGGCACAACTACGCAGGACTATTGCCGGTATACCATCAGGTCCACTAGCCTTGTTCACGTCCAGACTCCGCAGGATTTTTAAAATTTCTCTCTGATGTATTCGTACCTC
Source organism: Blastobasis adustella (assembly GCA_907269095.1). Lineage (NCBI taxonomy): Eukaryota > Metazoa > Arthropoda > Insecta > Lepidoptera > Blastobasidae > Blastobasis > Blastobasis adustella. Next base: position 4,247,076 of record OU026138.1, read on the forward strand.
TGCCATAACGCAGTCAGCACGGGGTGAGATAGGTGGTATTTTTCCTGCAGTATTCAAACGCGAATTCGCCGCGAAAAGAGAAGCAAGCACATTCGCTTTCTCTTCAGCAGCATGGGCCAATGTTCCGTCTGGCTTCAGCAATGGTGGCAACGAAGATTGGCTGAAATTAGATTCGACCGCTTTAGCCAAAGACCAAAACGCCTTACTCCTAGGAGGGTAAGAGGCCAGTGTGGCGCCAATCCGGCTTATGTGGTCGAATCGAGCCCTGCGTAGTGTCCTTTTGCAAGACTTGGCGGCGAGGTTAAAGGCTCTCTTCAGTTTGCGAGTATCCGGAGACATATGCGCTCGAGCCTCAGCCCAAGCAGAGCATGCTGCCCGCTTCATCACTTTAGCGCGACTGCACTCAGCACTAAGCCATGGACGAGACCTGCCGTTCATCGCTACGTCAGAATACGGAATAAAGTACTCCATACCCTGACGCATAACCGCGGTAACGGCTTCAGCACAATTCGACGGATCGCCCGAAGAGAAGCATGCCTCCCGCCAAGGATAGGACGAAAAGAAGTGGCGCATCTCATCCCAATCTGCTGACTTGTATCGCCACACCCGTCGGGGGTTGCATGGGGTTTGCTCGGGTGGGGAATAAACGGATACAGATTTCACTAGACAGTGATCGGATGTACCCAGCGGTGCAGAAACCGATACTGAGTGCCTGTCCGGATCTGTTGTCAGCAGAAGGTCTAAGCACGTGGCGGTATGGGAGTCAACATCAGATACCCTCGTGGCACAGTTTACTAGCTGGGTGAGATCTAGCGACAGAGCTAGTTTACGCGCCTCTCTCCCAGCATGATTAGTCACCTGGTAGGGGAATAGCCACTCTTGGTGGTGGGCATTAAAATCCCCCAGAATGACTAACTGCGCCGCAGGGTAACGCTCCCTCGCTTCATCCGCCACTTCTATGAGATGGTCACAAAATCGAGTTGTCTCCTGATCCCCGCTGTGCGATCGATAAACGCCTGCCTGGTTGGTCTGCCTCTAAGACATTGAAGAGATTAAAGAGGTTGGGGTTTTTTTTTTTTTTTTTGATAGATAGTCTCTTCAAGGCTTTCCAGACACAGTATCACTGCGACCATTACTGATCTATTGTGATCGCCTCTTTCTACAATTCAGTACTAATTCCTATAGCTTCTATGAACTGTAATAGTTTCTTAGTACTGATTTCGTGCACCTCATCGAGTAGTAGCTGGTGTTTACCCAGATGGATGCTGCGTTTGCGCACCAGGGCCTCACATTTGCAGATCAGGTGGAGAGGCGTTTCGTCCTCCTCCTTGCAGAATCTACAGTCCTTTGTTCTGCTGATCTTCAAGTTATACATGTGTTTGTTCAGCCCACAGTGGCCAGTCAGTGCCCTTGTCAGGATACGCAAGTTATTCCTACTAAGTAGTAACAGTTCTTTGGCATGCCGCCTATTATAGGGTTTGACTAATGCCTTAGAATGTGTTAGGTCTGGCTGATTTTTCCAGTGCTCTAATGATTGTTCTTTGAGATTTATATGAAGGGTCAATTTTGCAAGGCTATTTGGTATGCCACAGAATGGTTCTGGACCATATGTCGTAATTGTGCTACCAGCCTTCGCGAGTTCGTCCGCAATTTCATTGCCTTCGATCCCTTCATGCCCTGGGACCCAGCGCAAGATCACTTGGTTTTTCTCACCCAAGGAATTGAGGACCTTCACGCAGTCTAGCACCAATCTTGAACTCACAGAGTCTGATGAGAGGGCCAATAGAGCTGCTTGACTGTCTGAGTGTATATAAATACAATGGTTCATGTATCTCTTTTTGAGGTTTATGTCCGCACATTCTAAAATAGCGTACACCTCGGCCTGAAATATGGAGGTGTATTTGCCCAAGTTTAGGAATTTCTTGACCTTGGGCCACTCTCCGTATATTCCACACCCTACATGAGCACCAGATTTGGACCCATCGGTGTACCATATCAGGCTTCAATTTTTCCAGTATACTTGGCTTTTAAGCCAGTCATCTCTGGATAAAAGTTCCACAGAGTATCGTTTCGGGAAGCTGCTCTGTTTTGTCATTGAGTCAGTGTACATACTCAGTATGTTGCTGCCCATAACAGTGTCCTGGAACGATCTCAGTGACTTTGAGAGCCAGTTTCCTTCTCCCTGGGTGGTTAGCCTGTATATGCTGTTTACCGCCACCATCTCTACATGCAGGTGTAGGGGCGGGATATCCAGCATTGCATTCAGGGCCTCACCAGGTGAGGTTGACATAGCTCCTGTGACCAAGAGACACGCAATTCTTTGCATGCCGCTTAGTTTAATTGTAGCAGTTTCCTGGCTAGCTTTCCTGTGCCACACTGCGGAGGCATATGTTATTATGGGCCTTACGACCGTCTTATAAAGCCATAGGGTGTTTTTTGGAGATAACCCCCACCGTTGTCTTGCCAGTCTGCTATATATTCCCAAGGCTGTTTTAGCCTTGTTCAGTATTCCGATTATATGGCTGTTCCAAGTAAGTTTTTGGTCCAATATTACACCTAGGTGCTTGACCTCCTTGGAGAATTCAATAGTTTGGCCATTTAATCGTGGTTTGACTAAATTGTCAAGTTGCCTTTTGTTGGTAAATGGTACAACCACTGTCCTCCCCGCGTTGATGGACAGCTCGTTGTCCTTGCACCACTTATCAACAATATTTAATGCTCGTTGCATAACGTATGACAGCATACTTTGACAGAAACCTCGGACGATTATCACCAGGTCATCAGCAAATCCCTGCGTGTCTATCCTAAGCTCCGCCATTTTATACAAGAGCTGATCCACTGCCAGGGTCCAAAGTAGTGGAGATAAGACCCCCCCTTGGGGGCAACCCCTGGTAGTGAATAATTCAAGTGAGGATTCATATAGGGTTACCTTCACTTTCCGGTTTGAGAGCATCGCTTCGACCCACTTCACAGTCGCACAGTCCACATTTTTCTCAGTGAGACCTCGAACTAGTGTCCTTATAGGGGTGTTGTCAAATGCGCCCTCAATGTCTAAGAATGCACAAAGTGCAATTTGTTTATCCTCTAACGCCTTTTCTACCTTGTCTACCAGATTCATAAGGGCAGTTTCAGTAGATCTCCCTTTGCTGTAGGCGTGTTGAGAATAATGAATAGGATAGTCGATTTTGATCGCGTCCCTAATGTAAATATCCAGAACCTTTTCCATAGTCTTTAGCATAAAGGAGCTTAGACTAATAGGCCTGAGTGATCTCGGTTGAGAGTAGTCTCTTTTTCCGGCCTTTAGAATGAATAGAACCTTGACTTCGGTCCATTGTTCTGGAATATGTCCCCAGGCGTAGCTTGCTCTGAAGATTTTTATCATGTAAGGGATTATTACTTCTATTCCTTGCTGCAGTAGTGCTGGAAAAATGTCATCCGCTCCACATGATTTGTATGGTTTAAAGGATTTAACGGCCCATTTTATTTGAGATGGCCTTATTATAAGTGAGGCCCTCCTCCATTCTTCATTACCTGGGCGAAATGATTGCGTTGAGGATGGACTTTCTGCGCAAGCACCAGGAAAATGGGTCGATACCAATAAATTTATAGTTTCTTTTTCGTTGGCCGTGTAAGTCCCATTAGGGTATTTAAGCAAGCCAATTTGGTTAGGTTTGTCTTTTGCGAGGAATTTGTGAACTATTGCGCACTGAGACGTGCTGTTTACTTCTTCGCAGAATTTTCTCCAAGTTTCCCGCTTAGCCTTCCTAATTTCTTTATTGTAAGTGGTTAAGGCTTCCTGATAGGATTCCCACTCTTGGGTCCTTTTAGCCTTATTGAATAATTTCCGAGTTTTACTTCTAAGCTTTTCTAGCTTGGAGCTCCACCACGGTACTGCCCTTTTAGTTGACATTGTTTTTACAGGACAGCTATCCTCATAGGCCTTAATTATGCCGTTAGAGACTATGGTCACTGCAATATCCAGACTTTCTACTGTCTTTATTGTTTTAGGTACATCTTCTAGGTTCTGTTTAAGGTTGTCCCTATAGGCCGCCCAATCAGTTACTCTAGGGTTCCTAAAGCTAACATCCTGACTTGATAATGATCCTACTAAGTCAAAACAAATATGGTTATGGTCAGACATTGACGGTTCATCACTAACGTGCCAGTCGCTAATGCGCCTAGCCAGATCATTTGTTGCAATGGTTATGTCTAACACCTCTTGTCTTACACGGGTTACAAAGGTCGGTTTACATCCCTTATTCACCACGTGCAACCCCTTTGTCAGTAAATAGTCATATAACGTGTTACCTCTCCTATTTACGTCGGTACTTCCCCATGTGGTGTGGTGGGCGTTTGCATCACACCCCACCAGCAGTTGCATCCTGTGACGCCGGGCGTACTCGGCCGCAGGCTCCAGGTCCTCAGCAGGGTTTTCCTTTTCCCCCGGGAGATAGGCTGAGCAAATTAGTACTCTAGCCCCGCCTCTCTTGGGGATCAAAATGGCTGCTACAACTTCGTCGGAGCACAACTCTGTAACAGTCAATAGATTAATGCTGTTCTTATAAACAATACAAGTTCTGGGTCTTGTTCCGCCTTTGTTGTAAATAATCTTACCGGCAGCGTTGAGCCCCAGAATAGTCGAGCTGGATACCCAGGGCTCTTGAATTAGGGCGAGGTCAGCCCTACCGTCGCAAAGCCATTTTTCCATCACGGCACTTGCTGCCGCAGCGTGATGGAGGTTGGCCTGCAGATACCTCACCGGCCCCTGGGCCGCCATTATTTCCCTCTTTGTGAAAGGGAGTTCGTGGGCTTGGTTTTTCCCCTTCCCTTCTGCGGATTGAAAAATCCACGTCCGGAATGGGTTCCACCCTGACCTCTCCCCCTTGTGCTTCCTCTACCTCTATTCCTTTCCCCTCCCCTGGCAGAAAAGTTCAAGCTAGGTCGTGCTCCCGAGGGGATCGATCCTCCTTGCTGCCCGGTGTTTGGGGCCATGCCGCCCGTCGCAAGGACCTGCGTCGCCTTAGCCTGTCCCCTGTCAGCCAACTTAAGAGGGGGTCGTTTTCCCTGAGGGATCGAACCTCCTTGCTTCTTGGGTTTTCCGGCGGTGACAGTCGCAGGAACCTGCGTGACGTCTGAGGTAGAGGTTGCCTGGTTGAACAGGGGTCTCTTTGGCTGGGTCGCCCTTGATTTTGAATACAATGCTTCTAAAACCAATTGCGGCTTTGCCTTGCCTCCCTTTCAGGGTCTCCACAGAGGGATCATCCACCGCGAAGGTTGCAATAATGCCCCCTTCCTCACCCCTGCTATGGAGAACTTTCCAGAGCTGCGTGTTTAGGCCCCCTGTTCTGCGTGCCCAGCAATGTTATCGCTTCGTCTATTGACGTAGCGTCTATGCTGGGTATGAAGGCGGTAACTACCGCTGGCTTTGGCAGTTCGCTCTCTGACAACACAGACAGCTTTGCCTCTGGCCAGGGTTTAACGCTGGGTACCGCCCTCATAAGCCAGTGCTTGCTGGCTTCATCCTCGCAAACATCCAGGATCCATCCTGGTCTTTGCGAAAATGAGGCGAACCTGGGCCCCTCTCCCCTGTTTTCCTTAGAGATAAGGTCAACAAGGGCGCGGCGCACAAGGCCCGTCTGCTCCTCGGTTAGTGGATTTTCCCCACGAATCCCGACCCTGACTGAACCGGCCACTTCGCTGAAGGTAGGCTTTGCTCTTACCTCCAGCGCGGTCTTAGGGTTCTTTTTCAGTCGGTCTTTCGGTGATTCCTCCTCTGATCGAGTGCGTTTTAACGACTTTGCCTCAGGGAGATCGGAGAGTAAAAGAGGAATTTCTTTCCAATGCTGTCGGCAGAGAACTAGGGCTTCTTTGAGACCCACATCCATCTCCCTCAGCCTTCGGAAACGCTTTCGCGCTGCCCCAGAAAGCCTGTGCTGGCTCCCTGGGATGATGCTGTCGGAGGCTGACGTCCCTACCGTATCTGTGACATTACTGCCCCCATCTACGTCAGGTTGCGCCCTCTCGGCTACATCATCTAATCTGGGCGTTGGGGAGGCCAAAAGCTCTCCTTCCGCACCAGAATCAATCTCCACCACTTCCATGGCAGAGAAAACTGGACTTTTTTGGTTTTTTATATTATCGATACTCATGTAAGTCCCACGATTAGCTAGGGAACTAAAGGTCACCTCCGGCAGAGCCCCGCTTGCCGGAGTAAGGGCACAACTTTCCTCCGAGGAGCCCAGGTATCGGAGGTGCACCGTTAAAGGCCGGACATCCCTCCGGCCACGCAGCCCTCGGCACGGTTCGCGTTACACCTTGGCTTGGGACCAGTCTCCTCGCGCTCGACTAGCAAGAACCCCGCAGCGCAGCACACCAATACTGTTGCATTGGTGTACCGCGCTGCCGGATAGTTACTAATCGACCCCCAGGGCGCACCGGCGTGCCGCTTGCGTTCCCCCTTTGGGTTGGTTGGGGTTTTACACATAGGTCATTTAGAATTTTAACCTTAGGTATTATTTTTGGGAAATAACTATGTGATTGTATTATAATAGAAAATAGCATGGCTATTATTTTAGCTGTACTATACCTATACTATACTAATGTTAGTAATTATAGCAGGAAATTAAAAATCACATTATGAATTAGGTACATATATTTTTATTTAGAATCTAAAAAATCAGAACTGGGGACAGTTCTGATTTTTACCACTTAAACTACCACTTTCACTTTTACAAACAATTTCTAATATAGCACTAACTAATGCCAAAGTCTGACATTGACATCACTTTAGTTGCCGCTTGCATCTTCAATTTGAAACATTTTTTTTGTTTGCCTATATTGAGATTTCCTTTTTACACATGGGGTTGTGCCTTCGATCTTCATTCAACTAGGGTAAGTGCAGTTCCTTTTCAAGTTACAGGCGTCCATTTCTAAGAATTGACTGCACCACCATGACTCTAGAGTCTGATCCTGTTGATAAATAATACCTAATAAAAGTTTACTCAGTACATTTTTTTTTTTTTATGTTATCCGTCAGACAAACAGGCATGCGGGACACCTGATGGAAAGTGGTCACCGCCGCCTATGGACATCAGCATCACCAGGGGTGCTACCAATGCGTTGCCCGCCTCTAAAGAAACCACTAATATACCTCTTGAACGATCCCATGTCCAAAGGAAAAACTGTGGCTGGGAGCTCATTCCACATCCGAATCGTACGAGCGAGAAACGTTCTTTCGAATCTTCGCGTGGACACCACTGGAGGGTCCACGTAATGGGGATGAGTACCCAGCCCACGGCGGGTGGTGCATTGGCGGAATTGTGCTGTGGGCACCAGATCAAATAATTCCTCAGAACACTCCCCATTGCACAGCCGGTAGAACACACACAGGGAGCCAAAGTCCCTTCGATCAGCCAATGGTTCTAACTTGCCTGTCAGTATGGTATCGTCGACAATTCGTACGGCGCGCCTCTGTATGGAATCCAAGTGATTAAGCAAATCGGCGGTTTCCTGTCGGCATGTCCACTTAGTTGAAATTAGGTATAATATACTCCAAGATATAGATGAAACTTACCAATAATTTTGCAGTATTAATCTTTGCTGTTTCCGCTGGGTTAAAACTACTTAAAACCCAGTGGACAAACTATAAGTGCAGTTTCAACCAGTCACTGAATTCTTCATTTCGGGGATCGTTTATGATTTTGTAATTTTATTTGAACCTAAGGTACCTATATGTTATTATCAATTTAACAGGATTTAAATAAGTGCCTAGGCGTTGCTAAAATATAACCTTTGTTTGTAAATAAACAAGCTTTTTGTGACACTGACTACTAATAATCAACAACACTTGTCGAGGAACTACACTGAAGTTAGCTTTTACTGTAGTTGGTGTGGTTTTACGGAACAACAAATGGGAAACGTATGTAAAACTCATGGTACCGATTTTATATTTACTATTGTGGAAACGGATTTTACGGAACGAGAGTAGTTACGTAAGCCGATTTTACTGTAGTAACTCATGGTAGGGCTACTGGTAAAGATCGCAGCTACCAGCTGGATGCGGAAGGCACAGGATTGGCCTTTGTGGATATCTCTGATGCAGGCCTATGCTCAGCAGTGAGCGTCTTTCGGCTGATATGATTTTCCTGCAGAACCAGATATGTAAGCTGAGTCATTATGAATCAACTGGCGCGAAGATTGGACTACTTTCAGCCCCCGGAACAGGGCAGGTTTTGAGAAGGATTTGACATTAAAGACCATATACAGACGCATATACAAAGCGACATAAATACAAAGCGACGAATTATACAGGAAGGCTTTTTCCGTTGGGACCTGGTATGTCATTGTGTCCTTGCAGCGGTGCCTAGTCGAATGTCTATACACAGGAGTATTTAAGAACATCAACAAATCTGCCACGATGACTTTCCATGTACAGGACTAGCAATTAATGTCAATTCAACTGCACCGAAACACACTGCATCACTCACAGAAACATTAATAGACGTATCTTAAACTCTTGTGTGGACAATGTGACAATAATGGTGTTGGAAGTCCTATGGCCAGATGTTGCGACGATCTGCGCAAAATGCCTAGCAGTGTCTGGACGCACAAAACTACGTAGTGGCGTACTTTTGGGGAAGATTATGTCTCACAGCGACTGCGATTGGCTAATGAAGAACCTGTTATTTCTATCACAATTTTGACACTTACATTAGTATATCGTAACTTTATTTTACGCTTTGGCATGAAATGGCACATTTCACTGTTTCTAAACCTTCTGCGTAGACTTTAAGTATTTACTTCAATAATTATTTTAATGTTACGCAGGGGGTGTTTCATAACTTGTTTTACATATTGTGCGTTTACTTGAGGAAGAGTAAACTGAAAATCTAAAAATTGAATTTCTTTTAAACTCTGTGACCTGAACAGCACATTTCACAATTTTATTAAAAATCTTCTGCGTAGACTGTAAGTATTTTTTACATAAATCATCGTTTTCATATGTTTTTTTCACATACATATTGTGCGCCTACTTGATGAAGAGTTAACTGAAAATCTTAACATATAAGTAGCAGTAGGAAAACTAAAAAGCCTACAAATAATAATTACATATCGACTTTTTCTATCAAGACTAAGGTATGTCATAATAAATAAATATAAGTACTGGCGATGATTATCGTCTTATAAATCGGTAATATAATTTTTCTTTGTTGTGTAATAAATCACTATGATATGATCCAGACATAAAAAGAATTCAGGTAGCTTTTAAATTCTTCGTGATCTGGACGGCATATTTTACAATATTTATAAAAATCTTTTGCGTAGACTGTAAGTATTTACCTCAATCATTATTTTCGTGTTACGCAGAGTTAGTTTAACTTTATGTTTACATACTTTACGAAAAGTAAACTTAAAATTTAAATCGGAACACTAAAATGCCTTCCAAAAATATTAATATAACAACTCTTTCTGTCAAGACTAAAGTATATCATAATCAATAAATAAGTTATACTAGCGCAGGACGATTATCGCCTTATCTATCACTGTAATGTTTTTCTTTGTCCACGTTGAATATGAAATTTTAACTTGTTACTACAGCACTCTTCATGACCTGTATTGCAAATTTAACTTTTTTTTATCTTCTGCGTAGACTGTAACGGTCCTATTCATAAAAATACCTTATAGCAGGTTTAAAACGCACATTAGCTAAAACTCTCATTGGCATTATTATGTTGTCGTTCTATATAATGAATAGCCAAAAACATAAAATCGCTATGGTTTGTCTAATATAGGATGATAATCTTGACAACTCATTAATTCTTGGGCCTTGGCGTATTTTTTTTCTGCAAAACGTCATCATCATCATCTTGGCGTTAAATCCCGGTGGCGCTCGCGGGAGCGCAAAAACGTACTACGGTTAATATCGTACATCATAGACAGGTACCGCCTCTTTAGTTAAGTGCCACGAATAACGAATTACAACAGACTATCTATAATCGGTTTTCAAATAAAATAATCGAACATTTAAAATTAATATTTTGGTAATTATATTATTTTTTGTAACTAAATTCTTATTCCCAGATTAGATTTCACCCTAAAAGACCTTCCACAACAACAATTTCGACTCGCGTGTATTGTATGGAATATGCTGACTGACCGATTAAAAATACGCACGTGTCGAAACCATCTTTGTGGAAGGGTTTGTAATGTTGTATAATTAAGATTTTACTTCATAAAAAAAATATCTTGTTTTGTATAATACATACATTTTAGCCATTGAACTCTCGATTCCAAGTTCTATGACAATGATAAACGATTGACAAATAGATTCATTACGATTTTACACTACCCCATTCCTACTGTAAACTGTAAAAATTATCATCCATAATTTGGTTAAGTAAAAAAGTATTTTGTTAAATTTAGGATGATAATATAATAATTAAATTAAAACAAAATACTTTATTGTGCTTAAATCCGCTATCAAAATGAGTTCCAGAGAAAATTGTAGAAGTCATGCCTGTATGGATGCAACCCCTTTGCCTATCCTCTTCAGAATAAAAATCAAGAATGGAGTCACGAGCCAATCACAATCAATCACTAAGCGAATGAAATTAGGTGTTCGTGTGACGGCGGCCATGCTTGTCACTAATATAGGTTAATCAAAGGTTTATAAATGGGTTTAGCCTTCTTTAAGTTATGAAGCCAGCATTTAAGTTATGAAGAAGTAAGCATTTTATCGCTTATTTGCGTTTATGAATAATGCTTTTCCAGAATCGTATTTAAGTAAGCTCACCTATAAACCTCCAATAACTATTTATGAATAAGACCGTTAGTAATATTTTCATGTTAAGCAAACAGAAATTAAACAAAATCAGAATCCCTGGTCCTTGAAGAGATGGGGTGCATGCAAGGTGTGACAATCTCCTTTGTTGTACATGACATATACTTATCAGGTATTACAACGCGCCGCCATTTTGTAGCAAAAACACGTCTTTTTCCTCGACAAAAATGATTTATAAATGCCGTCATGCGTTGCGAAATGTTGTAAAGACAACTTGAAAAAGTTTAAAAATTCAGGAGGAATTAACCTACGACGCATAAGTAATGATGATTCGTACTAATTTCTCATAATACGCCCAGTAATACATGTTCATAAACATTATCCATGTTCGCACATAATTTCAAAACGACTGCACGAATTTAACTAATTTTTTTCTGTTGTATTTGTAAATGTCTGAGCAAGGTTTGTCTGACAGAAAAAAACAGTTGATTCATGTACGATAAGCCAGGTATAAATTCTTCAATGTGAATCTAGGTAGGTGTTAAATATGCATTGTATTTTCAGTTTTCCCATAATTTAGCTCACTTGAGTCCTATTATTAAGGTTTTAGTAGCGCATCCATTAGGTATTGGTAATAAACTTAAGTAAAGCCTCTATTGCGTGTGTGAGGGAAGTCTCATTCCATATTATTTACAAATGTTTTTGCCTTGATCCCTTAATTCACAATGTTTTGCAAAACTTTTTAGGAACCTGTAAGTACTATTTACCTTAATCACGTAACATAAAAACTATTTAACACTACATTCTTTTTTCAAGTTCACCACTATATTCACCAAGTTTCGACAGTTAATTTTTACACTTTACACATTTAAATTAGTGTATCGTAACTTTATTTTACGCTTTGGCATGAAATGGCACATATCACTGTTTTTCAGAGCTTATTTCATATATTTATTTTACATACATGTAGTGCGTTTTCTTGACGAAGTGTAAACTGAAAACTAAAAACCTGAATCTGAATATTTAAGTAATAGTTGGAACTTTAAAAAGCCTATGAAAAATATTTATATAACAACTTTTCTGTCATATATCTGTCTAGACTCAGGTATGTCATAATAAATAAATAAGTACTGGCACAAGATGATTATCGTCTTGCATATTGGTTTTAAAAATTTTTTTTATTAATATGAATATGCAACCAATATCTTATAATATGATCCAGACATATAAAGAATTCGGATAGCTTTTAAACTCTTCGTGACCTGGACGGCACATTTCACTATATTTTTAAAAATCTTCTGCGTAGTCTGTAAGTATTTATCTCAATCATTATTTTCATTTTACGCAGAGCATTTTGTTTACATTCATATTGGGCGCCTACTTGAAGAAGATTAAACTGGAAATCTAAAAATTTAAGTAGCAGTAGGAACACTAAAATAATATAATAATATAATCACTTTTTCTGTCAAGACTACGGAATGTCATCTATTCTATACATTTAATAAAAAAGTAAAAGTGCGTCTGTGCTGCTATTGAAGAAATAGTAGTAGAAAAATAATTATTTTAAATGTTTCTCTTTCTGTTTGTAGTCGCTAATCGGAACTACATAACGGGCTTTAATGTAACTTTTTGTTGTGTAGCTATAAAGCCTCGGCAACATTTAGGGTATAGATAATGTATTTTGGAATCTGGAATACCTGATGTAGAACCATAACAGATCAGCTAAACAATAAGAAATACGGAAATGGCGCCTAATAGATTTTGATAGGGTTTTCACATTTTGGTACAATGGGGTACAAAAATCAAGGCAATGTTTCATCTAATTCGATTGGGTAGACAAGAGATACAGCTTGACCTCTCCGTAGTACTAGCATACATATATTAGGGAGGTCATTTCAAATGGTCGTTCGGAAAAGAGTTAAACTGTCCAATAAACGATTTCCACTCAGACGAAGTCGCGAAAAAACTATAAAAAATTGTACTGTCACAAGATGATTATCGTCTTGTATATCGATGTTATGTTTTCTTTGTTAAGGTTGAATATGAAATTAATATCTTGTAATGTTGGCTAATACATTACAATAATGTGATTTGGATATGAATAGAATTCTGGTAGGTTTTAAATTCTTCATGACCTTGATGGCACATTTCACAATTTTTGAATTTCTTCTGCGTAGACGGTAAGTATTTATCTCAATCATTATTTTTATGTTACGCAGAGTTTATTTCAGTGACTATTTTTTTAAGATACATTTTGTGCACCTACTTGACGAAGAGTAAATTGAAAATCTAAAAATTTAAGTAGCAGTAGGAACACTGACATTCCTACGAAAAAAAATATCATAAAAACTTTTTCTATCGAGACTAAATTTAACTATGTCTTAATCAGTAAATAAGAAATATCTACTTACGCAGGATTAATATTTTTTCTGTGTTCACGTTAAATATGAAGTTAATATCTTATTATGTTGGCTAAATACATCACTATAATGTGATTCAAATACAGTGGTTGAGACCTCCTATTAGCTGCCTATGCATATTTGTGTCCACAAGCTTCGCTCTTACAAATCTCCTACAGTTAGCTGGGCTAAAGAAGATTATTAACATACATTATAGTTTTGTTAAATTATTAGTTAAATACTACACTTTCATTTTGATTCATGAATATCTATCTACACTTAATACTAGTTGGCCCGGCGCGACTTCGTTCAGGTGGTATCTTACTTCTACTAGGGTATGAGTAGAAATGTGTGCATCTACCCTATAGCTACACTCCGCCTACCCTAAACCTACCCTACCCTTGTCCTGGTAACACAATGCGCTGCCGCAGGATGTTAAAGATGCACCGAGTTCTAGTGCCTTTACCAACAGATTATTAAAACTGGCTACAACATTGACGACTTCCTTAAAGGGATAAAAGTATTGTCGACCCAAAATCGTTATCAATAATATAAAAATGTTGACAAAATAACATTTGAACGAATTTGAAATTACCTATCTAATAAAAAATTTTAACTGAAAGTCGTAGGAAATTTAATTTTGTAATATGATGAAAAATCTTTTGTAATTTTAAAGACCGTAGTGAATTGAAATTATGAAATAAATGAGTGAATGAATAATCTTTATAGCAATTATTACACATCCAACAAAAACAAATTAGTTAAATTTTATTTGAAACGTTATTTATTTATTTCACAGTTTAACAGCAATCTAATTATATTTAAACTAAATACATAATCAAGTTGTAGTGCCAATAACTAAAGTGCAATTTATAATGTAGGACTTAATGTAGCTCATACACATAACTACGACAAATAAAATTGGTCTAGGTATAATAATACAAGAGTACCGTGCAAGAGAAATGATTGAGCCTGTTGATGAACGAATTTTGTACCGACTCCAGCCTTATGCGATGGATAGCGTAGATCGGGGACCATACAGGTGACGCATACTCTAAGACACTCCTGACAAAGGTGCAGGACGTAAATAGGTGCAGCCGTTCTGAAATTATGCGCGAACATGCAATATTTGATACCTTGGATAAAATTATTGTAGTTTTCATAGGGATCTCTAAAGCATGGTGTTCGTGCAATGTGCTGTAATTCTTAAAGTAGCAATGGCCAAAAAAGCCATTGTTTTATTAGGAGACATTTAAACAAGATCAAGACAAGTTGAAATTGACACACGCATGTGAGAGGTTTTAACTCTAATATGTTCAATATTATCCACAGTGGGGAAATTGCCAAACATAATGTTAGCTATGGCTTGGGAATATTGTTAGTTACCTCAACTTGCGGGTCATTATCAGGTGCAGCCACTAGTTATGAACGCTAATAAAAAATAGACGAGATTGAATTTGATTAATCAGCTGTTTTGCGAAAATTAGTTAATAAACATCTTTAAGCACTATGGTTGTGAAGTGTCATGCGTGCGGGAGGTTCCTGTCAGCAGCGGAGGCGGTGGCATGCTCGAGATGCCAGCGTACGAGCCACCGGGAGTGTGTGAGTGTGCCTGCGGGAGTACAGGTATGCGAGTCCTGGCGGTGCCCGGAGTGCCAGGATACAAACCCCGTAAAGGCTAGTACCCCCGTTCAACATGGAGCACCTTCTATGGTGGAGGCCATGGACACTGGTGCGTTGGAGAGTACGCCTCTAGACGCCACGGCATACATGGACACGTCAAGGGTGGACACCAGCGTGCACGACATGCAGGGGACAGTGTTGCGGGAGCTAAGGGAGCTACGTAATGAGATCCGGGAGGCACGGCAGGAATTTCGCGAGCTAAGGACCGACGTCGTGGAGCTAAAGGCGCTGGTGGTACGCTGTGACGGGCGAGTGGATGCCGTGGAGTCGCGGATCGACGCTTTGGAGAAGCGAATGAAGGACGAGGCGGCAGCACAAAGCGTCCAGGCGCTCGAGGCAACCATCGCCCGGCTGAAGATAGACCTATCGGACCGCGAGCAGGATGCCCTTGGGAACGACGTTGATATAAGCGGAGTCCCAGAAGCTAATGGGGAAAATGTTGTTCACATTGTGCTAGGGTGTGCGGCGAAAGTTGGGCTTCATTTGGACGAGCGCGACCTCGTGAGCTGCCAGCGTGTAGGGGCCATCCGGGAGGCTGCTGGCGGGGCGGTGCGCCCGTGCCCGATCGCGGTGCGGCTGGCGCGCCGGTCCCTAACCCGGCGCGCTTTTATATAAATGAGCGGCTCACGAAGGAGAACAGGCGACTTCTCTACGCGGCGCGGGAGTCGGCTCGCCTCCTAGAATGGAGATACGTCTGGACACGGGAGGGCCGAATCTACGCACGTAAGGCTCAAGGTGATCCAGGTCATCGCATTCGCTCTGAGCCAGATATTTTGCGTGTTTTTGGGGCTGGTTGCGTTAGTTTCTCTAAGATCGACCCCAAGCCCTAATGCCAACGCTTCGGAACTACTATATACTCGGAACTACTATCTACTATCTTCGCGGAACTATATTTGTTTATTGTATTTCGTCTATTTCTTTTACCGTATACTTTTTGTTGTTCAGTGCCGTTGCATGTGTAATTATAAACATCACACACTATATAATCAACTTATATTTAATATTTACATAATCACACAATATATACATTACCCATTCACTACTATCAACATTCATACTTACAATCAAAAACATTCCCATAACGTACACATCTTATTAACACGTCCAAAGCATATAACCTATAATTGCCCTATTATGTATTTACCTACAAACCGCGTTTACTGTCAGCACTTACTAAATTCATTTTCTATATACGTACACTACCCACTCAGTCATACACATAATATATACGTACACTACCCACTCAGTCATACACATAATATACACGACACCAATCGCACTACACATTCAAACCAACAGTTATCTAATTCACTGACGATCAAATGCAGTAACTATAAATCGAATTCTCTCACACCCGCATCAAATATTATCAACATTCAATAACAAACGACTAAAGTTAGGTTTGCTAAACGCGGGTTCACTAGGCACACGACACGACGAGTTCTTGGTGGCTATGGACCGTCACAGGGTCGACATCATGGCGATCAACGAGACCTGGCTGCGGGATAACCAAACTGCTAGAGCGCCAGCGGTGCCGAACTATCGTCTGCGGCATATTCCGCGATCGAATGACGTGCGCTCGCGCGGAGGCGGCGTTGGATTCTACGTTGCGCGCACAGTACACGCTCGCACTTTGGTCCATCCCGACGCGCCCCAAGTCGAACAAATGTGGCTGCGGCTGTCTGTGCGCGGGACCGTTATTGTTGTTGGGACTGCCTACCGGCCGCCGTGGCTGAGCGTCGATACGTTTATCGATGCAATGACGGAATCACTGAGCGCATTTTCGTGGGCAAATAATATAATACTGCTAGGTGACTTTAACATCAACTTATTAGAGCCTAATACCACAAACACAAAAAAACTTATAAGCTTATTTTCTTGTTTTCGAATTTCTCAGTGTGTCACTCAGCCAACACACTTTACAGATACGAGTGCGACATTAATTGATATAATAGTCACGGATCTTAAGGTCCGTGAGGTCGGGGTTGATTATGTGAGGGATCTTGGCAGCCACGCATTTCTTACTTGTGAAGTAAATATTAGTAAGCCCAAATTAACACCATTTAATGTATTACGTAGGGACATATTATCAATGGATTTAGAACAGTTCAATGCCGACTTGGCTTTAATTGACTGGAATTATATTTCCTCACTGGAAGTAGTCGATGATATGGTGACTTATCTAAATCAATGCATTCTCTTGCTATTTAACAAACACGCCCCGCTAAAAAATCGTAGAATAAAAGACCATCAATACCCGTGGATCACGTACAACATAAAACAAATGATGTCAAAACGCGACGAGGCCCATGCTCGCGCCCGTTCTTCTGGCCTAGATACACATTTTAGATATTACAAAGAATTAAAAAAGGTAGTTGACGAGGCGCTAGTGAGGGAAAAGCGTGCTTACTATGATTTTTATGTCAATTCTAACGTACACAACCCACGTAGCTTATGGTCTCACATAAAACGTAACGTTAGGATTCGAAGCGTTGGCGAAGTACCTGACCATCTACTGAAGGATCCAAATACAATTAACGATCACTTTTTAAAGGTTCCAGGCTGTCTGGATGTCTCTAGTTTGGAAGTTGAGTACTTCAAGACCCACTGCGGTAACCTTAATCAGTTTCAGTTGAGGACGGTGACAGAGGAGACTATTTACAAAACATTAAAAAGCCTTAAGTCTAACGCGGTTGGAGTTGATGGTATATCCTTGGATATGCTGTTAATGATGACACCACACATTTTGCCCGTTCTCACTTCTGTCATCAATACCTCCATTGAAACTGGTAAATTCCCCACCGCTTGGCAGCATGCAATAGTCAGGCCATTGCCCAAAAACGGTAGCCCAGCCACGGTGAGCGACTTGAGACCTATAAGTGTGTTGCCTTGCGCTTCCAAGATTCTAGAAAAGGTTGTTGGAGACTTGGTCTTCTTTTCTAGAGAGAACCTTCCTCCAAGTACTTACGTACTTGGAGGAAAATGACATATTGCCCGTGGTGCAGTCGGGGTTCAGAAGACATTATAGCACTTGCACGGCTTTGGCTCAAGTGGTCGACGACATCTTGGAAGCGCAAGACAATGGTCAGGGGACTCTTTTGGCTCTCCTTGATTTTTCCCGAGCCTTTGATAGCATTGATGTTTCTCTACTGTTAGCGAAGCTCAAATATTATGGTTTTTGTGGTCAAACATTGAACTGGTTTGCCAGTTACTTCGAGCACCGTAAACAGCACGTTGAAACAATGGATGGGGGTGGTGTGGTGCATGAATCTAGACAATCTGTTGTTATGAGGGGCGTTCCCCAGGGATCGATTTTAGGACCAATACTCTTCATCATTTACACAGCCGATATCACAAGGGTCATTCGGCATTGCTTTTATCACATCTATGCTGACGACCTGCAGCTTTATATACCCTGTAGTCCTGGTGATGTGGATTCGGCAATCATAAGGCTAAATGAAGACTTGGATAATATAGCCAAATGGGCAAAATCGAATTCACTAGTTATAAACAGTAGCAAATCCAAGTTTATGATCCTAGGTAGCGGAAAGCAAATTGAGAAAATTGCGGCAAAAAATTCAATAGTGCAAATTCAAGGCGAACCCATTCAGCGTGTCAGTGAAGCGCGAAATCTAGGGCTGACTCTGGATGAGCAACTTCGCTTCGAAAAACATGTTTCAAATGTGCTAAGCCAATGTTTTTACAGGTTAAAGGTGTTGTACCAAATCAGACCGTTTATTAATACCAAGGTACGGATTCAACTTTGCGACACGCTTGTCCTCTCCAAGCTGAACAACATGGACATTGTTTATGGCCCTCGACTGCTGGCAAGGACAAAGAAACGAATACAGCAGATGCAAAACTCATGCGCCAGGTTTTACTTTCATATTCCTCCCCGCACGCATGTCACTCCATATTTGAATAAAGCTGATATACTGAAAATGCAATACCGTAGAGAGCTACACCTAGCCAATCTCCTGTTTGGTGTAGTTCGTTACAGGACACCACCATATCTCGCTGATAAACTTTTGTGGACTAGCGATATCCAGAATGTCACCAGAGCCTCTCGGTATTCATTGGTGTTGCCTTGCCACAGAACGACCGCATTTCGTGGGTCATTTAAATTTGCAGCCACCAAATGTTGGAATGACTTGCCGCCGCCTCTGCGTAGTCTGCAATCATTGTTTACTTTTAGAAAACACCTCAAAATATTGCTATTGGATATTCAAAAGAAGCAAATATAAAATATTCAACTTACCACAAGGGTTGCAGACTCACAGCGGGGCGTTGGCTGGGTCGTTTCGCATTGGGTGTGCAAGGGTTCCAAGTCATTTTAATGTGAGTTGCTTTAGTGTTTTTGCTTAGACATAGGTAGGTAGATAAAGATATCTGAAAATGAAAGTTTGACATAATTATATTATTTTCTAAAATTTTCATTGACATTTTCTTTATTCAATAGCTTGACAAAATCCAATACAATTATAATATTAATATTCACCTGACACAATAATTACCTTTTACCAATTTTTATTTTTTTTATTTTTCTAGTCCTAATAGGTTAGATACATAAGTCGTTTTTGTATTGTTGACTCTTCGTTGCGGCCAATACATCCATACAATACATTACACTAAACACGTATTTTACACTCCACATGTCGTATCTATTTAAAACGTCTTCGTCCGTGCCTCACTCAGCAGGTCTCACTGAAAACCAGCGCCCTGGTCTCCGCCAGGGCATGAAGCTGAGTGAGGTCCCTTTTACACGCTACACCACATCCACATGCAACGGTTCTATTCATCATTTTTCTTCTATTCATGTATGTTTGTCTAGTTGTCGTTTACTCATTTCATGTTGTTTGTAATTAATGGTATTGTTTGTGAATTGTTGTCACGTTTTTTTTTTTTTTCTTAATCTTCTTTTTTTTTTAATTGTTTATTTTACGGCTCTGGAGTCGAGCCGCTGACCTCAAAAATACCTTTTTGGAGGTCAGTGATTCATCCCCTTTGAGCCATTATGTTATGTGTTTGTGGTGTTATTGTGTGTAAATAAATGTTTCTATTTCTATTTCTATTTCTATTTCTATTTCTATAATTTTTGGACCGCAAACTCGTATATTATTTGCTAAATAATATTCTGTTTAACATTGTATTCTTTTAAGTGTGCAATAATGTGTTATTCATTCATTCAATTTCAGAAAGACTGAACCTTTTTAAATAATTCCTTTTTTTGTTGTGTTGTAACTGTCAGAGCAAGGTTTGGTTGAATGAAGAAATAGTAGATCAACGTACGCTAAGGTAGGTAGGTGTAGGCTAGGTGTGGGTGTAGGTAGGGTACGGTAGGGTAGAAGTAGGTGTAGAGTAGGGTATGCTTGGAGTAGGATGACATGCGAATGAAATCGCGGCGGGCCACCTATAATAAGCTCGCGTGCGTGTGCGTAATATCTTGTAATGTTGTCTAATACATAACTATAATGTGCTCTTGATAATAAAATAATTCGGGTAACTTTAATACTCTTCATGGCCTGGACGGCTCAATTAACTTTTTTTTAATCTTTAATTAATAATTCTTCAATTAATAAATCAATAATTATTTGCATGTTACACAGAGCTTTTTTAATAACGTTTTTTACATACTATATATTATGCGCCTCCTTCACGGAGAGTAAACTGGCGCTTTATTGCAAATAACAGGATACGTATCTTTTACATGGTACGAACATTAAGCTGGTCATTGCGAAGCCTATGTGGCTGGGTATTGTTGTGCGATGTGCGATGTATCTGTATTCGGATTAGTTCACGGCATAGTGACTGTGAGTCTAAATAGAAGAGTTTGTTTTGAGCCGCGACCTTATTCGTAGTTGTTTCTTATTGTTACTTGCTCTAATAATAAGGCAGTCAGGGATTGCTGATGGATTTATGTAGGATAGGGATTGTAGTTCTTATTCTTCTATTTCAATATAAAAACTGATTTAATCCCTTACTTCATTGTGACTTAATGGATCCAAGGTATAGTTGGGTAAAAAAGGTACATTCTTAGTTTATCACCCAGTGCAAAATTTCCATAGGAAAATGGATTCAGGCATTTGAGAATACGGGATCGACAGCGAGAAACAACGATTCCAGTAGTTGACGAGAAATAAGAGTACCTACATGAAGTCACTCAAAAATCCATGTATCGACAATCCACGATTCCAGTAGTTGACGAGAAATAAGAGTACCTACATGAAGTCACTCAAAAATCCATGTATCGACAATCCACGATTCCTCACATGCTGCGTAAGCATAGTCATTCATAAAAACACAACATTACACTTAATTTTAAAGAAGGATTTGCATTTACTGGTTAGTCTAATTAAAAAATATATAAATTGAAACCCTGAATGTGTTGCTCCCAGGAAAACTCATTTCATTAAAGGGTAGTACTGAGTGGCTCCCAATGTGCGACTTAAGTCCATTGGATAATTTTTCATGGGGAGATCTCAAGAGTAAGGTTTACATACGTAAGCCGACAACTTTCACCTAGTGAGCAGTTTTCGAAGGGGTATTTATAGCATTCCTAAGCTCTCACTACATGGCGCAGTCGTCAAGTTTGGTAATAATTGTATCCAAAACACGGGACTACAAACATAATAAAAAACGTGATTATTATTTATCTAGTTTAAGGCCAGATTGTGTCGTAGAAAAACGCCAATAGAAGATTTTTGTTTCACAAAATAAATAGAATGAGAAATTTTTGCGAACTGGTAAATTATATATTAAAATTTATTTATTTATTAAAACTTCATGCACATTACAGTACAAAGGCGGACTTAAAGCTACATAGCTTTTTCTACCAGTCAACCAGAGAGCAATTAGTAAAATTGTATTTATTATTTTGTATACAATAAAGAAGAAAGAAAGAAAAAAGAAAGAAATATACTTTAGATATTTTACGCCGCTTATTTTAATGACGTTTTACTAAATAGCTGTATTTTAAAATGAAATAAGGATTTTTAGAATTTCCAGTCTTACTAAGTTACTATGAGCGCCATTTGATCATTGTTGATACCATCTGAGAGTACCTACTAGAAAAGTGATCGTTGAAATAATGATACTCACTAACGTTTATTTAAACGTCTTACGGGAAAACGGTCGTGACTTGAAGAGTGTCAAAATCTAAATGGTCTCTATTTAAGTCGAAAGTTTGTGTAGGTATGTTTTGATGTTTGGTACTTTTTCACGCAAAAACTACTAAACGGATTTTGATGAAATTTGGCAGCAGTATAGTTTATAGCCCAAAATAGCACATAGGCTATAATTTATCCCGAAATTCAATGTGCATCCCGCGGGCAATGTCTGAAACCTTATAAATGAATTTTATGCCGACGAACTTGCGGCAAAAGCCAGTACAATATAAAAAAATATCATTTTGGCGTTAATGTCCCGGTTGGGCTCTCGCGTACAACGGCCCGGGGTCCGCCTTGACCATGATCCAGAGTTTGGCAGATCAGATAAAAATCTACTGCAATATAAATTTTGGCTAATATATTTTCCTAAGCGTCTAGTTTTTGTTAATAATAATAAAATTTGATAAAAATATTTTTTAAATTCATGATTTTTAGATCCAAACTACAAGCAATTTTTTTGTAGGTACACCTGGTACCTTGTTTGATTTTTTGTAGTTGGATTAGGTATTTTAGTTTTAGTTTCATTTCATTGAAACTAGTTTTCATGGAAACTAGGTTACCTGCCTCAAACTTGGAATATTCTTTTCTTTTACTATTGTAGGATCTTACTCGAATATTTTCTTTTTGTATCTTAATTATCTGTTCCTTTGTCTATCTTCTCACTTCTTATCTATTACCATTAAGCAGTTGTACATTATCTTCCTCTAATTATTCCAATATTTTGTCCTTTTTTGTTCTAATTTAGGTGCTAGTTAGTAACTCAAATGGATTTGTTTGTATGCTTAAAAAAGTATTATTGATAGCTCTTTTTACTCTACTGATGTATACCAAAGGTCAGAATTCTCTTTATACAGACAAGTAAGTACAGTAATTATAATTCTGGCGATCCTCTCAACATTCCTGTTGAAATTGTCTTTAACCAATTCAATCCAATTTCTTTATTAGCAAATAGTTACATTAATTAATATTAATGTTTATTGGTAATAGTTGCATTACAAGTTATAGGTATATCTCAATTTTCTTAAGTTCACATTATTAAATTTATCTAGAGAGTGTTACATATTTAGTAATTTCATGTGATTTGCAAAAACGTTAATGAAATATTTATTAGTCAGATGTTAAACAAAAGTACAGTTTAGTTGTACTGCAGCAATTCCCAGATCAGCCCTTGAAAAGCAATTACAGTCCAGCTAAATCGTTCGCGATGGTAAATAATAATGTCTCAAGGTCCACGGATTAGCAATAAGAAGTTTTCATTGGAGGCGCGTATCTTTGGCTTGGAGAATAATGTCCTTGATATAGGTACTAAGACGTGCCGGGAAAATATTTCTCATTGGTAAACGATAACAGATAACTAATAGGTGACCATTTCATACTTTGAGGCGAGTCAAACTTCAGCACCGGAACGAGCTCGCCACTCGTTAGGTGTGCCTCCTAATACCATTGGCAAAGCGAGGTTGATCAAGTCACAATATTAATGCTTAATAAAATTTATTTTTATTTTGTTTTCAGCTGCATACTTTACACACTTCGATTACTACGGCGGCAAGTATTACCCGGAAGAAGAAGAAGAATGAAAAATCAGAAGTTGCAAACTTTCAACTCCCATGTATTGATTATCACCATCGATTACATGAAAAATAAAAATTTTATTTTATTTATTACAATTCCTAAATGTTTAACAGAAACATAATTACTTGAACTTAAACTAACTACAGACTACTGTTTTATGGGCTTTAACGCCGCTGTCGAAGCCCCCAGTGGCACGGTATAGTTTCTAAGTATCTGACCTTATTCCGGCGTTTGGACACATCTTCGCCTATGCGCAGGGTATTTGTACTGTAGCATGCTAGGTACTCTGTACTCTGTTTTCGAAACGTTTGAGTCAGTCTTGATGTCTGAATCGTATGACAGTGATCGTTATATCGATAAACGCGGTCGATGCTAATTCGTGCAGCACTTCTTCTTATCGAATCAATGGACTTAACGGCGAATAAAGTGTAAGGGGGCTTACACTTTATTCGCCCAGTATTCGGCGACGCATAGGTACAGCATTTGGACTGGAGCGGAGAGCTGTTTGGGTGTGCGTCCGCAATTGCCACGTCAACATGTCCCAGAGAGTAACAATCACAAAAATGGGTTGGTTCCTGTAATATCATATAAACCACAAAATTAGAATTCCCACAAAATAAAAATCATCCACGATCTTTTCTTTTTGTTTGTACTTTCTCAAGGGAAGGCAAAGGTATGGGACCATACTGCCTAGTCTTGTTTTGCGTGTGGCACTCGAAAGGCTCTGCCTACCGCTATGGGACTACCTCGAACAGCAAGAGGGCCATCGCCAGAGCAAAGTTCGACTTTATAAGCAGAATTTTCGAGCGACGACTCACGAGCCCTCCTCACTCCTGCTGACGAGCGAAACTTAATGACGGAGGCGCCAACCTGCCTACCATGTTGCGGCAAATCTATGCCGGAAATATCCATCGCTCCGTGGAAGGTACGGCGGATGCTAGTCTCTGTAGATTTTCGAAAGTCAAGTGGGATTGATGGTATTCCGGCGGTAGTGCTTAAAGTGTGCACTCAAAAATTGCATCCTGTACTAACGCGCCTCTCATACTCCACTGGGATGGTTCCGTCTTCATGCCTGCTTCACGACTGCCCACGTGCACCCTGTGCCCTAAACGGGCGACAGATCCGACCCATCGAATTACAGGCCTATCGCTATTACCTCCATACTCCCTGAGGTGATGGAGCGTGTTATAAACACACCGCTTCTTAATTACCTAGCGGAATACGATCTATTAAGCGGCCGTCAATATGGTTTCCGACATTATCGCTCAATGGGTGATTTTCAAGCATATCTAACACACCGTTGGGATTTAGCTGTTGAGAGTCAAGGTTAAGGACTGGCTTTTGACCTAGATATAGCGAAGGTGTTTGATCGGGTCTCGCATAGGGGTCTTCTATCGAAGTTACCATCATACGGGCTTCCGGAGGGATTGTGCATGGGTAACTAGCTTTTTGTCCAGCAGATGCATCAAATCCCTAGTTGATGGCTGACGGCTGTAGCTTAGACATTAACGCTTGTGTCCTGCAAGGCTATCTGCTATCTCCAGCTCTGTTCCTCCTTCATATCAACGATGTAGTTTAATTTAAACACACAAACAAAAGCTAGGCGCGTTTACCGCTAAAATCTCCATTTGTTGTAGCTCCTCAGTTCCAGAATACACCGCTTATTATCTCAAGGAGCATTCATATCCTAAGTGCTGACTTCTTGAGTGACGTCTCCAGTTTCACAGTCATTTGAAAGAAAAGGTCAAGCTCGTGTTGTTACCTAAAATTTTCGTATTTAGTCTATGAAACTCATGTTCTATAATAATAGAACGAATACGCATTTTAGTTAAAGTGAAACTAGAGAATTGGGTTCTAAAAAGAACGTCTTGTTGTAGTTCTTCATGTTACGGAGTTCCAGCGTAAATTCAGAAGACCATCGGTGTTCGCCGCCGCTGTTGCCGCCACCGCGTGCGCTGAGCTTCCTTCGAAGTGCTGCCCGTCGATGCCGCTTGCAACTGGTCGCAACCGCTATTCGTCTCCTATATACCCGCTTCACGCGAGCTTGGAGTTAGTGCGCATGCGTGGCGCCACTGGTTGTAAATATTTTGTATTATACTTGATCTATCACACATGTTTAGGGAATAGTTATTGTAAATATAAGTAAGCACCATTTTTGAAAATATATCCATTCTACACTTGTCTACTCACCTCCTACTCAAGACCTTGAAACTCGCAACTAAAAAATCGCAGGGTGTGGTTAACAGATCGGACAAATACTTCACGACGGAGTTTGCCCCGGCGTGAAGTAAATACTTCTACTGGCGTGAAGTAGTCTTTGGACTTCTTCTATGTAAAGCTCAAGACTTAGACCCCACTTGGAGTATTACTCCCATCTATGGGCGGAAGCATCGTCTTGGTCCTTGTGACTCGATCTAAAAATATTCTATGAGATATCATGCTCACAAGTGGTATAGAGCTGCTTTGTCAGTGAAGGGATTGCGTCTCACTTTGTGTGTTCTACCGCTTGTACAACGGTGTTTGTGTCGCTCACACCGTGATGCTAAATTCCTGTGCAGTTCCAAAGGAACTTTCTCCTACGCACGCTTAGATTGTGGAATAAACTCGCTAGATTTCCTGGAGAAATTCTTCAAGAAAGGGAGAAAAGATTTTACCGGCGTCGGCAACGAGTGGGTGATGCCCCTTGGATTCCAAACAGCCATAGGCTGCGGTGCCAGCTTAAGCATAAATAAAAAATATGGAATATCATTCGAATGAAAAGGCAGATCATTCCTCATTAGTAAAAATAAACTATAACCAACATTGAAATCTTGTAGAACATATCGGTTACAAAGGCTTAGATTTGAACCATTCACTTCGATGAATTGTATTCGATTCGACAGAGATATCAAGAAAAGCTCAAGAGGAACATATAATCAGCATAACTCAAGAATTAAGACAAAATGAGGCTGTGATCCAAGAGGTCAAAACCACGCGATAAGTCAAAATATCACTACTCTAGTAGAACTCTGTCAAGCTAAGGAAAGCCGTCATACTCCAAATTGGGTCTAACTTAAATCTTATATAAAAGAAGTCGTTGCTTCAGCGTGAAAAATTGCTTTGATCTTTTAAGCCTTTTCTTCCAAACAACTGCGAAAGTGGTCGTCACTGGAGATGTTGACACCTATGAAATGTATGCTGTTTGAGATGGTAAGCGGTGTATTCTGGAATTGTAGAGCCACAACAAATGGAGCTAATTTGGCGGTGAACGCGTATACTTGTGTCTTTGTAGGATTCAATTGGTCTAAATTGAGTCATGCTCAATCTGACATTCTAGATAAAGTATACGCGATTTTTGACACAAGTAGTTCGCGACTTTCCTCCACCATTGAAAACAGGGATATTCGCAACATCTATGTAAGGCCGCAGGCAGTCCTGAGATCTCGCTCTCATAGTTTCAAAATTATAAATAATTCAAAACATGTGGGGTCATAAAAATAACTTTAATACACAGTTTTTTCGTTATTTTCTAAAGGAAATTGCACGAATGTGTAAGTACCCATTGTAGGTCCATCACCAACGAAACAATAATATCCATTTAATAAAATCATAATCCTTCGGCCGGTCTTCAGCATCCTCGCGTTGTAGCTCTCATACTTGTCTCAACGATGTCAATTCATTACTTCTCAGGTCTCCCGGAGGACCTTTTTACTGGTACCGGCAGGCTTACTAATCCCTTTCCTACGTGTTTCTGGGACTTACACAGCCCGTGATAAAATCAGCATAGTCAAGCCTCTTCAATCTTATCCGCGATATCTCTCACGCCAAGGGAATTGCGGATGTTCACATTGTGTTCGTCGTATCTCAAGTCGCGTAGCCACACATCCCCCGCAATATAGCATATATTCTTGGCGGGGAGGGACCAACTTCTAACTAGACCCGGCATAGTAACCACTACCCAGGTCGTAATAAAAATTATACACTATGATTAGTACTTAATCATCAATTAGGAAACCATCAAGAACAATTAGTCACTCGATTAAGCGGCAATTTGAACAATTAATATCAGTATTTTTTTGGCGTATGCCACGGACAGCTAAAAATGCAGTTAATATTGATTTCATTTTTGTTTGTATTCGTTATTAGAACAGAGTCGTATGTTCTATTGGTAAGAATGAATAAATTTATTCTTTTTTCGACGGTCTTCTGACCGGTAAACATATTTGTCTCTTCTGAAAAATAGCAACGAATACAGTATGCTACAAATATACTTATACCAAAATTCGACTCGTAAGCGAGAGGTATCGAGTTCGAATACCGCTGCGGCCATGTATCAATGACTCTTTTCTGAGTTATGTACATTAGTTGAATGCTAACCAACAACCATGTTGAATGAAAACATCGTGATGAAACCTGCACATTCAGGTGACTGAATGTATAACCATGATACAATCTGGCAAAGTTCTTCTGGTATCAGGGACACGGAGGTCAGATGACAGTCGCTCCACTGTAATTACCTGATCTGCCAAATCAAAGCATAACCGGTCATTAACGCCAAGATGACCAATACATATAGGTAACAAACAAAATGTTTTAATTTTAAGAAGACATAACATATATTATTATATTGATGATTATTCTTTATTACTAACATTTATTTTATTGTAAAATTTTAGGTTAAAGGGAAACAGGTAAGGTTTTTCTGAACTCCGTATTATCACATAATTTAATATCACAATTATTTAAATGTGTATAAAACTTGGTAGTATATTTTAATTAGAAAATCTTCGAATAGGTCGAGACTTGTGCCGGGCTTCGGCCCTATCCAGAGGTGCCACATTGACCTAAGCCTGTATTAGTTTGAGTAACCTCGAATATCAGGACCAGTACACAGCACCGATCTAACTGCAGCGACCTGTTCGACAATGGTATATCATTAAGATAAACGATCTCTCCAGGCGTCTCTGTGTGGTGACCACAGGACTAGTAACTTTCTCGCTAAGAGGTTGAGCCTCGGTATTAACGGGAAATGTTGCCAATCTTCTGAGCAACAGGCCTCGTGGGGATGCTCTGAAAGAGATTTTTTATCTGTGTATAGATATAGATTTAGGTTTAGGGTTAAGTTTGTATGTTGTTTTTAGTTGTGTAAATAAAATGTTACTTTGTTTATTAAGATCTAATCTGAGGTATAATCTTGTTGCATGTCTTTACTACACTATTCTGTTCTTATACTTATTATTTCATTTACAGGCACCTGAAAATGTGGTACGGCTTTTGTTTCACCTATAAGTAGTAATTGATATAGACATAATCAGAAATATTCGGACTTTTGCAAAAGCACCTCCAAATTTTAACAAGCCTACTGAGTTTTATTATCAATTTAGAAATCAATTTTTTCTTTGTTTTGGAGCACGCATCTCAGATGAGGAGAAAAAATGACCTAGGGTTTGGGAGACAGACAGAGAGCAATACAATGAACCAGCAGCGACATGGTTACGGAGTATAGGTTGAGAATCAAAATTGGTCCCGGATGTTTCGATAAAAATGCATTTCTTTTGCAAATTTATTTGACGATTATTTGATTTGATGATTACGGAGAACAAGTAGAGCACCTTCAACTAAGTTCTCATGCCGTATGACACCAAAATCGGTTCCCGCAATTTCGAGAATAATGCATATGCTTTACACATTTCTATGATACGTGACATATTCTTTGAACTAGCATCGATATGGTTACGGAATATAAGTATATAGAACACCTTCAACTGTGTTCCTTTGCCGCAAAACATCAAATTCGGTCGCGGTAGTCTCGACAAAAATAAATGTCTTTTGCACATTTGTATGACAAGTGCCGTATTCTTTGAAGATCAGGGACATGGTTATGGAGTATAAGTTGAGCACCTTCTACTAAATTCTTATGCCGCATGACATCAAAACCGGCCCCGGCAGTTTCGAGAAAAATGCATGATTTTGATGTCATGCAGCATAAGCAGTGCCGGCGTTAGGGGGGGGCGCGTAGGGGCGACGGCCCAGGGCGCCAAATTTGGGGGGGCGATTGGTGGTGGGATACTTCCCCCACCAAACTGGGACGCGTTGTGGATGGTGGGGATAGCTAAGCGTTCGAGCGTGGCGCGAGGTCGCCGATTTGTGTACTTGGTCCTTGGTCTCTCGTCTCGAGCGGCGCTCGATCATTCAGCGAGAAAACCGAGTCTACTGGCGGCTACGACCGTTTACTTAAAATTTTAACTTTTCCATGCTACAGAGGACACAACTCTCCGTGATATCGGCTTTCCAAAATAGTTTTTCAAATATCCCAAATCTTGCATTACTTTTTTTCTCCATTTAAAAATACTTCTGCATTTCTCTTTCGAATTTTTTTTACACAATTCACTATTGTGAAATTTCCCATAGTTCTTGTACTGTTTTAAGTTAACTACAATTCCAGGTTATTCCCATGATGATTTCTTAATTTCTTAAAACTTAAAAAATGTCGGACCAAAAGATTAAAAAAAAACTTTCCGGTGCGGAATATCGGAAACGTAAACGGGGACAGGAAAAAGAGTTTCTCAAAGCGAAAAAATTGATGAACATTGAAAAATACATTTCAACGACATCGCAAAAAGAGCATGAGTCCGTCGCAGAAAAATTTTACCCTTCCACATCTTTCGGAACGAACGAAAACCAAAACGAAGACAAGTACGGTGAAAATAAGAGCACTACTGAATCCGAGCTCTCTCACGATAATCACGGTACTTGCGACGTGAATTCTGATTGTCGGTCATTTATAAATGATTCAGAAAACACAAATTCACAAATAGTGGATTTATCCGATGTAGGGAACTGGCCGGATAATCGGAATGATAAAATGGTTGACCATTTGATAACTGTCGGTCCAACGCAGGTTCAGCGATCCAACTTTCCGAAAGATGAATCCGGTCGTCATTTTACAAGTTCTCAGTATTTCAGAAAACTCCCAAATAATGAGACAATCTTGCGTCGTTGGCTGGTGTATTCACCTTCGAAAAATCGAGTTTTCTGTTTTTGCTGTCGACTTTTCAACAGTCAATCGACATTGAATTTAACATCCGAAGGATTTGATAACTGGAAACATTTGTCTGAAATACTAAAAATGCACAAAAATAGCGTGCTGCATAAAAAGTACTACCATCAGTGGTTTGAGAGAGAAATCAGGTTGAAAAGAGGAAATACAATTGATTGCGAAGAACAAAAATTGATTAGTCGTGAAACTTTGCGATGGAATAATGTTTTGACTCGTTTAATGAACATTGTTCTTTATCTGGCCGAAAATAACATGGCCTTCAGAGGTAGCTCAGACAAACTGTACACACCAAACAATGGCAAGTTCTTGGGATTGGTGTTGGGTAAATTCGATCCGGTTATGGAGGAGCATTTGAAGCTGGCAACAACAGGCGGCATTTCTGATCACTATTGTGGTAAGGATATCCAGAACGAGTTGATTGATCTGATGGGCGAAAAAGTTACGTCTGAGATTATTTTACGGGTCAAAAACGCTAAATATTATTCATTTATAGCGGACTGTACTCCCGACATAAGTCCTTGACAATTCGATTTGCAGATTTGACAGATGCCAATGTCGCTATCAAAGAGCATTTTATAGAGTTCATCCCGTTCAGTTCAGCTCTGGGTCACGCTAAAGGAAAGATAGAATTCTTAATACACGTTCACATTGGTTCAGAAAAAAATTAACACTCGATTTTGATTTCCTTAAGTGGGCGCCAAAATATTCTTGCCCAGAGTGTCAGTCCCTCTAACGCCGGCACTGAGCATAAGGATGATGGTAGTCAACCTATATACAGTAAGCATACCGCCATTGGCTCATAGTATAGGGCACCACCCATACAAAATGTGCTAAGTAAATATCTGTTTTTTTTTTCAGAACTGCTAGTCAGATTTTGTTTCCCTTCTCTACAAGAATGTATTTGAGGGTGCTAAACGTGAACTTTATGCCTATGTCGTTATTTACCCATAGTCCACTGTACCTACATAAGTACCCAGTCTCCTTTAGTAGACAGTATATAAGTAAGTAATTATATAATATTAAAATTAAGTACCTAAGTAGGTATTTTCGTAACATTTGTTTGTTACACAAGCTGTTTTTGAATTAACTAAGCCAACTTAGTGACTCCTCTTTACAAATTTTCTGTGCCCAATCCGGGTTCATGTTAATGTTTTTTATTATTATAACATTTATATGTAACACATGGAATGCGAAATAAATAAATTGAAATTGAATTGAAATGAATAAATTTGTCAAAACTAAAATTAGATGGCAGTTTCATATGCCTGTTTCCTGATGTTATTTCTATTAATTTCCTGAATTATAAAGATCCAAATTAGCTGCAAACATTTCCTCTTGCAACATGATCCACTGCTCCACTGTGTTGTTTATATGAGTTGAGTTTCTATTCAGTAGGTATATGAATATGACCGCGTGTATTACATTTAACATACGAGGTAAGAGAAAACTATAGACGACAGAGAACGTTTATATTAATTGAAACATGAATTAAGATGAAACATTTTTTTAATAGAGGGAGGAATACTACCCAGCGAGTAAACCGATGGCAAGTGATTTATTGCGTTTAATAAATAAGTAAATATAATTTGAACACCATTTTAAAGTTTATGGTTATGTAATAAACGGGGTACCCCTTCACCATCTTATGGGCCCAAGCCAACCTCACCTGCTCGTTGTCCTTATACTGAAAAACGGAGGGGCTCTGGCTTGTGTGAGTCAGCTGGTAGTTGCTGCACGTAAAAATTGGGTGGGGCTGTGTCGAAACATATGACTATTGGTTTTAAGTCCTAAAAGTATATCTTCTTTATGTGCCGCTTTGCTCCAGAAAATAACACTGTATCTTAACAATGAAGCCACATACCCATGGTAAGCTGTCAGTAGCATATATAAATAGTGAGGATACCGTGCGAAGACCAGGTGAAATGGAGAAGGAAGAGCAAGAAAACGAATACTACCAGAAGCTGGGATTGACTGCTCAGATTGTGGTTGGTGCTAATCCCTAGCGAAAAACTGGTCAACCTCAATTGTCAATATTAATACTTCCAAAGGCAAACATTAAGTCATACTATGGATGACAGGTGAACGAAATCTAACATTTTACTGTGTTTACTGATAGAGATTTCCTTTGACAGATTAGAGAAAATAATGCAAGTACTATTTTGATCTTATTTGTAAACGATTTAAATTGCTCGTAGTTACATGAACAACACACTAGCATTCACTGATTCCTAATATACCGGTATCTTCTAGTTTAGGAATTAGAATATCCTGGTGTTATGTTATAAGATTAGCATAAGAAAAATGTACTCTATTTGGTAGGGTGAGCTGTCGAACAATGACCCACAAAAAAGTTAAACAATCATAACTCCCAAGTTTATCAACATAATAAAATGTTTTTTGGTCCAAGTTTATGGAACTAGAGTTAGAGAAAAAATGGTAATTCAGATTATGTAAAAGATGGGAAATGACTCGTGTTCACCTCTTAGGACACACTGAACCCCCCTGGGGGTTGGTCTACAGCGAACCGGGTAGTACACAGTAAGCCCGAAAAATGAGATCACTATTATTAATGTATCCTCTTTGTACTTATTAGCGTAGTAAATAAGTTAGATAATAATACATTATTTATAAATGTGTAAGCTTATAAATGTGTTATTACTTTTATATACCAAAATAACTGGGAAGACTAAAAATCAACAGAAACCAATAATAACATAACTTGACCTAGTTTGTAATTTCAGTCATTGATGATATATTTTAAAGTGATATAAAAATAAAGAATACTCTATTTACATTAGAGTTCTCCAGTACTATTTTAGGCATTTACCGACAGTGGTGGTTTGATATAGTAGGGGTTATAAATAAAAATCAATGTAGAAAAGTATAGGGGAAGGGGTAAGGAGTCGATCCACTGGTAGAGCCTGGCAGTGGATCTTAGTGAATTGACGAGGGTTGGGTACAAGATACGGGTAAGGCACGGATAGGGGTAGGGTAGGGTAGGGTACGGGTAGGAGTGGGGTAGAGGTAGAGTTTACCTTTAAGTACCGACGTGCATTTTTTGTAACGTTAGTACCGACGTGAGGCCTGAGAGACCGCGTACATTATTTAGTGTTTTTAAAAGAAAGTGATAATTACAATAAATGTCGTTGTATTATTATGAAAAATAAAGGGTTTAAAGAAAGATTACGTATAGAAAGAAAATCAACTTTATTAAATTTAAAAACATATGACTAAACTAATGTTTGGCTTGAGATTTGGGAAAAAATACGACTATTAGACTTAAAAAATTATAACATAAAGAATACGTCTCTCCGAATAATAAAAAATAGTTTTTCTAACTTAAGACTAATATAACTTTTAGAAAAAAAATATAACGTATACGTAATTACTTTGTAAAAAAAAATGTCTACAATCGAACTACAGCTAAATTCTAGGCGCAGTCAGGGCACACTTGTTTCGCGCACTGCAAACAAACATGTTTTTTGCACGAATAGCACCGGTAAGATGATTTTCGTTTGAGTTTAGGTTTACACGAAATACAAGTTTTTCGTGTACTGTCTTCATCAACTGTATCTTCGGGTGTCTCTGGCTTATCAGAGCCAAGCACTCTTGCCAAACTCATTCTAAGTTCACGGGGCAACCTTTGCATACGAAATCTTCGCTTTATGTGCTCTAATGTCAATTGTCGAGCTAATTTTTTTATAAAGGTTCCTCTATCAGTTTGACCACCTGCATGTTCATCATATAATATATGTGAATTAACGGAACTTACATCCAAAATCCGGTAAAAAATAGTCATAGGCCAGCGTCTTGATCGGCGGCTGCAAGTGTAAATAGAACACTTCTTATCTATTTCATCTACGCCACCTTTCGTAGAATTATAAAAGTTTATAATTTCTGGTTTCCCTGAGTCTGTGTCTGTTCCTTCAGTATGATGCATTGAAGAAGCCAAAATAACCGCCTTCCCCTTCTTGGGCACATGAGACAATAATGTTGTGTCTTTGGTAAAACCATACAAAGTGGATTTTTCTGGTCTCGTTTTAGCAGGCAAGAACTCTGGAGGGATTTCTCTTTTATTTTTTTTTACCGTCCCCACACAGGTCAGTCCTCTCTGTTTCAATGCATCAATTAATTGTATTGACGTGAACCAATTGTCACACGTTACATTTTTGTGAGTGCCATGTAATGGTTTACTCAGACGGATCACAGCCTGTGTAGGGACTAAAAGCTTTTTTTCTTCAGCTGTCAATGTTTCTCCATCTGAACCTTTTCCACAATACACATAACAATTGTAAAAATACCCGTTTTCAGCATCACACAGGCACATTAGTTTGAGTCCATACTTAGCGGGCTTCTTCGTCATATATATCATCAAGAACGATCGCCCTCTGAATGGAACTAACATTTCATCAACTGTAGCATATTGACGTATATTATATACCCTCTGACAATTTGAAACGAATTGGTTGAAAACATTCGATATCGCAGCCAATTTATCAGTCTCCTTTCTCTGGGCTCTGTCAACTGCATTATCAAACCGTAGACAGTGAAGCAAGCACAGGAATCTGTTTTTAGACATGACGCATCTAAAAATGTCTCTTCCGGTACCATCAGTAGCAAATATTAAATCTGCGTCTTCGTGGTTAGACTTGAATACAGCTGTGTACATCAATAGTCCAATAAAAGCTTGCAACTCAATTATATCGGTATCTTTTAGTTCTGGGCGATCTTGCTTTATATATTTAGATCTATATTCTGCTAACTTCTCGTTGGTCCTTAGCAAAATCTCCGATAACATCTCATCATTTATATATTGTTTCCATAAAGAATAAGGATCCTTGCCATCATTTGCGGTCAAATTAGACATGGGTACTCGGGAAATAATATTGTGTCGTGGTGTTCTAACTGATGATCTGTTTGGTGGTGACTTAGACCACTTATATTTATTTTTTCCTCTAAAGACTCCCATCCTTGATAGCGGAACATCTTCATCTGATGACGAAGACAGTGCGTCCAGGTGTTTAGGTAGAATTTCTTCCGTATCAGAAATATCAGTGCAGGTGTCTGTGTCATGCTCACTGTGCTCCGGACAAAAGTCTTCGCCCGTGTCGTCAACCTCGGATCCGCTGGAACCTTCGTCCGCGATCCAGCTATCAATCACTCTCGCGAAATTTGGATTTGACTCATTTATACTTAACCGAGATCTCTTTGAATGCTGTGAATCTGTCACAGAACTATTTCTTTTACTACCTGAAGGCCCTGGTACATCCATAATTCACAATATCTGTAAAAATAACAGTTTATCGTAACAAAAATATATTATAAAAAACTCACGTAAGTACCGACGTGCGGTCTGAGAGACCGCGTCGGAATTTCAAATCGTAATTACTCACCAAATAAGCGCGCGACGATAACACTTCCTGCTTCGACGTCAACGTGGGCACTGTTCTTGCAGGTACTTAAAACCCGGGATCGGTATTGTGCGGGGAAAGGGGTAAACTAGCAAGTCAAGTACCTGTTGGGGCCTGTCAGACCGCACGTCGGTACTTAAAGGTTTATTTAATTGAAACCACGCGAACCAAGACGCGCCGGGCAGCTAAGCAGTAGCCTGATACTGCCTACCCGCATTACTTGTTCGAGTCACTCTAAACAAATAACCGGTTGCTGATTTATATAGATATTATAGGTAAAATAATTAAGAAAATCAGAATCTTGAGGTTGTACACAGTAGATCGATGACTCACTGTTCTTGCCCGTGTGGTGGGTAACTATGTACCATCTACTGATTTTAGGTTTAGAAAAAAATAAATCAACAAAGTAAGTAGGAGTTATGGATGTATGACTAAACAATGTTTAGATATTCAGTACACAAATAGAAAAATAAATTACTTTTGAAAGATGCAGTATTAAGTTAAAAACTAAAAATTACCACTTAGGATTTTTCCGTATTTTTTCGCCGAAAATCATAAAAAGCCCCGCTACGCGGGCGTTCTGCGCTGGAGCTCGCTGCCGACTGGAAAGCAGGAACCGCGGTAAAAACCAAGTACGATCACGCTTACTGCACTTTTTGATAATTTTGCGTTTTGGAGATACTAATGGTGGCTAACTGTGTACTACTGGTTCACTGTTCGACATATCACCCTAATTAAAGATTTTTATTTTATCATCAATTCAATTCAATTCAAAATTTCTTTATTGATTAGGACATTAAATATCTCGTTCAATCGTCAAAAACAAGAGGGGTAGGAAAGTAGGAAGGAAGCACACAGTGACACACTGGCCGCGCCATTGCCGCCAGCAAACCCACCCCATGCCAACCACGACCGGACCGTGCCCGACAATGCCACTCAGAGCCGGACCGCGCTCAATATATTATATAGGTATGTCTAGTATAATTAAGAAAAACCACCTAAAACTTCAGCAAGAGTAAGCCAGTCCACCATCATCATATATTTAAGAGTTAGACTCTTGTCGTTGGCGCAATCGCCACTCTTCTCTCCTGTCTGCCAACCTCTTCATCTCTTTATAATCCCCGGCGCTCACTTTTTCCTTCACGTCTTTCCAATATTCAAATCTTGGCCTTCCTCTTTCTCTCTTTCCCTCGACTTTGCCTTCGATTATAACTCTCAAAAAGTTGGCATGTCATTTTATTTTATACTATTTATTATTTTATAACTGTTGTAGTGATGAATTTGAGTATCTCCTTTTTACTGGAGGTTATGCCACAAGCTGACATATTCAAACCGCTGCCATTATTTTTTAATTACCAAAACTGTCTTGTCTATGAAAGATGGAGGATCTTATTAGATTATATTGTAGCAGATCGTACATAATTTTGTGGCAGATGAATGAAAATTCAGTAGGGGAACTTTGACACGGGGCCAATTGCTAGGACTATCCACTTTATTAATTATCTAGTATACTTTTAAAGCTATACCTATATCTTCTATAATAATAAAAATCAGTTTGCCGAATGTATGTACGTTTACACTTACGGCTTGACTAAGAACTTATATGTTCTTGGTCAAGCCTATACTATAGAGTTACTCTCCATCATCATAACATAGTAAACTAATTTTACTGTCATCATCATCATCATCATCATCATCATCATCATCATCATATCAGCCACAAGGCGCCCACTGCTGGGCATAGGCCTCCCCCAGAGATCTCCACAAAGGCCGGTCCTGTGCTTTCCGCATCCAGCTGGTACTTGCGATCACGAGGTTGCCACTCGAGAACTTTACTGCCCCATCGGCCATCTGTACTTCAAGCTATGTGCGCTGCCCACTGCCACTTCAGTCTGGCAAGAGCTATGTCGGTGACCTTGGTTCGCTTGCGGATCTCCTCATTTTTGATTCGATCGCGCAAAGAGACTACGAGCATAGCTTGCACGAACATTACGAACATTGCCCTTTGGGTAACAGTGAGCTTTTTATAAGGTCCGCAGTGAGCGGCCACGTTTCAGTTTCGTAAGTTATTACTGGCAAAGACCTTCGTCTTGAGACACTGCGGTAATTTTGATGAAAATATATGGAGTAGCTTCCCGAATGCTGCCCAACCGATTTTACTCTAATTTAGCCGAGAGATGAATGAATGAATTGTATACATACTTATCTTGCAATATAGTAATAAGTCTAATTGTAACAACCACTTAAAGGTAAACATCACTTTCAAAAACTAACTACGCTTAAAAAATTAAAAATATATAAACAAAATGTATACAAACAAAACTTCTATTTAACATGTTTGAAAAAAGGATTGAACATTGGTTATAATTGTATCGCACATAGAAAATTCATCATCATCATATATAGTTAGTACCTATACCAAAACACAAAAAGTTTAGTAATGATGGATAACATAATAATATAATGATAAACAGCAACATCGTGTGCATGCGTGTGTTAGATTTTATATATGTCCTACTTATAATTAAAATGACATTTATTAGTACAAACCTTTATTTTAGTAATTAAGCTACAGAATAATAACATAATGTGAGTATTTATAAAAAAACCCCAGTGGAATATATGGAAAACGCTAAATTAGGTAAACTAGAGCATATTAATAAATAATGTCTTGTAAAATATTGTTAATGGAGGTAGTGCTATTGTTTAGGACATTGGTTATAAAGTATTTAAGAGAGACTGAGCGAAGTGGAGGGGTAAGACTTGATAACCAGACCCTGGCAGATACCGGGACTGGTCGTTCAGACGATGATGAAGTATCCAAGGTTGTAAATTATTACATATTAGAATAAATAGAGAACATCTGAATTGTGTGTCAGAATTGTAAATTGATAATTTAGAAGCAAAGTGAGTTATATTAGAAAATATGTTATTTAGGATAAAGGAGAATTTAGGAAAAATTTTAGTGGACATTATTTAATCAAACAAAAGCATATTTGAAATATATTGGCTATATTTTAAAAGCAATGTAATCCATTATAAAATGAGGTATTTATTTAAAAAACATTAGCCGAATTAAACGAGATTTTATAAAACAAACAAAGTACCATAGGTAAACAACATTTATGCAAAATTCTAACCAAATGTAATGACACAATTATCGATCACATAATCAAATATTTATCCTTTAAAAATGGGATAATGGTATTACATACGATTCAATAAATGACCGATTATATAAATAAATAAAACTAATACAAAATATAAAGCAACAATAATACAATGGAAGTTTGTACTTAACTCTGTGCCGGCTTTGGGGCAAAAGTCCCTATCAGTTTCACGACTGGACCTTTATATTACCTATTTAACTGGAAATGTCATTTCTATTCTCATTTCCGGTCTCCTAAATTTAATGATAGATAGCTTACATGTTAAATTAATGTATTACAATACTTTTAACACTTTTTAACATTATTATAAATTTATTACATAATTAATTAAGGAAGTTTCTCATAAACAGTACTTAATCTGATCAAAAAGTCACAATCGTTCAAAAATCTACACATTTCGTTCTGAAGTTGATAAAATGTTTATAAAAGTATTTTGAAATATAATTATTAATAATCACGATAGTTTTCAATATAAATGTAACTTTAAATAACAATTAAAATATACAAAAATACCTTACGTGAGTATGTGTACGTGTGTGCATGTGCGCGTGTGTGTGTGTGTGTGTGTGTGTGTGTATGTTCATGTGTATGCCTATACCTACCCAAGTGATCACCGAAAATAGTGAAATCACGTTGCAATCATCGTCATTTACAGTGATCTGAGAAACTTTCGGACCCCGCTCAAAAAGGGTGTGCGGTCAACATGGAAAATATCGATACTTTTGGATAAATGCTTGTCATACTCATCTATAGCCCTATGGAGCGGTGATCCTAAAGCATAATTATTGCGCGCGCGACGATGGTCGAGTAGACGTGGCCAGCTGCCACCGCGGCGCGCGCGCTAGTCCCCCGCGCTCAGCAACACGTGGGACAACAGCCACGGACTATCCACCCCGGAGTGCATGCTGTCATATAGGTGTCTCGCGTCTGCCAGGAAACGTCTATCCTCCAAAGGGAGTATCCTGTGAGCCTTCAGAATAGCCGAGTAATCTCCATGCAAGACAAGTAATTTAGTCTGTTTTTAAAAGATTTTTGCACAGACTCCAATCTATTACGGCCTACGTCGTAGAGGGACCAGACATTCTCAAGAACGCTCCTGACATACGCGTAATATAAAATTTTTAAAGCTACAGCTGAGTTAAGAGGCTTAACTGTTCTGCAAATGAAACCCAACATTCTGATTGATTTTGCAAAAATTGACTCGTAGTGGGCGTTAAAGGTTAGTTTGGAGTCAAGAATGATTCCCAAATCCCTAATTCCACCGCGTTCCACAATTTCATTGTTAAGTCTATACATTGTGTTTACGGTGTTTGCTTGTCTCGTAAAAGGATGGTCGTAAATTTTTTAACATTCAGATCTAGACTGTTACGCTTACAATACTCCGACACTCCATCTACATCCTCCTGCAATCCTGCAATCTCCTGTATTTGATGGTGCTAACCGTGAACTTTATACCTATGTTGATTTGCCCATAGTCCACTTTCCCTACATAAGTAGTCCAGTCCAGTCCCTTTAGTATGTACTTTCGTAACACTTCTTTGTCACACAAGCTATTCTTGAATTAACTAAGCCAAACAGTGACTCTTCTCTACAAATTTTCTGTGCCCAATCCGGGTGGGTCCATGTTGATTATTTTTATTATTATAACATTTATATGTAACACATGGAATGCGAAATTTTGAAATTGAAATTAATTAATTTACCAAAAATAAAATTAGATGGCAGTTTCAAATGCCTGTTTCCTATTGTTTGCTGAATTATAAAAATCCGAATCAGATGCAAACATTTCCTCTTGCAACATGATCCACTGCTTTACTATGTTGCTTATATTACTTGAATTTCCGTTCAGTAGGTATATGAACATGACCGCGAGTATAACATTTAACATACAAAGACAGAGAACATTTCCATTTATTGAAACATGAATTAAGATGAAATATTTTTTTTAATAGAGAGAGGAATACTACCCAGCGAGTAACCTGATGGCAAGTGATTTTTTACATTTAAGTAATAAATAAGTAAATATAATTTAAACATTTTTGTAAGTTTTCTTTTATGTTATAAACGGGGTATGGGGCACTTTCACCATCTTATGAGCCCAAGCCAACCTCACCTGCTTATTGTCCTTATACTAAAAGACGGAGGGGTCTCTGGCAAATCGGCGTTTCGTTAAAGGATTATGTGAGTCAGCTAGTAGTCGCTGCACGTAAAAATCGGATGAGGCTGTGTCGAAACATACGGCGGATGGTTTTAAGTTCCAAAAGTATATCTTCTTTATGTGCCGCAGTACTCCAGAAATTAGCATTGTATCTTTACAATGAAGTCACATACTCATGGTAAGCTGTCAGTAGTATATATAAATAGTGAGGATACCGCGCGAAGATTAGGTGAAGTGGAGAAGAAAGAGCAAGAAAACGAATACTAGCAGAAGCCGGGATTGACTGCTCAGATTATGGTTGGTGCCAATCCCCAGCGGAAAATTTTGGTACACCTCAATTGTCAATATTAATACTGTTTTAAAGGCAAAAATTTAATCATTCTATGAATGACGAACGAAATATAACATTTTATTGTTTACTGATAGAGATTTTGTTTGACAGGTTAGAGAAAATAATGCAAGTACTATTTTGATCTTATTTGTAAACGATTTAAATTGCTCGTAGTTACATGAACAACACACTAGCATTCACTGATTCCTAATGTACCGGTATCTTCTTGTTTAGGAATTAGAATATCCTGGTGTTATGTTATAAGATTAGCATAAGAAAAATGTACTCTATTTGGTAGGGTGAGCTGTCGAACAATGACCCACAAAAAAGTTAAACAATCATAACTCCCAAGTTTATCAACATAATAAAATGTTTTTTGGTCCAAGTTTATGGAACTGGAGTTAGAGAAAAAATGGTAATTCAGATTATGTAAAAGATGGGAAATGACTCGTGTTCACCTCTTAGGACACACTGAACCCCCCTGGGGGTTGGTCTACAGCGAACCGGGTAGTACACAGTAAGCCCGAAAAATGAGATCACTATTATTAATGTATCCTCTTTGTACTTATTAGCGTAGTAAATAAGTTAGATAATAATACATTATTTATAAATGTGTAAGCTTATAAATGTGTTATTACTTTTATATACCAAAATAACTGGGAAGACTAAAAATCAACAGAAACCAATAATAACATAACTTGACCTAGTTTGTAATTTCAGTCATTGATGATATATTTTAAAGTGATATAAAAATAAAGAATACTCTATTTACATTAGAGTTCTCCAGTACTATTTTAGGCATTTACCGACAGTGGTGATTTGATATAGTAGGGGTTATAAATAAAAATCAATGCAGAAAAGTATAGGGGAAGGGGTAAGGCACGGATAGGGGTAGGGTAGGGTAGGGTACGGGTAGGAGTGGGGTAGAGGTAGAGTTCATTTAATTGAAACCACGCGAAC
This sequence comes from Blastobasis adustella, assembly GCA_907269095.1. NCBI lineage: Eukaryota > Metazoa > Arthropoda > Insecta > Lepidoptera > Blastobasidae > Blastobasis > Blastobasis adustella. Next base: position 4,289,745 of record OU026138.1, read on the forward strand.
CAAGACGCGCCGGGCAGCTAAGCAGTAGCCTGATACTGCCTACCCGCATTACTTGTTCGAGTCACTCTAAACAAATAACCGGTTGCTGATTTATATAGATATTATAGGTAAAATAATTAAGAAAATCAGAATCTTGAGGTTGTACACAGTAGATCGATGACTCACTGTTCTTGCCCGTGTGGTGGGTAACTATGTACCATCTACTGATTTTAGGTTTAGAAAAAAATAAATCAACAAAGTAAGTAGGAGTTATGGATGTATGACTAAACAATGTTTAGATATTCAGTACACAAATAAAAAAATAAATTACTTTTGAAAGATGCAGTATTAAGTTAAAAACTAAAAATTACCACTTAGGATTTTTCCGTATTTTTTCGCCGAAAATCATAAAAAGCCCCGCTACGCGGGCGTTCTGCGCTGGAGCCGACTGGAAAGCAGGAACCGCGGTAAAAACCAAGTACGATCACGCTTACTGCACTATTTGATAATTTTGCGTTTTGGACATACTAATGGTGGCTAACTGTATACTACTGGTTCACTGTTCGACATATCACCCTAATTAAAGATTTTTATTTTATCATCAATTCAATTCAATTCAAAATTTCTCTATTGATTAGGACATTAAATATCTCGTTCAATCGTCAATAACGAGGGGGGTAGGAAAGTAGGAAGGAAGCACACAGTGACACACTGGCCGCGCCATTGCCGCCAGCAAACCCACCCCACGCCAACCACGACCGGACCGTGCCCGACAATGCCACTCAGAGCCGGACCGCGCTCAATATATTATATAGGTATGTCTAGTATAATTAAGAAAAACCACCTAAAACTTCAGCAAGAGTAAGCCAGTCCACCATCATCATATATTTAAGAGTTAGACTCTTGTCGTTGGAGCAATCGCCACTCTTCTCTCCTGTCTGCCAACCTCTTCATCTCTTTATAATCCCCGGCGCTCACTTTTTCCTTCACGTCCTTCCAATATTCAAATCTTGGCCTTCCTCTTTCTCTCTTTCCCTCGACTTTGCCTTCTGTTATAACTCTCAAAAAGTTGGCATGTCATTTTATTTTATACTATTTATTATTTTTTAACTGTTGTAGTGATGAATTTGAGTATCTCCCAATATACTGGAGGTTATGCCACAAGCTGACATATTCAAACCGCTGCCATTATTTTTTAATTACCAAAACTGTCTTGTCTATGAAAGATGGAGGATCTTATTAGATTATATTGTAGCAGATCGTACATAATTTTGTGGCAGATGAATGAAAATTCAGTAGGGGAACTTTGACACGGGGCCAATTGCTAGGACTATCCACTTTATTAATTATCTAGTATACTTTTAAAGCTATACCTATATCTTCTATATCAATAAAAATCAGTTTGCCGAATGTATGTACGTTTACACTTACGGCTTGACTAAGAACTTATATGTTCTTGGTCAAGCCTATACTATAGAGTTACTCTCCATCATCATAACATAGTAAACTAATTTTACTGCCATCATCATCTTCATCATCATCATCATCATCATCATCATCATCATATCAGCTACAAGGTGCCCACTGCTGGGCATAGGCCTCCCCCAGAGATCTCCACAAAGGCCGGTCCTGTGCTTTCCGCATCCAGCTGGTACTTGCGATCACGAGGTTGCCACTCGAGAACTTTACTGCCCCATCGGCCATCTGTACTTCAAGCTATGTGCGCTGCCCACTGCCACTTCAGTCTGGCAAGAGCTATGTCGGTGACCTTGGTTCGCTTGCGGATCTCCTCATTTTTGATTCGATCGCGCAAAGAGACTACGAGCATAGCTTGCACGAACATTACGAACATTGCCCTTTGGGTAACAGTGAGCTTTTTATAAGGTCCGCAGTGAGCGGCCACGTTTCAGTTTCGTAAGTTATTACTGGCAAAGACCTTCGTCTTGAGACACTGCGGTAATTGGGACGAAAATATATGGAGTAGCTTCCCGAATGCTGCCCAACCGATTTTACTCTAATTTAGCCGAGAGATGAATGAATGAATTGTATACATACTTATCTTGCAATATAGTAATAAGTCTAATTGTAACAACCACTTAAAGGTAAACATCACTTTCAAAAACTAACTACGCTTAAAAAATTAAAAATATATAAACAAAATGTATACAAACAAAACTTCTATTTAACATGTTTGAAAAAAGGATTGAACATTGGTTATAATTGTATCGCACATAGAAAAATCATCATCATCATATATAGTTAGTACCTATACCAAAACACGAAAAGTTTAGTAATGATGGATAACATAATAATATAATGATAAACAGCAACGTCGTGTGCATGCGTGTGTTAGATTTTATATATGTCCTACTTATAATTAAAATGACATTTATTAGTACAAACCTTTATTTTAGTAATTAAGCTACAGAATAATAACATAATGTGAGTATTTATAAAAAACCCCAGTGGAATATATGGAAAACGCTAGGACATTGGTTATAAAGTATTTAAGAGAGACTGAGCGAAGTGGAGGGGTAAGACTTGATTACCAGACCCTGGCAGATACAGGGACTGGTCGTTCAGACGATGATGAAGTATCCAAGGTTGTAAATTATTACATATTAGAATAAATAGAGAACATCTGAATTGTGTGTCAGAATTGTAAGCTGATAATTTAGAAGCAAAGTGAGTTATATTAGAAAATATGTTATTTAGGATAAAGGAGAATTTAGGATAAATTCTAGTGGACATTATTTAATCAAACAAAAGCATATTTTAAATATATTAGCTATATTTTAAAAGCAATGTAATCCATTACAAAATGAGGTATTTATTTAAAAAACATTAGCCGAATTAAACGAGATTTTATAAAACAAACAAAGTACCGTAGGTAAACAACATTTATGCAAAATTCTAACCAAATGTAATGACACAATTATCGATCACATAATCAAATATTTATCCTTTAAAAATGGGACAATGGTATTACATACGATTCAATAATTGACCGATTATATAAATAAATAAAGCAAATACAAAATATAAAGCAACAATAATGCAATGGAAGTTTGTACTTAACTCTGTGCCGGCTTTGGGGCAAAAGTCCCTATCAGTTTCACGACTGGACCTTTATATTACCTATTTAGCTGGAAATGTCATTTCTATTCTCATTTCCGGTCTCCTAAATTTAATGATAGATAGCTTACATGTTAAATTAATGTATTACAATACTTTTAACATTTTTTAACATTATTATAAATTTATTACATAATTAATTAAGGAAGTTTCTCATAAACAGTACTTAATCTGATCAAAGAGTCACAATCGTTCAGAAATCTACACATTTCGTTCTGAAGTTGATAAAATGTTTATAAAAGTATTTTGAAATATAATTATTAATAATCACGATAGTTTTCAATATAAATGTAACTTTAAATAACAATTAAAATATACTAAAATACCTTACGTGAGTATGTGTACGTGTGTGCATGTGCGTGTGTGTGTGTGTGTGTATGTTCATGTGTATGCCTATACCTACCCAAGTGATGACCGAAAATAGTGAAATCACGTGGGACAACAGCCACGGACTATCCACCCCGGAGTGCATGATGTCATATAGGTGTCTTGCGTCTGCCAGGAAACGTCTATCCTCCAAAGGGAGTATCCTGTGAGCCTTTAGAATAGCCGAGTAATCTCCATGCAAGACAAGTAATTAAGTCTGTTTTTAAAAGATTTTTGCACAGACTCCAATCTATTACGGCCTACGTCGTAGAGGGACCAGACATTCTCAAGAACGCTACTGACATACGCGTAATACAAATTTTTTAAAGCTACAGCTGAGTTAAGGGGCATAACTGTTCTGCAAATGAAACCCAACATTCTGATTGATTTTGCAAAAATTGACTCGTAGTGGGCGTTAGAGGTTAGTTTGGAGTCAAGAATGATTCCCAAATCCCTAATTCCACCGCGTTCCACTATTTCATTGTTAAGTCTATACATTGTGTTTACGGTGTTTGCTTGTCTCGTAAAAGGATGGTCGTAAATTTTTTAACATTCAGATCTAGACTGTTACGCTTACAATACTCCGACACTTCATCTACATCCTCCTGCAATCCTGCAATCTCCTGTATTTGATGGTGCTAACCGTGAACTTTATGCCTATGTTGATTTGCCCATAGTCCACTTTCCCTACATAAGTAGTCCAGTTCAGTCCCTTTAGTATGAAATTAATTAATTTATCAAAAATAAAATTAGATGGCAGTTTCAAATGCCTGTTTCCTGGTGTTTGCTGAATTATAAAAATCCGAATCAGATGCAAACATTTCCTCTGGCAACATGATCCACTGCTTTACTATGTTGCTTATATTACTTGAATTTCCGTTCAGTAGATATATGAACATGACCGCGAGTATAACATTTAACATACAAAGACAGAGAACATTTCCATTTATTGAAACATGAATTAAGATGAAATATTTTTTTTAATAGAGAGAGGAATACTACCCAGCGAGTAACCTGATGGCAAGTGATTTTTTACATTTAATTAATAAATAAGTAAATATAATTTAAAAAAATTTTAAAGTTTTCTTTTATGTTATAAACGGGGTATGGGGCACTTTCATCATCTTATGAGCCCAAGCCAACATCACCTGCTTATTGTCCTTATACTGAAAGACGGAGTCTCTGGCAAATCGGCGTTTCGTTAAAGGATTATGTGAGTCAGCTAGTAGTCGCTGCACGTAAAAATCGGATGAGGCTGTGTCGAAACATACGGCGGATGGTTTTAAGTTCCAAAAGTATATCTTCTTTATGTGCCGCAGTACTCCAGAAATTAACATTGTATCTTAACAATGAAGTCACATACTCATGGTAAGCTGTCAGTAGTATATATAAATAGTGAGGATACCGCGCGAAGATTAGGTGAAGTGGAGAAGAAAGAGCAAGAAAGCGAATACTAGCAGAAGCCGGGATTGACTGCTCAGATTATGGTTGGTGCCAATCCCCAGCGGAAAATTTTGGTACACCTCAATTGTCAATATTAATACTGTTTTAAAGGCAAAAATTTAATCATTCTATGAATGACGAACGAAATATAACATTTTATTGTTTACTGATAGAGATTTTGTTTGACAGGTTAGAGAAAAGAATGCAAGTACTATTTTGATCTTATTTGCAAACGATTTAAATTATTAGTAATTACATGAACAATTCACTCTCTCCTACACTAGCATTCACTGATTCCTAAAATACAGGTATCTTTTAGTTTAAGAAACAGAATATCCTAGTCTTATGTTATAAGATTAGCATAAGAAAAATGGACTCTATTCGATAAATAAATAAATAAATATTTATTTTATATTAGTTATTTAACTGTCCAAAATTACTGGAGGTTAAACCAGAATCTCTATAAGCAAGTTGAAGAACGCAATAGTAAAAATACGTCACATATAGCGTTGCTGTTTATTTGCTTGTATACAAAGTTTTTTACTGGTCTACTTCTTACCATTTCAGAAGAAAGTAATAAAATAGTAAACTCCGTAATCTAATACAATTTCTCCGCAGTTACTTATATCTGAATTTGAATCCTAGTCTAATTCACATTTGAGTACTACCATCATTCTCAACACAATTTCTAAGCTAACATATATAAACCGCTGCCATAAATTTTTAATTGCCATGCTTTCTTGTCTTTGAAAGTGCTTACTAGATTTTATTCTCTTCGGTGTATTCATATGGAATTTTGTGGCAAATGAATGATAGATAATTCAGTAATGGAACTTTGAAGCTATCTATCTTCAATATAAATAAAAATCAATTTGCCGAATGTATGTTCGCTTACGCTTACGGCTTGACTAAGAACTTATAAGTTCTTGGTCAAGCCTATTCTCGATAGAGTTGCTCTCCATCATAACATAGTAATCTAATTTAACTCTAATTTAGCAAAATTTAAATTTCTTCGAATTAGAAAGTCGGTCAAATACTGCATTTCATATCGAACCTTGGCACTCTACAATAGACTGTGATGAAACCTGCACATTCAGGTGACTAAATGTGTAACCATAATCTAATCTGGTCAGTTTCCCCAGTTAACAGGGTCATGGAAATGAGGTGGCAGCCGCTAGATTATTAATTCTGGATGATGGACCCCTGGCCCTCATCCATTTTTACCCGTCGCAATAGCACACGCGCAGTGGACATTAACACCAAGATATTAATTTGTGGTATCATTCAAGAAAAAAAAAATTAGAAAATGATTATAAATGTTTCACATGAGTCCCGTACATGTTTTCGAAACTCATTTACCGCATAACTGATTATAATTAAACAAATGTACATTGCTGTAAAACTGTTAAATAAATAAATAAATAAATTAAATAACAAATAATTTTTTATACCCAGGGAAATAGAAAATTGAAATTGGGGAAAGATGTAAGTAAATACATTTGTCTAAAATCTGTGTTTGTAGAATGTTCTAAGAAAATCCCAAATAAAAGTTTAATGATCTACTTAGAACAATTGGCGGAACCTGGGCCCTCGCGTGCCGAGCGGGGGCACGACCGGGACGTAACGCCAAGATGATGATGATGATGATGATGATGATGATCTACTTAGAACAAGAAACAATACCTCGATGCATTTCTTTTTGTTAGAGTGACCAGGTATTTGACCGCCATATTACCAAATTTTTTTCTTGTTTGAATTGTTTTTATTATATTTACAAACAAGCTTACAGCGCGCCTGGTGGTATACTGTTACTGTAATCTTTGGGCATTAGATTAAAAGTAATTAGGGGGGTATCGCTGACATGTTGATGACCCTGTAAAAACCATTTCACCCGTTCCTAAAAACTATAACATAGAGTTTTCCAGTTTACGATCACAGTTTATTTTGACTATAATTTTATACACAGGAACTAACCGTGAAGGCGTCCAGATTATAATTATTAGAGAACACACTCCCAGGATACGCGTTTTATTCCTTAGCCGTACGCATTACAAAGGCTGAACCAAAGCCGCTCATGCGGACAGCTGGAAGATCCACGACATATAGAAAAATGCGGCTATGGGCCTGCGGAATAAGGTCGTGCAACTGCTTCGCACACTTACCGAAATATAAACTGTAGAAGACCGTCAGACACGCAACCTTAAGCCGACGCTCGTCTTTATAGATTAAAAGCAAGCAATACAATGAAAGGCAGCTTTATCGCCAAAAGCGATCTAGAAAATATTAGACTCAATTTTGAGTAAATTTACGCAAAACCATTAAATCTTTCTACAGCAACAAAAAGTGAGTATGTAATGTATAATAATCATGTATAAAATAATTATCTGAACGTCAATATCTCGGTTGTACCCCCGCGCGCGCGAGCCTTAGACCCCCTTGATCATGATCCAGGATATGGCAGATCAGGTAATTACAGTAGAGTGACTGACACCTGATCTCCGTGATCCTGCAAACAGGGAAACCCGATCAGATTGGATCCTGGAAACCATAACACAAATATTTAAACATTCAAGTTTCGTCACGATTTTTTCCTTCACTATAAGAGCATCGGTTAGTGTTCAACTAATGAACATGTTTGTATTAAAACGAGAGCTTTTAACCAGTATCTTGTATCTTTGAGAATTGTATGATCTATAGAGTTGAAACATGGGCGCTGACATTGAAACTAATCCACGAGAAGGTAACATATCGTGGTCGGTGTTTCTCTAAAAGACGTCATCTACTGATCATGTAATTTAACAGAGAATGCGAACGAATTTGAAAACTAAAATGGCAATGAGCCTATCATATTTTCCTTACAACTGATTATTCTCTAGTAAAGACCGTGTTTGGACAAACGTAGGACGTCCTGTATTAGATGGAGTGACGATCTGTACAAAACTGTGGACCGCTTTAAGTGGCTTGCCTTGGCGAGCCATAATATGTCTAGCAGTGGACTGTAACTAGCTAACGATAATGATTATCTGTTACTAATATAATTTATTACGTGTACATATTTAATGAGACTATAATATAGGTTACTGAGATATTGTACTACTCTTGTAGGCTGTAAGTACATCTACTAAATTTTTGCATTGTATTCGATATTGCTGGTACTTGCTGGTACTATTAGTATTTATTCCCTAAATAACTAACATATTGAAAATGAGCTGTGCCGTTGTAGTTTCGAGTTTGAATAAGCTGTGGAGCCTGTATCTTTTTTTGTACAAGCATAGACTGGACCCAATACATATCCTTGTAGGACTCCTAAATCTTCACTAGATTTAGGAATTCTAGATCTGGAAACAGCTTTATTTTAAAAATTATGGATGAAATTGTATTGCACATCTTCATAGTCGGGATTCCAAAAAAACAATTGAGGATATGCACCGTTCCATAACGGCAGTGTCGAATAATGACTTAAATAAATAAATAAATAATCATGGACAAATTCACACAACGACATCTAGCCCCAAACTAAGCAAAGCTTGTACTATGGGTGCTAGCTAACTGATATATTACTTATATACTTTTTAAATACATACTTATTATACATAGAACACCCAGAGCCGTAACAGATATTTAAACTTCTGCCCAGCCGGGAATCGAACGCGGTACCTCTTGCGTGACTGACTGCCATGTTGACCACTGAACTACGTCAGCTGGAAAACTTATAAAAAGACTTTAAATTGAAAAAAAAACCATACAATTTATATGTCTGTTGAAAATGGCTGACCTAGAAGCAATCCGTTAGTATCTCTATTCCAGGATGCTTGCGTGGAGATTAATATGAATAAGACTTAAACCTAGCAAGTGCTTTTTAAGGCTGACGATGAGGTCGCAATGATAAATATGCAATGTAGATCGCTGCTACTCATTTGCTCGTCTACGGATATTTTGTCTGATTGGCCTCTAAGGCTGCGACCAAATCATATGAACGAGCCGCAAATGCGCAGTTGCAGCAACGACTCACGCGCAGAGCGGCGCACAAGCGGCCCGCGAACAGTAACAGTAACTAAAATTTAATTTTTTCTTTGTTATAGGGATTTGGCGTAAGTTCCTATAATATATTTTTAATTTTGAGGAAGTAAAATAAACTAGAATGGAGCTGTAATGGTGATATCATATCATATGTTTTGCATTAACTTTCAACTTTTTGTCGTAGTGGGTAAGTAAAAAACTATAAAAATATTTAACTCGATATAATTGAATAAAAATACTGATTTTTAAAATATTATTATGCGTCTTTTCGTCACAAAATCGAGCTTAACCATGGGAAGAGAATCTTTAGGAAGGCATCCGCGGTAATCCGTAACATCAATTATTGAAAAAGTATAATTCCTTCTACTATTCTCTAATTTATTATACCGCAACTGAAAAGACGCACGTGTCAGTGTTGGGGTAATCAAATACAAATAGTGTCACGGCGCTCAAAACTGTTAAAACAGTTTCCGAGTCCCCAACGAAAGACCTTTGTCAGCTTTGCTTCGCCAACGGTATTACGAGTGGCGAGCTCGTTGCGGTGCTAAAGTTCGACTAGTCTTAAAGTACGAAACGGGCACCCATGTAGTTCTAGACTTTTGGGTATTGTATAACTTTGGTAATCGCTCTCGCAAGCACCTTTCCACTAGACTACTATCGCTGTAAGAATTTTGAATATTTTCCATTTTACAACACGCTAACACTAAATCGCACATTCATAAATCTTTATATAAGTTAACGTTTATATAGGCCCTTTTTGGAGAAGGTCATATATTTGATCAGTCGGGCGCCCCCTGCCGACCCTTTTATTCACATTCGCATAATTTATACCTTTCGTAAACCGTCTTTTATCCGTTCTCTCCATATTTTCAAACCATTTTAGCATACCACTTTCAAGCCTAGTCACCGCGTAATACTTCTTTGATGAGATATTTACACTCATGTATGTTAAGTCGTATCAGATATACAGACAGAGCTACTTTCGCATTTCTTATCAAGCCCTGATCTTGATCTTGATCGAATTTGGGATGAATCCAACGAAGGAGAAAGTGGGAGTCGTGTCGTACCAGGAAATGAAAGAAAAGCGGACGATAGAATAAAACTTTTATTAAGTAGTAGTTATATATAAAGATCAAAACATTGCTTTAATCAGTTTATATTTATATCTTATTTAGTTATTGAAAAGAAATATTTACATGACAAACATAGATCAAATAATACTAATATAAAGTATAGTTGGATATAAAGTATAATTCTTTTGTTTCATCTAAAAGGCTGTAAGTACTGTAATTTTATGAGATTTTTGTTGTTTTACTATTTAACAATTTTACGTTATCCAATTGCTATGTCACTGATAAAGGTAGAAGCTTGTCAAGGTTGATCATTTGTCTAACTAGCTATCACGTAACCTCACGTCAAATTCCACCATTGGACTTGAGACAATTGAACATTAGTAGAGAGTTTAAATTAATGAATAATGGATGAATTGTTTTATTGCAAATTCATTTTTAATCTAACTAGCCAGTCATTTGACTACCATCTTACCTAGTGGTAAGTGACGATGTGGCCGAAGGTGGAGTATGCCTGCCTAAAAACAGCCTATTCAGTTTCCCCGTGAAGGCATCCAGATTATAATTATTAGAGAACTCACTCTCAGGCTACGCGTTCCATTTCTTAGCCATACGCATTATAAAGGCTGAACCAAAGCGGCTCATGCGGCCAGCTGGACGATCCACGACATATAGATGAAATGTCCGCTCGGATAGCGTTTCGCGATAGCGGCAATGGGCCGGCAGAATGAGGCAACTGCTTCGCACACTCACCGAAATGTAACCCGTAGGCGACCGTCAGACATGCAACCTTACGCCGATGGTCGAGTTCATAAATAAAAAGCAAGCAATACAGAGAAAGGCAACTTTATCGCCAAAAGCGATCTAGAAAATATTAGACTCGATTTTGAGTGAATTTACGCAAATCTATTGATTTTTTCTACAGAAAGAAAAAGTAAGTATGTAATGTATAATAATCATGTATAAAATAATAATCTGGGCGTTAATATTTCGGTTGTTTTCTCGCACGCGAGAGCCTTAGACCATCATCATCATTATCCAGGATATGGCAGATCAGGTAATTACAGTCGAGCGACTGCTACCTGATCTCCGTAATCCTGCAAACAGGGAAACAAAAATATTTAAACATTCAAGTTTCATCACGATGTTTTCCTTCATTATAAGAGCATCGGTTAGTGTTCAACTATTGTATATGGTTGTATTAAAACGAGAGCTTTAACCAGTATCTTTTGATATTAAATGATCTATAGAGTTGAAACATGGCGCTGACATTGAAACTAGTCGGTGTTTCTCTAAAGGTCGTCATCTACTGATCATATAATTTAACAGAGAACATGAACGAATTTCAAATCTAATTTGGCAATTATCTGATCATATTTTCCTTCGAACTGATTATTCTCTAGTAAAGACCATGTTTGGACAAACATGGTGTAGGACGTCCTGTGTTAGATGGAGCGACGATCTGTACAAAACTGTGGACCGCTTTAAGTGACTCGTCTTGGCGAGCCATAATATGTCAAGCAGTGGACTGTAACTAGCTAACGATAATGATTATCTGTTACTAATATAATTGATTACGTGTACATATTTAATTAGACTATAATATAGCGTACTGAGATATTTACTATTCTTGCAGGCTGTAAGTATATCTACTGAATTTTTGAATTGTATTCGATATTGCTGGTATTTATTTCCTAAATAACTAACAGGTAGAAAATTTGTAGTTTCGAGTTTGAATAAGCGGTGGAGCCTGGACTCTCTATTTTTTTACGAGTATAGACTGGACCCAATCCATATCCTTGTAGGACTCCTAAATCCACACCATTATTAAGGAATTCTGGATCTGGAAACAGCTACATGTTTATTCTTTTTTACTAATCTAACCGCAAGCATACCCTGAATAACATAAAAGTTTGAAAATTTGGAAATTAAGTGTTTAAAGCCACATTATATGTGGCTTTTAACACTTCTTTGCTAAATTTAAAAAAGTTAATATCTGCAAACAAAGCAAAGTTGCAAAGCTGTCACCACAAAATTGATGATTTAATGATAACACTCCATGAAAACAGCAAGAATTAAAATTTTATAATATTTATAGCGACCACAAACAACGAGAAACTTGTCTTGAAACGAGAAAGTGTTACTCAAAGTGATAATAATGCAATAAACGTGCTTGGGCTGGATGTTAATAATCACAATTATTTTCTGCAGATGAATATGGCAAGTATCAAGTCAAAGCCAAAGTAAAAATATAGGTCCATTTACTATAAATATTTATTTTTAACTGACTCCAAAATAAGAAGAGATGCTCAATTCGTCGGATTATATGAGATAAATTTCATTGACTTCACTCACACGTAAAAGTTCATCATCACAACTACAATCAGTTAGTGATAAAATTTGTATTTTTGTTATTTTTACAAAATTGATTTGCAAATCTCCAAGATTGTGAACGAATTCAATAATTATCTGATATTTTTTGCAGTTGGATTTTGTAAGTATTGGTAAAATTCAATTCTTTAATTTTAGAGCCATCTCCAAGTTTTGTACATATTTAAAAGTAGTATTTACACATTTCAATTTGCAGCAACAATAATTAATTATATAATTTGGATTTTAATTCTAAAAGATGGTGAGTATCATCAACTATTTCCATGTTTACGAATAACTTCAGTCTCAACATATTAAAGTATATATATGACGGATCCGGTAAATAGCTTGGAATCATGTGGTCAATAGTACGGACTCATGACGCAGAAAACGGAAGTGGGAGTGCGCCGCCTGGTGGGGCGTGCTGACAGAGTCTCGACACGTCTTGAAACTGTCTCCACATTTCGTTTATAGAAAGTGTTGTTTACGTTTGAAAATAAAGTAATTTTAAAATTACCTTTGAAATAATAATGTAAATTACCTCAACTGCCTACATTATATCATATCGCTCTGATTTCAAGTAAAATTATAAGTGATGTGCAAAAATGAAGTGGAATGAATACAGTGAAGTAAATGTAAACCCTTTTTTAATTTATCTGTACGAAGATGATCTAATACTGATATCACCACCCTGATGTCAATGATCCTGATACACCACTTTCCTTGAAGCAACGACATATATATATGTCGGCGAGAGTGGTACCGAGTCAGTGAGTGGGCCTTCGGGTTGCAACATAGTGGGTCTCCTCAAGCAGCAGAAAAACAGATTACTAGGCAATCAGTTATTTATTACAAAATGCAATACTAATGGGTATGTAGGTACAGTCAAGAACAGACACGTCCGCTCGGCGCAAGCTCGGTAATCAGTCTGCCTGCGCACTCCAACGGCCGTATCCAAACGATCTTCGTTTTCAATCGGGAAAGATCGCTTGCGTTCGGTACTTAGACGAGTAGTGCTGTCACGTCGAGTAACAAAGATGGCGCCACTCGTCGACACGGCCATCTCTGACAAAGTCACACGTCCTCGTGTGCGGTATCTGAAGACAAATATCAAACCGAGTATCTCGTTCGGCTGTCCTGACAACAGTAGGTGAGGACCCTAATGCAAGTCATTACAAAATAATACAGACTACAATACAACTCATCTTTATTAAGTCTCTCTTTAGCAACAAAACAGTCAGTTTACATACTAACAATAATACCAGCGAATAATCAGTGTTTTTATTAACTGTTATCCAGATCATCAAGGTTCAACATCATACATCACAGTATGACTTTGATCTTACAAACATTAATTAGTACCGCACCAACGGCCTTTTTTTACTTACGCTACAACGAAAGTAAAGAAAAAAAAACAACATATCGCCGCACCAACGGCTCATCTCAATCTCTTTTTTTTTTTACGCCTCTACGTAAACTAGGATTTGTAAAATCCACCATTTCGCCGCACCAACGGCTCATCTTGCTTACGCTCCAACGCAACAAGGATAACTCCACATTACGAACCACTACTATGGTCACTCTCACAATCATCATTATCAGAACTTAATACTGACTCAAGTGGAACTTGATGCTCTGGTACCTTGCGTACCCTATCATGGGGGTACTTGTATGTTCGCTTAGAACTTAAGGATTTTAAGAGATACCTATCGTTATCTAGAACCTCTATGATCTTGAAAGGCCCTTTGAATTTGGGATCTAGCTTGGTTTGGTTTCTTTCCTCGTTTTCTATGAGAACATACTCTCCTACTACAAATCTTTTAACATTTGCCTTATTCTTATCAAATCTAACTTTATCATACATTGCCGATTTTTCTATATTCTGTGTCGCTTGTTCCCTTAACAAATCAAGATTAATTTCATTGACGTCATCAGTCGCGGTCATTAATCCTAGCGGTCTAGCTATCTTACCTAACAAAAGCTCTAGGGGACTGGATTTTGTGACTCTATTTACAGTAGAGTTCATTGCTAACTGGACTTCACCTAACGCTTCTTGCCATGATCGGTTTTCGCTGGACTCTACTGCCGTCAGCATGCTCTTCATCGTGCTCATGACTCGCTCTACCTGACCATTGGCGCGACTACCACCAGTTGCAATGAGATGAAGGTGAATGTTGTGAGACTCGCAATAGCTAGAAAACTCTCTACTGGCGAAACATCTCCCCTGATCTGCTATGATGCGAGTAGGCGCACCAAATAACGACACGCTAGATTCAAGAGCTCTAATGCTGCTTTTGGAATCGATATGAAGAGAGTGATGAAGTAAAACGAACTTGGTGAAAGCATCTATAAGAATGAAAACATATTCTTTCACGTTGTTTTTGCCGCTTAATTTCCCTGAAGCATCTATGTGCACCGTATGCCAGGGTATGTTTACCTTGGGAATCGGGTGCAGCTCCGCCTGAACGCGCCCTGAATTCGGCTTCGAGATTCTGCACGTGATGCAATTTTCAACGAACTTGCGCACGTATTTAGACATGTTCTCGAACCAATAATGCTCGTACATTTTTTCAAGAGTTTTCTCCCAACCTAAGTGCATTATTGATTCGTGAACATTATTGATAACCGACCACCTAAACGCTCGTGGAACTATGGGTAAAACACGTGTCCTACCATTCCTCTGAACCTTGCGATGCAGAATGCTAGATCTAAGTTCGAACGTGTTCCTAAGATCTTCTGACAATATTTCATTTTGCAGATCTGATAAAATCTTACTAATTTCAGAATCCTTTTCTTGCTCTATTTGAAGCCAATTGTCGGAAAGCTCAGCTATGGTGACACGTTTCTGCTCTACATGTTTTATAGTGCCGTCTACTGTAGGAAGAGGTAGCGGATTTCGTGACAAACAATCGACATGTTTCATTCTAGAGCCCTCTCTATAGATGATGTCAAAATCAAATGATTGAAGGTAAGCCCACCACCTGTGAACTCTCGGAGACAGATCAATCTTATTCTTCGTTGCTTTGACAGAGTTGCAGTCTGTTACCACGGTGAATTTACGACCTTGCAAATAGTGTCTGAAATGTTTGACTGCATTTACGACTGCCAAAGTTTCGAGTTCATATGAATGATACCTCGACTCGGGCGAAGATGTGCGACGACTATAGTAGGCTACAGGATGTTGTTTGCCATTTACTTTATGAATGAGAACGGCTCCATAGCCATCCGCACTGGCATCGGTGTGAATCTCTACAGGGAATTGAGGATCAAAGATCATTAGTACCGGTTGTGACGTTAAACAAGTAATGACTTTCTGCCTAATCTCTTCGTGAGTTGACTCCCAGGTAATGATGTTACCTTTGCCGCTCGTGAGCCTGTATAATGGAGCCATAATTCTCGAAAATTGGCAAACGAATTGCCGAAAGTAGGATGCAAGCCCAATAAATTGCCTAAGCTGCGTGACATTCTTTGGAGGTGGGAGCTTTGTAAGTGCGTCCACTTTCTTAGGATTAGGCATGACTCTACCATCCTCGATAACAAAGCCTAAGTACTCTACACGACGTTTTAAGAACGAACATTTATTTAGATTTAATGAAAATCCGGCTTTAGTCAAGACTTCAAGTACAACACGAAGACGCTCTAACCCTTGCTCTACATCTGACGCTACAACCAGGAGGTCATCGACATACGCAACTACAAAAGTGTGACCTAGTTCACCTAAAGCCTCCATGACTGCACGCTGATAAACCGACGTGGCATTTTTCAACCCAAATGGCATGGCTAAATATTCCCACTGACCATCGGGCGTAACGAACGCAGTCTTCTCTACGGAACTGGAGTCGACAGGTATCTGATGATAACCACTCACAGCGTCTAAACAGGTATACCATTTTGCCCCACCTAGTCTAGCAACCTGGTCCTCAATCAAAGGAAGCGGAAATCTGTCTGCCACGGTGTTCTCGTTCAGCTGTCTATAGTCTACACACATGCGATCTGACCCATCCTTCTTTTTTACCAACAGCACTGGACTAGAGAAAGGAGAACTACTGGGCCTGATCACTCCCACTTTGAGTAGTTCGCTAACTTTGTCGCGCACTATTTGTCGTTCATCTGAACTAAGCCTATATGGTCTACGTTGAACAATTTTCGTGGGATCTATCAAGTTAATTTTAAGCTGACCTGTATTTACACGAGATGTAGCTACGCTGTTCGAAAATGTCGACGAAAATTGCTTTAAAATCGCGATCAACTGAGGCTTGAATTCGTGAGGTAGGTCGGTTTCAATATTATTGAAATCAACTATTTGGTGTTCAACGGATTTCTCACATAGTAAAACACTGTTATTGCGCGACAATAAAACATTATTCGACGAGATGCTAACATCAAAACCCCGTGATAAAATTTCTCGCCCTATGAATATTTCATCACTAAGACAGTCATCGGAAATTACGTGAAATAATATTTCTAGACAAAATTCGTTAATGAATATTCGAGCTAAAATTTGTAACGTGCTATATACACTGTGTTGACCAATACCTATTAATCTAACTACATTGTTCACTCGTTTACCGGGAAAGTTTTTAGCAACACTCTCTTTAATAAGGGAACACTCGGCACCAGAATCAAAACAAAACAATAAGGACTTACTCTCGGTAGTAATCAATTGGCCTCGGGGACTGCTTACACTGCACAGGTTGACCTGATGCTCACGTGTTGGCGCGGCCGGCAACAACGGCGCGCTCGAACCCGCGCCTCGCACGCCGCCTCCGCTGGTTCCCGGTCCGCGCGGGCACTTCGAAGCGAAGTGGCCCGTCTCACCACAACGGAAGCAGATCACGCTCGTCTGGTGATTGGTAGAAGTCGACGTCATCGCCGTCGTAGGTCTTTTCCCCTTTGATCGACACTCACTTGCACGATGACCCGGTCTTCCACAGTCGAAACACTTTAAAGAAGGTCCCGTTTTGAATCGTTTAGGTTCAACGCGTTGTTCTTCGACCGACGATTTTCTCTTCATAAAAGCAGTTGCCTTTAGTTCACGTTGCAACTGATCCCTGGTTACGATCTCAGTCGTAAACGCCAACCGTAGTAGACGCCCATCAAATTTCGTTAAATGAGATAGCACCGTAGCCACGGCGATTTCTTCCGTGCTCATCTTTTGCCACTTAGCTGTCAGCGCGGTCAGCAATCTTGCAGCGTACACCGATAAACACTCATTATCTTTTGGGCGACTATTTTGTAAATTTATGAGGGTAGCCGCAGATGTTTCGAAACTATCATACCTGGCGGTAAATAATTCTCGAAATTGCGACCACTGCATTCCAGGGAATGATACCTGTGATAACCATCGTGACGCACTCCCTTTCAACGCACCGCTAAGTGCGATTATCAGCGGGCCTCCTTGAAGAGGGTTATCGCCAAAACAAAGATCAACCGTGTTGCACCAAGCGCCTGCGTCTGTATCGGGCCTCTCCGGGTTGAATTCTGGCAATTTGATATTACTTGCACTTGTGGGTGGTTTGATGGCCTCGATCAAGCTCAGCATGTTCTTGTTTTGAAGGTCAAACATTTTTCGCAGCAAATCATCATCAAGACGTGAAGGCTGCGCAGCTCCATCACCATGTTGTGCTCGAGGTGATCCCACTTCTGATGTCGGCGAGAGTGGTACCGAGTCAGTGAGTGGGCCTTCGGGTTGCAACATAGTGGGTCTCCTCAAGCAGCAGAAAAACAGATTACTAGGCAATCAGTTATTTATTACAAAATGCAATACTAATGGGTATGTAGGTACAGTCAAGAACAGACACGTCCGCTCGGCGCAAGCTCGGTAATCAGTCTGCCTGCGCACTCCAACGGCCGTATCCAAACGATCTTCGTTTTCAATCGGGAAAGATCGCTTGCGTTCGGTACTTAGACGAGTAGTGCTGTCACGTCGAGTAACAAAGATGGCGCCACTCGTCGACATATATATATATATATATTTTTTAAATAGCCATAAATCATTTGCATTTGTTTGTTTTCCGATCTTAGAGTCGGTTCACTAGAACCCTTGTTCCGTGATTCAGTAAAGAATTGTATTCAGTATTCATTGGTCCCAACTATTTATCCTTATGTTATTTCTATATAAATCTCAGGTTCCACTCAGAAGTAAGACAAAGATAACAACCAGATTGAAATCTGTCAGGTTGACTCTGTCTCGCTGAGAATATCTGTAAATAACGATAAATGTTATTGACTTATTAAGAAATTATTTACAAAATTTAAAAGAGTTACGAAACTGCGGTCCGCTCGCTTGTTTCTTCTCCACGCTTGGGCATTAATTGTCCCAAATATATACTGTTTAGTTGCTTTAGACCCTTGGCGGTAGCACATACTTGTTACTCATGTAATAGTTGGAGGTATTCCGACCTTAATTGAGCCCACGTATTTGCGTACGGCCGAATTTGGGGTCCCTAACAGGATATTACCCTATACCAGGATATACCCTAGAGAGGGGCTCTCATTTGAATAATAATATATAAATAATTTTTAAAGTATAATTAAATTTTAATAAAAAATATATATTGATAAATAAACAATAAGTATAAATACTAATAATAAATTAAAATGAAATATTATGAACATGATTAAAAATATATTAAAATAGATTTATGAAATTAGCTTTACCATTATGTCAATATCATATTAAAATAATTATTTATTTGCATGTAACAAAATGTATATTTGCATGAAATGAGAAGACAATAAAAGGTTTATTATTATTATTATTATAACAGGATATTTGGGATGCGGATTTTTGGAATGACAGATATTGCCTGGCATTAGTTTCCCCTCTCCGTCGTTCCGAACGGACGTTACCGTGACCGCGTAATACAGTGAATGATATAATAATATACTTACACTAGTGGATCGTGTACAATGCGTGACAACAAAATCATCCGAAATGACGAGTGATGCGAATAATTCGATCATGATAGTGAATGAACTGTTGACATTTATCCAAAATAAAATAGACACGCTTGACGAAGTGAGTATAATACAAATCTGTACCTCTAATTATACCGACGAGGAAATAGAAGCCGCTAAATCAATCCTTTTTGACGCTATTCCTGGAACGAGATGTGTTAATAGGAAGGGAGATGACAAGAAGAAGAAACACCTAACTGACATGCTGAAACTCCTTAAAGAAACTGATCCCGAAATTCATCCGACTTTCGTAGCAAAGGATCTCAACCGCCTACCTCCGGTGACCTTTGATCACGTGGATGTAACACGACTGTTAAAAGATTTATCTATCCTTAAGTCTGAGATGCAGTGCATAAAATACGATCGTGTCACCAAAGACGATATTAAACAGATTAAGGAAGAATTATCACAGCTTCACATGTCACAATGTACAAAACGTGCATCCATATCGCCGCAAGAATGCTTAAACTCGGCCCATTTACAGCCGAGGTCTGCACCGCGATCACAACGCACGAGCGCCGCAAATGCCACCGATCGCCACACTATTGTCCGGCCGCCGCCGCCCGCGTCGAGAGACCGTTCTTTACCTGCGCGGGATTCGTCCCCACGTGCGCACGGCGATCAGCTGTTTACACCCAGCTATAGGGATATGACTATCGCCGGCCGATCCACGGATCATTCACAGTCGCGAACAATTTTGGACGCTGAGGTAATAAGCATTAAGGACGATAAGGAAACTGAGTTTATACCCGTTATGCGAAGACAGAAACGAAAGGTAAATAATAATATACGCGGGACAATGGAGAACTGTACTAGATTACGTGTGGCGGAGTCGACGAGCTACATTTATGTGTCTAGGTTCACTAAAGATGTGACGGAGAAGGAAGTTAAAGAGCATATTGCAGATATGGGCGAAGAGTGCCGTAGCGTTACGCTACTAAAATCTACTCGAGAAACTTCGTTCAACTCTTTTAAAATAGAGGTATTAAGCACTAAAAAAGACAACTTTTTAAATGAGAACTTCTGGCCAGTCGGACTCGTATTTAGGCACTATAAAGAACGATTTTTTAACCGTCCCAATAAAAACTAAACATGGACAGTACACCTACTTCCACAAATATTAACCTAGTAACCTACAATTGTAAGTCGATAAAGAGGTCGGTCTCATACGTGAAAGATCTATGTAAACATGCTGACATTGTTGCGCTTCAAGAGACATGGTTGTTGCCGCACGATCTGAATTTTGTCCATTCTATTGACTCCCAGTTCGGATGCATTGCCTACTCATCGGTTGATACCTCCACAGGAGTTCTGCGTGGAAGGCCGTATGGTGGGATCGCGATTATGTGGAGGAAATCGAAGTTTGACAAGGTGTCTGTGTTGTCGACAAATTCAAATAGAATGGCTGCTGTCTCCGTATGCGTGGGGCTAAGATCGTTTCTGGTGATTAATGTGTATATGCCAGTGGACCATCCAGACAATCTTACTGAATTTACTGACATATTGGCTAGAGCGAGTGCCATAATTGAGGACAGTGGCGTGCAGGCAGCGTATATCCTAGGTGACTACAATGCGCACCCTACGGCAGAATTCGGTCATGAGCTTCTCAAGTTCTGTGATGACCAGAGATGGACTTGCACAGATATTAAAAAACTGGGCTATGAATCGGACACCTTCACATTTGTGAGCGAAGCACACGGTACGTGCAGATGGCTTGACCACTGTGTGGTCACGGATGCGGCTGCAAGCACTGTGGTATCGGCTGGGGTCACTTATGATCCTGGTTGGTCCGATCATTGTCCTCTCTGGATTACGTTTGACGTAGCAGTGGTTACGGAAGAGAAAAAAAATCCAATATGCGAACGTAAGCCTGATAAAGTTATGTGGGGTGTGCGTAATGCCTCTCAAATAGAAAAATATTATGTATATTGTTGTAAGGAGTTAGCCAAAATAGAGGATTCATTGCAATGTGACGACTGTGATCATAGTTATTTAAGTGTATGTTCTAATTCACAATATCATAGAGAATTTATTGCCAATTTATATGATTGTATAGTCAATACTCTTCAGGCAGGAGCTAGTTTGTCTGCTGTTGAGTCTCGGTCAAATGCAAAGGAAAAGCATAGAGAGGTGCCTGGCTGGAACCATGAGGTCAGAAGGCTGCACCAGGTACACAGGCGCTGCTTTGAAAGCTGGGTTGCGGCGGGTAAGCCATCCACTGGATATATATACAATGAAATGAAAGTTAGTAAGAACTGTTTTAAAAATAAACTTAAGTGGGTACAAAGGAATGCAGAAACAGTTAAACTCAATATTTTGGCTACACATAAAAAGGAAAAATCGTTTGTAAAATTCTGGAAAGGGGTTAAAAAGTTTAATTATAAGCAAAGTCTGCCTTTGTCAGTGGATGGCCTACAAAGCCCCATCGAAATTGCGAACATGTTCGCGAATAAATTTCGTATTGATCCCTTACCCATACCTGATTGTACTCGCAAAGGTCACTCACAAAAGAGCGAAAACTGCAGCGCACTGGTAACAAGTATAATATTCAGCATGGACGACGTAGCACGTGCAATCAGGACTATGACAAGGGGTAAATCGCCCGGCCATGACGGACTAAGTTTGGAGCATATTCTTGGTGCTGGAGATATACTTGTTGCCAAACTGTGTAGCCTCTTCAACCTCTGCCTAAGACATACATTCTTGCCGTCTGACCTCATGACAACTAAAGTTGTCCCTATCGTAAAAAATAAAACAGGAGATATAGGTGCTGCAAACAATTATCGACCAATTTCATTGGGCACGATAATTGGAAAAATCTTAGAGCGACTACTGCAGCCTTATTTGCTTAACAATCTCAATATAGATGATGCTCAGTTTGGTTTTCGTGCCGGTCTCTCAACGGATTCTGCAATCCTTAGTTTAAAACACGTAGTAAACTACTATGTGCAACGTAAAACGTCTGTTTACGCATGCTTTTTGGACCTGACCCGTGCATTTGACTTAGTGAATTATGGAATTCTCTGGAGCAAATTGCGCGGCTCAGGTGTGGCCGATAGTGTAGTTAATCTGTTGAGTTACTGGTACGATAACCAGACAAACTGTGTAAAATGGGGCGACGCGACCTCTAACACATATAGGTTAGAATGCGGTGTACGCCAAGGAGGGCTTACGTCTCCGGATCTCTTTAACGCATATGTCAACGGTCTGATCGAGGAATTGAGGGAGTCGAGAACTGGTTGTCACTTTGGTGGTGTATGTGTGAACAGCTTGAGTTACGCTGATGACATGGTTCTCCTCTGTCCCTCGATCAAAGGCATGAGAAGGCTGCTATCCATCTGTGAGCGGTATGCGCTGAGACACGGCTTAAAATATAATGCCCTCAAGACGGAAGCGATGGTATTCAGGGCGGGTGGGGGTCCGGAGCGTATACCTGAGATTAAAATGAATGGATGTGTGATTGGGATTGTTAAGCAATTTAAGTATTTAGGTCATATTCTAACTGAAAATTCCATGGACGACTTAGATATAGAAAGGGAAAGGCGGGCACTCTCGGTCCGTTGCAATATGATTGCACGCAGATTTGGCAAGTGTGACATTGAAGTCAAGAAGACATTGTTTAACGCTTTTTGTCAATGTTTATACACTTGCCAACTCTGGGCCAGCTTCCGGATGAAAACCTATGGAGCCATGAGGGTGCAATATAATGATGCATTTCGCATCCTCATGAGATTGCCAAGATTTTGTAGCGCATCCGGAATGTTCGCGGAGGCGAGGGTGCCCGACTTCTTTGCGGTTATGAGAGCGCGTGTGGCTGCATTTTGGGCTAGATTGAGGTGCTCTGATAACAGCATACTCAAAATAGTAAGTAATGACCTTAATAGTCCAATCTTTAGAAGATGGATGACTTTGCATTTGACCGAGAATCGAAAATGACATCAAAATGTTATAATTTTGCAATCATTATCATGTAACTTTTATTTAATTTTTTTACTATTGTATGTTTATGTAATATGGGTCTATTGCCTGGAATAAAGATTTATTATTATTATTATTATTAAATGGAGGAAATGAACCGTTCATACTACCGATATAAATTTATATAGGTATAACTCATAAAACTACGGAGCCCTACTCAGGAGTACTAATGAGTGAAGGATATTTGGTAGATAATTTATTGTCATGAAAAAAATATTCCTTAGTAAAAAGGAGTTTGAGACGTAACCGTAGAATGTAATTTAAAGAGCTTGCTGGCAAAGACTGTTGAATCGGACCTTCTTACCAACAGCAATGAGGGTATCTGACAAAAAAATAGGAAAGACCGGTATAGATTAGGCTAGGATCTAGAGGCTAAGGTCCGAAACTATGAATTTTTTCATGAACAAAGTTATTGTAATACACAGAATGTAAGTATATCATTAATGAAATTACGAACGGTGGCGCTCGCGTCGCAACTGACGAACGAACCCCACCATATGACATTTATAAATATAGCATATATCTAAAATAGCGTACACGAAAGAATTATATCCGTTATAATAGTAGCCGTTTGAAAATTGAAATAGCTCAAATAATTCGCTTCCCGTTCAGGCTTCTTACGGCACATTATTCATATCTAAACCGACTGGACTCCACGCACAGTTCATAGATAAACTTCTGCCCCTCGACTGTTTCTAGCGCGTCGCAAGGGAGAGACAGTTGACCAGACCATGTCCTTGCAACCATCATTTTAAATTTGTCTTATCCAAAGCGCCATTTTCTGGAGCATGCCTTAATTCCACCAACCCGTGTCCTTGTCAATTCTCTGAAAAAGGACTCGATGTTACATTCACCAATAAATTAAAATCTTAGTGAATGTGCGTACAAGGATAATTAAATAAATGAAAAGACACTTACCAGATAAAAAAATACATATAATGATGAATTGAATCAATTATTGTTGACCACATTGTCTTTTATAAAAGAGAATCAGGGTTCTGCCATATATTATAAAGGTTTCGTATCGATTAAAAATAAAATTTTAGCGTGAATATCGCGGTTTTGCACTCGCGCACGAGGACATTGATTCATGATCCAGAATTTGGCAGATCAGATAATTACAGTGGAGCGACTGCTATTTAACATCCGTGACTATGCCACTAGTGATACCAGGGGAATGTGATCACATTGGATCATGGTTACACATTTAGTCGCCTGAATGTGCAGGTTTCATCACTATGTTTTCCCTCACCGAGTAAGAGCATCGGTTAGCAACACAACAAAAAAGAAAAAGACATATCAACACATAACATTACATACAGACTGTTTCAAATTGTTGCCATACCACTAGCGTCGACTTGGCATTGCCGTGCTGTGGCTCTCCTAGTTGATAAAAGTATCTCACTTAGCATGAAGCCACGTTTCACTGAATTATCGACTACGAGAAAAGAAATTAAAAAAGAATAAAGAGAAGAATATAATAGTTCAAGCAGCAATCTTCATGCTGCAATTAGTATGTGGTGGATCCCTTCTCTTAGTGGCTTTAGTATTGTAGTAGATAATTATTTGGTCTGTGAATTGTGAATTGCTTGGTGAATTTTTATCTGTAATAAGTAGTAAGAAAAACTACATTTGAAATAAACAATAATTTTAAAGAACGTAAGTACTTATTAATATGAAATGTTCTCAAGTCATATTACTGTAATTAAATTTATTTACCATTATATTTAATTATAACTACTTAATAAATTGTAATAGCCAGTAAGTATGCCTTTCTTCTCGATCGAAAGTATTCCGCTCAAATGATCTGAAGATGAAACAAAAGTCAATATGGCGATTGTCTTAACGAATCTATTGCATTCATCGTAGACCTGGTACTTAAAATATCAAAAACAAATTCGCACCCTGGACAGGTCGCATCTTTGATGTCTAAGAGATATTATGTGAACCACTGACCCAACCGCATCAGAAACAATAAGATTCTTCGCGTGCGCTAACATCTGCAGTATCGAAGCCTATCTGATGCGATGATAACTGAGGTGGTTTGGTCAAGTGTACCGGATGCGCGAGGGTGGAGTCACAAAGCACATCCTACAAGATTTTAATACGCCCATGTATATTTGCTTCCAATTTTATTAATGTCAATATATTTTTTTGCTCTTCAGTTTGCCGCCAAAGTAAGTTTTATTTTAAAGTATTAGTAGTAATGTCACGATATATATCAGTTTATGTCCCCCATTCTCAAGATATTGAAAATATATATTTAAATATATTTTTTTTTGCTATCTTATATTTGTTGCCAATTTAAATGTGTTGAATAAATATTTTTTACATGTCTATCGATTTGATTGTGTGTCGTTTTGTCTGTTTAAAATGGATAAACTAAAAAACAACTTAATTGATTTTAAAAACTCGATTACCTATATAAAGCTAGATTATCGGCGAGTAATGTAGGAGGCTGTATCTTCAAAAAATTAGAGACCCCTAGGAAATTTGCGTCGAGATATACATATTTTTAAAACACGATCCCATTTTTGTATAACTTTTTTAAACATTAGTTTTTTCTGGTTTCAAATTCTGAAAGAAATTATCAAAAGAGAAACGTAAAAAGCTACTGATATCTTTTTGCATTTCGCACTCTTTTCCTCAAACTCGAATTCGAACAATGATATTATTTATATGATTTTAAATCAAAGTAGCATAGTAGGTAGTTATCTGCTTTTTGTTCACACTGGTTGAAAATGCTCCTTTTTATTCGTATTCAGTTTAGCCTATTAAATTAAATTAAATATTTTATATTGACACCAAAGCTTTAAGAATAGGTCAAACTGTTCTTCTCCCACACATTACAAACCTATTCAATGCCATACTTCATACAGGAAACTTCCCGGACGAATTCTGCCATTGCATTATTATACTACTCCACAACAAAGGTGACAGACATTAACAATTACCGTCCGATTAGCCTCATTTGTCATTTGTACAAAGTTTTTATAAATGTCTCAGAACATCGTATAGCTAAAACACTAGATAAACATCAACCCCCCGAGCAGGCTGGCATCCGCCCAGGTCTCTCTACTACCGACCACCTACATACAATCAACCAGATAATTGAAAAGCATACCGAATATAATATACCCCTTTACCTATATAAATAACATATGATTTTAAATCAAAGTAATGCTACTATGATAGTAATGATAGTAATGATACTCAGTTTAGCCTATTAAATTAAATTAAATATATTTATTTATCAGATCATTATAAAATCCACAATGTTAGTAAAATAATATTATCTTACACCACTATGATAGTAATACAAATATAAAAAATTAGATAAGTATGAGTAGTGAGAGTAGTAGCAGTAGTACTGGTTGAAACCCTCATCGTCAGACATCCCACCAGGCATTGAGCAGACAAGGAAGCACATTTACTTGGAGTGTCCAATTACTCGCCTGATGAAGTGTCCAACGATGGGCGAATCAAACCTTTCGCCTATAGATCTCAGGATACTGTTAGAGCCGTCCTGAATTCTACACAGTAAAGACGCCGTATTTTTACGCAGTATGGCCTGAAACCCGTCTACCTTTGCGTCCGAAAACATCGTCGAGGCGCTGCAGAAATGGGGGAGTCCCATCAGCATCCTGAAACCATTATTGTATTGGACGCGCAAGGTGCTCAGCGCCCTCTGCGAATAGCTGGTCCACAGGTTGCCGATGTAGAAACTTTGACAGTACGCTTTAAAAAGCGTATTTAAGTTTATCGAATCTGCTGGCCAACATATTGCAACGCACTGCCAGCACCCTGCGCTCCCGATCAATGTCCTCCTGGTCCTTAAGGTCGTCGGTAACAATTAGTCCCAGGTATTTAAAGACATGCACGCGTTTTAATTCAGTGCTGTTGAGTACACTTTTTCTACAGAGTAAGAAATAATAACCAGACCTGATATTTAGGCCTGACCTACCCGTGGGCGTCACGTACGTGCTTGTTCCAGCCAACAACTGCGCTACCCATGCTTCGCTGGCCCCTGCACTTTTCTCTGCCATAGATCTGGATAGACGCGTCTTGCAGTATGCTTACAATTTTAGCGTACATCTCATCATCCAGCGTCTATGCTCCACTACGTAACAGGCTTCTCAAACAAAGTCGAAACTGTTGTGGAAAGTCTATTAGCTTCAGTCTACTGTTACATAGTTCGTAATAGTTATTTATCTGTTCCGAATTTCTTTCCCCCCAAATCACCCCATTACATTTTATATGTTCCCTACTATTTAACTTAGACCTAACTACATTTATATTACACTCCACAGTAAGAGGATAATGATCCGACCAAGCAACATCATGGGTAACGTAGATATTTGTGATAGTACACCAGGCTGCTTGGGTGACGACAGCGTGATACAGCCAACGTCTACACCCATGCACATCACTCACAAATGTATACGTCTCTGAATGAATCCCCAATTTTCCTAAATCGGCACAAAACCGCATTTGATCGACAAAGAAATGTTGAAACTCATTACAAAATAACTCGTTGTGGTGCGCATTAAAGTCTCCCAATAAATACACAGCCTCCACTCCACTACTGTCAACCACTGCACTAATAGCACTCAAACAGTCCGTGAAATCGGGTAAATTTTGTACTGAGTCCGTATGTATGTATATATGTAAACTCTTTATTGCATAATAATTAAATAGAAAATGCGAAAAATGAAATTTTACAAAGCAAAGGCGGGCTTATCCCACAATGGGATTTCTTCCAGCCAACCCCATACCCTTTGAAAGGAGATCTAAAGAACGGTGGAGGCAATACAGAGCACTTATAATAAAATTACATTTATTTCTACAGTATTAATTAACCAAAACAGAAACTCAATTATGTTTAATTTTGAACATGGTGGTCTTCTAAATAAATATATAAATATAAATAGATATTCATATAATGTATACTATAGCTATACAATATAAATAAATACAATGTTATATATATAATAAAATAAAGTTCTATTAACTGCTGAGAAAGTTCTTCTTCAGAAGTTCTTTAAAGGAGAATTGTGTTCGAGCATTGTGAATGTCGTCTAGCAGAGTTTCACAGGCACGCAGCATACACTCGAAAAGATTTCCCATAGGCAGCTGAGCTATATGTGGGAATTGCTAGTTGGGGTTCTCTGTGAGGGCGCAAACGTGGATTTGCCGACGGACGGAATTCGAACATCTCGCGGAGGTACAGAGGAGCTGTGGGATTAACGATGATGGTGTGTAATAATCCTAATATGTGGCACTCTCTCCGTCGCCGTATAGTCAGCCATTTTAATTTGGTTCTGTATTCGGACACATGGTCAAATTTACGCAGCCCATAAACATCCGTCCGTCGGGTCCGCGGGTAAATTTTCTATTGAACCTGATAAATTTTTCTTGTTAGGTAAAGGTAGTTACAAAAATTATTGCTTAATATTGTATGATGAATTTAACAAAAATTTATTGTAATCGACTTTTCCATTTCTAAGAAATAAATCTTGGAAGAAGTTCTGGATCAACAGCCTTAAAGACAAAAACGGAGTAACACAAAGTGATAGATCAAAAGTGACAAAAATGGCTACGGATTTTTACGCATCACTGTACACTGATGAAAATAAACCTAATATCAAAATAAATTATTTCAAGGTTTCGTAACCGGCGAGGAAGTCTATAACGCTTTAAATAAAATGAAATATTTTAGAAGCCCCGGCGATGATGGCATCACCACCAAAGCTTTAAGAATAGGTCAAACTGTTCTTCTCCCACACATTACAAACCTGTTCAATGCCATACTTTATACAGGAAACTTCCCGGACGAATTCTGCCATTCCATTATTGTACTGCTCTCCAACTAAGGTGACAAGTCAGACATTAACAATTACCGTCCGATTAGCCTCATTTCTCATTTGTACAAAGTTTTTATAAATGTCTCAGATCATCGTATAGCTAAAACATTAGATAAACATCCCCCGAGCAGGCTGGCTTCCGCCCAGGTCTCTCCACTACCGACCACCTACATACAATCAACCAGATAATTTAAAAGCATACCGAATATAATATACCACTTTACCTTGCCTTCGTCGATTACTTCAAAGCCTTCGACAGCATATACCACCAATCAATATTTTTATCAATTGAGGCTCAACAAATAGAACAAACCTACAGAGATTTGCTTCAAATTATTTGCACTAATAGTACTGCAGCAATTAAACTACAGACAACAGGACCATCATTTACTACTCAGAGAGGAGTGAAACAAGGAGACCCACTTTCCCCCAAACTTTTTACCAGCACCTTACAAAATATATTTCGGCAAGTGGCTCCTGCTTTTGAGACGAAGGGCATTGTTATGAATGCCAAGAGATTAACTAATCTCCGGTTTGCTGACGATATTATGGAATTCGCCCCCACAGTTACCGAGCTGCAGCAAATGCTACACGAGATGAACATGTCAAAGACCAAACTCATGACCAATGCCACCAAGTATAGGTTAGAGTTAGAAGGGCGAGAGATTGCATATGTCGATGAATTTCCTTATTTGGGTAAATTAGTTTCCTTTCAGGCATGACAAGACAATGAGGTCACGATCACGTCGTATAGATAACGCCTGGAGGAGCCATTGATCCATGAAAGATTACATGAAGAGAAATATACCACTCTCCTTAAAACGGAACGTCATGGACATGTGCATTCTCCCGATACTCACCTAAGGGGCTCAAACTTGGTCTTTGACTAAAGCTCAAAAGTCCAAACTCGGGGTTTGTCAGCGAGCCATGGAGCGTAGCATGTAGGAAGTTAGATTGATGGACCGAATTCGAAACTTGACGCTGCGCTCCAAAACGCAGATCGCTGATGTAGCTACTATAGCTAGAAAGCTGAAATGGAACTGGGCAGGTCATGT
The DNA here is from genome assembly GCA_907269095.1 of Blastobasis adustella. Lineage (NCBI taxonomy): Eukaryota > Metazoa > Arthropoda > Insecta > Lepidoptera > Blastobasidae > Blastobasis > Blastobasis adustella. Next base: position 4,319,985 of record OU026138.1, read on the forward strand.
TTGCCGCATGACGGAGGAGTTATGGGCTAAAACCGTTACAGTTTGGACACCCAATTCTCGGAAACGACGTCGCGGCAGACCCAAAAAAAGGTGGAAAGGTGAGCTGCGAGCCTTCGAAAGTGACTGGTAGACATTGGTTCGTGAAGAGTTTAAGAATCGGGGGGAGGCCTTTGTCCAGCAGTGGGATGATTCAGGCTAATATAATAATAAAAAAAATAAGAAATAAATAATTAGAAATAAAAATATGAAATGGCTGTACATATACAGAAAGGCAAAGAAAATATATATTAATTTGGTCTATTGACTAGCAATTAACATTGTTTTCCACTAAGTCCAACTAATGTTAAATATTTTTATTATTTTTCAGAAAGCCGTTAAAGTAAGTTTAATTTTAAAGTATTAGCAGTAATGTCACGAAATAGATAGACAGATACATGAAAAGTTTATACCGATACGCATATATAATGTACAAGCTATTGGCTCCCAATTACATCTTATGTTTATAAAAGTTCACAAATATATATTGAGGGTAAACCCTAGTCAAGTCACATGTACGCTGCAGCAGCATGAACGGGTAAACGCTCAGCGCAAGTATTTTCCCACATAGCAAATCACTGAAACTTATTAAGTTATATTGTGTGACTGCGGTGTTATGTTTTACTGGTGGCAACCAATGCGCCAAAAAAGTAAGGTAAAAATAAACGAATGAATAAATTGAAATAGGAATTGAAAATAATAAGAATCATAACAAAGAGTCCGTCCGTAGACTGTATAAAGAAATCCAATATCCACGAGATTCAGGGCAAAAAACTCGTGGGGTTACCGCTATCGCACGAATTCCTTTATAATTTTAAGGTAAGTACATATAATTTTTGTATATGTAAAAGCAGTGTTTTTAGTTTACACTTTGCGTATTTAGAGGCAACATTTCTCTCGTTCCAGCATTTCATCGACTGAAAGCGGAAGTTTCCCCTAAACGCCACAGTTATATGTACCCTCATGTAGAGCTATCGTTCTTTTAGTGATTAAATCTTCCCATGAAGATATTCCGGCCGTCCATGTCTCAGCACGTCTAAAAATTAAGCCTGCCAGATGTAGTTGCCTACGACACTGCATATATAACAGGGATGCATTATTCAAATATGGAGTTAAATGACAATGCGGTGGTATTGTGAAGTAGAACCTGCAATACGCAATTGGAACCCTTTGTAGCAAGCGCCTAGTCCTTGATAGCACTAAAATACATAAGTTAATGTCGCCCACTCTCACAATATTTTAAAGATATACTGTTAATGCTGTTTAGCTTCCTAATAGAAGTAGATTTTGTTTTGCTATCTAATACCAACTAATGTTAAATATTTTTATTGCTCTTCAGCTTGCCGTCGAAGTAAGTTTATGTGAATAGATATTTAATGTCTGTAGATACTAATATTTTGAATAGAAAATATCTGATTGTTTGTCATTTTGTTTGTTTGTAATGGATAAACTCAAAAACAACTTAATCGATTTTCAAAATTATGTCACGTATAAATATCTAAAATAAGAAGCTAAATTATCAGCGACTAATGTAGGCTATATTTTATAATAAAGAAATTAGAGATTCGTAATAAAATTGCAATAATACGTGGGTGACTAGGAAAGTTTTGAGATACCCATTTCTATTATGTTGTAACGTTTTTGAGACATTATTTATTTATAATTTTTTCGAATTCTGAAAGCAATTTGGTCAAAAGAAACGAAAAAAAAGTGTTGATATATTTTTGCATTTCGCGCGCTTTTCCGCGCAGCAATGAAATTCGAATGTGAGCATTTTCATGTAATGATGGTACATGGAAAGTGTCATTGAAGGTTATTATCCGGTTTTTGCTCAAACTGTCCCGTGAAAGTATAAAATATAATAATAAATAAGCATTTATTATCTCTTTACAAATAAATAATACGTAAGCAGCTACTATGATTTTCAATTCAAACAAGGTTTCTTAATTTAAACAAGGAAAATTTTCCTCGAAAGATAATGACAGAAGTGGTCGTTCTGCGACTTCAGCAACGGATGAAAATGTCGAGGCTGAAAAAAAATTACACATAGATCCAAAACCGATCTACAAGCAGATAGAAAAAAAACTTCGGCGATAATTAAAGTAAATTATCATGACATACAAATAGAACAAGTTGACGCCTGAAGTGTATTTACCAATCATATTTGGTGAGTTGAATCGAAAACGTTTAAAACGGGTTTGAGATAGTCTAGCTAGCCTGGGTCTGAGATAGCCTTAAAGTCCTTATCTAGCTCCGAGTGACTTCTTTCTTTTTCCAAAAGTGAAACTAGGTATTGGATAGCCCTGAGGAAATCGGATTGTTTTTCAAACAGCAGTTGACGACCTCTCTAAATAAGACTATCGCCAGTGTTTCAAATTTTGGTTTGGATGGATCAATCGCTGTATAGAGACCGATGGAGAGAATTTAGGAAAGTGGTAATAATTTTTTTTCTACCTTTTTTACTTTTATTGTATCTCAAAACTTTGCTATACACCTAATAGATAATGATGATGTTCCTCGTTCGGCTACAGCGACTGCTTCAAAAGTCCATGTGCTTCCACATGGCTTATGTAGGCAATCTTCTTCATACAGATCCTTCATAGTAGCATATTGTTCGGGCTTTTAAATCTTCACGCCGCTGCGCTTCAAAGTCTCGAACTTTGGATTTAACCAAAGTCCTCCACTACGGTCTCTCAGAGGCTAATTTCTCCCACTTAGAGGGTTCTATGCTGCATTTCTTCATGTGACGCTTTAACACACCTTTGTATCTGAGAAATTGTCCGCCATGCTTACGCTTGCCTTATAACTCAAGGTATCAAGGTAACATGCTCGCACATAATTACAGGACGGCTTCCTGCTCCTATATAACTAATTCTTATTTTGTTGTTTGTAACTAGGATGTCAAGGTTTGTATGAAACAAAAAAGAATAGATACTGGTAAGGTAGGGTAGGTGTAGGGAAGGTGTGGGGTAGATACGGGGTAGGTGCGGGGTAGGCACAGGGTAGGCATAGGGTAACGGTGGGTTTCTTCCTGCGGATGTAATACACAACATCTTCATTTGGTCTGTAGGGCTTATGGAATTATTTCGTTAGAATTATATAACTTATTCTCATTAGTTTAGTAAAATCGACACTTTACATTACTTTTGTCCATAAAATATGTACGTGTTAATATTTAAAATCTATCTTATTTATTTTTAGCTTCAAGGCAACGATCATGTAAGTTTATATTAATAGAAGAATTTAAGTTCTGCATCCGAACCAAATCCGATAAACTGCTGTAAGGGTTAGTCGTTGAAGTCTTTCGATGCAATAGATATCAGAGTTGCGGATGTAATACAATACAACATCTATATTTGGTACGTAGGGTTTTTCCAATTATAGAGTTTATTCTCATTAGTTCAGTAAAATCAACACTTTACATGAGGCGGCTTTTGTCCATAAAATATGTACATGTTAATATTAAAAATCTATCTTATTTATTTTTAGCTTCATGGCGACGACGAGCTTGTAAGTTAATATTAATAGAAGAATTTAGGCACTGTATCCGAACCGAATCCGAAAAACTGCTGTCTGCAATAGATATAAGTTGTCGCGTAGCAAGATGAATAGCTTTGTCCGTGCTCAGGGTTTGAGCGCTGAAATATCTTTTTGATAATCCTAGATGGTACTGGACGTACTGGATGGTTAAGCATAGAAAAGGTTAGATGAGAATTGTGTAATCGATGATAATTTGGTGATTATGGTGAGATGTATTCATTTTTGTTCCCGTTACATCACTAGCTGGTCTTACAAAATTTTTTAACCCTTCAATTTTATTTATACTTATTAAATTGAGGCTCAATCTCGGGAGCTGATCGGCACCCGACTGACTATATATATTATTATTTTATATGAAATGTGGACTCAATAAAGAGTTGTGTATGACTCTGTGTTACACAGGGATGTGTTGCTTCGCCGTGGCAGTTCAGCCTACTCATGGACGCAGGTCATGTCACACAGGTTGAAAGATAATTGTTGTGGTCTATAAGAATCAATTTAAGACTTGGATGCCTTCATAAGGAAAGGCTATAAGGTCGAAGTGTGTGGTATTCTGGTGAGAGAAAATTATTGAGAGGAGATAAACGAAAATTATATTGTCGTATAGTGTGAAAGGAGTGAATAAAACCATTGGAACATGAAAATGTACACAATATTATGACTATATTTATTATATATTATGGAAAGATCAGGTTATCCTAATAAAGACGATCATGTATTGAGTAACAGATAGATAAATAAAATAAATATAATCATGGCGTTTATGTCCCGATTGTGCTCTCGTGCAGGAAGGCCCGGGGTCCGCCTTGACCATGATCCAGGATTTGGCAGATCAGGTAATTACAGTAGAGCGACTACCGTCTGACCTCCATGACTCTGCTACCAGGGGCACCTGATAAAATTAGATCATGGTTACACATTCAGTCGCCTGAATGTACAGGTTTCATCACGATGTTTTCACTCGCCGTAGTGTACAGATAGATCTGATGATGTGGAAGAATCGACTGAGGTGTTTCAGGAGCGTAGCTAGTGGAATAATGTGGTCTTTGCTCACGAGATAATGACGTGACGTTATGCATGAATGGTAGAAAAGGATCATAAGGATCATATTACTTAATCAAACGAATTGTTACGTATGTAAGGGACACCGCCATCGTAGCGCCAATTTAAATTTTACGAATTATTATCCATATCTAAACATTTACGGAATCGGATCGGATTAAGTGCGTCAACACTTTACTGTCCGATTAACATTGGTTACTAAATAAAATATTTTTGAAACAGGCTTGTTTTAGACAAATCTATATTGGCGACAAATAATTTTTTTTTTAATATTACTTTTGAAATTGTGAAAAATACATGCTTAAGAGGTCTAGATAACATTTGACCAACGCATTTTTTTTTTTCTACAATTTAGATGTAATTTAATTATTAAGTGCTTCTCGTCTACGCCTAGCAATATCTTTTTTTTGATACCGCTATAATTGAGAAAAATATTAAGGTATTAAAATTTCATTTGTGTTAACAGGAAAAATTAAAGGTAATGACGACTTACGTTCTATAAATATCATTTTAAAATCCGTATTTGGCAATAAATATAGCAATAGCAATAAGTTTGAAGAATGTCGCAAAATGGCATACCATAGCGCAGGGATGGTAGCTATTTCACTAACGGCAACTGAGGATTGTAACCACTTAGGGGTACATAAATATTACGTTTGTGTATATTTTCTTTCATACACATTTTGGCCTATTTCAATTTATATTATAGATATTTATTTGTTACTTGAATTTATCAGTTGGAAAGATTATTTAGAATTATTCTAAATATCACTAATGGCCCTGTGTAATGAATTTTGTTAGAATTTTATATTCCCTAAAAAAATGAACTTTGGGGTTCAAAGTTCCACCCGGAACAAAGTATCCCAAGTCCTTCATATTAGTAGGTAAAAATTATATAATATATTAATGATAACAAACAAAAAATGGCAAGAACATTGCTAACTTAAGTTCAACTCTGAACTTGGCAGATGATATCCTTATCAAAGATAATAAGAAAGGCATAACATGAACTATTGATGTACTTATTTACATTTGACGTTATTTCGTTATCTGTGTCCATTTCCTTTTATTTGATGGTTTGTCAGGTTTTAATTATAGTACTTTTATGTTTGATTTATAAATATATATCGGCTTTATCAGTAACTAAAGTTATTGTTCTCGGAACAATTTACCTCAAAGATGGAACAACCAGCCCCATGACGGGGTGTGCTGTTCATTGCCAATATTAAACAAAAAAAATCTTAAATAAAAAACTAATAATAATGTAACAAATACAACTACACATACATGTTACAACTAGAATAAATCCTGCATCCATTGATCAATGAAACGTGTATTAAAAATAACTTTTAGACCTTATGTTTACGTATTATAATAAACTCGGAACATTGAACCAAGCCTATGAAAGTGCTGATTATATCAAGGTTGCGTTATACTGTCAACTTAAAATTTTATGAATTTCTGATGCGCGTAATTGAAAAGGTGCATAGAGTGTAGAGATCGAGCCTTATTTCGTTCGTTTGAAGATCTACTGACTGATAATGATTTATTTGATTTGATAATGATTTAATACATTTTTATCGAATTTTTTATTCTTTCAGAGAAAAGTAAGTTGTCAATACTATTTAGAATCTGCAAGTACCCTGGACCCTGCATTTATTGACTGTTTTAGTGACCTAGTCATCGGCATGGATAATTATTACTGTTTCAACGTTACATCACTAAAGTTTTATAGAATAATAAATATTAGTGACGTGATATTAGAGCGCTTATTAAAGTTTCAGCCGTTCGGTTTGATCCACCTTGAGATTACGCTCTTGTATTCTAGCTGAATTATTCCAGAAACATTAGTCTTTTTATGGTTAAATTTAAGTAAGTTATAGAGACCCCAAATCGAAACATAGTCTTCACCAGTTTCGATTTCAAACACTTTGTTCTAGCACTCGTTGACATGTTTCGGAATAATACTTGCATGTCCGGGAAACGGCGTTGGTATAAATGGCAGCCCTTGTCGAAAACGACCTTAACAATAGTAAAAGAGTTTCTATAGAACAGTTTTGTGCCAGATCTGATCGAAGGCTTTCACCATGTCAAAGCTAACCGCTAAGGTTTCTTCCTCGCTCTTTATAGCGACAGCCTATCCATCGGTTAGGTAGTCTAACAATTATTAGATAATATGGCAAGGTAATACGCAGACATATCAATTATTTCAGTTATGTCAAGCTCAAGTCCGATCCTGCATGGATACTATTGCCACTGGCCGCTTTAGATTCGATGGAAAACCGCGCAAAGAGGATAATTTATGACCCGCAATTTATTAAAGCTAAGCTGCAGAGATTCGAGCACCGGCGTAGGGTTGCGCATCGGTCGGTCTTCTACAGGGTTGCATTTCGGAGTAAGCAAAGCAGTTGCACGACCTCATTCCGCCGGCCCGTTTCCGCCATCGGGGAATGCGATGTGGGTGACCGCTTAACCCTTATGTCGTGGATCTTCCTATTTTTCTTTATTATGCGTACGGCCAAGGAATGGAACACGTTATCTGCGAGTGTGTTTCCTGATCATTATAATTTGAACGCCTTCAAAGGCTGTTCATAGACAGGCATGTTCCATCTTTGCTTGCATTGTCACTTACCACCAGTTGACATAGCGGTCAAATGCCTGGCTAGTCCTATTAAAAAATACGACTAGGTTTCGGTCGTATATTGCATACAAATTGCGGCTCAGGCAGAATTATTGGTCCCACCTGTTTTGTCGTATCGTACGTTCTTACGTTAAATTATCGTGAAACGCCATTTACCACCCTAAAATCATATCACGTACATGAACACACCAAGATTGAGGGTTGTTTGATGGTCTTATGCCGAGCGTATGGCCGTACGGTCGCAATCAATACGACAATATGTGTTATTTATGTTATGTTTACAAGGGTGTAATTTGAAGTTGGACGCGTGGTGTCTGGCAAAGTTCCGCTCTCGTGGAAGAGGCTGTAAGACTGCCGTGGACTGTTATGGGCAATGACTACAATGATAAATCTCATTGTTCGAACACCTTAATAATTCTATTGTTTGCAGAAATAAAAATAATTCGTAAGGACTACATTATTTGCAAGAATAAAAGGAGTAAATCATTTCATATTGTGTATTTTCTTTAACGGTAGACATTAGGTTTATTTAAGAAATAAATTTATATCGTTATTTTTTTACAGGACAAGAAGAAATCCAAAAATAGTAGTATAGTTATAGAAGTATGTACCTACATCATATATTTTTTTATATAATCAGTTTTTTATTGTGATAATCGAAAGAAACAAAATCAAAAACGTTAATTTCTTTGCCAGGGGTGCGACAATTGCAAGGTAAGCATTGATTTTTACAAAACAAGTGTAAAAGCTAAATAATTCTAAAATATTACACTATTTACAATAATAATCAATCTTATCTGCCTCGTTCACAGATTCGAATCAATAAATAAATATATCTATCTTTATTTGTATGGGATACACGGTACCATCTTTCAAACGTCATAATAATAATAATAATTTTGTAACATTACCAATATTCATTGACCAAATAATAAATACCTATACGCCTCGGCATCATCGAGCCAACAACGGTTTGTTCTAGGCATGATCGTTGCATAATCAGTAATAAAAATAAATATAATCAAAGTAGCTTGGAGAGTAGGAAGACTTATTTATATAGATAATACATTGCATATACAGAATATACAAAGCTAAAGCTACAATAAACGAATTTAAAAAATTGAATTTGATATTTTGCTTTCTTGTAGGATACCTTTTTTGTTTATTTTTATGTACATTAAAATAATAATAATAATAAATAAAAACAAAGCCTATGCCTGTATTATCTACTTTGAATGATTGTTAATAAATCAAAAGACATGCATTACTTGACATTTTTATAGATTGTAGTAAGTAAATTTTTAACTAATTCTTTATTTAAAATTGAAAACCGTTTGACTCAGGGCGAGCGATTCAAATATGGAGGTCCACTATTTTTGAACCGCTTTCTCGCCTTCAGTCGAATGGTTTTCAGTTTTAATTTTCGAGAGGAAAAAAATTATTTCTTTAAAATTACAATGGAAATAGAGTAAGCGAAATTGAAGAAAATCAGCTTTATGTATGAAAATATTGAATTTTTCATGCTGAAAATTCAATTATTTCTGTTCGGCTCGATTCAAGCAGTTCAAATATATGGCCACTAAAAGATGCTTAGTCGGCGTATAGACGTTACTGGGGCCCTATTTTTGAAAGCACTCGTATCCCCGCGATCGCTCGCGCGCGTTAGATCGATATCTCTCACACTCGTGGTAAAGTGCTAGAGATAGAAAAGACGAGCATTAGAAGGCGCTTGCGTGGATGCGAGCGGTTCAAAAACAGGGTCTCTCCGTTTACGAGGTTACGTACAACGTGCGTGCAGTGAATGACGGTGACGGGAATGTGCCGGTAATTTTCCGTTGAGTTATAATTTGCGATCGCCCTTAGTTGGAAAAAAATGTTTTGTGGGTCTCCTTAACATCTACTATCACTACAAAGTGGAATATTTCTTGTACTCGATGACGTAGGATAACCTACGTCACCATCATACTCAATTAATTTCAATTCGTTTATTGCGTTTCCATGTGTCAGTAAATACAAGGCCTTAAGTATATAGTATATGCTATACTTTTCCTCCTCCTGCCCTCGCGTCGTGAGCCATTGGCTCTCACATTTAGCTCAGCGATATCAAATATTTGGCTCGGGACTTCTTTCACGGCATCATCCACTGACAGCACTCACAGTGACAGATAGACAACCAGCGGCGCTAACATCGCGGAGTTCCCTTTCTTTTCTTTTTTATGGTCTGTGGTGGTGGTGCCGCGGCGCTTGAGCATTTTATTTTATTTATGTACAATTATTGTAATGTTTAATATTAAGACATTCATGAGCGTTTGTAAAAAACCTAAACTGAATAAATATGATTTGATTTGATTTGATTTCCTGATATCGGAATTTCACATTTACGTGTATCTCGCAGATATTAATTACTACAACACTGTCTAAACCTACCCTGACACCGGCAGGCTTAGGTGATGCCGGAGGTTCCGTGGAAGGTCCAGGAAACAATGGGCTGAGCCGGATGCGAGCCACGGCCTGAGATAGCTTAAGAACGGTTAAAGTGAAGGACTGGCATAAGCCAGAATAGATTCTAAGATAGTAATGATGATTAACTACAACATTTTAATTCAGATAGAAATGGTACGTATAGTCAGAACTTCATTATTTCTTGCGGTTGATACAAATATTACCCTTTTTTGGAATTGTAAGTATTTGCCGTACTTCTACAAAAGTATCTATCAATATTTCAAAATGTGATAAGATTACTATTAGATTATTCAGTACGGGGCCGACAAATAATTCCAACTTACAATCAGATTAACCCGGGACATGGTGGATTGGTCAAAATAACCCCGCTTATTTTAGATTACTTATAGTTTAGAAACTATAATAGCAACATCGCTGTTCTTCTCAGTAGCTGGAGTTGACACGGACTCAGACGAGGGCCGCTCACGCTATAAACAATACGATCTAAAAATTTAAAAACTGCCATTTTGACCCCTCTCTGTAGTTTATGTACCAATGTTCTCCCGTTGTAATTTTCATTACATTTCCTATGTAATTTGTATTTTGCAAATTTATTTAAAATTTTATTATTTATTTTACAATATAAAATATTAGAGTCTATTAATACATCATTATTAATAGTCTCTAATATTGTATATTCAAAATTCAAGTATGTATACTTAAAAGTTTTAAATCAAATTAGGCTAGGTAAAGAAAACTACCTTGATTATTGTCAGTGCTTTTATAGAACCTTTATTACAGTGATTAAAAATATTACAGATTTTAACAAAACTTTGTAATATCCTTCTAAAAATAATTATAATCCCTTTTTAAAAAACGTAGATATCCTAGGTTAAATATAGGGTCTAAATGACCGCTCCCCCACGTCCGTGTAACCCCCTCGATGGTTTAGATGGTTGGATGGTTTGGATGGTTGGGGGTATTTTCTACCCCCTTTCGGCGGCTTTCGATTGTGGTGCACTTTTAACCTGGCGTCTGTATGGTGGAAAATCAGTACAAGGACCGTATGGTGGGTCAATATAACCCGGATTTTGAAAATGGTTTCATCATCATCTCGGCGCTATGTCCCGGTTGCGCTCTCGCGCGGCACGCGAGGGTCCGGGGTCCGCCTTCCTACTCTTACTAGCCCACTTTGCTCGGTCATCAGCATCCTTAGTGGTGAGCTTGTTGGCACGCATGTCATTCTTGAGGACGTCAAGCCATCGCCTAGCGGGGGTGGCATGGCCAGACATTTGTTCCCACGTATTCTGCCGGTCTGCGCAAGACGTGGCCATACCATCGAAGGCGGTACTCTTGCAGCTTATCTGCGATAAGACGGACGCCAAGGCTACCTCGAATGTGGGCGTTTCGAACGCTATCCTTTCGTGAAACTCCACACATCCACCGCAGCATCTTCATTTCCGTGACGCGCAGCTCTTGTTTATGTCGCTCTAGTAGGGGCCAAGTCTCGCTGTCGTATAGGAGAGCAGGTCTAATGATGGTCTTATAGACCTGTCCCTTCAGCTTTATCGGCATTTTAGGGTCGCAAAGGACACCTGTTACCTCCCGCCATTTGGCCTAAGTTGCGGATATTCGGGCTTTGTAGTCGCTGTCGATGTCGCCGGTCGCACTAAGTACAGATCTCAGGTACCTGGCCTGATTTGTGCGCTTGACTTCATCTTTCCTATGCGCAAGGGCAGGGGATCTGCACTGTTGTAGGCCATGTACTCTGTCTTCGCCACATTTATCTTCAGACCGCCGTTCTCAATCGATTCCTTCCACTTATTTACACGTTGGACTAGTCGCTCCTTGTCCGAGTCTATCAGCGCGATATCGTCAGCATACATGAGAAGCCACGGGGGCAGCTCATGGTAGTCTCGTATGCTGTCTGACAGTACGTCTAATATCACGTTGAATAGAAGTCGGCTGAGCACAGAACCCTGATGTACCACAACGGTAATAGGGAACGGGTTGGTGTCACCAACAGCAGTCCTCACTATTGAATCGGAATCGCGGTACATGTCTCGGATAATGTCAATATAGGCCTCGGGCACCAACTTGGATCGCAATGCTCACCAGATCATCTCCCGAGGGACACAGTCAAAGGCCTTCTGCATGTCCAGAAACAGGAAATGCAGTGGCGTATTCTTTGATATGTATCCCTCCATGAGAGTTCTAAGGGCAAATACAGGGTCCATGGTCCCACAACCCGGCCGAAACCCATACTGACATTCCGAGATTGTACACTCCCGTCGGATCCGTGCGTCAACAATGCGTTCGAAGAGCTTCATGGTGTGAGACATCACCTTTATACCGCGGTAGTTAGTGCACTCCCGCACTGAGCATTTACCCTTGTAGACTGGAGTAATTATACTCAGCCTCCATTGGTTGGGTATCTTCCAGGTAAGGAGGATGCGGTTATAAAGGTTGAATTCTTTTTTAAATTAAATTTTAAAAAGGGTTTTATTCTTACTATTTCAATTAATTTTTGAGAATGATAAATTAAATCAGTTTAAGTGATGTTCAAGTTACTATATTTTGTTGAAAATCAATAAAAAACCATACAATATTAGGAACATGTTATTAATTTACGAAAGCTCTATAAAATCTATAACAAAATATTTATCCTCTGTAATCTTACTAATTAATAAACAAGATTATAACTTTTTAATTTTTTTTTTAAAAGTTTGGTATTCCTATTGTGAGGTCTTTATGAAACTTTATGGTAAATTTAACGGAAATTGTAAAACTAATCACAATCAGCATATACATTTGCATATCCACCATAGTAAGAAATTATGTAGTCTTGACAGACAACTTCTTACAATTTAGACAGGCAGGATATATTTGGCACCATTTTTGAACTCCGTGAATTTCAATAGGTGACTTCTCAGAAGGTTCTCCAGTAAATTATCTTATTGTCTTGCGCATCTCTCTAGGCAAACGAAAGATATATTTGCAGGCGTCTAAGTGATCGTTTAGAATTATCTTCTAAGCCGAGTAAACCAGTAAAAATACAGTCTTTTTGTCTTTTATTTTTTCGAACAGTACCCACACTTGTCAAATTATGGTCCTTGAGAAGGAGTAGCATTAGCTCGTGACTAGTAAACCAATTATCAAATAAATAAATGCACAAAGTAATTGGCACAAAAAGGTTACTTCGAATGTATGGTTAGGTCATATTTACCCCGTTTGATTTTTTACCGCTTGTAACTCCTTGTACAGGCGCGCATCGTCTGAGCTGATACTAGAATCGAAAGAGAACGGGTATTAACTGCAGCTACTGAAAAGCACGGCAACTTCAAATTATTACTTTAAAAAATAAGCGCGTTTAAAAATGTGGCGGGCCATTATGACCCAACCTGAAAGATTAACCCGGGTTAACAATAATAACAGTAAATAATAAAAAATATCCTTTACTTTGATGAAACTACGCTGGGAATCAGTCTCGGCATAGTTTCATTCAAAATATGGTATTGTTTTAATATAACCTATGTACCACTAATATTTTAAATATGAAGGTAAAATCTTTACATTTAAAAATGGGTAAAAATGTGTAGCAGCTACGAAATATCCCGTAGCTGTACCTAACAGCATGTTTGTACCAACATTTTTTTCTAATTCTTTCTCACAAAATGTCAACCCGTTTCACATTGCGTATTTATTTTTTCAGGTGAAGCCCGGGAAGAAAGATAAAGTAATTATTGCAGACGTTTTACCATAATTACTCGTAGGCTGAAGTTCAGTTGTGAGTTGTGAAACATCACAGCTCATTTTTCTTTCCAATTCAATAAATAATAACTAATTCTCAAAATTAGAAACACGCAAATTGTAGTCAAAACTGTTAGTCGTTTATAGTTTCTTCTACGCATGCACATTTTATAAAGTAGACATTTGGACCGCAGACCAATTTTTAAGTGGGTAAGATGTCACTTTGAGTTCTTGGGCGACCGTATATGTCAGTGTGTAGGTATTGTCAGCTGGCTATACCAGTGATTATTTACGAAACAGAGATGTTTATTATGAGCCTCATTAGAAAGCTTACAAGTGTGTGGTGAAAAGAGCCATGCTCGGTGTTTCCCTACGTGTCAGGATTCCGTACCAGGACTAATGAATGAATGAATGAATGAATGAATGAATGAATGAATGAATTTTTTTATTTCAAGTACCTGTACTCATATTCGGTTAGTATTAACTTAAAATTAGGATAGTAACAAATTCGTTATAATGTTTTAAATATTTATACATATATCAACTGTCATAAATATTTTATATTAAAAAATGTCATAAATCAAAAATTAAATGTCATAAATCATAAATTAAATAACAACTTGCTGCCAACCATGTTTGATGACGTGAACCATACAACTCTCATTTATGTATTGGCAGTCTAATCGACCTGCTAACATAGCCAGGACGCTGTTGGAGCTGGCCCTCACTCTTCGTACCAGTGAAGCGGCCCGTTTGCGAATCGTCGCATAAAAACAGTCGACGCTTGCCTCCGCAAACATTTGTGACGCGCTGCAGAAGCGGGGCAGCCCCAACAGCACCCTGAATACGTTATTATATTGGACTCGAAGAGCGCTGTACGATTTTTGAGTATAGTTTGCCCATAGCGTGCCTGTATAAAAGCTGGTACAGAAGGCTCTAAACAACGTAATCTTTACTTCCTTTGAGCAACGCGAAATCCTATGGGCAAGCATGTTCACCCTTACCGATAACGCTCTTCGCTCTCTTTCGATGCCGCCATCGTCCTTGAGGTCCGTAATTAGCACATGTCCAAGATATTTAAACTGATGCACACGCCTTAATGGCGTGCCATCTAGCCTAATCGGAGGCATGTTCTGCACTTGTCTACCACGGGCCTCAAACACCATGACTTCACTCTTCTTGACATTATAACGCAGTCAATGGCTCTTAGCATATGTCTTACATGTGGTTATCAATTTCCTGAGTCCGCAGACCGACGCGCTCAGCAGGACCATGTCGTCAGCGTAACTAATATTATTTACACAAATTCCATCAATGTAGCATCCGACATGCTCACTGCTGAGCGCGCCGATTAGCTCGTTCATGTACAAGTTAAAGAGTGATGGGGAAGTGAGGCCCCCTTGCCTTACCCCGCACTCCATCACGTACGGCTCCGAGAGCGCGTCGTCCCATCTAACGCAGTTGACCTGGCTTCCATACCAATATTTGAAAATATTTATTATTTCTTTAGGAAGCTTAATTTCCTCAAGTTTACTCCATAATCGGTCATACGAAACCAGGTCAAATGCCCTGGACAAATCGAGAAAAGCAGCATACACAGGAGTTTTGCGATCGGTATAGTATCTGACAGCACTCTTAAGACACAATACTGCACTTTCAGTGGATAATTCAGGTCTGAAACCGAATTGATTATCGTGCAAGCATATATATCTATTGAGATGTATATTAAGAATGCTGTCAAACACCTCAGCTATAACTGTCGCTAAAGAAATTGGCCTGTAGTTACCCTTGTCAGATAGATCCCCCGTTTTATTTTTAACCACAGGTACCACAATCGTTTCCATTAATGCCTGGGGCAGGTACGAATGACTAAGACACAGTGAATATAACATCGCAAGGACTCTACAAACATGAGGACCGGCAAATTGAAGATGCTCGATACTGAGACCATCATTACCAGGAAATTTTCCCCTACCTATCCCTTTTATAGCTTTTGCCACGTCCTTGGCGGTAAAGATGGTCCCCCTCTTCTCCCTGGACATCCCAGTATCGAGCACCGACGCTGCAGGCCCTAGTGGAGATTTCACCATAAATATATCCCTAAATATATTTGCAATGCCCCCGCAATCGCTCTCTCCACCTACACTCACGGGATGGCCAGGACTAGCGTTCAACTTACTGGTTTGTTTCCAGAAAGCACGAAAGTCCTTGTTATTGTGTTGTGCAGCTAGTATGTCCATTTTAAGTTGATTTTGGTGGTCTTGACAATATTTTAAACGAGACTTAAATAACTTTCTACTTTCGCGCATTTCTTCATACACCCGACCACTCATGGGCTTGCCGTGTAGCTGCCAAAGCTGAAATCCGAGCCTGGCCACCCCATGAGCGTCCCTCACATGCCTATTCCAACTTACCATCCGGCTTCTCCTTGTGCATGCTTTATTCTCCCGCTTCCGACCCACTACGGACGCCTCTCGTAATGCCGACACAATATCGTGGTATAACTTGTCAATAACAGGTATGTCGCAAGGATTATTACAATAAAAATCAGCGCAATCTCTTAAATCCTCGGGAAAATCAATTCGCTTTAGTCTATCGTTACTTTGGCTACTATATAATAAGATTTCATGTTTATTTCTTTCTCCCCATATCACATTACTGTGTACAACATTTTTACTACTTAATTTCGGTGTTAATAATTTTAAATTACATTTTATAACAAGAGGAAAGTAGTCTGACCACAATACATCATATTTTATAACAATATTTAAGACAGATTTCTCATGCTTGGGTGACTACACAATGGTCTAACCACCGCTTTGACCCATGCGACTCACTTATGAAAGTGTAGGTATCTGATGAAATGCCGAGCCTATCCACATCAACACACGACCATTTTTGTTCCTTACAAAAGGTTATAAGTTCGTAAAAAACAATTCATTAGGATGAGCATTAAAATCTCCTAAGAGATAAACTGATTCTGTGCCGTAGTCACTTACAATCGCACTCACCGTCGCCATACAGTCCGTGAAGTCAGATAGATGATCTCTGGAGTCCGTTGGCATGTAAATGCTCATTACGAGAATAGGCGTTTCTCTTGTAGTAATCTCAATCGCGCACAGCCGAGAATTTCCGCAGGGCACTATAGATACATTGGGAAATACACTTTTCTTCCATAGTAAAGCTACTCCACCATGGGGCCTGCCTCTCAGCATTCTCGCCGTCACGTCCACTGCAGACTTTCCCGTGTAGCTAAAGTCGCTGTCGATACTACTCACGTACGTTATGTCGTCTGGTAATAACCACGTTTCCTGAAGAGCGATTATGTCTGAGCTCCTACATAACTTTCTAACACCTTCCACTGATCGCTTTACATTTTTACAATTAAAACTGCCAAATGTATAAGACGTACTAAGGTCACCGGTATAGATTTTAAAGCACAAAACTGAAGTGGCAATTTGTAGGCCACGTAGGGCGCAGAACAGACGGCCTACGGGGCGGAAAGGTTATCGAGTGGCGAACATGTATCGGCAAGAGTGGTGACCACATATCAACAATAGCAGCGTAGGACGTGTCTCCCCACGAGATGGACGATCGGAGAGCCAATGGAACAAGTTACACAAAGGCGATTATTATATGCTCAGGGTAGACCAAAAGAAAGTAATGAAATATAAGTTAAGTAAAAAGAAGTTTCATTTGCGACTTGCAAATGATTAATGAAACATTATTATTTAATTAATTTAAGATAAATGGAATGTCTCCTATGAATGGGCCCTTCGAGTGGGGTGGGGCCAACTCGAAGGCCATAACATACGGCAGGGAACATTAGCATACGGCAGAATGTAGTTGCATCCAGCGCCTAACATGGGAGAGTCCCACCTGCTCATCAACATGTTCAGAATGCCATTCAGGCTATCGTTAGGCCGCTGCATTAGCGATGCACACATTGCAAACTGCTTGCGGATGACAGAAAAAAACAACCGACTAACCGTTTCCGAGTTCATCATCATAATGTGCTTTATAATTTATTTCAGAAAGGGGGCAAAAAATCAAATGTAATTATTATTTTTATTTTCTAATTAATTAGGTACTACAGGGAGGATTGCTCTAAAACATTTTAAATTGTTTTCTAACGGAATAAAAGGCACGGCCTCGTTTCAATAAATAAATTATGTTACACTTTCTGGACCCAACCCCTAGTGGTACCCCTAGTGCTACCGAGTGTATTTCTATATCTCCGCGGTACTATCTTTGTGCTGTGATCCAACATGAATGGTATAAATATTGATGGTGCTATGTTAATGTCTGACCTACAATCTCGAGTGAAAATTAAACACTGAAAAAAATAAGTTACGGAATGTAAGCTAGGTAAACTTAATTTATTTAATTTGCGAGATAGCTTTATTTTCTTAGTAATTCTTAAATAAGTTTAACCAAAGAACTTTAGTAGGTACTCTAGGCCAGGCCTTTGACCGCCTCTCACCTGTAGACTAATTACGTAACTCTGTTGTCAACAATTCTCGGTTACTTTTGCTATTGCTATGTATGATCGATTAGAACCAAATCGGTTTGTGAGGATAACTGGAAGATCCACGACACAAGGACGAAACGTCCGACCGGATCGCGTTCTCTATAATAATACTTCGACATTTTTCAGTGGTTATTTGTAATACATTTTCGGCTTATTTGCAATTCACTTATTTACAACCCTCCAATTGTAGTAGTAAAATTAAAGGTGATGATGAGGACTCTGTAAAGTTTAAGGAGTCCACCTGAGTGAGTACCATCGCCTTATCTATTTCTGCCGTCAAGCAACAATGCTTGCATTGTTGTGTTCCGTTTTTAAGGATAAGGTAGCCAGCGAAATTACAGACATAAGGCATTTCATCTTAATCATCACAGTACGCACCTGCGGTTATACATTTTTGTTGGTTACCTGCAACCTAAATGTACGAATTGTAGATATTATGGACGACAGTTACCACTTACTATCAGGTGGTAACTGTCGCAGTGGGTGCCCGTTTGTCAATAAGCAGCATAAAAAAATTAAAGAAAAAAAATAACACTGTAACCGATATTTTTTTAATGTATGTAAATGGATTTCTACAGTCCATTTTTTTGCCTATACAGGGCCTGACTGGTCTAAGACATTCTGTTTAAGCCAACCGACACTTACAGTTTGTGATATCTTTTGTCGGACACAACACGACCAAAATAGTTCACATTGTGCATTAATCATTTCAGGAAAAGAACAAGACAACAACTCCAGCTCCCCCAGAAGTAAGTAATTTTTTTTTTATTATTTTAAAGGTATTCTTCTTATTGTGTCAATGATAAAATAGGTTAGTTTATTATTATTTATATAATTTCCAGCCCAAAACTGAGAGATGCATTATTTGTATTAATTTTACATTTCCTTTCAAATGTCGAATAAAGAAAATAATCATAAATATTATTCTATCTATATGGAATGACAGGAGTACCTACAATTGAGTATTGTTGTTCTCATCATGTCCGTCTTTTTTTTGATTAATTTTTTAATTTTCGTCTTTAATTCATGTCGTCCACTAAGACCATACCAGTCGTAGACTCAACGGCCTCGTATCAATTTCTTTTCGAGCGTCAACCGAAGAGGTTCGGACTGAGTGACGCACCAACGAAAGCGAGGCGACAGCGAGCGTTGTACTGGATAACGCCAGGATTGTCTACCGATTTCTTTCACTTTTGTCTTGACCATCGGCCGTTTGGTTTCCTCTGCCGGGGGGTATCCTTCCTAAAATGGGTATAGTCAAAATTTAATTTCTCATAATAATATTAAATACATTCTGAACAAAACCACAAAGTAAAAAAATTATACATATACTTACCTACTCATCAACCCCACGTAATGTGTAATAATTTTTACCCCCATGACGCCAGATTAAGTTTGACAGAACTATAGAATATATAAGAATCATGAATTTGCTTTAAATAAAAACTATTCGTCTTCTGTCATGTTTGTTTCGACTGTAGCGATCTCCATAGTTCAACTAAGGAGCTCGCATACGCCAGTTGGCAAGATATCAGCATGACAGCAACTTTCTAATCCACATTGCGCTAACGGAGTATTCCATATACGACGCTTAAATACAAGATTCAAGGAGCGTCTATTAGACTTCGGTCCCCTGGCCAAAGAAGCAACTCGGCCAGGGTAATTACCCTTTTCCTTTTACACCACATAAGTAACGTTGAGAGCTAGATTCCTTTCCCACTTGTATCACCAAAAGCTTCACATAATTTAATTTAATATTAAATTATAAATTTAGGTTTCAAAATTGTCATGACACGTGGAGCTTTTACTTATTTTAACAATTTATTTTAAATTATAGATATATCCTGGGTCTCCCAGTATCTCTAGCCGGCTGGCCCGGGTAGGAGTACGTTCAGATGGCAATGTGAAACATCTTCACATGTGGTCTCCAGATAGAGACCTTTAAAATTGTGTTTTATATCTGTGCGTGAGGATTGGCAGGATTCTACGGTTCTGTTGCCGTGGCAACTGCAAATTTCCTAGTTACGTTTGACTCCTGGTATTTTTTTTCTACTAGCAGAGACTACAAACGCGGGCTTAAAATCAGCAATTGTCAAGCAACTACAAAATTTAATATGTTTATGTTTCCATAAGTATTGGTGCCAATTTATCGGGGAGTCATTGCCAAAATCGCTATAATTTTGCGGAAGAAGAATCATCATAAAGTGAAATTATTATTAAGTTAATATTTTGTGCTCTATTTTTTTAGTCTGTAAGTAAATTTAATATTTAAAGATTCATTTAATTTCTATGTGTCATTAAGTTCAGCGCCCCCAGCCCTATCTGTAAGGGACAAAACGGTCGAAGTATACAAATAGGTAAGGCCCATAAAGATCGTGGCGAACTTACTAGTACAGAGGTGGTAGTAACTACCACCTCAACTGTCCCTTCGTCGAGACCAGTTTCTCTTCAACAAAATATTTCTGGAAACGAGAGTCTGATCTCAAACTTATCATAAACCAGGTGATATAGGCGAACGAACAGTTTCAAGTGCTCCCGCATACAGCAGTCACAGCCTTGACCATATTTGGCACAACGCGTGCTTCCTGGTCGTTCACCCGCGGCACCTCACTGTCCCAACCCAGTCTCGACTCACTGTAGACTTGGGAACAGCATGGCTTCGGCACAGCTCACAGCGAAACTTAACGCCAGAGCTTCGCCATTGCTCACCGCATCGCCAGATTGACTACGCCTCATACGTCAGCTTCAGCGTTTCTCGCTTTGATATCGACCTCCAGTCTTCGGGGGGAGTACTGTAGCGACATCTATCGCTCCAATAGGGAAACTAAACGATACTTACATTACGAGTATGCAAACACAAGGTTGGCAAGCATCAGCACATAGATGGCGCTGACCGTCCTACATCGCGCTAACGAAATATGCCAACTCCGCGGCATATATACAACTTCCGACGATCCAATGTCGGACCCTTGGTCCCCTGATCACAACACCCGGCCGGTAATTACCCTTTTCCACCTTCTCCATCTTTGCTTGCCAGCATTGGTGGCTGCCTTATCTCTTCACCACCAAAGGTGCATGCATTTTTTGATCAAAATTAGGGACTCGGAACATTCCACTGCAGCGAAAACGCTTGATAGTTGGTTGGAAGCCGAGCTCCCGATTAATTCCTTTTAGGGACCTTAAAGTAGGCAAGTGATTGGGTTTATTTTAATTAGTTAAGATTTGTTTTTCACGTTATGTATACTTTCCTATATTAGTTGCGATCTTTTTGAAAAAATTTAATAATAAAAAAGGGTTAGTCAAATTAAAAGTTTACATATATTTTATATTTTAGGATGTAAGTTTACGTTATTTTGAAATATATTTTTAACATCTACTCCAACTGAAACCTGATTATTTTCAATCCTGACAATTTTTTCTAGTTAACAACTCACATGTCGACGACATATCGTCGTCGATACTCCTATCAAGACCTCCTAACTAACAAAAAGCAAGTTTTTCATAATGCGAAAAAAAACTTACTTTGTGATATTAAAATAGATCATTAAGATGCTTGATGGAACCATTAGTACCAGATATAAAATGCTAAATATAAGTAAAAACAAGTACGGATGGAGTTTGCAATTTCTTTTATTTCCAATATGACAAGTTTACAAGAAGGAAACCAGAGCCCGTGGGTCGTAATACATCCACACATAATAATATTTCTCTAATCTAACTTGAAACGTAACCAGAGGTCGGAGAATGATGAATCGGAGTCGCCATTTCGCTACGACGATGTAACGTTGTACGTCGCTATCGTTCACCGCCATCTAGTTGGGAGTGGGCGAACTTGTTCGAACACCGTTTGGGACTTTTCCCAGCCCGTTGTACAACTTTCATTTTACAATTTAGCAAAAGTAAAGAGTAAACCTTTTGTAAAACGTTGTTATATTACTTTTCGTGTTTATCTGGCCAATTTATTCAGGAGTCTGCCAAAATTGCTATAGTTTAGCGGAGGCCAAATTATAAAAAGAAGAATAACTATAAAGTAATATGTAAATGTAACAGACGTACTCCACAACAATGCAATACGACCTATAAAATAGTGCTACTACAACCCGACGAAACCCCTGATATCCAAGACACAGGTCTCAGACCTACTTTGGTTTCAGAAGTTTCAATGTATTTGACCTCAGTACTCTGTGTATTCTCTGTGCTATCTGTATACCTATTACATACATTGTATTTTATTTATTTATTAATTTTATATTAAAGTAAAATTATAATAAGTTTATGTTTTGTGTGCGATGATTTTAGTCAGATGTAAGTAAATTTAATATTTTTTATATTTACTTGATTTCTTAAGTCTAATAGTATGCCGGCGCTGGTGGTTTGGGTTCGATGCCCCAGGGGTCCCCAGATCACACATCTATAAGGGACAGAGGGCTCTACGTATATACATAAGTAAGACCCATAAATTTCGTGGCGAACTTACTACCTCTGTTCCTGCGTCGACACCCGCTCCCACAATCCACGATGACTTTCCAACAAAATATTTTTGGAAATGGGAGACTAATGTCAAACTTTCTATTCCAATTACAATATTCAAGTTATGGATATGTTTTTAGGAGGACGACGAAGACGTAAGTACCTAAAGGCAAAAATCCGAAAACCGTGCGAAAATACTGCTTGATAAATTAGCTTTTAATGGTATACGAGGCAATCTATAGCGTCCAGTCCTATATTTCTAATCGTACTCAAAAAATTGTAATTAACGGCTATGAATCTATTTTCGTTCCAGTTAGTTAGCTCAGGGGTGCCTCACAAGGTTCAATTTTAGGGACGTTATTATTTATTTTATTTATAAACGATATACGCAATTGTTTTGAATACTGCAACATATTACTATATGCCGATGATTTAAAAAATTTTCACGTGATTAACAATGACGATGACCATGCCAGATTTTAGGAGGACTTAAATCGATTCTCCACATATTGCACCCAAAATAAACTTAGTCTAAATTTAAGTAAATATAAACGTATTACGTTCACAAAAATGAGAATTACTCATAATGCCAAGTATGTGCTGTGTGGCAGTTATATCCATGATGTTACATCCATACGAGACCTAGGGGTCATACTCGACAGTAAATTGCATCCTAATCTACATGTTGACCATATTATATCGAAAGTCTATAAGATATATGGTTTTATCATGCGCTCCTGTAGCAAGTTCAAGCAGTATTCAACATTTATTATAAATCTCTTGTGCGATCCCAGCTTGATTATGCTGTGCCTATATGGAACCCTTTCTATAAAAAGTACATAGATGCACTCGAATTGGTACAAAAGACATTTCTGCGAAACATATATTACAAATTTTCTCATTCCCGCTTACCATTTCAAGAGCTCCTTAACAAATATACACTTACAAAACTTAAATGCAGACGTCTTCAACTCGAAGTAATGTTGTTATATGACCTGTGTCATAACAGATATGATTGTATCCAATCATGAACAAATTATGTTACAGAATCCCTGCTAGAACGCATTGTCGCAATGTACCTCAACTATTTGCTACCCCTCGATGTCGTTCTAACGCTGGTGAACGCTCGCCGCTTTAACGTTTGGTGCAGTTGGTGTTATCACCAACTTCATTAACATAGATATTTGGAATGAGTCCTGGCATCTTTAGGGGTACGGCACATACCAAACTAAAGAGCATTCAATAATATGTCACTTAAATTAACTATATTAAATTGCCTAAAACCTCTCTCAACTTAATAATATTCTTACTTACAAACTAATAGAACACTCAAAACCTAATTTTAATGTCTGTGTTCTGGTAGTGGGGTGTGATCTGCAACTAGTCTAACTGGTTGCGGATCGCGTCCTATTGTTATCACAGATATGTGCCATGATAATGTAAGTGTATTGTGCAGATAGCGTCAGAGGCAGCTAGGTGAGGTAGATGGGCCGGAATGATTTCAACAACTAAGATGTAAAATATCCTAACAAATTGATAAGGGCCTACTCAAAATAAATGTCACTGAGCTTGGCTGCTTCTGGCGCTGTCTGTACAGGTTCTTACCTCTTTGTCTTCCTTTTGCTTTATAAATTATGATTAGTAGTTTGTTAAACAATTATATTTAATAGAAATTATCAGGTACTAAATACATTTGTATTGAAATTTCCATTACCTAATGTAACGATCCTTATGTGCCATAAGTACGTTCCAGTAGATTAGTTATTACCTACATCACTATAGGTATGTGATTTTTAAAAGTATTCATATGCCGTGTTTAATGCGTAAGTTTGGGTTACTAAATAAGAGCATACAACTTTAATGGCGAGTTTTATATTGGGGTGCATTGTGATCGCTTTAGCAATTTGGAAATACCATAGAACAAATAACACAAAGCATCGTTTTCGATATGCCTTTTCGGGACTTTAACCGACGCCGCTGTGCACATGTGGGCTATTGGCAGAAATAAGATTTATTAAGATGTTTTGGGGACAGCAATTAACTAGAAACGGCGAGGACTTCCTTCCTTCACAGCAGGCATATAGTTCCCTAGTCTCTATTGTAATATTTTTAGTAAAAATGGTACGCGCTTTTACTTTTATGACCTGCGTTGTCATTAGCGTTGCGTCAATATATTTTAAATACAAAGGCGATATGGTCCCGGAAAAAACAAAGAATTCCGACGGGTGGACCTTGTCATTCATGAAGAAATTGCGTAACACGTGTTGGTCAAATGGTTGGTTTTCTCACGCTTGAGGATGCGGGTTTGAGGGGCGAAGGGAAGAAAGACGGGAACGACAGTTGGTCTAAGGTCTCGGGACTATGTGGTTCTTCGGCGAGGGATTTTTCCTTGATACGAGGAGTGCGCGCGCGCAGGCACCGTGTAGTATTTTCGAGAGTGTTGTCGAGTGCTAGATTTGATGATCTACGTTTTGTACGAGCATTAGGTATCTTTTGTGTGGTGGTTTCGGAGTGTTGTCTATTGTCCACTATTTTAGTTTTTACTCGTGTAAGTTGGTGACTTGCGTTTTGTACGAGTTTTTGCAGTAAGTCTGATATTGAATTACTTATATATTTTATGGTGGCTATAATTATATTTTGGTAAGGCCAAAACGTAGTTATACTAAAGAGTGAAAGATGAAGATAGGCATAGTTTTCTGTTCGATACTGAAAATTATTTAGTAAATTAAACCAATCACTAGTTTCCTACTAATTTAAAGACGCTGATTAGAATAATTAAATCCGATACATCCGTAAAATTAATTCTCAACTTCTAAATAAATAAAAATAAACTATCACTTAGAGTACACATATGGGCACAGTTCTGGAATAAGAGTCTTAAGTGTTGACTTTAACTCCAGTTGTATATTAACTTTTTGATTTTTACATAATTGCAGCTTTAATGTACACCCTACACCTGATTGGCCCGGTCGCGTGAATCCCGTGCGCTAATGAAAGAGATAGCGCTATATTTCTCTTTCAGCTAACCTAGCAAATACGTCCCCTTTATAGGTTTTCATTATTTAACGTTACGAAAGTCTTGGCATAAGATTCGTAAATGTTGACTTTAACTCCAGTTTTATATTAACTTTTTAAATTTTTACAAAATTGCAGCCTTAATGTACATTCCACAATTGATTGGCCCGGTCGCGTGAATCCTGTCGCGTGAATCGCGACATTCCATGTCACCAAAGAAAGTGATAACGTTCAAAATAATCAAATACTAAACTAGGTAAATAAGTATTAAACGATACACTAGATAAAGGAAGTAATGATAACTGAGATGACAGTGAATGACAAAGGGTACAGCGATAAGCAATTTTATTATTACTGTATAGCGCATATTTGACATCAATTATGCCACAAAGTCTTTATTTACAAGGAAGGGGTTATGGATATAAGTAATTTATAAATCCATGAATAGTTTTCGTATATTTTTGTGTCTCAGAAACTTTAGGGATAAATGGTGGCCCTGATAAGGGCCTTTTATGTCACTATGGATCGTTTCAGCTCAAAGCATCAACGTTCCACGTTAGTGTCGCACGATTGCTATGA
Source organism: Blastobasis adustella (assembly GCA_907269095.1). Taxonomy (NCBI): domain Eukaryota; kingdom Metazoa; phylum Arthropoda; class Insecta; order Lepidoptera; family Blastobasidae; genus Blastobasis; species Blastobasis adustella. The sequence goes on from OU026138.1 coordinate 4,346,051, forward strand.
TGTTTAGGAGCTCACTAATTTCGTCAACTCCTTGACAAAATTTCGTTCGCCTTTCCTTTTTCACCACGAGCTTGTTGATTTTTCGGGTGTACTTCTTTTTTCGACGCAGCAATGTAGAATTTTTGTTGCCCCCATTTTCTTCAAGTCTTCGTGATATTCTCTTCAATTTCCTGTCATACTTTTCCAGGCGATGGTCGGTATTTCGCGAGGCACTTCACGCGGGAGCCATGTCTGAACGAGCAATGAGATGTCGCATGCAGAGCGCATGTCTTTATGCGAGACGGCTATTGGCCTGGTCGCATGAATCCTGCAAACTAGTGAAAAAGAGAGCGCTATATACCTCTTTCAGCTAACCTAGCGAAGACGTTACCTTTATAGGAATTCTTTTTTTACGTTACGAAAGTCTTGGCAAATGATTCTTAAGTGTTGACTTTTAACTCCAGTTTTATATTAACTTTTGGTTTTTACATAATTGCAGCTTTAATTTACACCCTATACCTAGTACTGAAACTATACCTACTGCTAAAACGAAATAAAGCAGTTTCGGGTTTTCCATCTACATTGGATAATTAATTGAATTAATAAAACCAATACCTACTAACTTGTAAACGAGAAAATGATAAGTACCTATATTAAATATTCAATGTTAGTTGGTTTTATTGATTTATAATTCTTTGTTAATTTGTTATGCCGATCAGAACGGTGATCAAACCACAAGTTCGTTGACGAACGACATCTTCGATTTGTTTCTTTCTTTCTTATAACTAAATATAAAACGACATTCTATGTCACCAAAGAAAGTGATAACGTTAAAAATAATCAGATACTAAACTAGGTAAATAAGTATTAAATGATACACTAGGTGAAGAAAGTAATAATGACTGAGATGACAGTGGATGATAAAGGGTACAACAATAGGTAATTTTATTATTCCTGTATAGCGCATATTTGACATCAATTATGCCACAGTCTTTATTTACAAGGAAGTGGTTATGGATATAAGTAATTCATAAATCCATGAATAGTTTTCGTATATTTTGGTATCTCAGAAATTTCAGGAATAAATTGTGGCCAAGAAAAGGACCGTTTTAACCGGATACTGGAAGACCTCTTCGATTTCGTCTTCGGGTTTAGGAACCTCAAATACATACTCCGGAGGCGGCGAGTAACAACTACTTGTTGGACTGGGAAGATCCAACCAGTCGTCGCTCGCTTCCAGGTCATCATCGGGATCGGAATCCCATGACCATGACATCTCTGAAGAATTTTAATTGTCCACCGACCAGCTCGGCGGAGACTCCGCTACAGCCGGAGAGTAACCGGAGCCACTGGCGATGGCGGGCAGGCTAATGTCCATCGTGTCGTCGTCAAAAAAGTTCTCCGTTGCTCATGCTACTCAGCGCTTTTTGAGTGTGGTTTACCCAAAGTTGGCAGGTATAGAGACATTGGCAGTAGGTGTTATAAAGAGTTTATTTAACTTCCATGCTACACCCACCAAACCTACGGGCTAGCATGTTACACCTGACACTGAGCGCCCGTCGCTCTCGCTCTATATCCATATCATCTCTTAGGTGTTCGGTGAGAATATGGCCCAGGTACCTAAATCTCTGCACAGCCCGAACCACCAACCCGGCCTAAAGGGTGGGGTCATTAGTGTACTGTACTGTCGTTCTCAGATTGTGATTGTGCTAATGTGCTAAATTTTTTCTAATTGAATTATTTAATTATATAGATAATTATGCACTTAACACCTCGCTGCCTAAATATTGCTTTGTACTATGTCCACTAACCTTAGTTTCAAGCTATCGACATCTAAAGTTTTGAAAAATCATTTTTGCTATCTAGAATACTAAATTGTAGTAAAATGTACACCATTGGCTAGGCTGGGTTCTGGAGTAGTTATTCCATGTAAATTGCACATGGTTTTGTGAAATATATTAGTAATATTAACTTATATTTAAATCACTTTTGTACTATGAAGTCCAAAATTAGCAAACTTGTGACATTATTGTTTTGTACTATTATCTTTTTTATATTGTTTTGTTCTATATCCTTACTTAGTACAAAACAATATTTACATAGTATTTATTATGCTAAAAGACTGTTGGGAGAAAATCGATTGAAACACAATTTAAATGACAAGTGACAACTAGCTGTATTTATTTTATAACAATGAGTAAGATGTTCTATCGTCTGTCTGTCTAAAAATTAATAGAAGTACAATAATTATTAAAACTACCAGGGTACATGAACCAAAAGTTGGCCAATAGGACACCTTTTTTAAAGCAATAGTAAAGGTTAAGATGCATGTATATTTTAATAGTAGTTTATGCAACTGTCATATAAAAGGGGGTATTAAAACATGAGTGTCTGTTTATCATACGAGGTGTAGCCGAGTATGATAATAGTTTGACACGAGTGTTTTGTTAGTGGCATAACTATAAAATAATTATGTCTTGAATATTCCGTGCTAATATATATATATATATAAAATAAATTGTTTCATATTAAAACATCTACTACAAAAATAACAAAAACCGCTTTATATGTTTTCAGTCAGATGAATACGAAGAGGATGAGGTATGAACAGCTAAAATTATTATTATAAACATAATAAAAAAATATTATATTGCCTCATAATCAGTTTTCCGAGGTTTGTTTTATGCGTATATCAGCGTGTACAGTAGAGGACAATGAATGATTATCAAGATGACATAAATGGTCATGTTCCTATTTTCTGACGTGTCATTTTCGGCCAAACCTATGCAATGTTTCTCGTGGTAATTCGAATAAATCAAGGCACTCTTATTCCGCAGCAACAGGCTACAGAGCATCACTAAGCGTAATAAGCTCGCTTGAAAGAAGATTCTTGATGAAATACACCTATGCGTGTGCATGTGTTAAGTTTAATACAAAATATTACAAACTTGGAATAACATCTACACATGTTAGCGGGGGGCTCTGCTAACATATTTAAGAGTGATGAAACAACTCAACAGAAAAGGCCACCGCCCATTTTCTTTTGGTCTAAGGAGGTCCTATCTAAAATATCACATTGTGTTTTAATTATTTCAGAGTGAAGAAAACACCAAAAAAACTAAAAAGACTACAAAGAAGACGAAAAAAACAACTCCAGCCGTAATTATTGTTCTTTATCCACTATTAACTATAGGATTATACTATATATTATACTATATATTATACTATTAACTACAGGATTATACTTTTTATTACTCTTTCTGAACTCTTACATAATTTTCGTAAACATTTTTATCCCTAATAATTTTTTCCTGCCATCCATTTGTCATAGTTTTTTTATACTTGTCGATTTACGTTCTACACTGCACTGAGTACTGGGAAAGTTAAGTAACCTAAAAACTCTTAGGTCCCTTTATACCTTATTTTATTGTTGATAAAAAATAGTAGTTTTTGCATGTCATATAAAAGGGGGTATTATAAGATGAGTGTCTGTTTATCATACGAGGTGTAGCCGAGTATGATAATAGTTTGACACGAGTGTATTAATACCTAATTATATGCAGTTGCATACACTACTTTATCTACACTCATATTTTCATTTTAAAATTTCGTACTTAAAATTTTTTCAACTTTGCTGGAAGAAACTGCGAGTCAGTTCTATTGTATTTACGCGTCGTGGATATCAAGCGGCGGGATATTCACTTCACTACTTTCACATTTCTCTATTTATTTGCTTCAAACAAGAAAAAACATTCACAAACACAAATTACAACAATTAAGAAAAAATATTCTGTTTAGCGGGAAAATAATTCCAAATGTACACAATCACAACCACAGACTATGAACTGATCACAAATATAAACAGGAATTTTGAATTTGTCGAAGACATTTGGTATTTAGCCACGGCTACATTTAGCCGTGTCCTGGCGCCCGACAAAAATTTAAAAAAGAAAAGTGTTGCATAATGATTAAAAAGTTATTTTACTAATGAAAATAGTATGGGAAATGCTGTATCGAAAAGTAATTTTTTAAAATTTTATAGACTGGCCTGAAAATAGTGTATCTTTAAACAACTGTTTTCGAATATGTAATTGGAACATTACGCTATGAGTTTAGATAAAATAGCTTTATAAAATTGAACATCAATGGAAGGCATGTACTTATACATTGATTTAATATATTTTTTCTTTTCTGGAGTTATCTTTACACTATTACTCGAAATAGGTACGATTTCTGGAAACGTTAAGGGTTTGGACCTGCGTTTATTTGTACGTCTTGTAGTTAATGCAATGCGCTGCAATGTCAATTTTCACACTTGTGTCCATCGTATAATTCTCGGCATATTTAACGTGATACATTTTTCCTGCTTGAATTTCAATTAATTTTACTTTAGTGTATGGGATTTGAGAGTAACTAAAGTGTTTAGAAAGTGCTTGATGATCAAAAAGCTCTGTGCTGGACACCATTATAGTAGTCATCTTATTAACGGACTTCTTCTTTAGTTTAAATAACTGTTTAACTAGCCCTAAGTGACTATAAACCTCACTGGTTTTCAAAAATCGTTCAATTTTGATATGTATGCAATCAACTGCTTGTATATTTCCATGACATGGCTCTAAAAAATTTTGGGTAATTTTTTGTATCCGAGGATTTTCACGAATAAAATACTTCAGGGCAGTCGTCATTACTTGGTTCCTGTTTTGCGGCACGCATGAGTCTGACCACAAAATAATCTCCTCAACATCTGGCAAATCAAGTATTACCCTTCCTAATATTACTCGCAAAGCTGAAGCGATGCAGTTAGCGTTGCGACCTACTAAGCCTTGATGCCATACAGCAGTATAAGCTTTGTTATTTAAATCACACGAGCAGTCAAGTTATAAGAATTACATTTTCTTTTATAAAAAAAATTTGACACTTCAGCACGTAGCAGTGAAAATACATTTTCAAAATCAAAGCAAACTACTGCTACTTTGTTCAAAGTTTCTTTTCTATCCTTATCTCTTTCTTTTCTTTCTAAGTGCTTGTTTTGGTTAGATTCTAAATCATCTTTTTTTATTGAATTTTTGAATTCTTCGCGTGTATCACACCTATCTTTCTTTGGGCGGTGAAAGCTTAGCTTATTTATTATTAAATATTTTGCGGTATGTAAATTGTTTTATACTATTATCTTCTTTAAAAAGCGAATACATCGTTGTTATGTTCAACGTTCCCTCTAAATACTCTGTGTTAGTATCAGCTCTACAATAGTTGCTTTCCATTCTCGGAAAGGAATTTATATGTTCTCTAACCAAGTAAAGCTCTTCTTCTTTCAAAAACTTTTTTCTGTTTTTCCTACGTTTATAAGGTCTTGGTATGTCACTATTATTATTTTGAATCTCGGCAAAGTGGTAGTTGATTCTTCTCTGACTAATATCAAGAGTGTGAAGAAAGAAAACCTTGCATACATTTATTTCCACATTATTTACTTGCAAATAGTAATGGAATGTATAATTTTTATATTTTATATTTTTAATTCCTGTTATTATTTTTGGTTGTAGTTCTGACTCGCTTTTTAGGAACTTTTTTGACATGGCTACTGTAGAGAAATCTTTTTTCATTATCTGTTAGTATCCAAAAACCTTTATGAATTTCTTGTTGTTCAGAAGAAGTTATTTTTTCATAACACTTAAGTCGGCAGGAGCACATATCTTGCACTTTTCGAGCTCGAAAAAAAAAAAGAAAAAAATTCCTTTTAAATCAACATACTCTTTACCGCTTTCGCGTGCCTTCTTTCTCAAATTCTGCTTCCATTCGGCTTTATTTCGTTTTCGTTTCCTTGTTCCTTTTTTACCTGCAAAATAGTTAGATTGCAGGCAAATAGAAAGCAATAATGATCAGAATAACACAATATACTGACGTATATAAAACAAAATATTATTGTTATTTATACATAGTATAAAACAAAGTCGCTTCCCGCCGTCTGTTCCTATGTTGATACATAGGAACAGACGTTTATACATACATTGATATGTATGTATAAACGCTTAGAGCTTCTACGAACAGATTCTAAATGCGATTTTCTTCGATAGATAGAGTTATTCAATATAAAAAAGGGTAGCTAGGGGTAAAGCAGGTGTAGGGTAGGTGTAAGGTTTTGGTTAGGGGTAGGGGTTGGGTAGGTGTAGGGTTGGGGTAGAGTAGGGATAGGGTAGGGGTAAGGTAGGATAGGAAAGGGGTAGGACGTCACGCGAACGAAGTCGCTCCGGGTCCACTATTTATTTTTTTATAAAACAATTTTGGCATCTAAATATTTAATATTGATGTATTAATTACTAAATTTTACCCGCGACTTCGTCTGCGTAAAATTCGGTTATTACATACCGATCCGTTCCCGCGGGAACTACATTGAATTTCGGCATACATTTCTTTACTGGGCTTTAAGCTACATATCTTCCAATTTCATAGTAATCGGGGAGGCGAATAACAATTAAGCTATGTAAATCCTCAGGTGCTAAACTATGTTTATACCGAATTTCATCAAAATGGGTGCAGTAGTTTCGATTTGAAAGCATGACAGACAGACATACATAGTTAATTTCGCTAAATATGCACGAGACTTCACGAAAATAGGCAAATACTCCCTCTACATTCTCGTGTTCCCGCGGAATGAGCAGTTTTCCAGTAGGCATTGTCAGTTGGTTTCAGAAAGCATCAGTATTTTTTTTTAATCTGTATGGTTGTGGCAGTGATCTCATGCAGCCAACTAATATTAAACATAAAAATAAAAAGTTTATTGATATAAACATGAAAGAATTGAATTTTTTAATATAATCCTATTAAAATGGAACATGTTTGAATTACGATCATTCAAATGAATTGACTGTCAAATTTGTGTTTGTTATTTTGTAATAATTTATTAAAGCCTCTAAAATTGTTGACAACTATTAATAGTATACAATATTATCCAGTACAACGTACCTAAAAGTAGCTATTTCAAGCGATCTTCAATTACCAAAATTGAAGATCGCTTGATACCTATCGCTTGATCGCTTAATGCTTAAGATGCCTATTGGAAAACTGCTCATTGCCTACATGTGGAATCTGCTTTGTAATGACTAAAGTTACGTAAACTATCGTTTTGTACCTTATAATAAAGTGACTTGATTGGATATAGAACAAAGCATTGTGCAAAGTTTTTTAATATAGCTTTATACTATCAGACTGACAATAAAATTTTAATGGACATAGTACATTGCAATATTTTGTAATTGCTTCACTTTATTGTTGATAATTGTACTTAAAATGTATTTGGGATATACAACAAAACAATACATTTCAAATCTCTTCGACCCATGGATGAAGTACAATCGTATATTGAGTATTTTAGTGACTTAACGGGATATTTTCAATCCGATCGGTGGATATAGTACATAAAAAATTACACATTAACATGGTACAAAAAACTCACAATACCTAAAAAGTGGAGTTAGTACAAAGCACTAATAGGGCAGTGACATTTCATTTCGCATATTTTACTCCCCGGGATGCTGCTGTTATTCTAGGTGTATTTAAGTAGCTGTTTTTATTCTTTTCATGACTTGGTACTAACTTGAGATCAATAAAATAATTTATTAATTATTCGATGTTATTGGGTTTATTTGCTTTATGCGATTCGGTAAATTGGTAACGCTTGGTTCTTTTGTTACGTTGATAACGAAGAGTTTGTCCACAAAAGAATTCGTCGATTTATGAATGTGGTAAAACGTCATAGTATGTCACCAAAGAATGGGATAACATTCAGGATAATCCGAAACTTTGACTATGAACGAAATAACGTTTGTCGCTACGAACGATTGTCGTACGATTCTGATGTGGATAAGCTCCCAGCCACAGTGTTTGCTTTGGACTATGACATGGGATCGTTCAAGAGGTATATTAGAGATCTCTTCAGAGACGGGCAACGCGTTGGCACAGTCCCCTGGTGTTGCTGATGTCCATAGGCGGCGGTGACCACTTTCCATCAGGTGGCCCGCTTACCTGTTTGTCTGCCGTGTAACATAAAAAAAATATGTCATTGGTGATTCTCATACGAAAATAGGTAGGTAGCTTACGACAATAATTAATTAAATAATAATAATAAATAATAATTACAAGAAAGGGGTTATGGATATTATTCATAAAGCCATTCAAAACTTTCGTATTTTTGGTGTCTTAGAAACTTTAGGAATAAATTGTGGCCCTGATAAGGGCCTTTTATCTCACTATGGATCGTTTTAGCTCAAAGCATCAACGTTTCATGTCAGTGTCGCACGATTGCTATACTGTTTAGGAGCTCATTAATTTCGTCAACTCCTTGACAAAATTTCGTTCGCCTTTCCTTTTTCACCACGATCTTGTTGATTTTTCGGGTGCACTTCTTTCTTCGACGGAGCAATGACGAATTTTTTTGCCCTCATTTTCTTCAAGTCTTACACGTAATACGAAATTACACGTATAAATAACACGAAATTTTCGTCTCCAGAGGCCTCGCCTTTAATTTCTGCTTTACAATTTTCTAACGGCATGATAGTTATAAAGTCTGGATCTATCTACTCATAATTTTGCTCCAAATCACAATTATCTCATGAAGAGTGAGATGTTTGGGGAATTTCCTAAAACAATAAAGGATACATTAGAGACAGAAATACATTTACTTACTGTGTTGTGTACGGAACAGGCTAAACAAAAGGAAGTTTCGTGAAGAAAGTGTTCTTAAACTGATCAACTAGTTTATGCTTTCGACATACATAGGAACCAGATATTACTAATTACATCACAAATAAATAAACAACAGCATAAAATATTACCTATGTACCTTACCTTAAATAACTCATTGCAAATAGTATGAAAATAAACCTTATTTTACACAATAACAATAAACTGCAGCTCACGGTTATCACTTTGCAATGACTAAGAAAACACGCAACTGCTAAATTCGACGTGATAAAAGAACTCAAACTACCCTCAAAAACTTACATATATTTAAATAGTGGGTGTGTCGTTAACGGCACAGTAAGCGTAAGTATGTTACGTATAAACATGGAATTATTATCTTGTATTGTTGGCTAATACATCACTATAATGAGATCTCACTCTTTATTATCTGGACGGAACATTTAAGCTTCTTGGTGTGAGACAACATCTTTATACCGTGGTAGTTGGTGCACTCTCTCACTGAGCCCTGACCATTAAGACTGGGGTAGTTATACTCAGCCTCCATTGGTTAAGTATCATCCCGGTGAGGAGGTTGCGATAATAAAGGTCGCTAATATGCTCACACCAAAGCAGCCCATCGATTTCCACGCTTCGATTTCGTAGCTACCGCTCGTTTGCTGGCACGTTTGGCATCCCTGCACGCAGCGCAGTCTTCACGAGATCTGTACGCTTGCCACTTTTTAAAGAGAGTTTTCTTCATCCTAATTCCCCTTTGGACTGTGCAACTTTCACACAAGTTCCACAACAAGCTCTCCTTGTCAAGCCTGCGTCCTTTATTATCTACTATCGCAACTACTACTTAATAATGTGTTAAAGAATAAAAAAAAAATTTGAATAGCTTTCAAACTGTTCATAACCTGGACTGCAAATTTCACGACTTTTTAAAATTTCCGACGTAGACTGTAAGTATTTACTACGATCATTATTTTCATGTTACACAAAGCTTCATCATCACAGCACATAACAGTCCACTGCAGGACTTAAGGCTTTTCCCAGGAAGGTTATTGTCATAACCTCCACACTTTGACTGCCGGTCCCATCAAACCACGTTAAACATACGGACCACTGATATATTATGATTGCCTTAGTGCAGGGCCCACAGTTAATTTAGGTAGGTATACTTACTATTCTTGTTTTGTTTGTTCCTACATATATGTAACCTATTAAGGTAAATAAATTTATACTTTTTCTTAATTGATTCTTATTATTCTTTTAACAACTTTTTCTGTCAAGACCAAGGTATGTCATAATAAATAAATAATAGTACTAGCGCAAATTGAATATAGTCTTTTTTTATTTGTTAAGATTAAATATTAAATTATTCTTGTAATGTTGGCTAATACATCCGTGATCCTGGTATGAAAAGAACTTGGGTAGCTTGTAACACTTCATAACCTGGTACATTTCACAATTTTTTATTTATTTTTGTTTTAGTCTGTAAGTATTTACCAAAATTATTATTTCCATGTTACTCAGAGCTTCATCATCACAGCCTGTAACAGTCCACTGCAGGACTTAAGGCCTTTCCCACCCAAGTGGAGGTTATTGCCATAACCTTCACGCTTGGCCGGCGGTTGGAGATCGCAGTGTAATAAATATAATAATAAAAGACGTTGCTGCCCATTTTCCAGCCTACCCTAGATCTTTTGCCTCGATAGCTCGCTTTTCGATACCCACGAGTGTAAGGGGTTCCTGCAAATTAACTCTGCCATATACCACACACACGGCCAGCTTATTTACTAACTTTTTTTACATACATATTGTGCTCTCGCCTATTTGACAAAGAGTAAACTGAAAACCTAAAAATTTTAGTAGCAGTAGGAACATTAAAAACCCTACGAAAAATAACAATATGACGTCTTCCTGTCAAGATATGGGTCTCTTCTTCTTAGTCGGTCCCTCTCTATTGAGTATCGTGACTCCTGAGTTTGTCAATTAACTGCCTCCTTCAGCTGCTTTCCGCCGCTTGGTGTAGGGCAGCGCTGTCCGGTATTTCCAAGGCGATCAGATCCGACCACCGCTTTGAATTTCGGCCAAAGCGGTCTTTTACGCTCTATTTATCATACAAATATTTTTAAATCTTTTGCCTAGACTGTGAGTACCTTATTATTTAAGTTTTACGCAGAGCTGATTCAATATTTTTTTGTTTACATACATATTGTGTGCCTACTTGACGAAAAGTAAACTCAACATCTAAAATTTTAAAAAGCAGTAGAAACACTATTAAGCCTACGAAAAATAATAATATTACAACTTTTTCTGTCAAGACTACGGTATGTCATCTATATCTATTCTAAACATATGATAATATATTTAAAAAGTGCGTCTGCATATTGAATTTGTTTACAAAAAAGTAAATTAGGGCGATGAAGAAATAGTAATACAATAAGATTTTGAAAAAATATTGTTTGTCTGTTTGTTCATTTGTATTAGCTAATCTCTTCGCTAGATAAGTGTATTTATTTATCCTCGGCAACATATTTTTGGAAACTGAAAAATCTGAGGTAGACTCATAATAGAACAGACAAACTATAAGAAATATGGACATGGAACCGAATGGATTTTTACAGGGTTTTCACAGTTTGGTAGTTTGGGATCCAACTTAAAATCTAGGCCATATTTCATCTAATTCTTACCTCTCTATACCTCTAATGCTTGACCTCTCCGTAGTACCTACTAGCTTTTATACATATATTAGGGAAGTAATTTCAAATGATCGTTCGGGAAAAAGATAAACAGCCCTAAATATTATTTCCACGCTGACGAAGTCGCGGGCAAATTAAATAAATAGTACTGGCGCAGGATGATCTTGTAAATCAATGTTATATTTTTTTCTTTGTTAAAGTTGAACATGAATTAAATATATTGTAATGTTGGCTAATACCATCACTATAATGTGGTCTGAATATAAAAATAATTCGGATAGCTTATAAACTTTTTATAACCTGGACTTAAAATTTTATATAATGTAGCTATGTATAGGTGAAATATCCGATTTTAAGAACTTTTAAATGCTTAATTATAACTGAGTAACATTGGATACCTTTTATCCCGGAATAATAATGGGTTTCCGTGAGAATGGATGATTGCTTACAGTGATCCGCAATTCGCGTGAGTGAAAGACGCTATTATTGCAATTTAACAAGGAAATTCAAAATTGATTTTATCCCTTACTAACATAACATTATATTAAGAATATGTAAAAACCCACAGTATCAAAATGTTCCATGTTTGCGCATAATTTTAGAATGATAAACCAAGTAATTATTTTTCTGTTGTATTTGCAACTGTAAAAATATATGTATGTGTAAAAAATAGTAGCTCCATGTTCGGTCAGGTTGGTAGGTGTAGGCTTGTTGTGGGTATGGATCACCCGGGTGTGGGGTAATGTTGGGAGGGTAAAGGGTAGTATAGAGTTCAAGTTCAAGTTTATTTATTGATAACCATTGTTACATGTCAAAAGAGTCGAGTACAGTACGGAACAGCAGAGGTAGGGTAGGAGTAGATATACAATAAGGTAAGGTAGGGTAAGAGTAGGGCAACTTATTAACGAATTCACGGTGGATCAGCTATGATGAGCGCGTGTGTTTGTGGTTGTATGCTTGTATAATTAGCTTGCAAAATATTTTCAGTATCCAGCTGGATGCGGAAAGCACAGTACCGGCCTTTGTGGAGATCTCTGGGGGAGGCCTATGCCCAGCAGTGGGCGTCTCCTGGCTGATATGATGATATTTTCAGTTTCCCCATAGTCCAGCTCACTTGAGTTCTATTATTAAGGTTTCAGTAGCGCATCCATTATTGGTAAAAACCTTAGTTAAGCCCCCAAGCAAAGATTTTACCTTGATCCCTTATTTCACAATTTATTTCGAAACATCTCAGGAGCCTGTAAGTATTTACCTTAGTCATGTACCACAGAGCCTTTTTAACAAATGATTATTTTTTCAAGTTTACCACTATACCAACTGAGTTGCCACTGCAACAGTTTCATAATGGCAAATTCTGGGGCAAGATCATGATAATTCAATAGTATCAAAAATTGTCTGAAATACTCGTGCTAAAGGTTTTTAATTCGCGTCATGCATTAGAGGCGAAGTCCGGAAGCGTGGAACGGGAGCGATGTAATCCTCTTTTTTGAAAGGGCAACGGAATTTTATCGGCACATTTGGCTGGAAAGGTCAAGATCACCTACAAAAGTGAAAGGAACGCCACCCAGATCGATTACTTTCACAGTCAGAGAGACAATATTGGCAATTTTGATTATAGATAGTTTTGCGTTTAAGCGTCGATATGTAGGACTAGCTTTTGCTGCGAACTCGTTCACGTAAAACAAGGATTTAACATACCGTACCCGTTCCCTGTGAAACCACATTATATTTTGGGATAAATTGTAACATATGTGCTATTCTAGGCTATAAGCTATATTAGTGAGATATTTCATTACTTTCCGATTAGTTGTTTTGCATAACGGAGTAACAAACATCCAAACATCCACCCTACTTTTCGACAGTGTAACGCTTGCTGACTAGATAGCACTGGCGCAGGATGATCATAGTCTTGTACATCGATATTATATATTTTATGTGTTAAGGTTGAAAATAAAATTCATATATTGTAATGTTGTCTATATAATAGCCGTGTGGTGTCGGCTAGAGTAGAGTAGCACCATCCCCTTACACTCATGGGTGTCGCCAAGGCGATTAAAGTTTTCGAGGCCAAAGATCTAAAGTCGGCTGGAAAATGGGCAGCAGCGTTTTCCATTGTTATATTTATCAAACTGCGATCTCCAACCCGCGTGCCAATCGTGGAGATTATGACAATAACCTCCCCTTTCGTGGGAGAGACCCTTAGACCTGCAGTGGACTATTATGGGCTGTGATGTGATGATGAATGTTGGCTAATACATCACTATTATGTAATCCAGATATATAAAGAATTCGGGTAGCGTTTACACTTTTCATGACCAGGATGACACATTTCACAACATTAAAAAATGTTCTGTGTAGACTGTAAGTATTTACCTCAATAATTATTCTTATTTTACGCAGAGTTAATTTCATAATTTTTTGTTTTCATACAAATTGTGCGCCTAGTTGACGAAAAGTAAACTGAAAATCTAAAATTTAAAGTAGCAGTAGGAATACTAAAAGCCTGCGAAAAATAATGATAAAACAACTTTTTCTTCAAGACTAAGGTATGTAATAATAAATAAATTAGTAGTACTAGCGCAGGATGATTATAGTCTTGTATGTCGGTGTTATATTTTTTCTATGTTATGATTGAATGTTATGAAATTAATGTCTTGTAGTGTTGGCTAATACATGACTATAACGTGATCCGGATATAAAAATAATTTGGGTAGCTATTAAACTCTTTATGACCTGAACGGCACATTTCATAAATTTTTTTTTAATCTTTGTCTAGACTGTAAGTACTTAAATAGTGTACTTAAATTTTTGTAAAGATAAAACATAGCCTATATTGTTCGCTGATAATGTAGCTATCTATAGGGGAATCACCGATTTTAAAAACATAAGTGATTATTTTAAAAACCAATTAGAAATTTTTGAATGAACCCCGGACACGCGTTTGTTCCTCTAGAGTGAAACCGGGATTTTACGCCAAGATTATGACAATTATGTTCCTCTCTGATAATGTAGCTTTCTAAATGTAATAATTTATATGTAACAAAACAAATGGTATCAAATTGATTCATATTCGCGTATTATTCCAGAACAGTAAAAAGTAAAAGTATTTGTAACTGTCAGAGCAAGGTTTGCATGATACAAAAAATAGTAAATCCATGTACGGTAAGGTAGGTAAGTGTAGGCTAGGTGTGGGTGTGGGTAAAGGGTGGGTGTATGGAAAGGTAGGGGTAAGTACAAGAATGGTACGGTAGGGGTGTGGTATGAGTAGGACAACATGCGACTGAAGTCGCGGCGGGCCAGCTTTTGATTAGTGCTCGAACGTGGGTGTTGTTGTATTTTATTAACTTTCTATCTATCTACTATATTCTTTTATCTGTATCTAGGTAGGTATATACTATGCAATACAATGCAGTATGCAATGCAACTTTTACTTGTAATATAGTTTACCATAGTCCAGCTCACTTGAGTCCTATTATGAAGGTAGAAATCGCATCCATTACATGTAAAAAACATAAGTAAAGCCCCTCTTGCGTGTGTGAGTTAACTGTTGTTCCATATATTCAAAAGTTCAAAATTCAAATAAGAATGTGTATTCTAATACGTCACTAACACACGCAAAATGGGCTATACTTAAGTTTTCTTCGTATTTATATTAAGAAATGGCTGTTTAACATTAAACACTGTCTAATCCAATGATACGCATAGTTTAAGTTGCACTTTGAACAAATCTGTTTTAGTTTTACATACATTTGAAATAATTATAATAATTTTTGACATCTTTCAAAAGATGAATATGTCTCTCAGACGTTTATGTAAGAAAATAACACGTCATACTCTATATGACCTTGATCCCTGTTTTCACAAATTGCAACACATCTCAGAAGCCTGTAAGTATTTACCTTAATCACAGAACCTATACAATACATAATTATTTATTTAGAGTTGACCTCTAACATATTGAGTTGCACTGAAACAGTTTCATAATGGCGAAGCCCAGGGTGAAGCTTTTTAACTCCGTCATGCATCAGGGACTAGGGGCCTTATAATAAAGCTCATTGTCACCAAAAGAGCAATGGAAAGATCTATTCTCGGAGTCAGAGGAAAATCAGAAATGAGGACATTCGCAAGCGAACCAAAATTATCGACATAGTCCGAAGGATTGGCAGGCTAAAGTGACAGTGAGCAGGGCACATAGCTCGAACAGATGGCCGATGGGGTAGTAAAGTTCTCGAGTGGCGACCACGTCCCGGAAGACGAAACGTGGGTAGCCTCCCACAAGGTGGTCCAACTACCTGATAAAAATCGCAGGTACCCGCCGGATGCGGAAAGCATAGCATCAGCTTTTATAGAGATCTCTGGGGAGGCCCAGTAGTGGACATCTTTCGGCTGATATGATGATGATGATGATGATGATCCATCAGGGGCGAATTTCAAAAGCGTGGAACGGGAGCAATGTAATTCTCGTATTTTGTCCCTTTTGTGTTGTCCCTTTAGGGCAACACAATTTTATCGGCACATCTGGCTGGAAAGGGCTATACTCTTAGTCTCGTTGCACAATGGAATCAGAAATGTGGAGATCCGTAAGCGAATTAAGGTCACTTATATGAGCTCATCATCATCATCCTGGCGTCATGTCCCGGTTGCGCCCACGCGCAGCACGCGAGGGCCCAGGGTCTGCCTTCCAGCTATTCCTGGCCCACCTCGCTCGGTCTTCGGCATCTCTCGTGGTGAGCTTATTGGCACGCATATCGTTCTTGACTACGTCAAGCCATCGCTTCTTGGGCCGGCCTCTCCTTCCCGTGTCCGGCGGGGACGGCATAGCCAGACACTTGTTCCCCACATAACTTGCCGATCTGCGCAAGACGTGGCCATACCACCGAAGGCGGCACTCTTGCTGCTTATTTGCGATGTCACGGACGCCAAGGCTACCCCGAATGTGGGCGTTTCGAACCCGATCCTTCCGTGAAACTCCACACATCTACCGCAGCATCTTCATTTCCGTGACGCGCAGCGCCTGCTTGTGTTGCTCTAACAGGGGCTAAGTCTCGCTACCGTAAAGAAGAGCAGGTCTAACGATGGTCTTATAGACCTGTCCCTTCAACTTTATCGGCATTTTGGGGTCACAAATGACACCTGTTACCTCTCGCCATTTGGCCCAAGCAGCGGATATTCGGGCCTTGACGTCGCCATCGATGTCCCCGGTTGAGCTAAACACAGATCCCAGGTATCTCACCTGATCCGTGCACTTGACTTCCTTATCGCCTATGCGCACGGGTAGGGGATCTGCACTGTTGCAGGCCATGTACTCTGTCTTCGCCACATTCATTAATTCCACTTTTTTACACGTTGGATTAGTCGCCCCTTGTCAGAGTCTGTCAGCGCGATATCGTCAGCATACATAAGCAGCCATGGAGGTACCTCATGATAATCTCGGATGCTGTCTGACAATACGTCTAATATCACGTTGAGCAGAAGTGGGCTGAGCACACTTCTATAAGCTTCGTCACTTATATAAGCTATATATCGCAAAAGATTGCCAGGCTTAAGTGGCAGTGGGCTGGGCCACACAGCTCGAAGAATAGATTGCCGATGGGGCAGTAAAGTTCTCTATAAGCGACTACATACCGAAAGATGCAGCGTAGGTAGGCTTCCCACAAAGCGGGTCGAGGACCTGGTAAAGATCGCAGCTACCAGCTGGATGCGGAAGGCACAGGATTGGCCTTTGTGGAGATCTGTGATGCAGGCTTATGCTCAGCAGTGAGTGTCTTACGGCTGATATGATGATTTGGCTGCAGAGCTAGGTATGTAAGCTGAGTTATCATGAATCAACTTTGGACTACTTTCAGCCCCCGGAACAGGGCAGGTTTTGAGAAGGATTTGACATCAAATCAAAGACCATATACAGACGCACATACAAAGCGATATAAATACAAAGCGACGGATTATACAAGAAGGCTATTTCCGGTGGGACCTGGTATGCCATTGTGTCCTTGCAGCGGTGCCTAGTCGAATGTTTTTACACAGGAGTATTTAAGAACATCAACAAAACTGCAACGATGACTTTCCATGTACAGGACTAGCAATTAATGTCAATTCAACTGCACCGAAACACACTGCATCATTCACAGAAACATTAATGGACGTATCTTAAACTCTTGTGTGGACAATGTGTCAATACCAACGTCTATCTCTTCTCATACCTTCGGTTTGCTTCGGAACAAATTTCTAGACATTGTCATCATGGCAGAATGGTTCCGGAGCTGTTCTCAAGATGAACTTTGACAAAACCATGGTTATGTTTAATGACCTTGTCGTATCTGGACTGACTTAGATAAACAGTACAGTCCTCGTCATTTTTTGTGAATAGATATAATGAACTTCGAGGAGGAGGGCAATAAGCGGATTCAGCTGGAGTGGGCAGCATTTGGGAAGCTTCGCCATATCTGTTCGTCGTAGATACCACAGAGATAGGGTATCACAGAGTTAGTTACCGTAGGAGGCACTGTTAGTCATTGTAGCAGACGAGTTTTCGATCACGATTGGGCAAAGTTGGTGTTGGAAGTCCTATGGCCAGATGTTGCGACGATCTGCGCAAAATGCCTAGCAGGACGCACAAAACTACGTAGTGGCGTACTTTGGGGGAAGATTATGTCTAACAGCGACTGCGATTGGCTAATGAAGAACCTGTTATTTCTATTACAATTTTGACACTTACATTAGTGTATCGTAACTTTATTTTACGCTTTGGCATGAAATGGCACACTTCACTGTTTTTTAAACCTTCTGCATAAACTTTAAGTATTTACTTCAATAATTATTTTAATGTTACGCAGGGGTGTTTCATAACTTTTTGTACACATACATATTGTGCATTTACTTGAGGAAGAGTAATCTTAAAATCTAAAAATTGAATTAGTTGTAGGATCTTTTAAACTCTTTGACTCTGTTTAAACAGCACATTTCACAATTTAATTAAAAATCTTCTGCGTAGACTGTAAGTATTTTTTACATCAATCATCATTTTCATATGTTTTTTTTTCACATACATATTGTGCGCCTACTCGATGAAGAGTTAACTGAAAATCTTAACATATAAGTAGCAGTAGGAAAACTAAAAAGCCTACGAATAATAATTACATATCAACTTTTTCTATCAAGACTAAGGTATGTCATAATAAATAAATATAAGTACTGGCGCAGGATGATTATCCTCTTATAAATCGGTCATATAATTTTTCTTTGTTGTGTAATAAATCACTATGATATGATCCAGACTAGTGATGAAACGGATAGTGCTTTAGCCGGTGGCCGGATTTCCGGCGGCCGGATATTCGGCTGACCATAGTCTCTGAATAAGTTTTTGCAAGCTGTGATCGAGGGTGGAACTGCATGTGTTTAGGTACGTGCACATTACTTTACACATGTAGCCTATACGCATAAATCGTACAATGCCCTTCGCGTAAAGTTCAATACTGCGTTCAGGGCGATGGTGGGGCTGCCCCGCTACTGTAGCGCCTCTGGCATATTCGCGAAGGCGCGCACCGATTGCTTCTTTTCCACAATGCGCAAGCGGTGCGCGTCTCGGCGGGCCAGCTCCAACACCGTCCTGGCGATGATTGCCGGCAGGCTTGACTGCCCTTATATAAGGCACTGCTGTTACTTGCACGTCACAACAGTGAAGTTGTTACTTTAATACTAACATTTGTTAAGTTATTGTATGTACCGACTAACAAATTGTATGAGTCTTCAGATACCTGAAATAAATGATTATTATTATTATTTATATGTTATCTTTAATTTTCTCAGTATTGAAGAAATACTAGTATTTTGATGAAACCCACGGGCCTAGGCCAAGTGTGCTTCACATTGATCTACTGTAGCCTGTAAAAACGTCCGGACTATTCTACTAGTGTTCAATGTAACCTCTTTTTGCAATAATACGTACGAGGATTGCGACAAGGATAATGTTTTTAGAGATATATGCAATTGTTTCGGGATGACACCTGTAGTAGACATAACAACCGGCACTATAATAACGCTTTTTAATTTCCAAATTCTTGTTATCTCATCTTTTAAGTCTGTGTATTTGGAGAGTTTCTCAGCTGTACTTTGTAAGTTATGGTGTTCGGAATTACAATGTCAATCAGGAAGGCTGTTTTGTTTATTTTGTCTACTACAGTGATATCTGGTCTATTGAAATGTGTGGTCTTATCTGCTAAGATGGCTCTGTCGTAATACATTTTAAGAGTTTGGTTTTGTAGAACACTATCTGGGATATATTTATAAATAAATAAATAATTATTCGTGGACAAATTCACAAAGCGCCATCTAGCCCCAAACTAAGCAAAGCTTGTGCTATGGGTGCTAGCTATGGGTGATAACTGATAAGCTACTTAAATACTTTTAAATATATACTTATTATACATAGAACACCCAGACCCGTAACAGAAATTAAAATTCATCATTTCAATTTCTGCCCGGCTGGGAATCGAACCCGGGACCTCTTGCGTGGCAGACCGGCATGTTGACCACTGAACCACTCAGGTCATATAGTAAGGCTTGGCTGGCTGTGAAATTAAACTATATGGAAGGGCAAGATTTTGATGGATTATGTTTGCAACTTGGTCGTGCCTGTGCTTGTAGTCTGTTTGAACTATTGCGCTGCAAGCTCCAGTAATATGTTGGATTGTCTCAAGTGTTCTATTGCATTTCCTACAAATATCGGTGGGTCTGATTTTCATGATGTATTTTTGATAATTACGGGTCCCAATTACTTGATCCTGGATAGCCATCATGAAGCCTTCGGTCTCAGCCATTCGTTCGACGAGAGTTTGTCGACATTATATTGACTTAAATCATGATGGTGTCTTCCATGCAGAGACTTCGCACTCCATTAAGCTATCTTGGTTTTGTGATCAGTAATAGTAACGTTATTTTGTGTGGAGCGGTCTTTTAAGTTCAAGGGTGTGAAGTAAATAATATATTAATAAAATAAATAAAATAATTTATTCAAGAAAAACTTAAGTCTAAAATTACTCCGTTAAATATACGTTAATAAGTACCTTCTTATGTTAAAATTTTTTAGGAGAACAATTTTAATTTATTTATTATCCTATTTATTATTAAGTAATTTAATATAGGTACATGCTAAATTCTTATTAACTAGATACCTAAACTAAGTAAGTAGTTTACCTGTGTCTTAGGTATCGATGTTAGTAGGTCAATTTTAATGTAGGTTAGTGCTTATGACTGTATTTATTAATACAACAATAAAAGTAAGGCACTCCGCGCATGACGCGACATGCATCATGCATGTAGGATGCATGTCGCGTGTGAGAAAAAAATAATATATTTAGTCTGCGCACATCGCACGCTAACGACATCGTAACGACATGCAACTTGACACTGACATGACACTCACTGCATACGTGTCTCCTAGGGATGTTCCAGTTTTTGTTTAATTGGAGCTAAAAACTAGAAAGCTGTGACCCGGTCTACAAATGTAAGACCCTCATCGAATAAATATTATGTAGTGTGAAATAAGATACTTCTGATATGAAAATTGGTCCCGCATGCTTTTCAATTATCATTAAGTAAACCTAAATATTCATATATATTATGTATAGGTACCATTATTACATTCATACAACACTCACGCCTGTGTCCCATAGGAGTAGGCAGAGACTATCGAGTGCCCAAGCTACGATCCTAACACACCTCTTTTGCTTCTTCCACATTCATACATCTTTTCATGCATTTACGCCGGTTGAGGGTACTCCTGACCTGCCCTTATTGGAGCTGGTCATTTAGTTGATCAATATAATGTCCTTCTTGGGCGCTCTTTCGACCCTTCCATTTACATTTATACGATAGATACCATTCGTATGCTGTTTTTCTGCCATCCTCTCCACGTGTCAAAACCATCTCAGCATACCTCTTTCAATCCTAGTCATCACATCATCTAGAACCTTCAGTTGCCGAGTTATAACTGTTTTAAGTTTGACAGCTGTCATCCGAAATATAGATCTCGACGAGTACTACCATTTCTCTTTAGATATTAGTATTCTAGGACCACTAGTTTCCGAGTTACAACTATTTTCATTTTGACAGCTGTCATCCAAAATGTAGATCTCGACGAGTACTATCATTTCCCTTTAGCAAGTAGTGTTCTAAGGCCACTAGTTTCCGAGTTACAACTATTTTAAGTTTGACAGCGGTCATCCGAAATGTAAATCATGACAATTACTATCATTTCTCTTTAGAAACTAGTCTTCTAGGACTAATAGTTTTCTAGTCATAACAGTTTGAAGCTAGCGGTACGGTCGATTAGAGTCGCTTTGGGGGGTTGGGGGATCTTCTAATCATTGCTATTTTCTGAGTTCTCGGCTGATTTCTTTGATTTTAGTCTCAAGCGATGGACCGTATTAGGCGCACAATACCATCAGCGCAAAATACCAACTCGGGATTTTATTGCGTATTGCGACTTTTTACAATTAATTACGTAAAATATGAAACACGCACATTGCCTCTAATGCAAAACACCGACCCGGGATTTTTGCAATCAAAATGGCGGACAGTACAACAATAGGCCGACATTTCGTAACTTCACTATCCTGGGTACAAGTTCGAACCCAGGTTCTCTCTTCACGCTGGTGTGTGCCTATTCGTCTAATTATTACTCACCACACTGAGTGAATGGTGTTATAATATTTTGTAAGTGCTTCTGGTACACACAATGATAGTTCTATAAGAGAGATTTAATACTGAAAATCACAAGGCACTTTATATTTTCGTAAACTGACTTTCATTTCCGAAATATTTAGGCTTTAACGAGGAAAATTAGAAATTTTCGCCCCAAATGACTGACGTAAGTTAGGTATCAAAATTATTAGTACTTAATGTTGGTGGAAGGACGCCGAGTGACTCTATTACCTGACACCTGGTTTGCTGGGCTTGGTTAAACGGTTCGTGAGATAATGGTATGCCGAGAGTGCATTAGATTTCAAAAATAGTCGTGACAGGGTACTGAGACACATTATTATTATTATATATATTATTCCTTCAATAATGCATACATTTTCTATATAAACTCCAATTTTGAGCCAAAACTGAAAGTTCGTCTCAACACTAGTTCATAATGTAGCATGACGGGGGGACTATTGTCTAACTCAGTTGCAAACTGAATTTGACATTAGATAATTCTACACTACGTCACCTACATTATTATCTACGGCCATAGCGTCTACAAAATTAGAGTACTGTAAGATTTTATATGACAAATTCATTTTTCCGGTGAGTTAGCCCATAGCCCCTCAGCAATGACGAATAAAACTAGAGGACAGGATAATTGGTTATGGTTTCTGTGGCGATGATTGGCTTATTGATTGATTGATTGGTTTATCCATATTATTATTATATACTACCTGTTGCCCGCGACTACACCCGCGTGGGCCTCTGAACATAAACAAAATACCGATCCTTCAATGACAATTTAAAATGAACCATACATCTCGGGTGGTCATCTTGACGATAATGTTCCGGTTGTGGTCTCGCCCGCAAGGGCCCGGGGTCCGTCTCGATCCATGATTTGGCAGATCAGGCGATTATAGTGGAGCGACTGCCATCTGACCACGGTGACTCTGTTAACAGGGGAACCTGACCAGATTGGATGATGGGGCTTCAACGTGCGGATTTCATCACGATGTTTCCCTCACCGCAAGGACACTGGTCAGTGTTCAACTGATGTATATAACTTATCAAGAGCATTGGTACATAGCGGCACTGCTGTTCGAACCCGATACCTCGGGGTACGTGTCTTACCCTTTAACCATTAGACCACCAACGCTCTCATCATTATACATCTCAGATACTGAATATAAATGTAAAGCAGGTGAACTGATAACAGAGTGTGCTGTGAGCCCGGACGCACTTAGAGGTTTTAGATATGGTACCAACCTCGATTTACGGTGTCGCTGCCCTTGGCTATTATTAATAGATGTACAGGTAGGAGAGAAGCACAAGAAAGCTCTTTTATGGTACGACTTTTTCTAAACATGTGTTCAACAAATGTCCAACGTCTGTCAAAAATGACGCTTTACAAGATGGCAGCGTTAATTCTGATTTCGGCCACGTGCCAAATGATCTTTGTAAACCGTCACTTGACAGTGCCGCGTCGTGTTCGGAGTGAATGCGTGCTGCATGCGTCCTGCATGCATCCTGCATGTGTACGCCGCGTCGCTGTCGCGTGTCTGTCGCGTGTCTGTCGCGTGGCTGTTGCGTGGCTGTTGCGTGGCTGTCGCGTCATGTGCGGAGTGCCTAATGTTTACATTTTGTACCGGAATTAGTTATTAATTGATATAATTTACAATAATATATATTTATTTTTGTAACATTCTGAACTAAGCGACCACTTCGAGTGATTTTTCCGTTTCCTCGTACAATTTACCTTTTAACCAGTTTGTAAGAGTAACCTTACAACCATATCAATTCATGGGGTGAATGCATAGGGTACGATTTATTTTATTAAGTGAAAATCGTTCTGTTCTATAGCTTTATGGATGATAGATAAATTAGAGTTCTGGTGAAAATATGATCTTAATGTTGTGATTTGTTTATTATGTAAGTTAGAGATGTCAATTATTACTCTACCGCCTTCTTTTCTCGGCAAGGTTAGTCTCTGTAGACAGGATCTAGGGTGGTGTTTCCGGAATTTAGTCAAGGTAGTATTGACAGTACGTTGAAAGGCTTTGATATCTGAATTCGACCAATTTATTATGCCAAAGGAATAGGTCAGAATTGGTATTGCAAAGGTGTTAATTGCTTTTATGGTGTTTTTTGAGTTTAATTGGGTTCTAAGGATTGTGTAGAGTCTGTGTTTAAATAGTAATTTTAGTTTATTTTTAGTTTCTCTGTAATGTATTTGCTGTGACTGTTTATATCCTGATTTTACATCTAGTGGGTCAATTGTTTCTCCAGATTCTAATATATACGAATGTTTATAGACTTTTCCCGCTTTCATGGAGTTAATTTTGCATTTATCAATACCAAATTGCATTTAAATATCACGAGAGAAATCTTCCGTTAGTTTAGCTAGTTAATGAAGATGTGTTTCATTGGTCGCATAAAGTTTAATATCGTCCATGTAGAGCAAATGGTTAAGCTGTGTTTCTTCTATATCTGTCTGTCTGTCATTGTGAGTGGGTTGTACGTATTTAAGTCTGTATCCTATGTCTGTCTTATTATGTAAGTTAGATAGAGGGTTGAGCGCTAAACAAAACCACAAGGGACTGAGTGCATCTCCTTGAAAGATTCCACGTTGTATTTTTATTTGGTTCGTTTCTATTGTTTCGGTGGGTGTACTAAGTCTAAGTCTGTCGTCCAATTCTGCATTGTGGTTTGGAGAAAAAGCACAATCTGTGGGTGTATTTTATATAGTTCCAGGATCTCAATTAACCAAGAATGAGGTACTGAGGGTCTGAGGACTTTTTGGTAATCGATGTACATTGTGTGGAGGTCATATTTTGGTTTAATAACTTGTTTTAGTACTACGGAATCAATGATCAACTGTTCTTTACAGCCCTGTCTAAGCCTTATACATCCTTTCTGTTGTTCGGCCAAAATATTGTGATTTTCAAGGTGTTTGTAAATAAGTTTATCTACACTCATTGCGTAATGTTCCAATTACATAATCGAAAACAGTTGTTTAAGGATACACTTTTTTCACGCCAGCCTATAAAATTAAAAAAAATTACTTTTCGATACAGCATTTCCCATACTATTTTCATTACAGCTGTATCGAAAAATAACTTTTTAATCATTATGCAACACTTTTCTTTTTTAAATTTTTGTCGGGCGCCGGGACACGGCTAAATGTAGGCTGAATACCTAAATGTCTTCAACAAATTCAAAATTCCTGTTTATATTTGTGATCAGTTTAGTCTGTGGTTGTGATTGTGTACATTTGGAATTATTTTCCCGCTAAACAGATTTTTTTTTTCTAATTGTTATAATTTGGGTTTGTAAATGTTTTTTCTTGTTTGAAGCAAATAAATAGATAAATGTGAAAGTAGTGAAGTGAATTTCCCGCCGCTTGATATCCTCGACGCGTACAAGATACAATCACTTAGAGTACACATATGGGCACAGTTCTGGAATAAGAGTCTTAAGTGTTGACTTTAACTCCAGTTGTATATTAACTTTTTGATTTTTACATAATTGCAGCTTTAATGTACACCCTACACCTGATTGGCCCGGTCGCGTGAATCCCGTGCGCTAATGAAAGAGATAGCGCTATATTTCTCTTTCAGCTAACCTTGCAAATACGTCCCCTTTATAGGTTTTCTTTATTTAACGTTACGAAAGTCTTGGCATAAGATTCTTAAGTGTTGACTTTAACTCCAGTTTTATATTAACTTTTTAAATTTTTACAAAATTGCAGCCTTAATGTACACCCTACACCTGATTGGCCCGGTCGCGTGAATCCTGTCGCGTGAATCGCGACATTCCATGTCACCAAAGAAAGTGATAACGTTCAAAATAATCAAATACTAAACTAGGTAAATAAGTATTGAACGATACACTAGATAAAGAAAGTAATAATAACTGAGATGACAGTGAATGATAAAGGGTACAGCAATAGGCAATTTTATTATTACTGTGTAGCGCATATTTGACATCAATTATGCAACAAAGTCTTTATTTACAAGGAAGGGGTTATGGATATAAGTAATTTATAAATCCATGAATAGTTTTCGTATATTTTTGTGTCTCAGAAACTTTAGGGATAAATTGTGGCCCTGATAAGGGCCTTTTATGTCACTATGGATCGTTTCAGCTCAAAGCATCAACGTTCCACGTTAGTGTCGCACGATTGCTATGATGTTTAGGAGCTCACTAATTTCGTCAACTCCTTGACAAAATTTCGTTCGCCTTTCCTTTTTTACCACGAGCTTGTTGATTTTTCGGTTGTACTTCTTTCTTCGACGCAGCAATGATGAATTTTTGTTGCTCCCATATTCTTCAAGTCTTCGTGATATTCTTTTCAATTTCCTGTCATACTTTTCTAGGCGATGGTCGGTATTTCGCAAGGCACTTCGTGCGGAAGCCATGTCTGAACGAGTAATGAGATATCGCAAGCATAGCGCATGTCTTTATGCGAGACGGCTATTGGCCCGATCGCGTGATTCCTGCAGACTAGTGAAAGAGATGGCGCTATATACTTCTTTCAGCTAACCTAGCAAATACGATACCTTTATAGGTATTCCCTATTTAACATTACGAAAGTCTTGGAATAAGAGAGTTAAGTGTTGACTTTAACTCCAGTTGTATATTAACTTTTTGATTTTTACAAAATTGCAGCCTTAATGTACACCCTACACCTGATTGGCCCGGTCGCGTGAATCCTGTCCCGTGAATCGCGACATTCCATGTCACCAAAGAAAGTGATAACGTTCAAAATAATCAAATACTAAACTAGGTAAATAAGTATTAAACGATACACTAGATAAAGAAAGTAATAATAACTGAGATGACTGTGAATGATAAAGGGTACAGCAATAGGCAATTTTATTATTACTGTGTAGCGCATATTTGACATCAATTATGCCACAAAATCTTTATTTACAAGGAAGGGGATATGAATATAAGTAATTTATAAATCCATGAATAGTTTTCGTATATTTTTGCGTCTCAGAAACTTTAGGGATAAATTGTGGCCCTGATAAGGGCCTTTTATCTCACTATGGATCGTTTCAGCTCATAGCATCAACGTTCCACGTTAGTGTCGCACGATTGCTATGATGTTTAGGAGCTCATTAATTTCGTCAACTCCTTGACAAAATTTCGTTTGTCTTTCCTTTTTCACCACGAGCTTGTTGATTTTTCGGGTGTACTTCTTTTTTCGACGCAGGAATGTAGAATTTTTGTTGCCCCCATTTTCTTCAAGTCTTCGTGATATTCTCTTCAATTTCCTGTCATACTTTTCCAGGCGATGGTCGGTATTTCGCGAGGCACTTCGCGCGGGAGCCATGTCTGAACGAGCAATGAGATGTCGCATGCAGAGCGCATGTCTTTGTGCGAGACGGCTATTGGCCTGGTCGCATGAATCCTGCAAACTAGTGAAAAAGAGAGCGCTATATACCTCTTTCAGCTAACCTAGCGAAGACGTTACCTTTATAGGTATTCTTTTTTTACGTTACGAAAGTCTTGGCAAATGATTCTTAAGTGTTGACTTTTACCTCCAGTTTTATATTAACTTTTGGTTTTTACATAATTGCAGCTTTAATTTACACCCTATACCTATTACTGAAACTATACCTACTGCTAAAACGAAATAAAGCAGTTTCGGGTTTTCCATCTACATTGGATAATTAATTGAATTAATAAAACCAATACCTACTAACTTCTAAACGAGAAAATGATAAGTACCTATATTAAATATTCAATGTTATTTGGTTTTATTGATTTATAATTCTTTGTTAATTTGTTATGCCGATCAGAACGGTGATCAAACCACAAGTTCGTTGACGAACGACATCTTCGATTTGTTTCTTTCTTTCTTATAACTAAATATAAAACGACATTCTATGTCACCAAAGAAAGTGATAACGTTAAAAATAATCAGATACTAAACTAGGTAAATAAGTATTAAACGATACACTAGGTGAAGAAAGTAATAATGACTGAGATGACAGTGGATGATAAAGGGTACAACAATAGGTAATTTTATTATTCCTGTATAGCGCATATTTGACATCAATTATGCCACAGTCTTTATTTACAAGGAAGAGGTTATGGTGTAGGGTCTTGCCCTGAAGGTACTTACGGTTACTCCTGTTCAAATAACTGTTTAGCACGTTGACACTTTTGTTGTCCATTTTTATACATATAATTGGTATATTCTTGGGTTTGGCCCTTCAGGCTCTGAATGCTCATCATCTTTGCCTGGAAAATTAGTTAATACTGTTAAATTCTGACTACGTTGTAATTTCGGTTTACAAATATTTTGAATCGAATCGAACTTCGATTAGAGTATTTTCTTTTGGGGAAATTATCTCTTGTATCCTAAATATCCAATTGGTAAAAGTAATGAGGGTTTTTGAACAAATACAAGGGTATTGGGGTGTGTGTCTGGACTCTTACCGTTGTATCTTCTTGTTTTTCTTTTTTATATATCCAAGTTTGCCCCCATGCCACGGGGGTCACTTTTCCATCACATTAGAAGGTTTCTTTCGTATCAAATATTTATTTTGTAATTAAAAATAGCACATTTTCCAAATTGACGTTAATCTTTTATTATTTTATTCTTTATATGTCATATGTTGTCATGCGGACACAGTCCATAGATGGCGGAGATTTTAATCTTTTTTGTGCTCCCCTTATTCTAGATATTTGCTGGATCCAATTATTCATAATATCTTTATGGATTATATCCTTGGCTGCTAAACACGAGGTCGTCCGAAAATAAATATTGACCACTTCAGAAACTGGCTGGCCGACTACGAGTACTGGCCATCAAGACTATATCTTCTTTTGTGCCAAATGCGTTCTCGAACGTGTTTAAATGAAGACCCGAGCCTGCGATAGAGAGTGCAGCGGATGAGTGGGCAGAGTCTTCCCAGCCTTCGAACTAGAAGGTGAACTAAATCATAGCTAGAAGAAGCTATCTTCAGAAACTAAAAACTAAATACCAATCGACCGGTCAAATTACGCACGTGACGTCATAAAAGTTATCCTCGAAGTTTTCAAAGTCAAATTATGCACGTGACGTCATAAAAGTTATCCTCGAAGTTTCCAAAGTCAATCTGCAAACTGTACTTTTCGACCAAAAGTGAACGCAGTGATCCAGCCCGGGCATAAGTTGTGGACTTTCGTGAACTTTTGTACTTTTAGCATTTTAAATTATTTTTAAAAATTTCTTGTTTAGTTGATTATAGTTTCTGGACTGAATGTACATAAACCCATTACCCTGTTATTAGTTGTTTTTATTATTTACTGAGCCTGGCACTGTCCGTCGGATAGTGCTACGTTACAATGGATATAAGTAATTCATAAATCCATGAATAGTTTTCGTATATTTTGGTATCTCAGAAACTTCAGGAATAAATTGTGGCCAAGAAAAGGGCCGTTTTAACCGGATACTGGAAGACCTCTTCGATTTCGTCTTCGGGCTCAGGAACCTCAAATACATACTCCGGAGGCGGCGAGTAACAACTACTTGTTGGACTGGGAAGATCCAACCAGTCGTCGCTCGCTTCCAGGTCATCATCGAGATCGGAATCCCATGACCATGACATCTCTGAAGAATTTTAATTGTCCACCGACCAGCTCGGCGGAGACTCCGCTACAGCCGGAGAGTAACCGGAGCCACTGGCGATGGCGGGCAGGCTAATGTCCATCGTGTCGCCGTCGAAAAAGTTCTCCGTTGCTCATGCTACTCAGCGCTTTTTGAGTGTGGTTTACCCAAAGTTGGCAGGTATAGAGACATTGGCAGTAGGTGTTATAAAGAGTTTATTTAACTTCCATGCTACACCCACCAAACCTACGGGCTAGCATGTTACACCTGACACTGAGCGCCCGTCGCTCTCGCTCTATATCCATATCATCTCTTAGGTGTTCGGTGAGAATATGTCCCAGGTACCTAAATCTCTGCACAGCCCGAACCACCAACCCGGCCTAAAGGGGGTCATTAGTGTAGTGTACTGTCGTTCTCAGATTGTGATTGTGCTAATGTGCTAAGTTTTTTCTAATTGAATTATTTAATTATATAGATAATTATGCACTTAACACCTCGCTGCCTAAATATTGCTTTGTACTATGTCCACTAACCTTAGTTTCAAGCTATCGACATCTAAGTTTTGAAAAATCATTTTTGCTATCTAGAATACTAAATTGTAGTAAAATGTACACCATTGGCTAGGCTGGGTTCTGGAGTAGTTATTCCATGTAAATTGCACATGGTTTTGTGTATTATATTAGTAATATTAACTTATATTTAAATCACTTTTGTACTATGAAGTCCAAAATTAGCAAACTTGTGACATTATTGTTTTGTACTATTATCTTTTTTATATTGTTTTGTTCTATATCCTTACTTAGTACAAAACAATATTTACATAGTATTTATTATGCTAAAAGACTGTTGGGAGAAAATCGATTGAAACACAAATTAAATGACAAGTGACAACTAGCTGTATTTATTTTATAACAATGAGTAAGATGTTCTATCGTCTGTCTGTCTAAAAATTAATAGAAGTACAATAATTATTAAAACTACCAGGGTACATGACCCAAAAGTTGGCCAATAGGACACCTTTTTTAAAGCAATATTAAAGGTTAAGATGCATGTATATTTTAATAGTAGTTTATGCAACTGTCATATAAAAGGGGGTATTAAAACATGAGTGTCTGTTTATCATACGAGGTGTAGCCGAGTATGATAATAGTTTGACACGAGTGTTCTGTTAGTGGCATAACTATAAAATAATTATGTCTTGAATATTCCGTGCTCTCCTGCAGCTGAATAAATTGTTTCATATTAAAACATCTACTACAAAAATAACAAAAACCGCTTTATATGTTTTCAGTCAGATGAATACGAAGAGGATGAGGTATGAACAGCTAAAATTATTATTATAAACATAATAAAAAAATATTATATTGCCTCATAACCAGTTTTCCGAGGTTTGTTTTATGCGTATATCAGCGTGTACAGTAGAGGACAATGAATGATTATCAAGATGACATAAATGGTCATGTTCCTATTTTCTGACGTGTCATTTTCGGCCAAACCTATGCAATGTTTCTCGTGGTAATTCGAATAAATCAAGGCACTCTTATTCCGCAGCAACAGGCTTCAGAGCATCACTAAGCGTAATAAGCTCGCTTGAAAGAAGATTCTTGATGAAATACACCTATGCGTGTGCATGTGTTAAGTTTAATACAAAATATTACAAACTTGGAATAACATCCACACATGTTAGCGGGGGGCTCTGCTAACATATTTAAGAGTGATGAAACAACTCAACAGAAAAGGCCACCGCCCATTTTCTTTTGGTCTAAGGAGGTCCTATCTAAAATATCACATTGTGTTTTAATTATTTCAGAGTGAAGAAAACACCAAAAAAACTAAAAAGACTACAAAGAAGACGAAAAAAACAACTCCAGCCGTAATTATTGTTCTTTATCCACTATTAACTATTACAGGATTATACTTTTTATTACTCTTTCTGAACTCTTACATAATTTTCGTAAACATTTTTATCCCTAATAATTTTTTCCTGCCATCCATTTGTCATAGTTATACTTGTCGATTTACATTCTACACTGCACTGAGTACTGGGAAAGTTAAGTAACCTAAAAACTCTTAGGTCCCTTTATACCTTATTTTATTGTTGATAAAAAATAGTAGTTTTTGCATGTCATATAAAAGGGGGTATTATAAGATGAGTGTCTGTTTATCATACGAGGTGTAGCCGAGTATGATAAAAGTTTGACACGAGTGTATTAATACCTAATTATATGCAGTTGCATACACTACTTTATCTACACTCATATTTTCATGTTAAAATTTCGTACCTAAAATTTTTTCAACTTTGCTGGAAGTAACTGCGAGTCAGTTCTGTTGTATATACGCGTCGAGGATATCAAGCGGCGGGAAATTCACTTCACTACTTTCACATTTATCTATTTATTTGCTTCAAACAAGAAAAAACATTCACAAACACAAATTACAACAATTAGAAAAAATATTCTGTTTAGCGGGAAAATAATTCCAAATGTATACAATCACAACCACAGACTATGCACTGATCACAAATATAAACAGGAATTTTGAATTTGTTAAAGACATTTTGGTATTCAGCCTACATTTAGCCGTGTCCCGGCGCCCGACAAAAATTTAAAAAAGAAAAGTGTTGCATAATGATTAAAAAGTTATTTTTCGATACAGCTGTAATAAAAATAGTATGGGAAATGCTGTATCGAAAAGTAATTTTTTAAAATTTTATAGACTGGCGTGAAAAAAGTGTATCCTTAAACAACTGTTTTCGAATATGTAATTGGAACATTACGCTATGAGTGTAGATAAACTACTATTAGAGATGCAGCAAGTTATTATGTAATAGTGCTTCGATTCAATTAAATTTTTTGAATTTTTTAATACGACTATTAGATTGCGTCAGAAGGAGAATCCTCCTCTTTCTTTTTTTCTGATATCCTGTATCCGGCCGGATATAACAGACTATCCGGTATCCGGCCGGATAGTATACTAAGGCCGGATAGGCCGGATACCGGATAGTAACCGGATGGCTTTTAAACTCTTCATGATCTGTACGGCATATTTTACAGTATTTATAAAAA
This sequence comes from Blastobasis adustella, assembly GCA_907269095.1. Classification (NCBI taxonomy): domain Eukaryota; kingdom Metazoa; phylum Arthropoda; class Insecta; order Lepidoptera; family Blastobasidae; genus Blastobasis; species Blastobasis adustella. The sequence continues at coordinate 4,378,768 of OU026138.1, forward strand.
TCTTTTGCGTAGACTGTAAGTATTTACCTCAATCATTATTTTCATGTTACGCAGAGTTTACTTTGATTTTTTTGTTTACATACTTGACGAAGAGTAAACTGAACATTTTAATCGGAACACTAAAATGCCTTCCAAAAATAATAATATAACAACTTTTTCTGTCAAGACTAAAGTATATCATAATCAATAAATAAGTTATACTAGCGCAGGACGATTATCGTCTTGTCTATCACTGTAATGTTTTTCTTTGTCCACGTTGAATATGAAATTTTAACTTGTTACATTCATGACCTGCATGCACTCTTCATGACCTGTACTGCAAATTTAACTTTTTTTTATATTCTGCGTAGTGTGTAACGGTCCTATTCATAAAAATACCTTATAGCAGTTTTAAAACGTTAATTAGTTAAAACTCTCATTGGGCATTTAAAATGTATTTTAAAATACAGATTGGCATTATTATGTTGTCACTCTATAGAATGAATAGCCAAAAACATAAAATCGCTATAGTTTGTCTAATATATAATGATAATCTTGACAACTCATTAATTCTTGGGCCTTGGCGTATTTTTTTCTGTAAAACGTCATCTTTATCATCTTAACGTTAAATCCCGGTTGCGCTCGCGGGAGCGCAAAAACGTACTACGGATAATGTCGTACATCATAGACAGGTACCGCCCCTTTAGCGAAGTGCCACGAATAACGAATTACAACAGACTATCTATAACCGGTTTTCAAACTTTTTAATTCTTATTCCCAGATAGATTTCACCATAAAAGACCTTCCACAACAACAATTTCGACTTGCATGTATTCTATGGAACATGCTGACTGACCGATTAAAAATACGCACGTGTCGAAACCATCTTTGTGGAAGGGTTTGTAATGTTGTATAATTAAATTATTACTTCAAAGAAAAAAATATTCTTGTTTTGTACAATACATACATTTTAGCCATTTAACTCTCGATTCCACGTTCTATGAGAATGAAAATCGATTAACGAATAGATTCATTACGATTTTATACTACCCCATCCCTACTGTAAACTGTAAAAACTGTCATCCATAATTTGATAAGGTACTTTGTCAAATTTAGGATGATAATATAAGAACGAAAAAAAAAAATAACTTTATTGTGCTGAAATCCGCTATCAAAATGAGTTCCAAAGAAAGTTGTATAAGTCATGGATGCAACTCCTTTGCCTATCCTCTTCAGAATAAAAATCAAGAATGGAGTCACGAGCCAATCACAATCACTAAGCGAATGAAATTAGGTGTTCGTGTGACGGCGGCCATGTTTGTCACTAATAAAGGTTTATCCGAGGTTTATAAAAGGGTTTAGCCTTCTTTAAGTTATGAAGCCGTTAGTAAGCGTTTTATCACTTATTTGCGTTTATGAATAATGCTTTTCCAGCACCGTATTTAAGTAAGCTCACCTATAAATCTCCAATAACTATTTATGAATAAGACCGTAAGTAATTACCTCAATCTATATTTTCATGTTACGCAAACAGAAATTAAACAAAATCAGAATCCCTGGTACCTTAAAGAGATGGGGTGCATGCAAGGTGTGACAATCTCCTTTGTTGTACATGACATACTCTCATCAGGTCTTACAACGCGCTGCCATTTTGTACCGATACACGTCTTTTTCCTCGACAAAAATTATTTATAAATGCCGTCATGTGTTGCGAAATGTTGTAGACTTCTTGAAAAAGTTTAAAAAATCAGGAGTAATTAACCTACGACGCATAAGTAATGATGATTCGTAAAAAAATCTCATAATACGCCCAGTGATACATAGTGGTGTGGGGTACACGTACCTACAGGTTTGACGCCATAGTGTGAAATGTTAGGAATTGTATACTATATCTGAAAAATACAATAGTTCATTCTGGCTTTCGAGTTTTTGGTCCAAAATGAATGATATCATTTGTTCTCTGTTTTGAACACAGTCATCGTACGTGACTAAACGCTTTGTACTCATGTTTTAATTAAAAACCAAAGTGTAGAGTGCGCGAAGATAACTGCGCGCGGCTGAAAATGAAACAAAATTTGATAGTCTAGTAAAATTACAAAGACCTTATAAAGAGTTTCTTTTGTCATTGATTTATTCGTTATGACGCGCACCTACTCATATCTAGCCTATTACCTACACGATATTTTTCAAACATTTTGGGGCTAATTTTGGTAGAGGTTGCAATACTGATACTATGAGTTTGTCCCTTTCGTGTATACGCGCTTGGCTTATCTATTTGATTCTTGATCCTAGATTTGTGACTCAGTCAATTAGATCAGGTTCCGAAGTTTTTAGAGTTTCGTATCTCAAATGAGTAAACTCATTTGAGACGAATAAGGATATATAATCAATACCACATATAAGCACGACAGGAGATTTAATTCGGAAAGCGGACCCCGGCATAAGCTGAGGTAAATGTTAGGAAGATGAAGATGAATTTATACATAATACACGACTTTTATTTTATTGTCTACCTAGTCTACCTATGTACCTTAAGTGATATGATGTCCGAACCCGAATCCGGAATCAGGAATCCGGAATCCGAATCCGAAAGTAGAATCCAGAATCCGAAATCTTAAGACAACACTTTTTGTTCCTCAAAGGTTGTCAAAATAACCGAATCCGCATCCGAAGCATTTTGGAGATATTATTTTGCAAATATTATTTGGACCGAATAAATGTTGAAAAGCTATTAATATCAGTCATTTTTCCATTTGTGTCAGCTTCACTAGAAATTTTGATTCGAATGAAGCTGACAGTCGGTGTGGGGAATTTGGATGAACGTACCAATGCCAATGCCAATGGACGTGATCAAGTCCAAATTGGCAGGGTCAAGCATATTATTGTAATGTAATTTGTCAAGCGGGATGAAGGTGAGTAGCAGGCGTTGCTTATCGCAACGCATTTCTAAAAGCGTGATACAAAAATGGCCCTTATTGCATATAATCATGTGTGTCCCAAAAGAAACATACACCTTGATATATCGGTGCAAAAACTATTTTGACTCTGGGGCGTCCTGGCCTTTACTTAAATTTTTATACCTACTGACACGAGCATTGTACAACATTCATTAATTAAGAATCTTAAAATAAAGAATTACTACATGCCTTTTACCCGTAGGGATAGGCAGAGACCACATCGTTACACTTGCTAATTATAATGCCAATTAAAGAATTAAAATTCTGAAATTAAGAATTTTTATTTAATTATTATTGTTAAGATGTATTGCTAACCCATAATCAGAGTAAAATGGATGAAGTGTACGGCAACCCTCAAATCCCGCACACATATAAAATGGCGGCAATTTTTATGCTTCATTCATGATTTAAAAGACAGGGATTCTGTTTTTGTTTAATTTCGGTGGTTACGCAGACTTTATTAAATAACTTATCTTTTCACCAAAATTTACTATGAAAGCATACAAAAAATAAAATAGCTTTTAAAGTCTTCATGACCTGGACGGCAAAACTTCTGCGTAGACTTTAAATATTTATCTCAAACATTATTTTCATGTTGGGCAAAGCATATTTCATAATTTTGTTTTACATAGATATGGTGCGTTTTCTTGACGAAGCGTAAACTAAAAACTAAAAACCTAAATCTAAAAATTTAAGTAGTACTTGGAACTACGAGAAGCTTACGAAAAATAATTATACAAAAATTTTTTCTGTTAAGACTAAGGTATGTCATTATAAATAAATAAGTAGCACTGGTAGAGGATGATTATCATCATCATCATATGTTAAGAGTGTATCATTTTGTGTATGGGTAATATTTTTTCTTTGTTGAGGTTAAATATGAAATAAAATCTTGTAATATCGGCTAATACATCACTTTAATGTAATTGGGATACGAAAAAATTCCGGTACCTTTTAAACTCTTCATGACCTGGATGACACATTTAAATATTTTTTTATCTTCTACCTAGTCTAAGGTAGTATTTACCTCAATCATTATTTTCACGTTACGCAAAGCTCATTAAATAACTTTTTTTATCATACATATTATGCTCCGCCGCATATTATGCTATGCAATGCCTATCAAAAATAATAATTATTATAACAACTCTTATTGTCAAGCCATGGGTATGTCACAATAAATAAATAAATATATAATCTTTATTTCACTTAGACTTAGGTGCTAGTTACTGTGGTTGACACCTGCTGTTAGGTATACCTACCTGTGTCAGGAGGTGTCGCACTTCGAATCTAGTAGAGTATGTTTAGCTAAAGAAAATATTAACCTTAATTATACTTTTGCTAAATTATTAATTAAATGCTTCGGCATTTAACTAATAATTTAACAAAAGTAGGGTGTCATCGTAAACGACGTTTCGGTAGGGTTTCGTCGGGAAAACAAATCGAAAATGTACGTCGCGTGTAAGTCCCGTCTAATATAATAAAAAGAACGCGAGTTTAATTTGAAACAAACACTATCGAATATTCGAATGCTGAAATGATAAATTTTAATTTATGAAATAAATAAATCAAGCCATCAATAACCCTGATAGTAATTATCACATATCTTTCCTCTTTATATTATTAGTCTAGACTTATAATATTTTAATGAGAAAAAAATATTTTTGTACATCTGAATTAATGTGTGTATTTTTCTAGGGATCTCCAAGCCTATGTTAATCGCTGATAATGTAGCTTTCAACTGTGTGAAATGTGTAAAATCGGTTGCATAGTTTTTGGGTTTATCCATTACAAAACTAACGAATATGTAATCAACCATGTTCATAAACATGATCCATGTTCGCACATAATATCAAAACGACTGTACGAATTTAACTAATTTTTTTCTGTTGTATTTGTAAATGTCCGAGCAAGGTTTGTCTGACAGAAAAAAACAGTTGATTCATGTATGATAAGCCAGGTAGGTGTAGGCTAAGTAGGGTGTGGGTGTAGGGTGGGTATAGAATATGTGTAGAGTAGGATAGGGTAGAGTACAGTACGGTACGGTAGGGTTAGGATTGGAGTAGGTGTAGAGTAGGGTAGGGTAGGGAAATAGTAGGGCAACATGCGAACGAAATCATGGCAGGCAAACTATGATGAACGCGCTTGCGTGTGTGTGTACATCGGCTAAATTCTTCAATGTGAATCTAGGTAGGTGTTAAATATGCATTGTATTTTCAGTTTTCCCATAATTTAGCTCACTTGAGTCCTATTATTAAGGTTTCAGTAGCGCATCCATTAGGTATTGGTAATAAACTTAAGTAAAGCCTTAGTTGTGTGTGTGAGGGAAGTCTCATTCCATATTATTTACAAATGTTTTTGCCTTGATCCCTTATTTCACAATGTTTTGAAAAACTTTTTAGGAACCTGTAAGTATTTACCTTAATCACGTAACATAAAGACTAATTAACACTACATTATTTTTTCAAGTTCATCACTATACTTACCAAGGTTCCACAGTTAATTTTCACACTTTACACATTTAAATTAGTGTATCGTAACTTTATTTTACGCTTTGGCATGAATAGGCACATATCACTGTTTTTCGGAGCTTATTTCATATTTTTATTTTACATACATGTAGTGCGTTTTCTTGACGAAGTGTAAACTGAAAACTAAAAACCTGAATCTAAATATTTAAGTAATAGTTGGAACTTTAAAAAGCCTATGAAAAATATTTATATAACAACTTTTCTGTCATATATCTGTCTAGACTAAGGTATGTCATAATAAATAAATAAGTACTGGCACAAGATGATTATCGTCTTGTATATTGGTTTTAAAATTTTTTGTTGTTAATATGAATATGCAACAAATATCTTATAATATGATCCAGACATATAAAGAATTCGGATACCTTTTAAACTCTTCATGACCTGGATGACACATTTAAATATTTTTTTATCTTCTACCTAGTCTAAGGTAGTATTTACCTCAATCATTATTTTCACGTTACGCAAAGCTCATTAAATAACTTTTTTTATCATACATATTATGCTCCGCCGTATATTATGCTATGCAATGCCTATCAAAAATAATAATTATTATAACAACTCTTACTGTCAAGCCATGGGTATGTCACAATAAATAAATAAATATATAATCTTTATTTCACTTAGACTTAGGTGCTAGTTACTGTGGTTGATACCTCCTGTTAGGTAAACCTACCTGTGTCAGGAGGTGTCGCACTTCGAATCTAGTAGAGTATGTTTAGCTATAGAAAGTATTAATCTTAATTATACTTTTGCTAAATTATTAATGAAATGCTTCGGCATTTAACTAATAATTTAACAAAAGTAGGGTGTCATCATAAACGACGTTTCGGTAGGGTTTCGTCGGGAAAACAAATCGAAAATGTACGTCGCGTGTAAGTCCCGTCTAATATAATAAAAAGAACGCGAGTTTAATTTGAAACAAACACTATCGAATATTCGAATGCTGAAATGATAAATTTTAATTTATGAAATAAATAAATCAAGCCATCAATAACCCTGATAGTAATTATCACATATCTTTTTCCTCTTTATATTATTAGTCTAGACTTATAATATTTTAATGAGAAAAAAATTTTTTTGTACATCTGAATTAATGTCTGTATTTTTCTAGGGATCTCCAAGCCTATGTTAATCGTTTATAATGTAGCTGCCTACTGTGTGAAATCTATAAAATCGGTTGCATAGTTTTTGGGTTTATCCATTACAAAACTAACGAATATGTAATCAACCATGTTCATAAACATGATCCATGTTCGCACATAATATCAAAACGACTGCACGAATTTAACTAATTTTCTTCTGTTGTATTTGTAAATGTCCGAGCAAGGTTTGTCTGACAGAAAAAAACAGTTGATTCATGTTTGATAAGCCAGGTAGGTGTAGGCTTAGTAGGGTGTGGGTGTAGGGTGGGTATAGAATATGTGTAGAGTAGGATAGGGTAGAGTACAGTACGGTACGGTAGGGTTAGGATTGGAGTAGGTGTAGAGTAGGGTAGGGTAGGGAAATAGTAGGGCAACATGCGAACGAAATCATGGCAGGCAAACTATGATGAACGCGCTTGCGTGTGTTTGTGTACATCGGCTAAATTCTTCAATGTGAATCTAGGTAGGTGTTAAATATGCATTGTATTTTCAGTTTTCCCATAATTTAGTTCACTTGAGTCCTATTATTAAGGCTTCAGTAGCGCATCCATTAGGTAATGGTAATAAACTTAAGTAAAGCGTTTGTTGCGTGTGTGAGAGAAGTCTCATTCCATATTATTTACAAATGTTTTTGCCTTTATCCCTTATTTCACAATGTTTTGAAAAACTTTTTAGGAACCTGTAAGTATTTACCTTAATCACGTAACATAAAGACTAAGTAACACTACATTATTTTTTCAAGTTCATTACTATACTTACCAAGTTTCCACAGTTAATTTTCACACTTTACACATTTAAATTTGTGTATCGTAACTTTATTTTACGCTTTGGCATGAAATGGCACATATCACTGTTTTTCAGAGCTTATTTCATATTTTTATTTTACATACATGTAGTGTGTTTTCTTGACGAAGTGTAAACTGAAAACTAAAAACCTGAATCTGAATATTTAAGTAATAGTTGGAACTTTAAAAAGCTTATGAAAAATATTAATATAACAACTTTTCTGTCACGTATCTGTCTAGACTCGGGTATGTCATAATAAATAAATAAGTACTGGCACAAGATGATTATCGTCTTGCATATTGGTTTTAAAAATTTTATTTGTTAATATGAATATGCAACCAATATCTTATAATATGATCCAGACATATAAAGAATTCGGATAGCTTTTAAACTCTTCGTGACCTGGACGGCACATTTCACTATATTTTTAAAAATCTTCTGCGTAGTCTGTAAGTATTTATCTCAATCATTATTTTCATTTTACGCAGAGCATTTTGTTTACATTCATATTGGGCGCCTACTTGACGAAGATTAAACTGAAAATCTAAAAATTTAAGTAGCAGTAGGAACACTAAAATAATATAATAATATAATCACTTTTTCTGTCAAGACTACGGAATGTCATCTATTCTATACATTTAATAAAAAAGTAAAAATGCGTCTGTGCTGCTATTGAGGAAATAGTAGTAGAAAAATAATTATTTTAAATGTTTGTCTTTCTGTTTGTAGACGCTAATCGGAACTACATAACGGGCTTTAATGTAACTTTTTGTTGTGTAGCTATAAAACCTCGGCAACATTTAGGGTATAGATAATTTATTTTGGAATCTGGAATACCTGATGTAGAACCATAACAGATCAGCTAAACAATAAGAAATACTGAAATGGCGCCTAATAGATTTTGATAGGGTTTTCACATTTTGGTACAATGGGGTACAAAAATCAAGGCAATGTTTCATCTAATTCGATTGGGTAGACAAGAGATACAGCTTGACCTCTCCATAGTACTAGCATACATATATTAGGGAGGTCATTTCAAATGGTCGCTCGGAAAAGAGTTAAACTGCCCAATAAACGATTTCCACTCAGACGAAGTCGCGAAAAAACTATAAAAAATTGTACTGGCACAAGATGATTATCGTCTTGTATATCGATGTTATATGTTTTCTTTGTTAAGGTTGAACATGAAATTAATATCTTGTAATGTTGGCTAATACATTACAGTAATGTGATTTGGATATGAATAGAAATCTGGTAGGTTTTAAATTCTTCATGACCTTGATGGCACATTTCACAATTTTTGAATTTCTTCTGCGTAGACTGTAAGTATTTATCTCAATCATTATTTTTATGTTACGCAGAGTTTATTTCATGACTATTTTTTTAAGATACATTTTGTGCACCTACTTGACGAAGAGTAAATTGAAAATCTAAAAATTTAAGTAGCAGTAGGAACACTGACATTCCTACGAAAAAAATAACATAAAAACTTTTTCTATCGAGACCAAATTTAACTATGTCTTAATCAGTAAATAAGAAATATCTACTTAGGCAGGATTAATATTTTTTTCTGTGTTCACGTTAAATATGAAGTTAATATCTTATTATGTTGGCTAAATACATCACTATAATGTGATTCAAATAAAAAAGGAATTCGGGTCGCTTTTAAACTATTCATGACCTGAACTGCACACTTCACCATTTTTATTTTTCCACGCAGAAAGTAAGTATTTACCTCAATCAAAATTTTTATAAAAACTTTATTTTTTAACATACAAATTATGCTCACGCCTACTTGACGAAGAGTAAACTGATAATCTAAAAATATTATCTATATACATGTAGTAGTAGGAACACTTAAAAGTATATGAAAAATAATAATATAAGAACTCTTTCTGTCAAGCCATGGGTATGTCACAATAAATAAATAATCTTTATTTAATTTAGACTTCGGTGCTAGTTACAGTGGTTGACACCTCCTATTAAGTAGGTACCTATGTAGGTATACAGGTAGGTACCTGTGTTAGGAGGTCTCACCCTTCCAAGTCAAGTACAGTTATCTGGCTAAGGAACATATTGACATTTATTCTAGCTTAGTAAATTATTAGTTAAATACTAAATTATCATTTAATTCATGACTATACTTAATACCATTTGGCCCGGCGTGACTTCGTTCATATGGTAACTTATTTCTATGGTAGCTCTACTTTACTCCAAAATACACTACACCTCCCTGCACCTATCCTACCTCTACCGTACCCCTACCAACCCTCTTTTTTACATACTTACCTTGTTCTAATAATATAATGCGCTGCCGCAGGATGTGAAAAATGCCATGAGCCGAGTGCCATTATCATTAGATAAAAAAAATCTCATTAAACTGTAGAAATAAAAAAATATAATTGTATTTTTGTTTGTAATGATAAACAAAAACTACTTAACCGATTTAAAAATGTCACACTCTAGAAAGCTACATTCCATCATCATCATCGTCCTAGCGCTTATCCCGAGCTCCGCCAGGGTTCGCTTTCCTACCCATTCTTCTCCACTTCGCCCGGTCTTCGGCATTCTCGCGTCGTAAATCGTTGGCTCTCGCATCGGCCTCAGCGCTGTCAATCCTTCGCTTCTTGGGTCGCCCACGGGGCCTCTTTTCTGATACCGGCAGGTTCAGGCACCTATTTTCCACGTATCCCTGAGGCTTACACAACACGTGACTAAACCAGCGCAGGCGAGCCTCCACGGTCTTATCTGCGATATCCCTCATGTCAAGGCTGCCACGGATGTATTCATTACGTCCTCGTTACAAACATAGCGAATAGGTATGTAATAAAGTATGGTATCAAAATGGTTCCATTTTCACGCATAACTTCAGAACGACTGCTCCAATTTAACTAATATCTTATCTGCTGTATTTGTAAACATCCGAGCGAGGTTTGCCTGACAAAAAAAGTGGTTGTTCTATGTAGTAGGTGATGGGTAGGAGTAGGTGTAGAGTCGGGTAGGGTAGGGCAACATGCGAATGTAGTCGCGGCGGGTAAGCTACGATGAACGCGCTTGCGTGTGTATGTGGTTGTATGTTATTTACTTACTATCTACTAAATTCTTCTATTTGAATCTAGGTAGGTATTAACTATTCAATATATTTTCAGTTTTGCTATAGTCTTGGTCACTTGTTGTCACAACCGTATTATTATCTACGGTTTCGTAGCGCATCAATTATTAGTAAAAAATAACATAAATCCTCTATTGCATGTGTGAGAGAAGTGTCATTCCATATTACAAACAAATGATTTTAAGTTGATCTCTTATTTCACAATTTTTTGCAAAATATTTCAGGAGCCTGTAAGTATTAACCTTTATCAAATATCATATCAAAAAGCCTATTTAATACATTTCTTTTTCAAGTTCAGATAATTAAATTATATCTTTAATAAATTATGTCAAATTTGTTTTTACTTATACATGAAATGAAAAATCAAATAGAAATTTAGTTGTTTTATGAATTGCATAATTTACTAGGTTTATTAGTGGCCAAATCAAAGCAAAAAAATGTCACATACGTATAAAGATAGACAGAATCAATATTTTAAATCAATAACCTTGATAACATTTGATGGCCTCTTCTCCAAAATGTAATATTGATTTATGTCAGTTTTGCATTTAAGCGACGATATTATGTAGGACTAGCTTTTGCCCGTGACTCCATCCGCGCTCTGCTTAGATTGCGATTTTTACATTCTGGTACCGTTGCCGCTGATACCACATAAAATTTTGGTATAGATTGTAGCATCTATAAGCTACATTGCTGCCATATTTCATCATAATCTGTATAGCAGTTTTGTATGAAGGAGTAACAAACATCAAATCATCCATCCTACTTTCCATGCTTTCGCATATACAATATTTATTTATTTATTTAATTTGCCAACAGATTTACATTTCTTTTTTACAATGCTCTTAACCATTAGTAAGAAGATTCATTCTTTTTCGTTTTAGTACTCATTTGCTGTAATTAGCTGTCACAGAATAATTGCAAGGCACATGCTCGAGATGCTTTTAGGCATAGCACTTGCTGACTAGGTAATACTGGCGCAGGATGATTTTTGTCTTGCATATGAGTATGTTATATTTTTTGTTTGTTAAGGTTGAATATGAAATTCATATCTTATACTATTGACCAATAGATAAATCACTGCAATGTGATTCAGATACCTATAAAAATAATTCGGGTAAATTTTAAACTCTTCCTGACCTGGACGGCACATTTCATAATTTTTTTAAATTGTTCTGCGTAGACTGTAGTAAGTATTTATCTCTCTCTTTATTTTCATTTTCGGAAAAGCTGACTGTTTACATACATATTGTGCGCCTTCTTTACGAAGAGTAAACTAAAAATCAAAAAATTTAGTAGCAGTAGGAACACTAAAAACCTACGAAAAATAATAATGTACTTAAAAACTCTTTCTGTCAAGCCATGGGTATGTCACAATACATAAAAAATAATTCATTTAACTTTGTTTCTAGTTACAGTGGTTAAGACCTCCTATTAGGTTCCTGTGTCAGGAGGTCTCACCCTTCCACATCTAGTACAATTTGCTGAGCTAAGGAACATATTAACATTGATTATAGTTTTGTTAACTAATTTGTTAAATACTAAACTTTAATTTTAATTCACGACTATCTTTATTTAAAACCAGTTGGCCCGGCGCGACTTCGTCATGTGATATCTCACTTGTACATTACCCCTACTTTACTCTACCCCTACCCCACACCTCACTGCACCTACCTTATAATTATTTTTCTAATATCTACATATAACATATAAACAGCAGTAAAAAAAAATCATTAGTTTATTTAGTTATAATAAAAAATACACTTATACCTATATCTAAAATACCAAATATATACACTAATACATATAAATTTGACTAAACTAAAACCTTATAGTTATAAATATTTTATTAACTTTATAACTAAATTAAAAAATATGTACAAAACCAGGGCCCCGCGGTAAGGTGCCCATCGTGGCGGCGGCATTCCCGCGCTGGATGGCGATCTTATCCGCTGCGCGAGAAAGCCGCCGGCACGTGGGCCACCCGTCGCCTCCCTGAGCCGTCCCGGGCCCCACGGACCCAGTGTCTTGACACCAAATGCGACAAAGTCGTATTGGGCGCCGAGACAACTGTACTTGCCCACCTTCGAGAGCTCACGCATCTCAGCCGCCGCGCCAGCCCGTTTGACGGTTGCCGGAAGATAGGTCGCAGCTAGTGTGTCGGCGCACGTTGCGTCCCACACCAGCGGGCGACCCATCCTCCACGGTATCATAGACATCCTGTCAGGTCTCTTGCCATCGTCCCGTGCAATGTGTTGAGGTTCTAGGATTGCGGGGACGTTGGCGCTGACGAGAGACCGTCGCAGGATGTCATTGATCGAGGAGAGACGGGAGAGGCGGCTAGCGCTCGAAGAACAGGCAAGCCCATGGTGACCGAGGCGGTCAACACTCGCTCCACAGGAAGCACAGCTATGGTCGATACAAACCTCTGCTCCCAGCCGGAGAACGATGGCGAGACGGAGAGTGGTCGGGTCGATGAAAGTGTCGGTGTTGGGGGATGGGTAGGTGTTGAGCCAGTGCCCGGATTCTTGTCTGGCAACTGCTTCCAGCCTGGCGCGGTCTTTTAAATATGGTGAGTTATTGATGAGTGTGTCGTATATGACTTGAGATGAAATGTTATCCCAGGCCTTTTGAATTTTGGGTGTGGGAGGAAAATTTGGGCTCGGTCCAGCTAGCCAGGCAGTTTCAGCCTTGTGTGCTCAGTAGCCACGGGAGCTTTAAGAATATTTGCTGTGAGGTCAGACGAGCTATAGATAGAGGACAGAAACGCCGGCAGTGCTACACTAGAGATTTTACTGGTTCCCAGGCCACCATACCTAATTGTCAGGGAGGCCTGGGTCCATGCCTGCTCGCTGAGTCTGATGTTTGTGATTGATTCAATTTGGAATTTTATTACATTATCTAAGTCTTGGATTAGATCAGGGAATTTCCACACTGGGCAGCAGCGGAGCAGGTAAGTAAATTTTCAGTATTATCAAATTATCAGACAAAACTTCAGTATGAAATGGGCAGAATGGCTGCTAATTTTAAGGAGGCGGTCCGAAAATTCATTAAATTTAGAAACCGAACTTGTTAGGAGCGGTGGAATGGCCTCGTCGAAAATAGGGGAGCCAAGGAGGCTCAGACTGCCTTTTGTAAGTATTCTTATATTTGGGGCTACTGTAACTTCTCAGTCACCCTAATACGCATTTATCTGTATAAATAACCACATACGAGTATCTACCTATAAAGAGTACATATAAACATCATTTCACATATTGTGATTTGGCCGTAAGCGAGTGATCGTCTATTTATCGATTTAAATTTTCGGAAATTTTGAAAAACGTCACAAGGAATATTAAGTTTATAGCCATACTCTGTAAATCAACCGCATGCATATTCGGAAATATTCACAAAGGAATAAGATTCAGTTCACGTAAATAAAAGTAAAATCAAATATCAAAATCCGCACAAATGGAACATAAATCCGCGTAAATAAGTTGATTAAAATGTAATCCACGCAAATCGAAATAGTCATACAATTTATAAATTCCGCACAAAAATCAAACAAGGTATAAATTAAACATGCAACTTAGCTTCGACAGCTCTCGAAACGGCAAACAGGATTCTTCTTTCTTCTGTGGCCACTCTAACCCTATTTTTGCGAAACGCTAAAGTTACCTAAATAATATGGAATTAGGACCATTAGGTCTCGGAAACCTACCTAATCGATAGGATAAAACTGAGACTCCCATCCAACCTAGCATCTCAGGCCTTCAACATCGTGGTTGGACTACATTTCCAGCCTACGTGTCGTTCCAGCGAAACCTTTGACATCGATCCGCCCAATAATCTAGCTTTTAATCCTTTCAAACCATCACACCTATACCGATCGTCTCGTCAAGCCTTACTATGGTCCTACCTATCGACTCACAAGTCACAAGTCAATCGAGTCATGGAGAGACAATTACTTAATTAGTATTTTTGTTTATCGCGCGTGTACGTTGTGTGCCTATGTGAGGGACGCTAACGACTCAGACCAGGTTTCGTTCCAAACTAAAGATTCATGTCCGTAGGAAAATGTCATTAAAGCTTTAAAAGAACAAAGGTTCTTAAACGGAACATGGGTCTAAATCGTACCAGAATTCGGCGGCAAACCTAGACGTAGTCTTAGTTAGAGCGCCTAGGCCATCGAAGACAAAGTCGGATTCGTGCGCCAACTCAATCTCTTAGAGTGTATTCGATGCCACGTCCGAGTTTCTATTGTTTTTTATTCAGTGAGGGTGAATACTGATGATATGTGATTTGGTAATATTTATCTTTTAAATTTGTGTTTTAATCACCTTTCACACTTACATTGAAATCTCTAAGAGCCCTAATAAATACTCTAACTACCACAAAAGTAATGAGAATGTAACTTACTGTTAGCTTTCTAAACTTAGAAACAAAGATAAAAGCAAAACCAACCAAAATCACTGACACTACGGAAATAAAGAAATAGATAGAGAACGAAAGAGCTGAAAATAGCACAACATAAGCACAAATTAATTTAACAAATCACACGCGAGTTGTAATGAATTTTTCCGTGGAAATTTACAAACGTGAGGTTTCTTAGTTACGGAAATGGATAATAATGATGTTCACGCGACGCGCCCCAGGGGTTGACTGTCTTGTTTCTACTACCCTGGCCACCTTGCTTGGATGCCTTCTTCAAAATTCCCACAATCCAATATTTCAAACAAACAAAAAATGAAATATTTCAAATTTTATGAGGTCTAAGCGACTGCTCTTATAACGTTCGCACATCTATAAATTTTACAAACTGTTCCTGATAAACCGAAAATAGTTCAATGTTTTATTTATTCAACGAGTCAACTAAATTTAAAAAAACGCAAAGAAAAATACGCAAGCAAATGAATTCGATGCGGAATTCCTTTAGACCAAAAGTTATAGTGTAGGGAAGTATGAGTAACCAATATAGTGACATTTTAGGTACTATAAACTCGACGTAATGTTTAATTAGACCGAGCATAGATTAATACCGAGGTTTAATTTCCATGAAGTAATTAAATTTGAGTCATCAAACAAGTAGATTAAAATTAAGTTCTAGACTCGTTTAATATTTGATTGTACATTAATTATTAATTTCGATATTTCGTTGAAACATATCTATATATTTACATCACTATCACTTGTGGGTATTTTTTCATGAGTCCCATAACTTGTCGCCCAACATTTAAAATATTCCCGATAAATTTATTACGTGCATTTGAAGTAAAATATTTCTCTTAACGTCAAATAAATTATTAAAGTTTATTACAAAACCAAGTTTTGGATAAGTATTTGAGAGCATTTGTTAAAAGAAATCATAATAAGCAAACATGTTTTTACCACACACTGCTCTGTGTATGATATGCCTATTCATTTCTAAGTCTATCAACTATAAACATACGATATATAAACAAATTGTACGGTGACGAGCTCATGGTACATAGTGATCGTTACACTACGCTATTAAAATTTTGGACTATGGATTGTGCCAAGGTTGTGTCTATTTTCTCAGAAATGTAGAGTTCACATTTGTTAAAATTTAGTTCCAAATCAATGAGGTCGAAATGGTGTATTATCATTTCTAAATCAGTTAGGACAGTCTTAGCGTCCCCGGCTATGGTACCGTCGTCCAGGTACCATACGTTTAATTTTGAATTGACACTGTCGATTGTCAAATTTATGGCCAAACTGATGATCGCTGGACCGAGGGGATCACCCTGCTGACACCCCACAGCCGAAAGAATTTCATTATTTTTGTGCAATAATTTTGAAGGACAGTGATAACACTGTAGCATAAAATTATGAATCTCCGGAATGTGTAGTTTAATTTTATTCAGGAGGGTGTCCCTGTTTATCGAATTAAAAGCATTTTTAACATCTAGCTTAAGGATAACCTCGCACAGATCGTCTTGCGTGAAGGTACGTAAGGCATGTACAGTTGCCTCGCAGCCTCCGCAGGTTCCGAAGCCAACCTGTACGGGTTCGAAAAGAGACTGAAATTTAGAACGAGTTAGCCGAACACAAATTTTGGCAGCCAATCGCCGCAGGGTGGAACCTACAGCGATCGGTCGTACGCCACCGTCTTTTTTAGTCAGGGCTATTAAATTAACCCCGTATAGGATCGGTGTCACTTCCTGGCACACATTCCCTTCTAGCATGACATTCACCAGCCCGGTTAGGGCTGAAATGACGTGGTCGCCGGCCATGCCCACACCGTGGCTGGTGAGGTCCTTGAGGTGTTGAGGGGAGATGCCATCCAAACCGGACGCCGAACCTGCCGGGAAGGTAGCGATGGCGGCAACAACATCTTCCTCTTTGGCGCGGAGACATGTTGCGATGTCAGATGGGGGGTCTACAAAAGGGGGGCAGGAAGGGCCTGAGGGGTGTTTGGATTGTAGTGCGGCGGCGGTCTCCGGTGAGTCGGGTGCAATGGTATCGTTTGAGAATAGTAGTCGAGCGGCGTCCTTTAAGTCTCCGTCTTGCACTTTCTCTTCGACTTTAGGAAATATGTTATTATTATGTCTGCTATGCGGAGGCCTTCGGGGCGCCGCTTGGGGTAATTGTGTGTATGGAGCAGTGTTGTTTTTAATTTGCTGTGTGAGGGAGATCTTATTCTCAAGTGAGGCGTGTATGAGAAGGTGAGGAGGTCATGCCAGGACGCGAAATAGTTGTCACGTGTGCATATTTTGATGGATTCGGCTAGAGCGGAAGCTACGCAGGATCGGGCACCACGAGGTATGCGTTTCACAATGGCTGTAGAATGTTTTAACTGACTAAGGAGTAAGTGTAAGGGGGTAGATGTGTTTGTGAGTGGTGTGTTGTTGGTCTGGGAGCCGGGGCTTTGGCTACAAGGTGGGCATGGAATGATGCGCGCGTGATGAACTCGCGATTGATAAATATGGAGTCCTTTGATGCTATTGAATGATCTTAAACATACTGCACAATGTTGCATGGGAATGGGCTCAAGGAAAAGGGGCACTTACAGAAACTATACGTAGAAAAAGTAAAAACCCTAAAAAAAAGTCACTTATATCTAAAGTATTTCCAGACCCGTTTTCATTTCAGATTTACAAATAATAAAATTTTCACTTCACTTTGACATATTGTTTTTACCTCTGGTGGCATATTTAGGCCAGGAAATACTTCAGCGCGCGCAGACGTCTAGGCGTAGCTAAGCAACGTTTAGCTTGGCGTCATGTCAGCTCATGTAAATATTTTGATACACTGCACTGTGACTTGGATATGGCGCCCCCGAAGCCACCCACAACCCTGCGCACGCACTGCCACGGGTTTTATCAGGTAACACTGTATAAAACTGCGTAGGGAGCCATGAAACTTTATTATAATTTTTTTTTAGTATTTAGTGATATTGACAGCTTGATAACATTTCATTTTAAAAAAATGACTGTATATTGAATATATTTACAAAAAAATAATTTAGGGCGATGAAATAATATAAATAATAATAAACAATTTATTTATTATTATTTATATTTTTATTTTACAGTAACCCTGTATTTCTCATTTTTTACGAAAATAAATTTTTACTTTACTTTTACTTTACTTTTTATGAAAACTAAATCTTAAGAAGTTACTTTTGTACATAATATGATAAATTGGTCCAAAGCAAATCAAGTTATAGATAGTGTGTGCGTGCGCTTGTAAATATACAGCTTTCATTTATGTGGCAGTGACGCGACCACTTGGCGTGCCAATGGCGTGGCGTCATTGTGACGTGTCTGGGTTACCCACACATAGGGCCGCGCGCACAACTGAGTTGAAATATCTTTACAACAATAATTATTATTTAAGCAAAATATAGGCAGGTATATCTTTGCAAATTATTATTAAAGTAGATTCCTAAGCTAAGTAAGTAATAAATTTATTACTATATTTATACTAATTTATAATTTAAAACAAATATGATTACCTTAACTCATATGGAATGTGGCGTCAAACTCTATTGATTAAGTACGTCTTTTATAATGGTTATCGTAGGAACACGTACTTAGGTAAATTAGTGCCACGTAATATCTGTGAGATGTAATGTTCTAGGTGCCTTCCACTTTATCAATAAAACTGATAAACCTCATTGCAGCACTCTTTTCGCAGAGCACGATGCGTCTCCAGTTTTATGGCTAGCTGTTATTTTTAGCAAGCACGTAGCGCACTTTGGTTTAGGTTTAAACATATTTATTCTCATAAAAGATAAAACATCACTTACATGAGAAAATAACTTACACAATTAATTTATTATGTCATTCGTACCGCACACCAAAACACTTCACTATTATTCGTAAGTAGGTATACTGCATTGAATTAACTAAAATAACTAGGAATCTCTTTTCTTTAGGTTCGGCAGCTATAGTTACGTGATAATGTAATTTTGTATTTCTGTATTATTGTATTTTTGTTGTTATTTTAATATGGATGTAATTATCTGAAATAAATGCTTATTATTATTATTATTATTCCATCGTTTGCGATTCTCCCTTTTAAGGGGTAATTTAATTATTATTATTATTATTATTATTATAGGACACTGTTTCATGACATGTCCCGAACATCCGCAGTGACCACATGTGGGGCTAGTACATTGCCGAGTGATCATACTGCTGGTAGTGGTAGCATCTGGTCAAAAGTGTGTAGTCCCGGACGGGGCAAGATGTCCAATTCATAAAAACTCTATCTTGTCTCATAATCATTTTTCTTAAATCTGGTGTAAGCTCTAAAATGAAATTACATATGCGCGCGTCTCATTTACCAGATTAATTGTTTAGTTTTATTGAGAATGTCTCTTTTAAATTTATGCATAATGTGCTCAAATAAACACTGGAAAAGCTCTTTTTCAGTTAAATCTGTGGGAAACCAACTAAAATTATTGTAGGGCGCCGTTTTGACGTTTCTTATATTCTGAGGCCTGATGTAATCAAATTTTGTTATGTTTTATCTTATCGATGTCCTTTTTCTATTCCGTGCAAATTATTACACCTCCATTTTTTATGTTCCTCAGATCACGGATATGTAATTTTAGTTCATCGCGCTTCACTAAGTTTTGCAAAGCTTTTCGGTGTCATCACTGGATTTATCCTTGTCCACCGGATAGATAGCAATACTATTCGATTTCGGAGCTAAGGCACAAAATTTAGCCTTAGCTCCGAAATC
This sequence comes from Blastobasis adustella, assembly GCA_907269095.1. Lineage (NCBI taxonomy): Eukaryota > Metazoa > Arthropoda > Insecta > Lepidoptera > Blastobasidae > Blastobasis > Blastobasis adustella. The sequence continues at coordinate 4,398,473 of OU026138.1, forward strand.
TCCGTTGAAACCGTCCTTTGCCGATATGTATTGAGGTTTGAAATAAGTTCATTGGTGTCTTTTTGCTCACTAAAATTTTTATAGAGATAGTTTTGTTTACACCGACCCTACAGCTACCATACATCTATCGTATACCTACACTAAACCTACACTGCACCAATCTTACACCTACCCTACCCCTCGCGACCGTACCCTACCCTACAATTGGTCGCGAACTGTGCGGTTGCAAAGGAACTTTCTCCCACGCACACTAAGGTTGTGGAATGAATTACCTGGAGAAGTTTTCCCTAGAGAGTATAACATGGAGTTCTTCAAGAAAGGGGTAAAATAGTAGTTTATGCAACTGGCATATAATATATAATTATATGCAGTTTTTCATGTTAAAATTTCTTAAATATAATTTTTTCAACTTTGCTGGAAGTATGCACATTTTTCTGTTGTATTTAATACTGTCAGAGCAATGTTTACATAAAGGAACAAAATAGTAGATCCATGTACGGTAAGGTGTGGGTGTTGGTGTAGCATAGGTGAAGAGTAGGTTAGGATAGAGTACAGTACGGTACGGTAGGATAGGGTAGGAGCAGATGAAGAGAAGGGTATGGTTGAGTAAGAGTATGGCAACATGCGAACAAAGTAGCGGCGGGCCAACTATGTTATTTACTTACTTTCTATAACATTTTTCTATCTGTATCTAGGTAGGGATTAACTATTTACTACTATTAACAATTTTCAGTTTTCCCATAGTCCAACTCACTTGAGTCCTATTATTAAGGGCATATATTATAGGTAAAAAACTTAATTGAAGCCGCCATTACGTGTGTGAGGGAAGTGTTATTCCATATTATATCCAAATGATTTCACTTTGAACCCTTATTTGCAAAACATCTCAGGAGACTGTAAGTATTTACCTTAACAGAGTCTATGTAATATTATAATTATTATTTAATTATTAGAAATAATTAATAAGTGGTTAATAATAAGTATAATTATTATTTTTAAGGTAAACCACTAATATCTACCAAGTTGCCACTGAAACTTCATAAGATGAATTTCTTTCAAAAGATGAATATGTCTCTCAGACCAACGACTATGTTAGTATTTAGGTATGTAAGAAAATAACACGTCAGACTCTTTATGAAGATTCACGACTTTGATTCCTTATTTCACAAATTATTGCAAAACATCTCAGAAGCCTGTAAGTATTTACCTTAATCATATTTCACAGAGTCTATTTCATACATAATATTTTCTCCGAATTGCCACCGAAAAAGCTTCACAATTGTGAAGCCACGGGTTAAGGCTACGCTTACGAGACTATACTTTCCGGAAGCGAAGAAAGGAGTAATGTAATCCTCTTTTTTGTCTAATATAGAATGATAATCTTGACAACTCATTAATTCTTGGGCCTTCGCGTATTTTTTTCTGTAAAACGTCATCTTTATCATCTTGGGTTAAATCCCGGTTGCGCTCGCGGGAGCGCAAAAACGTACTACGGATAATGTCGTACATCATAGACAGGTACCGCCCCTTTAGCGAAGTGCCACGAATAACGAATTACAACAGACTATCTATAACCGGTTTTCAAACTTTTTAATTCTTATTCCTAGATAGATTTCACCCTAAAAGACCTTCCACAACAACAATTTCGACTTGCATGTATTCTATGGAACATGCTGACTGACCGATTAAAAATACGCACGTGTCGAAACCATCTTTGTGGAAGGGTTTGTAATGTTGTATAATTAAATTATTACTTCAAAGAAAAAAATATTCTTGTTTTGTATAATACATACATTTTAGCCATTTAACTCTCGATTCCACGTTCTATGAGAATGATAATCGATTAACGAATAGATTCATTACGATTTTATACTACCCCATCCCTTCTGCAAACTGTAAAAACTGTCATCCATAATTTGATAAGGTACTTTGTCAAATTTAGGATGATAATATAAGAACGAAAAAAAAAAAAAACTTTATTGTGCTGAAATCCGCTATCAAAATGAGTTCCAAAGAAAGTTGTATAAGTCATGGATGCAACTCCTTTGCCTATCCTCTTCAGAATAAAAATCAAGAATGGAGTCACGAGCCAATCACAATCACTTAGCGAATGAAATTAGGTGTTCGTGTGACGGCGGCCATGTTTGTCACTAATATAGGTTTATCAGAGGTTTATAAAAGGGTTTAGCCTTCTTTAAGTTATGAAGCCGTTAGTAAGCGTTTTATCTCTTATTTGCGTTTATGAATAATGCTTTTCCAGCACCGTATTTAAGTAAGCTCACCTATAAATCTCCAATAACTATTTATGAATAAGACCGTAAGTAATTACCTCAATCTATATTTTCATTTATTTATTTATTTTTATTTAATCGTTTATTGTACACAAAAATGGAAACAAATACAAAGCAAATGTAAACATGACACAAAAGGCACTACTTATTTCTATGAAGAAATTTCTTCCAGCAGGCCTACAGCAAAGAAAACGTGATGATTAGAAGCAGCTAGGACGTGCACAATAAGAAAATAAGATACAGATAATTACGTAAATATGACTAACTAATATAAAAAGAAAAAAAAAAAACTCAATAAATACTTATATACATACATACCAATAATATAAATATATACATATATAATACAATATTAGACAGATAGAGAAAGAAAATGCTCTTTAACTCGCTTCTTGAATACGGTGACAGAGGAGCTATCACGTACTTCATGTGGCAGAGAATTCCACAATCTCGCAGCATGAACAGTGAAAGAGTAAGAGAAAAAGTCAGATTGGTGGGGAGGAATAGCCAGCAGCGACTTGACGCTAGGACGGCAAGGCTTTTCTTGCGAGCGGGAAAAGAGGAATCGTTCACGGAGGTAGGAGGGAGCGAAGGGGTTGTGTAGGACATTGTAAAGAGTAGAGAGAATATGGAGGTTTCTGCGCATGCGTATTGGGAGCCATTTTAATTGTGACCGAAAACTGGAAACATGATCGTACTTGCGCAACCCAAAGATGAAGCGTATGCACAGGTTTTGCAGACGTTTCATGTTACGCAAACAGAAATTAAACAAAATCAGAATCCCTGGTACCTTAAAGAGATGGGGTGCATGCAAGGTGTGACAATCTCCTTTGTTGTACATGACATACTCTCATCAGGTCTTACAACGCGCTGCCATTTTGTACCGATACACGTCTTTTTCCTCGACAAAAATTATTTATAAATGCCGTCATGTGTTGCGAAATGTTGTAAAGACTTCTTGAAAAAGTTTAAAAAGTCAGGAGTAATTAATCTACGACGCATAAGTAATGATGATTCGTAAAAAATTCTCATAATACGCCCAGTGATACATAGTGGTGTGGGGTACACGTACCTACAGGTTTGACGCCATAGTGTGAAATGTTAGGAATTGTATACTATATCTGAAAAATACAATAGTTCATTCTGGCTTTCGAGTTTTGGTCCAAAATGAATGATATCATTTGTTCTCTGTTTTGAACACAGTCATCGTACGTGACTAAACGCTTTGTACTTATGTTTTAATTAAAAACCAAAGTGTAGAGTGCGCGAAGATAACTGCGCGCGGCTGAAAATGAAACAAAATTTGATAGTCTAGTAAAATTACAAAGACCTTATAAAGAGTTTCTTTTGTCATTGATTTATTCGTTATGACGCGCACCTACTCATATCTAGCCTATTACCTACACGATATTTTTCAAACATTTTGGGGCTAATTTTGGTAGAGGTTGCAATACTGATACTATGAGTTTGTCCCTTTCGGGTATACGCGCTTGGCTTATCTATTTGATTCTTGATCCTAGATTTGTGACTCAGTCAATTAGATCAGGTTCCGAAGTTTTTAGAGTTTCGTATCTCAAATGAGTAAACTCATTTGAGATGAATAAGGATATATAATCAATACCACATATAAGCACGACAGGAGATTTAATTCGGAAAGCGGACCCCGGCATAAGCTGAGGTAAATGTTAGGAAGATGAAGATGAATTTATACATAATACACGACTTTTATTTTATTGTCTACCTAGTCTACCTATGTACCTTAAGTGATATGATGTCCGAACCCGAATCCGGAATCAGGAATCCGGAATCCGAATCCGGAAGTAGAATCCAGAATCCGAAATCTTAAGACAACACTTTTTGTTCCTCAAAGGTTGTCAAAATAACCGAATCCGCATCCGAAGCATTTTGGAGATATTATTTTGCAAATATTATTTGGACCGAATAAATGTTGAAAAGCTATTAATATCAGTCATTTTTCCATTTGTGTCAGCTTCACTAGAAATTTTGATTCGAATGAAGCTGACAGTCGGTGTGGGGAATTTGGATGAACGTACCAATGCCAATGCCAATGGACGTGATCAAGTCCAAATTGGCAGGGTCAAGCATATTATTGTAATGTAATTTGTCAAGCGGGATGAAGGTGAGTAGCAGGCGTTGCTTATCGCAACGCATTTCTAAAAGCGTGATACAAAAATGGCCCTTATTGCATATAATCATGTGTGTCCCAAAAGAAACATACACCTTGATATATCGGTGCAAAAACAATTTTGATTCTGGGGCGTCCTGGCCTTTACTTAAATTTTTATACCTACTGACACGAGCATTGTACAACATTCATTAATTAAGAATCTTAAAATAAAGAATTACTACATGCCTTTTACCCGTAGGGATAGGCAGAGACCACATCGTTACACTTGCTAATTATAATTAAAGAATTAAAATTCTGAAATTAAGAATTTTTATTTAATTATTATTGTTAAGATGTATTGCTAACCCATAATCAGAGTAAAATGGATGAAGTGTACGGCAACCCACAAATCACGCACACATATAAAATGGCGGCCATTTTTATGCTTCATTCATGATTTAAAAGACAGGGATTCTGTTTTTGTTTAATTTCGGTGGTTACGCAGACTTTATTAAATAACTTATCTTTTCACCAAAATTTACTATGAAAGCATACAAAAAATAAAATAGCTTTTAAAGTCTTCATGACCTGGACGGCAAAACTTCTGCGTAGACTTTAAATATTTATCTCAATCATTATTTTCATGTTGCGCAAAGCATATTTCATAATTTTGTTTTACATAGATATGGTGCGTTTTCTTGACGAAGCGTAAACTAAAAACTAAAAACCTAAATCTAAAAATTTAAGTAGTACTTGGAACTACGAGAAGCTTACGAAAAATAATTATACAAAAATTTTTTCTGTTAAGACTAAGGTATGTCATTATAAATAAATAAGTAGCACTGGTAGAGGATGATTATCATCATCATCATATGTTAAGAGTGTATCATTTTGTGTATGGGTAATATTTTTTCTTTGTTGAGGTTAAATATGAAATAAAATCTTGTAATATCGGCTAATACATCACTTTAATGTAATTGGGATACGAAAAAATTCCGGTACCTTTTAAACTCTTCATGACCTGGATGACTATTTTTTTTCTGTTTTATTTGTAAATGTCCGAGCAAGGTTTGTCTGACAGAAAAAAACAGTTGATTCATGTATGATAAGCCAGGTAGGTGTAGGCTAAGTAGGGTGTGGGTGTAGGGTGGGTATAGAATATGTGTAGAGTAGGATAGGGTAGAGTACAGTACGGTGCGGTAGGGTTAGGTTTGGAGTAGGTGTAGAGTAGGGTAGGGTAGGGAAATAGTAGGGCAACATGAGAACGAAATCATGGCAGGCAAACTATGATGAACGCGCTTGCGTGTGTGTGTACATCGGCTAAATTCTTCAATGTGAATCTAGGTAGGTGTTAAATATGCATTGTATTTTCAGTTTTCCCATAATTTAGCTCACTTGAGTCCTATTATTAAGGTTTCAGTAGCGCATCCATTAGGTATTGGTAATAAACTTAAGTAAAGCCTTTGTTGCGTGTGTGAGTGTGTTTTTGCCTTGATCCCTTATTTCACAATGTTTTGAAAAACTTTTTAGGAACCTGTAAGTATTTACCTTAATCACGTAACATAAAGACTAATTAACACTAAATTATTTTTTCAAGTTCATCACTATACTTACCAAGTTTCCACAGTTAATTTTCACACTTTACACATTTAAATTAGTGTATCGTAACTTTATTTTACGCTTTGGCATAAAATGGCACATATCACTGTTTTTCGGAGCTTATTTCATATTTTTATTTTACAAACATGTAGTGCGTATTCTTGACGAAGTGTAAACTGAAAACTAAAAACCTGAATCTAAATATTTAAGTAATAGTTGGAACTTTAAAAAGCCTATGAAAAATATTTATATAACAACTTTTCTGTCATATATCTGTCTAGACTAAGGTATGTCATAATAAATAAATAAGTACTGGCACAAGATGATTATCGTCTTGTATATTGGTTTTAAAATTTTTTTTTGTTAATATGAATATGCAACAAATATCTTATAATATGATCCAGACATATAAAGAATTCGGTTACCTTTTAAACTCTTCATGACCTGGATGACACATTTAAATATTTTTTTATCTTCTACCTAGTCTAAGGTAGTATTTACCTCAATCATTATTTTCACGTTACGCAAAGCTCATTAAATAACTTTTTTTATCATACATATTATGCTCTGCCGTATATTATGCTATGCAATGCCTATCAAAAATAATAATTATTATAACAACTCTTACTGTCAAGCCATGGGTATGTCACAATAAATAAATAAATATATAATCTTTATTTCACTTAGACTTAGGTGCTAGTTACTGTGGTTGATACCTCCTGTTAGGTAAACCTACCTGTGTCAGGAGGTGTCGCACTTCGAATCTAGTAGAGTATGTTTAGCTATAGAAAATATTAATCTTAATTATACTTTTGCTAAATTATTAATGAAATGCTTCGGCATTTAACTAATAATTTAACAAAAGTAGGGTGTCATCATAAACGACGTTTCGGTAGGGTTTTGTCGGGAAAACAAATCGAAAATGTACGTCGCGTGTAAGTCCCGTCTAATATAATAAAAAGAACGCGAGTTTAATTTGAAACAAACACTATCGAATATTCGAATGCTGAAATGATAAATTTTAATTTATGAAATAATTAAATCAAGCCATCAATAACCCTGATAGTAATTATCACATATCTTTTTCCTCTTTATATTATTAGTCTAGACTTATAATATTTTAATGAGAAAAAAATATTTTTGTACATCTGAATTAATGTCTGTATTTTTCTAGGGATCTCCAAGCCTATGTTAATCGTTTATAATGTAGCTGCCTACTGTGTGAAATCTATAAAATCGGTTGCATAGTTTTTGGGTTTATCCATTACAAAACTAACGAATATGTAATCAACCATGTTCATAAACATGATCCATGTTCGCACATAATATCAAAACGACTGCACGAATTTAACTAATTTTTTTCTGTTGTATTTGTAAATGTCCGAGCAAGGTTTGTCTGACAGAAAAAAACAGTTGATTCATGTTTTATAAGCCAGGTAGGTGTAGGCTAAGTAGGGTGTGGGTGTAGGGTGGGTATAGAATATGTGTAGAGTAGGATAGGGTAGAGTACAGTACGGTACGGTAGGGTTAGGATTGGAGTAGGTGTAGAGTAGGGTAGAATAGGGAAATAGTAGGGCAACATGCGAACGAAATCATGGCAGGCAAACTATGATGAACGCGCTTGCGTGTGTTTGTGTACATCGGCTAAATTCTTCAATGTGAATCTAGGTAGGTGTTAAATATGCATTGTATTTTCAGTTTTCCCATAATTTAGCTCACTTGAGTCCTATTATAAAGGTTTCAGTAGCGCATCCATTACGTATTGGTAATAAACTTAAGTAAAGCCTTTGTTGCGTGTGTGAGGGAAGTCTCATTCCATATTATTTACAAATGTTTTTGCCTTGATCCCTTATTTCACAATATTTTGAAAAACTTTTTAGGAACCTGTAAGTATTTACCTTAATCACGTAACATAAAGACTAATTAACACTACATTATTTTTTCAAGTTCATCACTATACTTACCAAGTTTCCACAGTTAATTTTCACACTTTACACATTTAAATTAGTGTATCGTAACTTTATTTTACGCTTTGGCATGAAATGGCACATATCACTGTTTTTCGGAGCTTATTTCATATTTTTATTTTACATACATGTAGTGCGTTTTCTTGACGAAGTGTAAACTGAAAACTAAAAACCTGAATCTAAATATTTAAGTAATAGTTGGAACTTTAAAAAGCCTATGAAAAATATTTATATAACAACTTTTCTGTCATATATCTGTCTAGACTAAGGTATGTCATAATAAATAAATAAGTACTGGCACAAGATGATTATCGTCTTGTATATTGGTTTTAAAAATTTTTTTTGTTAATATGAATATGCAACAAATATCTTATAATATGATCCAGACATATAAAGAATTCGGATACCTTTTAAACTCTTCATGACCTGGATGACACATTTAAATATTTTTTGATCTTCTACCTAGTCTAAGGTAGTATTTACCTCAATCATTATTTTCACGTTACGCAAAGCTCATTAAATAACTTTTTTTATCATACATATTAAGCTCCGCCGCATATTATGCTATGCAATGCCTATCAAAAATAATAATTATTATAACAACTCTTACTGTCAAGCCATGGGTATGTCACAATAAATAAATAAATATATAATCTTTATTTCACTTAGACTTAGGTGCTAGTTACTGTGGTTGATACCTCCTGTTAGGTATACCTACCTGTGTCAGGAGGTGTCGCACTTTGAATCTAGTAGAGTATGTTTAGCTATAGAAAATATTAACCTTAATTATACTTTTGCTAAATTATTAATGAAATGCTTCGGCATTTAACTAATAATTTAACAAAAGTAGGGTGTCATCGTAAACGACGTTTCGGTAGGGTTTCGTCGGGAAAACAAATCGAAAATGTACGTCGCGTGTAAGTCCCGTCTAATATAATAAAAAGAACGCGAGTTTAATTTGAAACAAACACTATCGAATATTCGAATGCTGAAATGATAAATTTTAATTTATGAAATAAATAAATCAAGCCATCAATAACCCTGATAGTAATTATCACATATCTTTTTCCTCTTTATATTATTAGTCTAGACTTATAATATTTTAATGAGAAAAAAATATTTTTGTACATCTGAATTAATGTCTGTATTTTTCTAGGGATCTCCAAGCCTATGTTAATCGCTTATAATGTAGCTGCCTACTGTGTGAAATCTATAAAATCGGTTGCATAGTTTTTGGGTTTATCCATTACAAAACTAACGAATATGTAATCAACCATGTTCATAAACATGATCCATGTTCGCATATAATATCAAAACGACTGCACGAATTTAACTAATTTTCTTCTGTTGTATTTGTAAATGTCCGAGCAAGGTTTGTCTGACAGAAAAAAACAGTTGATTCATGTATGATAAGCCAGGTAGGTGTAGGCTAAGTAGGGTGTGGGTGTAGGGTGGGTATAGAATATGTGTAGAGTAGGATAGGGTAGAGTACAGTACGGTACGGTAGGGTTAGGATTGGAGTAGGTGTAGAGTAGGGTAGGGTAGGGAAATAGTAGGGCAACATGCGAACGAAATCATGGCAGGCAAACTATGATGAACGCGCTTGCGTGTGTGTGTACATCGGCTAAATTCTTCAATGTGAATCTAGGTAGGTGTTAAATATGCATTGTATTTTCAGTTTTCCCATAATTTAGCTCACTTGAGTCCTATTATTAAGGTTTCAGTAGCGCATCCATTAGGTATTGGTAATAAACTTAAGTAAAGCCTTTGTTGCGTGTGTGAGGGAAGTCTCATTCCATATTATTTACAAATGTTTTTGCCTTGATCCCTTATTTCACAATGTTTTGAAAAACTTTTTAGGAACCTGTAAGTATTTACCTTAATCACGTAACATAAAGACTAAGTAACACTACATTATTTTTTCAAGTTCATTACTATACTTACCAAGTTTCCACAGTTAATTTTCACACTTTACACATTTAAATTAGTGTATCGTAACTTTATTTTACGCTTTGGCATGAAATGGCACATATCACTGTTTTTCAGAGCTTATTTCATATATTTATTTTACATACATGTAGTGCGTTTTCTTGACGAAGTGTAAACTGAAAACTAAAAACCTGAATCTGAATATTTAAGTAATAGTTGGAACTTTAAAAAGCTTATGAAAAATATTTATATAACAACTTTTCTGTCACGTATCTGTCTAGACTCGGGTATGTCATAATAAATAAATAAGTACTGGCACAAGATGATTATCGTCTTGCATATTGGTTTTAAAAATTTTATTTGTTAATATGAATATGCAACCAATATCTTATAATATGATCCAGACATATAAATAATTCGGATAGCTTTTAAACTCTTCGTGACCTGGACGGCACATTTCACTATATTTTTAAAATCTTCTGCGTAGTCTGTAAGTATTTATCCCAATCATTATTTTCATTTTACGCAGAGCATTTTGTTTACATTCATATTGGGCGCCTACTTGACGAAGATTAAACTGAAAATCTAAAAATTTAAGTAGCAGTAGGAACACTGACATTACGTCCTCGTTACAAACATAGCGAATAGGTATGTAATAAAGTATGGTATCAAAATGGTTCCATTTTCACGCATAACTTCAGAACGACTGCACCAATTTAACTAATATCTTATCTGCTGTATTTGTAAACATCCGAGCGAGGTTTGCCTGACAAAAAAAGTGGTTGTTCTATGTAGTAGGTGATGGGTAGGAGTAGGTGTAGAGTCGGGTAGGGTAGGGTAACATGCGAATGTAGTCGCGGCGGGTAAGCTACGATGAACGCGCTTGCGTGTGTATGTGGTTGTATGTTATTTACTTACTATCTACTAAATTCTTCTATTTGAATCTAGGTAGGTATTAACTATTCAATATATTTTCAGTTTTGCTATAGTCTTGGTCACTTGTTGTCACAACCGTATTATTATCTACGGTTTCGTAGCGCATCAATTATGCAACAAATATCTTATAATATGATCCAGACATATAAAGAATTCGGATACCTTTTAAACTCTTCATGACCTGGATGACACATTTAAATATTTTTTTATCTTCTACCTAGTCTAAGGTAGTATTTACCTCAATCATTATTTTTACGTTACGCAAAGCTCATTAAATAACTTTTTTTATCATACATATTATGCTCCGCCGTATATTATGCTATGCAATGCCTATCAAAAATAATAATTATTATAACAACTCTTACTGTCAAGCCATGGGTATGTCACAATAAATAAATAAATATATAATCTTTATTTCACTTAGACTTAGGTGCTAGTTACTGTGGTTGATACCTCCTGTTAGGTAAACCTACCTGTGTCAGGAGGTGTCGCACTTCGAATCTAGTAGAGTATGTTTAGCTATAGAAAATATTAATCTTAATTATACTTTTGCTAAATTATTAATGAAATGCTTCGGCATTTAACTAATAATTTAACAAAAGTAGGGTGTCATCATAAACGACGTTTCGGTAGGGTTTCGTCGGGAAAACAAATCGAAAATGTACGTCGCGTGTAAGTCCCGTCTAATATAATAAAAAGAACGCGAGTTTAATTTGAAACAAACACTATCGAATATTCGAATGCTGAAATGATAAATTTTAATTTATGAAATAAATAAATCAAGCCATCAATAACCCTGATAGTAATTATCACATATCTTTTTCCTCTTTATATTATTAGTCTAGACTTATAATATTTTAATGAGAAAAAAATATTTTTGTACATCTGAATTAATGTCTGTATTTTTCTAGGGATCTCCAAGCCTATGTTAATCGTTTATAATGTAGCTGCCTACTGTGTGAAATCTATAAAATCGGTTGCATAGTTTTTGGGTTTATCCATTACAAAACTAACGAATATGTAATCAACCATGTTCATAAACATGATCCATGTTCGCACATAATATCAAAACGACTGCACGAATTTAACTAATTTTCTTCTGTTGTATTTGTAAATGTCCGAGCAAGGTTTGTCTGACAGAAAAAAACAGTTGATTCATGTTTGATAAGCCAGGTAGGTGTAGGCTTAGTAGGGTGTGGGTGTAGGGTGGGTATAGAATATGTGTAGAGTAGGATAGGGTAGAGTACAGTACGGTACGGTAGGGTTAGGATTGGAGTAGGTGTAGAGTAGGGTAGGGTAGGGAAATAGTAGGGCAACATGCGAACGAAATCATGGCAGGCAAACTATGATGAACGCGCTTGCGTGTGTTTGTGTACATCGGCTAAATTCTTCAATGTGAATCTAGGTAGGTGTTAAATATGCATTGTATTTTCAGTTTTCCCATAATTTAGTTCACTTGAGTCCTATTATTAAGGCTTCAGTAGCGCATCCATTAGGTATTGGTAATAAACTTAAGTAAAGCGTTTGTTGCGTGTGTGAGAGAAGTCTCATTCCATATTATTTACAAATGTTTTTGCCTTTATCCCTTATTTCACAATGTTTTGAAAAACTTTTTAGGAACCTGTAAGTATTTACCTTAATCACGTAACATAAAGACTAAGTAACACTACATTATTTTTTCAAGTTCATTACTATACTTACCAAGTTTCCACAGTTAATTTTCACACTTTACACATTTAAATTAGTGTATCGTAACTTTATTTTACGCTTTGGCATGAAATGGCACATATCACTGTTTTTCAGAGCTTATTTCATATTTTTATTTTACATACATGTAGTGCGTTTTCTTGACGAAGTGTAAACTGAAAACTAAAAACCTGAATCTGAATATTTAAGTAATAGTTGGAACTTTAAAAAGCTTATGAAAAATATTAATATAACAACTTTTCTGTCACGTATCTGTCTAGACTCGGGTATGTCATAATAAATAAATAAGTACTGGCACAAGATGATTATCGTCTTGCATATTGGTTTTAAAAATTTTATTTGTTAATATGAATATGCAACCAATATCTTATAATATGATCCAGACATATAAAGAATTCGGATAGCTTTTAAACTCTTCGTGACCTGGACGGCACATTTCACTATATTTTTAAAAATCTTCTGCGTAGTCTGTAAGTATTTATCTCAATCATTATTTTCATTTTACGCAGAGCATTTTGTTTACATTCATATTGGGCGCCTACTTGACGAAGATTAAACTGAAAATCTAAAAATTTAAGTAGCAGTAGGAACACTAAAATAATATAATAATATAATCACTTTTTCTGTCAAGACTACGGAATGTCATCTATTCTATACATTTAATAAAAAAGTAAAAGTGCGTCTGTGCTGCTATTGAGGAAATAGTAGTAGAAAAATAATTATTTTAAATGTTTGTCTTTCTGTTTGTAGACGCTAATCGGAACTACATAACGGGCTTTAATGTAACTTTTTGTTGTGTAGCTATAAAACCTCGGCAACATTTAGGGTATAGATAATTTATTTTGGAATCTGGAATACCTGATGTAGAACCATAACAGATCAGCTAAACAATAAGAAATACTGAAATGGCGCCTAATAGATTTTGATAGGGTTTTCACATTTTGGTACAATGGGGTACAAAAATCAAGGCAATGTTTCATCTAATTCGATTGGGTAGACAAGAGATACAGCTTGACCTCTCCATAGTACTAGCATACATATATTAGGGAGGTCATTTCAAATGGTCGCTCGGAAAAGAGTTAAACTGCCCAATAAACGATTTCCACTCAGACGAAGTCGCGAAAAAACTATAAAAAATTGTACTGGCACAAGATGATTATCGTCTTGTATAGCGATGTTATATGTTTTCTTTGTTAAGGTTGAACATGAAATTAATATCTTGTAATGTTGGCTAATACATTACAATAATGTGATTTGGATATGAATAGAAATCTGGTAGGTTTTAAATTCTTCATGACCTTGATGGCACATTTCACAATTTTTGAATTTCTTCTGCGTAGACTGTAAGTATTTATCTCAATCATTATTTTTATGTTACGCAGAGTTTATTTCATGACTATTTTTTTAAGATACATTTTGTGCACCTACTTGACGAAGAGTAAATTGAAAATCTAAAAATTTAAGTAGCAGTAGGAACACTGACATTCCTACGAAAAAAATAACAAAAACTTTTTCTATCGAGTCCAAATTTAACTATGTCTTAATCAGTAAATAAGAAATATCTACTTAGGCAGGATTAATATTTTTTTCTGTGTTCACGTTAAATATGAAGTTAATATCTTATTATGTTGGCTAAATACATCACTATAATGTGATTCAAATAAAAAAGGAATTCGGGTCGCTTTTAAACTATTCATGACCTGAACTGCACACTTCACCATTTTTATTTTTCCACGCAGAAAGTAAGTATTTACCTCAATCAAAATTTTTATAAAAACTTTATTTTTTAACATACAAATTATGCTCACGCCTACTTGACGAAGAGTAAACTGATAATCTAAAAATATTATCTATATACATGTAGTAGTAGGAACACTTAAAAGTATATGAAAAATAATAATATAAGAACTCTTTCTGTCAAGCCATGGGTATGTCACAATAAATAAATAATCTTTATTTAATTTAGACTTCGGTGCTAGTTACAGTGGTTGACACCTCCTATTAAGTAGGTACCTATGTAGGTATACAGGTAGGTACCTGTGTTACGAGGTCTCGCCCTTCCAAGTCAAGTACAGTTATCTGGCTAAGGAACATATTGACATTTATTCTAGCTTAGTAAATTATTAGTTAAATACTAAATTATCATTTAATTCATGACTATACTTAATACCATTTGGCCCGGCGTGACTTCGTTCATATGGTAACTTATTTCTATGGTAGCTCTACTTTACTCCAAAATACACTACACCTCCCTGCACCTATCCTACCTCTACCGTACCCCTACCAACCCTCTTTTTTACATACTTACCTTGTTCTAATAATATAATGCGCTGCCGCAGGATGTGAAAAATGCCATGAGCCGAGTGCCATTATCATTAGATAAAAAAAATCTCATTAAACTGTAGAAATAAAAAAATATAATTGTATTTTTGTTTGTAATGATAAACAAAAACTACTTAACCGATTTAAAAATGTCACACTCTAGAAAGCTACATTCCATCATCATCATCGTCCTAGCGCTTATCCCGAGCTCCGCCAGGGTTCGCTTTCCTACCCATTCTTCTCCACTTCGCCCGGTCTTCGGCATTCTCGCGTCGTAAATCGTTGGCTCTCGCATCGGCCTCAGCGCTGTCAATCCTTCGCTTCTTGGGTCGCCCACGGGGCCTCTTTTCTGATACCGGCAGGTTCAGGCACCTATTTTCCACGTATCCCTGAGGCTTACACAACACGTGACTAAACCAGCGCAGGCGAGCCTCCACGGTCTTATCTGCGATATCCCTCACGTCAAGGCTGCCACGGATGTATTCATTACGTCCTCGTTACAAACATAGCGAATAGGTATGTAATAAAGTATGGTATCAAAATGGTTCCATTTTCACGCATAACTTCAGAACGACTGCACCAATTTAACTAATATCTTATCTGCTGTATTTGTAAACATCCGAGCGAGGTTTGCCTGACAAAAAAAGTGGTTGTTCTATGTAGTAGGTGATGGGTAGGAGTAGGTGTAGAGTCGGGTAGGGTAGGGCAACATGCGAATGTAGTCGCGGCGGGTAAGCTACGATGAACGCGCTTGCGTGTGTATGTGGTTGTATGTTATTTACTTACTATCTACTAAATTCTTCTATTTGAATCTAGGTAGGTATTAACTATTCAATATATTTTCAGTTTTGCTATAGTCTTGGTCACTTGTTGTCACAACCGTATTATTATCTACGGTTTCGTAGCGCATCAATTATTAGTAAAAAATAACATAAATCCTCTATTGCATGTGTGAGAGAAGTGTCATTCCATATTACAAACAAATGATTTTAAGTTGATCTCTTATTTCACAATTTTTTGCAAAATATTTCAGGAGCCTGTAAGTATTAACCTTTATCAAATATCATATCAAAAAGCCTATTTAATACATTTCTTTTTCAAGTTCAGATAATTAAATTATATCTTTAATAAATTATGTCAAATTTGTTTTTACTTATACATGAAATGAAAAATCAAATAGAAATTTAGTTGTTTTATGAATTGCATAATTTACTAGGTTTATTAGTGGCCAAATCAAAGCAAAAAAATGTCACATACGTATAATGATAGACAGAATCAATATTTTAAATCAATAACCTTGATAACATTTGATGGCCTCTTCTCCAAAATGTAATATTGATTTATGTCAGTTTTGCATTTAAGCGACGATATTATGTAGGACTAGCTTTTGCCCGTGACTCCATCCGCGCTCTGCTTAGATTGCGATTTTTACATTCTGGTACCGTTGCCGCTGATACCACATAAAATTTTGGTATAGATTGTAGCATCTATAAGCTACATTGCTGCCATATTTCATCATAATCTGTATAGCAGTTTTGTATGAAGGAGTAACAAACATCAAATCATCCATCCTACTTTCCATGCTTTCGCATATACAATATTTATTTATTTATTTAATTTGCCAACAGATTTACATTTCTTTTTTACAATGCTCTTAACCATTAGTAAGAAGATTCATTCTTTTTCGTTTTAGTACTCATTTGCTGTAATTAGCTGTCACAGAATAATTGCAAGGCACATGCTCGAGATGCTTTTAGGCATAGCACTTGCTGACTAGGTAATACTGGCGCAGGATGATTTTTGTCTTGCATATGAGTATGTTATATTTTTTGTTTGTTAAGGTTGAATATGAAATTCATATCTTATACTATTGACCAATAGATAAATCACTGCAATGTGATTCAGATACCTATAAAAATAATTCGGGTAAATTTTAAACTCTTCCTGACCTGGACGGCACATTTCATAATTTTTTTAAATTGTTCTGCGTAGACTGTAGTAAGTATTTATCTCTCTCTTTATTTTCATTTTCGGAAAAGCTGACTGTTTACATACATATTGTGCGCCTTCTTTACGAAGGATAAACTAAAAATCAAAAAATTTAGTAGCAGTAGGAACACTAAAAACCTACGAAAAATAATAATGTACTTAAAAACTCTTTCTGTCAAGCCATGGGTATGTCACAATACATAAAAAATAATTCATTTAACTTTGTTTCTAGTTACAGTGGTTAAGACCTCCTATTAGGTTCCTGTGTCAGGAGGTCTCACCCTTCCACATCTAGTACAATTTGCTGAGCTAAGGAACATATTAACATTGATTATAGTTTTGTTAACTAATTTGTTAAATACTAAACTTTAATTTTAATTCACGACTATCTATATTTAAAACAAGTTGGCCCGGCGCGACTTCTGACAGTGATATCTCACTTGTACATTACCCATACTTTACTCTACCCCTACCCCACACCTCACTGCACCTACCTTATAATTATTTTTCTAATATCTACATATAACCCAATTAAGTCTCAGGCTCTATTAATCGGCAGCCCTTACATTTGTAGACAACTGCAAGGCAATGCTAACATTCCTCAGATACTTTTTGACGATGTTCCTATTCCGCTCAGAAAATCTGCGAAAAACCTCGGAGTGACATTTGACTCTAACTTATCATGGGTCTCTCACGTCAATGAGGTTAGTAAGAAACTTCATTACTCATTTCATTCAATTAAATGCTTCCAACGTTTTCTACCCGTGAAAACAAAAATTTCCCTCGTTCAAACCCTTCTCCTTCCTATCCTAGATTACGCCGATTCCTGCTATCTGGATGCCACTGAGGAGCTATTAAACAAGCTTGAACGTCTACAAAATTTATGCATACGCTTCAGTTTTGGTCTGCGTAAATACGACCATGTCTCAAGCTTCCGGACACAGCTCAAGTGGCTCCCGATTCGGCTTCGCAGGAATGCTCGGATCCTTTCTACCCTCTATAACGTCCTTTATAATCCCTCCGCTCCCTCATACCTTCGTGAACGTTTCCAATTTTCCCGATCGCAAGACAAGCCCTGTCGATCCTCCGTTAAATCAAAATTAGACATACCTCCCCATCACACTGATTTCTTCTCCTACTCATTCACTGTCCATGCAGCAAGATTGTGGAACGCTCTTCCGCATGAAATACGGGATAGCACTTCTATCTTCATCTTCAAGAAACGTGTAAAAGAGCACTACCTTTCTCTATCTATCTAATATATGTATGTATAAGTATGTGTGTATGTATATGTATGTATGTATGTATATGTATTTGTTTTTAAAATAGGTATATATGTATGTTTTTATGTGTGTATAGTATATAGGCTTTTATTAATTGAGCATTATATATATATATATATATTTTTACTACTGTGCACGTCTTAACTGCATTTTATTGTCACGATCTCTCTGCTGTAGGCATGTTTGAAGAAATTTCTTTATAGAAATAAGTTGGCCTGTTGTGTCTGATATATTCTGTCATATAGTTTTGTAAAAATCTTGTGTACAATAAATGGTTAAATAAATAAATAAATAAATAATAAATAACATATAAACAGCAGTAAAAAAAAATCATTAGTTTATTTAGTTATAATAAAAAATACACTAATACCTATATCTAAAATACCAAATACATACACTAATACATATAAATTTGACTAAACTAAAACCTTATAGTTATAAATATTCTATTAACTTTATAACTAAATTAAAAAATATGTACAAAACCAGGGCCCCGCGGTAAGGTGCCCATCGTGGCGGCGGCATTCCCGCGCTGGATGGCGATACTTATCCGCTGCGCGAGAAAGCCGCCGGCACGTGGGTCACCCGTCGCCTCCCTGAGCCGCTTACTAAGCTCCCTGAAGAGCGAGTGTGCGCCCAAGCCCCACGGACCCAGTGTCTCGACACCAAATGCGACAAAGTCGTATTGGGCGCCGAGACAACTGTACTTGCCCACCTTCGAGCGCTCACGCATCTCAGCCGCCGCGCCAGCCCGTTTGGCGGTTGCCGGAAGATAGGTTGCAGCTAGTGTGTCGGCGCACGTTGCGTCCCACACCAGCGGGCGACCCATCCTCCACGGTATCATAGACATCCTGTCAGGTCTCTTGCCATCGTCCCGTGCAATGTGTTGAGGTTCTAGGATTGCGGGGACGTTGGCGCTGACGAGAGACCGTCGCAGGATGTCATTGATCGAGGAGAGACGGGAGAGGCGGCTAGCGCTCGAAGAACAGGCAAGCCCATGGTGACCGAGGCGGTCAACACTCGCTCCACAGGAAGCACAGCTATGGTCGATACAAACCTCGGCTCCCAGCCGGAGAACGATGGCGAGACGGAGAGTGGTCGGGTCGATGAAAGTGTCGGTGTTGGGGGATGGGTAGGTGTTGAGCTAGTGCTCGGATTCTTGTCTGGCAACTGCTTCCAGCCTGGCGCGGTCTTTTAAATATGGTGAGTTATTGATGAGTGTGTCGTATATGACTTGAGATGAAATGTTATCCCAGGCCTTTTGAATTTTGGGTGTGGGAGGAAAATTTGGACTCGGTCCAGCTAGCCAGGCAGTCGGCAAGCACGCGATTTCACAGTTAGTAGCCACGGGAGCTTTAAGAATCATTGCTGTGAGGTCAGACGAGCTATAGATAGAGATATCTAGATCTCTAGTGTAGCAATGCTACACTAGAGATTTTACTGGTTCCCAGGCCACCATACCTAATTGTCAGGGAGGCCTGGGTCCATGCCTGCTCGCTGAGTCTAATGTTTGTTATTGATTCAATTTGGAATTTTATTACGTTATCTAAGTCTTTGATTAGATCAGGGAATTTCCACACTGGGCAGCAGCGGAGCAGGTAAGTAAATTTTCAGTATTATCAAATTATCAGACAAAACTTTAGTATGAAAAGGGCAGAATGGCTGCTAATTTTAAGGATGAAAGGCGGTATGAAAATTCATTAAATTTAGAAACCGAACTTGTTAGGAGCGGTGGAATGGCCTCGTCGAAAATAGGGGAGCCAAGGAGGCTCAGACTGCCTTTTGTAAGTATTCTTATATTTGGGGCTACTGTAACTTCTCAGTCACCCTAATACGTATTTATCTGTATAAATAACCACATACGAGTATCTACCTATAAAGAGTACATATAAACATCATTTCTCATATTGTGATTTGGCCGTAAGCGAGTGATCGTCTAATCGATCGATTTAAATTTTCGGACCCATTACGTTGTGTATAAATTTTGAAAAACGTCACAAGGAATATTAATTTTATAGCCATACTCTGTAAATCAACCGCATGCATATTCGGAAATATTCACAAATGAATAAGATTCAGTTCACGTAAATAAAAGTAAAATAAAATATCAAAATCCGCACAAATGGAACATAAATCCGCGTAAATAATTTGATTAAAATGTAATCCACGCAAATCGAAATAGTCATACAATTTATAAATTCCGCACAAAAATCAAACAAGGTATAAATTAAACATGCAACTTAGCTTCGACAGCTCTCAAAACGGCAAACAGGATTCTTCTTTCTTCTGTGGCCACTCTAACCCTATTTTTGCGAAACACTAAAGTTACCTAAATAATATGGAATTAGGACCTTTAGGTTTTGGAAACCTACCTAATCGATAGGATAAAACTGAGACTCCCATCCAACCTAGCATCTCAGGCCTTCAGCATCGTGGTTGGACTACATTTCCAGCCTACGTGTCGTTCCAGCGAAACCTTTGACATCGATCGGCCCAATAATCTAGCTTTTAATCCTTTCAAACCATCACACCTATACCGATCGTCTCGTCAAGCCTTACTATGGTCCTACCTATCGACTCACAAGTCACAGGTCAATCGAGTCATGGAGAGACAATTACTTAATTAGTATTTTTGTTTATCGCGCGTGTACGTTGTGTGCCTATGTGAGGGACGCTAACGACTCAGACCATTTTCATAGTTAGACTCATAAACAAAGACAAATCTGGTGTAAGCTCTAAAATGAAATTACATATGCGCGCGTCTCATTTACCAGATTTATTGTTTAGTTTTATTGAGAATGTCTCTTTTAAATTTATGCATAATGTGCTCAAATAAACACTGGAAAAGCTCTTTTTCAGTTAAATCTGTGGGAAACCAACTAAAATTATTGTAGGGCGCCGTTTTGACGTTCTTTATATTTTGAGGCCTGATGTAATCAAATTTCGTTATGTTTTATCTTACCGATGTCCTTTTTCTATTCCGTTCTATTTTCTATTTCTTAAATAAAGGAACAAAATAGTAGATCCATGTACGGTAAGGTGTGGGTGTTGGTGTAGCATAGGTGAAGGGTAGGTTAGGATGGAGTACAGTAAGGTACGGTAGGATAGGGTTGGAGCAGATGAAGAGAAGGGTATGGTTGAGTAAGAGTATGGCAACATGCGAACAAAGTAGCGGCGGGCCAACTATGTTATTTACTTATTTTCTATAACATTTTTCTATCTGTATCTAGGTAGGGATTAACTATTTACTACTATTAACAATTTTCAGTTTTCCCATAGTCCAACTCACTTGAGTCCTATTATTAAGGGCATATATTATAGGTAAAAAACTTAATTGAAGCCGCTATTACGTATGTGAGGGAAGTGTTATTCCATATTATATCCAAATGATTTCACTTTGAACCCTTATTTGCAAAACATCTCAGGAGACTGTAAGTATTTACCTTAACAGAGTCTATGTAATATTATAATTAATATTTAATTATTAGAAATAATTAATAAGTGGTTAATAATAAGTATAATTATTATTTTTAAGTAAACCACTAATATCTACCAAGTTGCCACTGAAACTTCATAATGGCAAAACCCCGTGTGATGATCATGATATTTCAAAACTATTAAAAATTGAATCCAGCACTGACGTACTCAGGGGCGAATTCCGGTAGCGTGGAACTGGAGAATTTATATCCTCTCTTTTAAAAGGGTAATGGAATGGTACTCTTCTCTGAGGTATTTTTTCCTTTTTTTTTTCTGAGTTATGTACATTAGTTGAATTCTAGCCGATGCTCTTACGGCGAGGTAAAACATCGTGATGAAACTGAAATGAAGGCAACTGAATTTGTAACCATGAACCAATCTGGTCAGGTTCCCCTGGTAGCAGGGTCACGGAGGTCAGATGGTAGTCGCTCCACTGTAATTACCTGATCGCCAAATCCTGGATCATGGTCACGAACCCCGGGCCCTCGCTCTCGAGAGCACAACCGGGACATTGACGCCAAGATTATTATTCTAGTGTAGTAAATTATTAGTTGAATCCTAAATTTTAATTTTTATTCATGACTATCTACACTTAATACTAGTCGATCCTGCGCAACTTCGTCTACGTGGTATCTTACCCCAACTCTACCGGGATTCCCGGGCCAAAGTGGCCAGACTACCCGCTAAACCACCAAAGTATTCTTCTCACGGCTTGTCGACTGAGCCAAGGTTTTCGTGAAATATCCACTTACAGTTAGGTAGATGGTGGTGCACTGTGTAAAAATATCACCACGTGTGCCTTTGATAAGGATAAATTATGATAAATTCTTTAATCAACCAGCCTATGCTACGTCTTAATGTTTTTACGAGTAACAGACTGCCCCTAAAGAGATAACTTATTAGGATCTACCACATACCCCAAAGACTTCTCTTCCACGACATGTCCGCAGGAGACGTAATAGACTTTCACCCTTAGGCTTTCAACCAGCTCGATCTAGGCGCAGCAAACCTCGCGTGGCAGTACATCTCGCACGAAATCCATAAATAACGTCTTAATAGCACAGGAAATAGACCACAGAGTCTCAACTCCTGCAATGAATGCTGGTCAGTACCGCTTTCCGATACGACGTGTGGCTTTGGTTCAGCAAAGTAAGAAACGCACTCCTTGCTTTGCGGGCGAACGAACAACTAGTCAATTCGCGGCGCGCCTACATCATTATAACAACATATGCCTGCGACGTTTTTTCTTTAAAACAGCGCTAAGTGGCGATCGAGGAATCGGTTTCACACTAATCAGCCACTCCATTGAGATCAACCCTTCAAACCATAATCCCACCAAAGGACAAGGGTTCGGCTGTTTCTCAAATCAAATAAAAGACGCAACCGGTATCATCAGTAGGTATAAGCTAGGTGTGGGTGTAGGGTAGGGTAGGGTACGAGTAAGACAACATGCGGACGAAGTCGTGGCGGGTTAGCTATGATGAGCGTGCGTACGTATTAGTATGTGGTTGTAGGTTATTTACTTGTTATCTACTAATTTCATCTATCTGTATCTGGGTAGGTATTAACTATGTTATATATTTTGAGTATTCCCATAGTCCAGCTCACTTTAGTCCTATTATTAAGGTTTCAGTAGCGCATCAATTTAAGGTAAAAAATACCCATGCGTGTGTAAGTGTTATTAGTTATATTATTAATTATTCTCACTAGCCTGTAAGTATTTACGTTAATCATGTATCACAAAGCCTAATAATATGTAATTATTTTGTGCAAGTTTACGAATATACCTACCGAGTTACTACTGAAACAGCTTCATAATTTTATTGGAAAGGGCTATACTAGGAATCTCGTTGCGCAAAAAAAAAACAGGAATGTGAAGATTCAGAAGCGAACCAAGGTTACCAATATAGCCGGAAGGATTACAAGTGGCAGTGGGCAGCCCACACAGTTCAAAGAACAGATGGCCGATGGAGCTGTAAAGTTCTCTAGAAATTAACACGCCTCGGCCAAGTTTTGCGCATCCATTATGGATAAAAAACTTTAGTAAAGCCTCCTTGCGTGTTTAAGTGAAGTGTCATTCCATATATTCAAAAGCTCAAAATTTAAATTGGAACACATCCCAAAAGGGGCTTTACTTATGTTTTTTACCTACAGATTAAATATCTGTAGACACATTACACCCTGCGATATATTGACATGACCGTACAAATATTAAGCACTCGCTAATGCTACTGATATACATATATAGTTTAAGATTGATTATGAGTAAATATGTTTTGTTTTTATGTAAACTTTTAATAAATGTATTAATTTTCTATTATAATTCAAAAAATGAGCACATCTCTTAGACGTACGACTATGTCAATATTTGTGTAAGAAAATAATAATATATGTCAGACTCTTCACGACCTTGTCCTTTATTTCACAAATTATTTCAAAACACCTCAGGGGTCTGTAAGTATTAGCCTTAATCATGTATCAGAAAGCCTTTTTCTCTTCTTCTTCTTCCTTGCACTATCCCACGTTAAGAAAGCCTTTTTATTATATAATAATTATTCAAATATATATAATAATTTCAGTAGCTCATCCATTAAAGTTAAAAAACTTAAGCAAATTCCTCCTTGCGTATATGAGTGTTGTGTTCAATGTATTAAAAAGTTCAAAATTCAAATTGGTTCGTCTATCCTAAAAAGTCGCTCACACGCCAAAAGGAATTTGCTAAGGTTTTTTCCTACTTATACAAAAACATGACCGTACAATAATTAAATACTCGCTAATTCTATTGATATACATAGTTTAAGATGGACTATGGTTAGATATAGTTTTGTTTTTAATCAACTTTTAATTATTATAATATTTTGGTATTATCTTTCAAAAGATGAATATGTCTCTCAGACCTACGACTATGTTAGTATTTAGGTATGTAAGAAAATAACACGTCAGACTCTTTATGAAGATTCATGACTTTGATTCCTTATTTTACAAATTATTGCAAAACATCTCAGAAGCCTGTAAGTATTTACCTTAATCATATTTCACAGAGTCTATTTCATACATAATATTTTCTCCGAATTGCCACCGAAAAAGCTTCACAATTGTGAAGCCACGGGTTAAGACTACGCTTACGAGACTATACTTTCCGGAAGCGAAGAAAGGAGTAATGTAATCCTCTTTTTTAAAAAGGGCAACAGAATTTTATCCCCACATCTGGCTGGAAAGGACTCTCAGAGTTTCGTTGCGGGATATAGTCAGTATTATTCAGTATTCATGTACTCATAATCTTGTGTATATTTATTTATTTATTTATTAAAGCTTTATGCACTAAAGGTACATTGGCGGACTTAAAGCTAAAGTAGCCTTATATATGTTACAGTCAAAACTCTTAATAAGTCCAAATTACTTTTAAACGAAAAAACTAGGCAAAAGTAGATTTGACTGAACAGGTCGGTCACAAGCAGCTTTGTCTGAACTGAAATTCATTGAGCTTAGTCTAAACTACTTTTAACCACCAATTTCTGATCAAAGTTACTAATGAAATGGTGAGAATGTTTAGTAAAAGTATATTTTTGTATTTTGGAAATTGATTTTAGGCTATTGCATAGCTTTTATCGCGGGCTTTGAGCGCGGCGACTGAATCAAGAAATTCCGTAACGAAAATAAACCTAACACCCCCCACTCCGACCGGCACAGCGGTGCGGCGTTGAAAGCTGTGCATCGTCTAACGTCATTTCAGTTCGGCAGACTTCGGCACGGTGTTTGTGTGCGTGCGACTAGACGTATGCGTGTAGACTAGCTGCTAACTGCTCATAACTGATTCTATCTCTTTTAGACACAATGCTAGGTGAGACAGCGTGTTCTTTGGCCGCGTCCACGAGTGAGTTCGAGCCCGCGACTAGATGAACCTTAACGTGTATGTATATGGTACGACTGTACGAAGCTCGCACGGATCGAGACGAGCTACTCCGAAATCTGACGAATACGTAAGCAGCTGTTTGTGTATAAAGTGTTTTGCAATATTAACTTCTCATTTATTCAATAAAAGAAAAAAAAATGATTTCTTATCGGTCATCACGCTCAAAAAGTGTAACTTGAATTAATATCAAAGAAAAAAAAATACTGCATAAATAAAATAATTAAATAATGATAATTGCATAAGTTGATAAAAAATGCTATGCAATAGCTTTACCGCGGCAGTCCCCGAGTGCCACACGTATTTTTTTTTATGCAAACGGTAGGTAAACATGCAAGCGGGCCACCTGATGGAAAGTGGTCACCACTGCCTATGGACATTAGCAACACCAAAAGTATCGCCAATGCGTTGCCCACCTCTATAACACGTTGCTCTGGCAGCAAAAAGGCCACTCCCAAAGCCACGGTCACCCAAATCCCCATCTCATGGAGACCTTACTCACCGGCAGAAACACAATACTATTCAAAAGAGTATTCTTTAGCTGCGGTATTTTGTAAGGTGGAGGTACTTCCTCAGTCGGGCGGCTCCAATTCGGACGGGATACCCCGCTATTCTCTACCTCTCTTTAGAGGTATATATTTATTATGAACATTAGTACAATCAATACAAAGAAGATGTAAAGTTCAACCCATTATAAGTTTTTGAAATTGTTCTTTTGTCATCGCATCGAAATTCTTATCTTTCATATTATCTTCTAATACTAATTTTAACATTGTTTTCTAATGATTTTTAATAAAAAAAAACTTTTTTCTTGCATTTCAGACTGATAAAACCATTAAAACTACTTTTAACCATCTCTATTGGGCAAAACTAGTCTTGACTGTAATACAAGTCAAAAGTACTATTTTCTAGAGTCTGCTGTCTAAAGTACTTTTGACTGGTTAAGAGTATTGACTGTAACATATACATACATACATCGATGATAGAATGTAGAATGAGTTGCTTTTCAGACACTTTCACAAGGCACTACAAATTTATGTGGTCGCAGTTTTCTCAATAATTATTTTTATTATATTACACGGAGCCATGGAGCTCCGCATTCCCGGGCCAAAGTGGCCAGACTACCCGCTAAACCACCAAGGTATTCTTCTCACGGCTTGTCGACTGAGCCAAGGTTTTCGTGAAATATCCACTTACAGTTAGGTAGATGGTGGTGCACTGTGTAAAAATATCACCACGTGTGCCTTTGATAAGGATAAATTATGATAAATTCTTTAATCAACCAGCCTATGCTACGTCCTAATGTTTTCACGAGTAACAGACTGCCCCTAAAGAGATAACTTATTAGGATCTACCACATACCCCAAAGACTTCTCCTCCACGACATGTTCGCAGGAGACGTAATAGACTTTCACCCTTAGGCTTTCAACCAGCTCGATCTAGGCGCAGCAAACCTCGCGTGGCAGTACATCTTGCACGAAATCCATAAATAACGTCTTAATAGCACAGGAAATAGACCACAGAGTCTCAACTCCTGCAATGAACGCTGGTCAGTACCGCTTTCCGATACGACGTGTGGCTTTGGTTTAGCAAAGTAAGAAACGCACTCCTTGCTTTGCGGGCGAACGAACAACTAGTCAATTCGCGGCGCGCCTACATCATTATAACAACATATGCCTGCGACGTTTTTTCTTTAAAACAGCGCAAAGTCGCGATCGAGAAATCGGTTTCACACTAATCAGCCACTCCATTGAGATCAACCCTTCAAACCATAATCCCACCAAAGGACAAGGGTTCGGCTGTTTCTCAAATCAAATAAAAGACGCAACCGGTATCATCAGTAGGTATAAGCTAGGTGTGGGTGTAGGGTAGGGTAGGGTACGAGTAAGACAACATGCGGACGAAGTCGTGGCGGGTTAGCTATGATGAGCGTGCGTACGTATTAGTATGTGGTTGTAGGTTATTTACTTACTATCTACTAATTTCATCTATCTGTATCTGGGTAGGTATTAACTATGTTATATATTTTGAGTATTCCCATAGTCCAGCTCACTTTAGTCCTATTATTAAGGTTTCAGTAGCGCATCAATTTAAGGTAAAAAATACCCATGCGTGTGTAAGTGTTATTAGTTATATTATTAATTATTCTCACTAGCCTGTAAGTATTTACGTTAATCATGTATCACAAAGCCTAATAATATGTAATTATTTTGTGCAAGTTTACGAATATACCTACCGAAATACCACTGAAACAGCTTCATAATTTTATTGGAAAGGGCTATACTAGGAACCTCGTTGCGCAAAAAAAAAACAGGAATGTAAAGATTCAGAAGCGATCCAAGGTTACCAATATAGCCGGAAGGATTACAAGTGGCAGTGGGCAGGCCACACAGTTCGAAGAACAGATGGACGATGGAGCTGTAAAGTTCTCTAGAAATTAACACGCCTCCGCCAAGTTTTGCGCATCCATTATGGATAAAAAACTATAGTAAAGCCTCCTTGCGTGTTTAAGTGAAGTGTCATTCCATATATTCAAAAGCTCAAAATTTAAATTGGAACACATCCCAAAAGGGGCTTTACTTATGTTTTTTACCTACAGATTAAATATCTGTAGACACATTACACCCTGCGATATATTGACATGACCGTACAAATATTAAGCACTCGCTAATGCTACTGATATACATACAGGGTGTCCCGTAAGTCGACGTCAAGCCGGAATCGGGTGATAGTCCAAATCATAATAGTTACTAGAAAAATAAAAAATAAAATCTAAGTCTTGAATTTTTTAAATTAGAGGCATTTCTTTTTTTTTCGAGAAAATACACCCTGTGATGGTTTTTTAGCTCCTGTTGCTACAAATCTTAACTTTTTTTCAATTTTATTTTTCTTATGTAATCCCGAATAGTGCTAATCTAACCTATTTCTTAGAATTCTAAGTCAACTGCTCCAGCTTGGAAGAAAGTGTCACATTTTGCTGTACAATGCATAGACAATTAATATTTCGTCCAACTATAACGGACTGTACTGAAAAAAAAAAGTAATACGTCAGGTTGGCAAGTAGCACGAAAACTTGACGCATTTAATAAGGATTCTAAAATGGTATAATACTTGCTACATTATTTCTTTGATTACGGGGGAAAAAAATTCCTTCAAGAAACCCAGTTTCGAAAAATTTTTCATTACCTACTAAAAATTATTCTAGTGCGTTCAAAGCTTGCCTAAGACCGAGTGAGACGAAGAGTCATTCATGAAGTGTGAGTGAGACAGGTAGTGACGCTTTCGAGTCAAATATTGTAATGGGTGAGTGAGACAGATAGTGACGCTAATGAGTCAGATACAGGGCAAAGTCATTTTATGAAGTGTGAGCGAGATAGATAGTGACGCCACTTTTTTAATATTGGCACACGCAATACAGATCAGTACGTTACGCTCCTTCGTTTACTACGCATCTTTCCGTATTCGTTCGTGTTATTTCGTACTTTCGACTTTTTGCTTCGTTTATTGGACTTGTTTGTTTGCTTGTGATTTGGACAGTTTCGATCTCTTTACAACGACCTTTGCTTTCTCCTGGACTATCGTGTGATTGTGTAGTGCCACCATGCCTGTATACACCACTCAGGAATATGCCAACATGCACTTTATTTATGGCGAATGCAGAGGGAATGCTAGTGCTGCGGCTAGACTGTATCGCGAGAGGTACCCAAATGCTGATCGTTACCCAGATCACCGAGTTTTTACAAATGTGCACCGTCTACTCTCCACAGAAGGCATACTTCCAAACCGACCACATGGTGAAGGAAGAAGTTCCTTGCCTTACGAGGACGTAGTACTTCAAGCAGTTGAAGAAGATCCAAGTATTTCGGTACGTGCAATCCAGCAAAGCACAGGAGTGCCCAAAACTATAGCTCACCGAATTTTACAAAAACATGAGCTCCACCCATACCATGTACAGCGAGTACAAACCCTGCATCCTCAGGATTATCAACTTCGGGTTGCGTTTTGTCAAACGATGCTACAAAAACACCGGGAAGATCCGCGATTCTTAGAGAAATTTTTGTGGTCGGATGAATCGACATTTAAAAAAGACGGTTACATGAACCTACACAACTTACACGAGTGGCACGTAGAGAATCCGAATTTAATGAGACAAGATAGATCTCAGTATATTTTTTAAATAAACATGTGGACCGGAATTTTAAATGGAAGAGTCATAGGACCTTTTGAGTTGCCAGAGATCTTGACTGCTGAAGTTTATTTAGAGTTTTTACAAAACAGTTTACCTAGTTTACTGGAAGACGTGCCACTCAGTATTTACAGAGAGATGTGGTATCAACAAGATGGCTGGCCAGCGCACTATGCCCGCTCAGTTAGAGCATTTCTCAATGAAGAATATCCGGGCAGATGGATAGGTCGGTCTGGTACGATCTCGTGGCCAGCCCGTTCACCGGACTTAAATCCATTAGATTATTTTTACTGGGGAGCAGTGAAAGAGAAAGTTTATTTTAAGCCACTCGAAAATGTAGCTGAGCTTCGGCAAAGAATTACGGAAGCAGCTGAATTTGTCAACAACGGAAGATTTGCCCGTGTGATAATCCGATCTTTTTTAAGAAGATGTCGAGCTTGTATTGCTGTTGAAGGAAGGCAGTTTGAACATCTTTTGTAAATAATAAATCTTTGCATCTAATTGGTGTTTAATTTTAAACTTAAGGAAAATTTGTCCTAAATTTAACAAAAAGTTAGCATCTCTGACTTGAAAGCATCACTACCTGTCTCACTCACATTTTATGAATGACTCTCCGTCTCACTCGGTCTTAGGCAAGCTCTGAACGCACTAGAATAATTTTTAGTAGGTAAAGAAAAAATTTTCGAAACTGGGTTTCTTGAAGGATTTTTTTTTCCCCGTAATCAAAGAAATAATGTAGCAAGTATTATACCATTTTAGAATCCTTATTAAATGCGTCAACTTTTAGTGCTACTTGCCAACCTGGCGTAGTTCTTTTTTTT
Source organism: Blastobasis adustella (assembly GCA_907269095.1). NCBI lineage: Eukaryota > Metazoa > Arthropoda > Insecta > Lepidoptera > Blastobasidae > Blastobasis > Blastobasis adustella. The sequence continues at coordinate 4,429,018 of OU026138.1, forward strand.
TCAGTACGGTCCGTTAAAGTTGGACGATATATTAATTGTCTATTCATTGTACGGCATAATGTGACACTTTCTTCCAAGCTGGAGCAGTTGACTTGGAATTCTAAGTAATAGGTTAGATTAGCACTATTCGGGATTACATTAGAAAAATAAAATTGAAAAAAAAGTTAAGATTTGTAGCAACAGGAGTTAAAAAACCATCACAGGGTGTACATTTTCTCGAAAAAAAAAAAGAAATGCCTAAAATTTAAAAAATTCAAGACTTAGATTTTATTTTTTATTTTTCTAGTAATTATTATGATTTGGACTATCACCCGATTCCGGCTTGACGTCGAGTTACGGGACAACCTGTCTATAGTTTAAGATTGATTATGAGTAAATATGTTTTGTTTTTATGTAAACTTTTAATAAATGTATTAATTTTCTATTACAATTCAAAAAATGAGCACATCTCTTAGACGTACGACTATGTCAATATTTGTGTAAGAAAATAATAATATATGTCAGACTCTTCACGACCTTGTCCTTTATTTCACAAATTATTTCAAAACACCTCAGGGGTCTGTAAATATTAGCCTTAATCATGTATCAGAAAGCCTTTTTCTCTTCTTCTTCTTCCTTGCACTATCCCACGTTAAGAAAGCCTTTTTATTATATAATAATTATTCAAATATATATAATAATTTCAGTAGCTCATCCATTAAAGTTAAAAAACTTAAGCAAATTCCTCCTTGCGTATATGAGTGTTGTGTTCAATGTAATAAAAAGTTCAAAATTCAAATTGGTTCGTCTATCCTAAAAAGTCGCTCACACGCCAAAAGGAATTTGCTAAGGTTTTTTCCTACTTATACAAAAACATGACCGTACAATAATTAAATACTCGCTAATTCTATTGATATACATAGTTTAAGATGGACTATGGTTAGATATAGTTTTGTTTTTAATCAACTTTTAATTATTATAATATTTTGGTATTATCTTTCAAAAGATGAATATGTCTCTCAGACCTACGACTATGTTAGTATTTAGGTATGTAAGAAAATAACACGTCAGACTCTTTATGAAGATTCATGACTTTGATTCCTTATTTTACAAATTATTGCAAAACATCTCAGAAGCCTGTAAGTATTTACCTTAATCATATTTCACAGAGTCTATTTCATACATAATATTTTCTCCGAATTGCCACCGAAAAAGCTTCACAATTGTGAAGCCACGGGTTAAGACTACGCTTACGAGACTATACTTTCCGGAAGCGAAGAAAGGAGTAATGTAATCCTCTTTTTTAAAAAGGGCAACAGAATTTTATCCCCACATCTGGCTGGAAAGGACTCTCAGAGTTTCGTTGCGGGATATAGTCAGTATTATTCAGTATTCATTTACTCATAATCTTGTGTATATTTATTTATTTATTTATTAAAGCTTTATGCACTAAAGGTACATTGGCGGACTTAAAGCTAAAGTAGCCTTATATATGTTACAGTCAAAACTCTTAATAAGTCCAAATTACTTTTAAACGAAAAAACTAGGCAAAAGTAGATTTGACTGAACAGGTCGGTCACAAGCAGCTTTGTCTGAACTGAAATTCATTGAGCTTAGTCTAAACTACTTTTAACCACCAATTTCTGATCAAAGTTACTAATGAAATGGTGAGAATGTTTAGTAAAAGTATATTTTTGTATTTTGGAAATTGATTTTAGGCTATTGCATAGCTTTTATCGCGGGCTTTGAGCGCGGCGACTGAATCAAGAAATTCCGTAACGAAAATAAACCTAACACCCCCCACTCCGACCGGCACAGCGGTGCGGCGTTGAAAGCTGTGCATCGTCTAACGTCATTTCAGTTCGGCAGACTTCGGCACGGTGTTTGTGTGCGTGCGACTAGACGTATGCGTGTAGACTAGCTGCTAACTGCTTATAACTGATTCTATCTCTTTTAGACACAATGCTAGGTGAGACAGCGTGTTCTTTGGCCGCGTCCACGAGTGAGTTCGAGCCCGCGACCAGTTGAACCTTAACGTGTATGTATATGGTACGACTGTACGAAGCTCGCACGGATCGAGACGAGCTACTCCGAAATCTGACGAATACGTAAGCAGCTGTTTGTGAGAAAGTATATAGGTGTATGTATCTATCATCTATGTACAACAGTGAATAGCTGTACGCGTAAAATTTGTGTATAAAGTGTTTTGCAATTTTAACTTCTCATTTATTCAATAAAAGAAAAAAAAATGATTTCTTATCGGTCATCACGCTCAAAAAGTGTAACTTGAATTAATATCAAAGAAAAAAAAATACTGCATAAATAAAATAATTAAATAATTATAATTGCATAAGTTGATAAAAAATGCTATGCAATAGCTTTACCGCGGCAGTCCCCGAGTGCCACACGTATTTTTTTTTATGCAAACGGTAGGCAAACATGCAAGCGGGCCACCTGATGGAAAGTGGTCACCACTGCCTATGGACATTAGCAACACCAAAAGTATTGCCAATGCGTTGCCCACCTCTATAACACGTTGCTCTGGCAGCAAAAAGGCCACTCCCAAAGCCACGGTCACCCAAATCCCCATCTCATGGAGACCTTACTCACCGGCAGAAACACAATACTATTCAAAAGAGTATTGTTTAGCTGCGGTATTCTGTAAGGTGGAGGTACTTCCTCAGTCGGGCGGCTCCAATTCGGACGGGATACCCCGCTATTCTCTACCTCTTTTTAGAGGTATAGATTTATTATGAACATTAGTACAATCAATACAAAGAAGATGTAAAGTTCAACTCATTATAAGTTTTTGAAATTGTTCTTTTGTCATCGCATCGAAATTCTTATCTTTCATATTATCTTCTAATACTAATTTTAACGTTGTTTTCTAATGATTTTTAATAAAAAAAACTTTTTTCTTGCATTTCAGACTGATAAAACCATTAAAACTACTTTTAACCATCTCTATTGGGCAAAACTAGTCTTGACTGTAATACAAGTCAAAAGTACTATTGTCTAGAGTCTGCTGTCTAAAGTACTTTTGACTGGTTAAGAGTATTGACTGTAACATATACATCCATCGATGATAGAATGTAGAATGAGTTGCTTTTCAGACACTTTCACAAGGCACTACAAATTTATGTGGTCGCAGTTTTCTTAATAATTATTTTTATTATTTTACACAACAATCAACTTTCTAATATTTTCGTTACAAAGTAATAAAATCATAAATGCAATGTAAGTTATAAAAAATAATACATTTAACAATGTCACATTGTGGCCATGCCAACATTCCCAGATATTAATTATATATCTATCCGAATAGGTGCACCTATTCCGTGAATGTAGCTTATTACTGCCACATTTCATCAAAATCCGTTTAGTAATTTGTGTTCGGCAACAAACATTCAAACATCCATCCCGATTTACAAACTTTTGCTTTTAAAATATGAATAAGAAGATTCATTCTTGTTCGGCTTCGTTTTTTGTAAATCGAATATAACATCGATTTACAAAAAAGAATTCATTGTAAAGATTGAATATGAAACTAATGTCTTGTAATTTTGGCTAATACATCATCATCATCATCTTGAATGTCCCGGTTGTGCTCTCGAGCGCGAGAGCCCGTGGTCCGCCTTGACTATGATTCAGCGTGTGGCGATCAGGTAATTACAGTGGAGCGACTGCCATCTGACCTCCGTGACCCTGCTACTACATTTAAAAAAATGGGTAAAAATGTGTAGCAGCTACGAAATATACCGTAGCTGTTAGGTACACATTTTTTTCTCATTCTTTCTCACAAAATGTCAACCCGTTTCATAATGCGTATTTATTTTTTCAGGTGAAGCCCGGGAAGAAAGATAAAGTAATTAATGCAGACGTTTTTCCATAATTACTCGTAGGCTGAAGTTCAGTTGTGAGTTGTGAAACATCACAGTTCATTTTTCTTTCCAATTAAATAAATAATAACTAATGCTCAAAATTAGAAACACGGAAATTTTAGTCAAAACTGTCAGTCGTTTATAGTTTCTTCTACGCATGCACATCTTATAAAGTAGACATTTGGACCGCAGACAAATTTTTAAGTGGGTAAGATGTCACTTTGAGTTCTTGGGCGACCGTATATGTCAGTGTGTAGGTATTGTCAGCTGGCTATACCAGTGATTATTTACGAAACAGAGATGATTATTATGAGCCTCATTAGAAAGCTCACAAGTGTGTGGTGAAAAGAGCCATGCTCGGTGTTTCCCTACGTGTCAGGATTCCGTACCAGGACTAAGGTCACCGGTATAGATTTTAAAGCACAAAACTGAAGTGGCAATTTGTAGGCCACGTAGGGCGCAGAACAGACGGCCTACGGGGCGGAAAGGTTATCGAGTGGCGAACATGTATCGGCAAGAGTGAACACATATCAACAATAGCAGCGAAGGACGTGTCTACCCACGAGATGGACGATTGGAGAGCCAATGGAACAAGTTACACAAAGGCGATTATTATATGCTTAGGGTAGACAAAAAAAAAGTAACGAAATATACTTAAGTTAAATAAAAAGAAGTTTCATTTGCGACTTGCAATACAATAAATTCATGTTTATTTCAGTTAAAATCCATAGTAGTTAGTTGCCTTTTGAGCGTACTCTATTATTTATAAAACATTATTATTTAATTAATTTAAGATAATTGGTCGCCATCATATTCAGAATGCCATTTAGGCTATCGTGAGGCCGCTGCATTAGCGATACACACATTGCAAACTGCTTGCGGATGACAGAAAAAAACAGCCGACTAACCGTTTCTGAGTTCATCATCATAATGTGATTTATAATTTATTTCAGAAAGGGGGCAAAAACTCAAATGTAATTATTATTTTTATTTTGTAATTAATTAGGTACTACAGGGAGGACTGCTCTAACACATTTTAAATTGTTTTCTGACGGAATAAAAGGCACGGCCTCATTTAAATAAATAAATTATGTTACACTTTCTGGACCCATCCTACATCGACCCGTACCCCTAGTGGTACCGAGGGTATTTCTATATCTCCTGTATGGTGCTATGTTAATGTCTGACCTACAATTTCGAGTAAAAATTAAACACCGAAAAAAATAAGTTACGGAATGTAAGGTAGGTAAACTTAATTTATTTCATTTGCGAGACAGCTTTATTTTCTTAGTAATTCTTAAATAAGTTTTACTAGAGAACTCTAGTACTCTAGGCCAGGCCTTTGACAGCCTCTCACCTGTAGACTAATTACGTAACTCTGTTGCCAACAATTCGCGGTTACGGTTGCTATTGCTATGTATGATCGATTTAATAGTTTCATTTTATTGCAATGGAACTTTGTTAGCAACTGAACCCATGCAATCGATGATACGCAATCACAAAAGTAACAATTACAATCATTGTAATCACAGAATTGTTGACAACAAACTTACGTAACTAGCCTACTGGTATTAAATTAAAATTAAATTAAATTAATTGTCATTTATTGCAGGTACTAGGTCCAATAAAAATGTCACATATAACATAAAAACAAGCAAGAATAACATATGTTACAAACAGCAATTACAATTAAATGTAATTATAATTTAAAAATGTCAATATATAAAATTTACAATGTCAACCAAGAAAAATTACAATTAAATGTAGTTAAAATTAAAAATTTCAAGATTTATGTAAAATTCACAATGTCAACCAGGAAACATTACAATTAAATGTAATTAAAGTCAAAATGTCAAGATGTACAATTCACAATGGCGGGACCCTAGGTGGTGAAGCGACAACAGTGCTAGAGGACCTGCAACTCCTGATTCGCGAATTTGGCTCTATTGGCTTAGAGCTAAATTTAGCTAAGTGTGAGTCGTATATCCCAGACAGATGCCCAGATAAAAATACTATCGCGTCATTATTCAATACCCTGGCGCCAAACATCTCCTTTGTCAACAAGAGCACGCTTCATCTCCTAGGTGCCCCAATTTTTGACGAATCTTTTTCCTCCTTTGTTGACAGTAAAATTCAAAATTTCACAGCAGTGTCGGATCGCCTTCAGCATATTAGTACCCACATGGCCTATGTTATTCTACGATTTTACCTCTTTGTCCCCCAGTTTACGTATGTTTTACGGTGCTGTCAGTTATGGAAACACCTTGATTTACTTTTTCGACTCAACAGCACCATTAAACATTCATTAACGACGTTCCTAAATTTAAATTTCGATGACAATGCTTGGGCCCAGGCCTCCCTACCCGTCAGGTTTGGTGGTCTGGGCATCAGAAAAATGTCTAGTATTTCCTTACCTGCTTTCCTGTCCTCTGTACACAGCACATGCATGTTGGTAGATAAGATCTTGGGCACGTCTACCAACGCGTGTAAGGTGGCATACATGACAGAGGCCAGGAATTCATGGACTTTAGCCTGCCCGAGGACTGAATATCCGTCCACCCCTTCGTCACAGAAACTTTGGGACGAGCCGCTCTGCAGCTTGGTGCGGGATAATCTGGTTAATACGTCAACCGATCCTGCAGTGCGTGCCCGCCTCCTGGCTGTCGGCGAATGGGAGTCAGGCCTATGGCTTCAGTCATTTCCATCCTCCACTATTGGCACCCTGCTGTATAGCCCTACATTTAGAGTTGCCACGGCCCTTCGCCTTGGTGTTCCCTTCGTGGCCCGTCATGAGTGCAGCTGTGGCCATGCAGTGTCGCAACTTGGGCATCACGGGTTGTCGTGTTGCAGGAGCGCCGGTTGCTTTTCGCGGCATGCAGAACTGAACGACATCATCCGTCGGGCCTTTAACACTGCTGGTTCTCCCGCCATCCTGGAGCCAAATGGACTGGCGAGAGACGACGGAAAAAGGCCTGACGGTATGACACTCGTTCCTTGGAATATGGGTCGGTCTTTGGTTTGGGACGCTACCTGCGTCGATACCCTTGCACCGTCACATATTCCATCCACGAGTGTCAATGCCGGTTCCGCTGCCGCTTCGGCAGAAAATTTCAAACGGCGCAAATATGCTGGTCTCAGCGGAGATCACCTATTTGCGCCGTTTGGCGTAGAAACCCTTGGGCCGTGGGGTCCAGGCGCTCATACTCTCTTCAAAGAGTTGTCTAAGCGCCTGGTTAACGCTTTGCACGACCAAAAGGCTGGTCAATACCTTGGCCAACGGATCAGCCTCGCGATACAGCGAGGCAATGCGGCCAGTCTTTTGGGGACTATTCCTTTAACAAGGGACTTGGGGCAAGTTTTTTATTTGTAAATATTGTTTTATAATTTAGTATTAGCATTATTTAATTTGTTACAATTAAACAAAAATTTTATAACGATTAATAATTCGATATGCATTCACAATGTCAATGTTTAATTTCTAATGATTAATCACATTAGACTAAAAAAAAAAATTTAATATATATTATAAATAACACTATTGAAGTTTCTATCAAATACATAGAAACCATAGTATATTGATACTATTATTCTATTCGGGGACGTACGCACTTTCTCTTCGAAGGAGGCCCTAGCATTTCGCAATTCAGCGAAGAAATCGTGTAACTCTGTGCTCCGCGAACATACCAGACGCACTACACCTCCACGGTAACCCCAGCATACCCCTGAAGGCGTTGTTATATTGTACTCTCAAGGTGTTATACGAGTACTTAGTGAAAGAGTATCACAGGTGGCTAGTGTAGAACCCCTGGCAGTACGCCTTGAACAGGGTCACCTTGACGTCGTTCGAGCAGCGAGCGAACCGCCTCGCCAGCATGTTGCTGCGAGCGGCCAGCGCCCGCCGCGCCCTCTCGAGGTCCTCCTCGTCCACCAGCCTATCCGTGACCATATGACCCAAGTATTTAAACTTGGTTACAACCGCTAGCTGTGTCCCACATAGGTTGACCGGAAGGGTAACTTTAGGAATATTCTTATACACAAATGTCATAACTTCTGATTTTTTCACATTATATTTTAGGCCATGAGTCATAGCGTATCGTTCACATATTACTTTTAGTTTTCTGAGACCCTGGATCGAGGGGCTCAGCAACACCATATCGTCCGCGTAGCTCAGGTTGTTTATCAAGTGTCCATTAACGTAGCATCCCACTTTGATGTTGCTAAGCTCCTCGATTATGTCGTTCATATAGAGGTTGAACAGTAAAGGCGACGTCAGTCCACCCTGCCTGACCCCGCATTCCAACTTATAGCTGTCGGATTTTACATTATTCCATCTCACTACAATGGTCTGGTTCCCGTACCAGAATTCCAACAGACATGAAATATCTCTCGCTGCTCCCGTACGCCTTAGCTTGTTCCAGAGAGTATTATAATTAATTGTGTCAAAAGCGCGACTTAAGTCTAGGAAGCAAGAATGTACCGCTGTGTTCCTATTATAAATAAATAAATAAATAATCGTGGACAAATTCACACAGCGCCATCTAGCCCCAAACTAAGCAAAGCTTGTGCTATGGGTGCTAGATTACTGATATACTACTTAAATACTTTTTAAATACATACTTATTATACATAGAACACCCAGACCCGTAACAGAAATTAAAATTCATCATTTCAATTTCTGCCCGGCCGGGAATCGAACCCGGGACCTCTTGCGTGGTATGTTGACCATTCAGCCACTCAGGTCGACAAATTATATTATACAGGTATTCAAATAACTTTTCACAGAACTTTACAGAGCGAATATCGCCATGTCTGTCGAAAGACCACTACGAAAACCAAATTGAGCGTCATTAAGGGTTATATTAGATAAGAGGTTCGGCAATAGGAGCCTTTCCAAAACTTTTGAGAATATGGTAGCTAGCGATATAGGACGGTAATTTGACATGTTGGAGACGTCGCCTGTTCTGTTTTTTACGAGAGGCACTACGTTGTTGCGCATGAGAGTATCGGGCAAGTGAGAGTGTGCGATACATTTGTTAAATAGAGTGGCCATTTTATCAAATAAAAGAGGGCCAGCGTTAATAATATGTTCAATACTAAGATGGTCATGCCCCGGCGACTTTCCCCGCTTCATGTTTCGCACACACATGAACACCTGTTCCGAAGTGAATCTCGTCTCCACCTCGGTCTCCGGCGCTGGCTGCGGCGAGCGCTGCGCGTACGTCCCGTCGTCAATACACGAGTCAGTCTTAATATTAAATTGTTGCGCAAACATATTCGCAATCTGTTTAGTGTCCTGAGAGCCGTTAACACTTAATGGAAGTGCAGGTTTCCTCTCAAGGCGCTTAGTAGATTTCCAAAATTCACAGAAATTTTTAGCATGTCTATGTTTTGCTAAAATGTCCATTTTTATTTGCTCTACATTTTTTTGACATCGGCTGATTTTATTTTTAAATTCTTTTCTAGAGCTATGCATATTTTCATAGGTAATACCTTGCTTGGGTCTGCCATGTAACTTCCACATCTGATAGTGAAGCCTAGCCGTATAATGCAAGTGTTTTACATGTAGGTTCCACCCAGTTACTTAAATATTTTTTCAAACACAGTCTTTACCTCTATAAGAGTTAATTGCGGCTTTGGTTAAACAATTAATTATATTTTTATATACTACATCAATGCTGTGCTTATGATTGTGATCGTTACATGTCAGTCCCTCGCACGGAGTATATGGAATGTTAACATGTATTAAATACTCACGTAAGATCTGTTCTGGATTCCTAGAACCCCTTACTACTTTGTTTACAGATACATTTTTATACACATCATATGATTTTTTCTTAATTATATTTAAGTTACAGATAAAAGCGACCGGAAAATGGTCAGACCAATAGACGTCGTCGACGACGTACACGTTACTAATGAGCTCCATCGCACTCGACGTAGCCACGCAGTGATCAAGCCAACTAGTAGACCCGTGCGCCTCACTTCTGAACGTGTACGTCTCCGACGATTCCCCGAGTAAACAAATGTCAGCACATACCCAGTCCTGGTCCACACAGTATAACTTCAGTTCGTTACCGAAGCGACTGTTTACGTCGGCGTTGTAATCGCCGAGTATAAAGTTACTCTCGGTGTCGCTGTCTTGTACTATTGCACTTATTTTACCCAATGTCTCGGTAAACAATGGTAGATTTTCCACGCATTTCGTCGGCATGTAGACCGACATCACTATAAATTTACGATTTTCGACGCTAATACGCACTGCTGAGATCCGTTTACTGCAACTGTCGAGAGGCGCCACCTTCGGAAACATGGTCTGCCCCGTAGCGGCCCGCTTCTAGTATCCACCGCTGACACTCCGTAGTATGCGAAATCGGAATGTATTTCTGATAAGAAGTCTATATCGTCCGGAATAAGCCACAGCTCCTGTAGTGCTATAATGTCGTACTCTTCACATAGCTCTCTCACGTGTGCTATACTTCGTTTGATAGACTTACAATTAAATGTTATCATTTTTATTCTATTTATTTCATGATTTTCCATAATTAAATGTATTGATGGAATGGCGAAACGAGGTTGACCAAGATCTTTCGCTGGAGACCCGGAGACTAGCTAAACTACGGTGACGGTAGGTACGAAAATTTTTATATGCCGTTAGGTAGGTATTTAGGGTAAAGCCTTTATTGTCTAAAACCTCTGTATTCAATTCCGACGGGCCAGAAGTCTTCGTTTGCAAATTCACTATATTTGTGTGATGGCACAGTTATCTTAAACGACGAATACAGTGACGGTTTGAATGGAACAATTAGTTCAACGTCAGTTGCAATTTCACCTGATTCGGTGATAAATTCTTTTATATTTTGTGCAGTTGTGCACTTGTCAAATCGCGTCACAAAAAGATAAGATTGCTTGACTGCTACCTTAATTTTGTTTGATGTTTTGGTGGATTTTCCCAGGTTATTTTTGATCTTCTTATTTCCTGTTTTCTTGTTCCGAGTACTACTTTCGGTTTGTTTACGTTGCGTTGGTACGGGAGGCGGGCGCTCGACCGGGGAGGCGGGCGCTCGACCGGGGAGGCGGGCGCTCGACCGGGGCGGCGCGCGCGGCGGCGGGCGGCCGCGGGCCGGCTGACGTCACTGCCTGCACGAACGACTTGGGACTCGATGTGCGCGCCTGCCGCGCCGGCGGTCCGCGCTCCGTAACCGTTGAGTCAAGTGTTGACCTACCTTCTTCTTTTTCGATAATAGTAATATTATGCGTGTCGGATTTTTCTTCCAAGTCCTTACGAATTCCAATGATTTCTCGTTGTAATTCTTCGGTTACCTGTACTTTTGAGTAGTTTAATTTGATGTTATTAATGTCTTGTTTTATGATTACTAGGTCCTTTAAAAGGCTCGTTACGTCTATGTGTTCAAAGGTCACAGGAGGAAGCCTCCTCAAGTCTTTTGCAACGAACGTAGGCAGTAGATCTGGTTCTGTCTCCTTCTAGGTTCACGTTCACGTTCAGGTTCGCGTTTCACACGACCTTCCCTCTTACGAAGAGACCGCTTGTTTTTCAGATATTTATTTAATACCACTTTCGCACTGTACACTTCACTTTCTGAGAAATTTGACTCGCAGATTGGGTTTAACGAAGTTTCGTCCATTACGTCCAACTTGCAACTAATGAAACACAGCAACTCGTTTATTACTATATTACACTTATCACAAGGTTGAGACATTCTTAATTCGGTTTTAAATTCGTTGGGGGCGCAATGACATGACCGACCGACCGGCTAGGTTTTACGTTTTTTGTTCTATTTCCTACACTATTCCACAAATTTTATGGGGATTTCACTCATAGCTCCAGGACACTTTCCTCGTCAAGTAGACCACAATACTTTTGCACTTGGACGCAAAAATCCTATCACTTGGAATTTTTAAATGCGGAGCAGCTTTGATTTGCTGTGTACGCGTTAAACTACCCGCGTAAACCGCGTATTGGCGATGTGGTCGAAGATGGAGCATCCTAATTGTCTAGGAACATCATATTCGCTCGAGCCTTGAAGGCGTCCATATAATATTGATAGGGGAACAGACTCACGTGTTCTATTCCTTATCCGAACTCACATTAACATATATTAATTATATGCCTAAAGGTAGAACCAAATCGGTTTGTGAGGATAACTGGAAGATCCACTACACAAGGACGAAACGTCCGACCGGATCGCGTTCTCGATATTAATACTTCGACATTTATCAGTGGTTATTTGTAATACATTTTCGGCTTATTTGCAATTCACTTCTTTACAACCCCCCAATTGTAGTAGTAATATTAAAGGTGATGATGATGATGAGGACTATGTCAAGTTTAAGGAGTCCGCCTGAGTGAGTACCATCGCCTTATCTATTTCTGCCGTCAAGTAACAATGCTTGCATTGTTGTGCTCCGGTTTTAAGGATAAGGTAGCCAGCGCAATTACAGACATAAGGCATTTCATCTTAATCATCACAGTACGCACCTGCGGTTCTATATTTTTGTTGGTTACCTGCAACCTAAATGTACGAATTGTAGATATTATGGACGACAGTTACCACTTACTATCAGGTGGTAACTGTCGCAGCGGGTGCCCGTTTGTCAATGAGCAGCATAAAAAATTAAAGAAAAAAAATAACACTGTAACCGATATTTTTTTAACGTATGTAAATGGATTTCTACAGTCCATTTTTTGGCCTATACAGGGCCTGACTGGTCTAAGACATTATGTTTAAGCCACCCGACAGTTACAGTTTGTGATATCTTTTGTCGGACACAACACGACCAAAATAGTTCAAATTGTGCATTAATCATTTCAGAAAAAGAACAAGACAACAACTCCAGCCCCCCCAGAAGTAAGTAAATTTTTTTTTATTATTTTGAAGGTATTCTTCTTATTGTGTCAATGATAAAATAGGTTCGTTTATTATTATTTATATAAGTTCCAGCCCAAAACTAAGAGATGCATTATTTGTATCAATTTCACATTTATTTTTCAAATGTCGAATAAAGAAAATAATCATAAATATTATTCTATCTATACGGAATGACAGGAGAACCTACAGTTGAGTATTGTTGTTTTCACCACGTCCGTCTTTTTTGTTGTTTAATTTTTTTTATTTTCGTCTTTAATTCTTGACGTCCACTAAGACCATACCCGTCGTAGTCTCAACGGCCTCGTGTCCATTTCTCTTCGAGCGTCAACTGAAGAGGTTCGGACTGAGTGACGGACCAACGATAGCGAGGTGACAGCGAGCGTTGTACTGGATAACGCCAGGATTGTCCGCCGATTTCTTTCACTTTTGTCTTGACCATCGGGCGTTTGGCTTCCTCTGCCGAGGGGTTCCTAAAATGGGTAGAGTCACAATTTAATTTCTCATAATAATATTAAATACATTCTGAACAAAACCATTAAGTAAAAAAATATACATATACTTACCTACTCATCAACCCCACCTTATGTGTAATAATTTTAACCCCCAATGACGCCAGATTAAGTTTGACAGAACTATAAAATATATAAGAATCATGAATTTGCATCAAATAAAAACTATTCGTCTTCTGTCATGTTTGTTTCGACTGTAGCGATCTCCATAGTTCAACTAAGGAGCTCGCATACGCGAGTTGGCAAGATATCAGCATGACAGCAACTTTCTAATCTACATTGCGCTAACGGAGTATTCCATATACGACGCTTAAATACAAGATTCAAGGAGCGTCTATTGGACTTCGGTCCCCTGGCCAAAGCAACTCGGCCATTACCCTTACGGGTACCTAAAGGGTAATTACGACTCGGTAATTACCCTTTTCGATTCGGTAATTACCCTTTTCCTTCTCCACCGTCATTAGTAATGTTTAGAGCTGGATTCCTTTCCCACTTGTATCACCAAAAGCGTCACATAATTTAATTTAATATTAAATTATAAATTTAGGTTTCAAAATTGTCATGACACGTGGAGCTTTCACTTATTATAACAATTTATTTTAAATTATAGATATATCCTGGGTCTCCCAGTATCTCTAGCCACCGCAGCCGGCTGGCCCGGGTAGCAGTACGTCCAGTTGGCCATGTGAAACATCTTCACATGTGGTCTCCAGATAGAGCAAAGCCTTTAAAATTGTGTTTTGTATCTGTGCGTGAGGATTGGCTGGACTCTACGGTACTGTTGCCGTGGCAACTGCAAATTGCCTAGTTACGTTTGACTCCTGGTATTTTTTTCTACTAGCAGAGACTACACACGCGGGCTTCAAATCAGCAATTGTCAAGCAACTACAAAATTTAATATGTTTATGTTTCCATAAGTACTGGTGCCAATTTATCGGGGAGACATTGCCAAAATCGCTATAATTTTGCGGAAGAAGAATCAGCATAAAGTGAAATTATTATTAAGTTAATATTTTGTGCTCTATTTTTTTAGCCTGTAAGTAAATTTAGTGTTTAAAGATTCATTTAATTTCTATGTGTCAGTGCTGGTGGATTAAGTTGGTAAGGGCCTCCAGCCCTATCTGTAAGAGACAAAAAGGTCTAAGTATACAAATAGGTAAGGCCCATAAAGATCGTGGCGAACTTACTAGTACAGAGGTGGTAGTAACTACCACCTCGTCTGTCCCTTCGTCGAGACCAGTTACTCTTAAACAAAATCTTTCTGGAAACGAGAGTCTGATTTTTTTTTATTTAAATATATTTTTTACATCTACTCAAACTGAAACCTGATAGTTTTCAATCCTGTCAATTTTTTCTAGTTAACAACTCACATGTCGACGACATATCGTCGTCGATACTCCTATCAAGACCTCCTAACTAACAAAAAGCAAGTTTTTCATAATGCGAAAAAAACGTTGTACGTCGCTATCGATTACCGCCATCTAGTTGGGAGGGGGCGAACTAGTTCGTATACCGTTTGGGACTTTCCCCAGCCCGTTGTACAATAGTAGGGGAGCTCAGAGGGCTAAATGCGTTTTTACCCGAGCGCTTTGAAGACCTATCAGATCGCGAAGATTAACGGCTAAACAGAAAAAAAGTTTATATGATGTATGTCTTTTTAGTGGTGGGGAGAGCGTGTATGAATTTTCAAAAATGTAAAAAAAAATCGTTCGAAAAAAATACTCAAGCGCGTCAGTGTTTGGTACCGTGATACAGTCTTCGAACTCCTGTTTACAGAGAGATATTAGTCTGACGGATTGATAGTGGGAGTTAGCTGTATTAAGAGGTAGAAATTAGGGAAAAAATGATTTTTCTCGGGCTTGTCAGAAATTCATAAGAGGAGTTAAATTATATATAAGCTATTATAAAGACTGACGGTTTGGGCGTGACCAAAAGTTTATAGTCGATACCCAAAAATGCAAAACAAAATCGTGACATTGAAATACTCGTGCGCGTCAGAATTTTATACAGATGGTTCAGCTTGATATTCTAGTGGTGATAACTCTTAATCTGATAATTTTGTAAAGGGATTTTTTTAATCTGACAGTTAAACAAACTAGAGCGTTGTACACAAATAAACACGGACGAGTTGTTGTGATCAGCTGTAATATCAACATGGCGGCAAAGAGTAGTGTGAAGGAGTGCGAGAGAGTAAGACTCTGAGAAAGAGAGAGAAAGGAAGAGAAATACACAATTATCAGTAGTTGTACATACAACATTCTATTATTAATTTTATGTGCTTAGGCTTATGAAAATCGGCATAATATATTATTTCTATAATTTTTTAAGTATTTTCTTTAAAATCAAAAAAACCAAACTCGCGCTCGAGTATTTCAAGGTAACGATTTTTTTTTGTAATCTAGTGACTCGCTCAATTTTTTATGTCACTCTCAAATCGTCAGATTATTGAAGATATTTCTTTTTCTGCATGTAATTAACTTATTTTGTTTAAATCTGATGCGCTCAAGTATTTTTAGGGATCGATTTTTTTTTACTAATCTGATCGACTACCCTAGGCGTACCCCACTATATTAAGGGACCATCATTGGACCCTAATATTAGGCTGCTACGCTCAGGTCACATCCTAAATCCCCGCTTGGGCTCCCCTACTACAACTTTCATTTTACAAATTCGCAAAAGTAAAGAGTAACGGTTTTGTAAAACGTTGTTATATTACTTTTCGTGTTTATCTGGCCAATTTATTCAGGAGTCTGCCAAAATTGCTATAGTTTAGCGGAGGCCAAATTATAAAAAGAAGAATAGAGTGGTTCTTTGGAAATGTGTTCTCCGCGTAATTTCCATGGTATTTGAAAAATCGCTAAATTGAAGTAAATCACACAAACATTTTAAAACCTTATGCAAATCTAAATAACATATAAAAATTCGACACGTAGCGGATCTATACTTATGCTAAAAATATATAGTATATATAGTATAAATAGAATTTGCGGACCATGGAAATTACAATAAAGACCTACGAAAAACACCCAGCAGATAAAATGTATCTAAACTAAACACCATATCAGATATAAAATTAAGCTCAAATAAAAATAAGTTGAGGTAGTATTAAGAAAAAAATGCATTAAAAGTTTTAACTATATTTAACAAAAAACAAAGAAACATAAAAAGAAACTCAAAGGAGGAACATGAAAGTAATATAATTAAGAAATTTATTATATAATATTAATTATTCCCATAACATGCATATTATTTTTTTTAGATCAACACGATAATAAATTTATTATAGATCAACACGATAATAAAAATTACAAATATTTGGAAAAAGTATCAACATCTACAAAATCTAAACACCCGCACTAATAATCTTAGTTTTCAGTAAATTCAGTCTTCAAACAATAACGGTTAAAATAAAATGCCTTAAAACAAATAGTTAAACAATCCTTAATATACTTTTTTGGACTTTTTACGAGTATTTATAAGATCCGAATTAAAAAACTTCAATTCTTGAATAACCTAACGTTCAACGCTACCAAAACACAGACGTGTTTGTGTTCCGCTAAACGGGTCCATTCCATATAGCTCCGACTTTCCGGAATGTATCTGTGGAAATCACCGATAACCTACAGCTCCTGGGTGTTGAGTTATCAACCAATCTCAACATTGGACAGTACATCGAATCAAAAGCAAAGACTGCTGCCAAAAAACTTGGAATGCTCTCGAAGGTCAAGCGGTACTTGACTTCAAGGCTATATATAGTAGGTTCAAGGTATCAGTTCAGTTATATCTAGCACAAGTCCCATCTTGCATGAAGTACTGCTGCCTCCTCTGGGATGGATCAGCTACATACCAACTGGCCGCTTTGGATTCGGTGGAAAATCGTTAAAGTTATTTTGTAATCCGCAGTAAATTGAAGCTAACCTGCAGAGCCTCGAGCATCGGCGTAGGGTTGCGCGTTTATCGGTCTTCTACAGGTTGCATTTCGGAGAGTGTGCGAAGCAGTTGCACGACCTCATACCGTCGGCCCCTTTCCCCCATCGGGAGACGCGATCCGGGCGAGCGCTTCATCCTTATGTTGTGGATCTTCCAGCTATCCGCACGAGCCGCTTTTGTTCAACCTTTATAATGCATACGGCCAAGGAATGTAACGTGTTGCCTGTGAGTGTGTTCCCTGATCATTATATTGTTGACGCCTTTAAGACTAGAGTGAATATGTAATAGGCTGTTCTTAGACAGATATGCTCCATCATCGGCCGCATCATCACGTAGCACCAGGTGAGGTGGCGGTCAAAAGCTTGGCTAGACCAATTATTAAAAAAATATATCAATAAATGCTATAATTGAAATCTGATCATGATCTTGCTGATCGGAAGTTATGGCGAAGACATCCTTTGGTAAAGTTGCAATAATTTCATCTTGAATGCCTGCAGTATTAACTATTGATGATAACACTCCTGTCCAAAAACTATTGTCTTGAGGTAAAATATCTTTCATAGAACCGATAGCATCTATGTGATGAGGTGAGTCAGGTGAATGTTGTGGTAGACCTCCTTCTTCTTTAATGTAATACATGCCTAAATGTTGGCCATGTATACATTGTGTAGAAGTTTTTGCACAGTTTCCATTAGGACAGCCTAATTTCCTTAGAGCCAGTAAATTATTTTTGTCTCTGTGCCACATAACTTGATGCACTTGCATAGGGTCCTTAAATGACGGTAAGCCTTTTGGTAAAAGAAGGTACCATTGTAAGATGCTGGCTTCTTCAATTTCATGTAATAAAACTCCTTGAACATTAACCTTAAGGTGTAGTATGAGTGACTGAAGATCTGGCACGTCTTTACCGTGAGACACAATTCTGTCTCTTCAGTACAGCACCAACGTCATCGGGAGCACCTTTCCCATATTTCCCCAGGTATGTATTTCTCTATACATACCTAGGACAAATAAGTTCAGCTAGGTAGGTACAATTTCGAAAAAAGGTCAATCGACGAACCCAACTCGGTTGGGCAGCGTCGGGAATCTACGCCATATATTTTCGACCCAATTGACGCAGTGTCTTAAGACGAAGGTCTTTGACCAATGTGTGTTGCTAGTGATGACCTACGGAACAGAAACGTGGCTGCTCACTATGGGCCTTATAAGAAAGCTCACTGTTACCCAAAGGGCAATGAAAAGGACTATGCTCGGAGTCTCGTTGCGCGATCGATTCAGAAATGAGGAGATCCGCAAGCGAAACAAGGTCACCGGAGTAGCCCTAAGGATTGCTAGGCTAAAGTGGCAGTAGGCACATAGCTCGTAGAACAGATGGCCGATGGGGCAGTAAAGTTCTCGAGTGGCGACCACAAGGTGAACCGACGACCTGGTAAAGGTCGAAGGTACCAGCTGGGTGCGGAAGGCACAGGACCGGCCTTTGTGGAGATCTCTGGGGGGCCTATGCAGTAGTCTTTTGGCTGAGTAAAATTTAAAAAAATAGCATAGTATAATTTAAAAAAATAGACGATATTCAATATTTATCACTTGATTCGATGATTGCACGTATTTCAGTACAAACATTATATTTATGCCATTGCAACCAGAAACAAGGTAATTTCCATGGGTTTTATGTAATTTCCATGGTGTTTTATACATGGAAATTACACCATGGAAATCACCAAAATGCATATATTTTGAAATTCCTTGGCATTGAAAAGATCTAACCTGCTAGTTTGTTACTGGGTTTCTACATTTAGAAGTTAGGTATTACACCTTAAAACCCGTTTACCAAAAATAACACAATTAGATAGCAAAAATGTGACATGGAAATATCTAAGAAATGAGAACCAAAAATTTGAAAATTGTAGAATTTACTCTTACACCGAAAGCGAGCGAAAACAACGGCACAACCACCTCACATGCAGTTGCGGAGTAACTAATGATTCGCACACACCAATCATGATTCGTCTGTACCTCGCCAGTCCAGAGCAGTGCCCCTCGCAAGGAGTGCAGCGAAAATGTTGCTGGGTGTATTACGTACTAACTTATGCCCTTAAAAAAATAAGCTTCCCTCCGATAATATTTAAAATTTGATCAGTAAATAAAATGATTTGTCTATTTGAAATTTGTGTACGAATCCGATTAAAAACGTGGGTGATTTAAAAAATATCCGCGCTTCCTCAGAAGACGGCGCATATGTTACGCGTAAAAATCGTACAAAATTAACCGGATTTAAGGTGTTGAGAGTAAGTTACTCTGATGTACGTGGTTTTCAAATAATGAAATCCATTTGAGACGATACATATGGAATGTATAAATAATGTAATAGTAGATTTATCCATAAATTATTTGTTTATATAGGAGATATGAGTCTGTTACGCTCAAAAATTGCTCTCCCGAGAATGACCCAATAACTATAAAGTAATATGTAAATGTAACAGACGTACTCCACAACAATGCAATACCACCTATAAAATAGTGCTACTACAACCCGACGAAACCCCTGATATCCAAGACACAGGTCTATGACCTACTTTGGTTTCAGAAGTTTCAATGTATTTGACCTCAGTACTCTGTGTATTCTCTGTGCTATCTGTATACCTATTACATACATTGTATTTTTATCGCCTGTGAATTTTCAAAATAAATCATTTTATTTATTTATTATTATTATATTAAAGTAGAATTATAATTAAGTTTATGTTTTGTGTGCGATGATTTTAGTCATATGTAAGTAAATTTAATATTTTTTATATTTACTTGATTTCTTAAGTCTAATAGTATGCCGGCGCTGGTGGTTTGGGTTCGATGCCCCAGGGGTCCCCAGATCACACATCTATAAGGGACAGAGGGGTCTACGTATAGACATAAGTAAGACCCATAAATTTCGTTGCGAACTAACTACCTCTGTTCCTTCGTCGACACCCGCTCCCACAATCCACGATGACTCTCCAACAAAATATTTTTGGAAATGGGAGACTAATCTCAAACTTTCTATTCCAATTACAATATTCAAGTTATGGATATGTTTTAGGAGGGCGACGAAGACGTAAGTACCTAAAGGCAAAAATCCGAAAACCGTAAATGTATAGTAACATAGCAAACAACTTATAAAGTATAGTTAAATTTCATACAAGTCGTACAGGAATATCTAACTTTGTAATGTGTTTATAGTATCAAAAAGCCCTCTTTTAAGCATGCATGCATATGGACCCATTTTCGCCCGACAGGCCCAAGACTCTGGCCGGTCTTTGTAGTAAACATCCTCAGTCTCGGGTAGGATTTAAACTACCCGACACACCCGGATATTGGGATTCCACTCTTTTCTAACCGGCTAGACGGGCGACATCGACGGATTGACCCCACCGCATCTTAAGGACTTATTAAGCTGTGGTTTTTTTATGCGCTTACCGCCAAGGGTATAATGGCACTCTCTGGAGTTACGACAAAGGCAGAGAAGAGAACGCGCATGTGTACCTACCCGCGCGGCCGGCCAGCTGGTTATGCTGGACTCACAACGCCTACCAACTAAACTATCCCTTGGGAGTACCTATAGCTGGGAAGGCTTTTCAGATTTCATCGAATGCGATGCCCTTAGGGATGTGGTGTGCACAAAGCCATGGTGGTGAGGTTAGTCTTAAAGGCATTAAAAAGTGTAGCTGATAGCGCAGTAAAAAGAACGAACCCTAACTAAAAGATGTGTAGGTACAATTACGCCTGTCGACATCTATGAGTATTTAAATTATGAACTTGTTTTTTTAGGAGGAAGAAATTGAAGATTTAAAGGTAAAAATCCAAAAACCTTAAATGTATAGTTACATCACTAAAAATAGTCAACCAACTTCTAAAGCAAGTTGCATTTGTTACTTTGTAATGTGTTCATAGTATCAAAAAGCCCTCTTTCAAGCATACATGCATATTGACAGGCTACTATGTAACTACAAAATTATAAACCAAGGAACCCTTATGGGTTTCGCCATGTCTGTTTGTCTGTCCGTCCGCGCTTTATATCCAAAACTATTGGTACTAGACAGCTGAAATTTGGTATGGTTATATGTATATTATGTTATGGACTATGTGGTTAATACGGTATTATTTATAATGCCTGGGTAGTATGAATAATGCCCAATATAAGAAGAAATGTGATAAAAACTATTGAAATAATAAAATTAATCGGGCATTAATAATATTTATTCGGCAGAGACTTTTAGGGATAGAAAATTACTCAAATGCCGTTGGTTTTAACGTGAAATGTCTATTTTCGCGGGGTCAGTGGCAGAGGTAGTTGTGCTCGCGGAGTAGGCATTAGTAGGCATTGGTTGGCAGCTTTGAGTCATTGGAATACCCACGTGTGACCCATGGACCCCTCTTTTCGACAATAGCCGTGATTTGTATTTCTTGCTGGCACGGGCTGAGGCCAAATATTATATTTTCGTATATTTTTTTAAACTGTTTGGTTATTTTTACTATAAATATTGTCCAAGTTACACTTATTTTTATACAGATCGATTGTTGTAGAGAAACTGAATAAATATACGCAAGAATCACCGCATTACCACGTGTGAGTCGTGAGTGACACTGAATAGAAATGCGCGTATTTCAGCGAACAGACAGCGTATATACTGATTTTCGAAAGGCCTTTGACAGAGTGGATCACAAAATACTGCTTGATAAATTAGCTTTTAATGGTATACGAGGCAATCTATGGCGTCCAATCCTATATTTCTAATCGTACTCAAAAAATTGTAATTAACGGCTATGAATCTATTTTCGTTCCAGTTAGCTCAGGGGTGCCACAAGGTTCAATTTTAGGGCCGTTATTATTTATTTTATTTATAAACGATATACGCAATTGTTTTGAATACTGCAACATATTACTATATGCAGATTATTTTAAAAAATTTCACGTGAATAACAATGACGATGACCATGCCAGATTTCAGGAGGACTTAAATCGATTCTCCACATATTGCACCCAAAATAAACTTAGTCTAAATTTAAGTAAATGTACGTATTACGTTCACAAAAAAGAGAATTACTTATAATGCCAAGTATGTGCTGTGTGGCAGTTATATCCATGATGTTACATCCATACGAGACCTAGGGGTCATACTCGACAGTAAATTGCATCCTAATCTAAATGTTGACCAAATTATATCGAAAGTGTATAAGATGTATGGTTTTACCATGCGCTCCTGTAGCAAGTTCAAGCAGTATTCAAAATTTATTATAAATCTCTTATGCGATCCCAGCTTGATTATGCTGTGCCTATATGGAACCCTTTCTATAAAAAATACATAGATGCACTCGAATTGGTACAAAAGAAATTTCTGCAAAACATATATTATAAATTGTCTCATTCCCGCTTACCATTTCAAGAGCTCCTTAACAAATATACACTTACAAAACTTAAATGCAGACGTCTTCAACTCGAAGTAATGTTGTTATATGACATGTGTCATAACAGATATGATTGTATCCAATCATGAACAAATTATGTTACAGAATCCCTGCTAGAACGCATTGTCGCAATGTACCTCAACTATTTGCTACTCCTCGATGTCGTTCTAACGCTGGTGAACGCTCGCCGCTTTATCGTTTGGTGCAGTTGGTGTTATCACTAACTTCATTAATATAGATATTTGGAATAAGTCCTGGCATCTTTAGGGGTACGGTACTTACTAAACTAAAGAGCATTCAATAATATGTCACTTAAATTAACTATAATAAATTGCCTATAACCTCTCTCAACTTAATAATATTCTTACTTACAAACTAATAGAACACTCAAAACCTAATTTTAATGTCTGTGTTCTGGTAGTAGGGTGTGATCTGCAACTAGGCTAACTGGTTGCGGATCGCGTTCTATTGTTATCACAGATATGTGCCATGATAATGTTAGTGTATTGTGCAGATAGCGTCAGAGGCAGCTAGGTGAGGTAGAAGGGCCGGAATGATTTCAACAACTAAGATGTAAAATATCCTAACAAATTGATATGGGCCTACTCAAAATAAATGTCACTGAGCTTGGCTGCTTCTGGCGCTGTCTGTACAAGTACTTACCTCTATGTCTTCCTTTTGCTTTATAAATTATGATTAGTAGTTTGTTAAACTATTATATTTAATAGAAATTATCAGGTACTAAATACATTTGTATTGAAATTTCCATTACCTAACAAGAATTTAATTTAACGTATGTAGGTTATACGACGACCATTCTTTCCCCTAAAGGTTTTTGAAATTATCTGTGGTAGACGGTGCTGGTAGCACATTCATAAATAACTAAGTAAATCGACTGGTAATTTTTGAGACAAAATGTACCACTGTTTTTTTAACAAAATAAAAAGAAAAAAAATGCGCGGAAGCACGCGTTTCGTTCATTCAATGCAGTGCCCCCATCCCGCTGTTCCACCCGTTCCCGACTCAAATTCAAGATCAAATCAGCGAATGACTATATACGCTAAACAATTACACTAGATTCATGTTTCTAAAAGTAAAAATTTTCCAGTTCGTATTTCGAATTCAATTTTCCGAGTTACCACTGAAACAGCTTCATAATTTTATTGGAAAGGGCTATACTAGGAACCTCGTTGCGCAAAAAAAAACAGGAATGTGAAGATTCAGAAGCGAACCAAGGTTACCAATATAGCCGGAAGGATTACAAGTGGCAGTGGGCAGGCCACACAGTTCGAAGAACAGATGGCCGATGGAGCTGTAAAGTTCGCTAGAAATTAACACGCCTCCGCCAAGTTTTGCGCATCCATTATGGATAAAAAACTTTAGTAAAGCCTCCTTGCGTGTTTAAGTGACGTGTCATTCCATATATTCAAAAGCTCAAAATTTAAATTCGAACACATCCCAAAAGGGGCTTTACTTATGTTTTTTACCTACAGATTAAATATCTGTAGACACATTACACCCTGCGATATATTGACATGACCGTACAAATATTAAGCACTCGCTAATGCTACTGATATACATATATAGTTTAAGATTGATTATGAGTAAATATGTTTTGTTTTTATGTAAACTTTTAATAATTGTATTAATTTTCTATTATAATTCAAAAAATGAGCACATCTCTTAGATGTACGAGTATGTCAATATTTGTGTAAGAAAATAATAATATATGTCAGACTCTTCACGACCTTGTCCTTTATTTCACAAATTATTTCATAACACCTCAGTGGTCTGTAAGTCTCTTCTTCTTCTTCCTTGTACTATCCCACGTTAAGAAAGCCTTTTTATTATATAATAATTATTCAAATATATATAATAATTTCAGTAGCTCATCCATTAAAGTTAAAAAACTTAAGTAAATTCCTCCTTGCGTATATGAGTGTTGTGTTCAATGTATTAAAAAGTTCAAAATTCAAATTGGTTCGTCTATCCTAAAAAGTCGCTCACACGCCAAAAGGAATTTGCTTAGGTTTTTTCCTACTAATACAAAAACATGACCGTACAATAATTAAATACTCGCTAGTTCTATTGATATACATAGTTTTAGATGGACTATGGTTAAATATGGTTTTGTTTTATATCAACTTTTAATTATTATAATATTTTGGTATTATCTTTCAAAAGATGAATATGTCTCTCAGACCTACGACTATGTTAGTATTTAGGTATGTAAGAAAATAACACGTCAGACTGTTTATGAACATTCATGACTTTGATTCCTTATTTCACAAATTATTGCAAAACATCTCAGAAGCCTGTAAGTATTTACCTTAATCATATTTCACAGAGTCTATTTCATACATAATATTTTCTCCGAATTGCCACCGAAAAAGCTTCACAATTGTGAAGCCACGGGTTAAGACTACGCTTACGAGACTATACTTTCCGGAAGCGAAGAAAGGAGTAATGTAATCCTCTTTTTTAAAAAGGGCAACAGAATTTTATCCCCACATCTGGCTGGAAAGGGCTCTCAGAGTTTCGTTGCGGGATATAGTCAGTATTATTCAGTATTCATTTACTCATAATCTTGTGTATATTTATTTATTTATTAATTAAAGCTTTATGCACTAAAGGTACATTGGCGGACTTAAAGCTAAAGTAGCCTTATATATGTTACAGTCAAAACTCTTAATAAGTCCAAATTACTTTTAAACGAAAAAACTAGGCAAAAGTAGATTTGACTGAACAGGTCGGTCACAAGCAGCTTTGTCTGAACTGAAATTCATTGAGCTTAGTCTAAACTACTTTTAACCACCAATTTCTGATCAAAGTTACTAATGAAATGGTGAGAATGTTTAGTAAAAGTATATTTTTGTATTTTGGAAATTGATTTTAGGCTATTGCATAGCTTTTATCGCGGGCTTTGAGCGCGGCGACCGAATCAAGAAATTCCGTAACGAAAATAAACCTAACACCCCCCACTCCGACCGGCATAGCGGTGCGGCGTTGAAAGCCGTGCATCGTCTAACGTCATTTCAGTTCGGCAGACTTCGGCACGGTGTTTGTGTGCGTGCGACTAGACGTATGCGTGTAGACTAGCTGCTAACTGCTCATAACTGATTCTATCTCTTTTAGACACAATGCTAGGTGAGACAGCGTGCTTTTTGACCGCGTCCACGAGTGAGTTCGAGCCCGCGACTAGTTGAACCTTAACGTGTATGTATGTATATGGTACGACTGTACGAAGCTCGCACGGATCGAGACGAGCTACTCCGAAATCGGACGAATACGTAAGCAGCAGTTTGTGAGAAAGTATATAGGTGTATGTATCTATCAGGTGACAGGTGGCGCCACCGTCACGTAACAAATTGCTCTGATGTAAACATTTATTTAAAAATATACAAAAGACGAAAAGTGATTAAATATTGTCATAGTTTAGTTTATCACAGTGTCAAGATTGAGTGAAAGTGTTATTCAAGTATAAAAATCATCACAAAGAGTATAAAAGTGTAAATAATGAACTAGAACATTGCGATAGGGTCTCTGAATTACAAACTATTTAGAATAACAACTTCGACTGTGTGTCAGTGAAACATATTGTGTCATTCCAAAAACATATTTGTTATCAACTTATTTGTATTAAAAACACATATCTTTTCATTCATAAAAGTGTAATAAGTTGAACAAAGAAATCATAAAGTGCACACTACCGCCAAGAATATACATTGTCACCACTAAATAGAAAACGAGTTGTGTTACGGCAGATTTCGATTACACTGTGAACTACATCATCAAATTCGTCACGATTGTGAAAGGAGAGTTAGTACAGTGGATGGGGCATCCACGTTGACGCGGGCGACCCGAGTTCGATCCTGAGCAGGGACATAATTTTTTTTATATTTTCTATTATTTGACATTCGAATTGACGCGGCGACCCGAGTTCGATCCTGAGTTGGGACATACAAAAATTTTTTTTAATATTTTTTTATTTTTTTATTGTTCTATTACCTAACTTATCAACAATATCACCTAGCTAAGAGATGGCACCGTCTAACTCCAAATGCATAAAATGTAAAAAGGAAATTGTTAATAGGTACTTCCTTAAATGCACAGGTTGTGAGAAACCATACCACATTGAATGCACAAATGTAGGAGAGAAAAGGTTTTTACTAATGTCCGAACATAAAAAGAAAAGTTGGAAATGTAGAACTTGTTTAGACAGAAAGGTTACGACTACTCCTCAGCAAAAACGTATAGTGCCTATGACGTCAAAATCATCATCACCAGACTATGTTACACAACGTAAGGTCAATATTTCTACCGAAAATGCATTTTCATCTTTAGAATATGTAGAAGACGAATCCTCTGTTATAGAAAGATGTAATAGAAGTTGCCCCGATCTAGAGCGTTTTAATGATAGCGAACTAATTGAACAGCTAAAGAATAAGGTACTTGAGTTGGAGCAGAAACTTTTATCGACAGAAAATGAAATTGAAAATTTGACAATCGAAAACGGATCATTGAGAACGGAACTTATGAAATGTAAATGCGATATTGAAATTTTAACTAATATATGTAAAACACCTACTGCTGTTGACAGGAAAAAGCGGAGAGGCAGTGTGAACATTAGCAAGTTAAATACCTCCTTTGTAATGTCTCCAAGTGAAAATGTTGGTAAAAAATCAGATCGTACAGAGACTCCTCAGAGTCCTATGATGCTTACTACACAAATTGTCGGTGACCAGCAAGTAAGCAGAAATCGCTCTTCAAGTCAATCCACTCAGCGCTCGGAGATATCCGATTCAAAAAACGAAGAATCTCGCCAAAATGTTTTATTGATTGGGGATCAGCAAGCAAAGGGCATTATTAATTTGCTTAGTGGTCTGTTGGGGAAAAAATTTAATGTAAATTCTTTTATAAAACCTAATGCTCAAATTGCAGATGTATTAGTGTCGTGCAATAAATTTTGTACCGGACTTACCAAGTCTGATTATGTAATAATATTAGCAGGCTCCAATGATGTCAATCCCTTGAAATTTCAAGTTAACTTATATAGTCAAGTTGCTCTGCTCTCTCACACTAATGTATTAATATGTGACATCATTGTAAACAGATATTTAAATGTAATATCAATGAATAACATGATTAGGTTTACATGTACCCAATTTTCTCATGCTAGTTACATACCTCTTGTGGGTGGATATCCAAATAACTTAGTAAATCTAAAATTGTACATTTGTCAACATATACTTAGAGAAATACTGCACTTAAATTATAGAAATGCATACGACAATTTCAGAAAATTTGCTTACAACACAATTTCTAAAAAACATAATGTTCAACCTAAATTGAGTCTAGTCCAAAAGCGGATAACATTTTATTTTAAAAAACAATTAAGCAATGAAACTTCCAATCACGAACAGCAGACAGAGAAGGCAAAACAGATGGTCTCGAGTGTTCTTCAAGAGGACGTGGTAGAATCTTTGTCTGATGAACAAAACTTTTTTCGTACCGAAGGAGCACAATAGTTTCAGTATTCTTCACGTCAATATACAAGGAGTAAAATCGGTAATGAATAATCTTGAATTACTGTTGCACGAACTACACGTGGACGTTTGTTGTCTAAGCGAAACATTTTTAAAAGATAACGAAACAACTGTGTTCAATTTACCGGGTTATCAGAACGCTACTCATTTTTGTAGGAAAAAATGTGTAAGGGTGGGGTTGCAATTTTTATTAAAAACTCGGTGACCTACCGCCATTTGCAGTGGATTTCCGACCTGTCAATTGAAGCGCATTTTGAGTGTTGTGGGGTAGCCATAAATGAGCTAAATTGTTTAATTATTTGCATATATAGGTCTCCTAAAAGTAAACTTGACATATTTTTGGTTAACATGGAATGCTTGTTACGTAAAATTATAAATAGAACAAGAAACCTTTATAAAAAAGTATTTATAACAGGTGATTTTAATGTCAACATTCTTGATAAAAATAAAAATACTGAATCGTTTTTGAATTTATTTAGACTGTTCAAAATAAAACCCACAATTTTCGAACCAACAAGAATTACTTCAACATCTAAATCATGTATTGATAATATACTAACTAATGTCAATCAATTTACGTCGCGTGTACTACACTTAGGCTTATCGGATCACACTGGGCAATTAATAAAAATACCGTGCAGATCTGAATTTCGGGAGAAACATTGGTATATTTACAAGAGGGACACAAATTTAGACATCTTTCTTAAATATATTTCCCAGTTAACATTTTCCAATGTATTTGCTGAGGTTAATGCAAATAGCGCGTATGAAAGATTTATGGAAATATTTGGCCTCATATATGACCTTTGTGTACCTACTAAAAGAATTAAACTCACATATAATAAACACAAAAACTGGCTAACAAAAGGCTTAATAGTGGCAAGTAAAAATAAAAGAAAACTGTATTTAAAAACAATAAGCAGTAAAAACACAATTACTGCAAATAAATATAAAAAATACTGTAAAATTATGAAAGCGGTATCGAGGCAGTCTAAAAGAATGTCGAATATAAAATACATAAATGAAAGCTCAAATAAAACAAAAGCCACCTGGAATATTATAAAACAAAGCACAACACAAACAAATAACTTATTAGAAACCGTAGATTCCATTAAGGTTAACAATAAAATTATTACGGATCCCATTGAAATGTCAAGTGCTTTCAATAACCATTTTATAAATATTTGTAAGCCAGACGGGACTGGTACATCTTTTAAACATATAAGCCAATCAAATTGTCATTCTATATTCTTGTCTCCGGTTACTACTGAAGAATTAAAGAAAGTTGTCAAAGGGTTAAAGAACAAAAATAGCGTGGGATACGATAATATACCCATGAAGGCAATTAAGTCGGCAATTGATTATATAGCGGAGCCATTAACATATATCGCAAATCTTATCCTTGAGACAGGTATCTTCCCAGACATGCTGAAGAAGTCTCATATTAAACCCTTATACAAAAAAGGAAGTCGATCCGAAATTAATAATTTTAGGCCGATTGCTCTTTTAACAAACTTCTCAAAAATATTTGAAAAAATCATTTTTAATAGGTTAATATCTTTTACAAATAAGCACAACATAATAAATATAAACCAATTTGGTTTTCAAAAGGGTAAAAATACTACGTCAGCAACCTTCAGATTTTTAAAGGAAGTTTGGGAAGCAGTAGATCGTAGACGTCCGTGTATTGGACTTTTTTTGGATCTGAGTAAGGCTTTTGACAGTGTATCTCATACAATACTACTGAAACAGCTTCATCACATAGGAATTCGTGGAATTGCCTTGAGTTTGATTGAATCATACCTCTCTAACAGAGTCCAAGCTACAGTTTTAGATAAATTTAATAAACAAACCAAGGTGGTAGAAAAAAGTCAATCTGAGTTTAAAAAGATATCAGTAGGCGTCCCACAGGGAAGTATACTTGGTCCCCTGTTGTTTCTTATTTATATAAACGAACTGCCACTAACTATAGACCATATATGCATAATGTTTGCTGATGACGCATCAATTTTTGTTACGGATTTTGATAGTGACTTACAAAATAATGTAACAGATATACTAGAAAAAGTAGTAAATTGGCTTTCTTCTATCAACTTAAATATTAATACTGAGAAAACTAAATATATTCAATTTAGAAACTACAAAATGGCTCATATCCCGTTGAACATAGTACATAATGGTCGATTAATCGAAGAAGTTGCAGAAACAAATTTCTTAGGTCTTTCCATTGACGCCCACCTAAATTGGAAATCACAAATTGAAAAAATTAATAAAAAGATCTCTAGTTATTGTTTTGCTCTTTCTGTCCTCACAAACGTGTCATCGGAAGGTGTTGCTAAAATTGCATATTATGGATATGTATATCCTTTATTGAAGTATGGCATAGTATTTTGGGGAAATTCCGTGAATGTGGAATCCACATTTATACTGCAAAAGAAATGTATAAGATCGATTTACAACATGTTTAAAAATGAAACGTTGCGAACCCTTTTTAAAGAAAGGAAGTTCTTGACGTTGACCTGTATTTATATACTAGAAGTTTGTGTATTTGTTAAGAACAATAGTGAATATTTTAGTAATATGTCTGACATAAAAAGTAACGTCCGTTCCCAATATAAACACGATATATGTACAGTGAAATCTTCCAGTGCAATTCTAACTAAAAGCTCCTATGTCAATGGAATTAAAATGTTCAATAATTTACCAGAACATTTAAAAATGTTAAGTGGATATAAATTTAAAACTAAATTAAAAGAATGGCTATTGGATAGGGCTTTTTATAATTTGGGGGAATTTTGGACGAAATAAGAGTTTGATATTGTAAATTATAAGCTGACATTCATATTATTATTTAATTGACAATTTAATTTGAATTTGACATTTTTCATTTATTACGTATCTAGCTATTATTGACATTGCATATTTTGATTTATTTCCAAGTTCTTTTTTATTGTTTTAAATGGATGTAAATTTTATTATTTAATTATTGCTGCTTTAAATATTGTATGTCCGAAATGGGCAAACTGTTGAAACTCACAAATATCATTTGTAATACCTGATTGTACCTACACAGTTCAACAATAAAGTTATTCTATTCTATTCTATTCTATTCTATGTACAACAGTGAATAGCTGTACGCGTAAAATTTGTGTATAAAGTGTTTTACAATATTAACTTTTCATTTATTCAATAAAAGAAAAAAAAATGTTTTCTTATCGGTCATCATGCTCAAAAAGTGTAACTTGAATTAATATCAAAGAAAAAACTTGAATTAATATCAAAGAAAAAAAATACTGCATAAATAAAATAATTAAATAATTATAATTGCATAAGTTGATATAAAATGCTATGCAATAGCTTTACCGCGGCAGTCCCCGAGTGCCACACGTATTTTTTTTTATGCAAACGGTAGGCAAACATGCAAGCGGGCCACCTGATGGAAAGTGGTCACCACTGCCTATGGACATTAGCAACACCAAGAGTATCGCCAATGCGTTGCCCACCTCTATAACACGTTGCTCTGGCAGCAAAAAGGCCACTCCCAAAGCCACGGTCACCCAAATCCCCATCTCATGGAGACCTTACTCACCGGCAGAAACACAATACTATTCAAAAGAGTATTGTTTAGCTGCGGTGTTCTGTAAGGTGGAGGTACTTCCTCAGTCGGGCGGCTCCAATTCGGACGGGATACCCCGCTATTCTCTACCTCTCTTTAGAGGTATAGATTCATTATGAACATTAGTACAATCAATACAAAGAAGATGTAAAGTTCAACTCATTATAAGTTTTTGAAATTGTTCTTTTGTCATCGCATCGAAATTCTTATCTTTCATATTATCTTCTAATACTAATTTTAACGTTGTTTTCTAATGATTTAAAAAAAAAAAAACTTTTTTCTTGCATTTCAGACTGATAAAACCATTAAAACTACTTTTAACCATCTCTATTGGGCAAAACTAGTCTTGACTGTAATACAAGTCAAAAGTACTATTGTCTAGAGTCTGCTGTCTAAAGTACTTTTGACTGGTTAAGAGTATTGACTGTAACATATACATACATCGATGATAGAATGTAGAATGAGTTGCTTTTCAGACACTTTCACAAGGCACTACAAATTTATGTGGTCGCAGTTTTCTCAATAATTATTTTTATTATTTTACACAACAATCAACTTTCTAATATTTTCGTTACAAAGTAATAAAATCATAAATGCAATGTAAGTTATAAAAAATAATACATTTAACAATGTCACATTGTGGCCATGCCAACATTCCCAGATATTAATTATATATCCATCCGAATAGGTGCACCTATTCTGTGCATGTAGCTTATTACTGCCACATTTCATCAAAATCCGTTTAGTAATTTGTGTTCGGCAACAAACATTCAAACATCCATCCCGATTTACAAACTTTTGCTTTTAAAATATGAATAAGAAGATTCATTCTTGTTCGGCTTCGTTTTTTGTAAATCGATGTTATATTTTTTCATTGTTAAGATTGAATATGAAACTAATATCTTGTAATTTTGGCTAATACATCATCATCATCATATTGAATGTCCCGGTTGTGCTCTCGAGCGCGAGAGCCCGTGGTCCGCCTTGACTATGATTGTGTTTTTACATGGGGTGTGTGTTTTTGTTCGTTTTTGACCCTTCACCGCGACTGGATATACTGGAGAACCCTGTTCAAAAATGTTGCACGGTTCAGATGGAACACATCAGCACTGTAAGAGAGGTGCTTCTCATACGCGTCTATAGCCCTATTTAGCGGAGAGCCTAAGGCGTAGCCGCTGCGCGCGCGGCGGTGGTCAAGTAGCCGAGGCCAGCGGCCATCGCGGCGCGCGCGCTTGTCTCCCGCGCACAGCAACACCCGGGACAACAGCTGCGGACTATCAACCCCGCAGTGTATGACGTCATGCAGGAGCCTCACGTCAGCCACAAAGCGTCTGTCCTCCAAGAACATGATCCTATGGGTGTTCAGATCAGCCGCATAGCCCGCCGGTACCGTGCAAGAGATATAATTGAGCCTGTTGATGAACGAATTTTGTACCGACTCCAGCCTTGTGCGATGGATAGCGTAGATCGGGGACCATACAGGTGACGCATACTCTATGACACTCCTGACAAAGGTGCAGGACGTAAATAGGTGCAGCCGTTCTGAAATTATGCGCGAACATGCAATATTTGATACCTTGGATAAAATTATTGTAGTTTTCATAGGGATCTCTAAAGCCTGGTGTTCGTGCAATGTGCTGTAATTCTTAAAGTAGCAATGGCCAAAAAAGCCATTGTTTTATTAGGAGATATTTATTATTGATGTTTTTACTTCCAAAAGTGAGGAACGTCGTTTAAAGTATAGCGAGCAGCAATCACTAAAATTGTATTTTACGGAACTAACGAAAGTTCTTTGTCTGCATTTTTCACATGATTTTCAACTTTTTTTAAGCTTTGGAGATAATTTTCAATAAAGTGCTTTTATGATATTTTCAGTGGAGACTATTTTTCATGATACAAATTCAAAATAGTTGTTGTAATAATTATGTATCTATATAAGTTGAAATTGACACACGCATGTGAGAAGTTTTAACTCTAATATGTTCAGTATTATCCACAGTGGGGAAATTGAGCTATCAAACATTGCCAAACATACTGTTAGCTATGGCTTGGGGATATTGTTAGTTACCTCAACTTGCGGGTCATTATCAGGTGCAGCCACTAGTTATGAACGCTGATAAAAAAAAAGACGAATTTGAATTTTTGGACCTCAAACTCGTATATTATTTGCTAAATAATATTCTGTTTAACATTGTATTCTTTTAAATGTGCAATAATGTGTTATTCATTCATTTAATTTCAGAAAGACTGAACCTTTTTAAATAATTCCTTTTTTTGTTGTGTTGTAACTGTCAGAGCAAGGTTTGGTTGAATAAAGAAATAGTAGATCAACGTACGCTAAGGTAGGTAGGTGTAGGCTAGGTGTAGGTGTAGGTAGGGTACGGTAGGGTAGAAGTAGGTGTAGAGTAGGGTATGGTTGGAGTAGGACGACATGCGAATGAAATCGCGGCGGGCCACCTATAATAAGCTCGCGTGCGTGTGCGTAATATCTTGTAATGTTGTCTAATACATAACTATAATGTGCTCTTGATAATAAAATAATTCGGGTAACTTTAATACTCTTCATGGCCTGGACGGCTCAATTCATTTTTTTTTAATCTTTAATTAATAATTCTTCAATTAATAAATCAATAATTATTTGCATGTTACGCAGAGCTTTTTTAATAACGTTTTTTACATACTATATATTATGCGCCTCCTTCACGGAGAGTAAACTGGCGCTTTATTGCAAATAACAGGATACGTATCTTTTACATGGTACGAACATTAAGCTGGTCATTGCGAAGCCAATGTAGCTGGGTATTGTTGTGCGATGTGCGATGTATCTGTATTCGGATTAGTTCACGGCATAGTGACTGTGAGTCTAAATAGAAGAGTTTGTTTTGAGCCGTGACCTTATTCGTAGTTGTTTCTTATTGTTACTTGTACTAATAATAAGGCAGTCAGGGATTGCTGATGGATTTATGTAGGATAGGGATTGTAGTTCTTATTCTTCTATTTAAATATAAAAACTGATTTAATCCCTTACTTCATTGTGACTTAATGGATCCAAGGTATAGTTGGGTAAATAAGGTACATTCTTAGTTTATCACCCAGTGCAAAATTTCCATAGAAAAATGGATTCAGGCATTTGAGAATACGGGATCGACAGCGAGAAACAACGATTCCAGTAGTTGACGAGAAATAAGAGTACCTACATGAAGTCACTCAAAAATCCATGTATCGACAATCCACGATTCCTCACATGCTGCGTAAGCATAGTCATTCATAAAAACACAACATTACACTTAATTTTAAAGAAGGATTTGCATTTACTGGTTAGTCTAATTAAAAAATATATAAATTGAAACCCTGAATGTGTTGCTCCCAGGAAAACTCATTTCATTAAAGGGTAATACTGAGTGGCTCCCAATGTGCGACTTAAGTCCATTGGATAATTTTTCATGGGGTGATCTCAAGAGTAAGGTTTACATACGTAAGCCGACAACTTTCACCTAGTGAGCAGTTTTCGAAGGGGTATTTATAGCATTCCTAAGCTCTCACTACATGGCGCAGTCGTCAAGTTTGGTAATAATTGTATCCAAAAAACGGGACTACAAACATAATAAAAAACGTGATTATTATTTATCTAGTTTAAGGCCAGATTGTGTCATAGAAAAACGCCAATAGAAGATTTTTGTTTTACAAAATAAATAGAATGAGAAATTTTTGCAAACTGGTAAATTATATATTAAAATTTATTTATTTATTAAAACTTCATGCACATTACAGTACAAAGGCGGACTTAAAGCTACATAGCTTTTTCTACCAGTCAACCAGAGAGCAAGTAGTAAAATTGTATTTATTATTTTGTGTTTAATAAAATAATAAATACAATTAAATAAAAAGAAAGAAAGAAAAAAGAAAGAAAGAAATATACTCTAGATAGTTCACGCCGCTTATTTTAATGACGTTTTACTAAATAGCTGTATTTTAAAATGAAATAAGGATTTTTATAATTTCCAGTCTTACTAAGTTACTATGAGCGCCATTTGATCATTGTTGATACCATCTGACAGTACCTACTGGAAAAGTGCTCGTTGAAATAACGATACTCACTAACGTTTATGTAAACGTCTTACGGGAAAACGGTCGTGACTTGAAGAGTGTCAAAATCTAAATGGTCTCTATTTAAGTCGAAAGTTTGTGTAGGTATGTTTTGATGTTTGATACTTTTTCACGCAAAAACTACTAAACGGATTTTGATGAAATTTGGCAGCAGTATAGTTTATAGCCCAAAATAGCACATAGGCTATAATTTATCCCGAAATTAAATGTGCATCCCACGGGCAACGTCTGAAACCTTATAAATGAATTTTATGCCGACGAACTTGCGGCAAAAGCCAGTACAATATTAAAAAATATCATTTTGGCGTTAATGTCCCAGTTGGGCTCTTGCGTACAACGGCCCGGGGTCCGCCTTGACCATGATCCAGAGTTTGGCAGATCAGATAAAAATCTACTGCAATATAAATTTTGGCTAATATATTTTCCTAAGCGTCTAGTTTTTGTTAATAATAATAAAATTTGAAAAAATATTTTTTAAATTCATGATTTTTAGATCCAAACTACATGCAATTTTTTTGTAGGTACACCTGGTACCTTGTTTGATCTTTTGTAGTTGGGTTAGGTATTTTAGTTTTAGTTTCATTTCATTGAAACTAGTATTCATGGAAACTAGGTTACCTGCCTCAAACTTGGAATATTCGTTTCTTTTACTATTGTAGGATCTTACTCGAATATTTTCTTTTTGTATCTTAATTATCTGTTCCTTTGTCTATCTTCTCACTTCTTATCTATTACCATTAAGCAGTTGTACATTATCTTCCTCTAATTATTCCAATATTTTGTCCGTTTTTGTTCTAATTTGGGTGCTAGTTAGTAACTCAAATGGATTTGTTTGTATGCTTAAAAAAGTATTATTGATAGCTCTTTTTACTCTACTGAAGTATACCAAAGGTCAGAATTCTCTTTATACAGACAAGTAAGTACAGTAATTATAATTCTGGCGATCCTCTCAACATTCCAGTTGAAATTGTATTTAACCAATTCAATCCAATTTCTTTATTAGCAAATAGTTACATTAATTAATATTAATGTTTATTGGTAATAGTTGCATTACAAGTTATAGGTATATCTCAATTTTCTTAAGTTCACATTAATAAATTTATCTAGAGAGTGTTACATATTTAGTAATTTCATGTGATTTGCAAAAACCTTAATGAAATATTTATTAGTCAGATGTTAAACAAAAGTACAGTTTACTTGTACTGCAGCAATTCCCAGATCAGCCCTTGAAAAGCAATTACAGTCCAGCTAAATCGTTCGCGATCGTAAATAATAATGTCTCAAGGTCCACGGATTAGCAATAAGAAGTTTTCATTGGAGGCGCGTATTTTTGGCTTGGAGAATAATGTCCTTGATATAGGTACTAAGACGTGCCGGGAAAATATTTCTCATTGGTAAACGATAACAAATAACTAATAGGTGACCATTTCATACTTTGAGGCGAGTCAAACTTCAGCACGAACGGAACGAGCTCGCCACTCGTTAGGTGTGCCTCCTAATACCATTGGCAAAGCGAGGTTGATAAAGTCACAATATTAATGCTTAATAAAATTTATTTTTATTTTGTTTTCAGCTGCATACGATTTATACTACGGTGACTACGACAATTTTTACCCGGAAGAATGAAAAATCAGAAGTTGCAAACTTTCAACTCCCATGTATTGATTATCACCATCGATTACATGAAAAATATAAATTTTATTTTATTTATTACAATTCCTAAATGTTTAACAGAAACATAATTACTTGAACTTAAACTAACTACAGACTACTGTTTTATGGGCTTTAACGCCGCTGTCGAAGTCCCCAGTGGCACGGTATAGTTTCTAGGTATCTGACCTTATTCCGGCGTTTGGACACATCTTCGCCTGTGCGCAGGGTATTTGTACTGTAGCACGCTATGTACTCTGTACTTTGTCTTCGAAACGTTCGAGTCAGTCTTGATGTCTGAATCTGACAGTGCGATATCATTAGCATTCATGAGCAGCCAGGGAGATTGCTCGCTCATGATAGTCACGTATGCTGGTTGACAATACATTCAATATCATACTGATTGTTGAATGTCGGTAGTAGGGAACCGGTTCGGAATAGCGGTACATGTCGCGGATAACTCCCATACGCCTCAGGCACGACTAGAACCCAACCCCCACAAGATTATCTCACGAGGAGGAGAACACTATTACAATCAAAGTCCTTGTGCGTGTTCTGAAACAGGTAATGCAGAGGTGTGCGCGTACGTTGATCAACCTCCTCTCACCCTGACAATCTACAATCTACTCTTATCAGTTGGTCAGAACGGAAATATCGGTGAACATTCATATAAAAAATGTATGAAAATTCATTTATGAATGTTCACCAATATCTCCATTTGGACAAAGTTTTTCCTAGGCAACCATATATTGTTTGATAGTAGAAAAAAATATCTTTCATACGACATATAACTCGATTAAATAACTGATACGGGTAGATGGAAACCCCATAGAAGTACCAGGGTGACAGTAGGCAACCCATATATATTTTTCTTAGTTGAGTTCTTTCATATAATGCACGATTTTTTTGAAGAACAGATGTGGGAAGATATTCTATGGTCGGATCTTAGACCATACGCTCGGGCTAGCGGCCGGGCTGACTGCTGCGGGCTGGACCGGCGGCTGGTGTCGTGGTCGGATTAGCGGCCAGACTGGCACGGCACTCCTCGTAGTCCGTGTGAGTGTCAGTGTCAGTCTCAAACGGCACTGGTGGCAATTTTTGTGAGCTCTGTATAGACAGGAGCAAATCATTTTCATTCGTGTGGACACTACGCAACTGATCCATGTGCTTTTTTATGAAATTTCGTATTGTGTTCGCTGAAGTATGTCAACGAACCTAACCTTTTACAACAACATAAGTGAGATCGATATATAGATAAACGCGGTCGATGCTGACTCGTGCAGCACTTCTTATCGAATCGATGTACTTAACGGCGAATAAAGTGTAAGGGGGCTTACACTTTATTCGCTCAGTATTCGGCGACGCAAAGGTACAGCATTTGGACTGGAGCGGAGAGCTGTTTGGGTGTGCGTCCGCAATTGCCACGTCAACATGTATCAGAGAGTAGGTATCACGAAAAAAGGGTTGGTTCCTGTAATCTATACTAATATTATAAAGAGGAAATGTTTGATTTTTTGTTTGTTTGTTTGTGTGTTTGTATTTATTGAATAGGCTTCGAAACTACTGGACCGATTTCAAAAATTCTTTCACTATTGGGAAGCTACACTATCCCCGGGTGACATAGGCTATATTATATTTTCTAAAATATTACGGATAATTAATAAAACTCCAATAATGTAACCCAAGGTGTAAAAAAATACCTAATAAATTCCTTACATCGCGTGTGCTGCGAAAACTATTGATGATAGAACAAAATAATGTACTACGACTTTGCAGAACACATCATTATCTACAGAAAGTGTCGCAACAGTATATGTCTAACTATTTATAGTTATGTCACAATAAGTGTTCTTTTATTTTCAAAATTTAATTGAAATGCCGCCGCTAAAAATCGCTCTTTATTTGTACCTTGGTATTAATCCTTATCAAAATCAATTACTTCATATTCACGACACACTTCAATACCTTTATATAACTTTTTGAATTATTCAATTCAGATATTCCATTCGAAAGATATCACGAGTTTAAAAATGTGAATATTAGAAATTTAAAAAAGTCGCGTGTTCGCCGCTCAGTCCGGTCGGCTATCTAGGCAGCACGGGGTACGGGAGGGGAGTCAATGTCAAGAAATAAAGTGTCGCTCGGCTCATGTTTTATAAACTGACAAAACATTGTTATGATGTATATCTAAACATAAAAATGGTGTCTGTACATTGAATATATTTACAAAAATGTAGTTTAGGGCGATGAAAGAATAGTAATAAAAATTTGTCTGTCTCTTTGTACACGTTAATCTCCGAAACTAGACAGATTTAAATACTTTTTTATTGTATAGCTATTAGATAAGCCTGGGAAACATATAGGGTATAATTGATTTTGGAAACAACAGTTGTAGAACCATAGTAGCCAGCTAAACTATCTATAAGAAATATGGAAATGGCCTGCAATGAATTTTGATTTTTGTACAGTACATTACGTACAGGCACAGTTTCGTAGTTTGGGGTCTAACTTAAAATCTGGGCCATGTTTTATCTAATTAATTTGGGTAGAACGAGATGAAACAGCTTGGCCTCTCCGTATTACTCCGTAGCTTTTATACATTAGGGAGGTCATTTGAAGTAGTCGCTGGGGAAAAATATAAACTGCCCTAAAAACGATTTCCACGCGGACGAAGTCGCGGGCAACAGCTCACATAAACCACAAAATTAGAATTCCCGCAAAGTAAAAATCATCCATGATCTTT
The DNA here is from genome assembly GCA_907269095.1 of Blastobasis adustella. Lineage (NCBI taxonomy): Eukaryota > Metazoa > Arthropoda > Insecta > Lepidoptera > Blastobasidae > Blastobasis > Blastobasis adustella. The sequence continues at coordinate 4,469,306 of OU026138.1, forward strand.
TCTTTTCGTTTATTTTTTCTCAAGGGAATGCAAAGGTATGGGACCATACTGCCTAGTCTTGTTATGCGTGTGGCACTCGATAGGCTCTGCCTACCCCATAGGCTAGGTACTACCTCGAACAGCAAGAGGGCCATCGCCAGAGCAAAGTTCGACTTTGTAAACAGAATTTTCGAGCGACTCACGAGCCCTCCTCACCCCTGCAGACGATGTTGCGGCAAATCTATTCCGGAAATATCCATCGCTCCGTGGAAGGTACGGCGGATGCTAGTCTCTGTAGATTTTCGAAAGTCGAGTGGGCCTGATGGTATTCCGGCGGTAGTGCTTAAAGTGTGCACTCAAAAATTGCATCCTGTACTAACGCGCCTCTCATACTCCACTGGGATGGTTCCGTCTTCATGGACGACTGCCCACGTGCACCCTGTGCCCTAAACGGGCGACAGATCCGACCCATCAAATTACAGGCCTATCGTTATTACCTCCATACTCCCTGAGGTGATGGAGCGTGTTATAAACACACCGCTTCTTAATTACCTAGCGGAATACGATCTATTGAGCGGCCGTCAATATGGTTTCCGACATTATCGCTCAATGGGTGATTTTCAAGGATATCTAACACACCGTTGGGATTTAGCTGTTGAGAGTCAAGGTTAAGGACTGGCTTTTGACCTAGATATAGCGAAGGTGTTTGATCGGGTCTCGTATAGGGGTCTTCTATCGAAGTTACCATCATACGGGCTTCATCAGGGATTGTGCATGGGTAACTAGCTTTTTGTCCAGCAGATGCATCAAATCCCTAGTTGATGGCTGACGGCTGTAGCTTAGACATTAACGCTGGTGTCCTGCAAGGATCGGTGCTATCTCTAACTCTGTTCCTCCTTCATATCAAAGATCTAGTTTAATTTAAACCCACAAACTAAAGATATGCGCGTTTACCGCCAAAAATCTCCATTTATTGTAGCTCCTCAGTTCCAGAATACACCGCTTATTATCACAAAGAGCATTCATATCCTATATTCATATATATAAGTGTCGTCTTCTCCAGTGACGTCCAGTTTCGCCGTCATTTGAAAGAAATAGTCAAGTTTTTTTTTTTTTTTTTTTTTTTTTATATTAGACAAGACAAGCATTTGACCGCCATCTCACCTGTTGGTAAGTGACGATGCGGCCGAAGTTGGAGCATGCTCGTCTTGGAACAGCCTATTCACTCTAGCCTTGAAGGCATCCAGATTATATTGATCAGGGAACACACTCGCAGGCAACGCGTTCCACTCCTTAGGCGTACGCATTATAAAAGTCAAGCCAAAGCGGCTCGTGCGGATAGTTGGAAGATCCACGACATAAGGATGAAGCGCTCGCCCGGATCGTGTCTCCCGATGGCGGAAAGGGGACGGCGGAATGAGGTCGTGCAACTGCTTCGCACACTCACCGAAATGTAACCTGTAGAAGACCGACAGACGCGCAACCCTACGCCGATGCTCGAGGCTCTGCAGCCTAGCTTCAATCAACTGTGGGTCACCAATCATCTTCTTTGCACGTTTTTCCACCGAATCCAAAGCCGCCAGTTGATATTTGGCTGATCCATCCCAGAGGTGGCAGCAGTACTCCATGCAGGATCGGACTTGTGCTTGATATAACTGAATCAACTGCCTTGAAGTGAAGTACCGCTTAACCTTCGAGAGGACACCAAGTTTTTTTGCTGCAATTTTTGCCTTGGATTCGATGTACTGACCGAAGTTGAGATTGGTAGAAAGCTCAACACCTAGAAGCTGTAGGTTGCCGGTAATTTCCACAGGAACATCCCGAAAAGTTGGAGTAAGATGGAATGGACTCCTTTTGGCGGAAAACAAACACGCCTGAGTTTTGGTTGCATTGAACGCCACCAGATTGGCTTCACCCCAATCAGAGACTGCCTTGAGAGCGTTGTTCAAACGATCAACCATAACCTCTCGACAACACTGATTATCGTTCCTATTGGCTTTTGCATCTGCCAGATATCTATCCGTCACTGTGCTGTCGTCTGCGTACCCAAAGGTACCTGGTACTGTTAGCAGATCGTTTATATGCAGCAGGAATAAAGTCGCGGACAGTACCGATCCCTGAGGAACTCCCGCGTCGATAGCCTCAAGATTAGACGAGTAGCCATCGATAACTACACGGATTGAACGTTCACTCAGAAAATCCGATAACCAGGTGCAAAAGCCAACAGGAATACCAAATGAAGGAAGCTTGCTTAGAAGGCCCGCATGCCAAACCCTGTCAAAGGCCTTGGAGATATCAAGAGACACAGCAAGGGCCTCGCCATGTCTCTCAATGGCCTCACTCCACAATTGTGTGGCATACACCAGAAGGTCCCCAGTAGATCGACCACGGCGGAACCCGTACTGGTGATCGCTGAGGAGATCGTTACCTTCAAGATGCGTAAGGAGTTTGTTGTTTAGTGCACGTTCCATAATCTTACAAAGTATGGAAGTGACCGAAATAGGGCGGTAGTTGGCAGGGTCGGCGCGGCAGCCTTTTTTGGGCACGGGCTGCACATTGGCAAGCTTCCACGACTTAGGTACAATACCAGTCTCAAGTGAAAGGCGATACAGGCGTGTGAGAACAGGAGACAACTCAGGGGCATAACTACGCAGGACTATTGCCGGTATACCATCAGGCCCACTAGCCTTGTTCACGTCCAGACTCTGCAGGATTTTTAAGATCTCTCTCTGATGTATTCGCACCTCTGCCATAGCGCAGTCAGCACGGGATGAGATAGGTGGTGTTTTTCCTGCAGTATCCAAACGTGAATTCGCCGCGAAAAGAGAAGCAAGCAAATTCGCTTTCTCTTCAGCAGCATGGGCCAATGTTCCGTCTGGCCTCAGCAACGGTGGCAACGAAGATTGACTAAAATTAGATTCGACCGCTTTTGCCAGAGACCAAAACGCATTACTCCCAGGAGGATAAGAGGCCAGTTTGGCGCCAATCCGGCTTATGTGGTCGAATCTAGCCCTGCGAAGCGTCCTTTTGTAATACTTGGCGGTGAAGTTAAAGGCTCTCTTGAGTTTGCGAGTATCCGGAGACAAGTGCGCTCGAGCCTCAGCCCAGGCAGAGTATGCCGAATGCTTCAGCACTTCAGCACGTCTGCACTCAGCACCAAACCATGGGCGAGACCTGCCGTTCATCGCTACGTCAGAATACGGAATAAAGTACTCCATACCCTGCAGTATAACCGCGGTAACGGCTTCAGCACAATTCGACGGATCGCCCGAAGAGAAGCATACCTCCCGCCAAGGATAGGATGAAAAGAAGTGGCGCATCTCATCCCAATCTGCTAACTTGTATCGCCACACCCGTCGGGGGTTGCATGGAGTTTGCTCGGGTGGGGAATAAACGGATACAGATTTCACCAGACAGTGATCGGATGTACCCAGCGGTGCAGAGACCGATACTGAGTGTCTGTCCGGATCGGTTGTCAGCAGAAGGTCTAAGCAATTGGCGGTATGGGAGTCAACATCAGGTACCCTCGTGGCACAGTCTACCAGCTGGGTGAGATCTAGCGACAGAGCTAGTTTACGCGCCTCTCTCCCAGCATGATCCGTCACCTGGTATGGGAAAAGCCACTCTTGGTGGTGGGCATTGAAATCCCCCAGAATGACAAACTGCGCCGCGGGGTAACGTTCCCTCGCCTCATCCGCCACTTCTTCGTCACATAAGCGAGTCGTCTCCTGATCCCCGCTGTGCGATCGGTAAATGCAGGCATACAGGATTTGCAATTGACCTGTATCCACCAGCAACCATAAAATAGAAAAACTAGACCCCTCAAAGCTCCTTAGACGCCGAATGCAGATGTCTTCGCGAGCGTACACACAGACTCCGGCACGAGGTACAAACCTGTGCTCGAGAGTATACCCTGGGTAGCTGAGGTACGTCGCGTCAGCCGGACATCTGATCTGCGTCTCAGTGAGGAACAGCAGCTGCGGTTTTTCAGTCTCAAGGTGGTAGTGGACTGCATCGAGATTTGAGTGCAGGCCTCGGATGTTAGTGAGATGCACTTTGAGTGGGAGGGAGTGCAGCCGCTGTTTACAGTTTTTCTTTTTCTTGTCTTTCATTTTGATTGAGTGTGAAGAGGTTGTTGTAGGAGGATAGCAGTTGGACGAGGTAGCGCTTCGCCTACCAGCAAACATGCTCACCAATACCGCACGGGAAGGTGCCTGACGCGGAGACCGCGGGGACGCCCGAACCCCCCCAGATTGGCTACCTGGCCCTCCCATCCGGTCGCCAACCGGCATGGTAGAGCAATCTGGGATTTTTCGTAAGATGGCGGGGCAGCCTTTCACTGGTGGCTAACCAGCTACTTGGGCCCCCTACTATCTACGGTCGGCCAGCGGCGGCACCGTGCTTCGGATCCCGCTGCCCTCCGAAGCCAGGCACCCGGTACGGGAGTGGTGAGCATCAAGAAAAGACGGTTACGCAGAGCGTCTACAACTGTCCAGACCCATCCTCCTCGATGGCTACTCCAGACATCGCAACGGAACACAGCTGGGCCGCTTGGCGCCGCGTTCGCTTGGAGGGTGGTGACCAGCCACGGCCGAAGCCTACCACCGGAGAGAGTGCTGTCCATTTCGCACTACCCGGGGATCACGTGTAGGGTATCTAGAGTCATGAAGCCCAAAGTGGGCTTCGCCTACGGACGCGGACAGCATTGATCCCCAGATAACAGCTCGTGTTGTTACCTAAAATTTTCGTATTTAGTCTATAAAACTCATGTTCTATAATAATAAAACGAATACGCATTTTAGTTAAAGTTAAACTAGAGAATTGCGTTCTGAAAATAACGTCTTGTTATCGTTCTTCATGTCACGGAGTTCCAGCGTAGATTCAGAAAACCATCGGTGTTCGCCGCCGCTGTTGCCGCCACCGCATGCGCTGAGCTTCCTTCGAAATGCTGCACGTCGATGTCGCTTGCAACTGGTCGCAACCGCTATTCGTCTCCTATATACCCGCTTCAAGCGAGCTTGGAGTTAGTGCGCATGCGTGGCGCCACTGGTTGTATGTATTTTGTATTATACTAGATCTATCACACATGTTTAGGGAATAGTTATTGTAAATATAAGTAGGCACAATTTTTGAAAATATATCCATTCTACACTTGTCTACTCACCTCCTACTCAAGACCTCCACACTTGCATCTAAAAATTTGCAGGTTGTGCTCAACAGATCGGAGAAACACTTCACGCCGAAGTTTGCCCCGGCGTGAAGTATTTCTACTTGCGTGAAGTAGTCCTTGGACTTTTTCTATATAAAGCTCAATACTTAGACCCCATTTGGAGTATTACTCCCATCTATGGGCAGAAGCATCGTCTTGGTCCTTGTGACTCGATCCAAAAACGCGCTATGAGATATCATGCTCACAAGTGGTATGGAGCTGCTGAGTCAGTAAAGGGATTGCGTCTCCCTTTGTGTGTTCTACCGCTTGTACAACGTTGTTTGTGTCGCTCACACCGTGATGCTAAATTCCTGTGCGGTTCCAAAAGAACTTTCTCCCACACACGCTTAGATTGTGGAATGAACTCGCTGGATTTCCTGAAGAAATTCTTCAAGAAAGGGAGAAAAGATTTTACCGGCGTCGGCAACGAGTGGGTGATGCCCCTTGGATTCCAAACAGATGCCCCTTGGATTCCAAACAGCCATAGGCTGTGGTGACAGCTTAAGCATCAATAAGAAATATGGAATATTATTCGAATGAAAAGACAGATCATTCCTCATTAGTAAACATAAACTAAAACCAACATTGAAATCTTGTAGACCATATCGGATAGAGAGGCTTAGATGTTTGACCACTCACTTCAGTGTATTCGATTCGACAGATATATCAAGAAAAGCTCAAGATGAACTCCATATACAGCATAATTCTCGAGTTAAGACAAAATGAGACTGTGATCCAAGAAGTCAAATCACGCGACAAGTCAAAATATCACTACTTTCGTAGAACTCTGTAAAGCCTTAGAAGGCCGCCATCCTCCAAATGGGGTCTGACTTGAACCTTATATAGAAGAAGTCGTTGCTTCGGCATGAAAAATTGCTTTGATCTTTTAAGCTTTTTCTTCCAAATAACTGCGTAAGTGGTCGTCACTGGAGATGTCGATACCTAGGATATGTATGATGTTTGAGATGGTAGGTAAGCGGTGTGTTCTGGATTTGTAGAGCTACACCAAATGGAACTAATTTGGCGGTGAACGCGCGTACTTATGTCTTTGTGGGATTAAATTGGTCTAGATTAAGTCGTCCCCAATCTTAGATAAAGAAGTACTCCCGATTTTTGACACAAGTAGTTCGCGACTTTCCTCCTCTATGGAACGAGGAATATTGGCACCACCCATATAAGTCCGCAGTCATGAAGTCCTGAGACCTCGCTTTCATAGTTTCAAAATGATAAATAATCCAAAACATGTGGGGTCATAAAATTAAATTTAAAAAATAAAAAATAATTTTTTCGTTCTTTTCTAACGAAAATTGCACGAATGTCTAAGTACCCATTGCAGGTCCATTCAGGAACAATAACATTCATTTCATAACATCATCATCATAATTCTTCGTCCGGTCTTCAGCATCCTCGCGTTGTAAGCTCTCATACTTGTCTCAACGATGTCAATCTATTACTTATTAGGTCACCCGCAGGGCTAACGCAACCCGTGATAAAACCAGCATAGTCAAGCCTCTTCAATCTTATCCGCGATATCTCTCACGCCAAGGCAGTCGCGGATGTACACATTGTGTACATCGTATCTGAAGTCGCGTAGCCACACATCCCCCGCAATATAGCATATATTCTTGGCGGGGAGGGACCAACTACTAACTAGACCTGGCATAGTAACCACTACTCAGGTCGTAATAAAAATTATACACTATGATTAGTACTTAATCATCAATTAGGAAACCATCAAGAACAATTAGTCACTTGATTAAGCAGCAATTCGAACAATTAGTATTCGAATTTTTGTGGCGTATGCCACGGACAGCTAAAAATGCAGTTAATATTGATTTCATTTTTGTTTGTATTCGTTATTAGAACAGAGTCGTATGTTCTATTGGTAAGAATGAATAAATTTATTCTTTTTTCTACGGTCTTCTGACCGGTAAACATATGTGTCTCTTCTGAAAAATAGCAACGAATACAGTGTACTACAAATATAGTTATCCCAAAATTCGACTCGTAAGCGAGAGGTGCCAAGCCAATGACTCTTTTCTGAGTTATGTACATTAGTTGAATGCTAACCAACAACCATGTTGAATGAAAACATCGTGATGAAGCCTGCACATTCAGGCGACTGAATGTGTAACCATGATACAATCTGGCCAAGTTCTTCTGGTATCAGGGACACCGAGGTCAGATGACAGTCGCTCCAGTGTAATTACCTGATCTGCCAAATCATAAAGCATAACCGGTCATTAACGCCAACATAACCAATACATATAGGTAACTAACACAATGTTTTAACTTTAAGAAGACATAACATATATTATTATATTGATGATTATTCTTTATTACTAACATTTATTTTATTGTAAAATTTTAGGTAAAAGGGAAACAGGTAAGGTTTTTCTGAAATCCATATTATCACATAATTGAATATCACAATGATTTAAATGTGTATAAAACTTGGTAGTATATTTTAATGAGAAAATCTGCGAATAGATCGAGACTTGTGCTGGGCTACGGCCCTGTCCAGAGGTGCCACATTGACCTAAGCCTGTATTAGTTTGAGTAACCTCGAATATCAGGACCAGTACACAGCACCGATCTAACTGCAGCGACGTGATAGACAATGAGATATCATTAAGATAAATGATCTCTCCAGGCGTCTCTGTGAGGCCACTGGTGACCACATGACTAGTAACTTTTTCGCTCAGAGGTTGAGCCTCGGTATTAACGGGAAATGTTGCCAACCTTCTGAGCAACATGCCTCGTGGGGATGCCCTGAAAGAGAGTTTTTGTCTGTAAATACAGGTTCAGGGTTAAGTTTGTATGTTGTGTTTTAGTTGTGTAAATAAAATGTTATTTTGTTTATTAAGATCTAATCTGAGGTATAATCTTGTTGCATGTCTATACTATACTATTCTGTTCTTATACTTATTATTTCATTTACAGGCACCTGAAAATGTGGTACGGCTTTCGTTTCACCTATAAGTATTGATTGAAATAGACATAAACAGAAATATTCGGACTTTTGCAAAAGCACCTACAAATTTTACAAAGCCTACTGAGTTTTATGATCAACTAGCTGACCCGGCGAACTTCGTACCGCCTAACAGTCAATGAATGTCGTGTTACTTTTTAGCTGAACTAATTTAGGCTTTGATGAACGTAAAACAATGAGACCAATCGAGAAAATCCTTGCTACGTCAACAGAGTCACGATCCGCATAGAGGGACCGATTGAGGAAGAGTCAATTAGCAGCAGCACCACCATAACTACCCTACCCTACCCCTACCCTACCCCTACCCTACCCCTACCCTACCCCTACCCTACCCCTACCCTACCCCTACCCTACCCCTACCCTACCCCTACCCTACCCCTACCCTACCCCTACCCTACCCCTACCCTACCCCTACCCTACCCCTACCCTACCCCTACCCTACCCCTACCCTACCCCTACCCTACCCCTACCCTACCCCTACCCTACCCCTACCCTACCCCTACCCTACCCCTACCCTTACCCTACCCCTACCCTACCCCTACCCTACCCCTACCCTACCCTACCCCTACCCTACCCCTACCCTACCCCTACCCTACCCCTACCCTACCCCTACCCTACCCCTACCCTACCCCTAGCCTACCCCTACCCTACCCCTACCCAGAAAATAAAGTTTAATAAATTACCTTAAATGTCGGATTATATCCGTGTTCTTCGATAATTTCCGCCCCAAATGAAGTCATTTGGAAACAGACATTGTATTTTTGAGTGTTCGCTAGAAAATGTCGTGATTCTAGTGTTTCGCCATAAAGCAGGGAGCACAATGGCTCTGGTGGCGGGACCAATAATGGCAATTTCACTTTACCACTAAGGCAGCACAAACCAGGCGTTTCACCAGCAAACTTCAATGCTCCACAATGCTGGCAAACAACGTCCATTGGACCAATGCAAACTAAACGATGCAAGCTGTAGTCGATGGTGCAATCATACAGAAACGCTGCTCGATTCAAATCAATACTTGAACCATTTCTTCTTGCACTTCGAAGATTATTCCTCTGTTCATCTGTACGATAAGCTCGACGATTTCTCGTTTCTAACCTAGCCGTTTCACGGGCTGCCTCTCTTTGCTCTTGTGTTTGAGAAGCACGAATTAAGGCCCTTCTTTGCTCCATACTAACGCGGCGCTGTTCTCGTGCAATTTCTCGTTCTCCATCAGATAATTGACTCGCGATATTCCGTTGCCTAATTGCATTACGGCTTCGCTGGGAAAGATTAGATCTTCTAGGACGCGGCATTGTTATTAAAATGTGCACTCGCATAAAACCACCAAATATAATAACAGTGCCCATAGATATAGCATGTGTTTTGGTACTATCCTAGATCTATGACAGTGCCTGAACTTTCGAGACATAGATAACATAGACAACCTATCATAGACAACCTATAAAAAGACATTTACACTTTTTGAAATGATTAAGTATTCATTACACATATCGAGATTTCATTGTTTTTAAGATGTATTCTGCTATTCGGGACGGAAACAAATCCAACAAATCAAAAACCATGGCAATCGGTCCAGCCGTTCTCGAGTTATGAGTGTTGTAACAAACACGACTTTCTTTTATATATATAGATAGATTTAGAAATCAATTTTTTCTGTTTTGGAGCACGCATCTCAGCTGAGGAGACCAAACGACCTAAGGGTTGGGAGACAGACAGAGAGCAACACAATGAACCAGCAGCGACATGGTTACGGAGTATAGGTTGAGAATCAAAATCGGTCCCAGATGTTTCGATAAAAATTCATTTCTTTTGCATATTTATTTGACAAATGTCGTATTCTTTGAACCAGCAGCGATATGATTACGGAGAACAAGTAGAGCACCTTCAACTATGTTCTTATGCCGCACGACATCAAAATCGGTTCTATCAATTTCGAGAAAAATGCATATGCTTTACACATTTCTATGATACGTGACATATTCTTTGAACTAGCAGCGATATGGTTACGGAATATAAGTAGAACACCTTCAACTGTGTTCTTATGCCGCTACGTAACAGTGCATGAAGTTTTTAATTAATAAATAAACATGAAAATCGGTCGCGGTAGTCTCGACAAAATGAATGTCTTTTACACATTTGTATGACAAGTGCCGTATTCTTTGAACAACAGGGACATGGTTATGGAGTATAGGTTGAGCACCTTCTACTAAATTCTTATGCCGCACGACATCAAAACCGGCCCCGGCAGTTTCGAGAAAAATGCATGATTTTGATGTCATGCAGCATAAGGATGATGGTAGTTAACCTATATACAGTAAGCATACCGCCATTGGCTCATAGTATAGGGCACCACCCATACAAAATGTGCTAAGTAAATATCTATGTTTTTTTTTCAGAACTGCTAGTCAGATTTTGTTTCCTTTCTCTACAAGAATGTATTTGAGGGTGCTAAACGTGAACTTTATGCCTATGTCGTTATTTACCCATAGTCCAGTGTACCTACATAAGTACCCAGTCTCCTTTAGTAGACAGTATATAAGTAAGTAATTATATAATATTAAAATTAAGTACCTAAGTAGGTATTTTCGTAACACTTGTTTGTTACACAAGCTGTTTTTGAATTAACTAAGCCAACTTAGTGACTCCTCTTTACAAATTTTCTGTGCCCAATCCGGGTTCATGTTAATGTTTTTTATTATTATAACATTTATATGTAACACATGGAATGCGAAATAAATAAATTGAAATTGAATTGAAATGAATAAATTTGTCAAAACTAAAATTAGATGGCAGTTTCATATGCCTGTTTCCTGATGTTATTTCTATTAATTTACTGAATTATAAAGATCCGAATTAGCTGCAAACATTTCCTCTTGCAACATGATCCACTGCTCCACTGTGTTGTTTATATGAGTTGAGTTTCTATTCAGTAGGTATATGAATATGACCGCGTGTATTACATTTAACATACGAGGTAAGAGAAAACTATAGACGACAGAGAACGTTTATATTAATTGAAACATGAATTAAGATGAAACATTTTTTTAATAGAGGGAGGAATACTACCCAGCGAGTAAACCGATGGCAAGTGATTTATTGCGTTTAATAAATAAGTAAATATAATTTGAACACCATTTTAAAGTTTATGTTTATGTAATAAACGGGGTACCTTTACCATCTTATGGGCCTAAGCCAACCTCACCTGCTCGTTGTCCTTATACTGAAAAACGGAGGGGCTCTGGCTTGTGTGAGTCAGCTGGTAGTTGCTGCACGTAAAAATTGGGTGGGGCTATGTCGAAACATATGACCATTGGTTTTAAGTCCTAAAAGTATATCTTCTTTATGTGCCGCTTTGCTCCAGAAAATAACACTGTATCTTAACAATGAAGCCACATACCCATGGTAAGCTGTCAGTAGCATATATAAACAGTGAGGATACCGCGCGAAGACCAGGTGAAATGGAGAAGAAAGAGCAAGAAAACAAATACTAGCAGAAGCTGGGATTGACTGCTCAGATTGTGGTTGGTGCTAATCCCTAGCGAAAAACTGGTCAACCTCAATTGTCAATATTAATACTTTCAAAGGCAAACATTAAGTCATACTATGGATGACAGGTGAACGAAATCTAACATTATACTGTGTTTACTGATAGAGATTTCCTTTGACAGATTAGAGAAAAGAATGCAAGTACTATTTTGATCTTATTTGTAAACGATTTAAATTGCTCGTAGTTACATGAACAACACACTAGCATTCACTGATTCCTAATATACCGGTATCTTCTAGTTTAGGAATTAGAATATCCTGGTCTTATGTTATAAGATTAGCATAAGAAAAATGTACTCTATTTGGTAGGGTGAGCTGTCGAACAATGACCCACAAAAAAGTTAAACAATCATAACTCCCAAGTTTATAAACATAATAAAATGTTTTTTGGTCCAGTCGTTGAGTAAAATAGCTGACTCTCACTTTGTATGCAAGTTTATGGAACTGGAGTTAGAGAAAAAACGGTAATTCAGATTATGTAAAAGATGGGAAATGACTCGTGTTCACCTCTTAGGACACACTGAACCAGGGGGTTGGTTTTCAGCGAACCGGGTAGTACACAGTAAGCCCGAAAAATGAGATCACTATTATTAATGTATCCTCTTTGTACTTATTAGCGTAGTAAATAAGTTAGATAATAATACATTATTTATAAATGTGTAAGCTTATAAATGTGTTATTACTTTTATATACCAAAATAACTGGGAAGACTAAAAATCAACAGAAACCAATAATAACATAACTTGACCTAGTTTGTAATTTCGGTCATTGATGATATATTTTAAAGTGATATAAAAATAAAGAATACTCTATTTACATTAGAGTTCTCCAGTACTATTTTAGGCATTTACCGACAGTGGTGGTTTGATATAGTAGGGGTTATAAATAAAAATCAATGTAGAAAAGTATAGGGGAAGGGGTAAAGATTTGATCCACTGGTAGAGCCTGGCAGTGGATCTTAGTGAATTGAGGAGGGTTGGGTACAAGATACGGGTAAGGCACGGATAGGGGTAGGGTAGGGTAGGGTAGGGTACGGGTAGGAGTGGGGTAGAGGTAGAGTTCAGACGCGCCGGGCAGCTAAGCAGTAGCCTGATACTGCCTACCCGCATTACTTGTTCGAGTAACTCTAAACAAATAACCGGTTGCTGATTTATATAGATATTATAAGTAAAATAATTAAGAAAATCAGAATCTTGAGGTTGTACACAGTAGATCGATGACTCACTGTTCTTGCCCGTGTGGTGGGTAACTATGTACCATCTACTGATTTTAGGTTTAGAAAAAAATAAATCAACAAAGTAAGTAGGAGTTATGGATGTATGACTAAACAATGCTTAGATATTCAGTACACAAATAGAAAAATAAATTACTTTTGAAAGATGCAGTATTAAGTTAAAAACTAAAAATTACCACTTAGGATTTGATTTTTTCGCCGAAAATCATAAATAGCCCCGCTACGCGGACGTTCTGCGCTGGAGCTTGCTGCCGACTGGAAAGCAGGAACCGCGGTACAAACCAAGTACGATCACGCTTACTGCACTATTTGATATTTTTGCGTTTTGGAGATACTAATGGTGGCTAACTGTGTACTACTGGTTCACTGTTCGACATATCACCCTAATTAAAGATTTTTATTTTATCATCAATTCAATTCAATTCAAAATTTCTTTATTGATTAGGACATTAAATATCTCGTTCAATCGTCAAAAACGAGGGGGGGTAGGAAAGTAGGAAGGAAGCACACAGTGACACACTGGCCGCGCCATTGCCGCCAGCAAACCCACCCCACGCCAACCACGACCGGACCGTGCCCGACAATGCCACTCAGAGCCGGACCGCGCTCAATATATTATATAGGTATGTCTAGTATAATTAAGAAAAACTACCTAAAACTTCAGCAAGAGTAAGCCATTCCACCATCATCATATATTTAAGAGTTAGACTCTTGTCGTTGGAGCAATCGCCACTTGTGCCAATCACAATTTTGTGGCAGATGAATGAAAATTCAGTAGGGGAACTTTGACACGGGGCCAATTGCTAGGACGGATAGTCTTTATTAATTCTCTAGTATACTTTTAAAGCTATACCTATATCTTCTATATCAATAAAATCAGTTTGCCGAATGTATGTACGTTTACACTTACGGCTTGACTAAGAACTTATATGTTCTTGGTCAAGCCTATACTATAGAGTTACTCTCCATCATCATAACATAGAAAACTAATTTTACTATCATCATCATCATCATCATCATCATCATCATCATATCAGCCACAAGGCGCCCACTGCTGGGCATAGGCCTCCCCCAGAGATCTCCACAAAGGCCGGTCCTGTGCTTTCCGCATCCAGCTGGTACCTGCGATCACGAGGTTGCCACTCGAGAACTTTACTGCCCCATCGGCCATCTGTACTTCAAGCTATGTGCGCTGCCCACTGCCACTTCAGTCTGGCAAGAGCTATGTCGGTGACCTTGATTCGCTTGCGGATCTCCTCATTTCTGATTCGATCGCGCAAAGAGACTACGAGCATAGCTTGCACGAACATTACGAACATTGCCCTTTGGGTAACAGTGAGCTTTTTATAAGGTCCGCAGTGAGCGGCCACGTTTCAGTTTCGTAAGTTATTACTGGCAAAGACGTTCGTCTTGAGACACTGCGGTAATTGGGACGAAAATATATGGAGTAGCTTCCCGAATGCTGCCCAACCGATTTTACTCTAATTTAGCCGAGAGATGAATGAATGAATTGTATACATACTTATCTTGCAATATAGTAATAAGTCTAATTGTAACAACCACTTAAAGGTAAACATCACTTTCAAAAACTAACTACGCTTAAAAATTAAAAATATACAAACAAAATGTATACAAACAAAACTTCTATTTAACATGTTTGAAAAAAGGATTGAACATTGGTTATAATTGTATCGCACATAGAAAAATCATCATCATCATATATAGTTAGTACCTATACCAAAACACGAAAAGTTTAGTAATGATGGATAACATAATAATATAATGATAAACAGCAACATCGTGTGCATGCGTGTGTTAGATTTTATATATGTCCTACTTATAATTAAAATGACATTTATTAGTACAAACCTTTATTTTAGTAATTAAGCTACAGAATAATAACATAATGTGAGTATTTATAAAAAACCCCAGTGGAATATATGGAAAACGCTAAATTAGGTAAACTAGAGCATATTAATAAATAATGTCTTGTAAAATATTGTTAATGGAGGTAGTGCTATTGTTTAGGACATTGGTTATAAAGTATTTAAGAGAGACTGAGCGAAGTGGAGGGGTAAGACTTGATAACCAGACCCTGGCATATACCGGGACTGGTCGTTCAGACGATGATGAAGTATCCAAGGTTGTAAATTATTACATATTAGAATAAATAGAGAACATCTGAATTGTGTGTCAGAATTGTAAGCTGCTAATTTAGAAGCAAAGTGAGTTATATTAGAAAATATGTTATTTAGGATAAAGGAGAATTTAGGATAAATTCTAGTGGACATTATTTAATCAAACAAAAGCATATTTTAAATATATTAGCTATATTATAAAACCAATGTAATCCATTATAAAATGAGGTATTTATTAAAAAAACATTAGCCGAATTAAACGAGATTTTATAAAACAAACAAAGTACCATAGGTAAACAACATTTATGCAAAATTCTAACCAAATGTAATGACACAATTATAGATCACATAATCAAATATTTATCCTTTAAAAATGGGACAATGGTATTACATACGATTCAATAAATGACCGATTATATAAATAAATAAAACTAATACAAAATATAAAGCAACAATAATACAATGGAAGTTTGTACTTAACTCTTACTATTACCTTTATATTACCTATTTAGCTGGAAATGTTATTTCTATTCTCATTTCCGGTCTCCTAAATTTAATGATAGATAGCTTACATGTTAAATTAATGTATTACAATACTTTTAACATTTTTTAACATTATTATAAATTTATTACATAATTAATTAAGAAAGTTTCTCATAAACAGTACTTAATCTGATCAAAGAGTCACAATCGTTTAGAAATCTACACATTTCGTTCTGAAGTTGATAAAATGTTTATAAAAGTATTTTGAAATATAATTATTAATAATCACGATAGTTTTCAATATAAATGTAACTTTAAATAACAATTAAAATATACTAAAATACCTTACGTGAGTATGTGTACGTGTGTGCATGTGTGTGTGTGTGTGTGTGTGTGTGTGTGTGTGTGTGTGTGTGTATGTTCATGTGTATGCCTATACCTACCCAAGTGATCACCGAAAATAGTGAAATCACGTTGCAATCATCGTCATTTACAGTGACCTGAGA
Organism: Blastobasis adustella; assembly: GCA_907269095.1. Taxonomy (NCBI): domain Eukaryota; kingdom Metazoa; phylum Arthropoda; class Insecta; order Lepidoptera; family Blastobasidae; genus Blastobasis; species Blastobasis adustella. The sequence continues at coordinate 4,485,393 of OU026138.1, forward strand.
AACTTTCGGACCCCGCTCAAAAAGGGTGTGCGGTCAACATGGAAAATATCGACACTTTTGGATAAATGCTTGTCATACTCATCTATAGCCCTATGGAGCGGTGATCCTAACGCATAATTATTGCGCGCGCGACGATGGTCGAGTAGACGTGGCCAGCTGCCACCGCGGCGCGCGCGCGAGTCCCCCGCGCTCAGCAACACGTGGGACAACAGCCACGGACTATCCACCCCGGAGTGCATGATGTCATATAGGTGTCTCGCGTCTGCCAGGAAACGTCTATCCTCCAAAGGGAGTATCCTGTGAGCCTTTAGAATAGCCGAGTAATCTCCATGCAAGACAAGTAATTTAGTCTGTTTTTAAAAGATTTTTGCACAGACTCCAATCTATTACGGCCTACGTCGTAAAGGGACCAGACATTCTCAAGAACGCTACTGACATACGCGTAAAACAAATTTTTTAAAGCTACAGCTGAGTTAAGGGGCATAACTGTTCTGCAAATGAAACCCAACATTCTGATTGATTTTGCAAAAATTGACTCGTAGTGGGCATTAGAGGTTAGTTTGGAGTCAAGAATGATTCCCAAATCCCTAATTCCACCGCGTTCCACTATTTCATTGTTAAGTCTATACATTGTGTTTACGGTGTTTGCTTGTCTCGTAAAAGGATGGTCGTAAATTTTTTAACATTCAGATCTAGACTGTTACGCTTACAATACTCCGACACTCCATCTAGATCCTCCTGCAATCCTGCAATCTCCTGTATTTGATGGTGCTAACCGTGAACTTTATACCTATGTTGATTTGCCCATAGTCCACTTTCCCTACATAAGTACCCAGTCCCTTTAGTATGTACTTTCGTAACACTTCTTTGTCACACAAGCTATTCTTGAATTAACTAAGCCAAGCAGTGACTCTTCTCTACAAATTTTCTGTGCCCAATCCGGGTGGGTCCATGTTGATTATTTTTATTATTATAACATTTATATGTAACACATGGAATGCGAAATTTTGAAATTGAAATTAAATAATTTATCAAAAATAAAATTAGATGGCAGTTTCAAATGCCTGTTTCCTGGTGTTTCCTGAATTATAAAAATCCGAATTAGATGAAAACATTTCCTCTTGCAACATGATCCACTGCTTTACTATGTTGCTTATATGACTTGAATTTCTGTTCAGTAGGTATATGAACATGACCGCGAGTATAACATTTAACTTACAAAGACAGAGAACATTTCCATTTATTGAAACATGAATTAAGATGAAATATTTTTTTTAATAGAGAGAGGAATACTACCCAGCGAGTAACCTGATGGCAAGTAATTTTTTACATTTAAGTAATAAATAAGTAAATATAATTTAAACATTTTTTTTAAGTTTTCTTTTATGTTATAAACGGGGTATGGGGCACTTTCACCATCTTATGAGCCCAAGCCAACCTCACCTGCTTATTGTCCTTATACTGAAAGACAGAGGGGTCTCTGGCAAATCGGCGTTTCGTTAAAGGATTATGTGAGTCAGCTAGTAGTCGCTGCACGTAAAAATCGGGTGAGGCTGTGTCGAAACATACGGCGGATGGTTTTAAGTTCCAAAAGTATATCTTCTTTATGTGCCGCAGTACTCCAGAAATTAACATTGTATCTTAACAATGAAGTCACATACTCATGGTAAGCTGTCAGTAATATATATAAATAGTGAGGATACCGCGCGAAGATTAGGTGAAGTGGAGAAGAAAGAGCAAGAAAGCGAATACTAGCAGAAGCCGGGATTGACTGCTCAGATTATGGTTGGTGCCAATCCCCAGCGGAAAATTTTGGTACACCTCAATTGTCAATATTAATACTGTTTTAAAGGCAAACATTAAATCATTCTATGAATGACGAACGAAATATAACATTTTATTGTTTACTGATAGAGATTTTGTTTGACAGGTTAGAGAAAAGAATGCAAGTACTATTTTGATCTTATTTGCAAACGATTTAAATTGTTAGTAATTACATGAACAATTCACTCTATCCTACACTAGCATTCACTGATTCCTAAAATACAGGTATCTTTTAGTTTAAGAAACAGAATATCCTGGTCTTATGTTATAAGATTAGCATAAGAAAAATGGACTCTATTCGATAAATAAATAAATAAATATTTATTTTATATTAGTTATTTAACTGTCCAAAATTACTGGAGGTTAAACCAGAATCTCTATAAGCAAGTTGAAGAACGCAATAGTAAAAATACGTCACATATAGCGCCGCTGTTTATTTGCTTGTCTACAAAGTTTTTGACTGGTCTACTTCTTACCATTTCAGAAGAAAGTAATAAAATAGTAAACTCCGTAATCTAATACAATTTCTCCGCAGTTACTTATATCTAAATTTGAATCCTAGTCTAATTCACATTTGAGTACTACCATCATTCTCAACACAATTTCTAAGCTAACATATATAAACCGCTGCCATAAATTTTTAATTGCCATGCTTTCTTGTTTTTGAAAGTGCTTACTACATTTTATTCTCTTCGTGTATTCATAAGGAATTTTGTGGCAAATGAATGATAGATAATTCAGTAATGGAACTTTGAAGCTATCTATCTTCTATATAAATAAAAATCAATTTGCCGAATGTATGTTCGCTTACGCTTACGGCTTGACTAAGAACTTACAAGTTCTTGGTCAAGCCTATTCTCGATAGAGTTGCTCTTCATCATAACATAGTAATCTAATTTAACTCTAATTTAGCAAAATTTAAATTTCATCGAATTAGAAAGTGGGTCAAATACTGCATTTCGTATCGAACCTTGGCACTCTACAATAGACTGTGATTAAACCTGCACATTCAGGTGACTAAATGTGTAACCATAATCCAATCTGGTCAGTTTCCCCAGTTAACAGGATCATGTAAATGAGGTGGCATCCGTTAGATTATTAATTCTGGATGATGGACCCCTGGCCCTCATCCATTATTACCCGTCGCAATAGCACACGCGCAGTGGACATTAACACCAAGATATTAATTTGTGGTATCATTCAAGAAAAAAAAAAATTAGAAAATGATTATAAATGTTTCACATGAGTCCCGTACATGTTTTCGAAACTCATTTACCGCATAACTGATTATAATTAAACAAATGTACATTGCTGTAAAACTGTTTTATAAATAAATTAATTAATTAAATAACAAATAGTTTTTTTTATACCCAGGGAAATAGAAAATTGAAATTGGGGAAAGATGTAAGTAAATACATATGTCTAAAATCTGTGTTTGTAGAATGTTCTAAGAAAATCCCAAATAAAAGTTTAATGATCTACTTAGAACAATTGACGGAACCTGGGCCCTCGCGTGCCGAGCGGGAGCGCGACCGGGACGTAACGCCAAGATGATGATGATGATGATGATGATCTACTTAGAACAAGAAACAATACCTCGATGCAATTCTTTTTGTTAGAGTGACCAGGTATTTGACCGCCATATTACAAAATTTTTTTCTTGTTTGAATTGTTTTTATTATATTTACAAACAAGCTTACAGCGCGCCTGGTGGTATACTGTTACTGTAATCTATGGGCATTAGATTAAAAGTAATTAGGGGGGTATCGCTGACATGTTGATGACCCTGTAAAAACCATTTCACCCGTTCCTATAAACTATAACATAGAGTTTTCCAGTTTACGATCACAGTTTATTTTGACTATAATTTTATACACAGGAACTAACCGTGAAGGCGTCCAGATTATAATTATTAGAGAACACACTCCCAGGATACGCGTTTTATTCCTTAGCCGTACGCATTACAAAGGCTGAACCAAAGCCGCTCATGCGGACAGCTGGAAGATCCACGACATATAGAAAAATGCGGCTATGGGCCTGCGGAATAAGGTCGTGCAACTGCTTCGCACACTTACCGAAATATAACCTGTAGAGGACCGTCAGACACGCAACCTTAAGCCGACGCTCGTCTTTATCGATTAAAAGCAAGCAATACAGTGAAAGGCAGCTTTATCGCCAAAAGCGATCTAGAAAATATTAGACTCAATTTTGAGTAAATTTACGCAAAACCATTAAATCTTTCTACAGCAACAAAAAGTGAGTATGTAATGTATAATAATCATGTATAAAATAATTATCTGAACGTCAATATCTCGGTTGTACCCCCGCGCACGCGAGCCTTAGACCCCCTTGATCATGATCCAGGATATGGCAGATCAGGTAATTACAGTCGAGTGACTGACACCTGATCTCCGTGATCCTGCAAACAGGGAAACCCGATCAGATTGGATCCTGGAAACCATAACACAAATATTTAAACATTCAAGTTTCGTCACGATTTTTTCCTTCACTATAAGAGCATCGGTTAGTGTTCAACTAATGAACATGTTTGTATTAAAACGAGAGCTTTTAACCAGTATCTTGTATCTTTGAGAATTGTATGATCTATAGAGTTGAAACATGGGCGCTGACATTGAAACTGACTGACCACGAGAAGGTAACATATCGTGGTCGGTGTTTCTCTAAAAGACGTCATCTACTGATCATGTAATTTAACAGAGAATGCGAACGAATTTGAAAACTAAAATGGCAATGAGCCTATCATATTTTCCTTACAACTGATTATTCTCTAGTAAAGACCGTGTTTGGACAAACGTAGGACGTCCTGTATTAGATGGAGTGACGATCTGTACAAAACTGTGGACCGCTTTAAGTGACTTGCCTTGGCGAGCCATAATATGTCTAGCAGTGGACTGTAACTAGCTAACGATAATGATTATCTGTTACTAATATAATTTATTACGTGTACATATTTAATGAGACTATAATATAGCTTACTGAGATATTGTACTACTCTTGCAGGCTGTAAGTATATCTACTAAATTTTTGCATTGTATTCGATATTGCTGGTACTTGCTGGTACTGTTAGTATTTATATATTGAAAATGAGCTGTGCCGTTGTAGTTTCGAGTTTGAATAAGCTGTGGAGCCTGTCTCTTTTTTTGTACAAGCATAGACTGGACCCAATACATATCCTTGTAGGACTCCTAAATCTTCACTAGATTTAGGAATTCTAGATCTGGAAACAGCTTTATTTTAAAAATTATGGATGCAATTGTATTGCACATCTTCATAGTCGGGATTCCAAAAAAACAATTGAGGATACGCACCGTTCTATAACGGCGGTGTCGAATAATGACTTAAATAAATAAATAAATAATCATGGACAAATTCACACAACGACATCTAGCCCCAAACTAAGCAAAGCTTGTACTATGGGTGCTAGCTAACAGATATATTACTTATATACTTTTTAAATACATACTTATTATACATAGAACACCCAGAGCCGTAACAGATATATAAATTCAACAATTAAACTTCTGTCCAGCCGGGAATCGAACGCGGTACCTCTTGCGTGACTGACTGCCATGTTGATCACTGAACTACGTCAGCTGGAAAACTTATAAAATAACTATAAATTGAAAAAAAAAACATACAATTTATATGTCTGTTGAAAATGGTTGACCTAGAAGCAATCCGTTAGTATCTCTATTCCAGCATGCTTGCGTGGAGATTAACATGAATAAGACTTAAACCTAGCAAGTGCTTTTTAAGGCTGACGATGAGGTCGCAATGATAAATATGCAATGTAGATCGCTGCTACTCATTTGCTCGTCTACGGATATTTTGTCTGATTGGCCTCTGAGGCTGCGACCAAATCATATGAACGAGCCGCAAATGCGCAGTTGCAGCAACGACTCGCAGAGCGGCGCACAAGCGGCCCGCGAACAGTAACAGTAACTGAAATTTAATTTTTTTATTGTTTTAGGGATTTGGCGTAAGTTCCTTAATATATTTTAAATTTTGAGGAAGTAAAATAAACTAGAATGGAGCTGTAATGGTGATATCATATCATATGTTTTACATTAACTTTCAACTTTTTGTCGTAGTGGGTAAGTAAAAAACTATAAAAATATTTAACTCGATATAATTGAATAAAAATACTGATTTTTTAAATATTATTATGCGTCTTTTCGTCACAAAATCGAGCTTAACCATGGGAAGATAATCTTTAAGAAGGCATCCGCGGTAATCCGTAACATCAATTATTGAAAAAGTATAATTCCTTCTACTATTCTCTAATTTATTATACCGCAACTGAAAAGACGCACGTGTCAGTGTTGGGGTAATAAAATACAAATAGTGTCTGTTAAAACAGTTTCCGAGTCCCTAACGAAAGACCTTTGTCAGCTTTGCTTCGCCAACGGTATTACGAGTGGCGAGCTCGTTGCGGTGCTAAAGTTCGACTAGTCTTAAAGTACGAAACGGGCACCCATATAGTTCTAGACTTTTGGGTATTGTATAACTTTGGTAATCGCTCTCGCAAGCACGTTTCCACTAGACTACTATCGCTGTAAGAATTTTGAATATTTTCCATTTTACAACACGCTAACCGGGAGTATGATATGTGTGTGTGGGATTGTCCGAATATGGATCCTTTCCAATAAAACCCATCTGTGTAACGTCTTCTTCTTTATCATGCTAACGCAAAATTTTGGCTCAGCGGCTATTTCGCACATTCATAAATCTTTATATAAGTTAACGTTTATATAGGCCCTTTTTGGAGAAGGTCATATATTTGATCAGTCGGGCGCCCCCTGCCGACCCTTTTATTCACATTCGCATAATTTATACCTTTCGTAAACCGTCTTTTATCCGTTCTCTCCATATTTTCAAACCATTTTAGCATACCACTTTCAAGCCTAGTCACCGCGTAATCCTCCTTTGATGAGATATTTACACTCATGTGTGTTAAGTCGTATCAGATATACAGACAGAGCTACTTTCGCATTTCTTATCAAGCCTTGATCTTGATCTTGATCGAATTTGGGATGAATCCCACGAAGGAGAAAGTGGGAGTCGTGTCGTACCAGGAAATGAAAGAAAAGCGGACGATAGAATAAAACTTTTATTAAGTAGTAGTTATATATAAAGATCAAAACATTGGTTTAATCAGTTTATATTTATATCTTATTTAGTTATTGAAAACAAATATTTACATGACAAACATAGATCAAATAATACTAATATAAAGTATAGTTGGATATAAAGTATAATTCTTTTGTTTCATCTAAAAGGCTGTAAGTACTGTAATTTTATGAGATTTTTGTTGTTTTACTATTTAACAATTTTACGTTATCCAATTGCTATGTCACTGATTAAGGTAGAAGCTTGTCAAGGTTGATCATATGTCTAACTAGCTATCACGTAACCTCACGTCAAATTCCACCATTGGACTTGAGACAATTGAACATTAGTAGAGAGTTTAAATTAATGAATAATGGATGAATTGTTTTATTGCAAATTCATTTTTAATCTAACTAGCCAGTCATTTGACTACCATCTTACCTAGTGGTAAGTGACGATGTGGCCGAAGGTGGAGTATGCCTGCCTAAAAACAGCCTATTCAGTTTCGCCGTGAAGGCATCCAGATTATAATTATTAGAGAACTCACTCTCAGGCTACGCGTTCCATTTCTTAGCCATACGCATTATAAAGGCTGAACCAAAGCGGCTCATGCGGCCAGCTGGACGATCCACGACATATAGATGAAATGTCCGCTCGGATAGCGTTTCGCGATAGCGGCAATGGGCCGGCAGAATGAGGCAACTGCTTTGCACACTCACCGAAATGTAACCCGTAGGCGACCGTCAGACATGCAACCTTACGCCGATGGTGGAGTTCATAAATAAAAAGCAAGCAATACAGAGAAAGGCAACTTTATCGCCAAAAGCGATCTAGAAAATATTAGACTCGATTTTTAGTGAATTTACGCAAATCTATTGATTTTTTCTACAGAAAGAAAAAGTAAGTATGTAATGTATAATAATCATGTATAAAATAATAATCTGGGCGTTATTATCTCGGTTGTTTTCTCGCACGCGAGAGCCTTAGACCATCATCATCATGATCCAGGATATGGCAGATCAGGTAATTACAGTCGAGCGACTGCTACCTGATCTCCGTAATCCTGCAAACAGGGAAACAAAAATATTTAAACATTCAAGTTTCATCACGATGTTTTCCTTCATTATAAGAGCATCGGTTAGTGTTCAACTATTGTATATGGTTGTATTAAAACGAGAGCTTTAACCAGTATCTTTTGATATTAAATGATCTATAGAGTTGAAACATGGCGCTGACATTGAAACTAGTCGGTGTTTCTGTAAAGGTCGTCATCTACTGATCATATAATTTAACAGAGAACATGAACGAATTTCAAATCTAATTTGGCAATTATCTGATCATATTTTCCTTCGAACTGATTATTCTCTAGTGAAGACCATGTTTGGACAATCATGGTGTAGGACGTCCTGTGTTGGATGGAGCGACGATCTGTACAAAACTGTGGACCGCTTTAAGTGACTCGTCTTGGCGAGCCATAATATGTCAAGCAGTGGACTGTGACTAGCTAACGATAATGATTATCTGTTACTAATATAATTGATTACGTGTACATATTTAATTAGACTATAATATAGCGTACTGAGATATTGACTATTCTTGCAGGCTGTAAGTATATCTTCTGAATTTTTGAATTGTATTCGATATTGCTGGTACTTGCTGGTACTGTTAGTATTTATTTCCTAAATAACTAACAGGTAGAAAATTTGTAGTTTCGAGTTTGAATAAGCGGTGGAGCCTGGACTCTCTATTTTTTTACGAGTATAGACTGGACCCAATCCATATCCTTGTAGGACACCTAAATCTTCACCATTATTAAGGAATTCTGGATCTGGAAACAGCTACATGTTTATTCTTTTTTACTAATCTAACCGCAAGCATACCCTGAATAACATAAAAGTTTGAAAATTTGGAAATTAAGTGTTTAAAGCCACATTATATGTGGCTTTTAACACTTCTTTGCTAAATTTAAAAAAGTTAATATCTGCAAACAAAGCAAAGCTGCAAAGCTGTCACCACAAAATTGATGATTTAATGATAACACTCCATGAAAACAGCAAGAATTAAAATTTTATAATATTTATAGCGACCACAAACAACGAGAAACTTGTCTTGAAACGTGAAAGTGTTACTCAAAGTGATAATAATGCAATAAACGTGCTTGGGCTGGATGTTAATAATCACAATTATTTTCTGCAGATGAATATGGCAAGTATCAAGTCAAAGCCAAAGTAAAAATATAGGTCCATTTACTATCAATATATATTTTTAACTGACTCCAAAATAAGAAGAGATGCTCAATTCGTCGGATTATATAAGATAAATTTCATTGACTTCACTCACACGTAAAAGTTCATCATCACAACTACAATCAGTTAGTGATAAAATTTGTATTTATGTTATTTTTACTAAATTGATTTGCAAATCTCCAAGATTGTGAACGAATTCAATAATTATCTGATATTTTTTGCAGTTGGATTTTGTAAGTATTGGTAAAATTCAATTCTTTAATTTTAGAGCCATCTCCAAGTTTTGTACATATTTAAAAGTAGTATTTACACATTTCAATTTGCAGCAACAATAATTAATTATATAATTTGGATTTTAATTCTAAAAGATGGTGAGTATCATCAACTATTTCCATGTTTACGACTAACTTCAGTCTCAACATATTAAAGTATATATATGACGGATCCGGTAAATAGCTTGGAATCATGTGGTCAATAGTACGGACTCATGACGCAGAAAACGGAAGTGGGAGTGCGCCGCCTGGTGGGGCGTGCTAACAGAGTCTCGACGGCACGACTCGGGCGGAGTGGCGGGCAGTCTTGGCCCGACCGCCGAGGAGTGAACACGTCTTGAAACTGTCTCCACATTTCGTTTATAGAAAGTGTTGTTTACGTTTGAAAATAAAGTAATTTTAAAATCACCTTTGAAATAATAATGTAAATTACCTCAACTGCCTACATTGTAATATCGCTCTGATTTCAAGTAAAATTATAAGTAATGTGCAAAAATGAAGTGCAATAAATACAGTGAAGTAAATGTGAACCTTTTTTTAACTTATCTGTACGAAGACGATCTAATACTGATATCACCACCCTGATGACAATGATCCTGATACACCACTTTCCTTGAAGCAACGACATATATATATATATATATTTTTTAAATAAATCATTTGCATTTGTTTGTTTTCCGATCTTAGAGTCGGTCCACTAGAACCCTTGTTCCGTGATTCAGTATTCATTGGTCCCAACTATTTATCCTTATGTTATTTCTATATAAATCTCAGGTTCCACTCAGAAGTAAGACAAAGATAACAACCAGATTGAAATCTGTCAGGTTGACTCTGTCTCGCTGAGAATATCTGTAAATAACGATAAATGTTACATAAATAAATGTTAATAAATGACTTATTAAGAAATTATTTACAAAATTTAAATGGAGGAAATGAACCGTTCATACTACCGATATAAATTTATATAGGTATAACTCATAAAACTACGGAGCCCTACTCAGGAGTACTAATGAGTGAAGGATATTTGGTAGATAATTTATTGTCATGAAAAAAATATTCCTTAGTAAAAAGGAGTTTGAGACGTAACCGTAGAATGTAATTTAAAGAGCTTGCTGGCAAAGACTGTTGAATCGGACCTTCTTACCAACAGCAATGAGGGTATCTGACAAAAAAATAGGAAAGACCGGTATAGATTAGGTTAGGATCTAGAGGCTAAGGTCCGAAACTATGAATTTTTTCATGAACAAAGTTTTTGTAATACACAGAATGTAAGTATATCATTAATGAAATTACGAACGGTGGCGCTCGCGTCGCAACTGACGAACGAACCCCACCATATGACATTTATAAATATAGCATATATCTAAAATAGCGTACACGAAAGAATTATATCCGTTATAATAGTAGCCGTTTGAAAATTGAAATAGCTCAAATAATTCGCTTCCCGTTCAGGCTTCTTACGGCACATTATTCATATCTAAACCGACTGGACTCCACGCACAGTTCATAGATAAACTTCTGCCCCTCGACTGTTTCTAGCGCGTCGCAAGGGAGAGACAGTTGACCAGACCATGTCCTTGCAACCATCATTTTAAATTTGTCTTATCCAAAGCGCCATTTTCTGAAGCATGCCTTAATTCCACCAACCCGTGTCCTTGTCAATTCTCTGAAAAAGGACTCGATGTTACATTCACCAATAAATTAAAATCTTCGTGAATGTGCGTACAAAGATAACTAAATAAATGAAAAGACACTTACCAGATAAAAAAATACATATAATGATGAATTGAATCAATTATTGTTGACCACAGTGTTCTTTTAAAAAAGAGAATCAGGGCTTTGCCATATATAATAAAGGTTCCGTATGGATTAAAAATAAAATTTTTGCGTGAATATCGCGGTTTTGCACTCACGCACGAGGACATTGATTCATGATCCAGGATTTGGCAGATCAGATAATTACAGTGGAGCGACTGCTATTTAACATCCGTGACCATGCCACTAGTGATACCAGGGGAACCTGATCACATTGGATCATGGTTACACATTTAGTCGCCTGAATGTGCAGGTTTCATCACTATGTTTTCCCTCACCGAGTAAGAGCATCGGTTAGCAACACAATAAAAACAAAAAAGAAAAAGACGTATCAACACATAACATTACATACAGTCTGTTTCAAATTGTTGCCATACCACTAGCGTCGACTTGGCATTGCCGTGCTGTGGCTCTCCTAGTTGATAAAAGTATCTCACTTAGCATGAAGCCACGTTTCACTGAATTATCGACTACGAGAAAAGAAATTAAAAAAGAATAAAGAGAAGAATATAATAATTCAAACAGCAATCTTCATGCTGCAATTAGTATGTGGTGGATCCCTTCTCTTAGTGGCGTTAGTGTTGTAGTAGATAATTATTTGGTCTGTGAATTGTGAATTGCTTGGTGAATTTTTATCTGTAAAAGGTAGTGAGAAAAACTATATTTGAAATAAACAATAATTTTAAAGAACGTAAGTACTTATTATTATGAAATGTTCTAAAGTCATATTACTGTAATTAAATTTATTTACCATTATATTTAATTATAACTACTTAATGAATTGTAATAGCCAGTAAGTATGCCTTTCTTCTCGATCGAAAGTATTCCGCTCAAATGATCTGAAGATGAAACAAAAGTCAATATGGCGATTGTCTTAACGAATCTATTGCATTCATCGTAGACCTGGTACTTATAATATCGAAATCAAATTCGCACCCTGGACAGGTCGCATCTTTGATGTCTAAGAGATATTATGTGAACCACTGATCTAACCGCATCAGAAACACTAAGATTCTTCGCGTGCGCTATCATCTGCAGTATCGAAGCCTATCTGATGCGATGATAACTGAGGTGGTGTGGTCAAGTGTACCAGATGCCCGAGGGTGGAGTCACAAAGCACATCTTACAAGATTTTAATACGCCCATGTATATTTGCTTCCAATTTTATTAATGTTAATATATTTTTTTGCTCTTCAGTTTGCCGCCAAAGTAAGTTTTATTTTAAAGTATTAGTAGTAATGTCACGATATAGATCAGTTTATGTCCCCCATTCTCAAGATATTGAAAATATATATTTAAATATATTTTTTTTTGCTATCTTATAATTGGTGCCAATTTAAATGTGTTGAATAAATATTTTTTACATGTCTATCGATTTGATTGTGTGTCGTTTTGTTTGTTTGAAATGGATAAACTAAAAAACAACTTAATCGATTTTAAAAACTCGATTACCTATAGAAAGCTAGATTATCGGCGAGTAATGTAGCAGGCTGTATCTTCAAAAAATTAGAGACCCCTAGGAAAATTGCGTCGAGATATACATATTTTTAAAAAAAGATCCCATTTTTGTATAACTTTTTTAAACATTAGTTTTTTCTGGTTTCAATTTCTGAAAGAAATTATCAAAAGAGAAACGTAAAAAAGTTCTGATATCTTTTTGCATTTCGCACTCTTTTCCTCAAACTCGAATTCGAACAATGATATTATTTATATGATTTTAAATCAAAGTAGCATAGTAGGTAGTTATCTGCTTTTTGTTCACACTGGTTGAAAATGCTCCTTTTTATTCGTATTCAGTTTAGCCTATTATATTAAATTAAATATATTTATATTTACACCAAAGCTTTAAGAATAGGTCAAACTGTTCTTCTCCCACACATTACAAATCTATTCAATGCCATACTTCATACAGGAAACTTCCCGGACGAATTCTGCCATTGCTTTATTATACTACTCCACAACAAAGGTGACAGACATTAACAATTCCGTCCGATTAGCCTCATTTCTCATTTGTACAAAGTATTTATAAATGTCTCAGAACATCGTATAGCTAAAACACTAGATAAACATCAACCCCCCGAGCAGGCTGGCATCCGCCCAGGTCTCTCTACTACCGACCACCTACATACAATCAACCAGATAATTGAAAAGCATACCGAATATAATATACCACTTTTCATCAATTGAGGCTCAACAAATAGAACAAACCTACAGAGATTTGCTTCAAATTATTTGCACTAATAGTACTGCAGCAATTAAACAACAGACAACAGGACCATCATTTACTACTTAGAGAGGAGTGAAACAAGGAGATCCACTTTCCCCCAAACTTTTTACCAGCACCTTACAAAATATATTTCGGCAAGTGGCTCCCGCTTTTGAGACGAAGGGCATTGTTATGAATGCCAAGAGATTAACTAATCTCCGGTTTGCTGACGATATTATGGAATTCGCCCCCACAGTTACCGAGCTGCAGCAAATGCTACACGAGATGAACATGTCAAAGACCAAACTCATGACCAATGCCACCAAGTATAGGTTAGAGTTAGAAGGGCGAGAGATTGCATATGTCGATGAATTTCCTTATTTGGGTAAATTAGTTTCCCTTCAGGCATGACAAGACAATGAGGTCACGATCACGTCGTATAGATAACGCCTGGAGGAGCCATTGATCCATGAAAGATTACATGAAGGGAAATATACCACTCTCCTTAAAACGGAACCTCATGGACATGTGCATTCTCCCGATACTCACCTACGGGGCTCAAACTTGGTCTTTGACTAAAGCTTAAAAGTCCGAACTCGGGGTTTGTCAGCGAGCCATGGAGCGTAGCATGTAGGAAGTTAGATTGATGGACCAAATTCGAAACTTGACGCTGCGCTCCAAAACGCAGATCGCTGATGTAGCTACTATAGCTGGAAAGCAGAAATGGAACTGGGCAGGTCATGTTTGCCGCATGACGGAGGAGTTATGGGCTAAAACCGTTACAGTTTGGACACCCAATTCTCGGAAACGACGTCGCGGCAGACCCAAAAAAAGGTGGAAAGGTGAGCTGCGAGCCTTCGAAAGTGACTGGTAGACATTGGTTCGTGAGGAGTTTAAGAATCGAGGGGAGGCCTTTGTCCAGCAGTGGGATGATTCAGGCTAATATAATAATAAAAAAAAATAAGAAATAAATAATTAGAAATAAAAATATGAAATTGCCTTACATATACAGAAAGGCAAAGAAAATATATATAATATATATTAATTTTATCTATTGACTAGCAATTAACATTGTTTTCCACTAAGTCCAACTAATGTTAAATATTTTTATTGTTCTTCAGAAAGCCGTTAAAGTAAGTTTAGTTTTAAAGTATTAGCAGTAATGTCACGAAATAGATAGACAGATACATGAAAAGTTTATTCCGATACGCAATATACTTGGGAGTTGAATACAAATTACAAAACTTAATAATAACAATATACAAGCTATGGGCACCCAATTACATATTATGTTTATAAAAGTTTACAAATATAGATTGAGGGTAAACCCTAGTCAAGTCACATGTACGCTGCAGCAGCATGAACGGGTAAACGCTCAGCGCAAGTATTTTCCCACATAGCAAATCATTGATTTTCAGCAATTACCCTTAAGGGTATTAAAAGTAGGTACTACGAATTTTCAGTATAACTGCAACAGAACTTATTAAGTTATATTGTGTGACTGCGGTGTTATGTTTTACTGGTGGCGACCAATGCGCCAAAAAAGTAAGGTAAAAATAAACGAATAAATAAATTGAAATAGGAATTGAAAATAATAAGAATCATAACAAAGAGTCCGTCCGTAGACTGGAAAAAGAAATCCAATATCCACGAGAATCAGGGCAAAAAACTCGTGGGGTTACCGCTATCGCACGAATTCCTTTATCATTTTCAGGTAAGTACATATAATTTTTGTATATGTAAAACCAGTGTTTTAAGTTTACACTTTGCGTATTTAGAGGCAACATTTCTCTCGTTCCAGCATTACATCGCCTGAAAGCGGAAATTTCTCCTAAACGCTACAGTTCTATGTACCCTCATGTAGAGCTATCGTTCTTCTAGTGATTAAAATTTTCCCATGAAGATATTCCGGCCGTCCATGTCTCAGCACGTCTAAAATCAAGCCTGCCAGATGTAGTTGCCTACGACACTGCATATATAACAGGGATGCGGTATTCAAATATAGAGTTAAATGACTACGTGGTGGTATTGTGAAGTAGAACCTGCAACACGCAATTGGAACCCTATGTAGCAAGCGCGTAGTCCTTGATAGCACTAAAATACTTCATTTAATGTCGCCCACTCTCACAATATTTTAAAGATATACTGTTAATGCTGTTTAGCTTTCTAATAGAAGTAGAATTTGTTTTGCTATCTAATACCAACTAATGTTAAATATTTTTATTGCTCTTCAGCTTGCCGTCGAAGTAAGTCTATGTGAATAGATATTTAATGTCTATAGATACTAATATTATGAATAGAAAATATTTGATTGTTTGTCGTTTTGTTTGTTTGTAATGGATAAACTCAAAAATTACTTAATCGATTTTCAAAATTATGTCATACGTGTATACGAACCTTAATTATCAGCGAGTAATGTAGGCTATATTTTATAATAAAGAAATTAGAGATCCGTAATAAAATTGCAATAATACGTGGGTGACTAGGAAAGTTTTGAGATACCCTTGAGATAGAATAGAAATCTATTATATTGTAACTTTTTTGAGACACAATTTATTTATATTTCGAATTCTGAAAGCAATTTGGTCAAAAGAAACGAAAAAAAAGTGTTGATACCTTTTTTGCATTTCGCGCGCTTTTCCGTGCAGCAATGGAATTCGAACGTGAGCATTTTCATGTAATGATGGTACATGGAAAGTGTCATTGTAGGTTATTATCCGGTTTTTGCTCAAACTGTCTCGTGAAACTATATAATATAATAATAAATAAGCATTTATTATCTATTTACAAACAAATAATACGTAAGGAGAGAATTTAGAAAAGTGGTAATAATTTTTTTTCTACCTTTTTTACTTTTATTGTATCTCAAAACTTTGCTATACACCTAACGTATAATGATGATGTTTCTCGTTCGGCTACAGCGATTGCTTCAAAAGTCCATGTGCTTGCACGTGGCTTATGTAGGCAATCTTTGTCATACATATCCTTGAACATTATTCAGGCTTTTAAATCTTCACGCCGCCGCTCTTCAAAGTCTCGAACTTTGGATTTAACCAAAGTCTTCCATTCCGGTCTCTAAGAGGCTAATTTCTCCCACTTAGAGGGTTCTATGCTACATTTCTTCATGTGACGCGATACAAAGGTGTGTTACCTTTGTATCTGAAAAATTATCCGCCATGCTTACGCTTGCCTTATAACTCAAGGTATCAAGGTAACATGTTCGCACATAATTTCAGGACGGCTGCCTGCTCCTATATAACTAATTCTTATTTTGTTGTTTGTAACTAGGATGTCAAGGTTTGTATGAAACAAAAAAATAGATACTGGTAAGGTAGGGTAGGTGTAGGGAAGGTGTAGGGTAGATACGGGGTAGGTTCGGGGTAGGCACAGGGTAGGTATAGGGTAACGGTGGGTTTGTTCCTGCGGATGTAATACACAACATCTTCATTTAGTCTGTAGGGCTTATGAAATTATTTCGTTGGAATTGTGTAACTTATTCTCATTCGTTTAGTAAAATCGACACTTAAAATTACTTTTGTCCATAAAATATGTACGTGTTAATATTTAAAATCGATCTTATTTATTTTTAGCTTCAAGGCAATGATCATGTAAGTTTATATTAATAGAAGAATTTAAGTTCTGCATCCGAACCGAATCCGATAAACTGCTGTAAGGGTTAGTCGTTGAAGTCTTTCGATGCAATAGATATCAGAGTTGCGGATGTAATACAATACAACATCTATGTTTGGTACGTAGGGTTTATGCAATTATAGAGTTTATTCTCATTAGTTCAGTAAAATCAACACTTTACATGAGGCAGCTTTTGTCCATAAAATATGTACATGTTAATATTAAAAATCTATCTTATTTATTTTTAGCTTCATGACGACGACGAGCTTGTAAGTTTATATTAATAGAAGAATTTAGGCACTGCATCCGAACCGAATCCGAAAAACTGCTGTCTGCAATAGACAGCCACATGCCAACATTATTGTTGTACCTAGTATCTTTACTTTCTTGAGGTGGGTAGGCTGAAATTGTTTGGCACCGATCAGAGCACAAGTTACCCCCAAGCGTACTCTTATAATTGTGATTTGCTTTGTTTACATATGTATTGTGATATTGTGTCGAGCAAACACAACATGTTATTGGAATGAAAAATGGTTATTGATAATGTGGGTGTGTATCCGTTAAACTTAGAATTTGCGATTTTTAGTGAACGAGTATGTTTTGTAATAAATAGCAAGGTAGACACAGATAAACCCATCCGGGTTTTGTGTCAATTAGTGTTAAGAAACAAAATGTACATTGAATAAAATAAATAAAATAAAAATAACATAAGTTGTCGCGTAGCAAGATGATTAGCTTTGTCCTTGCTCAGGGTTTGAGCGATGAAATATCTTTATGATAATCCTAGATGGTACTGGACATACTGGATGGTTAAGCATAGAAAAGGTAAGATGAGAATTGTGTAATCGATGATAATGTGGTGATTATGGTGAGATGTATTCATTTTTGTTTCCGTTACATCACTAGCTGGTCTTACATAATTTTTAACCCTACAATTTTATTTATACTTATTAAATTAAATTTTTTAAATTTATTAAATTGGCACCCGACTGACTATATATATTAGATATTATTATTTTATATGAAACGTGGAACTCAATAAAGAGTTGTGTATGACTCTGTGTTACACAGGGATGTGTTGCTTCGCCGTGGCAGTTCAGCCTACTCATGAACGCAGGTCATGTCACACAGGTTTAAAGAAAATTGTTGTGGTCTAGAAGAATCAATGGAAGACTTGGATGCCTTCATAAGGAAAGGCTATAAGGTCGAAGTGTGTGGTATTCTGGTGAGAGAAAATTATTGAGAGGAGATGAACGAAAATTATATTGTCTTATAGTGTGAAAGGAGTGAATAAAACCATTGGAACATGAAAATGTACACAATATTATGACTATATTGATTATATAGTCAGTATGGAAAGATCAAGTTATCCTAATAAAGATGATCGTGTATTGAGTAACAGATAGATAAATAAAATAAATATAATCATAGCGTTCATGTCCCGATTGTGCTCTCGCGCAGGAAGGACCTGATAAATATAGATCATGGTTACACGTTCAGTCGCCTGAATGTGCAGGTTTCATCACGATTTTTTTACTCGCCGTAGTTTACAGATAGATCTGATGATGTGGAAGAATCGATTTAGGTGTCTCAGGAGCGTAGCAAGTGGAATAATGTGGTCTTTGCTTATCCTCACGAGAAAATGACGTGACTTTATGCATGAATGGTAGAAAAGGATCATAAGGATCATATTACATAATCAAACGAATTGTTACGTATGTAAGGGACACCGCCATCGTAGCGCCAATTTAAATTTTACGAATTATTATCCATATCTAAACATTTACGGAATCGTATCGGATTAAGTGTGTCAATACTTTACTGTCCGATTAACATTGGTTACTAAATAAAATTTTTTTGTAACAGGCTTATTTTGGACAAATCTATATTGGCGACAAATAATTTCTTTTTTAATATCACTTTTGAAATTGTTAAAAATACATGCGTAAGAGGTCTAGATAACATTTGACCAACGTATTGACTTTTTCTACAATTTAAATGTAATTTAATTATTGAGTGCTTCTCGTCTACGCCTAGCTCTATGTTATTTTTTGATACTACTAAAATTGAAAAAATTCATTTGTGTTAACAGGAAAAATTAAAGGTAATGACGACTTACGTTCTATAAATATCATTTTAAAATCAGTATTTGGCAATAAATATAGCAATAGCAATAAGTTTGAAGCATGTCGCAAAATTTCATACCATAGCGCAGCGATGGTAGCTATTTTACTAACGCCCTAACGGCAACTTAGGGGCACATAAATGTTACGTTTGTGTATATTTTCTTTCATACGCATTTTGGTCTATTTCAATTTATATTATAGATATTTATTTTTTACTTGAGTTTATCACTTGGAAAGTTTATTTAGAATAATTCTAAATATCACTAATGCCTGTGTAATCAATTTTGTTAGAATTTTATATTCCCTAAAAAATGAACTTTGGGGTTCAAAGTTCCACCCGGAACAAAGTATCCCAAGTCCTTAATATTAGTAGGTAAAAATTATATAATATTAATGATGACAAACAAAAAATGGCAAGAACATTGCTAACTATAGTTCAACTCTGAACTTGGCAGATGATATCCTTATAAAAGATAATAAGAAAGGCATAACATGAATTATTGATGTGTTTATTTGCATTTGACGTTATTTCGTTATCTGTGTCCATTTCCATTTATTTGATGGTTTGACAGGTTTTAATTGTAGTACTTTTATGTTTGATTTATAAATATATATCAGCTTCATCTGTAACTAAAGTTATTGTTCTCGGAACAATTTACCTCCAAGATAGAACAACCAGCCCCATGACGGGGTGTGCTTTTCATTGCCAATATTAAAAAAAAAAATCTTCAATAAAAAACTATTAATAATTTAACAGATACAACTACACATACATGTTACAACTAGAATCAATCCTGCATCCATTGATCAATGAAACGTGTATTACAAATAACGTTTAGACCTTATGTTTACGTATTATAATAAACTCGGAACATTGAACCAAGCCTATGAAGGCGCTGATTAAATCAAGCGACGGCAATGCGGGTTGCGTTATACTGTCAACTTAAAATTTTATGAATTTCTGATGCGCGTAATTATATTATTTCATTCGTTTGAAGATCGACTGACTGATAATGATTTATTTGATTTGATAATGATGTAATACATTTTAGTCGCTATTGATATATTTGTGAGGCAATACATGTTTTGAGAATTTAATTATTACAAAACCTTTATCGAAATTTTTATTCTTTCAGAGAAAAGTAAGTTGTCAATACTATTTAGAATCTGCAAGTACCCTGGACCCTGCATTTAGTGACTGTTTTAGTGACCTAGTCATCGGCATCGATAATTATTACTATTTCAACGTTACATCACTAAAGTTTTATAGAATAATGAATATTAGTGACATGATATTAGAGCCCTAATTTAATTTTCAGCCGTTTGGTTTGATCCACCTTGAGATTACACTCTTGTATTCTAGCTGAATTTTGCCAGAAACGTTCGACTTTTTATGGTTAAATTTAACTAAGTTATAGAGACCCCAAATCGAAACATAGTCTACACCATTTTCGATTTCAAACACTTTGTTCTAGCACTCGTTGACATGTTTCGGAGTAATACTTGCATGTCCGGGAAACAGCGTTGGTAAAAATCGCAGCCGTCGTCGAAAACGACCTTAACGATAGCAAAAGAGTTTCTATAGAACAGTTTTGTGCCAGATCTGATCGAAGGCTTTCGCCATGTCCAAGCTAACCGCTAAGGCTTCTCCCTCGCTCTTTATAGCTTCAGCCTATCCATCGGTTAGGTAGTCTAGCAATTATTAGATAATATGGCAAGGTAATACGCAGACGTATCAATTATTTCAGTTATATCAAGCTCAAGTCCGATCCTGCATGGATACTATTGCTATTGGCCGCTTTAGATTCGATGGAAAACCGCGCAAAGAGGATAATTTATGACCCGCAATTTATTAAAGCTAAGCTGCAGAGATTCGAGCACCGGCGTAGGGTTCAGCATCTGTCGGTCTTCTACAGGGTTGCATTTTGGAGTAAGTAAAGCAGTTGCCACGACCTCATTCCGCCGGCCCGTTTCCGCCATCGGGGAATGCGATGTGGGTGACCGCTTAACCCTTATGTCGTGGATCTTCCTATTTTTCTTTATAATGCGTACGGCTAAGGAATGGAACACGTTATCTGCGAGTGTGTTTCCTGATCATTATAATTTGAACGCCTTCAAAGGCTGTTCATAGACAGGCATGCTCTATCTTCGGTCGCATTGTCACTTACCACATATTGCATACAAATTGCGGCTCAGGCAGAATTATTAGTCCCACCTGTTTTGTCGTATCGTACGTTCTTACGTTAAATTCTTATCGTGAAAGGCCATTTACCACCCTAAAATTATATCACGTACATGGACACACCAAGATTGAGGGTTGTTTGATGGTCTTATGCCGAGATGATGCCGACAATATGTGTTATTTATGTTATGTTTACAAGGGTGCAATTTGAAGTTGGACGCGTGGTGTCTGGCAAAGTTCCGCTCTCGTGGGAGAGGCTGTAAGACTGCCGTGGACTGTTATGGGCAATGACTATAATGATAAATCTCATTGTTCGAACACCTTAATAATTCTATTGTTTGCAGAAATAAAAATAATTCGTAAGGACTACATTATTTGCAAGAATAAAAGAAGTAAATCATTTCATATTGTGTATTTTCTTTAATGGTAGACATTAGGTTTATTTAAGAAATAAATTTGTATCGTTATTTTTTTACAGGACAAGAAGAAAACCAAAAATAGTAGTATAGTTATAGAAGTATGTACCTACATAATATATTTTTTTATATAATCAGTTTTTTATTGTGATAATCGAAAGAAACAAAATCAAAAACGTTAATTTCTATGCCAGGGGTGTGACAATTGCAAGGTAAGCGTTGATTTTTACAAAACAAGTGTAAAAGCTAAATAATTCTAAAATATTACACTATTTACAATAATAATCAATCATATCTGCCTCGTTCACAGATTCGAATCAATAAATAAATATATCTATCTTTATTTGTATGGGATACACGGTACCATCTTTCAAACGTCATAATAATAATAATAATTTTGTAACATTACCAATATTCATTGACCAAATAATAAATACCTATACGCATCGACATCATCGAGCCAACAACGGTTTGTTCTAGGCATGATCGTGGCATGATCAGTAATAGCTCAAAAGAACTTGAGTCCAGATCCATAAAAACAAATCCTTATAAAAAAAGAAACGACGATCAATCAATCTGTGGTCCTGCGGCTCTAGCGGAAGGAAATATAATCAAAGTAGCTTGGAGAGTAGGAAGACTTATTTATATAGATAGAATACATTGGATATACAGAATATACAAAGCTAAAGCTACCATAAAAGTAATTTAAAAAATTGAATTTGATATTTTGCTTTCTTGTAGAATACCTTTTTTGTTTATTTTTATATACATTAAAATAATAATAATAATAAATAAAAACAAAGCCTATGGCTGTATTATCTACTTTGAATGATTGTTAATAAATTAAAAGACATGCATTACTTGACATTTTTATAGATTGTAGTAAGTAAATTATTAACTAAATCTTTATTTAATATTGAAAACGGTTCAATAATGGAGCTCCACTATTTTTGAACCGCTTTCTCGCCTTCAGTCGAACGGTTTTCAGATTTGATTTTCGAAAGGAGAAAAATTGTTTCTTTAAAATTACAATGGAAATAGAGTAAGCAATATTGAAGAAAATCAGCTTTATGTATGAAAATATTGAATTTTTCATGCTGAAAATTCAATTATTTCTGTTCGGCTCGATTCAAGCAGTTCAAATATATGGCCACTAACTGAAGCCTAGTCGGCGTATAGACGGTACTGGGGCCCTATTTTTGAAAGCACTCGTATCCCCGCGATCGCTCGCGCGCGTTAGGTCGGTATCTCTCACACTCGTGGTAAAGTGCTAGAGATAGAAAAGACAAGCATTAGAAGGCGAGCGCTTGCGTGGATGCGAGCGGTTCAAAAACAGGGTCTCTCCGTTTACGAGGTTACGTACAACGTGCGTGCAGTGAATGACGGTGACGGGAATGTGCCGGTAATTTTCCGTTGAGTTATAATGTGCGATAGCCCTTAGTTGGAAAAAAATGTTTCGTGGGTCTCCTTGACGTAGGATAACCTACGTCACCATCATACTCAATTCATTTCAATTCGTTTATTGCGTTTCCATGTGTCAGTAAATACAAGGCCTTAAGTATATAGTATATGCTATACTTTTCCTCCTCCTGCCCTCGCGTCGTGAGCCATTGGCTCTCACATTTAGCTCAGCGATATCAAATATTTGGCTCGGTACTTCTTTCACGGCATCATCCACTGACAGCGCTCACAGTGACAGATAGACAACCAGCGGCGCTAACATCGCGGAGTTCCCTTTCTTTTCTTTTTTTATGGTCTGTGGTGGTGGTGCCGCGGCGCTTGAGCATTTTATTTTATTTATGTACAATTATTGTAATGTTTAATATTAAGACATTCATGAGCCTTTGGAAAAAAACCTAAACTGAATAAACATGATTTGATTTGATTTGATTTCCTGATATCGGAATTTCACATTTACGTGTATCTCGCAGATATTAATTACTACAACACTGTCTAAACCTACCCTGACACCGGCAGGCTTAGGTGATGCCGGAGGTTCCGTGGAAGGTCCAGGAAACAATGGGCTGAGCCGGATGCGAGCCACGGCCTGAGGTAGCTTAAGAACAGTTAAAGTGAAGGACTGGCATAAGCCAGAATAGATTCTAAGATAGTAATGATGATTAACTACAACATTTTAATTCAGATAGAAATGGTACGTATAGTCAGAACTTCATTATTTCTTGCGGTTGATACAAATATTACCCTTTTTTGGAATTGTAAGTATTTGCCGTACTTCTACAAAAGTATCTATCAATATTTCAAAATGTGATAAGATTACTATTAGATTATTCAGTACGGGGCCGACAAATAATTCCAACTTACAATCAGATTAACCCGAGACATGGTGGATTGGTCAAAATAACCACGCTTATTTTAGATTACCTATAGTTTAGAAACTATAATAGCAACATCGCTGTTATTCTCAGTAGCTGGAGTTGACACGGACTCAGACGAGGGCCGCTCACGCTATAAACAATACGATCTAAAAATTTAAAAACTGCCATTTTGACCCCTCTCTGTAGTTTATGTACCAATGTTCTCCCGTTGTAATTTTCATTACATTTCCTATGTAATTTGTATTTTGCAAATTTATTTAAAATTTTATTATTTATTTTACAATATAAAATATTAGAGTCTATTAATACATCATTATTAATAGTTTCTAATATTGTATATTCAAAATTCCAGTATGTATACTTTTAAGTTTTAAATCAAATTAGGCTAGGTAAAGAAAACTACCTTGATTATTGTCAGTGCTTTTATAGAACCTTTATTACAGTGATTAAAAATATTACAGATTTTAACAAAACTTTGTAATATCCTTCTAAAAATAATTATAATCCCTTTTTAAAAAACGTAGATATCCTAGGTTAAATATAGGGTCTACATGACCGCTCCCCCACGTCCGTGTAACCCCCTCGATGGTTTAGATGGTTGGATGGTTTGGATGGTTGGGGGTATTTTCTACCCCCTTTCGGCGGCTTTCGATTGTGGTGCACTTTTAACCTGGCGTCTCTATTGTGGAAAATCAGTACAAGGACCGTATGGTGGGTCAATATAACCCGGATTTTGAAAATGGTTTCATCATCATCTCGGCGCTATGTCCCGGTTGCGCTCTCGCGCGGCACGCGAGGGTCCAGGGTCCGCCTTCCTTTTCTTACTAGCCCACTTTGCTCGGTCATCAGCATCCTTAGTGGTGAGCTTGTTGGCACGCATGTCATTCTTGAGGACGTCTAGCCATCGCCTAGCGGGGGTGGCATGGCCAGACATTTGTTCCCACTCCATGAGAGTTCTAAGGGCAAATACAGGGTCCATGGTCCCACAACCCGGCCGAAACCCATACTGACATTCCGAGATTGTACACTCCCGTCGGATCCGTGCGTCAACAATGCGTTGGAAGAGCTTCATGGTGTGAGACATCACCTTTATACCGCGGTAGTTAGTGCACTCCCGCACTGAGCATTTACCCTTGTAGACTGGAGTAATTATACTCAGCCTCCATTGGTTGGGTATCTTCCCGGTAAGGAGGATGCGGTTATAAAGGTTTAATTCTTTTTTAAATTAAATTTTGAAAATGGTTTAATTCTTACTATTTCAATTAATTTTTGAGAATGATAAATTAAATCAGTTTAAGTGATGTTCAAGTTACTATATTTTGTTGAAAATCAATAAAAAACCATACAATATTAGGAACATGTTATTAATTTACGAAAGCTCTATAAAATCTATAACAAAATATTTATCCTCTGTAATCTTAATAATTAATA
Organism: Blastobasis adustella; assembly: GCA_907269095.1. Taxonomy (NCBI): domain Eukaryota; kingdom Metazoa; phylum Arthropoda; class Insecta; order Lepidoptera; family Blastobasidae; genus Blastobasis; species Blastobasis adustella. The sequence continues at coordinate 4,511,007 of OU026138.1, forward strand.
AACAAAATTATAACTTTTTAAATTTTTTTTAAAATGTTTGGTATTCCTATTGTGAGGTCTTTATGAAACTTTATGGTAAATTTAACGGAAATTGTAAAACTAATCACAATCAGCATATACATTTGCATATCCACCGTAGTAAGAAATTATGTAGTCTTGACAGACAACTTCTTACAATTTAGACAGGATATATTTGGCACCATTTTTGAACTCCGTGAATTTCAGTAGGTGACTTCTCAGAAGGTTCTCCAGTAAATTATCTTATTGTCTTGCGCATCTCTCTAGGCAAACGAAAGATATATTTGCAGGCGTCTAAGTGATCGTTTAGAATTATCTTCTAAGCCGAGTAAACCAGTAAAAATACAGTCTTTTTGTCTTTTATTTTTTCGAACAGTACCCACACTTGTCAAATTATGGTCCTTGAGAAGGAGTAGCATTAGCTCGTGACTAGTAAACCAATTATCAAATAAATAAATGCATAAAGTAATTGGCACAAAAAGGTTACTTCGAATGTATGGTTAGGTCATATTTACCGCTTGTAACTCCTTGTACAGGCGCGCATCGTCTGAGCTGATACTAGAATCGAAAGAGGACGGGTAATAACTGCAGCTACTGAAAAGCACGGCAACTTCAAATTATTACTTAAAATAATAAGCGCGTTTAAAAATGTGGCGGGTCATTATGACCCAACCTGAAAGATTAACCCGGGTTAACAATAATAACAGTAAATAATAAAAAATATCCTTTACTTTGATGAAACTACGCTGGGAATCAGTCTCGGCATAGTTTCATTCAAAATATGGTATTGTTTTCATATAACCTATGTACCACTAATATTTTAAATATGAAGGTAAAATCTTTACATTTAAAAATGGATAAAAATGTGTAGCAGCTACGAAATATCCCGTAGCTGTACCTAACAGCATGTTTGTACCAACATTTTTTTCTCATTCTTTCTCACAAAATGTCAACCCGTTTCACATTGCGTATTTATTTTTTCAGGTGAAGCCCGGGAAGAAAGATAAAGTAATTATTGCAGACGTTTTTCCATAATTACTCGTAGGCTGAAGTTCAGTTGTGAGTTGTGAAACATCACAGCTCATTTTTCTTTCCAATTAAATAAATAATAATTAATGCTCAAAATTAGAAATACGCAAATTTTAGTCAAAACTGTTAGTCGTTTATAGTTTCTTCTACGCATGCACATCTTATAAAGTAGACATTTGGACCGCAGACCAATTTTTAAGTGGGTAAGATGTCACTTTGAGTTCTTGGGCGACCGTATATATCAGTGTGTAGGTATTGTCAGCTGGCTATACCAGTAATTATTTACGAAACAGAGATGTTTATTATGAGCCTCATTAGAAAGCTCACAAGTGTGTGGTGAAAAGAGCCAAGCTCGGTGTTTCCCTACGTGTCAGGATTCCGTACCAGGACTAATGAATGAATGAATGAATGAAATTTTTTATTTCAAGTACCAGTACTCATATTCGGTTAGTATTAACTTAAAATTAGGTTAGTAACAAATTCATTATAATGTTTTAAATATTTATACATATATCAACTGTCATAAATATTTTATATTTAAAAATGTCATAAAACAAAAATTAAATGTCATAAATCATAAATTAAATAACAACTTGCTGCCAACCATGTTTGATGACGTGAACCATACAACTCTCATTTATGTATTGGCAGTTTAATCGACCTGCTAACATAGCCAGGACGCTGTTGGAGCTGGCCCTCACTCTTCGTACCAGTGAAGCGGCCCGTTTGCGAATCGTCGCATAAAAACAGTCGACGCTTGCCTCCGCAAACATTTGTGACGCGCTGCAGAAGCAGGGCAGCCCCAACAGCACCCTGAATACGTTATTATATTGGACTCGAAGAGCGCTGTACGATTTTTGAGTATAGCTTGCCCATAGCGTGCCTGTATAAAAGCTGGTACAGAAGGCTCTAAACAGCGTAATCTTTACTTCCTTTGAGCAACGCGAAAACCTATAGGCAAGCATGTTCGCCCTTACCGACAACGCTCTTCGCTCTCTTTCGATGTCGCCATCGTCCTTGAGGTCCGTAGTTAGCACATGTCCAAGATATTTAAACTGATGCACACGCCTTAATGGCGTGCCATCTTGCCTAATCAGAGGCATGTTCTGCACTTGTCTACCACGGGCCTCAAACACCATGACTTCACTCTTCTTGACATTATAACGCAGTTCATGGCTCTTAGCATATGTCTCACATGTGGTTATCAATTTCCTGAGTCCGCAGACCGACGCGCTCAGCAGGACCATGTCGTCAGCGTAACTAATATTATTTACACAAATTCCATCAATGTAGCATCCGACATGCTCACTGCTGAGTGCGCCGATTAGCTTGTTCATGTACAAGTTAAAGAGTGATGGGGAAGTAAGGCCCCCTTGCCTTACCCCGCACTCCATCACGTACGGCTCCGAGAGCGCGTCGTCCCATCTAACGCAGTTGACCTGGCTTTCATACCAATATTTGAAAATGTTTATTATTTCTTTAGGAAGCTTAATTTCCTCACGTTTACTCCATAATCGGTCATACGAAACCAGGTCAAATGCCCTGGACAAATCGAGAAAAGCAGCATACACAGGAGTTTTGCGATCGGTATAGTATCTGACAGCACTCTTAAGACACAATACTGCACTTTCAGTGGATAATTCAGGTCTGAAACCGAATTGATTATCGTGCAAGCATATATATCTATTGAGATGTATATTAAGAATGCTGTCAAACACCTTAGCTATAACTGTCGCTAAAGAAATTGGCCTGTAGTTACCCTTGTCAGATAGATCCCCCGTTTTATTATTAACCACAGGTACCACAATCGTTTCCATTAATGCCTGGGGCAGGTACGAATGACTAAGACACAGTGAATATGACATCGCAAGGACTCTACAAACATGAGGTCCGGCAAATTGAAGATGCTCGATACTGAGACCATCATTACCAGGAGATTTTCCCCTGCCTATCCCTTTTATAGCTTTTGCCACGTCCTTGGCGGTAAAGATGGTCCCCATCTTCTCCCTGGACATCCCAGTATCGAGCACCGACGCTGCAGGCCCTAGTGGAGATTTCACCATAAATATATCCCTAAATATATTTGCAATGCCCCCGCGATCGCTCTCTCCACCTACACTCACGGGATGGCCAGGCCTAGCGTTCAACTTACTGGTTTGTTTCCAGAAAGCAGCTAGTATGTCCATTTTAAGTTGATTTTGGTGGTCTTGACACAATTTTAAACGAGACTTAAATATCTTTCTACTTTCGCGCATTTCTTTATACACCCGACCACTCATGGGCTTGCCGTGTAGCTGCCAAAGCTGAAATCCGAGCCTGGCCACCCCATGAGCGTCCCTCACATGCCTATTCCAACCTACCACCCGGCTTCTCCTTGTGCATGCTTTATTCTCCCGCTTCCGACCCACTACGGACGCCTCTCGTAATGCCGACACAATATCGTGGTATAACTTGTCAATAACAGGTATGTGGCAAGGATTATTACAATAAAAATCAGCGCAATCTCTAAAATCCTCGGGAAAATCAATTCGCTTAAGTCTATCGTTACTTTGGCTACTAGGTATATAATAAGATTTCATGTTTATTTCTTTCTCCCCATATCACATTACTGTGTACAACATTTTTACTACTTAATTTCGGTGTTAATAATTTTAAATTACATTTAATAACAAGAGGAAAGTGGTCTGACCACAATACATCATATTTTATAACAATATTTAATACAGATTTCTCTGCTGCTCGGATGACTACACAATGGTCTAACCACCGCTTTGACCCATGCGACTCACTTATGAAAGTGTAGGTATCTGATGAAATGCCGAGCCTATCCACATCAACACACGACCATTTTTGTTCCTTACAAAAGGTTATAAGTTCGTTAAAAAACAATTCATTAGGATGAGCATTAAAATCTCCTAAGAGATAAACTGATTCTGTGCCGTAGTCACTTACAATCGCACTCACCGTCGCCATACAGTCCGTGAAGTCAGATAGATGATCTCTGGAGTCCGTGGGCATGTAAATGCTCATCACGAGAATAGGCGTTTCTCTTGTAGTAATCTCAATCGCGCAAAGCCGAGAATTTCCGCAGGGCACTATAGATACATTGGGAAATACACTTTTCTTCCATAGTAAAGCTAGTCCACCATGGGGCCTGCCTCTCAGCATTCTCGCCGTCACGTCCACTGCAGACTTTCCCGTGTAGCTAAAGTCGCTGTCGATACTACTCACGTACGTTATGTCGTCTGGTAATAACCACGTTTCCTGAAGAGCGATTATGTCTGAGCTCCTACATAACTTTCTAGCACCTTCCACTGATCGCTTTACATTTTTACAATTAAAACTGCTAAATGTATAAGATGTACTAAGGTCACCGGTATAGATTTTAAAGCACAAAACTGAAGTGGCAATTTGTAGGCCACGTAGGGCGCAGAACAGACGGCCTACGGGGCGGAAAGGTTATCGAGTGGCGAATATGTATCGGCAAGAGTGGTGACCACATATCAACAATAGCAGCGTAGGACGTGTCTCCCCACGAGATGGACGATCGGAGAGCCAATGGAACAAGTTACACAAAGGCGATTATTATATGCTCAGAGTAGACCAAAAGAAAGTAATGAAATAGAAGTTAAGTAAAAAGAAGTTTCATTTGCGACTTGCAATTGATTAATGAAACATTATTATTTAATTAATTTAAGATAATTGGAATGTCTCCTATGAATGGGCCCTTCGAGTGGGGTGGGGCCCACTCGAAGGGCCCACATTAGCAAACGGCAGAATGTAGTTGCGTCCAGCGCCTAACATGGGAGAGTCCCACCTGCTCATCAACATGTTCATGTGCCATTCAGGCTATCGTTAGGCCGCTGCATTAGCGATGCATACATTGCAAACTGCTTGCGGATGACAGAAAAAAACAACCGACTAACCGTTTCCGAGTTCATCATCATAATGTGTTTTATAATTTATTTCAGAAAGGGGGCAAAAAATCAAATGTAATTATTATTTTTATTTTCTAATTAATTAGGTACTACAGGGAGGATTGCTCTAAAACATTTTAAATTGTTTTCTAACGGAATAAAAGGCACGGCCTCGTTACAATAAATAAATTATGTTACACTTTCTGGACCCAACCGCCCGTACCCCTAGTGGTACCGAACGTATTTCTATATCTCCGCGGTACCATCTTTGTGCTGTGATCCAACATGAATGGTATAAATATTTATGGTGCTATGTTAATGTCTGACCTACAATCTCGAGTGAAAATTAAACACTGAAAAAAATAAGTTACGGAATGTAAGCTAGGTAAACTTAATTTATTTAATTTGCGAGATAGCTTTATTTTCTTAGTAATTCTTAAATAAGTTTAACCAAAGAACTTTAGTAGGTACTCTAGGCCAGGCCTTTGACCGCCTCTCACCTGTAGACTAATTACGTAACTCTGTTGTCAACAATTCTCGGTTACTTTTGCTATTGCTATGTATGATCGATTAGAACCAAATCGGATTGTGAGGATAACTGGAAGATCCACGACACAAGGAAGAAACGTCCGACCGGATCGCGTTCTCGATATTAATACTTCGACATTTGTCAGTGGTTATTTGTAATACATTTTCGGCTTATTTGCAATTCACTTATTTACAACCCTCCAATTGTAGTAGTAAAATTAAAGGTGATGATGAGGACTCTGTAAAGTTTAAGGAGTCCACCTGAGTGAGTGCCATCGCCTTATCTATTTCTGCCGTCAAGTAACAATGCTTGCATTGTTGTGTTCCGGTTTTAAGGATAAGGTAGCCAGCGAAATTACAGACATAAGGCATTTCATCTTAATCATCACAGTACGCACCTGCGGTTCTATATTTTTGTTGGTTACCTGCAACCTAAATGTACGAATTGTAGATATTATGGACGACAGTTACCACTTACTATCAGGTGGTAACTGTCGCAGTGGGTGCCCGTTTGTCAATAAGCAGCATAAAAAAATTAAAGAAAAAAAAATAACACTGCAACCGATATTTTTTTAATGTATGTAAATGGATTTCTACAGTCCACATTTTTGCCTATACAGGGCCTGACTGGTCTAAGACATTCTGTTTAAGCCAACCGACACTTACAGTTTGTGATATCGTTTGTCGGACACAACACGACCAAAATAGTTCACATTGTGCATTAATCATTTCAGGAAAAGAACAAGACAACAACTCCAGCTCCCCCAGAAGTAAGTAAATTTTTTTTTTATTATTTTAAATGTATTTTTTTATTGTGTCAATGATAAAATAGGTTAGTTTATTATTATTTATATAATTTCCAGCCCAAAACTGAGAGAAGCATTATTTGTATTAATTTTACATTTCCTTTCAAATGTCGAATAAAGAAAATAATCATAAATATTATTCTATCTATATGGAATGACAGGAGTACCTACAATTGAGAATTGTTGTTCTCATCATGTCCGTCTTTTTTTTGTTTAATTTTTTAATTTTCGTCTTTAATTAAAGACCATACCAGTCGTAGATTCAACGGCCTCGTGTCAATTTCTCTTCGAGCGTCACCCGAAGAGGTTCGGACTGACTGACGGACCAACGATAGCGAGGCGACAGCGAGCGTTGTACTGGATAACGCCAGGATTGTCCACCGATTTCTTTCACTTTTGTCTTGACCATCGGCCGTTTGGTTTCCTCTGCCGGGGGGTATCCTTCCTAAAATGGGTAGAGTCAAAATTTAATTTCTCATAATAATATTAAATACATTCTGAACAAAACCACAAAGTAAAAAAATTATACATATACTTACCTACTCATCAACCCCACGTAATGTGTAATAATTTTTACCCCCATGACGCCAGATTAAGTTTGACAGAACTATAGAATATATAAGAATCATGTATTTGCTTCAAATAAAAACTATTCGTCTTCTGTCTGTAGCGATCTCCATAGTTCAACTAAGGCTGCTGTCAAACTGCTGGCAAACTATGCGAGCTGCATACGCCAGTTGGCAAGATATCAGCATGACAGTGACAGTTGCCGTGGCAACTGCAAATTTCCTAGTTACGTTTGACTCCTGGTATTTATTTCTACTAGCAGAGACTACAAACGCGGGCTTAAAATCAGCAATTGTCAAGCAACTACAAAATTTAATATGTTTATATTTCCATAAGTATTGGTGCCAATTTATCGGGGAGTCATTGCCAAAATCGCTATAATTTTGCGGAAGAAGAATCATCATAAAGTGAAATTGTTATTAAGTTAATATTTTGTGCTCTATTTTTTTAGTCTGTAAGTAAATTTAATATTTAAAGATTCATTTAATTTCTATGTGACATTAAGTTCAGCGCCCCCAGCCCTATCTGTAAGGGACGAAACTTAACGCCAGAGCTTCGCCATTGCTCACCGCATCGCCAGACTGACTACGCCTCATACGTCAGCTTCAGCGTTTCTCGCTTTGATATCGACCTCCAGTCTTCGGGGGGAGTACTGTAGCGACATCTATCGCTCCAATAGGGAAACTAAACGATACTTACATTACGAGTATGCAAACACAAGGTTGGCAAGCATCAGCACATAGATGGCGCTGACCGTCCTACATCGCGCTAACGAAATATGCCAACTCCGCGGCATATATACAACTTCCGACGATCCAATGTCGGTCCCTTGGTCCCCTGATCACAACACCCGGCCAGGTGGGTAATTACCCTTTTCCACCTTCTCCATCTTTGCTTGCCAGCATTGGTGGCTGCCTTATCCCTTCACCACCAAAGGTGCATGCATTTTTTGATCAAAATTAGGGACTCGGAATATTCCACTGCAGCGAAAACGCTTGATAGTTGGTTGGAAGCCGAGCTCCCGATTAATTCCTTTTAGGGACCTTAAAGTAGGCAAGTGATTGGGTTTAATTTTAATTAGTTAAGATTTGTTTTTCACGTTATGTATACTTGCCTATATTAGTTGCGATCTTTTTGAAAAAATTTAAGAATAAAAAAGGGTTAGTCAAATTAAAAGTTTACATATATTTTATATTTTAGGATGTAAGTTTACGTTATTTTGAAATATATTTTTTACATCTACTCAAACTGAAACCTGATTGTTTTCAATCCTGAAAATGTTTTCTAGTTAACAACTCACATGTCGACGACATATCGTCGTCGATACTCCTAACTAACAAAAAGCAAGTTTTTCATAATGCGAAAAAAAACTTACGTAAATACTGTGCATTTTAATTTGTTATATTAAAATAGATCATTAAGATGCTTGATGGAACCATTAGTACCAGATATAAAATGCTAAATATAAGTAAAAACAAGTAAGGATGGAGTTCGCAATTTCTTTTATTTCCAATATGACAAGTTTACAAAAAGGAAACCAGAGCCCGTGGGTCGTAATACATCCACACATAATAATATTTCTCTAATCTAACCTGAAACGTAACCAGAGGTCGGAGAATGATGAATCGGAGTCGCCATTTCGCTACGACGATGTAACGTTGTACGTCGCTATCGTTCACCGCCATCTAGTTGGGAGTGGGCGAACTAGTTCGAACACCGTTTGGGACGTTCCCCAGCCCGTTGTACAACTTTCATTTTACAATTTAGCAAAAGTAAAGAGTAAACCTTTTGTAAAACGTTGTTATATTACTTTTCGTGTTTATCTGGCCAACTTATTCAGGAGTCTGCCAAAATTGCTATAGTTTAGCGGAGGCCAAATTATAAAAAGAAGAATAACTATAAAGTAATATGTAAATGTAACAGACGTACTCCACAACAATGCAATACGACCTATAAAATAGTGCTACTACAACCCGACGAAACCCCTGATATCCAAGACACAGGTCTCAGACCTACTTTGGTTTCAGAAGTTTCAATGTATTTGACCTCAGTACTCTGTGTATTCTCTGTGCTATCTGTATACCTATTACATACATCATCATCATCATCATATCAGCCAGAAGACGCCCACTGCTGGGCATAGGCCTCCCCCAGTGAGCTGGTACCTGCGATCCTTACCAGGTCGTCAGTCCACCTTGTGGAAGGCCTACCCACGCTGCGTCTTCCGGCACGTGGCCGCCACTCGAGAACTTTACTGCCCCATCGGCCATCTGTTCTTCGAGCTATGTGCCCTGCCCACTGCCACTTCAGTCTAGCAATCTTTAGAGCTATGTCGGTGACCTTGGTTCGCTTGCGGATCTCCTCATTTCTGATTCGATCGCGCAAAGAGACTCCGAGCATAGCTCTTTCCATTGCCCTTTGGGTAACAGTGAGCTTTCTTATAAGGCCCACAGTGAGCGGCCACATTTCGGTTCCGTATGTCATCTATTACATACATTGTATTTTATTTATTTATTTTATATATTATTATATTAAAGTAAAATTATAATAAGTTTATGTTTTGTGTGCGATGATTTTAGTCAGATGTAAGTAAATTTAATATTTTTTATATTTACTTGATTTCTTAAGTCTAATAGTATGCCGGCGCTGGTGGTTTGGGTTCGATGCCCCAGGGGTCCCCAGATCACACATCTATAAGGGACAGAGGGGTCTACGTATATACATAAGTAAGACCCATAAATTTCGTGGCGAACTTACTACCTCTGTTCCTGCGTCGACACCCGCTCCCACAATCCACGATGACTCTCCAACAAAATATTTTTGGAAATGGGAGACTAATGTCAAACTTTCTATTCCAATTACAATATTCAAGTTATGGATATGTTTTTAGGAGGACCACGAAGACGTAAGTACCTACAGGCAAAAATCCGAAAACCGTAAATGTATAGTAACATAGCAAACAACTTATAAAGTATAGTTAAATTTCATACAAGTCGTACAAGAATTTCTAACTTGGTAATGTGTTACGTATAAATGTAAACGTATTACGTTCACAAAAAAGAGAATTACTCATAATGCCAAGTATGTGCTGTGTGGCAGTTATATCCATGATGTTACATCCATACGAGACCTAGGGGTCATACTCGACATTAAATTGCATCCTAATCTACATGTTGACCATATTATATCGAAAGTCTATAAGATGTATGGTTTTATCATGCGCTCCTGTAGCAAGTTCAAGCAGTATTCAACATTTATTATAAATCTCTTGTGCGATCCCAGCTTGATTATGCTGTGCCTATATGGAACCCTTTCTATAAAAAGTACATAGATGCACTCGAATTGGTACAAAAGATATTTCTGCGAAACATATATTACAAATTTTCTCATTCCCGCTTACCATTTCAAGAGCTCCTTAACAAATATACACTTACAAAACTTAAATGCAGACGTCTTCAACTCGAAGTAATGTTGTTATATGACCTGTGTCATAACAGATATGATTGTATCCAATCATGAACAAATTATGTTACAGAATCCCTGCTAGAACGCATTGTCGCAATGTACCTCAACTATTTGCTACCCCTCGATGTCGTTTTAGCGCTGGTGAACGCTCGCCGCTTTATCGTTTGGTGCAGTTGGTGTTATCACCAACTTCATTAACATAGATATTTGGAATGAGTCCTGGCATCTTTAGGGGTACGGTACTTACTAAACTAAAGAGCATTCAATAATATGTCACTTAAATTAACTATATTAAATTGCCTATAACCTCTCTCAACTTAATAATATTCTTACTTACAAACTAATAGAACACTCAAAACCTAATTTTAATGTCTGTGTTCTGGTAGTGGGGCGTGATCTGCAACTAGGCTAACTGGTTGCGGATCGCGTCCTATTGTTTTCACAGATATGTGCCATGATAATGTAAGTGTATTGTGCAGATAGCGTCAGAGGCAGCTAGGTGAGGTAGATGGGCCGGAATGATTTCAACAACTAAGATGTAAAATATCCTAACAAATTGATAAGGGCCTACTCAAAATAAATGTCACTGAGCTTGTCTGCTTCTGGCGCTGTCTGTACAAGTTCTTACCTCTATGTCTTCCTTTTGCTTTATAAATTATGATTAGTAGTTTGTTAAACAATTATATTTAATAGAAATTATCAGGTACTAAATACATTTGTATTGAAATTTCCATTACCTAATGTAACGATCCTTATGTGCCATAAGTACGTTCCAGTAGCTTAGTTATTACCTACATCACTATAGGTATGTGATTTTTAAAAGTATTCATATGCCGTGTTTAATGCGTAAGTTTGGGTTCCTAAATAAGAGCATACAACTTTAATGGCGAGTTTCATATTGGGGTGCATTGTGATCGCTTTAGCAATTTGGAAATACCATAGAACAAATAACACAAAGCATCGTTTTCGAAATGCCTTTTCGGGACTTTAACCGACACCGCTGTGCACATGTGGGCATTTCTGCCAATAGGCAGAAATAAGATTTATTAAGATGTTTTGGGGACAGCAATTAACTAGAAACGGCGAGGACTTCCTTCCTTCACAGCAGGCATATTGTTCCCTAGTCTCTATTGTAATATTTTTAGTAAAAATGGTACGCGCGTTTGTCTTTATGGCACGCGAGAGCATTTCTTTACTTTTATGACCTGCATTGTCATTAGCGTTGCGTCAATATATTTTAAATACAAAGGCGATATGGTCCCGGAAAAAACAAAGAATTCCGACGGGTGGACCTTGTCATTCATGGAGAAATTGCGTAACACGTGTTGGTCAAATGGTTGGTTTTCTCACGCTTGAGGATGCGGGTTTGAGGGGCGAAGGGAAGAAAGACGGGAACGACAGTTGGTCTAAGGTCTCGGGACTGTGTGGTTCTTCGGCGAGGGATTTTTCCTTCCAAAACGTAGTTATACTAAAGAGTGAAAGATGAAGATAGGCATAGTTTTCTGTTAGATACTGAAAATTATTTAGTTAAATTAAACCGATCACTAGTTTCCTACTAATTCTCTTTAAAGACGCTGATTAGAATAATTAAATCCGATACATCCGTAAAATTAATTCTCAACTTCTAAATAAATAAAAATAAACTATCACTTAGAGTACACATATGGGCACAGTTCTGAAATAAGAGTCTTAAGTGTTGACTTTAACTCCAATTGTATATTAACTTTTTGATTTTTACATAATTGCAGCTTTAATGTACACCCTACACCTGATTGGCCCGGTCGCGTGAATCCCGTGCGCTAATGAAAGAGATAGCGCTATATTTCTCTTTCAGCTAACCTTGCAAATACGTCCCCTTTATAGGTTTTCTTTATTTAACGTTACGAAAGTCTTGGCATAAGATTCTTAAGTGTTGACTTTAACTCCAGTTTTATATTAACTTTTTAAATTTTTACAAAATTGCAGCCTTAATGTACACCCTACACCTGATTGGCCCGGTCGCGTGAATCCTGTCGCGTGAATCGCGACATTCCATGTCACCAAAGAAAGTGATAACGATCAAAATATTCAAATACTAAACTAGGTAAATAAGTATTAAACGATACACTAGATAAAGAAAGTAATAATAACTGAGATGACAGTGAATGATAAAGGGTACAGCAATAGGCAATTTTATTATTACTGTATAGCGCATATTTGACATCAATTATGCCACAAAGTTTTTATTTACTAGGAAGGGGTTATGGATATAAGTAATTTATAAATCCATGAATAGTTTTCGTATATTTTTGTGTCTCAGAAACTTTAGGGATAAATTGTGGCCCTGATAAGGGCCTTTTATGTCACTATGGATCGTTTCAGCTCAAAGCATCAACGTTCCATGTCAGTGTCGCACGATTGCTATGCTGTTTAGGAGCTCATTAATTTCGTCAACTCCTTGACAAAATTTCGTTTGTCTTTCCTTTTTCACCACGAGCTTGTTGATTTTTCGGGTGTACTTCTTTTTTCGACGCAGCAATGTAGAATTTTTGTTGCCCCCATTTTCTTCAAGTCTTCGTGATATTCTCTTCAATTTCCTGTCATACTTTTCCAGGCGATGGTCGGTATTTCGCGAGGCACTTCGCGCGGGAGCCATGTCTGAACGAGCAATGAGATGTCGCATGCAGAGCGCATGTCTTTATGCGAGACGGCTATTGGCCTGGTCGCATGAATCCTGCAAACTAGTGAAAAAGAGAGCGCTATATACCTCTTTCAGCTAACTTAGCGAAGACGTTACCTTTATAGGTATTCTTTTTTTACATTACGAAAGTCTTGGCATAAGATTCTTAAGTGTTGACTTTTAACTCCAGTTTTATATTTACTTTTGGTTTTTACATAATTGCAGCTTTAATTTACACCCTATACCTAGTACTGAAACTGCTAAAACGAAATAAAGCAGTTTCGGGTTTTCCATCTACATTGGATAATTAAATTAAATAAATAAAACCAATACCTACTAACTTCTAAACGAGAAAATGGTAAGTAGGTCCCTATTTTAAATATTCAATGTTAGTTGGTTTTATTTATTGATTTATAATTAATTTGATTATATTATATTTATAATTCTTTGTTAATTTGTTATGCCGAACAGAACGGTGATCAAACCACAAGTTCGTTGACAAACGACATCTTCGATTTGTTTCTTTCTTTCTTATAACTAAATATAAAACGACATTCTATGTCACCAAAGAAAGTGATAACGTTAAAAATAATCAGATACTTAACTAGGTAAATAAGTATTAAACGATACACTAGGTGAAGAAAGTAATAATGACTGAGATGACAGTGGATGATAAAGGGTACAACAATAGGTAATTTTATTATTCCTGTATAGCGCATATTTGACATCAATTATGCCACAGTCTTTATTTACAAGGAAGAGGTTATGGATATAAGTAATTCATAAATCCATGAATAGTTTTCGTATATTTTGGTATCTCAGAAACTTCAGGAATAAATTGTGGCCAAGAAAAGGGCCGTTTTAACCGGATACTAGAAGACCTTCGATTTCGTCTTCGGGCTCAGAAACCTCAAATACATACTCCGGAGGCGGCGAGTAACAACTACTTGTTGGACTGGGAAGATCCAACCAGTCGTCGCTCGCTTCCAGGTCATCATCGGGATCGGAATCCCATGACCATGACATATCTGAAGAATTTAAATTGTCCACCGACCAGCTCGGCGGAGACTCCGCTACAGCCGGAGAGTAACCGGATCCGCTGGCGATGGCGGGCAGGCTAATGTCCATCGTGTCGTCGTCGAAAAAGTTCTCCATTGCTCATGCTACTCAGCGCTTTTTGAGTGTGGTTTACCCAAAGTTGGCAGGTATAGAGACATTGGCAGTAGGTGTTATAAAGAGTTTATTTAACTTCCTTGCTACACCTACCAAACCTACGGGCTAGCATGTTACACCTGACACTGAGCGCCCGTCGCTCTCGCTCTATATCCATATCATCTCTTAGGTGTTCGGTGAGAATATGGCCCAGGTACCTAAATCTCTGCACAGCCCGAACCACCAACCCGGCCTAAAGGGCGGGGTCATTAGTGTAGTGTACTGTCGTTCTCAGATTGTGATTGTGCTAATGTGCTAAGTTTTTTCTAATTGAATTATTTAATTATATAGATAATTATGCACTTAACACCTCGCTGCCTAAATATTGCTTTGTACTATGTCCACTAACCTTAGTTTCAAGATATCGACATCTAAAGTTTTGAAAAATAATTTTTGCTATCGAGAATACTAAATTGTAGTAAAATGTACACCATTGGCTAGGCTGGGTTCTGGAGTAGTTATTCCATGTAAATTGCACATGGTTTTGTGTATTATATTAGTAATATTAACTTATATTTAAATCACTTTTGTACTATGAAGTCCAAAATTAGCAAACTTGTGACATTATTGTTTTGTTCTATATCCTTACTTAGTACAAAACAATATTTACATAGTATTTATTATGCTAAAAGACTGTTGGGAGAAAATCGATTGAAACACAATTTAAATGACAAGTGACAACTAGCTGTATTTATTTTATAACAATGAGTAAGATGTTCTATCGTCTGTCTATCTAAAAGTGAATAGAAGTACAATAATTATTAAAACTACCAGGGTACATGACCCAAAAGTTGGCCAATAGGACACCTTTTTTAAAGCAATATTAAAGGTTAAGATGCATGTATATTTTAATAGTAGTTTATGCAACTGTCATATAAAAGGGGGTATTAAAACATGAGTGTCTGTTTATCATACGAGGTGTAGCCGAGTATGATAATAGTTTGACACGAGTGTTTTGTTAGTGGCATCACTATAAAATAATTATGTCTTGAATATTCCGTGCTCTCCTGCAGCTAAATAAATTGTTTCATATTAAAACATCTACTACAAAAATAACAAAAAACCGCTTTATATGTTTTCAGTCAGATGAATACGAAGAGGATGAGGTATGAACAGCTAAAATTATTATTATAAACATAATAAAAAAATATTATATTGCCTCATAACCAGTTTTCCGAGGTTTGTTTTATGTGTATATCAGCGTGTACAGTAGAGGACAATGAATGATTATCAAGATGACATAAATGGTCATGTTCCTATTTTCTGACGTGTCATTTTCGGCCAAACCTATGCAATGTTTCTCGTGGTAATTCGAATAAATCAAGGCACTCTTATTCCGCAGAAACAGGCTACAGAGCATCACTAAACGTAATAAGCTCGCTTGAAAGAAGATTCTTGATGAAATACACCTATGCGTGTGCATGTGTTAAGTTTAATACAAAATATTACAAACTTGGAATAACATCTACACATGTTAGTGGAGGGCTCTGCTAACATATTTAAGAGTGATGAAACAACTCAACAGAAAAGGCCACCGCCCATTTTCTTTTGGTCTAAGGAGGTCCTATCTAAAATATCACATTGTGTTTTAATTATTTCAGAGTGAAGAAAACACCAAAAAAACTAAAAAGACTACAAAGAAGACGAAAAAAACAACTCCAGCCGTAATTATTGTTCTTTATCCACTATTAACTATTACAGGATTATACTTTTTATTACTCTTTCTGAACTCTTACATAATTTTCGTAAACATTTTTATTCCTAATAATTTTCTCCTGCCATCCATTCGTCATAGTTTTTTTATACTTGTCGATTTACATTCTACACTGCACTGAGTACTGGGAAAGTTAAGTAACCTAAAAACTCTTAGGTCCCTTTATACCTTATTTTATTGTTGATAAAAAATAGTAGTTTTTGCATCTGTCATATAAAAGGGGGTATTAAAACATGAGTGTCTGTTTATCATACGAGGTGTAGCCGAGTATGATAATAGTTTGACACGAGTGTTTTAATACCTAATTATATGCAGTTGCATACACTACTTTATCTACACTCATATTTTCATGTTAAAATTTCGTACTGAAAATTTTTTCAACTTTGCTGGAAGAAACTGCGAGTCAGTTCTATTGTATTTACGCGTCGTGGATATCAAGCGGCGGGAAATTCATTTCACTACTTTCACATTTATCTATTTATTTGCTTCAAACAAGAAAAAACATTCAAAAACACAAATTACAACAATTAAGAAAAAATATTCTGTTGAGCGGGAAAATAATTCCAAATCACAACCACAGACTATGAACTGATCACAAATATAAACAGGAATTTTGAATTTGTTGAAGACATTTGGTATTCAGCCTACATTTAGCCGTGTCCTGGCGCCCGACAAAAATTTAAAAAAGAAAAGTGTTGCATAATGATTAAAAAGTTATTTTACGATACAGCTGTAATGAAAATAGTATGGGAAATGCTGTATCGAAAAGTAATTTTTTATAATTTTATAGTCTGGCGTGAAAAAAGTGTATCTTTAAACAACTGTTTTCGAATATGTAATTGGAACATTACGCTATGAGTGTAGGTAAAATAGCTTTATAAAATTGAACGTCATTGGAAGGCATGTACTTATACATTGATTTAATATATTTTTTCTTTTCTGGAGTTATCTTTACACTATTACTCGAAATAGGTACGATTTCTGGAAACGTTAAGGGTTTGGACCTGCGTTTATTTGTACGTCTTGTATTTAATGCAATGCGCTGCAATGTCAATTTTCACACTTGTGTCCATCGTAAAATTCTCGGCATATTTAACGTGATACATTTTTCCTGCTTGAATTTCAATTAATTTTACTTTAGTGTATGGGATTTGAGAGTAACTTAAGTGTTTAGAAAGTGCATGATGATCAAAAAGCTCTGTGCTGGACACCATTATAGTAGTCATCTTATTAACGGACTTCTTCTTTAGTTTAAATAACTGTTTAACTAGCCCTAAGTGACTATAAACCTCACTGGTTTTCAAAAATCTTTCAATTTTGATATGTATGCAATCAACTGCTTGTATATTTCCATGACCTAGCTCTAAAAAATTTTGGGTGATTATTTGTATCCGACGAATTTTACGAATAAAATACTTCAGGGCAGTCGTCATTACTTGGTTCCTGTTTTGCGGCACGCATGAGTCTGACCACAAAATAATCTCCTCAACATCTGGCAAATCAAGTATTACCCTTCCTAATATTACTCGCAAAGCTGAAGCGATGCAGTTAGCGTTGCGACCTACTAAACCTTGATGCCATACAGCAGTATAAGCTTTGTTATTTAAATCACACGAGCAGTCAAGTTATAAGAAATACATTTTCTTTTATAAAAAAAATTTGACACTTCAGCACGTAGCAGTGAAAATACATTTTCAAAATCAAAGCAAACTACTGCTACTTTGTTCAAAGTTTCTTTTCTATCCTTACCTCTTTCTTTTCTTTCTAAGTGCTTGTTTTGGTTAGATTCTAAATCATCTTTTTTTATTGAATTTTTGAATTCTTCGCATGTATCACACCTATCTTTCTTTGGGCGGTGAAAGCTTAGCTTATATTGTTTATCACTTGCTATACCATAAGTTTGTGAATTGTGAATAGTTGGAATAAGTTCTCAGACATGCGACAATAGGCTCTCATAGGTAACCGACAGTTCTGTAAACTCTTTTAAAAACAAGTTGGACAATGGTGCAAAATTAATAAAATTATTCGGTGAACTAAAATGTAGTGTGAGCGTTATGGAAGTGAAAGCTAATATAAGCACTGCAATGTTGTATAGACATATCAGCAGAAATGCTACTTGTCTAATAACCTATAACACCTAATAATAATAATAAAATGTGTAGAAAGTGATATTTATAATATAAGTTACTCGCTGGCTCATTTTATATATTTTACATATAAAAACTAATATTTTTAAGTTGAAGAGATGAACCAACTCTAGATAAAGCCACAAAACTGCTTCCAACAACAATATTGTAACAAATTTATGTTATGTGGCATACTATAAAAGATTAAATTGATAGGAAAAGTTAATATTATATTTAATTTTTATCACACACACAACAGTCTTTAATGGTACACAGTTGGACTTGGGCCTCCCCCACATCAGTGGAGGGTTTTAATATAATCTCTGCACCTGACATGCCGTTGGATCTCCAGCCTCGGTCCAGACTCTAGTCTTGAGAACACACAAGAACACAAAACTGCTGTCTATTTTCTAGTCTATGAATGTCTTAGTTGGTCTGCCTCTAAGAAATTGAAGAGATTAAACAGGTTAGGGTTTTACACATAAGTCATTTAGAATTTTAACCTTAGGTATTATTTTTGGGAAATAACTATGTGATTGTATTATAATAGAAAATAGCATGGCTATTATTTTAGCTGTACTATACCTATACTATACTAATGTTAGTAATTATAGCAGGAAATAAAAAATCACATTATGAATTAGGTACATATATTTTTATTTAGAATCTAAAAAATCAGAACTGGGGACAGTTCTGATTTTTACCACTTAAACTACCACTTTCACTTTTACAAACAATTTCTAATATAGCACTAACTAATGCCAAAGTCTGACATTCACATCACTTTAGTTGCCGCTTGCATAATCAATTTGAAAAATTTTTTTTGTTTGCCGATGTTGAGATTTCCTTTTTACACATGGGGTTGTGCCTTCGATCTTCATTCAACTAGGGTAAGTGCAGTTCCTTTTCAAGTTACAGGCGTCCATTTCTAAGAATTGACTGCACCACCATGACTCTAGAGTCTAAACCTGTTGATAAATAATACCTAATAAAAGTTTACTCAGTACATTTTTTTTTTTTTTATGTTATCCGGCAGACAAACAGGCATGCGGGCCACCTGATGGAAAGTGGTCACCGCCGCCTATGGACATCAGCATCACCAGGGGTGCTACCAATGCGTTGCCCGCCTCTAAAGAAACCACTAATATACCTCTTGAACGATCCTATGTCATAGTCCAAAGGAAACACTGTGGCTGGGAGCTCATTCCACATCCGAATCGTACGAGCGAGAAACGTTCTTTCGAATCTTCGCGTGGACACCACTGGAGGGTCCACGTAATGGGGATGAGTACCCAGCCCACGGCGGGTGGTGCATTGGCGGAATTGTGCTGTGGGCACCAGATCAAATAATTCCTCAGAACACTCCCCATTTCACAGCCGGTAGAACACACACAGGGAGCCAAAGTCCCTTCGATCAGCCAATGGTTCTAACTTGCCTGTCAGTATGGTATCGTCAACAATTCGTACGGCGCGCCTCTGTATGGAATCCAAGTGATTAAGCAGGTCGGCGGTTTCCTGTCGGCATGTCCACTTAGTTGAAATTGGGTATAATATACTCCAAGATATAGATGAAACTTACCAATAATTTTGCAGTATTAATCTTTGCTGTTTCCGCTGGGTTAAAACTACTTAAAACCCAGTGGACAAACTATAAAAGCAGTTTCAACCAGTCACTGAATTCTTCATTTCGGGGATCGTCTATGATTTTGTAATTTTATTTGAACCTAAGGTACCTATATGTTATTATCAATTTAACAGGATTTAAATAAGTGCCTAGGCGTTGCTAAAATATAACCTTTGTTTGTAAATAAACAAGCTTTTTGTGACACTGATACTAATAATCAACAACACTTGTCGAGGAACTACACTGAAGTTAGCTTTTACTGTAGTTGGTGTGGTTTTACGGAACAACAAACGGGAAACGTATGTAAAACTCATGGTACCGATTTTATATTTACTATTGTGGAAACGGATTTTACGGAACGACAGTAGTTACGTAAGCCGATTTTACTGTAGTAACTCATGGTAGGGCTACTGGTAAAGATCGCAGCTACCAGCTGGATGCGGAAGGCACAGGATTGGCCTTTGTGGATATCTCTGATGCAGGCCTATGCTCAGCAGTGAGCGTCTTTCGGCTGATATGATGATTTTCCTGCAGAACCAGATATGTAAGCGGAGTCATTATGAATCAACTGGCGCGAAGATTGGACTACTTTCAGCCCCCGGAACAGGGCAGGTTTTGAGAAGGATTTGACATTAAAGACCATATACAGACGCATATACAAAGCGACATAAATACAAAGCGACGGATTATACAGGAAGGCTTTTTCCGTTGGGACCTGGTATGTCATTGTGTCCTTGCAGCGGTGCCTAGTCGAATGTCTATACACAGGAGTATTTAAGAACATCAACAAATCTGCCACGATGACTTTCCATGTACAGGACTAGCAATTAATGTCAATCCAACTGCACCGAAACACACTGCATCGCTCACAGAAACATTAATAGACGTATCTTAAACTCTTGTGTGGACAATGTGACAATACCAACGGCTATCTCTTCTCATACCTTCGGTTTGCTTGGGAACAAATTTCTAGACATTGTCATCATGGCAGAATGGTTCCAGAGCTGTTCTCAAGATGATCTTTGACAAAACCATGGTTATGTTTAATGACCTTGTCGTATCTGGACTGACCTAGATAGACAGTACAGTCCTCGACATTTTTTGTGAATAGATATAATGAACTTCGAGGAGGAGGGCAATAAGCGGATTCAGCTGGAGTGGGCAGCATTTGGGAAGCTTCGCCATATCTGTTCGTCGTAGATACCACAGAGATAGGGTATCACAGAGTTAGTTACCGTAGGAGGCACTGTTAGTCATTGTAGCAGACGAGTTTTCGATCACGATTGGGCAAAGTTGGTGTTGGAAGTTCTATGGCCAGATGTTGCGACGATCTGCGCAAAATGCCTAGCAGTGTCTGGACGCACAAAACTACGTAGTGGCGTACTTTGGGGGAAGATTATGTCTAACAGCGACTGCGATTGGCTAATGAAGAACCTGTTATTTCTATCACAATTTTGACACTTACATTAGTATATCGTAACTTTATTTTACGCTTTGGCATGAAATGGCACATTTCACTGTTTTTTAAACCTTCTGCGTAGACTTTAAGTATTTACTTCAATAATTATTTTAATGTTACGCAGGGGGTGTTTCATAACTTGTTTTACACATACATATTGTGCGTTTACTTGAGGAAGAGTAAACTGAAAATCTAAAAATTGAATTAGTTCTTTTAAACTCTGTGACCTGAACAGCACATTTCACAATTTTATTAAAAATCTTCTGCGTAGACTGTAAGTATTTTTTACATAAATCATCATTTTCATATGTTTTTTTCACATACATATTGTGCGCTTACTTGATGAAAAGTTAACTGAAAATCTTAACATATAAGTAAGTAGCAGTAGGAAAACTAAAAAGCCTACAAATAATAATTACATAACGACTTTTTCTATCAAGACTAAGGTATGTCATCATAAATAAATATAAGTACTGGCGATGATTATCGTCTTATAAATCGGTAATATAATTTTTCTTTGTTGTGTAATAAATCACTATGATATGATCCAGACATAAAAAGAATTCAGGTAGCTTTTAAATTCTTCGTGATCAGGACGGCATATTTTACAATATTTATAAAAATCTTTTGCGTAGACTGTAAGTATTTACCTCAATCATTATTTTCGTGTTACGCAGAGTTAGTTTAACTTTTTGTTTACATACTTTACGAAAAGTAAACTTAAAATTTAAATCGGTACACTAAAATGCCTTCCAAAAATATTAATATAACAACTCTTTCTGTCAAGACTAAAGTATATCATAATCAATAAATAAGTTATACTAGCGCAGGACGATTATCGCCTTATCTATCACTGTAATGTTTTTCTTTGTCCACGTTGAATATGAAATTTTAACTTGTTACTACAGCACTCTTCATGACCTGTATTGCAAATTTAACTTTTTTTTATCTTCTGCGTAGACTGTTACGGTCCTATTCATAAAAATACCTTATAGCAGGTTTAAAACGCACATTAGCTAAAACTCTCATTGGCATTATTAGGTTGTCGTTCTATATAATGAATAGCCAAAAACATAAAATCGCTATGGTTTGTCTAATATAGGACGATAATCTTGACAACTCATTAATTCTTGGGCCTTGGCGTATTTTTTTCTGCAAAACGTCATCATCATCATCTTGGCGTTAAATCCCGGTTGCGCTCGCGGGAGCGCAAAAACGTACTACGGTTAATATCGTACATCATAGACAGGTACCGCCCCTTTAGTGAAGTGCCACGAATAACGAATTACAACAGACTATCTATAATCGGTTTTCAAATAAAATTATCGAACATTTAAAATTAATATTTTGGTAATTATATTATTTTTTGTAACTAAATTCTTATTCCCAGATTAGATTTTACCCTAAAAGACCTTCCACAACAACAATTTCGAGTCGCGTGTATTCTATGGAATATGCTGACTGACCGATTAAAAATACGCAAGTGTCGAAACCATATTTGTGGAAGGGTTTGTAATGTTGTACCTATAATTAAGTTTTTACTTCATAAAAAAAATATCTTGTTTTGTATAATACATACATTTTAGCCATTGAACTCTCGATTCCAAGTTCTATGACAATGATAAACGATTAACAAATAGATTCAATACGATTTTACACTACCCCATCCCTACTGTAAACTGTGAAAATTATCATCCATAATTTGGTTAAGTAAAAAAGTATTTTGTTAAATTTAGGATGATAATATAAAAATTAAATTAAAAAAAATACTTTATTGTGCTTAAATCCGCTATCAAAATGAGTTCCAGAGAAAATTGTAGAAGTCATGCCTGTATGGATGCAACCCCTTTGCCTATCCTCTTCAGAATAAAAATCAAGAATGGAGTCACGAGCCAATCACAATCAATCACTAAGCGAATGAAATTAGGTGTTCGTGTGACGGCGGCCATGTTTGTCACTAATATAGGTTAATCAAAGGTTTATAAATGGATTTAGCCTTCTTTAAAGCCAGCATTTAAGTTATGAAGAAGTAAGCATTTTATCGCTTATTTGCGTTTAGGAATAATGCTTTTCCAGAATCGTATTTAAGTAAGCTCACCTATAAACCTCCAATAACTATGAATGAATAAGACCGTTAGTAATTACCTTAATCAATATTTTCATGTTAAGCAAACATAAATTAAACAAAATCAGAATCCCTGGTCCTTGAAGAGATGGGGTGCATGCAAGGTGTGACAACCTCCTTTGTTGTACATGACATATACTTATCAGGTATTACAACGCGCCGCCATTTTGTAGCGATAACACGTCTTTTTCCTCGACAACAATTATTTATAAATGCCGTCATGCGTTGCGAAATGTTGTAAAGACTATTTGAAAAAGTTTAAAAATTCAGGAGGAATTAACCTACGACGCATAAGTAATGATGATTCGTACTAATTTCTCATAATACGCCCAGTGATACATAGTGGTGTGGGGTACACGTACCTACGGGTTTAACGCCATAGTGTGAAATGTTAAGAGTTGTATACTCTATCTGAAAATTACAATAGTTCTTTCTGGCTTTCGAGAATTTGGTCCAAAATGAATGATTTCATTTGTTCTCTGTTTTGAACACTGTCATCGTACGTGACTAAACGCTTTGTACTCATGTTTTAATTAAAAACCAAAGTATAGAGTGCGCGAAGATAACTGCGCGCGGCCGAAAATGGAACAAAGTTTGATAGTCTAGTAAAATTGCACAGACCTGATAAAGAGTTTCTTTTGTCATTGATTTATTCGTTATGACGCGCACTCTAGTAAATTTATTCGCAAGATGTACGTTTGATAACTACCTACTCATATCTAGCCTATTACCTACACGATATTTTTCAAACATTTTGGGTATACATTTTGGTAGAGGTTGCAATACTGATACTTTGAGTTTGGATATATAATCAATACCACATGTAAGCACGACGGGAGATTTAATTCGGAAAGCGGACCCTGACATAAGCTGAGGTAAATGTTAGGAAGATGATGATGAATTTATACATAATACATGACTTTTATTTTATTGTCTACCTAGTCTACTTAAGTGATATGATGTCCGAACCCGAATCCGGAATCAGGAATCCGGAATCCGAATCCGGAAGTAGAATCCAGAATCCGAAATCTTAAGACAACACTTTTTGTTTCTCAAAGGTTGTCAAAATAACCGAATCCGCATCCGAAGCATTTTGAAGATATTATTTTACAAATTATATTTGGACCGAATAAATGTTGAAAAGCTGTTAATATCAGTCATTTTTCCATTTGTGTCAGCTTCACTAGAAATTTTGATTCGAATCAAGCTGACAGTCAGTGTGGGGAATTTGGATGAACGTACCAATGTCAATGCCAATGGACGTGATCAAGTCTAAAGTGGCAGGGTTAAGCATATTATTGTCATGTCATTTGTCAAGCGGGATGAAGGTGAGTGGCAGGCGTTGCTTATCGCAACGCATTCCAAAAAGCGTGATACAAAATGGCCCTTATAGCATATAATCATGTGTTTCCCAAAAGAAACACACACTTTGATATATCGGTGCAAAAACAATTTTGATTCTGGGGCGTCCTGGCCTTTACTTAAATTTTTATACAATATACTGACACGAGCATTGTACAACATTCATTAATAAAGAATCTTAAAATAAAGAATTACTACACGCCTTTTATCCGTAGGGATAGGCAGAGACCACATCGTTACACTTGCTAATTATAATTAAAGAATTAAAATTATGAAATAAAGAATTTTTATTTAATTATTATCGTTAAGTTGTATTGCTAACCCATAAACAGAGTAAAATGGATGAAGTGTACGGCAACCCTCAAATCACGCACACATATAAAATGGCGGCCATTTTTATGCTTCATTCATGATTTAAAAGACAGGGATTCTGTTTTTGTTTAATTTCTGTGGTTACGCAGAGCTTATTAAATAACTTTTCTTTTCACTAAAATTTACTATGAAAGCATACAAAAAATAAAATAGCTTTTAAAGTCTTCATGACCTGGACGGCAAAACTTCTGCGTAGACTTTAAATATTTATCTCAATCATTATTTTCATGTTGGGCAAAGCATATTTCATAATTTTGTTTTACATACATATGGTGCGTTTTCTTGACGAAGTGTGAACTAAAAACTAAAAACCTAAATCTAAAAATTTAAGTAGTAGTTGGTACTACGAGAAGCTTACGAAAAATAATTATATAACAATTTTTTCTGTCAAGACTAAGGTATGTCATTATAAATAAATAAGTAGTACTGGCACAAAATGATTATCATCTTGGATATCGGTTTTATATTTTCTCAAAAATAAATATTACTACAACTCTTTCTATCAAGCCATGGGTATGTCACAATAAATAAATAAATATATAATCTTTATTTCACTTAGACTTAGGTGCTAGTTACTGTGGTTGACACCTCCTGTTAGGTATTCCTACCTGTGTCAGGAGGTGTCGCATTTCGAATCTAGCAGAGTATGTTTAGCTAAAGAAAATATTAAGATTAATTATACTTTTGCTAAATTATTAATTAAATGTTTCGGCATTTAACTAATAATTTAACAAAAGTAGGGTGTAATCGTAAACGACGTTTCGGTAGGGTTTCGTCGATAAAACAAATCGAAAATGTACGTCGCGTGTAAGTCACGTCTAATATAATAAAAAGAACGTGAGTTTAGTTTGATACAAACACTGTCGAATGTTCGAATGCTGAAATGACAAATTTTAATTTATGAAAGAAATAAATAAATAAATCAAGCCATCAATAACCCTGATAGTAATTATCACATATCTTTCCTCTTTATATTATTAGTCTAGACTTATAATATTTTAATGAGAAAAAAATATTTTTGTACATCTGAATTAATGTGTGTATTTTTCTAGGGATGTCCAAGCCTATGTTAATCGCTGATAATGTAGCTTTCTACTGTGTGTAAAATCGGTTGCATAGTTTTTGGGTTTATCCATTACAAAACTAACGAATATGTAATCAACCATGTTCATAAACATGATTCATGTTCGCACATAATTTCAAAACGACTGCACGAATTTAACTAATTTTTTTCTGTTGTATTTGTAAATGTTCGAGCAAGGTTTGTCTGACAGAAAAAAACAGTTGATTCATGTACGATAAGCCAGGTATAAATTCTTCAATGTGAATCTAGGTAGGTGTTTAATATGCATTGTATTTTCAGTTTTCCCATAATTTAGCTCACTTGAGTCATATTATTAAGGTTTCAGTAGCGCATCCATTAGGTATTGGTAATAAACTTAAGTAATGCCTCTATTGCGTGTGTGAGGGAAGTCTCATTCCATATTATTTACAAATGTTTTTGCCTTGCCTTGCCTTATAACATAATGTTTTGCAAAACTTTTTAGGAACCTGTAAGTATTTACCTTAATCACGTAACATAAAAACTATTTAACACTACATTCTTTTTTCAAGTTCACCACTATATTTACCAAGTTTCCACAGTTAATTTTTACACTTTACAGATTTAAATTAGTGTATCGTAACTTTATTTTACGCTTTGGCATGAAATGGCACATATCACTGTTTTTCAGAGCTTATTTCATATCTTTATTTTACATACATGTAGTGCGTTTTCTTGACGAAGTGTAAACTGAAAACTAAAAACCTGAATCTAAATGTTTAAGTAATAGTTGGAATTGTAGGTATTAACTATTCAATATATTTTCAGTTTTGCTATAGTCTTGGTCACTTGTTGTCACAACCGTATTATTATCTACGGTTTCGTAGCGCATCAATTATTAGTAAAAAATAACATAAATCCTCTATTGCATGTGTGAGAGAAGTGTCATTCCATATTATAAACACATGATTTTGCGTTGATCTCTTATTTCACAATTTTTTGCAAAATATCTCAGGAGCCTGTAAGTATTAACCTTTATCAAATATCATATCAAAAAGCCTATTTAATACATTTCTTTTTCAAGTTCAGATAATTAAATTATATCTTTAATAAATTATGTCAAATTTGTTTTTACTTATACATGAAATGAAAAATCAAATAGATATTTAGTTGTTTAATGAATTGCATAATTTACTAGGTTTATTAGTGCCCAAATCAAAGCAAAAAAATGTCACTTACGTATAAAGATAGACAGAATCAATATTTTAAATCAATAACCTTGATAACATTTGATGGCCTCTTCTCCAAAATGTAATATTGATTTATGTCAGTTTTGCATTTAAGCGACGATATTATGTAGGACTAGCTTTTGCCCGTGACTCCATCCGCGCTCTGCTTAGATTGCGATTTTTACATTCTGGTACCGTTGCCGCTGATACCACATAAAATTTTGGTATAGATTGTAGCATCTATAAGCTACATTGCTGCCATATTTCATCATAATCTGTATAGCAGTTTTGTATGAAGGAGTAACAAACATCAAATCATCCATCCTACTTTCCATGCTATCGCATTTACAATATTTATTTATTTATTTAATTTGCCAACAGATATACATTTCTTTTTTACAATGCTCTTAACCATTAGTAAGAAGATTCATTCTTTTTCGTTTTAGTACTCATTTGCTGTAATTAGCCGTCACAGAA
Source organism: Blastobasis adustella (assembly GCA_907269095.1). Lineage (NCBI taxonomy): Eukaryota > Metazoa > Arthropoda > Insecta > Lepidoptera > Blastobasidae > Blastobasis > Blastobasis adustella. Next base: position 4,538,738 of record OU026138.1, read on the forward strand.
TAATTTTGCAAGGCACATGCTCGAGATGCTTTTAGGCATAGCACTTGCTGACTAGGTAATACTGGCGCAGGATGATTTTTGTCTTGTATACGAGTATGTTATATTTTTTGTTTGTTAAGGTTGAATATGAAATTCATATCTTATACTATTGACCAATAAATAAATCACTGTAATGTGATCCAGATACCTATAAAAATAATTCGGGTAAATTTTAAACTCTTCCTGACCTGGACGGCACATTTCACAATTTTTTTAAATTGTTCTGCGTAGACTGTAGTAAGTATTTATCTCTCTCTTTATTTTCATTTTCGGAAAAGCTGACTGTTTACATACATATTGTGCGCCTACTTGACGAAGAGTAAACTAAAATAATTATATAACAATTTTTTCTGTCAAGACTAAGGTATGTCATTATAAATAAATAAGTAGTACTGGCACAAAATGATTATCATCTTGGATATCGGTTTTATATTTTCTCAAAAATAATTATTACTACAACTCTTTCTATCAAGCCATGGGTATGTCACAATAAATAAATAAATATATAATCTTTATTTCACTTAGACTTAGGTGCTAGTTACTGTGGTTGACACCTCCTGTTAGGTATTCTTACCTGTGTCAGGAGGTGACTTCGAATCTAGTAGAGTATGTTTAGCTAAAGAAAATATTAACCTTAATTATACTTTTGCTAAATTATTAATTAAATGCTTCGGCATTTAACTAATAATTTAACAAAAGTAGGGTGTCATCGTAAACGACGTTTCGGTAGGGTTTCGTCGGGAAAACAAATCGAAAATGTACGTCGCGTGTAAGTCCCGTCTAATATAATAAAAAGAACGCGAGTTTAATTTGAAACAAACACTATCGAATATTCGAATGCTGAAATGATAAATTTTAATTTATGAAATAAATAAATAAATAAATCAAGCCATCAATAACCCTGATAGTAATTATCACATATCTTTCCTCTTTATATTATTAGTCTAGACTTATAACATTTTAATGAGAAAAAAATATTTTTGTACATCTGAATTAATGTGTGTATTTTTCTAGGGATCTCCAAGCCTATGTTAATCGCTGATAATGTAGCTTCCTACTGTGTGAAATGTGTAAAATCGGTTGCATAGTTTTTGGGTTTATCCATTACAAAACTAACGAATATGTAATCAACCATATTCATAAACATGCTCCATGTTCGCACATAATATCAAAACGACTGCACGAATTTAACTAATTTTTTTTTGTTGTATTTGTAAATGTCCGAGCAAGGTTTGTCTGACAGAAAAAAACAGTTGATTCATGTATGATAAGCCAGGTAGGTGTAGGCTAAGTAGGGTGTGGGTGTAGGGTGGGTATAGAATATGTGTAGAGTAGGATAGGGTAGAGTACAGTATGGTACGGTAGGGTTAGGATTGGAGTAGGTGTAGAGTAGGGTAGGGTAGGGAAATAGTAGGGCAACATGCGAACGAAATCATGGCAGGCAAACTATGATGAACGCGCTTGCGTGTGTGTGTGTACATCGGCTAAATTCTTCAATGTGAATCTAGGTAGGTGTTAAATATGCATTGTATTTTTAGTTTTCCCATAATTTAGCTCACTTGAGTCCTATTATTAAGGTTTCAGTAGCGCATCCATTAGGTATTGGTAATAAACTTAAGTAAAGCCTCTATTGCGTGTGTGAGGGAAGTCTCATTCCATATTATTTACAAATGTTTTTGCCTTGATCCCTTATTTCAAAATGTTTTGAAAAACTTTTTAGGAACCTGTAAGTATTTACCTTAATCACGTAACATAAAGACTAATTAACACTACATTATTCTTTCAAGTTCATCACTATACTTACCAAGTTTCCACAGTTAATTTTCACACTTTACACATTTAAATTAGTGTATCGTAACTTTATTTTACGCTTTGGCATGAAATGGCACATATTACTGTTTTTCAGAGCTTATTTCATATTTTTATTTTACATACATGTAGTGCGTTTAAACTGAGACTCCCATCCAACCTAGCATCTCAGGCCTTCAGCATCGTGGTTGGACTACATTTCCAGCCTACGTGCCGTTCCAGCGAAACCTTTGACATTGATCGGCCCAATAATCTAGCTTTTAATCCTTTCAAACCATCACACCTATACCGATCGTCTCGTCAAACCTTACTATGGTCCTACCTATCGACTCACAAGTCATGGAGAGACAATTACTTAATTAGTATTTTTGTTTATCGCGCGTGTACGTTGTGTGCCTATGTGAGGGACGCTAACGACTCAGACCAGGTTTCGATCCAAACTCAAGAATCATGTCCGTAGGAAATCGTCATTAAAGCTTTAAAAGCACAAAGGTTCTTAAACGGAACATGGGTCTAAATCGTACCAGAATTCGGCGGCAGACCTAGACGTAGACTTAGTTAGAGCGCCTAGGCCATCGATAACTCATTCTCTTAGAGTGTATTCGATGTCACATCCGAACCTGTGTCTCAGGTTAGTTTCTATTGTTTTTTATTCAGTGAGGGTGAATACTGATGATATGTAATTTGGTAACATTTATCTTTTAAATTTGTGTTTTAATCACATTTCACACTTACATTGAAATCTCTAAGAGCCCTAATAAATACTCTAACTACCACAAAAGTAATGAGAATGTAACTTACTGTTAGCTTTCTAAACTTAGAAACAAAGATAAAACCAAAACCAACCAAAATCACTGACACTACGGAAATAAAGAACTAGATAGAAAACGAAAGAGCTGAAAATAGCACAACATAACCACAAAAATAATTTAACAAATCACACGCGAGTTGTAATGAATTTTCCCGTGGAAATTTACAAACATGGGGTTACTTAGTTACGGAAATGGATAATAATGCGCCCCAGGGGTTGACTGTCTTGTTTCTACTACCCTGGTCACCTTGCTTGGATTCCTTATCTTCAAAATTCCCACAGTCCAATATTTCAAACAAACAAAAAAATTAAATATTTCAAATTTTATGAGGTCTAAGCGACTGCTCTTATAACGTTCGCACATCCATAAATTTTACAAACTGTTCCTGATAAACCGAAAATAGTCAAATGTTATAACAGCTAGGGATGTATTACACACGACGTTTTATTTATTCAACGAGTCGACTAAATTTTAAAAAACGCAAAGAAAAATACGCAAGCAAATGAATTCGATGTGGAATTCCTTTAGACCAAAAGTTATAGTGTAGGGAAGTATGAGTAAAAAATATAGTGACATTTTAGGTACTATAAACTCGACGTAATGTTTAATTAGACCGAGTATAGATTAATACCAAGGTTTAATTTCCATAAAGTAATTAAATTTGAGTCATTAAACAAGTAGATTAAAATTAAGTTCTAGACTCGTTTAATATTTGGTTGTACTTTAATTCAATTATTAATTTTGATATTTCGTTGAAACGTATCTATATATTTACATCACTATCACTTGTGGGTATTTTTTCATTGGTCCCATAACTTGTCGCCCAACATTTAAAATATTCCCGATATTCTGCCTGTCGTTCAGCTAATCAATAGCGTAAATTTATTACGTGCTTTTGGAGTAAAATATTTCTCTTAACGTCAAAGAAATTGTTTAAGTTTATTACAGAACCAAGTTTTGGTTAAGTATTTGAGAGCATTTGTTAAAAGAAATCATAATAAGCAAACACGTTTTTACCACACACTGCTCTGTGTATGATATGCCTATTCATTTCTAAGTCTATCATCTATAAACATACGATATATATACAAATTGAACGGTGACGAGCTCATGATACATAGTGATCGTTACACTACGCTATTAAAATTTTGGACTATGGATTGTGCCAAGGCTGTGTCTATTTTCTCAGAAATGTAGAGTTCACATTTGTTAAAATTTAGTTCCAAACCAATGAGGTCGAAATGGTGTATTATCATTTCTAAATCAGTTATGACAGTCTGAGCGTCCCCGGCTATGGTACCGTCGTCCAGGTACCATACGTTTAATTTTGAATTGACACTGTGGATTATCGAATTTATGGCCAAACTGAAAATCGCTGGACCTAGGGGATCACCCAGCTGACACCCCACAGCCGAAAGAATTTCATTATTTTTGTGCAATAATTTTGAAGGACAGTGATAACACTGTAGCATAAAATTATAAATCTCCGGAACGTGTAGTTTAATTTTATTCAGGAGGGTCAGGAGGGTCAGGAGGGTCCCTGTTTATCGAATTTAAAGCATTTTTAACAGTTTAAGGATAACCTCGCACAGATCGTCTTGCGTGAAGGTACGTTAGGCATGTACAGTTGCCTCGCAGCCTCCGCAGGTTCCGAAGCCAACCTGTACGGGTTCGAAAAGAGACTGGAATTTAGAACGAGTTAGCCAAACACAAATTTTGGCAGCCAATCGCCGCAGGGTGGAACCTACAGCGATCGGTCGTACGCCACCGTCTTTTTTAGTCAGGGCTATTAAATTAGCCCCGTATAGGATCGGTGTCACTTCCTGGCACACATTCCCTTCTAGCATGACATTCACCAGCCCGGTTAGGGCTGAAATGACGTGGTCGCCGGCCATGCCCACACCGTGGCTGGTGAGGTCCTTGAGGTATTGAGGGGAGATGCCATCCAAACCGGACGCCGAACCTGCCGGGAAGGTAGCGATGGCGGCAACAACATCTTCCTCTTTGGCGCGGAGACATGTTGCGATGTCAGATGGGGGGTCTACAAAAGGAGGGCAGGAAGGGCCTGGGGGGTGTTTGGATTGTAGTGCGGCGGCGGTCTCCGGTGAGTCGGGTGCAATGGTATCGTTTGAGAATAGTAGTCGAGCGGCGCCCTTTAAGTCTCCGTCTTGCACTTTCTCTTCGACTTTAGGAAATATGTTATTATTATGTCTGCTATGCGGAGGCCTTTGGGGCGCCGCTTGGGGTAATTGTGTGTGTGGAGCAGTGTTGTTTTTAATTCGCTGTGTGACGGAGATCTTATTCTCAAGTGAGGCGTGTAGTGTTTTGTATGAGAAGGTGAGGAGGTCATGCCAGGACGCGAAATTGTTGTCGCGTGTGCATATTTTGATGGATTCGACTAGAGCGGAAGCTACGCAGGATCGGGCACCACGAGGTATGCGTTTCACAATGGCTGTAGAATGTTTTAACTGACTAAGGAGTAAGTGTAAGGGGGTAGATGTGTTTGTGAGTGGTGTGTTGTTGGTCTGGGAGCCGGGGCTTTGGCTACAAGGTGGGCATGGAATGATGCGCGCGTGATGAACTCGCGATTGATAAATATGGAGTCCTTTGATGCTATTGAATGATCTTAAACATACTGCACAATGTTGCATGGGAATGGGCTCAAGGAAAAGGGGCACTTGCAGAAACTATACGTAGAAAAGAATAAAAACCCTAAAAAAAGTCACTTATATCTAAAGTATTTCCAGACCCATTTTCACTTCACATTTACAAATAATAAAATTTTCACTTCACTTTGACATATTGTTTTTACCTCTGGTGGCATATTTAGGCCAGGAAATACTTCACCGCGCGCAGACGTCTAGGCGTAGCTAAGCAACGTTTAGCTTGGCGTCATGTCAGCTCATGTAAATATTTTGATACACTGCACTGTGACATGGATATGGCGCCCCCGAAGCCACCCACAACCCTGCGCACGCACTGCCAAAGGTTTTATCAGGTAACACCGTATAAAACTGCGTAGGGAGCCATGAAACTTTCTTATAATTTTTTTTTAATATTTAGTGATATTGACAGCTTGATAACATTTAATTTAAAAAAAATGACTGTATATTGAATATATTTACAAAGAAATAATTTAGGGCGATGAAATAATATAAATAATAATTAACAATTTATTTATTATTATTTATATTTATATTTTACAGTAACCCTACCCTGTATTTCTCATTTTTTATGGAAATAAATTTTTACTTTACTTTTACTTTACTTTTTATAAAAACTTAAGCATACAATTAAATCTGAAGAAGTTACTTTTGTACATAATATGATAAATTGGTCCAAAGCAAATCAAGTTACAACAATAATTCTTATTTAAGCAAAATATAGGCAGGCATATCTTTGCAAATTATTATTAAAGTAGATTCCTATGCTAAGTAAGTAATATATTTATTACTATATTTATACTAATTTATAATTTAAAACAAATATAATTACATTAACTCATGGAATGTGGCGTCAAACCCTATTGACTAAGTACGTCTTTTATAATGGTTATCGTAGGAACACGTACTTAGGTAAATTAGTGCCACGTAATATCTGTGAGATGTAATGTTCTAGGTGCCTTCCACTTTATCAATAAAACTGATAAACCTCATCGCAGCACTCTTTTCGCAGATTTACCTAAGTACGTGTTCCTACGATAACCATTATAAAAGACGTACTTAGTCAATAGGGTTTGACGCCACATTCCATATGAGTTAATGTAATCATATTTAATTTAAATTATAAATTAGTATAAATATAGTAATAAATATATTACTTACTTAGCTTAGGAATATACTTTAATAATAATTTGCAAAGATATACCTGCCTATAGTTTGCTTAAATAAGAATTATTGTTGTAACTTGATTTACTTTGGACCAATTTATCATATTATGTACAAAAGTAACTTCTTAAGATTTAATTGTATGCTTAAGTTTTCATAAAAAGTAAAATAAAAATTTATTTCCATAAAAAATGAGAAATACAGGGTTACTGTAAAATATAAATATAAATAATAATAAAGAAATTGTTAATTATTATTTATATTATTTCATCGCGCAAAATTTTTTTTTTGTAAATATATTCAATATAGTCATTTTTTAAAAATGAAATGTTATCAAGCTGTCAATATCACTAAATACTAAAAAAAAAATATAAGAAAGTTTCATGTTGTCTTACTCGTACCCTACCCTACCCTACCCTACCCTACACCCACACCTAGGTTATACCTACTGATGACGCCTGTTGCGTCTTCGCTTGATCCCGGGATGGTTGACGTGTCGCTGTATCCCGGCGCGTACAATTGCGAGCTGTTTTGGGAGCGGGTCTAAAGCTCACTCCCGGAGTATCGACTTGCATCTAGCAAGGCCCGCTGGCTCCGCCGACAAGCGGTCAGAAGAATACCTTGGGGGTTTAAGCGGGTAGTCTGGCCACTTTGTCCCGGAAGTCCCGAATAGCTTGCTCACTTCCCCGGTAAGTGGGTACGCATAAATGCGTTTCCCCAAGCAAAACAAAAACAGGGTAGGTGTAGGGTAGGTGCAGAGAGGTATTGGGTATAAGTAGAGTAGAGTTGGGGTAACGTAGAAGTAAGATACCACGTAGACGAAGTTGCGCAGGATCGACTAGTGTTAAGTGTAGATAGTCATGAATAAAAATTAAAGTTTAGGATTTAACTAATAATTAATACACTAGAAGAATCATCTTGGCGTTAATGTCCCGGTTGTGCTCTCGAGAACGAGGGCCATCTGTGACCATGATCCAGGATTTGGCGATCAGGTAATATATTATAGGTAAAAAACTTAATTGAAGCCGCCATTACGTGTGTGAGGGAAGTGTTATTCCATATTTTATACAAACGATTTCACTTTGATCCCTTATTTGCAAAACATGGTGTTTAATATGCATTGTATTTTCAGTTTTCCCATAATTTAGCTCACTTGAGTCATATTATTAAGGTTTCAGTAGCGCATCCATTAGGTATTGGTAATAAACTTAAGTAATGCCTCTATTGCGTGTGTGAGGGAAGTCTCATTCCATATTATTTACAAATGTTTTTGCCTTGCCTTGCCTTATAACATAATGTTTTGCAAAACTTTTTAGGAACCTGTAAGTATTTACCTTAATCACGTAACATAAAAACTATTTAACACTACATTCTTTTTTCAAGTTCACCACTATATTTACCAAGTTTCCACAGTTAATTTTTACACTTTACAGATTTAAATTAGTGTATCGTAACTTTATTTTACGCTTTGGCATGAAATGGCCCATATCACTGTTTTTCAGAGCTTATTTCATATCTTTATTTTACATACATGTAGTGCGTTTTCTTGACGAAGTGTAAACTGAAAACTAAAAACCTGAATCTAAATGTTTAAGTAATAGTTGGAATTGTAGGTATTAACTATTCAATATATTTTCAGTTTTGCTATAGTCTTGGTCACTTGTTGTCACAACCGTATTATTATCTACGGTTTCGTAGCGCATCAATTATTAGTAAAAAATAACATAAATCCTCTATTGCATGTGTGAGAGAAGTGTCATTCCATATTATAAACACATGATTTTGCGTTGATCTCTTATTTCACAATTTTTTGCAAAATATCTCAGGAGCCTGTAAGTATTAACCTTTATCAAATATCATATCAAAAAGCCTATTTAATACATTTCTTTTTCAAGTTCAGATAATTAAATTATATCTTTAATAAATTATGTCAAATTTGTTTTTACTTATACATGAAATGAAAAATCAAATAGATATTTAGTTGTTTAATGAATTGCATAATTTACTAGGTTTATTAGTGCCCAAATCAAAGCAAAAAAATGTCACTTACGTATAAAGATAGACAGAATCAATATTTTAAATCAATAACCTTGATAACATTTGATGGCCTCTTCTCCAAAATGTAATATTGATTTATGTCAGTTTTGCATTTAAGCGACGATATTATGTAGGACTAGCTTTTGCCCGTGACTCCATCCGCGCTCTGCTTAGATTGCGATTTTTACATTCTGGTACCGTTGCCGCTGATACCACATAAAATTTTGGTATAGATTGTAGCATCTATAAGCTACATTGCTGCCATATTTCATCATAATCTGTATAGCAGTTTTGTATGAAGGAGTAACAAACATCAAATCATCCATCCTACTTTCCATGCTATCGCATTTACAATATTTATTTATTTATTTAATTTGCCAACAGATATACATTTCTTTTTTACAATGCTCTTAACCATTAGTAAGAAGATTCATTCTTTTTCGTTTTAGTACTCATTTGCTGTAATTAGCCGTCACAGAATAATTTTGCAAGGCACATGCTCGAGATGCTTTTAGGCATAGCACTTGCTGACTAGGTAATACTGGCGCAGGATGATTTTTGTCTTGTATACGAGTATGTTATATTTTTTGTTTGTTAAGGTTGAATATGAAATTCATATCTTATACTATTGACCAATAAATAAATCACTGTAATGTGATCCAGATACCTATAAAAATAATTCGGGTAAATTTTAAACTCTTCCTGACCTGGACGGCACATTTCACAATTTTTTTAAATTGTTCTGCGTAGACTGTAGTAAGTATTTATCTCTCTCTTTATTTTCATTTTCGGAAAAGCTGACTGTTTACATACATATTGTGCGCCTACTTGACGAAGAGTAAACTAAAATAATTATATAACAATTTTTTCTGTCAAGACTAAGGTATGTCATTATAAATAAATAAGTAGTACTGGCACAAAATGATTATCATCTTGGATATCGGTTTTATATTTTCTCAAAAATAATTATTACTACAACTCTTTCTATCAAGCCATGGGTATGTCACAATAAATAAATAAATATATAATCTTTATTTCACTTAGACTTAGGTGCTAGTTACTGTGGTTGACACCTCCTGTTAGGTATTCTTACCTGTGTCAGGAGGTGACTTCGAATCTAGTAGAGTATGTTTAGCTAAAGAAAATATTAACCTTAATTATACTTTTGCTAAATTATTAATTAAATGCTTCGGCATTTAACTAATAATTTAACAAAAGTAGGGTGTCATCGTAAACGACGTTTCGGTAGGGTTTCGTCGGGAAAACAAATCGAAAATGTACGTCGCGTGTAAGTCCCGTCTAATATAATAAAAAGAACGCGAGTTTAATTTGAAACAAACACTATCGAATATTCGAATGCTGAAATGATAAATTTTAATTTATGAAATAAATAAATAAATAAATCAAGCCATCAATAACCCTGATAGTAATTATCACATATCTTTCCTCTTTATATTATTAGTCTAGACTTATAACATTTTAATGAGAAAAAAATATTTTTGTACATCTGAATTAATGTGTGTATTTTTCTAGGGATCTCCAAGCCTATGTTAATCGCTGATAATGTAGCTTCCTACTGTGTGAAATGTGTAAAATCGGTTGCATAGTTTTTGGGTTTATCCATTACAAAACTAACGAATATGTAATCAACCATATTCATAAACATGCTCCATGTTCGCACATAATATCAAAACGACTGCACGAATTTAACTAATTTTTTTTTGTTGTATTTGTAAATGTCCGAGCAAGGTTTGTCTGACAGAAAAAAACAGTTGATTCATGTATGATAAGCCAGGTAGGTGTAGGCTAAGTAGGGTGTGGGTGTAGGGTGGGTATAGAATATGTGTAGAGTAGGATAGGGTAGAGTACAGTATGGTACGGTAGGGTTAGGATTGGAGTAGGTGTAGAGTAGGGTAGGGTAGGGAAATAGTAGGGCAACATGCGAACGAAATCATGGCAGGCAAACTATGATGAACGCGCTTGCGTGTGTGTGTGTACATCGGCTAAATTCTTCAATGTGAATCTAGGTAGGTGTTAAATATGCATTGTATTTTTAGTTTTCCCATAATTTAGCTCACTTGAGTCCTATTATTAAGGTTTCAGTAGCGCATCCATTAGGTATTGGTAATAAACTTAAGTAAAGCCTCTATTGCGTGTGTGAGGGAAGTCTCATTCCATATTATTTACAAATGTTTTTGCCTTGATCCCTTATTTCAAAATGTTTTGAAAAACTTTTTAGGAACCTGTAAGTATTTACCTTAATCACGTAACATAAAGACTAATTAACACTACATTATTCTTTCAAGTTCATCACTATACTTACCAAGTTTCCACAGTTAATTTTCACACTTTACACATTTAAATTAGTGTATCGTAACTTTATTTTACGCTTTGGCATGAAATGGCACATATTACTGTTTTTCAGAGCTTATTTCATATTTTTATTTTACATACATGTAGTGCGTTTAAACTGAGACTCCCATCCAACCTAGCATCTCAGGCCTTCAGCATCGTGGTTGGACTACATTTCCAGCCTACGTGCCGTTCCAGCGAAACCTTTGACATTGATCGGCCCAATAATCTAGCTTTTAATCCTTTCAAACCATCACACCTATACCGATCGTCTCGTCAAACCTTACTATGGTCCTACCTATCGACTCACAAGTCATGGAGAGACAATTACTTAATTAGTATTTTTGTTTATCGCGCGTGTACGTTGTGTGCCTATGTGAGGGACGCTAACGACTCAGACCAGGTTTCGATCCAAACTCAAGAATCATGTCCGTAGGAAATCGTCATTAAAGCTTTAAAAGCACAAAGGTTCTTAAACGGAACATGGGTCTAAATCGTACCAGAATTCGGCGGCAGACCTAGACGTAGACTAATCCGAACCTGTGTCTCAGGTTAGTTTCTATTGTTTTTTATTCAGTGAGGGTGAATACTGATGATATGTAATTTGGTAACATTTATCTTTTAAATTTGTGTTTTAATCACATTTCACACTTACATTGAAATCTCTAAGAGCCCTAATAAATACTCTAACTACCACAAAAGTAATGAGAATGTAACTTACTGTTAGCTTTCTAAACTTAGAAACAAAGATAAAACCAAAACCAACCAAAATCACTGACACTACGGAAATAAAGAACTAGATAGAAAACGAAAGAGCTGAAAATAGCACAACATAACCACAAAAATAATTTAACAAATCACACGCGAGTTGTAATGAATTTTCCCGTGGAAATTTACAAACATGGGGTTACTTAGTTACGGAAATGGATAATAATGCGCCCCAGGGGTTGACTGTCTTGTTTCTACTACCCTGGTCACCTTGCTTGGATTCCTTATCTTCAAAATTCCCACAGTCCAATATTTCAAACAAACAAAAAAATTAAATATTTCAAATTTTATGAGGTCTAAGCGACTGCTCTTATAACGTTCGCACATCCATAAATTTTACAAACTGTTCCTGATAAACCGAAAATAGTCAAATGTTATAACAGCTAGGGATGTATTACACACGACGTTTTATTTATTCAACGAGTCGACTAAATTTAAAAAAACGCAAAGAAAAATACGCAAGCAAATGAATTCGATGTGGAATTCCTTTAGACCAAAAGTTATAGTGTAGGGAAGTATGAGTAAAAAATATAGTGACATTTTAGGTACTATAAACTCGACGTAATGTTTAATTAGACCGAGTATAGATTAATACCAAGGTTTAATTTCCATAAAGTAATTAAATTTGAGTCATTAAACAAGTAGATTAAAATTAAGTTCTAGACTCGTTTAATATTTGGTTGTACTTTAATTCAATTATTAATTTTGATATTTCGTTGAAACGTATCTATATATTTACATCACTATCACTTGTGGGTATTTTTTCATTGGTCCCATAACTTGTCGCCCAACATTTAAAATATTCCCGATATTCTGCCTGTCGTTCAGCTAATCAATAGCGTAAATTTATTACGTGCTTTTGGAGTAAAATATTTCTCTTAACGTCAAAGAAATTGTTTAAGTTTATTACAGAACCAAGTTTTGGTTAAGTATTTGAGAGCATTTGTTAAAAGAAATCATAATAAGCAAACACGTTTTTACCACACACTGCTCTGTGTATGATATGCCTATTCATTTCTAAGTCTATCATCTATAAACATACGATATATATACAAATTGAACGGTGACGAGCTCATGATACATAGTGATCGTTACACTACGCTATTAAAATTTTGGACTATGGATTGTGCCAAGGCTGTGTCTATTTTCTCAGAAATGTAGAGTTCACATTTGTTAAAATTTAGTTCCAAACCAATGAGGTCGAAATGGTGTATTATCATTTCTAAATCAGTTATGACAGTCTGAGCGTCCCCGGCTATGGTACCGTCGTCCAGGTACCATACGTTTAATTTTGAATTGACACTGTGGATTATCGAATTTATGGCCAAACTGAAAATCGCTGGACCTAGGGGATCACCCAGCTGACACCCCACAGCCGAAAGAATTTCATTATTTTTGTGCAATAATTTTGAAGGACAGTGATAACACTGTAGCATAAAATTATAAATCTCCGGAACGTGTAGTTTAATTTTATTCAGGAGGGTCAGGAGGGTCAGGAGGGTCCCTGTTTATCGAATTAAAAGCATTTTTAACAGTTTAAGGATAACCTCGCACAGATCGTCTTGCGTGAAGGTACGTTAGGCATGTACAGTTGCCTCGCAGCCTCCGCAGGTTCCGAAGCCAACCTGTACGGGTTCGAAAAGAGACTGGAATTTAGAACGAGTTAGCCAAACACAAATTTTGGCAGCCAATCGCCGCAGGGTGGAACCTACAGCGATCGGTCGTACGCCACCGTCTTTTTTAGTCAGGGCTATTAAATTAGCCCCGTATAGGATCGGTGTCACTTCCTGGCACACATTCCCTTCTAGCATGACATTCACCAGCCCGGTTAGGGCTGAAATGACGTGGTCGCCGGCCATGCCCACACCGTGGCTGGTGAGGTCCTTGAGGTATTGAGGGGAGATGCCATCCAAACCGGACGCCGAACCTGCCGGGAAGGTAGCGATGGCGGCAACAACATCTTCCTCTTTGGCGCGGAGACATGTTGCGATGTCAGATGGGGGGTCTACAAAAGGAGGGCAGGAAGGGCCTGGGGGGTGTTTGGATTGTAGTGCGGCGGCGGTCTCCGGTGAGTCGGGTGCAATGGTATCGTTTGAGAATAGTAGTCGAGCGGCGCCCTTTAAGTCTCCGTCTTGCACTTTCTCTTCGACTTTAGGAAATATGTTATTATTATGTCTGCTATGCGGAGGCCTTTGGGGCGCCGCTTGGGGTAATTGTGTGTGTGGAGCAGTGTTGTTTTTAATTCGCTGTGTGACGGAGATCTTATTCTCAAGTGAGGCGTGTAGTGTTTTGTATGAGAAGGTGAGGAGGTCATGCCAGGACGCGAAATTGTTGTCGCGTGTGCATATTTTGATGGATTCGACTAGAGCGGAAGCTACGCAGGATCGGGCACCACGAGGTATGCGTTTCACAATGGCTGTAGAATGTTTTAACTGACTAAGGAGTAAGTGTAAGGGGGTAGATGTGTTTGTGAGTGGTGTGTTGTTGGTCTGGGAGCCGGGGCTTTGGCTACAAGGTGGGCATGGAATGATGCGCGCGTGATGAACTCGCGATTGATAAATATGGAGTCCTTTGATGCTATTGAATGATCTTAAACATACTGCACAATGTTGCATGGGAATGGGCTCAAGGAAAAGGGGCACTTGCAGAAACTATACGTAGAAAAGAATAAAAACCCTAAAAAAAGTCACTTATATCTAAAGTATTTCCAGACCCATTTTCACTTCACATTTACAAATAATAAAATTTTCACTTCACTTTGACATATTGTTTTTACCTCTGGTGGCATATTTAGGCCAGGAAATACTTCAGCGCGCGCAGACGTCTAGGCGTAGCTAAGCAACGTTTAGCTTGGCGTCATGTCAGCTCATGTAAATATTTTGATACACTGCACTGTGACATGGATATGGCGCCCCCGAAGCCACCCACAACCCTGCGCACGCACTGCCAAAGGTTTTATCAGGTAACACCGTATAAAACTGCGTAGGGAGCCATGAAACTTTCTTATAATTTTTTTTTAATATTTAGTGATATTGACAGCTTGATAACATTTAATTTAAAAAAAATGACTGTATATTGAATATATTTACAAAAAAATAATTTAGGGCGATGAAATAATATAAATAATAATTAACAATTTATTTATTATTATTTATATTTATATTTTGCAGTAACCCTACCCTGTATTTCTCATTTTTTATGGAAATAAATTTTTACTTTACTTTTACTTTACTTTTTATAAAAACTTAAGCATACAATTAAATCTGAAGAAGTTACTTTTGTACATAATATGATAAATTGGTCCAAAGCAAATCAAGTTACAACAATAATTCTTATTTAAGCAAAATATAGGCAGGCATATCTTTGCAAATTATTATTAAAGTAGATTCCTATGCTAAGTAAGTAATATATTTATTACTATATTTATACTAATTTATAATTTAAAACAAATATAATTACATTAACTCATGGAATGTGGCGTCAAACCCTATTGACTAAGTACGTCTTTTATAATGGTTATCGTAGGAACACGTACTTAGGTAAATTAGTGCCACGTAATATCTGTGAGATGTAATGTTCTAGGTGCCTTCCACTTTATCAATAAAACTGATAAACCTCATCGCAGCACTCTTTTCGCAGATTTACCTAAGTACGTGTTCCTACGATAACCATTATAAAAGACGTACTTAGTCAATAGGGTTTGACGCCACATTCCATATGAGTTAATGTAATCATATTTAATTTAAATTATAAATTAGTATAAATATAGTAATAAATATATTACTTACTTAGCTTAGGAATATACTTTAATAATAATTTGCAAAGATATACCTGCCTATAGTTTGCTTAAATAAGAATTATTGTTGTAACTTGATTTACTTTGGACCAATTTATCATATTATGTACAAAAGTAACTTCTTAAGATTTAATTGTATGCTTAAGTTTTCATAAAAAGTAAAATAAAAATTTATTTCCATAAAAAATGAGAAATACAGGGTTACTGTAAAATATAAATATAAATAATAATAAATAAATTGTTAATTATTATTTATATTATTTCATCGCGCAAAATTTTTTTTTTGTAAATATATTCAATATAGTCATTTTTTAAAAATGAAATGTTATCAAGCTGTCAATATCACTAAATACTAAAAAAAAAATATAAGAAAGTTTCATGTTGTCTTACTCGTACCCTACCCTACCCTACCCTACCCTACACCCACACCTAGGTTATACCTACTGATGACGCCTGTTGCGTCTTCGCTTGATCCCGGGATGGTTGACGTGTCGCTGTATCCCGGCGCGTACAATTGCGAGCTGTTTTGGGAGCGGGTCTAAAGCTCACTCCCGGAGTATCGACTTGCATCTAGCAAGGCCCGCTGGCTCCGCCGACAAGCGGTCAGAAGAATACCTTGGGGGTTTAAGCGGGTAGTCTGGCCACTTTGTCCCGGAAGTCCCGAATAGCTTGCTCACTTCCCCGGTAAGTGGGTACGCATAAATGCGTTTCCCCAAGCAAAACAAAAACAGGGTAGGTGTAGGGTAGGTGCAGAGAGGTATTGGGTATAAGTAGAGTAGAGTTGGGGTAACGTAGAAGTAAGATACCACGTAGACGAAGTTGCGCAGGATCGACTAGTGTTAAGTGTAGATAGTCATGAATA
Source organism: Blastobasis adustella (assembly GCA_907269095.1). Classification (NCBI taxonomy): domain Eukaryota; kingdom Metazoa; phylum Arthropoda; class Insecta; order Lepidoptera; family Blastobasidae; genus Blastobasis; species Blastobasis adustella. The sequence continues at coordinate 4,555,040 of OU026138.1, forward strand.
AAAATTAAAGTTTAGGATTTAACTAATAATTAATACACTAGAAGAATCATCTTGGCGTTAATGTCCCGGTTGTGCTCTCGAGAACGAGGGCCATCTGTGACCATGATCCAGGATTTGGCGATCAGGTAATATATTATAGGTAAAAAACTTAATTGAAGCCGCCATTACGTGTGTGAGGGAAGTGTTATTCCATATTTTATACAAACGATTTCACTTTGATCCCTTATTTGCAAAACATCTCAGGAGACTGTAAGTATTTACCTTAACAGAGTCTATGGAATATAATAATTATTATTTAATTATAAGTACTAATTAATAATAGAATAATAATAAGTATAATTATTATTTTTAAGTAAACCACTAATATCTACCGAGTTGCCACTGAAAGTTTATAATGGCAAAGCCCAGTGTGAAGATCATTACAAAACTATTAAAAATTTAATTCAGCACTGAAGTATTTTAACTTGCGTCATGCCTCAGGGGCGAATTCCAGTAGCGTGGAACTGGAGAATTGTAATCCTTTAAAAGGGTAATAGAAACGTACCGGCGCTTCTAGCTGGAAAGAGCTATTCTCGGAGGTATTTTTTCTTTACTAAAACACAATTTAGTGAACGTAAACACTATTCCCACCTCCTTAGAGTTTGACAGCTGTCAAACGGGTCGGACATTCTCTCGTATTTATTTTATTTTAATTATTAATTTTGACATTATTTATCTTATAAGTCTAGTTTATTCTTGATTATTGAAATAAATATAACGTACTAATTAATAAAACAGTGACATGGCACCAGCAAAGGCAAAAACAAGTTCAAAAGATGATAACGGCAAAAGGTCAGTGGAGGTAATTTCAAAATTTGAAACTATAATCATGGAGATGAATGTGAAACTGACGGATTGTTATGATATAATATGTCAACAACAAGAGGAATTAAGTGAGCAGAGAAACCTTATACAAGAACTAATTTATATGATAAAAAAGAACTCACCAGCCAGTCACGATACATTCACTTCTACAGCTGCGACTATTCCACCAAAGTTCCACTATAAATCAAACGTGTCACTAAATGAGTCTGGGCCCCCAGGCCTAGACTATTTCACGGAAGCACAAGTTGAAAGGGACGATATTGCTAACACCTTAGCGTCACCGCCAGCGGCGCCAGCTGAGCCATCCAGTCACCTAACCGGGCGGCGCCGCGGCCGTTCTCGCCGTGCTGCTGTCGCGCCGCAGTCACCACCCAAGGCCAGCATTGTCACTTCCGAGCGAGGGACGGCACCACCTAGCCCTAAGGAACAACAGCAGCCAGGCGTGTCACCCCCGAGTGAGCCGTCCGCTAAACCCCAGGGACTCCGAGCTGCACCGCCACGCCTCATCAGCCTGCATTTGTTCAACGTCAGTGAAGATGCGACTGTTGAGAGCGTTCTCAAGCATCTCCAGAACCAGGTGAAGGTAAGGGACGTCGAATGCGAGCGGCTGGTAACAAGAGACAATTACTCTTCATTCAAATTAAATGTTCCCGTCCACAAAGCTCATATGGTAAGAAACCCGAAACATTGGCCCGACGGTGTGCAAGTTCGTCGATTTAATAGTGTGACGGCAAAAAACTCGAAAAGCCACAGCAAACAGTTCAAACCGCACTAAACACTAAATCCACTTTTAAAATCATTCACCAAAATGTGAGATCAATGTGTGGGAAAACCGGACTCCTCGAACTATTACTTTGCACCGAAAATCCACATGTACTGGCATGCAGTGAGACTTGGTGTAAAAAACACGAAATTGAACGAATTAGGTTATGCGGGTACGAGCTAGCAAACTACTACTGTCGCACGCGCATAGCTCATGGTGGTGTTGCCCTATACACACGGGCCGATATTCAGTACCGCCAACGATCCGATCTGGAAAGTCTGGCAGTCGAATATCATTTTGAGTTCTGTGCTATGTGCGAAATGTTGAACATAGATTTTGTTGTAATAGTCATGAATCGCACATGTCATGGTAATTTTGAAATTTATGTAAACAAATTAGAATTATTATTAAGCAAATTAGTTGACGAAAAAAAGAGGTTTATTCTAGTTGGCGACCAAAATGTGGATTACTTGTCCGACAATTTACTAAGAAAACGTGTTGATGGGATTCTGCATTGTTATGGGTGTTTAACACGGGTATTTACCCGTGTGTCCACGGATAGTTCGTCCTCTATAGATTGCGGCATAGTGCCTCGCGAAGGTGGCAACTTCACGGCGGTGCCTATACACACCGTCATTAGTGACCACGACGCGCAGTTATTTACACTAACCACAGACCAGCCACTCCATAGAAAACACACTGACAAAATTGAAAAAAGAATGTTCACAGATGAATGCCTATCGTTATTCTATTTTGACATTGCTAATTATAAATGGGATTTTATATTTGATAATGAAATTGACATTAATATGAAATTTAATCAATTATTTAATATTTTGACATACTACATTGACATTCATTTTCCAATTAAACATATTGTAAAAAAGCGTAAACAAAATCTGAAATGGGTAACAGAGAAATTAGCTAAATATATACAAACTCATAACGATTTTACGGAAATTAGACGCCAATATCCAGATGAGAAATATATTTCTGCTAGCATCGATCATTACTCCAAGTTAATAAAAACAGAGACGTTAACTGCTCGTAAAAAGTATGTAGAAACGCGAATCCATGAGAGTAGCAACCCATCTAAAGAGGTGTGGCGCATTGTAAATGAGGAGGTATCAGCGAAACCAAATACCCAAAATATTTCATTAAAGGAAATTGGTTCAAATGACGTTCCACCTAACAAAATACCTGATTTTCTGAACAAACACTTTCTAGGAATTGCATCTAAATTTACATTGAAAGCGGACAGTGAAAAAGCTGTTCAATACCTGAAAAAGTTTTTAATAGATAGTAAAATACCGGAGCTCTCCATACCGAAGGTCACGTTAAAAGACTTGACAGATACTTTGAAAACTTTATCAAAGAAACCCTTCACAATGGACGTATACGACATATCTATAAATTTACTATTATGTATCTGGCCGGTCATATCCGGTATACTTGTTGAGTTGTTTAATGCCATGATATCCAACGGTATATACCCTGACGTGCTAAAAAGCACAAGAGTTTGTCCTCTATACAAAGGTAAAGGTGAAAAGCACTCCGTGGACAACTACAGACCAATTACAATAGTACCCACTATATCTAAAATCTTTGAATCGATTTTATCCCAACACCTAATGCGCCACTTAGAAAAAAACTACTTACTGACTGAAAATCAATTCGCCTATCGAAAAAATATGTCCACTACAACGGCCGCTTATAAAATTTATAATTGTATATCTACCGCTTTAGACGACAAGTACAAGGTGGCAGGGATATTTTGTGACCTGTCAAAAGCATTCGATGTCATTGACAACGAATTGCTGCTGACAAAAGTCCAGTATTATGGTGTAAAGGGAAAGGCCCATCAAATATTCACTTCTTTCTTGGCTAACCGAAGACAAACGGTACAGGTTGATATTAATGGCAAGAGGATGAAATCGGGAGTAGGTAACATAGAAGTTGGTATACCGCAAGGTTCAGCCCTCGGGAACACTCTATTCCTGCTGTTCATTAACGATCTTCCATCGTATATCACTGAGGGACTGATGGTATTGTTTGCCGATGATACCACCGTAGTCGTAAGCGCGCGCACACATGAACAGCTTGAACGCAAAGTATGTGATGTTTGTACCTACTTACAGAAGTGGTTCACAGCGAACGGTCTCATTTTAAATGTTAATAAGTCCAGTGTAATTGTATTCTCATGCAAAAACACTGAGACGTCATTATTGAGGAGCCCAATACCCATAAGTAAGGATTGTAAATTCCTTGGCTTCAAGGTAGATTGCAATCTTACCTGGAAAAATCACATCGATGTGCTTTGTGATAGGCTAAGTAGTCCCGTGTTCGCCTTACGAAAACCTAAACCTGTAATGTCCAGAGAAGCCTTATTACAAACATATCACGCCTATTTCCACTCACTGTTATCATATGGAATAATATTATGGGGTGACTCGACAGATTCTGATCGAGTATTTAAGTTACAAAAACGAGCTTTACGAACAATAGCAGGCGTTCGGCCGAGGCACTCGTCTAGGGAATTGTTTAAAAAATACGGCATTCTATCACATTACTCCCAATACGTATTTGAAATTATAATGTTTACGCGAAGCAATATATGCGACTTTGAACGCATGAACATTCCGGGTCGAGTAACGCGCCAAACAGGCCGATTAAAATTTGTGCCGCGGCGGTTGGCGTTATTTGATAAAAACCCGCGCGTTGTCGGACCAACATTTTATGAACACCTACCCGCAGATATTAAGAATGGACGTTGTGACGAAACGTTTAGGCGTCAACTGAAAAACCTCTTATTGGATACCCCATTGTATTCAATAAACGATTATATTGACATGAAGGTTTGACATTAGGTATATTTTTTTTTTATTGGATACAATTTTGTACCTACATCGGCACCTACTGATTAATTATTTTTATATGAACATTTTACTAATTGAGAAATTGACATTTATTTTTATTTTTTAGTTAGTAGGTAGGTATACTATTACGTATACCCATAGTATTTATTGACAATTATACAATGTATTACAATTCTGTGTAAACTGTGACATTATTAATTTAATTTGTATTCATTTGACATTTTACTTTTTACTTTTGTTGTGATATGTATATTTTAAAAATTGTTTGTATGACATTATTTTAATTCTATTTGACGATATCTTTGTGACTTGCCTATATTATGACATGCGCTTAATATAATGTAAATTTCATTGATAAATAAATAATCTAATCTAATCTAATCTTACTGACCTTCAAGAGAGCAAACAGGGTCCGCAGGAGAATGCCAGTCAATACGCGCTACGCGTAGAGACCCACCTGTCGCAACTGCTCACGGAAACAGCGCTATCCACCACGAAAACGAAGGAGCTACCTGGTCGCACTGCGGCTATGGAGGATCTCGCTCTCCATTATTTCCTCATGGGTCTCCATCCTCGTATTTCAAATATTGTCAGGTGTAGGTCTCCTAAAACCTTAAATGAAGCAATTAACCTAGCTGTCTCTGAAGAGCGCATCCAACAAACGTTATATAGGCGCCCGCAGACTGACCATAAGTCTGCAAGCTTGAATAATAACAACAACAGATTTAGAACTAACGTATCCAAGCCAGATGTGTCAAACCCGCAAAGATCATCAAACCCTCATCCACAGGGCTCATCCAACATTTTCTGCCGATACTGTAAAGCACCCGGTCATGATATCTCCGCTTGTAAAACACGGGAATATAACAATAACCGTTATAGAAACCAACAGAATACATTCCCTGGCCAGAGCTCTCACAGACCACCTCCGCGCGTTAACTACCTTGATCAGCCTGATGAAGAGGCTGGCCAAGACGAAGTAGACCTTTCACTCGGAAATTTAAACGGTTAACAGTCTCGCCACGGTGTCACTCGAGACTAACCACTGAAGTCGACACCAATCTCCAATCTCCAATCACCAATCTCCAATCTCCCAAATCCTTAAATTCTAAATCGACCTACCAACAGGGTAACCAGCCCCAAACAGAAGGTCGTATGTCCACCACCTTAAATTCTAAATCGGCCTACCGACGGTCAGAAAAGTACTAAATCCAATGCAATTTCCATTTCCAATCCAACGGTCTGTGTCGCTGCAAATGAGACCGGAAAAGAAGTCTATGAGATAAATCTAGACACAACCAAACGACTCTTACCTCATGTCCTACTATATGCACAAGTCTCAGATATCCCGCTATCTCTATTAGTTGACGCAGGCTCTGCTATATGTCTACTAAAAGAATCCTGTGTTCATAAAAAACAAAGACTCGTCCGAGAACGAATAAAACTCAAAGGCATAGACCCTGGTGATGAACCGACTTCGACTTTGGGTCACTTCGAACTTAAACTGAAATTAGGTGAAACGAAGTCCGCGTCCTTCAAATTTTATGTCATAAGAGACATCAACCTGCCTTACGATGGAATCATAGGGACAGATTTCCTGACATCATTTGGTTGCAGAATCGATTATACGGGTGTCCCGTAAGTCGACGTCAAGCCGGAATCGGGTGATAGTCCAAATCATAATAGTTACTAGAAAAATAAAAAATAAAATCTAAGTCTTGAATTTTTTTAAATTATAGGCATTTCTTTTTTTTTCGAGAAAATGTACATCCTGTGATGGTTTTTTAGCTCCTGTTGCTACAAATCTTAACTTTTTTTTTATTTTATTTTTCTTATGTAATCCCGAATAAAGCTAATCTAACCTATTACTTAGAATTCTAAGTCAACTGCTCCAGCTTGGAAGAAAGTGTCACATTATGCCGTACAATGAATAGACAATTAATATTTCGTCCAACTTTAACGGACTGTACTGAAAAAAAAAAGTACTACGCCAGGTTGGCAAGTAGCACGAAAAGTTGACGCATTTAATAAGGATTCTAAAATGGTATAATACTTGCTACATTATTTCTTTGATTACGGGGAAAAAAAATTCCTTCAAGAAACCCAGTTTCGAAAAATTTCTCATTACCTACTAAAAATTATTCTAGTGCGTTCAAAGCTTGCCTAAGACCGAGTGAGACGGAGAGTCATTCATGAAGTGTGAGTGAGACAGGTAGTGACGCTTTCGAGTCAAATATTCTAATGGGTGAGTGAGACAGATAGTGACGCTAATGAGTCAGATACAGAGAAAGTCATTTTATGAAGTGTGAGCGAGATAGATAGTGACGCCACTTTTTTAATATTGGCCCACGCAATACAGATCAGTACGTTACGCTCCTTCGTTTACTACGCATCTTTCCGTATTCGTTCGTGTTATTTCGTACTTTCGACTTTTTGCTTCGTTTATTGGACTTGTTTGTTTGCTTGTGATTTGGACAGTTTCGATCTCTTTACAACGACCTTTGCTTTCTCCTGAACTATCGTGTGATTGTGTAGTGCCACCATGCCTGTGTACACCACTCAGGAATATGCCAACATGCACTTTATTTATGGCGAATGCAGAGGGAATGCTAGTGCTGCGGCTAGACTGTATCGCGAGAGGTACCCAAATGCTGATCGTTATCCAGATCACCGAGTTTTTACAAATGTGCACCGTCTACTCTCCACAGAAGGCATACTTCCAAACCGACCACATGGTGAAGGAAGAAGTTCCTTGCCTTACGAGGACGTAGTACTTCAAGCAGTTGAAGAAGATCCAAGTATTTCGGTACGTGCAATCTAGCAAAGCACAGGAGTGCCCAAAACTATTTTTACAAAAACATGAGCTCCACCCATACCATATACAGCGAGTACAAACCCTGCATCTTCAGGATTATCAACTTCGGGTTGCGTTTTGTCAAACGATGCTACAAAGACACCGGGAAGATCCGCGATTCTTAGAGATAATTTTGTGGTCGGATGAATCGACATTTAAAAAAGACGGTTACATGAACCTACACAACTTACACGAGTGGCACGTAGAGAATCCGAATTTAATGAGACAAGATAGATCTCAGTATCGTTTTAAAATAAACATGTGGACCGGAATTTTAAATGGAAGAGTCATAGGACCTTTTGAGTTGCCAGAGATCTTGACTGCTGAAGTTTATTTAGATTTTTTACAAAACAGTTTACCTAGTTTACTGGAAGACGTGCCACTCAGTATTTACAGAGAGATGTGGTATCAACAAGATGGCTGCCCAGCGCACTATGCCCGCTCAGTTAGAGCATTTCTCAATGAAGAATATCCGGGCAGATGGATAGGTCGGTCTGGTACGATCTCGTGGCCAGCCCGTTCACCGGACTTAAATCCATTAGATTTTTTTTACTGGGGAGCAGTGAAAGAGAAAGTTTATTTTAAGCCAATCGAAAATGTAGCTGAGCTTCGGCAAAGAATTACGGAAGCAGCTGAATTTGTCAACAACGGAAGATTTACCTGTGTGATAATCCGATCTTTTTTAAGAAGATGTCGAGCTTGTATTGCAGTTGAAGGAAGGCAGTTTGAACATCTTTTGTAAATAATAAATCTTTGCATCTAATTGATGTTTAATTTTAAACTTAAGGAAAATTTGTCCTAAATTTTACAAAAAGTTAGCATCTCTGACTTGAAAGCATCACTACCTGTCTCACTCACATTTCATGAATGACTCTCCGTCTCACTCGGTCTTAGGCAAGCTTTGAACGCACTAGAATAATTTTTAGTAGGTAAAAAAAATAATTTCGAAACTGGCTTTCTTGAAGGAATTTTTTTTCCCCCGTATTTAAAGAAATAATGAAGGAAGTATTATACCATTTTAGAATCCTTATTAAATGCGTCAACTTTCAGTGCTACTTGCCAACCTGGCGTAGTTCTTTTTTTTCAGTACGGTCCGTTAAAGTTGGACGAAATATTAATTGTCTATTCATTGTACGGCATAATGTGACACTTTCTTCCAAGCTGGAGCAGTTGACTTGGAATTCTAAGTAATAGGTTAGATTAGCACTATTCGGGATTACAAAGGAAAAATAAAATTGAAAAAAAGTTAAGATTTGTAGCAACAGGAGTTAAAAAACCATCACAGGATGTACATTTTCTTGAAAAAAAAAGAAATGCCTATAATTTAAAAAATTCAAGATTTAGATTTTATTTTTTATTTTTTTAGTAACTATTATGATTTGGACTATCACCCGATTCCGGCTTGACGTCGACTTACGGGACACCCTGTATAAACGACACCCTGAAAATAGGGAACTCAAACATCAAATTACTCTTTTCCGACCCATTCTACATCATTCCTCCTCGTTCCGAAGTTGTCATTGAATGTTCAGTTCGTAATAATGACCTTAAAGAAGGCATCATTACAGATCAGCATATCTCTGATAACTTACTAATTTCTAACTGCATCCTCAAAATTAAAGAAAACAACCGTGTCAACTTGACAGTTGCCAACATTTCTGAATCCCCTATTAACATCAAATCTAATTTAAATCTCAATATACAACTTCTGCATTCTACCGCATTTCAAATTGACACCAATATCCCAAGTACATCCATTAGAACAAATGCCGTAATCAACTCCCTAAGAATCGATCATTTAAACCAAGAAGAATCTGATGCCCTTATTGAGCTGTGTTCCCAGTATTCAGACATCTTCCATTTACCTGATGATCAACTAACCCACACTTCTGCTCTTAATCATCAAATCAAAACCAACAGTGATACATACCAAATCTTACAGATTCCCAGAATTTCATAAAAAGGAAGTAGAAACTCAAGTTAATAATATGCTCGACCAGGGTATTATAGAACCATCATCCTCACCATGGAGTTCGCCAATTTGGGTAGTTCCCAAGAAACCAGATTGTCAAGGTCGTCGTAAATGGCGTATAGTCATCGACTACCGCAAATTAAATGATATTACTATCGGAGAAACATATCCTATTCCGCAGATTTCTGAAATTCTGGATCAATTAGGAAATAGTAAATACTTCTCAACTCTAGATCTCACTTCCGGTTTTCATCAGATCCTCATTTCTCCCGAGGATACATCCAAAACAGCCTTCTCTGTGCCACAAGGTCATTACCAATTTAACAGAATGCCGTTTGGATTTAAAAATGCACCTTCTACATTTCAAAAGCTTATGAATAACTGTCTTTCTGGTCTTCAAGGTACACGATGCTTTGTCTATTTAGACGACATCGTCATCTATTCAGCTGATTTTATCTCCCAAATAAACAATCTGAAAGCTGTCTTCGACAGACTCCGTAACTTCAATTTAAAACTACAACCCGAGAAATGTGAATTTTTACGTAAAGAAGTCGCCTACTTAGGCCATATCATCGGTGAAGATGGTGTTAAACCAAACCCCGATAAAACAAAAGCCATTACTGCATTTCCAATTCCTCAATCTCCAAAGGATATTAAATCATTTTTAGGATTAGTATCGTACTATAGAAGATTCATACCTGAATTCGCCAAATTCGCCAAACCTCAAACTTCCTTATTAAAGAAAGATATCCCCTTTAAAAGGCAAAACGAACAGCAACTTGCCTTCGAATCTCTAAAATCTAAACTCGTCTCCGCCCCGATCTTAGCTTATCCAGATTTCTTGCAACCCTTCCTTTTAACCTGTGACGCTTCAAATTATGCCATATCAGCAATTTTATCTCAAGGTCCTGTAGGACAAGATCGTCCTATTGCATATGCGTCCCGCACTCTAAATAAGGCCGAGTGCAACTACAGCGTCACCGAAAAAGAGTGTTTCGCTATAATATTTGGCACTAAGGTTTTCAGGTCTTACTTATATGGTCACCGTTTTAAGATCCTAACGGATCACAAACCATTACAATGGTTATTTAATTGCAACGACCCCGGATCACGACTTATCCGTTGGCGTCTAAAACTAGAAGAGTTCGAATACGAAATCCAATATAAAAAAGGGAAAATAAATGCCAATGCTGATGCTCTATCGCGATTTCCAGTCAACCCAATTCAACCTAATAATGTTTAAGAGTTAGACGGAGATCTCATGGACCTGTTAACATCCCCAGCATCATTTAACGCTGACGAAGTTACCCTACCTTCTCCAAACCTCCTTGATCCTGGTGAAAATCTCCTGCCGCTACCCGAAATCGACTCACCTTTCAATATTCCTGATGATCCGAGAGAAGAACTCGAAAACGAAATGGCTAACTAACCTGAATAGCCACAAGCTCCCGAAATCCAGAACGATGTTATCCCATCGCCATCCACGAGTGCATGTCCAGACTTACCTGTCGATGACTATCCCACTTTCCTGAAAATAATGGCAGATAAAGATAAATCATTTAATACAGAAATCATAGAACATAATGAAAACCTCATGAAATGTCCGTCAAAATTTATCCTAGTTCCTACGTCTATCGACTTGGAAGAATCCAATCTATACATCCAAGAAATTCTTAGCGACCCTGAAGTAAGCACTGTTGTAACTAACTCTGAGAAATAACTTTTCTGCTTCAAGAAAATTGAGTTCAACGATGAAATCTTTTACCTATTGTTCTTAAAAGTACACCATTTTGATGCTTCATCATATCCTGAAATTTTCAAGACCCCAAAAACGATTCGAGATGAATTAATAGTTTTTGAAAATGCCAACGAGATAGGCATATCTGACCTGAAAAACCCATTCGAAAAACATTCATTTATAAAAATCTATAATATGTTACTTTATCTTTTCCATGGCACGCATATTAAGGTCCACATATATCACGACAGTATTATATACCCAGCTCCGACTGATACAAAGAAAATTCTATTCGATAATCACGATATTCCAATTGCAGGCCATTTAGGCTCCTTACGAATGTATAACAAAATAAAACAAAAATATTATTGGGAAGGAAAGCGCAGTGATATAGAATCCTACGTAAAACAATGTAAATCCTGCCAAGAGAATAAAGCGCTTAGGAAAATCCACCGCGCTCCTATGCAAATCACTAGTACATCCACAGAACCCTCTCAACGAATTTCCCTTGATATTGTTGGTCCACTCCCAGAAGCCGGACCAGCGAAACTGAAATACATATTAACCATACAAGATGATCTTACCAAATTTTCCTCAGCATATCCAATTCGCAGTACTACAGCGGAAGAAACGTGCGAATGCCTACTTTATTACATATCTATCTAGGGTATTCCTAAGATGATCCTCACGGACCAAGGAACCAACTTCACTTAAAACTATTTAAGAACTATTTAAGAAAACCTGTGAATTCCTTAAAATAAAAAATCTCTGGTCCTCTCCATACCATCCACAGACCCAAGGTGCCCTGGAACGAAGTCATTCGACCCTCAAGGAGTACCTTAAATCCTATATCAATGAAGACCAAACAAATTGGCCTCGTTATACTTATACAGCAATGCTCGCGTATAATACGTCCATTCATTCTACCACACATTATTCACTATACGAACTAATGTTCGGAAACAAACCATTCATTCCTAATTCTGTATTCGACGCAACACCAGGAGCGACATATCCCGATTATGTCCGTATGCTCCAAAATCGATTAAAGTATTCAAGGGAGAAAGCTTTGGATTTCATAAGGAAGTCTAAAGAAACCTCAAAAACCTATTACGACTCTCACACTCGCCCAGCCAAATACAAAGTTGGCGAATATGTATATCTAAAAAACCATTTGAGACTGCGTAAAGCACTTTCACCCCTCTGGAAGGGACCTTATAAAATTATAAAAATAAATGGTAATAATACCCTTACCTTATTTATAAACCGTCGTCACGTCAATCATCACTTTGACCAAGTGAAGCCAGCCGCTGATGTCGATTCTAACCTGTAACATAAAATTTATTAGGATTAAGATTTAGAAATAGTGTAGTAATACTTACTTTGACGTAGTGCTCCTAACCCTGAAAAACAAAATATTAATATTATCAGTTATTTGCAGTGCAGTTCGGGCTCAATCCCAGCAAGATTTTATCCAAGAGATAAGTTCGAGTTCAGGCCTCTACTATGATTACTTAGGGAAACTAAAAATAAATAATGTACAACTGAAAATCGTAATACCAGTAAATATTCCATTTTGGCCCCCACATACAAAACATCGAATCTATCCTAGATACCACGAAACACTTATGTAATCAGACTCGTATAACGATAGTTGACGCAGAATGCCATAACATGGTTCAGCCTTTAACAGCACGTTTTCAAGATTTGACTCGAGACTTTTCGTCTGTCTCACACCTAATAGATAACCGAACCAAGCGTAGTGACTGGATAGGATTAGGTACTATTGCAAAACAAATATTTGGTACATTAGATAAAAACGATGCTCTGAAATATGACGAAGCAATTAAAACCTTACAAGGTAACGAGAAACAGTTGGCCTCACTAATGAAAAAAAATATTTTAGTTACTAGTTCTACAATGACCTCTTATAATAATACTCTCCGTAAGAGACAATGAAGGTTATTTAAGTAAAGCTATCGACAACCTCTCGCAAAGTCTAAACAATATTACTGAAATCACTATCGATTTCCAAATATTGGAAAACATTAACGAGATTTTAAACATATTAGAAACGTCAATACTTACTTTGTCATTCCAATTAGAAAACATAATTAACGCCATTTTGTTCAGTAACCAAAATATCCTGCATCCTGCAATTATGACACCAACTCAGTTATACCGAGAGCTTGCTGATAACTACAGATATTTGCCTAGCGACCTAGAATTGCCTGTAACGTTAGATATTAATCACATACATGTTATTTTAAGTATTTCTAAGTTAGTATGTTATTACAGAAATAATATGAATACATTTGTTTTACAAGTACCAGTGGTATCCACTAGAGAATACGCACTATTTCATAGCATCGCCCTTCCAATACCTTATAATGTTAAAGAACCGCGTGCATTCAGCCTCATTACTCAAGGAAATATATATATAGCAATAACCAAAGACAAATCATACTATTGCGTTTTCAATGATTTGAAAATATGTAAAACTATAAGTTCCGGTATTTTCATATGTGACATCGAAAGTGTATACTCCATCGACGCAAAACCTACCCGTGAAAGTGAATTATTGGTAAAAATGCTAAGTGAAAAACCACAACAGTGCGAAACTAAAATACTTATAGGAAAATTAGACATTTGGAAACCATTAACTAATAATAAGTGGATTTACGTGCAATCCGAACCAAATAAAATATCTGTTGATTGTTTAAATTCCAATTTGTATGAAACTAACATCGTAGGTACAGGTATCCTTAGTATTCCTGATAATTGTATTGGCTATTGTAATAGCACCACTTTCATTGCAAAACACGATATTGTTAATATTACCTCGCCCATTAACCACTTGCCTGATTTTAATTTAATCAATGACACCTGTTGCAATTTACGTAAATTAAACAAGGTTCTAGATTATGTGTCTCCTACACACCTACGCGATATAGATTTGTATGATTTTAATACAGAAAATAAATTTCTATTAAAATCCATTTTAGATGATCTCAAACCAATTGAATTTCCTGAAAAACCACATAAGTGAAATATGGGACACATTATTCTGTTCTAACAATTCTAATTTCTATTGTTATATTTTCATTGCTATGGTTTGTCATTTGTAAAAAGATACAATTTTGTAAATCTGGCAGCAACCGATTTTCCTTATTTAAATTTCACTCAGTATCTCGACCTCAACCAGTTCATAATAACCCAATAGATAGACGAGATTCAGATATAGAAACAGCCACACTCTCTGCTCCTTTCCGAACTAGAATCTAATAGAGACTTTGGAAAATCATCCCCCAAAGTCTCCTCTTAAAGGGGGAGGTGTTATAGCCGGCTCATGCTAGTCTTAGTGCCACCCTGGACACTGCTGAGCTTACTTAGCAGCTATCATACGAAGTATGATGGAGTATATCAGAGAGCAGTCAGTCTGTTCAGATCCACCATACAGAGCGGTTGCCAAAAGATATCCGTGTTGTTTAAATGTCATTAATTTCTTATTTCAAATTAAAGTGTATAAATTTATAATCCTTTTTTTAAAAAAGGCAAATCCTTAATCTCGTTTAACAGAGCGCGTAGGGCCCGGTGTCCGCCTTGACCATGATCCAGGGTGTGGCGATTAGGTAATTACAATGGAGCGACTGCCATCTGACCTCCGTGACCCTGCTACCAGGGGAACCTGACCATATTGGATCAATTCAGTTGCCTGAATTTGCAGGTTTTATCACGATGTTTTCCCTCACCGTAAGAGCATCGGTTAGATTTCAACTAATGTACATAACTCAGAAAAGAGTCATTGGTACATGGCCGCAGCGGGACGAACCCGGTACCTCTTGCTTGCGAGTCGGATACTGAACCGCCCGGCCACCTACGTTCCGGCTAAGTTGGCTCATACATCACTTTAATGTAATTCGGATATAAAAAAAGTTTTTAAACTCTATGTGATCTGGGCAGCACATTTCACAATTTGATTAAAAATTTTCTGCGTAGACTTTAAGTATTTTTTACATCAATCATCATTTTCATATTACGCAGATCTTATTTAATACATTTTTTTTAAATACATATTGTGCGCCTACTTTATGAAGAGTTAACTGAAAATCTTATAATTTAAGTAGCAGTAGGAAAACTAAAAAGCCTACGAAAAATAATAATATGTTATGTTGTTTCTGTAATAATAAATAAATAATTAGTACTGGCACAGGATGATTATCGTGTTGTATCATCATCATCATATATTTAAGAGTGTATCGTTTTGTATATCAGTAAGTTCTAATAACAAGTAACATTATATGGGCGTTCCGTAGACAGTACTTGGGGGTTATGCCAATCGATCCGGTGATTGTTTTCACTCTGAGTGTTCATAAATAAGGGTTATATAATAATAAAGTCGATATCAATATTTTGATGCGAGAATCATTTAACCTTCTATTTTTCATTTCATTCAAATGAATGAAATGAAATGAAATAAATGAAATCATTTATTTCATTTCATTTCATTTAATCTTCGATTTAACCCTATCACTTGTCATCTCGGTAGTTAATCCTTTCCAGGTGAAAGTAGTTTTTCTGTAAAACCTTTGCAAATAAGAGTTGTATTTAGAATGGCTATGATGATAATTTAAAATATCCCTCTTTGTTACTTTTTAGGAAGAAGAAAAGGTGTGTCTTGTATGATAATTTATAATAACAAGTGTTCTATAATGATAAAGTTGATACCAATATTTTGATGCCAGGAGCATTTAACCCTTCCCCCTTTCTGCGATTTAACCCTATCACTCGTCATCTCGGTAGACAAACCTTTCAACTGTCTGTCGTCATTCTGTAAAACCTGAGCAAATAAGAGTTATATTTAGAATGGCTATAATGATAGTTTAAAATATCCCTCTTTGTTACTTTTTAGGAAGGAGGAAAGGTGCGTCGACAATGATAGTTTATAATAAAAAGTGTTCTATAATGATAAAGTTGACATCAATATTTTGATGACTATATTTTAGTCCGTAACTTTATCCACGTAAAAGTTGATTACTACCTTCCCGCGAGAACCACACTGACTTTAAGAAAAAAATATAGTTTGTGTAATTCTAAGCTATAAGCTATATAACTGGTAAATTTCATGAAAATCCATTAGCTGTTGTGGCGTCAAGCAGTAACAAATATCAAGACATTCTTGTCATCTTTCGCATTTATAATAAGTCTAATAACTAACGATACTCAGTAAGTGTGTGAGCGAGATAAAAGGTAAGATTCAATCTCCAATGGTCAAGCCACAGGCTTACACCTTAAATAAGTAAGTTATAACAATTTGGCCCGTTATGTAATCAATTAGGTACTTTATGATATTCATTTCCTGCTCTCATGCGTACAAGAAATAGTTAAATAAAATAAACAAACATTATAATGTTGTGTATGTTTTACAGGAAATGTGAATGTTATCCATCATATTATGGAATTTCTCGGAAACGTACATAATGCAATCAGCCGGAAATGTGTGAATATACGTACATTTTCTAGGAATTTCTTACATTTCCTGAACAGGAATCGGAAATGCGTTGAAATCGCTTTACCTTAAAAAAGCTATTAAAGAAATTATTTATAGAGAAAAGGCCTAACAGGAAATAGTATATGTGTCGATATAGTATATGTATCTATAATATTTATGATAGGTAAATTACTTGTATCGTATTGTATTTATTGTAGGGATATGGTATATAATATTTTATTTATTACCTCATCTTTTTCGTTATTAGTATTTGTATAAGTATACTTGCTTTCTGTTTCGCTTTTGGGCACCTACTTACTCACTTTACGCATGGCCTACTGGTTGACTAGTAGATAAAGCCTGATGGCTTTAAGTCCGCCAATTGTAATAATTTTAGTGCAAAAAAGTTTTTAAATAAAAAAAAATAAAAAAAGTTTCACTAGTTATTTGAATTTCGATAGTTTAAAACTATCGCTGTTATTATCACACATTTTGAACGTACTCGTATGTTGCGGGTTTCCTAGCGCGTACCTTTGTTGACGAGTAATCCGATATTTCCACGCAGTTGCATGCGTCATGGTCACGGGACGACCGTGTCTGTCAACAAAAGGTACGCAGTATGAAACCCGGAACATACAACATTTAAAATATGATAGTTGAATTTAAAAAAAACCGAATCTATCAAAAACGTCGTTTTATGACAGAGGGTTATGTTATGAGGAGCAAAGCAACGAATATGTTTGTTGTTATTAACCACCGCGAACCAAATTACAATTTCTCGGAGCGGCATTTTTAAAACTGGCAAAACTTTTTAAAATGACTCTTGCAGCTACAAATACAGTATTTTTTTAGCATCGGAGCAGTGGAATTTTCCCGTTTTATTGTCAGCATTACCATATCACATACATTTCATAGGAAATGTAAATCTTTGACAAAATATTTTGAACATTTACTAAATTTATATATTCTTGGGAAATGTATACAATTCCTAGATTTCACACATTTCCGTTAACATAATGCATTATAAATGAGTTATTTTATGACACTGTTTTTAATAGTCTTAAGAATTTTTTTTATGTAAATGTTAAAAGGGTTCTTTTTCAATTTTCTCATTTTATAAGGGCTCATTTAGTTACTTTATTATCAATTTCTGTTATCATGTGTACAATAAAACCTCACTGCGTCTTTACGCAAAACTGAAGTCGAACTATTTTTGCGAATGTATGCGTTTAAAATGAATGACATGAATTCCACAAACTAGATAATATTTTTTAAATTTCGTTATTTCCATAGCCTCCCGTGCTACGCGTTCCATATAGTGGCGTTCCGTCGACAGTACTTGGGGGTTATGCAAATCGATCCAATTTCTCGAGATCAATATTTTTATGTCAGAATCATATCACTCTTTCTTCGATTTAAACCTATCACTTGTCATCTCGGTAGTCAATCCTTTTACCTGCATGTCGTTTTCTTGTAAAACCTCAGCAAATAAGAGTTGTACTTAGAACGGCTACGATGATAATTTAAAATATGCCTCTTTGTTACTTTTTAGGATGAAGAAAATGACTTTAATGAGTTGATATCAATATTTTGATGCCAGGAGCATTTAACCCTCCCCTCTTTCTTCGATTTAACCCTATCACCCGTTGTCTCGATAGTCAATCCTTTCACCTGCACGTTATCACTCTGTAATACATGAGCAAATAAGAGTTGTATTTAGAATATATGCAGTGATAACCTAAAATATACCTCTTCTTTACTTTTTAGACACCTAAAAGAGTAAGTCTACAAAGATAATTTATAAGAACAAGTGTATAATGATAAAGTTGCCATCAATATTTTGATGAATATATTTTAGTCTGCAACTACATCCGCGTAAAAATCGATTATTATGTTCCGGACACGTTCCCATGGGAACTACACCGACTTTCGGAATAAATTATAGTCTATGTATTATTCTGAGGTATAAGCTATATTACTGGTAAATTATCCAGGCATCTCAGCCATCTTTCGCATTTATAATAAGTTTAACAACTAACAATACTTGTATGTTAGTTGTTATGTATGTTACAATGTTTTATTTGAATAACAAATAACCAAATCGATCAAAAAACAGAGTGTGTGTCAGAGGGTTAGGTTGTGAGGATCGAAGCGACGAGCATGTTAGTTGTTATGAACCACTGCGAACCAAATCTAAAATTTTTGGTCGTGGCATTCTAAAAACTGGCCCGTTTTTGTAAAATGACTCTTGCAGTTACAACTCGTGTTTTTTGAGTGTATATAATGACATTCAATACAAGTTATGTTATGACACCGAAAAAACTAGTGCTATGAAAATTTTAATGAAAATGTTAAAATTGTTATTTTTCCATTTTATAGACCTTCCGACCAAGACCCACTAAAGATGTAGTAAGTTCATTATACAACTTTCTTCAAATACGTAATTGAAACATTTTTATAGTACCTACCTATAGGTTTTAACCACCTGATGGAAAACGACGACGCGGCCTAAGGTAATCAGTCTATTCACTCTGACCTCACCTATACAATAGAAACACACAACAGAATTAATGTAGATTCAACAGAGGTAGGGCGTAGTGGGGAAGCCAATTAGAATTGAACCCGCCCGAGCTGTTAGGAAGTTCCACCTTACAGAACAGGTAGAAGCTCCACCTTACAGAATAACGCAGCAAAACATAACTATTTTGAATAGTGTGTGTTCCTGCCGGTGAGTAAGGTTTCATGGCGTGGGTTCGGGAACCGTGTTTTTTTCAGGGAAGGGGCATATTCTTCTATGCTGGAGCAATGTATCCTGGAGTTTTAGAGATGAGTTATACATTAGCGATAGCCCTAGTGTTACAAATGTCTATAGGCAGCGATGACCACTTTCCATCAAGTAGCTCTCTGACCTGCTTGGCTACTGTATAATATAAAACCGGCCAAGACGTCTAAGTTTACAGTTAAATCCAACCGGCGAAATATTCATTTTTATTATTTTCTGCTATCAACTGATCACTGTGAACTTAGCTTTCTAATTTGTTGCGATTGGTCGAGGGGCGGGGCTAGACTAGCGGACAAGGATGACTTACTATTTTCCTATCGCGAAAAAAGTATAGCTATAATTTTTATAATTGTATAGAAAAAAATATATACATTGGTATATGAAATGTTTGCTGATACAACTACATTTTTTAAGTTGGTCGACTATTACTCGTTTACTTAAAGAGTCAATTAAACATTGATAATTTTTCTTTTACCTTTATTATGTATAGACACCATTATGTTATTACACTTTAGCAGTTTTATCCTCCGCTTTACGTGTAGGGGAGGTACCCAAATAATCTTTTCGATGACTATATCTTACAACTTTGTCGGCGTGATAATTATCTGTAAGCATTCCTCAGCTCTCTAGTACCAGTGTAATAGACATGCTGAAACTGTAAGATTAAAGATTCCTTGGTTTACCTCTGATATGTGTGTAGCAAGATATGGTATGGTAACCTATCAATAAAGTGACTGTGTCTCCAGTAATCGTGCTAATTACTTACCTTTTCTCTGATGTAATAATTGGCGACGATTTGTTGCATTTCACCCTCGCAAAGTGATAAATAAAAATACATAAAGTAAAAATGAGTAGACTCAATGTACGCAATATGGATTTTTATCAGTTTTCGACCACAATATCCAGAATTGGACACGCATAAAGGCCAACTAAGGCAATATGCTAACGGCATTACGGCATCCAATGATGCGACCTGGGAGAGAAGGCGAGCAATACTGCTGAGCGTACTCGCCGAAGGCAGATAACAGCTCGCGTCGGATTTATGTCTGCGCAAAAAGCTCCAAAATGTGCCGTATGAAGATATACTAACACGATTGGACGAGCATTTCATACCGAAACGTAAAGGATTTGGTGAGCGCTACAAGTTTTATGCAGCTGCGCAGCAGATCGGTGAATCACATTCGCAATGGGCAGCGAGACTGCGAGGCCTTACCGCCCGCTGCGGGTTTAACGACGTGGAGGATGCCTTGCGTGACCGCTTCATCATAGGCATTCACGAAGATTATGGTGCTACCTACATGCAGTTTTTCCTGTCTACCCGCACCTGACCTGCCTTAACTCCCAATCTAACTCAACGAGCCACCATCCCCGAGCTCCACTATCGGCATTGCGTCTCCCCGACAACTGTTTCTCCGTTTCAGGAGTACCAGGCAGCTGATCATCAAACCGTAGCCGGCATAATATCTCACCGGCAAGATACCACCACCGCACCGCGAATAAACCGCATCGCGCAAACCTACCGCGAAAACCGCAATACCCGATTTCCGAAGTGAGGCTAGGAAAAGAGGTATACAGATGCCCCCGCCCCTGCCCACAAAACCCGCGCAACCCCTACCACAACCCCTGCCAGGGCGGTCTAACCAGGAAGGGCGGCCCACTGGACTGTACACGTAGGCATCACCACCACCCGCCGACAACACAGGGGTACCACGATGCGGCCACCCGCAAGTCTCGCCACGAACCGAAACGGGCAACTCCCGTCGCAACGTCGCGTGGAGCGTACGAAACGAACCGTGGCGTGGAGGCCGCAGAGAGGTGGAAATAATGGACGCAGAAGATGCCCCCAACACAATTACAGCGCAGCGGGCGCCGCCGCGTTGTCTACCGAAAACACCAGCAAGAAAACTACGTCTACGTAGTTTCTACATTCGCGTCGTTATCCTCAACTTGTAAGGCGTACTTTTCTACCCATAGAATCTATAGGTTGGAAAAGGGATTTCCCCGAGGCAAACCCTGCGCCTGCTCCACGCAGGGTTAGTGGGCGGCGGAGACGTCCGGCAGATTATAACGGATGGCTTACGCTCCCTCCTCCCAGACCTAGCAGACACAACACCCTCCCAATGGTGGTACTGCGTATAATATATTGGAACCCCGGAGGTATTTCCAACAGCGCAACTCAAGATCTCCGTACACTCGCCCAGTCGCAAGACGCCCACGTCATCGTCCTGGGCGAAACAAAACTACAATCAGGCCAGCGCTTTGGGGTTCCAAATTACCACATCTACAGGTGCGACGAGGTCTCGCCAAATCGAGTGGCATCCATACAGAGGCACCGCCGCGCTGGTGCGGAAGGACGTTATCCATGAAGAACTGGACCTGCTGCCATACCACACAACAAGGTTTGTGGGCGCACGCCCACAAACCCCACAAGCACGTATCGAGGTGGCAGATAAGCACATGAGGCTTTACGTCGCCTACAGACCAACTGTCAGCCAAACCCAATGAAATATTCCGATATTTTCATGCCGTCGATAATGAATGTCAAACCTGGAGGATAAAATGTTAAAGGTAAAGACTGTTTCACCAACTCAATGAAAAGTTTATGCGATACGCCCCTATTGACGAGCATGTAAGTGTGGCTGAATCAATGATCCCCTATTACGGGAGACATGGATGCAAACAGCACATCCGGCTATAAATGCTGGGTAGCGGCTCTAAGACTTTTTTTACTAGTCCCAGTTTATTAACTGATTTGCAAGAAAAAAATATTAGCATTACGAGAAGTTAGAGTTTAGAGTTCGTGCAAATCGTACTGTAAAAAGTTCGTTGCTGGCTGACAAGAAAATGAAAAAGAAGGAAAAAGGCTTTTACGATAACCGGTTTGAAAACAAAGCTAATAAAGGGTCTTTCAACAAGGACGGGTCGATGTTAAAATTGAATAAAACAAGATGTGTGCAAGATATTAACGAAATTTATTTTTTATTTGAAAGGCCCATTTATGCCATTACGGATGGAATATGACATCGTTCAAATGTCCGCCGCGGCTTCGTATGGTGGCACGAATCCGAGAGGTCCAATTTTTAATGACTCTGCTGCATAGATCCGGCTGAATCTGAGCGATGGCCTGCGTTATGTTGGTTTTCAGGGCAACGGTCGATTGTGGCTTATTGGCATAGACCTGCGACTTCGGAAAACCCCACAAGAAAAAGTCCAGCGGAGTCAAATCACACGATCTTGGGGGCCAATTCACGTCACCTCTGCGAGAGATAACCCTACCCTCAAACCGTTCATGCAGAATCTCTATTGTATCGTTCGCTGTGTGGCAAGTAGCGCCATCTTGCTGGAACCACATATCGTTCACGTCCATATTGTTCAATTCAAGCCAAAAGAAATTGTTTATCATTGATCTGTAGCGCTCGCCGTTGACGGTGATGGCCTCGCCAACGTCGTTTTCGAAGAAGAACGGACCAATGACGCCGCCAGACCAAAATCCGCACCAAACAGTAACTTTTTGTGGATGCATTGCTACCTGGTGAACCTCATGTGGGTTGTGGTCATCCCATATACGGCAATTTTGCTTATTAACAAAACCATTCATCCAAAAATGTGCCTCGTCGGTAAAGATTATTTTTCGGCTAAAATCGTGGTCCTCTTCCAAGCGTTCTGATGCCCATTCAGCGAACACACGGCGTTGTCTATGGTCATTAACTTTGAGCTCTTGGGTCAGTTGGATCTTGTACGGATGCAGGCCCAAGTCCCAACGCAAAATTCTCCAAGTTGAAGTCTGCGAAAGGCTGAGTTCTTGTGCACGGCGAGAAATCGACTGCCTCGGAGTCTCCTGAACACTCTCACGAACAGCGGCGATGTTCTCGGCCGATCTGGCGTTCCTTTGACGTAAAGGTGTTGGTTGGTTGTTCACCGAACCGGTCGTCTCAAATTTGGTCACCAATCGTTGGAGAGTAGACTTTGAAGGGCCACCGCGTCTGCCGTAAAATGAGCGCAATGCGCGCAACGTTTGCACTAACGAACACTAATTTTGATAATAAAGTTTTATCATTTGCACATGCTGCTCAACCGTGTAACTTGCCATGGTTATTTGGCATCAGTGACTGAATAAGAAAAAATAGATTTGACAGATGCCGCCATAACCAAATGGCCGCCACAGACTATTAACATCGACCCGCTCTATTTGAAAGACCCTTTATATGAGTAGAAGGGGTGCGCTGGCACCATAATAGTGTCGTTATAGTTATGTCCAGCAAATACGGCGTAGAACCTGTGAGAACACCAACGCGTTATTCCTCTGCCTCTAAATCCAGAGTTACTGTACCGCAGCCTAATAGGTATGATAATTCAATACAACCGCTATATAGGTGGTGTAGATCGCCTGGACCCATACCCATGGCAATACGGACACATAATACCGATCATAATCAAAGGAGACTTAGGTGTGTTGTTTGTAAGAATAAAACGAACAAAACGTGCAGAAAATGCGATAAATCTTCACGACAAGTGTTTTGAACAGTACCATAATTTTCATAATTTTTGTTTTCTTACTTGTTCATGAATTTATGATACAAGTTTCTTCGAAAGTGACAACCAGTTTCATTTCAAACATTTAGGGCACCTATTATCCCACAGGATCGTTAGCGACACACTTAAAAAACCCCTTTTCCAAAATAATTAAATTGGTCTACGAAAGTATAATCATATTTCTCTCTATCGATCGCAACTCAAGTGGCTCCCTATTCGTTTACGCAGGAACGCTCATGTCCTTTCTATGCTTTACAATATCCTCTATAATCCCTCTGTTCCCTCATATCTCCGCAACTCCTTCCACTTCTCCCGGGCCCAAGACAAGCCTTGTCGGTCAAAGTAAAATAATTATTGTCCATCCCTATCCATCATTCCGATTTCTTCTCTTACTCCTTCACTGTCCATGCAGCGAGACTATGGAACTCTTTGCCACATAATGTGCGTGACAGCCAGTCACTGTCTATATTTAAAAAGAGAGTTAAGGAGTATTATCTTTCTCTGTCTAGTCCATAACTTATATATTTATGTATTTTAGATAGCTTGTTTTAATAATATGTCTAGCTTTATATACCTATATATTATAATATAATATATTTATGTATTTATATATTCAATTATTGTGCACGTCGTGTCTGCGTTACTTTAGTCTAACATCACTCTTCTGTAGGCCTGTAGAAATTTCTTTTAATAAAAATAAGCAGCGCCTGTTGTGTCTTCTATATTGTTATATTTCTTAGTATATAATTATTGTGTACAATAAACAGTTAAATAAAAATAAATATATAAATAAACATTAGTGTTACCCTAACAAAAATTTCCACCCTCACGTAAAAAAGGCGCAAGGCAACAGTCAGTGTAATCTAGGATAGGGAGAAGGAGGGTTTGGACGAGGGAGATCTTAGTTTGTATAGGTAAAAGGCTTTGGAGGCATTTGAACGAGTGAAGTGCATAATGTAATTTCTTACTGACCTCGTTGACATGTGGGACCCAAGAAAGATTGGAGTCTAGAACCACCCCAAGATTTCTAGCTGATTCACTGATTGAGATTGGGATATTATCGTACAATAACTGAGGTATTATTATGTCAGAGCTAAGTCGCCTGTACATATGAGGGCTTTCGATGAGTAATGCTTGCGATTTCCCGGGGTTAACCAGTAAACCAAATGACTTGGCCCAAACAGAAATTCGCTCTAAATCGGCGTTAATATGAGCGAACGCTTCAGCAACATCAGAAATACTGAAGTGCCGGTAAATTTGCAGATCGTCAGCATACAGATGATAGTTAGAAAATATGACAGAGGTGACAGTGTTTATAAATACGGAGAATTGGTGAGGAGAAAGAACACCGCCCTGCGGAACGCCTGCAACAAGATCACGCGAGTCAGAGGAGGCCTCATCACAGCGGACCCGCTGAGAACGGCTCCGCAGATAGGAGTCAATCCACAATAAGGCAGAAGGAGAAACATTAAGTGAGCGAAGAGTAGCGAGAAGAACGTCAAAGTCTACGGAGTTAAAAGCGCTGCTAAAGTCAAGTAGTGTTTAAATTGTCACTTGTCCTCCATTGCGAGACGTATATCGTCAGTGACCTTTAGCAGCCAACCCAATTCCTCAAGAAAACTCAGGAGACATTTCGGTCTCCGGAAGATCCCCGAGAGTGTGGTTGGTTGTCCTTAATACTTTGACCTATAAGAAGCTACGCCGCTGCATTTTAGCAGTACATGAGCTGTCTCCTCCTCCTCCAAGCATGCTCTGCATACTGGGCTGTCCGTCAGACCTATGGTGAAAAGGTGTTCATTATACGGGCCGTGTCCTATTAGTGCCCCGGTTACCGGTTATTCGGAGTTGTTTTTTTGTTAGGTTTATTAGTTTGTTGGATAGAGAGGGGAGTATCATGGGAAGACCATGTTTGATTGTGTATTACCTTGGTTTTCTCCCGCAGGTGTTGACAGGTCCACGCTAATGATATAGGCACAATCGGTTTTGGACCCATCGGTATTGTGTCGGATCCTCGTCTACCCAGTTCGTCACCCGCGTCATTTCCCTGAGAGCCGCTGTGTCCCTTTATCCATTGCAGTGTAATGGGATTGCTTTTACATACCTCGTTTAGGCACTGACGGCAGTCGAGAATGAGTCCCGAGTGATGTTGTTGTTTTCCAATGTCATCAGTACTGCTCTGCTATCCGTTAGTATGCGGATTGGTTGGTCTGTTACTTTCTTATCACGTATAGCGTGACAGGCCAAAATTACGCCCACTCATTCAGTCTGGAAGACCGTGTTATACTTACCAAGTGGAGTACTTATATGAATGTTTAGATCTTCCGAAAACACTCCGCAGCCTGTACCTGAGTCAATTTTTGACCCGTCCGAGAAGATCCTTAACTCACGCAAGTTCTGACCTTCCTGTAGGTCCTCATGAAGTTGTATCTTGTATTTTTTATTAAAGACTGTTAGTTTGAGTATTTTATCACTTACTGCCTCTAGCATGGGTGCTTCTTTTACCGCTTCCTGCAGAAGTTCAGCGTGCGGGATAAGGTTTGACCCTCATATATTAGAGTGTTTTACACGTACCATAGTTTTAGCCGCCTCCTGCCTTATTTGCAGATGTAGTGGTGTAAGATTTAGCATGGCCTCCATGGCTGTAGTTGGTGTCGTCCTCATGCAGCCCGTTGTAGCCATGCACGCTAATCTTTGCAGTTTTTGAAGCTTACTTACTGTTGTTGTTTGTTTAGTTTTAATCCACCATACTACGGCCCCATAGCAGAACATAGGTCTTATTACAGCTTTATAGAGCCACATTGTTATTTTTGGGTTTAGTCTCCAAGATTTGCCTACCATTTTACGACATTGCCAGAATGTAATAGTTGCTTTTTTGAGCCTCGTTTCAATGTGGCTGTTCCAATTCAGTTTGTTGTCTAAAGTTATGCCAAGATATTTTACCTCAGATGACAAAGTAAGCTGTTTGTTAAATAGTTTAGGTAGTCTATAGTTCCATAGTACCATTTTGTTCGTGAACATTACCATTTCTGTTTTGGCTGGATTTACTGAAAGGCCATAGTCTTTGTACCATTTCTCCATCTCTCTCAGCGCCATTTGCGTTACTCCCATCACGGTGTCGGCGTTGTTTCCCGTTGTGAGTATAGCTAAATCATCAGCGTACCCTACTGTATAAAAGTACTTTTTGTTAAGTTGTGTTACCAGAGTGTTAGCTACCAGTTTCCACAAGAGAGGCGAGAGTACTCCTCCCTGTGGGCAGCCCCTTGTTACTGACACTTGTTTATTAGGATAGCTTTCAAGCTGTATGACTCTTTTACTGAGCATGTTTTCTATTTATCCCGAGATGGTTTCGGGTACCTTGTGCTTGTTTAGTACGTTTCTAATGCTTGTGAAGTTAGTTTTATCAAAGGCACCCTCGATGTCTATGAAGGTTCCTAGGCAAATTGATTTGGTTTGAAGGGCACCCTCAATTATACTTACCACTGCGTGTAGTGCCAATTCAGTTGACTAACCCTTGCAGTATGCATGTTGGTTTTTATGAATAGGGTGTGCGGTGAAAGCTTTATCTCTGATCTCTTTATCACATAGGCGCTCCAGTGTTTTGAGTAGGATGGAGGTAAGGCTGATTGGTCTAAATGCCTTCGCATCCGTGTAGTCGGTTTTACCTGGTTTGGGAATAAAGGTGACTCGCACCTTTCGCCATTTGTTTGGTATGTATCTATGCGCTAAGCATGATTTCAGTTTATCGGCTAGTAAGTGGAGGCCAGCAGGCCAGGAAAAACATCATCAGGCCCGGCTGCATAGACAGGTTAAACGACATCGAATCTCCTGAGGATGTAATACCGTCGAACCAGACGAGGGAAGTAAGCGAGTACGTACCTAGGCCTAGCGAGTACGCAGCACAATCCAAATTTGATGAGGGGATTTGTTCCAAGAAGCTGAAGACGGAGACCAGCCCTGAGAGTTCCTGCTAGAGAGCGACGAGAAAGGAGTTAAATATTAATTCAACATGTGGTTCAACAAGAGATCTCCGCTTTTATCGTTTGATTTTTAATAATAATGAAAGCTGAGATCGCATAAAATATATATTTTATAATATCGGTATTTTAAAATATCGGTAGGGCGGTAGAAAACCCGATCATACCATTTAGAGCAAATAATGTGTGCTTGACCTTTCTCACATACTTCAATAAACTTATATTAATCAAGAACTATTTTTCAGTACGATGACAGAAAGGTACGACATCAACTTTTCCTTTTTAGCAAATATTTCAATTAGTAGTTGATAGGTTTTATTAGGGACAAAAACTAAGTACTTACTTATATAGCAGAATTTCAGACTTTTGCATCAGTTAGTGCAATACTATATTAGAAATTGCTAACATTGTTTGTAAAAGTGAAAGTAGTAGTTTAAGTGCAGTTCTGATTTTTTAGACTCTAAATAAAAAAGATTTATACTTATTTGATGATTTGGTTTTTACTTTTCTGCTATAATTACTAACATTAGAAAAGTATAATAAAGCTAAAACAAAAGCCATGCTATGCTCTATTATAGTATTTACCAATAATGATACTTTTCACCTTTGATGAAAAGGCCTATAATATTTATGTCACAGACCTTTTCCAAATCGACGAAAAAGACATATATTTATTGGCTATTTGCTAAAGAGTCCTTAAACGAGATTATGGTCCGTATGCTACATAAGCTGTATGAGATTATTTAAAATACGCTTTGAATGTTTGTACAGAAAAGTAAAGTGAGTAATATAGGATTTAATTATTATTTTGACAATTTCATGTATTTCTTTTATTTTACATAGACTATTCTACGATTTAGATATGTGTATTTAGGTGACGTATACATACTACAGTTCAATTGAATACAGAGCAAATAAATCACAAAGTGATTTGGGTTTTATGCTGCTTGTAGGTATATATCTTTGCCGTGTGGTGTCCGGCAGAGTAGCATAGCACCAACCCCGTACACTCGTGGGTGTGCGACTAATATTTTCGAGGCAAAAGATAGTCTCCGTAGGCTGGAAAATCGGTAGCTTCGATTTCCATTGTTATATTTATAACATTGCGAACTTCAACCCGCCTGCCAAGCGTGGAGATTAAGACAATAACCGCCCCTCTTTTGGGAGAGGCCCTAAGTCCTGCAGTGAAGCTGTGATGATTAAGTATATCTTTTACATTTCAAATCTGATATCATACTCAAAGAAGTAGATTGACGATTTACCGACCATTAGGTCACATTCTGTGTAGTCACTCGTCATGTCGAAAGTGCATATCATCATACATATTTTTTCTTGGGAAGCTTAATTAAGCTAGACAAAATTGGAAATGCTTTCTTTCAAATTTATATTGAAGTACCGCCTAACCATCGAAAATATACCAAGCTTATTTGCTGCAGTAGTCGCTAAAGACGCAATATAACGCCCAAAGTTTAAGTTCCATATAAGGTTCAGCTCAAGAATTTGCAGATAATCATATATCGGTACAGATACATCTTGGAAATATACATCTTTGGCTCTAGTAGGGGATAAGTATCGCTACCCTAATTAATGCTAATTATGCTACGCTCTTTTCTAATGACTAATTATTTTAATTTATATTAAATTACTTAATATTTTACATGATTTTACGTATTGTTCGTTTGTGTTTTATGTATTTTGGGAATTATTATTCTATGACATTATTATAAATTTTTATGACGATATTTTTGTGACTTGGTTATATTATGAATTGTATTATAATAGTTATAGTAATGTAAATTACAGTGATAAGTAAAGTAATCTTATCTAATCTATTACGTTGAATACTTTTTAACGTATCCAAATCTATATCTATACTAATGTTATAAAGAGGAAAGGTTTGATTTTTTATTTGTTTGTTTGTATTGAATAGGCTACGAAACTACTGGACCGATTTCAAAAATTCTTTCACCGTTGGGAAGCTACACTATCCCCGGGTGACATAGGCAATATTATATTTTCTGTAAAGTTACGGATCATTAATAAAACTCCAATAATGTAACCGAAGGTGTAAAAAAATACCCGAAAAATTCCTTACATCGCGTGTGCTGCGAAAACTATTGATGATAGAACAAAATAATGTACTACGACTTTGCAGAACACATCATTATCTACAAAAAGTGTCGCGACAGTTTATGTCTAACTATTATAGTTATGTCACAATAAATGTTCTTTTATTTTCAAAATTTAATTGAAATGCCGCCGCTAAAAAACGCTCTTTATTTGTACCTTGGTATTAATCCTTATCAAAATCAATTACTTCATATTCACGACTGCTTCAATACCTTTATATAACTTTTTGAATTATTCAATTCAGACATTCCATTCGAAAGATATCATGAGTTTAAAAATGTGAATATTAGAAAAAAGTCGTGTGTTCGCCGCTCAGTCCACTCGGCTATCTAGGCAGCACGGGGTACGGGAGGGGAGTCAATGTCAAGAAATAAAGTGCCTCGCGCGATCGGCTCCCTACGCAGCGGTCGTGTGCGGAATCGAACGTACCCGTGCGAAGCCGGGGCGGCTGCTAGTATAATATACAGGTTGTCCCGTAAGTCGACGTCAAGCCGTAATCGGGTGATAGTCCAAATCATAATAGTTACTAGAAAAATAAAAAATAAAATCTAAGTCTTGAATTTTCTAAATTATAGCCATTTCTTTTTTTTTCGAGAAAATGTACACCCTGTGATGGTTTTTTAACTCCTGTTGCTACAACTCTTAACTTTTTTTCAATTTTATTTTTCTTATGTAATCCCGAATAGTGCTAATCTAACCTATTACTTAGAATTCCAAGTCAACTGCTCCAGCTTGGAAGAAAGTGTTTTTTTTTTTTTGAAAGATAGGCTCTTCAAGGCTTTCCAGACCCAGAATCACTGCGACCATTACTGATCTATTGTGATCGCCTCTTTCTACAATTCAGTACTAATTCCTATAGCTTCTATGAACTGTAATAGTTTCTTAGTACTGATTTCGTGCACCTCATCGGGTAGTAGTTGGTGTTTACCCAGATGGATGCTGCGTTTGCGCACCAGGGCCTCACATTTGCAGATCAGGTGGAGAGGCGTTTCGTCCTCCTCCTTGCAGAATCTACAGTCCTTTGTTCTGCTGATCTTCAAATTATACATGTGTTTGTTCAGCCCACAGTGGCCAGTCAGTGCCCTTGTTAGGATACGCAAGTTATTCCTACTAAGTAGTAACAGTTCTTTGGCATGCCGCCTATTATAGGGTTTGACTAATGCCTTAGAATGTGTTAGGCTTGGCTGATTTTTCCAGTGCTCTAATGATTGTTCTTTGAAATTTATATGAAGGGTCAATTTTGCAAGGCTATTTGGTATGCCACAGAATGGTTCTGGACCATATGTCGCAATTGTGCTACCAGCCTTCGCGAGTTCGTCCGCAATTTCATTGCCTTCGATCCCTTCATGCCCTGGGACCCAGCGCAAGATCACTTGGTTTTTCTCACCCAAGGAATTGAGGACCTTCACGCAGTTTAGCACCAATCTTGAACTCACAGAGTCTGATGAGAGGGCCAATAGAGCTGCTTGACTGTCTGAGTGTATATAAATACAATGGTTCATGTATCTCTTTTTGAGGTTTATGTCCGCACATTCTAAAATAGCGTACACCTCGGCCTGAAATATGGAGGTGTATTTGCTCAAGTTTAGGAATTTCTTGACCTTGGGCCGCTCTCCGTATATTCCACACCCTACATGAGCACCTGATTTGGACCCATCGGTGTACCATATCAGGCTTCCATTTTTCCAGTATACTTGGCTTTTAAGCCAGTCATCTCTGGATAAGAGTTCCACAGAGTATCGTTTCGGGAAGCTGCTCTGTTTTGTCATAGAGTCAGTGTACATACTCAGTATGTTGCTGCCCATAACAGTGTCCTGGAAGAAAGTGTTACATTATACCGTACAATGAATAGACAATTAATATTTCGTACAACTTTAACGGACCGTACTGAAAAAAAAGAACTACGCCAGGTTGGCAAGTAGCACTAAAAGTTGACGCATTTAATAAGGATTCTAAAATGGTATAATACTTGCTACATTATTTCTTTGATTACGGGGAAAAAATAATTCCTTCAAGAAACCCAGTTTCGAACATTTTTTCTTTACCTACTAAAAATTATTCTAGTGCGTTCAAAGCTTGCCTAAGACCGAGTGAGACGGAGAGTCATTCATGAAATGTGAGTGAGAGTTTAAAATTAAACACCAATTAGATGCAAAGATTTATTATTTACAAAAGATGTTCAAACTGCCTTCCTTCAACTGCAATACAAGCTCGACATCTTCTTAAAATAGATCGGATTATCACACGGGCAAATCTTCCGTTGTTGACAAATTCAGCTGCTTCCGTAATTCTTTGCCGAAGCTCAGCTACATTTTCGATTGGCTTAAAATAAACTTTCTCTTTCACTGCTCCCCAGTAAAAAAAATCTAATGGATTTAAGTCCGGTGAACGGGCTGGCCACGAGATCGTACCAGACCGACCTATCCATCTGCCCGGATATTCTTCATTGAGAAATGCTCTAACTGAGCGGGCATAGTGCGCTGGGCAGCCATCTTGTTGATACCACATCTCTCTGTAAATACTGAGTGGCACGTCTTCCAGTAAACTAGGTAAACTGTTTTGTAAAAAATCTAAATAAACTTCAGCAGTCAAGATCTCTGGCAACTCAAAAGGTCCTATGACTCTTCCATTTAAAATTCCGGTCCACATGTTTATTTTAAAACGATACTGAGATCTATCTTGTCTCATTAAATTCGGATTCTCTACGTGCCACTCGTGTAAGTTGTGTAGGTTCATGTAACCGTCTTTTTTAAATGTCGATTCATTCGACCACAAAATTTTCTCTAAGAATCGCGGATCTTCCCGGTGTCTTTGTAGCATCGTTTGACAAAACGCAACCCGAAGTTGATAATCCTGAGGATGCAGGGTTTGTACTTACTGTACATGGTATGGGTGGAGCTCATGTTTTTGTAAAATTCGGTGAGCTATAGATTTGGGCACTCCTGTGCTTTGCTGGATTGCACGTACCGAAATACTTGGATCTTCTTCAACTGCTTGAAGTACTACGTCCTCGTAAGGCAAGAAACTTCTTCCTTCACCATGTGGTCGGTTTGGAAGTATGCTTTCTGTGGAGAGTAGACGGTGCACATTTGTAAAAACTCGGTGATCTGGATAACGATCAGCATTTGGGTACCTCTCGCGATACAGTCTAGCCGCAGCACTAGCATTCCCTCTGTATTCGCCATAAATAAAGTGCATGTTGGCATATTCCTGAGTGGTGTACACAGGCATGGTGGCACTACACAATCATACGATAGTCCAGTCTCACTCACCCATTAGAATATTTGACTCGAAAGCGTCACTTCCTGTCTCACTCACACTTCATGAATGACTCTCCGTCTCACTCGGTCTTAGGCAAGCTTTGAACGCACTAGAATAATTTTTAGTAGGTAATGACAATTTTTTCGAAACTGGGTGTCTTGAAGGAATTTTTTTCCCCCGTAATCAAAGAAATAATGTAGCAAGTATCATACTATTTTAGAATCCTTATTAAATGCGTCAACTTTTCGTGCTACTTGCCAACCTGGTGTAGTACTTTTTTTTTAGTACAGTCCGTCAAAGTTGGACGAAATATTAATTGTCTATTCATTGTACGGCATAATGTGACACTTTCTTCCAAGCTGGAGCAGTTGACTTAGATTTCTAAGTAATAGGTTAGATTAGCACTATTCGGGATTACATAAGAAAAATAAAATTGAAAAAAAGTTAAGAGTTGTAGCAACAGGAGCTAAAAAACCATCACAGGGTGTACATTTTCTCGAAAAAAAAAGAAATGCCTATAATTTAAAAAATTCAAGACTTAGATTTTATTTTTTATTTTTCTAGTAACTATTATGATTTGGACTATCACCCGAATCCGGCTTGACGTCGACTTACGGGACACCCTGTATGTCAGTGTGTAGGTATTGTCAGCTGGCTATACCAGTGATTATTTACGAAACAGAGATGTTTATTATGAGCCTCATTAGAAAGCTCACAAGTGTGTGGTGAAAAGAGCCATGCTCGGTGTTTCCCTACGTGTCAGGATTCCGTACCAGGACTAAGGTCACCGGTATAGATTTTAAAGCACAAAACTGAACTGGCAATTTGTAGGCCACGTAGGGCGCAGAACAGACGGCCTACGGGGCGGAAAGGTTATCGAGTGGCGAACATGTATCGGCAAGAGTGAACACATATCAACAATAGCAGCGTAGGACGTGTCTACCCACGAGATGGACGATTGGAGAGCCAATGGAACAAGTTACACAAAGGCGGTTATTATATGCTTAGGGTAGACCAAAAAAAAGTAACGAAATATAAGTTAAATAAAAAGAAGTTTCATTTGCGACTTGCAATACAACAAATTCATGTTTATTTCAGTTAAAATCCATAGTAGTTAGTTGGTTTTGAGCGTACTCTATTATTAATGAAACATTATTATTTAATTAATTTAAGATAATTGGGATGTCTCCTACATGGGAGAATCCCACCTGCTCGCCATCATATTCAGAATACCATTTAGGCTATCGTGAGGCCGCTGCATTAGCGATACACACATTGCAAACTGCTTGCGGATGACATAAAAAAAACAGCCGACTAACCGTTTCTGAGTTCATCATCATAATGTGATTTATAATTTATTTCAGAAAGGGGGCAAAAAATCAAATGTAATTATTATTTTTATTTTGTAATTAATTAGGTACTACAGGGAGGACTGCTCTAACACATTTTAAATTGTTTTCTGACGGAATAAAAGGCACGGCCTCATTTCAACAAATAAATTATGTTACACTTTCTGGACCCATCGTACAACCACCCGTACCCCTAGTGGTACCGAGGGTATTTCTATATCTCCTGTATGGTGCTATGTTAATGTCTGACCTACAATCTCGAGTAAAAATTAAACACCGAAAGAAATAAGTTACGGAATGTAAGCTAGGTAAACTTAATTTATTTCATTTGCGAGACAGCTTTATTTTCTTAGTAATTCTTAAATAAGTTTTACTAGAGAACTCTAGTACTCTAGGCCAGGCCTTTGACAGCCTCTCACCTGTAGACTAATTACGTAACTCTGTTGCCAACAATTCTCGGTTACGGTTGCTATTGCTATGTATGATCGATTTAATAGTTTCATTTTATTGCAATGGAACTTTGTTAGCAACTGAACCCATGCAATCGATGATACGCAATCACAAAAGTAACAATTACAATCATTGTAATCACAGAATTGTTGACAACAAACTTACGTAACTAGCCTACTGGTATTAAATTAAAATTAAATTAAATTAAATGTCATTTATTGCAGGTACTAGGTCCCATAAATACATAATTAAAAATGTCACATATAACATAAAACAAGCAAGAATAACATATGTTACAAACAGCAATTACAATTAAATGTAATTATAATTTAAAAATGATAATATTTAAAATTTACAATGTCAACCAAGAAAAATTACAATTAAATGTAGTTAAAATTAAAAATTTCAAGATTTATGTAAAATTCACAATGTCAACCAGAAAAAATTACAATTAAATGTAATTAAAATCAAAATGTCAAGATGTACAATTCACAACAAATGTTTAATTTCTAATAATTAATCACATTAGACTAATAAAAAAAAATTTAATATAAATTATAAATAATACTATTGAAGTTTCTATCAAATACATAGAAACCATAGTATATTGATACTATTATTCTATTCGGGGACGTACGCACTTTCTCTTCAAAGGAGGCCCAGGCATTTCGCAATACAGCGAAGAAATCGTGTAACTCTGTGCTCCGCGAACATACCAGACGCACTACACCTCCACGGTAACCCCAGCATACCCCTGAAGGCGTTGTTATATTGTACTCTCAAGGTGTTATACGAGTACTTAGTGAAAGAGTACCACAGGTGGCTAGTGTAGAACCCCTGGCAGTACGCCTTGAACAGGGTCACCTTGACGTCGTTCGAGCAGCGAGCGAACCGCCTCGCCAGCATGTTGCTGCGAGCGGCCAGCGCCCGCCGCGCCCTCTCGAGGTCCTCCTCGTCCACCAGCCTATCCGTGACCACATGACCCAAGTATTTAAACTTGGTTACAACCGCTAGCTGTGTCCTACATAGGTAGACCGGAAGGGTAACTTTAGGAATATTCTTATACACAAATGTCATAACTTCTGATTTTTTCACATTATATTTTAGGCCATGAGTCATAGCGTATCGTTCACATATTACTTTTAGTTTTCTGGACCCTGGATCGAGGGGCTCAGCAACACCATATCGTCCTCAGGTTGTTTATCAAGTGTCCATTAACGTAGCATCCCACTTTGATGTTGCTAAGCTCCTCGATTAGGTCGTTCATATAGAGGTTGAACAGTAAAGGCGACGTCAGTCCACCCTGCCTGACCCCGCATTCCAACTTATAGCTGTCGGATTCCACATTATTCCATCTCATTACAATGGTCTGGTTCCCGTACCAGAATTCCAACAGACATGAAATATCTCTCGCTGCTCCCGTACGCCTTAGCTTGTTCCAGAGAGTATTATAATTAATTGTGTCAAAAGCGCGGCTTAAGTCTAGGAAGCAAGAATGTACCGCTGTGTTCCTATTCAAATAACTTTTCACAGAATTTTTCAGAGCGAATATCGCCATGTCTGTAGAAAGACCACTACGAAAACCAAATTGAGCGTCATGAAGGGTTATATTAGATAAGAGGTTCGGCAATAGGAGCCTTTCCAAAACTTTTGAGAATATAGTAGCTAGCGATATAGGACGGTAATTTGACATGTTGGAGACGTCGCCTGTTCTGTTTTTTACGAGAGGCACTACGTTGGTGCGCATGAGAGTATCGGGCAAGTGAAAGTGTGCGATACATTGGTAAATAGAGTGGCCATTTTATTCAATACAAGGGGGCCAGCGTTAATAATATGTTTAATACTAAGATGGTCATGCCCCGGCGACTTTCCCCGTTTCATGTTTCGCACACACATGAACACCTGTTCCGAAGTGAATCTCGTCTCCACCTCGGTCTCCGGCGCTGGCTGCGGCGAGCGCTGCGCGTAGGTCCCGTCGTCAAGACACGAGTCAGTCTTAATATTAAATTGTTGCGCAAACATATTCGCAATCTGTTTAGTGTCCTGAGAGCCGTTAACACTTAATGGAAGTGCAGGTTTCCTCTCAAGGCGCTTAGTAGATTTCCAAAATTCACAGAAATTTTTAGCATGTCTATGTTTTGCTAAAATGTCCATTTTTATTTGCTCTTCATTTTTTTGACACCGGCTGATTTTATTTTTAAATTATTTTCTAGAGCTATGCATCTTTTCATAGGTAATACCTTGCTTGGGTCTGCCATGTAACTTCCACATCTGATAGTGAAGCCTAGCCGTATAATGCAAGTGTTTTACATGTAGGTTCCACCCAGTTACTTGAATATTTTTTCAAACACAGTCTTTACCTCTATAAGAGTTAATTGCGGCTTTGGTTAAACAATTAATTATATTTTTATATACTACATCAATGCTGTGCTTATGATTGTGATCGTTACATGTCAGTCCCTCGCACGGAGTATATGGAATGTTAACATGTATTAAATACTCACGTAAGATCTGTTCTGGATTCCTAGAACCCCTTACTACTTTGTTTACAGATACATTTTTATACACATCATATGATTTTTTCTTAATTATATTTAAGTTACAGATAAAAGCGACCGGAAAATGGTCAGACCAATAGACGTCGTCGACGACGTACACGTTACTAATGAGCTCCATCGCACTCGACGTAGCCACGCAGTGATCAAGCCAACTAGTAGACCCGTGCGCCTCACTTCTGAACGTGTACGTCTCCGACGATTCCCCGAGCAAACAAATGTCAGCACATACCCAGTCCTGGTCCACACAGTATAACTTCAGTTCGTTACCGAAGCGGCTGTTTACGT
Organism: Blastobasis adustella; assembly: GCA_907269095.1. Taxonomy (NCBI): domain Eukaryota; kingdom Metazoa; phylum Arthropoda; class Insecta; order Lepidoptera; family Blastobasidae; genus Blastobasis; species Blastobasis adustella. The sequence continues at coordinate 4,592,920 of OU026138.1, forward strand.
CGGCGTTGTAATCGCCGAGCATAAAGATACTCTCGGTGTCGCTGTCTTGTACTATTGCACTTATTTTACCCAATGTCTCGGTAAACAATGGTAGGTTTTCCACGCATTTCGTCGGCATGTAGACCGACATCACTATAAATTTACGATTTTCGACGCTAATACGCACTGCTGAGATCCGTTTACTGCAACTGTCGAGAGGCGCCACCTTCGGAAACATGGTCTGCCCCGTAGCGGCCCGCTTCTAGTATCCACCGCTGACACTCCGTAGTATGCGAAATCGGAATGTATTTCTGATAAGAAGTCTATATCGTCCGGAATAAGCCACAGCTCCTGTAGTGCTATAATGTCGTACTCTTCACATAGCTCTCTCACGTGTGCTATACTTCGTTTGATAGACTTACAATTAAATGTTATCATTTTTATTCTATTTATTTCATGATTTTCCATAATTAAATGTATTGATGGAATGGCGAAACGAGGTTGACCAAGATCTTTCGCTGGAGACCCGGAGACTAGCTAAACTACGGTGACGGTAGGTATGAAAATTTTTATATGCCGTTAGGTAGGTATTTAGGGTTAAGCCTTTATTGTCTAAAACCTCTGTATTCAATTCCGACGGGCCAGAAGTCTTCGTTTGCAAATTCACTATTTGTGTGATGGCACAGTTATCTTAAACGACGAATACAGTGACGGTTTGAATGGAACAATTATGTCAACGTCAGTTGCAATTTCACCTGATTCGGTGATAAATTCTTTTATATTTTGTGCAGTTGTGCACTTGTCAAATCGCGTCACAAAAAGATAAGATTGCTTGACTGCTACTTTAATTTTGTTTGATGTTTTGGTGGATTTTCCCAGGTTATTTTTGATCTTCTTATTTCCTGTTTTCTTGTTCCGAGTACTACTTTCGGTTTGTTTACGTTGCGTTGGTACGGGAGGCGGGCGCTCGACCGGGGAGGCGGGCGCTCGACCGGGGCGGCGCGCGCGGCGGCGGGCGGCCACGGGCCGGCTGACGTCACTGCCTGCACGAACGACTTGGGACTCGATGTGCGCGCCTGCCGCGCCGGCGGTCCGCGCTCCGTAACCGTTGAGTCAAGTGTCGACCTACCTTCTTCTTTTTCGATAATAGTAATATTATGCGGGTCGGATTTTTCTTCCAAGTCCTTACGAATTCCAATGATTTCTCGTTGTAATTCTTCGGTTACCTGTACTTTTGTGTAGTTTAATTTGATGTTATTAATGTCTTGTTTTATGATTACTAGGTCCTTTAAAAGGCTCGTTATGTCTATGTGTTCAAAGGTCACAGGAGGAAGCCTCCTCAAGTCTTTTGCAACGAACGTAGGCAGTAGATCTGGTTCTGTCTCCTTCTAGGTTCATGTTCACGTTCAGGTTCGCGTTTCACACGACCTTCCCTCTTACGAAGAGACCGCTTGTTTTTCAGATATTTATTTAATACCACTTTCGCACTGTCCACTTCACTTTCTGAGAAATTAGACTCGCAGATTAGGTTTAACGAAGTTTCGTCCATTACGTCCAACTTGCAACTAATGAAACACAGCAACTCGTTTATTACTATATTACACTTATCACAAGGTTGAGACATTCTTAATTCGGTTTTAAATTCGTTGGGGGCGCAATGACATGACCGACTGACCGGCTAGGTTTTACGTTTTTTGTTCTATTTCCTACACTATTCCACAAATTTTATGGGGATTTCACTCATAGCTCCAGGACACTTTCCTCGTCAAGTAGACCACAATACTTTTACACTTGGACGCAAAAATCCCATCACTTGGAATTTTTAAATGCGGAGCAGCTTTGATTTGCTGTGTACGCGTTAAACTACCCGCGTAAACCGCGTATTGGCGATGTGGTCGAAGATGGAGCATCCTAATTGTCTAGGAACATCATATTCGCTCGAGCCTTGAAGGCGTCCATATAATATTGATAGGGGAACAGACTCACGTGTTCTATTCCTTATCCGAACTCACATTAACATATATTAATTATATGCCTAAGGTAGAACCAAATCGGTTTGTGAGGATAACTGGAAGATCCACTACACAAGGACGAAACGTCCGACCGGATCGCGTTCTCGATATTAATACTTCGACATTTTTCAGTGGTTATTTGTAATACATTTTCGGCTTATTTGCAATTCACTTCTTTACAACCCCCCAATTGTAGTAGTAATATTAAAGGTGATGATGATGATGAGGACTATGTCAAGTTTAAGGAGTCCGCCTGAGTGAGTACCATCGCCTTATCTATTTCTGCCGTCAAGTAACAATGCTTGCATTGTTGTGTTCCGGTTTTAAGGATAAAGTAGCCAGCGCAATTACAGACATAAGGCATTTCATCTTAATCAGCACAGTACGCACCTGCGGTTTTATATTTTTGTTGGTTACCTGCAACCTAAATGTACAAATTGTAGATATTATGGACGACAGTTACCACTTACTATCAGGTGGTAACTGTCGCAGTGGGTGCCCGTTTGTCAATGAGCAGCATAAAAAATTAAAGAAAAAAAATAACACTGTAACCGATATTTTTTTAACGTATGTAAATGGATTTCTACAGTCCATTTTTTGGCCTATACAGGGCCTGACTGGTCTAAGACATTATGTTTAAGCCACCCGACAGTTACAGTTTGTGATATCTTTTGTCGGACACAACACGACCAAAATAGTTCACATTGTGCATTAATCATTTCAGAAAAAGAACAAGACAACAACTCCAGCTCCCCCAGAAGTAAGTAAATTTTTTTTTATTATTTTGACGGTATTCTTCTTATTGTGTCAATGATAAAATAGGTTCGTTTATTATTATTTATATAAGTTCCAGCCCAAAACTGAGAGATGCATTATTTGTATTAATTTTACATTTCCTTTCAAATGTCGAATAAAGAAAATAATCATAAATATTATTCTATCTATACGGAATGACAGGACTACCTACAGTTGAGTATTGTTGTTCTCACCACGTCCGTCTTTTTTTGTTGTTTAATTTTTTTTATTTTCGTCTTTAATTCATGACGTCCACTAAGACCATACCCGTCGTAGTCTCAACGGCCTCGTGTCAATTTTTCTTCGAGCGTCAACTGAAGAGGTTCGGACTGAGTGACGGACCAACGATAGCGAGGCGACAGCGAGCGTTGTACTGGATAACGCCAGGATTGTCCGCCGATTTCTTTCACTTTTGTCTTGACCATCGGCCGTTTGGTTTCCTCTGCCGAGGGGTTCCTAAAATTGGTAGAGTCACAATTTAATTTCTCATAATAATATTAAATACATTCTGAACAAAACCACTAAGTAAAAAAATATACATATACTTACCTACTCATCAACCCCACGTAATGTGTAATAATTTTAACCCCCATGACGCCAGATTAAGTTTGACAGAGCTATAAAATTATAAGAATCATGAATTTGCATCAAATAAAAACTATTCGTCTTCTGTCATGTTTGTTTCGACTGTAGCGATCTCCATAGTTCAACTAAGGAGCTCGCATACGCGAGTTGGCAAGATATCAGCATGACAGCAACTTTCTAATCTACATTGCGCTAACGGAGTATTCCATATACGACGCTTAAATACAAGATTCAAGGAGCGTCTATTGGACTTCGGTCCCCTGGCCAAAGCAACTCGGCCATTACCCTTACGGGTACCTAAAGGGTAATTACGACTCGGTAATTACCCTTTTCGATTCGGTAATTACCCTTTTCCTTCTCCACCGTCATTAGTAACGTTTAGAGCTGGATTCCTTTCCCACTTGTATCACCAAAAGCGTCACATAATTTAATTTAATATTAAATTATAAATTTAGGTTTAAAAATTGTCATGACACGTGGAGCTTTCACTTATTATAACAATTTATTTTAAATTATAGATATATCCTGGGTCTCCCAGTATCTCTAGCCACCGCAGCCGGCTGGCCCGGGTAGCAGTACGTCCAGTTGGCCATGTGAAACATCTTCACATGTGGTCTCCAGATAGAGCAAAGCCTTTAAAATTGTGTTTTGTATCTGTGCGTGAGGATTGGCAGGACTCTACGGTACTGTTGCCGTGGCAACTGCAAATTGCCTAGTTACGTTTGACTCCTGGTATTTTTTTCTACTAGCAGAGACTACACACGCGGGCTTCAAATCAGCAATTGTCAAGCAACTACAAAATTTAATATGTTTATGTTTCCATAAGTATTGGTGCCAATTTATCGGGGAGACATTGCCAAAATCGCTATTATTTTGCGGAAGAAGAATCATCATAAAGTGAAATTATTATTAAGTTAATATTTTGTGCTCTATTTTTTTAGTCTGTAAGTAAATTTAATATTTAAAGATTCATTTAATTTCTATGTGTCATTAAGTTCAGCGCCCCCAGCCCTATCTGTAAGGGACAAAACGGTCTAAGTATACAAATAGGTAAGGCCCATAAAGATCGTGGCGAACTTACTAGTACAGAGGTGGTAGTAACTACCACCTCAACTGTCCCTTCGTCGAGACCAGTTTCTCTTCAACAAAATATTTCTGGAAACGAGAGTCTGATCTCAAACTTATCATAAACCAGGTGATATAGGCGAACGAATAGTTTCAAGTGCTCCCGCATACAGCAGTCACAGCCTTGACCATATTCGGCACAACGCGTGCTTCCTGGTCGTTCACCCGCGGCACCTCACTGTCCCCACCCAGTCTTGACTCACTGTAGACTTGGGAACAGCATCGCTTCGGCACAGCTCACAGCGAAACCTAACGCCAGAGCTTCGCCATTGCTCACCGCATGGCCAGACTGACTACGCCTCATACGTCAGCCTTCGGGGGGAGTACTGTAGCGACATCTATCGCTCCAATAAGGAAACTAAACGATACTCACATTACGAGTATGCAAACACAAGGTTGGCAAGCATCAGCACATAGATGGCGCTGACCGTCATACATCGCACTAACGAAATATGCCAACTCCGCGGCATATATACAACTTGCGACGATCCAATGTCGGACCCTTGTTCCCCTGATCACGACACCCGGCCAGGTGGGTAATTACCCTTTTCCACCTTCTCCATCTTTGCTTGCCAGTATTGGTGGCTGCCTTATCCCTTCACCAACAAAGGTGCATGCATTTTTTGATCAAAATTAGGGACTCGGAATATTCCACTGCAGCGAAAACGCTTGATAGTTGGTTGGAAGCCGAGCTCCCGATTAATTCCTTTTAGGGACCTTAAAGTAGGCAAGTGATTGGGTTTAATTTTAATTAGTTAAGATTTGTTTTGCACGTTATGTATACTTACCTATATTTGTTGCGATCTTTTTGAAAAAATTTAAGAATAAAAAAGGGTTAGTCAAATTAAAAGTTGACATATATTTTATATTTTAGGATGTAAGTTTACGTTATTTTGAAATATATTTTTTACATCTACTTAAACTGAAACCTGATAGTTTTCAATCCTGTCAATTTTTTCTAGTTAACAACTCACATGTCGACGACATATCGTCGTCGATACTCCTATCAAGACCTCCTAACTAACAAAAAGCAAGTTTTTCATAATGCGAAAAAAACGTTGTACGTCGCTATCGGTTACCGCCATCTAGTTGGGAGGGGGCGAACTAGTTCGTACACCGTTTGGGACTTTCCCCAGCCCGTTGTACAACTTTCATTTTACAAATTCGAAAAAGTAAAGAGTAACGGTTTTGTAAAACGTTGTTATATTACTTTTCGTGTTTATCTGGCCAATCTATTCAGGAGTCTGCCAAAATTGCTATAGTTTAGCGGAGGCCAAATTATAAAAAGAAGAATAGGGTGGTTCTTTGGAAATGTGTTCTCCGCGTAATTTCCATGGTATGTGAAAAATCGCAAAATTTAAGTAAATCACACAAACATTTTAAAACCTTATGCAAATCTAGATAACATATATAAATTCGACACGTAGCGGATCTATACTTATGCTAAAAATATATAGTATATATAGAATTTGCGGACCATGGAAATTACAATAAAGACCCACGAAAAACACCCAGCAGATAAAATGTATCTAAACTATACACCATATCAGATATAAAATTAAGCTCAAATAAAAATAAGTTGAGGTAGTATTAAGAAAAAAATGCATTAAAAGTTTTAACTATATTTAACAAAAAACAAAGAAACATAAAAAGAAACTCAAAGGAGGAACATGAAAGTAATATAATTAAGAAATTTATTATATAATATTAATTATTCCCATAACATGCATATTATAGATCAACACGATAATAAAAATTACAAATATTTGGTAAAAGTATCAACATCTACAAAATCTAAACACCCGCACTAATAATCTTAGTTTTCAGTAAATTCAGTCTTCAAACAATAACGGTTAAAATAAAATGCCTTAAAACAAATAGTTAAACAATCCTTAATATACTTTTTTGGACTTTTTACGAGTATTTATCCGAATTAAAAAACTTCAATTCTTGAATAACCTAACGTTCAACGCTACCAAAACACAGACGTGTTTGTGTTCCGCTAAACGGGTCCATTCCATATAGCTCCGACTTTCCGGAATGTATCTGTGGAAATCACCGATAACCTGCAGCTTCTGGGTGTTGAGTTATCAACCAATCTCAACATTGGACAGTACATCGAATCAAACGCAAAGACTGCTGCCAAAAAACTTGGAATGCTCTCGAAGGTCAAGCGGTACTTGACTTCAAGGCTATATATAGTAGGTTCAAGGTATCAGTTCAGTTATATCTAGCACAAGTCCGATCTTGCATGGAGTATTGCTGCCTCCTCTGGGATGGATCAGCTACATACCAACTGGCCGCTTTGGATTCGGTGGAAAATCGTGCAACAAAGTTAATTTGTAATCCGCAGTAAATTGAAGCTAACCTGCAGAGCCTCGAGCATCGGCATAGGGTTGCGCGTTTATCGGTCTTCTACAGGTTGCATTTCGGAGAGTGTGCGAAGCAGTTGCACGACCTCATACCGTCGGCCCCTTTCCCCCATCGGGAGACGCGATCCGGGCGAGCGCTTCATCCTTATGTTGTGGATCTTCCAGCTATCCGCACGAGCCGCTTTTGTTCAACCTTTACAATGCATACGGCCAAGGAATGGAACGTGTTGCCTGTGAGTGTGTTCCCTGATCATTATATTGTAGAAGCCTTTAAGACTAGAGTGAATATGTAATAGGCTGTTCTTAGACAGACATGCTCCATCATCGGCCGCATCATCACGTAGCACCAGGTGAGGTGGCGGTCAAAAGCTTGGCTAGACCAATTATTAAAAAAATATATCAATAAATGCTATAATTGAAATCTGATCATGATCTTGCTGATCGGAAGTTATGACGAAGACATCCTTTGGTAAAGTTGCAATAATTTCATCTTGAATGCCTGCAGTATTAACTATTGGTGATAACACTCCTGTCTAAAAACTATTGTCTTGATGTAAAATATCTTTCATAGAACCGATAGCATCTATGTGATGAGGTGAGTCAGGTGAATGTTGTGGTAGACCTCCTTCATCTTTAATGTAATACATGCCTAAATGTTGGCCATGTATACATTGTGTAGAAGTTTTTGCACAGTTTCCATTAGGACAGCCTAATTTACTTAGAGCCAGTAAATTATTTTTGTCTCTGTGCCACATAACTTGATGCACTTGCATAGGGTCCTTAAATGACGGTAAGTCTTTTTGTAAAAGAAGGTACCTTTGTAAGATGCTGGCTTCTTCAATTTCATGTAATAAAACTCCTTGAACATTAACCTTAAGGTGTAGTATGAGTGACTGAAGATCTGGCACGTCTTTACCGTGAGACACAATTCTGTCTCTTCAGTACAGCACCAACGTCATCGGGAGCACCTTTCCCATATTTCCCCAGGTATGTATTTCCCTAGGACCTATCCCTAATACCTAGAACAAATAAGTTCAGCTAGGTAGGTACAATTTCGAAAAAAGATCACTCGACGAACCCAACTCGGTTGGGCAGCGTCGGGGATCTACGCCATATATTTTCGTCCCAATTACCGCAGTGTCTTAAGACGAAGGTCTTTGACCCATGTGTGTTGCCAGTGATGACCTACGGAACAGAAACGTGGCTGCTCACTATGGGCCTTATAAGAAAGCTCACTGTTACAAAAAGGGCAATGAAAAGGACTATGCTCGGAGTCTCGTTGCGCGATCGATTCAGAAATGAGGAGATCCGCAAGCGAACCAAGGTCACCGGAGTAGCCCTAAGGATTGTTAGGCTAAAGTGGCAGTGGGCACATAGCTCGTAGAACAGATGGCTGATGGGGCAGTAAAGTTCTCGAGTGGCGACCACAAGGTGAACCGACGACCTGGTAAAAGTCGAAGGTACCAGCTGGGTGCGGAAGGCACAGGACCGGCCTTTGTGGAGATCTCTGGGGGCCTATGCACAGCAGTAGTCTTTCGGCTGAGTAAAATTTAAAAAAATTTACGATATTCAATATTTATCACTTGATTCGATGATTGCACGTATTTCAGTACAAACATTATATTTATGCCATTGCAACCAGAAACAAGGTAATTTCCATGGGTTTTATGTAATTTCCATGGTGTTTTATACATGGAAATTACACCATGGAAATCACCAAAATGCATATATTTTGAAATTCCTTGGCATTGAAAAGATCTAACCTGCTAGTTTGTTACTGGGTTTCTACATTTAGAAGTTAGGTATTACACCTTAAAACCCGTTTACCAAAAATAACACAATTAGATAGCAAAAATGTGACATGGAAATATCTAAGAAATGAGAACCAAAAATTTGAAAATTGTAGAATATACTCTTACACCGAAAGCGAGGGAAAACAACGGCACAACCACCTCACATGCAGTTGCGGAGTAACTAATGATTCGCACACACCAATCATGATTCGTCTGTACCTCGCCAGTCCAAAACAGTGCCCCTCGCAAGGAGTGCAGCGAAAATGTTGCTAGGTGTATTACGTACTAACTTATGCCCTTAAAAAAATAAGCTTCCCTCCGATAATATTTAAAATTTGATCAGTAAATAAAATGATTTGTCTATTTGAAATTTGTGTACGAATCCGATTAAAAACGTAAGTGATTTAAAAAATATCCGCGCTTCCTCAGAAGACGGCGCACATGTTACGCGTAAAAATCGTACAAAAATAACCGGATTTAAGGTGTTGAGAGTAAGTTACTCTGATGTACGTGGTTTTTAAATAATGAAATCCATTTGAGACGATACATATGGAATGTATAAATAATGTAATAGTAGATTTATCCATAAATTATTTGTTTATACAGGGTGTCCCGTAAGTCGACGTCAAGCCGTAATCGGGTGATAGTCCAAATCATAATAGTTACTAGAAAAATAAAAAATAAAATCTAAGTCTTGAATTTTTTAAATTATAGGCATTTCTTTTTTTTTCGAGAAAATGTACACCCTGTGATGGTTTTTTAACTCCTGTTGCTACAAATCTCAACTTTTTTCCAATTTTATTTTTCTTATGTAATCCCGAATAGTGCTAATCTAACCTATTATTGAACAACACCTTAAAGTTTATAACAATGATATAAATAACTACAGACTACTAATAACAAATTTACAACTAACTAAATAAACTAAGAAATACAAACTTACAGATAAAAAATTTGTCCCAGGTCCACGGTATTAGGAATGCTGCCTAGAAGGCTGGCCGCATTGCCCCGCTGAATGGCGAGGCTAATTCGCTGTCCGAAGTAGAGGCCAGCCTTCTGGTCTTTAGTGACATCGACCAGGCGCTTAGCTAGCTCCCGAAACAGAGAGTGTGCGCCTGGTCCCCACGGCCCAAGGGTTTCCACGCCAAATGGCGCAAATATGTGGTCCTCACCAAGACTCGCGTATTTGCGCCGCTTGGCGTTTTCAGCTGCGGCGGCACCGGCCCCAGCATGACACGCGGTTACTGGAAGATGGGACTGTGCGAGGGTATCGACACACGTGGCGTCCCAAACCAAAGGTCGTCCCAGTTTCCAGGGCGTGAGTGTCATCCCGTCGGGCCTTCTACCGTCATTACGAGCTAGACCGCTTGGCTCCAGTACCGCGGGAGCTCCAGCGGAGGTAAAGGCCCGGCGGATGATGTCATTTAGGTCCGCGTGCCGAGGAAAGCGCCCAGCACTCCTGCTGCACGACAGGCCATGGTGGCCAAGATGATCAACAAGGTGACCACAATGGCACTGGTGCGGAGCACTGCAGGGCGCGCCAAGGCGCAGGGCCGTGGCAATCCTAAACGTAGTGCGGTCGAGAAGTGTGCCAATATTTTTGGAGGGCATTGCCTGAAGCCAAAGCCCCGATTCCCACTCGCCAGCAGCCAACAGACGAGCACGCTCTGCAGAGTTGGTTGATGCGCTTAAAAGGTTGTTTCGCACCAACCTGCAGAGAGGCTCGTCCCATAGCCGCTGGGAACAGGAATTTGTCGGGAGCTCGGCCTCTGGACAAGCCACCTGCCAAGCGTTTTTGGCCTCGGTAGAATACGCCGCAGTAAAATTCCCTAGTTTAGATAATAATTTCTGCACTAGGGACTGCGAACTATGCACCGAGGACAGAAAAGCTGGCAGGGACACACCTGAAACTTTCCTAACTCCTAGACCTCCATACCGGATAGGCAACGATGCCTGATTCCAAGATGAATTGTCGAGATTTATGTTAAGAATTGAAATAAGGGTATGTTTCACGGCGTTGTCAAGGTCTTCTAGAAGGGCAGGATGTTTCCAAAGCTGACAACACCGCAAAACATACGTGAATTTTGGTACAAAAAGGCAAAACCGAATTATGGCATAGGCCATGTGGCTATTTATTTGGAGGAGGCGATCCGAAACCGAATTGAAATTTTGAATTTTTTCTTTGACGAAGTCCGAGAGGGACTCATCAAAAATAGGTGACCCTAGAAGATGAAGCGACGTCTTGTCGACGACAGAGATATTTGGTGCAATGGCGTCAAAAGCTGCGGAAACGGCACTAGCCGTCGGACAAGACTCCGAGATATACAGCTCACATTTCGAGAGATTCAGATCCAAACCAATGGCCTTGAACTCTCGCATGAGGAGCTGTAGATCTTGTAAAACCGTGTTCGCATCCCCTCCTAGGGTCCCGTCGTCTAAATACCACACGTTAAATTTTGAATTTAGCTTCTCGAGTATGGGGTGGATCACGAGGCTAAAAATGGCCGGCCCCAGAGGATCGCCTTGCTGGCAGCCAACCGCAGATTGTAAAAGGTGGCCCTTGTAGATAAGATTGCTAGATTCTTTGTAGCATTGCCACAGAAACTTATAGGCGGCCGGCAGCTTGGACCGAATTTGAGCCAGCAAAGCGCCTCTATCGACGGAGTTGAATGCATTTTTTACGTCAACCTTTAGTAGGACTTCACCACTATTGTTTTCTAGGAAAGTTCTCAGTGCATGCACAGCGGCTTCGCAGCCACCTTTAGGCCCAAAGCTGAACTGGATAGGCTGGAAGTACTCGGCTAGACTGGGGGCGGAGAACCTGCAACACAGCTTAGCCGTCAGGCGACGGTAGGTAGTCCCAACCGCAATGGGACGAATGCCACCGTCCTTTTTTTTTAATGCAATCAAGTTGGCCCCATAAAGGGTACTCACAATGGACTGCTCTACCAAGCCTGACAACATTAAGTTCACCAGCCCCGTAATTGCAACTAGAAGATTATTTCCAGCCTCTCCACCACAGCATAACAGGTCTTTCAGGTGCTGCGGAGTCAGGCCATCGATGCCTCCAGCCGAGCCGTTCGGAAAGGCGAAGACAGCTTGGCGGACGGAATCGGCGGAAACCTGTTAAGATGAATCCGCGGCATCGGGTGCGTCAGGTAAAAGTAGGCCTACCGAAGGTTGAGGATGCTTACTACGGAGGCCGACCAAAGTCTCGGGTGTGTCGGGGGCGAAAGAGTCGTTAGAAAATAGGATTCGGGCTGCCCCTTTGATATCACAGTCATTAATTTTGTTTTCTACATGTTGATAGATAGAATTACGGCGGAAATTATGTGGACGGCTTAAAAAATTGGCTGAATCAAAGGAGAGGGGATTGTACAGTTGTCTTTTATACATGTAGTGAGTGATTTTTTGCAACTTGTATTGTTAGAATCTACAACATGTAGAATTCTGAAGCCGAAAGTAAGTAGATGCTCCCAGCTCTGCTGATCATTTTTGGATGTAACTCTTATAATGTCCTGTGCGAGGGTTTGGGCAACGGAAACTCTCGCACCACGGGGAATTCTTTTAACAATTGGAACCGAAAGTTTGAGGTTCGACACCCGCTCCCAGAAAGGTTTTGTGGAAGGTCCATCGAGAATTAAGGGGACGGGTGTCGAAGAAGGGACAGAGGAGGTAGTAACTTCGCCACGCACTTTATGTGACTTACCCAAATGAATACTAAGACCCCTCTGCCCCTTACAGAGATGGGGCTGGGGGCATCTGGGGCACCGAATCCAATCGACCGGTGGAGGCGCACTACTCGACCCATCGGAAACCGGTGTGTCCTGGGACATACGAGTATGCTTATGTGATATGGTAAAAACAAAATTAATTCCAAACTAACTATAAAACTGCTATAAAAACACAAACACTATATAACACAACACCATTGTTCAAGGTCATAAAAATTAAACTGACGTCTTGACTGATAGCTGCCATAATTTGTGCAGTTTTGCCTAGTTATTTGCTGCGCGCGCAATGACGCAGCGCGGTTCCCCAGCAACCCTGTGGCGTTGCTTGGGCGTTGCTACGTAGCATCATTGTCAAACACTTTGATGTTTTGTGAAAATGCTTCGCCAGAAAATATTTTTTGCTCTTGACTTACAACGCGCACGCCCAGTGACGCCCACACATACACCGGCGCACTACCACATAGGAAGACCGGGGGCGAAGTCCAAAGGTGGCTTGGCGAAACGCAACTATTTAAAAAAAATTAAATTAGCCAGGGACGTCTGTCACTGTCCGCTCTCAAATAATGTTTTAATAATAATAATAATCTAACCTATTACTTAGAATTCCAAGTCAACTGCTCCAGCTTGAAAGAAAGTGTCACATTATGCCGTACAATGAATAGACAATTAATATTTCGTCCAACTTTAACGGACCGTACTGAAAAAAAAAGAACTACGCCAGGTTGGCAAGTAGCACTAAAAGTTGACGCATTTAATAAGGATTCTAAAATGGTATAATACTTGCTACATTATTTCTTTGATTACAAGGAAAAAAAAATTCCTTCAAGAAACCCAGTTTCGAAAAATTTTTCTTTACCTACTAAAAATTATTCTAGTGCGTTCAAAGCTTGCCTAAGACCGAGTGAGACGGAGAGTCATTCATGAAATGTGAGTGAGACAGGTAGTGATGCTTTCAAGTCAGAGTTGCTAACTTTTTGTTAAATTTAGGACAAATTTTCCTTAAGTTTAAAATTAAACACCAATTAGATGCAAAGATTTATTATTTACAAAAGATGTTCAAACTGCCTTCCTTCAACTGCAATACAAGCTCGACATCTTCTTAAAAAAGATCGGATTATCACACGGGCAAATCTTCCGTTGTTGACAAATTCAGCTGCTTCCGTAATTCTTTGCCGAAGCTCAGCTACATTTTCGATTGGCTTAAAATAAACTTTCTCTTTCACTGCTCCCCAGTAAAAAAAATCTAATGGATTTAAGTCCGGTGAACGGGCTGGCCACGAGATCGTACCAGACCGACCTATCCATCTGCCCGGATATTCTTCATTGAGAAATGCTCTAACTGAGCGGGCATAGTGCGCTGGGCAGCCATCTTGTTGATACCACATCTCTCTGTAAATACTGAGTGGCACGTCTTCCAGTAAACTAGGTAAACTGTTTTGTAAAAAATCTAAATAAACTTCAGCAGTCAAGATCTCTGACAACTCTGGAGCAGTTGACTTAGAATTCTAAGTAATAGGTTAGATTAGCACTATTCGGGATTACATAAGAAAAATAAAATTGAAAAAAAGTTAAGATTTGTAGCAACAGGAGCTAAAAAACCATCACAGGGTGTACATTTTCTCGAAAAAAAAAGAAATGCCTATAATTTAAAAAATTAAAGACTTGGATTTTATTTTTTATTTTTCTAGTAACTATTATGATTTGGACTATCACCCGATTCCGGCTTGACGTCGACTTACGGGACACCCTGTATAGGAGATATGAGTCTGTTACGCTCAAAAATTGCTCTCCCGAGAATGACCCAATAACTATAAAGTAATATGTAAATGTAACAGACGTACTCCACAACAATGCAATACGACCTATAAAATAGTGCTACTACAACCCGACGAAACCCCTGATATCCAAGACACAGGTCTCTGACCTACTTTGGTTTCAGAAGTTTCAATGTATTTGACCTCAGTACTCTGTGCATTCTCTGTGCTATCTGTATACCTATTACATACATTGTATTTTTATCGCCTGTAAATTTTCAAAATAAATCATTTTATTTATTTATTATTATTATTTTAAAGTAAAATTATAATTAAGTTTATGTTTTGTGTGCGATGATTTTAGTTAGATGTAAGTAAATTTAATATTTTTTATATTTACTTGATTTCTTAAGTCTATATGCCGGCGCTGGTGGTTTGGGTTCGATGCCCCAGGGGTCCCCAGATCACACATCTATAAGGGACAGAGGGGTCTACGTATAGACATAAGTAAGACCCATAAATTTCGTGGCGAACTAACTACCTCTGTTCCTTCGTCGACACCCGCTCCCACAATCCACGATGTTTCTCCAACAAAATATTTTTGGAAATGGGAGACTAATCTCAAACTTTCTATTTTAATTACAATATTCAAGTTATGGATATGTTTTAGGAGGGCGACGAAGACGTAAGTACCTAAAGGCAAAAATCCGAAAACCGTAAATGTATAGTAACATAGCAAACAACTTATAAAGTATAGTTAAATTTCATACAAGTCGTACAGGAATTTCTAACTTTGTAATGTGTTTATAGTATCAAAATGCCCTCTTTTAAGCATGCATGCATATGGACCCATTTTCGCCCGACAGGCCCAAGACTCTGGCCGGTCTTTGTGGTAAACATCCTCAGTCTCGGGTAGGATTTAAACTACCCGACACACCCGGATATTGGGATTCCACTCTTTTCTAACCGGCTAGACGGGCGACATCGACGGATTGACCCCACCGCATCTTAAGGACTTATTAAGCTGTGGTTTTTTTATGCGCTTACCGCCAAGGGTATAATGGCACTCTCTGGAGTTACGACAAAGGCAGAGAAGAGAACGCGCATGTGTACCTACCCGCGCGGCCGGCCAGTTGATTATGCTGGACTCACATCGCCTACCAACTACTATAGCTGGGAAGGCTTTTCAGATTTCATCGAATGCGATGCCCTTAGGGATGTGGTGTGCACAAAGCCGTGGTGGTGAGGTTAGTCTTAAAGGCCTTAAAAAGTGTAGCTGATGGCGCAGTAAAAAGAACGAACCCTAACTAAAAGATATGTAGGTACAATTACGCCTGTCGACATCTATGAGTATTTAAATTATGAACTTGTTTTTTTAGGAGGAAGAAATTGACGATTTAATGGTAAAAATCCAAAAACCTTAAATATATAGTTACATCACTAAAAATAGTCAACCAACTTCTAAAGCAAGTTGCATTTGTTACTTTGTAATGTGTTCATAGAATCAAAAAGCCCTCTTTCAAGCATACATGCATATTGACAGGCTACTATGTAACTACAAAATTATAAACCAAGGAACCCTTATGGGTTTCGCCATGTCTGATTGTCTGTCCGTCCGCGCTTTATATCCAAAACTATTGGTACTAGACAGCTGAAATTTGGTATGGTTATATGTATATTATGTTATGGGCTATGTGGTTAATACAGTATTATTTATAATGCCTGGGTAGTATGAATAATGCCCAATATAAGAAGAAATGTGATAAAAACTATTGAAATAATAAAATTAATCGGGCATTAATAATATTTATTCGGCAGAGACTTATAGGGATAGAAAATTACACAAAAAAATTCAGATAGGGGTGTGTAGGAACACAATGCCGTTGGTTTTAACGTGAAATGTCTATTTTCGCGGGGTCAGTGGCAGAGGTAGTTGTGCTCGCGGAGTAGGCATTAGTAGACATTAGTTGGCAGCTTTGAGTCATTGGAATACCCACGTGTGACCCATGGACCCCTCTTTTCGACAATAGCCGTGATTTGTATTTCTTGCTGGCACGGGCTGAGGCCAAATATTATATTTTCGTATATTTTTTTAAACTGTTTGGTTATTTTTACTATAAATATTGTCCAAGTTACACTTATTTTTATACAGATCGATTGTTGTAGAGAAACTGAATAAATATACGCAAGAATCACCGCATTACCACGTGTGAGTCGTGAGTGACACTGAATAGAAATGCGCGTATTTCAGCGAACAGACAGCGTATATACTGATTTTCGAAAGACCTTTGACAGAGTGGATCACAAAATACTGCTTGATAAATTAGCTTTTAATGGTATACGAGGCAATCTATGGCGTCCAATCCTATATTTCTAATCGTACTCAAAAAATTGTAATTAACGGCTATGAATCTATTTTCGTTCCAGTTAGCTCAGGGGTGCCACAAGGTTCAATTTTAGGGCCGTTATTATTTATTTTATTTATAAACGATATACGCAATTGTTTTGAATACTGCAATATATTACTATATGCAGATGATTAAAAAAAATTTAACGTGAATAACAATGACGATGACCATGCCAGATTTCAGGAGGACTTAAATCGATTCTACACATATTGCACCCAAAATAAACTTAGTCTAAATTTAAGTAAATGTAAACGTATTACGTTCACAAAAAAGAGAATTACTCATAATGCCAAGTATGTGCTGTGTGGCAGTTATATCCATACGAGACCTAGGGGTCATACTCGACAGTAAATTGCATCCTAATCTACATGTTGACCATATTATATCGAAAGTCTATAAGATGTATGGTTTTATCATGCGCTCCTGTAGCAAGTTCAAGCAGTATTCAACATTTATTATAAATCTCTTGTACGATCCCAGCTTGATTATGCTGTGCCTATATGGAACCCTTTCTATAAAAAGTACATAGATGCACTCGAATTGGTACAAAAGAAATTTCTGCGAAACATATATTACAAATTTTCTCATTCCCGCTTACCATTTCAGGAGCTCCTTAACAAATATACACTTACAAAACTTAAATGCAGACGTCTTCAACTCGAAGTAATGTTGTTATATGACCTGTGTCATAACAGATATGATTGTATCCAATCATGAACAAATTATGTTACAGAATCCCTGCTAGAACGCATTGTCGCAATGTACCTCAACTATTTGCTACCCCTCGATGTCGTTCTAACGCTGGTGAACGCTCGCCGCTTTATCGTTTAGTGCAGTTGGTGTTATCACCAACTTCATTAATATAGATATTTGGAATGAGTCCTGGCATCTTTAGGGGTACGGTACTTACTAAACTAAAGAGCATTCAATAATGTGTCACTTAAATTAACTATATTAAATTGCCTATAACCTCTCTCAACTTAATAATATTCTTACTTACAAACTAATAGAACACTCAAAACCTAATTATAATGTATGTGTTCTGGTAGTGGGGTGTGATCTGCAACTAGGCTAACTGGTTGCGGATCGCGTCCTATTGTTATCACAGATATGTATTGTGCAGATAGCGTCAGAGGCAGCTAGGTGAGGTAGATGGGCCGGAATGATTTCAACAACTAAGATGTAAAATATCCTAACAAACTGATAAGGGCCTACTCAAAATAAATGTCACTGAGCTTGGCTGCTTCTGGCGCTGTCTGTACAAGTTCTTACCTCTATGTCTTCCTTTTGCTTTATAAATTATGATTAGTAGTTTGTTAAACTATTATATTTAATAGAAATTATCAGGTACTAAATACATTTGTATTGAAATTTCCATTACCTAATGTAACGATCCTTATGTGCCATAAGTACGTTCCAGTAGCTTAGTTATTACCTACATCACTATAGGTATGTGATTTTTAAAAGTATTCATATGCCGTGTTTAATGCGTAAGTTTGGGTTACTAAATAAGAGCATACAACGAGTTTTATATTGGGGTGCATTGTGATCGCTTTAGCAATTTGGAAATACCATAGAACAAATAACACAAGGCATCGTTTTCGAAATGCCTTTTCGGGACTTTAACCGACGCCGCTGTGCACATGTGGGCTATTGGCAGAAATAAGATTTATTAAGATGTTTTGGGGACAGCAATTAACTAGAAACGGCGAGGACTTCCTTCCTTCACAGCAGGCATATTGTTCCCTAGTCTCAATTGTAATATTTTTAGTAAAAATGGTACGCGCGTTTGTCTTCATGGCACGTGAGAGCATTTCTTTACTTTTATGACCTGCGTTGTCATTAGCGTTGCGTCAATATATTTTAAATACAAAGGCGATATGGTCCCGGAAAAAACAAAGAATTCCGACGGGTGGACCTTGTCATTCATGTAGAAATTGCGTAACACGTGTTGGTCAAATGGTTTGTTTTCTCACGCTTGAGGATGCGGGTTTGAGGGGCGAAGGGAAGAAAGACGGGAACGACAGTTGGTCTAAGGTCTCGGGACTGTGTGGTTCTTCGGTGAGGGATTTTTCCTTGATACGAGGAGTGCGCGCGCGCAGGCACCGTGTAGTATTTTCGAGAGTGTTGTCGAGTGCTAGATTTGATGATCTACGTTTTGTACGAGCATTAGGTATCTTTTGTGTGGTGGTTTCGGAGTGTTGTCTATCGTCCACTATTTTAGTTTTTACTCGGGTATGTTGGTGACTTGCGTTTTGTACGAGCTTTTGCAGTAAGTCTGATATTGAATTACCTATATATTTTATGGTGGCTATAATTATATTTTGGTAGGGCCAAAACGTAGTCATACTAAAGAGTGAAAGATGAAGATAGGCATAGTTTTCTGTTAGATACTAAAAAATATTTAGTTAAATTAAACCGATCACTAGTTTCCTACTAATTCCCTTAAAAGACGCTGATTAGAATAATTAAATCCGATACATCCGTAAAATTAATTCTCAACTTCTAAATAAATAAAAATAAACTATCACTTAGAGTACACATATGGGCACAGTTCTGGTAATGTGTTCTGCACCTCTTGCCGAGCCTCTGGCACCTGTTGTGGCCGGGTGTCAATAAACGTGTCGGGGTTCTTTCTTTCTCGCGTAATTTACTCATTTTAACTCAATATGCTTTTATTGGGAATAAAAGAAAACTTGTTTATACACGTTTACGACCCGGCCCGCTCATAGAAAACATCACTACACAGGGAACCAGGTTCGGACCGGACGTGGACGACGCTCTTGACGAGTAGGATCGGGAAACTGATTTGTGCTCCATGTACTTTGACGGTAATTTATTACCGTGGGTTTGCCACCGGATCTTGGTATGGCTCTGACCTATGCCCGCTTAAGAACTTTGTGCTTTTAATGCTTTAACGACCTTTTTTACCAGCGGACATGGAAAATCGAGTTAGTTCGATAGGTGGGCTCAGTCATAAGCGTCCCGACAATAATAGGGATACAAATCGCGTGCGCGTAAATAAAATTCAAATATTAGTCTCTCGATTGTTTGCAAACAAATTAGGCCGATGCGGAAGTACGACCAGATGATCGGAATGCGTCTGATGGTTAGATCGGAGTATACAATAGGTCACTGGTTCGTTCGATGTCGAGGTTTCGCTGGACGCATGAGCAGGACATGTGGTGGTATGTAATGTCACTCGCTTCTCGTGTGTCATGTCACGAATGTCATTAGTTAATTCTAGATCAACTCATTCGTGTTGTCGTGATACAGTATGTTGTAATTGTTGCCGATTAAGTAATAATTAAATTTGATAGAAAAAATAGTTTTATGTTTCTTTTGTCTAATTAAAGAAAACCTATTTTATTATGCTGCTAAGTAGCAGTCTTAAATAGGGTTTCATTATTTGTCCAGAGGCTAAGGTCACCCTGTATACAGGGTTTTTATTATCTATGCTCAGTCTCTACTCCATTAGCCAAAGTATATATTTATTTGTTCATTAAAATTCCGATGGCCGTTCACAGAGGTTCTACCTTTTATTTTATGTTGTACGATAAAATAATAGGTCAAAAATGCTTAATAGAAAAGATAAAGACTATAGCCGGCCTATCTTTTGTTGTAGTACAACAATATCTGCATTGTTGTAGTCCGGTTTGAAGGAGAAGGCAGTCAGTATGATTACAGACTTGAGGCATTCGATCTTAACCCCTCAACTCCTCACCTTCATGCCGACTGTCAGTTGGCATGGCATGAGGTATAACATTAGACATTATGTCAAGCCAACTGACCGTTTGTGGGGAGAAATTTTACAAGGAGGTCATTCAAATGAGCGGGAACAAGTCTATTTTAGTCATATTGAACGCATAGTCGGCATGAAGGTGAGTCGTGTCCTGTGACAACGCCTGCGGTTCTGCGTTTTTGATATCTGAAACCTGCCTGTATTGTAGATGTTATGGGCAACAGTTTCCGCTTACCATCAGGTGGGCTGTCTGCTAGTTTGTCACAAATAATTAAATATACAATATTAAAACAAGTTTCTCTAATTTTAGAATCACCATATGCAGCACCATAGCCAAAAAGAAAACTTCTTTAAATAAACTAAATTGATTTAAACAATGCTTTTTAATTATACATTTCAACTAACCTGTAATTTTAGACAATTATGCTTAGATATTATTTTCGTGCAAGGCCACACACACCTTCTTTCCAGTTGCTGTAACTCCTATTTAGCCAAGATCTACAGCAGCGACTCAGAGTTACTGACTTTTAAAATCCATACACACTCGAGGACATAATACGTTACTAAGTTTACGTTAATATGTTACGCCAAAAACGGCCGTATTATATAAAAATTAAATACACACCTATGTACATGCATAAATCTATCCCAGAGGTGGGATAGGCAGAGACTATGGACATCCACTTTGCTCTGGCCTGACACAACTCCCTAGCCTCGCATAAATCCACAACTCTTTTCATAGATTATATTTTATTCTTTTTTATTTATTTATTTATTCTTATTAGCACTATCATTACAGGCCTAACCTAATGCGATAGACACTACCAACTTATTACCTATAACTATTAAAGATTTACACATTGATTACGTCACTGATATTATACATTACTACCCTTGTGAACTCACTCAGAAGACAAGAAAATATGTCAATCTACTCCGCAATTAGGTTGAGCAGATGTACGAGTATAGCTCGTGTTAAGGACGCACGTTTCGTTCATTCTATGCCAAGCCCCTCCCCCGCCACCCTACCTACCCGCAATTCAAAATTAAGGTCAAAATAGTGAGCTGACCAGATTCATGTTTCTGAGACTATAGTAAGTGGCCCAGTATCACGCAAATAAGTTGGTATTTTTACTTCTATGACACCCCTTACGGTAGGCATACCGTAGAGGTAAACAACCACCTGTCCACCTGATTGAAAGTAGTCACTGCTGCCTATAGACTTTAGCCAGGTGTATTTATTATTTTGTTTTGGCGTGTTTACATCCATAGAAAAATGATATCTGAGACAAAGTATAAGTGTCTTGTCCGTGCGGCTCACTACTAGACGAAGACCTGAATAGGGAGGATACGTAAAAACACAGGAGTTGAAATATGCAGTTCCTTCTGACAAATGCCCTCATTTTACTGTGATGAGACACAAACGAATCTGTTATTACAATTTTAAGATGGTTTATGTATTTAGGAAGTTAGTAAGAATTATTTATAGATTCGAAAGTGACACAATCGTCGCTCTCGGCAGACAGAGAAACTCTCTGTATTAGAGAACAGCGGACGAACTGTTCAAATCATATTTTAGTGCAGATCGGATGCCAAGAAGGAGTAAAGGTAAAGCTTCTGATCCATGATTCCTGGTGACACATAAGTGAAGATTTTAGCTGCGTATGAAAGGTTTCGACCATACCATTCACGCTTAGATGATAACTCGTGGTATGAACTTTCTTGGTACCTATCCTCATCAGTCTTCGGAACAGATCGGACACAAACTGCCTCCTTTGATCTGATGTAACCTTGATAGGTACACTAAGTCGAGAAATTCAGCATGATATATAGTTTTAGCTACTTCCTCTGCTGGTATACTGCATATAGACAAGTTAACCTCTTAACTGCTGTTTAGTAGATAATGATGGCCCCATAATCTAATGTGGTAGTATGGAAAAAAAATATAGTGGAGGGAGCGAAAGAGTATGGCAGCTGGCCAACGGAGCAGCAGTGTGTATTGTGACGTCAGCCCGCTAAGGGAGAATGTATATGGAACAACTGGATTTGTGGATATCAAGAAATGCGGACGCCCAAAGAGCAACCGGCAAATAAGCGTGCGAATCACGCGTGATTAGGTCTGACGCGGTCCATATGACCGAAAGGTCGATAGGATACTGGATGGAGGTAAGTTGAACCCCATAATCTACTAAAGCATGCAAAAGCTGGGCTATAGGCTCCTCTGGATTGCGAGGAAGTACTTATATATGATCATCCGGAAAACAGGATTCTAAGTGACCGACGAACTCGTCCATAGAATGTTGGAAGTAACCAGAACGACATATTATAGGGAAATTGAAGGAGCCCGAAATGCTTGTAAAACAGCGATTTTGAAAATATCTTTGCTATTAACCAGTATTTTGTATATAAGGCCATTTATTAAGTCAGGTAAAGATCGAATCAAATAAAAATATCTCTCAATAGAACTCAATAGTTGAACATCAAATATCTCTTTCAATCGTCAAAAATGTGATGGTGACACAGGAAGGAATTACACTGACAGATCAGACAGTTGGCCCCCTCCAGATCCTACCCACCCTACGCTGGCAACTGCGATGAAAGAAACAACTTGATCGTGCCCGACAATACCAGGCAGAGTCAGACAACGCCCGATAATGCCCGGCAAACCGCGTCCGAAAATGCCAGTAAAAGTCGTACCATGCCCTACAATACCAGGCAAAGCTAAATATAAATACCGCACGGGGCTCCAAACTGTTCAACCAGTCACTAGGTCCCCAGCCGAAGACCTTGGTCAACCTCGTATTGTCAACCGTATTAGGACGCACTCCTAACGAGTGGCGAGTACGATAGTGAAGTTCAACTAGTCTCTAAGTACGAAACGGTCACGCCAGTTCCCGGACATTGCGAGCTTTGCTTAACCGTTATGGGTCTCGCAAGCACGCCGCCAATAGATCAGTGTCGCTCCTTCCATCATCAACATCTTTATTGGCGTTAATGTCCCAGTTGTGCTCTCGCGCACGAGGGCCCGGGGCGGCCTTGATTATGATCCAGGATTTTACAGATGAGATAATTACAAAGGAGCGATTGCCATCTGACCTCCGTGACCCTACCCACCAGGGGATCCTGATCAGATTGGATCACAATTACACATTCAGTCGCCTGAATTGCATATTCAGGCGACTGAATGGCGATTTCATCACGATAGTTTCCCTCACCGTCAGTATTCAACTAATGTAAATAACTCAGAACCACCGACGCTCCGACCGAAATACAAGGCTAAAATTTTGTTCGGTTGAGTTTGTGTCATAACTACTTGTATCAACCCCTGTGCCGAATCGCGAATGTAACAGTTAACCCAACTATTCTACTTTATAATCTAACGTAGTAGTCTGACTACGATAAATTATGAACTAAAGGCTTTACGCAATCTTAAAGTGACATAATATACACACTATAAATTAGTTCCTAATTATGAATTACGAAACCATCACCAAGAATTAGTCACTCAATACAGCAGCAATTGGAGGTGTAATGAAGAATTAGTGCCAGTATTTATTTTGAAAACGACACGAACAGTTAAAAATGCAGTTAATATCAATATCGGTTTTGTTTATATTTGTTATTCGGATCGACTCGTACATTGTAGAGGTAAGGGTTAAGCCACTCCCAAACAAAAAGTGTTAGCGTTTCTGTGATAATGCGTCCCGTGTCCTTTGCACACAGGTGCGTTTTTATCGTCCCTGTAGCAACCATGCCATTTGGCTTTTAGTGAGGTCAGTGCAACAAAATGGGAAAGCCGTCCATGATCGCCAAGCTCATACTTCTGAGAAAAGTATTTTCTGCCTCCAATGAGACTTGCTCGAGGCCAGTCCAAACGCTGTATGCGTCGCCGAATACTAGGCGTATAAAATGTAAGTCAGACCAGTTCTGCTCTAATCTTTTCGGTAGACCCTAAACTGAAACTTTGTTCGGAGCGAGCCCGCTTGGTGGCACCCAGAAGAGACGCCAGACTAGACTAATTTTTGTTTTGAATACCCCTCGTTATTATTCATCGTTTTTCGAAGTTCTACCAGTAAAAATATCGTTCTCATCCGAAAAATAGTAATGTACAGTGCCAACCACGGATCTAGTCTGTAAGTCTGACAAAATCGGAACTAACGTGACAGCTTGTACTTACAACAATTTTGTACAATAATTTCTAATTTCGATTGTGTCTACTGAACAGGTTGGTTGCACTGTGCATAAGTGCCATGCCAAAAATAGTAATAGACACAGTGCGGCTAAATATGTGACAAATATCATCATCATCATCGTCTTGGCGTTACGTCCCGGTTGCGCCCCCGCGCGACACGCGAGCGCCCAAGGTCCGCCAATACTTCGGTCGGTCGGCATGTTCGCGTCGTAAGTTCGTGATTTTCGCGAAAGTGCTTAGTCAGCGCCGGCCAAGTCTCGCAGCCGTAGCCCATTATAGGCCTAATTCATCATCTTGGAGTCAATATCCCGGTTGTGCTCTCGCGCACGAGGGCCCGGGGTCCGCCTTGACCTTGATCCAGGATTTGGCAGGTCAGGTAATTACAGTGGAGCTACTGCCATCTGACCTCTATGACCCTGCTACCAGGGGAACCTGACCTGATTGGATCATGGTTATATGTGACAAATATGATTTGTTTTAAAAGGAAGCCAAATGACCCAAACCTGCTAGTGAGTGATCACCACCGTAGACATCCGCAAAACTAGATAAAAATAAATCATCTTGGTTGTTGTTCCGGTTGTGCTCTCGCGCAAGAGGGTCTGGGGTCTACGTTGACCATGATTCAGGATTTGGCAGATCAGATAATTACAGTGGAGTGACTGCCATCTATCTTCCTTGACAAACAGTGCTACCAGGGAATCTTGACCAGATTGGATCATGGTTACACATTCAGTCGCCTGGATGTGCAGGTTACATCACGATGTTTTCCCTCACCATAAGAGAATCGGTTAGTGTTCAACTATTAAACATAGTTGATGTATGATGGCGAATGTATTGGTTGTTGTTCCTTAGTGCCGATTCACATTGAAGAGGTGCGCCGCGCGGCGCACTGCAAGATAGGGGCAAAACCCGCAATCCAAGCCCGAAATGTTAGCTCTGACGTATGAACTTTTTCTACATTTTTTTTTAATTTGCCCCAATCGTGCAGCGTGCGGCGCGATGTCAGTAGATGTCAACATGAGACGTCAAATTTGACTGTTTCTTTTTACCAACAGTTCGAATCTTTCCTCCTTATGTGACATAGTTCACTCACATATATCTGTCTACCATTTTTAAGTACAGATATAACGCGTGTGAATAAAATAGGAAGTCGACCTAGTCAAAAAAATGTTGACCGTTGATGTGTAAGCCCCTCCCCTTTTTCCGATTCTGTACCAATTTCGTATTCGTTTCGTTATCGTGGTCTTTTCGTTATCCCGAATTATAAATTTGGCGTGTTTAGTTCTGGAACACTAGTTTCTAAAGAGAAATAATAGTGCTAGTCAAGATCTACGTTTCGAATGACAGCTGTCAAACTTTTGAACGATCGCTCCTAGAACATTAGTTCCTGAAGAGAAATGATAGTGCTCATCAAAATCTACATTTCGGATGACAGCTGTCAAACTTAATACTGTGGTAACTCTGAAGCGATCGCTCCTAGAACATTAGTTCCTGAAGAGAAGTGATAGTGCTCGTCAAGATCTACATTTCGAATGACAGCTGTCAAACTTAAAACTGGAATAACTCTAAAACTATTGGTCCTATAACACTACATCCTAAAGAGAAATGATAGTGCTCGTCGAGATCTACATTTCCGATGACAGCTGTCAAACTTAAAATGGTAATGACTCTAAAACGATTGGTCCTACAACACTACTTCCTACAGAGAAATGATAGTGCTTGTCGATATCAACATTATTTTAAAGAAATTCTTTGAATGATACACATTCATTCGGTCACGCCTTTCTCCCGTAGGGGTAGGCAGAGACCACATTGTTCCACTTGCTACGGTCCTGACAAATCTCTGTGGCTTCTTCATACATAGACAGTTAACTTCATTATCCTTCCTTGGCTTCCTCGAAGTCGAGTAAAAATTCACAGTTATCATAGTATTCGGGGAAGACCAATCGAGGTGGTCCAATGTCTTTACATATTTATGATGTTATACTTTTTAGTTTAAAAATGGCAACATTCGCGTTTCATACATTTTTAGATCAAAAATCTAAGTGTAGGCCAGAACAAAATTATTAGTATCAAATAGAGAAAACAGTACTTAACATTGTTTACTATGACGTCAAATCTGCACGTCCGACGGTCCGACGGCTTTTAGAATAGCTATACTTAGTGCCTACTGTACGCCCAGTGGTACATAGTGGTGGTGGGCGTACAGGTTTGGCACCATAGTAAAAAATGATATAATCTGTATGCTGTATCTGAAAATTGCATAATATTTTTCGGGCCGGCACTTTCAGTGTTTTAATCCAAACTGAATTATATCCCTTTCGTACGTTTCTCTTAGTTGCATTTGAGTCGGCAGATTTAAAAAACCTCCATTCACTTTTTACGCCTGCGTGTCGCAGGTTACACAGTCGAAAAGATATATGGTCAATAATTATGCGAGTCGTTTAAAATAACGCGCGTAAAAGGATTCAAAATAGCTCTCGTGCAAACGTTGCCTAAGTTAAAATCTCTCGTGCTAACGTTGCCTAATTTGAAAAACCAGAATAACACCACCGTTTCTTTGGTTGTCACCGTGACGTGGCACCGCGCGGCGCGCCGCGCAGTGCACTGCACCGCGCCAATGGAGTTCCAGCCTTAGATGTATAAATAGATAGATGGAGAAACTCAAAAATACAAAATTGAAAGAACAAATATTAAAAATATAATTTAAATTACAGATAAAACTTGAACAGGTGAGATGTTTTGGATGTATTTTCGTAATTTGTGAAAAATTTTAGTTGTTCTAATGAGAATGTTCTAAGAGAGAGAGAGAGCCTTCAATTTCATGGAGACCTGGGGCCGGGGCAATGTTTTCCAGGTTTATGTCGATATTTACCCATTTCCTCTCTCCTCTCCACCTCTCACCTCTTCCTTCACGATCTCCACCGGGTGATCGGGCTTATCAAACCAAGATTAGAAGTAAGCTTTGGTGGTGGCACGAATTACTTGGCCTTATTAGGCAGCTTCTTGGAATAAGAGCACCAACGGTCTTTAATAGAGTTGATACTTGTGAACAAAACGCCATCCAAGCATTTTATGGCAACACACTTAATCACATCTAAACTGTATTGGCTTCGCAACTTTGACAGCTTGTAGATGAGCATCTGCACAGTATACAACGCATCGTTGAGCAAAACCAGCTGAGCGGACCACGCTTTTGCCACCATACTTTTAGCTGGCCGCTATGCTCCCAAGTACACCTCATTATCCGAAGGTGAGTTGCTGTGTTGCCATTTCTTGAAATATGCATTTTTGATCATAACTGCTTCCTGCACCTTCTATTCCATCATCCTATGTCCATAAAATTTCTACGGCCGCCTTTCGACGTGCCGAGTACTGCTCGTCCAAGTTTGAGGATGGATTTCTGATAATGTCACCAGAGCTCATTGGAGGTTATGCCCTTTACACTCCAATCTACTTACATGGACGTCCATGAAAGGACTCGGTAGTTGGTAGAGGATATGAGCGCGAGGGCTATAAAACAAGATATAGGTGTAACATTTATACATTCACACGTAAATGATAAAATAGGTTTATACAATTTTATGAACATAATTAATTCGAAAATAACTTTTTCTGATAATAGTCGGAGACATACACGCCAGACAGTTACCTCATGGTAAGTGACTTTTTCGTTAGGTGGTGATTTAAGGTCATCACTCGCCGCAATAAATAACTTACCTCTCTTGTTGAATATTATATAATATGTAATTATTATTTTTCAAATAATAATAACAGATGACACAGATTATCTTTGACAGATGAGAGGAAAACATGTAAGTATATCTACCTACTCATATTTGTCTTGCTTGTAAACAACACCTTTCAACCACCCCAACTCACTTGAGGGTAATGCCACAAAGATTAAAAAAGAAAGAAATATATAATATACCGTTTAGCTGAGTAG
This sequence comes from Blastobasis adustella, assembly GCA_907269095.1. Classification (NCBI taxonomy): domain Eukaryota; kingdom Metazoa; phylum Arthropoda; class Insecta; order Lepidoptera; family Blastobasidae; genus Blastobasis; species Blastobasis adustella. The sequence continues at coordinate 4,621,357 of OU026138.1, forward strand.
GAGCGTTCAACTAATGTAATATTTGACTAAATTCAGTAACTAAATTCAGAAGCAAAAAGCGTGAGAGCACTTATATTATGTTACGTGTCGCTCTGCTTTTCAAAAGCCGTGATACAAAAATGGACCTTATTTAATGAGCAATACATTTGATTTTGATTTGCTGTCACGCTTTTTGCTTCTGAATTTAGTTACTGAATTTAATCAAATGTAATCAGCGTATAAGCAAGCAAGTCCATGACAGTAAGTTATTGAATACGCTTGAAGAGATGAGAAAATAAGTTCGGTATCATTAGAAAAAAATGCGTGCCCTATACGAAAAAAAATATATGTTCACAACGGAAATCCGTTATGCACCGACGGACTGGTGCGCGATGTTCATAATTATAATAAGGTTAATTTTTGTATCACGCTCGTTGGAACACGTAGTTATTAAAAAATTAACATCTTCAATTTAAAATCTATTTGGCGATACTTTTAGTTAGAAGTATTAAAAAAAAACTATTTTGACTGTAAATCCTGAGATCTAAGAGACTAAAGAAACCAAATTTATATAGGATAGGAATACGGGTACCTACTTCATCATTCGTCCGGATTTTAAATTATTCTTCAAAGTAACACAGGGTGAAATAAATTCTTAAATATTTTTTTTTTCATAACAAGCTTTTATCGCAAGCATCAAGACCATTCCAAAGAGCCCAAACACAACGGGGTTATCTTGTTGCGTTCAGTAGTTTAAGGAACTACTGAACGCCACCTTCCGTCATCATCATCAGACCTTGAATATCACCTAGAGGTGTACTCATTAAGACCATTCCAGAGAGCCCAAACACGATGGGGTTATCTTGTTGCGTTCAGTAGTTTTAGGAACTACTGAACGCCACCTTCCGTCATCATCATCAGACCTTGAATATCACTTAGAGGTGTACTCATTAAGACCATTCCAGAGAGCCCAATCACGATAGTGTTGTCTTTTTGCATTCATTAGTTCCTAAGACCACCTTCCGACTCCATCGTCTGTATGAGTGCTTTCGAAATAACTTTCTCGTAAGTATTGGCCCTTAACCTATATTATCCCATGGGGTCGTTAATGACCCAAAATTAGTCGGTATGTTAAAATTGTTTTATATTTTTAGGTATAATGTTAATTTACTCTGTGTCCAGCCTGTTTGATAGTTAGAAGTGCAAAGAACGTTGTGAAAAATATTTTGTTTAGTCAATCTAAGTATAATTCAGATTTCTAGAGCTCTGAAAACTTTCCGTTCGCGATGGAAAAACATTTCTGTGTCCGGAGTGACGATTAATAGTATTTGGTCAGTTACGTTCATGAAAATTTTTAATAGTTTCATGGTTATGAGATATGTGACAAAAATAAATGAAGTGTCTGTTATACATAACCACTTCAACTTAAACATAAAGTAACTTCATTTTAAGAAGTATTAACAATTATTATTTTATTTTTAGCTTGAGGACTATGGGTTTGACGTAAGTTTCTCCACGTTCGTTCCTTGGAAGTCAGTAGAGTTGAATGCTATTAAATATGAATGATAATAAATTTTTTATACAAACTACAGTTCCAATATACTGCCAATAATAATAATAATAGCCTGAATGTACAAATAGATAGAACACAGTACGAAATAAAAAATATTTCGGTATTTTTTATCTACTTTCCCCGATCTTCGGCATCCTCATGTCGTAATCCGTTGGCTATTAAACCTTTTTAAACCTATTTTAACAATATTTTTATTCACTTCACTTCAAACACTTTTCGCCACTTTTCTGATATTTCTAACTTACAATCCAGATACCACAATTCGCTCTCCATAGTTCGTAATCTGTCATAGTCATGCCATGGTCTGATCTCGATCATTTCCCGGCAGCTTCTCACATTTTTCTTCCCAGCATTTTTTGTATAATATTATTTTGTATTACTTCTCTTCATTTCCTCAAAGCGTGGGTTCCATTTCACTCATTACATATCGTTCTAAAATTGTTTTTCCAAAGTTATTATATTTTTAACAAAATTTGTCGGTATTATATTTATTACGTTTTAAGCCATTGTAAATAGTCCCTTTTTTCCAGGTCAGGTTAGCAGCAGGGTCTCTTAGCAGGGTCATGGGGGACAGATGGCAGTCGCTCCGTAATTAGCTGATTTGCCAAATCCTGGAGCATGGTCAAGTCAGACCCCGAGCCCTCGTGCACGAGAGCACAACCGGGACATTAACGCCAAGATGAAATAATCCCTTTTTTCACTGAAAAATATTTTGTCACGTTTATGTATTTGATTATACTGTACTATATTGGAAGGACGTGAAGAAAAAACGAAGCGCCAGGGATTGTAAAGAGATGAAAAGGTTGCCAGACAGGAGAAAAGAGTGGCGATTGCTCCACCGGCAAGAGTCATACTCTTAAATATACGATGATGTACTTTATTGTAAATTGTATCCGCTACACAGCGTTGCCGCGAGGCTGCTGCCGGTACTGACTGGCAACACGAATGAAAGAATTTGTCTGTGATGAGATGTATATTGGCTCATATTACAACTAAGCTTACATTTATATAGATATTCTAAGGCGGAGTGAAGAAGATGTACACACTAAACCATGGTCAAACATGATAAAAACGAAAATAGATTTATAAACGTCAAATATATTTTACGAGAAAGATAGTACCAAAGTATATAATATAAAGTATTTAATATTTGACATTATTTTTAACAATTGAGGACATCTTTTTAGACTTTATTTGGGTATTATATTGATTACCTTTAAACTTCTTGTCAAAGTGGGTAAGTAAGACAAATTCAACTCGATTTTGTAGGAATCATAATGAATAATCAAATATAATCAACAATCATCAATAATCATAATCAACCAAATGCTTTTGTAACAAAAGCATTTAGAAAAGACTACTTTATACTAGAGAAAACACGTTCTATCTGGGTTTTTATAGTAACATAATATATAAATTAAAAGTATATTAATTTTAATTAATACTGCCTTTTACTCACGCAACGAAGATGCTGTAGAAATTAAATTCCCTGCCAAATTAGGACTTCAATGAATTCATGAATAAAAATCCATTTTCTTCAAATTATGTTACAATGATAAAAAAATTTACTTTAAAAAAAATTTTTAACCAGATTAGAGTCTGGAAAATGGGCAGCTGTTACTCTAGAAGTAACCCCGTTATAATAATCCAGTGAACTTAATTCCGGACACCTAGGAGGCCGATAATGTTACCCTTTATTGAAATAAGTTTTCCTGGGCACAAGTCATTCAAGGGCTTAAATTGACTTGTCACTCGTGTAACTTAATGGCACTATCCTGCTGGAAAAATGTTGCCGAATTTACTTTTGTAATCGTAAATGCAAATCGTTATTTAAAATCAGTGTAATGTTGATTTTTTAAATGTCTACGCTTACGCAGTGAAAGTAAGAGCACTCTTATTTCTCGTGAACGACTGGAATCGTTGTTTCTTATAGTCGATCCCGTCTTTTCAAATGCTTTTTTTTATTGTCGACATGCTTGCATTTCACCTTACTCAACCATTTGGCAGCGACGTAGAAATCTAAGATGTTGCATGCGTGCCTAGAAGATACCTATTCACTCTTGACTAAAAGACCCCAAGGTCATAATTATCGGGAACCTAATCCTGAATCCATTTTCTAACGGCATTTACACTGGGTGATAAACGAATGCCTAACGTTAATTGAACTCCACGTGATTTAACTGACGCGCTGTTATGTCCCGATTTATTATCTCATGCATCTGATTTTCCAAGACAATCAACGTAAACAAGCATTTGTCTTAACAAAAAAACTAAAATTAAATACTAAAATACTAGATTTTTAAAAATGCCGACGCCTTTTTTGAACTCCTTGTATGTTGCATAATAATGCAAATAATAGTTCGGACAAAAATAATTTAAAAGGCTGTAAGTATCTGTTTATTAACTTTTGTATTCTGACTATTGGTTTTATCGTTAACAATTTTTTTATTTTGCCAATTGGAGAAACCTGTCACATTTTATATTTAATTTTGACGTTTAACGTTTGATTATTTAACATTAGTATAGGGTATGTAGATTACGTAAAACCTTGCTTTTTTTCTACAGAGAGACCAAGTGAGTATGTAACATTACTACTTTTTTTCTTAAGCTCATATATTTAGGCATTCAGATTTTACAGTAGCAAATCTTCTACCAACCCATGTCCTGTCATATCTCGCCAGACCACATCACGCGAGATGCGCTAGGGGGCTCTTTCCACGTGCTCATTACTTGAAAATCCAGTCCCTTTTGTACTCTCAGAGACAGGTCAAGACTTTTTCACTCTACAGTTTATGACCAGCTAGTTCCAATTCTTGACTCTTCATCTGAGGCTGGATAAAAAGCGTAAAACGACGTCATCAAAGTAGTTTCAGTCACGCCGCGATTTGGCATATGGACCACATGGAAAGAAACGGAATACTCGGACACTCTACGCTCATGTCCGGTTCCGACAGTATATTTAAAATCACATAAATGTTATTATTTTTGCAGGCTGTAAGTATACATATAGCTTATATACATTTTTGTAAGTCTTTAAACAATGTCTTTAGATTGACATATTTATATAAAGAGTAGAAGCACTGAAAATTACACTATTTTTGTGGCAGTAATTACTCACACCTCTTGTGCCTTTGAGAAGGCTAAAGAATAAATAAATATGCTTGGGCAAATTCACACAGCACCATATAGCCCCAAAGTAAGCAAAGCTTGTGTTATGCGTGTTAGATAACTGATAAACAACTTATGTATTTTTTTTAAATACATACTTATTATAGATACTTCAACCAGACCCGTAACAGAAATTCAAATTCATCATTTCAATTTCTGCTCGGCTGGGAATGAACCCGGGACCACTGCGTGGCGGCCGGCGTGTTAACCAACTGAACAACTCAGGTCGTCAAAGAATATCAAATAGATGGAGATTGTAACCTAGTGACATTCAGATCCCGTCCCAGTCCGCTGCTCTGTATCCTCAGATATAATTATCCGTCTATAATTTAAAAATCTGATTAGTTTCATTCATTTTCGCGGTTGTAGGATAAATATACTTGTGGGTCTCATAGACCTACTAAACCTACTAAAAAGAGGACACTTAGGCCTTTTAAATGTCATAATTAGAGTAGATTTTTAGTCAGTAATTCCAAGATGATTATGATATTAGATAGAGAGAATAATAGATTTATGCACTGTTTGGGGTACATTTTTGAACAGGTGTCAGTTAAAAGTTAAAGTATGGTGAGAAAGAATTCAATAAGCACACTTTTACATGATGTTATTAATCATGATCATTCTCTGCAGATGAATTTGGTGAGTATATATATACTATGTTCTCTAGTAGATATGTACGTTTCAACGTTGTCTGTATATTGCTATCACGCAACTAATATCGAAGCCAAGAAAAAAAATTATTTATTACGAAACTGAAATCCCGTTCAACTACTAAAACATCAAAGTTAAAATTAAAATTCCTTTTACAATTTACGAACATTCTCTCCAAGATTCTTATTAGTACCTATTTCTTTTTCTCTCCAAGATTTTGATCGAAATTAATTAATATCTGAAAATTTTATTCAGTTGGATGTTGTAAGTATCGGTAACATTTATTCTATGTTTTAACGCCTATGAGACCATTACTATGTTTTTTATTTGAAAAGAGAATCAACAAAATTACAATAATTACAATAGTTATTAATAATCAATGATAAAATTTGAATTTTGAAATAAAGATGGTGAGTATCGTCAATGTTTTCCATGATTTAAATATCCAAGTACAGCGTAATTCAGCTAACGTAGTACATAAAATGAATTTACATTTTAAAATAGCAATAGATTATTATTAAGAATTATATAGATAACTCTTGAGAGAAACCATTTATATTTTATACGAATGTAAAACAAAAATAAATAAATATAAATAATCTTTATTCAATAAAATAATTTATTAATTTCTGGGCAAATAAGGCTTACTTAATTAATAATTAAGCTTTGGATAAAGCTAAGAATAGGAATTTCTGTTTATCAACAGAGACAAATTTATGGAAAACAAGTTATGAATATTTTCACGAATAATTTCATTTTGATATACAGAATGTAAGTATGTTCACTAGAAATAAAATATGACGTAAACGACAAATACGTAGACCCGGCTCGAGTATGCTAGAGCTATTTCTATAGTTAACACAAGAAGCGATCTACTTATTTATATTTTCATATTTCGCATTAATTAATTATATAGGTTGGCCGTGTGGTTTCCAGCAGAGTAGAATAGCATCAACCCCATACACTCACGGGTCTTGTACATGGCGACTAATGTTTTCGAGGCAAGAGTATCTAAGAGTCTCCGTGGACTGGAAAATAGGCAGCAGCCTTTTCAATTGTTATATTTATAACACTGCGATCTCCAACCCGCCTGTCAAGCGTGGAGATTATGAAGAAATATCGAGGTAACAACGATACTAACCGAGGTAATAAACCCAATAACATGTGCGATAAAAGTGTAGTAAATACTTTTAAATACATACTTATTACACATAGAACACCCAGACCCAGTAACAGTATGTATGTATTCATGTACTTATTATTTAGATTATTGCGTTTTGAACAAATTCACCTAGTATGGCAACTTCATTAAAAATACACAATACTTTAAAAGAACGTAAGTATTTTTATTACAATTTATGTCATAGTTTTTACCCGGCGTCATGGGGGTGGAGATCATCGGTGGACAGACGTAGGTGAGTACAAAAACATACGGGTACAATACGGGTTATAAAAACAAAAACAATAATCAGAGTAATTTGTTATTCATAATTTAATTTTGATTAGCGAACGGAATCGCGGGCACAGATGGTATCTTATAAAATAAATAATAATAATATTCCAAAATTAGATTCTGTAATAGAACGGTAGTAGTACCTGCTAGATTAACTTTTTTGTACTCTTTTTTAATTTTCAGACCTTAATTGGCACATGCTTATTTTATAATGTATTTTTATGATAAATTTTATATTGCTGTGATCTGTTAATGTACATATAAAATAAAAAAAAAGGACGCGAAATTGTTACATCAAGCCATGATGACCTTTTACAATTTTGAGATTGTGCTTCTCCCTGAGTGATTGGCCCACGACTGGGACCGTGGTAACACAAATTATAGAAACTCAACAAATCCAGCTACTGAATAGTAACGACTAGAATAAAAACGTCGCTTTCATAGTTTAAAAATTACAAGTAAAACACGTCCACCATGTTACCAGGTTAAAGGCATCTTAATTTAATGAAATTTTCAAATGAAATGAAATTTAATACCAAATTTATTAATGTTCTAAATGCTTACTTTAATCAATTGTAATACTTACTTTAGCCAGTAAGTATAATACTCTTTTCTCGGTAATCGAACCGGTGTTCGTTATGCGATTTTGAGAACAGGTTAAGACGTATAGGTATTATAAAAAATTGTGTGAAGTTCAAATTATATTGGAAAGGAAGTTTTATCGTATATACATCATTATGTTGCACCTAGTTTTTGATTGCTAATGGTAACTTCATTTGTTTGAGCTTGTCAATACGTCATACTGTAAGTGTTCGTCACAAAGTGACCAAACTGCTTAATACATGTTATGGGAATGTGAAGTATGGCAATGTAAGGTTCCATACCAGTCTGAACGCAGACCTGTCATTTCGGTTTACACGTACAAAGTTCCATACCATCCTGAACGTAGACCTGTTATTTCGATTTACGTCGACAAGGTTCTCTTCCATCCTGAACTGAACGCAGAGTTGTCATTTTGATTTACTTCGTTCCGTCCCATGATTGCGTGCGGATTTTAAGCTTAGATAACTTTTGACTGTTCTACGTAATTACTCTTTCTATTATTTAAATGTAATTTTATTTAGTGCTTTGCTTTGTTTTGTCATGAATATAATTATAAAAAATGGTATTGAAATTTCATTTGTGTTAGTACTCAAAACTGAAGGTAATGTAGAATAACTTACTGTATATTCAAATAAGTATCGATATTTAGGTACTTATTACTAAATAATATCCGACCCATTTTGATTGCGCGCGCATGTTATGCTTATATATTATAACTTTTGACTATTCTACGCACTGACTGTATCTATAATTCAAATGTAATTTAAATAAGTATTTAGCTTTTTTTCCTACAAATATGTTTTTGTTTTGGTAACAAAGTAATTATTAAAAATAAGCTTACAAAGGGAGTTACTAATTTTTTATTTCGATTGCAGTCAAAATTAAAGAAGAAAGAAACTACGGTACTTTGAATTCATATAAGTGACAATAATTTCTTACACTAAATACTTTTAAAGTGAATATATTTTGACTTACACAACACACCCCTACCCCATCCCTACAAAACCCCTACCCCTAGCCCTATCCTTTATTGCAATTTTCTGCAGAATTTCAAAGTTTATGAAAATAAATACGCCCATGTTACTCGATGATAATGTAGCTTAGATAGCACGTCAAACAATGTTTAAACCCGTTTAGATAGTTTTTAAGTTTAACCACGCTGCGTACAGGGATGCCAAACGTGCCAGCAAACGAGCGGTAGCCAGAGCCAGACGAGACCACTTACGTCCTTTATACGATAAGTTGGAATCGTCTGAGGGGCAGAAACTCATTTACAAGTTGGCACGATCGAGGGTTAAAGCGGCACAGGACATTTCCACGTGCCGCTGTGTTAATAACCCTAGCGGTAACCTGTTATGCGATGACCGCGCGGTGAAGGAGAGATGGCGCTCTTACTTCCACGAGCTACTCAACAAGCAGCACAAAGAGGTGCAGCCCCCGGACCTCCCTCGGAACCAAGGACTTGTGCCACCGATAACGCCTGAAGAAGTCGAGACGGCTCTTTGCCGCATGAAGAATCGGAAAGCTGTCGGGCCCGATGGAGTCCCTATCGAGGCATGGAAATCAATGGGCTCTCGTGGTGTGAGCATCCTAACCGACCTTTATAACCGCATTCTCCGCACCGGGAAGATACCAGACCAATGGAGGCTAGGTATTATTACTCCAGTCTATAAGGGCAAGGGCTCGATGCGGGAGTGCACCAACTACCGCGGTATAAAGGTGATGTCTCACACCATGAAGCTCTTCGAACGCATTGTGGACTCTCGGATCCGACGGGAGTGTACAATCTCGGAGTGTCAGTATGGGTTTTGGCCGAGTTGTAGGACCATGGACCCCGTATTTGCCCTGAGAACTCTCATGGAGGGATACAGATCAAAGAACACACCCCTGCATTTCCTGTTTCTGGATATGCAGAAGGCCTTTGACTGTATCCCTCGAGAGATGATATGGTGGGCGTTGCAGTCCAAGTCGATACCTGAGGCCTATATTGACATTATCCGAGACATGTACCACGATTCCGATTCCATAGTAAGGACTGCCGTTGGTGACACCAAACCGTTCCCGATTACCGTTGGGGTACACCAGGGCTCTGTGCTCAGCCCACTTCTGTTCAACGTGATATTAGACGTGTTGTCTAATATCACGGATCGGGTTCAAAACGCCCACATTAGGGTAGTCTTGGCGTCCGTGACATTGCAGATAAGCTGCAAGAGTGCCGCCTTCGATGGTATGGCCACGTCTTGCGCAGACCGGCAAGTTATGTGGGGAACAAGTGTCTGGCTATGCCGCCCCCGCCGGGCACGGGAAGGAGAGGCCGGCCCAAGAAGCGATGGCTTGACGTAGTCAAGAACGATATGCGTGCCAATAAGCTCACCACGAGAGATGCCGAGGACCGAGCGAGGTGGGCCAGGAAAAGTAGGAAGGCGGACCCTGGGCTCTCGCGTGCTGCGCGGGGGCGAAACCGGGACATGACGCTAGGATGATGATGAGATAGTTTTTAAGTTTACCCATTATAAACAAACCGACAAAACGATAAACAATTTAATCTTTTCTATTTATAATATTAAATTGCGGATTATATAGAGCATCATGTTGCGTTATGTTGTCAATTCAAAATTGTATTAATTTCTAATGCACGCGCCGACGCGGTTGCGTCTACATTTCGGATAACAGCTGTCAAACTTAAAACAATTACAACTCCGAAGTAATTTGTCTCAGACAACCAGTTTCTATTGAAAAAGCATAGCACTCGTCGAGATCTACATTTCAGGTGACAGCTGTCAAATTTAAAACCGTTACAACTCTGAAACGATTGGTTCATGTTGTTGGCCACTCTCCGCTCAGTTCATCTCTCCTCTGGTGGAGTTTGCCTTTACTGTCACTTTTGAAACTCTGGTATGGACAGCTCGCATAAAAAATGCGACGAAATCGCATATATGCGGCGTCATCGCTTCGATTTGATCGGTCCCTAATGCTGACAACAGTGCCAACTCAAAATTTTCATCGCTGACGCAACCTGCGTTGGCGCACGCATTAGAAATTCATACAATGTTGAGTTTACAGCATTACGCAACTTGCGTCACCAATGCTACATGCGTTGCCGACACTTGATATAATCCACGCCTAATGGTGTAGGTACTATTAACAATATAAATTTATTTACCAGGTATGCAAAAGTTGCGAGGTAAGCTTTCATTTATTCGGCACAATCAATTTAAGAGCGTCGGTGGACTAATGGTTAAGGGGTCCGACTGGTAAGCGGTTCGAAAACCAGTGCCGCCATCTATCAATGTCTCTTTTCAGAGTTCATCATCATTATAGCCCATAACAGTCCACTGCAGGACTTAGGGTCTCTCCCACGAAAGGGGAGGTTATTGCCATAATCTCCGCGCTTGGCAGGCGGGTTGGAGATCACAGTATTATAAATATAACAATGGAAAAAGTTGTGCTGTCCATTTTCAAGCCTTCAGTGACTCTTTTGTCTCTAAAACATTAGTCGCTTTGTACGACCCCACGAGTGTAAAGGGTTGGTGTTAGCCTACTCTGCCGGACACCACACGGCCACTTTTCTGAGTTAGTTGGAATACTAATTTATGCTCTCATGATGCGGGAAAGCATCGTAATGAAACCTGCACATTCAGGCGACTGAATGTGTAACCATGAACAAATCTGGTCAGGTTCGTCTGTTAACGGGGTCATGAAGGTCATATAGCAGTCGCTCCGCTGCAATTACGTGACTAAGGCGAACCCCGGTCCCTCGTGCGTGAGAGCATAACCAAGACTATAACGTCAGATGATTATATTTTTTGTAAGATTATACTGTCAAGGATGGTATCGGTGGCCGAGCGGTTGGTGTAACCGACTCGCAAACGAGAGGTGCAGGGTTCGACTCCTGCTGCTGCCATGTAGCAATGACTCTTTTCTGAGTTATCTGTACATATTAATCACAATAATTACAATAATGATCGTGTAACCAATTTCGGCAAAATCAACATTTGATAAATATTTTACAGAGGCAGAAGTGGTGCTGTGAATACAAGGTACTTCCAATAATATGTAAAGGGTACGTGACTAGGTTATGGTAGACCTTTATGTCTACTGTCAGTTGGCATGACATCGCCTGGCGTCGCCGACGCAACCTGCGTCAGAAACGCTACCCGCGTTAGAAATACAAACAATTTTGAGTTGACAGCATAACGCAACCTGAGTCGGCGATGCAGGGAGCGTCGGCGACGCTTGTTATGATCCGGGCCCTAGGCTAGGTGTCATTCTATTTTGTATGTGTATAATATTTGTAACCAAAACTAAATAAACGAATTTGATTAATTTATTTATTTATAAGACGTGGTCTGTAATAGATGGCGCTACTCCGAATTAAACATAGATTATTATTTTTATTACATGGAATCACCAGTTGAAATGTTGCAGGGTATGTAATGTTCTCTTTATAGATAAATATAATTTACTTTTAGACTTTCCCTTGGTGGAACCTTCGTTTCACAAACATTTTGTAAAAATTCTTATTACGATGCTAATCCGTTGCCCGAGAAAGGAGCCAGCTCTCCGGTTAATAAATAGATGCGGACACCTTCAGGTGCCTCGCAACAATACATATAAAATGTTAACTTGTTACTAGCATTAGTAAGTAAAGCATTACGAACAAATTTAGTCACTGTAACTTGAATAAATATATACACATAATAATAAAATAGTAGTTTATGCAACTGTCATATAAAAGGGGGTATTAAAACATGAGTGTCTGTTTATCATACGAGGCGTAGCCGAGTATGATAATAGTTTGACGCGAGTGTTTAAATACCTAATTATATGCCGTTGCATACACTACTTTATCTACACTCATATTTTCATGTTAAAATTTCGTACCTATAATTTTTTCAACTTTGCTGGAAGTAACTGCGAGTCAGTTCTGTTGTATCTACGCGTCGAGGATATCAAGCGAAATTCACTTCACTACTTTCACATTTATCTATTTATTTGCTTCAAACAAGAAAAAACATTCACAAACACAAATTACAACAATTAGAAAAAAATATTCTGTTTAGCGGGAAAATTATTCCAAATGTACACAATCACAACCACAGACTATGAACTGATCACAAATATAAACGGGAAATCTGAATTTGTTGAAGACATTTAGGTATTCAGCCTATATTTAGCCGTGTCCCGGTGCCCGACAATAATTTAAAAAAGATAAGTGTTGCATAATGATTAAAAAGTTATTTTTCGATACAGCTGTAATGAAAATAGTATGGGAAATGCTGTATCGAAAAGTAATTTTTTAAATTTTTATAGACTGGCGTGAAAAAAGTGAATCCTTAAACAACTGTTTTTGAATATGTAATTGGAACATTACGCTATGAGTGTAGATAAAAAGAATTAAAAGTTTTGGAAAGTTCAATTAAGAACTTACTCGCACCAGGGCCCACGGTCACAACGTTTCCACCCCAAACGGCTGTAATACGAAGTCTTGCTTAAATTCGTATTTCCTCCGCTTTCTCGGCCAAGCCTTTTTTAATTTTTTGTATGTATTTTATAAGTAGTAATATATATTTTTAGTATTTTAAATGTAGGTATTAGTGTATATTTTTACTATAACTGTAAATATTTTATGTCCATTCATTAGGGGACGAAATTATCAATGGAACAGATAAACTCAAATATCTGTAACCATTGCGTCTTTCAAAATGAGTTTTGTGCACATCATATTATAATATTTACATATGCTGTCTTTACTGGCGAGGACCTATAATTGGCTTACTGGTTTATAATAGAACTTTATACTTTGTAATGTACAGCTGTTGGTACTCCTACAAATAAATAAATAAATAAATAATTTGATATGATGTATAAAATAGTAGTACGACCATTCCATAAACGAAAAGCGCGCTTCCGCACATTTCTATTTGGTGTAACTCTCGTGATAGGATAAATTCTTGCATGTGCATGTAGAGTTTGTCTACTCTGTAAAAAAGGGTGGTTACTTGGACAAGATTTATAACACAAGCAAATAGTGTAAAAAAATATACGAAAATTAATATGTCGGGCCCAGTCCGCCAGCAAGAAATACAAATCACGGCTGTCGTCGGAAAAAGTATCCCTATGTCCGGCGCTGAAGCAAGGGCGGCGGTTTTAAGAGGGTCTCAAAGCTGTCAAGGTGCGCTTAATAAACGACACTACTTCGCCAGCACAATTAGGTAGGCAGATGATTTACGTTGAAACGGCCGTGTGTTCTAACATAGCCCCACCCGATGTTTTACTACAGTATGTCCATTGTGTTATTATTTACAGAACATAACATTGACGACGCCGCCAATGTAAGTAATATTATGCATTCGTAAGAAGATGCTGCATAAGATTAACTTTCAAAAAACAATATGTGAGATATTCTACTAATGAAAGGCAAAGTAAATAAAAGTATAATTATAAATAAAAAAATCTAGATAAAGAAAGATTGTTCTAGAAGGTAAATGAATAAAAATAAATAAATCCGTTTCTTATTAGCCAGATTCGGACTAGGTCAGGTTCTGATTCAGGTGTGCTTTCAAATTAAATCCAATTCAAATAATCTTTATTTTCTCCACATATATGAATTACAGACAATACAATGTACATCGAATTATGTGTAAGTGGAGACTGGAGACTATGCTGGGTAATAAACCCGAACTACAGGTCTCCAGGCCTCCATATCTACTAAACATTATTAGGTAATCCAAAATTTACGTACGCTTTACGTACCTATATGATAGATTATAAATCTGCGACTGCTATGATATAGTTAAGTTAGAAATGTATGTAAATATTTTTAGACAGATTCCATAACGTTGGTTTTGCCGACGATATAGCCATCCGTACTTATTATCGGACCATTCGAAAATATTTGGTGATGCGATCTCATGAGTTCTATACAGATTTTCCAGACTACGGCTAACTTACTACAAAACGACATTATTTTTTTTCGGAACAGGAAAAAAGTAAGTACCCCTTTTCATCGTAGAAAGACAAGAGTTGGACCATTCGACACAAAAACCAAAAGTAAATAAAACTGTGTAGGTATATGTCTTACTTACGTGCTTTTAACTGCTTATTTATTTATTTATTTCACAGTTTAACAGCAATCTAATTCATATTCTTAGGCCATGTTCATTATTTGTTTTTTTATATAAAATATATTACTAAGGTGACAAATAAGCTTACGGCCTGCCTGATGGTAAGCAGTCACCGCAGCCTATGGACGTTTGCAATTCCTTTTTCACTTGCATCAATCTTGCAAGTTACCGTAATAAGATTTCTTAGAAAACTGTATTCCAACGCGAGTTCGAATTCCATTAGATAGCGTTACTGGCGAGTTAGTGCCTTTGTCAAAATACGTCTCACCATTGGTCTGAATCAAACGCTTAAAAACACGCCAACAACACGGCGGTATTATGACAGAAACCATGATCCAATCTGGTCAAGTTCCCCTGGTGGCAGAGTCACCGAGGTCGATGGCAGTCGCCCCACTGTCTGACCTGATTGGCCAAATCTTGGATAATGGTCTGGGCGGATCCCGGGCCCTCTTGCCCGACCCGGACTTTGTCGACAAGATGATCGATCCATTGATTATTACAGTGACAAGACCTTACTCGGCAGTGATGCCCACAGTCACTGGTGAGCACAAAACGGTTGCCCTCATTACTGTAACAACTTGCAGTTTTTTAACAAGGCAAGAATGGGTGCTATTCCCGGTTGTGTGTGAGATTTTTGCGAAGCTTCCGCTTCTGCCTATTTTCTGGCCTACACAGGACCAAGTCTGCTTCTAAGACATTTTGTGGAAGTCCGCTTACAGTAGAATGCTTTGGTATCTGTTACGCAACATGGTTGAACCATCGGTTGGTCTTATCGTGGTATTGGCTATAATAAATGCAAGTCCAAATGTATTAAAATTGTGCGTACATTATTTCAGACTAAAAAAAGATCTAAAAAATGGACAAAGGGTACAACAAAAATCTCCGATGACAAGGTAAATAATTTGGATGATCCAAAAGAAAAGTAGGTTGTATATTTAATGTAAAACTTTTTTATATATCACTCAGGCGGCAAACAAGCTCCCTGATGGTAAGCAGTCACCGAAACCTATGGACGTTTGCAACGACAGGGACATCACCCACGCGCTGCTAACCCCATAAAAACCTTTTCACCCCTCTCTTGAAGAACTCCATGTTGTACTCTCCAGGGAAAACCTTTCCCTGCATTTTCACGGCTCAATCCACGTTCTCTTTTGTAATAATAAAACAAACTGCGTTTTTAACAAGTTCGGATTCGACCTTTTGACCTATTTTCTGTCCAATGTAGGGCGTAACTTGTTTGCCTCATAGACATTTTGTAGAAGTGACCTTACTGCCCAGACACAACGGCCAAAGTGATTCTATTTGTTTGTTTATTATTTCAGGTGTATGATTCAACCAGCGACAGAAGCACGACAACACCAACAAGTTCAAAAGTAAGTATTAATACATTAAACCTAAATCCGCATTAGGCGGCTTACAGCGCAGCTCTTACCATCAGGTGAGCTGTCTGCTCTTTTACACTGAGTAACATATGACAGACAGTCCGTGTGATTTAGATCGAGACTTTTTTGAATATTTTTCATTGCGGTCCTCCATTAACTATGTGTAATGAACAAAGCATTTATTTATTATTTACTGTACACTTTCCTACACCTACAGGCTAGTACAATTTTGCATGTCAATAGCTATGAATTATAAATATATTTTTTAGGAAGATGGAAAAGGAGATGAAGGTGAAGATGGAGACGTAAGTTTCAGTTTGTTTTTACATTTAGCATAGTAATAGCAATATATAATTATATATTAACATAATATTAAAAACACACCTCACTATAACTATACTATAAATATAATCATGACAGCTCATAACAATCTACTGCAGGACTTAGGGCCTCTTTCACGAAAGGAGAGGTAATTTCCATAACCTCCACGCTTGGCAGGCGCAAAATGCTGCTGCCTATTTTCAAATCCATGGATACACCAAATCTTCTGCCTCGAAAACATTCGTCGCCTTGTATGACACCCAAGAGTGTAAGGGGTTGGTGATATTCTTTTCTACCGGATAGGACACGACCAAACACTATTCAAACCTTTGTTATTCTTGAGATCAGCATGATAAAGGATGCGAAAGACTTAGGACTAGTCTTTGTGGAGATCTCTGGGAGAGGCTATGCCCAGTAGTGGGCGTCTTTCGGCAGATATGATGATGATAATGATTTTTATGGCAATACAGACAGTCCGTGTGATTTAGAACGAGTTTTTTTCGGATATTTTTCATTGGTGTCATCCATTGACTTTGTGTAATAAACAAAACATTTATTTATCAATCAATGTACACGTTCTCTTCCATACCTACAGGCTAGTACAATCTCGCATGTCAACAGCTACGAATTATAAATATATTTTTATAGGAAAATGGAAAAGGTGGACATGAAGGTGAAGATGAAGACGTAAGTTTCACTATTGTTTTTACTTTTAGTATAGTACAATAGCAGCGATAGCATAGTCGATGCTTTGCTAACCTCAGACCTTCTGAAAGGAGATTTAAAAAACGGTGGAGGCAATAATGAGCATTTGTAAATTAAATCACTTTCATTAATTTCTATAAGTACCTATTGAATAACCTAAAGTACTAAGTGTTATTTAATACATCACTGTTTAATTTGGTATATAGTCTTTTTAATATTTTGTATATTACATAAATATATTTTAGAATAATATTAAATACCTTCCATGCTATAAATATAATATTATATACAAATTAAAAGCTGTATTAAATGCTGAGAAAGTGCTTCTTCAGAGCGCTAGCGTGGCGTGTTTCGTATGACTACTTCCACATAATTTCATAGTAAGTAAGCACGCCAAGGACACGCCACGCTCGCGGTTTGACAAAGCCTTTACATCTCATACAACAAACAACAAAGACGAATAAAATACAACTATAATTATTTTATCATAGTGCTTGTATCAGCTAAAACGCGTAGTTAACTAATGACTTTAATATACGTTCGACGTTGCACTACTGACATTACAATTATAAATATCGAGATCTTAGAGGTACTGCTGAAGGAGATCCCTGAGAGAGGCTATGTCCAGCAGTGAGCGTCTTTCGTCTGATACGATGATGATGATGATTTCCATGGCAAGACAGACATTCCGTGTGATTTAGAACGAGATTTTTTCGGATATTTTTCATTGTGGTTCTCCATTGACTTTGTATAATAAACAAAACATTTATTTATCAATTACTTACACTCTCTCCTACACCGGCTGGTGGAATTTCGAATGCCAACAGGTATGAATTATGAATATATTTTTATAGGAAAATGGAAAAGGTGGAGATGAAGGTGAAGATGAAGACGTAAGTTTCAAAATTGTTTTTACTTGTAGCATAGTACAATAGCAGCAGTCTATACTTTGCTAACCTAAACCAACGTTCCGGTTTAGTCTGTGCTGTAAAGATCTTAAAGATTTTACAGTTCACTAATACGTGGAGACACCAAACATCGACCTTTTTATCCACTTGTGGATGTGTCCATTAATTAAGTCATAAGTTTTGATAAGCCTCCTTATCATTATTAATATAGTATGTTAATTGAACAAGGAGAATCACAACTTTCATGATTTTAGGACAACGAACTAGATTTATTTTATCCTGAAGTAGTAGATTCTGAGTAGTCAACAACACTCTGCATCCTACATACTCGTGATTCTAGCAAAGATTTTCATGTCATCCTCTGTATTTTTGAGATCAGCTTGGGTAAGCATGCGAAAGGCACAGTACTGGTATTTATGGATATATCTAAGGAAGGCTATGTCTAGCAGTAACAGTCTTTCGGCTGATATGATGACAATGATTTCCATAGCTACGCAGTCCGTGTGCTTTAGAATTTGAGTCTGTGTAATGAACAAAGCAGTTATTTATCAATTACGTACATTTTCTACCACACCTGCAAGTTTGTACAATTTCGCTTGTGGACTGCATGAATTTAGTATGAATATGTTTTGTATAGGAAGGTGAAGATAAGGATAAAGATGAAGGAAAAGATAAAGATGAAGGAAAAGATGAAGATGAAGGAAAAGATGAAGATGAAGGAAAATATGAAGATGAAGGAAAAGATGAAAATGAAGGAAAAGATGAAGATGAAGGGAACGATGAAGATGAAGACGTAAGTTTCACAATTGTTTTTTTAGAATAATAATAGTTGATGCTGTGCCAACGTTCCTATTTACTCTACCCTGTAAAGCTCTTAAAGGTATTACAGTTCACTAATACGTAGATACCTTCAATACCTTTCTAACCCAAAGGTGGATGCGTCAATTGATTTAGTCATATGTTTTAATAAGTCTCCTTATCAATATTGAATGTATATTGAACAAGGAGAATCACAAGTTCCATGATTTTAGGACAAGGAACCAGATCCAACGACCTTTACAAATGTTATATGTATGTATGTATGTAAACTCTTTATTGCTTAACAAATCCAGGAGTATCTAAAGTACCTATACTTTACAACATCAAAGGCGAGCTTATATTGTTACATTTCTTCCAGCCAGATCTAAAGAGCGGTGGATGGCAATAATGAACACGTATAAATTAAATTACTTACATTAATTTCTACAAGTACCTATTAAAAACCTAAAGAACAAAGTTATTTAAATATATGATTGTTTAACTTGGTACATAGTGTTTTAAAAATTTGATATATTATATAAATATATATTAAAATAATATTAAATACCTACTATACTATAAATATAATATTATTTATAAAGTAAAAGCTCTATTAACTGTGAGAAAGTGCTTCTTCAGAAATTCTTTGAAGGAGAATACCTATGTCAGAATGGACTATATCATCCTGTGTTTAACGTCTCAGATTCAAAGATATTTCATATGAATAATTTTATTTTGTTACTGGAATTCAGTTAACCATAAGTTCGCACCTTTTTTTTATTTCACAATTTAAATACCAGGTTAGATAGTGGGCAAATGCCTGGCTATTCTAATTTAAAAAAACTTACTAACTTTACAATACGTCTCTAGATTTACATGTCTCGTAAAAGTAATAAAGCAACTTGACATTTTCTGTCGGAGGACCCAACTGGTCTGCTAATAAGACATTTTGCAGAACATTTTATGTAACCTTACATTAGAAGGCGCTGGTGTCTCTGCCAGACACTACACGGTCAAACCAATTCACATTGTGTGTTTCTCATTCCAGATATACGTTCCAACAACCCGAAGTACAACAAAAAAACCGCAAACAACAACTACAGAAAACGTAATTAATATTGCTTCATTAATATAATTATTAATGAAGCAATATTAATACAGATAATGTTACAGATAATTCTGTCACATGGGTTACAATTTTGACTAAATACACAACGGCGAGACATGTGCCGCGATTCCGATTCCATAGTTAGAATTGCTGTTAGTGACACCAACCCGTTTTCTGTTACAATTAGGGTATATTAGACGTAGACAGCATTCGAGACTATTTATAATTTTAAAATACACAAAAAAAGCAAAACAGACCTGCAGAAAGCAGACCTGTGGAATTGGAATCGCTGTACCTATAAGTATAATGTCTCGGATAATGTCAATAAAGGCCTCAGGGACCGTCCTGCAATGCCCACCAGATCAACTCACGAGGGACACAGTCAAAGGCCTTCTGCATGTCTAGAAACGGAAAATGCACAGTTGCATTTTCCGTTTCTAGTGTTCTTTGATATACATCCCTCCATGAGAGTTCTCATTGCAAATACGGGGTCCATAGTAACAGAACCAGGCCAAAACTCGTACTGACACTCCGCGATTGTACACTCCCGTCGGAGCCGTCCACAATGCGTTCGAATAGCTTTATGAGATAAGCACCATTATACATCGGTAGTTGGTGGTAGTTAGTTTGTTGGTTTGGATCCCTGAGATGGCGGTGGGGCCCCATAACTCGCCCCAATATGATTACTATTGCATATGACAATTTAAAAATAGAGACTCGCCTACGTCACGGCCGATTTTCTGGTCTACGGAGAGACTAGCTAGTCTGCATCGAAGACATTTTGTGGAAATTTACTTATAGTAGAAAACGTTGGCCTCTCTGCCGGACCCAGAACGCCCAAACCTTTTCACATTATGTGTTTATTATTTCAGACTGGACCGAGGCCAACGTGTACTTATAGGTGGGGTGATGAAACTACTGAAACTGACGTAAGAAATATTGTTTTTCATTTTAATAATCACGACAAGTTTACACTACTACAAGAATTTTTTCATATTGATATTACAAACAAGCATATCTGCTTCGACTATCGCCCGTGTTCAGAATTATCCCGTGCGACATCACCGTGTCATACGAAGGGTTCTAATTTCCTAATTACGCATACGTTTATGAGTGTCATTCAGTTCCACGATGCAGCGATTTTGTTTACCGTGCATGGGGGAATCAAAGACCCGAATTTTTGTAAGGCAGTTGTGGATATTCCCGAAAACGGTATTCCAGTATACCTTTGACCTTGTGATATTTAAAACAAGACCAATAACTGCAAACGAATCAGTGAGCCGCGAATAAGCACCTTGGATCTTAATATCTGGATTAGTTTGTGTTGGATCCTTTATACTAAAACAGTGATATCTTTTGGTTGGTATTAAAGTTGGTATTTTTTCTCCTGTACAAAATAGAAGTTTCACTATGAGCACAGTCATTAATTGACATAGGGGTTGTTTATGATGGATTTAAGCTACGTAAGGGTACCACGAGTGTCATCTTCTGTATTTCTTCTGCGTCTAACCCGGTTCAGGAAAAGATAGTTATGGAAAAACAGTCACCGAGATGATTTCGTATCCATACTGTGTTCCACACCATAGCTAGGCAACTCCTGATCAGGTCCATGATCGCCGCAACCAGTATTGAAAGGGTAGACTCGCACGCATGGCTATAAATGCTACATAAAACAGCAGAAAGTCTATGAAGTCTCCTCTCCTCATGGGCACTGGACACCCGTGGGAGAAAACGATACGTGTTCAGCTCAAGGGTCGACAAGTGATTGACAAGCCACGGTTCGTATAGATCAAATGCGAGGGTAGCGCCGCCTAAGATATTAGACATAAAGACATAGAAGGAGCCTATTCACAGCTGAAATCACAATCTATATTTTGTTTCTTTTTTATGGTGCATATAATGTGTCCAAAAGGGACGGCTATAATTTGTCAAATACCCCTTCATAACCACTGCTATTGTCAAATTTGGTGGCTTTGGTCTGTACTGTAATGTACTAGGTTTTTGTATGAGTAATTTGTGTAGAGTTGTGATTTGCAGTGTACATTCTCTATAGGTCGAGGCTTCATCTATGCTCTATGTCCAATATCTTTGAACGACACGGAATACAGTCGTTAATGGCAGCCTGTTGTGGACGCAACAAGGAAAACACGTAGAACTTTGATATAGACGAGACATTTAATCGTTAATTACACAACATTTTATAAATACAGGTGGATCTGCGCAGTAAATGGGTGGCTGTTGCGAATGAAGCCTTAAAGGTAAGTAAAATGAACGGCTGTTAGCGTCTGGTAGGGATGTGTGATTGTGTACGTGACTGGGTGCATAGATTCTCCCACCCGAGGAAGTGATAATCCAAGCACCCCACCACGGTCCAACCTGATACCAAACCTCAGTCGGTCTCCCAGGATATAGATTTCGCTTTCCTAGCCCTATCGTAAGGAAAAGGACGCAAATGGCCTCACCAATGGCTTTCCTAAGCATATCACACGTACCTACTTAAAACAGTTATGAAGTTGGTATACTTTTCTAACGCGATGTAGAACGGTCAGCGCCATCTATGTGCGGATGCTTGCCAATCTTGTGTTCGTGTACTCGTACAGCGCAATTTCTCTACGGTTTGTATGTAATAAGCTCAATAGAAAGCCTCTTGACTTAGATTTAATTAATGGATAACTGTTGGTAGATGGACTTTAAAGGTCATTCCTTCACACAACGCACGATTCCTTTAGTCACAGCACTATTCGATTTTCTTTACATATTAATAACAACGAATAAATATTACTTTAGATTATTTACAAAATCACAACAAGCGCTTGGGTAAATTTAAATTGATGTGTTTATTTTTATTTCCAGAAACGGAGACAAGGAGCATAGAATGACGATTACCCCGGCGTCGTAGAAGGTATGGAACCTGCGGTATATGAAACATAAGTACAATTTGAATATACGTCAAAATCCCGATTGTGCACTCGCGTGCGAAGGTCCGGGGTCCGCCTTGTACATGATCCAGGATTTCGCTGATCAGGTAATTAAAGCGACTGCTATCTGACCCTGTTATCAGGGGAACCTATTACCGGGGTCATGGAGGTCAGTTGGCAGTCGCTCCATTGTAATTATCTAATCTGCCAAATCCTGGATCATGGTCAAGGCGGACCCCAGGCCCTCGTGCGAGAGAGCACAGTCGGGACATTAACGTCAAGATGATTTTTTACTGGTTTGCAAGTCAGGAAAATAGGAATACACTAACCTAATCAACATGCTCTTCATATAGACAACTTTTGTCAGGAGATATTTACATAGACATACCCTCGTCCGTCCGACAACTTGGACTTCAGGACTATCGTCGCCTCTCTTTTTCAAACATCAAATAATCCTTAGATCCTCTTATTTTTATTTCAAATTAAATATCCCTTTCTAACATCAAGTAAAATAGTAGGACGCACAGCGAGCCCATTCAGACCGAGTCCGACAACGCCAGGCAGAACCGGACCGTATCTGACCATGCCAGACAGAGCCGAAGCTTTACCAACAATGCCAGGCAGAGTCGAGCCGCGCCCTACAGTGCTATGTAGCAGAGATCACAACCATTGTTGAGCATTCGCTAAATATTTACTACTCTTACCGTTGTATTTATTTTATTTTGTCAAGGGTGGACGTTCGTATAGGTGAGTGAGTATCGCGTATGGTGAGTACCACCGCTTTGTTTCCTATGTTTTGCAGTATGATGGAGAAGGCAGTTAGCACAATTACAGGCTTGAGCCATTCCATCTTATCCATTATGGCAATCACCATGCCGACTATCATCTGACATGAGGGATAACATGAGGGATGACATGAGGCTTGATGTCAAGTAAACTGACCGTGTATTAGGAGAAATTTTTTTCAAAGATGCCAATTGAGCGAGGTTAAGCCTATTTTGGTCATGCCGAATGGACAGTCGGCATGACGGTGAGTCGTGTCCATTACAGAAATAACACACCTACGGTTCTGCCTGCAGGGAGCGTCGATGGCCAAGTGGTTAAGGTATCTGACTCGTAGGTAAGCGAGACGTACCGGGTTTGAATCCCACTACGGCTTTGTACCAATGGCTCTTTTCTGAATTTTGTACATTAGTTGAATGCTAACCGATGCTCTTACGATGAGCGAAAACATCGTGATGAAACCTGCAGGACTCAGGCGACTAAATGTGTAGCCATGATCCAATCTGGTCCGATTCCCATGGTAGCAGGAGGAGGTCAGATGGCAGTCGCTCCACTGTAGTTACCAAAACCAGAACATTAACGCCAAGACGATGATGATGACACCTGGTCCTGCGGTTCTGCGTTTTTGATCAATGAAAACTGGCGTGAACTACCATCAGGTGGGCTGTCGGATCGTTTATCTCTGATAGTAAAGAAAGAAATAAAAATGTAGCATTCATGAAAGTTTATCTTATTTTAGAATCATCATATGCTGAGCCGTCATCGAAACAACTTTAAATAAACTAAATAGATTAAATAATGCTTTTTCATTATATCATTTACCTCATCTGTTATTTTAGATGACTATGCTTTAGTTTTTTTTTAGAATAAGTCACAACATCATTACAACCGCTGCAAATTTAGCCGACATCTATAGCGACGACTCAGAGTTACCAGATACGCCCAAAGACAAAGTCAGGCCACGGGCACGAAGTCAGCGGGTGTGAGCGTGTGTGTCCCGTGCAATGTGTTGAGGTTCCAGGATTGCGGGGACGTTGGCGCTGACGAGAGACCGTCGCAGGATGTCATTGATCGCGGCGTGACGGGAGAGGCGGCCAGCGCTCGAAGAACAGGCAAGCCCATGGTGACCGAGGCGATCAATACTCGCTCCACAGGAAGCACAACTATGGTCGATACAAACCTCGGCTCCCAACCGGAGACCGATGGCGAGACGGAGAGTGGTCGAGTCGATGAAAGTGCCGGTGTTGGGGGATGGGTAGGCATTGAGCCAGTGCCCGGATTCTCATCTGGTAACTGCTTCCAGCCTGGCGCAGTCTTTTAAAGATGATAAGTTATTTATGAGAGTGTCTAATACGACTTGAGATGAAATGTTATCCCAGGCCTTTTGAATTTTTTGTGTGGGAGAAAAATTTGGGCTCGGTCCAGCTAGCCAGGCAGTTTCAGCCTCCGCCAAGCACGCGACCTCACAGTTTGTAGCCACGGGGGCTTTAAGAATATTTCCTGTGAGGTCAGACGAGCTATTGATAGAGGATAGAAAAGCCGTCAGTGCTACACTAGAGATCTTACTGGTTCCCAGGCCACCATACCTAATTGGCAGGGAGGCCTGGGTCCATGCCTGCTCGCTTAGTCTGATGTTTGTGATTGATTCAATTTGGAATTTTATTACATTATCTAAGTCTTGGATTAGATCAGGGAATTTCCACACTGGGCAGCAGCAGAGCAGGTAAGTAAATTTTGGAACAAAAAGACAAAACTTCAGTATGAAAAGGGCAGAATGGCTGCTAATTTTAAAGAGGCGGTCCGAAAATTCATTAAAATTTGAAACCGAACTTGTTAGGAGCGGTGGAATGGCCTCGTCGAAAATAGGGGAGCCAAGGAGGCTCAGACTGTCTTTTGTGAGTATTCTAATATTTGGAGCTACGCTATTGAAATTTTGGACTATGGATTGTGCCAAGCTTGTGTCTATTTTCTCAGAAATGTAGAGTTCACATTTGTTAAAATTTAGTTCCAAACCAATAAGGTCAAAATTGTGTGTTATCATTTCTAAATCAGTTAGGACAGTCTGAGCGTCCGCGGCTATGGTACCGTCGTCCAGGTACCATACGTTTAATTTTGAATTGACACTGTGGATTATCGAATTTATGGCCAAACTGAAGATCACTGGACCGAGGGGATCACCCTGCTGACACCCCACAGCTGAAAGAATTTCATTATTTTTGTGCAATAATTTTGAAGGACACTGTAGCATAAAATTATAAATCTCCGGAACGTGTAGTTTAATTTTATTCAGGAAGGTGTCCCTGTTTACCGAATTAAAAGCATTTTTAACATCTAGTTTAAGGATTACCTCGCACAGATCATCTTGCGTGAAGGTACGTAAGGCATAGACCGTTGCCTCGCAGCCTCCGCGGGTTCCGAAGCCAACCTGTACGGGTTCGAAAAGAGACTGGAATTTAGAACGAGTTAGCTGAACACAAATTTTGGCAGTCAATCGCCGCAGGGTGGAACCTTCAGCGATCGGTCGTACGCCACCGTCTTTTTTAGTCAGGGCTATTAAATTAGCCCCGTATAGGATCGGCGTCACTTCCTGGCACACATTCCCCTCTAGCATGACATTCACCAGCCCGGTTAATGCTGAGATGACGTGGTCGCCGGCCATGCCCACACCGTGGCTGGTCCTTGAGGTGTTGAGGGGAGATGCCATCCAAACCGGACGCAGAACCTGCCGGGAAGGAAGCAATGGCGGCAACAACATCTTCCTCTTTGGCGCGGAGACAAGTTGCAATGTCAGATGGGGGGTCTACAAAAGGGGGGCAGGAAGGGCCTGGGGCAGGGCCGGATTTAGGGAAGGGCAACCGGGGCGAAAGCCCCGGGGCCTCCACAAACAGGGGGCCCCCACAATAGAGACTACCTTTGATATTTATTTTTTTTGCTCTTTTACTTTTACCTACAAAGTAAAATAATAATTAAATTCATAGTACTTACTTATGAGAATCTACTTGGTTTCACAATAAATTATTTATTGAAAAACTCGACTTAAAAAAATTTTTCACTTTATTTGGAAAATAATTTGGGCCGAGGGGGCCTCCGCTCCTTCGTTGCCCCGAGGCCTCTAGACCTCTAAATCCGGCCCTGGCCTGGGGGGGTGTTTGGATTGTAGTGCGGCGGCGGTCTCCGGTGTGTCGGGTGCAATGGTATTGTTTGAGAATAGTAGTCGAGC
The DNA here is from genome assembly GCA_907269095.1 of Blastobasis adustella. Classification (NCBI taxonomy): domain Eukaryota; kingdom Metazoa; phylum Arthropoda; class Insecta; order Lepidoptera; family Blastobasidae; genus Blastobasis; species Blastobasis adustella. Next base: position 4,648,054 of record OU026138.1, read on the forward strand.
GGCGCCCTTTAAGTCTCCGTCTTGCACTTTCTCTTCGACTTTAAGAAATATGTCATTATTATGTCTGCTATGCGAAATTGTTGTCGCGTATGCATCTTTTGATGGACTCGGCTAGAGCGGAAGCTACGCAGGATCGAGCACCACGAGGTATGCGTTTCACAATGGCTGTAGAATGTTTTAACTGACTAAGGAGTGAGTGTAAGGGGGTAGATGTGTTCGTGAGTGGTGTGTTGTTGGTCTGGGAGTCGGGGCTTTGGCTACATGGTGGGCATAGAATGATGCGCGCGTGATGAACTCGCGATTGATGAATATGGAGTCCTTTGATGCTAGTGAATGATCTTAAACATACTGCACAATGTTGCATGAAAGTGGGCTTAGGGAAAAGAGACACTTACAGATACTATACGTAGAAAAGAATAAAAACCCTAAAAAAAAACACTTATATCCATAAAAAAAAAGTATTTTCACATCGGTTTGCTATTCACATTTACAAATGATAAAATTTTCACTTCACTTAATTGTTTACTTGACAAGCGACATATTCTTTTTGCCTCCTCTCTGGTGACATTATCAGGCCAGGAAATACTTCAGCGCGCGCAGACGTCTAGGCGTAGCTAGGCAACATATAGCTTGGCGTCATGTCAGCTCATGTCAATTTGATATAGTAAATATTTTGATACACTCTTGGATACTATGGCGGCCCCGAAGCCACCCACAACCCTGCGCACGCACTGCCACGGGTTTTACCAGGTAGCCATTTTAGGTGGTATGTTTCTGAATCACGATTACAAAATTTCATTGGCTTTGATTGATGTAGATCTTGATCTTAATCTTTGGAGATTTTAAACTAAAGGAAAACACTGTTTGGACAGAAAATAACAGTTTTATTTAATAAAGCAATTAATGCAAATTACAAACGATGTACACGTTCAGACATTTTGGAAGAGAGAGAAAATGGCGCCTCTAGTGGCGAATTGCGTAAATACAATTCTCTTATAAATAACGTATGGGCAATGATGTCTATTTTATTCAGCCAACATCCTCCCTTAGACATAAGCCTATCTTGGACGAGCAAAACTCTAGCTTTGGGTGTGATACGGGCTTGGTCAGGGCATCGGCAACCAGCTCGGTCTGTATGTAGTGTACTTGAATAGCTTTTCCAACAATTTTATCTCGTACAAAATGATGCCTCACGTCGATGTGCTTGGTTCTGGAATGATAACCATCAGTACCTTCAGAACTGGCCCAATCCGCATCACAGTAGCCATGCATCATTTTTTTATGTAGACATTGCTTATAGGTAAGTCTATAATCTTGAGTGCCTTGTAAGTATCGCATGACTCTCTTCAATGCAACCCAGTGATTAATTTCAGGTTTGTTTATTCAACAAGTTCATAACATAACTTATATCTGGTCTTGTAATCCGTGAAATATACAATAAACAACCAATTATCTCTTGATAAGGAATATCACACAGTATTTTATTTTCTTCAGTATTTACTTGCAACTTTGTGTTCACATCCATGGGTATTTTTACTGGTTTACAATCAGACATACCATATTTTTGTAATACTTCTTGTATATATTTTCTTTGATCTGATAAACTGATGAATTTGGCTTGTTTGTGAAAATTACTAAATCATCGACATAAATTGCAATAAACAGCATGTTGTTTTTATCAATAATTTTATGATAAATGCAAGGAACTAATTTTGACTGCATGAGTCCCATACCTTTCAATGTTGAGTCAATTTTTTTATTCCATTGACGGCTCGCCTGCTTTAGGCCATACAATGATTTTCGTAGTAGACACACTTCTGCACCTTTCTCAAATAATGGTGGTTGTTTCATATAGATCTCTTCCTCTATATCACCCTGAAGAAATGCTAAAATTGCATCCATCTGAAATATATCCAAACCATACTTTGCAGCAATTGCAAATAAATAGTGTAGTGATGTAAACCTCACTAGTGGAGAAAAAACTTCATTATAGTCGATGCCCTTTCTTTGTGAGCACCCTTTTATAACTAACCGTGCTTTGTATTTTACTATTTCTCCAATCTCATTTGTTTTGGTCTTGAAAACCCATTTGCATGGTATGGCACGTTTCTTTGAAGGAAGAGTAGTAAGCTGCCATGTACTGTTGTCCATTAATGATTTGTACTCTTCATTCATTGCATCTCTCCAATGCTGGGACTCGGCACAAGACAATGCTTCTTCCACAGTCAATGGGTCTGAAATCGATGCTACACAAGTGAAATTATTATGTTGATTATGTTGACCTCAATTTCTTTGACGTGTTCTGAGTGTGATGTTTCTCTGCATTTGCTCACTACCGTCATTATCATCAGTGCTACTTGGTTCATAAGTTTCATCGTTATCTCTGACACAGCTGTTGAAAGAATTTGTTGAAATATGGCTCGAGTTTAAAGATTCATTTGACAATTTCATTATTGTTTGGAGAACAAACACTAATCCCTGAACTGAGCGGTATTGTAGAGAGCTGAGGCGATGGTACAGATCCAGGCTCAGGCAATTTTTCATTGTTAATTTCTTCAATGAATATCACATCCCTGCTTATGACTGTCTTTTTTGACTTCGGATCACACAATCTATATCCTTTTGTGTATTCACAATAGCCAATAAAAATTAATTGTTGTGATTTTCTATCCCATTTTAATCTATTTGGTTTTGATATGTGTACCATTGCCTTAGAACCAAAAATGTTTAAATGTGAGATATTTGGTTTCTTACCATACCATTTTTCATATGGTGTTATTTCATCCAGAACTCTTGATGGTGATCGATTTATAACATAAGCTGCAGTTGCTGTTGCCTCAGCCCAATAACTTTTCTGCAGATTTGCATCAAATAGCATGGATTTTGCTCGCTCCACCAACGTCCTATTCATGCGCTCGGCGAGGCCATTGTGCTCTGGCGTGTATGGAGTGCTGGTCTGATGCTGGATTGTTTAGTTTATACATGTTATTGGTTAGATTTGCTATTGCAACTAGATTATTTTTCAAATTATAAATATTGCAGCCCGTTTCTGTGAAATCAACCTTACAGCCATTTTTGGTTAGCTGACTGACCGACAACAGATTTGCACTTAGCTCTGGGATAAGTAAAACATTTCTCACCTGTATTTGATGCTCACCATTGACTGTAACAGTTTGAATGTTTACATTACCCATATGTTGTACCGAGACTGTACTATTATTTGCCACCATTATCTGCTTGATCGGAGGTGTCTGCAAACAATAAATCCAATCCGAGCGCCTCGTCATATGCATCGTGGCTCCAGAGTCTATATACCAGGCATCTTCATTTATATTGCTATAGGCTGAAAAAATCGCTGAAAAAGCATTATTATTATCAGACTTCTTTACTGTGCATTGACTTTTGAAATGACCATATTTATTGCAGTTATAGCAGCGAGGTCCTTTTCCTTTGGACTGAGTATTTGAATATATTTATGGTTTGTAAAGAATGCTGATGACTCTGAAACTTGCACTTCCTGTAAGAGTTTGGTCTTGACAAAATCGGATGAGATTGTAATTCCAGAACTTTCTAATCCCATGATCATTGGTTTGTAACTTTCTGGTAAACCTGCCAACATGAGGGTACCTAACCACTCATCGTCAACCTTAAACCCAATGTTTCTCAACTTAAAGGCAGAGCTCATTATTTTGTTCAAATAGTGTTCGATACTTGAGCAACCATCCAAAGATGTATTAATTAAATCCTTAAGGAGGCCTACCTTTCTTGACAGCCCGGAGTCTTCAAACACATTTTGCAAGTTTTGCCAGACTGATTCTATACATTGCCAAAGCTCTTCGTGCTCCAGATATGACTTAACAGCAAATTTCCACGTTGCAAAATTATCTCTCCCTGATAATTTTTCTATTTGCAGGTTATTTGACGCCATATTGCACGCGGGACTTTTCGTTTTCGAAATAAATATTACTTTACGGTAAATCCACTTGTTATTTTTACTAAGCAGGCATGGGACGGCCCATAACCTAAAGGAAAACACTGTTTGGACAGAAAATAACTGTTTTATTTAATAAAGCAATTAATGCAAATTACAAACGATGTACACGTTCAGACATTTTGGAAGAGAGAGAAAATGGCGAATCGCGGAAACACAATTCTCTTAAAAATAACGTATGGGCAATGATGTCTATTTTATTCAGCCAACATAAACTTATCACATTACTGCCTTACGGCGATCTTTACGATCTTTAAGACTCCGGTTTTGGTATGTAAAATGGGGAGAACTTTAATAATATCACAATACTTTTTGGTAATTTGAATCCACGGGCCCACGGGCGACCGTACTATCCGAACTGCTATCTGCTGCTGTTATTGTGTCGTGGTATGCTATGTGTAATTAAAGACTTTTCTTTCTTTCTTTCTATCGGCGTAGAGTGTTTGAGAGCCCCGTCCTGACTGGTTCCGTCTTCGGCCCTGTCGGGTACATAATGCTTGTGAACAGCATGTGCAATGTCGTAAATAATATCGTATGTGCATATTGTATACAGACGATACATGCTTGGTACACTCGGATAGAAATATAGATGTAGTAGAACGTTGTATTCATCAAGATCCAAATATGTAATATAATTAGTTGGGCTGATGAAAATGGAATAATTATCTTTATCTACACTCATAGCATAATGTTCCAATTACATATTCGAAAACAGTTGTTTAAGGAAACACTTTTTTCACGCCAGTCTATAAATTTAAAAAAAATTACTTTTCGATACAGCATTTCCTATACTATTTTCATTACAGCTGTATCGTAAAATAACTTTTTAATCATTATGCAACACTTTTCTTTTTTATATTTTTGTCGGGCGCCGGGACACGGCTAAATGTAGGCTGAATACCTTAATGTCTTCAACAAATTAAAAATTCAAATTTTTCTGTTTATATTTGTGATCAGTTTATAGTCTGTGGTTGTGGTTGTGTACATTTGGAATTATTTTCCCGCTAAACAGAATATTTTTTCTAATTGTTGTAATTTGTGTTTGTTAATGTTTTTTCTGCAAATAAATAGATAAATGTGAATGTAGTGAAGTGGATTTCCCGCCGCTTAATATCCTCGACGCGTAGATACAACAGAACTGACTCGCAGTTACTTCCAGCAAAGTTGAAAAAATTATAGGTACGAAATTTTAACATGATAATATGAGTGTAGATAAAGTAGTGTATGCAACTGCATATAATTAGGTATTATATGACAGTTGCATAAACTACTAGTACGTCTATAGGTGCTAATGTTATAAAGATAAAATATTGTATTTTTGTTTGTAATGAATTAACTTAAAAAGTACTCGAAAGATTAAAAAATTCTACCTCTACAAAGGCTTTGGTCCTAGGAAAACATTAGGTTGCCGCGGATATATTGATTGTTTACAGAGATCTGAACTGCGCATGGGTGAAATCCACTGAGAACTGCTAGTACACAATAAAAAAAACTAAAAATAGGATTCGCCCTATAGCAAGGAGAGCTTACAGAAGACACGAGGGTATGTAGGGTAGGGGTAGGTAACCCTACCCATAACTACCTAGTTATGACTGTCTGCATGATGCTAGAGGGCCTTGCTCCAACGACGAAGCTGTGGTGGTGAAGGAGTACAAATACCTGATAATAAACTTTTAATAATAAAATTTTGAAATGTTACTTTGTTTTTCAACAACCGGTTCGGATAGGTTTGCGGCGCTCTAAAGTTTACCAACATTACAAGGCCAGGAGGTTTGGCGAAATAGACTAAGGCCATTCCTAAAGATAAGAGTTTCCTAGTTAGGTAATGCTTGATTCGAGTTGAGTTAAAACGGGTGCTAGCAGCTAGATAACTATTGATACTGTTGGTGGCCTAATAGTGAAGAAGTCAGATTCGTAAGTGAGAGGTTCCGGGTTCGAACCCTAGTGCCGCCATGTACCGATGACTCGTTTCTGAGTAATTGCATAATTGTTCCGAGGTTCTTGGGCAAACATGGTGATAAAACGTACACATTCAGACGACTGAATGTGTAACCATGATCCAATCTGGTCAGATCCAAGTAGGGTCACGGAGGTCAGATGGCAGTAGCTCCTGGTAGTAATTACCTGATCTGCCAAATCCTGGATCATGGTCAAGGCGGACCCCTAGCCCCCGCGCGAGTGTACAACCTAACATGATTTGTTTATACCATTTGCCAATTCACGGGTCATGATACAAATTAAGATAAAACCACAACAGCAATGTAACTGTTTCCCCTGGAGAGTACATGGAGTTCTTCAAGAAAGGGGTGAAAAGGTTTTTTACGGGGTCGGCAACGCGTGGGTGATGGTATGACTTCACCGCAGGCCTTCCCTAGTAACTGCTTTCCCTCAAGTAGGCCGTAAGCTTGTTTGCCACCTTAGTAGTATAAAAAAAACTGTCAAACACCACACTTTGCATACATACCTCACATTGAAATCCAATTAATGGAAACTGATAATGAAATCATCGTGTCACACGATGCACAAAATTGATTAGTCACATCTAAATTAATGTAAGACCGTACAGGCCGCTCGAACGTTTCCCATACGGGAAATGTTCGAGAATACATTGCTTCTGATAATCGTCATATTTAACTCTGAAACTGACGTCAACAAAAAAGAGTTTCCCGGAATATTAAGGACAGAACCTTATAAGGTAGGGAAAATCATTTAAGTGATTGGAATGTTGTAATAAAATCACACCGCGACGGGATGCCAGCTCCCGAGACTGCAACCAGTCTCAGGGTCCCCTGCGAAAGACTAGCTCGCTCCTTTGATATAATATATTCGAAAACATTAGGAGCCGATTGGCACCCCGTGACGGTATATTATTACTAAAAATACGAAAATAACACTGGCTTCTATTTATCCTTTTATTACTATTACTATTCCACTGCAAGGCAAAGACCTCATACCCACCCAAATTCTCACGGTATTTGGCTTTCCTGGGGTAATTTTAATAAAAGGAGTCGACATTGTCTTGCCCTGTCTGTTTGGACCTACAACGGCTTCTTGTCACGTTTTGTGGGACTTACATATAATATTAGTACATTCGTTACTATGTATAAAAAAATATTTGGTGATAAGACGTTAACCGTGATATGGTGTTCAATAAATCCTTTTTACAAGCTTTTTTTTAATCTTAAAAATCAAACATGTTGACCCAGTTCCCTTCTCTGATTGTTTTTTACCTAGATCCGGAAATTTGGTATGATTGTATATGTGACTTGAATGACAATGCATTAATATGGTATCATGGAGCTGGATGTTATGGAGAGCGTCGGTGGCCGAGTGGTTGAGTATCCCTGACTTGTAAGCCAGAGGTACGCCAACATCACCTCCAGGCAGACGGACAAGGTTCTGGCGAACCGGCTTTTCCATAACGGGTTGTGCGGGAGGAATGGGAGTTGCCGAGCGTAAAAATCAAAACTCCGTAAAAATAATGGCAGGTCAAGTAGAGAAACCCGACATGGATACGGCCTCGCCGCGTAACAACGCGCAGAGGGACGTACCTGTCTGTGTTAAATGGGTTATTTCTACCGGGCTAAGGCCGTACCCGGTACTACGTTACATTCCGGGAAGTACTATGTAACATTCCGTTGTAGCGGGGTATTGTTGTGGGTGGCGATTTGAACGGTCATGTGGGTGAAAAGTGTGAGGAGTTTAGGCGTTTTCACGGCGGTTTTGGTTTGGGGAGCCTTAGCGCCGAAGGGGAAGAAATTCGATCTGGTCGTCGTGACGATTTTTTCTAAAAACATTCGAGCATCTGATCACCTAGAGGAGTGAGAGGAGCGCCACCCACATTGATTACTTTCTCACTCGGAGAGACAATATTCGCAAAGTGGCCACCAGTAAAGTTATACCCTAAGAGAGCCTCACTGTCCAACACCAGGTCCTTGTGGTGGACTTCCGCGTGAAGCCGCGAGGCAAACACCGGGAGTAGTGCCGACGCCAAACCCGGTGATGGCTGGAAATATAACTTTGTAAACTTTCTTCTATGATTGTGAATATGGCATTATCTGTGTGATTCGTGACCAATCCCTCACACATGCATAGCTAGATAGTTGTATCATTTACATTTTGAATGATGAAAGAGTTAAGTGCTTATAGAAAACAGAAATCTTTCAAATGGTTTGTTAATCGTTTATGTCAGCTGATGAATCTAGCTATAGGTATCTAAATAAAGCGAATGCAGCTAAACTGAAATATCTATGAAACTGCATTAAAAAGCTCAATTTATTTAAAAAATGTCATCAACAGAATTAGGGTTTTCTGGGTGTACTAATATGTCACTGTGTGTTTCCTTCGTACTATCATATCATCCTTTCTGACGATTGAAAGGGATATACTTAATAAAATAAATTGAGTTTGAGTTTGCGTTGTCAATAACCCCTAGCTCTCGCTTCTGCAGAATGTGTTCACAACCAGAGGCAATGGAGTCACACCGCAGAACCAGGCCGTAAGACAGCAGCGATTGGTAAGTTATCAGCAATATATGCCTGCTTACCATCAGGCAGGCCGTAATCTTGATTGCCACCATAGTGGTAAGTATAAGACATATAAACCCTCTGAGTCAATATAAATCCTTAATGCAATATGCTAATCGCTAAAGCTCCCCGTATAATTCCAAACGTAAAATACATTGAATCATACGTTAAATATCAACTCAAGTTGCAACGCAAACATAACGGTTGCGCGACTATAGCTTCGATATTTAGTGGACTGTATGTTTTTGTTAAAAGTACCTACTTAATTTCTCTCAGCCCTTTTGAAGAAAATGTCCGAATCATTGGATTTAATTCCATCGTGGGAATATGGATGGCACTTCTTCTTAGATCTCCCAAAACTTGTTAATGACAGAGTCCAGGGAATCGACGGCACCACAATGACACGTTCGAATCTGTATCCAAGTGAGTAGGAGCAGTACTAACCATAACGCAGCCTGGGACAGTTTCTAGGGCGAGCGGTGTGTCACTGCAGGACACTCTACCCGCAATTCTAAGCGACAATAAAATATGTGGGAATATCAAGCTCCAATCAACACTGGATGCGGAAGACACAAGACCGGCCTTTGTAGAGATCTCCGTAGGAGGCTTATGTCCAGCAGGGGCGTCTTCCGGCAGATATGATGATGATGATGATCAACACTTCAACGTAGCTTTAGGAACGAGCTTTGGAGAATATCACAAAATCTTTTTACAAGAACTATCGGCAAACGCTCTATGACAACGTCTAGCGAATCCATTTTGAAATTTATGTTTGAGTAGAAGTGACAGCAAATTCTAATTTTTGTCGAACCAAGTATACTTTTAGTCCAACCACTGATTCCTTTGACAACACGCAAAACGGTTATTTCTCTATTACCTGACAATAATCACTCAAATCATCTTCACCCGTGCGGTTATTCCCGGCTTCTGCCAGGGTCCTCTTTCCGGCTTATTTTCCTCCATTTCACTCGGTACTGGGCAACCTCGCGTCGTAAGCCATCGCATCTTAACTCGGCGATGTCAATCCATCGCTTTTTAAGCCTTCCGCGAGACTTCTTTCCTGACACCGGAAGGTTTAGACACCTATTTCCCACATATCCCTGGGGCTTACGCAACACGTGACCAAAACAGCGAAGGCGATTCTCTTCAATCTTATTCCCGATATCTCTCACGCCAAGGCTACCGTGGAGGTACTACAATAATAACTCTATTAAACCTTAATAACGTGTTTTCCTAACAACAGTAAAATTTCTTTCTAGCAATATCTAGATGACCTCAATGGCCATAGTTACGTTATAAATTTACGAATACATAGGAGAACGTTCTGAAACCGTCGAATTACACCAAATGGGTTTTGTTTTGTCGTGATCGCACAAATCTAACGCTAGTCCAACACTTGACATTAGGCTTTTTTTAATGATCATCAATTTAACCTGACCTTGGCTTTCCCAATACAGCCTCCACCTCTCTATCGCAAATCGCCACAACACCGGACTGGAGGTCGTCCTTCACTACACGGGCTAAGTCGTGATCTCCTCTCAAGATTTCGACAGCATGTACTTAGAGAGCGGAGTGTAAGTATTTAGTATGTAATATAATAGTAGTACCAACTAATTAAAGTAATACCGCCTACTATTCTTTTTGTGTCTATGAACTGTCTATCTACTTGGTGAACGTGACGAACGCTCCATTGATACCAGAGCGTGGGATTCAACTTTGCCTTTGGAGACAGCTCAATTATTCATTCCTTTGTTCGTATAAAGTTATTAATATACGAAGAGTATTTGCCAATTACATCCACTTGTTTGATTGGGTTAGGCTTTTTAGTGTCGGCGGCTAAGACTCATTTTGGGTCGCTGCTTCATCATAGTAAGTATCCAGGAGTTGACGTAATAAAAGCGTCGGTATCCCAACGGTTGTCGGTTCTTCGGTAATCATCATCCTCTTGGCGTTGTTGTCTCGGTCATGCTACGAGGGTACGGGGTCCGTCTTGCCCGGATCCAGGGTTTAGTAGATCAGTTTATTATAGTGAAGCGTCTGCCATCTGACCTCCGTGAACCTGCTATCAGGGGAACCAGACTAGATTGGATCATGATTACACATTTAGTCACCTGAATGGTTTCATCACGATGTTTTCCCTCACCGTAAGGGTTAGTGTTCAACTGATGTACAAAACTCAGAAAATAGTCATGGTACATGTCGGCACTAGGGTTCGAACCCGGTACCTTGGACTACGAGTCGGAACCCTTAACTATTAGGCCACAAGTTAAAACACATTATGAAATATTATACCGTACACAAAATTTTGCATCTTCGAAGCTGCACATTCGATTTTCGCAAATCTACTGAAATATTGAGTGCTAATATGTTAGAAATCTAGTTTACTAATAAAAAAAGACAATATTGAATCGTCTTATGTAATAATATTTCATTTACAGTCATGGAACGGATTCAAGACCAGCCAGACTAGGACAGTTAATGTGGGTACCTACCATTTATAACTCCCACAGACTTCACACGCACCCTACAATCGACCTTTATTGATTAGATTTATTTAGTATCATTACATATGCAATGTTACATTAATTATATACGGATTTTTTTCTGTGCGGTTCGATGATGAACATTCAACAATCGCCCCGCGCCTCGAAGACGTTCCTCTCCGTCCGTGCGACAAGCTATAAGCGCCTTAAGTACCTACACAATTAAGTACAAATCTCTGTAGATGTAATACCAATATCGATCTGTATCCAAATTGGTATTACATTGGTATTTCTCAGGAGTCATCTCTCGAGAATACATTATTCTTGGGTTTGGTGAACGATCTTCCATCATAAATAAATAATAAATAAATCAGTCAATTAATTATTATCAATTGAACGCCACAACACAATATTTAAATCACCCATTAGCCATCACTGAAGGCCTGTTAACTTCGAAATGTCATCCAAAGGCCATAAATACATATATGGCCTTTGAATTGTATCAGGTCGTGGGAAACGCTTTTAGCGGCATATACTTTTAGCTTTTGAACTAAAAAATCGTGTGGGATACCGTCAAAGGCCTTTGAGAGATCACAGAAAATACCAGCTGGCTTATATTTGTCATCAAGTCCAGTATATACATATAATCAACTACTTGTTGTGCTGCCGTTATTCTTGGCTTGTTTTTTCCTTACACGTACTGTTTGTCAGTTAGCAAGTCATTTTGTTCAAGGTGCTCCATTATAGAATTAGGTATTTCTATTATATAAGGAGGGGACTATGAGGGGACTTTCTGCCAGGTGGCATGCTTGCTTAATTATCTACCGGATGACATAAAAAACCTAACAGACAGAAAAAGTCGGATAACCCCCGACTAAGTTCTCATATACGAAAATATTTTCTAAACTTCTAAATCGATTCTAAAGAAACAAAACTAAGAACTTTAAATTGATCTTAATAAATAAAATAAGATTAAATTGTCTTTCAAATACCAATTGAAAATCGCATCAAAATCAGTCTATCGGCTCGGGAGCTAAGATGCCACAAACGGACACACACCTCCACAGATACACAGATACAGAAACACTTAGTCAAACTTCTAACATTCCTCCTTCTCGTCGGGGGTTAAGAAGGCTCTATTAAGTGTTACTAGCTTACGAGGTCTTGCAAACAAATTTTACATGAAAAATTTTTAAGGGAGTTTTCAATTAATTCTTAGCGCTCGTTTCTACAGAATGGGTACAATACTGGTTTCCGTGGCAACACTCCGATAAAGCAGAAAAGTGCTGTTAAAAAGCAGCGAATGGTAAGTAAATGGTTGCAAAGAAAATCTCCAAAGGCAAAATAAATGTTGCCATAGATACTCTGTTAAAACCCTACTACACTGCAGAATAATTTCTGAACCCCAAGGCAAAAAGCGAAACATACCACAATGTGCAAATTGTCAACAATAAGAACACACTAAAGCGTACGTAGAAGGAAGCCGAAATGTATTCGTTCAACTGTGTAATGTAACTAATCCTGTAAAAAAGAACTTCAGCCGCCAGATAGAAGACGTCACACTCGTCTCTCTTATTCTATTGGTCATCTTGGCGGTATTGTCCCGGTTTCGCACTCGCGCGCGAGAACCCGGGCTGCCTTGATTCACCATTTGGCTATCATCTGACCTCCATGACCCTATTAACAGTGAAACCTAAGCGGATTGGATCATGGTTATACATTAAGTCGCCTGAATGTGCAGATTTTATCACGTTTTCCCCATTGGCGTATCTAGGGCTATTTTCCAGGGGGGGCCTGGCCCCTGAGGTGGCCGATGAAGCCAAGTCGATCAATAATGTACAGTTAGTGAACAGGAATCACCCCGATTAAATCAGTACGTCCTGGGGTGGGCACCAGACCATTTTGAGGTGGGCACGGCCCACCCGGCCCCCCCCTTTTCCTATGCCTATGGTTTTCCCTCACGTAAGAGCATCGGTTAGTGTTCAACTAATGAACATAACTTAGAAAATAGTCATTGGTACATGGCGGCACTGGAGATCGAACCTGGTCTCTGGGCGTCTAAGTCGGACCCCTTAACCATTAATTAGGTCACCGATGCTCCAGCAGATAGTAGCGTTTTTTGGTGTATTTTCTACACATTAATCCAAGTCATGAAATTTATGAAATACCATTATCTCTAAGTAATTAACTTCTGTCTTACTAAAGTCGCTATCATTTCAGGGGTCATTTTATGTTGAGACGTCCTTACATAATATAAAATAACTTTTTGTTGTCTACCTTTCTGTCTGCCTGTCAGTCTGTCCATCTCCTAACTCCTCTTACACTACGCAACACATTTAGATTTCTAATTTTCTTCCGAAAGCTTTATATGTTGGTATAAAACATGCACATTATAATGGTGTGGTATCTGGCAGAGTAGAATAGCCACAACCCTTTACACTCGTGGGTGTCGTACAAGGCGACTTATGTTTTCGAAGCAAAAAACTAGAGTCTTCGTAGGCTGGAAAATGAGCAGTAGCGTTTTCCATTATTATATTTACATCACTACAATCTACAACCCGCCTGCTAAGCGTGCAGATTATCTCATTAACCTCCCCTTTCGTGGTAGAGGCCCTAAGTCCTGCAGTGGAATGTTGTAGGCTGTGATAATTATGAAGATTATAATTGAAAAATCCCGCGAACACTACGGATTATTACTATTACTATTACCTAATAGTCATATCGCTTATTTCTAAAGGATGGGCATATGACCAGAGTCCGAGAAAGAAAAACCCAGAAGAGACAGCAGCGCATGGTATGTGAAACATCATAACCAATACAAGCATAAAAAACACCATGGCTTTAATGTCAGGTTGTGCTCTCGCGCACGAGGGCCCGGGGTCCGCATGGCCACGATTCAGGGTTTGGCAGGTCAAGTAACTCTGACCTGTATCACCCTGCTACCATGGCAACCTGACCAGATTGGACCATGGTCGATATTCAATGTACATAACTCAGAAAAGAGTCATTGGTACATGGAGGTGACCAATTCAGTGTCATAATCAAATACAGTGTCACAAACACAAACTTATTTATCATTACAAAATCGCGAGAATTGCTCCCATTAGCATTAGCTACTTTGCCATCTAAGTTTCTGGCACTATACTGATAAATGGAAATACTGTACTTCATTATCACGGAATAAAAGAACCAGATAATAAATTATGATGTCATGTGAATGTATTTCTTTTACAGCCATGGAACGGATACAAAAAAACCCGACCAAAAATAAAAACTGTCAGTATTTAATAATAAATTTGATTTATTAGTGACCACACAAAGGTTACATAATTTCGCTATTAATCAATACAAAGGTACTAACATAAACAGCGTTTGTGGGAAGCTGGAGTCTCAAAAAGGTTGAATACCTGTACTACAGATTTCCACTGAAAAAGGGTGAATAAATAAAATCTAAGGGTCTAATCATAAATAGGATAGGTTACGTTAAAAAGGCATTGCCTAGCTGTCATTATTTATACATATATTTTACGAGACGGTACGAATTTATTACAAAGAACGCCGAAAAACGAGTCGTTACAGTACCTACCAGTTTTCGTCGTTAGTTCTTAAAAATAACCTTCATCGCACGGATCACATTGCACTTTGCATACTAAGCCCGCGGCCAGACAGAAAAGACTTAAAATTAAGACAAGTCGCAGCCGCGGCGCCCCTTTAATACACTTTCATACAAAATGTATAAAAGCGTCGCAACGAAAAACAAATAGTAAAGACAGGACGTGGACGCGACGCTGACACGTCTGCGCCTTATTGCAAAACATACAAAAAGGACGAGGCACGGGCGCGACCCTGGTTGCGGGCGGGCTGCGGGGAGCCCGGTCTCGCACGCAGCGCTTACTGTCCCTGTCCTGCCTGCGTCCTTGATTGGTCCTAGAAAAGGAAGTGCGCTGCTGTCACATGCGTGCTCTGTCTTTTCTATATGTTTTAAAATATCGCGTCGACTCCCCGTTCACGCCCTGTCTTCGTCTTATGTCTTTTCTGCCTAGCCGGGGCCTTATATGATCACAAAATATGTAGGTCTTTTTATGTTAAAAGTCCCAGTTACTCTGTAACATGCGTGTAAACGTGCGGGGGAGATGGATATGTTATATTATTTTCCGAGCGCAGCATGATGCTGAAAACCCCCATTACCCCTCAAACTTGATATCTACTTGTCTAGCATTTAAAATAGATACCTAATCCCCACCACTCGCTTCTGCAGAATGGGTTCCCGTCCGTAGTCGGCGGCATCACAATTGTAAGGCAGCAGCGGGTGGTAAATAAAACGGCATCAATGGTAAACATTCATATAAACATAGTTTTATATTAGTTTAGAAAGGGTTCAGATTGCCGATGGGACAGTTCTCGAGTGGCGACCACGTACCGGAAGACGAAGAGTGGGTAGGCCTCCCATAAGGTGGACCGACGACCGTAAAGATCGCAGGTACCAGCTGGATGCGGAAAGCACAGGACCGGCTTTTGTGGAGATCTCTGGGGGAGGCCTATGCTCAGCAGTTTCCCTCAATAGTAAATTTAAAAATTTTCTAGACTAACTAAGCAATGTTAGATAAAATTTTCCCCTTTTGGAAAGTAGAGGTAATATCAGTGATTTCATGCCGGGTATGCTTGAGTCGTACTGTGGTTAGTAAGCTAATTGTATTAAAAATAAAAAAATGATTTTATGAATTACATCACCTTTTGTACACTAGTTCCACTTTTATCAACAAATATATAAATTGCAACCGGTTTTGAATTACTTCTCTTCAGAATTTGTTTTAATAAATGGAACTTGTGAACCGAAGGTGATTTAATTCATAATATAATGGAGTTCCATAACGAAGTCACAACACAAAGTGTTAAATATAAACAAAAAATAAAAAAAATTGTTAAATGAAATTATTGAGACATTGGTATTGGTAGTAAAATGTACACGAATCCGTACTATTTCTGCAAACTTTACCTTAGTAAACCTGTGTAATAAATGTAATTGTAACCACAAGCATGAAAATGTTTATTAATGTTTAAGAAAAGGGAGAGGTTTATCAGAACCGTAGCAAGTGGAACAATCTCTTTTATTTCTACATCATCATCATCATCTTGGCAATAATGTCCCGATTGTGCTCTCGCGCACGAATGCCCGGGGTCCGCCTTGACTTGGTTATTTGGCAGATCCGGTAATTACAGTGGAGAGACTGTCATCTGACCTCCATTGCCCTGCTACCAGGGGCACCTGACAAGATTTAATCATAGTTACATATTTAGTCGCCTGAATGTGCGGGTTTCATCATGATGTTTTCCCTCAGTATCGGTTAGTATTCAACTAATGTATATAACTAAGAAAAGAGTCATTGGTACGTGGCCGCAGCGAGATTCGAACCCGGTACCTCTCGCTTACGAATCGAATACCCTAACCGCTCGGACACCGAAGCTCCTATAAGAACTTCCCTATTCATGCATGTTACTTCTTAATTTAATTCGTTCCGGGTTCCAAGATAGTATTAGCTTGTCCTCAGGCGCGCCTGAGTGTCTGAAAACTTAGGACCTGTGTGTGGTCGCCGCTGTAGATCCTGGCTACACTGGAGTAACAGCGGTGGGAATTAATAGTGGAACAAAGCCCACAAGTGGAACAATGTGGTTACTGACTGCCTGTCATTTTATGGAATAATTAGTACATTTGAATTATTGTTATTTGACCTTGTAATTTTAATATTTTAACTTAAGACATTTAATTTTAATTATTTGACGTGTAGTGAATTTTATTTTTACATACCGAATTTTAGTGATTTGACATTTATTTAAATTTCTTTTTAATTTCATTATAAGCAGTTCATGTGCAACTTGTAATATTCAGTATGCTTTATGGCTACCATTATTATATTACCACCTTTATGTACCTATGATGACTGAATAAATGATTATGAAGATGATGAGAAAAAAGCGTGACATTATGTATGATTATGATGATAATGTTCCATTGCATAAGCATTTGAGAAATCGAAAATATTTCATTCTTAGCAATGGCAAGCATACAAGAAAAGGCAGAAAGCTATCAGCAGACAACGGCAGGTGAGTTGAATGTTTTTTATTGGACTAGTCATTCATATTATCGTCATCTCACCTGGTGGTAAGTGATGATGCGGCCGAAGATGGTGATGAAAGAAGGGTTATTGTTTCTAACAAATAAATATACGAAGAGCGTCAGTGGCCAAGCGGTTACAGTATCCGACTCGTAAGCCAGAGGTCGCGGGTTCGAATCCCGCTCCGGCCAATGACTGTTTTCTGAGTTATGTACATTAGTTCAATACTAACCGACGCTCTTACAGTGAGGAAAATCATCGTGATGAAACCTGCACATTCAGGCGACTGGATGTGTAACCATTATCCAATCTGGTCAGGTTCCCCTGGTAACAGTGTCATGGAGGTCAGATGGCAGTCGCTCCACTGTAATTACCTGACCTGCCAAATTCTGGATCATGGTCAAGGCGGACCCCGGGCCCTCGTGCGCGAGAGCACAACCGGGACATTAACATCAAGATGATGATGAAAAAAAATATACGAATACAAAAGATATTTTATTAAGCACTAATAGCAATAGTAATATTATGATATACTAAACTTTTGGTGCTTACTACCACAGGCTTTTAACTTAAAAGGAGGCTCCAACGACAGTAGATTTAAGGTAAAAATTGTGAAATAAATAAAGATATTTATTTATTTGTTATAAACACAATGAAATTAATGCATTTATAAGCATACAAGCAATATAAATTATAATCTGCTCAAGTCATCAAATAATGACTATAACTATTCAAATAGCCTTTCCAAGTTGTACCACGCTCAAAAGTTCCCATTACGGAAACCGCATTGCCACGTTGAATTTCCAACGAAATCCGCTGCACTAGGTAGGACACAGAACATGGACCCAATCCATTTTCTCGCAGACGATGACTCATTTCGCCAATGAACATTTTTGCCTCCGAACGTCACGGACGTGCTTTCCACTGCCATCAAACAGGTGCGCCGACTTCAATCCAGTACATTTTACATACTCAGCTCGCGCCACCGTCTGATGGCGTGATCAGCACGTAGTATCCCACAATAAACACATTAGTCTATCAGGGCGCTTCCGGTCTGTTCGGCACAACCCTAGCGATTCCAGCATACACGGGATGTTTGCTGATACTTAATTTTATCGTTTTGCTCTTAATTATATCGTTTATCGCGTATTGACATTCGACCCGCTGACCTGAAATTGCTCAGACCATGGACTCCACTCTCATCTACCATAACTACACAAAGGCACTGGTGAGGCTCACAAACAGCACAACTTAGCTGTAAGACCACCGCCATTCGTACAGTTTTACTGTGCAACAGAGTCCCCAACGCCCCAAACTCTGACCTCGAAACAGCCCTTAAACGAGCTAGGTCTCTGCCTGAAGCATCATCACACAATTGCCCCATAAATACTCTGGAATAAATGACGTCCAAAGCCTTCTGAGTAAACTTATTCTCCGGTAATGCCCCACTTGGACAAAGCACATCCAAAGCGGACAAAGCCTCACTTACGAATGGTAAACTAATTAACCTGACGCTCGCCAAGATTTCATGCTGCACCGGTAATACAGCTTAGTGCCATTGCTGTTCATCCAACCTAACGTTGGCTATTGTCTCTAATGTATCCTTAAGCAAATTATGGACACATGCGAAGACAATTGCTTCAAGCTCATGGAAAACCGAAAGAGACCGCCGCTTGGACTCAAGAATATCCGGGACCCTTTTACTGACATTTGCCTTGCTCATTACTTTAATATCCGGAACTAGGGTTTCTGACCCTAGGCAAGAAATCGTTCGCGTCTACCCCGGCATGATATAATATTTCACATTTTTTCGGCATTAAACTCCAAACGATAGCATTTCCAAGTCCTCAACAAGCACATCCGGTGCACCTCCCAAGGTTCCACCATCATCCCAGATACCATATATTAGTTTATTTATATTTATTTACGTCAGACCAATTTGAAAAGTATAACAAGTATAACAATACAACAATGTGTGTATCTTTTAGAGATTTCGAGTATTCACATAATTATATTTATTTGTTTGGAAAGTGTCAGAAACTTATTAACTTTTAGTTAACTAGGTGCTATTAGTAGTTACGAGTACTTGTGGATTTATTAGGTTTGAGTTGTTATTGTATTTTTGTTTTAGAATTTTCCCTCGGTAAGTGTGCAATTATCGTTTTATAACTAATAAATTCTTTGATTTATTTGAATATTAAAATTATATGTATTTGAAGTATCACACTTTACCATCTCCTGCACTCGGCGGTCGGTTGCTAGCAAGGCGACCCTCTCGGGTCGGCCATTTTTATTAACGCGATCCACCCCATAATTGAAAAACGACTCCCAAATTTAACGTGTGGTACCTTGACGACGAGGCTTTAGGTGGTGATGCGAGTACAGTATTACAGAATCTACAGCTCCTCATTCGAGAATTCAGTGACATTGGCCTGGAGCTGAATTTCTCGAAGTGTGAGCTGTATATCTCCGAGTCATGTCCGCCGACTGGCGCTCTTACTGCTGCTTTTTAGTGCTTTAGCCTCTAACATCACAGGTCCTCGCTTCATTTTCTAGTCTCCCCTATTGTTGGTGATTCCCTCCAACTTTTTGTTGACAAAAAGATTCAAAATATTTATATTTCGGACCGCCTACTCTAAATTAATAGCCACATGGCTTATGTTATAATTCATCATCATCATCATCTTGCCGTTATGACACGGCTGCGCGCGCGGCACGTAAGAGCCCAGGGTCCGAGTTATCATTGTATTTTGTTTTAGAAAATACCCTCGGTAAGTGTATAATTATCTTTTTATTAAACTAATAAATTCCTTGATTTAATTGAATATTAAAATTAGATACATACATACATCATACATAAAGCTCACGCCTGTGTCCCACGGGTGGGGTAGGCAGAGACTATGGACTGCCACTTTGCTCTGTCCTGACACAACTCCCTAGCCTCGCATATATCCACAACTCTTTTCATACATCTCCTTTTATTCTTACCACTTCGGACCCCAGCTTTTTTGAAAACATTTCTGATCTGATCAGTGAATGTTTTCCTGGGTCGTCCTCTTAAGGGCTGGTTTTCCAGATTCGCGCTATATACCTCTTTCGTCAATCGTCTACCATCCATTCGCTCTACATACCCGAACCATCTTAACAAACCATCTTAAAATTAGATGTAGTATCACGAATTAACAATTCTTTTCATCGCACACATGTTCGACCTTCTAGAATTTCTTCCATTTTTATAACAGATACAATTTTTCCATTTTCTATCGTAATTTATTACGAAGAAAAATGTAAACTTCATCCATATGTTTCTTCCTTTATTTATATATTTCTTCGTAAAATGAAAATTACGAAGGAATAACATTAAAAAGGTTACTACTATTTATATTACAGTGCGCTGGACACCCGAACTGTAAACTAATGGTGGGATTTATTCTCTATCTATAGCGAAGGCCCTGTGGTACTGACACAAATTTACTTACTTGCGAACTAAAGTTGATTAAAGTTGCTTTTTGAGTATGACACCCATAATTAACTTATCAAAGTTGAAGTATGAGTATCAACTCATAGAGTAACTTTATCATAACTTTCAGAGTTAACCTATAGCCTCCAATCATTAAATTAGGAACCAAGTATGGTTACATAGCATAATTAAGTAAGGGAGATAAAATCAAAATTGTTAACTTGTACTATTTCGTAAGAATACCACGTACATTAACCCGGCGTCTGTCAGGTTGGGTCATAATGACCCGCCACATTTTAAAACGCGCGTATTTTTTTAAGTTGTAGTTTGAAGTTGCCGTGCTTTTCAGTAGCTGCAGTTAATACCAGTCTTCTTTCGGTTCAGTCGATGTGCGCCTTTACAAGGAGTTACAAGCGGTCAAAGGTCAAACGGTAAATATGACCCAACCATACATTCGATGTAACCATTTTGTGCCAATTACTTATTTGCCAATTAATTATCAAATACATTTATTTATTTGATAATTGATTTACCTTTTCAGGGAGCCTAATTTGACAAGTATGGGTACTGTTCAAAAGAATAAAAGGCAAAAATACTGTATTTTTACTGGTTTACTCGGTTTAGAAGAGAATTCTAAACGATCACTCGGACCTGCGAAGATGTGTTTCGTTTGCCTAGATAAATGCGCAAGACAAAAAGATAATTTACTAGGGAACCTTCAGAGAGGTTACCTACTAAAATTCACGGAGTTATAAAATTCAACAAATATATTCTGTCTGTCTAAATGCTAAGAAGATTGTCTGTCTAGACTACGGACTGTGATTAGTTTTAAAATTTCCGTTAAATTTAGCAAAATGTTTCTTAAAGACCTCACACTAGGTATTTCAAAAAGTAAAAAAAATATTAAAAAGTTATAATTTTGTTCATTTATTAATAAGATTACAGATGTTAAATATTTTGTTATAGATTTTATAGAGCTTTTGTAAATACATGACAAGTTCCTAATATTGTATGATTTTTTATTGATTTCCAACATAATACAGTAATTTGAACATCACTTAAACTGATTTAATATATAATTCCCAAAAAATAATTGAAATAGTAACAATTAAACCATTTTCAAAATACGGGTCATATTGACCCACCATACAGTCCTTGTACTGATTTTCTACCATACAGACGCCAGGTTAAATTTTATGCTACCTTCTTCATACAATTCCGTTAGACACGGTTATTTTTTCTGCCGTCACAATCGAGAGCGCTCGTTAACGGTTGGGAATATGAAAAATAGTGAAAAGCAATAGTTGTAGGGAATTTTATAAGCTTACAGTCGGTAGAACAACACTTTTCTCTGCGGCGCACCGTTTTTGATTTGGATAGTAGCGAAATAACCAAAAGTGAGACCGCTCTCGCAATCTACAAATGCTTTATAGACTGAACTAAAATCCATAGTACAAATTCAGCAAATAAAGACCTTAGTTCAACTACTGTGGTTTCAATCAATCAAGTAAGTTCAAAGTCTATTGCTAAAACAATTTGAGTGGGTACTTACAATGGAGTGTCGGTGGCCGATCGGACTCTTTTCTGAGTTACGTACATTAGTTGAATACTAACCGACGCTCTTACGTTGAGGGAAAACATCGTGATGAAACCTGCACATTCAGGCGACCGAATGTGTAACCATGATCAAATCTGGTCAGGTTCCCCTTGTAGCAGGGTCACGGAGGTCAGATGGCAGTCGCTCCTGATTGGTCAAATCCTGGATCATGGTCAAAGGCGCACCCCGGGCCCTCGTGCGCAATAGCACATCTGGACATTAACGCCAAGATGATAATTATTTTTTTTACTTACTTTATATATCTATAAGATAGAAATACACAAAAATGTATGACTGTTACAACTGTGTAAGCTTGATTATAAATTAAATGGATCAGTATCAAATTACAATACCTATATTCGTTCATTATCATAATATAATACAAGATCTTAAAATACCACCAGTATATTCTTTCGTTGTTACTTTTAAAGACAAATTAATGTCACGTTAGACTAGCCGTGATCACGATTTGTTTGAGTGATTGAAACTTCGGGATATAATTCCCAGTTAATATTACAAAATCGAAAGTAACTCTGTCTGATTGCACCAATTTTGATGAAATTCCTGTACCTGTAAGTACCTGAGAATGGCCATAGGTCATAGGGCCCTCAACTCACAAGCTTGCAAAATATAAGTACAATAGTCCACGCGGGTTAGCTGCGGCGGTAATGTACTAAAAATGAATAAAAACTAGTCAATATTAATCCGTTAAAAACGTTTTATTTGAAATAATTTACAGATTTCCGATTAAATATTTTTCCAGCCGTGGACTGGGACTACTGCGTTAACAGATACTGAAAACACAGAAATAACAACAACGGCAGAGCCATTTTCTGTAGATCCAAACATGTCTCTGACTCTATCGGTGAGTAAAGCCATTTTACTATATCGGTAAATGCTTTTTTGGCCTTTGAAGAAGGTGCGGCTGTGTGTTTTAGTAATTTTATTTACTTAAGGACGGCTAATAGCTGTAGTTAAAATCATCATCATCATCATCCAAACGGTCAATTCCGGCTACTGCTAGGGTCCTTTTTCCTGCTTTGCTTTCTCCACTTTGTTCGATCTTCGGCATCCTCACGTCGTAAGCCGCAACGCAACACGTGACCATAGCAGCAGCCAGGTCTGGGAGCGTCGGTGACCGAGTGGTTAAGGTATCCGACTCGTAAGCGAGAGGCTCCGGGTTTGAATCTCACTGCGGCTATGTACCAATGACTCTTTTCTGAGTTGTTTAGTTGAAATCTAAGCTTAAGTTTGAGCTAACCGAGAAAACATCGTGATGAAACCTGCATATTCAGGCGACTGAGTGTGTAACCATGATCCAATCTGGTCAGGTTCGCCTGGTAGCAGGGTCGGGGATGGCAGTCGCTGTACTGTAATTATCTAGATCATGGTCAAGACGGACTATATAATTAACTATACAGGATTACTCTAAATTCATATCAAGGGGGTATGGATAAAAAGTCAGTTGTTTCGTACGTTTATTCAGAATTTATTTTTAATTTTGTATGAAACAGTTGATTTTTTTCTCTATACCTATGAAATTGCCGTTTTGTATGGCAAAAATGACGAGAGAAACTGTTATTTTCATACGTAAGTTAGTTTTTCAATTTCTTATCAATTACAAATCCTATCATGTTCATGATGGCCATAGGAACTACTGAACGCAACAATTTAACCCATTATGTTTGTGCTCTTTGGAATGGTCATGATGAGTACTATCATCATCATCATCATCTGATGAGCGGTCAATCTCGGCTTCTGCCAGGGATCGCATTCCCACTTTTTCTTCACCACTTTACCTGATCTTCGGCATCCTCACGTCGTGAGCCATTGGCTCTAACATCCGACTCGGCGATATCAATCCAGTGCTTCTTCGGTCTCCCGCAGGACCTCTTTCCTAACACAGCCAGGTTTATATTCCTGGGGCTTACATACTACGTGACTAACCAGCTCAGCCATACCTCTTCTCTCTTATCCGCGATATCTCTCACTCCAGAGCTGGTATCACTACCACACTAACCTAACCACGTGCAGGAGAGGTTACCTTGCCCCCCTTAGATGGTGGTTCGTTTCAAGAACTTACTGGTACTTAACCATACTCTATTTTCGAAATCTAGTATTAATTTTGATCGGTTATGTACAATAAAAAATATTCAAATAACTGTATATTGCAAAAAAAATTGCAATTTCAAAAGACCTATTATTTTTTCGATCTTAAGGCCTTTGCCTCACAAATCGTTCAACATTTTTTTGAGTGCACTTTTGAATTCTGTTGCACGTCTGATCTTTATACAGTACAATGAGAGCACCTCGTTCTTTCCCACCAAGTATTTATCAAATACAGCTTTTCTCAAAGCGTCACTCCACCTAACTGGTCGGTGTGACTGCACTACGAATGCCAAGTCGCGGTTTTCACTCAACAATTCGTTTTCCCAATTAAATACTAATATCTTAAAATTTATTTCAGGTACCAACTACAAATACAACTAATAATGAAACTAAAGAAGCAAACAATAATGAAACCATCCAACTACCCTGGTTACTTGAAATGATACAACCAAGCACTTCAACCCAGATGGTTACAACCAATCTATACACCAGACAAATACAGTGGTTGCCAGATACGACTATAGCAACAACTACTATGGAACCAAATACGACAACAACGGTAAGTGTGTTTGTTTGTGAGTATTTTTCGTGTACTAGCACTGCATTCTATCGCCAACCTGGGCGTTACGCTTGCCTAGTCCAGTCTCCACTCAAGAACTTGTATTTTGAATATACAATGGCTTAGGACGATATTAGATGCTAATGTTCTCAACAAAAATTTAAAGTGATCGGGTAAGTTAAAGTGTTGTGTATAAAAAAGAAACCATTCGACATACTTTTTATTTCAACGAGCTTTATTATTATTATTATTTTTTTTATGTTATCCGGCAGACAAACAGGCATGCGGGCCACCTGATGGAAAGTGGTCACCGCCGCCTATGGACATCAGCATCACCAGGGGTGCTACCAATGTGTTGCCCGCCTCTAAGGAAACCTCTAATATACCTCTTGAACGATCCCATGTCATAGACCAAAGGAAACACTGTGGCTGGGAGCTCATTCCACATCCGAATCGTACGAGCGAGAAACGTTCTTTCGAATCTTCGCATGGACACCACTAGAGGGTCCACGTAATGGGGATGAGTACCCAGCCCACGGCGGGTGATGCGATGGCGGAATTCTGCTGTAGGCACCAGATCAAATAATTCCTCAGAACACTCCCCATTGTACAGCCGGTAGAACACACACAGGGAGCCAAAGTCCCTTCGATCAGCCAGTGGTTCTAACTTGCCTGACAGTATGGTATCGTCGACAATTCGTACGGCGCGCCTCTGTATGGAATCCAAGTGATTAAGCAGGTCGGCGGTTTTCCCGGCCCAAAGATGGGAACAATACTCCATATGTGGCCGCACCTGTGCCTTATACAGCAACAGGCGCTGTATTAATGTATTGCTTTTTGAAATTTTGTTCCAGACTACAACTACAACTACAACTACAACAACGACTACGCCAAAACCAACTTCTAGACGAACTAGACGATATACTAGACGAATTACAACTTCAGTACCAGCACCGGTAAATGAATGAATATTTTTTAATATGTAAGGCGGTCCAGTACCTTCCGCACTAAGCTGGTACCTGCGATCTTTACCAGGTCGTCGGTCCACCTTGTGTAAGACCTACCCACGCTGCTTCTTCCGGTACGTGATCGCCACTCGAGAACTTTACTGCTTCATCGGTCATCTGTTCTTCGAGCTATGTGCCCTGCCCACTGCCACGTTAGCCTGGTAATCCTTAAGGCAATGTTGGTGATCTTGGTTCGCTTGCGGATCTCCTCATTTCCGATTCTATCGCGCAACAAGACTCCGAGCATAACCCTTTCCATTGTCCTTTGGGAAACAGTGAGCTTTCTTATAAGGCCCATAGTAAGGGGTCACGTCTCTGTTCCGTAGATCGTCACTGGCAACACACATTGGTCAAAGACAATATATGGTGTAGCTTCCCGAACGCTGCCCAACCGAGTTGACTTCGTCGTTTGATATCTTTCTCGAAATTGGAATTATGTAGCTGGACTATATGTCTTTGGTATTTGTAATCGTCAACAACTTCAAGTCGAATGCCTTCAAGTATCACTCCAGTAGGCACAACATGGTCACTTGACATAGTTTTCACCTTGTCCATCTTCATTTTAAGACCTACCTGTTGAGAGACACTACAGAGGTCATCGAGCATTTTGCCCAAATCTTCAGCCATGTCAAAGGGTTCCAGCCATGACTACGATATTGTCAGCAAATCTGACGTGAGTGAGGTACTCTCCGGTTAATATTGATGCCATGTTCATCCTAGTCCAGAAGCCTCAAAATATCCTCCAGTGCAGCGGTGAACAACATCGGTGATTTGAAATCACCTTGTCTAACACCTCGCAGCAGCTGAATAGGCTCTGAGGTCCTGTCCTGGCAACGAACTGACATCGTTCGTGTCGTTTTCGTACAATAACTTCAGTGCTTGATTTATCGATAGTCAATTTGGCACCGCTGTAGACACTGGAGCACCGCCCACGTTTCGATCGAATTGAAGGCATTCTCATAGTCCATAAACTATGGTACTAAACCTTTTCGGAACCCGGCTTGTTCAGGAGGCTGGAAGTCATCAAACCTGCATGCGAGACGATTCGTAATGACTCTCCATAACAGCTTATATACATGGGTCAGCAGCGATATTGGTCTGAAGTTCTTCAAATGCCATAGCTCCAGCATTTTTCCCTCGAACATGATGGAAATGAACAGCTTCTGAAGAGTCTTAAGCACAGGTTTGCCACCAGCTTTCCGAAGCTCAGTTGTTCATGAACTGTTTAAGAGCCATATTAATCTCGTATAGGCTGATGTCCGGGATATCGTCGGTATATTGGTATATCTCTGAGGTATTTTGCCATACTGATAAGAGGTGCCCGTGTTGTCGTGTATATCTGTCCATAGAACCTCTCGACTTCCCTAAGAACTTGGTCAAAACAACTCTGCTGTCATCCGTTTTCAGTCTTGTCAGCTGGCTTTGTCCATATGACAGATCTCGCGCAAAAACTTTCGAGCCTTTGTTTCGCTCGATCACGGCCGCAATATAAGTAGTGTTAAAGCGGTGTATGTCGCAACTCAGAGACTTGGGATCTGTCTATTGAGTCACCTAAATTAAGAGACGTCATCAGGGGTTTGCAGAGTCTTTCCGCGCCTTTCTTCCATGAGTTTGAGGGATTAACGTCAGAGATTTTGTTAGTTTTATAGGACATTGACCCAATCGTATGGACAGTTTCCACGAACCTATTATTGTAGTCGTCCACGTCGATGCACTTACCTAGTCACTCGAAGCAGTTTTGTAATTCGCGTTGAAACCTCTCGGGGTTTAGGATTTGGATGGGTGTAGGCCGAAGCGTAGACTTCATTAATCTTGATCGTTCTTGCTTTGGATTTAAGTTTAATGTGCCTCTTACCAAGCTGTGATCCTGCCAATTTTTACGCTGTTGATCACCGAGACTTAATTAAATATATGCCGTTTCGTAGATAGGATGAAGTCAATCTCACTTTTTGTGGCACCATCGGGACTAACCCACGTCCATCTACGATGTTCCGGCTTCTTGAAAAATAAGTTCATCATAAAGAATGCCTCCTTCTCCATGAAGCCGGCCAGCATCTGACGACAGTCGTTCCGGCTTCCAACTCCAAATTGCCCCACTCTCAACTCGTCTCCACTTCGTTTGCCCAGTTTCGCGTTGAAATCCCTTATGACATCGGTGTAGTGTGTCTTGATATATATATGGCTTTAGAAATATCCTCATATATAGCCTTTTTTTCATCATCGGAGTGAGTTGATCTTGATGACGTTGTTCACGAGAAATTTGTAGACAAGGAACCCGACACCATCTAGGGAATCCCCCAGAAGTAAAGCAGATTTCCGGACTTCAGAATTCTAGACCTCCCCCTTTCTTAGGACTTCAGATAACCCTATAATGTCCCAATGTAACCTATTCACTAGTTCCTCCAGTTCCAAGAGCTTATCGTCGGTTTACAGAGTCTGGACATTGTACGTGGTCAGGGCCAGGGGTTGTAGTTTATGGTGTCTTTGCACCCTCTGCCCCGCCGTGACCATGACAGCTACCATAGTCCGGAATTGCGGGGCCGCCGGGTACTGGGGGCCGTGGCCTGTGTCTACCTTTCATTCTGATAGTGTTTGCTATAATCGCTACCGCAGTAGATATTTAGCTGCATAGAAGGATGCTGTCTCTTAGTCGTCTCTACCGACACCCACTGGAAGAGATGGAGTATATTATTTTCTTCATTTCATTTTAAAACAAGAATTTATGTTAAAATAAGTTCCTTCTATCGATGTCAGTTACAAAAGTGACGGTTCGGTTTCGCTCGATCACGGCCGCAATATAAGTAGTGTTAAAGCGGTGTATGTCGCAACTCAGAGACTTGGGATCTGTCTATTGAGTCACCTAAATTAAGAGACGCCATCAGGGGATTGCAGAGTCTTTTCGCGCCTTTCTTCCATGAGTTTGAGGGATTAACGTCAGAGATTTTGTTAGTTTTATAGAACATTGACCCAATCGTATGGACAGTTTCCACGAACCTATTATTGTAGTCGTCCACGTCGATGCACTTACCTAGTCACTCGAAGCAGTTTTGTAATTCGCGTTGAAACCTCTCGGGGTTTAGGATTTGGATGGGTGTAGGCCGAAGCGTAGACTTCATTAATCTTGATCGTTCTTGCTTTGGATTTAAGTTTAATGTGCCTCTTACCAAGCTGTGATCCTGCCAATTTTTACGCTGTTGATCACCGAGACTTAATTAAATATATGCCGTTTCGTAGATAGGATGAAGTCAATCTCACTTTTTGTGGCACCATCGGGACTAACCCACGTCCATCTACGATGTTCCGGCTTCTTGAAAAATAAGTTCATCATAAAGAATGCCTCCTTCTCCATGAAGCCGGCCAGCATCTGACGACAGTCGTTCCGGCTTCCAACTCCAAATTGCCCCACTCTCAACTCGTCTCCACTTCGTTTGCCCAGTTTCGCGTTGAAATCCCTTATGACATCGGTGTAGTGTGTCTTGATATATATATGGCTGTAGAAATATCCTCATATATAGCCTTTTTTTCATCATCGGAGTGAGTTGATCTTGATGACGTTGTTCACGAGGA
The DNA here is from genome assembly GCA_907269095.1 of Blastobasis adustella. Taxonomy (NCBI): domain Eukaryota; kingdom Metazoa; phylum Arthropoda; class Insecta; order Lepidoptera; family Blastobasidae; genus Blastobasis; species Blastobasis adustella. The sequence goes on from OU026138.1 coordinate 4,677,466, forward strand.
ATTTGTAGACAAGGAACCCGACACCATCTAGGGAATCTCCTAGAAGTAAAGCAGATTTCCGGACTTCAGAATTCGAGACCTCCCCCTTTCTTAGGACTTCAGATAACCCTATAATGTCCCAATGTAACCTATTCACTACTTCCTCCAGTTCCAAGAGCTTATCGTCGGTTTACAGAGTCTGGACATTGTACGTGGTCAGGGCCAGGGGTTGTAGTTTATGGTGTCTTTGCACCCTCTGCCCCGCCGTGACAATGACAGCTACCATAGTCCGGAATTGCGGGGCCGCCGGGTACTGGGGGCCGTGGCCTGTGTCTACCTTTCATTCTGATAGTGTTTGCTATAATCGCTACCGCAGTAGATATTTAACTGCCTAGAAGGATGCTGTCTCTTAGTCGTCTCTACCGACACCCACTGGAAGAGATGGAGTATATTATTTTCTTCATTTCTTTTTAAAACAAGAATTTATGTTAAAATAAGTTCCTTCTATCGATGTCAGTTACAAAAGTGACGGTTCGGTATTTGCCCATGGAATTCCCTAGAACGCAGGTACAACATTATTATGTAAGATAACTTAATGAAGAGAATAAAGATGTATAAATGTAGAAGCGGCATAAGAGTTGTGTCACGATTCAGGATCGGAACTTGTGACACACGATAGTCTAAAAAAAACACCATTATTTACATTTTTTTTTATATTTTCAGGACGATGACGTAAGTGACTCATGCATAGAAAACTACTTTCATGTTTTCTATGGACTGTGTGTGGATGAATGGATCATGTATCTAAAGTAGGGCCAAGTAGATCACATTTGACAGCAGACAGCAGAATATAAAATGAAGTATCAGTCGTGGATATAAGGAAAAGATGACAGATATCCAATGTGATCTATTAAATTGACCCTGCAAACCCAATTCTACTATCTACTCGAAGTTGAATAATCAGATTTAAAAATTAAGTTATTGTTGGGTACAGAACTATGTACATCATCATCATTCTAGCAGTCAATATGCTTTCCTATTCTTTCTTCTCAATTTTTCCTGGTCGTCTTCAGCTAGAAATTAAAATCCCCAATATTAGTTCATATTAGTGCATGGTAGACATGTGCTATTTAAAGAAGTTTACTCGCTCATAAACACATTGTGCCAAAAAAAAAATTTCGAAGTAATTAGTAAAATTTTATTTGTTTATTTATTTTATTTGCCAACAGATTTACACTTTTTGTTACATTGAAATATTATATGAAAAATGATATATGAATGAATGAATATTTTGATATGAATTCATGTCAATCCGACTCTTTTACAGTGCCACCACAATAAAAATTGTAAAATTGTGGTAAGTATTTTATAATAAAATATTATATAGAGGAAATCTTTGTATAATTTAAGTTCGGATATTAGGAATAATCTAAAAATCATTTAATCTTTGGGAGTTACACTATTCCCTAGTTGTGTTGGGATACGTTTGATCCCGGATAGTTGAAAGTGTACTTACAGCCATCCGAAGAAACAGGCATGGGTAAAAACGGAGCCTAAAAATCTCTCCCAGATGTCTAGTATTTAATAAAAAACATACTATATGCACACTTTAAACCAAATATTCCCGGTTGTACCCATTGGGTATAACTCTGCGATTCCAAACGCGCATCATAATTTGTTAAATATCGTTAATTCAATTTCTTTGTTAAATAGTACCCTTCTTTTAGATGTTATGGTCTGAGTCCGAGTTGAAGAGTTTAACCATAATGTAGAAATGCTACGTCATTAAGTTAGAATCATACCTATCCCACGTAGGTACGCAACGTATGCGATGCTAGAGACGCATTTGTCCAACGCAATGAACATTTGTTCACCCTATGTATACAACGCAGACGGTATATCATAACAAATTCTCTTCAGCACAGCATCTGTTGCAGAAGTGACAAAAGGGCTTACATAAAAGAGCACAGTTAGTTGAATCTTCTATATCGAAGAAAATTTTCCTGTATAAAAATACGAACCTTTACGGAGACACCGGTATCCACCACTCAGATTGACAGTTCGTCCAGCATTGGGGTACTCTACAGTAACGGCGCTTAACGCTACGCTACAGGTAGTATTGAAGTTTCGTTCGAAGAAATACTACTGAAACTAATGCAAAGGGGGACGTCCACAAAACATGTATAGTATGTTCACGTCTTATGTCCGAAATGGGCAAACTGCTGAGACTCACAAATATAATTTGTAATACCTAAATGTACCTAGACAGTTCAACAATAAAGTTATCCTATTATATTTTTGCGACAGACGAGTAGGAATGGACCGACGACCTGGTAAAGATCGCAGGTTACTAGCTGGATGCGGAAGGCACAGAACCAGCCTTTATGGAGATCTCTGGGGAAGGCCTATGCCCAGCAGTAAGCGTCTTTCGACTGATGAGTAGGGCGGAATGTGGGCGGGGATTACTAGATTTGCCTGTGTGGATTTTTGCTTTTGCCAAATATTTTCTCTCAAACCCAATATTTCGTGATGATGGCGCCGTTGTTTAAATTACCCCCGAATCTTACCAACATCTTACAACGGTAAAAATACATAGAGCTACTTGTATTTAGGCTTCAACTTAATTAAATTCTTGAACTCGTTCGATCTGTAACTGTGCTGGGCTGGGGAAGGTAGGTAGGTAGTGAGCTCAAATTTAATAGAGTTCTTGTGATCTTTCTCCCGATGCGCCTTGCATTGGGAGACGCTATCCGGGCGAACGCTTTATCCTTATGTTGTGGATCTTCCAGCTTCCGCTTTGGCTCGACCTTTATGGTGCGTACGGCTAAGGAATGGAACACGTTGCTTGAGAGTGTGTTTCCCGATCAATATAATCTGGACGCCTTCAAGGCTGGAGTGAATAGACTGTTCCAAAACGGGCATGCTCTATCTTCGGCCGCATTGTCACTTATGAACAGGGAGATGTCAGTCAAATGCCTGTCTATTCTAAAATTAAAAAAAAACTCTTCAGATAAATCAGATATATTCATTTTGAGAAACACGTCGATGGTCTATGAATCATCCTCTTCTTCATCTATCGATGTCTCCACCTTCACACGTCGACCGACGTGGGGATGCGTGTGTCAGCCAGCATGTAACAGCGTTGCGTACGTTATATTATAAGTGTTGTTTCTAGAACAAATTTAATAGTGTAGTTAATATACGAGTAAAGCGTTGCATACGTTGCGTTCGCGTGATGTTTCTGGCTTTGTGCAACTTTTTTGTGTTTTTAATTAGTTGTTATTAGTTCGATGGTTTATAGATCGTACTATGTCAATGTTTTTAATTATTTTAGAATTGGGACGGAATACAATATGAAGTAAGTATAATAATAATAAATATATAGGGAATAATAATTACCTATATATTTATTAACAAAACCTATGTATAAATTAATCGACAATAAAATAAAAACATTATCTCGATGTAGCAGGTAATGGATTCACTTAATTTTGGAGCATCGAACTTTTAAAATCGTTTCTATCGAACATTTTTAAATTGCTAAAATTCAAATGAAACATGACGAAACGAAAGTTTTGTTTTGAAAACTGTTATAACAGTAGGTATCATATAAATTCAAGTACCAATTACTACTGAGAACAAGGAATGAAAATGATAAAACGTGATCACCTCAAAACCGCTACCTAATTATGCTTTTTAAGTTATACAGATAACACGCATGCATGTGTGTTTTGGGTTGATAGTCTTGCATTGGCTTGAGTTTATGGCAAAATTTCTACTTCTGCCGCCAAGCAACAATGCATGCATTGTTGTGTTCCGGTTTGAAGGATTAGGTAGCCAGCTCAATTACAAGCATCAGTCATTTCATATTAATCCTCAAAGTGACAACGTACCTCTGCAATTTTATTGCCTGCAACCTAGATACATGAATTGTAGATGTCGTGGGCAGCTACCTCACCGCTTACCATCAGGTTAAAAGGTATAAAAAACGTATTTATTTCTAATATTTTAGGCAAACCTTCTTTGTTAGGCTAGAAAAGTAAAAACATTCTAGACAATCCAACACAATCACAATTCCAGTGAGAACTACTGCATATAGGCACTGCTCATCAGGTTAAGTGTTCAAAATGTTGTTTATGTATGTATTTGAGTGAGTCGTTTTAACAACAAGTTAATTATAAATTACCTCTATAGACCAAACAGGTCACTTGAAACCTGTTTGCATCAAATCATCTCATAAATAACACAATATAGTTTGTTTAAAAATCTTTAAGCCCTTGGATAAGGTTTTGTGGCGGCGAGTGTGTTTTAGCAGAATTATTATCATCATCTTGACGTTAATGTCCCAGTTGTGCTCTCGCGCACGAGGGCCCGGGGTCCGCCTTGATCATGATTCAAGATTTGGCAGGTTAGGTAATTACAGTGGAGCGACTGCCATCTGACCTCCATGACTCTTCTATCAGGGGAACATGACCAGATTGGATCATGGTTACACATCCAGTCGCATAGCAGAATTATTATATTAATTAATATTTGATCGTTTCAGAATGTAAAATACGAAAGCCAAATTTGATTGCAGCGTTTTGTATCACACAAAAAATACTTATGAATTTCTTTGTTTTAGAACATAGAGTATTTCCAGCCGAACACGGATGATATACAGCCAAATCCGAATAAATTATCAGCACTAGCTGTAAGTAAAAACGAAATTTTTTCATTTTTATTTCAACATTGCGTTATGAAAAATCATTGTTATGGTTGTTTATTTTTTAGGAACAAATACAACAAGTACAAGTACAACAAACACTAAACAATCAACAACAAATGGATCTGAGACCTATGAAAGAAATATTTAGAGTAAGTAAAATATATTTTTGTAGGTATATCACAACTTCAACAATCTTAACAGTCCTTACAATTATTTTCCTTTTATTTTGGACACCAAAACTACACAGCAGTACCATAGAAAAATATTAAAATATACAAATAAATAAATATACTTGGACATATTCACACAGCGCAATCTAGCCCCAAAGTAAGCAAAGCTTGTGTTAAGGGTGTTAGATAACTGATAAACTACTTATAAATACTTTTTTTAATACATACTTATTATACATACTACACCCAGACCCGTAACAGAAATTAAAATCCATCATTTCAATTTCTGCTCGGGAAGGAATCGAACCCGGGACCTCTGCGTGGCGACGCATGTTAACCAACTGAACCGTTCAGGTCGTTTTATTGCATCTATATAAATAAATATCCTCTTTGTAAATATTATTTAAAGCAAATTCAGCATTTTGCACTATACACAACACTACTTGTTAATTTAATCTTTGGGCATTAACCGCCCATGATTTTTCTTAGCTTTGTTTCATTAAAATCGGATCTGTAGTTTAGAAAATATTTGAGTTAAAGTAGACTTGGTCGGGGGTTAACGACTTTATCTATCGATTAGGTTATTTTAGTATTCGAAATATGATCACAAAAATCAGCCACTAATATTAAAATCAAATGTAAGTAATTTTCTCCATTGTAAATGCTACAATTTTTATTGCAGCATTTTGAACCTTATTTGTGTTTTTCTACGTTTTACAAAATTGCAATATGCGCTTGCCACTGCTGAAAATAAACCTTCTACCTTAATGCCATCTATCGATAGTGTCAATTAAAATCAAATCTCTCAAACAAACATAGTAAATTAAATGAAAGGAAAACCATTAAATATGAACGTATACATTCAAAGGGACAAGATAAAGCACTTTTACTCAAGAGCCCATCGGATTACATAAGCCAAAATGCTCCCACACTGGTGTTTACAATAAATAATACGTAATAATAAATAAATAAATATGCTTATACAATTCACACAGCCCCATCTAGCCCCAAAGTAAGCAAAGCTTGTGTTATCTTAATAATGGATAATTTTAAATACATACTTCTTATACATATAACACCCAGACCCGTAACAGAAATTAAAATTCATCGTTTCGATATCTGCTCGGCCGGGAATCGAGATCGAATAGTTTGTAAATATTTAGAACATTTGCAAACAGTTCCGGTTTGTTATGTTCAGTATTTATAAATTAAACCAATTAATTAACCTTTTTAGCTTAACTTAAACGTTATAGCCATTTTTTGAGCCGAATCCGAAGAAAGCGAGTTGCCATATGTGTGACAGAGAAGTCTTATTACATTTTGTTAGTTCTAAACGGTTTGCAACTGTTGGAAACACTATCAAGCTGTTTGCAATGTCCGAAGTCAAAAAACTAGATACTTCGTCATATGCTCGTATAATGTTTAAAAAGGTGCTCCCAAGCCGGATGTTTTTAAATATACAGGGTGTTTCATAATATATGTATAAAGCCGTGAACTGGGTGGAGTGCTACACGTATTAAAACGATAGGTACAATCATTTTTTTCTTGCGTGGAATAGTTAGCGAGAAAATGACTATCGAACTTTTTCTTTTTCAATGTCGATAATGACATTTTAAAAACGAAAGACCGCATCTCTAGAAATCAGTTGTAATAGGTTAATCAACCGCCGACAAACGCCCCGCCCCGCCACGGGCCGAGGCGAGCCGGCCTGTGGCGGTGCCTTTGATCTACGGCGCGGCTTCCATTGACGAAATTTACCTACTTTCGTGTCGTGTTCGTTCATTCGATTTAGTTGTTCACTTGAAATAGAGCTGCGCTTCAACGTAGTCGATATGATTATTTTTCTTTAAAAACGAAGATTTTTTAATGAAAATTAAAATTCAATGTCCGGATAATTTGAAGTCGCTAGTGTACTCTTTGCAAGCTATACTTTAACACCCTTTCGGCTTTATACATGTATTACGTAACACCCTGTATAGAAACGATTCTTAACACCAGTGGTACTTTGGCTTAAATAATCCGATGGACCCTTGAGTAACAGTGTATGTATGTATGTAAACTCTTTATTGTAACAACATAGTACATTTCAATAGGAAACACTTACAAAGCAAAGGCGAACTTATCCCACAACAGTGCTTTATCTTGTCCATTTGGATTTCGGTGAAGGGGCAAGCGCATTTTCAAAAATCTTTGTATGCATTTCAAATTCTTTTTAAAATCAGAATGAATTCCTTTCCATCTACTTCCCCTTCATGTGACATAGCCGTGGGACGCCCTGTATTGCTGCAATCATTTCTTTCTGCATTGAACAAGTACATGAAATATGATCATAGTTGTTTCTCTTTTAGATTAAAAATATGATGCTATACAAACCAACTGTCCCTGTAAGTAAATAATTATAATTCTCTATTAAACATCATTAAAAAATCAAATTCAGCACTTTGCATCGTGCATACCGATTTTCTCATGATTAATGTCTTTGGTTGTTTTAAGACTCACAATATGAACAACAAAATCCCCGCACTTCCAGTAGCCCTGAATCTGACAGGGCTTCCAAAAGCCCTGTCAGATTTATTGAGCTAAGAGCTTTCCTTATAGAACGATTCATTAAATAATTGCTTTCATACGTGCGGCGACTACCATCTGTCTGTTGTACGGGTGCATAACTCAATATGGAAAATCCTCGTTCGATTGTCGGCAGGGGGACCGCGAGCATGTGAGGTTGGTTTATGCCTTTGACATGGTGGCAGGGCCCTTGACCCGAGGGTTAATGGGAGTCTCGAGAGACTTCCCCATAACCTGACCAATATTTAAATAAATTTTTAATATCACTGTAAATAAACCGTAGGTATGTTACAAACGTTGTCATCTTCATTGTGTTTTCTCTTGTTTTAGATGGCAGTTGCTAAAGAGCTAAATCTAAATACAATGTATTATACAGATCCCGCTGTGAGTAGAGTATGTGTTTATTAGGTATGCTACAATCTACACCATATTTACTATTATGAAAATCCGTTCTGAAAAATTTAAGTGAATGTGTAACAGACGTCCAAACTACTGACAAGAATTACCGAGTTCAATCCCTAGTGCCGCCATAAACCAATAACTTTTTCGGAGTTCACACTAGTTAACATTAGTTGAAAACTAACCGATGCTCATGGGGTGGGTAAAAGCATTGTGAGAAAACCTGCAGTTGCAGCAACCATAACCCAATCCCCTGTTAACAGGACCACAGAGGTCAGACGGTGGACGGCTGGACTGTATTTAATGCCAAATCCTGGATTCGCAGGATAAGATAATTGTTTTGATTACAACATAAAATAGAATATAACCCGTAAAACTCGTAAAACACTTTTAACATTGTAAAATCGAGGTTATATATTTTAAAACGTTACAAAGGCAAAGTACGAACGGCTGATTTGTCCAGTTAGAACCGGAAGGCACAGAACAGACCTTTGTGGAGATCTCTAGGGGAGGCTGTATGTGAAACGAAACTTCTTCAGCGGGCAACCGCGGGGTGTAGTGGAGGGATTTTCCCCTCTAATCTAATATCAGTTAATTACGAGTTATATCCATATTTCAAAGTGTTGTCTTCTGTATTTGTACAACCTATCTTCAGTGTTAGCATAAAATAAACCAGAGATAAAGTGAACACATTCCATTTATTTTACCGTCACAAGAGGTTAATCAAGATCACAGAGGTTATGCCTAGCAGTGGGCATTTTTCGGCTGATATGAAGATGATGTATTATTGTTGAAGAGTCAAAATATGTGTCAGGATCTTAGCTTGGGGCACTCGATAGTCTCTGCCTGTATGTATCATTATTGTTTTTGTTGCAGGGTCAACAAAAGGCACAACAACATCTGAGACATCAACCGAAACCAAAGTATCTCCCTCCAGTAAGTAAAATAGTTATAATATATTTATCGAGTCGATGAACTTAACTCCCCTTTACACTTTGTTCGCCCAGTATTCGCATACAGCATTTGGACTGGCCTGGAAGAAGTCCACTATTGTGCAAGTTTTAGGATACACCGAGGTGATCCCTGGTTTGCGGCGCCACAGACACAGGGAGAATTTTCTTTTACCTATCCCAACTTGATAAGATAAAACAGTTATTTTTGTCTATATTAAGAATATTACAATTCGGCATTTTCATCATAAAAAACATAATTAATGTCTTTGATCAGTCAAATATTTCTGTAATTTTTATTGCAGCATTTTACATACTCATTTGTTTTTGTTTTGTTTTAAGAAAAATCGGAGACCTGTACCGAGACCGAGACCAAAACCAAAACCAAAACCAATACCAATACCTTCTTTAAGTAATTACGAAACCAAGATCAAAACAGTAAGTAAAGTATGTACGTTTTTATATTACAACAAATTATTGTTCCACTGTTTAACCCGCGATCACGATTTCCCACTTTCTATCTTTTTCGAAATATATTACTTTCATCCTACTTATATTCACTTTCGTACCTTTACTTTTCATAGTTTCATTTAAATCATTAACCATCTCCTGCATCTCCTGCATTTTACAGTTCGGGTTGATGAATCTTTATTTTTCTCATATGAAATACTATAAAGGGTATATTGACTATTGTAGGTAAAGTATTTTTTTTTATCTTATTTATTTTGTATGGGTACAATGCAACTAATCCTTAATCGATTTACATTAGGTACAACAGAACGTGGATCATAAGAAAATAGATGTGGGATCCAGGCTGGTAAGTTATTTTACGTAATTTTTTTTGTACTATTTAGCTCTCTTATATGTTTTGGAAGATTGTTATAGAGTTGCGCGATTTTATAAGTTATATTACTTTTTCCGTAATTCGTTCGAGGAGGCTTAGGATAATATATTTTGCACTCCTTAGCTGCATCCGTGTCTATGCCTGTCTTTGTTAGTAACATTATTCGGCTGCATCGTCACTTCATTCATCATCATCTTGGCGTTATGTCCCGGTTACGCCCCCGAGCAGCACTCGAAGGCCCAGGGTCGGTCCTGGTCCAGGGCATCCTTAGTGGTGAGCTTATTGGCACGCATATCGTATCGACGTAGTCAATGTCAAGCCATCGCTTTTTGGGCCGGCCTCTCTTTCCCCTGCCCGGCGGGGGCGGCATGGCCAGACATTTGTTCTCTACATAACTTGCTAGTCTGCGCAAGACGTGGCCATACCACCGAGGTCGGCATTATTGCAGCTTATCTGCAATGTCACGGACGCCAAGGCTATACGGATATAGGCGTTTCGAAAGCGATCCTTCCGTGAAACTCCGCACATACATCGCAGCATCTTCATTTCCGTGGCGCGCAGCTCTTGCTTGTGTCGCTCTAATAGGAGCCACGTCTCGCTTCCGTAAAGGAGAGCAGGTCTAATGATGGTCTCATAGACCTGTCCCTGCAGCCTTATCGGCATTTTGGGGTCACAAATGACACCTGTTACCTCCCGCCGTTTGGCCTAAGCAACGGAAATTCGGGCCTTGACGTCGCCATCGATGTCCCCGGTTAAGCTAAGTACAGATCCCAAGTATCTCACCTAATCCGTGCACTTGTCTTGCTCTTCGCCTATGCGCACGGGTAGGGGAACTGTACTGTTGCCATGCACTCTTCGCCACATTAATCTTCAGACCACCGTTCTCAAGTGCCTCCTTCCAATTTTTTACACGTTGGACTAGTCGCCCCTTGTCCGAGTCTGTCAGCGCGATATCGTCAGCATTCATGAGCAGCCATGGAGGTACCTCATGATAATGTCGGATGCTGTCTGACAATACGTCTAATATCACGATGAACAGAAGTGGGCTAAGCACAAAGCCCTGGTGTACCCCAACGGTAATCGGGGACGGTTTGTTGTCACCAACGGCAGTCCTTACTATGGAATCGAAATCGTGGTACATGTCACGGACATTGTCAATATAGGCCTCAGGTGACTTGGACCGCAACGCCCACCATATCATCTCCAGAGGGATACAGTCAAAGGCCTTCTGCATATCCAGAAACAGGAAATGCAGGGGTGTGTTCTTTGATCTGTATCCCTCCATGACAGTTCTTAGGGCAAATACGGGGTCCATGGTCCCACAACTCGGCCGAAATCCATACGACACTCCGAGATTGTATACTCCCGTCGGATCCGAGAGGCCGCATTGTCACTTACCACCGGTCAAATGCCTGGATAGTCCAATAATAAAAAAGTAATATTGGAATGGATATCTATTTGACGATTAGACTATTTTCTGAGTTACCTCAGTTAAATACTAACCGATGCTCTTACGGTGAGGGAACCTCAGATGCTCATGATGAAACCTGCACATTCAGGCGACTGGATGTGGAACCATGATCCAATCTGGTCAGGTACCCCTGGTAACAGGGTCATGGAGGTCAGATGGCAGTCGCTCCACTGTAATTACCTGATTTGCCAAATCTTTGATCATGGTCAAAGCGAACCCCGGGTCCTCGTGCGCCAGAGCACAACCGGGATATTAACACCAAGATGATGATGATGAATATTGGAATAATGGATATTTTTCGAAGTATTTTATGCATTAACAAGCAGCTGTTTAATTTATATGTTTGATCAAGGTTCATTAACTTAGTATCCATGTACATTGTATTTGTTGGGGTCAAATAATCATAATGAAATAAAACTTTTATTAATTTATTATGTGCTGTTTGGATTGATTGGATATTGAATTTAGCAGCTGAGCCCCAGGTTTCAATTCAGTAATCAATGTGAGGTTTATTTAAAGAATTATATATAAGACTTTTTACATTTCTTGGAAGACAGCGGACTATATAGGATATATATATAGGATAGCCGAGTGCTTCTTTTAAGGAAGTTCATTTTGACTTAACATTTTCTAAGTGGGGTTTCCACGTTAAGGAATTCTCAAATTGGAGGCCTAAGGACCTACTTTTACTTATTTGTTCGTTCGATAATATGATTATTTATTTTTAATGGCACGAAGTCATATATTTTCTTATTTTTCGCAGCAAATATGACATAATGGGTTTTTGTTAAGAAATATTACTCTGAGACCATCTATTTAGAATATCGAGATCACTTCGAGCATCCCAGGCGATAGTATTTATTGTGTGACAGAAGTTAAATATTGAGGATATAATATCCGCGTAAAAGTGCTATGTCTCATTTTAAGTGAAGGATATGTATACTGTTGATATATTTAGGAACAAAAGCGACCCCAGGATAAATCCTTGGGGAACAACAAACGTAATTTTTTTTAAATGTTAAACGGCAGACAAGCAGGCAAGCGGGCCACCTGATGGAAAGTGGTCACCGCCGCCTATGGACATCAGCAACACCAGGGGAGTCACCAATGCGTTGCCCGCCTCTGAAGAGACCTTTAATATACCTCTTTTAATGATCCCATCTCATAGTCGAAAGGAAACACTGTTGTCCAAAGGAAATTAGATTGGGATCACTTTGAATAAGCTTACCAATTTTACCACCATATCTGTCAGTTTGGTAATATACAAATATTTTATGTGCGTCCCCGATTATACTTATGTCTTTAAGTTTTTTCAGCAGTGTTTTATGTCTTACCGTGTCAAATGCTTTTTGTAAATTTATAAATATACCTAATCCTACCTGTTTTCGGTCTGTTATTTTTTAGCTTAGAAACAAGGTCTACAGTATGCGATCTAAAGGTTTCGGTCTAAAGCCGTACTGTCTCTCGTGTAGAAAATTAATCGAGCCAAGATGTTTTTGAAGTCGGCTGTCCAAGCTGTCAATTATTTTTATGATCTCACCAACAGATACAGGCTTAAATTCAGAAAGATGATTTTGCACTTTGTTTGTCAAATCGGATTTACAGTTGTAAATATTGGCATCGTGGTATTTTAAAAAAAGTAAAAAAAGTCGTAAATACATGCTTAAATTTCTTTCTCGTCAGTTATAATTTTCGTATCTGTCTGGTTTCGTATAAGTTTTGTTGGAATAGATGTCTGTCCAAATTTATTGGAAGACGGGTCGTTTATTAGTCTAAACTTTTTGCTGGTTTGTTATTGCAGTTTGTAAATTATATGTAGTAGTATTTGTTTCTCACTGTTTTTATTTAATTTGCAACTTTATTTCTCTCTTGTCAGAATTCGTTTGCTATGCTGTTATCATCTGGTCGTTTCTTATGTTTTCGCCATAGTAAATTTTTATTATAAATTTTCTTAATAATTATTAAGAATTTTATTAATCCAGTCTTGTGTAGATGTGGGTTTTGTACTTTCATTCTAGTTTTTTTACTTTTGTTTATTGTGGTAATTAATGTTTTTCTCTAGAACACTACTGGCTGGTGAATCAGCTTTAGTCTCTTCAAATATCTTGTATAACCTTTCATAATCGATTGTTTCATACTGTATTTCGTTTCTAAGTTCTGGTGAGGTTTTCTTTATTTCGTCGTATATTTGTTTATGATCTGACATGTCAGAGTCAATTATAGCGAACTAAATGATATTTGTTTTAATATTTACAAATACAAAATACAAATAAGTTTATTGAAAAAATTAAGTTATACATATTATGTTGTTACACGTTTGCAGTACATCAGCTGGTGTTACAGATCAATGGAAAGGTCATTATGGCCTCCACACTAGGACATGCCTGTATCGTGGGGAGGATATTTGTACAGACATGATCTATGAGAGTTTTTGTCTTTGAAGTTTCTCGTGTATTATTTAGCCAATAATATAATTAATATAATCTAAAACAATTCTATGATCAATTCTATGTAGCGGTGACCACTTTCCATCAGGTGGCCCTTATGCCTGTTTGTCTGCCGGATAACAATAAAAAAAATAAAAAAAATAATGAAATGCTAACCATTTTCTGTTAGCATGTTTCTATTGACACATTTATCTTATTGAAGTAGGTCCAAGTTGAAAGCACCGAACGCTATTAACTTGTTCTAATTTTGTAATTGTGAACTATACGTTTCTAGAAATTCTGCCTTATAAATATCCTTAGATATATTCGCTTTTGCTTAGAGGTATCCAGAGGTAATGGTTTTTACTATTGCACATCTCCTCAGCAATATTATGTTTATAGTATTGTGAGCAAAAATTGAAACACCGCCGCCTGCGTTTCTTTTTCTATACTTAATCCACTCATTCTCAAACCGCAGTTAACCTGTCAGGCGTCAATGCATCAACAGGTTTAACGCCACGGCAATGTAACACATCGGGGATGTAACACTTTTTTCGATGCTAAACAAATCAGTGTATGCCCCGTTGAATCTCATAAAAAGAATTCCGGTAGTTGTGTAATACACAGTGATTAGGTATAAAATGTAGTTGCTGCTATTTTTATTGCATTATACAAAATAAGTGTTTTCCTTTGTTTTAGATTCCAGTGACGAAATTTCAAATACAGAGACCACAACTTAGTTCACAAATTTTCCAGGCAAGTATCTTAAAAACAAAAGCAGTAAAATTGTTTTGCAATTTTTATTTCATCATTTTGCAAAAAAATAATTAAGATTATATTGTTTTTGTTTTAGCCGCCAAATAAATATCAATACCCGAGACCAAACCAGGGTAACCCAAATCTACCTGTAAGTAAAACATATTTTTCTATTTGAATTATGCTATAATAATCTTTAAACATCGTTGTGCATTTTCCACATTATCAAATTTATGTAGTACCTATAGGTAGCCCCGTGTGATAATAGTTTGACATGTGTATTTTAGTACCTAATTATTTGCACTATTTTATATACACTCATATTTTCAAGCACCAAATGTCGTTTAATTTTCTCGACTTTGTTGGAAGATAGCTAGCCTTTGAGTCTTTTCTGTTGCCGCGGCGAGATTTTCTTCGTCATTGCTTTCATTATCTATTATTTTGTTTGATAAAACAAAAAAAACATTCATAAACACAAACGCAACAGTCAGAAAAATATTCTGCTGGTGGGAAATTAGTTACAAACTGCGCAAGTTGGTATTCAGGCTATTTATGATAATAATAATAATCATCTTGGCGTTAATGTCCCGTGTGCTTTTATGAACGAAGGCCCGGGGTCCGCCTTGACCATGATCCAGGATTTGGCGATCAGGTAATTACAGTGAAGCGACTACCATCTGACCTCCGTGATCCTGCTACCAGAGGAACCTGACCAGATTGGATCATGGTTACAAATTCAGTTGCTTGAATTTGCAGGTTTTATCACGATGTTTTTTCTCACCGTAAGAACATCGGTTAGAATTCGACTAATATAGGTGCATAACTCAGAAAAGAGTCATTGGTACATGGACGCAGCGGGATTCGAACCCAGTACCTCCCGCTTACGAGTTGGATACTTAACTGCCCGGCTACCGACGCTCGTAAGACGCAGACTATTTATGATAAACTATGAAAATGCATAAAATACTTTTTTTTATTTTGACGTGGAGAAAATTCGTTCTCAAACAACTTCTTTCCTAGAGTGTATTTTTAATGTAAGTGTAGAACAATCTCAAATTTTTCAGCGTGTGTATCTTAAAATTCTAAATTATAGATGTTTAATTTCTTCATGTCAACAGCAAAAATATCATAAAATATTGAAACCAATTCTTCTTGTAAGTATATTACGATACAGGTGAGCTAAGTTGATAATTATGCAAGAGGCGGGAGTGCGGCACATACCGAAGCGTGATACTGCTGTGAGGACAACAGATAAATAGAATAGAATAGAATGGAATAGAATAGAATTGCGTTTAAAACATGGTTACAACAGCTCTTATATTATAATATTATTTAGTAGCTATACATACATGTTCAGCTGGTATAAAGAGGCATCCAAAATTGGATAAAGTTCATAAGATGAATTTAATTACGTACATTAGTGTGTTTTACACTCTTGGAACTGTTATACAGAGCAAAAACAATGTTAAATCAGCCACTAACGTAACTCTTTTTTAATTTTATTAATTAATTTTATCTCTGTAATAACCTGCGGTACCTTGATAAATATATAAATAGCCATACAACCGCAATTTTTTAAATATAAAGTCGATTTTGGCGCAATGTCATGAACCAAACGATTGGGATTTCGAGTGTTTCTGATAAAAACATATGTTGCTATCATAGATCAATTTTACAAATTTAACAAGTTCAAAAATATATAAACATGGAAGTGGCTGTATATTTAGGAACCTAACTATGACCATAAAATACAAACTCTATACACAATATCCATTTCTGCCGTAAAGTAACAATGCTTGCATTGTTGTGTTCCGGTTTGAAGGATAAGGTAGCCAGCGCAACTACGGGCATGAGGTATTTCATCTTAGTCCTTACAGTGACAACTCACCTGCGGTTCTGCATTTTGTTGCCTGCAACCTAAATGAATGAATCGTAGATATTATGGGCTACAGTTTCCGCTTACTATCAGGTGGGCTGTCTGCTCATTTATCACCGAGTAGAATAAAAAAAAATCACATAGAAAGCTGCGCTGTATTTACTTGTGCCATAGCTGTAATGTGTCATTTATTTATTTATTTATTTTATTTAATACTTTATGCACAAAATAGTACAAAGGTGGACTTAAAGCTTCGTAGCTTTATCTACCAGTCTACCCCGAAAACTGGTACAAAAAAATAATTTCAGGCGGTGCACAAAAATTTACAACATTACACTTACGTACCTAATAACAAACACAATTCTACCCACTAGTATTCACATACCGAAACTCAAAAATGATATTTTATTTAATTAACTATTTAATACTAAAAACCAACAACAACAAGATAGCACAACGTACTTGAATATAAATCTCAATCAAGTGCCTACCTACCAAGATCATTCGCAAAAATAACAGGTGAAAAAAAAAAATATATATAATAAGGTGAAATATTTAATAAGGTGAAATCCAAATAAAATGACAGAAAGTTTTATAATGAAATATAGATAAATGCGGGTGATATGTACCTACCGACAAAGTCAGAATATTGAATAATTTGACAAATTCGGTGTGTTGTTGAAAAGCATTATGTGTTTAAAGCAATTTACTACAGTAAAACCTTGAAACAATAATTCCAAATTACCAATAGAGAGATTAGATCAATATAAGATAAGAGAACCAATATAGCTTAAGACTCAGGTTACAGAACAAACATATTTAAAAACACATCTATCTGCTACAAATACACTAAATATTAATAATATAATAGTGTAGATACAGAATATATTATGCTACATACAAAACATAATTGGAATTTCTTTCTCATGTACACAGCAACCAACCACTCCACCCCTGGAACCTGTAAGTAAAACGTATTTTGTCTTTATTTTATTAGTTTATTTATTTACTGCTAAACAGCAACAATAACATTAAATTGCAAACAAAAATATGCTCATTACATAAATCTCTCAAAATGTTTAACAACTATGGCACACGGTTGCCCAAAAATATTTCTATCTTACGGCACAGAGCCTGCAATAACTCATTTCGTAATTTTCGGCGAGCTCATACGAAATCCACATAAGACAATTTTGTGATCCTGATTTCAAGATGGCGGCTGTTTAATTAAAACAATATGTATATAGACTCAAAACAGCGTCACCAATTTTAGTGATTGGGGTTTCAATAAATTCGTATTGACACCTCTCATCAAGATAAAAATAATACCGGTGATGAAATTAAAAATGGCCGCGAATATTAAGCAAACTGTATATTAAAAAAAAAAATTATAAGGAAAATAACAACTAAGTATGACCTATAGCTAAATAATTTTCAGTTAAAAAAATTAGTTAGATTCTGCTCTCAACCACATCTGCGCCGAGTGATATTTACGCGACCTATACAATAGGCGTCACCCGTGCTGTCATCCGCATAGCAATAACCGTCGCCGATTTGCAACATGTCATTAATATGTAGAATGAATAATATAGCAAAGATAGCAAAGTATTTTAAGTCATGATAGACTTGACTTCCTATTTGGACAGGAAACTCGCGACCAATTTGCATAACTCCTCGGGAAGCCCGTAAGCTGAGAGCTTCGACAGAAGTGCCTTATACCAGATACGATCAAATGCCTTTGCGATGTTCAGGCTGGAGGCTAACGCTTCCCCCTTAGTCTCAAGGCAGCCGCCAATGGGTGAGTCAGGTACACTAGAAAGTCACTGACTCAGCGAATTTTGCGGAAACTGTATTTTCGGTCAATAATTAGCTGGTTACCTCTAGGTAACCGACGAGCTGAGTATTGTTCCATAACTTTAGAGAGCAGGGGAGTGATCGCGATATGCTGATAGTTTGACGGGTCTTCCATGGTGGCGCTTTATACCACTGTCGAGAATTCTTCCACCAAGGCAGCAGCAATCAAGGAATTCCACTACGATCTGGGTCCACAAACCCACCAGGGTGTATAGGTATCGGCTGCTTAAAGACGCAAACGGCGTCACTAGACCCTCTTATATTACCAACACTTATTAGGTTAACACATAGGAAAACGTAGTAGTTACAATTTTAGAAGTTCAAACAATTAATACTATGGCTTCCGATAAATAAGATAGATATAAATCATAAAAAAGTAGGTACAACGAACAATTAGATGTTGCTAAATTAGCATATGAAATATTAGGAAATCAATATTTAGGACTAACATACCATTAATGACCCTTCCTTGGCACTCGGGTAAAAATAGGATGAATGGATGAATGACAAAAAATAGGATCATTACATTTAGGGAATGCTAAAGGGCTAAGGCTTTTGTCTAATACTAAACTCAAATTACTTTTTCGTACAACCAGCAAAAACCTGGAGTAATAGTAAGTAAAATATATTTTGTAAGCATATAAAAAGAAGGAGAGAAAGACATTTATTACAGATAGTACACCACGACACAATAAAAGTTACATAATTGCAAAAGGAAACATTAATAATAAAAACATTTACAACAATAAGTAACCTCTCGTGGCACTGACGGTACAGCGGCGGCCAGTATAGATGTATATATGTTACATTAGTTACAATTGCTTATCTACGAATGTTTTGGCTAGTCCAGTCGCCTTATTCATACAACGCCCAGAAGTTTTAGTTTAGTAGTGATCATTAACTCGGTAGTAATAGAACGGTCCGTTAAACTAACCAGCAGACTGCTGGCACTGCTTGGAGCCGACTCCCATTCGCCAGCAGTCAGAATGCGAGCACGTTCTGCAGAGTTGGTAGATTTAGAAGGAAGATTAGTAGGCATAGGAATATAGTAGTTAGGTACTAGGAGAGTTACGGAGGTAGGCATTGACCGACGAGCATCCGACGTGTGCCGTAGTCAACAACGGTACCACCACTACGTGAGATTGCGGATAAATTTTATTTCGCACAAAAATTAAGGATCTCTAATAATACTGTTTTGATTTATGGAGTTTTGTTCTAGGATTGGACCAAAATTGAAAATACGTACGAAATTAAAAACACAACAATGGTAAGAACGGTTTATTCATTATTAGTTTATTAAAGGCCAATATTAAATACCTTATTCGGGTAACGGCTTACTTACCACTGTTAGTATTGTTTTAACGTCGATATTTCGACGCACTTGCAAGCATCATGGTTACGAGTAGACGAGTGGACGCATGTAACTGCGTCGAATTATCGAGGTAAAAACAATACTAACCGTGATAAGAAACCCGTTAATATTTGCGATGTAACTGTTAAGAATAACCACGAAAGTGAGAACCAATAGCATTTATAGTAAAAATAAGTAAGAAGTGTAAAAATATATACAACGTCTCAAAGCTGCCAAGAGAGACGTTTTACATTAAAACCTACAGCCGTATGTTCCGACATACCCCGGTTTTTAATTCTTGTATATTCCAGTTTCTTTCAAAGTTCTATTTAATCTTAGAAACAAGGAAATAAACGCTGAGCATCGGTTTCCTAGTGGTGAGAGGTTCCGCCTCGTAAGCGAGAGGTCCCGGGTTCGAATCCCACTGCCGTATTCCGCCATGTACCAATGACTCTTTTCTGAGATATGAACATTATTTGAACACTAACCGATGTTTTGACGGTGAGGGAAAACATCGTGATGAAACCAGCACATTACAGATCACTGTAACCATGCTCCAATCTAGTCAGGTTCCCCTGTCAACAGGGTCACGGAGGTCAGATGGCATTCGCTCTATTGTAATTACCTGATCTGCCAAATCTTGGATATCATGGTCAAGATGGATTCGGGGAATTCGGGGATTGTGCGTGCAGCACAACCGGGACATTAGCACTAAGATGATGATTGAAAGAAGGAAACAAGCGCTCTCTTACACACTTATGTATGGTTAAAGGTGCAGAAAAAATGCGTAGTCTATATACCCTTTTTTCTGTAGACTGAGTCAATTATCATGAACACAGAAAAACGTACGTTAAAATTAGTAACACATCTTGCTGCTATTCTGTACAACAAGTACAGTATAGATATGGGATATACTATGCTGCATACAAAACATTAACTACAATTGCTTTTTCGCATAAACAGCAAAAACCCAGAGCATTATTGAATCTAAATGTTCCTGTAAGTAAAATACGTTTTTTATATAGTAGGTATAATAGCTAATTTTTTTTTTATTTCAGCTTCGTGAAACATACACAATGTAATTATGTCTGTTTTGCTTTTAGTTTCAGAACTTAGAAATACCTAAAAATAAAAAGAAACAGCTGAGACCACTTACGAATACAAAAATTCTTGTAAGTAAAACACGTTTTCTGCACAAATTACAATCATCAACAAAAATGAGTCAAATATTTGATCTAATACAGCATTTTACATCATTCATAAGATAATTGCCACTATTTTCGTACCTACTTTGAGGTTAGTCAAACATCAGCACCGCAACGAGCTCGCTGCTCATTGTATGTGCCTCTTAATACTGTTGGCGAAGCAATGGTCTTCCCCTGGGGACCCAGAGAAGGGCAAATGAAGTAATAAATAGTAGGTACAATGAACAATTAGAAGATACAAAATAAGGATATGAAATATTAGAAAAATCATTAAAAAAAAAATTAACATAATCACTGTGGGTTTCTTGCCGTTTCTTTATCAGGGAAAAGCACCTCGTAAGCGGCGGTAATTTTCCTTCCCTTTCCACACACTGTGTCTATTGGTCGTTCGGGGCTGGGGGGCGCCTGCTCTTTGTTGGTGGCGGTGCGGATACCATTGGGTAGGGTTACGGAGGTAGGCAGCGACCGATGAGCGTCCGACGTGTGCCAACCTTACCACTACTAAGTGAGATTCCGGAAAAATGTAATTAAGGATTTGTAATAATACTGTATTGATTTCTCGAATTTTATTCTAGAATTGGACCAAAATTGAAATTACCACAACAACGGTAAGAACGTTTCATTACTAATTAGTTTATTAAAGATTAATACTAAAATACCGGCTAATAACGGCTTCTGTTACCGAGTCTGTTACTACGGTTAAGCGGGCTATTAAACCTACATGTTTAATTTCCAGATTAACTAAACAGTCAAATTGTTAGGTAAAATTAACATCCCTAGTGTCTAGAGACCTTCAGTTTTACTGCCAGTTTTACTTGCACAGTTGAACTGTGAAACCACACGTTGACTTGACTTTTTGAAGGAGAGATTTTTTAGTTGTAATCTCGTTTCGTTTGAAGTAACCTATCGTCATTTAACTCGCTTCTAAAAATCGTAAAAGTTTTTCGTTTTAGTATTGTTTTTACCTCGATTTTTCCACGCATTTGCAAGCGTCACGGTTCCGAATAGATGAGTGGCCGCATGTAACTGCGTCGAATTCTCGAGGTAAAAATAATACTAACCGTGGTAAAAAACCCGTTAATATTTGCGATGAAAGTTTAGTAACTAACTACGAAAGTCTTAAAACCTATAGAATTTATAGTAAAAATAAACAGTAAGTGTAAAATATACGCATATTAATATTAAGTATAAATAAATAAATAAATAATAGGGTTATTTTCTCTTCACAGGCTCTTATGACTATACAAAAATAATTTTTATAATAAAAATATAAAATTTTATAGTAGGTATAACCTGCGTGAGAGACTGGTGTCTGTACTAGGTTATAAATATCTGTTTTACAGATCACCAGGCCCCCAGGCCATTGGAATGTAACCAAGCCGAAAAAATGATTAATCTCTAAATTTAAATAACAGAGACAGTAAACAACAAATAAATACCTACTAGTTAGAAACTAGTACGTATAAAAAATTATATATAAATAATTAAATTAAATGAATTAAACAAAATTATAATTAAATTAATCAAATCAGACTGTACCAAATTAATTAAACTAAATTGAATGAATACATATTATGATTTTAGTTGTGCGTGTGTGTGTATGTGTGTGTGTGTAGCCGTATGTATGTCTGTTTATCTGCATCAAGTAGAGCCTCAGTTGCATTCAGCTCCAACAGCCATCTCAGAACGCAGGTTTTGACTTCAAATTTGGCGAGCGAGTATATATATAATTCTTTGTTAATATTATTATAAAGATATGGTCCTCGAAACTGTTAAAATGGATGTGAAAAAGCCGACTTACATGCCTGTTTATGACAAACTGTGTGCTTCCGTCTCTTATCCTGGTTTAGGGTAGGGTCATAACCAATCTCCGAATGCTTCCGGAGCACAGTGTAGTGAATGTATAGTTGGCGGACTGTTAGAACTTTACATCACTTGTAAAGCTCGGTGGTAGAAAATAAGTACGAGAGTGACTAGCTGGTTTTTAAAATAGCCCTCTGGGCACGCTCCAGTTTTAATATGGTTGTTTTGGGTATACCACCCCATGATGTGATACAGTACGTTAGCACTGACTGACACAATGCGTAATAGACTGTTTTAATAATCGACTCGTCTGCTACATGTTTTAAGCTTTTAAATACATATATGAGTTTGCGTGTTCGAGTTGTTAACAGGTCAATATGCTCTTTAAAACTGAGAGTGCTATCAATCATAATGCTCAAATATTTAATCACAAGGGTACTTTGAATCAGCGGGCAGCGGCATGAAGGGTCACTAAAATCTGGACAAGAGTGGGCAACAATTCTGTTATGGCTACTGGGTTTTGAGCTTTTATGATGGGTTAAGGTGAATGGGATGTACTTTGTTTTATCTATATTTAACGATAGCTTATTAATCCCATGTATCAGCTTCAAAAATAAGAGCGGTGTCGTCAGCGTATGATATAATTTTGCCGTGGGAAAGCTAGTAGTAGTAGTAGACCGCACAACTCGTTTATAAACATCAGGAAGAATGTGGGGCCTAGGATACTTTCTTGAGGCACGCCGTAATCTGATAAAGGAAGGTCTTCGCTAGTGTGATCTCCTATTTTGACACGTTGACTCCTGTCTTTTAGATAGTCAGCAAGTAGATTGTGCTGTACATCTCGAATACCCATGTCGTAAACTTTTTTAAGTAGAAGTAGGACAGACACCGTGTCAAAAGCTTTGGCAAAATCAATGAATATCGCCACCACCTTCTTTCCCCTATCCAGGCCAGACACTGTGAAATTGGTTAGTTCATGAACTGCGTCATCAGTAGACCTCCCACAGCGAAAACCGAACTGGGAAGCTGAAAGCAGATTATTTTTTTCCAAGTAGTTGATTAATCGTCTATTTATCAGTTTTTCCAGGATCTTAGAAGGGCTGGTCAGGATAGATATTGGCCTGTAATTATTTATAGTGTTTCTAGAACCTGCTTTATGTATAGGATGCACCTCAGCCTTCTTCATAACCGAAGGGAACGCGCCAGTTTTAAAAGCCAAATTACAAATGTAGGTCAAAGGAGGACTCAAAATACTTCTGAAATTCTTGAGAAATTTGGTGGAAATGTCATCGCGACCCACAGCACACTCATTATTCAGGCTCATAATCACGCTTTCAACCTCCTCTTCATCTGTCGGAAGAAAAACAAAACTCCTACTGGCAGGAATGGCACTAGATGAGTTTGGTACGCCCTCGTTTTGGTTGTAGTTAGATTAAGCACTTTCAGCAATCTCTTTCCCGATGTTGACGAAGAAGGAGTTTACTCTGTAAACGGATCCATGCGGGTCTGAGTGATTAAGGAGTCTGGTCGGGTGTTCTTTCGTTTTAGTAGTGTGAGTTATTGATTTTATCACCTCCCATCGCTTTTTATTGGTTTTAGCTTGCTTTAGTTGTAGTTTTTCGATTTTTTAATTTTCTTAGTAAGTTTACGCAATAATTCCTATATCTCCTGTATGTTATTTTTAGCATTTCGTCGTTAGGGTGTTTCTTTACTTTTTGATGTAGTTTGTCTCGATTTCGCAGACACCGTTAAACGCCGCTGGTAATCCAAGTTTTTTTAGTGACTTTGCGTTTTGAAACCGGGATAATCTTAGTATGTGTATTTATTGCGCCACACAAAAGATCAACAAAAATACGGCTGCCTCATTTACATCATTACATGCATACACCATATCAAAATCGATTTGATTAACAAATTCTTCAAGTCCCTCGTAATCTATGCGTTTTATAGACCTATGAAACTTGGTCTTACGTAACTTGAGATTGAGGAAGAGAAGAACAGCATTATGATCTGTTAGTGATGTATCCGCAACAAAACAATATGCCGAAAGGGTAGTTTTTAATATAACATGGTCTAGACATGTGCGCGTATGTGTAGGTAAATTATGTGCTGGTAATATACCGTGCATAGCTAAAAGATTTAGGTAATTATGGGAGCGAGGGTCAGAGTTGTTTTCAGTTATATCGATATTTACGTCTCCTATTATTGTTATGTTTTTATAATTCGTGTATTTTAACAAAAGTGTATTTAAGGAATCCAAGAAATTTGTAATATCCCTTACACTAGGCCTGTAGATGACGATAATAATTGAGTTCGAATTTACTTTGATTAGTAGACAGTTAGCGCCTACTAAATTAGGTTCTTCAGCGTCAAAGTCCCATGTATTTCTAATGTAAACTACAATACCTTCATTTTGAGTTCTATTAGACAATGTTGTATAGAATTTATAATTATCTAGTATAGGTATTTGAGGTGTTGAAGGCAACCAGGCTATGATGTCCCACTCAGTTTCACTTCTCGATAACATTGCCTCCAAGCCACAGATATTACGTTTCACACTTCGAATATTTTGCGTTATAATTTAAGGTAACATTTATGACTTACAGGCACACAGTTCCTACAATCTTCAATATCAGTGATTCTTGAGGACTGAGCCACTGACATCTGATCTAAGTCGTCGTTTAAGCTGCTATTTATGTCATCGAATTTTAAAAATGTTTAATAACTGAATCCTATAAAAGTATGCAGAGGGAAAGTTATATGCAAGTTGATGCATGCGGTAAAAGGTACCTGTTTGCTTCATGTGATATGAGATGGACGCAAGAGTTGTATAATATGTGTTATATGTATATGTAATATATGTTTTAGCATAAGTATAATTGGTGATGTATATATAGTGTGAATGTGTGTAAATATAATTAGAATATATTATTAAATTAATTAGATTATGAATTATTGCAGTTAGAAATATGGCATTAATTACAAATAGTCATTTAGTTATTTGCTTCACTGGGGGCAAATCGAGTTCGGATGCTATCTTCAGAACAGGCGACTCTTCCTTTTTCCTGAGATATACAATACCACGTGAAGTCCAGCAGAATTGATATTTATTATCAGACGCAAATTCTCTAGCGAGCCTGAAAATTTTTCTTGTTTTGAATGTGAGGGATTCGGAAATAAATATTCGGTTAGCCTCTTCTTCAATTTCAAGATGTTTTGTAGATAATTTTTCTTTTGTATCCCGTTAGGAGCTTATCTTTGTTGCCGACTTTCGTAAATTCTACCACTATTGGTTTATTAGTCTCATTTTTCGTGTTTATTCGATGAATGTCCTTTATGCTGGTCTCGTTTATGTCTATTTTTAAAACAGAGCAGATTTTACGGAAGGAGTCATGCAAATCAGTATTTTTTTCGGACTTTAACAACTTAGGGACGTTGCGTATTTATACCTCAGTGAACCGATTTTTCTTTTCGAGTTGTTCAATACGGGTTTCGAGCGCTTCGATGTGTTTTTGTGTGTATTTTCTCTCTGTTTTAAAATTATTCAACTCTTCCTGCATTTCATCATATGTATGACTTAAAAATTCCAAAGACATTTCTGCGTTTTGATCTTTAATAGAGTCCACAGTGCTTTGTATACTCGAAAGCTTTCGGTCTTGAGAGGCAGATAAAACCGCAAA
Organism: Blastobasis adustella; assembly: GCA_907269095.1. NCBI lineage: Eukaryota > Metazoa > Arthropoda > Insecta > Lepidoptera > Blastobasidae > Blastobasis > Blastobasis adustella. Next base: position 4,703,503 of record OU026138.1, read on the forward strand.
CATATTTATAATGACGCTCATAAAAGTACGCATTGTGTTTTCTTCATCGCTAACAAATTTACGCTTATTTCTAGCGGTTAAAGCCAAGCGCCGAGTCCGAACCGGCGTGCTGCAGTTGGGCAGGCGGTAGGGCGAGCGCGGGGGTTGAGGTCGCGTCAGCGGGGGGGTCTTCTTGTATTTGTACCGGAGTAGTTGGCGGGGTCCGTCCCAGCGGCATAGCAATGTAGTACCAGGCAAGCAATAGTAGGCAGAACCAAAGTTAACATATGCGGCGGCGGGGTTCAACTTATTCTGGTCGGGATAGACGAATGCATACAAATCTGCTTTCCGTCCAGTACAAGTTGACACCTCGAACTATGTGCAGGGTGTAAGCAAGAAAGCAATAACTTAATGAATAAATACTTTATGTATCCGACTCACTTGACAGTTGGTAGTGTGTGTTACTCATGGAGAAAAATTTTTATATACAGAAGCAGAGAGTACAATCCGAGTTGAAATACGAGACAAAATGTCACACATCTCCATAACACACACACTAATGCAAATGCAGGGACGGAACAAGGCAGCCCATCTGCAGATGTTATATTTTGCTACGACTTTCTACTAGTAACGTACACACAAAATCTGACTTGTTGGCGTATTTCGTTCCTGACGACTTCGTCATTTTTTAAACTTGTACTTATAATTTAATTTTGTCATTATAATAAAAGGCAAGGTGTCTAGTGAATCAAACCCACGCCCTGATACCTACCACCGTCTTTTCAATCTGTCGATTCTACATACCGTGAATCGGCAGTGCTTGCTTTTGCAAATAGGAGGGTTATAATTTTGACCAGTATGAATGTTTATTTGTTGCCTCATAACTTCTAAACTAAGTAGGTACCTACTTACTTATCGTTAGAAGCGTCTTCATTGTCCGCAGGTAGGCCTATGTGACTTCACAATAAATTGAATATGATGTCCTCTAGAGGACATAGTCATGAAAAAAAGAATAATAATGAAAAGGATAGGTACATTAATATATTAAACAGGCAGCATATTCTTTATTTTCAGTAAAAATTCATATAATGATGATGCACCAGTACAGAAGGGACTTGCATCTACTTATTATCTTGTTCTTCAAAATGTTTACAACGCAGCACTTCCAATTTGCAACCCAGACATCACCATGTCTGGTCTTTAGGAAACCTAGAAAAACAAATAAATGTAAATACGCGATTAATCCGTTGTTTCATAAAATTTCTGAACATTTAAAATATCATTCAGGTATATTTTGTGTCTGAAACCCTAATACATATAAAATTGTGGACCGCTATTTACAAGATTTGAGTATTAAAATTCTATAAAATAAATACTAAGTCCGACCCTGTTAGCATCAAAATATTTTCGTACCTATTTAGACACCGAAATATTGCTCAATTTGGCAATAATTTTAAATCTATCTTTAATGGCATATTGTTTTAAGGTAAAGCATTTCAATTATTGCAAATTCACACTATTACGATGCTTATTTTTATCACAATGTTTAAAATTGATTCCCGATTGCCGCGACCACAAATGAAATTACTTACCGATGAAAAGATAATCCATTTGTATTTCCATACTTTGCGCTTTCTCATAAATGTGCACTAAATTACACCGTCTTTTAAATAGTTTGATTTAAATTTTATAAGAAAATTATAAAATTTACACGGATATTTCAAAAGAAACGTCAGGTCGTTAGGCCCTCGAGCAATATGTCGAACGTTGAAAACATTGCGCGCGTCATTTTCCGTGAACTTATTCCAATGGATAAAAAAACGGGATAACAAGATTCATAATCATTGTAGAGCGAGCGAACAGGGAATATTTGTGTTTAGTCTGTTATGTCTGTGGTGTTACTGATGTCGGTTCGCGCCGTCGTATTTTTTTTTCGTGTGCAATCCAAGCTTACGGTAGGCACGTGTAAGCGCGTAGGTAACTTGACTCCTAATTTTTAAACTTCAATTTTTTAATTAAAATTCATAATTTAAATTTTGAATTGAAATTGCGTGGAGTATATTCGTAAACACGTCTGACCCGGTCAGAATCAAAGGGGGAAGGGGGAAACTCCATTATTATTAATTAAATCACCTTTTGTACATTAGTTCCAGTGTATTTTCCTAACGACATCACCAATTTTAAATTATTTTAAATAACATATCTTTGGTATAATTTCTATTTTTGACATTTATTTAAATGTATAACAATTGACATACTTAAAAATTTATCTTGTTATTTATTTATTTATTTTATTTTACTTTATTCAGAACACCAACAGCAAAGTAATACTTACAAACATATATAACAGCGAGGCCATTAACAGGTGCTCGCAGACAGTTATTTAAATGATACGGGATACTAGAAGTAGGATTACAGTTTGTACAGAATTACAGAACTACATAAAATTATTGGATGAAGTCTGATTACTCTTAGTGTAAATTAGTTCATTAATTTGACATACTTTACATTATCTTTACATTCATCTTGACATACTGTACATTTCTCTGCACTGTGACATCTTAACATTATTGTATACTGTCGGCATCTACATATAGATTGTAAACAAAATATAAAATAATTGCTTGAAGATAAGTAATTCGAAACCGGTTGCAGTTTAATAAAATTTGTAGAATAAAGTGAAACTAGTGTACAAAGTGTGTGTTAACCGTGTGGCAGAGTAGAATACCACAAACTCCTTGCGCTCATAGGTGTCATAAAAGGCGACTAATGTTTTCGAGGCAAAATATCTAGAGTCTCCGTAGGCTGGAAAAAAGCAGCCGCGTTTTCCTTTAATAAATTTATAACACTGCGGTCTCCAACCCGCCTGCCAAGTATGGAGATTATGACAACCTCCGCTTTCGTGGGAGAGGCCCTTAGTCCTGCAGTGGACTGTTATGGGCTGTGATGATGATGAGTGTACAAAAGGTGATTTAATACACTCGTTGTTATTTTAATCTTTGGTTGTTTTAGGAGTCAAATTATGAACAGATAAATCTGACACAAATATTGACATCAAATGTAAGTAGTTTTTTATGTTACAAATTCTATTAAACCATATTTTTGCAGCATTTAGCATCTTCCTTACAATATTCTCTGTTTTAGAAAATTACAATACTACTACGACCATTTCAAATTTTATAAAATAATATGATCATATTTATTTCTCATTTAGGACAATAATATTATACAATACAAGCCACCTCTCCCTGTAAGTAAAATAATTATATTTCTTTATATTAAAACTGGTACAATATTAAATCAAGTTCTGCATTTTGTATCGTAGGTACAGTTATTCAACTAATTACTACCCCGACTATATGATAATCCATATGAGCATATGGAACTTCTCTCTCGGTTAGGAGGATGCTTCTACACGATATTTATCGTGAAACGTATCGTCGATATGGATCGTGGATTTCTGATTTTCTAGAAATCCTGTGATCCGTATCACGATCCGTGGGTCCTACACTAGTGAATCCAGGATCGTAATCCTCGTGATTTGAATAATTATTTTTTTGTTTTGTTTGCTATAACATTGGGATCGTTTAAATTCAAAGAAAAAAAGCGTATGTAAGGGTTAGGTAGCGCTACTTTACCACTATCTACCCTTGTTTTTCTTTCGTACAAACGACCCCTGTATTATAACCAACAAAACAAAAGAAGAATTATTCAAATCGGTAAAGCCGTTTTCGAGTTATAGCGAGATTAACGAAGAGCAATTGATTTTTTGTATGGAGATTGTATAATTTATAAACAAAATATCTAATATACTACATCGATTTTGCAGTAAATTATTATGTATGTTTGATGTACATATTATGAATTATAAATGAGCGTCGGTGGCCGAGCGGTTACAGTATCCGACTCGTAAGCCAGAGGTCCCGGGTTCGAATCCCGATCCGGCCATGTACCAATGACTGTTTTCTGAGTTATGTACATTAGTTGAATACTAACCGATGCTCTTACGGTGAGGGAAAACATCGTGATGAAACCTGCACATTCAGGCGACTGGATGTGTAACCATGGTCCAATCTGGTCAGGTTCCCCTGTTAGCAGGGTCATGGAGGTCAGATGGCAGTCGCTCCACTGTAATTACCTGACCTGCCAAATCCTGGATCATGGTCAAGGCGGACCCCGGGCTCTCGTTCTCGAGAGCACAACCGGGACATTTACATCAAGATGATGATGATGTAGATATTATGAATATAATAATGGCATATATGCAATTTCTGGCGATTCTGGTTTTTTTTTAGCCAGCACCTTTGACCATGTGTCAGACAGAATACAGATTCAAATTAAAATGGCTGCCTATACGGCGACGGAGAGAGTGCCACATACTAGGATTAAGCAAAACGTTTTTATTAATCCCACAGCCCCTTTGTACCTCCGCGAGATGTTTTATTTCTGTCCGTTGGAAAATCCTCATTTGCGTCCTCACAGGGAACTCCAACTTGCAATTCCCACTTATAGTTCAGCCGCCTATGGGAAATCTGTTCGAGTGTATGCTGCGCGCCTTTGTAACTCTCTGCCAGATGACTTTCATAATGCTCGAATACAGATGTCCTTCAGAGAACATCTGAAGAAGAACTTTTTCACCAGTCAATAGAGCTTTATTTTATACATATATTATATAGTATTATATTTATTTATATAATATAGGTATAGTATATATATATGGTTATAATTATATATTTAGAAAGAAGACTACCTATGTACTAAATTAAACAATAATGTTCAAATAATTAGTTGTAGATTTAAATATAACTGCCTCCACCACCTTTGATGTCCTTTCAAACTGTTTAAGGTTAGCTGGAAGAAATCCCATTGTGGGATAAGCCCGCCTTTACTTTTTAAAATTATTTTTGTAACTCTTGTATTTATTAAGCAGTAAAGAGTTTACATACATACATACATACATAGAGTAATTATATCTTAATTAAATTCATCTCATAATTAATATCTTTGGTTGTTGTAAGACTCACAATATGGGCAACAAAATGTGATCTCGCCTTCTATCATAGTGCGCTCTTCCAGTAAAACAGCCCTTTTCCTACTATAAAATTCCATTAAATCTCTGTGGTATTGCTAATTAACAACAATAATAAAAATCTTTGGTGGTTTTAGGACTTCAAATATGGACAGATAAATCTGACACAAATATCGAAATCAAATGTAAGTAGGTTATTACATTACAAGGCTACCATTTTTATTGCAGCATTTCGCAACTCCCTTGCATTTTTCATTGAGATTTTCTCGTTGAGATAGGCGATAGGAATCAGCTATATCCATTAATTTTGTCTATTTTACTTAAACGTGTAGGTAACTTATATCCTTATCGCAAAAATCACAGTTTCATATATTATTACAATCACTTCAAATTTCAGTATTGAATAAACATTATGAAATAATATGATCATAGTTGTTTCTCATTTAGGACCAACATATTATACAACACAATCCAAATCTCGATGTAAGTAAATTAATTATATTTGTTCATATTAAAAATGCTACAACATTATTAAATCGAATTTAGCGTCCATAATAATTTGGTATCCATAACTCCATAATAATGTCTTTAGTTGTTTTAAGATTCAAAATATGGATAATTAAATCTGAAGCAGGTGAAGTTAGCGTGGGCCTATGAGGTAGTGATAGGGTCTCTTGAACCCCAAGGCTTTCCCATTATCTGACACTAATATTGACTTCAAATTTCGTATTTCCATGTTAAAGAATCCAGCAAATATAGAAGGAAATCCAAAACCCTCATCAAAATCAGAATTTCTTGTAAGTAAAATATTTTTTTTTGTAATAAATTAATGCTACAATACGAGTATTTATAGCATAGCAGGTTAGCATCTATCACTAGCTTTTGCTCACGAATTCGCCTGCGAGCAAGCGTATGGCTGAGCTTGTCAGGAGTGATTCCTCTTGAGGTGGTATTTAGCACAGCTTGTTAAAACGGGGGTAGAGCGCCATCTTCACCGCTTCCACATTACGTGTAATTGCGGACAAATGTTATTCTGCACAATAATTTAGGATAATAATACTGTATTGATCTCTGGAGTTTTATTTTAGGATTGGGCCAAAATTGAAGGTAACATAACAAAGGTGAGAACGAATTTTTCATAGTCAGTTCATAGAAATTATAGTAAAAATAAACAAAAAGTGTAAAAAAATTAAATAGTCGACCTCAGGCCTATATGTATCTGACCTAGCCCCACGCGATTTTTTATTCTTGTATATACCAGTTTCCTTCAAATTTATATTTCGTCTTGTACTAAAAGAAGGAAACAAGGAAATTAAGAACGAGCGTCGGTGGCCTAGCCTTAAGAGGGTCGATACCAATGACTCTTTTGTGAGTTATGTACATTAGTTGAATCGTGATGAAACCAGTACATTTCAGGCAACTGAATGTGTAACCATGGTCCAATCTTGTGTCAGATTCGTTGTCGTCGTCGTCGTCCCCCCCCCTCTGTAGACAGAGTCACGGAGGTCACTCCAATGTAATTACCAGATCTGTCAAATCCTGAATCATTTTAAGGCGGACCCCGGGCGCTCGCTCGCTAGAACAGAATAGGTACATTACCGCCAACATGATGATTGAAAGAACAAGAACGGAACAAGCGCTCTTTCTCTGCACGAGCTGTATTGCGGGCACACTTATGCTCATCGTGCACGTTACAGAAAATATGTTTAGTCTAACTTCCATTAGTTTAAAATAAGTAACACATCTAGATGCTATTCTATACACAAAGCACAGTGTAGATATGGCATATACTATGCTGTATTCAAAATATTAACTGCAATTGCTTTTTCGCATAAACAGCAACAAACCAGACCATTATTGAAACTAAATGCTCCTGTAAGTAAAATATATTTTTATATACTACGTAGGTATAATTGCTACAATATTTTTTTAAGGTAACGTCTTGAAACATTATAAATTTAATTATGTCTGTTTTTCTATTCGTTGCAGGACTTAAAAAATAATAATCAATATCCGAGACCAATTTTGAAATCAAAAGGTCTTGTAAGTAATTGTAATGTTTTCTGTACAAATTACAATCAACACTAACAATTCAAATTTAATTTATTATAGCATTTTACATCGTACAAAACATAATTGCAACAATTTTCGTACCTACTTTGAGGCTAGTCAAACATCAGCACCGCAACGAGCTTGCTTCTCATTATAGCGAAGCGAAGTTAGCCGAGGTCTTTGGCTGGGGACCCAGACACTGTGTGAACAGTTTAGGGCCCCGTTACTGAAATTATTATTCTTATTTTTTAATTTGGTTTATGCAAAAATGTAACTATTTTTATTGCAGAACAATAAAATTCACGTAAAATGTCATCGATATGTGTGACTGTCATAATTCATTGCCTTAGAATAAATCAATCCGTGTTAAAACGCTAGTCATTATTAAGTGTTTGTTAAAGTGCTACAATTCAACCCTAAAGCTTCCCTATTTATTAAATCTTAATTGACGATGAGGTACAAAGGCGGACATTAAGTTACACATATTTATCTGCCAGGCAACCAGAAAAATATTATTTAAATTTATAAAGTTGAGCCTTAAGGACATTGTTAAATTGATAGAACTAAACTAAATTACACTAAAATAAAGATAAATATCAATACCATACAGCCGAGAAATTATGACAATGTCGTCAGTCAGAATTTGTAGATAGCGATCCTTGAAAACGGCTCATTGAACTAAACAATTGATAAAAAATAAATTTGCACCTCAGTCTACGTTTTAAGAGTACAGTTAAATATTGTATTCGTTTCAGGACTCGAAAAATAAACAGCAATTTTCGAGAACAACATTGAAACCTAAAATCGTTGTAAGTGAAATATGTATTTGTTTCTTTTAACACTAATTTTAAATATTCTTTGTCTTCAAATCTTTGTATCATAAAAAATGTGATGAAGTGTTGCAGCTTAAGAATTTTTATGTGCTCGGGATTAAGAGATTTTTAACTCTTGAAGTCACTTTGTACAAATATATTATGCTGTACCTATTAAAATTTACTAATGTCATATTCATTATTTTGTTACAAATTATGTTTCTGATCGTTTCTTTTTATGACTAAGTCATAAATAATGTATAATCTGTGGCAAACTTGAATCAATTTCGAAATAAAAATGAATGTGATGCGGCCAGTAGTATTTGGCGCGGTGACACATTATTAACATTTTCAACGTATAAATCATAAAGATGAAATGTAATTTTAACTGCTAAGTTCTATAATGAACCCGGAAACTACCATATTAGGCACGATTTTACATTGTTTTTAATCATGTATAGCATTCTGTATTCATCATATTATGAATTATGAATGAGCGTCGGTGGCCCAGCGGTAACAGTATCCGACTCATAAGCCAGAGGTCCCGGGTTCGAATCCAGCTCAGGCCATGTACCAATGACTCTTTTCTGAGTTATGTACATTAGTTGTATACTACCCGATGCTCTTACGGTGAGGGAAAACATCGTGATGAAACCTGCACATGCAGGCGACTGGATGTGTAACCATGATCCAATCTGGTCAGGTTCCCCTGGTAGCAGGGTCATGGAGGTCAGATGGCAGTCGCTCCACTGTAATCACCTGACCTGCCAAATCCTGGATCATGGTCAAGGCGGACCCCGGGCCCTCGAACGCGAGAGCACAACCGGGACATTAACGCCAAGATGATTATTTTTTTTATTTTATGTATAGCATTCTGTACATTGCTTTTACTGCTACTATTTGACATGTATATTATACTATACATTGCTAGATACTAATAGATTGGTGGATTTAGTATGACGATAATTTTCCAATGTCAAAATATAACAATTTTCCTTTTCTGAGGCTGGTATTGGATCAAGTATTACTGATGAAGTAGAAACTTTTTCGGGTCCTGCAAAGCATTTAACATCGGTGTAGGGTGTCTATCGGTTTACATTTTGCATTTCGGGGAGTAAGCGAAAGAATTTTATCAAAAACGCGTGCCAAAACGGATCGTATCGATAGCTATATGTACGATATGAGGGTATAACGTAAGTATTAGAAGTTACCGGAAGCATACCTGTTCCTTCTAAATTTTTATTGACGCCTACAGCCGATATCAATTATTTCTGTTTTATTATTTTACTAAACAAAACTGTAATTATTTTTCAGAACCAAAACAGGGTACAGCAACGTTTGAAACCTCCTGTAAGTAGTTACAAATGTAACCTTTAAATTGAATTTAGCGTTCTGTATCGGAGGTTTTTATATGTTAATATTCAAGTCGAATTGTCAAAATATGATCGTCAGATTGAATATATTTTTCTACCTTATTGTCGTAGATCAAATAAGAAATAAAGATGGCACGCTGTCAACAGTGACATAAGACCGGTTTCGCTAACATGTGTGTTATGGCGTGGTTTGGTTGTCAATGTGCGCGTTTAACCCGTGTATGTACAGTTCGTGTATACACAGAGCATGGCGTAGTTTTGTGTGCGGTAGTATGTAGAATCCTGCGGATTCTGTCTTTGCTTCTTATTTGGTACTCAGTATTTTAAATATATCATTAAAAATAATTTAAGTTCTTTTTATTTATCAAAATCATTGTCTGACTTTTATGGTTAAGAAAAAAATTTAAGTTGAGCAAAATAAATGTAAAGTGTATTTATTATTAGGTGTTGTCCAATGATAAGCCATGTCCAAACTGATAAGCAGGAAAACAAAAATATAAAAAGGTTATTACACTAATCTTGATGTACGGATGTCAGGCTTGGACACTGACACTAAAGGAGGAGAACAAGTTATTGGTCGCTGAACGTAAGATCTTGCGGAAAACTCTGGGGCCAACAAAGGGGGAGGACGGCCTGTGGAAGAGGAGAAAGAATGAGGAGGTGGAACAGCTTATTTCCGAACCCAATATTCTGAGAGAAATCAAGGCCGCAAGACTGCGTTGGCTTGGCCACGTGGAGAGGATGGGAGAGGATCGCGCCGTAAAGAGAGCATATGTGGGCCGGCCGAGCGGACGTCGACCGGTCGGGCGACCCAGATATCGCTGGATGGATGGAGTCCTGAAAGACCTGCACGCACTAGGAATCCTCGATTGGCAGGAGATGGCGCAGGATAGTGAGAGGTGGCGATATCTGGTATCGGAGGCAAAGATCCACTTTGGGTCGCTGAGCCAGCGCAGTAAGTAAGTAAGTAAGTATTTATTATGCTAAAAAGCGTCTGATAGGTCGTGAAAAACATAAAATATTTATTAAAAGTTACGCGCAACTGAAATACTTCTCTCGCTTTTTAATGAACGCCCAATGACGGTCTTTATTATTTTTGTTTTATAATTTTAAATCGCAATTGTTTTCATTTCAGTACAGAAATGGTATACAGCAACATTTTGATATTCCTGTAAGTACAAATTATAAGATTTTTTTCATCTAGCGCTCTGCTTTTTATACGTCCTAATGTTCAAGTAGTTTGTCATAATTACCTTCACTCGATTGTCCTAAGCATTGTTTATCCTTACGTGATCTTGGTAATTAGGTCCTAATAATGTTGTTCATAAAGTTTGAATCTCCTAAAATCAATTCTCTGAAATATAGAAAATAATTATATAATTATATGTATAACATATTTTCAGTTTGTTTAGTTTTTAATATTACCTAAATATTTGTAACCTTTAATATATATTGTATTATAAAACGTCATTACCGCGTTCTAAATTGTTACTCCATTTACATTAAGTGTCACTATTCTTTTATATTTATCTGATGAACTATTTGTTAGCAAATTAAAAATAAAATACGATCAGTGTGGTTCGAATACATGCCGAACAAATAATATTCTGTGAAAGAAATGTACAAAAATATTTGCAACAAAATATTTATTTTGTATAATTATCACGATAATTCGAATAGAGCGTTGGTAGCCGGGCGGTTGAGTATCCAACTCGTAAGCGAGAGGTACCGGGTTCGAATCCCGCTGTGGCCATGCATCAATGACTTTTTCTGAATTATGTACATAAGTTGAATACTAACCGATGCTCTTACGGTGAGGGAACATCGTGATGAAACCTGCAAATTCAGGCAATTGAATTTGTAACCATGATCCAACCTGGTAAGGTCCCCCTGGTAGCTGGGTCATGGAGATCAGGTTAGGTTAGGTTAGGTTAGATGGACAGAAAAATCTGACACAAATATTGAAATCAAATGTAAGTAGGTTATTACATTACAAGGCTACCATTTTTATTGCAGCATTTAGCAACTCCCTTGCATTTATCATTAAAATTAACTCGTTGAGATAGGCAATATGAATCAGCTATATCCATGTTTTGTCTATTTTACTTAAACGTGTAGGTAACTGATATCCTTATCGCAAAAATCACAGTTTCATAATTATATTATTACAATCACTTCAAATTTCAATATTGAATAAACATTATGAAATAACATGATCATAGTTGTTTCTCATTTAGGACCAACATATTATACAACACAACCCAAATCTTGATGTAAGTAAAATAATTATATTTGTTTATATTAAAAATGCTACAACATTATTAAATCGAATTTAGCGTCCATAATAATTTAATATCCATAACTCCATAATAATGTCTTTAGTTGTTTTAAGATTCAAAATATAGATAATTAAATCTGATCCCACTTTCTACTATGGTCTCCTCTTCCAGTATAAAAGCCATTCAAATATACTGCAAGCAGGTAAAATTAGCGGGAGCCTATGAAGTAGTGATACCTCCTGACCCTCCAGGCTTTTCCATTATCTAACACCAATATTGACTTCAAATTTCGTACTTCCATGTTAAAGAATCCAGCAAATATTGAAGGAAATCCAAAACCCAATTCAAAATCAGAATTTCTTGTAAGTAAAATATTTTTTTTTGTAATAATTTAATGCTACAATACGAGTGTATAGCTTCCATAGCATAGCAGGTTAGCATCTATCACTAGCTTTTGCTCACGAATTCGCCTGCGAGCAAGCGTATGGCTGAGCTTATCAGGGCTGAGTCCTCTTGAGATAGTATTTAGTGCAGCCCGTTGAAACGGGGGATGAGCGCCATCTTCACCGCTTCCCTCGGTGTGATTCCTTCCACATTACGTGTGATTGCGGACAAATGTTATTCTGCACAATAATTAAGGATAACAATACTGTATTGATTTCTGGAGTTTTATTCTAGGATTGGGCCAAAATTGAAGGTAACATAACAAAGGTAAGAACGAATTTTTCATAATCAGTTCATTAAATGATTGAATGATGTAATTCAGTATTCTCAATCCCTTAATGTTATATTTTATTACTTATTATGGTATATGTTTATTTTATTTATATCGTATATTAATATACTAAGTATATAACTTTATATATGTATTTAGTTATAGTATAATTATAGTCATTGTGCACGTCTTATCTGCGTTTAATTAGCACATATCTCTTGTAGGCCTACTGGAAGAGATTTCTTTTAGAGATAAGTAGTGCTTGTTGTGTTGTAACTAATCTGTACTTTCTGTTTTTGTTATCTTGTGTACAACAAACTGTTAAATAAATAATTTTTTTTTTCGGCTAACGGCTTCTTATAACGTGTTTGTTTCGTCGTGTCGTACTCAAGGTACAGCCAATACTAACCGTGGTAACAAGTCCGTTATTATGTGCGATGGAAATTTATTAAATAACTACTATTGAACACGAAACCTGCGCCTTCTGCACTCAGCTGACTGAATGTATAACCATAATCTAATCTGTGTTAACAGGGCCACGGAGTTCCGATGGCAATCGCTCCATTGTAATTACCTGATCTGTCTAATCCTGGGTAATTTTAAAGCGGACCCCGGACGCTCGCGCGCTAGAACAAAATAGGGACATTATCGCCAACATGATGATTGAAAGAACAAGAACGGAACAAGCGCTCTCTCTCTGCACGAGCTGTGTTGCGGGCATACTCATCGTGCACGTTACAGAAAATATGCTTAGTCTAACTTCCATTAGGTCTGTAAACTGAGTCAATGATCATGAAAACAGATTAAGGTACATTAAAATAAGTAACACATCTACCTGCTATTCTGTACACAAAGTACAGTATAGATATGTCATATACTATGCTGTATACAAAATATTAACTGTAATTGCTTTGTCGCATAAACAGCAACAAACCAGACCATTATTGAAACTAAATGCTCCTGTAAGTAAAATACATTTTTATATACTACGTAGGTATAATTGCTACAATACTTTTTTTAGGGTAACGTCTTGAAACATTTAAAATTTAATTATGTCTGTTTTTCTATTCGTTGCAGGACTTAAAAAATAATAATCAATATCCGAGACCAATTTTGAAATCAAAAGGTTTTGTAAGTAATTGTTATGTTTTCTGTACAAATAACAATCAACACCAACAATTCAAATTTAATTTAATATAGCATTTTACATCGTACAAAACATAATTGCAACAATTTTCGTACCTACTTTGACACTAGTCAAACATCAGCACCGCAACGAGCTTGCTTCTCGTTATAGCGAAGCGAAGTTAGCCGAGGTATTTCGCTGGGGACCCAGACACTGTGTGAACAAATTAGGGCCCCGTTACTGTAATTAATATTTTTGTTTTTTAATTTGGTTTATGCAAAAATGTAACTATTTTTATTGCAGAACAATAAAATTCACGTAATATGTCATCGGTGTGACTGTCATAATTCATTGCCTTAGAACAAATCAATCCGTGTTAAAACGCTAGTCATTATTAAGTGTTTGTTAAAGTGCTACAATTCAACCCTAAAGCTTCCCTATTTATTAAAACTTAATTGACGATGAGGTACAAAGACGGACATTAAGTTACACATATTTATCTGCCAGACAACCAGAAATATATTATTAAAATTTATAAAGTTTAGCCTTAAGGAAATTGAGAAACCGTTTAACTGATAGAACTAATCTAAATTACACTAAAATAAAGATAAATATCAATACCATACAGCCGAGAGATTATGACAATGTCGTCAGTTAGAATTTGTAGATGGCGATCTTTGAAAACGGCTCATTGAACTAAACAATCGATAAAAAATAAATTTGCACCTCAGTCTACGTTTTAAGAGTCCAGTTAAATATTGTATTCGTTTCAGGACTCGAAAAATAAACAGCAATTTCCGAGAACAACATTGAAACCTAAAATCGTTGTAAGTGAAATATGTATTTGTTTCTTTTACGACTAATTTAAAAAATTCTTTGTCTTCAAATCTTTGTATCATAAAAAATGTGATGAAGTGTTGCAGCTTAAGAATTTTTATGTGCTCAGGATTAAGAGATTTTTAACTCTTGAAGTCACTTTGTACAAATATATTATGTTGTCCCTATTAAAATTTACTAATGTCATATTCATTATTTTGTTACAAATTATGTTTCTGATCGTTTCTTTTTATGACGAAGTCGTAAATAATGTATAGTCTGTGGCAAACTTGAATCAATTCCGAAAAAAAAACTGAATTTTAACTGTAAAGTTCTATAATGAACCCGGGAACTACCATATTGGGCACAATTTTACATTGTTTTTAATCATGTATAGCATCTGTACATTGCTATTACTGCTACTATTTGACATGTATATAATACTATACATTGCTAGATACTAATAGATTGGTGGACTTAGTATGACGATAATTTTCCAATGTCAAAATATAACCCTTTATCTTTTTTGAGGCTGGTATTGGATCAAGTATTACTGATAAAGTAGGAATTTCTTCGGGACCCGCAACGCCTTTAACATCGGTGTAGGGTATCTATCGGTTTACATTTTGCATTTCGGGGAGTAAGCGAAAGTAGTTTATCAAAAACGCGTGCCAAAACGGATCGTATCGATATCTATAAGTACGATATGAGGGTGTAACGTAAGTATTAAAAGTTACCGCCAGCATACCTATTCCTTCTCAATTTTTATTAACGCCTACAGACGATATCAATTATTTTTGTTTTATTATTTTAACTATGCAAAACTGTAAATATTTTTCAGAACCAAAAAAGGGTTCAGCAACGTTTGAAACCTGTAAGTAGTTACAAATGTGACCTTTAAATTTAATTTAGCGTTCTGTATCGGAGGTTTTTATATGTCAATATTCAAGTCGAATTGTCAGAATATGATCGTCAGATTTGATATAGTTTTCTACCTTACTGTCTTAGATCAAATAAGAAATGAAGATGGCTCGCTGTCAAGAGTGACATAAGGCCGGTTTCGCAAACATGTGTGCTATGGCGTGGTTTGGTTGTCAATGTGCGCGTTTAACCCGTGTATGTACAGTACGTGTATACACAGAGCATGGCGTAGTTTTGTGTGCGGTAGTATGTAGAATCCTGCGGATTCTGTCTTTGCTTCTTATTTGGTACTCAGTATTTTAAATATATCATTAAAAATAATTTTAGTTGTTTTTATTTATCAAAATCATTGTCTGACTTTTATGGTTAAGAAAAAAATTTAAGTTGAGCAAAATAAATGTAAAGTGTATTTATTATTAGGTGTTGTCCAATGATAAGCCATGTCCAAACTGATAAGCAGGAAAACAAAAATATAAAACGGTTATTACACTAATGTTGATGTACGGATGTCAGGCTTGGACTAAAGGAGGAGAACAAGTTATTGGTCGCTGAACGTAAGATCTTGCGGAAAACTCTGGGGCCAACAAAGGGGGAGGACGGCATGTGGAAGAGGAGAAAGAATGAGGAGGTGGAACAGCTTATTACCGAACCCAATATTCTGAGAGAGATCAAGGCCGCAAGACTGCGTTGGCTTGGCCACGTGGAGAGGATGGGAGAGGATCGCGCCGTAAAGAGAGCATATGTGGGCCGGCCGAGCGGACGTCGACCGGTCGGGCGACCCAGATATCCTCCCGAAAGACCTGCACGCACTAGGAATCCTCGATTGGCAGGAGATGGCGCAGGATAGTGAGAGGTGGCGATATCTGGTGTCGGAGGCAAAGATCCACTTTGGGTCGCTGAGCCAGCGCAGTAAGTAAGTAAGTAAGTATTTATTATGCTAAAAAGCGTCTGATAGGTCGTGAAAAACATAAAATATTTATTAAAAGTTACGCGCAACTGAATTACTTCTCTCACTTTTTAATGAACGCCCAATGACGGTCTTTATTATTTTTGTTTTATAATTTTAATTATACAAAATCGCAATTGTTTTCATTTCAGTACAGAAATGCTGTACAGCAACATTTGGATATTCCTGTAAGTAGTTACAAATTATAAGATTTTTTTCATCTAACTTAGCGCTCTGTATCGGAGCTTTTTATAGGTCTTAAAGTTCAAGTCGTTTGTTATAATTACCTTCACTCGATTGTCCTATGTATTGTTTATCCTTACGCGATAATTGTCCTCATAATCTTGGTAATTAGGTCCTAATATTGTTGTTCATAAAGTTTAAATCTCCTAAAATCAATTCTCTAAAATATAGAAAATAATTATATAATTATATGTATAACATATTTTCAGTTTGTTTAGTTTTTAATATTACCTAAATATTTGTAACCTTTAATATTTTATATAGTATTATAAAACGTTATTACCAGTTTATACATTAAGTGTTACTTTTCTTTTATATTTATCTAATGAACAATCTGTTAGCAAATTAAAAAAAAAATGATCGGACAAATAATATTCCGTGAAAGAAATGGACAAAAATATTTATTTCGTATAATTATCACGATAATACGAATAGAGCGTCGGTAGCCGGGCGGTTGAGTATCCAACTCGTAAGCGAGAGGTACCGGGTTCGAATCCCGCTGTGGCCATGCACCAATGATTCTTTTCTGAGTTATATACATTAGTTGAATACTAACTAGCTCTTAACGTGAGGAAAAACATCGTGATGAAAACTGCAAATTCAGGCAACTGAACTTGTAACCATTATCCAATCTGGTCAGGTTCCCCTGGTAGCTGGGTCACGGAGGTCAGATGGTAGTCGCTCCACTGTAATTACCTGATCGCCAAGTTCTGGATCATGGTCAAGGCAGACCCCGGGCCCTCGTTCTCGAGAGCACAACCGAGACATTAACACCAAGATGATATTTTTTTTTATTTTGATAATACGAAATAAATGATTACGTGATAAAAAAATAATATGTAGCTGTATTTAAAAAATATATATCTCGGGGAAAAGTGAGAGAAAGACCGTGTGAGAGAGATGGGCATCAGAAGGTATTTCGGGATACTCACATCTACTTTCTGGAGCTTTCAAGCATCTATTCAACGTAGCAGGCTCCACTTCTTCGCTCTGTGACTCTGAATCGATGGGGAGTCTTTGCAGTTCTTGATTAAAAGTCCTCGTAGCCGGTCGCGTCGAATCAGACGTTTCTCGTAATTACAGCCATCCATGAGGTGGCGCTCCGATCGACGTTCCATTTTTAATAAAAAAATTGTCCAGGTCAAAGAGATTGACTAATAGGCTTATGACCGTCGCGGTAATATATAGAAGATAAAGATAGACCCTGTTTCATTACACTCACTTATTAATTTACCCAGAGAGGAAAATATAGCAGTTTGTCAGACTAGATTTCTGAACAGAAACTTAACTAAGGGTTTATGAAACGAAACTAAATATGGGGTGTAAAAAGTATAAAATGTATATCAAAAAGTAAAATAAAAACAACAAAACACCATACAACGCGGTAACAAAAGTTAAAAATACAAATAAAAGTGGGTCCCTCTTTACTCTCTCTACAAATTTAACTTTACAAACTATACATTTTATAGTCTAAAAGTAAGCTCAAGCAGAAGCAGGGTGTTGGTGGTGGATTAGCAGGTAAAGACAGGAATGATTGGTGGTGCAGGATGACTGGAGTGGGACTGGACTGGTGGTGCTGGACTGACAACTGCCAGCGGGGCTGTATACAGTCTGATATGGATCTTTACTGGTTGACTTCTTGACAAAAAGTTGTCAAGAAGTAGATAACAAGTGGTGGCAAAATTATAAATTAAATCAAACTAAATTAAGTTCCCGGCTCCAGGACATGGAGCACTCCCTCCTCTTCTTCATATCTGGGGAGGAAGGAAGGAATGGTAGGGGTTAGGAATTGGATGGATGGAGACCAGCAGGAAGATAAGCAGGCTTGTATAATACCTAGCATGGAAACTCACCTGACTTTTGTCAGCAAGTATTACACATAACATCCACCACACAATCACCATTTGAAAGTTAAACTGTTTAAAAATTACAGAAACTAGAAAAAAGTTATTTGCTTGATACTAAACAAAATGTCGAAAAGAAAAACAAGAAAACTACCTAGCACGTCAAAATCATTACCTCAAAACGGTTTACCGAAATGTGGAAAAATATAAATATGAAAATGGAATAAACTAAGAAAATAAGTGAGATAACATGATAGAAAAATCATACCATGTTACCGTGATACACATAATTACTAAATTAGTAAATAAAAGTAGTAAATAAAAGAAATATAAATACATAAACTACAGAATAACCAGACATTATGCCGTAAAAGTGGCACAATATCTGGCAGCGGAGAAGAGTGGTAACACTGCGCTAGACAGTCATATCCTGACTTGCGCAGTGAGTAGGCGTCCTATCTGGCGTCTACCGTGAAAATAGCGGATAGAGCGACGGAAAGGGATAGAAGATACATAAATAGATAAGGAAAAAAGAGATAAAATAATTTTAAATAAATTTTGAATTTGGTAAGGGGACGTGCTAGGCAGCCTTAAGAAAAAGAAAGGCAGAGGGAACTAATGTAACGTGCCTAAAATTGCAACGTTACAAGTTAAATTTAAAAATTTCGAACAATTCATACTAAGGACTTTAAGGATTCCGAAGATTAGGATGGCAATAAGTAGTATATACAATAAATAATCGGAGTTACAAAATTAGGACAGAAATATTAGGAAAATCAATATTGAGGGTTTTAATGCTAAGAATTAAAACTTTATTACGTTTACTTAATTACGTTCTGTATTTTACTAAACAGAAATTTATTTTTCATAAATCCAGCAAAAGCCTGGATTAATATTGAAAACAAATCTTATGGTAAGTAAAATACATTTTTGAACAGATATTACAACTGTTACAATTGCTTGTCTATGAATGATCTGGCTGTGTGTGTGTTATGTGTAGTGAAACTGTTCTTCTTAGTTCACTTTGCTCGGTCTTTTACACAACGACATATGGAAATATCCTGTGCCGCTTTGACAACTTGTAAATGAGTTTTTGACCCTTAGACGATTTCAACTTATCGTATGTAAGGATGTAAGTGGTCTTGTCTGGCTCTGGCTATCGCTCGTGTTGTGGCACGTTTAGTATCCCTATATGGAGCGTGGTCTTACGGCTCCCAAAACCAAAACCGCCATGAACACGCTCAAACTCCTCACACTTTTTACCCACATGACCGCGCAGATCACCACCCACAACAAAAACCTGCGACAACGGAATGTTATGTAGGACTTCCCCGAATTGCTACCAGAACATCGCCTTATCCGCGTCGCTGCAACCGACTTTTGGAGCGTAGGCGCTTATCACATTGGTCAGGACCCCCTTCAATAAGCACCTCCACAACCAATGGGCGTTTGTATGTCTGTCGTTGTTAAATAAAATACATAGATTAGAATACACAGAAATATAGTAGTTAGGTACTAGGTGAGTTGCGAAGTAGGCTCCGACCGACAAATGTCAGATGAGTGCCGTAGACATTATCACCACCATGAGATTGTGGACAAATGCTGTACAAAAACTAGAATCTATTAAACTGCGTGACACGATATCAGTACCCGAAAAATTTATATCAGTACCCGAAAAATTTATAAAAGTCTTTCTTTCAAGGTACACGCCCATTACTTTTCTTTTGCCCATATCAATAAATGTAATCGCTATTGAGATTATACATTCCCTTCCCAATAGTATCTTTGAGTGTAATAATACAGTTTTCAAGATGAATACTGAAAAAAGTAGTCGCCGCCTGTGCAAAATTCACTCAACAAGTTTAGTTACGTGCTTGGACAGGTACATTCTTAAGTCTCAAGGAAAAAAATATCTGGAAATTTATGTAATGCGTATTTTCTACATTTTGGCCGAAGTTTTATTCAAATGATTGATAATTTTATTTAATTGAGTATACTGGACGTTTACTTTTGAATTTTTTTGCATATAGTTAACTGTTTTCTGCTGTACCTAAAACAGTACGTGATAGATAAAAATTACTTGTGTGATCTTAAAGTTATGTGTATGAATAAAAACGCAGTGTTAGAATTCTGTATTAATTCCTGGAGTTTTGTTCTAGGATTGGTCTGGACTTGGAAGTAACAAAACATTGGTAAGATTGTTTTTTTTATCAGTTTATTAAAGGCCCAAAATACCCTTTTAACCCTCGGTTAGTCGCGTCTTTGAAAGCCTAGGTGTAAAAAATTCTAAATTTTTTATTTTTTTATTTGTCCCAACGACCTTAAAGTTTTGGTACCTTCCTTAGTCGAACTATAGTTGCCGCAAATCATCGCTAACTTCAGTGACTTTACAGACCGTTAACACTTACCGTGGGACACGAATGTTATTTGCGTGTAGGCTCTGTACATACACCAACTCTACATGACAACCCTGAAGAAAACTTCACTGCTGGACGAGTTAATCGATAGCTGTTATATAATACTTTAGACGCAACTACTACATCATGTTCAGCAGTTGCACGTTGGTGAACCGACTTTAAACGTGGAAGAACATCTACCAAATATGACCCTCGCTCAGGCTCCCTAGTACCGGAGTGACCAAAGAAAGCGTTAAAAATCGGGCGGGGCGGGGACACACGGCCGTTGGTTTTAACGTGTAACATCTATGCTCGCGGGACGTCGTTTACTAAGCGTAACTCTGAGACCCTCTCGAAATCGCCTCGATCGGTCAGCACCGGAGATTGGGATACCCATGTGTGGACAATGGCCCCCTCATTCCGACGATCAGATCGTCGCGTCACGGTTTGTTTTAGAATTGAAGAAATAAAGATTTCTACTGGTGGTGTGCGTAGCGTTTTTCGCGGATGCTTGTGAATGAAAAAAGTAACCTCTCGCTGGGTATCCAGAATGCATATTAATGCACAGAAACAAACAAGGCCAAGTCCGCCGTTGCTATGGCTGTCACTCGGGACGTTGTCTTTGAAATATTTGAGTATTTTTCGTATTTACCCGACCGTGCTCCGCGAGATTTTTATCTAAATATGTACAACAATTAAATTGAAGTACAGTCGTTGCAGTACAGGAAATTGTAGGTGCTCAAAATTAAGAGATTTTTAATAAAGGAATTTAATTCTTGAAAATATAATAAATATAAATATAATATAATAAGAGTCGACTACATCCAAAAATTAAATAACTTTTATTACAAGTTACCGGCAACATTCTCATTCTCACTTTTTATTGGACGCCTTTAGTATTACATGAAAAACATGGCAGGAAGGACGAACGATGTGCCAATTGAAATAAACAACCAATTGTTTGCCACCTTAGTGGTATAATAAAAAGCAGATATGTACGTCGGTCTACGTTTTGCGGGATGTAAGCAGTTTTAAATATTAATACAGTTAAATATTATGTTTATTTCAGGGCTCAAAAAATATACTGCATTTTTTTATAACAACAGTGAAACCTAAAATTACTGTAAGTGTAATATTTATTTGTTTCTTTTAACACTAAGGTTAAGAGGTCTTTGTTACTTAACCTATATCATAAAAAATATGATGAAGCGTAGTCGCTGAATTTTTAGGTGGTGACTAATATCATGTTCATTATTTTGTTAAAAATTATGTTTCTAATCTCTTCTTTTTATGACAAAGTCATTATTTATTTATGATCTTTGGCAAATTTGTATCGATTCCGAAAAATAATAAACGTGAAACATGTAGTATTTGTAGCGGTAAGTTTTTTATTTTATTTTCATGTCATTTTACTATGTTACAAATATCAAAGTATAAATCCTAAAGATGAAATGTTATTCTAACTACTAAGTTCTGTAACGCGATACACGCGATTAACCTCACTATAGCGCCGCGGCCGCGGCGACAACGTCATCCTTTAATCATCATATCAGCGGAAAGACGCCCACAGCTGGTCGTGTGCCTTTCGCATCCAGTTGGTACGTACGATCTTTACCAGGTCGTCGGTCCACCTTGTAGGAGGCCTTAGCACGCTGCGTCTTACGGTACGTGGTCGCCACTCGAGCGCCGTAGTTAGCAGTCGTGCGCCGCGTCGCGGTCTGGCACCAACAACGTCGAGCAAGATACCTAAAGATTTAGTATGACGAAAATTTCCCAAAGTCAAAAAATAACCCATTTCCTTTTCTAAGTCTAGTGATGGATTAAGTTTTACTGATTAAGTAGAAGCTTCTTCGGGAGCTGCAAAGCCGTAAACATCAGCGTATCTATTGGCTCAGTTTGCATTTCGGGGAGTAAGTGAAGGAATTTTATAGAAAAGACGTGCCAAAACGGATCGTGTCGATAGTACGATATGAGGGTGGAACGTAAGTATTAAAAGTTACCGCCAGCATACCTATTCCTGCTTACTTTTGATTGGACACTAAATGACGGTATACATTGTTTTTGTTTTATAATTTTAATTATGCAAAATTGTAATTATTTTCATTTCAGAAAAAAATTGTACAGCAACATTTGGATGTTCCTGTAAGTATCTGTCCCTAGGAATGTATGTATGCACGCTTAGATCTTTTAAACTAAACATATTTGAATGCGGTTTTCAACAGTAGATAGAGTGGTGAAAATATCCCTCGTGCCATAGTGAAGGAAAGTCGCGAAGTACTTGTGTCTAAAATCGAGAGTACTTTATCTAAAATCTCCGATTGGGGACGACAAAATTTCGTCCAATTCAACCCCACTAAGACACAAGTATTCGCGTTCACCGCCAAGAAAACTCCATTCGTTGTAGCTCCTCAGTTCCAGGATGCACTGCTTGCCATCTTTAAGAGCATACATATCCTAGGTGTCGATATCTCCAGTGACGTCCAGTTCGCAGTCATTTGGAAGAAAAGGTCAAGCTCGCATCTAAAAAGCTACCCAGCTTTTTAGATGCGAGCTTGATTTTGAGCACACCCATGCTTAACAGATCTAAGCAATTCTTCACGCTGGGGCAACGACTTCTCCTTTACAAGGCTTAAGTCAGACCACATTTGGAGTATTGCTTTCATCTATGGGCGGGAGCATCGGCATATCAGCTTGGTCCTTGTGACTCGATCCAAAAGCTCGCTGTGAGAATTGTCGATGATACCATGGTCATAAGTGGTATTGAACAACTGAGCTAGCGGAGGGATTTCGCCTCCCTTTGTCTGTTCTACCGCTTGTACAACGGTGTTTGTTCTTAAGAACTGTTTGACATGATGCCTACAGCTACTTTCTATCATCGCACCACTTGCCACCGAAAAGGAGTTCATCCTTGGAGCCAACTTGGTCACGAACTGTGCGGTTCCAAAGGAAGTTTATCCCACGCACACTAAAGTTGTGGAATGAACAACATGGAGAGGTTTTCCCTGGAGAGTACAACATGAAATTTTTCAAGAAAGGGGTTAAAAGGTTTTTAAGGGGTCGACAACGCGCAAGTGATACCCCTGGTATTGCAAACGTCCATAGGCTGCGGTGACTGCTTACCATCAGGCAGGCCGTAAGCTGGTTTGCCACCTTAGTGGTAAAAAAAAAAGGTGTAGGTTAGGTGCAGGGTACATGCAAGGTAGGTGCAGGTTAAATGCAGGATAGATGCAGAGTAGGTGCAGGGTAGGTGCAGGGTAGGTATATTTTAATATTATAGAAGATAAGGATAGACCCTGTTTAATTACCGTCACTTATTAATGTACGCAGAGAGGAAAACATAGGAGAATAAAAGTTCGAATAATTAGAACTAAGGATATTAGGGATCCCGATAATTAGGATGGAAATAAATAAGCACTACGAACAACCAGTTACAAAATTAGGACATGAAATATTAGGAAAATTAATATTGAGGACAAGAAAAATAGGATCACAAACCCCTGTTTGATCCCTTCTGTATTAAGTATACTAAACATTAATTACTTTTTTATAAATCCAGCAAAGTCCTGGACTATTATGGAAATCAAATCTTCCTGTAAGTAAAATATATATTTGTTTAAATATTACAAGTGTTTCAATTGTCTACAAATGTTCTGGCTGGTCCAGTTGCCATATTCGTACAACGCAAATTAGTTTAAGATTAGTAGTGACCATTAACTCTGTAGTAATGCGCTGATTACATTTGACTAAATTCAATAAATAGTTACTAAATTTAGTCAAATGTAAGCAGCGCATAATTCGGTCTATTAAACTGACAAATTGCTAGATCTCAAACGGAGTGTACAGTAGTTGAAACAATTACAAGACACCATCTCCTAGGAAGTGTCGCCTTAATTGTTTAGTTTGTGTCTTATGTGTGAGTGTACACAGATTAGAATGCATTGAAATATAGTAGTTAGGTACTGCTTGAGATACGGAGGTAGGCACCGACCGACGAGTGTCCGTTGAGTGTCGTAGTCAGCAACCTTATCACAACCACGGGCTATTGCGGGCAAATATTTGTCAGCACAAGAAATGAGAATCTGTAATAATTCTGTATTGATTTCTGGAGTTTTGTTCTAGGATTGGGCTGGACTTGGAAGTAACACAACAGCGGTAAAAAGCGTTTTTTTTAATTATCAGTTTCTTAAAGGCAATATTAATATACACTTCTTAAGATGTATATTTATTTCACTACTGAGGCATTACCATACTATCAGCATTTTCCTTGATTTCGTCCGTCTCTAATTCGATTATGTTGCCATAATCCCGCGATAACTACAGTGTTTTCGATATTAAACCAGCATCTCCTAACAATTATAATAATAAATAATAAAATATAAAAATAGATTTGTGAAAGTATGTTCGCTCATATCTTAAGAATAGTTGCACCTATTTCGCTAATTCGTTTTTGTTGTGTTCGTAATTGTCAGGACAAGGTTAGTATAAAAGAAACAATATCAGCCGGTTTCACGCTTGTATGGAAATCCATTTTGGCCATATTGTGTCACTAATAAAATTGAGCATTGTTGGTCTTAACACCACGTCAATACGTATCTTTTGTTAGCGTGTCGGGTTCTCGTGCAATGATCGTGAACCAAAATCTATGCACATCCAAACTTGTCAACATTTATAAGACTTTGATCATAGGCGAAGAAGGACTTCAAAATGAATATTGATATTAATTTATTTCTCAAAGTTATTTTAATTTACCAGCTTTATTTGACCATTTTGCACGATTTTAAATATAATATGATTATTCCGCGATAATAGAAATCAAACTCCACTACTAAGGGCGTTCATGTACCTCTAGTAAGAATGAGATAAAAACTCTTTCAAACAAAAAAAAGTAAATACTGGTTGGTAAAGCTATAATATTGATTAGGCACACAGAATGAAAAATTTTTTAAGAAAGGAATTTTAATTCTAGAATAAAGATACCAAGTGTATTATGCTAAAAGGCGACTATATCGATAAATATAATCACATTCATCAAAAGTTACCGGCAACATAATCATTCTCACTTTTTATTGGACGCGTCTAGTATTACACGAAAAAGTAGCAGGTAGAACGATGTGCCAATTGAACTAAAAAATCATTAAAAAGCGAATATGCACTTCGGTTTTGCGGGTTGTAAGCAGTTTAATTAAAACAGTTACATATTTTGTTCTTTTCAGGACTCGAAAAAAAATCAGTCATTTATGAGAACATTGAAACCTAATATTCCTGTTAGTAGAAAAGTTATTTTTTGTTACTAATCTTTATATGCTGTCACCTCTGGGATGGATCAGCCAAATATCAACTGGCGGTTTTGGATTCGGTGGAAAAACGTGCAAAGAAGATAATTTGTAACTGGAGTTGATTGAAGCTAGGCTGCAGAGCCTCGAGCATCGGCGTAGGGTTGCGCGTCTGTCAGTCTTCTACAGGTTACATTTCAAAGAGTGTGCGAAGTAGCTGCACGACCTCATTCCGCCGGCTCCTTTCCATCATAGGGAGACGCGATCCGGGCGAGCGCATCATCCTTATGTCGTGGATCTTTCACCTATTCGCACGAGCCGCTTTGACTTGACCTATATTATGCGTATGGCTAAGGAATAGAACGCGTTGCCTGCGAGTGTGTTCCCTGATATAATCCGGATGCCTTCAAGGCTAGAAGAGCGAATAGGCTGTTTTAAGACGGGCATGTTCCATCTTCGGCTACATCGTCACTTACCAACAGGTGAGATGGTGGTCAAATGCCTGTCTTGTCTAATATAAAAAAAATATATATATAAAAAAAATTGTTACAATTGTTTTTTTTCAGCCCTTTAACAGTCAACCGAAATATCTAAGACCAAATTTGAAGCAAAACCAGCATGTAAGTTAAACATACATTTGTTATTTACAAATGTTAAATCGTATGCTAAACTGTTTGCTAAGTTGTTTTTCATTTCAGGTTCCACAACCTGTAGACCAAAATCTGAGACAAAGAATTCATGTAAGTTACATATATTTTATCATAAATGCTATAATATTTGTAAAAGCAGTTTACATCATTCATAATACAATTAATTTAGTCTTTCATTTTAGGATCCAAATTAAGGTCCGGACGCCAAATAAGACCTGGTTAATAAGGCCCACCAGTAAAATTTTATTTATCCTGCCTATTCATGTCGTTACATGCATTTAATTGTAATACCACCAATTGTTCATCGCGGATTGACATTTCAGCAGTGGTAATCTGTTATTCGACGGCATAACACGTGGTGCCCCTAGAATGTAAAATAAGTGTGATGGTTTAGTTTTATTAAAAGTGTAAACAGTAAAAACAATGTTATTTCTAAAATCCATTTTGAGACATTAGCTTTAAGGTGAGTTTCACAGATCCTTTCATTACCTATATGTATTTTTAGCAAGTTTTAATAAAAGATGACATCAATGTGCTTGGTGACAACCATCGGCATATTTGTTGAACGCCTCGTGTGTGAAATGAAACGTTTAGTTCAAGAAATATCTATGCACTGCCTATAATTTTTAAAGATTTTCTTCAGACTCCCTGCACCAAACGTAGAATTAAGAAAGAATGAATAGTGTTTACACATTCAGTATCTAATAATATATAGAAGTAGCAAAGAAATATATAATTGAAAATTAAAGATTTTCTGATCGTAAAATTCCAGATTTCTTAAAAAATCGCCTTGGCGTTAATGTCCCAGTTGTGCTTTTGCGTACGAGGGCCGGGAATCCCCCTTAGCCATGATCAAGGTCTTGGCAGATCAGATAGTTACAGTGGAGCTACTGCCTCAAAATTTGGTTTATTTACATTTCTGTGACTGACACTTTAATCATAAATAATAAAATAACAACACTAATAAATTAGATCTAATTATTAAACTACGTAAACCGAGCGTCCCACGTATCATTAACTCTTATCTGTGTTATGTACGTTAGTTGAATGCTAATCGACGCTCTTACGGTCAGGTTAAACATCCATCCTCCAAATGTGTAACCATGATCCAATCTGGTATTGTTCCCCTGGTAGCAGGATCACGGAGGTTAGATAGCAGTCGCTTCACTGCAATTACCTGTTCTGCCAAATCCTGGATCGTGATCAAGGCGGACCCTGCGCCCTCTTGCTAGAAAGTACAACCGGGACATTAACGTCATAATTATTATTTATTTTTATTACACTGCGTAAAAACTCTTTGGTTTCATTTTGCCTGACTTAGTGCTTTTTCTTGTCTCTGACTTTTTTGTCAGACAATAACGTTACAACTCCTTCACAAATTGTGATTACTTTTACAAACTTTGGCCGTCGACTTTTAGTGATAATGTGTTTACCGATATATTATTGATGCACCTATCGAGCTAAACTAGCGATGAGTAGCACAGTGGGAGAAGATCAGGAGATTACCGAATCGGAGCACTCCTCGAATGCACCAGTCAATTAATGCTCTCAATACAGAGTATTTTATAGTATTATTCTGACTGGGAGTACCAGTAGGTACGAACTTCGAATATAAGGCAAGTAAACCATTGTGATTTTTTACGTACCTATGTAATATTAGTTGGAATAAATCAATGAACTTTATTTCACAACTATATTATCGAAGTAAACAAAGAACTGTCATGGTGTGTACGTAAGACGGAGTGATCGCTAGGAGAGTCACACATTGTGCACTGACTTATTTTGTATAAAAATAAACTTCAAATCGATGTGAGTATATTCATAGATCTAATACTAAATGTGGTTAAAGTAACCTTATTTACTGATTTATTATATCAAGGAAAAAACAAGATCAGAAATCTAATTTAACATTGGAATAATTTAACAATAGTTATACAACTTTCTTTTAATTTAAGCCAGTGCGACAGATGTGTATTCAAAAGGCAGACTCCAAAATGATCCTACATTCCTATCTGCGAGCAAGTATATTTGCAAGGAAGCATAATGTGAGCGTGCACACATGCCATCAGGAACATTATATGTAAACACGTAAGCAAGCGGACTTAAGAACAAGTACGTGAATCCTACCCAAACTCCTAAGCCTACTTTCTAAAAAAGTACTAGTACGCACATTCTATAATACACTCATTATTTGACAGAAAACTTGTAACGCCATAGATATTTTATTAAACCTAATAAGGCCCATAGTCTGAAAAGAAAACTCGTTTAAAAAAAACTAAAATGAAATGTTTAATAATCTGTTTTGTAATTATTTAGATTTTTATTGTTTTTAACGGGCCTTATTAGGACGCCGGGTGCCTAATAAGGCCCATTGCCGATGATTTTTAATTCAAGAAGGGTTAAAATAAAAAATTATTTTATTTACGATGATTATTTTCTTGTTTGTTTTCACAAATACATAAAGATATGAAGATAGCAATTTTAACTAGTGTTTTAATACTAAATCGCTTTTGCATAGAGGTGATCCAAAACGTGGGTCTTATTAGGCGCCCGGACCTTGTTTTCATTAGATACTTAATATTTATGTGTACGATAAATACTTAAATAAGTAGGGGTCAATTGGTTATTATTTTTGCCAAATTTGCCAATTTTCTTCCTTGCTTATACAGTATTTACAATTAGGTGTATACGAAGCCGCCAAATCCCGCAAAATACTCATAACCAATTCTTTGTCTTTTTTTTAACACTCATAACTCTAGAAGGTAAGTTTCTTTATGTTTTTATGTTTTAGAATGCAAACATCGATATCGTTAGTTCGAGGCGGGATCTTTCAAGGCCTAGGTAGTATACAAAAAGTATCAACATTTTACAGTACCGGCCAACAAAACTATGGCCACAATAAATTCAAATGGATGTACCACTTAGCCGTTTGTCACACGTATACTAGATCTGCAAACAATAATTTAAACCCACAGTTCTTAAAAACAATTTCCGTAGATGATGAGTGATGAAGTCGTAATTTTTTTGTAAGGAAAAACCGTTTTTTTTCTGACATATCGAGTGGGGTTTCAAATAAAAGGAATTTCTTAGCTTATTCCAAAAAGTACTATATCACCACCAGACCCCACTGTACGTAGTCACTGTACCTACTTGTTAACTTATACTTGACTAATGTAAATCGAAAGCAACAGTGACTATTGGATGCATAACTACCTGACGGGCTTTGAGGAAGCCAATATAGCCAGCAGTGGTTTTTAAAGGGACTATAATTTTGACCTGGCATGCAAATATAATTAATTACATTAATAACATTTAATAAATTATTTTTATTTTAGCAAATGGTAAAACCTTTATTTATAATTTGTATAATGCAGGTAATGTAGATAAAATTAAGATAGAGGTAGTTGCACAGGAACTAAACAAAGGAGTCCCTCCCGCCAACGAAATTAAAAATATAATTAAAAATTAAAAAGACCTTTCGAGGATCTTTATGACATTAATAAATGCTGTTGTGAAAACTTTAGCGCTCTAAAATGTGCATATTTAATATGTTTTCCAAATATCCATTCACATATTTCATAGAGATAGCATTGTTTAAGGCAGGGAACACATGTTATTACAATAACCGTTCAGAAAATATCTTTTTTATTCTCAGTATCGGATCGGAATCGGAGGAACTGCACCAACTGAAAAAAACATGGCGGGCAATGTAGGTATAAATCAATCTTAAATGAGCCGTTTTCAAGGCTCATTTCTTTCAAAAACGAATAGATGGCGCGCTGTACGGCTGACGACATTGTAATAATCACTTGGCTTTATGGTATTTCAATTTAAAAAATTTATTTCAATGCAATTAATTTTAGATCTATTAATTTAACGGCTTTTGAATGTCACTGCTCCTCGGGACTCAACTTTATAAATTTTATTAATTGATTTCTGGTTGATCGGAAGATGAAACTGTGTAACTTTATGTCCGTCTTTGAATCTCATCGTCCATGAAGATTAAGTAAATAAACTTTAGGTTAGCACGGTAGCACTTTAGCAAATATTAAATAATAACTAGTATTTTAACGCGGTTTATTTTTGTTCTGAGGTAATGAATGATGACAGTCATACATATGATTTGATTGTCAAAAGATTATAATTATGTTCAAGTCCTTAGAGCGCGCCATCTATGTAAAATTTTGAGAAGCTGTTCTTGAAAACGGCTCATTCTTCTCTTTTTATTAGTATCGATATTGTGAAAAAAATTGGTAGGGCGACCCGATTCACCCACCGCCTCCATCATCTGGCACTGCCGAGAGATGTATATCTCTAAGCAAATATTACCACATATCATAATATGCAAATATTACCACGTATCATAATATGCAAATATTGCCACGTATCATCACGGAGAGAATTCTAAAGAGTTGTTTGGGCTAAACCCGTTGCCGACTTTCACCACGATACCGTCACAAAAAGTTCCACCGTGGAAGAGTGGCGACCAATTATCTATTTCAATTCATTGTCTTTTCAAGAACCATCTATGCTAACCGATGTTGCTGCGATTGGAATTTTCAGACGTGGTACGACTCCCGGGTACCGTGGGTGTTTATGAGTTGCGTGAGAATTTACAACTAAGTAGTCTTGCCGATTTGCGTAGATACCTCTAACATGAAGTAGGTACTACGAATTACTTAAGTTGTCTACTAAGCAAGAAAATCAGTACCAATGTGTGAGCTGGTTATCTCTCTTTTGCAGTGTACAGGTTTCGCAAAGTGCACAAACCGGGTAAGTTTTGTTAGAATTTATGACT
The DNA here is from genome assembly GCA_907269095.1 of Blastobasis adustella. Lineage (NCBI taxonomy): Eukaryota > Metazoa > Arthropoda > Insecta > Lepidoptera > Blastobasidae > Blastobasis > Blastobasis adustella. The sequence goes on from OU026138.1 coordinate 4,734,755, forward strand.
TTGCCAACATAACCTAACTAAATATGACGTCAGTCACAATCTGATTTGCACAACTTCCACTATAGAATGTTTTTGACCGCTGCACATTCAAGGTCTAGTGAAATGAGGTCTAGTGGCCTTAGAAACAACTGCACGCATGAAGATAGCTCCATCGTGTTTGGACTCTTTGGAACTTTTTTGAGTAGGATAGGTAGTACCGCGCGGTAAAAGCTTGTTATATATATAACTACTTTAACTTACACACATCTCAAAACAATTATTTCCCGCCAATTTAAGTAACACAGAATCGTTTTTTTATTATCATAGAACTTCGTACGTATGGTTTTACATAGTTTTAATCATTTAGTTTTGATTTATTTAGTGGTTGGAGTGTTTGGTGGCGTTGTGGTTAAGGTATCCGACTCGCAAGCGAGAGGTGCCGGGCTTAATTCCCACTGCGGCCATGTACCAATGACTTTTATGAGCTATGTACATTAGTTAAATGCTTACCGATGCTCTTACAGTGAGGGAAAACATCATGGTGGAACCTGCACACTCACTCGACTGAATGCGTAACCATTATTCAATCAAGTCAGGTTTCCCTGACATGACAGTTACTGTTATTATCTGATCTACCAAATCCTGGATCTTTATCAAGGCAGACCCCGGACCCTTGTGCGCGAGAGCACGACCGAGATGTCAGTTAAGATAGAAAACTAAACATTTATTTTTATTTATTTATTGGTTGAGCCTAATGAAACAGAATCGATAGCCGATGGAGCGAAAAGGTATTGGGAGCTAAGGGAGCCGGTGAGTGCAGGGGGCTCAGAGCTGATCGGTGTAGAAGGCTTGTGAGGAAGCCTATATTCTATATCCTATATGCAATAGTGGGCATCCTGTGGTGAAATAGATGATGGATGATAAGTATTTTAGGACCGACCAACTAGTCTATATAAATGAGTCTTAAGCATAATTTGTAATTACTGTTAATTGACATACCATGTTAATTCACAGCTATACACCTACCTAGGTTAGAATAACCATTGACATGGTTATTTTTACCTAGACCTAAATATGCAATTGACATGATTTTTTTATTTTTATTTTTGTTATTAATAATTAAATTACTTATTTATTTTCATTATCATTTTATTATTTATATAATAACGAAATCTCTGTTAATTGCGTATATGAACGATGTAATAAATGAATCTAATCTAATCTAGTGATTGTGCTTAAGGCTTGAAGTGCATTGAGGTTTTATTGGCGCCAGGCCAAAAGCCGGATGTTGTTTTATTATTATTTTAATATGTACAATATTCCTTGTTTAGGGTGATGTAAGTATAAGTGTGGGTTATTTATGGAGCCCAAAAGTATATATTTACCGTAATTTTTGTCGCCTCTCATTTTTGAATTACCTACATTCGCGTTCGTTAGTTCAAAATTCAATTTGTTGTGGATTCCAAAACAGTATTACACTGAGGGCCACGAGACTTTGCTGTCAGATGATGGCGCGCCTGTCGATTTTGGTTTTTTAATCATTGGTTGGTTGGAGCCGTACGCTCTAGATTGTCAGTCAAATTTAGTTCCACTTTCAGCCGGGCGCAAAGTCTCGTGGCCCTCACTCTAGCTTGTCCTTGTCAAACAAAAGATAGACTACATAGGAGTTGCAGCGCTGGGGCAAAGCCCGTTAAAAATAAGGCCGATAAAAATAACAAAGAAACGCACATGAAAAGTGTTTTACATTTAAATATTATTAGAAAACTTGCAAATGTATTTAAGTAATCAAAATTGTAAGTACATAAAGAAAGAACGCTAATTTTACGAAGAATTATAGCGGTACAGACTTGTATGGCGCGGTCTGATGCCACCCGTACCTATACCTAATCATGGACAAGCATTTCAAAACTTTCGACCTAGACACTTAAGGCCCAATTACACCACACGATATTCAGTCTATCTTAGTAAGTCTACGTGTAGTGTAATAAGAGTTAGTCATGTGAGTCAGTCTAATTAGTCTGTAGAAGTGGCTTCAGCCGCGCTAGACTATATGGGTACATCCGATCACTGTCTGGTGAAATCTGTATCCGTTTATTCCCCACCCGAGCAAACCCCATGCAACCCCCGACGGGTGTGGCGATACAAGTCAGCAGATTGGGATGAGATGCGCCACTTCTTTTCGTCCTATCCTTGGCGGGAGGTATGCTTCTCTTCGGGCGATCCGTCGAATTGTGCTGAAGCCGTTACCGCGGTTATACTGCAGGGTATGGAGTACTTTATTCCGTATTCTGACGTAGCGATGAACGGCAGGTCTCGCCCATGGTTTGGTGCTGAGTGCAGACGTGCTGAAGTGCTGAAGCATTCGGCATACTCTGCCTGGGCTGAGGCTCGAGCGCATATGTCTCCGGATACTCGCAAACTGAAGAGGGCCTTTAACTTCACCGCCAAGTGTTACAAAAGGACGCATCGCAGGGCTAGATTCGACCACATAAGCCGGATTGGCGCCAAACTGGCCTCTTACCCTCCTGGGAGTAAGGCGTTTTGGTCTTTGGCAAAAGCGGTCGAATCTAATTTTAGTCAATCTTTGTTGCCACCGTTGCTGAGGCCAGACGGAACATTGGCCCATGCTGCTGAAGAGAAAGCGAATTTGCTTGCTTCTCTTTTCGCGGCGAATTCACGTTTGGATTCTGCAGGAAAAACACCACCTATCTCATCCCGTGCTGACTGCGCTATGGCAGAGGTGCGGATACATCAGAGAGAGATCTTAAAAAGTCTGGACGTGAACAAGGCTAGTGGACCTGATGGTATACCGGCAATAGTCCTGCGTAGTTGTGCCCCTGAGTTGTCTCCTGTTCTCACACGCCTGTATCGCCTCTCACTTGAGACTGGTATTGTACCTAAGTCGTGGAAGCTTGCCTATGTGCAGCCCGTGCCCAAAAAAGGCAGCCGCGCTGACCCTGCCAACTACCGCCCTATTTCGGTCACTTCCATACTCTGTAAGATTATGGAACGTGCACTAAACAACAAACTCCTTACGCATCTTGAAGGTAACGATCTCCTCAGCGATCACCAGTACGGGTTCCGCCGTGGTCGATCTACTGGGGACCTTCTGGTGTATGCCACACAATTGTGGAGTGAGGCCATTGAGAGACATGGCGAGGCCCTTGCTGTGTCTCTTGATATCTCCAAGGCCTTTGACAGGGTTTGACATGCGGGCCTTCTAAGCAAGCTTCCATCATTTGGTATTCCTGTTGGCTTTTGCACATTTTTCGGATTTTCTGAGTGGACGTTCAATCCGTGTAGTTATCGATGGCTACTCGTCTAATCTTGAGGCTATCGACGCGGGAGTTCCTCAGGGATCGGTACTGTCCGCGACTTTATTCCTGCTGCATATTAACGATCTGCTAACGATACCAGGTACCTTTGGGTACGCAGACGACAGCACAGTAACGGATAGATATCTGTCAGATGCAAAAGCTAATAGGGACGATATTCAGTATTCTCGAGAGGTTATGGTTGATCGATTGAACAACGCTCTCAAGGCAGTCTCTGATTGGGGTGAAGCCAATCTGGTGACGTTCAACGCAACCAAAACTCAGGCGTGTTTGTTTTCCGCCAAAAGGAGTCCATTCCATCTTACTCCAACTTTTCGGGATGTTCCTGTGGAAATTACCGACAACCTACAGCTTCTAGGTGTTGAGCTTTCTACCAATCTCAACTTCGGTCAGTACATCGAATCCAAGGCAAAGATTGCAGCAAAAAAACTTGGTGTCCTCTCGAAGGTTAAGCGGTACTTCACTTCAAAGCAGTTGATTCAGTTATATCAAGCACAAGTCCGATCCTGCATGGAGTACTGCTGCCACCTCTGGGATGGATCAGCCAAATATCAATTGGCGGCTTTGGATTCGGTGGAAAAACGTGCAAAGAAGATGATTGGTGACCCACAGTTGATTGAAGCTAGGCTGCAGAGCCTTGTGCATCGGCGTAGGGTTGCGCGTCTGTCGGTCTTCTACAGGTTACATTTCGGTGAGTGTGCGAAGCATCTGCACGACCTCATTCCGCCGTCCCCTTTTCGCCATCGGGAGACACGATCCGGGCGAGCGCTTCATCCTTATGTCGTGGATCTTCCAACTATCCGCACAAGCCGCTTTGGCTTGACTATTATAATGCGTACGGCTAAGGAGTGGAACGCGTTGCCTGCGAGTGTGTTCTCTGATCAATATAATCTGGATGCCTTCAAGGCTAGAGTGAATAGGCTGTTCCAAGACGGGCATGCTCCATCTTCGGCCGTATCGTCACTTACCAACAGGTGAGATGGCGGTCAAATGCCTGTCTTGTTTATTATTAAAAAAAAAAAAAAAAAAAAACTGAATATCGCGTGGTGAAACTGCCCTTTTACAGTGGAAAACAATCGGTGCATGGTACGAATTTAGACAACTGAATTTAATCAGATAATATATAACAAGCGCATAAAGTAGTTCGAGAGAAAGTTTATTATCACTGAAAAAACGCAAACAAAATCTCGCTGTGCAGATACTAGTTAATCAATTGAAATATTGTTTCAGGATTCTACCAATCCAACTGACGACGGCAAGGTACGTTGGCCTCGGTTTTAATGGATTAATGATTTCTGATTGACTTGTATGCATAATACAATCTCCTATCTACATAACTAAAAACGAATGTTCCGAACGTATGTTCGCGCATAACATCAGGGGGTCGCATCTACAGCGTCGCTGTTGTTGATTATTCAAAATGGCGTCACTTTTCGTTCACGTCACCTTCCAGTTTTGGATCAGATAAGCTTGTATCACAAAATGAATCATAATATGAAACTCTAATGTTGCCTTTTTAGAGCCCCGAAACTGCTTCACTTATTTGACCATTTTATTTTCAGGAAAAGAAGGTATTTATGGAAACAAAAAAGAGTAGGTCCCCTAACTAGAGCTGTAGGATAGGGTAGGTTAGGGTAGGGTAGAGTAGGATAGGATAGGGTAGGGTAGAGTAGAGCAGGATATTGTAAAGTAGAGTAGGGGAACAGTAGTGTAGGGTAGGGGTAGAGTCGGGTAGGTGTACGAGTACACGAACACAAGGTTGGCAAGCATCCGCAAATAGATGGCGCTGACCATTCTACATCGCGCTAGAGAAGTGTGCCAATTTCCACGGCATATGTGCTACTTCCGACGATCAACTGTCGGATCCCTGGTCCCCTGGTCACAACATCCGGCCAGATGGGTAATTAACCTTTTCCACCTTCTCCGTCTACGCTTGCCAACATTGGCGGTTACCTTATCCTTTCACCGCCAAATAGGATACCACACGAACAAATTCGCGCTGGGCCATCCAGTGTAAAAAAAAACATGCTGTCCGATCCGAAAGGGTATTTGCAAAAATAAGTTTATACAAATCAAAGAAAACCAGCAGTCTAATAATCAGTACTGTAGGACCTCAAATCTCAGCGTACACTGTGACTGTCTTCCATGCAAGCCTATTTATTATTATGGTATGGTTTTTATATATATATATATTATTGTGGTATTTAGCTTATTATGTATCCCGTATTTAGGATTAATTGTTTTGTGTCAATATTAACCATCGACGGCATTCCCATCTCGACGTCGCTACATTTGGTAATTAGATCAATTCTGAATCATGATCAAGGCGGACCTCGGGCCCTCGTGCCAAGATTCAACGAACGATTGACTGAACGTGATTGAATGTGAACTAAAACAATTTATAATTTTTTTCGATAAGAAGAGCTGCCAGAGCTCTTTTAAAAAAGTTAAAACGGAATAAAATTAATTCTCAATTTTTTAAAGATACCTTCGCTAGGTTCCATAAACATTGGCTAGGTTTCGTACCCTAAATGCTTTTGGACTTAACCTTAACCCTAAATGCTTTTGGATAAAAACTAAACCAACACCAAACTTTATGCCACAAAAAAATTGCACCTAAAGGATACTTCCTCTTCTAATGGAGTCGAGATATGTTTCATGAACATTTTGTCTCAGTATTTGAAAAGCCATCACAACCTGATCATAATATAAAATTTTACTTAGTTTTTTTTTCTGTGCAATACAACATATTATCTACAACGTTTTACCTGAATCGCTAAGCTTTCGGAAATTGAATTGGATAAGTTTAATTTTTGACAGAAAAATAATGGTGATTGCCGGCCCTTGTAGTTAAATTTTTTTATAGGTAGTTAAGTAGTTAATATTCAGGTGGTTTTCTAGACGTAGATTCACAAAAAGATTACGCATGTATTCTTTGTTTACAATGCGCTCTCCCCTGCCAAAGACCAATAAGTATCAATAATCAGAATAATAATCCCTTGCAAATTCCTTTGGAAGAGTACGTAATATACTTTGTGGCTGACGAAAACACATTGTGAACAAAGAATAAGTACTTACGGAATTTTCATTTTATTTCTATGGTGGAAAAATATTTTGTATATATTACAGTGCTTGTTGTGTAAAATGGTGGTAAGTATTTTTTCCTATCTATTGTGATAAGACCCTGTTGTACTGTAACCCGACCAGAAATGCAGATGACTTGTCAAAGAGGATGCTAGTTCTGCATTTCATCATCAGGAACTGGACCAATCAAAAAGAGATTAATGGAGTGCGCGAGTAGGAACATTTTTATACTACTGATTGTAATGGAACGCCAAACAAGCGCACAGCACGCCTAGTGGTCGTTGTATGAGCCAAATGTTGTCAAAACGCTGCAAATTGAAGCCATTTGGCACACGCGTCTAGTTGTCTAAACAATCCATAGGCTGCGGTGACTGCTTACCATCAGGCGGGCCGTAAGCTTGTTTGCCACCTTAGAGGAATAAAAAATAATTTCGATCTGCATTAATTAAAAATAAAAATCCCTTAGAAGTGGCGTTATGATATCATATTTTTTGTACTTATGGAAAAATAATCTCGGAAACCTATGAACTGGTATTTTATGAAAAAACTTTCTGAGCCGATTCCAAAAATACACCACATATCGGTACATATATGGCACCAGTTTTAAATGAAAATAAAAATCAATTTTAAAACATACTAAGTTTAGGCTCCTCCAGATACGATATAGCTAAATATTTTTTGCAAGATACAGCTCAAATGATATCTATGTAAACATTTTTGGAAATATTTACATTAAATTTTTTTTCGATGTGAGAGAATTCCTTAAATTCTTTTTTTTCTAAAAGTCACCGAGTGGGGCATCACATAAAACACAATCAAAGCACGTCGTTCCATAAAATATTATGCCTTTAAAACTATTTCATATTATTAAAACAGTCGCAGTTAAAGAGTTAAGGGGTATCTCTCTGAACCCCACATTCCCCCCTTTCATGTTGACACCAAATGTCACATCGTCGATTTTATAGGTATCTGGAAAATCCCAAATTTGGAATGTTTTGAAATTGTTTTATTTTTATTTAAAATAGGGCAATTAACTGTAGGTAATGACGTTATTTATTTTTAGAATCTGTTTTGAAAGCGTTTATTTGAGCTGCCGTTGACCTAATTCCGGCAAACAATAGGTTAATATATAGTACTGGGTGAGTTACGGAGGTAGCCACCGATATTTTCGAACCGTACTCTTTCGGTGTTGCCAATGTGAAATAAAAAGTATCGTATTTTTCATGCCGAAACTCTGTATTGAAAACCGTTCGAATCGAAGCGAGCGATTCAACACTCATCTGTCAGTAGCTACCTCCATAGTGAATCAGTCTCTGGGTATTAAATGGAGGGTCGGCCAGGGATTATCAAACGGGTTTGTAATAATTCTTGAGTTTTATTTTAGGATTGGGCCTCTCGTAATGCAACGGTAAGAGTGACTTTTATATTATCAGTTTATTTAAGGTTTCGCAGCTTAATAATAATATACCGTGTATGATAGATATTTGTTCCGCTACTGAGACATAGGCCTCTCTTCTCCCACATCCATACTTTTATAGTCCATACTTTAAAGAGTATAGATTACATACTAATATCACAAGGATGAAATGTTTGTATAATTGTGAGTTTGTAAGTTTGTTTGTTGGGAATATTCTCCGAAAGTACTGAACCGATTTTGAATATTCTTTACTAATAGGAAGCTACGTTATTTCCTAGTTATATTGGCCACTTTATGTCTTGTTTTCGTGGGAACTACGATGTTTATCGGTATTAAAAGAACCCTATATCTTTTCCCATCCATCTCCATGTAAAATATCATCCAAAATTATAGTTTCGGCCATAAAGTTCATTAAATAATTATGTAGGTACAAGAAAGTAAGGTTTTAGAAAGTAAATTACTTACCACCAATAGACAAATACTTACCTATATTAAATATGTTCACGCATAACTTTAGAATAGTTACACCTATTTGTTTAATTTTTTTTTTGTGTTTGTAATTGTCAGAACCAGGTTAGTACAAGAATATCTTATTAAAGAAACAAGAAAAACTATCTTACGGGTAGGGTAGGGAAAAGTTCAATAGAACATGAACAAAGTCATGACGGGCAGCTAGGATATACCTGTCTACTGAATAAAAAAAGTTGTACAAAAACTTAAAACTCTCGCTGCTATTAAAAACTGATAAGTAATAAAAAAAGCAGATCGTTGTAAGTACAGGTACTAAGAATGATATCTATTTACTGACAACAATCTAATTATTTATTACTTTTATTTCTAATAGCAGTCGGGGTCCAATCAAAGGCGTAGCCAGGAGTCTGGGTAGAGAGGGGCAAGCGCAAAAAAAACTTAGCGAATTTTGTCTCAAGAGAGCTGGGGCGACTATAATAAAATTCGACCTGCTCCGATCAGCGCTGGTAGGCCCCATTTCCTGTAAAATTTGCAAAGGAACACAATACAGTATTGGCACTAAAATTAGATATTGTCATTTTAATTTGTTGACGCATTTTAAGAAACACATTTTCTAGCAGAATAATATCTTCGTCTGATGGAGCTCGACATTTTGCGAGCTACTCAGACCGGCAGCCAGCCAGCCTCTGCTTCTACCCGCTTCCTTTATGAAGACGTTATCTGAGTCGCCCAGTAGGTACCGATAAGCGCTAGTAGATCGGCGCTGGTAGCCAGATTTCTACGCGTATACGCCCAATGCATTATCATAGAAACCAGCACAATAATTTCTGGAATATTGTTTCAGACTGGGGCTATTGGGGCTGTGGGTCTCTCATTTTTACGACAAGAAGGGGCTGACTTTATTACAAATGCGATATTGGTGAGTGTAAAATTAAATTGCTACCTGGAACGTTGACAGAACGGGTGCGTGAGCTTTTTTTTACATTTTATTATGTAAATTTTGTTTGGGTATTCCGGTATTAGTCAAATAGATATCAATATCTGGGGAAAATACAGGCAATAATATATGAAGTTTGAATGAAAGTCACTTTGACAACCTTTTGTAATAATTTTTTAAATATTGTTCCAGAATTTGTCACGAATTTACCTAGACATGGATGAAAACACGATAGAAGAACCAGCACTTATGGAAAACGAAACAATAGAGGTAAGTAGTTACTTTTCCACTTTAAGCAAGCCTTTCGCTCTTGCGATTAGACACCGAAAGAAAAATTTAGGCAATGCATTGGCCCCTGGTGTTGCTAACACCTATAGACAAAACATATTGTTACCTTATGGTAACAAGAAACCTGAGCAAGATTGCAAACCTTCCGTATAAATACAATATCAATAAAAAAATTATTGCAGTAAAATATTGATTTGTATTTGAACTGATTATCAATAGTAGTATACTCTGCGTTAAACTCGGTAAATTATACATATTAGTCTACCTAGTTGATGTACACTTATAAGTATATTTTGTATAAGTATATTTTGTACTGATTACTAACCCTCTTCCCTTCCCTCTTGGCCGTGTGGTGTCCGGCGGAGTAGAATAGCACAAACCCCTTATACTCGTGGATGTCGTACAAAGCGACTAATGTTTTTGAGGCAAAATATCTAAGAGTCTCCGCAGGCTGGAAAACGGGCTGCAGCGTTTTCCATTGATATATTTATAACACTGAGATCTCCAACCCGCCTGCCAAGCGTGAAGATTATGGCAATAACCTCCCCTTTCATTGGAGAGGCCTTAAATCCTGCAATGGACTGTTATGGACTGTGATGATGACTAACCCTCTTCCCTTCCAGGACAAACACGCGTCTTTGAGGCAACGAAGTACTAAATTGACAAGACTGATGTCGAGGATATCTAACTTGGAAAAGATACGACAGAAGTTACAGAAAATAAGGGATGATGCCGTAAAGGAAAAGATTGATAAACTGTTAGAAAACGCGCATACCGTCAATAAAACCTCCTTGAGGAGTCTGAAGGAAGAGGAATGGAAGCCATATGCGAAAAACAATCAAGTGATGATGACTAACCCTCTTCCCTTCCAGGACAAACACGCGTCTTTGAGGCAACGAAGTACTAAATTGACAAGACTGATGTCGAGGATATCTAACTTGGAAAAGATACGACAGAAGTTACAGAAAATAAGGGATGATGCCGTAAAGGAAAAGATTGATAAACTGTTAGAAAACGCGCATACCGTAAATAAAACCTCCTTGAAGAGTCTGAAAGAAGAGGAATGGAAGCCATATGCGAAAAACAATCTACTTAATAAACTATTACAAAAGGCGCGTACCGTCAATCATCACGCCTTAAGGAGCTCGATTCACTTGAGCCGGTCAAATCCAAAGACGAAATATTTTCTTATTACCTAGTATTTACTATATGTCGTCTTTGAATTTGACTAGCTCAATAAGTAAATATCGTCTTTGGAGTAAAAATAAAATTAAAATAAAGTAATGTATATATTGCCATAATGAATGTCTTTTCGTTTGATCCTCTTCTAAACGTACCATTAGATATTTATTGAAGTCATAAAACGTAGCTTGAGATGTGTGACAGCTGTTGTTGAGAGTTTACAGAGCTATAAATAAATACTGTTGCAATCATAGTACTACGGTAATAGTAGAAAAATGAAATTTCATAGAAAACGACAAAACAATATATTATTATTATATATAATAAGGATTATAATATTAGATTTGAAGAATTAGGTAGCCAGCACAATTATATACGTTGGATATTTCAGCTTAGTCCGCACAGTGACAACGCAAACGTGGTTCTGCAATTTGATGACTGCAAGCTTAATGCATGAATCGTAGATATTATGGGAGGCAGTTACCGCTTCTTATCGAGTGAGCATCTGCTCGGTTGTCGCTGCTTAGAATAAAAAAAGGTAGGCGGGCCACGCGACATATTATAATTTAAACGACGTTATGGCGGAAAAGCCCCATGAACGCTGGCAAATAGTCACCCATTTCCCAAACTACTAAACCGATTCTAAATAAACAACCATCTTGATTAAACTGGATTTTAAATTAAGAAAATCTTATCGAAATCAGTCCATCTATTCGATTTTTATAACAAAAATAAAACCTAGAAAAGCTGTAAATCCTGACCAGGAATATCACAGTATAGAAGGTTAGCTAGCAATTAAGGAATTAACAAGGTTTTTACGGTGTTGGCAGCGCGTGGGTCATGCCCCTGGTATTGCAAACCGCCATAGGCTACGGCGACTGCTTACCATCAGGTAGGCCGTAAGCTTCTTTGCCACCATAGTGGTAGGTACAAAACAGCAACAGTTGCTCCCTCTTGACATTCTTGACATATCATATTATATTCCTGGTCAGCCAAAAATTTGTGACTGTCATTTCATACAAATCTGCAATGTCACAACCATAGAAATCAATGAAACTAGTTAGAAGGGCTAAGTGGGCGATGGAGGCGCGCCACAACTATGAGCAAATGGCCTACTTTATTCAAAAAGGCGGTTTCTTCCAAAAATAGGCTATTTGCTCATAGTTGTGGCGCGCCTACATCACCCACTTAGCCCTTCTAACTGTTTTATTGATTTCTATGGTCACAACATTATTGTGACAGTCCCAAACTTGTTTACAAATGACCTTTCCACAAATTTCACTGCAAATGGCCTTACTTTACTTTAATTGATAAACTTGATATTATCTGTCTACTTCTATGTATAGGACCTGTGGAGTAATGTAAAGTGTAAGTATGAAAAATTATAGAACTAAAACAAAAAAAATTGATGACGTCAGTCCTTCTCATAAGAAACCGTCTCAAACTCCAACTCAGTCTGCTGTCAAAAATTCAGTATTTCACACAATGTTCAATGAGGCACTGACCTCAAAAAATACAACTGTAATATTAGAGCACTGCAATGACGGCTTCGCTATAATTAACATTGCATTAGTTTGATAATCATCTTAATGTTAATGTCCCGGCTGTGCTCTCGCACACGAGGGCCCATGGTCCGTCTTGACCATGTTTTTTTTTTATAATAGATAAGACAGGCATTTGATCGCCATCTCACCTGTTGGTAAGTGACGATGCGGATGAAAATGGAGCATGCCCGTCTTGAAACAGCCTATTCACTCTAGCCTTGAAGGCATCCGGATTATATCAGGGAACACACTCGCAGGCAACGCGTTCTATTCCTTAGCCATACGCATAATAAAGGTCGAGCCAAAGCGGCTCGTGCGTATTTGACGGAAAACAAACACGCCTGAGTTTTGGTTGCGTTGAACGTAACCAGATTGGCTTCGCCCCAATGATCCAGGATTTGGCAGATCAGGTAATTACAGTGGATCTACTGCCGTATGACCTCCTGAAATTCTGGTGGATCTTGGTAGGGTTTATTGTAGTCTTTATCTAGGATCTAGGTCTGGGGTCAAGGATGACGCTAGTTTATTTTCTTGTGCAGAAATGATAAAAAAAAAGATTGATCTTTGTTGTTCTTTTTTCGATTCAGTAATATATTTTGGCATAAAAGCTTGTGCTTCCTTATAAAAGCTGGTGATTTGCTACTGGTTTTCGGTGAAGTATGGTATGTCTTGACCCTGAGCCTTTCTTAACTTGCCATGGTTTACCCTAAACGCCATCCAAAATTGATGGAAGCTTGCAATTCGCTTTTTAAGGTCTTTTCCGTTTTTCTTAAAATTTCTGAAGAGAGTATCCATCGCTTCCAGTATTTGGTTATGATTTAATGCATTAAAGCTTTCATCTTGATGGTTGGTTTTGAAGAAGTCACTGTCTTGGTATTACTTACTGGTCTTACTGGTCGCTGTTAAGTCGTTGATACGATTATTGGTCGCCGACGACCTGGTAAAGCTCGCAGGTACCAACTGGACGCGGAAGGCACAGAACCGGCCTTTGTGGAGATGTCTGGGGGAGGCCTTTGTCCAGCAGTGGGCGTCTTCTGGCTGATATGATGATGATAACGATTATTGGTATTTCTTCAAGTTTGGTAGATGTAGGTTGTTGGTTCAATATATTTTCAAAGGACTATAAAGAGATGACCTACCGACGACCACCGACATAGCCCTAAGAATTGTCAGGCTAAAGTGGCATTGGGCAGGGCATAGAAAAGATAGGCGATGGGGCAGTAAAGTTCTCGAGTGGCGACCACGTACCTAAAGACGCAGCGTGGGTAGGCCTCCCAAAAACTGGACCGACGACCTGGTAAAGATCGCAGGTACCAACTGAATGCGAAAAGCACAGGACCGGCCTTTGTAGAGATCTCTGGGGGAGTCCTATGTCCAGCAGTGTGCGTCCTTCGGCTGATATGATGATAAGATGAAAATGATTGGTTTAATAGATATCCTAAGTGAATTACAATGGTAAATGGTATCGGTATAAGGTATGGTAAGAGATTGACACTGTTTGGTGCGCAGTGGACAACTAACTTCTACTTCTAATATGTAAACTAAGTTAAAGTAAATAATAGAAGAATGGACGGTGTTTGCACCGTACACCCTGTTCACAGGGAAACCTGACCAAATTCAATCATGGTTACACATTCAGTTTCCAGTTTTAAGTTTCACAGCTGTCATCCGCAATGTAGATACTAGTGTACCTTATCCTGGATCATGTACAGGAAAGTCTGCTGCCAACCCGACTAAACTATCGGTAGATAGTTTAGGCTGCAGTCTGCGGGAGGTAATGGAAGATTTTCCGAGAGTGGACTAAAAAGAAAAAATAGTTCTAATAATTGTAATAGATGGCGTAGATTAGACACAATTCTCAAAAATAAACCAAAATAAGACCGTTATATGTATAAAAATTTACACACTTTTTTACATGTTTACATATTTTTTTGTCAGAAAAGTTACAAAAACTAAGTATCTTTTCACGAAACACCTTTTCGTGTAACTTCAGTTACCAAATTCAACACTTGAGAATCCTGTGTAATCAGCGCCATCTAGTCAGGCACGCCGAACTACACTTTTTATTTTTTAAAGTATAAGTCTGAAATTCACCATTATAGAAGTATTATCACTAAGTAAACACTCAGAGGAAGAATAGAAATTCGTCACTTTAGTTTTGGCCGGGGCATAAATCGAATTTGGGACCTTCCGAGCAGTAGGTAGGTAGACCATACAGTGTGTTGCCTAGAACGTAATATTGAAAATAGAGAATGTATTAAGCATTGCTATTTTTTCTGAAAAAATTCTAGTTAACCAAAATCCAATAAGAATTTAAAGTTACGATTTATAATCAGTGATTGTAAATGTCGTGGTACAGGGTATAATATTAAAACTTACCACAAAACATATGTTAACGAGATGTTCCGAGTAGCTCCGAATAAGTACGATGCAGACTGAACTCGATCGAGTTGAGCGGAACTATTGATTGCATTACTTTTTTTTAATTTTGATTAATTGGAACCATTATGATTTAATTACTGCTGACCTATAGAGCCTCTCTTTTTAATATTAGCCCTGGCTCTAGGCCACACACGGTATATGTAGGTATTTTAAAGTATTAGACTACCTGTAAAACAAGGTACGCGGTAAGAAATCTAAGATACTTTTTATTTCTAACATAGTTAGGCATAGTAACCACTACTATTTCGTGTCGTTATCCAATATACCCACTATTAATTAACACTTAATTAAAAATTAAAAAAACATCATTAACAATTAGTCACTCATTAAAGCTGCAATTCGAGGTGTAGTGGTCAATTTGTGTTCGTACATTTTTGGCAAATGATGTAAACACCTAAAAATGAATTTAATATCATTAACGTTATTCTTTATTTTTGTTATTGGCACTGAATCTCACTATCAAGCGGTAAGGGTTAATATTATTTTATGTTGCTATTTCGAGTTTCGAGGTCGGGGAACATAGGTGTGCACAGTCAAAGCGTTCGATTTCTAGTTGTTAACATACATTTACTAGAAGCGACACGTTTGGCGCGAATTGGTGGAACATTTACCACATTGGTGGAATTGAAATCCGTGTCTAGTGCCCTAAAGATGTAGGGAGAGGGAGGTACCAGTTCATAAACTGCCAACGGACACTCACCGAAATGTATCCTGTAAAATACTGACAAGTAGGCGATCAGCTGTCGATGTTCGAGGCTTTGCAGCATTGACCGAACTGACACTATGTCACTATAGAGCTTCTTGGCACGTTCTTCTATGAAGTCTAAGACCGCCAGCTGGTACTTAGCAGATCCATCCCAAAGGCGGGAACTATATTCCATACACTAACGAATTTGTGCCTGATAAAGTTGGAGGAGCTAAACTTCAAAATTATACTTATCATCTTCGCTGGTAGCAAATTGTCGGATATCACAAGGTAGGTATCGCGGAAAGTCGGGACTAGATCAGTCATCATATAAATATACTAAGATGAAATCCAGTGTTGTCGATGTGTAAGATCTGGCTGTCATACGAAAAAAAGAAATTGAATGAATATTAAAGAATTTTGTGCCGTGTGTATGAGTGGAATAAAGTGTTTTACTGTACTTTACTTTACTTTAAATTTGTGCAGGCGTGGAGGAGTGGGTAAAATTGATATTCATAATACATCACTAAAGGTCTAATGGTCTTGTTTACCTATAACAAATTGTAAATTTCTTGGTTTCTCCATGGATTGTAATCTCAATTGAAAACAACATGTATGCTTTGTGCGCTGTGTAGCGCTATGATTGCCCTTCTAAAACTAACATATCACGTATATACCTATTCACTAATAGTAGAGATATTGATGGTATATCCACGATAAACAAACGTAGTTTGGCAACGACAGAGTGCATCCGGTCGTGTACAAATAGTCGGGATACTCTCATAATACTCTCAAATACTCATAATAGTTTCAATACGGCAATTAGGCAAACCGTTTGGCCGTGTGTCCGATGGAGTACAATAGCACCAACCCCTTACACTTGTGGGTGTCTTACAAGGCGACTAATGTTTTCAAGGCAAAAGATCGAGTCCTCCTAGGCTGGAAAATGGGCAACAGCGTTATCCATTGTTATATTTATAACACTGCGATCTCCAACCCGCCGGCCAAGCATGGAGATGATGGCCATAACTTCCCCTTTCGTGTGAGAGCCCTTAATCCTGCAGTGGACTGTTATAAGCTGTGATGATCATGATAAATTAGGCAAACATCCGCTATTTGGCTTTGAACATGTAAATCGTCTTTCAAATCACAGTGAGTACCGACTCAAAAAACTGGACCGTAACGAAAAGGTCGATATATCGTCTAACCTTAATAACAGCAAAACTATAGGTCTTAGAAAGATAAATCAGCATTTAGCATTTACAGACAGATCGCTGTTTTGACCTTGAATTTGCATCAGGGGCGGGTAAGGCGGCGGGGTGTGCACTGTGCATTTCTATTTAGTGTCACTCACGGCTCACACGTGATAGGGCGGTGATTCTTGCGTCTACAAAATGTATTTTTCCTGCGAGTCAGTAAACTTTTCATGCTGAAGAGGTGAAAAATCAATTATTGCTGTTGGTTTTGATTTTTTAATATTCTATTAGGTATAATACAGGGGCAGTTTGTAGAGTAGGTGTAGGGTAGGAGTACCTACCCAGTAGGGGTATGACAACGCGCGGATGAAGTCGCGCCGGGCTAACTGGTAATGTTTAAAAAATTACTGTGTTTTTACTATGTGTAGTAATGTCTCTTATACTGAACAATATATAAATAGTGTTGGAAAGTTATTATTTTAAATAAAATGCTAATCATTTTATTACAGAACGTGGCATATAAGCTTGGACTACCTGCACGGGTAAGTGATTATTGATCACGGTTGAAGAACAAGAGCAAATAACTGGAGGGTCATTTAGAAAAAATAGTTTAAAGTAATTTTTTTAATAATCATACTTTCTAAAAGGTGTTTATTGGGGTATTACAAATCAATAATTCATCTACCTTTCACGTTGCGGGTTCTTGGACACTTAAATGCAATTAATTTTTTTACGATTTAAATATCTTCCCGTATTTACTGACAAAGTTTATATTTGACAGTTAAGAGACAGGAAAGCAAGTATAATTTTATTTATGGATTTTAAGTCTTCGTCATCGACAACTGTTGTAGTGGTAGACTATAGTCCCTGCCTAACTAAAGAGGAATATCACAATAACCACTATCAATTTGGTCTCAGTAGTAAAAAGAGGCCTAATTCTCACGCTGTGATATCTCGAGATTGACAGTTTTAGCCACATATCTCCATTAATACATTCAAATTGACATTGAAATGTCTATTGCAGCCAAAACTATTTGTAAACTATCTTCGACAGTCGTGCGAGGTCTGTTCAAAAAGTATCGCGAATTTTGAATTTCCGCGGGCTACGTATATTTGATTTTTGATTTTTTTTGTAGCGTTAGGTTGGTACTCATGTCCCTTACTTATGCTCACAAGGTCGGCCATTTTGAATGTTTAGTTAATTTTTGAGAGCTGTTTTGCTTGGATATGTTTTGGCTCGATTTTTATCTATTCCAAAAAATGGATCAAAGAATCTGTGAAATTGTGTGAAAAACAAAATAAAGTGCGCGGACGCATTCCGAATCTTGACTGTGGCATATGGGGAAGCTTCCTTAGACCAAAGCAACTTTTATCGGTGATACAAAATGTTCTCAGAGGGCCGAGAGGCCCCAAGGCCTGAACGACGAACAGCATGCTGGACGCCCGAGCACGTCAACAACAGACGATTGCAGGGGCGTGGTGCACGATGCGTTCTTGCCACAGGGTAGTACGGTCAATACGGAATATTACCTGCAAGTTATGCGCAATTTGCGCGAAGCAATCCGCCAGAAACATCCGGATTTGTGGAAGAACAAAAATTGGCTTTTGCACCAAGATAACGCCCCTGCTCACACACACTGCTCACGCGAATATTTGCCCCCAAACCTGTCCCCCTGTGACTTTTTTCTGTTCCCAAAACTAAAGAGGCCCATGAAAGGACGACGCTACGCCACGATTGAGGAGATAAAGACGGCATCGAAGGAGGAGCTGAACAAGATAACAAAAAAAAATATTTTTTTAAGTGCTTCGAGGATTGGAAAAACGTTGGCACAAGTGCATTATATCTGAGGGGGAATATTTTGAAGGGGACAAAATAGATATTCATGAATAAATAAATACTTTTTGAAAAAATACAAAATTCGCTTTAAGTACTTACAAAATTAAGTACTTTTTGAACAGACGACGTATATTTTCGAAGATTAATTTCAGTGACGTTTTAATACAGTATTTAGACTGGAGAATATGTCGAATTCGAGATGTCACAGCGCGAGAATCGTTGCCCAGAAAGCGAAGCTGCTCATTTGCTTGTCCACGAATGCTTTGGCTAGTCTAGTCGCCTTATTAATACAGCACATAGTTGTTCTAATTTAGTGGTAATCACTAACTTGGCGGTAACAGAAAGGTATTCCAAACAGAACCAGCAGACTGCTACATATTCAAACGAAGTGAAAAACAGTGGTTGGAACAATTACAGGACACAACCTTATAAGATCATATAAATCATATTATATTTTAGCGACTTTTGGGAATAAGAGCTTCTATGGCCTAATTGTTAAGGGG
The DNA here is from genome assembly GCA_907269095.1 of Blastobasis adustella. Taxonomy (NCBI): domain Eukaryota; kingdom Metazoa; phylum Arthropoda; class Insecta; order Lepidoptera; family Blastobasidae; genus Blastobasis; species Blastobasis adustella. Next base: position 4,753,655 of record OU026138.1, read on the forward strand.
TCCGACTCGTAAACGAGAGATACTGAGTTCGATCCCCAGTGCCGCTATGTACCAATGATTATTTTATATTTATATTAGTTGAACACTAATCGATGCTCTTTCGGTGAGGAAAACAGCGTGATGAAATCTGCACATTCAGGCAAATGAATGGGTAACCATAATCCAAACTTGTCAGATCACGGAGGTCGATGTTAGTCGCTGGCTTATCTGCCAAATCCGGGATCATAGTCAAATCGAACCCAGGGCCCTCATGCTATATTATAGTGACTTCCGAGAATAAATTGTAGTATGCCACGTAATGATATGTAAGGTGGAAATCACCGTTAATATTAAAATCATGGAATTTTATACATCATATAAATACTAGTAACGATTGAATTTTTAAATAACTCTTTGTCGCACATATTATTAAAAATAACAGAGAATAAGAATTTAGAAAAACAAAATTACGTTCGGTCCATCATCCCTTTCTTGAAGATCCGTGTAGTACTCTCCCGTTTACGTTCACAGTTTTGACTATATTTTATTTACAGAAATTAAGGTCTGCGGTGGTAAGTTTAAGATGGGTCTATATTAAAATTAAAATCATGGAATTTTACTAGACTTATATACCTCTGATGATTTAATTCACTATATCTTCAGTTGTAATAGCTAACATGTTTTAAAAGTATAATGAAACTGGAGTAAAAGTAACTTCTCCATACTTTAAGAAAAATAACGCGATAAAACTTACATATTCAGGCAACTGGACATGTAACCTTGATCCAATCTGGTCAGTCGCTGACTCATCTGCTAAATCCTGGATCATAGTCAAATCGGACCCCGGGCTCACGCGCTCGAGAGCACACTTGGGAGATTACAGCTAAGATGATAATTATATTTTTGTGACTTTCGAGAATAATTTCTCGATCACCACGTCATTAGAAAAAGAAAATAATTCACATCATTTATTTACAAAAAGCTTTTTTCATTACCTAGGAAAATAATAAATTGAAACATGGGACAGATGTAAGTAAACACTACTATTTAAAATCGGTCTTTGTTGAATATTCTAAGAACACCCCAAATCTAAGTTCAATTATCCATTTTGAACAAGAAACTAGTAAGGTACACCTTGGTTTTTTTTATACCACTAAGGTGGCAAATAAGATTACGAATCTCCTGATGGGAAGCAGTTACCGCAGCATATATACGTTTGCAATACCAGGGGTATAGCTCACATGTTGCCGATCCCGTAAAACCTTTTCACACCTTTATGAAATAAAAACCTCCATGTTGTACTGTCCAGTTTAGGTTTTTTAACCATTATTTTAATTACAGGATTCAAAGGCTGTGGTAAGTTTAGGACAGGTTTATATTAAAATTCTATTCAAAAACACCGTTAATATTAAAATCATGGAATTTTATACATGATACAAATACTAGTAACCATTTAATTCTTTAATAACTCTTTGTTGCACATATTTAATATAACAGAGAATAAGAATTTAGAAAATCAAAATTACATTCGATAAATTAAATCACAAACGCATAAATTTAAACAATAACTTTAGTTGTGATATGATAGCTCACATGTTTCAACAATGAAATGAAACTGGGGTAATAGTAGCAAAGTCTCCTTATGAATTATGAGTTTTAAGAATAACAACAAAATAATAAAAATAATCATCTTGGCGTTAATGTTTCATCACGATGTTTTCCCTCGCCGTAAGAGCATCGGTTAGTATTCAACTAATGTACATAACTCAGAAAACAGTCATTGGTACATGGCCGGAGCGGGATTCGAACCCGGAACCTCTGGCTTACGAGTCGGATACTGTAACCGCTCGGCCACCGACGCTCTGTGGATAACAGCAAATATACTGTAATTTTAAGTACCCATTGTATTCTTTTGATTGTACAATAAAGCGTTATTCATTCATTCATTAATTCTTCCCGACAATGATTCAAAAAATTCAATATATGATATGAATGGCAGTATCGATTAAAATAGTCGACACCGCCATGATGGAATGGTTTATGACTTATAGTAGACCAGCTAGAATCACTGTATAATTATGAACTTACATGATCTCAAGTGAATGAATACATAAATTTTAGAGATATGGTACCGTTTAACCCTTAGGTATGTTAAAAACGACTATGAAATAATTTAATAAGTATTTATGATTATTTGATTTTATTTGTATAATTATAATATTTGTATGCCCACAATTGGGGTTAACACAGAGATACTAACAAACATAGGTTATCACACAAACAGTTATCCACATCATAAGATAATTCATATGCGCAGTAACAGGCATTCCAAACATAAACAAAAATTTATGACAATCCTTTAAATGTGTGAACTCGAGTGTCTACAATTTTTTTTTTTTTTTTTTTATCCGGCAGACTAACAGGCATGCGGGCCACCTGATGGAAAGTGGTCACCGCCGCCTATGGACATCAGCATCACCAGGGGTGCTACCAATACGTTGCCCGCCTCTAAGGAGACCTCTAATATACCTCTTGAACGATCCTATGTCATAGACCAAAGGAAACACCGTGGCTGGGAGCTAATTCCACATCCGAATCGTACGAGCGAGAAACGTTCTTTCGAATCTTCGCGTGGACACCACTAGAGGGTCCACGTAATGGGGATGAGTACCCAGCCCACGGCGGGTGGTGCGATGGCGGAATTGTGCTGTGGGCACCAGATCAAATAATTCCTCAGAAGACTCCCCATTGTACAGCCGGTAGAACACACACAGGGAGCCAAAGTCCCTTCGATCAGCCAGTGGTTCTAACTTGCCTGTCAGTATGGTATCGTCGACAATTCGTACGGCGCGCCTCTGTATAGATTCCAAGTGATTAAGCAGGTCGGCGGTTTCCCCGGCCCAAAGATGGGAACAATACTCCATATGTGGCCGCACCTGTGCCTTATACAGCAACAGGCGCTGTTCTGGGGTGAAGTATCGCTTAGACCGGTTAAGCACACCAAGTTTTTTCGAGGCTAGTTTAGCCTTACACTCCAGGTGACTTCGGAACCGTACGTCGTCTGATATGTCGACACCAAGGAAATAATATAATTGCAAAATTATTATGACACGATAATTAGTGTAGTGTGTGAACAATTGTCGTTGTATCCAAGTGTCTAGTGTGGTTGAAAAGTTTCAACATATTTCAATACACCGCTTCGAATTTGAAACACTAAAAATGAGTTTCACGTGAAGTAAGGAAGCTACGAAAAGCATTATAATTCTTGTAGAAAGACTACCAGAGCTTTGGAATGTTTATCAACACTGTCATGGCGATGTTCGCGAACAGGATGGACTGTCCTGTTGTAATCATATTTTAGGCTAGTCATATGATACATTCGAAATTGCAAAAAGTGCGGTAAACTTGCATTTTTTAGATATTGTTTGGGTTCACCTATATTATTTATCCAAATTTGCAGCATTCTAAAATATGAGCGCGTTTAGTTATGGCCGAAAAACCGCATTTTTTTTTAACTTTTTTCAGTTTTGTAAAAAAAATACCTAGGCCCTCCTATGGCCCTCTAACGAGAAAGGTTACTACGACTTTTTTAAAGTAGACAAAATTCCCAACAGTTGAGCTTTAATCCAATTTTCTAAGTCTAATAGCTCCCAGGATACAGGGTGCCTAATATTCACTATATTTTCCAAAAACTTAAAAATTGGAAATGTCTAATTTTAGACCGAAATATCAGGTATAATGAGGTATCTACGGGGAAATTAATGGGAAATTAATTTGTAGCAAATTTAATTACCTTAATTTTGAGACTAGAAACGTGTCCGTGGGCGTGATAGTTTGTTCGATAATGACCATAAACTAATACGCCTAAAATCTAGTGTTAATGGGTGACAATAAAATTACTAGAATTCATCTCTAGAATATATTCATATCTGGTGACATATTATATCATTCTAAGCTAAATTGAATTCAAATATATATAAAAAAATTACAGAAATATTTATAAAAACGATCATTATATTATTTACATGCTTCACTTCACATGGTCACCACCGCTGTTCGGCTTAAGCAAACCTACGCGTTTTCTTTGAGGGCCCAGCTTCTCGGCCATCTTCGCCGTACAGAGCAATTAAAAATGCTTTGCCTGCACTGTCGATATCCTCTGGAAGAGAATTTGGCTTAAGGAACTCGTCTAGCTGGTGGACGAGGTCGGGGTTTTCTTTGAGGATATTCATAAATGTTAATTTTCCCTGCACAAAAAGTGCAGAGGTGGTATCACACCCATTGAATGCATGGAGGAAAAGCACCATGCCTGGTGGAAGGCATCCCGCTTTTGAATGAGGTGGAGGAAAACTGGGTGGGATCTGACTCTCCTCTGCCACTTTTATGGAGACGTACATTGTCATAGGTTGAGCCTAGTTCATGAAGAATGCAGAGTAATAGTCCTCGCCAAAAATGATGACATTTGTAAACGCTTGACTTTTTGAAACTGCCGTCGCCACAATCAATATATCAGTATCTTCTTCTGCTTGCTTGGCTTTCACTCCGTGCCTCTAGAATTCATTAATCAACAGTTTTATGAGGCGTTCTTTGTTACCTCCATTGGACAGGAATTTCACCTTGAGAGCGTTGATGATGGTGTGCTTGTCGAATAGTATACTCCCTGACAATTATCGGTGCGGTGAGATCGCTCAGCGCTTTTAGTGCTTTTCCGAGTTGCATTGTCAGGGTACCCATCAAAAAACCAAAGAGACATTAGAACCGAACTGATACCACATAATTTGGAATTGTTTTGACTGACAGACTCAAAGGCAGCATGAAAGGTTGACTTCTTCCTCATTTCCTCTTCTGTAAACAATGCCAAAGGGTATGGTGCAAGCTCAATATTGAAATGTTCTTTCAGTTGCTCGTCAGATCTTTTGGTTATGCTAACTCTCTGAAACATCGTGAGAGGATTCACATTTGCTTGCCTGTTCATCTCTTTAACCAGTACATCTCTTGAAGCCAGGGACGTCACTCTGTCCTTTTACGTTTAATTTTAACGGTTTCAAACGTTGCTCCAACAATTTGCTTGACCCCATCCGACCCTAGCTCATGTGCTACGAGACAGGTAACACCTGGACCTGCGACTACTCCACTGGAACTAGCTCTGCGTAGTGAAAAGAGACGATGGACACCGAACCAGCTTTCAAGTTTTTCTGCATTAGCATTTTCTTTCTATTCGGGCCGCTCTCATGTCTACGAGCTGTTCAGTGGTGAAATATGCATTACACTGAAACGTTCAACTTCACTACAAATAGTGAGCATGTAAACCATCCCTTCAGAAAATCGTGACAGTATACTGTTAGAGATACCTCGACCATGACTAAAACCACCCTGGCTCTTCAATGCCCTCATCAGCACTTGCTCAATAGTCAAATCTGACCAGATACCAAATCAAAACTTATCAGACCACCGGATGGTAAATGCAAATTTTATCAAAATCAATTCAGTAGCGTTTTGCGAAAACCACACAGCCATCAGATGTAAAACAAATGTGATCACTGTACTGTGATAAGCTTACACACTACTAAGGGTTAAAACTCGATTTTATGTTTTTGTTTACTGTTATGGTTGTAAATGAAAGTAATTAAATTTGCTGTAACTTAATTTTCCATACCTTTCCTCGTAGATACCTCATTATACTTAATAGTTTGGTCGAAAATTTACCATTTCACATTTCTTTATTTTTATAAAAGAAGGTTATGGGTACACTAAATCTTGGGAGCTATTAGACCTAGAAAACTGAATTAGAGCTCCAACTAACGGGAATATTCTCTACGGGCGGCTTTCGACTGATATTATGATGATAATATATTATGTAACTAGGTAACACATAGAGATGAATTCTAGTAATTTTATTGTCAGTTTCCATTAACGGCGGTTTAAAATAATCCAGTAAAAAATGTACTTATTAAAAAGGGTTTCAGCTAATACTGACCGATGACATATTACGCTATTTTCTTTCTTATTGGCCTTCGAATGAATTGTACAGTTTTTTAATACGCAAGAGGGCATTTTTTTGGATATCCAAGCTAAAGTCAGATTGGTCCGCGTCGATAAGAGCCGACTGCGGCAACTGCGGTCCATGGATCGCAAAGCGTGGGGCAAAGAAAATACTTGCGGCGTCTCCTCTATTACTTTAGTAAATTATTTCTCTATGTGGTCGTTTTTGCATAAGTCAATAACGCAAGTAGCGTCGCCAACGCTCCCTGCGTCGCCGACGCGGGTTGCGTTAAGCATAACGCAACCCGCGTCGGCGCGGTTGACAGCAGTCAACTCAAAATTGTATGTATTTCTAATGCGCGCGCCGACGCGGGTAGCGTTTCTGAAGCAGGTTGCGTCGGCGATGCCAGGCGCATCGGCAACGCTGCTTGCGTTATTGACGCTCCTTGCGTCGGCGACGCTTGTTATAATCTGGGCCTAAATCTAAAAAAGTGAAATAAAATTGGAGATTTTTCAGCCATAACTCAACGCGCTCACATTATAGAGTGCTGCAAATCTGAGCAAATACTGTCTATAGGGACCCAAACAATATATAAATAATGCAAGTTTACCGCAATTATTGCAATTTCAGCAATTTTTTGTGTAAGTTATGACTGGCCTATTGATTGACTTGCATATTTGATGGTGTGTGTTTTTTGTGACATTGTGCAATTTAAGTTGATATTTTCGATGATTAGATTGTGAAATTATGAATTATTGTGAAATATATTCCAAATTGAACTGACAGTTATTTCCTATTTTATAATGTACCTAATTAATTTATTAAGGAACTAACCTAGTCAATAAGACATTTAATACTAACACAATACCTATGGGCAAAATGGTCTGCAATAAATGAATTATATTTTATTTTATCCAGTTATTATAAAATTAAAGTATAAAAGCAGGCGGAGCTGGAAAGTTCAGCAGAAGAGTTTCAAACTGTCACGTTAGAAATAAACAGAAAAATTAATAAGGACACAACTCAATAATTCAATAAGAAAAATAAGAGTGGAGAAAGAAGTAATGAAAATTATACTTTTGCTGTCTGTGTCATATCATTATTTGATTAGGACCTTTCTATTGGAATAAAAAGTTATTGGATATATACGTACCCAACGTATAAGGTTTCATGCGAGCATACATCAAATAACCTAACCGCCAGAAAAAGTCGGATAACCTCCGACCAAGTTTATTTAAACTCAAATATTTTAAAAACTGCAGAACCGATTTTCAAAAATTTCCAATAAATCAAAAAAGAATTGATTAAACTGGCTTTCAGAGATAACCGCATCCTAATCGGTTCATCCGTTTGGGAGTTACTTTTTCGTCAGGGATTAATAATATAATAAATCACATCGTTAAAATAATAAATTTTCGAAATTGAATTTTCAAAGATGTCTAAGCACGTCTCGTCGAGGCAAGTTGTGACCAAAATGCAGGTCTTTATTTAGCACAGCGTTTAAGCATTGCCATTCAACGTGGCAATGCCGCCAGCATTTTGGGCACCTTGCCTAATGGCAGCAGTTTATTAGATTAGTTTATTATTTATTATTATTTATATTTTTAGTTTTAGTTAAATTTAGTTTTAGATTAACCTAGTTTTAATTAGTTAAGTTTTGTTATATTTTATAAATTTTATTCTAATATAAATGTAAATAATAGTAAATAATTAAAAAAAATAAAACCTCTGTCATATTATTTTATGATAGAGAAAAAATGCACAAGGATTTAAACGTAATAAACTTAAATTTCAAATTTGGTTTTTACAGGGATTTGACGTACGTTGTTTAACATTCTTATTTAAAGGCAGTAGAATCATATTCTCATTTTAACCAGTAATGCTGATTACACATTATTATTATATTACCATTTCAACTTTTTGTTACAGTGGGTAAGTGAAAACAATTAAAATATTTACCTCGAAAATTACCACAATTAATACAAATTGTTGATATCATTGGCTGTCCTTGTCACAAAAAGGTGTTTAACCATGGGAAGACATCAGGCATTCGTTACCTATAATACCGATTATTACGATGGACTACCTGAAGCTTAAATTGCCTGCTTTGCGTTGTCCAGACTGCGTCACACCCTGTCAACTCAACATCTAAAGAGGCGTAGTATGGGCATTTCCATTCCCTCCTAACGTACGGTATTGACCAGTGGGGCACAGGCGCGGACTGTGACCGCGCTTTTCGGCTTCAAAAGCGTGTTGTATTGCTTCTTGCCGGTAAGTCCTACGACTTTCCAGCTCAAGACTTATTTGGAGAGTTAGGCATATTGACTCTACCTCTTACGTACATACTGGTCATCTGTAACCAAGTTAATCGTAATATACACGAGTACACCTTAGGTGACAGTCACAGTCGTAACACTAACAAGCGGCAACTCTTCGCTACTCTCTACATCATAACCTTAAGAGCCTCGTTCTTGTTGGTTGAGCAATTGCTCTCATCGCACGAAGGAGAAAGTCTGAGTCGCGTAGTACAGGAAAATATTATAAACAACCTATAGTTAATTTTGTTGATCTAAAAGGCTGTAAGTAAAACTATTTTACGTTATCCATTGCTATTTCACTGTTGATTGTAGAAGCCTGTAAAGATTGATCGTTTATCTACCTACCTACCATATCATGTAACATCCCGTAAAAGTCTAACATTAGACATGCTACAATTGAACATTATTATCTGTATTGCAACTTTTTTTTGGTCCAACTAAGCAGGCACTTGACCGCCATCTTATCTGGTGGTAAGTGACGATGCGGCCGAAGATAGAGCATACCAGACTCTAGACTTGAATCCGCCTAGATTATAAAGATCAGGGAACACACTCTCAGGCAACGCGTTTCATTTCTTAGCCGTGCCTATTATAAAGGCTAAACCAAAGCGGCACTTGCATACAGCTGGAGGATCTCCGAAAAAATAATTATACGTCCGCTCGGATCACGTTTCCCGATGGCGGAAAGTAGCCGGCGTAATGAGATCCGCAATTTCTTCACACACTCGCCAAAATATAACCTGTAGAAGACCGACAGACACGCGACTTTATGCTGATGTTCGACTTTATAGACAAAAACCAAACAACACAGCGAAAGATAGCTTTATCGCTAAAATCAAAGTAGATAAGATTCGACTCGATTTAGAGTGGACTAACGCAAAGCTTTTTAATTTTTTACAGAAAAAACAAGTTAGTATGTAATGTATAATCACTATAATTATCTTGGCTTTAATGTCCTAGGCTTGCCTTTATCATGATCCAGGATTTGGCAGGTCAGGTAATTACATTTAACCGACTGCCATCTGACCTCGTGATTGTGTTAACAGCTGGTCAGAACCTGACCAGATTGGATCATGGTTACACGTTCGCGTTATGTATAACGTCATGTTCAAATAATGTACATAATTCAGAAAAGAGTCATTGGTACATGGCGGCACTGAGGTTTGAATGCGGGATCTCTGGTTAACACGGCGAACATATTAACACCTAGGCCACCGACCCTCTTTAATGTAATATTCAATCTCTTATGTATTAAAACGATAGTTTTTACCAGTGTCTTCTACCTGTTATGATTATGACCTATAGAGCTGAAACTTGGGCGCTGGCAGTTATACTAGTCCACAAGCAGGTGACACAGCGTGCGATAAATCGAGAAGTGGTCGGTGTATCTCTAAGGGACATCATCCACTGATCATGTCTCTTAGAAAGAGAACGTAAGTAGTCGACACTGCGTAACGAATTTCAAAACTCATCATGATCATCATCATCATATCAGCCAGAAGACGCCCACTGTTGGGCATAGGCCTCCCCCAGAGATCTCCACAAAGGTCGGTCCTGAATTTTCGCATCCAGCTGGTACCCGCGATCCTTACCAGGTCGTAAGTCCACCTTGTGGAAGGCCTACCCACGCTGCGTCTTCCGGCACGTGGTTGCCACTCGAGAACTTTACTGCCCCATCGGCCATCTGTTCTTCGAGCTATGTGCCCACTGCTACTTCAGTCTGGCAATCCTTAGAGCTATGTCGGTGACCTTGGTTCGCTTGCGGATCTCCTCATTTCTGATTCGATCGCGCAAAGAGACTCCGAGCATAGCTCTTTCCATTGCCCTTTGGGTAACAGTGAACTTTCTTATAAGGCCCACAGTGAGCGGCCACGTTTCAGTTTCGTAAGTCATCACTGGCAACACACATTGGTCAAAGACCTTCGATTTCAAAACTACCTGCTAAAATAGCTAGCAGTAACTAGACGCCCAGAACTGTGGACCGCTTTAAGAGTGTTGCCGTGGACTGGAAACGATAATGACTATATAATACATATAATTTATTACGTGTTTTCAATAAGCCTGTATAATGAACTGAGATATTGTACAATCCTTGCAGGCTGTAAGTATAACCACTGTATTTGTTCTTTGTATTTGACATACTGTTAGTCTTTTAATAATAATAAATTAAATAAAACGCAATAAAATTACTTGAAAATGCCTTTTGTTTTTCAGTATAGACTGCTGGGCCCATTATATGTCCCTGTGGGACTCCAAAAATTATTATCCTTTTATTGGACTCCTCAAAGTAAATAACAAAAAAGATTAAAGTTATTTTTTATCATAACTAAAAGTCTAGAAGTCACACTGCTACATATAATACTTTGCTAAATTTCAAAAAGCTAAAATCTACAAATGTAACAGAGCAAAGTTGTCATCGTAAAATTGATTCTTTATTTATGAACTTGTTCATATTAAAGCGACCATGCCGCTCCATATTATTACATTTTTATGAAAATGGGTTCGAGCAAAGTTACCTACGCTACAAACTTTTTTTTTGTACTTGGGAAACGCATTTACGCGTACCCGCCCATTGGGGGTGCGAGCAGCTTATGCGGGGCTCCCGACCCAGAGCGGCCGGACTACCCGCTAAAACCCCAAGGCGGCCTCAAACGCATTCACGGACACAGCCACGGGGAGATAACAAGCTTCCGCGACTGCGACTTGCGGGCGCCCATTATGGGCGATCTCGTGGAGTGAGCTTTAGGCCCACTCCCAAAACAGCTTGAAGCATCTACGTGTTGGGATACTTCAACACGTCGCTACGCCTACTCGGGGCCACTTACCTGGGCGACAAACAGCCCCTCTGTTTATCACCCGAAACCCTGTTAGGGAGGGAGGTGGCGCGCATGTTCACGCCGCCTTCGCCCAGCTCTCCGGCGGCGGATCGGCTCTGAGAGAATCCTCTTCTGCCCTTTACCCACGGACGACTCTGACCGCCATAACCCGTTGCGACCTTCGCAAGATGGTCTTATTGTGCCTGGTCAGAGCGTCATGCCACACTGATGCTCCATAGAGCGCCATGGATTTGAATATCCCGGAGTAGAGACGTCGACAGCTAGCCTCTGGTACTCCCAAGTTGGGCATTAATTTGCTTAATGCTCCAGAAGCTTTCAAAAGCTTTGGGGCGAGCCGACGTACATGTGTATAGAATTTTTACGTCCCATTTCCACGTCATGGATGTTTGCAAGTTAATACGCACTCCGCTTACCATAATACTGGCACTCGGTGACTGCGCATTTCGAGGCCTCGAGCATTGACCATGGTCCCGACCTGTTCCATGATACAGCGTCTCAACCCTTCCTCCTTTTCGGAGGTACTTTTAGAAGAAGCCGGGAGGGACTCGCGGCGCACGGCACGTTCCCGCTGCAGGTCCGTTTTGCGTTCATCCAACTCCTTTCTGAGCTGGATGATTTCCTCGTTTTGCTTAAAATTGGCCGCCAGCAGCAGAACCACCTCCTCAGTAGAAGATCGTTTGCTTAAACCTTCCACTGCTACCGCAATCATAGCCACAGCATCCTTTAGGGCACGAACAAATGTGCCCTTAATGTGGCCTGACCTCGCAGCGACACGGTTGATTACAACCACGCCATCCAGCACCTGGGTGCGGAGCGCAGAGACTGCTGGGTCCTTGAGCCTTGCCGTCACAGCCTTATGCATTTCAATGGCCATTACGGCCACTTCTTCCTCGGGGTCCATGCTGGGCGTCGCGGAGTAATCGCGACCTTACTGGGGGTCTTCACTTGACCCGGCTTTGCTCATCAGCAGGCGTCTTCAACCTCGGCGCGCTGTCGACGTTTTTGACCCGGTACTAGACGTTTTTGTGGACACCATACTGTCAGCCGAGTCTGAACCTGCGTTAACATCAGTATGCCTGCGTTTTCGCAAGAATTGTGTCACTATCTTGACGGAAGCTACAGACTACTGGGAGTACCAGTATCGACTCCGAGTGAGTGCTCTTCCCAAGTTTCACAAGAGGCAAACGCTCCAGGACCACTTGAGGCATGACAAATGATTCTTTGACAGGCTCAAACGAATCCGTCGCAGGCGAACTGCTCGCACCGCCCTTCACAGCGGTTATTCAACGGTTCGGGTTGTATAGTTCTGTACAAAATACCAATATATTTCGATCCCTTATCGAAATGTTCTTTCCATAATTGATTATTTGATGACCGAAATACAGGAAAAAAGCAATAGTTAAATTTTTGTAATATTTATAACAATCACAAAGTAGAACAAGCGAAAATGAAAGTGGGAGGTGATGCAGTGAGAATATTACAATAAACGTGCTTGGGCCTGATGTAAAAAGTCAAAATTATTCTCTGCAGATGAATATGGTAAGTATTCGTAGTACAGGTTCTGTACTTATACTATGTTCCCTAGTATTAATGTCTCAATGCTGGCAATCGCTATCACAAGTAACGAACCTCTAAGTAAATTCCGTAACTGCTTAGCTTCTTCATGGGAAAGAAATCATCATCATCCGATCATCAATCCCAGCTTCTGCCAGGGTCCTTTCAATCTATCGCTTCTTCATCGCGTCAAGCGGCCACAGCCTTACCCTAACGCTGGATGTTCACGAACAATGCCACTAGGAGGTTCCTAGTTTTCTCAGTGCTCTCAACTTCCTTTTTTTCCATGTTATTGTATTATAAAATTACTGTGTCGTGGCGTCCTTGTGTAATAAATGTTTCTTTCTTTATTTCTTTCTTTATTGATACAAGCAGGTTTAGACACCTATTTCCCACGTATCCCTGGGGCTTACGCAGTACGTGACCAATTATAAAATCTTTGAATAGTCACAGTCCTACCACAATTACAATTGATACAATTCGGATGTCCAGTACAATTTACATTGTTTAGTATAATAAACATTCACTTACAAATTTAGTGCGAATTTAATTAATAACTAACAATTTTATGCAGATGGATCTTGTAAGTATCGGTAAAAGTATATTATTAGGTTCAAGTATGTTTCAATGCCTAAAAAAAGATTCACAAGTAAAAATATTACAATTGCCATAACAATAATTATTAATGATATAATTTGAATGCCATAAAGATGGTGAGTATCATCAATTATTTTAATGTATTAAATTCTAAAGTACTTTTTAGGTTTTAGGATGTAACGGAGAACCAACTAAAGAGTTATCTATGTCTATGTTTAATAGCACTCTGCGGTTTATTCTTCTTAAGTGACCGATTGATCGCTACGTGCGATAAAAATCTGTGAACATTTTAGTCACTTTCATTTATAAGTTCTTTGCCTCTAAAAAAACATTTTATTAAGGTAAATGCACCGCTATGAAATCATGGACGATTTTGTATAACAATGCTAAAAATAATTTAACACAATTTAAGTTGCTTCAATGCTCTACGAGACTAAAAATTACTTTACAAACAAAGCTATGTTGATACGTAGAACGTAAGTATTTAATTAAAATAATTACAGATTGGCTCGAGGACGCCATGGCGTGATGCATTATTAGAAATACTTAACACACTTACAATACTTATGCAATGCTTATTTAATATAATGGGAGGCGTTTTCTATATGTTGTTTGAATAAAATCAACTGGGTTTGCCATGCCATTATGTCTGAAGTATAATATCGTTCAAATGGAAAAATATAAGAAAACTAAAATTATCATTATTATCAAAATTGCGAATACGAGTGCTGATCTTCTGTGATGGGTAAATACACTTTCGTCTGGCGTCCACAATGCAGCACAAACTGCTTTGTTATCCCTTTCACACGTAGCGTTCATAAAGGATCCATAATGGGCCAAAAAAAACAATCATTGTAAAGTAATTTCAGGTACTTCTCAAGCTTAAGAACTTGGTCCAAGACCGTGGTTCGAGCCGAGTGGCGTCCTATGGAGGTATTATTTATTATATATATTATTATTAATAATTTTAAAGAACGTAAGTATTATATTCCAAAAGTTTTAAACTTTTTTTAGATTCGTGTATGAAAAATATTTACAATGGAATTTCATTTATATACTGAATTCATACCTAATTAATTTTAATAGCCAGTAAGTATGCCTCTTCTCTCTCTCGCCTCTAATCTCGCAACAGAGCATGAGCACAAGTGCTACAGATTTCTATTTATTTTTTATCGATCACACCGTACCCACTCAGAATCGGGCAACATAAGTCTATCACGTAAAGACGGCAATATTGAAGACATGAACGTAAACTTAAAGGACGAATGAATGTGTATAGAATTGACAGCTACGCTTTTATTTATAATTTATTTAATATTTTACTAAAGAAATATTTACAATTAGAAATAAAAACTAAACACTAATACTAAAATATTATAGATTTAAAAAATCATCCGTTATCCCGCGGAATGGTGCTTAGAAAGCTAGCTGCTAGTTTGATTTGTTTGATTGTATAAATAAATAGTTCAATTTAAATGAAATAGATATATAATTAAATTAAAACGATTCTATTATATTTTACTAAAATCTTAAAATTTTATGAAATTGCTGATTATACTTTCAAAGTTTTATCAAACATAATCAAATTTGCCATTTCCAAAAAAATCAATAAAATACATTGGCTTCTTCCAAATTATTTTCGCCAAACGAAAAGGCTATTTCATAAGAATATACAATATTATGTTGGTTCAACTTTCAAATAATTTTATTCCTCTCCAGCTCAACCGCAAGGTATGATTTATTTATTTTTAACTAAGACAGTAAACGAGGATTAGATTTTGCTTTCAAATTTCTTGCTATAGTTATGCTCTGCATCAAGGTACAGGTTTGTTACAAGCTAGAAATTAAAAGTTTTCATCTAAGTGATGTTCAGGTAAGCCGTATGAAAGTTCATTGAGGTGGCTGGACTCCACATTCCCTGTATTCGATTCTTCATGCCGCTTAAATGTGTGAGATGTGTTCATGCACGCCAAACGGACAGAAAGAATAATCTCTTAAATTTTTCCCATATTTTGTTTTGAGTAGTACCTATATTACGTGACATTAACAATCTTCTTTGCGTGTCGACTAGTGGCGGGTCACATTAACAATAACCGATCTTATTTATTTAGGCGAAGCCCACCTGCCTGCCGCGCGAGAGCGCAATCGGGACATAACGTCATGTGGATGATGATTATTATGATTTTATTTATTTTTAGCCTAAAGAAGAAGTAGTAAGTATTCGGAAGATTAATAACTGAAAACAATAAAAAAAAATTGCTGTTCGTTATTCTCGCTTAAATTCAAGAATGGCTGGACAGATCGGAATGTATCTATTTGTTTTGGTCGCTATAATAGAGGAGTGGTTTAAAAGAAAAATAAAGTATGGTAAGGTAGATGTCACTAATCAGCTTATTGACTTATAATAGAAAACGATTTGTTCCTAAAGACAAGATTTTGTTTTCTTTTGCGCTTCTAGTGTTAATATGCCATTTTGCGAATGTTAAGCAAGCATATGGACGCTTTTATAATTTGTGACGTGACGATATTACCGTGCACGTCCATGACATAGGGAAGAGGTGGCATGAAAAGAAACACGTTCAATAATCGGTAGAATGCATCACGTTACAAATTATAAAAGCGCTCTTTAAGTCTTAGTAGAAAATTACTATGAAAACTATATTTTTGTTTGCTCTTTCCAGCCTATTAAAGTTCTGTTAAATTATTTGTGTTAGACAATAAATAATAACGTTACTGAGGAATACCTATACTCTTATATACTTAGTAAACTTAGATATCAGTTTTGACTGCAACCCATTTAATATTAATGCAATTATAAATGAAATTTATTTCAGTTCTTACGCTCTCGCACCAATGCTTATGTTTTGCTTTTAGTAGTACATACAAAAACATTTAAAAAAATTAAATTTGTGTTTCAGGATAAATTATTCGTAAGGAAAAATAACTTACTACTGCTATTTTAATGTCAATATCTTTGGACATAGTCTCTAGATTTTATAAACATAGTACCCAGACGCTTAAGTAATGGGCAAAGTTCGAGCGACTGTAAATTTCGATTTTGGAAATTTTCTTAAAGTGAGTCACAGAATTACTTAATGGGCGACTAACCTTAAGTGACTATTAAAAAATGATAAAATCATGTTTAAATAATAAATAAAAGATCTCAAATAGTATTATCTACCAATAATCAATATTAAAGCAGTTCATATAACTGTGTAAAAGTGTATTTTTAAGCTTGCGATGTAATATGCCATTTGAAATTATTTTTTGAGGTGGGTATACTGAATTGTTTGGCACCGATCAGAGCACAAATTACCCCCGAGTGTACCCTTATAATTGTGTTTTGTTTTGTTTACATTGGTTTTGTGGTATTGTGTCAATTAAACTGGATATGTTGGTGACAGATATGATGATCTGATTGTGGTGGTGAACACGTGTATTTTATAAAATTGTACTAGGCTTAGGTAAGCCTGTATTACTTGTATGTTACGTACGTATGAATAGCCAGGTAGATACAGACAAACCCACCCGGGTTTTGTGTCAACTAGTGTTAAGAAACAAAATATACTTTGAATTAAATAAATTAAATAAAAAGAAAATAATAATATTTGTCTCTCACTTATCATTAAAGTCGCTCACTCAGTAATTTTGTGATCGCAGCTCATTGTCTCCGTAAACCATGGAACACCTCGTTTCATGCTCGGCGTGCCCTAAAACTTGTACAATGGAGGACTTGTTCAAAGCCAGTTCAAACGCTGTATGCGTCGCCGAATACTGGGTGAATAAAGTATAAGTCAGAGTTTAGTCCATCGACTCGATAGGAAGAAGAAGAAGATTGTCATTGTTCGCCTGCTCCGCGATCTGCTGCAAAATTCAGTAGAAATATAACTTTTGGGATGAATTATAAAAACTTTATCGAATTTGTTATTGTTACAGGGTGTGATTATAGCAAAGGTTAGTTGTCAATTCTATTAATTATTTATATTAATATTAGAAGAAAATAGTTTCGTGGCTCCAGGTCACCTATTTTGCATGTCTTTGCGTTTTTTTTCAATATTAGTGCGTCAGTGTGAGTGTAGGCGGTGTTGAGCGTGCGACGATGGGAACGTGGAAAAGGCCCCATTTGGCCGGGTGTTGTGGCCCTGGGATCCACTACATCGAATGCATTGTAATTGGATCGCAATCGGAGCTCATTGGCAGTTTGACACTATTTTTGGTATTCTGCTACTGTTAATAATAGATTTATTGAATATTAATTGGATTGCAATCGCAGCTCAATGGCAGTTTTATGCGTTTTTAGAATTCTGCACTAATTAAAACTGCCGACGAGCTGCTATTGCGAAATAATTACAATTCAATCGAGCTAAGTAAGTTAGCGGACTTGAAGCCCTGGCGTCTAAAAGTTGATCGTCGGCAGTACTATTTATTTAGATTAAACATACAAAATTTTGTTTTTTCATACAAACTTTCTGGTTACAATACCTATCTCAGGTAATTTTTTTTACAGCCTAGAAGAACAAGAACAAGATCAAAACCAAGAAGAAGATCCACAACAGTAAATAGTTTGTTATTCTACACGTATAGCTTGTTCGGTGGGTTATTAATATTGGAGGCCTTACCTGAACATAATTCCGATTTTAATGAAATTTTATGAGATTGTTCGTGAATAGTGTGGGGTGTGTAATTAAAGTTTTCGACCTCGAGGAGCCTGTGCTGCCTTGGGAGGGGGCCAAAAACCTCGAATTTTTTGGACCTTTGCAAGTTTTTTGCTTATAACTCGAAAACGGCGGCCTATACGAAATACTGCTCTTACACTAAGGTTATCTACCTAAAACTTTGATGATCGCACCCGAAGGGTTTTAGTGATACAAGGACGCTGGGAACGGGAAGCGAGAGAGAGAAACTGAAATCTGCAACGAAGATAGCTGAGCGCAAAAGGATTCTTTAGGGTCTTGTATAAGAAGCTCAATATGTTTATATTACGACGCTGACGTATAGCCACCTTGACGATTTTCGGAGACGTGGTCGTACTTACGTAACCCGAATATAAATCGTATCGCAAGATTTTGTTAACGTTCGAGCTTATTTAGAAGGTCTTCAGTTACACCTAGATAACATATGTCGGCATAGTCTAAAATCGGAAGCAAGTGTCTGTGCAATCATTAGTTTCGTTTAGAAAGGTAAAAAAAACTGAAGCCTTTTAAGCGAATGGAAGAAGAACATTCGCCTGCTCACACCATTTATATGGGGAGCCCACGATGGGTTTCCGTCTATAATAAGACCTACATTTTTAATATTCTAAAACTGTACTGTCGTATAGTACGGGTGCTGGATTTGGGTCCAATCTGCAACGTAATCTACTGCTACCTATTACTATAGCTTAGAATTTGGACGGCTTAACTAAAAGACCAAAGGAGCCAGCGCACTCTTTTACTTTCATAAGGCAATAGAAAAATTACAGGAAATTTGTAGGTCGTCGGCGTAAACATGCATAGCAAAGAGAATTGGGGATAGAACCCCATCCTGCAGCACATTAGCCGAAAGCAAGGTCCAATCCGAGAAACAGTAAACATTGCTGACGTCCGGTAAGATAGGATTCAAACCATGGTTGCGCAGAAGGGGAGACATACCATAATGTAATAGCATTTTTTGCTATTGGCCGCCGTTTAAGCAAAAAATTTCGAGGTTTTGCTGAATCGGAATTGTGTCTAGATTGAAAATACGCACTGACCCGGCTAGTACATAACTATTTAGTTTTGAATACGTATTCTAAAGAAAAAAAATAACAAAAATAATTTGTTTACCAGAAAAAATGTCCAACTTGCAAGGTAAGCATTGATGTTCCCGACAAGCATAAATACTTAACTACATCATTTGAATTCTATTATTATTTAAGATTAGTTACTTTTTTTAACACTGGTACTCATTTATTCGAGACTACTCACAAGAAAACATGATCAAGTTTGGCCAGTATTTAGAAACTCTATCATTTAGTGAACTTCTAGAATAAGAAACGCTAATTTTACGACCTGTGTTTCCTAAACTGAGATTAATAAACACTGTAAAACAGAAAGTAAAATGGTTATCAATGTTATGGAGATAAAGAAGAACGTCACTAGCCCGAAATGAGTTTAAAAATTATAGTGGGAAACTAAAGTTTATTATATAACTGACCAAAAAAATCTACATCTACGTAGTGGCGATGAGTACACAGCCAGATGAGTACCTACCCGCAGTTTATCTATTCCCAGTGGCATTGTTTTAACTCAGTGTCGTAGCTTCTAGTGCCACTAGACCCCCTCAGCATAATGTTGTGGCCGCTAAACGTGTACCACAACGCTGGTTTTCAGTAGGCCCACCAACCACCAGGAAGCACCGTATAGTTACCGTAGAGCACCTGCTCTTTTCGTATACTTTTGACATAGTTGATAATATAA
The DNA here is from genome assembly GCA_907269095.1 of Blastobasis adustella. Taxonomy (NCBI): domain Eukaryota; kingdom Metazoa; phylum Arthropoda; class Insecta; order Lepidoptera; family Blastobasidae; genus Blastobasis; species Blastobasis adustella. Next base: position 4,773,360 of record OU026138.1, read on the forward strand.
TATAAAAATTTCGATATATCGTATCGTATTTTGTATGCCGTAAGGTGCGAACTCTCTGTAAATGTAAAATTTGTAACGCCTGTGATGAAGTTGGGTAAATAAATTGAAATTAATATTATTTTTCCTAATAATTTTACTAACTAAATAACTTTTATTTCCTGTCATTTTCATAGATTATAGTAAGTAAAGTCTTTTCATAAATAATTTAGGTGCTTATCTCATCCATCCTTGTCAGTATTTTTTTTTTGTGTCTAATGTTGTAAATATCTTTCGCAAATCGTATAATTTCGTATAATCGTAAATAATGTACAGTTATTGAAAGTGTTTTTAATAATTTTCTATTATTTATTTTTCATTTACTATATTTATAATTTATTTAGGAATGCTAACATGTGGAAGATTCAATTCAGTTAGGTTAGGTACTATGTTTAAAGTTTCTCAATATCCTATGTGCTCCTAAATTGTTTAATCACTCTTCAATTTTGCTTCTCTTGTTACTTATTTTTATTACGTCTCAAAATGTTAATAAAAATGAAAAATGTAACTGTAATTTTTATAGATTATAGTAAGTAAACTCTTATCGTAAATTATTTAGGTACCTATTGTGATCTAATCGAATAGTCCATGACAGTTTTTTACAAATAACTCATAACTACGTATACCTAACTCTTTTCACACAGCGTGTTTATTATTTCAGAAATCATCGACCAAAAGAAGAAAAACGAAAACTGTAATTAATTACTTTTTTCCATAATTAAGTAACAACATTTGACAGAAATATGGTCTACCACTTTAAGATTAAGGCGGTTCGACACCCATACTAAACTAATTCTCTCGACATTCTTTCATTCGTTTGGGTGTAAAGTAATAGTATTATGGTTTAACTCTTAATTAATGTATTCAATGGTGCGCAAAATGGAATTCTATAGGTTAATAGTTTATAATAAGCTACTTAAATCGAAAAAAGCACAAGTCGCCGCTAGATGGCGTTGTTTTGAGATTTCATTATTATTTTTTCATTGCTTTGTTTTAATATATATTATTAACATGTAGAAATCTATTTCGCGCACAATTGGACACTTTACTAACGGCCAATTGCACAAACTTACATCAAAAACATCAAACCCTTGAAGAAATGTCCTTTGAATGAATGAAACCTAGAAAACGTTTTATAAAATTTGTATGAAAATCGTACCGCCTTAAAGTCAGTTGCAAGTCATGAAACAACAAGGTTGTTTTTCTCTTATCCCTAAAATACTGACAGTTACCCACGAATGTTCAATCTTATTAATATTTTTATTATATTAAACTCGCGACGTACCTTTTCGATTTGTTTGACTTTATCTATCTTAGAGAAATTACATTTATTTATTATATATTTCTTCAATAATCTAAGAATTCCAAATATGAGTTTGAAATTCTTAAATAATGTTACAGACTAGTCAGGTTTTACCAATTTTTACACGAATATACAGCAAATCAACCCGCTTCATATTCATCATCATCGTCCTAGCGCTTATCCCGGCCTATGCCAGGGTCCGCTTTCTTACTCATTTTTCTCCATTTCGCCCGGTCTTCGGCTTCCTCTCGTCGTAAGCCGTTGGCTCTCCCAATAAACTCAGCGATGTCAATCTATCGCTTCTTGGGTCGCCCACGGGGCCTCTTTTCCGATACTGGCAGATTCAGGCACCTATTTCCCACGTATCCCTGAGGCTTACGCAACAAATGACCAAACCAGCGCAGACAAGCCTCCTCGATTTTATCTGCGATATTCCTCACGCCAAGGTTGCCACGGATATACTCGTTACGTACTCGATCGACTCGCGTAACTCCGCACATCCACTGCAGTATTTTCATTTCGTTGGCGTGGACTTCGCGAACGTGTTTCGGAGCGCTGGCCATGTGTCGCAGTCATAGAGCATCACCGATCTAATTATACTCTTGTATATAAGCCCTTGGAGCTTTACAGGGATATTAGATTTCATATTATGTGTTATTTATTTCAGAGAAGGAGAAAAACCACAACTGTAATTATTATATTTTCGTCTGTAATTAATTACTACACACAGCATCCACCGAGTAACATAAATTTAAGCGACGCTTAAGTTGACTCCTAAATAAATTTAGATTTTCCTATTAAAAAAGTCATTGCACAATCAATCATCTTTAGTAAAGCCTAAACTCGCTAAGTCTCTCTATACTTTATAATCGATTTTATAACAACTTAACGCTTAGGATTATCACTTAAGCGTCGCCTAAGTTTAGAGCACTCCGGCGTTGCACATTTTAATTCGTTTCCGAAGCAATTTTCAGTTCAATTAGAGCCAATTTTTAGTAATTATTTTACCAATTCGAATATAAAAGCACTTTACCAAAAACCGGTGCCATTAAAGATTAGACACCAAAATATATCTAAAACCAATACTAGTCATAAAAAGAATGTAACATTACTACAAAATTACGCAGTAACTGTCTGTCAACAAAATCAAATCACCAAACAATGTCGAGTCAAATCGACTAACACGATTACATATTATATTCTCAGAAACATTTATGGATGTTTGAAATATAAAATAAAATTTCTAAGGAAAATGTGTTTTATATTAGTTTACTCAGTATTTTGTAGAAGGCGCTTGACAGTAGAAGACATTAGTATCTCTGCCGGATACAATACGACCGAACCGTTTACATTGTAACAATATAACCATCCATCAATAACTAAAGCTATAGCTGTTAAATATTTACAAATTTGCAAGACCTGTCTTATTAAAATTCAGCAATAGGTAGCTAGCGATAGTAAAATTATGTATTATTCATTTTACAGGCCGGAGGTGACGATGATGACGACTATTATGTAAGGCACTTAATATTATTTTTACATTATAATAAAAGTAATAAATAATAAATAATATAATGTTAGAGTCGATGCTAAATTAACCTAGTACATGAAAGCAGAACAAATACAAAGTTAAATTGAAACTGGTATAAGATAAGCGTGGTGATGTGGGTACGCAGGTAAATGGTTTAAGGCAGGATTGATTGGTGGTGCAGGATGACTTTGGCTGACAGGACAATTGCATGGCAACTGCCAAGAGCTACGCGCAGACCCCATTTTCACAGACACCACTTACGTCTTGTTCTATACTGGTTTAGGATGGCTCGATAAAAAGTTGTCATGAGAAGGGGGACAATGCGATACCTGTCGAATGTTGATTAAAAGTGATGTAATAAGAGTTGATTCCCGACTTCAAGGTCCTAATTATAACAAGCGTCAACGACATATATAATACATACACTTTTGAGTTGACAACATAATGCAACCTGCGTCGGCGACGCAGGGAGCGTCGGCGACGCTATTTGCGTTATTGACGCTCCTTGCGTCGTCGACGCTTTATATAATCCGGGCCCAAGACATGAAGCACTCCCTTTGGAGCATTTGTGCTAAACCGCACAAAAAGTGTATCACTTATCTGTGGCTTTAGACAGCAGGGGGCCTACCACAAGCCATACAAACAAGATTACTTTAACCTTATTTTTCAAATTGGTACCATGACCTCAATCAAAATAACATTATTTTAATGTTATTTTGGTTAGAATTTTTGTGACGTCACAGTCGAATCATTCATTCAAACCAGAGACTAAAAACCACGACAAACTTATCTGACCCGGTGGCCAAAACTGGAACGAACTGTGACCATTTTGAAATGTAATTTTGTTACCAAAAACAGCGACGTTTTACTAGTACTTTGACTAGTACAGTGACACCTAGCTATCATTTGACGGAAAGCATTGTTTATATTAAGTCAAATTTTTCATAAATTACAGTTTTAGATAATTTATTTTTATGAAAAAGATAATATCAAAACGTTATTTTGTCAAATTTTTATACTTAAGTAATCAATTGAATGGCTTTGTCTCCAATACTACAACAATTCTAATGTTCCGTCATAGATGGCCAAAGAATTCATGATTGTAGAGCTGATAAGCTTTAGCGTTAAACTCAACCAGGAAACAGCGACAAAAGCCCTTGCATGAGAAAAGTGACCCCATCGACGAAAGTAGATGATGCGGAGTTCGTCAACAGATACAAACACAGGAGCTCACACGTAAAATTCGACAGATTTGTCTGTTCAACGAAGAACCTGGAGGACCGTCCACTTAGCCAAGGAGTACAGCTTATAGAATCACTCTCTGAATGTACGTTCAATTTGTGCGTTGCGTTGATACCTATCGTTGAAGATTGAGAGTTCTTTATAATGGGAATATTATGGTCCCAAGGAATTCCATGGGTATGCTTCACCGGAGTTTCCGTGGGCGACCTAGAATTATCGGTGAAGCCGATATGAAATTAAAGGAGTGTCAGAAAGTGATAATGCGTGTCCGAAGTATGTAGATTTTAAATTATATTTTTATGTAAGTACCTATTGTAAACGAATGTATTTATTTATAATGTTGTATATTTGTGTATACTGTAACACTCGGGAATCTGGGGGCTTTTAAGATAAACACTAGTAGCTCGAGATAAAAGTTATTAAAGTTATATTTGTGAAAATCAACTCAAGAATCATATAAAATACATAAGACATCTTACGTCTAATTCAAATGGAACCCATTTGAATTCCTGCCTAGCCAGTGCGATGTGTGCTCATAGAGACAGGCCAAAGACCCAAGTTCTGCTTGCTCCGAACCATCCAAGCTAACCGACCTCCTTCCTACATGTTCTAACCTAACCTAACCTGCTTAACTAATTAAAGCCCCGGGTGCCCTATGGGAGCAGCAACCTTACCCGGAAACCTACTTAACCTAAAGCCCCTCCAGGCATGAAGCCTCCGAACGCCTTCCTGTCTTGCCCTATGGGAGCAGCAACAGCACCTGAAAGCCTACTTAACCTAAAGCCCCTCCAGACATGAGGCCTCCAAACGCCTTCCTGTCTTGGGATCCGTCCTAACCTAGGGCCTGCCCGAGCACACATGCTACAATACATACACCTCTGGCCTCAGTTGCCTGAAGTATTTAAATAAAGATGTAAATTTATAACACATTATAAACATTTTTCGAGCGTTTAATGGTTTTTATTGCCTGATATTACAACAATTCTTGAATATTTTTAGGGTTCCGTAAGTGTGAAATGGTTTCGTTTTACTTCATTACGAGGTAATGTCAGCAATTATAAAAAGGCTTTGGGCGCTAAGCAAACCCCGAATTAGTGCGGTCGTATATAGCATGATAGGTAGACACTGAAATATTTCAAACAATATTATAATCATCATCTTGGCATTAATGTACCAGTTGTGCTCTCGCGCACGAGGGCCCGGGGTCCGCCTTGACCATGTTCCAGAATTTTGTAGATCAGGTAATTACGGTAGAGCGACTGCATCTGAACTCCGTGACCCTGTTAACTGGGGAACCTGACCAGATTGGATCATGGTTACACATTCAGTCGCCTGGAGGTGCAGGTTTCAGCACGATGTTTTCCCTCATCGTAAGAGCATAGGTTAGTATTCAACTATGTACATAACTCAGAAAATAGACATTGGTACATGGCGGCAGTGGGATTCGAATCTGGTACCTCTCGCTTACGAGTTGGAAATTTACCCACTAGGCCACCGATGCTCCAAGCAAAGCATCCAACTTTGTATAAACATATTGCTAATACCAATGTAAAAAACAAGTATGCTTGTCGTGTTCTGGTACCAGCCATCGCAATTACAGGCCTAAGGCATTTAAACTTATTCCTCTCAGTGAAAAGGCACCTGCGCTTCTCCATTTTTGTGCAATGCATGAATCATAGATGTTATGGGCGACCGTTACTGCTTACTATTAGGTGGGTTGTCTGTTCGTTAGTCACTGCGTAGCATAAAAAAATAACAACAGATATATAATAATAACCGGTTAAGTCTGCGTCGAATTCGCGAATCAATATTTCGACATTATTAGAACATATTGCTTTAGCATCAAAATATTGCTGAGAATTATCTATGATAATGGTGTGGAACCTTTCGTGTGCAAGTTCTCCTCGCACTTGACCACAAATCCTCAACACTATTGTTTCACCGCGACCTTCGTTTGACAAGATAAAAATCGTTCTGTGTCACGCAGCTACACGTGTTTAATTTTTTAAAATATTATGGCGATATTATATATTACAAATCGATATTTAATTTTCCAAATAAAATAACTTAATAATTGCTTAACGGAAAGTAACATTTTAGTTTTCTTTAAGGGAAGCCTACCACCATCTTATGGCTCTACAATTACATGCTTGTCAATATCATCATTAGAGTGGGGTTTATACTTACCTTGATAGGTATTATTGGAATGATGGCCCAAATATTTACGTAAGATCCGACCTGAGTGGTTCAGTGGTCAACATGCCGGTCTGCCACGCAAGAGGTCCCGGGTTCGATTCCCGGCCGGGCAGAAATTAAAATGATGAATTTTAATTTCTGTTACGGGTCTGGGTGTTCTATGTATAATAAGTATGTATTTAAAAAAAAAAGTATTGAAGTAGTTTATCAGTTATTTAGCACCCATCGCACAAGCTTTGCTTAGTTTGGGGCTAGATGGCGCTGTGTGAATATGTCTACGAATATTTATTTATTTATTTTATCCGTGTGGTGTCCGTTTTTCAAAGAATAATTATTACAGAATATCAAAGGGTTATAGCGTAGTTTATGCCGAATATTTGCCACCGCGTCTACGCGTTAGCCATACATTTTCCTCCTGTATGTAGTATATTAATTGTTGTGGCACGCTGAAACCGGCTCTTCGGTTTGCTCTATGGGTGATGACTCTATTAGGTCTATGGGAAAACTTTTTTTTTCTTTATTATCAATAGGCTTGCATTTGATCTTAACTCACCTGATGGAAAGCGACGATGAGGTCGAAGATGTTCGAAAACTATTATGTTTTTAGCAGACTTCTGTATATAAAATTTTTTCTCTATGGTTTTTAGCAAGCTCTAAAATTTAGAATTTATTGGTACCATGATCTTTTAAAAACAACATCATTTTGTTTGTCGTAGTTAGGTGTATCAGCTACATTAAGTCCTAAATAATAAATTACAGTTTTGTTATTGGCACTACAACTTGATTATGTATATAGTGTAAATAGAATTAGATTGCTGTTAAACTGTGAAATAAATAAATAAATAATAAATAATAATAATAACATAATAATAATATTGTTAACAGAGCGAATGAATTGTATATTCCATGCTATATGTGAAAAAGAGAGAGTTATAATGTTCCAAGAGATTGGAAAATTAGCTATCTTCGTGGTTATGTAGAGCGGCCCTTTTGGATAAAATTCATGCCACGTCAGCGTGGCATGAATTTCCAGACATAAATTTGTAAACAAACGATTCAATTTATTTTATGATAAAATAATTTAATATTTTGTGTTGAACGTTTTGTATGTATGTATGTAATCTCTTTATTGCATCAATTTATAACATTATTATTTTATTATATTAGTGAAGTGCATTAGACCACTACCTTAAGTATATTGTAAGTCGCTGGATATCGCTCGTAGAATGTGTGTAGAGCTTTCATGAGCTTTTTTTTGAAATATGTCGAGGTTTCAGTAATTTCTTGACTTAAATAATACGACCAGCTCTGTAATATATAGTGTGAAAACATCAATAATCCATAATTACCTATTTAATCCCAAATATATGTAAAATTAATTTATGTCGGGCGGTGTGATAGTGATATGTTCGTTGCTTATCCCCAATGTCGATATAAACAAAAAATACCTACTGATCAAGAGGAGTGGAAAAAACGATCTCAGAATAATAAAAATTGATCTTTAAAATTTGTATGTAAGTTGTGATACGAAGTGAAAGACAAACCATTAGGAAGAATGGTTTTATTCAGCTAAAAACAGCTCACGAAATAATGACATCGATATTTATAATGCATCCATGACAACCACCACAGATACACATCATTCACCCCCCCCCTACGATGTCTGATAGTCCTCCAGCTAGGCTGGTAGACGCCTATTTCGCGTCGACCGACGAACTTCTGGTTGGATTTGTTCTGTTCTACTGCTTGAGGATCATTAAGAGGCACAGGCACAATCGGTTCTTCGACCATGGCTTCAGGTGCATCGCTATTGTCGTCTGATGATACAGAGAAGTATTCATCACCTGAAGGGACTGGTGCCAGATGTCTATTTGAAATAGTGCCTTCTCCTACATCTGGGTATCTGACGTGGGAATAATTAGGGTTGCTTTGTAGCAGATGACCTTTTTCCACAATGGGATCGTATTTGGAATTCCGCACGTTTTTTTTAATAAGGATAGGTCCCGGGATGGTTAGCCAAGCTGGGAGTGATTCTTCGAGGGTGACTAAACATTCTTTCATGGGGAGTGGCGTTTGTAGCTGTGCACAGTAGTGACCGTATCGAGTGTAAGCCTAGAGATAAGACCTTTTCCCAGTCTGATATTTCTAACCCTTTTGACTGTAGACTCAATTGAATGGTCCTCCACATGGTAAAACTTTGGCGTTCGACTTGGCCGTTGCCTTGTGGGTTGTATGGAGTAGAACGGCTACAAGCTATCCCAAGAGAAACAAGGTACTGAGAAAGCTCTTGTGACATGAATGAAGCACCTCTGTCTGAGTGAATGTACATTGGTGTACCAAATAAATAGAATATTTCGTTCAGACAGCTAATAACAGTGCCTGATGTCGTGTCTCTACAGGCAAATGCGAATGGGAAACGGCTGTACTCATCGATTATAGTCAGTATGTACCTATTTCGCGACTTTGACGGGAGTGGTCCTTTAAAATCAATATTTAGTCGCTCTAATGGAGCCGTTGCTTTGATAAGCTGTCCCTTTTATGTCGCATACCGCGGCTTAATTTCCGCACATACTTTGCAATTGGTAGTCATTCGTTTTATGTCATTTATCGAAAATTTTAGGTTTTTCGACCGTACCCAATGAGCCATGCGGACAATTCCGGGATGACAGAGATTGTCATGTAGGGTCTTCAGATTATTGACATTCATATTAGCACATACCCTGGTCAGAGCATCAGCAACGATGTTTTCTCTGCCAGGGCGATATATTATATCGTACTTGAAGCAAGATAATTCTAATCTCCAGCGTTCGATCTTTTCATATTTTATTTTGCTTGAATGAATCTGGTTTAACATAAATGCAACAGATTGCTGATCTGTTATTAGTACAAAATGCCTTCCAATCAAATAATGCCGTCACTTACGTAAAGCTTTAACTATCGCGGCAGCTTCTTTCTCAATTGAAGACTGTCGCCTTTTCGAGTCAGTTATAGAACGTGAGAAATATGCAACAGGCTGACCATTCTGAGAGAGAGAAGCGGCTAGGGCATTTTCTGAGGCGTCAGTTTCCACAGTAAACATTACAGTTTCGTCCACAGCAGCTAAGGAGGCTTTTACAATATCTCCTTTTATTTCGTTAAAAAGAGTGATTGCGATTTCAGAGAGAGGAAATGAATTTACTGAAAGCAATGGTTTGATACTTTCCGAAAAGTTTTATATCCATCTTGAGTAGTGAGCGAAAATGCCTAACATTCGTTTTAAGGCCGCTGCATTTGCAGGAGCAGGTAAGTCAAGCAGCGGCTTAAGCCGGTTTTCATCTGGTCGAATTATATTATTTTTTATTGTATAGCCAAGAAGGTTGATTGTCTCTTTACTAAACGTGCATTTGCTTTCATTTAATGTCAGATTGTATTTAGCGGCGGCCTTTTTAAATTTACACAGATTTGTGTCGTGTTCTTCTTTGCTTTTCCCACATACCGTAACATCGTCTAAATAAGCGAATGTGCCGTTTAAGTTTTCTTGTTCTAAGATATAGTTGAGAGTACGCTGGAATGCTGCGACACCGTTTGTGACTCCGAACGGGATCCTGGTGAATTTATATAATTTACCATTTGCCTCAAAACTGGTAAAAATTCGTTCTTTTTGTAGAATAGGCACTTGGTGATAAGCACTCTTTAAGTCTATTTGACTAAAATAATTGTATATAGCTGCCATTGCTACTATAGATTCTATTCTTGGCAAAGGGAAGGCGTCCAATTCAGTGTATTTGTTTATTGTTTGAGAATAGTCTATAACCATTCTCTTCTTGTGTAGCCCTCGACCGGCAATTAGGACTTGCGCTCGCCAGGGTGATATACTATGCTCGATAATTCCGTCTTCGAGAAGCTTGGACACTTCTGCGCTTATAAATCGTTCGTCTTCAGCGCTATGGCGTCTCGACCGGACTGCAACTGGTTTTGTGTGAGGGGAGAGGTTAGTAAATAAAGATGCGGCTGGTACTGAAGCTTCCATGACGTTGCAGATTCGTAAAGGTTCCTGGGTCCCTCCAAACTCTAGTTCCAATGAAGCGTGGTTCTTGAGAATGTCGTGACCGATGATAGCATCTGCGCACAGATCTTTCACAATGAGAAGAGGTTGGCGTATATAGTGATGCTTCTCTAGTTGAATATTTACAATATGTTTACATTCACCATGAACGTAAGAGACGTGACTCAGGGAAGCCAATGTGACAGTTTGACGGCTAGGCTTAATCTTCAGTTTTAGTACCTCAGCCAGACTTTTATCTATGAAACTTACAGAGCTTCCAGTGTCTATCAAAGCCTCTGCTTTAAATCCGTTAATGGTTATAGGTGAGGTGGCCTTTCTAAGACTGCTTAGAGAAGCAGCGGAGATTGCAGACAGTGCGCTATCAGCTTGGATAAGGTCATCATCGGCTGTCACAGCGTTAGCTCTTTGAATTTGCTTGCAAACATTCGCAAAATGACCCTTTTTCGAACAAAGTTGACAGTTTTCATTAGCCGCGGGGCATTTAATACGCTGGTGCACATTTCCACCACAACAGAAGCAACGTCTCTTCGAGTTTGGATGAAAAATAGGTCTTGAAGCGACTACGTTATTAGTATGCGTCGATCCAGGTGATGCATTGAGATTCAAGGATGTACCAGGTGTGATACCAGTATTACTGAAAGCTTGTGTGTTTTTTTCAGCATCTTCCAGAGATATTGCTAAGTTGATCGCTTCTTCTAGACTCAAATTAAATTTCTCTAACAATCTCTCCCTTATTTTTTGAGAACTGATGCCTGCGACGAATGCTCCACGCATTGACTCGTGTTGATGCTCCTCCGCAGTTACTTGCTTGAAGTGACACTCAAGCGCAAGAAGTTTTATTGCTTGAATGTACTCTTTTACTGTTTCATCAGATTGCTGCTTACGCGTGGCTAACATGTGTCAGGCAAGTATTTCGTTTCTAGGTTTTACATAAGCTTTCTCTAAGGTGTTGATAGCTTCGTAGGTTGTACAAGCACGTATATAAGAGTAAATTGTGGGAGAGAGATGATTTACCAGAAGATTCAGTTTCATAGAATGATTGGCACCCGGGGCGACTTCTTCGGATAAGAAATTCTTAAAAGTAAAATACCAATGTGACCATTTCAAATCAGACGCGGCAGCACTTGGTTCCTCATCAAATCGCTCGGGGCGGAGATAGCGCGAACAACTCGCTTTTTTAGTGACATTTTCTTTAGACATGTTAAAATATGATTCTTCTTTCGGTTCGATAAAATTTTAGCTGAATAAATTGATACGAAGTGAAAGACAAACCATTAGGAAGAATGGTTTTATTCAGCTAAAAACAGCTCACAAAATAATGACATCGATATTTATAATGCATCCATGACAACCACCACAGATACACATCAAGTTGATATGATTTTTGATTTTTAGTTTTGTCAAATGCTACATAATGACGAAGTGCGCAGTTATACGAAGTTCAGGCCGGCGGCCTACCCTGGACTTTGTAGAAAAACGTGCCAAGAACATTGTACACTTCAAGTGAATGTACCTCATTATGCCAAGTACCTACTTAAGCCGGGATCGACCACAAGGATGTTTAAGACATAAGAGTAATTCTTATTATAATAGAATATCGATAATATCGCTTATTACAATACCTCGAAAGAAAATATCGACAGAGTGGACATCCTTTTTTATTGTTGCTGACAGAATGAAGAAGAATAAAGGATGTTTAATTATTTTTGGAGGAGTGAATAAGATAATACGCGTTTTTGTGCACTGCGATTTTTAAAAGTTTTAATATTATATTACAAAGTAATTAATACTTACAGTGCCCTTTAATGTACTAATTAAAGTCACATACATCATTGCCGGTAATCATTTTCACAACTCAAACACTTTTTCACTGATTTGGACACATCATGGACAACATTACTCAGCTGCAGAGGAATCTGGAGGAAACTACTCAATTCTTCAATCAAAAGATGGCTGCTTTTGAAGAGACGCTATCCACACAGTCATCACCACCACCACCACCACCAGGTACTGATTTGCCTTCTCCGACTAAAGACTTCCACGATTTCAAAATATTAATTTGGAGAACGGTGTCCGGTATACACAAGCAAATGGAATTTGTGCTACATTCCTTGGATAGCTTATAAACGAGATCCCGTCCCAATGCCCTTTTACTTCATGGTCTACCGGAGGAGGAAAAGGAGGACCTCTCTAAGCATGTGGGGAGTCTCTGTGTGGATTCGCTTCAGTTAGTGAAGATTCCTTCCATCTTCGCGTGCATCAGGCTTGGGAAGAACATTGAGCCTGATAGGCCTCGTCCAATTTTAGTTCGCTTCAACGACTTGGAATCACGGAACAATGTCTGGTCATCAAAGAGGAATCTTAAGGGTAGCGGCTTGACACTGTCAGAATTCTTGACTAGTGCTAGACATGCTGTGTTCTTGGCGGCACGTAAAGCGCTGGGGATTGAGCGGGCTGGACCAGCGATGGCAAAGTGGTCGTGGTCTCGATGCCTGAACTGCAGACATTTTTGATAAAGAGCACCAAAGTCAAGCCGAGTGAGACCACATCCACTACTGTCACGGAAAAGTCATATGCGGCATCAGGAATCTCCAGCGCGGGGAAGTCTAAGCCATCAAACTCTAGTACCCGAAGCCGTAGGACGGTTCCAATGAAACCTACAATGAAAAAGTAATTTTAAGGTTCTGCTACTGTTGGTATGTTTTGAGTCTATAAAGCTTTGTTTGGTCTAGTGGATACATTAGTTACTTACCTTTGGTGTTCTGTTATATACTTTAACAACCAACTCATCCAGTTTTAATGTGCATCTTTATGGCAATTTTATTATTTCTCACAAGTGTGTGGTGGTCGAATTATGTTTGCTTTCACTTTCTTCTCAAATCACTGTCATTTTAATAAGTGTATGACTCGATATTAGATATTATAAAATAATAGTTTATTTATGTGGGTTTTTGGTTGGAAAATATTTAAGAATTATTTCTTCTGATTGCATTTACTATAGCTTTTCTATTTTCTATACCTGTGATTGGAGTATTTGGATATACATTTATATTTGAATTAAGTATTTTATATTTAGATAATATTTTATTTGGTATGTATATTATTGTAATTAATTATTATAAGCTCTATATGTCTAATTCATTAAGCATCGATTCAGAGGATGATTTCTTTTCTATAACGTCTTCGTCAGTTGATTCGCATTTTGGTATAGGTAGTGGCGATCAGTTCGTTATGCCTTCCTTGAGTGTTAATCTGAAAACTTCCTTGTCTCTTTTTCGCAAAAACTTTAATACAGTCCATATCAATGCACAGAGTGTAGCGGCTCACTACTCAGATCTTTCGGCCACATTCGCGAATTTGAATATTCACGCTTTGCTTATTTCGGAATCATTTCTTAAACCATCATTGCCTTCCACATTATATCCTCTCCCGGGTTTCAGATTGATCCGAAACGATAGAGCGTACACGAGCGTTGTGGGCGGCAGAGAGATGGTGGTGGCTGGTGGGGGTGTTGCAATTTATCTGCGTGGCGATATTCCCTGTAAAATCACCTTTTCTTAGAAGTATCCTTACACCATATCAAAATTCTCCTAGGTGTATTCTATAGCCTGGACTGCCATGTAAATTACTTTGCCGGTCTCGAAAATACGTTAGCCGAGTTGCGTCCTCAATTTGACCACACGATCATTATGGGGGACTTTAATACCTGACTGGCAAGGAATAATGCTCGCCCTAAAAATCTTCTCTCTTTGTTAAATTCTCTAGATCTTCATTCCTTGCCCCTTGGGCCTACTCACTTTCCCCATAATGGTCTGCCTTCGCTCCTCGATCTGGTGTTCACCTCCTCTCCGCAGGTGGTCGACGCGCATGGGCAGTTTAATGCTCCCGCCTTCTCTGCCCATGATCTGATCTTTGGATCTTTTAAAATCCGGCCTTCGAAGAAGAGGCACAAAGTTCTCCTTTTACGGAAATTTGCCAATGTAGATCATGAGGCTCTTTTGTTGGATGTTAGGTGTGCGGATTGGAGCTCGGTTATCTCGGCGGGTGATGTGGACGCTAAGATGCGGTCTTTTAATTTGATTATTCTGGAAATTTATGACAAGCATACCCCGATCCAACCGGTGAGAGTTAAGCACCTTCCGGCACCCTGGCCTACATCAGATATTAAGGCTCTTATGGCTAGAAGGGATGGAACCAAGTTGAGGTATCGGCAAAATCCTATCTCATATAATAAAGACTCCTATATTGCTCTTTGAAATGTCTGCAACAGGAAGTGCCGAAGTGCTAAAAGGAAAGACATCCACCAAACCATCGATGGGTGTTCACCTTCAAAGCTCTGGAGATTCCTTCGTTCCCTGGCAGTCGGTGAAGACAAGCTGAGTGGCTCGGCAGACATGGATATAAATAAATTAAACGTTCACTTCTGTACACCGTCCGGTTCAATGGATCCATGCGTTAAAAGTCGCACTTTCGCTGACCTTGCCGGCAATCCGGTAATTGAAGGTGACCCATTGGACATCGGGGAGATCTCGTCTCAAGAAATGTTGCAGCTACTGAAAACTATTAAATCGAGAACTACTGGGGATGATTGAGTGAGAATGGACATGATCTGCCCTATTAAGGACTTCGTAGCTCTATTTCTTGCTCACATAATTAATGTCTCTTTGTCTTCTGGTGTGTTTCCTTCTTGTTGGAAGAAGGCACACGTTATTCTTCTCCCCAAAAAGTCATATCCCACCTTCTTCGCTGAATTTCGGCCTATCTCCATTCTGCCAATCCTGTCCAAAATTATCGAGAAATTTATTCAGCGAAGGCTGTGCTCGCACTTGTCAAGATTCAATCTCCTAAGCCAGCACCAGTCGGGATTCCGTTCTGAGCACAGCACCGCCACGGCACTCGTTAAAATTACCGACGACATTCGGCGTAACATCGAGAATAAGGAGCTTACGATGCTCGTTCTTCTCGATTTCAGTTGCGCTTTCAACACCGTCGATTACGATATTTTGATGGCCGTGCTGAGAACTATGAATTTGACCCCTCAGACGCTCGCTTGGTTTCGTTCATACCTCCGGAATCGTGCGCAGATGGTCAAGATTGATGACAGCTGGTCCGATTGGCATCCCATGACGGCTGGTGTACCTCAAGGGGGCATTCTGTCTCCTGTCCTTTTTTCTTTATTTATTAATAGTATCACCTCTTGTTTGTCTTCTTCCCATCATCTCTATGCAGGTGATCTACAGCTGTACAGATCGGCTCCTTTCTCCGGTTTGGTGGAGGCTGCGCGTTTGCTGAACGATGACCTGTGCATTATAGAGCGTCGGGCTGGTGAGTATGGTCTTAGAGAGAATGCCTCAAAGTCACAAGCAGTTGTGATTGGCAGTCAACACTTTATCACCAAATTGAAAGGTGTTGACTTACCCAATTTGACTTTCATGGGAACCGTCATTGAGTTCAGCGAATCAGTTAAGAACTTGGGGGTCTTATTCGACTAAACACTATCATGGTCTACCCACATCGGCGAGGTTAGCCGAAGAGTCTTTGCGTCCTTCCATTCTCTCAAGAGGTAACAATACCTCCTCCTCAGATGATAGATTCCTTCATTCCTATGATAGAGCGTCATATATGTACATGTTTATCATATGGATATATGTTTATGGGCATGTATATTTATGGTTTACATATTTATGTACTTACTTACTGATAAGTTTTACTGGTAGGTATGTATTGTAATTAATTCTTTGGTAATTTTTAAAGTAGGTAAGGTACTCTATTATTACCTCTGCCGCTCGCTAAAGCTCCTTTTGGCTTGTCTAATGGTAGCTGGAAGAGATCCCGTTGTGGGATAAGTTCGACTTTGCTTTGTAAGTGTTTCCTATTGAAATGTACTATGTTGTTGCAATAAAGAGTTTACATACATACATACATTTTTTGTCTCTAACCTGGCACGCATTTTTTGTATGAAAATGCTGTCATAGACTGTCAATTTTTTTTTTGCTCTGTGTGATGTTCGTACAGTGCCACAAACTTATCTGACTTGGTGGCAAAAGTTGTAACTAAGTGTCGCCATATTGTAATGACATGTCAATCACAAAAACAGTGACGCTATCACCAGGTCAGTTGTGTTTGCAGCTCTATATAGCATTATCACAAAATAACAAAAACGGCCCGCCCCAACCAGAAGGTCCACTGGAAACAATGCGCCATTTCCGTCACGCACACATTGACGTTACGTTTACAGGAATTCTCGCGCAGTTTCAAGCAGTGCTCGGTCGCGATTGTTAACGCAAGAATTCGTTGTATTCTCGACTTAAATTGAATATTATTTAATTATACCATATTATTATTGATAAAATAAAAGTACTTGTGCGTAACTAAGATTATTTAATAACATTTTAGCAACGCACGCAGACTCCAAGAACTGATGGGTGACCATTTCAGACTTTAAGGCTAGTCGAACTTCAGTACCGCTACGAGTTCTAATGCCGATGGTGAAGCGAGGTTGACCAAGGTCTTCCGCTAGAGACCCTAGGACTAATTGAACAGTTTCAGGCACCACGTGACAGTTTTTAACAGAATAATAAACTACTCGAAAATGCCTATCTAGTCTAATATAAAAAAAAATCGCTGACCACCTTCCTTCTCCATCATCAGATCAAGTGACTAATACCATAATATTGCATTTTCATCAATTTACATGTGTATGAAATTTTCAATTCAATTGATTACCGGGAAATGGGTCAAATCCCAGGTCAGGCAAAGGATATTCTCAGGGTCTGATTATATAATCTATAATAAACAGTATTATTATTACGCCTACTAAAGGCATAATGTCTGAAGCTGGTATGGAAAATCTAATACACTTGAACACATCTGAACAGCTTGGGAAGCAATTATGATCACATTATGGCAAGGATTACATATTGGTCCTTTGCAAGGGACATGTTATTGTGAACGATCTTTAAAATTCTATTCGATCTTTTAAATACTATTTCCAAAATTCAGAATAAGTACAGTAGCAACCCTAGTGAGTCGGCAAGTTTAGGTAATAATTTTCGAAGACGTCGGGAGTGAACCTTCTGATAGTTTTCTATTTTGTGGCATTATCTTTTTCGCACCTTACTCCGGATCACGCATTAATATTGCGATATTTGATTGATTTTAAAACTTATTATTAAATACATTCTACAATGTAGATTTCTAAACAAAAATGTAATTTTATTAATACGTAGTAATATCCTCATATATAATGTTGTAAACAATTAAACACGAATTACTTGATTACATTTTTTTCATACATAATTTTCCGATCTGTGCGAGACGTTACCATACCATCGAAGGCGATACTCTTCCAGCGTTAGGTGAAAATGGCTTTCCTGCAAAAGACTCAATGGAGAGACAACAGGTCCTGAAACTATAAACTAATATACGCTGGCTAATCGACTGGGGACAACGGAGTGACGGTGGTGGTCTTTGAGAAGTTTCGGGACGGCGTTGGTAGAGCAGGGTAGGGGTAACTGCCGCTAAGATCACGGGCATCAGCTGGATGCGGAAAGTACAGGACCGGCCTTTGTGGAGACCTCTGGGGGAGGCCTATGCCCAGCAGTGGGCGTCTTCTGGCTGATATGATAATTATTGTTTGCTTGCTTGTAAAGGATAAACACAAAAACAACTTAATTCATTTGCAATTTCAATAATATACCCCAAGTTTCAGAATGTCCCATGTTCGCGCATAATTTCAAAACGACTGCAGCTATTTAAGTAATTGTTTATTGTTGGGTTAGGGTAGGTGTAGGGCAGGTGCGGGGCAGGTGCGGGGTAGGTGCGGAATAGGTGCGGGTTAGGTGCGGGGTAGGTGTGGGGTAAGTGTTGGGTTAGGGTAGGTGTAGGGTAGGTTAGGGTAGGGGTAGAACGCCACGCGAATGAA
This sequence comes from Blastobasis adustella, assembly GCA_907269095.1. NCBI lineage: Eukaryota > Metazoa > Arthropoda > Insecta > Lepidoptera > Blastobasidae > Blastobasis > Blastobasis adustella. Next base: position 4,791,637 of record OU026138.1, read on the forward strand.
GTCGCGCCGTTCCCACTACTATATTATAAAACGAAGTCCCACGCCGCGCCTGTCTGTCTGTTCGCGATATACTAAAAAACTATTAAATGGATTTTCATGCGATTTCCACCGATAGACAGAGTGATTCATGTTTGTGTGGAAGGTTTAGGTGTTTAGTTTGTTAAAGTTCGGGTACGGGTACTGGTAGTAAGTGCGAAGCCCGTGTGAAGGCGACCGGCTCTTAACAAATTATACACGTAAACCTTCCTCAGGAATTACTCTATCTATTGGTGAAAATCGTGTGAAAATCCGTTTAGTAGTTTTTCAATGTATAGCGAACAGACAGACAGACGCAGCGTGGGACTTTGTTTTATAATAGGTATGTAGTGAGTGATAGGCTGTGAGGGCGCCGTAGGTTATCTACGTCATCGAGTACCTATATGAAAAATAGCTTAAACATTTAGGACAACATGCGCAGAACGCATTTGTCTGCCCTTAGTAATAGGATTCGTTTTTACCTTTCGGTTACGGAATTCTAAAATATGAAAGAATTATTGTGGTAGTTTTAGAGGATTTTTTCAGGGCTTTCAGCTAATAAAAAGCATGTGTGTGTATGTTTCTAATTTACATAATTATTTATTTACATTTTACACATTATGACTGGGGCACATGATTTTAAATATACATGTATACAACATTATGAACTAGAACTTACATCAAAATTATAATTTTAAATTTAGAAACACATCATTTTATCGTATAGACTTTTAATCCCGTTTTGCGGGCAAAGGGAATCCTAGACCGGCCATGGAATCGGTTAAACCACACCCTTCAGCCAATAATCTTCTCTCACGAAGATCTCCATTTTTGCTACGGGAACCAATGCCACGAACAAATTGCTCGTAAGCAATGAGCCATGAGCTAGCCCCTGAGGTATTGGCTTGGTTTAGTAGATAGGTTCATACGTCCTTGGCCCTACAGGCAAATCAATCGATTTGGTAGGACTCAGGTGTGGGCTTTAGTTACCTCGTTGCATAGGTTGTGTGTGAGCTCTTTAGTATAGTCGCCCACGTCTCATCGACTCTCAACGTCGAAAGGGTCGTGTTTCACACGCTATATCAGCGATAACAGCTTCTACAAACCCAAATATCTCGTATTGGTCTAAAAATCATTAGCGTTGTTGTAGTATTGGAGACGTAAATGCCAATCCATTAGTTATTTCAAACTTTTGTGAGAATAAACACATTTCACTTGCTTTTTGAGAGAAAATAAAGGTATTATATGTATCGTAAATCTTTATAAATCGTAAAGCAGTGTTAGATCCACCATTAAAAACATACTTTTATTAGATTGATGGATTTGACATAAAAACAATAATACTGTGAAAGAAAACTTCCTACTATCATACAAAACCTAAAGTTCATGGTACGGTTTAAAAAGAACGCTTGTTTGAGTGAATGATTCTAGCCTAGAATAACCACAAAACATTCGTTCATGCACCTCTCTATGTTAGTGCTACAAACCGGTGACCAAAACTGGAACTAACTGTGCTAATTGAAATAAAATTTGGCTGCAATACAAAACTTAACAACAGCGATGCCGTCATTGGGTCAGATAAGTTTATAGTGGCAACAAAACAAGCTTGTTTTAGGAGGTCATGGTACGAGGCGATGATATCAAAGTAAGAATACAATAACATTATAATTACCTTATTATAAACAAGGTTACTATAACCTTGCTTTGAAAAGATTGTGGTACGCCCCCAGGTACCCGAAATAAAACAATGAAATCCAAGCATAAAAATCGATAATTCACTAGTGCCGCGCAATGAGTTGTATTCGTAATCTAGGTTTATGGATGGACGAGCATCTAAAATTTGTAGAGCACGTTCAGCAAAAAATAAGGAAAGGTTTTGGTTCCATAAAACCTTATATAAGCTGCGTCCCTATCTTAATTCGGAGGTGAGGTTCCAGTTGTGCAATAGTCTGGTTCTATCGCACGTCCAATATTGTGGCATAGTGTATGGCCCATGTCTGTTGGGTAGAACGGTGAAGTGCATTCAAAGATTGTTATCAGGTTCCCAAAAGGCAACACATTTCCCCATATTTGCTTAACAATAAAATCCTAAATATGACAAATTCCAGGAAATTAAACTATGTCTGCTTCCTCCACTCACTGCTAAACTTGGAATCCCCTCGCTATTTGCGTGAGAAGATCAAGATAAAATCATATGGCCCCAATTTGAGGAATAGAGGCCCTCTGCTGGATGTTATCGTGCCCGCTCTTGTCGGTACCCTCGGCTGCTTCAAGATCGCAGCAGCAAAAATTTGGATAAATTTGCTTCCTCATGGAGTTCCGTGTTCGACAGTCGCTACATTTCGTATAAAAAGTTATAATTGGCTGCTCTTGAAGCAGTGGAGGGATGCCAGCAATATTGAATCGTTATGGTGACAACAATGGCTCTTGTATTTGGCGATTATATTTTATTTGTTTATTTATTTGATTACATTTTTATTGTTAATGTTTTTGTTTTTAAATTTTTGATTTGTCGTTAATTTATTAATTCTTAATATGTATGTATGTGTATACTATTGTCATCATAGCCTAGCTACTATGTGGTTAGACTAGGATCCCACGGCTGCTGGTTTCACTAGCAGCTATAGCTGAGCCTTAGACCAATTTGTTTTGATTTAGTTTGTCAAAAATGTTCTTACAATTGCATTTCCTCTTTGTGGCATTATTCCTAAGCAAAACAAATAAATATTTTCATTTTCATTTTCATTCCCTCCTCTTCTCTATAATCTTAGGAAGAAGGAAGGAATGAATTGGGTTAGGATTCGGATAGGAAATAAGCAAGAGTGACTGGCGAACACCCTTAAGTTCAGCCGCCACACAGTGTCAGCCACACAAACCTTTGTAGCCACACAAACGTTGGTAGCTCGACCGATAGGAGGCCTCAAAACCGCCCGTCACACGACGATGATCCTGCGACTGTTGCCAATTAGGACAGTGTCTTAGGCCTGTATCTAATTGTGTCAGGGCCCCAGCGCAACGGGTCGATTACACAGTGAATCACATGTTTTTCTAATTTTAGGATTCAGAGGTGAGTGAAATATTTTTCGATAATATTAAAATTGTTTGATCCCACATGATTATCATATCCCTGATGTTTAGAACCGTCGTCATGTTTATTTATTTATTCATTATTTTATTTATAGAGTACAGCATCATTTAAGATTAAAACTTATCAAAATCCATGTTTATGCCAACTATGAATCGGAATGTTAATTACATAAATTGTTACCTATAGTAATATCACAATATTGTTATAAAATTTCTCAACAATCACAATACTGCAATGTATAAAATAAAATATTAAATACTGATAAAGATAATGATGTCTTACATAATGGAAGATTGGCTGTGTGGAAGAATGGAAGGCTGTGGTTATGATACACATGTCGACTGGAGACTTGATCATAAGTCGGTCACAAGTCGGTCATTTCGTAGAATTGATCACTTTATGATGTAGCCCACTATTTAATGAATTGGCCAGCTGAAACTGACTATATCATTATATAGTTTGGCCAGATCGATGTATAATCAACGTTTGATGATATGAAAAGCTCAAACGCACGTCCGCTTCATGATATGATTAATCATTTATCATCAATTTAGTAACCATAACTAAAATAGTTCCACTATCCACCGTTAGAGGTGCTAAAATCGTTTTGTTTTGTGATATATATATCATGGCGGCGGATAACATTATAATAAAAATGCGCCAATAGAACATGAACGTTACGTGAATTCGTTTCTTTTTTGAGTGACTTTCGTGAAATTAAAACTTGTTTTATGTTATATTAAAACAAGTTTTAATTTTACGAAAGTCACTCAAAAAAGAAACGAATGTCAATAACTTATTATTTTATGATGTTAGGTAACATATACAACAAATAAAATAAAATAGAATAAGCAACGAAAATGGACTATTTTTGGATGATTATGACTTCGTGGAAATAACGCAAGAAGTCTTTATATAAAAAAAGTGTTGATGATCCTACTATTTGTGTAATTTTGTCATTTGGTTTGAAAAGAATAGGTTACCTGGAAGTGTACGACATTTTCTCTAATGAAGTTTTTGATTGTGATGAATTATTTTAACGTAAAGTAAATCGAAAAGGAGATATTACCTATCAAAAACTACTATTAGGCGCCATTTTTTCAATATGGAGGCACAAGCAGCAAAGATATCGCAAATCGAATATCTACGATTTTATTTTATTTTATTGATTCACATTTCAGACATCTACAAAGTAATATCCCTTACGAATGGGCAAAGCCTCTGCCTTAGGGCTCTTGCCAAAGACATTGGAAAGTTAGCTACCTTCACGGTTAAGTAGAGCGGCCCTTTAGCCAAAATTCGCGCCACACAGTTTGACAAGCAATTTCATTGTCAAACACAAATTTGTAAACAAACTAGTCAGATCCGATATCAGTTTATTTATTGGTAAAATAATTTCATATTTTGTGTTGAATGTTTTGTTATTTTATTATATTAGTGAAGATTAGACCACTGTCTTAAAAGTATATTGTAAGTCGCTGTTTATCGGCAGTAGAATGTATATAGAATATGTGTTAAAGATTCTTGTTTCATTTGCTTTTTTTTTAATCTTTCGAGGTTTCATTAATTTCTTGACTTAAATAATATGACAAGCTCTGTAATATATTGTGTGAAAACATCGATCAATCATAATTACCTATTCAATTCCAAAATTTTTGGAATATTAATTTGAGTCGGGCGTGTGTTTGTTGCTTTTTCCCAATGTCGATCTAAACAAAAAATATCTATTGAGCACCAGAAGTGAAACAATTGGGGAGATCGTTCAGCATTGGAGTGATGAAGGCAAATAATAATAGATGAGCTTTAAAATTTGTAAGTAAGTTGACCAATTGTATGTGGCGCGGTAATAAATAGGTTGGAAGGTCTACTAAAGTAGGTACATAGATAGGTGACATTACCACACATGCTGTACCTAACAAAGGATATTTTTTTTAAGATTTTGTATTTATTATCAGTGAAACTAGCTTTGTTGGAAAGATAATGCATGGCCATTACGTTTGATAATATACTTACGGTTATGTGGCCGTCAAATGGCTAATTTACAAATAAAATACAAAAAGGAACAAGGAAACATTAACACAGGTCAGTTTAAGGGAAAAGACCTACTTAAGCCGGGATTGAAAGCTGTCACAGCCCTCTCTATAGACTGGCAATTTTTTTTTCTCTGTGGCTCTTGCCTAAGCCTTATGCATACATATTTGGTATAAATTATACAGAAGCAGAGTTATTTATTATGGTTAAATATTGTAACGTCACCGGGTTCGATTACCGGTGTTGTGTGATATCATACAGCTTACTTTGCTACCTGTTTATGGGATTTACTGGTCTGCCTCTAAGACATTAACTCCTGACTGTAGAATACATTGGTGTCTCTACCGAACAACAAGGTCAATCTCAACATTATGTTGTAATTATTTCAGAGTGAAGAAAAAACCAAAAAGACAAAGAAGACGAAAAAAACAACTCCAGCCGTAACTAACACTTTTTTTATCAATTAATAACTATTACTAACTAATACAGGAATTATAATTTTCATTACTTTCTGAAATTTAACATATGTTTCGGATGAAACTCTTTACCTTATTATATTTTAAATCATTTTCTCTTGCCATCTTCTTCGTCATTGTGTACGGTACCAACCGCATCTTTTACTTTCCGATTTAAAAGATTTTCATTTCATGAAAAGAGACCTCTATTTAAAATTATCTTTTTAAATATCTTACTTCATCATCATCATATCAGCCAGAAGACGCCCACTGCTGGGCATAGGCCTCCCCCAGAGATCTCCACAAAGGCCGGTCCTGTGCCGCACCCCTGTGGTCCAGAATAGCGGGGCCGCCGGGTACTGGGGGCCGTGGCCTGTGTGTGCTTGTCGATAAATTTGGCAGAATTATGTCTTGAATATTCCGTGCTCTCCTACAGCTGAATAAATTGTTTCATATTAAAACATCTACTACAAAAATAACAAAAAACCGCTTTACATGTTTTCAGTCAGATGAATACGAAGAGGATGAGGTATGAACAGCTAAAATTAATATTATTATAAACATAATAAAAAAATATATTATTGCCTCATAATCAGTTTTCCGAGGTTTGTTTTATGCGTATATCAGCGTGTACAGTAGAGGAAACTGAATGATTATCAAGATGACATAAATGGTCATGTTCCTATTTTCTGACGTGTATTTTCGGTCAAACCTATGCAATGTTCCTCGTGGTAATTCGAATAAATTTAGGCGCTCTTATTCCGCAGCAACAGGCTACAGAGCGCGTAAAAAGATCGCTTGAGAGAAGATTCTTGACGAAATACACCTATGCGTGTGCATGTGTTAAGTTTAATACAAAATATTACAAACTTGGAATTACATACACACATGTTAGTTGATAACATATTTAAGATTGATAAAACAACTCAACAGAAAAGGCCACCGCCCATTTTCTTTTGGTCTAAGGAGGTCCTATCTAAAATTTCACATTGTGTTTTAATTATTTCAGAGTGAAGAAAACACCAAAAAAACTAAAAAGACTACAAAGAAGACGAAAAAAACAACTCCAGCCGTAATTAATTGTTCTTTATCCACTATTAACTATTACAGGATTATACTTTTTATTACTCTTTCTGATAATTATTTCTGAACATAATTTTCGTATATAATTTTATCAGAATCATTTTCTCCTGCCATCCATTCATCATCGTGTATGGTATAATTTCTTATGCCTACTTGTCGATTTACATTCTACACTGCACTAAGTACTGGGAAAGTTAAGTAACCTAAAAACTCTTAGGTCCCTTTAGACCTTATTTTATTGTTAATAAAAAAACAATATTTTTTCACTGAAAAGAGAGTCCATCTCATTTAAACTTCTTTTTTTAAATAATCTTACTTAAAATGTGGAAGACATGAAACTGATCAAAGTTGCTTGAACTTGAATAATGATGTTGCTCGCCTGATCTTAATTCAAATTCAAATTCAAATTCAAAAACATTTATTCAAATTAGGTTTTTACAAACACTTATGAACCACCACTTACGTCATACCTTTTTTTTTTTTTTTTTTTTTTTTTTTTATGTTATCCGGCAGACAAACAGGCATGCGAGCCACCTGATGGAAAGTGGTCACCGCCGCCTATGGACATCAGCATCACCAGGGGTGCTACCAATACGTTGCCCGCCTCTAAGGAGACCTCTAATATACCTCTTGAACGATCCCATGTCATAGACCAAAGGAAACACCGTTGCTGGGAGCTCATTCCACATCCGAATCGTACGAGCGAGAAACGTTCTTTCAAATCTTCGCGTGGACACCACTAGAGGGTCCACGTAATGGGGATGAGTACCCAGCCCACGGCGGGTGGTGCGATTGCGGAATTGTGCTGTGGGCACCAGATCAAATAGTTCCTCAGAACACTCCCCATTGTACAGCCGGTAGAACACACACAGGGAGCCAAAGTCCCTTCGATCAGCCAGTGGTTCCAACTTGCCTGTCAGTACGGTATCGTCGACAATTCGTACGGCGCGCCTCTGTATAGAATCTAAGTGATTAAGCAGGTCGGCGGTTTCCCCAGCCCAAAGATGGGAACAATACTCCATATGTGGCCGCACCTGTGCCTTATACAGCAACAGACGCTGTTCTGGGGTGAAGTATCGCTTAGACCGGTTAAGCACACCAAGTTTTTTCGAGGCTAGTTTAGCCTTACACTCCAGGTGACTTCGGAACCGTACGTCGTCTGATATGTCGACACCAAGGATCCCGATACTTTTTGAGATGGAGAGGGATGTTCCTTGGAACTGCGGCACCATGACAAAAGGATCCTTTTTGGCGGAAAATGCGCAGAGCTGCATCTTAGAGGGGTTGAATTCCACCAGGTTCAATCTGCCCCAGTGAGCAACTTGCTCCAAGGAGTGTTCAATCTCTGACACAAGTCTTATTCGGCTTTCCGACACCACGGAACGAGGGATATTCGCACGGCCAGTATAACGAGCGTCTGCAGTACTGTCATCTGCATAGCAATGAATACTGGGAGTATTCAGCATATCATTGATATGCAGAAGAAACAGCGTGGGAGGCACTGAACCTTGGGGTACTCCAGCATTAATACTCTTGGTATCGGAGCAGCATCCGTCGACAACGACTTGGATACTCCGCCCAGACAGAAAGCTGGATACCCAATTGCAGAGTCCCTCGGGGATACCGTACTTCGGGAGTTTTGTTAGCAGTGCCCTGTGCCAGACCCGATCAAATGCCTTGGCTATATCAAGACTGACAGCCAGAGCCTCCCCCTTGCTCTCAACAGCCTCAGCCCACCGGTGTGTTAGGTACACAAGAAGGTCACCAGCTGAGCGACCATGACGGAAGCTACCTACATAGGTAACATTAAATAAAAATCTGTAAGCATTTTAAACTGCTAGGCGCCGCGGCATCATCGAGCGCATTTCCTTGGCCGTGCTGAGACCGACCGACCAGTCAAAACAGCAGGTAGGCACGGCCACAGAAAAAAAAAACATAAACCGCAACTCCAGCGCCGCCACCTGTCACTGTGACACTGTCTGACTGTCACCGCACCAAGCCCATCAACGATGCCGCTCGCAAAATCGCAAACGATTATTCTAATCTATAATACAATCTGAGCTAATGTAACACAGTATAAAATTCCCATCTCATATCACTATTACATAAAATATCAATTAGATATTGGTCACAGAACGATAAATTTGGCAGAACTTTAATAAAATTACGTCTTGAATAGTCCGTGCTCTTTTACAGATGAATAAATTGTTTCATATTGAAAACATCTTCTACAATAACCTAACCGACAGAAAAGTCATATGACCCCGGGATAAGTATTTATTCTCAAATAATTCCTAAACTAATGATCAGATTTTAATGAGAGAAAAACGCATTAAAATCGCATCAGTTTAGGAGCTACGATACCACAGACAGATACACAAAGCCAGAAAGCCAAGGATACACACATCAAACTTATAATTTCCCTCTTTTATCGTCAAGGGTAAAAAATAACAAAAATTGCTTAATATATTTTCAGTCGGATGAAGACGAAGAGAACGACGAAGAGGTAAGATCTGCTAAAACTATTATTATTATAATTTAAGATAATGTCATTGCTTCTCAATCTGTTGTTTGACGTGCACAATATTGCGGCGTATTGAACACTGCGTTGTACGCGCTCATCGAGGTTTTGTTTTGTACGTACATGGTGCGCTATGCACATCAAGCGCTCCTTGATTTATGTTTATGTACAGTCGAGCATGGCCGTGTGGTGTCCGATAGAGCAGAATACCACCAACCCCTTACATTCGTTGGTGTCGTAGAAGGCGACTAATGTTATCGAGGCAAAAGATCTAGAGTCTCCGTAGACTGGAAAACGGGCAGCAGCGTTTTTATTGTTATATTTATAATACTGCGATTTCCAACCCGCCTGCCAAGCTTGGAGATTATGGCACAGACTTCCCCGCTTGTGGGAGACGCCCTAAGTCCTGCAGTGAACTGTTATGGGCTGTGATGATGACAGTCGAGCAAACTAAATGTTTAGCAAGTTGCGCGTAGTATAGCGAAGGCCCGCGAGCGGATATATTCGCGTCACAGCATAGGCTATGCACCTATGCGTGTGAGTGTGTTACGTTTAACACAAAATATAACAAAAATGGATAAAAACACACACACATATATTAGTGAAGGGGTTCTGCTAAAATCGTTACGAGTGATGAAAATACTCAACAGAAAAGGCCCCATTTCCTTCTGGTTTAAGGAAGTCCTATCTGAAATCTCACATTATGTTTTAATTATTTCAGAGTGAGGAAAAAACCAAAAAAACTAAAAAGACTACGAAGAAGCCGAAAAAAACATCACCAGCCGTAATTATTATTTTTTGATCAATTATTAACTATCACAGAAGTTGTACTTTTTATTACTTTTTCTGAAGCTCAACGTAGAGGAGCGTTTGTGGCCGAGTGGTTAAGGTACCTGATTTGTAAGCGAGAGGTGCGCGGGTTCGAATCACACTGCGGCCATGTACCAACGACTGTTTTCTGAGTTATTAACATTAGTTTAATGCTAAGCGATGCTCTTACGGTGAGGGAAAACATTGTGATGAAACCTGCATATTCAGACGACTGAATGTGTAACCATGATCCAATCTGGTCAGGTTTTCCTCGTAACAGGGTCACAGAGGTCAGATAACAGTCGATCTACTGTAATTATCTGATCTTCCAAATCCTGAATCATGGCCGTCGTATGCGAGAGCATAACCAAGTCATTAACGCCAAGATGATGTTTTATGTATTCTCCTACTGTCCTTTTCGTATCATTTCTTTACTTGTCGATTTACATTCTACACTGCACTGAGTATAGAGAAAGTTTAGTGATCCAGAAGCTCTTAGGTACCTTTAGGTTAATTTATTTTTGGTTGAGAAACAATCTAATTACAATGAAAAGCGCGATCATCTCATTTAAAATTATGTTTTTAAATATGTTAATTAAAACGTGGAAGATATGACACTGCTTTGATCAGTGTCATTTATTCCCCGTTTAAGATCATTTTTATTTCCTGACTTGAACAACGATATTGCTCGATTGATCTTAATCAGATCTTGGTCACATAACGATAAATTTGCCAGAACTATAAAATGATGTCTTAAATTGTCCATGCTCTCTTACAGCTGAATAAGTTGTTTCATATTACAACACTAAACCAATTTTAATGAAACAAAGCTAAGAATCATATCGATTAAACGGTCTTTTAAATAGAGACCGCACCCAAATTGGTCCATCCATTCAGGAGCTACGATGCCACAGACAGATAGACAAAGAAACAGATACACACGTCAAACTCCACCTCCCTTTTTTCGTAAAAATAACGCAAATTGCTTAATATATTTTCAGTCAGATGAAGAGGAACCGGAAGATGTAAGAAGTTGTAAAACTATTATTAATAATATATCAGAGTTGTTATTGCCTCTCAATTAGTTATCCAACTTGCAGAATACCGCGGTGTATTGAACACTGCGCTGTGCGCGTTCGTGGAGGTTTTGCTTTATTCGTACATCACGCGCGATAAACATCAAGCGCTCCGTGATTTATGAGAATGTACAAGTTGACATAAATGGCTGTATTACTATTTACTGATGACTGATAACGTATGCAATATTTCTCGTGATAATACAAATAAATTAAGGCCCTCTCATATCGCTAATAAGCGTAATAAGTTCTCGAACTATAAAAATTTTTTCATAACAAGTTTTTGTTGAGCGATGTAGTACCTACGTACTCATCAAGACCGTTCATTAGTTAAATTTCTGCACAATTGGATACCAACAAATGGTCGAAAAATTGTTTGCAAATTTTGACGGACATCTTACATACGAACAGTACGGGTTAAATAAATTGTAAAATGATCGCGCGGGCGTAGCGCGTTTGAACACGGGCGTGCGGGTAGATTTTTGACGCTACGCGTCGCAGCAAGCAGTGGTTATGCATCTATACGTGAGCGTATGTTAAGTTTAATAATAAATATTACAAAGTTGGAAAAACGCATACATATTAGTGGAGTGGTATCTCCAAGAGCGATGAAAATACTCAACAGGAAAAGCTACCGGCAATTTTCTTCTGCTCTAAGGAAGTCCTATCTGAAATCTCACATTGTGTTTTAATTATTTCAGAGTGAGGAAAAAACCAAAAAGACTAAAAAGACTACAAAGAAGACGAAAGAGACAACCCCAGAAGTAATATTTTTTTTATTAATCGATACCTATTATTATATTAGCCTGAATCATCCCATCATCTGCTGGGCAAAGGCCTCCCCCCGATTATTCCTCTCTTGGCGATCAAGTGCTAATTTCGAAGTTACTTTCGAAGGCCCGCAGCTCATCTGTCCACCTTTTTTGGGTCTGCTGCGCGACGTCGTTTCCGAATCAATCGAAAACCTATTACAGGAGTTATAATTCCTATTACTCTTTCTGAAGCTCAACATAATATTTGCATGAATTTTCTTCGTCATCGTGGATGGTGTAATCTTCTACAATTTTTGATTTACATTCAAGACTGCACTATATACGGAGAAAGTCGAGTTATATAGGGAACCTTAATTTGTGTTGATTTAGAAACAAAACATTTTCATTAAAAACGAGACCATATTATTTAAAATTCTACTTTTGAATATCTTACTTAAAACATGGAAAATGTGGCATTAATCAAAGTTGCTTAGGTCATTTCTATCTCCGGACTTCAATAATGGTATTACTTGACTGAACTTTATCAGATCTTGGGTACAGAATGAAAAATTTGCCAGAACTATAAAAAAATTACAAAAATCCGTGCTCTCTTACATCTGAATAAATTGTTTCATGTTTAAAACATCTATAATTTTTTTTATAAATTTTCAGTCAGATGAAGAGAAAGAAGAGGTAAGAACTGGTAAACTAATAGTAGTTTATGCAACTGTCATATAAAGGGGTATTAAAACATGAGTGTCTGTTTATCATACGGGGCGTAGCCGAGTATGATAATAGTTTGACACTCATGTTTTAATACCTAATTATATGCAGTTGCATACACTACTCTATCTACACTCATATTTTCAAATTAAAATTTCGTACCTATAATTTTTTCAACTTTGCTGGAAGTAACTGCGAGTCAGTTCTCTTGTATCTACGCGTCGAGGATATCAAACGGCGGGAAATTCACTTCACTACTTTCACATTTATCTATTTATTTGCTTCAAACAAGAAAAAGCATTCACAAACACAAATTACAACAATTAGAAAAAATATTCTATTTAGCGGGAAAATAATTCCAAATGTACACAATCACAACCACAGACTATGAACTGATCACAAATATAAACAGGAATTTTGAATTTGTGAAGACATTTAGGTATTCAGCCTACATTTAGCCGTGTCCCGGCGCCCGACAAAAATTTAAAAAAGAAAAGTGTTGCATAATGATTAAAAAGTTATTTTTCGATACAGCTGTAATGAAAATAGTATGGGAAATGCTGTATCGAAAAGTAATTTTTTTATATTTTATATTATTTAAATTTATTAAATTTAAATAATATAAAATATACTGGCGTGAAAAAAGTGTATCCTTAAACAACTGTTTTCGAATATGTAATTGGAACATTACGCTATGAGTGTAGATAAATATTATTATAGATTATTAATGATCATTGCCTTTCAATCAGTTCTCCGACATGCAGTGTATTAAAAAGAAGCTGTTTAGCAAGTTGACATAAATGAACGTGTTACTACTTCTGACGTGTAATTTTCTGAGAAACCAATATGCGATGTTAACTAATATACGAACAAAGTGACGATTTGCGTGGCCGCATAGACAATGCATTGGTTATGCATCTAGGCGTGTAGTAGGGTATTAAGTTTAATACAAAATATTACACAGTAACTTAACTACTTGACTTTAATTTTTGACATTACATATTTACATTTGTATTATTATTGACATTTAATAGGTAAAAATAAAAATTTATAATGATGTTTTTTTATAATACTTAAAATGAATAATTTATACTTTTTAAATATTTGTAACTACTTATTGATTTATTACCAAATTGTTTAAATTCAACATTTATTAATATATCAAAAATTTGTGTGCCAATGGCAGGTCGCAGAGGCTCCATTCTATTTACTGTAACAAATATCTAACCTGTGTACCACAAATGTATAAATAATTATGATTATGATTATGACCGTGAAATTAACACACATATTAGTAAAGAGCACATATTAGTGGAGGGTAAAATAAAATCTCACATTGTATTTTAATTATTTCAGAGTGAAGAAAAAACAAAAAAACCTACAAAGAAGACCAAGCCAACCACAGATGTAATAATTTTTTTTTTTAATCATTGACTATTACAGGAGTTATATTATCATTCCATCTCATTTAAAACTCTATTTTCAAAAATTTGCCTTAACTGAACTTAAGCCCTTTATAAACTTTGACTTAACTATAAAAATTAAACCTGAATAATCCGTGGTCTCTTGCACCTGAATAAATTACTTCAAATTAATAAGTTATTCTGTCCATAAATAACAAAATTGCTTAATAAATTTTCAGCCAGATGAAGAGGTAAGAACTGGGAAAAAATAATATTATTATAATTTATTAAATAATAATCAGTTCTCCGATGTGCACAATACCGCGGCGTATAAAACACTGCGTTATGCGCGCTCGTGGAGGTTTTGCTTTGTGCGTACATCGTGCGCGGTAAATGCTATGTCAAGCGCTCCGTGATTTATGTTAATGTACAGTCGAGGAAAGTGAATGTTTAGCAAGTTGACATAAATAAACGTGTTACTACTTCTGACGCGTAATTTTCTGATAAACCATTATGCGATGTTTCTCGTAATAATACGAACAAATTTCCCTTCTTTCTTCAAGATTCTCTTATCTCACGGCAACAGGCAACATAGCGCCAACAAGCGTAAAAATATCATGAGGGCCATCGCGTTCGAACTTACTTAACCCCGAACGGGTAAATTTGTGACGATGTGCGCCGTCACATAGACTATGCAGTGGTTATGCATCTAGGCGTGTGCGTGCATTAAGTTTTATACAAAATATAACAAAGTAATTTACCAAAAATTATGAATTATGGCTAATTTAATTTATTTATATTTGACCTTTAATTTTTTTTATTATTGATGGACATTACATATTGACCTTTGAATTATTATTGACATTGAATAGGTAAAAGTTAAATTATATAGTGATGTTTTTATAATACTTAAAAAGAATAATTTAAAATTTTTAAATATTTGTAGCTACTTAGATTTATTTCAAAATTGTTTAAATTCTACATTTTCATAATATATCAAAAACTTGTATGCCAATGGCTACTTACTATACAACAACTATATAACCTGTGTACCACAAATGAATAAATGATTATGATATTAACACATACACATATTCTGCCGTCATAAGAAAGAGTACAGTAAGTTACCTAAACCCGGTTTTACGATAAGGCCGTTTAAAAGTTGCCGGCGATATTTTGACGACTGTGTGGAAATCTATGATTGTATAAAATTATTAGTTAGTTTATAAAATAGCTAAGAAATAGTTTCAGAGCCTAATATGTATACACATCCAAATTATTTATAAATACTGTGTAAAAAACAAGACATTGTATTTTTAGAAGAGGTAATGCCATTCAATTTGATCGTAAGTAAAAGTACAGTGTATATCTTACATACTGTACTATTATGTAGTAAATGTTAGAAATAAGTAAAGTTGATTTCAATTAAGTACGCTTTTATTCAGAATTAGTATTAGAATCATTTGTGATAGGGCCCAATACCCTCCTAATATGATAGGAATAGGATATTAGGGGCGTATGTGACCCAACCACCATCTCATGGGCCCAAGCCAACCTCATCTGTCCGCGGTGCTCCAGGTGGCAGACGGATTAGGCTTTGGCGAACTAGCTTTTCCCTTACGGCTCAACAGCTATGTAGACCGCAGGAGCGAGGAGTTCGGTCGGGTGCACGGTGGCTTTGGCTACGGCCAGCGAAACTGAGGGAGAAGATATTCTCCGAAACTCTCCGAAACTTAATTGTTGTCATCACATAAAGACCCGAACACATCACCTCCAAAAATGGCACGCACTAATCACAGATAAATTATCTTCTGAATTGAAGACATGACATTGGCCATGTTACAAGATCGTCCAGGGAGAATGTCTCACTACACAGCACTGAGTCCTTATTATGGACGTTCGAATAATTAGTAGACGGCCTGCGGCGAAACGTTGCGAACCATCTATTAAGTGGTGAACTCTGAAAAGCAAAAGCCAGGAGTTCATTAAGGCAGCCGACGGCCGCGATTTGAATACGAAGGGTTTTACCCTCAATGAACTCTAGTGTCATGTCAGAAATCCATTCTCAACCTCGGACGAATAGTACTCGGCACGTCAAAAGGCTGCCGAAGAAGTGACAAGGACACGGGATGGTGTAATAGTGAGGTGCAGGAAACAGTTAGGACATGTTTCAAGAAATAGCAGACCGGCAAGCTAAAATGGCGGTGGCAAGGGCGCGGTAGGCCCAGCTGGCTTCATTCTACAATGTGTTGGAGGATACTGTAGAGGGGCAAGAGTTCATCTACAAGCTGGCAAAGTCGCGGAGTCGAGCCAGTCTGGGTGTGCCAAAGTGTGTTACTACAAAAAGCACCGACGGCGTGTTGCTTATCAGTGCAAACTCTATTAAAGACCAATGGTGCTGTCATGTCAAGGAACTGTCTAACGAGGCCAGCAACTATGTGCAATCACCACAGCTTCCTGCAAACCTTGGCACGAGGCTGATTAGGTGGAGAGGTCTCTGGTATGTATGAGGAACGGAAAAGATATTGGCCATGACGGAATACCCATAGAAAACTGGAAAACACTGAGGTATTCAACAGGATCATAGCTACGGGGCGTATATCTGACGCGTAGCGCATAAATATTATTACGCCAATTTGTAAAGGAAAGAGCAGTGTGCAAAAGTGCTGCTACTATCAGGGTATCAAACTGATGAGCCACACAATGAACCAATTCGAACGTATTATACCTGCGACTCCGCCAGGGTCCACTAGGAGTCCTACTACTTCAACCTTTCAATCAACCTTTGCATTTTGCATTTCTCGACCTGCAGAGAGGCTTTCGACAGTGTTACTCGGGAGATAATCTGGTGGACTCTGAGATCAATGTCTGTGCCTGAGGCCTACATTAAGATTATCCAGGACATGTATGCTAAAACTGCAGCCATCGTCAAAACCATCGTATACCATACTGCTGTAAAATTTTATATTTTTATTTTAAAAATTATTTTTGTATAATTCATAAGAGCCTGTGAAGAGAAAATAAATTTATTATATATTATTTAAAATATTTCCAAAAAAATGTTTTATTGCGATGAAGAAATCGTAATAGAATAAGATATGCTAATTACTTTCCCATTACAGTAGGTTTTCAACAAGGTTCAGTTCTGAGCCTTTACTTGTTTCGCATTGTGATCGATGTCCTTTTAGCGGAAATTCAGGACGCGCCTCCTTGGCTTATATAGATAGCTGCAGCACGGATTTTGATACCATCCTACCATCCGTATGGATAACGAAGAGTCCAGCGATATAGGCCCCGATATCAAGTCCCGAATCTCTGTGGCTTGGGCCAAGTGGTGGGTTTTAGAAGTCATACAAAACTATTGTGGTTCGGTGGTTACCAAGGTACAAACTAACAAATTGCATGACTGTTAGGACTCACAACTGTGTAGATCATTGAAATACCTATAATGTAAAATGAACGTCCATTGAAATCTCCCACTTGATACGAATTTGTCTAAAATATTTACTAATGTACGTTGTTGTTGCATAAAATTGTTTACCACTATGGCTCATGCCAACCTTAGTTACCGTAAACTTCTTCCGCGGGAAAATATCGCAGACCCGAACGCTAATTTCTGCTGCTCCTTAACATGGCGAACCGTCAACTAAGAAACTTAAGTTACTGTTCATTCTTCGCGATCGCCTGCATCCAGCCCGTAAAAGTACCTACCAAACTTGCGATCACAAAGTTAAATTTATCCATGAAGCTATTTTAAAGTAAGATATGTTATCCACTTACTGCACTGTTTGTTAGTTATATGATATTCCTAGTAAATAATACAGTAAGTTTACTAAAACCACTTACTGTACTATTCCTTAGGATCTCTTAACATGTTACTCAGACATACTGTATTGTTTATACATGCAAAATCGCCGAAAAACATAATACAGCAACGAAACCTATAAAAAAAGACGCGTTATTTTTCAGCGATCATTTCTGTGTATATATTACTCAATTTTGCCAAAATCACGACTTACTGTAGTCTCTCTTATGACGATAGTATTAGTGTAGGGCTTTGCTAAAATCTAAAATCTTACATTGTATTTTAATTATTTCAGAGTGTAGAAAAAACAAAAAAAACTACAAAGAAGACGAAAGAAACAACTCCAGACGTAATTTTTTTTAAATAATTATTAACTATGACAGGAGTTATAATTTTATTACTCTTTCTGAGGTCATCATAATTTTCATATGAAATGTGCGAGCCCATTTTATTTTAAATAATTTTCTCCTGCCATTTACTCTGTCATCTTGTACTTTTCAATTCACATTCAAAACTGCACTAAAGATCCTTAGGTTTCCTTAGACCCTTATTTTATTATTGAATATGGAACAATATATTTTTATTGGAAAGAGGGATCATCTCATTTAAAATTTTATTTTTAAATACCTTACTTAAAAGTATAAAGTCTGACTGAGCTACAAAAAATTACGGCTTGGATAGTCCGTGGCGTTTAGTAGCTGAATTTGAAATTTATGGCTTTTTCTTCCAAATAAATAACAAAATTGCTTATATATTTCCAGCCAGATGAAGAGGTAAAATACTACTACTAGGTGAACTAGTAAAATTTATATTATTAAAATTTAAGAAAATATTCTTGGTGTTCAATCAGTTCTCCGACGTGCAATACTGTGCGCATCTTAGTGAGCGCTCATTGTTTTGTTTCGTGCATACATTACGTGCGGTAAATGCTATGTCAAGCGCTCCGTGAGTCACAAACTGAGAAACTTAATGTATAGCAAGTTGGCAATATATGGATCGGCATTGTTATTTTTGAAGCCAAAATTAAAAATATCTCAACATATCAACCTCTAACTATCAGTGGCATACCAATCCAGAAAAATACTCTAAAAATTCTTAGGACTATGACTTGACAGCCAGTTAGGGTGGGTCGTACACATAAATCAACTTACTAAAAAACTGTCATCTCTTATTGGATCGTTGCGTGACATGGTACACTGCATACCTAAGAAGATAACTAACTTTTTATTTTTTTAAATAAATAAATAATACACACGCTACCCGCGTCGGCGCGCGCATTAGAAATACATACAATTTTTAGTAGACAGCATAACGCAACCTGCGTCGGCGACGCTACTTGCGTTATTGACGCTCCTTGCGTCGGCTTATAACGGATTATAACGCTTGTTATAATCCGGGCCCTAATGGGTAAAAATATAATTTTATAATAATGTTTTTTATAATACTTAAAATGAATAATTTATGATTTTTAAATATTTGTAACTACTTATTGATTTATTACCAAATTGTTTAAATTCAACATTTTAATAACATATAAAAAATTTGTGTGCCAATGGCAGGTCGCAGAGGCTCCATTCTACTTACTGTAACAATTATCTAACCTGTGTGCCACAAATGAATAAATGATTATGATTATGACTGTAAAATTAATACACATATTAGTGGAGGGCACATATTAGTGGAGAGTAAAATAAAATCTCACATTGTATTTTAATTATTTCAGAGTGAAGAAAAAACTAAAAAACCTACAAAGAAGACCAAGCCAACTACAGATGTAATAATTTTTTTATTATTAATTATTATCTTTTACAGGAGTTATAATTTTATTACGCTTTCTGAAGCTCATTATGATAATCGTATGAAATTTTTACCCCATTTTATTTTAAATAATTTTTTCCTGCCAACTTCTTCGTCGTCGTGCATCACATCTTGGATTTATCAGTTTACATTCAACACTGCACAAAGTATGGAATCATAAGAATCCTTAGTTCGTCATGGACTCTTATTTTATTATTGAATATGGAACAATATATTTTTATTGAAAAGAGGGACTATCTTATTTAAAATTCTATTTATAAATACACATAAATAAACTACAAAAAATTACACATGCATAGTTCGTGATCTTTTGCAGCGGAATTTATTATTTGCAATTAATTACTTATTCTTCTAAAGAAATAACCTAATTGCTTCATATATTTGCAGCCAGATGAAGAGGTAAGAACTGGTAAAATTTATATTACCAAAATTTAAGAAAATATGTTTTTTGCTCATACATTTCTCCGACGTGCTATACCGTGCGCCTCTTAGTGCGCGCTCTTTGTTTTGTTTCGTCCGTACATCACGTGCGGTAAATGCTATTTCAAGCGTTCTGTAAGTAACATACTGAGAAACTGAATGTATAGCAAGTTGGCAATATATGGATTGGCATTATTTTCGAAGCCAAAAACAAACATATCTCAACATATCAACTTCTAACTATCAATGGCATACCAATCCAGGAAAAACACTCTGAAAAATACCTAGGACTACGACTTGACAGCCAGTTAGGGTAGGTCCTACACATATATCATCTTACTAAAAAACGGTATCATTGCGTGACATGGTACACTGCATACCTAAGAAGATACGTACCTATAGTATTGCGTAACAGATTCTAATAACAGGGCGCTTATAATTTTTGTTAAGTTTGTACTTCATATTAGTTATAGTGAATTATGATGACATCAACCAGTAACCTGACAGAATTGATTGGGTTAGTGAAGATTACAAAAAGCAGACATCGCGAAGCCCGTAAGACTCCTCGTTCATTATTAATGGTTAATTACACAAATTATAACGTCACTCCGTTTTCCCAGTGGGTTAGGCAGCAACTAAAATGTTCCACTTACTACGGTCATGACACACCTCTCTCGCTTTTTTTTTAAATGAAGCAATACAGGCATTTGATTGCCATCTCACCAGTTGGTAAGTGAAGATGCGGCCCAAGATGGAGCATGCCCGTCTTGGAACAGCCTATTCACTCAAGCCTTGAAGGCATCCATATTTTATTGATCAGGGAACACACTCGCAGGCAACGCGTTCCACTCCTTAGCCGTACGCATTAAAAGTCGAGCCAAAGCTGCTCGTGCGAATAGCTGGACGATCCACGGCATAAGGATAAAGCGCTCGCCCAGATCGGGTCTCCCGATGGCGGAAAGGGGCCGGAGGAAAGAGGTCGTGCAGCTACTTTGCACACTCTCCGAAATGCAACCTGTAGAAGACCGACAGACGCGCAACCCTACGCCGATGTTCGAGGCTCTGCAGCCTAGCTTCAATTAACTGCGGGTCACAAAATATCTTCTTTGCACCTTTTCCACCGAATCCAAAGCCGCCAGTTGATATTTGGCTGATCCATCCCAGAGGTGGCAGAAGTACTCCATGCAGTATAGGACTTGTGCTTGATATAACTGAAGCAACTGCTTTGAGGTGAAGTACCGCTTAACCATCGAGATTGCACCAAGTTTTTTAGCTGCAGTCTTTGCCTTGGATTCGATGGACTGACCGAAGTTGAGATTGGTAGATAGCTCAACATCAAGAAGCTGTAGGTTGTCGGTAATTTTTAAAGGAATATCCCGAAAAGTTGGAGTTAGATGGAATGGATTCCTTTTGGCGGAAAACAAACACGCCTGAGTTTTGGTTGCGTTGAATGCCAACAGATTGGCTTCACCCCAATCAGAGACTGCCTTGAGAGCTTTGTGCAAACGATCAACCACAGCCTCACGACAAGACTGAATATCGTCCCTATTGGCTTTTGCCTCTGACAGATATCTATCCGTTACTGTGCTGTGCTGTATCTACGTACCTAAAGGTACCTGGTACAAGCAGATTGTTGATATACAGCAGGAATAAAGTCGCGGACAGTACCGATCTCTGAGGAATGTCGATAGCCTAAAAATTAGACGAGTAGCCATCGATAACTTCACGGATTGAACGTCCACTCAGAAAATCCGTTCTCCAGGTGCAAAAGCGAACAGGAATACCAAATGAAGGAAGCTTGCTTAGAAGGCCCGCATGCCAAACCCTGTCAAAGGCCTTGGAGATATCAAGAGACACAGCAAGGGCCTCGATATGACTCTCAATGGCCTCACTCCATATTTGTGTGGCATACACTAGAAGGTCCCTAGTAGACCGACCAGGGCGGAACCCGTACTGGTGATCGCTGAGGAGATCATTACCTTCGAGATGAGCAATAGTTTGTTGTTCAATGCACGTTCCATAATCATACAGAGTATGGAAGTGACCGAATTAGGGCTGTAGTTGGCAGGGTCGGCGCGGCTGCCTTTTTAGGTCACGGGCTGCACATTGGCAAGCTTTCACGACTTAGGTACAATATCAGTCTCAAGTGAGAGGCGATACAGACGTGTGAGAACAGAGGACAACTCTGGGGCCCAACTAAGCAGGACTATTGCCAGTATACCATCAGGTCCACTAGCCTTATTCACGTCCAGACTCCGCAGGATTTTTAAAATCTCTCTCTGAATGTTCCGTCTGGCCTCAGCAACGGCGGCAACGAAGATTGACTGAAATTAGATTCGACCACTTTTGACAAAGACCAAAACGCCTTACTCATAGGAGTCAAATCAAGCCCCGCGTAATGTCCTTTTGCAAGACTTGGCGGCGAGGTTAAAGCCTTTCATCAGTTTGCGAGTATCCGGAGACACATGCGCTCGAGCCTCAGCCCAGGATAGAATAGAATAGAATAGAATAGAATAGAATAGAATAGAATAGAATAGAATAGAATAGAATAGAATAGAATATTTTATTTGCTTAAAACATGGTTACAATGATAGGTCTTAAAATAATCATCACATAGTGGCTCTCACATGTTCAGCCAGTATTAACAGGCATGCAAAATTTGTCCAGTGTTAATGAACATGCACCTTATGCTACCTTAAACTCTAAAAAATCCTTAACAGAATAAAAGGAGTGCTCCAATAGCCATTTATACAAGTCCTTTTTGAATTTGTTTATGGGCTGTTCTGTAATTGCCAGTGGAATTTTATTAAATATTGATATACCCATCGAATAACATTGCTTCAAATACAAGGTAGAATTCGGTGTAACTTCGTGTACAAGACGATATGGGTTTCGGGAATTTCTAATAAATATATCCTTTGCAATTTTAAATAAGCTGCGGTTAACTCTAACAAACTTTGCGACCTCAAATATATATAAGCATGGAAGAGATAGTATGTTTAGAGATCTAAATAGAGGACGACATGGTTCATACGGAGGCACTCTACAGATAGCTCGTATACACTTTTTTTGGACAACAAATGCCTTATTTATATCTGTGCTGTTGCCCCAAATCAATAATCCATACCGGAGCACAGATTCCACATACCCATAATAAGCTGTAATTGCTGCATTTCTTGATGCTGCTAACACTAACTTGTGTAGAGCATACGAAAAACTATTTAATCTATTACAGACACTGTTTACATGATGCTTCCAATTTAGTAATTCGTCAATTGCTATTCCCAAAAACGTCACAACTTGAGTTTTTCTTAAAATTTTCCCATCGATGTCAATATTAATTAATTCATTGCATTTATTAAAATTTATGAAATTTGATTTGTCAATATTAATGTCTAAATTATTATCATTAGTCCATACTAAAATAGATTGAAGAACATTACGAATGTCATTTTTATGGTGATTTATTCCTAGTTTTTTATTTGTCGTCACTACAATTGAGAGGTCGTCAGCGAACAATAAACTTTTATAATTAGTTAATTCAATTAGGTCATTTATGTACAGGATAAATAATAAAGGTCCTAGTACGCTTCCCTGGGGAACACCTGAGTTATTACCTCTATAGTCTGAGTATGCTCAGGCAGAGTATGCTGCCCGCTTAAGTACTTCAGCGCGACTGCACTCAGCACTAAACCATGGACAAGACCTGCCGTTCATCGCTACGTCAGAATACGGAATAAAGAACTCCATACCCTGCCGCATAACCGCGGTAACCGCTTCAGCACAATTCGACGGATTGCCCGAAGAGAAGCATGCCTCCTGCCTCATGCCAAGGATAAGACGAAAAGAAGTGGCGTATCTCATCCCAATCTGCTGACTTGTATTGCCACACCCGTCGGGGGTTGCATGGGGTTTGCTCGGGTGGTGAATAACCGGATACAGCAGAAGGTCTAAGCAAGTGGCGGTATAGAAGTCAACATCAGGTACCCTCGTGGCACAGTCTGACAGCTGGGTAAATCTAGTTTATGCGCCTCTCTTCCAGCATGATCCGTCACCGGGTATGGGAAAAGTCAGTCTTGGAGGTGGTCATTTAAATCTCCCAGAATGACTAACTGCGCCGCGGGGTAACGTTCCCTTGCTTCATCCACTACTTCTATGAGATGGTCACATAAGCGGAGTCGTCTGCTGATCCCCGCTGTGCGTTTGGTAAATGCAGGCATACAGGATGTGCACTTGACATGTATCCACCAGCAATCATAAAATAGAGAAACTAGAACCCCCTCGACCCCCCCCCCCCCCCCCCCCACTCCAAAGGTAAAGTAATTTTCGTAAGATGGCGGGGCAGCCTTTCACTGGTGGCTAACCAGCTACTTGGGCTTACTGCCCCCCGAAGCCAGGCACCCGGTACGGGAGTGGTCAGCATCAAGTAAAAAACGGTTACGCAGAGCGATTACAATGTCCAGACCCATCCTCCTATAGGGCTACTCCAGACACGGCTGGGTCGCTTGGCGCCGCGTTCGCCTGGAGGGTGGTGACCAGCCACGGCCGAAGCCTACCACCGGAGTGCTGTCCATTTCGCACTACCCAGGGATCACGAGTAGGGCATCTAGAGTCATGAAGCCCAAAGTGGGCTTCGTCTACGGACGCGGACAGCATTGATTCCCGGTTAAGGGTACTCTTGGCCTAGTACTGTAGGCAAACAGGCAAGCGGGCCCCCTGATGGAAAGTGGTCATCACTGCTTATAGACATTAGCAACACCAAGAGTATTGCCAATGCGTTGCCCACCTCTATAACACGTTGCTCTGGCAGCAAAAAGGCAAATGCCCCTCCACTGCCAAAACTCACCATGGAGCACTGGAGACCTTTCTCACCGGCAGAAACACAATACTATTTAAAAGATTTAGTATTATCTAGCTGCGATATTCTGTCGGGTTACTTCAAGCGCAACGTGATAAGAATCTATTATTACAAAAGGGTTTGTACTCTCTGGTACAGACACCAAACCATTGGATAGTACAAAGTCTAATGTCCTTCCTAACTAAATAGTACCTACTTGCTCTCTCGCAGCTAAACAATTTTTGCAAATAACTTATTTTCAGGCGGATGATGAAGAAAAGGAGGTAAGAACTGTAAAGAAATGAGTTGCATAGAACTAGGTCCACTACGCTACCCATAAATTTTTAATACTACTCAGTGTCCAACAAGCAGACATATTTAAAATAAACAATTTAAAAACAGGAGAGCCTGAACTAACAATTTATAATAAAGACGCTTATCAAATGATTTTCTTCTTATTGTTTTACTAGGCTGCTGTAAACAATCTTGCAATATACCAAGATAAATACATCATCATCATTGTCAATGTTGTACTTGAGGCGCTTCCAAATTTTTAAATATCTCTGTTAAAATCTCCAAGATTGTTGACAATTCTCAACAGAAAAGAACGCTGCCAATTTTCTTCTCATTTACCGAGGTACTTTTTAATTTCTCAGACATTAGTCGCAAATATAAGTCGACGGTCGAACTCTACTTGACACCTCACGACCATTAACGAGGTTCAACTTAATTTTTTGATAATATTGCGCAACTAATTTCAATCTGGATTATTTAAAAAAATTGATCTATACTACAATATGCAATTTTTTTAAATTTGACTGGATTTGAATTCCGATTTTGTATGATATAAAGCTAAAGCTGCCAGTTTTCTCGGCCTTACTGGTCTGCCTCTAAGGCATTAATTCACCTGACAGTAGAAAACGTTAGAGTCTCTGCCGGACAACACAGCCAAACCTTACATTGTATTTTAATTATTTCAGACAAAAGCAACTAAAAAGACAACAAAGAAGGAGAAACCTCCAGCCGTAATTAATATTGTTTTACCCATAATTAACTATTACATAATTTATAATTTTTATTATAATCTTAAATAATTTTCATATAATATTTTTACTATATTCCATTTTAAGGTCGATTCTCTGTAAACGGATGGAGAATCTCGTAAAGGGATACCGTACTGACTTTAAAAAATGTGATAAATGTTTATTTAAATAAAACTTGCACTTAATAGCGCAAATTTTTTTTTTTTCTTCTTTCTAGAAATCTCTTGTTACCGTTAAACCGCGATAATAATAACAATTAAAAGTATTAGCTCAATGGTAGATAAAATGAAAATAAAAAATGGTAATATTACAATTTAAAAATGTATTAGCGGACCTACAGAGTTTGTACGATTTAGCTTAAAAAATTATGCTGAAAAACTGCATTATGCATATGTAAATATTATGTCCATATGCTTATTTCGGCAAGGTATGTCATGAAGGAACCTTACAGAAAAAAATTGTTCGAAAAAAATCGCTATAGTGGAACACACGGGCCCGGCAATGAAGCCGAGATCCGTTGTTAATTTAGTTGTGGAATATTATTATAGATTACGAAAAAAAAAAATACGTTTGGTTTAATGGGTTTGTTGCAATTGCAAGCAATCTCCTGCCACAGTCCCTGCCATTTTCTAGAAAAATGCACATATCTCGGAAAATAAACCCACCGAAAACATGAATGTGAAACTGAAAGCCAAGTTAAATCAATATTATGATAATTATGGTCTGGTTGTCGACTTCACTAACAAAAGACTCAAGATCTAAATGGTTGCCAAGTTCCGTAGACAATCCTGAAATTTATTTATAAGAACGTATAACATTCTTAGGTAAATTTAAAAACAGATTTTCTTGATTTTTTCTGCCACAACAATGTATGGGGCTGTTTATTACTTATTATAAAATTGTTAATTTTCTAGCCCAAAGTAGTTTTTTTTAAATAAGAAAATCAATCGATCTAACAACTTTTTACGAAATGAAAAGGACTATACGGAGAAACGGCTTTATATACTTTTTCTGACATCGTCTTCATCATCGTGTATGATATCACCTGATATTCTTTGATCGCTGTAGTTCAAATTATATTCAACACCACTAAGCACGGAGAAAATCAAGCGACCTAATGGACCTTATTTTATTGAACCACCATTATTTTATTGTTGAATATGAAACAATATACTGTGAAAGCAATTTATGTAGACTGATTTTGATCAGATCTTGGTCACATAATAATAATATGACAGAAATATAAAAAAAACTGATTTTAAATAGTATATGGTTTATTGCCGCTGAATAAATTTGTTTCGTATTCATAACTCGTTTATCTACAAAAATAACAATTTCGCTTAATATATTTTCAGTCAGGTGAAGAGGTAAGAACGGGTACAATGAATAGTATTATAATTAAAGAAAATGTAATTGCCTCTCAATCAGTTCTCTAACGTGCACAATACCAATGCGTACTGAACCTCGTGGCGGTTTTGTTTTGTGCGTGTAACACCACGCGAACAAAGTCGCACCGGTCCATCTAGTAAGGAATAATAAGAAAAGTAGATAATAACGAAAACCCCGACTGCTATGAAAAACTTAAATCAAACAAACAAACATACAAGATACGCGCAAAAAACATAACCTATCCTTGGCAGTCGGGTAAACAGATATAACATTAACGAAAACACATAAACACAACGAAAGCAAAAAATACGAATGAGTGTCAACTATGACGTGATAAAAATTGTTTTCTTCTTTGACATTCCAAAATTCAGAAATCGAATCAAGAAAGAGAGTAATTTCAAAAGATGCGTAGAGATCCGAAACAAACTGACCAAAAATATTTTAAAAGAGGTCTTGCTCTCTCGATGCTTAATCCTCCACTAAAATAACAAAATTGCATATTTTATTTCAAGGCGAAAGACGACGACAAGGCGAAAGACGACGACAAGGCAAATGAGGATGACGAGGTAAGTATGATCTGGTAAAAATAGTTTTCATAACAGGTAACATAAATACTCCTACGAAGCTAATGACTAAACTGTTACTTCATAACCTGTTAAAGCCGAGCGTGATAACACAGGGATTTCTTCCAGCCTTAGTAAGCCGAGAGGACTTTTTATAAGCGGTGCAAGCAACGAGTTTAAATATTTAACAACTGAGATGTTTAAAATAAATAAATATATATACAAATAGGTAGACTTATTATATGTTTAGAGATAAAATAAATAAAGCCAATTCTTTACCCTTTAAGGAAATGATTCTTTGGCAGATCCTTGAAGCAGCAAAGTGTGCAAGTGTGTTATATATCATCAGGTAGCGCATTCCACAAGCGAGCTGCATGCATAAACTTTGTATGATATACCATATCCAGTCGATATATATGGGGGAATTTGCAGCTGTAATTCTTTGCGAGGGGCAGATACTGAACCATTGCCGCAAGTACTACATTAGAGCAGTTGGGTTATTAAATACCTAATAAATCAATCCGAAAATATGACAATAATAAAAAATATTGTAACAAATATATATACCTACACATAAAAAAATACACAAAAACAAAACTTAATTAAAAACAAAAAAAAAACAATATCCCCAGTAACCGGATAAGTGCCCTGGCCAGGCTGGCCGCATTATCCCGCTGGATAGCGAGGCTAATTCTCTGGCCAAGGTAGAGGCCAGCCTTCTGGTCATTAGATGCTTGCACCAGGCGCTTGACTATCTCCCTGTATAGGGTATGTGCGCCAGGTCCCCACGGCCCAAAGGTTTCCACGCAAATATATAATCCCTGCTCAGACAAATATATTTGCGGCACTTGGCGTTTTCGGCCGATGCGGCACCGGCCCCAGGTTGACTAGGAGAGGCAGGTAGATGGGACGGCGCAATGGTGTCGATGCAAGTGGCATCCCAGACCAGAGGCCGCTCAGCTTCCAGGGTGTAAAGTCATTCCGTCGGGCCTTTTACCGTCGTCGCGTGCTTAGCCATTAGGCTCAAGCAGGAGCCCCGACGGAGGCAGAGGCCTAGCGAATAACATCATTGATTGCCGCGTGCCGAGGTATGTGACCGGCACTCCTGCAGCACGATAGGTCATGGTGGCCGAGTTAGACAACTTGGCGCCCACATATATACACATGGGGCGCATATCAGGAAATGCAGGGCCGTGGCAATTCTGAACGTCGCACGGTCAAGAAGTGTGCCGATGTACCTTGATAGCAAACCCTGGAGCCAGAGTCTCGATCCAAGAGTGGGATCCAAATAAGCTACACCTCGTAATATAAGAGCGGCAGAATGGGATTCGTTACCAGCAATAATTTGGTTTTATTAATATTATTATCTTTAATCAGGCGAGTATCCTGCTGGTGAATGTATAAATTAGAATTTTGCTGCCTGTTTTCTGGGTCAGCTGGTCTGTATTTTACACTTACATTGTAATTTTATTATTTCAGTCAACAACAACCAAGCAACCGAAGACTGAAATGACGAAAAAAGCAACAACCTCAGGCGTAATTAATATTGTTTTATTAATAACTAACTCTCAAAAGAATTATAACTTTTATTTCAATCTAATATAATAATTACCTGATAATAAGTTTCTCCATTTTATTTTAAGGTGGATTCTCTGTAGTTATAGAATAGTTCGAGAAGTAAATGTATTTGTCCCGTGTGGATTTTTGGAAAAAAAACCAACAATCTCCACAGGTGGGGTTTTGTAAGTGGGGAATTCTGGAATAATTCATTAAAAACCAATTGGATGTTGTTAAACTGATACTTTTCTTTTTTAGAAGGTTTTTCAAAAATTTTTACAGAATGAAATTTACTTTACAGAGAAGCTCCCTTATATGTATAGAATAGAAAGAAATAATAAATCATTTTCACCTGCCATCGTCTTCATCATCATCAACTTTGGTTGTTCGCCTTAGTTCGGATTACATTCAACACTAATAAGTACGTGGAAAATCAAGTGACCTGAGTACCTTAGGTCCCCATACAACTTTGTTTTATTGTTGATATAAAATTAACTATAACTATTTTGATAGAAAAGTGATACCATTTAACTCATTTAAAACGATATTTTCAACTTCGGACTTGAATTAATCGATCGATTTTCATCAAATCTTGGTGACAAAACCATCAGTCGAAACATAAAAAAATACGCCTTGAATATTGCGTGGTCTCTTACAGCTGAATAAATTGTTTCCAGTCAGTAACATAGTCTTTTACAAATATAACAAATTTGCTTTATATACTTTCAGTCAGATGAGGTAAGAACTGGTTAAATTCATTAATATTCAAGCAGTTCTCTGACATGCGCAATACTGTGGCGTATTCACCCCCGTGGCGATTTGTTTTGCGCGTACATCGCGAGTGCTAAATGTTCAGTCGAGCAAACTGAATGTTTAGGAAGTTGGATCGATAGCAGAGCTACTACATCTTATACGATCTTGAGAATGACCAGTGAAATAAAAAGCCTGGAACGCTATTAGACTAGATCGCCAATGACATAAGTCTGAAATTTGCTGTGTTACATTTTCCGACGCATAGTTTGACATTAGATGTTTCTCATTGTAAAACGAACAAAATTTTTTCTGACTTATATAATTATAATTAATAATCGTCTTGGCGTTAATGTCCTGATTGTACTCTCGTGCACGAGGGCCCGGGGTTCGCCTTGACCATGATCCAGGATTTGGCAGATCAGGTAATTACAGTAGAGTGACTGCCTTGTTACCTTCGTGACCCTGCTACCAATGGAATCTGCCCAGAATGGATCATGGTTACACATTCTGCTTACACGTTACACATGCCGACTGAATAGTCCGCTGAATGTGCAGGTTCCATCAAGATATTATCCCTCACAGCAAGAGCATTAATAGTATTCAACTATAAATGTACATAACTCATTAAAGTGTCATTGGTACATGGCCGCTGTGGGATTTGCACCCGGTAACCACTCGACCACTAATGCTCCAAAATCTGTCATAAATTTTATTAATCCAGCGAAATCTTCAATACCATAACGATTCAGGTACTTCTTAGTAATTTTGGTAACAATAAAGCTCAAATACAGGAACTATAACCAAAGACTGCATAGTGCATACCACTTCTGTAAAGAATATAACAATTTATTATTTATTCCTTCCCATATTAATATAAAATTTTCTAAATTTTGTTGCTCTAGAGCGTAAGTTATTTAAAGAGTTGTAAATTATATAACCTTAAGGAAAAACTCAACTGTACACCTCACATTTAGGCCGGTGTTTGTGTCAAGATCAATTAATCGTCAAGGAAGCTATTTTAAATTTTTAGTGAGAGATTTGGTCAAGACTAAGCTAAAATATTATTGGACATAGTTTTGATAAAAAGTAAAGCATGAATAAATGAATTAACAATGTACAAAAAATTACATTACCCATGCCACTTGCGTAAAATATATTGTTTCCTAAGTATTAAATAAACAAACATTTAATATTTTTCCTTCCTTTGTTAACGTGATACGGCGTGGCCCCGCCGCCCCGGCGCATCACAGAGAACTATAACACATGATATATCTATTTTATAAAATATTTATGTAACAATAATATCTTTGGCTGTATAGGTGTAATATATATGTAGTTTATTCGGAGCTTAGGACGGTAGATTTATGTAGTGTATTTGCTCTGATGTTATACTTTTAGACCGCAGCGTTCTAGACCTCACTCCGCGGGTCTCGCGGAAGATCAGCGCCGCGGCTCCGGTCGTGGCTCATGCTGAGTGAGGTCCTTTTGTTGACAGGGTGTGCCACAGCACAGCAATTCCGAATCGATATATGAATTTTGTAATTTGTTATATGTGTTTTTTAATTGTATGATTATTGTCTATTTAAATTATGTGATTGTTGTAATGTGGTGTCCTTGTTCATCAATAAATTTCTTTCATTTCATTTCATTTCATTTCATTTCATTCATTGATAACTTTCTAAATTTTATTACTCTAGAGCGTGAGTTACATAAAGAGTTGTAAATTATTTAATCTTAAGCAAAAAACGAAATGGTATTGTATTGTACGCCAGGCATTTAGACCGGTGTTTGTACCCGCACAATTATTGATCATCAAGGCAGCTTGTCTTAAATTCTTAAAGACAAAGGAGGAACCGGATAACCCAGCCTATGTGAAAGGATTTTCTATTTTCTACAACTTTTACTAGGGCGACAAACCTTGAATCACTGTGAGAAAAAGTTGTGGTCAATTAAAGTAGACTTCATTTTGTACTGCAAAATCGGGCCTATATGACCAATAACGTTGAGCAACATGTCATTGGAAAGGATTTTTCATTATCTACAACTTTTGCTATAGCGACAACTCTCGAATCGTTGTGCGAAAAACGATTATGGCCATAATAGTACAAAATGATGTTTACTTTAATTGACCATAACTTTCGAATGATATATCTCCCAACGTTATTGGTAATATAGGCTGGAGTATGGACTCCATGTATGAAATGTATGGACATTTCTGCCGGTTCTCCTTTGGTTAAGACTAAGCTATTTAAATACTGTTGGACAGCTTACAGACGGGTTTATATGAGAAAAGATGGTAACTCCCCAGTAAAATTGAAGCACAAATACAGGAATTGGCCATGATTATACAGCGCATGCCACTTGTATAAAAAAATTCCTTCCTTATTAATGTAGTAACTTTCCAAATTTTGTTTCTCTAGGGCGTAAGTTACACAAAGTTCTGTAAATTATTTAACCTTAAGAAATAGCTCAACCATGCGCCAGACATTCAGGCCGGTTTGTATTAGAACAATTGACCATCAATGCACCTCTCCTAAATTTTTTAACTCATGCCACTTGTGTAAACAATATTGTTTCTTAAGTATTAAATCAATTTTGTAAGTAATTTTATACTATTGTCCAAACTTTTTAAACTTGGAAGCAGAAGTTAGACTCATAATTGGATAAAAAGATATCTCGAAAATCGTACGCAATGCACAGGAATTCAGAGAATTTCAAATTTTCAACTCGAGACTTATAGATCCCAATTCAAATTAAATTGCTGTGGAGTACCCCAGGGAAGTATCTTAGAACTTTTACATTTAAATATTACATACAACGAATTGCCAAATTGCATAGAAGAGCATTCAATATCGTTCGCATATGACACAACATTATTAATAAGGGATGACAAATTATATAATTTTAATGTTAAAATTACATATACCACATACATTAACTCGAATTTCAAAATCGCTTCGAGTGCCTACGAGAGTGCGTCGACGTGGACGACTACAATTACAGGTTCGTGGAAACTATATATACGGTTGGGTCAAAGTTTTATAAAGCCTGCCGTACAAAAATAACAAACAAAATCTCTGTCAATACCCTCAAACTCATAGAAGAAAGACGCGGAATGACTCTGCAATCCCCTGATGATATCTCTCAATTTAGGCGACTAAATCGACAGGTCTCCAAGTCTCTGACTCGCGACATACGCCGCTTCAATACTATTAATATTGAGGCGGCGGCGATCGAGCGGAACAAAGTTGTTTCGACCAAGTCTGATGTTTTTATATACGACAACACGGGCACCTGTTACGAGTTTAGCAAAAGGCCCCAGAGCCAAGTTGACCCGACACTACACCGAAGATATCCCGGACATCGGCCTGTACGAGATTAGTATGGCTCTCAAACAACTTAAGAACAACAAGGCGCCGGGTGATGATGGAATTACGGCTGAGCTTCTGAAAGCTGGTGGCAAACCCGTGCTTAAGACCCTTCAGAAGCTGTTCAATTCCGTCATCCTCGAGGAAAAAACACCGGAAGCATGGCACAGAAGTATAGTGATATTGTTTTTCAAGAAAGTTGATACGGCTCCTTGAAGAACTTTAGAGCAATATCGCTGCTGACTCATGTGTATAAGCTATTTTCGAGAATCATTACGAATCGTCTCGCACGCAGGTTTGATGACTTCCAGCCTCCCGAACAAGCCGGAATCCGAAAAGAGTTTAGTACCATAGACCACATACATACGCTGCGGCAGGATATACAGAAGACCGAAGAATATAACCGGCCATTATGCTTGGCGTTTGTGAACTACGAGAAAGCTTTCAATTCGATCGAAACTTGGGCGGTGCTCCAGTCTCTGCAGCGGTGCCAAATTGACTATCGATATTTCGAAGCACTGAAGTGTTTGAAAGAAAAGGGCCACTAAGTCAGTTCGTCGCCAGAACAAGACCACAGAGCCTATTCAGCTGCAGCGAGATGTTAGACAAGGTGGTGTCATATCACCGAAGTTGTTCAACGCTGCACTGATGGATATCTTAAGGCTTCTAGACTGGGACGGATTTGGCATCAATATTAACGGCGAATACCTCACTCAGCTCAGATTTACTGACGATATCGTAGTCATGGCTGAAACCCTGGAAGATTTGGGCAAAATGCTCGATGACCTCTGTAGTGCCTCTCTACAAGTAGGTCTTAAAATGAACATGGACAAGACGAAAATTATGGGCAATATGAACATGTTACAAAAATATATTTACTACAAATGCGTCTGAATGTTCACCGCAGTAACTCCTTCTGTATGGCAATTCGTGTATACAATAGTCTACCAGTGAGTATTAAAGGCTGCTCGTATAATAAATTTAAAAGTACCTTAACAGGGTGGCTTCTAGTCAAATAAGACAAATGCTTTTACTCTATAAAAGAAATCTCAAATCACTAAAGTTGGCAGCCACTTAATAAAATAAATCTATGTCCATATTTGTATGCCATTACTGGCTGAATATAATATTATGGTACGTTGATGTAAAAAACACCTAAATGTTATTACCAATAAATGATTATAATTAAAGATATAAACAATTTGAATATTTTTTCATTCCTTTGTTAACATGATCACTTTCTAAATTTTGTTTCTCTAGAGCGTAAGTTACTTTGAGTTGTAAATTATTTAACCTTAAGCAAAAAACCTAATTTTGTGCCCAAAATTTACTCCGATGTTTGTATCGGCACAATTGAAAAACAGCTCATTCTTAATGTTTAGCGAGAGATTTGGTCAAGACTTACCTATTTAAATACAATTGGATAGCTCACGGACTTGTTTATATTAGAAAAGATGATATTTCTCTAGTAATTTTAATTTAAAAGCACAAATACAGGAATTAACTATGAACAACTGATTACACAGCGCATGCCACATGTATAAACAATATTGTTACCCAAGTAATAAAACAATAATTTAAATTTTGTCTTTCCCTTATTAATGTAATAACTTTCTAATTTTTGTTTCTCTAGAGCGTAAGTTACGTCAAGAGTTGTAAATTATTTAACCTTAACCTTAAGAAAAAAATGGTCAACTATGCGCCAAACGTTTAGGTCGTTGTTTTGTATCAGAAAAATTGACCACCAAGGCAGGTCGTCTTAAATTTTTGGCAAGAGATTTGATCAAAACTAAACTATTTAAATACTGTTAGACAGCTCACGGACGGGATTATCTAAGAAAAGAAGATAACTCCCCACTAATTTTGATAAAAAAATGAAGCACAGATACAGGAATTAACCATATACAAATGACTACGTAGTACATGCCAGTTGTGTAAACAAACTCTTTAAATTTTGTTTTGCTAGAGTGTAAGTTGATTTAAGAGTTGTAAATTATTTAAGCTTAAGGAAAAATTCCTAACTGTTAGGCCGCGCAACATTTAGGCCGGTGTTTGTATCAGAATAATTTTATTTACCACCAAGGCAGCTCGTTTTAAATTTATTACAAGAGATTTGGTCAAGCACTTTAGATACTGTTGGACAACTTACAGCCGGGTTTATCTGAGATAAGATGATAATTCCACAGTCATTATGATAGGAAACGAAGCATAAATATAGGAATTAATCATAAACAAATGACTACCACCACCACCACCTTCAACATCACCGTTATCTTCTTCACGCTGTTATTTTTATTTGTGCCCATCACAAGTTTTATCATAAGTTGCGATTTTGCTGATGCCACTTTTGACATAGCGCATACTACAAATCGCAAAAAAGTATTCATAAGCTTAAATAAGTCCGCCGAAGAATGCGTTGCGTTGTCGTTGAATGAATGTCGTTTTACTATAGATTCATTTTAAAACTACCATACATTTTAACTTTGTAATGCAGTTTTTTATGTACTATCCAAATATAGCAAAACGTGATTTTCGCGGACCACTATTCCGCTACAGATACAGCGTTATCCGTGGCTTCGTACATATTCTTACGTGTACAAGTATTAGGGCAGACAGGACAGTAGATGAGCTATTGTCTGAGGAGAGACACCACACAGACAAGCCATCTCCAATTTGTAGCCTTACCGACACATGTTTTTCTGTTTCGGCCGACTTGGGTTCGGAGTCTACTAATAGACTCCACGTCGGCCAAAGCAGGTCAAGTCTATGTGGTAGGGATAGGTTTTGTGTAAACTTCGTAAGTATTTAAACATACCTTTACTTTTATTTTATTTATTATTTCGTAAGTGTTAGCAGTAGTAGCAAAAAAGTACGTCCGGGCTCCTGGAATAGTACGAAAATGGCTAAAAAGGTACGTACGGTTCGCCGTCTCTTCTATTTAATTAGCATTTATTGGGATACGTTTTGAAGATACGTCGTCATGTTTAATTGGTTGAAATTTGACAGTTACAGGTACGACACACGATCAACTAGTACGTAAATCGTACCAAAAGCCTCTGGCAATATTATCACTAAAACCGTCTATAATTTAATCAAAATAAGAAAAGTCAAAGCAGAACAAACGTCTATTTGCGAAATTAATTTAATAATGAAAATCGGTTTGTGGCTTCAGGTCGCCTATTTTGCGAGTCTGCATTGAGTGAGTGAGTGCATTGAGTGTAGGCGGTGTTGGGCGTGCGCCCTGAATAAAGCCAGTGCAAATTTTAAATTTGCTTCAACATTTTTAAGAAGTCCGCAAAATGTCTGATTTATCTCTACCAGCATTCCTGTCCTCCATACCCTTGGCAACGAAAAATATTTCACCATTCCTTGTGCGGCGTCGAGGTGTCGTTCGTGCCTGTCAGAGGCCAGCAATGCTTGGTCTTTCATGCGTCAACCCTAACTCCCAAAGGCTTTGGGATTTGTCAGTCTGCAGATTGACCTTTCCTACACCTTAAGAAATCTTGCCCATATCTGTAGATCGAGCTCATCTTCTCGCCGTTTCGAAGAGGGAGGCCGGGTATTTGCTTCTTGCGATTCCATCACCCAATACTTACTTACCTGTGTAGATACCCTGATCCCATCCCACATTAGAGCTATCTCGGACAACGCTGGCGCGGCTGCTTCTTTGGCGGAGGACCTCAAGGGGTGCAAATTTGGATCCCCAAGTCATAGTTATTTATTTGTGTGTCATCATCATCATCTCGGCGTTATGTCACGGTTGCGCTCTCGCGCGGGATGTGAGGGCCCGGGGTCTGCCTTCCTACTCTTCCTGACCCATTTCGCTTGATCTTCGACATCCTTAGTGGTAAGCTTGTTGGCACGCATGTTATTCTTTACGACGTCAAACCATCGCTTCAAAAAGCCTAAGGGCCGACCTCTTCTTCCTGTGCCTGGCGGGGATGGTATGGCCAGACATTTATTCCCCACGTATTTTGCCGGTCTGCGCAAGACGTGGCCATACCATCGGAGGCGACACTCTTACAGCTTACCTATCTGCGATGTCACGGAAACCAAGGCTACCTCGAATGTGTGCGTTATTTATTTGTGTGTATGTATAACGATGTATAATTATGAAATAAATAACTAAGTACAAAAAAAATACCAATAACGGCAGTTTTCTAGGTTCCCATGCGACGTTAGCTTTTTCATATGCGGGAAATATTGTTGATCTGAGTTTTCATCTGGTTTCTTCATGAGCAAAGTCAGTTTTTTGTGTAAGTCTGGACTGTTTTCGACCGAATGAATTTAGCTAAGAGCTTCCAAATTAAATTCACTGCGTCACTGATTATCAAATTTCTTCAAATAATATTGTGTTACAGTTTTACTCCGATTTGTTTAGCCACATTTAGACCGTGTAGGTGTTATCATCGGTAAAAAAACATTGACTCCACATCACGAAACGAATCCATCGGCGGCGGTGCGAATGTCTTATTTGGAGAATCTTGTCTTGCTTCCTTCAACATGCAGGAACAATGTTCATTATTACTATCTTATTGCAGTGAGTGACAGTTGACAGGTTGTTCCATAACCACTCAGTGTAAATCATAATTTGATTCGGATTATGTTCTCTTTTTTCCTTACCGGCTCTCTTGTCTTCCATTTCCGTCATTATGACGACTTGAATTTTGTGATGATGAATATAACGCGTTGTTTTTTTTCAGGATTTTAAGTATTTATTTTGATCATCTTACTTCAAGCGTTGGCCCCCCTTCGTCTTGCAATTTTCCATCTTATATTTTTTTCACAACCTCCACCCCCGACGAGATGTTAAAAATATCCCCCACGAGCTCCCAATTGTGGGAAGTGGGATTGTGGTGTGGGAGGAGCAAGTAAGTTAGTATTTTATTGTGCTTTCTTAAAATTCAAAGGCAACAAAAACTATACAGGCTAGCCCGCCCTACACATGAATCTAAAATTATTTTTCAGTACACCAAGGTAATATATCGACTCCTTCCATTTTATCGTTGCCTCGTTTCAGATTGGTTGTTGGCGCTGCAGCTTGTTAGAACTACATCGCTGCTACCATAGAAGTACGGGGGATCGCTTAGGGCACCACACCCTCTTATGTTCTTAAAGTACCGGCTGTCTATCCCGCCACGCTCTCCATAATAATAAGTTCTCTAAATCTTGACCTTGAATCAAACTTTTGCATCTTGCATTTCTCCACTTTCAGAGGGTTTTTGACAGTGTTTTGGATGAAATCTTTCGGGCTCTAAGAACCAAATCTGTGCTTGAGGCGTGCAATAATATTATCCAGACCATGTACGCCTACACTGAGGACGTTGTTAAAACCAAGTCACAGTAGCGAGGCTATACTAATCATTTGTCGATCACTGTAAGTGCTCATCAGAATTCAGTCCTGAGCACTTAGGTACTTTTCCGCTGACATCAACTTCTCCGCTGGCTCGAAAAGGCAGCCAGTCAAGGTTGACTGATGGACTGGACAAGGACAAATGCCCGGTGGGTCGTAAAATGTGGTAGGGTCCGATCTTCGCTACCTACAAAACATAAATGGGCGAGAAAATGCGCAAGATGTGGCGTAGCCTAAGGGCCATCTGTCACGGGATGCCAATCTACTCCTGAATCTGTTTAACCAGTCTCAGGATCTCCAGAGGAAGAACTTGCTCAACTTCGTTTCGATAACGTTATTAGGAGGTACAATGAACGGGTGGCGAGCTCGTAGCGGTGTTGAAGTTCGACTAGACTCAAAGTATGAAACGATCACCCATCCAGCTCCCGGACTCTGTGAACGTGTCGGTCTCGTAAGTCGATGCCACTAGACCAGAGCCGCATGTGCTTTGCCAATTAATTAAAAAATACAGAGGGTTTTCCAACTCACTGCATCCGTGCAAAGCCTGCAATTAAGACCTTCTTATCATAAGATAAGTCTTCTAATTGTTAGTAGTTCAAAATGTGGAATCAAACTATATCTCAAGCTATACAATATTGAAAAAGATGAATTACATGTTTTCATATTTTAGGCAAAACCACCAAAACCTGCAGTGAGTAAAATATTTTAGTTTAATTTTGATAAGTTATGATTAAAATTACGGAATCAAACAATATAAATCGTTTACTTAGAGTTTCAATGACAAATACTATAATGTAATGGACAAAAACTTAGATACATTCTGGTGTCTGTCAATCAGATAAAAACACAGGACACGACAAGGGGTGGATCATGGACGACACAGCAGACACAGTTAATGTCGGAGCCACCAGAAAGTCCCAACCTGATTGTGTACTCACTATAAACCCCTTGCTCCTGTCAGTTGTATTACGAATCCTAGTTATAAACTTCCAAACAGGCCAAAGTAGATCGTATCTAGGGGGAAGGCCTCGGAAAGCGGGACGAAGGGTAGGCGTTAAGGTTATAGTATATATATAGAAAAATATGAATCACATGTTTTCGGAGGGTCGGTGGCCGGGCGGTTGAGTATCCAACTCGTAAGCGAGAGGTACCGGGTTCGAATCCTGCTGCGGCCATGTACCAATGACTTTTTTCTGAGTTATGTACATTCGTTGAATTCTAACCGATGCTCTTACGGTGAGAGAAAATCGTGATGAAACCTGCAAATTCAGGCAACTGAATTTGTAACCATGATCCAATCTGGTCAGGTTCCCCTGGTAGCAGGGTAACGGAGGTCAGATGGCAGTCGCTCCACTGTAATTACCTGATCACCAAATCCTGGATCATGTTCAAGGCGGACCCCGGGCCCTCGTGCTCGAGAGCACAACTGGGACATTAACGCCAAGATGATAATAATGATGAATTACATGTTGAGACGTCGCAGAAAAACTAGTGAGTACACTCCGGCCCAAAAAGTTGTCCAATTGTTTATCGCAAATTTAAAACAGTTGCGCAAATTTAAAATTTCCCTTACACCACCTATAGGGTTTATAATTAACTCTCTTACGTCAAGTCGCGTAACGCCGCAGCATTTTCATTTGACGTGAAGTTCGCGTACGCGCTTCGTCAGCTTCGGCCAAGTGTCGCAGCAATAAAGCATCAAAATGTTTTTATGTATTTTTGGTTCACGTTTGTCTTCTCTTGGATTTTAAAATAAATTTTAAAATCGTCCATCGAACTATAATCAGATGTTATGTAGGAGTTATTTGACGTTCAGAGTTGCTTCCCCAGTGGGACCAACTCCTTTGTTAGACCTGCTCTAGTCAACAAGGTCCATAACTAATAGCCTCTTCGGGCGCCTCTGGTGACCCTGCAGTACTAAGTGTGCAGCCAGTGGATTCGGGTGATGTTCCAGGCTTTCTTTATAGTGTTTGGCAATATATTGTATTTCTTGCTTCACTGTGTTGACCCCCAATGCTTCGTGGACTTCTATGTTTGAATAATTTATATTTAATGAATCATGGTGCATAAGAAATTGTTTTAAGGATAAAATTCTGCACTCTTTGTATGATGTTTACATTTGAGGCACTTGCAGAGCCCCACAGCTAAATCCCGTATGTCCAAATAGGCTTTAATATAGTATTCTAGACTAATAACTTGTTATCCACAGTGAGAACAGAATTTCTACCTATCTACCACTTCTCTCTTGGCCTTAATATGTGCATTCCACAAAAGTTTACGGTCAAGGTGCACACCCAGATTCTTTAAAATGTCTTTATGTAGAAGTTCTTGGTCTCCAAGTTTAACTGGCGGGCAGTTTGCCTGCCGTAAGGTGAAACTGATATGAACTGATTTGGTGTCACTAACCTCTATTCTCCACTGTTTTGACCATTCCTGTATTTTGTTTAAGTTTGTCTGCAGTAGTTCAGTTGCAATTTCAGGATCTTCGTCACTGACTAATACTGCAGTATCATCAGCGTATGTTGCCATGGTTACATTTGCCATCTGTGGTAGATCCGATGTGTAGATTGTGTACAATACACGTCCAAGCACCGATCCCTGCGGAACATCAGCATCAATATCGTAAAACCGTGATGTTGAATGGCCCTCCTTAACCTGGAATATTCTATTGGAAAGATAAGATTCCAGAATTTCATAAAAGGTTCCACAGAGTTCGTGCACCCTATATGATAAACGCGGCCTGTGTTACTCTAAAGGCTCTAGTTGCGGTTTTGCTTTTTTGGTACCTGCAACCTAGATGTAAGAATTGTAGATGTTATGGGCGACAGTTACCACTTACCAACAAGTGGGCTGTCTGCTCGCTTGTTACTGAGTAGCATAAAAAAAGAGCCAAAGACTTGTCAAATTAGTGTTCTATTTGGAGACTTATGAACAAGGTTTTGACAAGACAAAAATAATGTCGAATTCTTTAAAGTGTTACTATGAACACAAAAAAATCATTTTCATCGTTTTGGTCATTTTCCTGATCTAATGATTCGAAGAATATCTAATCTTTCAAAATTCTTCTTATGTCTTCGTAACTTTTTGTTGTCATTTCAACACTTTACAACAATAAAGAACGGAAAATAAAACACGAACATGAAAAATCGCCATTCTATGTTATGATGTTAATTATACCGTCATACTGAGATAATATTATTTATAAATGAGGGTATGTCGATATTTTTCTACCACAGTATTCATCTATAATGCTGAATTCGTAGGCTGTGGCCAATAAACTAATCTTCGTTTACGGACACACTTATAAGTCCGTGATACACACTAAGTGCATATGAATTTACTCTGCTAAGGGTACGTGGTAATTTAAGTTTATAAGTCCTTGTACCCCACGCAGTCCCCGCTGCGGTCAGGAAGCGGTTATTCAACAATTCCAAGAGAACAGTTTTGCCATACGTTGTTAAAAAAATTGAATCTTTAAATAACACTTCCAAATATGCTAAACTGGGCACTTGAAACC
Source organism: Blastobasis adustella (assembly GCA_907269095.1). Classification (NCBI taxonomy): domain Eukaryota; kingdom Metazoa; phylum Arthropoda; class Insecta; order Lepidoptera; family Blastobasidae; genus Blastobasis; species Blastobasis adustella. The sequence goes on from OU026138.1 coordinate 4,834,017, forward strand.
TATTCGCATCTAAACATGTGATAAATAATACTTAATGACAAATTCGCTTGGCTTGGACAACTTTTTGTGGAGGTGAGTGTATTTAGTTTAGTTACCTGCATATTTCTTCAAATTTCTTGTTTTGGCTTTTTACGAGCGGCGACTGCCATCTGACACTCACAACCCGTTAGAAGAAAGTCGGTTCACCAGAGCCTTGTCCGTCTGTCAGCAGGGGAAACGCGTGCTGGTGAGATTGGGACCTGAGGATGGTGGTAGGGACCCATAATCCCCCATTTAATTTCGTTTAGTCATAATTATTGACTATTTGGTAGCTACAAATAGTTAATCAAAGGTTCATAAATTTTTTCGTTAATATTATATACTTCGAATTTTGATATTGTACATCGTAGTGCCATTGTAATTCAGGCAACTGAGTTTGTAACCATTATTTAATCTTAAATTAATTAATCTGGCAGGGTCCCCTGGTAGCAGGGTCACGGAGGTCAGATTGTAGTCGCTCCACTGTCGCCAAATCGTTGATCATGGTCAATCCGGACCCTGGGCCCTTGCGCTCGAAAGCACAACCGGGACGTTAACGCCAAGATGATGACATCGTAGTGCCATTGTACAAGGTGAATCACAATGTTTTCGTAATTTAGGACGACTCACCAGATTCAACGCCAGAACCAGATGTGAGTAAAATATGTTTCGATAAAACTAAAATTTTGTTCTCAAAACTTCTTGCTAACAAAGCCGATTTCGTTGGTAATGGATCGGGTGGAGTAGTGTGTGTTCTCGGTGGCAGACGGACGAGGCTCTAGCGAATCGGCTATTCTCTAACGGGTTTCGTGGGTAGGATGGGAGTCGCCGCATAAAAATCCAAAACATCCTAAAAATTATGGCTGGTTTAATGAATAGGGTATCGGACACGGATATCGCGTCGCAAAACTATCGGCAAGAGGATCGCCCTACTCTTATGTGTCGGTTAGGGCTATCGAGTCAAGGACGCGGACTCGTACCTACTGCGGAACATTCCGTTGCAGCACATTGTTGTGGGTGGTGATCTGAACCGTTATGTTGGTGAGAGTGGATGAGTCAATATAAAGGCGTAGAAATGGGCTGAAGTGGTGTAAGCATCCTCCTCGAGAAGATAACCCAACCAATGGAGGCTGAGTTTTATTACTCCAGTCTTTAAAGTTAAGGGTTAGCAACTATCGCGGTATAAATTCACGGATGTCTCTCACCACGTAGCTTTTCAAATGTATTATGGACTCTCGGATCCGTTAGGAATCAATATGGGTATCGGCTAGGATGTGGTATCACGGACTCCTTATTTGCCCTGAGGGATACAGACCAAAGAACACGCTTCTGCATTTCCTGTATCTCAAAATGCAGAAAGCCTTTGATTGTATCTCTCGTGAGATAATCTGGTGGGCGTTGCGGTATAAATCGATACCAGACCTATATTGACATTATCCGGGACATGTACCGCGGTTACGATCCCATAGTTAGAACTGCTGTTGATGTCTCCAATCCGTTCCCTATCACTATTGGGATAAACTGGGGATCTGTGCTAAGCTCATTTCTGTTAAGCGCGATATTAGACGTACTGGCAGACAGCATTCGAGACTAGCATGAGCATGCTGCTCATGCTGACAATATCGCGATGACAGACTTCGACAACAGGCGACTAGTCCAACGAGTGAATAAGTGGAAGGAGTTACTTGAAAACGGCTATAGAGTACTTGGCCTGCAAAATTGCAAATCCTCTACCCATAAGCGCATAAGCGAAGATGAGGAGATCCGAGATCTGTACTTAGGGATTATCAGGGATTTAACACTAAGCTGATGACGATCTTTTTTTCAACCTAGCGGTAAACTCCAGCAATGAGCGCCAAATCTCCGCTCTTCTATTAGGAAGCATTTTTAGACTAACAGTGGTTTTCTATCAGAATCCTTTATTAAAAATTTATTGTGTTTTGGCTGTTTACGTACGGGGACCACATGTGGGTGAGGTCGGCTTGGGCCCACAGGTTGGTGGTATGGTTCTATAATCCCCTCAATCCATTTTAGTTAAAGAACATTCACAGAGTCCGGATGGGTGATCGTTTCGTTTTTTGAAGCCAGTTGAACTTTCAGCACTGCAATGAGCTCGCCACTCGTTAGAAGTGCCTAATTCCATTGGCGAAGCGAGTTGGATCAAACTCAACCCAAACTGTATGATGTCAGTGGAAGTCACATGCCACATGTCGATGACTTCGTCGGCCAAGTTCATTTACTTAATATTTTTGTCTTATTAGGTTTTAACAATGTTTTCATCGAAAGGGACAGTGACGTCCACTAAGAATACACACGACTTCATCCGATCCACCAGTACAATATCAGGCTTGTTAACAGAATCAGTAAATTATTATTATTATTATTATTCATTTTACCTTACAACTAACCGCAACCGACTATTGATAAAGTTTATGTTTAAAATTAGTAATCAAACAGCAGTAAATCAAACTCCCGTAATTATGTACCTCGAATTTTGATATCGTTTATCGTAGTGCTATTGTGTAAGGTGAATCACAAAGTTTTCGTGTTTAGGAGAACTCACCAGAGCCAGATCCTGAAGTGAGTAAAATGTGTTTCGATAAAACTAATTTGGGTATCAACACTGATATCGACGACAATATTCGAATATCTGCTAACTGACGAAAAACAATTATTTCAGGAGGCGGAAAATACGTCTCATTCTTTTTTTCTACTCTTATGAAAACGTGCAGTACTGGTATTTCTATTAAAATGGATATAAATTAGATGGTTTTGAAGTTACTGTTAGGAGTTATAAGAATCAATAATATCCACTTCACAGCTACTTTTAAGGACATAGAAAGTATTATCATATCAATGACGTAGCTAAGACAGAAGAAGTAAAACCATAATCATACCAAAAAATTCTAGTATTCAAAAAAATCTACTAACCGAAAACTTATTTTAACAAAATACTCACATAATGCTCACAATAAAATTGAAATGTTTTAAAACATATCTGATTTTTTAATAACAATTAAAATGGACAAAACTATTCAAGATGCAAGATCTGTGACGGATCTAATTGTCAACTATCAACTAAGATACAAAGATCTTGCCCTTAGAAGCCCTAGAAGAGTTGCCCTTAGATCGGTATTGAACAAGTTGGATTTCGGGGAGTTATCTGATCCCGCCGGCATCTTTCAACGTTGAGGGCATAGGAAAACCTTTCTAGTTCTTTCTTCTCTCTGGTCTCCTTATATAGGAACATTAAAACGAAAACACCCGCTGTCCACAAGGTAAAACAACAAACAATTACCCTAATCATGTTTTGATATTTTTAGTACCTACAGCATGTCACTTCTCTGGCAGCAGCGGGCAGTTTTAGGTGTGTGTTGGGACGAAGTAAACTCTAACTTACTTATATTTACGTCGCAAAACTACTCAAAGCAAATATTACTAAGCAGATATTTAATTTTGTAAGTTAGAAGATATTTGTCGCATATTATTATTTGACCTAAATGCTGCTACAGTGAAGTATTTTCATAATTGATTTTTGGCGTTAATATCTCGAACAATATGGTGGAGTCTTCACCACTCGATGCAAAATTAAATTTTACGTCGAACTACATTGATAACTCATTTTCGCTCGGAGTGGAAGATAGGAGGTATCCGCATATGGTCGTCGATATTTAAGAATCACTTCACTTGTTAAAAATAAAAGTAAAAAAATGCCAATCACAATCTTGTCGTAATTTAGAACAAAGTGGTTAAAATACGTTTCCATGAAACTAATAAATTTAGTACACTGAAATTCATGAATCATGTCACTTGTTAAAAATAGAAGCATAGTACGAATCATGAGGTGGACTCAACAATGTACCTACCATTATTATAAGTACACCGAGTACCCTATACAATGAGGAAACTCTTCCTGCTAAAAAGCCTTGATATCATCATGGACCGGCTCGTCGTTCTTGGTGGACGTCAAACTTTTCTGATTAAAACTTCGTAAAAAACTGATAAGGCAAAACGCTTAGGTTTTTATTGCGATGTTGTAGAAAGCAAGACTTGCCGTTTGTTGAATGAGTCTTTCAATAGAGCGTCGATCTACAAATACGAATTTCTTGTTTTCTGCGTAATTTCAACAATTTTGTTTCTGTTTCGTTTTGTGTTCAAGAATGGAATTTCAGTAGAATCATAAAGAAGATGATGGGGAAAAATTTTACCAATATTTATTAATAAAAAAATTAACCCTGCCCTTGTCCTTCGTGGGTGGACTTTTTCCCAATTGCAATTTCAGCCTGACGAGAAAAAACAAGGCCCGCCTATGAAGCCTGTAAGTAATAGTAATATAGGTCGGCTGCCCTACGCTGTAGTCAAGTATCTCAATTTTTCATTTTCAGTTAAAGCAAACCAACAAACATCTATCAATTTTTTTATTTTAGTGAAATTCGATTTAATTCGGAAATTACAGATAGTTTTCTGTTTCAAGTATCGTTTTCTGTTTATAAAATCTACGCTAAAACAAAGTATTTTTTCCGTTTCTAATCTAAAAACAAGTAAGTTTTATCAAGATACTGTAATTCTTATAGACTAACAGATACTTTATTTCTATGTACTAATTTTATGCAATGCATTAAAATTCTATGCAATGCTAAAAATAAGTATCTACAGAGATACTTGGTTTCAACATACAATTAAAGTGTTAGTCGATGTTGAGGGTAGGTTTTTTCTATATATTTTACTTCAGAAAGTAACTTTTTTAATACAATTAAGTAGGTAGTGCGTTTAAATGTTTAGTAGGAGCATAGTCCTAGTCTAGTCTAACTCGTGTTTATTACCAAACATCATAATGAAGAGCAGTTGGAAAAAAAATGGGGACCCGAGGCGTACTCTTGCTTACTGCACTATTTAACAGGATCGTAGATATGGGGCATGGCTGATCTGACGCATGGCGCGTAAATATTATTACGTCAATCTATAAAGGAAAGGACAGTGTACAAGAGTACGGCCACTATCGAGGTATCAAACTTATGAGCCACACAATGAAGCTATTTGAACGTAACGAACGACTTCGCCACGAATGCTCTTTGTCGGAATGCTAATATGCCTTCAGGCCGGGCTGCAGCACCTTGGATCCAATCTTTGCCCTGAGAGTCCACCAGGAGTATCACTGCAGTAGGAATCAACCTTTGCATTACGCATCTCTTGACCTGCAGAAGGCTTTGGTAGTATCCTTCGGGAGATAATCTGGTGATCTGACTCTGAGATCAAAGGCTGTGCCCGAAGCGTACATTAGTGTTCACCAGGGTTCAGTGCTGAGTCCTTACTTGTTTAACATTGTGCTTGATGCCCTCATCATCATCGTTCTAGCGCTCATTCCGGCCTCTGCCTGGCGGCCTGGGTCCGTATTCCTAGTCATTCTTCTCCACTTCGCAAGGTCTTCGGCATCCTCTCGTCGTAAGCCATTGGCTGTCTTCTTGAGTCGCCCACGGGGCCGTTTTCCTGATACCGGCAGATACAGGCACCTATTTTTTACGTATCCCTGTATAATACTAATGTACGCTTTGGGCACAGACTTTGTCCTCGATGCCCTCTCAGCGAAAATTCAGGACATACCTCCTTGGCTTGACAAGGGTAAACATGTGGAAGGATGTGCTAGAAAACAGTGGTTTGAAGCTGAATGTCGCCACAACAGAGTATACGGCTGCTGCAGTGCGGATCTCGAAATCATCCGTATAGGTAACGAAGCTGTCAATAGAACAGATAAATCCGTGATGCATGAGTCCGGCGATATCGGCCCGATGTTAAGTCACGAATCTCTACAGCTTGAGCCAAATGGCGAGAACTCACGACAGTCATCTGTGACCCTAAAATCACTGTCAAGCTAAAATGACTTATATACAAGCGTATAATTAGACCTGTGAAGCTCTATGGCTACGAGACATGCCAGTGCTGACGAAATCCGTTAGCAAACTCCAGGCCAACGAAATGAAAATGCTGCGGTGGATGTGCGGAGTTACGCGACTTAAAATATGAATAATATCGAATGAAATATGATCAAGATGAAACATATCTATGACTTTAAAACTTTAAAAATTGTGTTAGTTCATGTCGAAAAAATAATGATACAATTGAAATTACAAAAAAGATATACATGACTGGGCTAGAAAGAAAAGAAATAATAAAAGAAATGACAAAAACGACAATTTACAGGGATTCACAGGATTGAAAGAATTAGTCGAAGTAAAATTCTTAAAGGTAGGTAGAACAATGTAGTATAAGAAGAAATTCGAAGACATATACAAAAAAATATTTTTTTTGAAATTTATTTAGTGCAGGACTTGCCTAAAACACACAATTGTAAGAGGTATTGATAAATTAGTTCCACTAATGCCAAGAAATATACATACATATTAAATGACAATGTAAATTCACATGATTTAATTGATCATAACGATGTGTATGAATTGATTCAATATAATGCCGTTGCGCGTAACTTATTAACATAGTGATTCAGGTTGTGAAACCGTTGTGAAGTATTAACGAACGTGAAGTAAAAGGAAAAGCCTAGCCATTAGTTCTAAATATATTAATAAACAATTTAGTTTACCTTCTACAATACTTGTTGCAATATTAATTGAATCGTGGTTTCGGAGTTTTCATTAAAATGAAATTTAGAAAAATGCTTGATAAATTGTTTTGTTTAAGTATTTTTTGTAATTATTTGGTTTGGCTTCAAAATAAACCTACTACTTAATTTTTTTTATCCTAAAACGATTACTTTATTAATTACTTGTTTTCAGTTTTAACCCGGCGTCTGTCAGGTTGGGTCAAAATGACCCGTCACATTTTTAAAATCGCGTATTTTTTTAATAATAGTTTGAAGTTGCCGTACTTTACAGTAGCTGCCGTTAATACTCGTCCCCTTTCGGTTCTAGTATCAGCTCAGTCGACGTGCCTGTACAAGGAGCTATAAGCGGTCAAAGGTCAAACGGGGTCAATATGACCCAACCATACATTCGATGTAACCTTTTTGTGACAATTACGTTTATGCATTTATTTATTTGATAATTGGTTTACCTTCTTAGGGAGCATAATTTGACAAGTGTGGGTACTGTTACGAAAAAATAAAAGGCGAAAATACAGTATTTTTACTGGTTTACTCTTTTTACTGGTTTACTCGGCTTAGAAGAGAATTCTAAACTGCAAAGACGTATTTCGTTTGCCTAGAGAGATGCGCAAGACAATAAGACAATTTACTGGATAACCTTCAAAAAATTCACGGAGTTAAAAAATGATGCTAAATATATCCTGCCTGTCTAAATTGTAAGAAGTCTAGACTACATAATTTCATACTACGGTGGATATGCAAATACAGATGCTGACTGTAATTAGTTTTAAAATGTCAGTTAAATTGATTATAAAGTTTCATAAAGACCTTACATTAGGTATTCCAAAAAGTAAAAAAATTTTTTAAAAGTTGTACTTTTGTTTATTTATTAGTAAAATTACAGATGTTAAATATTTTGTTATAGATTTTATAGAGCTTTCGTAAATACATGACAATTTCCTAATATTGTAAATTTTTTAATTGATTTTTAATAAAATATAGTAATTTGAACATCATTTAAACTGATTTAATATATCATTCATTGAAAAAGTTAGAATTAAACCATTTACAAAATCCGGGTTATATTGACCCTGTATGGTGGGTCAATATAACCCGGATTGTCCTTGTACTGATTTTCTGGTTAAATAAACCTAAAATACAATCTTTTCTACTAAGGTATAATCGAGTATTTCAAGTAACTTGTCTTTAGCGTAAAATATAATTGGTAGAACAATTAATATTTCTACGAACTACACTATTTTTGTTCGTCAAAATTGAAGTAGATATAAAAAGTTATATGTTTTTACATAAACATATTTTAAACTTTATTTAAAATGATATTCTAACATTTTTTATTTACAATTACCCAATTTACCAACAAGAACACTTAATAACGTATTTACGCCCTCCTGTAAAATTTGCGATAAATGAGATAATTGAATTTGGCTTAGGGCAGCCGAGGTACATAACTGACCTTTTCATTTCTAAATACCAATAATATGAGGATGTAGATAGGAATATCAAGAAAAGTGTAAATGGTCAAATTCTAGTAGGTTTTAAACTCTAGTTAATTTTTATTTATTTATTAAAAATGTTTCTGGGTAAATAACATCGTATCCTAGCTTAGCTACCAATCCATCTAGTAATTATATTATTGTATCTAATAAAAATATAGCCTAGAGACTAATGACAAAACTAGGTACTGCAAACGGGGACACATTTGGGAACATACGCTAGGACTTCAGTCTGTGGAAAAAGGTGGACTCTTCAGAATACGTTTGTGCACAAAAAATGTTTTAAGGTTTATTTTGAGATCACTTTTACAGGCTCAAAGAAAATTCCCTTACTATGTATCATATTATTGTTTGCAAATTGTAATAATTTTTAATTTTGGGAATGATAATAAAAATACTTATAATTTGGTTTTTATTGTACCTACCTAAATCAGAATAATAAGTTATTCAGAAAATTCTTAATAACTCATTCTTAAACGAAAATAACATTAATTACATATATTTTCAGACGGGAGATGAGGATGAGGTAAGAACTATATTTTATATTTAGAGGTATTTTTATATATATTATTAATATTTATAACCATTTTATATTAAAAATGTTATAAATTTTCAGTCGATCGAGCTGTTGGGCCAGGTAAATACGAATCAAATTAATATAAATTAACATAAATTCTATAATAAATTACAGAACAATACATACCTAGCCAATTCTAGATGAATCAAAAGTTGGTCTCTCAATATATTCAATCAAAGTTCGCAAACGTTACGTTCTTCTTCTTTAATATGTGGATTAGGTCCATTTGATAGAACTACCAATATAAACTTGGGGTTATCATTGACACCAAACTAACATTTATATCTCACATTTCGGATATTGTATGCATAATGAGCTGTACTATTCCTACGTGACAAGTACATATTTTCGCTAGTTCTGTCTGAAATCCTCATTATAAAACTCATGTACATCATGATCATCATTACAGCCTACGAAAGGGAAGGCTATTGCGTTCCCTTTCGATAATCTTCATACTTGGCAGGCGGGTTAGAGATCGCGGTGTTATAATTATAACAACGGAAAACGCTGCTCGCATGTGGACATGCCAGCCTACGGAGTCTCTAGATCTCTACATATAAAATAGTAGTCGCTTTGTACGACACCCACGAGTGTAAGGGGTTGGTGCTATTATGCTCTGCTGGACACCACACGGCCAACATGTACATGTTTGGAATGTATTCAAATGAAATCAATAAAATATTTAATCTTACGTGGAACCCGTAAAGTATGAGGCGTCGTGTCACTCGGTGTCACAAATATAATCTGCCTGTTTTAGGGAAGCGATCTCGCAGATATTCTGGACCTTACTGCACGATGCCGAAGTTTATTTATTTATTTAATAGTTTATTGCACACAAAAATGGTAACAGAGACATGTTAAGTTTGTTCGGAGCACTGGAGTATCCGGTGCTGGTTACGATTCCACATAGCCAAGTAACCGCGCATTGGCGTTATTCTTTCGATCTCCCAAAGCTAAGGCATTCCGTCAACATTTTTTCTAAAATTTTTTTTTTGGGAGATAATCTTTATTCTATCTTTTCGGGTTTTTGCAAAAGGTCGATCTTTGATTGAGATAAGGCGGAGTTTCAGGTTGTCAGGAGACATCCAAAATGCATTGTCCGCCGCGCCTTCATTTCATAAAGTTTTTAAGTATGACGTGCTATGACATGACATCTCGGTGGAATATGTAAACACAAGACAGCGCAAGCATTTTGAAAACGTTGTTTTAGCTCTACGTACAGTACAGTAGACGTTCCCAACAGTATCTGCATAGTATAATATTATAGCTTTGAAAGTATCAAAGTTTCGTTCGAGCAGAATTGTAAATCAACCTTGCGTCGCACAAGTTTACATAATATTAAATAGCGAATATCAGTCCACTGCTGTTTAAACGTCCTCCACATATCTCATATCTGGAGTAATTTGTCACCTTCACACTTAGCAGGCAGGGTTGAAGAGAGTTTAAAACAATAGAAAACGCTACAGCTGATTTTATGGTCGGTACGGAGGCATGTCTGCCTCATCATTTTTGTCATTAATTCTTAACAGACGATTTCAAAAGTTTTTTAAATCTTCAGAAAAAGAAAAAGCAAGACGGAAAAAACGAGCGTGAAAATTCCCCATTTGTGCTTAAGGTAACGAACATTCCGACCATCGAGAATAATCTGATTATACATGTTACTGTTACAATAAGCTCAAGAAACTTTTAAAAGTTGGCAAGTGATTTAAAAATCTAAGAGAGCCAGCGTATCCCACCAATCTCTCATCCCATTTCAATTTTGCAGGACAAGAAGGTTTGTATTTTGGAAGTTCATGTATGAAATAAAAGTTATTCAGTGCTACAAATATAGTACAGTCAGCGTCAGAGTGTAGTGGTCCCTCTATTTAAAATAATAATAGACGGTTTGCAAAGAACAAAGTAAGTAGCGTACCAGTAAGTAAGTAAGTAAGTAAGTTTTAAAAGTTATTATTTAATTTGTAAATTGGTAATATGAGCCCTCATGTTTTATTCACTTACAGAAGGTATGCATTTACCTCTGGGATAAAGTCTGTCTTAGTCTCAGGCAGCTTCACTCACGACTCTACGTAACTCTAGAAACCTTTACTTCGATTAGGGTCCTACGAATATGCCACCCATGACTTAAGACACTGTTTTATCCCCTTGATGTATTATTTATTATTGCTGTTAAATAATGAATTGGTTGAGAGATAATTATTCCAGCATTCTGTAGCTGCATAACCAAAGCTGCCACGAAATACTGTACGTAGTAGCGTGTCTAGGACCGTGGTTAAGGCGGACCCCGGACAACTGGGACATTAACGGCAAGATGAATATTAATATAACAGTCGACTACTGGGTTTAAGCGTCCTACACATATCTAGAGAGATTTGCCATAAAAGTGTAATGAAGAGCGCAGAGTTGTAAACACGCAACAGACGCTACAGCCCATTTTCATAAAGGTTCATAATGGCTCTTAGACGTTAATTGCCTTCTATGATACCCGTGACTGGAGGGAGTTGGTGGTATATTCTTCTCTTTCGGACACCATACTACCATTCCGTTTTCATCTAAAATGTTGCATTTTCTACTGTATTTTCAACTGTATTAACAAATTATTTGAACTATATTTTTTATGTTCCAGAAAAACAGATTAGCCAATAAATGGAAGGTAAATAACATTTCGAAAATACTATTGAAAATAATCCGCTTATTAAACTTACAATAAGCTGAATAAACCCATACGGGAGACATTTATTCATCATCTATCTTTCCAAACCAATTTATAAGAGAGGCTAATGACTCAACCCAATTGTTTTTATATTTATTTATTTTATTTACTTATCTGATGCATATGAAAGCAGACAATGTTTTTACAAAGTAAAATAAATATTTTCCAGCAGGCCCTGTGGTGGGATAACTAGACGCCGATTGACGTGCACAGTGCACAATACCTAATAGAACATAATATGAATTAAAATATTGTCTGCTTCCATGTACACTCACAATAAGTAAATAATATTGGAAAGGTTTATGTAGCAAAAACCAAACTAATAACTGATCAATACAGATGCTCAATATCGTTTACTGCACAGCTGGATACATTATGGTTACTGTCTGGTAAAATATGCATCTGTATAACTCTTGCAACTTTAGACGGCAAACAAGACAAAACAAGGACAAGTTAGTAGAATCTGATGAGATGTAGTAGAGGCCAAGTCTCACCTAGTAAACCTGTCCCTTCAGCTTCATCGGCATTCTTTATTTTAAGGCGAGTTTTTAATCGTCACAATAATCATCATCATTTTGAAGCCGATGTCCCGGTTGAGCTCTCGATCGTGAGGGCCTAGAGTATCCTTGACCGATTCAAGACTTGGCAGACCAGGACATGTGACCATGTAAAAAGGTCTTTACACCACCGACGCCCTTACGCGTTTGAGTGTATTATTGTATCATTATGCAACGAGATCACAACAATAATTCGAAATAGATCTCTCATTAGGTAAAAGGAAAATCAGTAAGTCTCGCAAATTATTCATCACCAATTCATTATGCAGACAAAAAAGGTAAGTTTTGTATTGTTCGCACGTTGTTCAATATCTAGTGTTAGTTACAATGTATTGAAAATTTAAGTTCCTAAAGTTCCCGCAAGAGGTTGCTTTAGTGATTAGGACTGTTGGCAGGACTTGGGTGAGTACGACCGCCATATCTATTTCTGCAGCCAAGCAACAATGCCTGAATTGTTGAGTTTCGGTTGGAAAGATGAGATAGCCAGTGTAGTTTTAGGCATTAGGCATTTCATCTTAGTCCTCACAATGACAACGCGTGGTTCTGCATTTGTGTTGCCTGCAACCTAAATGCATGAATCGTAGATGTTATTGGCGACAGTTACCGCTAACCATCAGGTGGGCTTTATACTCGTTTGTCACAGCGTAGCATAAAAACAGGTACCGATAGATGGCGCTGTCGTGAAATATGGTACTTTTCTACATCGCGCTAACGACCAGTCCGTCGGAATGAGGTATACTGTGTAGTAGTTCAATAAATAGTCATCGTTTGTACTAGTTACGTGTTGTTTTATTTTCGCTGTAAGTGCATACATTCCTGTTAACACTAGTCTGAAAGTCTTATTCTTAACTCTGCTCGATCCTGAAAGCTTGTAGGTATCATTAGTGTAAATGGTCCTTCGAGCAGGTTTACTGGTGCAGTTTTTTTTTTTTTTTCAGTAATTGTTAGGGATTATACCCTCATCCTTATAGTGGACCGATCCGCAGTACCAGTGTTGGGTACAACTACTGGTGATGGCCAAGCATCATAGTAAGCATGATGTATCAGACGTTACTGCTGGCAGAGAAACTGTTTGTTTGTGCAGCGGTAGGGGGCACCCTGTTTATGACGAGCAGACCTAAAGACAGGACGGGACGGCTGACAGAAGGGAGCCTGGAGGCAGGTGATGTGCAGATCTTGTATGTATCAGTGCATCTGTGAGTACAAATATAATTTTACGCAAGTACAAATGTGGTTGCTACAGCAATTTCGATTTAAGATCAACAGAGCAAAATTGAACTTTATTTTCAAGAACTTTTCAACTTTAACATTGGAGTGCATTTAGCATCGGTAGCGTATTCAGACAGTCTGCTCGTTTAAAAAATGTACAAAATTCCTAGAAATTTCCTGTCGATTTTATATTATATAAATATATTTCTTCGGAATTTAATATGTTGACGGATTACATAGTTTTACTACTTCAGCTTTATTCTTTTTCAAAATTGCTAGTTATTATTGTCAGTTTATAAAGTGAGAAGACCAGTGTTAAAAACTAATTACAAAGTGGGTTCTGGGTTTGATTCCTGGGAGAAAATCGATATGTTGAATTTTTGTTACTCTGTATGAGTCTGGGTATTTTATGCTCGTTTCAATATGAATCTAATGTGATGAATATGAGCGAAATCTCTTACTCTTATCTATTCTTCGTCATCATCATCATGGCCTCCGGGCCACTTTCCTACTCTTCTTGATCCTCTGTATTCAGTCCTCGGCATCCTAGGTGGTGAGTTTGCATGCATATTGTCAATCTTAACGATGTCAAACCATCGTTGCTTGGGCCGTTCTCTCTTTTCTATGCCTGACGCTGCATCCGTTACTTGTACTATCTATGCGTCTACGCAACATTCGCTTGGTATATATGCACATTTACATAGCAAAGCACAGATTAAGATAATCAAAGTACAGACGTCTTAAATGGCCAAGTAGGTGAATTCTTTAAAAAGGCATTATTTAATTAACCTTGGCGGAGATGACAGGCAGTTTGTTTTTAATGCGAACCACCGAAGCTCAACATCGCAAGGTTTAAAATTAGATAAACTTGTCTTAACGTAACCTACTTATATGAAGAGTACTAGCGACCAGCCCCGGCTTCCCACTGGTAGTGACCATAGCAAATTCAACACCTAAACCTTCCTCATGAATCTTCGTTAGTACGAAAATACGTTTAGTACTTTTTGAGTTCATCGCGAACAAACAGATAGACAGATTTATTATAATACCTATGCAATTTTTGTCTGTTTGCCGCATCACGTAAAAACCGCAGAACGGGTTTTGTTGGGGTTCTCACAGTTTGTAGCTTTTATTCATTTTTCATGTAATTCGGTTGTACCTACCTGCATTCGTACAGGATTTCATTTAAAATAGTCAGGAGACCAAAAGCTAAACTAAATAAGTAAAAATGGTCCATACCCATGCCGAGAGAATTCATATATTATTATTATATTTTGATAAATCTAATAAAATGGGTTACTTTTAAGTGCTGGTGCTACTCTGATCACTCACTTTTCTCTGTTAAGTTCTAAGAAGAAAGTGGCCGATTTACTACATTGCCACTTATCATGGTCCCAGAAGTGTACATGTACGGTGTGCTTTGTTTTGCATTAACACATGGGGTTCTTAAAAAGGCATGTCTACAGGTACCTCAAAGGCCGGCACCGCATCCTCTCCCCTTAGGTTGTAGTCCTGGTTGACGGTCGCCGCCAAGTGGACCGTTTAACCAAAAGCCTCTTTAGGCAAAACAAGGTATAGATTAAAATTAATTTGATTTTGTAATAAAGTAATATAAAACACGGTGTTTTTGTTTCATACTCTTTGCAGTCCGCTTTTTTTTGTTCTGCTTATGGTGGCATGTGTAAGTATATAAAACTCTTTGGTGGCCAGATGCATTTTCGAATCAATTCTCTTTACAATGTCCGTATCCAAGAGCTTCCATAAAAGTTTTAACGTTCCAAATTCAAATAACTTTAATTCCTTGGGAGTTTCATTTAACCTCCTCTCCATAGGCATATAATGGTTTGCTTTACGTTGACATTCAATTTTATATAGTTGGCTATATGCTTGCGACTATATGTCGTGCGGAATGTGCAGTGTAAACGGATGGTATCTACAAGCTTTCAGGATCGAGCGGAGTTAGTAATAAGACCTTCCGACTAGTGTTAACAGGATTGTTTGCACACACAGCAAAAATAAACAACCCGTAATCAGTACTGTACTGTTACAGTACAAACACAGTATGACAACTATTGAACTACTACACAGTATACGTTACCTCATTTCGATAGAGACAGGTCGTTAGCGCGATTTAGAAAAGTAAAATTTTTCATAAACTAACTACTAAATGGTAACTAAGTTTTTAATACATTGTATTGAATAAGGTAGGTATGTGTATGTATATTGTCCTGAATAATCTACAACTGCGTGAAGAAGTGGTCTAGACGGTGTGACACGAACTGATGGTAAGGAACCCATTAACTGATTAGAAACGCTTGCCCGCTATATTAAGAGCATATTACGCATTTTTAACTAAACTTTTAGCGAGCTTTTTAGCTCCCTGAATCTAGTATCCAGTTGATCCTATGATCAAGGCCATGCTCCACAAAGTTCTATGCGAGGTGCACTTCTTTGGGTGTGATTATTACCAGACCATTTTTTACCAGAATTACCAGTATTGAGCAAAGTCTAGAATATAAAGCGATATGTATATCATTGATTTATTTCTGTGGCTATAAAATTGCAGCATCTTACTGTAGGAAAAATCAAACTGCCTTCGGATGCGTTTTTATTCACAAAAAATCCTACGTAGCGTTGAAAAATTGTCAATATGTCAGTGGAATATATTGTGAAAGTGTGTCCATTTTAGGCTTATATGCGGACAAAATAGGTTTTTCTAGAGGTATCAAATTTTTTCTATTTATAAATAATTTGATAGAAAATTCTTTAAACTAAATCAAGCTAATTTTTTTTTATCCTCTCGCAAAACTTACCCGTTTTAGGCCACCTTCCCCTACATTTCAAAAAGCTTTTAAATTGGTTACGTATCTACCTATGGTTATTTACTGCGATTATCCATTTTTAACGTTTTCACATAGTGGCCAGTGAGTACTATTCGTTGGAAATTAATATGATTTTTCACCATTGCATTTATATTTATTTTTCTTTAGTGTGTTGAAACATTCATAAATGCATCAATGCATTGATTGAATTTAAATGTAATTTATTCGTATAAATCATTTATAAAACTTATTAAGCGAAGTGTCAATCTATAGTTTTTATATTACCTAAGGAGGTACTTAATTAGTGAAGGAGAAGCGAAATTTACTCAAAGTTATTGAGAGCAGAAGGGGAAAATGCTGGGACATTTAATAAGACATGACCATTTTTTAAGTGTGATAATGGAAGGCAAAGTTGAAGGAAAGAGAGGAAGAGGAAGGCCAAGATTTGAATATTGGAAGGACGTGAAGGAATAAGTGAGCGCCGGGGATTATAGAAAGATGAAGAGGTTAGCAGGCAGGAGAGAAAAGTGGCGATTGCTTCACCGACAAGAGTCATACTCTTAAATATATGATGATGATGGTAAGGAGGTACACGGTTAGATTGTCCCCTGATGGAAAGAGACCACCGTCTACCAGCGTGTCTATTTTTTAAATCGCTCGTCTTGATTCGAACGGTTTTCAATTTTGATTTTCGGCATGAAAAATTCGTTATTTTGATGCATGACGCTGTGTTTCCCTATTTTTGAACAATATTTTTTCCGTGTTGCCAGTGTTAATTAAAAATATTGAATTTTAAATGACGAAAATCAATATTTAAAGCCGTTTGAATTACGGCGAGCGATTCAAATACAGTGCCCCAGGACATCTGCAATCTTAGGGGAGAGGATATGGCTAGCATTTGACCCAATTTACCAGATTTACCAAAATATTTTTTTATGAAATATTTGTTTTTATTTCCCAAAGCTGCAACTTCTTGTCATGAATCACGGAGAAGTCTGGTAAAGTGATAATTACGCTGACCTCAGCGTTTTGCATGGGTATGAACCATTTTCATTCATTTATATACTAGCGACCCACCCCGGCTTCGCATGGGTGTTCTCGGGGTATAGAGCTATTATAATACCTATGCATGTATTATACTTACTACATATTAACCTTCACGAACAAAATTCTTTAAATCTGTTGTGTAAAGATTCGTATGGCATTAATAATGTCTTTTGTAAATGCAATTTATAATAACTCGCTTCGGGCGGTCGGTACTATTCTTGGTGGTTTCTGTTCACTATACTCCATAATCCGCTATTCATTTTTGTAATTAATAAATACGAATACATATAATAATTTCTCCCTTAACAGTCTTTTTATCCGCTAACTGCACCTATACCAACCCACGGATTTAGATGCGCTTTTCATTTTCGTCAGCGTGGAAATTGTTTTATGTTAGTTAAGCTCTCGCTCTCGACTTTGGTGTACAGGTACTACGGAGCGGTCAAGCTATATATCTGTTTCTACTCAACTAACTCAGACGAAGCATGACTTAGATTTTAAGTTGGACCCTAGCTATCAAGTTGTGAACACCCCAACAAAATCCATTCAGAGGTTTTTGTGTGATGCGCGCACAGGCAGGAAGACAAAAAATCAATAAAAAATTTAAAAAATGTTTTGCTCCTGTTTACAATATTCGTGACAAGACCAACGCTCTTCTATCGCTACAACGTGGATTTCTTCTTGTAATTCATAACCTATGGTACCCTCACAGTCTAGCGAAGCCAGGGCAGGTCGCTAGTATACTTATATAAGTATAATCTAATAATCTTAATATAAGTAGGTTGCATTAAGACAAGTTTATCTTATTTTAGACCATCCGATGCTGAGCTTCTTCGTCAAGAAACCAACTGCCTGTAACGTTTAAATAAACAAACTTAATTAAATAACGCATTTTCTTTATATAATTTACTCACTCGGCCATTTAAGAAGTCTGTACTTTGATTAGTAGCTATTATCTTAATATGTAACAAATTTTAAATATAATGTCTTAAGATAATAAGTGAAATAAGTTAATAAAATATGAATCTATACCAAGTGAATGTTGCGCAACGCTTAGAACAAGTAACAGATGCAACAATATGACTGGCCCAATAAGCGATGGCTTGACGTCGTTAAACTCACCACAAAGGACGCCGAGGACCGAGTAAAATGGACCAAAAGAGTAGAAAGGCGCCCGTAGGCGGAGAGCATTACCGGTATTGACGCCAAGATGGTGTTGATGAGGAATAGATAGAGTTAGAGATTTCGCTCATGTTCATCAGATTAGGTCCATACAGAGACAAGCATAAATAAATTACCCAGACTCATACAGAGGGACAAGAATTCATCATATCGATTTTTTCCCGGTAATCGAATACGGGACACACGGCTTAGCTGCCAACTGGCATAGCGACTGCACTACTCAGTGTGCGGTTTTCATAAATTATAGGTGAAATCACAAATAAATTTGTGGTAAACCTTTACGCTGTTCTTCTCTTTATTTTTTACTGACAATAATAATATGTGTTTGATTGACTGCCTGAGATACTGTAAGTATTTAATCCTTCAATATATGATATTCCTAAGAAAAAGATAAGATATATTTTGCCTAAAATCGACAGAAAATTTGTGAAATTCCTTTTTTTATGCAATTTTATTTTTTTTACACTCGTGCCGCCGCCTCCGACTTGTGCGTCCAGGACATACAAGTGACGTTAAATAAAAGCTTGTAATAAAATATAAAATTGACGAAAAACAATACATCCCATGTGAAAAATAAGTCAGAAGGCCAATTATGACGTGACAACAATTGTTTAATTCTTTGTCATTCCAAGATTCTGAATTCGAATCAAGAAAGAGACAAATTTTAAAAGACACTGTCCGTAGCGATTTGCATCAAAAATACCACGAAGATTTTAATAGTAAATGCTCTCGAACCTGTACAATTATTCAAATTAAAAACTAATTTCTTAAGGAAAATAACAAAATTGCATATTTCATTTTCAGCCGCATACACCATGAGAGGACGATGAGGTATGAATTGTTAAAAATAGTATTCATGGCAGACAACAGAAACACATATAAGAAAAGGACAATAATTTCATAGAAATAAAACAACAGTAACATTTTTGTACTACTATTTATGAGCCTTAATTAATAATTTAAGTTGGTTCCTTGTCAAATGTCTTACTTCATATTGTTACTGGGCTGTTGCATACAATCTTGCAATATATACCAACTCTAATAACAGTTATCATCATCATCATCATCAAGTCGCTTCCACATTCCTTAAACAAGAGCTAAGTACTGTTGTTTCACACTCAGAATCGGTTTTTGGGTATACTATTCCATACAAGGTACCTACTAGGACGGTTTCATTACATTTTAGTTCATGTAATAAGGTATAGGTGTCATTGTATAATAGTTTTACCATCATCATCATTTTGGCATTAAATCCTGGTTGAGCTACAACCCGACACACGAGGGTCCGGGGTCCGCCTTCCTACTCTTCACGACCACTTTGCTCGGTCTTCGGCATCCTTAATAGCGAGTACGTTGGTACGCATATCACTCTTAACGACGTGCAGCCATCCTTCTTGGGCCGGCTTCTCTTTCCCGTTTCTTGCGGGAGAGGCATGGGTTGACATCTGTTCCTCACATAATTTGCCGATCTGCGAAAGACGTGGCCGTACCATTGAAGGCAGTACTCTTGTAGATTATCTGCGATGTAACTTATGTGCGGCTTAAAACAATTTTACCATACCAGTACAACTGACGGGAAAACAGTTACTTTATAGCGCGCGTGTTGTGTATGTCAGAGAAGTGAAAGTAATTCAATAATTATATCATATTTTTTTTGTGTTTGTTTAGAATCCGCCTACCAGGCCAGGTGAGTACCATCGCCTTATGTATATGAAAATCACCCATGAGGCTCAATTTAATTAATTGATATTACTATTGCAAAAAGTACAATTCATCTTGGAATCAGGCATCGTTGCCTATCCGGTATGGATGTCTAGGAGTTAGGAAAGTTTCAGGTGTGTCCCTGCCAGCTTTTGTGTCCTCGGTGCTTAGTTCGCAGTCCCTAGTGCAGAAATTATTATCTAAACTAGGGAATTTTACTGCGGCGTATTCTACCGAGGCCAAAAACGCTTGGCAGGTGGCTTGTCCAGAGGCCGAGCTCCCGACAAATTCCTGTTCCCAGCGGCTATGGGACGAGCCTCTCTGCAGGTTGGTGCGAAACAACCTTTTAAGCGCATCAACCAACTCTGCAGAGCGTGCTCGTCTGTTGGCTGCTGGTGAGTGGGAATCGGGGCTTTGGCTTCAGGCAATGCCCTCCAAAAATATTGGCACACTTCTCGACTGCACTACGTTTAGGATTGCCACGGCCCTGCGCCTTGGCGCGCCCTGCAATGCTCCGCACCAGTGCCATTGTGGTCACCTTGTTGATCATCTTGGCCACCATGGCCTGTCGTGCAGCAGGAGTGCTGGGCGCTTTCCTCGGCACGCGGACCTAAATGAAATCATCCGCCGGGCCTTTACCTCCGCTGGAGCTCCCGCGGTACTGGAGCCAAGCGGTCTAGCTCGTAATGACGGTAGAAGGCCCGACGGGATGACACTCACGCCCTGGAAACTGGGACGACCTTTGGTTTGGGACGCCACGTGTGTCGATACCCTCGCACAGTCCCATCTTCCAGTAACCGCGTGTCATGCTGGGGCCGGTGCCGCCGCAGCTGAAAACGCCAAGCGGCGCAAATACGCGAGTCTTGGTGAGGACCACATATTTGCGCCATTTGGCGTGGAAACCCTTGGGCCGTGGGGACCAGGCGCACACTCTCTGTTTCGGGAGCTAGCTAAGCGCCTGGTCGATGTTACTAAAGACCAGAAGGCTGGCCTCTACTTCGGACAGCGAATTAGCCTCGCCATTCAGCGGGGCAATGCGGCCAGCCTTCTAGGCAGCATTCCTAATACCGTGGACCTGGGACAAATTTTTTATCTGTAAGTTTGTATTTCTTAGTTTATTTAGTTAGTTGTAAATTTGTTATTAGTAGTCTGTAGTTATTTATATCATTGTTATAATCTTTTTTATTTGTACATAAATAAATATCAGAATTAAATAAAAATATATTCATCAAATTCATATTGCAAAAATTATTTTAATACAGTAACCATTTAAGGCAAAGAGATTATTTAAAAAAATAGTTTCATCCACCAATTTGCAATTTTTTATATAAAATTACAGATTGACAGGTTAACATACCCTTGAATTATTTAATAATTGAAAAGTTATTCTCCCCGGTTATAGTACAGTACCTATATAGAAACAATCAGTAACTCATCTCAGCCATGTCTTACTTTCCCATTCTAGTCCAGGGAACGCGCAGTAATTGCATATTAATAAAAATATATCAAGCCAGAGAGTTCTTGAGAATTGGATATCGTGTAGGCGAATAATTAACTAATTGTAATAATTTTATTTAAAGAAATGTTCAACAATTACAATACGTGGGCGTATGCACGGTTACTAGAGAAGAGAAGTGTTTAAATCTAATAAGGTGTTGAAGATGGTGGTGGTGGTGGTGGTAAAAAAGAGCCACGGTGAGTGGAGTATTAGAGTGATACGAAGATGAACAAACTGCAAAAACAACTTAAAATAAATAATAACAACTTCAATCTCTGAAACTCAACATAATAATCGTATGTAATATTTTTACTCCATTTTATTATAAGGTCGATTCTTTGTAAACACATGAAGAGCTGTCTGGACCGAGTTTTACATTTTTTTATAAAATTTAGTTAATAATACAATAAATCTTACAAGATAATTTTTCACACAGACTACATCTACGGTAAGAATTATATCTGTTTCCAACATTTAGTTTTTTAACACTAAATATGAATTTGATCTGTGTATCTTACCTCTTTAACATCGTTTCCCATGGCCAATACCTCAATCAAGGCCATTACTTACCCAAAATATAATTTTGGTTCCAAACCGGAAATATTATAGACAAGTTCGAACGAGTTGGCAAATTATGAAAGATAAACCTTTTTACTCCCCAGTGTCCACTAGGGTTGTGCCATCCAAATAAACCAACTGCAGATGATTTGACGTTAAACGATATATAACGTCAAATCATCTGCAGTTGGTTTATTTGCTTTGGTTGGTGTGTTTCTATGTTTAATAATTTATTTCGAAGACTTGTGTCGGGCGTTTGCTTTTACCCGACTGCGCGAACGCTTCATCCTTAGTAGTGGATCTTCCAGCACGAGCCGCATTCGTTCAACTTTTACAATGCGTACAGCTAAGGAATGGAACACGTTGCCTGCGGGTTTGTTCTGATCACAATGTTCTGGACGCCATCAAGGCTAATAATAATAAATAAATAAATAATCGTGGACAAATTCACACAGCGCCATCTAGCCCCAAACTAAGCAAAGCTTGTACTATGGGTGCTAGCTAACTGATATATTACTTATATACTTTAAAATACACCCGGACCCGTAACAGAAATTAAAATTCATCATTTCAATTTCGGTCCGGCCGGGAATCGAACCCGGGACCTCTTGTGTCTGACAGGCATGTTGACCACTGAACCACTCAGGTCGTCATAATCTCAATTTTAGATAGAGTTAATAGGCTGTTCCTAGACAGGCATGTTCCGTCTTCGGCCGCATCAACATTAAATTTATAATTAGTATGCCTATTTAAGAGACCTTGCTTTTTTCCTCACAGAAGGTATGACATATAAATTTATTCACTTCTGGGATAAAGCCTGTCCTGTCTCGGACGGTTTGAGCCCCACGCTTCACTCAGCATCTTACGCAACACCCTCGTTTCTTGAAAATTAAAATTGAACTCTATAAAGGAGACATTAAATGTATCACGTTGCATAATCATCATCTTGGCGTCGATATCTCTGTCGACCTTTCGTGCACGAGGGCCAGGTGTCTGCTTTGACCGTGATTCAGGATTTGGCAGATTAGGTAATTACAGTACAGTAGAGGTCGAGCGTCGGTGGCCTAGTAACAGCATCCGACTCGCAATGCGAGAGGTACCGGGTTCGAATCCCACTCCCGCCATGTACCAAATCTCTTTTCTAAGTTATGGTTATTAGTTGACCGACGCTTTTACGGTGAGGGAAAACATCGTGATGAAACCTTCACAATTCAGGCGACTGAATGTGTAACCATGATCCAATCTGGTCAGGTTCCCCTAGTAGCAGGGTCATGGAGGTCAGATGGCAGTCGCTCCACTGTAATTACCTGACCTGCCAAATCCTGGATCATGGTCAAAGCGGACCGCGGGCCCTCGTGAGCGAGAGCACAACCAGGACATTAACGCAAAGATGATGATGATAATATAAAATTTAGTTAATAACAATCTATAAAATATTAGTAGATTATTAGCAGATTATTAAAGTGCTATTTTTGTGGTTTATGGTAGATTTATTATTAAAAAGAAAAATCATTTTCTTTTTAAACCTTTTACAAGATGAAAACCACTTTACAAAGGAGCGCCCTTGAATGGGTACGATAGGTATCACTTCTGGTACTCTATGGTCGCTTTAGTTCAGGATCAAGAAAATCCAGTGACCTAAGGACTCCTATTCTATTGTTATATATAAATAGAAACGAGATTCCGTTTTATTTCAAATTATATTTTTAAATATCAGACACTGGTCAAAGTTGCTTAGATCGTTTTCATCTTCGTACTTAAATAATGGTATTATTCGACTGCTTTTTTTGAACAAATCAAAACGATAAATTGACAGAACTTGCAGCTGAATAAATTGTTTCATATGAATAACTTGTCCTTCTACAAAAATAACAAAAATTGCTTTATATATTATATTTTCAGTTAGAAGAAGATGACAAGGTAAGAATGGGTAACATTAATAATATTATAATTTAAGAAAACAGTTAAATGCCTCTCAGTCAGTTCTTTGACCCGCACAATACCGCGGCGTATTGAACCTCATGGGAGGTTTTGTTTTGATCAAACGTCACGCTCAGTAAACGTCAAGAGCTCTGTGAGTTATTTGTACGTACAGTCGAAAAAACTGAATGTAGTTAAGGGGCAAATTGGAAAATAAAATATTTATTTACGTGTAAAATGATTACAAACCAAATAATACTAAGTAGGTACATCGATATTTTAAGTTTAATTTACCTTAGAAATATTAAAAATCCTTTTTTGTATTAGCTGCTACATCACTACGACTGGCCATTTCATAGATTTAATATAACTGTGTTGAAAAACTGATTTTCACACAACAATAAATTAAATACCTACTACTGCTTATTATTTTTTCAGATAAAAGAAAATATACCGGTAAGAACTTTTTTTTTTGTAAGAGGTGAAATCGTCGTCTTCTTCTCTGATCCGCTCAGCAGCCTCCTTCTGCGTCATTACTTCCTCGCAAAAGGTGGCCACAGTTTGCCAATTTATTTCGCTATCGAGCATGGCTCTTACTACGGCTACGAGTGAAAGGTCTCCTCCGCTAATTGCTAATATTGCACGCTGCTCTGATTCCCAGGTAGCGCACATCTCTAGGGTGTGCTGCGCCGAGTCTTCCGTAGCACAGCAGTGGTGACAGATTGGTGACGATTCTCTCCTAGCTATCTGGTGTAGATGCTTCCCGAAACAGCCGTGATCAGAAAGTTTTTGTATCAAACGGAAAGTCAGCACTCCGTGTTTCCTGTCCACCCATTCCTGAAGGACAGGGCGTACAGCATCAATAGTCCATCGACCATATGTCAGATTTGCTAAATTATCCCCCCAATGTTCCACTAAGGACATCTTGAGCTTGGCGCCTTCTTTGAGTTACCTCTTCAAGAGCCGGACGCTGCCCATCAGTTCCTGCAGCCACTTGGAAGTTATATACCGTCGCAAGAACTTCCGCATCCAGCTACCAAGGCGGGAAGCCAGCAAGAACGCAGGCGGTGCACGTCGACATCGTCTTGTATCCTCGTAATGCTCTCACTGCTGTTATCCGCTGCGGTATATGCAGCTGAGCTCTATTATCAGTCGTGAGAGCATCCGACCACACAGGTGGACCGTAGAGGGCCATACTCCGTATAACCCCTGCGTATAACCTACGACATCCTACATTTGGACCGTCCATGTTCGGTGGGAGGCGTCCAAGCGCAGATGCTGCAGCTACAAGCTTTTGGGCTAAACGGCGAAAATGTTCGCCAAATTCCTATCTCGCGTCGAGTACGAGGCCCAAGTGTTTCATACGTGGCCTTACAGCAATGTAAATCCCATCAATTCATAATTCTGCGCCTGGAGGGGGGTCTTGCGGGGTCCGTGAAACAACAGGGCTTCAGTCTTGTGTATTGCAATCTTAAGACCCAGCATTTTAATGCGGTCGACAACTAAGGTAGTGTACACCGTAGCTAATCGCATAACCTCTCGGAAACTACTTCCACGTACTATGACTATCGTGTCATTGGCGTAGCAGAGAATGAGCATTCTCGGCAAGAGGGTACCCCGCAGAAACCAGTCATAGCCAATGTTCCATAAGGAGCGCTCCAAGAACCGACCCCTGCGGAACTCCACATCTCACAGGATACCTAATCATAGTACCCTGACTGTTGACAAAAAGAACTTGAACTGGAGGACTATCTATCAGATAGTCCTCCAACAGTTGCCGCAAGTATAGGTGCACTCCATGAAACCGGAGTGCCTCCCTGATTGTACTGAATAGCAGGCTGTTAAAGGCAGTGGCGATATCCAAAGACACCACCAAGGCACGCTCTCCTCTGTCAACAGCATCTCTCGTAAACTGCTTAAGGGCTACAAGTGCGTCAATTGTCGAACGCCCCGCTCTGAAGCCGAATTGTGACTCTGATAAGTCCGGATCAATTTCCGTAAGGTACTTAACGATACGGGAAGCCAGTATTGTCTCAAACAACTTGCCCGTGTCATCCAAAAGCAAAAGTGGTCTGAGCACCTACGGAGAGTCAAGCACAGTCGCCCACATTTCCAGGGCTTCGGAAAACACCCAGTCCTTAGAGAACTGTCGAAGACTTCTCGAAGATTTGCCTCCAAATGCTTGACAGCTAAGCACAAAACACGGACAGGTATCCCATCTGGTCCTGGAATCAACTTTTTGCGGCGAAGCCTGTCTACCGCTGCTTCAAACTCACCATCAGTTACAGGTACAGCTTCTAAGGTGTAATCACTGATGCCTTCAGGGGGGGCCATGGCCGGGAGAATATGATTAGGGGGATCTGTGAATAGCTCCCTTAGAACTCAGTCTAGGATCTCCGGATCTAAGGTCTCCGTTATGGGGGGCGCCTGTGTACGAAGTTTACGACGTTTAAGTTAAGAACTACGACGAAGTACGAAGTTTAAGAACTACGACGGCGATTACGCTAATGAGCTCTTCTTGCTCTAATGCAATTTGCGCGGAGATCCGCAATCTCCGTCGACCACCAATACAATGTCCGCTTTTGTAAGCAAGCTTTTGCCCTGGGCATAGCCGCATCACACACGATCATGAAGTTTGGAAAGATACAGCTGCTTTATCGACACCCACTGGTGCTACAGCGGAACGGCACCATGCTTAGACTATTGCCGCCTCCTTCGCCAATTCCAAATTTAAGCGGCCCAGAGCCAAAAAAGACCTACGGTGAGTGGAGGATTAGAGTGGTACATAGATGGCGCAAGTCGTAAAAAAATTAAAAAACAACTTAAAAGAAATAAATAATAACAACTTTTCTCTGAAACTCAACATAATAATCATATGTAATATTATTACTCCATTTTATTTTAAGGTCGATTCTCTGTAAACACATGAAGGGCTGTCCGGACCGAGTTTTGAAAATTTTTATAAAATTTAGTTAATAATACAATAAATCTTAGAAGACAATTTTTCACACAGACTACATCTACGGTAAGAATTTATATGTTTTCCAAAATTTAGTTTTTTAAACACAAAATATGAATTAGATCTGTGTATCTTACCTCTTTAACATCGGTTCCCATGGCCAATACCTCATCAAGGCCATCACTTACCCAAAAGACTTTTGTCGGGCGTTTGCTTTTACCCGACTGCGCGAACGCTTTATTCTTATGTCGTGGATCTTCCAGCACAAGTCGCGTTCGTTTAATCTTTACAATGCGTACAGCTAAGGAATGGATTACGTTGCCTGCGGATGTGTTCTGATCACTAAATTCTGGACGCTTTCAAGGCTAATAATAATAAATAAATAAATAATCGTGGACACACACAGCGCCATCTAGCCCCAAACTAAGCAAAGCTTGTACTATGGGTGCTAGCTAACTGATATACTACTTATATATTTTTAAATAAATACTTGTATACATAGAACACCCAGACCCGTAACAGAAATTAAAATTCATCATTTAAATTTCTGCCCGGCCGGGAAGCGAACCCGGGACCTCTTGTGTGGCTGACAGGCATGTTGACCACTGAACCACTCAGATCGTCATAATCTAAATTTTAGATAGAGTTAATAGGCTAGAGTGAATAGGCTGTTACAAAACAGGCATGTTCCATCTTCGGCCGCATCAACATTAAATTTATAATTAATATGCCTATTTAAGAGACCTTGCTTTTTTCCTCACAGAAGGTATGAAATATAAATTTATTCACTTCTCACTTCTGGGATAAAGCCTGTCCTAATCTCAGGCGATTTTACGTAACACCCTGAAAATTGAAATTGAACTCTATGAAAGAGACATTAAATGTATCACGTTGCATAATCATCATCTTGGCGTCGATATCTCTGTCGAGCTTTCGCGCACGAGGGCCAGGTGTCTGCCTTGACCGTGATTCAGGATTTGGAAGATCAGGTCATTACAGTACCAATATCTCTTTTATGAGTTATGTTTATTAGTTTACTGATGCTCTTACGGTGAGGGAAAATATCGTGATAAACCTGCACAATTTAGGCGACTAAATGTGTAACCATGATCCAATCTGGTCAGGTTCCCCTGATAGCAGGGTCATGGAGGTCAGATGGCAGTCGCTCCACTGTAATTACCTTACCTGCCAAATCCTGGTTCATCGTCAAGGCGGACCCCGGGCCCTCGTGCGCAAGAGCACAACCGGTACATTAACGCCGAGATGATGATGATGATATAAAATTTAGTTAATAACAGTTAATAAAAATATTAGTAAGTGCAGACTATTAAACTGCTACTTTTGTAGTCTATGGTAGGTTTATTATTAATAAGAAAAATAAATTTCCTTTTAAACCTTTTACAAGATGAAAACGACTTTACAGAGAAGCGCCCTTTAATATGTCGCTTTAGTTCAGGATCAAGAAAATCCAGTGACCTACGGACCCTTATTCTTTTGTTGAATATTACACAATATATTTACATAGAAACGAGATTCCGTATTATTTCAAATTATATTTTTAAATATAGGACTCGAACATGGAAGAAATAACACTGGTCAAAGTTGCTAAACTAGTTTTCATCTTCGTATTTGAATAATGGTATTATTCGACTGCTTTTTTTCACACATCTCGGTCACAGAACGATAAGTTGACAGAACTTGCAGCTGAATAAATTGTTTCATATGAATAACTTGTTCTTCTACAAAAAATAACAAAAATTGCTTTATATGGTATATTTTCAGCCAGAAAATGAAATGGTAAGAACTTGAATAATGGTATTATTCGACTGCTTTTTTTGAACAAAACGATAAATTGACAGAACTTGCAGCTGAATAAATTGTTTTATATGAATAACTTGTCCTTCTACAAAAATAACAAAAATTGCTTTATATATTATATTTTCAGTTAGAAGAAGATGTAAAGGTAAGAACGGGTAACATTAATAATATTATAATTTAAGAAAACAGTTAAATGCCTCTCAGTCAGTTCTCTGACCTCATGAACCTCATAGGAGGTTTTGTTTTGTGCAAACGTCACGCTCAGCAAACTTCAAGAGCTCCGTGAGTTATTTGTACATACAGTCGTAAAAACTGAATGTAGTTAAGAGGCAAATTGGAAAATAAAATATTTATTTACGTGTAAAATGATCACGAACCAAATAATACTAAGTAGCTTAATCGATATTTAAAGTTTATTTTACCTTAGAAATAATAACAATAATTTTTTTCTGTTAGCTGCTATATCACTACGCCTGGTATTTTCATAGAAACGATATACCATCTTATTTCAAATTATATTTTTAAATTTCTGTCTTAAAACACAAGACGGAAATTATAGCGCTGGTCAAAGTTGTTTAAATCATTTTTATATTCGGTCTTGAAATAACTATGTTGAATATTAATATTATTTAACTGATTTTCACATAACGATAAATTGACAGAACCATAAAATATATTACGACTTGAATGATCCGTGCTCGCTTTCAGCAGAATAAATTGCTACATAATCATAAATAAATTTACTTATTACGTTTTCAGTCAAAAGAAGACGGTGAGCAAACGGTAAGACCTGTTAAAATTAACATCAATAATAATGATACAAGAAACAAAACCAAATGCTAAATAATTTTAAATAAATTCAACAAAAACCGCTGTTTCAAAACAGTCGCCTTACCTAGTATTAACGATTAGTAGTTAAAATATTGCTTCTTTTCCGAACAATTACCCTATATCTGATAAGTCTGACCTCATTTCATGACCTTGTTAAACAGGTATCTGTACATTCAGTCACCTGAATTTGCAGATCTTTTCGTGATGATTTTCCTCATTAGTGTTCAACTTATGTACGACGAGCAAAAATAACTAGCTCACATTAAGCACGATATTTTCTAAACAACTTATGACAGCTATTTGAAGTCAAAGAAACAAAGTAAAAGGGTATAGTGTGTAAAATAAAGCGGTTTAATATAGTTTTTGTCCCATTAAGCTATTTTTTATAAAATAAATCATTTTCCTATCAAACCTTTTACGAGATGAAAACGACTTTACAGAGAAGCCCTTATATGGGTACGATTACAATAGGTATCACTCCTGGTACTCTTTGGTCACTTTAGTTCAGGTTCAAGAAAATTCAGTGACCTAAGGACCCTTACTTTATTGTTTAATATGAAACCATCTATTTACGTAGAATAGAGCTACTGTATCATTTAAAATTTTACTTTCAAATATCTTACTTAAAACATAGAAGAAACAACACTGGTAAAAGTTGCTCAGATCGTTTTCACCTTCGTATTTGAATAATGGTATTATTCGACTGCTTTTTTTAACACATCTCGGTCACAGAACGATAAGTTGCCAGAACTTGCAGCTGAATAAATTGTTACATATGAATAACTTGTTCTTCTACAAAAAATAACAAAAATTTGCTTATATGTTATATTTTCAGCCAGAGAATGAAATAGTAAGAACTGGTTACATAAAAAAATATTATTATTTAAGAAAATACAGTTAAATGCCTCTCAGTCATTTCTCTGACGTGCATAATACCGCAGCGTATTTAGCCCAGTACCTATAGGTTTTGTTGCGTACATTGACAGAACTATAAAAAATTACGGCTTATCCGTGCTCTCTTGCAGCTAAATAAATTGTTATATAAAATAAATATTGCTTCCACTAAAAAAACTGCAAAACTGCTTATTATATTTTCAGATAAAAGAAAATAAACCGGTAAGAGCTGGTAAAATAATATAATTACAATAATAATAATAATTGCTTCTAAATCAGAAACGGTGGTGTTATTCTGGTTTTTCAAATTAGGGAACGTTCGCACGAGATATTTTAAGTTAGGCAACGTATGCATGTAGGATTCGCATAATTGTTGCCCATATGTCTTCTCGACTGTGTGTTTACACGCAGGCGTAATAAATGACAGGAGGATTTTGGATTAAAACGCTGAAAGTGCCGGCCAGAAAAATATTAAATTTTCAGATACAGCATACAGTTTCTATAATTTTTTACTATGGTACCACCACTATGTAGCACTGGGCGTACAGTAGGTACTAAGTATCGCTATTTTAAAAGCCTATAATAATCGAACCGTCAGACGTGCAGATATGACGTCATAGTAAACAATGTTAAGAACTGTTTTCTCTATTGGAAACTAATAATTTTGTTCTGGCAGATACTTAGATTTTTGATCCAGAAATGTATGAAACGCGAATGTTGCTTTTTTTAAACTAAAAAGTATAACATCATAAATATGTAAAGAAATTGGACCACCTCGATTGGTCTTACTCGAATACTATGATAACTGATACTTTTTACCCGACTATGAGGGAGCCAAGGAAGGGTAATGAATTAATTGGAGATTTGACAAACTGTCAATGGGCCTTTTCAGAAACCCAAACTGCATTTAATCAGAAATTAACAAATTGTTACGTAATTTTTGCGTAGACAAGCGTTTCAAAAACTGGATGTATTTCAATATTTTAAATTTGAATTGACTTAGAAATAATAACAATTATTATTTCAGTTAACTGCTATATCTATAGGTTCGTAGAAAAGAGATACCATCTCATTTCAAATTTTATTTTAAAATATCTGTCTTGAAACATAAGACGGAAATTATAGCACTGGTCAAAATTGCTTAGATCATTTTCATATTCGGTCTTGAAATAACTATGTTGAATATCAATATTATTTAACTGATTTTCACAGGACGATAAATTGACAAAACCATAAAAAATTACGACTTGAATGGTCCGTGCTCTCTTGCAGCTGAATAAATTGTTTTATCAAAACAATTAACAAAAATTACTTAATACATTTTCAGTCAAAAGAAGATGATAAGCAAACGGTAAGACCGGGTAATATTAATATCATTAATAATTATACAATGAACAAAATGAAATGCTAAATTATTTTTATAAATTCAACAAAAAATTTGGGTTACTGGTTAACCCCGGGAAATAGCAAGTGTCACCCTTGGGGGCCCTCAATTATGTACAGGCGACTTGGCTCTGACATAATAATACCTCAGTTATTTTACGGTGATATTTCAATCTCAATCAGTAAATCGGCGAGAAATCTTGAGGTGATTCTAGACTCCAATCTTTCTTGGATCCCACATGTCGACGAGGTCAGTAAGAATTTACAATTCTCACATCCTCCAAAGCCTATACAAGCTATACAAGCTAAGATCTCACTTATCCAAACCCTCCTTCTCCCTTTCCTAGATTACGCTTACTCTTGCTATTTGGATGCCACAGAAGAGCTACTAAACAAACTTAAGCGTTTACAAAATGTCTGCATAAGGTTTATTTTTGATCTACGAAAGTATGATCATATCTCTCTTTATCGATCGCAGCTCAAGTAGCTACCGATTCGTTATCGCAGCAACGCTCATGTCCTTTAGATGCTTAACAATATCCTCAACAATCCCTTTGCTCCCTTATATCTCCGCATCTCCATCCATTTCTCCCAAGCCCAAGATAAGCCTTGTCGGTCCAATGTAAAATCATTATTATCCATAATTTCGATTTCTTCTCCTACTCCTTCACTGTCCATGCAGCGCGACTATGGAACTCACTTTCACATAATGTGCGTGACAGTCAGTCACTGTCTATATTTAAAAAGAGAGTCAAGGAATATTATCTTTCCTGTCTAGTCCATAACTTATATATTTATGTATTTATATGTTTAATTATTGTGCATGTCGTATCTGCGTTACTTGAGTCTAGCATCTCTCTTCTGTAGGCCAGCTGGAAGAAATTTCTTTTTAAAAATAAACAGCGCCTGTTGTGTCTTTTATACTGTTATATTTCTCTGTATATAATTATTGTGTAGAAAACAGTTTAATAAAAATATAAAAACCGCTAATTCAAAACAGTCGCCTTACCTAGTATTAACGACTAGTTAAAATATTGTTCCTTTTCCGAACAATGACCCTATATGTGATGAGTCTGACCTCCGTGTATGACCTTGCTAAACAGGTATCTGCACATTCAGTCACCTGAATTTTCTGATCTCTTCATGATGTTTAACCTCATTAGTGTAGTCAACTTATGTACGAGAAGCAAAAATAACTATCTCACATAAAGCATGTTTTTTTTTCATCAACTAATGACAGCTATATGAAGCTATGTTTACTATGTATGAAATATCGTCGTTTGTGTAAGAGACCTAGTTGTTTGCTCGTCAATATAATTAAGAAAAAGTCATTGTACGCTTACGAGTCTGATAAGACATTACACCACCGTCGCCCTTCTGCGGTTAAGTGTGTTATTGTATCTAGAGCTAGTGTTAGGATAAGGGTATTGTAATAATAATTT
This sequence comes from Blastobasis adustella, assembly GCA_907269095.1. Lineage (NCBI taxonomy): Eukaryota > Metazoa > Arthropoda > Insecta > Lepidoptera > Blastobasidae > Blastobasis > Blastobasis adustella. The sequence goes on from OU026138.1 coordinate 4,867,252, forward strand.
CTCGAAAATACAACTGAACACCAAATAGTTTTACGTAGGTACTTACTTTACTACATACATCTCTTTACGTTCCTAAACTTGCCGGTACTAGGAAAGAGACCCTGCGGGAGACCCAAGAAAAGATGAATTGACATCGCTGCCGCTTACGACAGCTTACGACATGGGGATGCTGAAGACCAGGAGAATTTGGGAAGAAAGAAAAGGAAACTAGACCCTGGCATAAGCCGGATTTTTGACCGCTCAGATGATAATTAATGGTGATAAATACAGACAAAAATAACTGACAATTTTCTATAAAAAAAAAAAAAATTTAGCTCCTGTCGAAGCCGTTTTAACTGAATTATTTCGATATAATACGTTTTGCTTACTTAGAACTAGTTTGGACTGACATTCATTTGCAGCAGCAGTGAATTCTAGTTCTAATAAAGGCATTTAGTAAAATCTAGCTTTAACTAGAAAAAACGCGTTGTAAATGAAAACGCATCTTAACTGTAACATTATATAAAGAAATGCATGTTATATTTACAGTGGGGCGATATTTTGGCGGAGGTAAAAACGAATGAAATTAATATTCTTATCATCTTCATTATATTTATAGCTATATATAAATCTTATCGGTGGAGCAATCGCCACTCCTTATTATAACTCCGCTTCAATATTCTTATAACACAACAAAAAGTCAATTTATAGATACACAAAAAAAACATTATATAAACACAGTTAAATGTACATGAATAAAGGGTTGGTCTCTCAATCTAATCAATAAAAGTTTATAAACATCGTTCCTTACGATATTGCGATCTTATTATTTAATAGAATTACGTTTATTTCTATTCAAAATAAGAAATCACTGATTTATTTGTAATTTCGTACAATTAATTTAGGTAAATTGTTCTGTTCTGAATTCATGGTTGTCTTTTCTTTTTCTTTGACGGGTAGGCAGGCGGAGTGTGGTATCGGCTAACACATTCACATACACTACACAACACGATCACAACACAATGTATATCCTATCTCATAATTAAAGGCCTACGCCGCGTTTGTCTGTCTGTTCGCGATAAACACAAAAACTATGGAGAACGGATTTTCATACGGTTTTCAATAATAGACAGTGATTCATGAGGAAGGCATATATAATATAATATTTATTTCAGAAAATTAAATTCAATAGGTAGTATGTTGGCACAATGAATTACGCGAGTTGGACAATACGCGAACGAAGTCGCGGCGGGCCAGCTAGTAATAATTCATTATTGACGCTTTCTTCATAATAAATTAGATACCTTGTTCCTTGTTATATATCTCGCAGCTGAAATATTGTTAGTAACTTCAAAGAAAATAACAAAAATTCTATATCTTTTCAGTGGGGCCAACTGGACAAGGTTAGAATTTTGCAAAATTAATTAAACATAAGATTCTGACGTTTTACAATAAATGACAAAGGAAAACTTAATTAAACTTATGAGCCACACAATAAAGCTACTCGTAAGTATTATGGACCTTAGTATTATGGAGACTTCGCCAGGAATGTTGGAATGCCAATACGGCTTCAGGCCCCGGCCTGAAGCCCGCTGCAGTACCATGGATCCAAACTTTGTCTCAGGGTCCTCCAGAAGTCCCATTGCAGTAGGAATCAACTGTTGCATTACGCATTTCTAGACCCTTTCAGCGGAAATTCAGGATATGCCTCCTTGGCTTATGAAGTGCGCTGACGACAATTAGACGGCCTGAAGTCCGCTGCAGTACCATGGATCCAAACTTTGTCTCAGGGTCCTCCAGGAGTCCCATTGCAGTAGGAATCAACTGTTGCATTACGCATTTCTAGACCCTTTCAGCGGAAATTCAGGATATGCCTCCTTGGCTTATGAAGTGCGCTGACGACATTGTACTGGTGAGCAAGCTTAGGCAGAATCTTGAGACCAGAGTAAACACGAGGAAGAATGTGCTAGAAAACGGTGGTTTGAAGTTGAATGTCGCCAAAAGGGACATATGGCCAGCTGCAGCGCAGATCCCGAAACCATCCTTGTAGGTAACGAAGTTGTCAATAGGACAGATAAACCCAAATACCTCGGATCCGTGATGCACGAGTCCTGCGATATCGGACCTGATGTCAAGTCCCGAATCTCTGTAGCTTGGGCCAAATGGCCGGAACTCACGGCAATAACCTGTGACTCTAAGATCCTTGCTAAGCTCAATAGGCTTATGTACAAGAGTATAATTAGCCCGGTAATGCTCTTTAGCTGCGAGACATGGCCAGCACTGACGAATCGCGTTCGCGAACTCCACGCCAACGAAATGAAAATGCTGCGGTGGATGTGCGGAGTTACGCCACTCGATCGAATACGTAACGAGTACATCCATGGCAGCCTTGGCGTAAGGGATATCGCAGATAAGATCGAGGGGTCTCATCTGCGCTGGTTAGGTTACGTGTTGCGTAAACCTCAGGGATACGTGGAAAATAGGTGCCTGCACCTGCAGGTATCAGGAAAGAGGCCTTGTTGGCGACCCAAAAAGCGATGGATTGACATCGCTGAGTCGAATGCGAGAGCAAACGGTTTACGACGAGAGGATGCCAAAGTCCGGGCGAAGTGGAGAAGAATGAGTAGGAAAGCGGACCCTGGCAGAGGCCGGGATAAGCGCTAAGACGATGATGATGATGACAAAGGAAAACTTAATTACGTATCCGTATCTTCTGTATTCTACGCTGCGACAAACGAGCAGACAGCCCACCAGATGGTGAGTTAGGGACATCTCGCCTACTGAAAAACTGGTCTGCGTTCCAACTGTCTACTATGCCTTACCTCTTAAAAGGGGTGCCGCTAAAAAACCTTACTCTTATTTTTTCTTCTTGCCATTAGTGGTATTTTTAGATTGGATGAAAAGAGTTCTGTAGCATTAGTATCTAGAGAAAGCTTTTTCGAGGTAAATGAAGGCAAAATGCAGGTCTTTATTGTTAAATCTGTATTTTTCCTTTAGGATTCTCTTTGTACGGCATTAGTGGTAGATTTAGATGCTGTGAAACCAAACAGGTTTGTCGGTACTTCACAGATTGCGATAAAATGTTTGCTGACGATGCGTCTCACTACTTTGAGGGTGTAAGCGGTTAATTTTTACCTCTATAGTTTTTACACTGAGATACATCGCCATTTTTTGTATAACAGTATTAAATAGCTTTGGCGCCACGAGTCAAGAGTCGAGTCACGAGGATCGTTTTTGTGATCAAGATATATTGAACAGATTAGTTAACCAGCCCTCGGCTATTGGGCCTACGCTCTCCCAACATTATCAGCATATTCAGCGTTATTTAAATAATCGTAATAAAACTTATTACTAATTGCTCACTTTCGCGACAGATCTCTTTGCTTCGCCTCTTCATACTGGTCCCTGTCTTCTTCCAGAGGATATAGGGTATTGCCCTGACGCTTGGTTGTGTAATACGGTGTAGTGTGTACTAACTGTTATTAGGACTCCTGTTCAAACAACTGTTCAGCACGTTGACACTTTTATTTTCAATTTTTATACATATAACTGGTATATTCTTGGGTTTGACCCTTCAGGCTCTGATTGCTCATTATCCTTGCCTGGAAAATTAGTTAATACTGTAAATTCTGACTACGTTGTAACTACGTTCTACAAATGTTTTGATTCGAATCGAACTTCGATTAGAGTATTTTCTTTTGGGGAAATGATCTCTCGTTTCCTAAATATCCAATTGGTAAAAGTAATAATGGTTTTTGGACAAATACAAGGGTATTGGGGTGTGTGTATGGATTCTTACCGCTGTAACTTCTTGTTTTCCTTTTATTAAAAATCCAGACGGACCCCCATGCCACGGGGGTCATTTTTCCATCACATTAGGGTGTTTATTTCGTGGCAAATATTTGATTTTGTACATAAAATATCACATTTTCCAAAGTAATGTTTACTTTTTTGTTATACAAGGTGTCTCAAAAGAAAGTTTATATTTAGTGGATCGATTAAAAAAAAGTAGGCTTACTTCGTATCGAAAAAATGTTTATTGATTATTAAAATGCACAATTTGGGAATTTATTTCTTAAAAATAATATCGTCCTATTGTAAAATAATATTGTGTATAGACCCTCGCATTCGCGGCACTCATTTCGGCGAAGTCGGTTTATTGGCGTAAACTTTAGATTTAAGATAACCCCATAGGAAAAAGTCCATAGGGGTTAAATCAGGTCTGCGTGGAGGCCAATTTATGTCACCTCTCCTGAAGATCAATTTGCCCGACAAAATTTCACGAACGAGTGGCAGAGATGTATTGGACGTGTGTGACGTTGCTCCGTTCTGCTGGAACCATGTTCTTTGGTTATAGGCAGCAAAGTTTTGCAGTTCAGGCACCAAGAAGTCTTCTAACATCTCCACATAACGCTCTGAATTCACTGTAATTGCACGCCCCCTTTCGTCTTCAAAAAAGTAAGGGCCGATAATTCCTCGCGCCGCCATCGCTGCCCATACGGTCACTTTAGACGAATGAAGGGGTTTCTGATGCTTGCGTTTCGGATTTGTTGCACTCCAGTAGCGGCAATTCTGCTTATTTACGTGTCCATTAAGATGAAAATGAGCTTCATCCGAAAACAAAATGTTGGTAAACGTTGAAAAGCGCTCAATTGCCTGATTTACGAAGTCAAGCCTCTGACTGGCATCTTGGGGCTTTCATTCTTGCACCAATTGAATTTTGTAGGGGGTTAGATCTTTGTGCAAAATGCGGTGTAATGATGATCTATGCACTTGCGCGCTTCCGAATTGAAAGGTTCGGGTCATCACAAACAGACTGATCAACACTTTCCACGTTTTCTACCGTTCTTGATGACCTTGGTCGCCCGAATTTTCGTATTTCCAGCGTTGTACCGGTCTCTTCAAACTTTCCGAATAAGAGGAATGCTTGGCGCATCATTTGAGTGACGAAAACCTCGAATACTGCAGAATCTCTTACGCGCTACAGTCGCCGAATCACCGTTTTTGTAGAACTCTCGCACGTACAACGCGCGGTCTGCTCCTTCAACGCACGATAGCGACTGAATTCCCAAGAGCCAGACTACCGATTGACATAACCCCCGCGCCCCTCGGATTCGTTGCGTTCACGCAGCAAACTAAATAAATATAAACTTTCTTTTGAGACACCTTATATTATTCTTTGTACGTCATATGTTGTCATGCGGACACATTTTATAGTCGGCGGAGGTTTTAATCTTTTTTGTGCTTCTCTTGTTCTAGATAATAGCTGGATCCAATTCTTCATCATGTCTTCATGAATTATATCCTTGGCTGCCAAACATGAGGTCGTCCGAAAATTAACATCTACCCCTTCGGGAACTGGCTGGTTGACTATGAGTACTGGCCATCAAGACCATATCTTCTTTTGTGCCAAATCGTTCTCGAACGTGTTTAAATAAAGACCCGAGCCTGCGATGGAGAGTGCAGCTGATGAGTGGGCAGAGTTCTCCCAGCCTTCGAACTAGAAGGTGGATCACTATCATAGCTAGAAGATGGTATTATTATAAACTAAATGAAATACAAGTGACCGGTCAAAATATGCACGTGGCTGCAATAAATCATTATCTTTGAAACTCTCTAACTAATCAGTCTGTCGCGTCAATCTGCAATCTGTACTTTTCGGCCAGCAGTGAACTCAGTGATCCAGCCTGGACATAGGTTATGTGGAATAGACTTTCGTAGGAACTTTCGTGCTTAACCTTTTAAATTCCTTTTATAAATTTCTTGTTGTTGTAGTTTGTAGTTTCTGGACTGATTGAATATAAACCCATTACCCTGAATATTTGTTGTTTCCTTATTAACTGAACCTGGCACTGTCCGTGGGACAGTGTTACGTTACAATGTGACAGTTGCCATTTCTTGAAAAGGTCTTTCTTATTTGCTAGAAATTCCTTTACTCTATAATTCCACCAATTAGTGTCAATACCACTTTTGTGACGTCCTGTGGAGACTCCTAATATCTCTGTCGCTTTTGTTCTGTTTTTTTTGTTCTCTAAACCAGCTTTTAGAGATGCTCTAAATGGGGCACTCAGAGCGAGACAAGATGAACAGTGACATTGTAAAAAGTATAATTGTAAATTGTTACAGATACCTTTCATTATTGCAATACGAGTATAATGTCTATTTATTTTTTTACGTATTACTCCCTGTTCCGGCTGCACAGCGTTTTCTCCAGGTTGTGAAATAAATTACTCTCAAGGGAACTTTGAGCTGTTTTAATGCAAAAACCAAAAATTACAGAAAAAAACAATGATCTCGTTGGTAGGTACGTGACGCAATGGAATCAACTAGAACGTTGACCGATGACCGATGACAGATGACAGGTGAAAGGTGAGGCTGCGTTCCGTTCGTGCTGCGACATGCCCCCGGCCTTGGAAGCACCAGCTTCAAAGGCTTTCCGTGTATCTTCTTCATAGAATAGCGGACAGATCTTCGAAAAAGCGCGTCGGATAATTGTGCCCGACGCTATGCGAATATCCGCCACTCGTGATACTCCTGTGCTGTCTTTAATTGTGGTGATGATACGTCCAATCTTCCATTTTAATGGAGGAAGATTATCGTCTTTGATAGCGACCATGGTGTTAGGTTGCAGACTGTCCATGTTCTCTCTCCATTTGCATCTTGTTTGAAGCTCTGAAACATATTCCTTTGCCCAGCGTGCCCAGAAATGATGACGCATTAGCTCTACCTTCTGGTACCGGTTCAGCAATCTGCCAGACTCGCCTCGCATGTCTTGGTACACCGGCGATGTGAGCGGACGACCAACAAGGAAATGACCTGGACTCAGAGGAAGGAAGTCGTGTGGATCGGAGGACATTGGGGACAGAGGACGCGAATTGAGGATGGCCTCTACCTGTGCTAATACAGTGGTAAACTCGTCGAACGTTACCCGAGCGTTACCTATAACGCGTACCAGGTGAGCTTTGCAGGACTTTACTCCAGCCTCGCACAAACCCCCGAAATGAGCTGCGTAACAGGGAATGAATTTAAATTTTATCGCTTGGCTCGCTGCGTATTGAACTATATCCGCGGAACAGTTATCTAATAATTTTCGAAACTCATTTTTTGCCCCAACGAAATTTTTACCATTATCTGAGAATATCTCAGCAGGTTTTCCACGCCGCGAAATAAACCGTTTTAGACTTAATAAATAAGCCTCAGTAGATAAGTCGCTAACCAGCTCCAAATGCATTGCGCGCGTAACGAAACATACAAAAATGCACATGTAAGCCTTTACGGTTACAGCTCCTCTACCCTTGCGATTCAGTATAAGCACTGGACCAGCGTAGTCGACACCGCAATATAGAAATGGATAGGATGGAGTTATCCTTTCCTTAGGTAAATTGCCCATAATAGGATTTAAATATTTACCTTTCAATCGTTTGCACAAAATGCAGTCGTGTACTGTCTTTCGTGCGAGATTTCGGCCACCAATTGGCCACCACCGCTGGCGGACCTCGTACAAAAGCGTTTGAGGGCCGGTGTGGAATAGCCGCTGGTGCTCGCTTCGCATAAGTAAAACTGAAAAATGATGTTTCGAGGAAAGTAATATCGGGTGTTTTTGTTCATAGTCGAAATGACTCGAGTTTTCTATTCGACCACCGACTCGAATAATATTTGAATCATCAATAAATAAATTTAATTTGGAAAGACTAGGCTTCTTTTTCAGTGATCGATTATTTTTAATTAAATTGTACTCATCTCTAAATGAGTCTTGTTGTTGTAGTCTTGCGAGGCCTGTTTCAGACTTCCCCAGCTCATCCACAGTGAGACCGCCTGATCTACGATTCATTTTATTGCGCGCATTATGAATAAATCGCAACATGTATGCGAATGCGCGTCTCATGCGGTCGAACTGGGAAAATCTTGAAAAAGGAAATAGTTGTGTGTTGTGCTGTGTAAACAGAGTGTTCGCTGCGCTCTTAACCTCAGGCAACCCGTGACGCATCGTATCCAAAGTCCAAGTCTAAAGTCTTGTCGGCACAGTCATAAGATAGTTCCTGAAGGAATGGTGGTCCTTCCCACCACAACGAAGACGTAGTAAGGTCGGACAAGGGGACCCCACGAGATACCAAATCTGCCGGGTTCTCCTTACCACTTACGTGACGCCAACACAATTCATTAGTGATCTCATGTATTTCGCTTACTCTGTTTTGTACGTATGTTTTTAATAAGTTAGGGGCCATACGTAGCCACCCGATAACGATAGTCGAGTCCGTCCAGAATACGATATTTTTGAAGTAACAGCGGAGTGCCTCGCGTATTTTCAAATATAGGCGCGCGCCGTGCAGCGCACCGCATAGTTCCATCCTAGGTATACTTAATGGCTTTATAGGTGCGACTTTGCCTTTGGAACATAGTAATCTAACCGACCCCACCGTATTGTTATTAGTTACCGCGCGAATGTAAGCGCAGGCGCCGTAAGCCGTCTGAGATGCATCGGTAAATACATGCAATTCTAGGTAACTATAATCGCAGCTAATCACGCGACGTGGCACCCGAACGGTGCACAATGTGGCCAGGCTACCAGCAAACCGAGTCCAACTCGCTACAACGTCACGCGGCAGTGCATCATCCCAATCGATTTTTAACAACCAAAGTCGCTGAAGTAATACCTTTGCAATCATGATAGTAGGACTAAGTAGCCCGAGCGGGTCGAAAATTTGACAGATGTGTGATAATATAGACCGTTTCGTAATGTTATTTTCGGTTTTAAAATCCGTATTGTAGTGAAACTCGTCGGAGGCATTGTTCCAACCGACGCCTAGCGTTTTGCATGGACTATTGGACTCTAAACTTAACGGTTTAACACCATTAAATCGTTCTCTCATTAAATTAGAATCGCATTCAAAGTTGAATATCCATTTACGTAATGGAAAGCATCCCGATTGTAAAGTCTCCGACGTTTTTTCGCACAAATCTAGAAGTTTAACTTTATCGTCATGGCCGGTAATCATATCATCAACGTAAAAGTCTTCGTTTATTATCCGTTTGACGTCAGAGTCCGTGCAGTTCGTGGCTGTCTCCTTTAGGCATCTTACTGCCAGAAAGGGAGCCGCTGCGGTTCCGTACACAATGCGATTATGACGATAAATACCTATAGGTTGGGTAGGTTCGTCACGCCAAAGGATAAGTTGTAAATCGCGTTGATTTTCAACAACTTCGACCTGTCTATACATTTTTTCAACGTCTGCACACGCGACGTATTTGTGCAGGCGAACACGTAATAAAATAGAAATTAAATCGCCTTGAATAGGACTTCCCACGAGCTGCAAATCATTAAGAGACACACCTGTGCTCGAGGCAGCGCTTGCATCGAACACAGCGCGCAATTTTGTTGTTGTACTGTGTTCCCGTAGAACACCGTGATGCGGCATAAAGAAATGAGGTGTGGCATAAGATACAATGCGCGTCATGTGTCCCAATGCGACATATTCATGCATAAAGTCTGTGTACAACCCTTTAAGTTTAAAATCGCGTTGTAAACGTTTTTCTAACGATTCAAATCGCTTCATAGCTCGCGGAAATGTTTCACCTAAAGTTTGTGGTGATGCCTTCATGGGAATGGAAACGCAAAACCTTCCGTCACAGTTGCGTGTTGTAGTTGTGACGAAATGTTCTTCACTTTCCCGCTCCTCATCTGTGCGCGCATCACAGAGCCTAGGTACGAGTTCCTCGAGCTCCCAGAATTTACGAAGTTGCGTTTCTACGCTTAGTGAGAAATTACATTGTACGGGACCCGACTTACGCATTATATTTACGGGACCTGAAATGAGCCAACCCAATTGTGTGTTCTGGAGATAGGGACCGCTAGACAAACGCATTTTTTCCTCGCATAATAAGTCCCAAAAGATATCTGCGCCTAATAGGATATCAATATTTTGAGGCTCATGAAAATCGGGATCGGCTAGTTGAATATTATTCGGGATCCTAAACTGCGCGTGTTGTTTAGGTATTGCTGGTAACGTAGATGTAATGTGCGGCAGCACAAAACATTGTATTTGCGTAACGAATGGATTGATGCGCGATTTAATTTCAATATTACAAATCTGCGTTGACTGAGTAATAGAATTGCCAACCCCGCGTATTTCTTGAGTGGACTGTATTAATGGCGTATCTAATAATTCGCATAGTGATTGTGTCATAATACATCTTTCGCTTCCCGAGTCTAGTAGTGCGCGTGCCAAATGATAACTGTTGTGTTTACCTCTAACCTCCACTAATGCCGTTGATAACAAAACGGGTTTCACACAGGGATAATTAGCGCATAAAACACCTGTGTGCGTGTCAATAAAATTGATAGTGTTTTTGCTAGCGCATGGTGACTGCAGCTGCGGTGCGTGGAGGGAGTGCAACACTAACGCGGATTGTTTACTATTGCTAGTAGAATCGGCAAAATCGCGGCTCACTTCATCGTCGTGAATCAATGAGTTGTGTTTTTTGTTGCACTTCCTACACGAACCGAACCTGCAGTCATTTACACTATGACCTGAGCGTAGACAGTTCACGCATAGCTTGTTATCATTTACGAATTTAAGTTTCGCAGCTAAATTGTAATCCAAAAATCGTTGGCATGCATACAATGGATGATTGGAATTACACAGTAAACAACTTTTTCTATTGTGTGTGTGCGGCTTGTTTGTGGAAACATTGCAGTGTATTTTATTTGTGCTTCGCGTATTTAAATTTGGTTTTGAGATAGTTGTGTTATTGTGATAGTGTGAGACCTGCAAAGTTTCCAACATTTCGGCCCTGTCCTTAAGAAATGTCAGCAAGTCGTCAAATTGAAGTTTTGACTGAGAATCGATAGACTTTTTTAACGTTGTGGTTTTGTATTGTTCCCATTCGCGTTCTGTATTCTTATCAAGCTTGGAAACAACAATGTAGTTAATTAAAGTATCCCAACTTCCTACAGGTTCGCCTAATAATTTTAAAGCGCGTAAATTCTTTAAACCACATCGATTAAATTACGTAGTAAATCTGGTGATTCTTTTGTCAACGTTTGAATAGTAAATAGAGATTTTACGTGATTATGTATCAATAACCTACTGTTGTTGTATCGTGTGAGTAGTAGTTCCCATGCTACGATATAGCTGGACGCTGAGAACTCCAAAGAATCAATCACTAATGCTGCTGTGCCTTTTAATGACGATTTTAAGTAATGAAATTTTTGAATGTTAGGCATGCTTTCAGAATTGTGAATGAGTGATTGGAATGTGTCCCTAAACTCCAACCAACGCTCATATGAACCGTCAAAGGTAGGTATTGATATTGTAGGTAATTTTACTGAATCACTAGTTACATTTCCAAAGCTGGCACCGACTGTGGGTCCGCTAAATACACACTCAGCTTGGGACAGTGTACTATAATAGCTGTCTTCGAAATTTTCACGTTGTGATAATTGCCCTTCGAGATCTACGTCTAATACAGACTCCTCTAGCTTAGTTTGAACTATATTAAATTCTGAAAACAGACTAGCGGCACCCTGAATACGAAGCTTGAGGTCTGCTTTCATCTGGGCTCACAAAATATCAATGGGCTTTAATCCTGTAACATAATTCGAAAACTTCGTAAGACGCCCTTTTATTATGGCCCGTTTCTTAACTAGATCGCGGAGAACTTGATTTGCCGCGTCATCATTTTTTACGGTCAACTTGCATGGCGACTTCGACCTATCCCTTACTGATGTGGGTTCTGTGCTCATTTCGGAAGGTTAATGTGAAAGGTGGAGTACTCACAGTTTGAAGGTGACAACGAATACTTATGCCGCTGCTAGACACCTGGCAAACGTGAAGGCAGCTCCTTGCGTCTCAATCACTGAAAATTTAAATTTCCACGGGATCAACACAGGCACAGGACAGGGTTATGAGACAGGATGGGTTGTTGGCCGTACCGTTTCTTGAAAATGGTGATTGCGGGCTTCGTTGTCCTTTGAGATTTTGTTCGTCATCCACATCTAGCGTCTTGGAGGTTAGGTCGCCGTGTGCGTGGTTCGTTGTAATATCGGCGATGAAGGACCAAACTATGTTGCGGCTGCACAGCGTTTTCTCCAGGTTGTGAAATAAATTACTCTCAAGGAAACTTTGAGCTGTTTTAATGCAAAAACCAAAAATTACAGAAAAAAACAATGATCTCGTTGGTAGGTACGTGACGCAATGGAATCAACTAGAACGTTGACCGATGACCGATGACAGATGACAGGTGAAAGGTGAGGCTGCGTTCCGTTCGTGCTGCGACACTCCCTAATAGTATAAGATGTATTACCCAGATTCAACTTTACTGTATTATTTGATACTTTCCTGGAGTCGTTTGTTTACCAAATTACTGTAATTGTGTTATCATGTTACTGGCTTCTAAATTGTAAACATGTATGTAGTTATGGCTTAGAATAAAATTGCTGTTGGATATCCTATAAAAAAAAAAAAAAAAATTGTATAGTCAGCACAAGAAGCGATGGCTTGACGTAGTCCAGATTGAATACGTGCCAATAAGCTCACCACCAAGGATGCCAAAGTTCGAGCGAGGTGGGCTAGGAGTAGCAGGAAAGCGAACCCTGCCGCGCGGGGGCACAACCGGCACATAACGTCAAGATGATGATGATCACCATCATCATTTGACCTCCAGGTCATTCTTTAGGTATTCCTTTATCACATCCTGTAGTGTAATTCCACTTGGTTTTAGGAGTTCTATCGATCACAGTTATTATGGGCTCAGGCAACTCGTATACGGCCACAAGTATATTAGAGCATTGTCTCCGCCCTTACAGCCGTTGGGGCCTTCACCCATAACCCTGGGCTAGGGATCTTCGTTATACCCCGAGAACTGAGTCTCCGGTCGAACTCAGCCACTCACATACTCCGACCTACTGAAGCATGAGGTGCCCACCCCCGCGGTAAGGACGCGCCGACCGAGACTTACCTCAGTGAGGAACAGGGAAGGTGGCCCTAATCCTTCAGAGGCCGGGATATTGGTCTTGTATGGTTCCAAGACCAAGGACCAAGAAAAGATATACCTTCTCATTTCAAATTATATTTTCAAATATTTGACGTAAAAGAAATAAATAAATAGCGCTGGTCAAACTTTCTCCGATAATTTTCATATTTGGACTTGACTTGAATAACTGTGTTAAATAATGACATTATTAAACTGATTTTAACCGAACGATAAATTGACAGTAGCATAAAAAAATTACGACTTGATTTGTTCGTTCTGCCTTGCATCTGAATAAATTGTTTCATAATAATAACTTGTACTTCAATAAAAAATAACAGAAATTGCTTTTTCTATTTTCAGTCAAAAGATCAGAAAACAGTAAGACCTGGTAAAAATAATCTGGTGAGTATAATATTGTAGAGAGTATTAAGTAGTAGTTGGGGGTTTGGAAAATAAAATGTTTATTTACATGTAAAATTATTACAAACCAAATATTACTAAGTACATCGATATTTTGAATTTAAATTAAAAATATGAACCATAATTTTTTTTATTTTAACTGCTATTTCTGTACGAATGGCCTTTTCATAGAAAAGAGAGACAATATCACTTCAAATATCAACTTAAAACATGGAAGTTATAGATCTGGTCTTAGTTGCTTAGATCTTTTTCATATTCGGACTTGAAATAACTGAGTTGAATATATTATTTACTGATTTTCTCTGAACAATAAATTGACAGAACTATAAAAAAAATTACGACTGGTTCGTGCTCTCTTGCAGCTGAATAAATTGTTTCATAATAATAACTTCTATTTCTACAAAAAAATAACAAAAATTGCTTATTATATTTTCAGTCAAAATATAAGAAAACGGTAAGACCTAGTAAAACTAATATAATTATAATTTAATAAAATATAATTGTTTCTTAATAAATTCTCTGATGTGCACAATACCACGAGGTTATTGAACCTCGTAGATATAGGTATTTTTTGTGCGTACATTGCACTCGGTAAACGTCAAGTGCTCATTGAGTTATTTGTATGTACGTGGAAACTGAATGTTTAGCAAGTTACATTTTGCCGTCTTTCATTCTTCGTCGTATGGTTTCTCATAGAACTACGAAGAAATTAAAAGTCAGCAGCGGCGAGCCTTTTTTATTTCATAAATTTTACTAATGCTATGGCGATCAAACAATTAATCATATTAAAAAAAAATAACAATTCATCATATTTTTTTTAAATATATGAAAAATCCTGGTATAATGTTGTAGATAGTGTTAGTATTATGGTGGAAAATGTGAAAATAAAATATTTATTTTCATGCGAAATGATCACAAACTAAATATAACTAATTACTAAGAACTTTGGAAGAGACATTAAAATATCACGTTGCATTATCGACATCATCTTGGCATCGATATCCCGGTTGAGCTTTCGCGCACGAGGTACCGATGTCTGCCATGACCGTGATTCAGGATTTGGCAGATCAGGACATTACAGTACAGTAGAGGTCGAGCGTCGGTGGCCAAGTAACGGTATCCGACTCGCAATGGGAGAGGTACCGGGCTCGAATCCAATTGCCGCCATATACCAATATCTCTTTTCTGAGTTATGTTCATTAGTTGACCGATGCTCTTACGGTGAGGGAAAACATCGTGATGAAACCTGCACAATTCAGGCGACTGAATGTGTAGCCATGATCCAATCTAGTCAGGTTCTCCTGTTAACAAGCTCACGGAAGTCAGATGGCAATCGCTCCACTGTGATTACCTGAACTGCCAAACCCTAGATCATGGTCAAGGCCGACCCCGGGCCCTCGTGAGTGAGAGCATAACCGGGACATTAACGCCAAGATGACCAGTCACAGTAGAGTGACCGCCATCTGACCTCTGTAAACCAGTGAAAAGGCAATTATACCACCGACACTTTCTTACGGTTGTGTGCTGTATCATAATTAAAATAATCAGATTACGAGATAAATTCGAAAAAAATATATAATTAGGTAAAAGGAAAGTCCCGCAAATCACTCTTCCCAATTGTTTAAGCAGACAAGAAAGGTAAGTTTTGTATTGATGTTCGCTCGTGAAACTAGCTTTTATTGGAAAGATAATTATGGTATTTATGTTTAAATATAATTTCAGCAATATGGCTGCCGTAAATCTGATGGATATCCTATTTTCATACACTTTTCACAACTATTGCAGCCGCATTTTGCCAATAACTTACCAAATGTTGTGTTCGATCGGCTCTGGTTTATCGGTGCAGAAAAGTTACTTGACATAACATCACCAAAGAAAATAATGTACCTAATGGTGTTAGGTCACAGAACCTCGGTAGCCAACGTGAAATTATTGAATAAAACAAAAAACCGTGTTCTAATCTTTCTTTCTTTCTAATCGTGTTCATCTCAAAATCAAATTAATTTAAATCCATAACTTTTTGCATACGGAAACACACGGTTTCAAACGGTCCACCTGATGGAAACCGGCCACCAGGACATCTGTAACCTAAGGGGAGAGCTGCGTACCCGTAGTTATACCAATTAAGAAACCCCCTGTTGTAGAGCAAAACAAACCACGCCATACGTGTACAACCCAGATAAGTAGCACTACAGTAAATCAGCCATCTTTTTTCTTACAAGTTAACAGAGAAGAGTTAGTGATCTAAGAGGCCCTAGCACATCAAAGTGACAAAATTTTACTAGATTTACCAAAATATAATTTTTTATGATGTTTGTTTATATTTCCGGCAGCTGCAATTCCTTGTCATGAAGTTGAATTTCGGCTCAGGGTGATGATTATGATGACCTCGGCGTCTTGCATGGGTATGGACCATTTCCATTCATAATAGCCACCCGCTCCAGTTTCGCATGGGTGTTTTCGGGGTATATAGAGCTATTAAAATATGCATAGCTATGTTTTATTCGTATTTTTGCGTGATGCGTGCACAGACTGGCAGACAAACAGAAAAAAAATGTTTTGGGCCTGCCTACATCTCAGTTTCCTACCCCGGCTTTTGTCTGAAATACATTAAATGTACAGACATGGCTTTTCTATAGTTTTATAATAGTAGAGAAGAGATACGTGGATAATAGAGAAAACACGAAGACACTTGTGCGAAGCGGGGGCAGGTCGCTAGTATTATACTTTATAATCTTTATTTAAGTAGGTAATATTGGGGGGTATGGGGCCTAATTACCATCTCATTGGCCCAAGTCAACCTCACCTGCCAGTGGTCCCCCTACTGACAGACGGACGAGGCTCTGGCGAACCGGCTTTTCCCTAAAGAGTTGTGCGGGCCAGATGGTAGTCGCCGCACATAATAAGCAAAAACACCGCAACATTTTATGGAAAGGTCAGGTAAAGGAAATACATCCCGGGCTAGGGCGTCACCGTTTAACGACGCGCAGGGACATCGCCCTAAACCTGTGAAAAATGGGCGAGGGCTACCCTGCTACGCACGAGCATACCTGCTAGCTCCGCTTCGCCACTATTAACGTTGGTTCTTTGACTGGCCGTTCTCGGGAGCTGGCCGACTTGCTCTGCAGGCGCCGCGTTCAGGTGGCATTCCTGCAAGAAATAAGATGGCGGGGATAAAAGTCCCGGGAGATCGGGCACGGGTACAAGCTTGTGTACACCGGATCGGCAGAAGGGAGGAATGGGGTCGCTTTTGTGGTGTGCGGAGAATTCCGGAACGGCATCTTGGAGGTGAACAGAGTGGCTCATGCTGATCAAGGCGCTGATAGAAGGATCAATGTATAACCTCATCAGCGCCTATGCTCCTCAGTCCGGTTGTGCCGACACCGAAAAGACTGCCTTCTGGAACAGCTTCGAGGACACCTTGCGACGTATACCATCCTCCAGCGGACCTCAACGGCCACGTAGGCCAGAGGAGCGAGAAGTTCGGTCAGGTGCACGGGGGCTTTGGCTGCGGCCAGCGAAACAGTGAGGGTAAAGAAATTATCCGAACCTCACTGGCTGCCGACTTAGCCGTGGTTAATACCTTCTTCCAGAAGAGACCCGAACACCTCATCACCTATAAAAGTGGCCCGCACCAATCACAGATCGGTTATCTGCTGCTCCGAAGACGTGACATCAGCCATGTATCCCAGTGCAAGATCATCCATTGAGAATGCCTTACTGCACCGCACTGATTCCTTGTCATGGATGTCCGAGTAAGTAGTAGACGGCCTACTGCAGAACGTTGCAAGCGGTGGACGTCGTGGACTCTAAAAAGCAAGGGCCAGGAGTTTATGGAGGCAGCCGAACGACTCGATTGGAGCACGAAGGGCGCGTCAATATTATTACGCCAATTTATAAAGGAAAAGGCAGGAGTGCGGCAACTATCGAGGTATCAAACTCATAAGCCACACAATGAAGCTACTCGAACGGATTATTGACCAGAGACTTTGCCAGGAATGTTCTTTGTCGGAATGCCAGTACGGCTTCAGGCCGGGCTGCAGCACCATGGATCCAATCTTTGCCCTCAGAGTCCTCCAGGAGTCTCACTGCAGTAAGAATCAACCTCTGCACTACGCATTTCTCGACTGGAAGAGAGCTTTTGACAGTGTCCCTCGGGAGATAATTTGGTGGGCGCTGAGATCAAAGTCTGTGCCCGGGGCGTAAATTAGGGGCTGAGCCCTTACTTGTTTTGCATTGTGCTCGATGCCCTCTCAGCGGAAATTCAGGACATGCCTCCTTGGCTTATGAAGTACGCTGACGACATTGTACTGGTAAGCAAGCTTAGGCAGGATCTTGA
The DNA here is from genome assembly GCA_907269095.1 of Blastobasis adustella. Classification (NCBI taxonomy): domain Eukaryota; kingdom Metazoa; phylum Arthropoda; class Insecta; order Lepidoptera; family Blastobasidae; genus Blastobasis; species Blastobasis adustella. The sequence continues at coordinate 4,884,962 of OU026138.1, forward strand.
GACCAGAGTAAACACGTGGAAGAATGTGCTAGAAAACGATGATCTGAAGTTGAATGTCGCTAAAACGGAGTATATGGCCAGCTACAGCGCGGATCCCGAAACCATCCTTGTAGGTAACGAAGCTGTCAATAGAACAGATAAATCCAAATACCTCGGATCCATGATGCACGAGTCCGGCGATATCGCACCGGATGTCAAGACCCTCTATGGCTGCGAGACATGGCCAGCGCTGACGAAACACGTTCGCGAACTCCACACCAACGAAATGAAAATGCTGCGGTGGATGTGCGGAGTTACGCGACTCGATCGAGTACGTAACGAGTACATCCGTAGCAGCCTTGGCGTGAGAGATATCGCAGATAAGATCGAGGAGGCTCGTCTGCGCTGGTTTAGTCGCGTATTGTCTTAGGGATACGTAGGAAATAGGTGCCTCAATCTACCGGTATCAGGAAAGAGGCCCCGTGGGCGACCCAAGAAGAGATGGATTGACATCGCTGAGTCGAATGCGAGAGCTAACGGCTTACGACGAGAGGATGCCGAAAACCGGAGTAAGAAAGCGAACCCTGGCAAAAGCCGAGATAAGCGCTAGGACGATGATGATTTAAGTAGGTAATATTAAAACAACTTTATCTAATTGTAGACCATCCGCTGCTGAGCTTCGGCGGTTCGTCATGAAACCAACTGCATGTCATCTTTAAATAAACAAAGTTCATTTAATAACGCTTTTTCATTATAGAATTCACATACCCGGCCATTTGCAATATATATATATATATATATATATATATACTTTGATGAGTAGCTATTATCTTAAACTGTCATCACAGCCCATAACAGTCCACTGCAGGACTTAGGGCCTCTCTCATGAAAGGGTAGATTATTGACATAATCTCCACGCTTACCAGGCGGTTTGGAGATAGTAATGTTATAAATGTAGTTATTTTATGTACTGGCAACGCTTCCGTCTTAGTGGTTCATAGAAGTTGGAAGCAGCATCAATTTTGGTAATTAACGATTAACAAACGTTAAAAGCCGTGTGATATTCACAGAGTAGAATAGCACCAACCCCTTACAAACGTGGTTGTCGTACAAGGCGACTAATGTTTTCGAGGCAAAAGATCTAGAGTCTCTGTGGGCTGGAAAATGGACAAGCAGCGTTTTCTATTGTTATTATGCTGCTCACAACTGCAATACTGGTTGGCTGACTTCGGACGAGGAAGTTGAGGGCCAAAGGAGCAGGTTAGCTAGCTACCTAAGAAAGGCTGCCCTCACAAAAGATCCCAGAATGCTCCACCTTGCCGCTTGGCGACCGGATGGGAGGACCAGGTAACCATTCTGAGGGGGTTGGCCTCCGTATCAGTGATCATTTTGTGTGGTGTTTATGTGATAGATCTGTTGACTCTGATATAACCTGTACAGACAAACAAAAAGGAAAATGGTTTTCTTTTCGCGGCGAATATTGTCACGGTTAGGATCTTTGCTACCCCTATTTACACACAGCGGTTATTTACAAATAGTAAAATAAGCTTTATGTTATTGGCATAGAAATCAAAATTGCATAAATCGTGTACCTACGTCTGTATTAAGCTCGTACGAACATCTAAGGGGCAAACCAGCTAGACATTCGTAGGCAGCAGCGTCTTCTTTTGTATGTTTCCAACACTGTCGTCTCTAACCCGCCTGCTAAAGTGGAGGGAGGCAAAAAGGACGGGGCTCGAGAATAAAGGCTGTTGATGAGGGTTGTTACTCGTAAGAAGTACCCTATGCCATTCTCCAGATTGTCAGCTATATCCAATATCCATACTCACAAGCATACCAACTTTTCCTCAGCAGTATCACTTTCACTACATAATAATATTATAAAACAAAGTTATTCGATTCGATTCAGACAGAGCGATTCATGAGGAAGATTTAGGTGTATAATTATCTAAGGTTACTACCCGTGAGAAGCCGGGGCTTAAATAATATTTAGGTTATTTGACAACAATATGGCAATATGTTTAGTATTTTATTCTCAAAAATGGATAGTCGACGTTTTGCTCTTTGTTTAACAATTTATGAATGAGATTGCTTAACACATAATATGGTTCCGATTTCTTTTCTTGGACATCGTCCCTTATCTTCTGTAGCTTCTGCCGAATTTTCTCCAATTTGGATATTCTCGCTAACAGTCTCGCTAGTTTGGGACCATGTTCCCTCAAAAACTCGAATTTTTTCTGAAAAATTATAAGTTATAAATTAAAAATATGTTTGCAATTCAAGCTTGTATTGCGTGGTATAGTACCTACTCGTCAAGACCATTCCAAAGAGCCCAAACACAATGGGGTTATCTTATTGCGTTCATTATTTCCTATGACCACCATATGCATTGTTATCCAATTTACATAGGTATACCAAGTTTCAGCTCAATCGGATACAAATTTTGGTTTGCAAATTTTGACAGATAACTTACAAACATACATACGATCAGTGCAAGTTAAATAAATACTTGTAAAAATAAATACAAATAGTTATCAATAGTGGAACATATTTGTGTAATTATGAAAACGTAGAAAATGCAGCTGTTGATAATTCCGGACTAGCTAGACTTTAGAAAAATATCCGACTCTTAAATAAAGCAGTCGAATAAAGCTCATTGCCGCAATGTACTAATGACTCTTTTCTGAGTTTTGTACATTAGTTGAACACTGACCAATGTTCTTACGGTGAGGGCAAACATCTGATAAAACCATGATCTATTCTGGTCAGTTGACAGGCCACTGTTGACAGGGTCGCGGATGTCAGGTGGCAGTCTCTCCACTGTACTTACCTGATCTGCTAATTCCTGGATCATGGTCAGGGCGGACAAGAGCACAGCCGGGACATTGACGCCAATATGATCATTCTACTAGATGTAATACAATAACGCAAATAGAATTGTTAGAATATTTATTGCTGTAAATAGCCCGTCTTCAATCTCCTCGTAACCTTCCTGTCAAATCGTCGGAGTACTCGCACATTATTATTATGGGAGATTTTAACACAGACTTGCTTGCTTCTGCCAGGCAACCGGCACGAGCTCGCAAGCTGAGATCCATCGTGGAATCTTCATGCCTCAATCTCCTCCCGCTCAAAGCAACCCATCATAATGTCAACACTGATGACACCTTAATAGTCCTTATCATTACTTCTTCTCCAGATCTCAATGCTGTACAAAGCCCCTCGATAGAAACCGGAGGCCCTGCTTCTGCGAAATTTTTCCAAGTTAGATATGGATGCTCTTCACAGGGATGCCTCACAAATCGACTTTGCACTGATAGCAGACGTATCAGTAAACAGTCGATTTACTAAACTCAGCGGTGAATAGAATATTCGATGCCCAAGCTCCCGTTCGAAGGGTGAGAGTGAAGCGCCCTCCTGCTCCATGGATGACAAAGGAAGTACGCAATGCAATGATGGGTCGTGTTGTAGCATTCAGAAAATATAAGAGGGATCGTTCGGAGGCGAACTGGGGTAACTTTAGGGCAGCCAGGAATCGGTGTAATCAGATGGTACGGGCTGCTAAACGCCGCTATTTTCACGATAATATCTCTAATTTATCTTCGGCCAATCTGTGGAAATTCCTGAAGTCAGTGGGCATAGGTAAGCCAGCTGATGCCCAATCTATTCCTTCTGTGTCACTTAGTGAAATCAATAATCATTTCTCTACGGTAGAATCCTTCGATCCATCCCTGAAACTAGCTACTTTGCAGCATATTTCTGCATTGCCTTCGCTTGATTCTGAACCTTTCACATTTCCTTATGTTAGTGAAGACGAGATTCAAAAGAGCATCTTATACATCAAATCAAACGTTATGGGATGTGATGAAGTAAGTAGCAGAATGGTTTTATTGATTATTGATGATATCTTACCAGCCATCACCAATATTGTCAATTTCTGTTAGATAAACGGTAAATTCCCTACTTTATGGCTTATATACTTTCCCTAGCCTATGTTCGTCCACTTCCAAAGGTCCTACTTCCTTCCCTTTTCAGTCATTTTCGCCCGATCTCTGTTCTTCCTTTCTTTTCCAAGATCCTAGAGGCTTGTGCGCACAAGCAGCTTTCGAAGTATGTTCATAAATATAACCTCCTCAGTCCATACCAGTCCGGATTTCGACCTGGGCATAGCACCACAACTGCCTTGCTGAAGGTCACCGATGACGTTAGAAGAGGGATGGAGGACACTATGGTAACTATCCTTGTACTCATTGACTTCTCGAACGCTTTCAACACGGTGGACCATGATATCCTCCTGGCCATCCTATCCCATCTTCGTATATCGTCTTCGGCTTTGGAGTGGTTTTCGAATTATCTTCGCGGTCCCCAGCAATGTGTCCGGCTAGGGCAGACATGCTCTGACTGGTGCAACCTCACAGCTGGTGTTCCGCAGGGCGGTTTGCTTTCTCCTTTAATGTTTGCTATCTTCATAAATTTTATAACCTGTAATATTTCGTGCTCATACCATCTTTACGCCGATGACCTCCAACTTTACGTACAGCGCGATAGGAATGATTTAGCAAATGCCATAAGTAATTTGAATGCTGATTTGGCCAGAATTTACGACTGGTCTTGTAGCTTTGGCATTTCTGTTAACCCTAACAAGTGTCAGGCCATTATTTTGGGTAGCTCGCGTATTTTAGCAAAAGTGGACATGGGTACCTTGAATCCCATAATCTATAATGGTATTGCCATTCCTTACGCTTTTGACGTCAAGAACTTAGGTCTCCATTTGGACCAATCGTTTACCTGGAACGTTCAGGTGGCTGAGGTGGGCAGGAAGGTCACGGGCACACTGCGCACCCTGCATCGTTTTAAATTTTTCCTACCAATCAAGACTAAAATTCTCCTTATGCAGACTTTAGTTTTACCTATTTTAGGCTACGCAGACGTGGGCTACCTTGACCTGAATGAAGCCTACCTCAATAAGCTTGAGCGCCTGCTGAATAACTGCATTCGATTCATCTTCGGCCTGAGGAAGTATGACCACATCTCTGAATACAGAGAACGGCTGGGCTGGTTAACCATCCGCGAGAGAAGGAAGTCACGTATTCTCTTCTCCACACTGTTTTCCATTTTTGATAATCCTTCCTCGCCTGGTTATCTTAGAGACAATGTAGTCTTTTTGCATTCAACACATGAGCGTGAACTCCGATTTACAAATAATTTGCGACTAGATATTCCCCCCCATCATACGAACTTCTACAGCCATTCTTTCACAGTTCAGGCAGCACGTCTTTGGAATGAGATTCCTGAAGATGTGCGTAAAGCACCGAATCGATTTATTTTTAATAACATGGTCGCTCAGCTGGTGACCTTCTTGTGTACCTAACACACCGGTGGGCTGAGGCTGTTGAGAGCAAGGGGGAGGCTCTGGCTGTCAGTCTTGATATAGCCAAGGCATTTGATCGGGTCTGGCACAGGGCACTGCTAACAAAACTCCCGAAGTACGGTATCCCCGAGGGACTCTGCAATTGGGTATCCAGCTTTCTGTCTGGGCGGAGTATCCAAGTCGTTGTCGACGGATGCTGCTCCGATACCAAGAGTATTAATGCTGGAGTACCCCAAGGTTCAGTGCTGTCTCCCACGCTGTTTCTTCTGCATATCAATGATATGCTGAATACTCCCAGTATTCATTGCTATGCAGATGACAGTACTGCAGACGCTCGTTATACTGGCCGTGCGAAAATCCCTCGTTCCGTGGTGTCGGAAAGCCGAATAAGACTTGTGTCAGAGATTGAACACTCCTTGGAGCAAGTTGCTCACTGGGGCAGATTGAACCTGGTGGAATTCAACCCCTCTAAGACGCAGGTCTGCGCATTTTCCGCCAAAAAGGATCCTTTTGTCATGGTGCCGCAGTTCCAAGGAACATCCCTCTCCATCTCAAAAAGTATCGGGATCCTTGGTGTCGACATATCAGACGACGTACGGTTCCGAAGTCACCTGGAGTGTAAGGCTAAACTAGCCTCGAAAAAACTTGGTGTGCTTAACCGGTCTAAGCGATACTTCACCCCAGAACAGAGCCTGTTGCTGTATAAGGCACAGGTGCGGCCACATATGGAGTATTGTTCCCATCTTTGGGCCGGGGAAACCGCCGACCTGCTTAATCACTTGGATTCTATACAGAGGCGCGCCGTACGAATTGTCGACGATACCGTACTGACAGGCAAGTTGGAACCACTGGCTGATCGAAGGGACTTTGGCTCCCTGTGTGTGTTCTACCGGCTGTACAATGGGGAGTGTTCTGAGGAATTATTTGATTTGGTGCCCACAGCACAATTCCGCAATCGCACCACCCGCCGTGGGCTGGGTACTCATCCCCATTACGTGGACCCTCTAGTGGTGTCCACGCGAAGATTCGAAAGAGCGTTTCTCGCTCGTACGATTCGGATGTGGAATGAGCTCCCAGCAACGGTGTTTCCTTTGGTCTATGACATGGGATCGTTCAAGAGGTATATTAGAGGTCTCCTTAGTGGCGGGCAACGCATTGGTAGTACCCCTGGTGATGCTGATGTCCATAGGCGGCGGTGACCACTTTCCATCAGGTGGCCCGCATGCCTGTTTGTCTGCCGGATAAAATAAAAAAAAAAAAAAAGATTTTTTTTATAGATAAAAGGCCAAAAATTTGATACAAATTGTATAAAGTATCGTCATTTTATAGATCATGTATGTATGTATAGTATTTATTATATAATATAATATATGTTTATACTATCTTGATGTATTTAGTATTGTATTTAGGTTAATTACAATCTATCATCACGCTTTATAAAGCACCTACTACTCACTTTGTGCATGGTCTACTGGTTGACTGGAAGATAAAGCCTTAATGGCTTTAAGTCCGCCAATTGTGTTATTGTGCAATAGAGTTTTAAATAAATAAAATAAATAAATGCAACGTGACTGCACTGTAATACCGACTAGAGTTGAGCCAGGTGATCATTCGATGATATTAATAGGTTTAATAATAAAAATACACAAATTACCCTCGAGTTTGGTATATCCGTGCTATCTTCCTTTGGTTTCTCCGTGGTAGTATCGCTTGGCTCCTCCGTGGTAATATCGCTTGGTTTCTCCGTGGTAGTATCGCTTGGTTTTTCCGTGGTAATATCGCTTGTTTTCTCCGTGGTAATATCGCTTGGTTTCTCCGTGGTACCATCGCTTGGTTTCTCCGTGGTACCATCGCTTGGTTTCTCCGTGCTACTATCGCTTGGTTTATCCGTTTTTTTATCGTTTGGTTTCTCCGTTCGATCTTCCCATGGCTGGAATATAATGTCAGAAATCAGCATGTCATCTACTGGATTGAAATCTAAATACATATAAGATGGTAGGATTCTGTATCAGGCGGTAGGACTCTATCAAGCCTCAGCATCCGCATGGGTGAGGTTTATACCACGCAGCAGCGTGCACCACCACGCACGAGCAGACAGCCCACCTGTTCGTAAATGGTAAGTGTCGCCCATAACATCTACAGTTCATGCATTTAGGTTGTTGCCAACAAAAATGCAGAACCGCAGGTGTGTTGTCACTGTAAGGACTAAGATGAAATGCTTTATGCCTGTAATTGCTTACCTTATATTTCAAACCGGAATATAACCATTCAAGCATTGTTTCTTGGCGGCGGAAATAGATAAGGTGCTGGTACTCAGCCAGGTGGACTCCTCAGGCTTGAAAGCGTTCTACCACCTGAGTACAGCCCTGTTTCTGCCGCCAAGCAACAAATACGGAAGGTACTGATGTGGATGATGCGGTGAAGATCCGGAAACATACCTGTACACCGCATTCGACCGGGGTCTGTTGCCTGCGAGACCATATTGTCTATCGAACAGTTCTCAATAAACTTGAATCCATACTGAACACAATATGCCACTCTTTTTTCGTTTCGCTAACGCGTAGGTACAGGCAAACAGAGAACCACCCTTTCGACATAGTTCGTTAAAGATCCAAAACTATTTTGGACCGAGTATACTACCCTGAGGGATGCCTCAAGAGATCCCTCAAATTTATATAGGTATATTCTTTGGTTAAATACAATGCTGATAACCAAATCACGGTAAATATATTTTCAAAATGCCAATGTATTACTTTATTACCAGTAGCTGAATACTAGAAACATATCAAACTGCCTTTAAATGGATTTTTGGTTTGGATTGGATTTTTTTTAGGTTTCTGTAGATAATACTTACCGTAAGCGTGCTCTACTTTTTATGGAACGTAAAGTACGTTTCATAAAAATGTCGATAAGTAAAGGGTGTCCAGCGGGAATTTATTGGTTTCAATATTAAATAAAAAATTAAATAATAAGTTTAGAATATTTATTATATGTTTTAAATGTAACAAGTATCTGCGGATTTCACTTCTTAAAAATAATGTCCTACAAGTGACGTCCATTTCTCGCAATACACTCTTGTAAGCGAACCCTCATATTGGCAAGTACGCGAGAACAAAGCTCTGGGGGAATGGCAGCGATTTCAAGCCGAATAGTTTCTTGTAGGGCAGTTATAGTACGGGGATTATTGCAGTATACTTTAGACTTGAGGTAACCCCACTAGAAAAAATCGCATGGCGTCAAATCCGGAGATCGAGGTGGCCAGGGTATGTCTCCGTACTTGCTTATTAATTTTCTAGGGAAAATTTCCCTTAACCTCACACCCTGGCAGTGTGTGGAGATGCCCCGTCTTGTTGAAAATGAGTTCTGTTTTTGCGTCCGTGAAACACTTGCAGTTGCGGTACCAAAAACTCATCAATCATACGGCTGTATACCGAAGAAGTGACAGTTTCTCTCTGATTGAAAAAATATGGATCGCTTATTCCATGAGCTGAAATCGCGCACCATACCATCGTTTTAGGGCAGTGCAAACTCTTTTGATGCCGTTCCCTTGGACTGTCGGGGCTCCAGTAACGCATGTTTTGTTTATTCACATAGCCTCCGATGTGGAAATGAGCTTCATCGCTAAACAATATGTTGCCAAGTGTTCTGGGGGTCCGAAAACGTTCCAACAACGTTAGGGCTTACGTTTCTCTTAAAACATAATCGCTGTCATTTAGTTTTTAGACGATTTGCATTTTATATGGATGCAGTTTTATTATTTTTTTCAAAATCACTTGCATAGTCGACTTCTTAATGCCTGTAGAGGCCGCAATCTTTCTCACTGATTTCCTTGGATTTCTAACGATTTCTTAGCGCACCTTTGCCACACGTTCTGGCGTTGCTGCTGACGTAGACGGTCCTGTTGGCAGCCTATTAACCGTTGTCCTATCTTGTCGGAATCTTTGCACCCACGACCATATAAGCTGCGTGCTCGGACCATCGTTTAATCGCCGAATATCAATGTGGGAACAGAAAGCACGACACGCTCGAATCAACGATTCCCCACACTTTAAATATTGCTCTATCGCAAACGCGCGGTACGCTCCCGCCCAATGACTCATAGTTACTAACAAGTCCGCAAAGACGACGCAACAAACGCTACCCCTCCCGCGCACCTATCCCCTCTAATAAACGAGTAACGATGATTTAAACTTGAAAAATTCCCGCTGGACACCCTTTATTTTATTTTATTAACATTATATTGCGTGTCCGTAGAATACTTACCACTATTTTACAATTTGCTACATGTGCACACTGTAATTGAATAGTTAGTAAATTGGTATCTCAAACATTAATAATTTATAATTTTATTAGGGGCCTATTGATCAATCTTCAGATAAACATATTAGTCTGATAGGTTATTAAGTGGCTAAAATGAAAACGTATAGTTATTTCAGTAAAGTAAAGAGTTATAGGTAGTTTTAATTTAGTAGTATTTAACTTTATCGAGCAGTTAAATTTTATCTGAGGATTGAAAAATTGGCCCTAGGAAGAATTATTTCAAATACCTATTTGAACATAACAAGAAGGAGAATGAGGAGTTTTGGGGCACATTCTGTTGGTAAAGATGTTGATACAAACGTAATACTGGGTCTATGTTCAACTTCCAGAAATAACAATAATAATTACAGGAAACATGCTGCGAAATTTAAATTCATGGCAGAAGCCTGATGGATATGAAAGGTGACGACATAGTGAATGTAAAAGGTAAGATAGATGGATAAGACGAACTTGCAGACAACCCACCTGATAACATCTACGAATCCTGCACTTAAGTTTTATGTAACAAAAATGCTGTGTCACTGCGAGCACTAAGATGAAATGTACATACATGTAATTACGAAGGATACCTTATTTTCAAATCGCAACACACAATGCAAACACTAGGAATGTTGAGTGGATTTGCACCACAACAACAAATAGTTGCTTGCGTCTTTGTGTTCCGGTCTCAAGGATACAGTAGCCAGCGTCATTACAGGCATAAAACATTTATACTTAGTGACAACCTGCGATTCTGTTTAGAACTTTATGATGAAGTGTATGAACAATAGACGTAATTTGCGACAGTTATCGCTTTCTATCGGGTGGGATGTTTACTTGTTTGTCACTGAGCAGTATAAAAAAACTTACTGTTTTATTGTCTGAAGATGTGGTTGTATTTATATGCGAAGAGTCAGTTGTAGTTATATCTGAAGATTTGGTTGTAGTTATATCGGAAGATTCGGCTGTAGTTATATCTGAAGATGCGGTTGTAGTTACATCTGAAGATGCGGTTGTAGTTATATCTGTATCTGCATTTGCGATTGTAGTTGTAAGTGGATCTGCACTTGCGGTTGTAGTAAGTGGTTCTGCACTTGCAGTTGTAGTTATAAGTGGCTCTGAGGTTGTAGTTTCAAGTGGGGCTGTGGTTGTAGTTGGGTCATCGTCAGACTGTAATAAGTTTTCAGAAATCAGTACAGCTTTATTACAAAACACTAATTAACTCACACTCTAGTATAAGACAAACGTCTATGTAGGCCGCGTTATTTAGTTAGTTACCTATGAATGATGCTTTGGTGGAGTGGTCTACTGGAGCGTCGGTGGCATATTGGTAACGGTATCTAACTCGCAATGTGAGAGGAACCGGGTTTGAATCCAACTGCCGCGATGTACCAATGACTCCTTTCTGAATTACGTACATTAGTGCAATACAAACCAATGCTCTTACGGAGAGGGAAAATATCGTGATAAAATGATCAACGACTTTTTTTTTAGTAAGACAGACAATCCATTACAAATAACTAATTCGTTTTAGTCTGAGTCGTCAGGCTCGATCTAATGTTATTTCGATTATTATCTACATTACTAGTTTATATAATTGCAACACTTTCACACCAAAATAATAATTATATTTATACCAACTTTAAATTAGATATTAATGAGACTCTTTACCTGACGTTGCAGTTTTAGAAGGTCCTGGAAAAATAAGCTGAGTGACAATAACATGCCGATAGACTATTTAAAACGTTAACAAGATTATTACAGACTAGCCTAAAACGAATAAAAATTAAAGCATTATACTATATTTTAGTAGCGTTATTAAAATACTACCTTCACTCTACGCTCAGACGATGGGATAGATTTCATTCGCACTATCTAGATACCTGGCATCCAACTAACGTACGGGCATCGCGAACCTTTTTACCGCGCACGTACAAGATGTGGAGTCAGCTCTCTCTCGAAGTCATTCCTTTGCACTTTAATATGGGGTTCATCAAAAGGCATATCCACAGGTACATCAAAGGTCGGCACTTATTTACGGATGTCCTGGTCTATGCTGGCCGCTTTTTATCAGGTCATCAGGACCGTCCTGTGCCTCTCATCTGTGCCTCCAGGCAATAAAATAGCCCTTAGAGTCGATTTAAAACGTTCATTAGCTAATACACTCATTAGGCCTTTATAACGTAGGTATTATAAGTTTTTTTATTTTCATGAACGTTTGTTAAACGATAGCTACACGAAAAGTTACAAGACGCTTCATATAAAAGCGAGATTTTAAAAGTAATCCTGTGGCAGCTGACAACTTCTATAAGAAACCCTGGCAAACCAAGGGCAAGGTGGTCCGGCGACATCACCAAGGTGGTCGGGAATATGTCACTAAGGAAGACTGGATTTCGATCAGAATGGAAGGAGCTTAGGAAAGCAAATGTCTAAAGTTGGACGACCAAATACTGAACAAGAAAAATAAGGGGAAGTTTAAAAGTTATGAGAAGAGATGAAAGTTTAAAGCCTGAATTATACAAAAAAGGCGTAAGATGAAGGCGCCTAATAGGTGCAGCACATGCGGGGATAAGACACAGCGCGATTAAAATTATATAGAAGGGGCGAAGATACGGCACGATGAGTCATTATAGAGGCTAACTTTGTTTCGGTAGCAGAAGACGACGATGCACTTGCTTTGCTGTAACTCATTAATATGCAGACACAGGGGATATTGAGTGCACCCTGTGTGGAAATTATCAAAAGAGCACAGATAGTTTAAATAATAATGAAAAATCCTACTCGTTAATAGAATACGGCAAGCGAGCGACAGACATAACTGCAGATGCTTAGACCGGTTTAGTTTATCGATTGTGTATCAGAGTTTTTAATTAAATCTCTAAAAATCTTAAATCTAAAAATGCCCTCGTTCAAATTTATCCTCACGACTAATTTGAATTGCATAATCTGTATAATTGAGTCGAAGTAGATATAAATAATATTTGACTTACCCCAAAGCTTATATCAATACCCTGAAGGAAAAAGTCACAAAATTAATGAAATGTAAATAAAAACATAAACAATTACACAATAAAGTCATCGCATCAGAACTCATTATTATTGGCGTAAACCGTAGGCTCTCACATTTGATATGGCGACGTCAGTCGATAGCTTCTTCGCGACTGGGCTCAAGATCCTATTTCATGATCCGGTTTGTGTTTTTACGTAATTATTCTTCTGTTATCAATAATTAGTTTATCTATGAGTCGAGAATTCCAGCTAAGAGGGCATCAAGTACAACGCACATAACAGAATCATAGTAACCTACAATCATCGGGAAGGTATTGTTATGGTCTACGATGGTTTTGCAGCTTCGGTCTTGACGTATATGCCCTGGATAGATCTAAGGTACAACTCGGGCAAAGCTAGATTATCTCCCTCGGCGGAATTGTCAAAGGCCCTATGTAGATCGAGTTCTCGAGGAGTAATTAAGTAGGCCTCCGTCTTGTAGGACCCTGAGGAAAGATCGGATCTACTCTGCTCAGCCCAATCTGATACGGAACATTCCTGGTGAACACAGACTTTGCGCCCGGCTGAAAGTGGAACTAAACTTGACTGACAATCTAGAGCCGTAGAACCAAATATTTAAAAACAAAAATCGACAAGTGCGCCATCATTTGTCAGCAAAGTCTCGTGGCGCTCAGTCTACTGTTTCGGCCACCAGGGGCTCTATTTTTGAAAGTGCTCGTACCCACGCGCTCGCTGTAGAATGCCTATATCTTCTGCATCTAGCAATTTACAACGAGTGTGAAAGAAAAAGGTAGAGCACGCGAGCGCTTGCGTGGATACGTGCGGTTTCAAAAATGGGTTCCAGAATAATCAGTGGCCGACTAAATAAATTGGTGAAGAATTCATGTTCAGATTTATACCCACACTTAGTAGATCCGTCCATGGCTGTGAACAAAATATGGCACTTAATACAATTATTTTGATAAATACTTACTTGTATGATTGTCCAACCGTGAGAACGCTAACATTTAAATTTTGCAAGTAAAAGGTAATACAAAGTTTACACCTGAATGAAGAGAAATAAAATTTAAAATGCCTGGAAAATAAACACGGTTGCATAAAAACGGGCACATGGACAATTTTCATACAATCGAGACAGTTTGGAGAGAACTTTCTGGGTTAAATCTGATTATGCACGTCTATAGCATGAATAGAGGATCGCTGCTCCAATAAGGAAACTCAACGATACTCACATTATGAGTACAAGGTTGGCAAGCATCCGCACATAGATGGCGCTGACCCGTCGTACATCGCGCTAGCGAAATATGCCAACTCCGCGGCATATATACAACTTCCGACGATTGGCTGTCGGACCCTTGGTCCCCTGGTCACAACACCCGGCCAGGTGGGTAATTACAATTTTCCACCTTCTCCGTCTTCGCTTGCCAACATTGGCGGCTACCATATCCCTTCACCGCCGAAAGCCTACAACCGATGCATAAAATCGAAATTCCGACGCAAACGGTAATTCGGATCAGTTACGTAACTTAGGAATTCCAGAACACTTTCATTCATGGTCATGCATAAATCAGGCTAGTTTGGCCTTACTTTCGAGGTGACGCCGGAACCGCACGCTATCCGACACCAAGGGTCCCGATACTTTTTGATATGGAAAGGGATGTTCCTTGGAACTGCGGCACTATGTCAAAAGGATCTTTGTGCACCCAGAAAGTTCCCAGGGGGGAAATCCAAGAACAAGAGGAAGAATTGTCTCGATTATATGAATCGAATGAACAAACAAGCAGACAGCCCACCTGATGGTAAGCGGCAACTGTCGCCCATAACATCTACGATTCATGCATTTGGGTTGCAGGCAACAAAAATGTAGAACCGCAGGTGCTTTGTCACTGTGAGGACTAAGATGAAGTGCCTCATCGCCTGTAATTGCGCTGGCTACCTTATCCTTTAAACTGGAACACAACAATGCAAGCATGATTGTCGCTTGGTTCATAAAAATAAATTGTTATAATATTTCTTTCGCATGCTTAAAAAAAGGCTAGATTTTATATACGCGACGTGACCTTTATGTGGCTGTGACTGATTTTTCATACCTCACTCGTATTTGATCTTAAAATCCGTAATCCTTGGTAATTCTCGGTAATTGGTTCTTTCTTTAAGATGTAAATTTTAGAATACAGTGTAAAGATAACCATTATTAACCTGTATTCGAACATTTCCAGATGTTGTTTTCCTATTCCACCCATACGGTCTTAGGTAATTTAAATGTAACGAATTGATTTTGTGCATCATATTATGATTGTTTCGTTATCAGTCAGCATTAATTGGAATTCACGGTAAGTGACGTATACTTATGTATCCTAATATAACACAAAACTACATACTTACGTGTTTATTTGGTTTTGACAGCAATTGTTACTATACCATATCGCTAGACTAAGGCCTGACGGTGACTGGCGAGATAGAATCTTTGGCGTTCGTTTTTCCTTCTTCTTGATAGTTCCGCATAGAGGATCGTGACTTCTTTGGAGTTTGTCAACTGGTTTGTCACCATGCTTGCACGATCTATTACCCAGTATAAAGTGACGATGACGAGTAGGTATATCCAGTTGGTCAGATATTTGGTCTGACCATCTTTTCAGACTTGGATCTCTCGGTTTCTAGCCTTCGACTCACGAGAAATGTTTAAAGTCGTTCCAGATTGTTGTTAGGCTGATGGATGGCCGAAATAGCTACTATTCTCAGCAAACAGATTGACGACAATATCTACGTCGCTGCTATTTCGCAACTTAAATTCCTTTTAATTGATTCTTACTAAGCGGAGGCAATACCACATCTCATACGCAAACTCTGGCTCTATCAGCGGATTTCATAGTCCAAGTCTCCGCTCCATAAAGAAATAGGCATGTTCCATGTTACAGAAACTAGTTCGTGTAGACTTTAGACGCTATGAAGTAATAAAGAATAGATATTACAAGTAAGAAAGGTGAAAAACTTTCTAGCAGATCTTCATTGCAGTCAGATGAAAATTAGGTACGGTTAATTGTGGTTACTTTGATTTGCGGGAAGTCATTGATCACTTACTTTTCAACATTAATTATGTTTTCTTTTCATGCAAACAAAACATGACATACATTTGACAACACTGATAAATAGATATACCGAAAATCAGCAAATATTTCCTTAGAACATAACAGATAAAAGCAAGTGATCATATATCCCAGCAAATCAAAATAACTCCGATCTGCAATTGCGCTTAAAGCTAAAGATAAGAAGATAAGTACTAAATACCTACCCCTCTCTCCCCTCAGAGGAGACTGATAATGAAATTAGGCACTAAATCGATTAGTTACGTCTAAATTGGCGAAAAACAATCTAAGGTAGGAAAACATGAGTTGAATATGTTCGGGGTTCAGTTTGTAATTATAGCAACATTTCTTATTACTACCGGTAATGCTGCCATAGATATAGTAAGTAATGTTTTAACGTTCCACATAATAACCCCCATAAAATTGTAACCCCATAATGCCGATAAAGCTAAAGGGACAGGTCTATAAGACCATAATTAGACCTGCTCTTCTTTACGCTAGCGAGACTTGGCCGACATTAGAGCGACACAAGCAGGAGCTGCGCGTCACGGAAATGAAGATGCTGTGATGGATGTGCGAAGTTTCACGGAGGGATCGCTTTCGGAACGCCTACATCCGAGGTAGCCTTGGTGTCCATGGCATCGCAGATAAGCTTCAAGAATGCCGCCTTCGATGATACCATCGAAGTACACGTCTTGCGCAGACCGGCAAGTTATGTGGGGAACATGTGTCTGGCCATGCCGCCGCCGCCGGGCACGGGAAAGAGAGGCCGGCCCAAGAAGCGATGGTTTGACGTAGTCAAGAATGATATGCGTGCCAATAAGCTCACCACTAAGGATGCTAAAGACCGAGCGAGGTGGGCCAAGAGTAGCGGGAAAGCGGACCCTGGGCCCTCACGTGCTGCGCGGGGGCGCAACCGGGACATAACGCTAGGATGATGATGATGATGATCGTGATGTTATAACGTAATAATAAATAATCATCCTGCCATTAATGTCCCAGTGGTGCTCTCGCGCATGAGAGTCCGAGTTGAGCATGATCCAAGATTTTGCAGATCATGTAATTACAGTGCAGCGACTACGATGATGATAGCACTGGCGTTCCTGCAAGAAACTCAGTGAAAAGGAAACAGTTTAAAATATTGTGCCTACGCTCTATAGATAGGTTGTAGAGATGAAAACATGGCGTTGTTCTGGGAGCAAGTTGGGGAATTACTGCGTAGAATTCAATTGTCGCAGAATATTGTTGTAGGTTTTTTATATTAACGGTAAATGGGTGAGAAGTGTGAGGACATTGGGCATGTTCACGGAGGTATTGGATTTGGCCTTTTTCCAAAAGAAATCCGAACATCGGATCATCTACAAAAATGGGAGTAGCGCCACTTAGATCGATTATCTCACTCGAACCATATATGCAAAGTAACCACCTGTAAAGTCAAACCCGGAGAGATTCTCACTAAGCAACACCGAATCATTATGATAGACTGCATTATTTTAGGTTTCACTGCATTATAGGCGTCATAGACAAGCACTCCAATCCAAAAATATGGAAAATACCCTCTTTTATATGAGTAGATAATACTGTTAAAAAACGGTGCTGTTGCTCTGAAACTCCAATAAGTGTTTTGGTTGAGTATATGATAAACTAATACTAACCATGTCCAAATATATAAAAACTGGCATAGAAATTAAAATTTATTGTTTTTATTTCAGTGTGGAGAAACGTTCTGCAGGGGGATTTATACTAAGGATTGTGTAAACTACGTAAGTACGTAATTTTGTGATAAAAATTCCTATCTGTTAAACTTATAAGAATAATTTACGCTGTGCGTTGAAACAGGAATGTCTCACTGTATATTTTTACTCACTGACTAACAAGCGTTTAATGGAAAGTGATGCTTTACTGTGGCTCATAGACTTTATGCGCTAATGACATTTGGCTAAATTTAGTCACCTAAATTCAGAATCAAAAAGGTTGAAAGAGAACCAAAGTGAAATGTATAACTCTTAAAATAAGGTACATTATTGTGGCACCTTTTAATAAATGCATAGAAATATAATTTCACAGATTTTACAGACCGAATTTATTAAAGTTTACTATCTAAAACTTCTTTCTATTAAATTTTAAATGTAACAAAGTAATTAAATTAAAAAAACACTTTTTAAAAAACACTTAAATTTTATTGAAATATATTTAAAGTTAAATTTAATAATAGTGGAACTAGTTTAAAAAGTGTTTTTTAATTAATCATACAATGGAGTCCCATCAATAATGCACTAAACGAAGTATTAACTATGTAACATAGTATATTTTTGTAATTTTTTCTTTAGCTAATCGTAAGTTTACATTAAATATTTACTTTCAGACATTGTTCCTATGAATATGTTAATAATATTGACTTTGAACTGTATTTTCTTTTTGCAGCGTTTACTTGAAGTAAGAATAAATATATTTAGCGATTTATTTGTTAAAACATTGCGAGATTTGCAAATTATTTGCCTTATTTTTTATATAATGTGGGTAGAATAGACCCCACGCCCGCCAATATCTTGCTTTTGACATTTACCTCTAAGATGACATTACCTCTCACGCTCGTACAAAACATGTGATTTATTATTTTTTTTATTAATTTTCAATTTCAGGACCAAATCGCCGAACCACCGAACTGCGAAAATCCTAAGCCTGAAGAACCAGAATATCAATATTATTATCAATTTATAAGGAATAAGGTACATTACGCATTCGTATTTACGTTTGAGCTGTGCGTTGAAATATTATGTTAAAATATCCGTCATAGCCGTTTTCGGCTACAGCAATTGCAGCGACAATGTTAGCTACGATTTTCCTGCTACTCCTGTCTGTCGTGTGCCCGCATGTGACTAGCGTAGCGAATTGTGGCTTTAAATATACGGGAATACATAAGGCACGTCAGGGGTCTAAAAAGCCACGTTAGCGTTACATATTATGATAAATATTAATTTGTCAAAAACTACAGCGTCACTATTGTTGACATTGACATGCCAGCTCAAAATGGCGTCACCTAGTTGTAGTTTTGGCCACCGGAACAGATAAGTTTTTGGCACTCTAATATGAATCATAAACATAAACGCTATAATGGCTTTTTTAGCCACCCAGGACACCGCATAAAAAGTTATTTTTTATTATATTAGACTAGCCGGGCATTTGACCGCCATCCTACCTGGTGGTAAGTGACGATGCGGCCGAAGATGGAGCATTTATATCTAGGAACAGCCTATTCCTTGTATACATATAGCCGCAAGTGGTCGGGCTTTCAAATCGTCGTGTCTTTGATCGAACTCCTTTGTGATCGATCTTCAAATTTGCAAAAAAAAACATAATGTTACATAATGTTAGTTCATCACATTTCTCATACATGCCGTTACGCCTTTTTCCCTTTAGGCCGCCTTTAGGGGTAGGCAGAGACCATATTGCTCCACTTTCTACGGTCCTGATAAATCTCTCGCTTCTTCCACATTCATCAATCTTTTCATACACCATCACGAGCAAATTTTCACATATGTTAGCCGTGTGGTGTCCGGCAGAGTAGAATAGCACCAATCCCTTACACTCAAGGGTCCCGTACGAGGCGACTAATGTCTTTTAGGCAAAAGATCTAGAGTCTCCGTAGGCTGGAAAATGAGCAGCAGCGTTTTCCATTGTTATATTTACAACACTGCAATCTCAACCCGCCTGCCAAAGCGTAGAGATTATGCCAATAACCTCTTCTTTCTTGTGTGAGGCCCAAAGTCCTGCAGTGGACGGTATATACTTTGATAATGGGTGGCTGTTCAACCTTGTCGTGGATACATATCTGACAGGTTTGATAGACAGTGTCTTGTGCCTGAGAGAGTTTGAAAAAGATTTTCCCGAACAGCAAAACCAGGACTCCTTCATGTCTAGAGAGAATAGGCTGTTTCTGGACATCATCGACTGCATCGACTGTTACTTAACATGAATATTAATGACTCATTTAACCCACTTGTTAATGAATAAACAATTTTTATGCTATTGGTATAAAATTTTGTACACGTAACATATAATGAATAAAAATTAATAAAAAATGTTGAACAATTTTTTTCACTTATGGAAAAGCTGAAAAATGCCGTGTCGTAAAAGACACAGTAGGGAAATATAATACTTTGATATTTTACTAAATAGTCTCCCTGAAAATTTAGGAAACAATGTTATTAAAAAAATGAACATGAAAAAATGAAAAATAAAAAATTCTAATTAAAATGATAAGTTTTAATTACATTTTTATGAAGCAATACTTAGTAGCGGTATGGTAGCGTTCAAAACATAATTTCGGGTGAAGTGTTAAATTACTCATCATGCAATAAAAATTAGCACTTTTATCCATTTTGTTGAAGTAATTGCCAGGCATTATGTGTAGCAATGTCAAGACAATGACTGAACAGTGAGAAATACAACTTTACCTTCGAATGCTTGTCCTGTAAAGACCGATATTTTGATCTGAATGGTCTACACCACCTATAATATGCTGATTGTAAGCCTTTATTATGGCGGGTTGGTCTACTAATATGTATTTTTCCTGCTACTGAGTAAAACGTGAACTTTGTTAACAAGTAATACTTTTATCGCATTCGATGCTGCAGTGACGACATTGTTGTCGTTCCACTTAGAAACAATTATATTTTCGGTTTTTGCAGATTTATATTTATACATGCCGCGCTCAGATATTTGCATGTCCTTATTAGAAAGAAGGGGGAATTTAGACAACCGATCCTCTCTAACCGTTCTTGTAGCTTATAGACCGCGCCTGCGAAGTTCATCAATAAGTGGAATCGCCGTAAAACAAGTTGCCAAAGAAGAGATGGAAAGATGCTAAGATGCTTTTTAACAAATTTTCTGAACTTTGTTGGCGTACTGTCTGTACTGTACAACATTACCACCTAGCCCCAGACTTTTAACAAATCAAGTATCTCCTCATCATTTTGTCATGAGTTTGAAATGTTTTCCGAGATTTCTAAAACAATAAGAAATGCGTTAGAGACGGTAGTACAAATGTACCCTTTGGGAAATCCCTACTGTGTCTTTTAAGGAACAGGCTTAACAAAAACATATTTCTCGAAAAAAGTGTTTCAAAACTGACCACCTGTTTTATATTTTCGAAATGAATAGGAACCAAATATTAGTATTTACATCAAAAATATACAGACAACAGCATAACATATTGCGTAACTTACTTTGAATAACTCATTGCAAATACTACGAAATTTAATTTAATTTTACACAAAATCAGTAAACTGCAGCTCACGGTTATCAGTTTGACATGACTAAGAAAACACTCAACTGCAGAACGCGACGTGAAAAACAATCTCAAACTACCCTCAAAAACTCCCATATTTTCAAATAGGGATTGTTTCGTTAAGGCGTAAGTAGGTTAATGAGATAGCGGTCAAATGATTGCCTAGTACCTGAGTGGTACAAAAAAAAGAACAAAAAACAATTTCTAGCTTTTGCCCGCGACTTCGTCCGCGTGGAAATAGTTTCATGACAGTTTAGCTTTTAAGCTTTCGACAATTTTAAATGATCACCTTAGTGTGTGAATGATAGTACCGCGTGGAGGTCTATCTGTATCTCTGTTTCTACTTACTCGAGTTAGATGAAACGAAGCTTATATTTAAGTTGGACCCCAAGCTACCAAACTATGAAAATTATATCAAAATCCTTTCAGCGGTTTCTATGTACTCTCAGGCAGATAGATAGATATATTTATTATAGATATAGATAGATCTATGCTTTCTGGTTCAGCGCCTGTGTAGCCTTATAAGTGTCGACCGTACAAGCTACAATTATATTCGGATTTCTATTATTGCCCATTTAATAAACTTACTTACACTTGGACATTGTCTATAGATATTAATTATTTTTATCTTGGTTATGGGCATTTTAAATAATACTGTAACAATACTTTATATTATGATCTTTTTTCTTCAGCTACGTCAAGTAAGTTACATCACATTTACATTCAATTTGACGAATTTGAAACATATAACATGAAACTAATGAGTGTAATTTTTAAAGTTTGTATTGTTAACGTCTTTGGCATTTTATTTTAGAAATATCCTGTAAGTAAAATATTTTTTCTACTCCAAACATTTTTCTCACTTATTTAATAGTCTGATCCATTGGCTCCATACCGTAGTATGAATTTTTTATTATGAAGCCCAGATTATGAATTTTTGTCATAATTACGAATTATTAGCGGGGTAAAAGAATGGTGAATACAGTACATATTAGTTGTGTACGAGCTAAGTAGCTGTCAGTCTTTACCTGTGTTCAGTAGGACAACGATGTGAGCTTCATGTTTCTCTGTATATCGCATTGTATACCTATACTAATCGGTGTATCCCATACAGTTTTGCATTATTTTCGAAAAGCCTTATTTATCTACACTAAACCTCCATTCCATATCTTATGCCATAGAACAAACACAGAGTTACCTTTAGATAATCATAATAGGGAGCCTACGACTTATGGTGTCATCCGAACAGATCGTCTTTGGGGCGAACCATAACGACCACGTGGGCCAGAGGTGCGAGGAGTTTGTCTGGGTTAACGGAGACTGGCTACGGCCAGCCAGTGAGGCAGAAAAAACTCTCCGTCGACTTGGCTGCGGTCAATACCTTCTTTCTCATTACTTGCAAATGTGGCCCGCACCGATGATAGATTGATTACCTGCTGATCCGAAAACGTTATATCGACTAGGTCAAACTGTAATGTTCAGTGTGATCCAGGGTAAAAGCTTTACACCACAGCACGGAGTCCATGTCATGAACGTCATTGTCGTAGACGGCCTACTGAAGAACGTTGCGAGTTTGAATAGTCAGAGCCAAGAGTATTGGAAGTAGCGGATTGACTTGAATGGACTGCGAAGAGCGAAACCTCTAACGCTGTGGGTCAATTTACAAAAATTCATCCTCAAACTCAGACGAACATTACTTGGCACACTGAAAGCCGGAATAAAAATTGAATGAGGTGCAGGAAACAGTCTTAAACTAAAAGGTAAGTGAATAAGGAGGTTTGAGAGCAAAACGCCAAGCTAAAATGATGGTGGCAAGGACGCGGTCGTCTTAGCTGGCTCCGCTCTAGGTTGCGCTAGATACTACGGAGGGACAGCAGTAAAAGGACAAAGTTGCGGAGTCGAGCAGGTTTAGACATGTGACGTTCGGTTTCGTATGTAGATATCACCTTTGGGATGGATCAGCTAAATATCGACTGGCCGCTTTAGATTCAGTGGAGAAACGTGCTAAGAGTGTTTTATTTGTGATCCAAAGTTGATAATGAGCTAAGCTAATAAGTTTTAATTTGCATTTTAAATTACACTTATTCTTTGTTTGCCATTCTCTGCAGAAATATGATGTAAGTCCATACCTGCATTTTTATTTTTCTGATACACAACCCATAATATAACCCGGTTCGATTTTGTTTAAATTCTTCACTTCATTACAATAGTTAGCTAGTGTAGCTAGAAATATTTTTTTTTTGTGTCGTGGTAAGTGACGATTCCATCCAGTCCCGTCCCATCCCGTCCCGTCCCATCCCATCTCATGTCCTTCCATACTATCCCATTAAAATGTACTGAGATGTTTTTTTGACATTTTATTGTAACGCAGCTCATTTTTGCAGCACCTGGAACGACTAGAGCTGGAACGTCAGGTAAAGAGCTCGCCATTTGATCCTAGTAAATATCGTTTTCGTAAACACCTAAATGAAAATTTATGTAAACTCGTATAATGGAGAACTGGAAAGCGCACATAGTAGAATGCTTTATTGGCATATAATTACGCATTATAAATTAAAATAGATACACAGGATCTCACAGTAGCGAACTTGGAATGTCTTTTATTCGGTCCGCCTGATGAAAAGTGGCCACCGCCGCCCAGGACATCTGCAACGTAAGGGGAGCGGATGCGGTGTCGGCCTTTGCCGGCAAATCAAAATAATTGATTTGACATGTAGTACAGGTGTGCCAAACAGCTAGAATGTACATAAATTTGAGTTTCGACGAAATTTAGCTCGAACACCAACTTCTAGTATCAAGTCTATCCCACGCTTATTCCTTCTTAATAATGATAAACACCACATTTTGGTCACAAGATCCAATTCTGGTACTCTCCTTTCTCCATATGCTCTAGATTTTGTGCTCTTTGAACACTTACTAACGATCCGACTCGGCTTTACCCGAGTGAACGAGGTGCATTTAAAAAGTAAGGTGACTTTTCAAATTTCGCGGGCAACGTACATTCGATTATCGATTTATTTATTTTGTTATGTTGATACACTCGTCACGAACATATATTTACAGTTTCAGCTATATAGTATGTTTAGTTTGTTTGTGAGGGGCATAACGGTTAGAAGTGTTTTGTGTGCTCGACGATTTTTTTGCTATCGAAAAAAATGGATCAAAGGATTTGCATCAAATTTTTTGTAAAAAATAAAATTAAGTGCTCCAAAACACTTAAAATGTTGACAGCGAAGAACGGGACGCCCAAGCACGTCAACAACAGATGAAAACGTTCAAGCAGTGAAGAAAATTGTTTTTAAAAACCGTCGAAACACTATCACAGAAGTTGCTGAGGATTTTGGCATATCAGTTTGCTCGTGGTATGACATTTTTCGAACGTTTTATGCATGAGACGCGTGTCAACGAAGTTTGTTCCGAAACTGCTTTGACCCCACTGCTGCTTTAGCTGCTTTTCTTTGGCTTTTGCTGCTTTTTGCTTTGGACGGAGATTTGCAACGACAAAGACTGCATCGCTGGAAAAGCTCAAGACTATACTGAAAAGTACTTATGAGAAGTGCTTCGAGGATTGGAAAAAGCGTTGGCACAAGTGTATTGCATCTGAGGGGGATTACTTTAAAGGGGACAACATTGATGAATAAATAAATATTCTCTCCTAAAAATACAAAGTCACCTTACTTTTTGAACGCACAGCGTATATTGTAATAGGCATGCATAAAAACATTTACAATACCGAAAAAATAGGGTTGGGGCTTTGTCGAAACACACGGTTGTTGATTTTAACGTGAAACATCTACCTATGGTCGGTGGCTTAGGTCGCGGAGTAGGCGTCGTTTACTATACTACTATACCTTGGCCGCTTTGAGACGGTCTCAAAACCGCCTCGCTCTCTGAAGCCGGCATTTGGAGTACCCACGTGTGGACGAAACTACTAAATTGAACACACTTTCTTCTCTCACCAGTTCTTCTCTATCTATTGGTGACCTTTTCAATTTTCAGGGCGTGTCGGAGGAGGATGTAAGGAAAAAAACGTCTACCAATTTCCTCTAAAGCTGTGGGCGATGATAATATTTGATGAGCTTTGATATGATTTTAGTTCAATATTTAGTGAGGGTTGGGGCTTTGTCGAAACACACGGTTGTTGATTTTAACGTGAAACATCTACCTATGGACGGTGACTTAGGTCGCGGAGTAGGCGTTGTTTACTATACCTTGGCCGCTTTGAGATGCTCTCGAAACCGCCTCGCTCTCTGAAGCCGGCATTTGGAGTACCCACGTGTGGACGAAGCTACTAAATTGAACACACTTTCTTCTCTCACCAGTTCTTCTTTATCTATTGGTGACCTTTTCAATTTTCAGGGCATGTCGGAGGAGGATGTAAGGAAAAATCTTTTATCAATTTCCTCTAAAGCTGTGGGCGATGATAATATTTAGTGAGCAACCTTGCTTCTTATAAGAAGTTGCGCAATGTTTGTAATAGAATGTGTAGAGACGCCAAACGCTCTTTCATTCATACATCTCTAAACAACCTCTCTCCGGATAAAACATGGAAGTATCTGCGGTCTGTGGGCGTTGGTGATATTTCAAATAAGAGTTTGGATATACCCGATCTCAATGCTCTGAATAGTCACTTTTCTAGGCCCCCTGTAAGAATGGACGAAGCTACTAAATTGAACACACTTTCTTCTCTAACCAGTTCTTCTTTATCTATTGGTGACCTTTTCAATTTTCAGGGCGTGTCGGAGGAGGATGTAAGGAAAAAACTTCTATAAATTTTCTTCTAAAGTTGTGGGCGATGATAATATTTAGTGAGCTTTGATATGATTTCAGTTCAATATTTTTTGAGGGTTGGGGCTTTCTTTTTGAACGCACAGCGTATATTGTAATATGCATGCACAAAAACATTTACATAACCGAAAAAATAGGGTTAGGGCTTTGTCGAAATACACGGCTGTTGATTGTAACGTGAAACATCTACCTATGGTCGGTAGCTTAGGTCGCGGAGTAGGCGTCGTTTACTATACCTTGGCCGCTTTGAGACGCTCTCGAAACCGCCTCGCTCTCTGAAGCTGGCATTTGGAGTACCCACGTGTGGACGAAGCTACTAAATTGAACACACTTTCTTCTCTCTCCAGTCCTTCTTTATTAATTGTATTATCTATATCTATCCTTTTCAATTTTCAGGGCGTGTCGGAGGAGGATGTAAGGAAAAAACTTCTATCATTTTCCTCTAAAGCTGTGGGCGATGATAATATTTAGTGAGCTTTGATATGATTTCAGTTTAATATTTAGTGAGGGTTGGGGCTTTGTCGAAAAACACGGCTGTTGATTGTAACGTGAAACATCTACCTATGGTCGGTGGCTTAGGTCGCGGAGTAGGCGTCGTTTACTATACCTTGGCCGCTTTGAGACGCTTTCGAAACCGCCTCGCTCTCTGAAGCCGGTATTTGGAGTACCCTCGTGTTGACGAAGCTACTAAATTGAACACACTTTCTTCTCTCACCAGTTCTTCTTTATCTATTGGTAACCTTTTCAATTTTCAGGGCGTGTCGGAGGAGGACGTAAGGAAAAAACTTCTATCAATTTCCTCTAAAGCTGTGGACGATGATTATATTTAGTGAGCAACCTTGCTTCTTATAAGAAGTTGCGCAAAGTCTATAAAAGAATGTGTAGAGACGCCAAACGCTCTTTCATTCATACATCTCTAAACAACCTCTCTCCGGATAAAACATGGTAGTTTCTGCGGTCTGTGGGCGTTGGTGATATTTCAAATAAGAGTTTGGATATACCCGATCTCAATGCTCTGAATAGTCACTTTTCTAGGCCCCCTGTAAGAATGGACGAAGCTACTAAATTGAACACACTTTCTTCTCTCACCAGTTCTTCTTTATCTATTGGTGACCTTTTCAATTTTCAGGGCTTGTCGGAGGAGGATGTAAGGAAAAAACTTTTATCAATTTCCTTTAAAGCTGTGGGCGATGATAATATTTAGTGAGCAACCTTGCTTCTTATAAGAAGTTGCTCAATGCCTGTATAGAATGTGTCGCTAAACGCTCTTTCATTCATACATCTCTAAAGACGCCAAACGCACTTTCATTCATACATCTCTAAACAACCTCTCTCCGGATAAAACATGGAAGTTTCTGCGGTCTGTGGGCGTTGGTGATATTTCAAATAAGAGTTTGGATATACCCGATCTCAATGCTCTGAACAGTCACTTCTCTAGGCCCCCTGTAAGAATGGACGAAGCTACTAAATTAAACACACTTTCTTCTCTCACCAGTTCTTCTTTATCTATTGGTGACCTTTTCAATTTTCAGGACTTGGCAGACAATGATGTAAGGAAAAATCTTCTATCAATTTCCTCTAAAGCTGTGGGCGATGATAATATTTAGTGAGCTTTGATATGATTTCACCAATTCTTGACTTTGTAGTACCGGCTCTCACTCTCATTATAAATCATTCTTTACTTAGTGGTACTTTTCCTTCAGTCTAGAAGAAAGCTCGAGTTATTCTTTTAACTGACGTAAGTAATCCTACCTCCCTATCTAACTTCCGTCCTATCTCCATTCTCCCGCGTCTGTCAAAGGTGCTTGAGGTTGTGTCACACAAACAACTTCTTTCTTTTATCAATTCGCATGGCATTCTCTCCACTTATCAGTCGGGCTTCCGTCCTTTCCATAGCACTGTTAGGACATTGCTGAGATACCGATGACATTCGCTATGTAATGGATAATCAGCAGGGTTCCGTTTTTACTCTATTGGACTTCAGCAATGCCTTCAACTCTGTTGATTTCGATGTCTTACTTGGTATTCTTTCTTCCAATGGCATATTTTCTCAGGTTTGTAGATGGTTCAGGTCTTACCTCCATGGGCGTCAGCATTGTATTAGAACTGATGATGGAACTTCGGATTGGATGGATCTTACAGCTGGAGTACCACAGGGCGGGGTGGTGTATCCGCTTTAGCTTTAAATTTTTTTAAATGAAATTACAAAGGTTATATTCTCATCTTTTCACCTATATGCAGATGATAAGTTCGCCATTGTACTCTTTTGTTTGATGTATCTAATAAAGTATGTATACAATAAAGAATATAATATAAAACTTTTGTTACGGTCCAGTTTTATGACTTGGTAGGTACTCATAATGTTTCAGTGTGATTTTAAAGACGTTTTACGTCGTCATCATAATTTTGGCGTTATGTCCCGGTTGCGCCCCCGCTTAGCAAGCGAGCACCCAGAGTCCGGCTTCCTGCTACTCCTGGCCCACCTCGCTCGGTCTTCAGCATCCTTGGTGGTGAGCTTAATGGCACGCATTGTGTATAGACATAAATTCTTGACTATGTCAAGCCATCGCTTCTTAAGCCGGCCTCTCCTTCCCGTACCCGGCGGTGGCGGCATGGCCAGACACTTGTTCCCCACGTAATTCGCCAGTCTGCGGGAGACGTGGCCATCGAAGGCGGCATTCTTGCAGCTTATCTGCGATGTCACGGACGCCCAGGCTACCCCGGATGTGGGTGTTTCGAACACGATCCTTCCGTGAAACTCCACACACCCACCGCATTTCCGTGACGCGCAGCTCAAGCTTATGTCGCTCTAATAGGGGCCAAGTCTCGCTACCGTATAGGAGAGCAGGTCTAATGATGGTCTTATAGACCTGACCCTTTAGCTTTATTGGCATTTTTTAATTATAAATGACACCTATCTGACCTTATCCGTGCACTTGACTTCATCTTCGCCTATGCGCACGGGTAGGGGATCTGCACTGTTGCAGGCCATGTTCTCTGTCTTCGCCACATTAATCTTCAGACCGCCGTTCTCAAGTGCCTCTTACCACTTTTTTACATACAAAGACGTTTCACGTCAAAAAGCTTTAAATTATAAGGAAATACACGTTAAAATCAGTTTAGGAATTAGATGATATACAGGCACAGTCCAATCAATGGCTCATGAAGCCTCAGACAGTGCCGTCCACGTCTCTTAATTTTGGACTGGCAAAATAGAAAACAAAAATTAACTAATCTATTTTATCAATGATACGATAAGAATAAGATAGGCTCATAAGGGGGTGTCCAGTACGCGAGCGGGCAACTAAGCGATTTCATTTTCGGATTTCCACTAATACTTTTCAAAACTGTGCATCGTAGAGAAAAGTTCATAAAATTGTCTACAACTTCTGCCTTACACACTTTTTCAAATTCCCAACCTTTTACAAGCAACGCACTCTTTATTGTGGTGGTAGGTGAAACACCTTTTCTTAGGGAATCGTATGAAAAATGTAGCATAAAATGTAGTGTATTTTTATTATATGTATGTAAAAATTTTTTGTACATACATTTAATAAAAATACAGAACATTTTTGGTTTTTTCCCCGCTACTTGAGCTATTTAACCTTGAATGTTTCTTTTTTATTATTAGGTATTTTAAATAAACTTGTCTTACTAAGTATTATGGGCATTGTGTAATGCGCACCGTTTCCCACAAAACATAATAACATTACATTCCAAGGTTGCCAAATTTCATGATTGTACTAATGCTATAAATACCTTGGGCATATTGTGACGGAGGATCTGAGAGACGACCGGGATATCGAGCGGGAACGCAGAGCATTGTCGGTTCGTGGTAATATGTTGGCACAAAGATTTACTCGTTGTACTATGGATGTTAAGATAACCTTATTTAAAGCATATTGTCAGAGCTTTTACACGAGTGGTCTTTGGACTAGCTTTACACAAAAGCCTTATAATGCTCTGAGGCCTTATAATGCCTTATAAGGCGCTGTTGAGGCTCCCACGTTTCTGTAGTGCATCAGGCATGTTTGTGGATGCACATGTAGATGATTTTTATGCTATAATGCGTAGAAATACTGCGTTGGTCATAAAGAGATTGAGGGGCAGCTGTAACGGCTCCTGGTGATGATAGCAGACAGAATGGACTCTAGTATACTGGGTCGTTTCATGGGTCTGCACGTTAAATAATACCTAGTTTAATTTAATTAATTTTTTATTTGATTTTCTCAATTTTCTACATTAATCTTGACATTTAAAAATTTGCAATTTAATTTGTTTGATTGGACATTATATTGTATCATCATCACAGCCCGTAACAGACCACTGCAGGACTTAGGGCCTCTCCCACGAAAGGGGAGGTTATTGCCATAATCTCCACGCTTGGCAGGCAGGTTGGAGATCGCAGTGTTTAAATATAATAATGGAAAATGCTGCAGCCCATTTTCCAGACTACGAAGACTCTTGATCTTTTGCCTCGAAAACATTAGTCGCCTTGTACGACACCCATGAATGTAAGGGGTTGGTGCTATTCTACTCTGCCGGACACTACACGGCCATTATATTGTATACATTGACATTTTAATTAGAAGTTTTGACTTTGTTAACTGGTAATTTAATTATTTGACATTGCAGTAATAATATTTTTAATCTGACATCTTAAATCTATGTATAATGTAAAATATGGACTACTATGTCTGAAAGAAATGAATTTTATTTTTATTTTATTTATAAATATCAAAGTTATAAGGAAATTTATTACAACCGTTCAAGTTAATAATAGTCTATATGTTATACGAAAGTGTAAGTGAACTCTGATTTGTAATAATTCTGTACTGAATTCTGAAAAAATTTTTCAGGGTGAGGTAGAACTTACAACAGCAGCAGAACTAGATGAAACTACAACCGAAGCTGCAAAAGAAACTACAGCCGAACCTTCGACTGAAACTACAACCGAGCCTTCAGAAGAAACTACAGCCATACCTTCGGATGCAACAACAAACGAACCTTCAAATGAACCTACAACCGAACCTTCAAAAGAAACTACAGTCGAACCTTCGGATGCAACCACAACCGAGATTTCGCAAGTAACTACAACTTCAAAGCCCAATGCAACGGTAAGTTTTTTATACTAATCAAAGACTAACAATCAATCAACCTGCTGAAAAACGGTAACTGTCGCCCGCAACATAATATCTACGATTCATGCTCTGAAGTTTCAATTAACATAAATGCAGAAACCTGGTTGTCACTGTGAGGGCTAAGATAAAAGGCCTGATGCCTGTAATGGCGCTGGGTACCTACTAATCCTTCAAACCGGAATAGCAAGGCAAGCAATAAAGTGCGCTATTTTTTACTTACTGTTAATATTACTTGGTAGTTTTCCAATTGATTTGTATTCAAAGTGAGTTTGGTGGTATATATGGGAAAGAAATCTAGCCGCGAATGTTGGCAATCAAACCAAAATAAAAAAATATTTTCGACCGCACAGTGTAGTCCGATATACGAGTGGATCGAGTTTAGTACAATTTTCATTTTATATAAGTATCTGATCACGTGGATTAGATTTTATACTGGGTTATCTTACCAAATTTTTCTTAACATTTTTGTTTTGCATCAACCGAGTCCCTCACAAAGTCGTCTCGAGTGTAATGCAAGCAAGCTGGCCACTGCATTGTCCACCTCTATAAACACCTCCACTGCCAAAGCCACAGTTCCCCAAATCCCTGCTCCATGGAGCACTGGAAACCTTACTCACCGGTTCGAATACAATACTATTTAAAACAGTATTGTTTGACTGTGGTATTTTGCACTTTTGAATAACTTTAAGCATTAGTACTGACTGTTGTACATTTTTGCTCCCGTAGCAACTCATTTTCATCGGTAAATAATAACTCACAGTAAAATTGTGGCACTTTAATAATCTCTACATCTCTTGGGTCATCAGTCCAATCGTAGTATAAAAGTGGTTTATTATAATCTGGTTTTAATAAATACGGTCTAAAGTTTTTTTATGGACCAAACTATACAAAGTAATTATTTTTAGGTAGTTGGATATCTACGCTCTACCTTATTTAAGCTAGGGCTTGTATGCGCGACTGATTTTCCGTTGCTGTTCAATAACACAGATCCTATCGCAAACCTAGAGGCATCCGTTTGTATTATGAATTGTTCTAATCATCTAAATCAGGGTACTGTAATATGGAGGATGAAATTAATTGTAAAGAATCGAAACTGGTTAGACATTTCTTTCTCATTCAAAAGTGACAATTTACGACATAAATTTTTAATGAAACTGTTTTTTCCACAGACTGGGGTAAGAATCTTCTGTATTAATTTGAAAAAGCTAAATTTGTAGCCTATTTGCCTATTTATATTTGGGCCAGGTCCTATTCCATCCGCAGAATTCATAAAAAGAAACTGCCGATTAATATTTAGATACTTTGGGATGTGCTCTAGCTGTAACAAATTGAGTGGACTTAAAAATTATTTTTATGATAATAGCATCGAAAAAATGTTTCTTTGGCGTAGGTTTATTGAGAAAAAAGACCGGAAAATAGACCGGTGTTTATTAGAATCCCAAGGGAGTAGCAAGGACAAATCAGGGTTTTAAATTAATTGAAAATAAACTGCTCTTACGTATTTTTATAGTCTCAAGTATTTCTAGATTTCCGCATCTGCAATCCGCATCTGAATATAATAACCTCTAACCTGTTGAGATTAATATTTTTTATGTATTAAGGTATTTTAAGTGATTATTCAAAAGTATGTATTATATTTATTATTGGACATACGTTTATTTACAGTGTCCCGCAAAATGTAGAATTGTGGTAAGTTACAATAAAATTTAACTGTAATATAATGATGATTTATATTTGTGCGGTCTTCAATATGTCATTTAAATATTGCATCGAAAACACTAACTCCGACAAAGAATGGCTATAAGTAGATGCTGAATGTCGTGTATCTGAGACTTGTCTTCGTCGCCCACTTAATTATCTTACCACCACGTTAAATTGCGGCTAAATATTTTCCTACACAAATTTTGAGTTACTTTCGGTCTGTAAATATTTTGTGCGGATTTCTTTAATTTTGTTCTAGGATTGGGAAAGTAAAAACGATCCGGTGACAACGGTAAGCGAAACCTTTTTAGTGCTAGACGATTATGGGCTACATAGTGCAATTGTTACTATTTTTTACCCTAGACGAAAAAGAGGGGTTTCACGTGTGCACCTGTGGCTTTCTGTATCTGTCTGTGGCATCGTAGCTCACAAAGGGATTGACCGATTTATCTGTATGCAAGTCAGTTTAATCGAAACGGTTCTAAGCTTTGTTTCATTAAAATCGATTCTCTAGTTTAGAAAATATTTGAGTTTAAGTAAACTTGGTCGGAAGCGATCCGACTTTTTCTGTCGGTTAGGTTATCCTCTTTTCGTTTCATATATCTTGATTAGATGACAATGTAATGTCTATTTGTCATACCAAGCACACATTGGGACACTTTTTTATGAACAACGTGGCCTACATTCCCTAATAGACTACGTGTTACTGAAGTCTATGTTCGATTAACAAAAATTCTGTATTTACTTATTTCTAAATGAAAATTCCAGAGTACGACGACAACAACAACTACTACTACTACCACTACAACAACAACTACTACAACTACTACCACAACACCTCCACCGACAACTACAACTTTAACACCAACTGATCAGAAATCTTGGGTAAGTAGTATTTTTTTTATAATTAAACTAGCGACCCGCCCGGCCCAAATTGTTTCAGACTACAACAACAACTACAACAACAACAGTACGTCCACTGACAACAACAGCTAGTAGCGGTGAGGTGAATTCGTGGGTAAATTATATTTGTTTTTATAATATACAGAAGGAGGCAAACCAGCAAGCAGGTCACCTGATGGTGAGTGATTACCGCCGCCCATGGATATCAGCAATACTAGGGATTGGGGGCAGATGGAGTGACAATTTGCAAAAGGCAGGTGGATGCTGGATGTGGCAAGTCGAGGACAGGGTGCAGTAGCGCTCATTTGGGAGGTCCATGTCCAGCAGTGGACTTGTATTGGCTGATGATGATGATGAGGGGGATGCGGTGCCGGCCTTTGAGAATGTCTCGTTTTGGAAGGCACTAACGTTGTATAGAATCGTTAATAACGCCGCGGGAAGAGTATTATATATTGACTTAAAAGCTAAATACTTATTTTATGTTTTGAAGGCGAAAAATACTGGCTGAACGTGGAACTATGAACCAATAGCAATTACGACAATGTTCATCCCGGTTGTGCTCTCACGCACTAGGGCTCAACAATGATCCAGGATTTGGCAGACCAGGGGGACCTGGTCAGATTGAATCATGTTCATGGTATAAACCAATAGCAATACCAGTGTATATATGAACGGCTCAACTGCACTCTAAAACTAAGCCAATAAAATTGGAAACGTCAGATTTTGAAGGAACATTAACCAATCGCATCGGCTTTCGTGAGACATTGAGCATCGGCGTAGGGTTGCGCGTCTGTCGGTCTTCTACAGGTTACATTTCGGTGAGTGTGCGAAGCAGCTGCACGACCTCATTCCGCCGTCCCCTTTCCGCCATCGGGAGACACGATCCGGGCGAGCGCTTCATCCTTATGTCGTGGAACTTCCAACTATCCGCACGAGCCGCTTTGGCTTGACTTTTATAATGCGTACGGCTAAGGAGTGGAACGCGTTGCCTGCGAGTGTGTTCCCTGATCAATATAATCTGGATGCCTTCAAGGCTAGAGTGAATAGGCTGTTCCAAGACGGGCATGCTCCATCTTTGGCCGCATCGTCACTTACCAACAGGTGAGATGGCGGTCAAATGCCTGTCTTGTTTAATATAAAAAAAAAAAAAAAAAAAAAATTGGCAAAGCTAATATGTCAATATTGATTGCATTTCACTTCCTGCATTTCACCTCTAGTCTTGACATGTTGTTATAAAATGGAAATTCATATTTTTTTCATTTGTGGATGAAATCAAAGATTATAATTTCAAACTTTTTATGAAAATAATGACATTTTATTGTAATAAATGCAAAAGGCCTGGCTTTCACCAAATTCGTAAACAGATTTAAGAATGACTTTTAACGTCTTTTTGTACAAAATGTTGTGTATATCTTAAGCTTAAATGCGAAACATATAAGAAAGATTGCTAAAAAATTGAATACCTATATAATTAAAGATAATCTTTAATTATATTAGTTATTAGTTCAGTTAGTTGCAATTGAAGTTACTCTGGTGAATGTTATTTTAGTTCTAAAAATGTATGATAATCTTTACAATCAGTTCTATTCAAAAAACTGTATTAAATCTCTATAAGTTGACTGTGTACGTTGTATCTGTTAATCTTATTTCAAACTCCTGGCTGAGATGTAACTACATTATGGATCGCTCATCGCACATTGCTACAGCAGGTACTTAAAGTTTTTGTTAATGTAATGTTGAGCACATTTTTAAAGTAATATTATCTCTTTTACAGTGTAAAGATCATGCAAAATGTAGAATGGTGGTAAGTAAAGCAAGATGAGATAAAGATTGTGAACAATATTTGCGAATCGCAATATTTCACGTAAATAAATATTTGGCTACATGGCAGGTGTATTTAAAATGAAAGGTGTATAAAAGTTTGACACTTTTCTTTATTCTTTATCACCTGGCTTTGGCTATAGTGTATTTATTGTACACTAGCCGGCCCCCAATGTTTTCACTCGTTCTCAGTTCGGATATTTGTAAACATTCAACTATGCCGCGGGATCCTTTTATTTTTCCGAAATAAAAAGAATCTATGCTACTCGAGAACAATCACATATTTTTGTTAGTGAAAGAATTGTCGTAATCTGTTCAGACGGTTCGAAGATTAACCCCAACAAACAAAGATACAATCTATTCCTGTTTATAATCAGTATTAGTACAGACTTTACAACAAAATGATTTTACAAAAAAATTATTTCCTTCGCTTATTAACTTTACATTAAATTCTTTCCTTAATATCTGAAAACGCATTACAGCCCTGGGATACATTAACAACAAAAGCAAGCGAGAGGGTAATTTGTATATTATTTATTATTGTAATACCTGGGTGACCGAGCATCTCTCTGGGTGTCGTAACCGAGTCTCCGGTTTTTTTTTAAGTTAAGGCCCTGAGGAATTGATTCCTTAGCCCCAAAACTGTTATTTAGAATGGCGTTTGAGAAACGCATTAATTAAAAAGTACACGCTTCTGGTAGTATCAGGGAATTGAATAAAAGTATACTAAACTTGTTACTAAACTTATTTTACTGGCAATAACAAACTATAAAGAGGAAATATTACTCGACGCCAATCCTATTACCTTTGCCATCACATCAATTATTACAAACCTTCTAAAACTTGTCGGTTTATATCTTGCGTTAGAGCTTGTATAATAAATATCAAAATTAAAACTACAGTACAATATGTAAAATACTTGATTGATTAGATTATCTTACGAATACTCCAAGGAATCAATATGCCCTGTATTCTGCTAAAAAGTGTTTAGTTTATTAGTGTAATTTATACTTGTAGACTTATCTTTGTAGACTAACATCGATTATTAACCATCTTGTTTCAGCATTTTTTGAGGAATGGGAGTCCTAAATTGGAAAGACTGATGTTGAATATAGATATCTTGGAAAAACTACGACAGAAACTACAGAAGATACGGGATGATGTCGTGCTGAAGGAACAGAAGTCGGAGGCATATGAGAAATACGATCTGTTTAATAAACTGTTACAAAAGGCGCTTAACGTCAGTAATCACTCTGATCTCGGAGGAAAAGGAATCAAAGCCTCATGAGAAATAAATACTGACTGATAAACTGTAACTATAAGCGCATATCGTCAATCATCACTACTTGAAGAACTTTGTTTACTTGAGCCAGACAAATCAAAAGACGACATATTAAATTATTACCTAATTAAGTATATATGTCGTCTTCGGAGTTGACTGGCTTGATAAGTAAATTTTGTCTTTAGAATAGGAGTAGTTTTAATGTGAATTGAGAATGAAATACTGTTTATATTGCCATGAATGTTTTTTCATGTGATCCTTGTCAAAATATGCAAATATAAGTTATAAAATATAGCGTTAGGTGTGACAGCTGTGGTGACACATGACGCTATACTCGTATTAGTACACTACAGTACAGTAGCATAATAGGTAGTAAAATGTAATAAAAAGATAATTGAGTAACCCAAGGGTAATAAAAGTAGGTAAAAAAATAGACTAGACCGACATTTCACAGCCATCTCATCTGAAGGATGAAATATGCCTGTCTAGAAACAGCCTTATCACTCTCTTTTTGAAGGCATCACTTTGTACGATTCGTTGATTAAGATAGCAGACAAATGTTTCGATCACAGCTTTTCCTCTTAACTGTACGCATAAGAAACATCGAGCCGAAACGGTTCGGAAAATCTACGAGAATCATCATTATTGTCCTAGCGTTTATTCCGGCCTCTGCCAGGATCCGCTTTCCTACTTATCCTCCTCCACTTCGCCCGGTCTTTGGCATCCACGCAAAATCTACGACAATGTTTAGTTATTATATCGCATATTTTCAAAGTATGCAATTAATTTTAATGAAATAACCATTTCGATTAACGTATACCTACTCGCGCGTGCTCTGACAGACCAAAAAATTTTACGAAGGTATTAAAAATAATCATCTTGACGTTAAAGTCCTTGACCATGATCCAGGATTTGGCAGAATCAGGTAATTACAGTGACTACCATCTGACCTCCATGACCCTGCTATCTGGGGAACCTGACCAGATTGGATCAAAGTTACACATTCAGAATATGAAGATTTCATCTTTTTCACTTTTATATAGAAGGTAATAATAAATATAATATACATACATACATAAAGCATAATACAGGGTGATTCAAGGGACGTGAGCAGGACTACTACATATACAGTATATATTAGTTGATTGATTACCATCGTAATTTAGTTTAAAGAGCACACCTTTTTATTTATTTTTACTTTCTGTTAATTAAAAGTTTAAGTCTCTAAAATCATGGTCACCCTACACTGACTAATTGATAAAGATACCCAGCATCTATAACTGTAATAACAGCCCTTTAAAAGAAAAGTAAATTGTCACTTTTGGCATTGTCAACATTTACGTTTGTTGATATTGTTGAATTCTACAAAAAACTTCGTGAAAATCATGCCTGCAGCATATCCTTATTCCAACATTGAAAGATGCGACATGATAAGTCACCTACCAGACCAATAATACAAAGGACTTATTCCATGAGCGTTATTCAAATTTGCAAGTGCCAACCCATGATTAATACTCCGGATGGTTCAAAATTTACGTGAGTATGGGCAATTCACAGTGCCCACTCACGCTCAAGCACGAGATGGACTGCATCGTGATTTAGAAAGGTTAGACAGACGGATACTAAATTATTTTGCTCGGGACCCGCGGCGGAGTACTCGGAAAGCTTCCAGGCGATACCATGTGTCTCAGTCATACGTTTGGCTTCTATTAAATGCTACGGGGCCTCATCCGTATCACTATCAACCGGTTCAAGATATTTCGCCAGATGATTTCGCCTTATGAAGGCGGTTTTGTCAGTGGCTTTTGGAGAATGAGCGAACTAACATTCTTTGGACCGACGAGTCTACTTTTACGCGAATCGGACTTTTCAATGTTCACAATGAAAACTACTGGAGTGCTATGAACTTCAGTCTCAACGTTTGGGCTGGCATAATAAATGATACCATCATTGGACTTCATTTTATTGAAAGACGACTTAATGGTGCTGCCTACTTGGAAATGCTAAGAGACGTGATTCCGATCCTTGTGGATGATGTACCATTGCACCTTCGTCAAAATTTGTACTATTAGCACGATGGGGCACTTGGCCAGCGCGTAGCCCTAATCTAAATCCACTCGATTTTTTTCTTTGGGGTGATATCAAAAACATGTTTACGAACGCGAAAGTACCACCGTTGAGGAACTACGGCAGCGTATTATAACAGCTTTTGACACAGTCAAAGCAAACAATTTTGGTCTACAGAGACTAAACAATCAACATAGGTGACGGGCCGAGTTGTGTTTACAACAAGACGGTTCACATTTTGAGCAACTTTTAAAATATCAATAATTATTTTAAATTATGTAAAGTTATTTCCTTATTTCACTTGAAAGAAGTTCGTTTTAATTTTGTTTCAACGTTTTATTTAGTTTTATTGTACAATTAAAATGTTTACCATGCAATTATCATACGTTTTATTTATTTTAAGTAATGTTGCAGTAGGTATTAATTACACTTGAGGAAGATACGATGTTTCGAAAGTAAGTAGACTGTTATCAGGTGACATACGACATTTTAAAAGTAACTAGATCGACGTGTTATCTGCTGACAATCAATTAGAATTTGATTTGACGTTGACTAGACAAAGCGATGAGAATCGGTACTTGACAGAAGTATTCTAATTATAGAGTGACCATGCTTGTCGTGCTAAATTAAAAACTTAGTTTAAAAAAATACGTTAATCACACCAATACCAGTATGAGGGAGTAGAATATAGTTAATTGAATCCATAGGGTTGATCCTGCTCACGTCTCCTGAATCACTCTGTATAATATAATTAGGGCAATACTCTATATAATAAATGTGTAAGTCTCTGTACTGTAATTATCCGATCTGCCAATCTTGGATCATGGCCACTGCACGCGAGAGCACAACCTGTACATTAAGTCAAGGTGATACGTAAGTCTCTGTACAAACATTTACGCCTGTCTAATATTGTAAACATTTTAAAGAAGAGAAAGTAATTAATAAAATAAAACCAAATTCTATTCCTAATTGTATTTTTTATAGTTTGTTACAGTCTATGGTAAAGTTTTGATATTCGTATTGTAACGATCCTTATGTGCCATAAGTACGTTCCAGTAGATTAGTTATTACCTAGATCACTATAGGTATGTGATTTTTAAAAGTATTTGTATGTCGTGTTAAATGAGTAAGTTTGGGTTACTAAATAAGAGCATACAACTTTAATGGCGAGTTTTATATTGGGGTGCATTGTGATCGCTTTAGCAATTTGGAAATACCATAGAACAAATAACACAAAGAATCCTTTTCGAAATGCCTTTTTCGGGACTTTAACCGACGCCGCTGCGCACATGTGGGCATTCTCAGAAATAAGATATATTAAGATGTTTTGGGGAAGGCAATTAACTAGAAACGGCGTGGACTTCCTTCCTTCACAGCAGGCATATTGTTCCCTAGTCTCTATTGTAATTTCTTTACTTTTATGACCTGCGTTGTCATTAGCGTTGCGTCAATATATTTTAAATATAAAGGCGATATAGTCCCGGATAAAACAAAGAATTCCGACGGGCGGACCTTGTCATTCATGGATAAATTGCGGAACACGTGTTGGTCAAATGGTTGGTTTTCTCACGCTTGAGGATGCGGGGTTGAGGGGCTAAGGGAAGAAAGACGGGAACGACGGTTGGTCTAAGGTCCCGGGACTGTGTGGTTCTTCGGCGAGGGATTTTTCCTTGATACGAGGAGTGCGCGCGCGCAGGCACCGTGTAGTAGTATTTTCGAGAGTTGTGTCGAGTGCTAGATTTGATGATCTACGTTTTGTACGAGCATTAGGTATCTTTTGTGTGGTGGTTTCGTAGTGTTGTCTATCGTCCACTATTTTAGTTTTTACTCGGGTATGTTGGAGACTTGCGTTTTGTACGAGCTTTTGCAGTAAGTCTGATATTGAATTACCTATATATTTTATGGTGGCTATAATTATATTTTGGTAGGGCCAAAACGTAGTTATACTAAAGAGTGAAAGATGAAGATAGGCATAGTTTTCTGTTAGATACTGAAAATTATTTAGTTAAATTAAACCGATCATTAGTTCCCTACTAATTCCCTTTAAAGACGCTGATTAGAATAGTTAAATCCGATACATCCGTAAAATTTATTCTCAATTTCTAAATAAATAAAAATAAACTATCACTTAGAGTACACATATGGGCACAGTTCTGGTAATGTGTTCTGCACCTCTTGCCGAGCCTCTGGCACCTGTTGTGGCCGGGTGTCAAAAAACGTGTCGGGGTTCTTTCTTTCTCGCGTAATTTACTCATTTGAACTCAATATGCTTTTATTGGGAATAAAATGAAAAGTTGTTTATACACGTTTACGACCCGGCCCGCCCATAGAAAACATCACTACACAGGGAACCAGGTTCGGACCTGACGTGGACCACGCTCTTGACGAGTAGGATCGGGAAACTGATTTGTGCTCAATGTACTTTGACGGTAATTTATTACCGTGGGTTTGCCACCGGATCTTGGTATGGCTCTGACCCATGCCCGCTTAAGAACTTTGTGCTTTTAATGCTTTAACGACCTTTTTTACCAGCGGACATGGAAAATCGAGTTAGTTCGATAGGTGGGCTCAGTCATAAGCGTCCCGACACCAATAGGGATACATATCGCGCGCGCGTAAATAAAATTCAAATATTAGTCTCTCGATTGTTTGCAAACAAATTAGGCCGGTGTGGAAGTACGACCAGATGATCGGAATGCGTGTGACGGTTTGATCGGAGTGTACAATAGGTCACTGGTTCATTCGATGTCGAGGTTTCGCTGAACGCATGAGCAGGACATGTGGTCCATATGTTCATGTGTTGGCCTGGTGTGTAGGTTGGAAGGGAGCCCAGGTTTTCCTATCGATAAGGCTATTTCCGAGACCTAAAGGTCCATATTTCACGACTCGTTTGGGTCAGGTCTATGTTAGGCAAATCACACAGCCATAGGGATAGGGGTGGCCACGAAGAAAGAAGAGGTTAACGCTCGAAAGCCGCGACGTGCGTCGATCGCCCGCCATTCATCGCCCGACAACCAGATACGACGACAATCAGTTCTAGAGCTAAGTTGCATGGTCCTTAATTTATATTTTATTGTTGTTTGTTTTATCTACTCATACAAATGTTAATTGTCACTTACTTTATGTGCGAAATTGATGTCTCATTTGACTCGCGTATTTTACACGGTGCATTAATTTGACGAACCTAATTTTTGTATTTATATAGTTGTGGTTATTTTCATATGTTTTATTTGTTTCACGAATAATTTAGACTTCATACGTGCGCGGCTTTTAATATGTTTATCTTGGTTGCGGACTTGATCTCCCGCTAGTTGTACGATTTACTTTTCCCTTCGGTGAAAATCACCGCATCATATAACGCATTTCCTTTAAGTGAGTTTTCCTTCGACATACGATTTTATCAAACACACAACGTAGAGGGTCATTTTAATGTATCTAAAGCTAGACGATCACGATATACGGCCAATGTATTTATGTGTAACCTACACGACTTATAGCTAGAGACATCTCAGTCATGTAAGTAAGTAGGTTTAAGTATTAGGGCAGGGATTCCCCTGCCCTAATACTGCGTGGTGGCGCCCTAATACTGGTGTTACAGATGGTGCCTTAG
Source organism: Blastobasis adustella (assembly GCA_907269095.1). Lineage (NCBI taxonomy): Eukaryota > Metazoa > Arthropoda > Insecta > Lepidoptera > Blastobasidae > Blastobasis > Blastobasis adustella. Next base: position 4,927,309 of record OU026138.1, read on the forward strand.
ACCAGGAATTTGTGTCATTAAAAGTTAAATTTCCTATAATTCAATTACGCGAAAAAGAATTTGGGTTACTGTATTATAACACAACGTAGAGGACATTTCACTAAACGGAGATCGTTCACAACGTAGAGGTTAACGGCGTACGAAAGTAGTAAAGACATAAAATTTTGTAGTTACTGTCATTCTAATGCATCTACGGTAGGCAAATAAGCAACTTAAGATATAGTTAAATTGCCGTTTTTTGTTACAAACAAACGTTTTTTGTTGCAGTGTAACAAACACTGTCTGTCATTGTTAACCTTAGGATTGTAAGGGGCGTAGCGTATTTCAAGTAATCATCATAGTCATCATCCCGTTTAAGCTAAAGCACTAGGCAGGACCTTCTTTTTATTTAGTGCATTTGGAATAAGACGCCTAAAAGCCAGGGTTGGCAAGATCATAGAAGCAGTTCATCACGCTTTTATATATACCCCAAGGGGCATTATTGTACTATGAGTTACGGCTGAAACATATAAATTGATATTTTCTACAATACATCACTATCGTCATCATCAATGCCTTATAATCATCATCATCAACGCAAATGACTTTGGTATTCTGTTAGTGGAGTTGTGCCTCCACCACATTAGTAGAGGGTTGAAGAAATTTAGATTTTAAGGGGCGTGGCGCGCAATTTGGTGGTTTACAATCTGGGTTCGATTCTTGGTTGGTATATTAGTGTTTTAAGTGACAGGCATGACTGTCTGTGGTTTAAGGGGCGTGTAAAATTCCTTTTACTTATAATTACTGTACAATAAACTATCATCATCATTATCAACAGCTGTGACAGTCCACTGTTAGAAATAAGCCTATAAAAAAATACGTTTTCCGCGGTTAATAATCGTTATCATTTATCCTATATCTATAGTAAATAGGTTTTGTTACACTTCAAAGGCGACCTACATGTCAACATAAAAGGTTTGGGCTCTACTCTCGAGTACACCTAGGTTACTATTGCAATAAAAGTCTAAGGGGCGTGTAGCTTAAATTTGTGAATTTTAGTACATTCATGGTTCATCATCATCAGCCTAGGGCACTCCACTGCTGTACGTAGGGCTCCAACTTAGGTTTAAGTATTAGGGCAGGGAAATGTAAACTATGTTAACTATTTTATTACAGTATGAAATATTAGAATTATGAAAGTTGTAACAAAGGGTAATATGTGGACCTTTGTGGAGATAACTTTGCTCGCGGATGACAAATACTAAATTTGAGAGACAGACAACAAGAACAACTCACAATATAAACAAGGACAAAGCAAACCTCAATTCTTTATCTGGACTCTACTCTACATGGACGAATGTACGTTACCCGCTAAAATGAAGGAGATAAGAAATCGTGAAGCTACCAAAAAGTACGAATTACCAACCTTAAAAACTAAAAAAATATACTCCAAAAAGTGTTTTGTCGGTCTAGCGGACCAATAGCGGACAGATGCGAAGGTTAAACTGTTTTTCAAAATATAATACATTTCCAGTAAGCTCATTACAGAAATATTTATGTGAAGACGAGGTGATTAGTCGGTAACAATGAGAACGAAAAAACGTAAAAAGTCGTCCAAGCAAAAGCTAGTTGTAAATAAATAGGTAATACTTGTAACACAATATGAAAATATCTATCTTTTTCTACCCGAGTAGAGTGCAATCCCAGGGGTATAGCACTCATTAATACCATTACAAAGAGCCTAAAAATAATGGGATTATCTCCTTGCGTTCCGTAGATCCTTGAACATCACTTTTTTTTAATTAAACTAGCCAAGCAATTGACTAGCCTAGCCTTGAAGGCGTCCAGATAATACTAATCTTTTTTTATGCTGTTCAGTGACAAACGAACAGATAGCCCACCTGATAGTTAGTGGTAACTGTCGCCCATAATATCTACAATTTGTCCATTTAGGTTGCAGGTAACAAAAATTCAGATCCGCAGGTGCGTTATCACTGTGTGGACTAAGATGAAATGCCTGTACTTTCCCTGGCTACCTTATCCTTCAAACCGGAACACAACCTGTATTTATTAAAAGACAGTAAGTCAGTTCCATCGAGGTTTGCGCAATAAAATATGTTGAAGCAAAGTTTGTGCGAGTGGTCTTTGTGATTTCAACTGTAAAACAGTGTCAGTTCCATTGCAGTCTCCTCTCCCCGCCCGATCTCCGGCCACGCGATCCGGAGGCCGAGACATGTCCTCACGGACCCCCCCAACGACCTGTCGAGCGCTCTGAACCTCCTCCTGGAGGCTCAGGTCGACCCGACAAAGCCCCTCCCTGCCGTTTCAGCGGCCCCCGTAGGCCCCCAAATCCAGTCCACAGCAGCGGGACCCCCTTCAGGGGTCACGCTATAAGTTCTCCAGTGTACGGTCCGTAAGGAGTGACGCTGAGCGCACCCCGTCCCTACGGGGTGTAGCATCCGATGAAACCTGAAAGGCCCTTCCGGCTACAGGTGCTCCCAGGGGGTGTTTAGTACGTATGCGCCTAGGTCTTTTTTTGGCGAGTCGTGCATAACCAGCTGGCCGGCCAGCTGGTACTCATGAGAGTTCACCTCCTCCCTCCCAACCGCTATACCGGAGGGTGCCCATTTCCACTTGCGTTGGGCGCAAAAAAAAAATTAAAAAAAAATTGCAGTCTCCGAAATGTATGCGGTAAGTGCAGATAGTTTGGACAACAACAGACTAATTGCGGATATTTTCCTGGTTTTAGATTTAGTGTTTAAGATATACCACCATTCAACCGTACATGAAGTGTAACACTTCCACTGCAAAAACAGTCTCTATTACATCGGCATAAAGGCGTTCCAAACGTAAAATTGGAACGCTAAGTAAGATTGCAACAAAATTAACGCGTGGGGAAGAATAACACATTCATCAGCAGGATGCAGGCTTATTAGTTGTTAAACTGCCTGCCTGATTAAAGATAAAAATAATAATAAAATGTCAATAAATTATCTATCAGATAATCTGTTATTCCATATATTCGCCGGGCGACAATTAATGTGAAAGCGCTGAAAACGGTGCTATTATAAAGACTAATTGCTTTAAGGCATTACGAATGCAATAAATCCATTAGTTACAATGAAATTGACGGAACACCATGTAAAGTAGGTAAATATCAGTTGAATATGTTCGGGTCTCAGCTTATAATTACAGCAACTTTACTTATTACTACCCGTAATAGTGCCAAAATAGTAAGTAATGGAGTAACATTTTACATATTATACTCAAAACTGGGGTTTGAAAAACTCAGATTTTTACGTGCATCAAATATGAAGAAAACGTTATTATTTTAATCATTAACACGAAACCTTTTTTTCGCGTTTTGGCCTTTGGGTTCGGAACCCTAAAAACCAGCACTATGTCAGGGATTCTTCGATAACTGGCTATGCAACATGGTCCACATAGGCTATGTTATGTAGCAGACTCTGAGTAAACGCAGAATTGAAATAATGCTGTACTTATTTCTAAAACAGCGTGGGTAGGTCTCCCACAAGGTTGACTAACAGCCTGGTAAAGATCGCAGGTACCAGCTGGATGCGAAAGGCACAAGACCGGTCTTTATGGAGATCTTTGGAGGAGGCCTATGCCCAGCAGTGGGTGTTTCGGCTGATATGATTTATGATTTTCAAAAATTTGTTACAGGATGGGCCGGATGAGCCTCCAAAAGCAAATAAAACCAAATCTTCAGGTGGGATTACAGGTAAACCTTCAGATAAAGGTGCAACCAAACCTTCACGGAGAATTATACCCGCCACTACAACAACAGATTCAAATAACCCGGTAAGTTTTTGATACTAATCAGTGACCAACGAGTAGACAGCTGAACTGATGGTAAGCTGTAACTGACGCCCATTACGTAAGTTTCACGTAACAGAAATGCAGAAACGCAGGTGCGTCGTCACTATGAGGACTAATATGTACTAGTCTCTACCGTTTTGTTAAGAAAGTGCACTATTTTTCTCCAATCTTTCTTGTATGTAAAAAAATAACGGAATGACATCCGAGATTCTGAAATCAGCTTTTACACCGCTGTTTAAGATCATTCAGAAACTCTTTGACACGGTTAACTTTGAAGGCAAAACGCTGCAGATGACGCACAGAAGCGTGGTCGTGCTCTAGATTTTTAGATGATCGCTTAGCGGAAAATGAGTAGAGCAGGGGCCTAATTCTCAAACTGTGACATCTCGAATTCGACATTTTTTCTAGACACATATTTCCATTAGTAATGAATGATTGAAATGTCTATTGAATTGTCGAAACATATTTTCTCAAATATCTTCGACAGTGGAATATTATCGAAGATTAATTTCAGTGTGGTTTAATACAATTTGAGATGTCACAGCGCGACAATGCACCCAAAGTGAAAAGTGTTCGATGTCTAATTATTATAGTTATATAATAATTCGATATTACATAACTATAATAATTAGATTAATTCTTTAATTTGTTTAAGTCGGCTCTCCGACACCTCAGAACGAGCTAGTATTACTAATATCTCTGATACTGTCATTTGCATAGCAATTAATACTAAGGATATTCAGCATATCATTGAAATGCAAAAGAAACACCGTGAAAAATGTCACTGAATCTTGGGGTACTCTGTGTTGATAAAGGAACAGCATCCATCGATGACTTGTATGCTCCGTCTAGACAGAAAGCTGGATACCCATAACCCCTCGAGGGGATCATATGCCAGTCCGGTCAAACAAAATTTATTAAAAAAATACCGTCATGGGACCCTAAACTATTCAACCAGTCCCCGGAGAATGATCTTGGTCAACCACGAGATGAGATTGACTTGGTCAATGCCTTCGCCTATATCAAGGCTAATAGCCAAAGCCTAATCCCCTTGCTCTTGACAATCTGTGCCCACCGGTGTGTGAGGTACACAATAAGGTCACCAGCTGTGTGACCTGAACGAAAGCAATATTGACGGTAACTGATCAGCTGTTGGTCCTCGAGCTAACCAAGAAAATGAACATTAATAATTCACTCCATCACTTTAGGGAGCAAGGAGGTTACCTCTAAGAGTCTGTAGTATGCCTGTATTATCACCCTTCTCGGGACTCACAAAAACCAAGGAATTTTCTTCAAGAAAGGCGATAACACGGCGGTCAGAGACGAAGAGCTTCATAAGAATGCTCAGGATCACTCAGTGTGCGATGGGGACTGTTAAATGCTCGAAGTTTTTCTAAGTGATTCCTATCACTAAACTGAATGTAGATCAAGAAACATAACTACAGTAATAATAATAATTACAGTGTTAAATATGTTTGTTCCTTGCATGTTCTTTAGTTCATTTTTAATTTCTCTTCATTTGTTAAAGTACAAATTTGTAAATAGCTTGTTCATTGTTTACAATTTACAAGATATCTTCTGTCAAATTGATATACTTCCTGTAGATACAGGTATTTTGTATATTGCTTAATCTTCTCTATAATTAAACATAATAAGACAGTTTGCTCTGGGGTGGAGACCTGGTGACCTGTACAGGCACAGGTTTCCCTAGTTCAGGCACCAGTCCCCACAAATATTTATACGTATACAACATGTTCTGATGCTTATTAATGTACCTAGTTTCATACCAAATTAAGTATACGTTGTTGTGGAGAAATAAATTATTTATTTATTTATTATTTATTTATTTATCACTCTAGTGAACTAAAGTCACCGACATATATTCCACCAAAGAGATTGCAAAACTACCTTCAAGGATCTACATTATGTTTTCTCCTTTTTACTAAAGCTTTTATTTTACATTCACTCGATAATCAACGTTTCATATCCATCACGTTTCATTTATTAATAATATTTACATGACAGATGCTACTAAATCAAATAACCCGCCCCTGATTGTTCCCGGCGCAAAGGTACCCATTACACCAGCAGCATTACCGCGCTGTATGGCAATGGCTATCCTTTGTCCTAGGAACCAACCAGCGCGGGGGTCACCGCTACTATTCTTGATTCGGCTGCCTATATCGCGTACTAAGCTTTTCGCCTCTGAACACCAATTGCCCAATGTCTCAACAGCGAAGGGCACAAAAAGGTAGGTGGCCTGCATCGCTGCCTACTTCTGCCGTTTCTTGGCAGCTACATCCTCCGCAGCGGCAGCTGGCGAAATAACCTAGCGACTCAGGTGACTGGCGGTGACAGTGCAAACGCACGTGGCATCCCACACTAGGCATTTCCCGTTTTTCCAGGGCACCAGAGTCAGCCCATCTGGTCTCTTCCCGTCTGACCTGCACAGGCCCGGCGACTCCAGCACACAAGGGACATTGACTGACACAAAGGCTCTGCGGAATATGTCATTTCAGTAGATCCAAGATGGAACCTCCACAATGTTTTCAATTCACTTTTACTAAAATTATTTATTATTGGACCGTTGGACATACTAATTCACTCTCTATTTATTTACAGTGTGGCAAAGTATCAAAATGTACTGTAGTGGTAAGTATTTTATGGTGTTTCTAAATAGGCAACACATTTACTGCAATATTTGACAGTTATTAAATGAGCGGGCAATAAGAACGCAATACCAGCTAGACTAAGCAATATTGCAGTAAGTTTTAAGTATGTGTGGCCCGGTTTCTCTTGTATCGCCTGTTTTTGGTCGATGTATTTTATTTGATTGCCGGACCATGTGGTGTTCGGCAGAGTAGAATATCACCTACGTCTTACACTCGTGGGTGTCGTACAAGACGACTAATATATTCGAAACACAATATCTAGCCACCATAGGCTGGAAAAAGGGAAGCAGCTTTTTTCTATTGTTATTTTTATATAAAGTAAGAGAGGTAGGGCATAGCGGGGTACCCCGTTCGACGAATTGGAGCCGCCCGACTGGGGAAATACCTCCATCTTACAGAATACCGCAGCTAAACAATGCTCTTTTAAATAGTATTGTGTTTCTGTCGGTGAGTAAGGTCTCCAGTGCTCGATGGGGTGAGGATTTGGGAAACCGTGGCTTTGGCAGTGGAGGGGAATTTGCCTTTTTGCTGCCAGAGCAACGTGTTATAGAGGTGGGCAACGCAATGCGATACTCTTGGTGTTGCTAATGTCTATAGGGAGTGGTGACCACTTTCCATCAGGTGCCCCGCTATTAAACATAAAAAAAATCGTGAAACGCTGCGATCTCCAACACGCCTAGCTAGCGTGGAGATTATGGCAATAGCCACCCCTTTCATGAGAAAGACCCTAAGTCCTGCAGTGGACTGTTATGGACTGTGATGATGGTGACAGGACTCAATCGCAATCGAAAATACAGCAATATTGTAGTTCCAGTTCTATTGCTATTTCAGCCGTCTCATTGTTGGGGCATAGCGCGTCCTTTTCTACTTCACATGGAGTTTGCCGTTAGTGATGCCGCAATTAGTTACTATATTATATATTTTCTTTCGGGAGCAAAACCGGGAAACGCTAATATGATTATTGTATTATGTTGTCTTTGGTACTTGATTACGTCGGCCATTGTTGCTGGATTGTCTACCTGTTTTATGAGACACATACACTAACAAAATATAATTGTCGATATACTGCATACATTTTTTTTTCAGAACTAGTTATATTGACGGTATGGCGGCCACATATTGCAGTAAAAATATTTCTAGTTTAGAACAAAATATCAATCAAATGAAATATTTCAACGCAATCAAGTTATGTAACTAGATGAAGGAATTGTGGTTTGATTGAAAAACGTTGATTAGTAAATAAATTCCTCTTGTCTAGAAATAATTATTAACTACAACTTTGAAAATTTAGTGTACATGCCGTTTAGATCCATATTAGGGAGGGGCAGAAAGAGTATTAAAGTTGTAAGAGATACTGAAACATTTGGCCGTGATGTACGAAGTTCAAAGTTAAGTGAAATACAAATAACATAGAACATACATGATTGTACATACACGAGCACCAAAGAAGCCTTTATCTACTGTAATTATACTCTGATTTCTGAAATTTTATTCCAGCCATGGGATAAACTAACGGAAAAGCCTCCTGGAAAAGCTAAGGTAGTGTTGTGCATTTTTATTAATAAATCAAGCACGCATCATATCTCAAAAGTTCTACCTAGATCAAATATTCTACAGCATACCTAGTGGAAATATTTACACAATTCCAAAAACTTAATCTAGTATTGTTTAAAATCTATGTATTTTTTAACTGAGTACCAATGATTTCGTTCCAGCAAATGTACAAGTTTTTGAGGCATTTTAGCCCAAAACTAAAAAGACTGCTGTCAAGAATGTCCAAATTGGAAAATCTAGGACAGAAGCTACAGAAGATAAGAGATGCCCAAGAAGAGAAATCGAAACCACATGCTTTAAAGAATCTAATTGATAAATTGTTACGCAAAGCGCGTAGCGTCAATCATCATTCGTTGAGAAATTCAAAGTTGGCATATTTAATTATTAAAGATCTAGAATGAATTGAGATTAAACTACTAAACTTAATGTGATTATTATGTATTTTCATGTGTTCCTGTTAGTATTCCCAGGCATCCCAGGCCTATCGCCAATGTGTTACCTCCCTCTATAATACATTGCTCTGGCAGCAAAAAGGCAAATGACATGGGATCGTTCACGAGGAATAACAGAGGTCTCTTCAGAGGCGAGCAATGTATTGGTAACACCCCTGGTGTTGCTGATGTCCATAAGCGGTGGTGACCACTTTCCGTCAGGGGGCCCGCTAGCCTGTTTGTCTGTCGTATAACATAAATAAAACGGCCCGTGACTGCCAAAGCCACGGTTTCATGGCGCACTGGAAACCTTTCTCTCCGACAGGAAAATAATACTATACTGTTGAACAAAAATAACTCATCATCATCCTGGCGTTAAGGTCCCGGTTATGCTGTCGCACACGAGGGCCCGGGGTCCGCCTTGACCATGATCCTGGATTTTAGCAGATCATATAATTACAGTGGAGCGACTGCCATCTGACCTACACGACCCTGCTATCAGGGGAAACTGACCAGATTACATCATCCGACTCGTAAGCGAGAGGTACCCTAACCGCTCGGCCACCGAGGCTCTAAGCTCTCAAGGGTGAACAAAAATAACTTAAATAAACGACGATATTTCCTAATCAACTCATGCTACTCATCAATTCAGCGGTGACTGCTTACCATCAGGCAGCCTGTAAGCTTGTTTGCCAATTTAATAGAATAAAAAAAAAAATAAAGCTTTATGAAGTCAAAGCAACATTATCGTAAATTTTCGAAAAATACAAATATTTCGGCTTTAAAAGCTAGTTGGCGATAATAAACGATGAGAAAGCACAAATCCAGTGATCGAGACACCTCCCCGTGAAGGATTGCACATTTAAGAGTGAATGCAAGAAGAAGAGGTCTGGTAAGACTGCAGATCAATAATCTAGCCTTGGAGTCCCTAAATGTGCTGGAGAAGAATCCTGAAAGCCACTGCTGAATGTTTCTTTTGCCGTATTTGTGCTTACTTATCACTTTCAGTAATACTGTCCACTTTGCATGGGTTATCCATTCCCACCTCTTTCGCAAATTCCAAGAACAGGCCGAGCTATCTATTTGTTGATCTATAGCGCAACAGGAATGTTCTAGAACGATAAAAAAGGTAAAATCAGTAAAATAATAATAATATACTCCTTGCACCATGAAGCACTAGTTTAAGAAATATCGCAATTTATGAATGTGACCTAGTTATTTATTTATGTGTTGAAAGTATTATTTACTCGAGCCAAGCTCGGTCATTTACTGAGCACCTGCCCCGAGACCCTCAAGGAAAAGGTTGCTCAGACTCCAACTCATTACTCTACCTGTACCCCCTTGACTAACGAAAACCGTATCGCCAAGTGTACGCCACTCATAATAGTGATTGTGTGAATGGCTGTTTGTTTTTTAAATATGTGTATATATGTGTGAGCCCAATTTGTCGCAATATATGTGTAAGCTTTTGGCAATCATTCCTGTGGCGCCGACTGCTATTATTTATTATTATTATTTACCTAGTATTATTAATAGTATAGTATAGATAAAAGTGTGTATAGCAGGAAGGACCGAAATTCCGAAATGGGTTTTTGGAGCTGTGGTGCTCGCCGCGTATGCCACGACGGTCGGGGCGCTACAGCACAATTTATAGTAAGTATATCGAAAACGGTGCATTGTACGGAAATATTATAGCCTATTACAGAATTAAAGCTGAAGAGCGTCGTTGGCCCAGTAGTTAAGGTATCCGATACGTAAGTGAGAGGTACCGGGTTCAAATCCCACTGTGGCTATTTACCAATTACTCTTTTCTGAGTTATGTACATTAGTTGAACACCAATCGATGCTCTTACAGTGAGGAAAAACCTGTATTTGTAATTTAGAGACAGACGATTGACATGCAGGGGATGCACAAAATGACCTTTACATCAACAATATAGGAAAAGTGTTTTGTTCATAGACTCCGTATTTATACGTAATAGACTAAACTCTTGGTTACATATTATCACTTATATTAACGCAATAGTTAACACAATAACCAAGATATGGAAGACAGAATAAAGACTGCTTACCTGTTACAAACATTATACATGAGACGTTAATACATTTTCATTTTTATTTTCGACAACAACAAAGATAACACTAGCTACTCTTAACATGCGTTAACTGGGGAATGACTGTGTCGATTCATACTAAGTGAGGCGGGGAAGGTGAAATAGAACTCACGCAGTGGTCGTGTTCAGCTCTTGACAGGTGGAGGAAAAAATTTCTGTGGTCAGACATTATTAGCAAATAACTTGTAATTACAAGTATTTTTCATTATTATACAAAGAAGTTGAAATCTTCAGGCTATAAGTAAAAGAAATTAGGTACACAAATTAAGATCTATTGATAACTAATATTAATACTAAGCGTTTCGCTTTGGAACACTGCAGGTGAATGACAAAACATAGTTATAAGATTTAATGTAATGACAATATAATTTAAGGATTAGTAATGTGCAATATATTTACTTCAAAATGACTCCATTTAGAAAGTGTATTTTTACATGTATTGATGGTTTAACTAGCAAAAATGTGTATCATTTAAAAATAAATTCAAACACAGACCTATTGACAGATTACGGTCCACGCGTACGAAATCACGGGCAAAAGCTAGTGAGATATTAAAAGAATATTACAGGCATGAGGTACCCCACTACTTCGAATCCCACTGCGACTCTTTTCTGAGTTATGTATATTAGTTGAATGTCAACCGATGTTCTTACCGAGATGTTCCCCTTGTAGCAGAGTCATGGATGTCAGATGGCAGTCGCTCCACTGCAACTACCTGATCTACTAAATCCTGAATCATGGTCAATGAGGAAAACGGGCCCTCCGAGAGCACAACCAGGATATTAACGACAAGTAAAAAACATGCCGTGAGAAACTTCCTTGCATTCTGGTAAAACCAGTAGCAACAGCCAGCGACATAATTAATAAAACCCCTCGCACCCCTCTGTTGAGAGATTGATAATTGAATAAGGCTTCATACATTGCAGTAAATCAATTAGTTACATCTAAATTGACGGAACGCTATGTGAAATAGGAAAACATCAGTTGAATATGTTCGGGTATCAGCTTATAATTATAGCAACGTTACTTATTAGCACCAATGTTAGCACAGATAAAAACTCTACATCATCCGATGTAAGTAAATTTGTTACATCTTACATATTTTTGGAAATGTCAGATTTTTACATTCATCACCCTAGATTTATACATATCATGTTAGAATAACATTGTTCATAGATATTGGTCTCTCAAATCACTGTTCTGTATTGAAGGATTTATAAGATTCTGTTAAAAAAGGAAGATCTACCGAAACCGCCCTCTTGAGTCTGGTGGACAAGGTAGGTAATGCATTAGAAGATAAACAAATTACACTCTGCTCATTTTTGGAGGGCGCTTTTGACAACACTCTTATAAAAACAGTAGTTCAAAGTCTCACTGAGAAGAGGATTGAGCGAACGATAGGGAAATGGGTGGAAGCAATGCTCTCAAACCGAAAAGTGAAGGTAACCCAGCATAAAACCTCACTTGAAGAATGTAACACCAGGGGTTGTCCTAAGGTCATGAAATGCTCGGAAAACGGTGGTTGTACCATTTATCAACAAAAGGCATGATATGATAGCTGAATTTGTTACTTGTTAAGCTTCTTTCAAACGCTGTTTCTTAAAGACGCAACCGCTGAGACCTTCCGGTCTTTTTTCAGTGTGTTTGCAGAGAGTGATGAGAGTGGGGTTCACTGGCTAAGTTGTTTTAAATCAGTTGGTCGTCTATCCAGACACCATGCCTTGAACGACATTATCAAGCACGCGTTAACATTTGCGAATGTCACCCTGTTTTCTGGAACTACCTGTTTTATATAGAACAGATAGAGCTGTGTCAGCTGCGGAGGTGACAGCCAATACCAAACATATTGAGTATGCTGGTTTAAAATCAGCGTACCTTTTTGTTTCGGTTGCTTTGGAAATGGAGGGTACTTGGAGTTCAGAGGCGAAAATGTGCATTGGCGAGGTGGGTCGCCGTCTGCAGGAGAGTGGTTTAGGACCATTTTCCGGGACGTACCTTTGGCAGAGGATATCTTTGGCGATACAGCGTGGCAATGCGGCTACATTTGAGCGCGGTGCTATTAAGGAAGGGATGTTTGAATAATTATTTAATAATTTCACAATGCCTTATGGTGAATATGCGTTGGGTTTTTTTTCTCGTCTTAAGTGTAGGTTGGAATGTCTACCCTCAATTCGGACTAAGCATTTTGTGAATTCATTTGTGGTGACGGGTGTTGCAATGACTAATTCTGTTTTTTTTTATGTCCTGTAGGAGATGTTTCTTTACTAACATACCAAAACTGACCATTTCCCTTATCGTTTTTTTTTCACAAAAATAAAGCCGGTAAAAGATACCGTTTTTTTTCGAATACGCAACCGTTATTGCTTTTGACATCTTATATTTTACTAAATTAATTTGTGGTTTAGCTCTTTACGTGCGGCGATTACCATCTGGACCGCACAACCCGTTAGGGAAAAGCCAATTCACCAGAGCGTCACCGGTGAATTTTTTTTTTTTTCATTGAAATATCAATGAATTTAGAAATAAATAATTTATGTTATAAAACGAAGACATTTTTTATTATGTAAATCTTCGTTAACATTTTGACTGACTGTAGTAATAAAAATACAATTTATTTCCAGGGGAGCACGACTCAAGCAGTAAGCCATATAAATACCGTTTGATAAATTGTCGCACACTAGTGCTCACAAAGGCTAACTTTTAAGGAAGATTCAGTTGAAAAGAGAAAGTTCAGTTGCCTGCACGTATAATAAAATAAAATAAAATAAAAATGTAAAGAATTGTCATCATCTGAGTCCAAATTCAGCCACATGGTGTCCGGCAGAGTGGCACCAACCCCGTACACTGGTGGGTGTTGCACAAGGCGACTAATGTTTTTGAGGCACAAGATCTAGAAGCTCCGTAGGCCGGAAAATGGGCAGCAGCGTTTTTCATTGTTAAATCTATAACACTGCGATCTCCAAGTCGCCTGCCAAGCGTGGAGATTATGACAATGACCTCCCCTTTCGTGGGAGAGGCCCTAAGTCCTGCAGTGGACTGTTATGGGCTATGATGATGATGAGTCCAAACTCAAGTATTGTTTTCTCTTCGTCAAACGTTTAACTCCTCCCTATCTACCAATAAGTAGCAATTGTTTTGTTTATTTACTACTTATTTACTACGTAGTCTATTAACATAATTAAAATTATTGATTATTCAATAATTCATTATTATTTAATTATTTTATTTATTTACACCATTAACATTATTAACCCCATTAAGATTATTTAAATAATTGATTATTCAATTATTATTATGTATTTCAATCATTGTTTTATCAGGTTACCCTGTGTATAAAAATGACATTTAAATATTTTCATCTTTTTAGTTTACGTTGTTTTATATCTTTTAGGTTACGTTTTATTTTAATAAAATATTGTTTTTTTTTTATGTTTGTCAATCAGGCGGATATACCACGATTAGGTAAGATTGGCTTGGCCAAAGATGATGATTAGAATATAACCCTTACATCCCAATGCAACCTAGGGAAATACAGACCAGGCCCCTACTCAGCAGTTCCAAATAATTTACCAGATATTATTTGATACCCGTAAGGGATTGAACAAAAAAAAAATTAATCCGTCTTCTTGGAGCGGCGGCCATATTAAATTTATTGTGATGTTACTAACTTTATCGTCTTCAGAGTACTTCAAGCCCATTCGTTTGATTCAGGGAGTTAAGAAAAAAAATGTAATTCGCCATCTTGGAGCGGCGGCTATATTTAAAGTATTGCATATTTGTAATCAGAACTAAAGGTGTAGTATGTAAAATGTCAGCTCGAGCAATGGTCGAAAAATTGTTTTTAAATTTTCATTGCGATCCACTAAGAAATATAGCCCTCAGACACTGATTTCTTGAAATACCTGTAAACAGTTTGAAGTCGAATAACTCTCTTAAATGGAAAGTTACATTATCAGATAATAATACAATATCAATAGGCTATATTATATATTCAAAAAAATTATAGATAACTAGAAAAATTGCAATACTCAAAGTATTAAAATGTTGCATGTTCGCACACAATTTCAGAACGACTATTTAACAAATTATAGGTTTTTCTTGAAAATGATAACTAATAATTTTTTTGGGGTTTGTAATTTTCAGGACAAGGTTTGTACGCAAGAAAAACAGAGTAGGTAAGTGTAGGGTAGGTGTAGAGTAGGTTTAGGGAAGGGTAGGTGTAGGGTAGGGTAGGACGCCACGCGAAGGAAGTCGAAGTCGCGCCGAACTTGAATAACAAAGCCATTGTCTAAAAATAATACAATCGTATTTTATTCTACAATGTATAATGCCTATGTCAACATCTTTGGTTCTGCATTTACAATGGTATGATTTTTCAAGGTTAAAATGGGCGATTTTTTTTATAGCTAGCTAACAGTGTTTAGACAGGATTCTCAAGTAATTTAATTAATAATTGGTAATCGCTGAGAGAATGTGTTGCTTGCGAGGTGTTGTGCTTGACCTGAAACGGCGCGAGCACGGGAAAGACGGGCTTGGTTGAAGCGTCAGTTATTATAGAGACAAGTAAAGAAGAGCCTTATGGTGTTAAAATTTTAATTAATAGTTATGGGCCTGAAACGGCGAGGCGGCTTGACGAGCAACGTGGCATTTATTAAGATTAGATGTTGAAGATTAAACAATGTATTAAAATTAGAGTCAGTGTGCTTGAGTAGTCGACAATAATAGTTAAGTTGAGATATGGCTATCACATAGCTCTCTATGCAGGTAAGACGTCTTGGCATTATTCGACCAAGGCAACCAAATTTTATTTTACATCGTGTCGATACTGAAAGTACTCTAATCGACAAAATAGCCACCTACAGTCATAGTCATAACCGGAGAAAGTTTCACTGCCCAACACCGTTATCTTGTGTTGGGTTGGACCTATGCGAACAGACCCGAGGTAAATACTGAGAGCAGTGCTACCGCCAAATCTGGTGGTAGTTATTTGAAGGAACCAAGTCCCGAATGAATGCACTGCTGCTGTCAACGACATTAGTATAGCGGTAGAGAGCGGATCCATCCAACAACTCTAGGACAGAACTCTGGCAGCTAGTGTATCGCACGGACGGTGAGGTCGGTATTAGGAGTTGTCTAGCTAGGGACGGACGCAGGCTTGACAAGGAGTCCTGAAAAAGCTCTCATTCAAACGTGGCAAGCGTCCAAGGGCTCGTTTATTTAATTTCATACGTATATGGAAATCGTATAATCGTATACGATATCTCATAGCCCCTATTTTTCAAATTCACATCGATGACTTATTTAACGAGTGCTACTTACCACTCGAATTCGACTTATATCTGTAGGATTCAAATTCTCGTGTGAAGCGCGGGAACTTTTGAAACGTAGCTCCGAAATGTCAAAATCAAAATCACAGATTAAATACCTGACATTCCGTTACACGTTACATTAGGTGCGGTCCATAAACGGTTTTTTTATTTTATACTGATTCACAACATTTCTGCATAAAATGAATACATTTCTGCGTGATACCTTCAGGTGCACCTACAACCACACCTGCAGGGGTAAACTTAACGGTAAGCTTCTTTGTTGAATTACTAACACAGTGACAAACAAGCAGATACAAGCCCTCCTGATGGAAAGCGGTTAGTGTTGCCTGTGACATATAGGATTGTGACCTTAAAGTTTTATGTAATTGCAGGTGTATTATCATTGTGAGGACTAAGATAAAATGCCTCATACCTGTAATTGCGATGGCTACCTTATCCTTCAAACCGAAGCAACCATGTAAGTAACTAAGTAAGTCCAATTAAGAGGCTTTTATTTTTTACTATCAATAATTTGTTTTCTTGGTGATGCAGGAAAAATGCAGAACATCGATGTTTTGCTCATTCTCCTCAAATATCAGCGAGAGCTAAACCTTTTAGACACCAACGCCGTCTTTAAAACGATTAAGGTGGTGGGAAACGCGTAGGTAAGAAAGAGTTGTTGTAACCACATCCCATCAGGCCCGTTTGCGTGTTTGCCTACCGTATGACATAAAATAATGAAAAAAAAAATTTTAACAAAAAATTATCCATTTCAGGGTAACGTAAGTAAATTTGTAACTTTTTCATTGATTAAGTGCCTAGAAACTTCCTAATACCTACACACACACAGTTGCTAGTAATTATATTACGGTTTATACTCTTAGTAAATGTATTCAATGATGTGCAAAATGGGTTTCTATAGGTAAATGATTTATAATAAAGCAGTTAAATCGAAAAAAAAGAACCACAAGTCCCCGCTAATGACGTTGTTTTGTAAATTCATTATTTTTCTTTTTCATTACTTTGTTTTATATTATTAACACGTAAAATCCATTTCGCGCTCAATTGGAACCAATTATAACGACCAATGAGCAGTTTTCCAATAGGTACATTCCTAACCCCTCGCTAGATGGCGCCCCATTAGATGACATTTTGGTAATTGATAATCGCTTGAAATAGGTTCTTAGCAAAGAGGATATAAACACTGGGTACGGTGTATTGTAAACATTAATTTAACTGAGTCAGTTCGTTTCATGGAAGCTAGAATTAAGAATAAACGTAATGCAAATATGAAAGGTTTGTATTAAAATGGAACATCGAGCCTACTTATATAAATATTTCTTTGTACATTTCGTTCAACCATTGAAAGTTATGCCATCACTGCCACAGTCATACAGGTAAAATTTTTTACCAAAATTGTAGGAATGCCATCTATCCATGCTTTTTGAAACCAACCGACAATACCTACTGGAAAACTCCTCATCGCTCAAACATATATTAAAAATGTCAAACTCTCGATCAAAGGTTCCATAAAATTTGTATAAAAATCGTACCACCTGAAGTAACATCTACTTAATGTAGTCAAATCATTATTTTTTACTATTATTAGACATACGTTCTATTTACAGTGTACTCGTGCAAAATGTAGACAAGTGGCAAGTATTTCACACGAGTTAACAACTTGCAATAATATAATAAATTAAATTATGGTATATTTACGAATTACTATTCACTTCAAGAATAGCATTCCCCATTTCTTCCCGTGGGTGTCGTGAGAGGCGACTAAGGGAATCAGCCTGAAGATGGGCAGCAGCATTCTATTATGTACTTAAGAACCTACTGCGATAGCAAACCCGCCTGCCAAGCGTGGCGATATTAGAATCCCCCCAAAGATGATTAGTAAACACTGGCCACGGCCCCCAATTCCTGACTATGGTAGTGGTCGCGGTAAAAGCGGGGCAGGGGGTGCAAAAAATCCCCGGCAGTAACAAGGCTATATAGGATTGACTGTGCCGTGACGCACATCAGACGCCACAGATCAAAACCGAAGTGTATACCTAGTCAAATAAAAAGAGAAGACATGGGTAACATGGGTGACATTATCATCATCACAGCCCATAACAGTTCACTGCAGGACGTAGGGCCTGTCCCAGGAGATAGTAAGTTATTTTATTACCATTATCTCCACGCTTGGCTGGCGGATTGGAGATTGCAGTGGAGCAAATATAAAAATGAAAAACACTGCTGCCCATTTTCCAGCTTAAAGAGATTCTAGCAAGATCTATTGCCTCAAAAACGTTAGTCGCCTTGTACGACATACACGAGTGTAAGGGGTTGGTGCTATTCTACTCTGCCCGACACCATATGGCCATGCCGGACACCACACAGCCAGGGACACGGTAAACATTATAGAGCGTGCAAATTGTCCTATAATGCAAATGCAACTAAAATCAATTTATTACACAAGAAGTAATTATACAACCAACTAATTGCTTTACTTTAACCTAAAGTCTTATTTTTTATTGTCTAGGCAGGCCCATGGTCAGACGGTCCACATTATGGAAAGCGGTCACCGTCGTCAAGGACATCTGAATTTCTTTTTGTTATCAGTAAAGTATATTTTAATCTGATGTTTGACTTAAGGTCTGTAATAATTCTGTGCTAATTTCCGTATTTTTATTCTAGGATTGGAATAATTTAGGCGACGTAAGCGCAGTCTTTTACTACGATTAATGAATATTTAACAAATTTAACCTTTGAAATTTATTATCATTAAAAAATAAAGTAATAATCATCTTGGCGTTAATTTCCCGGTTTTTCTCCCGAGAACGAGGGCCCGGGGTCCGCCTTGACCATGATCCAGGATTTGGCGATCAGGTAATTACAGTGGAGCGACTACCATCTGACCTCCGTGACCCTGCTACCAGGGGAACGTGACCAGATTGGATCATGGTTACAAATTCAGTTGCCTGAATTTGCAGGTTTCATCAAGATGTTTTCCCCCACCGTAAGACCATCGGTTAGAATTAAACTAATGTACATAACTCAGAAAAGAGTCATTGGTATTCGGGCGGGATTCGAACCCGATACCTCTCGCTTACGAGTTGGATACTCAACCGCCCGGCTACCGACGCTCCGAAATTTATTATCATTATACACGTGAATTACGCTTACAAAGATGTAAAGTAGTGGCGAAATTTTTTATCGCATCTATTATACATTATGTAAGTTCGTATAGGATTTGTATTCAGTGGTGGGTATGGTTGAACAAGTTTTTTATTTTTTATTAAGAAACAGTCGCCTTTTAAATCATGGAGGGTGCATAAAGAATATTTTTCGAAGTAGTGGTCGAAAAGCTGCAAATCGATATACAAGCTAGCCATTTGGTGGCACATGTACTTGATGTCAAAACAAACATTTTGACCAGCAGTTCTTAAAAAAAAACGATTAGGAGGGTGGAGTAATAAGATCATCTTTTTTTGTTTGGAGAAAAAAATATCTCTAAAACCTATCGAATATGGTATCAAATAAAAGGGCAAGCTGTCCGATCGGGCAGTCTGAGCTGATTATAAAAATATAGCACATCGTTACAATGAAACTATTTGTTTCAAATAAAAACAAAACTAATAGAGAGAAGCAGTGCCTGTTCTGTAACACAACGTGTATGTTTTATCTTGTTTACAATAAACCGTTGAATAAATTAAAATTACAATACGGGCATATCGGCCCGTCACAATTCCGGACCAAGTTTTAGCAATCGCACCAGTCGCACGTTTGACGGGCGTGTATTGGACAAGCGGTCATAGTAAATTTAGGAAGGCACCGCTACTTCTGCGCCGTCATCTCGTTCTCAGTGATGTCCCGGTGACGCTGGCGGGGGACAAACGACCTTAATCTGTACTGATTTCAGATATTTTTTATCAGAATTCGACCAACGACTCTACCGTCAGACCGAACGACGCCACGACCACGGTTACGACTACAACTACGACTCAGCCTACTACAACTATTAAGGTATGTATGTAGAAAGTATGTGGGACGCTACCTATGTGGACTGGTGTGGGACGCTACCTGTGTGGACACACTGACCCTACTGGCAGCTGTGCTGGGGCTGCGGCCGCAGATGCGGAAGGCCTCAAGCGGAGGAAATACGATAGTCTAGCGCAAGACTTCGTATTTCTGCCATTTTGGTGGAAATATTGGGACCGTGGGGCCCTTGTGCGAGAAAGTTCTTTACAGAACTTTCCAAATTTAATGACCTGTGGTAATCGGAGAGCTGGCTCGTTCAGATTAGCATCGCTGTTCAACGAGGCAACGCAGCCAGCTTTCTGGGCACCATTCCAGGGAAAAGCGGTATGGACGACTTTTCAAATTTTTTGTTTATATTTTATACGTGTTTTGTATATGTGTATATTTTTTGTATTTTAGATGTAGGTATTCATAAATGGACAAACATAGTTATGATGGCTGAATTTATTTAATCTGTCAGGTAGATCATCTAAAAATATTGGACAGAGATTTATTTCTTTAGTTACGTAGACAAAAAATTATGATGACACTGAGAAGTGACGGACAACGGAAGAAGGACCAAATAGAATTCATTTGACAAATCATCATCCCTATTACTTAAAATATTTCCGATGTACATTCTTCTCAACCCGTCTCCGTAAAATTATTAATGTCTCTTTTACAGTGCGCTCACTGCAAAATTGTGGTAAGTATTCTACACCCTGGCCGTGTGGTATTCGGCAGAGTAGAATAGCACCAACCCCTTACACTCGCGGGTGTCGTACGGGGCGTCTAATGTATTCAAGGCAAAAGATCTAATCTCTGTAGGCTAGAAAATGAGCAGCAGCGTTTTCCATTGTTATATTTATACTGCGATGCCTAAACCGCCTGCCAAGCATGGAGATTATGGCAATAACCTCCCCTTTCGTGAGAAAGGCCGTTAGTCCTGCAGTGGACTGTTATGGGCTGTGATGATAATGATTCTACACCTGACAAAATTATTATATTATTCTAATTTCCAAAAGAAAATATTACATGAAATACATAACATAACATATTCGAGTTATCAGAGGAACCTTTACAGTTTTAAATTTCACAGCCCTGGGATAACTTAACAGAAAGACCAAACATCAGCAAACCATCACCCAAGGTAATTGTGACATTTTTAGTATTAGTATCTATTATCGTTTGATCTCCTGGGGCAAGTCAGGTGACAGTAAGATGACATATTGAGAAGTCGACTAACATGGCTTCTCTCAAAATGGTCTCGAAATGAAAATGACGGTCACAGTTCAGCTAGGCGGGGATCAAGTTAAGCTAGGCGGCAATCGGAAAGCTTTGTTGGGTTTCCTTGGTCACGGTAATATTAGTGCCCTCCAGCAGTACGTTGTCTGCAAACTACCACCACAAAGAGTTCGAAATTTATTGTTGTATTGCCAAATGTTATATGGTCACACACGAGATTTCCACAACTATTTCTGCACATACACAGGCGCAAATACGCATAAGCGCACGCACACATTTTCATTTTTATACGACCTGGAGAACTAATATACAGGCGAAAGTCTAGTTTAGGCCCCAGTCTCACAGTCTTCAATTGTAAATTGAAACTATGTAACCTACACTGTACAGTTGTAGTACACACTGTATGTGAGAAAATAAAGTTTTTTTTAATCTGCAAAAAAGTGTTTGCGGTAGTGATAGATAGCAAAACTGTTTTTTTTAATTGCCTCGTAATATCATATAACAATTGTACCACATTAACAATAGTGTCGCCCTCATATTCGACAAACTCTTTTTTGCCTAGCTGGGGGCTTACCATGACCTCTTGTAGCAGGACCTAAACAGAACTGCCCTGCTTAGAACGAGACAATTTTATGTGACACGTATACTACGTATAGCCCTGTTTCATTCTAAGCAGGGCAGTTCTGTTTAGGTCCTGCTAAAAGACCTAATGGTGAGCCCCCTGTACATTATGTGTTAGTTTATTTACTCTTTTCATACTTAATTTTTGCTGGGTGCTATCTTGTTCCAGTATAAATCTTTGAGGCAAAGAGGCCCTAAAATAGAAAAACTAATTTTGAAGATATCCAAATTGCAAAAGCTTCGACAAAGGCTTAAGAAGACAAGAGACGATGCCAATATGGCAGACATTTCGACGTCATCTGAGGATTTCGATATGATTGGTAAATTATTGGACAACTCCTTAACAAGCTCTTTGCAAACGAGACAGGACAGTCCAAAGAAGACGTATTTAGTTATTAGGTATCCGAGAGTGGTTCTAGAATAAAATTCTATTTATAATGCGATTTGAAATGTGTTTTCATTTTATAACATACATACATGTATGTATGTATGGTAACTATTTATTGCTTGATAAATAAGAACGGGAGTTACAAAAGTTTAATTTTACATAGCAAAGGCAGGCTTATCCTACATAACTCGTACCAAGAATAACACATTTTTCAATCGGTAGACCAACAGGCAAGGGGGCCATCTGATGGAATGTGGTCATCGCTGTCTATGAACATTAGTAACCCCAATAGGCTAATTACATAACGCTATTACCAAAAATTCTATTATCTCAAGTATTAAAATTGTTATTTTTGCAATTATGTATAATCGATTGAACAGTTTCAGTTTATTGCAATCTTCTTCTTGGCGTGTCGACTCGTGGCGGGTCAAATTTGCGAGGGCCATTACTCCGCCACGATACAGCGTTGTTCGTGGCCGCGTACATATCCTCGCGCGTGCAGGTGGTGGTGGTTTATTGCAACTGAACTTATAAAAACGATGATACGCAGTCATATAGCGTTATATCCAATGCGTTGTCTGCCTACCTTTAAAACTCCAGAACAGCCAAGCTTTCTTTGGCAACAAACAGGCAAATGCTACTCCAATGCTAACGCTACGGTAGAAACACCTCCACTAACTTGGACATATTCGTATATTATTGTTTAACCCGAACTTCAATGTGTTTCCCGAGGAAAACGGCACAACTATATTTTACGCCAACGATGTCGCAAAAAAGTGCAGGCTATTCCGAAGTTTCGCTCGTTTCGTGTAGCGGCAGCCTTCATTTTATTTTAAATAATTGCAATGTATGTTTGTTTAGGTCAAATCTTGCAAAGTGAAGGAGAACATCCAACATCTTAACTCTGATTGAGCCAAAAATTCGCAAACCGAAATTTTCTAATAAGTTCGGTGACAATGCAATGTAATCGTGACATGGCGCTGTCCTGATGATGAAGACGGATGGACTATAGGTAATTCTAAACTATACATGATAAACCGCTAGTGTTTGAATTCGTTAGTATTATGTTGGCAAAAACTATAATCTTGTGTAACATGGTCTGATAATGAAACATGAAGGTGGTCAGAGCGCATGAGAAACTCACTGAGTTGGCTTGATTTGTCTTGCTAAATTCTCTGATTGTAGCTGGTATCCGGTTATGATAGAATACGCGACTACGGCTTGTTTTTTAAAAACGTTTTTCATTTGAGAACTTATGAATTTCTGGACCTTTTGAATTACAATTACGAATTTATTGATAAACGCATGGTACACAATATCGATTGGACACATGTTATTATAGTAGGTACGTGTGCTATAATGGGAGATATTCCGAGAGCTAGAAGCGAGGGAGATATTATTCAAAAGAAAAAAATTAAATATGGTGTTGATTAGATACAATTCTCAAACAGAAATCAATACGAGACCGTTCGATGTATAAAAATGTAGACAGTTTGTCCTCAGAAAAGGTACTTATACTAAGTATCATTTCACGAAACACCTTTGCGAGTAACCTCGATTACCAAATTCAATACTTGAGAGTCCTGTCTAAGCAGCGCCATCTAGTGAGATCCGCCGAATTACACTTTTTACTTTTTAAAGTAGCTGTCTGAAAATCCCCCATTGAGTTGAAATCACAAAGATACTAATTGAATAAATTCCAATTACTAAGGTTTCATTACGACATGGATCATGATGATTTCATCAAAGCGTTTAATCAATTAGTTACTACATATAAAGTGAATGACGTTATGGGAAGGAAGACATAACTTGTAAATGTTCTTGTAGGACACGAACAACGTTTTTACTGATGATGGTTTTGGGGACCCTGAGACTGGTTATAAAAATCAAAAGTCAAATTTTTTTTTATAGAGTATGACATTACATATTATCTCTTTCAATCGTCAAAGAGGTGGGGGTAGGAAAATAGGATGGAAGGAAACACATAGCGACATGTTGGCCGCCCCATGGCCACGGATATCCACCCCACGCCGACAACGGCCGGACCATGTCCGCGTATACAGCAGCAGCAGCAAGCAGAGCCGGTCCGCGTATACAGTCTCGGAATCCGATTTGCACCCAATGCGTACTTAAATCATTGTTATAGTAGTTTTAGTTTAGTTAGTTTCACGACCTCTATCCACCGGCCCCTGTCCGCCATCGCGAGACGCGATCCGAACGAACGCTTCATCCTTATGTCGTGAATCTTCCAGCTATCCGCACGAGCCGCTTTGGTTTGACCTTAATAATGCGTACGGCTAAGGAATGGAACACGTTGCCTGCGAGTGTGTTCCCTGATCAATATAATCTGATCGACTTCAAGGCTAGGGTGAATAGGCTGTTCGAAGACGAGCATGCTCCATCGTCGGCTGCATCGTTACTTACCAACAGGTGAGATGGCGGTCAAATGCTTGTCTTGTCTAATATAAAAAAAAGTTTATTATCACAAAGAAGCCGTAGATAGAAATTTATCTATGAACTAATAAGAGGAGATTAAATTGAGTATTATATTGTGACTGACTGACATGTGAGACCAATTACTTTTTCCAAGTTATCTACATTAGTTAAGCAATAACCGATGCTCAGTGTAGGCTAATCATGGTCAGAAAATCTGCACATTCCGGCGGCTCAATGTGGAACCATTGTCTGGTCAGGTTTTCCTGTCACAGAGGTCAGAGGGCAGTCGAGAAGTCAGCGTTTCCCAAACTTTATTATGCCGTGGCCCGGTTATTTTATTGTTTCCCCATGATGACCCACCTCAAATTTTCAACCCTAGTAATAAAGGTAAATTAAAAAATTGTAGTTTATGCAACTCGCATATGAAAGGGGGTATGTCTCGTGTGATAATTGTTTGGCACCAGTGTTTTAATACCTAATTATATGCAGTTGCATACTGTTAGTTGGAACTACGGAGCGGCTAAGTAAAACACGGCGTTACGATTGAACCGTATATTAACGACTGCCCGATACGAGTTGGACGCAGCCTACTCTCTACTTACTAACTAACATCGTTCCACCTTAAGTTTAAAACTATTGTCTAGAATAAACAAATCCCTGATGAGCCAAACGCATCAAAGCTCGACTAAATATCAATTTCAATTTTTATTTATTTATTTCGCATTCCATGTGTTACATATACGAGTAAATATTATAATGATGATAAAAATCAACATAACCCTGATTGGGCACAGCAAATTGGTAGAGAGGAGTTACTAGCTTGGCTTATTTGATTGAAGAATAGCTTGTGTGACATACAAGTGTTACGAAATACCTACTTAGGTATTATTATGTTACTTTTATATACTACCAACTATATATGAATCAATATAATATATATTGTTACTAGCGAGGACCTGTAATTGGCTAATTGACTCTAAGATAATATTTATTATGTTTTATGTAGCTGTTGGTACTCCAATATATAAATAAATAAATATTTTGTTATTGTATATCTTTATAAATCTGTATACATTATCTACCATATTACGAACATATTATTTATTGCACTTTATTCTACATCGCGGGCGTTATGATAGGAGCTGTCAGTCGTGGTTCCACGGGATACTGAATTCTCGTTCGAAAGTTGATGTTTTGATGATGATGATGATGAAAGGGTACAATTTTTTGGGCCTTTGGGATTTTTTATCGAATACGTGTACCTAAATGATATACAAAAACTAACGTGCCTCAGTTAGATTTAGATTATACATTGAAGTAATAGAAAAATATATTTTGTTTTAAAACTTTAATATTGTGAGTACTTTTTTCCTCTCCTCTCTCAAGATTCACCCCACTTTCCATTTGTCCGGATGCTAAAACAAAAAATTGTTATGGTTTAGATACTTTATGCAAGACGATGCTATAATTCACATAAAATAAGTATATATAGAATATAAAATATTTTTTTTAAAGATTTTGGTTTTAGCTATTTTATATTTATATTATAAAAGATTTATATTTAAGAATGAAAATACTATAATACACTTAATCATAGTAACCACTTTACTCTTCGAGTGATAGATGACTTCTACGAGTAAATGGAAAATCTTACTAATTCTTTGAAATCTTCGTTGTCAAGTATTGTAGATGAACGTGAACTAAAAGCTTTTAGAATTTCTTTTTAAATATTGGTCTGATCTTTTCATAAACCGAAGTAAAATTTCTATTCGTTTTCGAACCCTAGTTTATGGTAAATTGAATTAGTGTACCTACTTACCTCATCTACTAAAAATATGGAATAGCTTAAATTCTAAAATAAATGATTATTTATTTATCCCGACAATACAGTATTGATAAATCCTTTTGGTTCACGTTCTTAACTACATGTCTGCAATACTTGACAAAAATTTCATGTAATTCGCTATAAATTAGTATGGAAACTTTTTTTAAACAGGATTATTAAAATTTTTGACAGAAAAGTATTGGCGGCGCAACGGCTCCTTTAAAGCTCAGGCTCAATGCTACACTTCATCATCATCGACCATACCAGTCCACTGCAGGACTTTGGGCCTGTCCCACGAAAGTAGAGGTTTTTGTCATAAGCTCTACGTTTGGCAGGCGGGTTGGAGATCGCAGTGCTATAAGTATAATAATGGAAAACGCTGCTGCGCATTTACCTGCCTACGGAGACTCTAGATCTTTTGTCTCGAAAACATTTATCGCCTTGTGCGACACCCACGTGTGTAAGGGGTTGGTGCTATTTTACTGTGCCGGACACCACACGGCAATGCTACACTTGCTCCAAATTATTCTTAGTGGTATTTAAAAAAAAATATGTCGTTGAAAATAAGACTCGAATTTTGTAAGTAAATAAATCTAAAAAAGCAAAAAAATGTTTTCTTCAGTTACTACTTTACCTTAAAATTACATAAATAAATACTTTACTCACTATTATATTGCCCCATGGTCTAGGCTGTTGATGGTTTGATCGAATTAAAATTAATTTATAAGCACAAGCACTTAAGCACTCTTCTCAGTTTAAACAGTCTGTATACATACGAGTACACACATACCTTCACGTTTTTTCCACTTGAATCAATGTCCATGTATCCTTTATTTATACTTCACTCCCAAGAAGTAATTTATAGTACAATATTGTTTTCTTTTTAAGTACACGGTCCCTTGACAGAAACGGACAACTGTTTTTCAACAAATACCGGCTCCTGCGGGCCCTCCCTTTCGCTTGGAGATCGTAATTTTATTTCTAATCTACGTATATCGAGAACGACCAGACCATTCATGGATAGTGGTCTCGGATGCTTATAATTCAATTGGTATTTATAATTCTTGCGCATTTTATATGGAACTGGGGCAGATTTTCTTGTCGCTTGAGCTGTTGGACCTACGAATAAGTAGTCAGAACATCTCATGCCATCTCATGATATTTTGTCTTGACGTTGTATGACTCGCATCTTACTCTTCAAACCAGAACAGAACATAGCTGACTATTTCACAAACCGAGTATGACAAGTAGCTTATTCCGAATGAGAACAAAGTTACTAGTGGTGTGCCACAGGGGTCAGTATTGGATCCACTGCTTTGGAAAGTCGTTTAGGTACGATTCACGACGAGCAAAGTCACTGGTCACTTTCGCTGACTATTTGGCAGTCGTACCCAAATATCTGGAGGGGATCAACAGTCAACAGACTGGCCTTCGACATAATATCGCTGAAAGTTGTGGTCGTTCAATTTACATTCCAACCTTTCGTCTGTACCTTGACACATTGCTTAGTTTAAACGAGACTTGTATCCACGCTGTCCCGGTTGATGCCTAATATGGGGATCGAAAGCAGGGAAGAATATTACTGCTATCCTCGGCAGTTACGTCTATACTGATGTGTGGTCTTGCTGTTTCGTCTGATACTCTCAGGAATCAGGACACTTGACAAAATGTTGCTAAAGCAGATTTTGTAGAGTCTTGGAAGTTGCCAATAACCATTAGAATATAGAAGCTATCAATCTCTCAGTCAATGGATTTTAATTAGAGATAATGTTATTATATACTTACGTTATGGAACCCAGACCACTATAGTAGAAAAACAAAAGCTGATATTAAACAAAGTAGTGTCTTTGGGATAAGTTACAAAAAAAATACTTTTTTATGTAGATCTAAGTAAAGTTAATTCTTAACAGCAGATGAAAGTGCACTGAACATACAAATATTCTCTATTTTTATTGGTTAAGAACCTATAAAATAGGTAGAACAGGAAAGCTTTTGTTTGTGTTTTTTAAATGTGCTCACTCACTCTTGGTGCTTTACAGGCTTTATATTTCTTTTTTTTTTGTAAGTATGATGATTTACATTTAAAGAATCGTGTTTAATTATTAATTTTTTATTATTTTTCTTTGTAACTAACTATCCGAAACACTTCCTTTACCAATGGAATTGACTATTTCCCTACATTTGTCATTTTCTACCACTGAAATCATCGCTCACGGGGGCCCGGTGTTCGCCTCGACCATGCTCCATGATTTAGCAGACCAGGTAATTACAGTAGAGTGACTGCCATCTGACCTCCATAAACCCTGCTACCAGGGGAACCTGACCAGTTCGGATCATTGTTACACATATAGTCGCCTAAATGTGGAGGTCTCATCACGATATTTTCCCTCACTGTAAGAGCATCGGTTAGTATTCAACTAATGTACATAATCAGAAAAGAGTCATTAGTACATGGCCACAGCGGGATTCGAACCCGGTACAACTAGTGTCACGTAAGATGAGACTTGGTGGGTCACGTGGTTCGACTTGCGCAGTAGACGATTTGTGGGTTACATTGGTGGTAAGCGGGGCGGGAGGGGAGCGTGTGCGGTGTGCAGGACGAGTTACGGCGCGCCCGCACGCCTGACGTATCCACGCATCCCGCGCGTACCCCGTTGTGGTCCGCTAGTACTAACGAATGCAAAAGTTGATACTTCTTTTGTTCTCCTTTGTTTTCATCGTTTATTACAACGATAAATTATGCTTCGAAGTAAAACTTTAAACCGACAATGTAGAAAACTTTTGTACGACATATAAATTTTATACACTTTTATGACGAGAGAAGCAGAACCCGGAGTCGACAATTTCAAAGCGCTACAAAAACGTACAGCGGCCGCAATAAAACGTCGCTAATTACGGCAAAGTGAATTGTGAATTGTAAAATTTTTTATTTATGCCGATGTATTTCAATTTAGACTGTGAGCGCGAGTGTACCTGCACGAAATCCCCTCTACTGCCATTTGACAGGTCTCATCTTTCATGACTCGGATAACCGGTCAGGTACCATAACCGCTCGGCCACCGACACTCGTTGTCATTTTCTACCACTTATATTGTAATAAGTGGAAAGACACAAAAAATAAAAATCTAGAATTGTATATTTGACTTACGTCTTTGTTCTGGTATTTGTGTGCTTCGGGTAGATCAACCAACTCTTTCGACTGAACAAATATTTTAGTACGTTAATTCTATCGAATTGAATCAAATTCAATTTAATTAATAATAAAAAAATAATCATCTTGGCGTTAATGTCCCGGTTGTGCTCTCGAGAACGAGGGCCCGGGGTCCGCCTTGACCATGATCCAGGATTTGGCAGGTCAGGTAATTACAGTGGAGCGACTGCCATCTGACCTCCATGACCCTGCTGCCAGGGGAACCTGACCAGATTGGATCATGGTTACACATCCAGTCGCCTGAATGTGCAGGTTTCATCACGATGTTTTCCCTCACCGTAAGAGCGTCGGTTAGTATTCAACTAATGTACATAACTCAGAAAACAGTCATTGGTACATGGCCGGAGCGGGATTCGAACCCGGGACCTCTGGCTCACGAGTCGGATACTGTAACCGCTCGGCCACCGACGCTCGTCACATTTAAAAGAAAGAGAATAAAAAGGCATTTATTACATATAGCACACCACGACACAATAACAGTTACAGTTACAGCCAAAGGAAATATTAATTATTAAAACATCTAAAACAATGCCTAGTCTCACATGCCACTGTCGGTGCTGCGGCGGAGAGCATAAATGGCCTATAAATAAATGGCATGACCATGGCTATTTTGTATGTCTTGCTTTTCGTGTCCGAATAATGATCATCATCTGAGCCGTCAATCTCGGCACCTGCCAGGGTCCGCTTTCCTGCTCTTTCATCTCTACTTCGCCTGATCTTCATTATCGTTGCGTCGTAAGACTTTGGTCCCAGCATCCGACTGGACGATGTGAATCCATCACTTCTTAGGTCATCTGTGGGGCCATTATCTTGATACCAGCATGTTTAGGCACCTATTTGCACGTGACCCAACCAGTGCCAGCAAGATTCAACGAAGTCTTTCACGCCAAGGCTACCAAGAATGTGCTATTTAAGATTTTTTATTTATGTATAATCCAAATGTGTTTTGCACAAATATTGTTGGCGAAACTCTCAAACGATGTAAAGTTCAGCAAACCACGAAAATTCGATGAAAATTTGAGAATTTTTGTTGTATGTTCGCCCTATTTATGTCAGCCCAATTAAACAAAGCAGATAAAGTAACTTTTAAGATTATTTGTTAAATAGTATGTGGACGGAGGCCGACCTAAGAAAAGATGGATGACTATATAGTCAGATATCTGGGTTAAATGAAAAAAAGAGACATTATTATGCCTACTGAAATAAGTTCAGGTGGATCATGAAATGTTAAACGAAAATGTTTTTCTCAAAATAGCATTTCAGAGTTAAGAAACCTATTCTTATTAAAAAATAATAATTAAATATTAAATAAGAATTTCTTATTTTAAGGTTTCTTATCCCTAAAATGCAATTTTAACAAAATCATTTCCTTGTATAATTTTTTTGATGTCGGCTGTAAGATCTCAAGTTTAGATGGTGTTGCTTAGACAAAATTCTCAATTCTCAATCATGTAAATAGACAAAGTAAATTGGAAAGGTAGTTCGTGGACGGATGCGACAGGAAAGTAAGTTTTTATTTATTAATAATTGTACTTACAAAGTTGATCGCTTTAACGCTCCTTGTTGTCTTTCTCACGGGTCTTGTCGTTGGCTATAATAATAAAAATATTAAATAAAATTTCAGTGTCCGTCAGATTTTTTCTAGCGTATATTTGTTGCGACCCGATTAAGGCGATAAGGCCACCTTTTGCTGTCATCATCGTTCCAGAAGTAAATCCATCAAGCGATAACAGTATTTTAAAGACGCTGTTAGAAAATGTGAACAGTCCTACCTAGATATCCGTGCACAACACACCGAACGTTCGTAAAGCGTTTCTTTAATTTGTATTTCCGTTTTTATTTTATTATTGTACTGTTCCTGTTGACGGTCGTACTATAGTACGTAGGTAATCATTATGTTTTTATTAACAGTCTTTCTACTGTACCTATATAATTTTGTATTTTCAATATTATTATTCTAATATGGGTGGAAAATATTATCATTATTTTTATAAATCCCAGTTTAGCAATGAGATCGAGTTGTTTACTAAGTTTAATATCGTCTTAATTTTATCACTAGTAAAACTTTCCAACAATTTTATCAGATGGGAAGAAACTGTCACGCTTGAGTAGTCTGCCTGAGTGAGTACCACCGCCTAATCTATTTCTGCCGCCAAGCAATAATGATTGCATTGTTGCGTTCCGGTTTAAAGGGTAAGGCAGCCAGCGCAATTACAGCCACGAGGCATTTCATCTTCGTCATCACAGTGACAACGCACCTGCGGCTAAAAGAAAAAAAAACACTGTTTGCAGTAGAGCTTTTTGCAGTTTTTAACATGAATTTTATTGACTTTTTGTTGACCTTCTTGGCACCTTGCCAAATTTGGGGGCCTGGGTCAAATTTTTTATCTGTAGGTTAATTAGATTTTTTTTATCATACGATAAGCAAACAGGCAAGCGGGCCACCTGTTGAAAAGTGGTCACCACTGCCTATAGACATAATACCAAGAGTATCTAAAATGCGTTGCCCACCTCTATAACAAGTTGCTCTAGCAGCCAAAAGGCAAACTTTAAGCGTTAAGCTGTTGTTCAATAAATATCATATAATTTTTGTTACAAAATTATTTACTATACCTAATTAAGTGTTTAATATCATGAGATGTGTTTTTTAAATATCTATCATTGTACTCAGTCTCGTACTTCACATCATTGATCTTTAGAATCGTCGTCTTGTTTATTTATTGATTTCATAGTTTATTATTTGTTTATTTCTGAAGCTTCCCAATATCCATTATTGCTCCACTTACCACTTCATAATACTAGAAATAAATAAGATAAAGAGTTAATACTTTGTCATAATGATTTTTAAGATCGTTGTCATGTTTATTTTTTTATTTATTTAATTACTTTATTATTTGTTTAAATATAAAATTTCCCAATACTTACGATTTCTTCTTTAGGCTAAAAAGAAATAAGATAAAAAAGAGTTACCCCTTCATAAGACTAAAATAAATAATTAATACTTTGTCATAATTGATCTTAAGAATCGTTGTCATGTTTATTTTTTTTTTTAATTTAATTAGTTTATTATTTGTCTAAATCTGAAACTTCCCAATACTAACGATATATTCTTCAGGCTAAAAAGAAATAAGATACAGAGTTAATACTTCGTCATAATTGATCTTTATAATCGTTGTCATGTTTATTTTTTTATTTATTTTATTAGTTTATTATTTGTTTAAATCTGAAAATCATCTTTGGGCTAAAAAGAAATAAGATAAAAAAGAGTTACTACTTTGTATTGTGTGTTTTTGATGGAATTCCATTATAAGTCAAACACTATGGTTTATACTAGTTCCATAGAATTTTAATTTCTGTTAACTGGCTGGGTGTTCTACGTATAATAAGTATATATTTTGAAGTATTTAAGTAATTTTCGGGTCACCGTCACCCCCATTGAGGAAGCTGGTTTCGATAAGGTTCAGAGGAAGAAAAGCAAATGCCGTATTTCTTCGAACCAGTGTGGTACTGCTGTGACTTCTTGTCCCAACCTCCAGCTGCGACGACACCGCTGTACCTATCCCGCCTACACTGCATCGAGACAGCGTAAGATGTGCTAGAGTACCTACGTCAGGAAAGTCAAGAACTATGTCGTGAGGATACAGCCTTTGCCGTCGAGCAAAGAACACCCTTTCAACTCCTTCGTGGCGCTGGTTCCGACAAAAGACCTGGGCCCTCTTACGAAGGCAGAGTATTGGCCGAAGAGGGTGATGTATCGTCGATTCCGCGGACAATTACGTGCGGCGACATCCCCGATGCGACACAGCGTTTAGTCCTAATTTTTTGTACCTATATAGTTTTAAGTACCAGTTTTAATTTTATTTAGCTTTATCTACTATTTATGATTAAGTTTATTGTATTTATGAGTATGTAATTGTAAATTATATGTTTATTGTATTCTTGTTACCTGAATTAAGTGAATAAATAAATAAATTTTAATTATTGATGTAACTTTTTCCAATAAGCGTGAAAGTATTTTTTCGTATTTAAAATAATGAATATTTTGTCAGTGACCTTCATAGTGTGTCAAACTTCGTACAAGTCGCAAGCTTGTTTTCCACCTTAGTGGTACAAATAAAACTCTAAATATTGATGTTCAACTTAAAAACAGCGCTACGGTACGGATGCGAGACATGAAAGGTTACAAAAGGCCGTAATAGCAGTGCAATATGGATACATCTAGAAGACAAAGCGCTTTTA
The DNA here is from genome assembly GCA_907269095.1 of Blastobasis adustella. Lineage (NCBI taxonomy): Eukaryota > Metazoa > Arthropoda > Insecta > Lepidoptera > Blastobasidae > Blastobasis > Blastobasis adustella. The sequence goes on from OU026138.1 coordinate 4,961,181, forward strand.
ATAATAATGAAAATTAAAAGAAAAAGCCGTTTTGAAAACATCACACAGAACTCCTTTGCTTTAGGCAAAACAGACACATTTAAAAATATTTTTCTTTTGTGCATTTTTACCTTTTAACAATTTCAAATCCAAACTGACACATATAAAAATATGCACTTTTGCATTTTTTTTTGTACCACCAACAAGCTTACGGCCTGCCACAACCTTAGTGTGCGTGAGAGAAAGTTCCTTTAGAACAGCACAGTTCGCGACCAATTTGGCTCCAAGGTGTGAGGATGAACTCCTTGTCGGTGGCGAGCGGTGCGATGATAGAATGTAGTGTGTGTTAAAAATAAATATCATTCTTATGTTAATTTTGTAAACTAAAGGGACATATTCCAAAATATTGCACTTTATACTATAATTTGTTTACATAAAACCAGACCCTTTTGCAATATGGCTGTCCTTTTTTATAATGGCTGTTTTGCACGGAAGTTTTGTGCAAAAACATATTGAAGCTAAAGAAGCGGCAGCGTATTTAGCTGCCTAAAAATGTTGAAACCACGGGTGTCTAAAACGATGACCGATTGAAGCAAATTTTGGCAATATTTTTTTTTTTGGTTTGTGTCCCTTTTGTATTTAATGAGCGAGTCATTATTATATATTATATTATATAAAAATAATATTAAACGTCTTACTAGTATTATATTATATATAACTTACGTATACGTGGTAATTGTCGCTGTTATCGTCGTTGTGACCGTCGTCGATATAGTCGTCGTTATAGTTGTCGTAGTCTTTAGGCTATAAAAGAAATAATAAATAATTTAAATATTCATATCTATTGACAAGCAAAATTGTAGGTATCTAGCTACCTATCGCCGATTCTTATTTAAGACGGACAGGGGTAGGCAGAGACTATCCAATTGAATTCATCTACCTACTTATAAACGACAGATAATCGTCGTTTTTTCTTCGTCGTCTTTTTATATACAACTAAGGTGGCAACCAAGCTTACGGCCTGCCTGATGGCAAGCAGTCACGGCAGCTTATGGGCGTTTGCAATACCAGGGGCATCTTGTAGAACGTTGCACTCTCTAAGGAAAACCTCGCCAGGTAGATCACTCCACAACCTTAGTGTGGGTGGGAGAAAGTTTGGAACCGCACAGTTCGCGACAAATTTGGCTCCAAGTTGTGAGGATGAACTCCCCATCAGTGGCGAGCGGAGGCGGCAGATCAGGTAATTATATTGAAGCCACTGCCATCTGACCTCCGTGATCCTATTAACAGGGGTACCTGACCAGATTGGATCATGGTTATATATTATGTCGAATTATTGTGTAGGTTCCATAACGATGGTGTCAGTCACGAGCATCGGTAAGTGATCAACTAATGTACATAACTCAAAAAAGAGTCATTGGTACATGGCGGCCCTGGAGTTTAAACTCGATACCACTTACGAGTCGAACCTCGTAACCATTAAGCCACATTATAAAATGCACCAACAGGTAAACTCAACACCAAGGATGCCTTAGACCGAGCGAAGTGAACCAGGAGAAGTGGAAAGACGGACCCCGGGCCTTCGCGTACCGCGCGAGAGCGAATCCGGGATTAATGCTAGGATGATGGCGATGATAATGACTTGATCAAGCGACATGATGGTGACTGGTCACCATTATGGGAGGCACGGCGACTTACGTGTACGCCAGAGTGCAACAGGTGGTAGTCCCCTCTTCCCACATTTATATTTTCCGGAGAAAAGCGAGTATTTAACATTAGAAGCTTATGACGACCTGACTGGTTTAGTTGGTTAACATGCCGATCGCCACGCAGAGGTCCAGGGTTAATTCCCGACCGAGCATAAATTGAAATTATGTATTATTATTTCTGTTACGGGTCGCGGTGCAGTATGTATAATAAGCGTGTATTAAAAAAAAGTATATCAGGGGCATATACTTTTTGGCTAGATGGCGCTTTGTGGATTTGTCCAAGCGTATTTATATATTGTGTAAGCATATTTATATGTGTGTAACCCACCTGTGGTTTACAAAATCTTTAACGTCATACATATTGGAGCACTAATCAATAAGTTAGTTTAGTTTAATTTAACATCATTATATTATATGTAAAAATAATTTTAAATTTCTTACATAATCAACATCGGAGTAGTAGTAGTAGTAATCGTAGTCATATGCGGGCTGTAAAATAAATAATATATAATTTTAATATTCACACCTATTGACGACCGAAATTGTATCTTAGCTACCATTGCTGGTTCTTATTAAAGGCAGGACTAGCTTTGTAAATATTTAATAGATATCGCTTTTGTTATTAGGAATTAAATAACGTACACACACACACGCCCGTATATCATAGGGGTAGGCAGACTATGGTATTGAGTTGATACAATACACATAGTCATTCCCCTACTACAAAGGAATTCCCAATTTTCTAGAAATCGGAGTATCTCAACTGAGGATACTATTCTCGGTTTCTTCAGCTCAGTGGTTGGTAAACTTGATAATAAACTTAAATGCAATAGTATATTTCTTGATCTTTGTAAAGCATTCGACGATCTCCATTCCCATCCAGACGTGGCAAAACTGAAAGATATAGGGGTGCGTAGTGTTTCCTTAGATATATTGTTAGACTGTCTACAGGGTCGTACACAACACATTAAAATTGGCACAGTGTTAAATGATGAGGAGAATGTGACTTTTGGGGTACCCCAAGGTAGCCAAAATTCAGGTATTTTGCATATTATGTATTAATAATTAAATTTACAAATCGTAGGCCTTTTTAAAAGACGTAATTGACGACAATAGGTTACTTACTATAATCTATAAAAACGACAGGTAATAAATATCTTATAATTTTACAAATATCTATTTTTAGAATTAATAAAAAGAAGTAACTAATCTCGGAGAAACAATTTAAGAGATCGATTAAGACAGATAAAGATTTGCCAAGGCACATCGTTGTGCCACGAGTTGAAGGAGTTGGCTCCTCTGCGCTTTGGTACAACGCAAACACTCTCTCTCTCTGTAATCGGTTCCTCATGACTAAGGATCGTGGTCTGATGAGCAGATCTTCGAGCGCACGAAATGTCTCCAACTGCTCCTATCCATCGCCAGCTAAACCGCGTCGCAGAATCTGTTGGATGGCGCAACCTTCAACTGATCGGTCCATCTAGTTGGTGGCCGTCCTCTTGACCTCTTGCCATTGACACTGCCCACTATGACAAACTTTACCATACTACCATTACCTGCTCCGTCTTATTAAATGACCAAAATTTTGGGGACAGATGGTTATTAGCCTCGTTTTGATCTTCAGCTAATCCAGAATTGATACGTTCGTGCGCTTGGCGCACAAACACTAACCAAACCGAATTGAATCATCAATATTAACGATGGGCCCAATGGGAGATTTTCCGAGAGCCGATTAAAAAGAATAAAAATATTGATCAAATAATTGTAATAGATGGCGTTGTTTAGACACGATTCTCAAAAATTAATCGTTTTAAAAATAAAAGTGTAGACATTTTGCGCATTCTTCTTAGAGAAGGTACTGAAACTAAGTACATTTTCACGAAACACCTTGCCGAGTACCTTCAGTTACCAAATTCAATACTTGAGAATCCTGTCTAAGCAACGCCATCTAGTAAGACACGCCGAAGTACACATTTTAATTTTCAAAGTAGCTGTATGAAAATCCCCTATTCGATGAGTTGCCCGCCTTGACCATTATTCAGGATTTGGCAGATCTGATAATTACAGTGGAGCGACTGCAATCTAACCTCCGTGACCCTGCTACCAGGGGAACCTGACCAGATTGGATCATGCTTACACATTCAGTCGCCTGAACGTGCAGGTTTCATCACGATGTTTTTCCTTACAGTAAGAGCATCGGTTTAACATTCAACTAATGTACATAATTCAGAAAAGGGCGCAGTGGGATTTGAACCCGGTACCTCTCGCTTACTAGTCGGATACCTTAACATTTCGGACACTGACGCTCCATATAGGTACTAAGAATACTGACATGGATTAATCGATTAGATAAATACCTAAATGTTTTTCGATAAAACTTTACTTACTATAACCTATAAAAATAACATGTCATTAATATCTTTTAATTCACTAACGTGGATGTCGTACAAGGCGACTAATCTTTTCGAGGCAAAATATCTAAGAGTCTCCGTAGGCTGGGAAATGGGGAGCAGCGTTTTCCAATGTTATTTTTATAACACTGCGATCTCCAACCCGCCTGCCAAGCGCGGAGATTATGGCAATAACCTCCCCTTTCTTGGGAGAGGCCCTTACTCCTACAGTGGACTGTAATGGGCTGTGATGATGAATTTAATATCAATTGTTAGTAGAAAAAGTAGTCTTGAATAAAAATGTTCAAAGAATATATTAGGTTAGGTTAGGTACTTACTAGGTATTTAAGAATCGTTAAGTATTTATAGCTTGTTTCGTGAACATCAATTTATTTTTATTTATTTAACTCAAATTATTTATTCAATTCAGACAACTGAGGCCCATATTTATAAACTGATACAAAACACAGACAAAGATAAAACCTATATCTATGTACATACAAATTATTATAAAGTGTACACTAATATGCTTACCTTGCATTTCCCTCCACTACATTTCTGGCAAAGAAGTTCATTTTATCTTTTATTTCCGTTAGATTATTCAAAATTGAATGGTCATTTTAAAAACATTAGAAAAAAAAATTACTTTAAGCTTTTTTGTTCTGTTTCCTGTTGCAAGCTTGTTTCGTCTTGTTCTTGTTGCCAGCTTTTTTTTTCTTGTTCTTGGCTAAAAAAAAAAACCTGTTAAGTGAAAATAACATGAAAAGGTTTCATGTAGGGTAAAAGTCGGAGAGTTGCTACATTGGGATAGTTGCCGGTTTTGAATACACCAGGTGTTGGTGACGTTAGCGCATTAACATAATTGAAAGCGCCTCTCCAGAAGGCCTCAGTCACAGAATATAACATATACTAGCCTTAGTGCCCGGTACCTAATCCATCAGCGAAGGCGAACGCATTTTAGACTTGTACGACGTATGCTATCCTCTGAACAGATAGTGGTTGGTGTAGGCCAAAATGGAGAAGAAAAAGCAGGAAAGCGGATCCTGCGAGACAAACGCATGGTGATGAATTTATAGTTTAATATATAAAAACTTAATACCTAATATGTTATTACAATTGTTAGTATTTTGATTAGTGCTTAATAAAGGATCTCAGTAAATGAGAAAGCGATGGATTGACATCGCTGAGTCGAATGCGAGAGCTAATGGCTTACGACGAGAGGATGCCGAAGACCGGGTGAAATGGAGAAGATTGAGTAGGAAAGCGGACCCTGGCAGAGGAAGTCACGCCGGGTCCACTAGTAAGTACATAAATTGTTTATTCTGACAGACAAAACTACAGTCTAGAAAGCTTGTGTCGCCAATGTCGCTACATAATTATCTATGACGTCGTTGCTCCAATAGGGAAACTAAACATACTTACAGTACAAGTACACGAACACTTAAGTTGGCAGACATCGCATATAGATAGCGCTGACCGTCCTACATCACGCTAGAGCACTGATCTAACTTCCGCTCCGCGATATAACACCATCCGGCCAGGTGTGCAATTACCCTTATCCTTCCACATCTTTGCTTGCCAACATTAACGGCTACCTTACCCTTTTCGGCCAAACTATGTTTCGTAGGAATATGTTTAAATTACTTCTTACTACTTATTGTAAATGCCATAGCGTTTTATTTATACCGGCTCTGCCTGGCATTGTCGGGCACGGTCCGGTCGTTGTTGGCGTGGGGTGGGTTTGCTGCAGCCATGGGGCGGCCAGTGTGTCACTGTGTGTTTCCTTTCTACTTTCCCCCTTCTTTTTGACGATTGAAAGAGATATTTAATGTCATAATCAATAAAAAATTTTGAATTTTGAACCCAAGAACTTCCAATATAGCCTAAAATGGAAACTGTAGGACATTAACCTTGGCCCGTTTCGTTACATTCAACTGGCAAACTTGCTAGAATTCTTCAGCTTCGGCCAAATTTTGGGCATATATTTTTTTATTTGATTCTTGTTGGTATTTTTCTTCTCTTTGGACTATATTTTTGTTCTTTGATTAATCAATAAAGTATATTCTTTCATTCATTCACTCATTATGTCTTTGTATTATGTGTATAAAATCTAGAGACTATGTCCAAATATCTTGACATTACAATAGCAGCAGTAAGTTATTGTTACTTACGTAGGTCTATTCATTTAACAAAAAAATAAATCTTAATAGCAAAGTAAGTAAGTATATTTTTCATAGTAAAAGCAAAATCAATAACATTGGTACGAAAGATGAAGCACTGAAATCACCTATTTTCAGTTATAGGTATAATTAAAATAATGATTAGAAAAGTCAAAACTTATCTCTGAGCTTCCTAAGCAAATAAGTGTATAGGGATTCCTTGGTATCCTAGGTTTTATGTTATTTATTGTCTAACTTAAATGATATTTAACAGAACATAAATAGGCTGGATAGAGCAAACAAAAAATATTGTTTTAAAAGTAATTTTCTACTTCAAAGTTGGCACAGTCCTCATTCAAACCCCTGAAAATATGCGCGATTCTGCGCGATAGATGTCGCTTCTGTTATTAATTCTAAAATTCACAACTAACCTGTTTATGATTTAATTTTTTAATCTGCAACAATGACGAATTTGATAAAGTTTTTATTATCATTCACGTTCAAACAGTTACCTGATAAATATCAAAAGTAACAATTTAACAATGATTGTAGTACAACAAGTTGTAACTAGATGGCGGTGATCGTAACTTACATCGCGCTATCAAACGTTCCCACGCGCAATACTTGGCTTGGTAAATGCTTAGTGTGTATGCTTAATTGTAAGACGTTTGAGAACTGTATCGTGTAAAAAGATGTCGGTTGTGTTATTATTTCTAAGTAGAACTGACAACTAACGAAGTGGTGGATCATGTATCTTATTAAGAACAGGGCTCCCTTTTAAAGAATAGCAAATTCAAAAGGATATTCAAGAAAATAATACTTTTGAATGTTGCACAATAGAGGTTCCTGAACAGAATGCCTTACTATTATGTATTTATAGAACACAAAACAATCAAAAAAATTATTTGGTTGGCTTTTTTAATAAGTGAGATATAAATTTTACATAGATTACTTGTTAAATTTCCAAATCACAAAGTTATATTAGCAGGAGATCTGAATATTAATACCATGGTAAATTACAATACAACAAAGAAGTTTAAAAACATTCTACATAATTACAACCTTACTATGAATATTACAACGCCCATTAGAGGTGAATTGTGTACTGATCATATAGTTAGTAACATCCATAATGCAGAAAGGACAACTGTAACATTAGGACTGTCTGATGGCACATATGGCACAGTTTTTAAAATTTCAAATAAAATATAAAGTTACAAGTAAAGAACATTACAGGCGCTGCTACTCTCAGGAAAATATTGAGAGGTTTAAGGAGTCACCGGCGTCTAAAACTTTTACAGAGGTAATGAGTGAAATACAATTGGACAAGGCTTTTGAGGTTTTCTATAAAGAATTTTGTTGGCTATACAATCTTCACTTTCCTACAATAAGAATTAAAATAAATAATAGCAAATCTCAAAGTTTCAAAGGGATTATGAGTTAGTTTTTAAGATTGAAATATTACAAATGCAGATCAAATTATAACAAAAAGCTTAATACAAAATATTCAGCACTACTAAAAAGGTGCATAACTTGGGCTCAGGAAAACAATAATAATAAAATAATTAACAGCACCAAAATATTGGTAAAGCCACATGGAAAATAGTAAAGCAGTAAACAAAAGAAATAAATGTGATAAACTACATACATAAAATTGACCATAAATCTGAAATTGTTTCGATATCTGCAATGATATGGGTCATCTTGCAGATATATTTAACAAGTATTTTATTGAAGTCCCATCTCATATTGATAGTAGCTGCCAAACTTAATTAAAAACGCTAAATCACATTTCAAACACAATATTTATTAAATCCATTGACAAAGCAGAACTACGCAAAATTGTATTAACATTGAAGAATACAAATTCAGAGGAATAAAATAACGTTTTTACATAGACGAAATAAGTGAGGTGTTATTGTATCTCATTAAACTTTCCCTATGCTCTGGTAACTTTTCAGACAAACTCAAGACGTCGGTTGTGAGATAATTTTACAAAAGAAAAGAAAGAACGGACATAAGTAATTACAGACCCGTGACACTAACTCCAATACTTTACAAATTTTTGAAATGGCGATGCATTCATGAATAATGGGCTATTTTTTAAAAAACAATGTACTCATCCAAAAACAATTTAGATTTAGAAAAATGAAATTCACGGATCAGGCTATTTTTTAATTAATCCCGGTTGTGCTCTAGAGGACTAGGGCCCGGGGTCCGCCTTGTAGATGATCCAGTATTTAGCGATCAGGTAATTACAGTGGAGCGACTACCATCTGAGCTCCGTGACCCTGCTACCAGGGGAACCTGACCAGATTGAATCATGGTTACAACTTCAGTTGCCTGAATTTGCAGGTTTCATCACGATGTTTTTCCCTCACCGTAAGAGCATCGGTTAGTATTTAACTATTGTACATAACTCAGAAAAGATAATTATCGGTAAATACCGTAAACGTTTATTTATAAAATCTAATGTCCTACCTCTGGCATGCTTATATAAATTAGAATGATGCTATTTTGTAAAATGTAACAAGGAGCTATTTACAACCTCAAAAGAAATGTTTCCCAGAACTACCAGGCATGCGCAAATGTTGGTAATTAATATGTAACCGTAATCAACGCTCTTCTAAAAAAAATTTTATAGTATGTGTGTACATGTATTGTATAGTATTTTATAATAATATCATATGTGTTGTAGCATTTTATAATAAAATACCAATAGACGTCTTTTATACCATTAAAGCATTTTTTGAAAATAAGAGGCCTAGTTAATATCTATTTTTTAAATAAATTATAAATACAAAATGTTTGCATGTCCCTTCCCCTGACTAAATATGTGAATCAATTTATGACCTGTAATATATATACCATATTTAAAGCAAATAAATGATTGAAATGATTGAAACCTTGTTTTTATTTCCCTGCAACAATAAAAAATTCGATAAAGCTTTTATGATCATGTTCCAAACATGATGATGATAAATATTAAAAGCGACAATAACTACAATAATGTAAAGAGCTGTTTTCAAAATTTATTATGTATGTCTTAATTCCCTAAATAGCCGCCTGATTTTTGTTCTTTTCAATGTACAAAATTTTTATTCTATAATTAAGTTATAAAGTATTTTCTTTCATTCATTCATTCATTACCTAAGCGTCTTGGTATTTGTTTATATAATCTAGAGACTATTCCCAAATATCCTGACATTAAAATAGTAGTAGTGAGTTATTCTTACTTACCTTGTTTTTTTTCTGTAACACAATTTCTTAAAATCTTAATACTTTTGTTAGTTTATGTTTCATAGTAAATCAAAATCAAAAACATTGGTACGAGAGATGTAGTACTCTGAATTTAATTTCATTTATTACGTTTAACACAATGAGTAGAACAGTCGAAACTTATCTCTAAGCTAAGCTTGCTAAGCAAATAAGTATTTAGATAGATATTTCTCAGTATCCAAGGTTCACTGATTTAACAAAACTTAAGAAGAGCAAACAAAAATAGAGTCTTAAAAGTAATTTTCTACTTCAAAATCCTCATTCCGATTCTGCGCGATAGATGTCGCTTCTGTTATTAATTCTAAATTCGACAACTAACCTTTTTCTTATTTAATTTTTTCCCCTGCAACAATAACAAATTCAATAAAGTTTTATAATCATTCACATCCCAAAAGCTATCCAATAATTATCAAAAGCATCAATTAAATAGTAACTGTAGTATAACAAGTTGTCACTAGATGGCACAGCGCGTAACTTTCATCGCGGTATCGAAACGTTTCCACGCGCAACACAAAAGGCCTGGCAAATGTTTAGAGTGTATGCTCTGTAGGCTACATTATATTTATTTCTGGACTGCTCCCACTTAATTGTTAGATGTTTGGGAACTATAGATACTTATATGTGTAGGTAGAATAAATATACTTATATATATGCCTATTTAGATAGGTAATATTGTGCACGTCCTATCGGCGTCTCATGATCACATCACACTCCCAAAGGCCTGCTGGAAGAGATTTCTTTAGAAATAAGTAGCGCCTGTTGTGCCATTTTTTACTTTGCCTGTTATTTGCTATGTATTTCTTGTGTACAATAAACTGTTAAATAAATAAATAAATAATATATCGTGTACAAGAAAATAACTGCTTCCAAACTCCGCTTGTTTTACTGTCATTTAGTTTAGTTTTGTTATAATTTTTTGCACCGTTAATCAGTTCAGTAAGACATTGATTTTAAGATCGTTTTGTTTTCAATTGTTTTCGGCGACTGAAAGAAGCCCACCAAACATCTTCTACATAGCTACAATATTATAAAACACTATATTAAAAATGAATTATGTAGGTATACAATGTCTTTGTCCCTAAATGGCAGTCTGTTACTTGTTGTTTTTTATGTTCTCTTTGTTATTCTTTCTTTTTTAAATAGGCAACAAAGTATTTTCTTCCATTCATTTGTTTATTACCTAAGTGTTTTATGTGTATAAAATCTAGAGACCATGTCCAAAAGTCTTTTAAATTGAATTATTCTTACTTACGAAACATCTTTTCTGTAACACAAATTTATGAAATCTTAATGTGGAGTCTGATGAGCGTTTTGAGCGATTTCTGACCAGGCCCAACAACGATGAGCCCAAGATCGCTTGTTGAAAAGGTATTTGAATGTCGAGTAATAGTTACTATGATGACTCCGTGTACACGCGCCCGAAAACAAAGACGCTTCCTGTCGTCTGTTGGTCTGTATCTATCTATATACGCTAAGATCTCTTAAACTACGCAACGGATTGTAATGCGGTTTATACGCAAAAAAATAAAAGGTAAGTAGGGGTAAGGTAGCGGTAAGGTAGATATGGTGTAGGGTATGTGTAGGGTAAGGGAAGGGGTAGAACGCGGAGCTAACGACATCGCACCGGGTCTACTAGTAAGTATTTAAATTATTCATTGTGACAGCTAAAACTACAATCTAGAAAGCTAGTTTCGCTAATATATCGTTCCAATAGCGACAAATCAATATACTTACATTACAAGTACACGAACACATTAAGCTGTCAGCTGAGCACTAAGCATCTTACATCGCGCTAGAGAACTGATCTAACTTCCGCGATGTAACACCACCCGGAATCACCCTTTACCACCTCCACAAAGTACGTTTTTAAAGTAACGTGTTTAAATTACTTTTTAGCAGTTGTTGTAAATGCCATAGCGTTTTACTTTAACGGAACCTAAGAACTTCCAATATAGCCTAAAATGAAAACTGTAGGACTCTAACCTCGGCCCGTTTCGTTACCAGTTGCCAGAATTGTTCAGCCTCGGCAAAAAACTTGGATCGATTTTGGCAGAGACAAGCCGAATATTCGGTTGGTTAAGCTAATTAGTTCAGTTTGAAGACCTCTAAAAGCATTAGAGATTCTGGGCGGTAGTAGTTAAAATGATGACGGTTCTGTTAATATTTCTAAGTAGAATTGACAACTAACCTTTTTTCCCTGCAACAATGAAATATTCGATAAAGCTTTTATAATAATTAAAGTTCTAAACGTTATTTGATAATTATCGAAAGCGACAATTTAATAACTACAATATTATAAATCGCCATCTTTAAAATGAATTATGAAAGTATGTCTAAACTCCCAAAATAGCCGCCTGGTTCGTATTGGTTTTTTTTCATCTCATTGTACCAAATTTTTTGATCTATAGTTAAGCAATAAAATTCTTCTAAATTCATTCATTACTTAAGAGTTTTGCTATTATTTTTATAAAATCTAGAGACTATGTCCAAATATCTTGACATTAAAATAGTAGTAGTAAGTTATTCTTACATACCTTGTTTTTTTTCTGAAACACAATTACTAAACGTTATCTGACAAATATCAAAAGAGACAAATCAATAACTACAATATTATACATCAGCGGTCCATGCTGGCTGCTGCCAGGGTCGGTTTTCCTGCTTTGCTTTTTCCACTTTGCCCGATCTTCGGCATCTTCACGCCTTAAGCCGTTGGCTCTTGCGTCCGTCTCAGCGATGTAAATCTGTCGTTTCTTGGGTCTTCCGCGGGATCTCTTTCCTGATACAGGCAGGTTCAGGAACCTATTTCCAAGTATCCCTGGCGCATACGCAATACGTGACAAAAGCAGCGCAGCCGTGCCTCTTTGATCTTATCCGCGATATCGGTCAAGCCCCAGGCTGTCTGTGAGGCTGCCCCGGTGTAGTTATTACGCACTCGATCAAGTCGCGTACCGCCACACATCCGCCGCATCATTTTCATTTCGTTGGCGTGGAGTTTGCGGACGTGCTTCGTCAGCCTGGCCAGGTTTCGCTACTGTAAAGCATCACAGGCCTAATTATGCTCTAAGATATTAGCCCCTTGAGCTTGATCGGGATTTTAGGGTTACAGGTGATCGCCGTGAGCTCCCGCCATTTGGCCCAAGCTACAAAGATTTGGGCCTTGACATCGGGGCCAATATCGCTGGACTTGTGCTGCACGGATCCGAGATATTTCTATTGACAGTTTCATTCCTAATACGGATAATTTCAAAATCCGCTGCAGCTAGCCATATACTCTGTTTTGGTGACTTTCAGCTCCAAACCACAGTTTTCTAGCACTTCCTTCCATGTGTTTAACCTGGTCGCAAGATTATGCCTAAGTTTGCTCACTAGTACGATGTCATCAGCGTATTTCATAAGCCAAGGTGGCGCGTCCTGAATTTCCACAGTTCCACAACGTAAAACTAGTAAGGGCTCGGCACTGAACCTTGTTAAACACCTACGGTAATCGAGAAGGGATTAGTACGGCCCACGATACTTTTGATGACGGCTTCAGTTGTAGCGTACATGTCTTGGATAATCTTAATGTACGCCTCGGGCACAGACATTGATCTCAGAGCTCACCGTTTCGTTACATTTATTTTGGGAATTTGCCAGAATTGTTCAGCTTTGACGAAAAAGTTGGATAGATTTTTACAGAGATTGAAGCCAAATATTCGCTCGGTTAATACATTCAGCAAATTGGTTCAGTTTTAAGACCTCTGAAAGTATTATAGATTCTGCGCGCTAGTACTTAAAAAGCTGTCGGTTCTGTTATTATTTCTAAGTAGAATTGACAACTAACCTTTCTTTTACTTCCCTGCAACAATAATAAATTCGATACAGCTTTTATAACCATTAATGTTGTAAACGTTATCTGATAAATATCTAAAGCGACAATTAAATAACTACAATATTATAAATAGCTGTTTTTAAAATAAGTTATGTAAGTATGCCTTATTTCTCTAAATAACCGCCTGATTGTTGTTGTTTTTTTTCTTCTTTTTGTACCATATTTTTTGCTTTAATTAAGCAATAAAGTATTTTCTGATGTTAAGTTAAGCGTCTTGGTATTATGTTAATAAAGTATATTCTTTCATTCATTCACTCATTATGTCTTTGTATTATGTGTATAAAATCTAGAGACTATGTCCAAATATCTTGACATTAAAATATTAGTAGTAAGTTATTCTTACATACCTTGTTTTTTTTCTGAAACACAATTACTAAACGTTATATGACAAAAATCAAAAGAAACAAATCAATAACTACAATATTATACATCAGCGGTCAATCCCGGCTGCTGACAGGGTCCGCTTTCCTGCTTTGCTTTCTCCACTTTGCCCGATCTTCAGCATCCTCAAGTTGTAAACCGTTGGCTCTCACGTCCGACTCGGCGATGTCAATCCATCATTTCTTGGGTCTCCCGCGGGACCTCTTTCCTGATACTGGCAGGTTCAGGCACCTATTTCCCACGTATCCCTATCGCATATGCAATACGTGACTAAACCAGCGTAGCCGTGCCTTTTTGATCTAATCTACGATATCTGTCACGCCAAGTCTACCACGGATTTACTCATTGGGCACGCGATCGAGTCGTGTAACGCCACTCATCCACCGCAGCATTTTCATTTCGTTGGCGTGAAGTTCGCGGACCTATTTCGTCAGCGCTGGCCAGGTTTCGCTGCCGTAAAGCATCACAGGTCTAATTATGGCCTTATATATTAGCCACTTGAGCTTGATCGGAATTTTAGGATCACAGGTGACCGCTGTGAGCTCCCCGCCATTTGGCCCAAGCTGCGGAGATTCGGGCCTTGACATCGGGACCAATACTGCCGGACCTGTACTGTATGGATCTTAGGCATTAAAATTTATCTGTTCTATTGACAGCTTCGTTCCCTATACGGATCGTTCCAGAATCCGCGCTGCAGCTAGCCATATACTCTGTTTTGGGGACGTTCAGCTTCAAATCACCGTTTTCTAGCACTTCCTTCCACGTGTTTACCCTGGTCTCAAGAACCTGTTTAAGCTTGCTCACTAGTACGATGTCATCAGCGTATTTCATAAGTCAAGGAGGTCCGTCCTAAATTTCCGCTGAGAGGACATCAAGCACAACGCAAAAATAGTAAGGACTTAGCACTGAACCCTGGTGAACACCTACGGTAATCAGGAAGGGATTAGTATGGGCTACGATGCTTTTGACGACGGCTTCAGTTTTAGCGTATATGTCCTGGATATCCTTAATATACGCCTCGGGCGCAGACTTTGACCTCAGAGCCCACCAGATTATCTCACGTGGGACACTGTCGAAGGCCCTCTGCAGATCGAGAAACGCGAAATGCGAAGGTTGATACTTACTGCAGTGGGATTCCTGGAGGGCCCTGAGGGCAAATATTGGATCCATGGTGCTGCAGCCCGGCCTGAAGCCGTATTGGCATTCCGATTCCGAGAAGCACTCCTGGCGAAGTCTATAATACGTTCGAATATCTTCATTGTGAGGCTCACGAGTTTGATAGGCCGCCAACTACTTACCCGTACGTCCATGACAAGGACTCGGTGCTGTGTAGCGAGGCATTTAACCTGGATGATTTTGCACTGGGATACGTGACCGATGTCACGTCTTCGGATCAACAGATAATCGATTTGTTATTGGTGCGGGCCACATTTGTGAGTGTTAGCCACATTTGATGAGGTGTTCTGGTCTTTTCTGGAAAAAGATGTTGACCACTGCCAAGTCGGCGACCAGTGAGGTTGAGAGAATATCTTTTCCCTCATTGTTGCGCTGGCCGTAGCCAAAGTCACCTTACACCCGACCGAACTCCTCGCTCCTCTGGTCCATGTGACCGTTGAGATCCGCACCAACCACAATCTGTTCGGAGGATATTATACGTCGCAGGGTGTCTTCGAAGCTATTCCAGAAGGCTGTCTTTTTGGTGTCGATGCAGCCGGTCTGAGGAGCATAGGCACTGATGAGGTTCATTGTTATCCCGTTAATTTGAGCCTTGATCGCCATGAGTCGATCGCTTACTCTGCTCACCTCCAATATGCCGTTCCGGAACTCTTTCCTCCCTTCTGCCGATCCGGTGTACAAAACTTGTACCCCTGCCCGATTTCCCTAGTCTTGGAGGGGCTCCATCTCGTCTCCTGTAGGAATGCCACCTGCACGTGGCGCCTGTACAGGAAGTCGGTCAGCTTCTGAGAACGGCCAGTCAGAGTGAAAACGTTTAGTGTGGCAAAGCGGCTAGCGTCGGCCCGTTTCGTTACATTAATTTTGGGAATTTGCCAGAATTTTTAGCTTCGGCCTAAAACTAGGATTGATTTAAGCAAGAGATTGAAGCCGAATATTCGGTTGGTTACTACATGAAGCAAATTGGTTAAGTTTTAAGACCTCAAACAAAGTATGAGAGTATGTAGTTAATAAGATGTCGGTTCTGTTATTATTTCTAAGTAGAATTGACAACTAACCTTTCTTTTAATTCCCTGCAACAATAAAAAAATATATACAGCTTTTATAACTATTAATGTTCCAAACGTTATCTGATAAATATCAAAGGCGACAATTAAATAACTACAATATTATAAATCGCTATCTTCAAAATGAATTATATATGTATGTCTTAGTTCCCTAAATAGCCGCCTGATTCTTGTAATTTTTTTTCTTCTCAATTTACTAAATTTTTTGTTATACAGGATGTTTCATAATATATGTATAAAGCCGTGAACTGGATGGAGTGCTAAACGTAATAAAACGATAGGTACAATTATTTTTTTCTTGCGTGGAATAGTTAGCGAGAAAATGACTATCGAACTTTTTCTTTTTCAATGTCGATAATGACATTTTGAAAACGAAAGACCGCATCTCTAGAAATCAGTTGTAATAGGTTACTCAAGTTCATAATTAGGTCAATCAACCGAAGACTACAAATTTACCAATTACAGATAGGATATCGGTGTTGTATTTTTTGGTTCGAGGGTTCTGTACAAAAAAATATTGAAATCAATTGTGATTTTAATTCAAAAGGTTCATTCATAGTTTTATTGAAAGTGCACCACCACCTAACTAATAGCAAAGTAGACTAATTCAAATTACTGTAGCATATTAATGTAGCAAACTCTAATTTATGTAACATCTTTGTCTTTACGAGTTTGCTTTCTCATGTCATGTCTATCAGTAATGTTTCAGTGTCGCGTAGGTAATCGTACCTATCTGCCATGAGATTTTTCGATACACATATTTTAGTATCAAGTAAAATAAATAAAATACCCTAGCGCCGCCGGCCGTAATGAATGTAACATAAATAAAACAAAGACTGTAGGTAGTGGAGCTTAAGACAGATCCCCCTACTGATGTGGGGAAGGCTCAAACTCTCAGTAGATTGTTATCGGCTATTAATGATGATTAAAATGCGTAAGTTTTCACGAACATTTCTCATCAACTCAAATTAACTAAATGATTCTTAGTTGATGGAGCTATACCTGTAAATATCCCATGCTTCACCCAGTTGGAGAACTTAGGTTACCTAGGTGGAGCACGGACACAAACACAATTTTAGAAATTACTGTCTACGTTACTGTCATTGTACCAAATTACCCGATAAAATAGTGGTAAGCAAATGTAATCTATCAGCGTCATCATAAGTATTATTATTATCCCACTGTTGGATTCGCTTGAGCCTCATTTTATCAAATAAATAAAATCAACATTACGGTGCATCTCCCAGGAGAACATAAAAGGCGAAATAAGTAAGACTCCTAAAACACGGATCCCTAAATAGGAATCCTTTTGTGTGCCGCCGTCGCGCCGACAAACGCCGCGCCGCCACGGGCCGAGGCGAGCCGGCCTGTGGCGGTGCCTTTGACCTACGGCGCGGCTTCCATTGACGAAATTTACCTACTTTCGTGTCGTGTTCGTTCATTCTTTTTTTAGCTTTTCGCGTGATCGAAGTAATTACTTGTTGCGTTGTATGTGTAGGATACCTAAGTACCTACTGTGAAGATAACTGTGATAAGAGTGTTAACGATATGAATGAATGAATGATTTATTGCTTCAGGTACCAGCATTAACGTAGTCTTGTCTGTGTTCAGCGTTCAACAGTTTAAGTATTGTGATAATCATTATTCTATGCATGAGTGCAAACTAGCAGTAGGCCAAACACCATGCTACCTACCTACTTACGTATTGCATAGCAACCAGAGCCTGCGTAGTGTTGTGTATCTGTGTGTATGGAGTGTACCTACCTACCTACGCTACGATACAAGTACAAGCTTACTTGATAGTTAATACCTATCAGTCATCCGAGCCACAAGAAAGCAAGAAAGTATGGTTTAACCGCGCTGGCACCTGACGCTGTTTGTTTTCATAAAATAACTTTAAAAAGGTACGTACCTACATGCTTTAAAGGCCTAGGTTCTAGCTAGACTAGGAGACGCTACCTACCACCTAAACGTTAGAAGCCCAACCGCCGCCGTCGGTTCTTTTCCGACGGGAAATAGGTATTTTTACCTTTTCATAAAAACATGTAGGTATTTAGTGGAACCTGTCTGTAATGTGTTTCACCAAAACTAGACTCGACTCATAAGTGGTTCCCCACGCTACGTAGGTACTTAGATGAGGGACCCGTGTTAGTAAGGACCTAGTACTTGCCTATCTGTGTAGAGCAATTTTGTCAATTACGTACGAATTATACCTATTGAAAATAATTTGTGTAGGTAAGTTCCTAGTTAATTTAGAAGATCTTATGCGCTTATTACATTTGGATAAATTCAGTCGTCTTAATTCAGAAGCAAAAAGCGTGAGAGCATATCAAAGTAAAATGTATTGCTCATAGGATAAGGCCCATTTTAGTATCACGCCTTTTGAAAAACAGAGCGACGCGTAACATAATACGAGTGATACAAAAATGAACCTTATTCTATGAGCAATACATTCCACTTCGATTTACTCTCACGCCTTTTGCTTCTGAATTTAGTCGACTGAATTTAGTCAGGTGTAATAAGCGCATTATTCATGTAGATAAGTAGGTAACATTTAGTTCGACGCCTGGTAGTAAGATGCAGGAGGTTCGTTTGTTTTGATATGGATGGCATGAGGTTATTAAACTTCTCCTTATGGTAAGTACACACTCAACGTACGCCAACGAAGTGCTGTCGGGCGAATTCGCCGTTGGCTACAGCACGTTCTTTGGACTTCTAAGGTCCAATACTTGCATTTCGTGGTCAAGCTTTGCAAGATTTGGGAGTTTTGACCGATTCGGGCTCGTATTCGCACGTTTGTTCGTTGGCCTTCGGTGTCCGCCCAAACTGCGTTTGGTCGATTGCTTCTATCCGTTTGATGTTACCGCCACGCTGCGCTGCGGATCGCCGGCCGGCACGTGCCAACAGACAATCGTTGACCGAAACCGGTGCGTGTGTATGTAGCATTAGGCTCCTGGTAGTAGGCTTAAGAAGGTTGCTCTATTTTCATAGGGGTCGCACGAGGTTATTGAACTGCTCCTTGTAGAAGCATCAACTTGAAATAGAGCTGCGCTTCAACGTAGTCGATATGGTTATTTTTCTTTTAAAACGAAGATTATTTAATGAAAATTAAAATTCAATGTCTGGATAATATGAAGTCGCCAGTGCACTCTTTGCAAGGTATACTTTAACATCCTTTCGGCTTTATACATGTATTACGTAACACCCTGTATGAATAATTGAGTCATGGTGTATTTTCATTTATTCCTTCTTTAATAAAATCTAGAGACTATGTCCAAATATCTTGACATTAAAATAGTAGTAGTATTTATTCTTACTTACCTTGGATTTTTTCTGAAACATAGTTATTTAAATCAATACTTTTGTAAGTTTATTTTTCATAGTAAAAGCAAAATCAATAACATTGGTACGAGAGATGTAGCACTCTGAATTTAATTTCATTTATATGATTATTACAATTAGTAGAACAGTCGAAAGTTATCTCTTAGCTTACTAAGCAAATAAGTATATAGGTATTCCTCAGCATCCTAGGTTCTATGTTATTTATTGTTTAACTTAGATGATATTTAATCGAACTTGGAGAAGCAAACAAAAATATAGTTGACTCAGTCAGATCCCTCAAAATATGCGCGATTCTGCGCGATAGAGGTCGCTTCTGTTAATAATTCTAAGTTTGACAACTAACCTTTTTTTTCTTATTTAATTTTTTTCCCTGCAACAATAACAAATTCGATAAAGTTTTTATTATCATTCACGTTCCAAAAGTTATCTGATAAATATCAAAAGCAACAATTAAATAATAACTGTAGTACAACAAGTTGTCTCTAGATGGCACTAACGCGTAACTTACATCGCGCTATCGAAACACATAAGGCTTTGCAAATGTTTAGTGTGACTGTTCTGTATGTATTTAATATTTATATTGCTATCTTGATTGCTCCTAATTAATTGTGAGACGTTTGGGAACTGTATCGTGTAGAAGTAGTATGAGAATCTGCTTCTAAACTCCGCTAGTTTTCCTTTCATTTAGTTTAGCTTCTTTATAATTTTTTTCGCTGTTAATATTGATTTAAAGATCGTTTTCAATTATTTGAGGCGATCTTCAAAATGAATTATGTAAGTATAGAATGTCTTACTTTCCTAAATAGCCGTTTGTTCGTTGTTGTGGGGTTTATACAACCTAATGACCATGTCCAAAACTCTTGACGTTAAAATAGTAGTTGTAAGTTATTCTTACAATACAATACAATACAAAACTCTTTATTGCACACCAGAGGACACAAGTACAGATACAAAAAATATGCTAGGTAGTACAGAGGGCGGTCTTATCACTAACGTGATCTCTTCCAGACAACCTTGGTATGGAGAGAAGCACAGGATTATAACAGCAGACTGGTAGTGCACACAAAAGCAACACTTATAACAACAACAACAAAAATAAAAAAATAAAAAATACCCACACTTCCACAATAAAATACTTACAGATCCATAAAAATCAGAGAAAAACCCAGAACCACAGCACTCACAATTACCCCACTACAGACATTAAATAATGCTGCTTTACTTTATTTTTAAATGTGTGCAGTGATTCTGCACATCTAATCTTACTTACGCTACAATTGTTCTGTAACACAAATTTTAGCAATAAAGTTTTTAAGGAAATAAAATTTTATAATATCAATACTAAAACCCAAATTTATAACCAGGCCAAATAACGACTAACTATACCTGGTTAAAAATCTGGAACCAAGTCCTAAACGTTGATGGTGCTAGTGAGCCTGCTCAGATTGGCAATACGTTTAAAGATAAATTCTTATTCAAACCTGTCTTATTATCATCATCATCATCATATCAGCCAGAAGACGCCTACTGCTGGACATAGGCCTCCTCCAGAGATCTCCACAAAGGCCGGTCCTGTGCTTTCCGCATCCAGCTGGTACGTACGATCCTTATCAGGTCGTCGGTCCACCTTGTGGGAGGCCTACCCACGGTGCGCCTTCCGGCACGTGGTCGCCACTCGAGAACTTTACTGCCTCATCGGCCATCTGCGCTTCGAGCTATGTGCCCTGCCCTCTGCCACTTCAGTCTGGCAATCCTTAGAGCTACGTCGGTGACCTTGATTTGCTTGCGGATCTCCTCATTTCTGATTCGATCCGCGCAAAAAGCTCTTCCCATTGCCCTTTGGGTAACAGTGAGCTTTCTTATTAGGAGCTGTCTTATTGGCCTCGTCCAATTTTTCACCATCGACACATAAGCCCAGTGCAGGGCGGCATATTACTTTTAATGTCAAGGAGGTGGCAACGGCTTTGAAAGGCATGAAGCAAGGCAAGACACCTGAACATGATTCGTTCAGTGCATCTGTGGTCATCTGCCCAGGTTTGACATTATTTTATAACTGCTGTGTGGGTCAATTATATTTGCCTGATAAGCTATTGAAGACTGTGGTGGTGCCGATGGTGAAAAGCCGGATTGATGTTTCTGACATAAACAATTATAGGCCAATTATTTTGTTGTAGCAATGGTGCAACAGTTGTAGCAATGGTGCTGCATAATTTGCTTGATCGGCAGTTGAAAAATAACCTAAGAGTACGTGATGCTCAATTTGCTTTCAGAGCTGGACTATCCACGAAAACTGCGATGTTTTGTCTTAAGCACACTCAAGTACTACGCGAATAGGAAAACGCCATTTTATGTCTGTTTCCTTGACCTTTCGAAAGCCTTTGATATGTTGTCCTATGACGTTTTATGGAAGAAACTGTGTAGGGATACGACTCTGCCAAAGGAACTAGTAGAAGTTTTTTAGTTCTGTTACAGCCATCACAAAAATGTGGTAATATGGGCAGGCTCACTATCGGAGTCGTTTGGTCTAGAGTATGGTGTGAGACAGGGTTGTCCTCACCTAGATTGTTTAGCCTGTATATGGATAGGCTGGTTGGTGAGTTCAGTGGCGCCATGGTGGGCTGTTCAATTGACGGAACCTTTACTAACAATATTAGATATACCGATGACATGGTGCTACCAAATGTACCATCGGTCCCTCTCGGAGGAGTTCCTCTTAAGATGGTATCGGAATTTAAGTACTTGGGACACTGGGTCACTTCGTAGCTGGCGGATGACGTGTTGACGAGTTGACGTAGGGCGATGGCGGTCAGATTAGTTACGGCGTTCAGGTACGTAGGTTTGCAAAGTGCTCCCATGAGGTAAAAATAACATTATTTCGGGCATCCTGCCGATGCTTTTACACTTGCAGCCTTTGGATGGACTGTACTCAAAGGGCCTTAAGTGCCTTGGATAAAATGTACAATACATTAACGCGTTTAGGACGCTGTTGGGGCTGCCGCGTTACTGCAGCGTGTCCATACCATTCTCAGGAAGCGTTTTGCCTATCTAATGTAGCGTATTCGCGGCAGCACCAACAGCCTCCTGAAGCTGGTAGCCGATATGGTAGGTGGCCTGATAATAAGGCATTGGGTTAAACCTATAACCACAGAGTAAGTTGGAAGTTTATCTATTTGTTCTTGTGATGTACAGGTTGTTACATAATACATGTATAAACCCCTTACATTCATGGGTGTCGTACAAGGCGACTAATGTTATCGAGGCAAAAGATCAAGAGTCTCCGTAGTCTGGAAAATGGGCAGCAGCATTTGCCATTATTATATTTAAACACTGCGATCTCCAACCCGCCTGCCAAGCGTGGAGATTATGGCAATAACCTCCCCTTTCGTGGGAGAGGCCCTTAGTCCTGCAGTGGACTGTTACGGGCTGTGATGATGATGATGATGACATGTATAAAGCCGAAAGGGTGTTAAAGTATAGCTTGCAAAGAGTATACTGGCGACTTCATATTATCCGGATATTTAATTTTAATTTTTATAAAAAATTGCCAGTGGAACCAGTGGAACCTGACTAGGTTGGATCATGATTACAAATCCAGTTGCCGTAATTTGCCGGTTTCATCACGATGTTTTCCCTCACCGTAAGAGCATCGGTTAGAATTGAAGTAATGTACATAACTCAGAAAAGAGTCATTGGTACATTGCCACAGCGGGATTTGAAACCGGTACCTCTCGCTTACGGATATTCAACCGCCCGGCCACCACGTTCTTGAAAAACCTACTTATGATAAATACTTAACTGAAACGGAATTCGTTCAATTAATAAAATCGTTCTACACAGATAAGTAGGTACTAGGTCCTACTAAAATGGTTCACTTATCTAGGGACCTACGTAGCATAAGGAACCACTCATGAGCCTAGTTTTGTTGAAACATATTACAGACAGGTTTTACTAAATACCTACATGTTTTATGAATAGGTAAAAGCGTTGTCTTTTCTACCTATTTCCCGTCGGAATAGAACGGACGGCGGCGGTTGCGCTCCTAACGTCACGATTAGGTGCTAGGTAGCGTCTCCTTAAGTCTAGCTAGAACCTAGACCTCTAACGTATGTAGGTACGTACCTTTTTAAAGTTATTTTATGAAAACAAACAGCGTCAGGTGCCAGCGCGGTTAAACCATACTTACTTGCTTTCTTGTGGCTCGGATGACTGATAGGTATTAACTATTAAGTAAGCTTGCACTCGTATAGTAGCGTAGGTAGGTAGGTACACTCCATACACACAGATACACAACACTACGCAGGCTCTGGTTGCTATGCAATACGTAAGTAGGTAGGTTGCATGGTTTTGGCCTACTGCTAGCTTGCACTCATGTCCAGACGCTCCGCTGGCTCTGCATACCAAAATATTGGCGAGCCGTTACGAAAAGTGATTGCCGCGTCTTTGTGAGGAACTCGTGTACCATAATCTTGGTCCCCTTGAGCTTGGTTTTATAAGCCTAGACAGTCGCACGAATAGAGGGGTCGCTGAAACGCACCAGGACGGGACGGGGCCCCGCATCTTTATCGGATCGACGACCCATACGATAACAAGAGCGAAAAGATGTGGGGAGGATACATTACTGACCTCAAGCTGTTTCCTGCAAATACCCAGCATTATGGGTTCAATCTCTTCAGTTTCGCTCTCAGGTACACTATTGAATAGAAGATATTTTTTGCAGTGCCCCGTCTCCATTACATCAACCCTGTTGTTCAGCTCAAAAATCTGAACTTGGAGATTTGACAGGATCTTCGAAACCAGATCCTTAAGAGCCGTAAACTCCCCAGACACGTTGTCCTTTGAAACGGTAGGCATATCCTATCTGTAATTGGTAAATTTGTAGTCTTCGGTTGATTGAGCTGATTATGAACTTGAGTGACCTATTACAACTGATTTCTAGAGATGCGGTCTTTCGTTTTCAAAATGTCATTATCGACATCGAAACAGAAAAAGTTCGATAGTCTTTTACTCGCTAACTATTCCACGCACAAAAAAAATAATTGTACCTATCGATTTAATACGTAAAGCACTCCATCCAGTTCACGGCTTTATACATATATTATGAAACATCCTGTATTACGAAATATTATACTCTAGGTAGTAAGGTGACATGCATATTTTTATTGCGGACATTAAAATAGTAGTAGACAATTATTCTTACTTACGTCACATCTTGTCTGTAACACAAATTTTTAAAATCTTAATACTAGAGGCTGATAGGCGTTTGGGCCTTGATTTCTAATCAGGTCCAATAACAATGAGTGATAACTTGTTGAAAAGGTATTTGAATGTCGAGTGAGTCGCCATAGTAACTATTACTCTACATTAAAATACCTTTCAAAAGAGGTATAACTCGTCGTTATTAGGCCTGATTAGAAATTGGGAACAAGGTCCCAAACAAATCGCCCATCATCCTTTGTAAGTAATTTTTATAGTAAAAGCAACATTTTCATTTAAAATCGGAACCCAAGAACTTCCAATATAGCCTAAAATGAAAACTGTAGGACACTAAGCTCAGCCCGTTTCGTTACGTTAATTTTAGGAACTTGCTAGAATTCTTCACCTTCGGCCAAAACCTTGGGACTATTTTAGCAGGAGTTGAAGCCGAATGTTCGGTCGGTCACTAGCATATTGGCTTAGTATTTAGACCTCTCAAAGTATGAGAAATTCTGCGTAGTAGTAGTTAAACAGATGTCGGTTCTGTTATTATTTCTAAGTAGAATTGACAACTTACCCCTTTTTCATTTACCTGCAGCAATAACAAATACGATAAATGTTTTGTAAACATTAATGTTAGAAACCTTATCTGATAAATATCAAAAGCGACAATTAAATAACTGCAATACTATAAATCGCTGTCTTCAAATTTAATTATGTAAGTATGTCTATGAGAAATACTGCACGGTAGTGGTGAAAAAGATGTCCATTCTGTTATTTCTAAGTAAAATTGAAAACTTACCCTTTTTTCATTTACCTGCAACAATAACAAATACGATAAATGTTTATAATCATTAATGTTAGAAACCTTATCTGATAAATATCAAAAGCGACAATTAAATAACTACAATACTATGAATCGCTGTCTTCAAAATGAATTATGCATGTCTACAGTATATATACACTTAAGACTAATTAAAAATAGTAATTTATATTATTCTTGTTGTTCTTTCTTCTCTTTGTACTATATATATATATACAATGTTTTTTTAATCAAACAATTAGGTATTTTCCGTAATTCACTTAAGCGTCTTGGTTTAAAAAATCTAAAGACTATGTCCAAATATCTTTACATTAAAATAGTAGTAGTAATAGTAACTTATTGTTACTTACTTTGGATTTTTCCTGTAACACAATATTTTAAAATTGTAATACTAAATGTTAGTAAGTATATTTTTCATAGTAAAAGCAAAATAAAAAAACGAGATGAAGCACTGAATAAAATTTTATATGATTAAAACAATAAGTAGAAGAGCCAAAACTTATATCTAAGCATATAAAAAAATATATAAGTATTCCTCAGTATCCTAGGCTCTATGTTATTTATTGTGTCACTTTAATAATTTAACAGAACTTAAATAGCCTGGAAAGAATAAACAAAAAATTATAGTGTACATAGTGATGGTATACTTCAAAATTGGCTCAATCCTCAGACCGACCCCTCAGAATACCTATGCGCGATTCTGCGCGGTAGATATCGTTTCTGTTATTAATTTTGAGTAGAATTACCAACAAACCTTTTTTTTTAATTTCGTTCCCTGCAACAATAATAAACTCGATAAAGCTTATCTAATCATCAACATTTGACATTCCTTGAGCATATGCTTATAAAAATTAGCTAAACAGCAAAAATTCCCAGCTCACTGCGCTCGCTGAATCATTTAATTGGCGGTCACCCCTGCTTTTAAGGACCAAAATGTCAAAACTTTCTCATGCTCATTCATGGTTTCCGTTACTTTTTTTAACATTCACATTCACAAATCATTTAAGAGCTGAAACTCCAAAAGTTCTGAGCCAATTGCAATCGCTTATTCATTGATTTTCGCAAAGGCCAATTAAGTTAACTTATAAAATAAACTGGTAATAACCATAGTTATATACAATACGATCAGCATCGTCACAGCATCTAAGAGCCAAAATGTCATAAACTTCGAACTCGCTCCGCATGATCACACATTCATTGATAGCCCCAGTTTTATGACTCAAAATGTTGAAAATTTCAAGCTCACTCTGCTCGCTTATTTGTTGATTTAAGTTCTTATTATTACGATTTGCCCTACATTAAATTCTTACAATAGTTGTTTTTTCTTCTTATAAAAGTAGAAACCGACCGCGACGATCATATTATTTTAAAAAACGGACCCGGAAATTATTCTTCGTTGCGGTCGATTTGTACTGTAACTAAAATTTTTGAAATTTTAATACTTTTTTAGATACTCATTCTTTACTGATTTCATTTCTGAAACTTCCCTATACTTACCATATCTAGATTAGTCTAAAAATAAATGAGATCGGTTATTGTAATAGTTGCACAATCAAACAGCGACGTAGGTCGTGATCCGTATCGGTTCCCGCGGGGGCGAAAAGTGGTCACCAAAGAGCCGCCATGGTACGCTGAATGTTCGACGAGGAATGGTTGGTAATATAGAAGAGGTATGTCAGAAGATAGATGAGAGAGCGATTTATGTTTTGTATAAGTGAGACTGAGCGAAAGGGATATGTCACCACCGAATATGGACCCTACAGGGCGTATTGGTCAGTGGCCAACCGTGATTGAGTTTGTGTCATATGAGTATGGATGTGTGAGTCCCATGCTCCTCTCTGTGAGGTAGAAGGTCGGACTGACTCGTCTCTTTATCCTAGATGTATATGCGCTGACGGATGTGGTATACAGTGGGTCTACAAAAGCCAAAACCGAGGGTGAGGTATTTTAGGAGAGTATGTGAAAAACTCTAAGGTAGCTATGGAGAATGAAAGAATTATCATGCTAGGCGATTTTAATGGATGGGGAAGAGTGAAACAGGATATATTTGAAAGAATTCTTGGTGCTTCTGGTGATGAAAGAATGAATTTAAATGGTAATAGTCAGCTTGAGGTGCGTTTAGAGAGGAATCTTTGTGTGACAAATACTATGTTTGCTTACAAAGGCATCCATTTGTGTACAAGGGAGATGTAGGTATGATTGATTATGTGACAGTGGGTGAAAGATTGAGAATGAAAGGTAAGGACACTCCGGCATACTGCGGTCTCGGCATCGATACAAACCACTACCTGGTGATGTTCCGAATAAGTTGTATCTATAGAAGAAGATATATATCTATAGATTTTCGGCTGTTATGATGATGTTAATGATGATAGAAGAAGGCGACACCGGGTTAAACAGCCTAGCCTGCACTAGTGACCCAGAATGTATAAAAGTACATTCTTCCTGGCGAGGAAAAATATTATATTGAGGGAGTGAAGGAGAGTTTTAAGAATTTAAATGAGATATAGTGAAATGATTGAGATGATTATGGATGAGATTCAAGAAAGGAATTTTGGATGTTGTTATTGAAGTAGGTATGTGGTGTTTCTAAGAGGAGAAAATGAAGAACGAAGAGCATGGAAAACTAAGGAAGTACGGAAGAGATTCAAGATAAGGAAGAAAGGGGTGTACGTTTATGAAGATGTACGTGAATTCGAAGACGTATATGAAAACTTTGTTATCTAAAAATCGTTTATTGTTATTCCTAAATGTTTACTTGAGCAGATGTCTAGTAATTATTGTAGACAGCAAGAACTAATTTTGTTCGTAAATTTGCTACTTTTTTTATTTTTTATTTATTTAAGTTAGACAATAATAAATATAACAATTCAATTAGTTCAGGCACTTAAATCTACTAAAGATTTATAAAAACATTACTTAAGGCCTTAATTGAGGACTACCTGAACTAACACGTTTACTACATAAAAATTAACACTTACTCTGCTTTGGTACTGAAGAGGAATAAATTTGATAAATAGAAACACTTTTTTTACACAAGTTCCACGATAATTAAAATAAATTCTATCAAGAATGCATTTGACTAAACAAAGCATTAAATGGAAAAACCATTATTTCTTAAGCCGGATTTAAGAAAATAATGGTATGTAAGTCGACAGACCAAAGTTTTATCTTCTTCGTATTGTGTCTTTTCCTATGAAATTGTTATTTTGTATGTCGAAAATGAAGCAACTATGTATATATTTTTATTTCTTAGAAATGACAATTCCGATTACAATGAAAGTACGTAACTTTTTTCTCGGTTTTGTGGTTCGGCGATATTCGGGTAAATGACGTAACTATAGTAAATAGCGTACATAGTACCTATAATAATTACAATATGCTAAAGTTATTAAAAATAAGTAATATGTATTTGCCTAGTTCTGGACTAGCTACGATAAGATCAAAGGTAATTTTTGCACTTGTGACCTCGCTCTACTGCGAGTGGTCTACGCGAAAAAGCTTCTCATCATATTTTGTGAGAATGTCAACTGAGGTAGCATAGGAGATGCCTAATGTTGGATTATGTTACCCGAATCTGAACACAATGGGCAATAGCCTATTATTAAAAAAACAGCAATTTCATAGGTTAAGTAAAGACATTTATAATCGATACATTATTTGCACTGCTTAAAGTTTCTTACAACGTAGCGTTTACTATAAATACCGGAGTGCGTAGATAATCGAAACGAGAGGCATACTTACTGGCTATTAAAATGAATTAGGTATTTATTCAGTACATAAATTAACATACATATCCACTCACACCCGTATCCCATAGGGGTAGGGAGACCTACGATCCAGACATTAATAGAATTGTTATAATCCTGAAATTAATAAAGATAATTACTTACATTCTTTAAAATTATTGTATTTTAATGTAGTTTTTAAAATACCATAATATAAAAATTAAAAAAAAGCAACACAAGACTGGGCCCATTACGAATCCTTGTCGAACGCTGCTGGCGAAAGTGACAACAAAAACAGTTTCTCAGTTTGTCAGGACCTGACACTGTAAGGTCACCTTTGCATGAGGTGGGTATTTGGGGAACCGTGACTTTGGCAGTGGAGGGGAATTTGCCTTCAGGCTTCTTTGCCTATTTTATTCAAAGTTAAATATAGTAACCGCTTAATAGAAGCGCCTCCATAATAAACTATCCGCGACTTCGTCCGCGTGGACTACACTATAATATCGCGGTCGCCACAGTATTGAGTTTATGATGACGTCCGTCCATATCAAGGTTCCTGAGAATGTCCCTATAAAGGATTTTTCCGAGTTCCCAATGCTTCATTATCCTGGACCGTAATTTCTATTCCCGTTTTTCTTACTTAGGATAACCTAGGGACCTAATTATATTGCATAAGTTTGTAAGTACTTAAGTTAAGTATATCTAACAATGCATCATGCCGTGGCGTCTTCGATCCGGTCCTATCGTATTTAACAATATGTAATAGTTTTTGTTTTAGTAATTAATTTATAATATACTTACATTCTACGTATCAAAATAACTTTATTTGTGAAAACATTTCTCGTCTTCGAGAGCATTGAAGTGACTAAAATTGTGTTAAATTATTTTCAGCATTCTTTCGACGTATACAAAATCGCTTATGCTTTATTGCGGTGTCGTACCATTATCATTTTATCTAAAACCGGAATACAATAATGTGAACAATGTTGCTTGGCCGAAGAAAATGATGATGTGGTGGTTACCCTTTCAGGCAGACTGCTCAAGCTTGACAGAGTCCTACCACAGGCACTATAGGTACATAAGGGCTTTTGCGTCTATCTTTACAATCATTAAGCTAATAAAATATCATGATAAATGAATCCATGAGTATTTTAAAATTCATTTTTTTTGTTTATTAGCGCTGGGACATATTGAAGAGGTGCGCCGCGCGGGGTACTGCACGATGTGGCAAAACTTGTACGCCGGGCAGTTTGTATGCAAGTACATTGATAGGTGGCGAAATGTCCCACTGTGCAGCGCGCGCGCATGATGGGGCAAAGCAAGCTCGAAATGTCAGTTCTGTATGAATTTTGTCCACTTTTTTTTAATTTGGCCCCATCGTGCAGTGTGCGGCGCGATGTCAGCAGATGTCAACATGAGACGTAACACTTGACTGTTTCTTTTTAACAACAGTTCGAATCTTTCCTCCTTATGTGCCACAGTTGACACACATATATCTGTCTTCTTTTTTTAGTACAGATTCAACGCGTATATTCAATTCGACATTGTCAAAGAAATTTTGACCGCTGATGCGTAAGCCTTTTTGTGATTCTGCAACATTATAGTAGTTGTTTCGCTTTCGTGATCCTTTCGTCATTTTCTTTGCAGTTCCTCCCGAATTATAAATAAGGCATGTTTAGTACTAAATAATAATAAATAAATATTCGTGGACAAATTCACACAGCGCCATCTAGCCCCAAACTAAGCAAAGCTTGTGCTATGGGTGCTAGATAACTGATAAACTACTTAAATATTTTTTTTAATACATACTTATTATACATAGAACACCCAGACCCGTAACAGAAATTAAAATTCATCATTTCAATTTCTGCCCGGCCGGGAATCGAACCCGGGACCTCTTGCGTGGCAGACGGCATGTTGACCACTGAACCACTCAGGTCGTCAAACTAGAACACAAGTTTCTATAAAGAAATGCTGGTACTCGTCGAGATCTACATTTTGGATGGCAGCTGTCAAACTTAAGACTGTAATAACTCCGAAAAGATTACTCCTAGAACACAAGTTTGATTTTCAAGTTTGGTCTGTTGTGATCTTATCTGTATGTCAATTTTGTATACTATTTATTGTGCACAATAAATTGTTAAATAAATAATAAATAAGTTTCTCAAGAGAAATGATAGAGCACGTCGAGATCTACATTTCGGATGGCGCGCGTGGATGCGTTTATTTATTTATTTAGGAATAAAGTTTACAGCTGTCAAACTTAAAACTGTAATAACTTTGAAACTTTTGGTCTTAGAACATCATCACAGCCCATATCAGTCCATTGCAGAACTTAGGGCCTCTCCCACGAAAGGTTATTGCCATAATCTCCACACTTGGCAGGCGGGTTGGAGATCGCAGTGTTATAAATATAACAATGGAAAACGCTGCTGCCCATTTTTCAGTCTATAGAGACTCTAGATGTTTTGCCTCGAAATCATTAGTCGCCTTGTACGACACTCATGAGTATAAGGGGGTAGTGCTATTCTACTTTGCCGGACACTAAACGACCAAGAACGGTCCTAGAACACTAGTCCCTAAGGACTAATCCTTAGGGACTAGTGTTCTAATGATAGTGCTCGTCGAGATCTACATTTGGATGACAGCTGTCAAACTTAAAACTGTAATAACTCTAAAACTGTAATATCTATTTTTTTAGTAAATTATAATACAAAATGTTTGCATGTCACTTTCTCTGACTAAATATGTGGATCAATGTTGTACTTTATGACCTGTAATATATGTACCATATTTAAGGCAAATAAATGAAATTGAAATTGAACGATTGCTGTTAGAACGCTTATTCCAGAATATAAAAGATATATCTTGACGAGTAGGTACTGTAATTTATTTTTAGAAACTAGTTTTCTACACACTCTCATCATACTTCATGCACAGCGAAATCCCGGCGAAGTCCAGCGGGACTATTGGCTATCTCAGTGGACAACTGAATTTGACAAAAATATGTTACACTACACTAATTTGGTAGACGCTAAAGACAGCGGCCAACTGAGATGACGTAGTGTAAATTGTTTTAATGTCAAATTCAGTTTTCAACTTTCGCAGTTCGCCCCCCGCACGGATACGACGCCCCACGGACTTCTGGTGTAGACACAGTCACGTTCCTAATTGTTATCGATAGATAGCTCATTCATTCAAAAAAAATATTTGACATACATTCATACTGTCACGCCTTTCTCCCGTAGTGGTAGACAGAGGCTACATTGTTCTACTTGCTACGGTTCTAACAAATCTCTATGGCTTTTTCATACATACATAATTTTGCGAGTCGTTTAAAATAACGCGCGTAAAAGCGTCGATAAAGCTCTCGTGCAAACATTGCCTAACTTAAAATCTCTTGCAAATCTCTCGTGCGAACGTTGCCTAATTTGAAAAACCAGAATAACACCACCGTTTTCATTGGTTGTCACCGTGACGTGGCACCGCGCAGTGCGCTGCGCAGTGCACTGCACCGCGTCAGTGGACATTCGGCCTTAGGCTGGCATAGATATTTAGAACACGAATAATTGATGATACTTACCATCTTTTTAGGATCCAAATTGTATAATTAATAATTATTGTTGCCACAATTGTATTATTTGGGAATTATGTATTAATAAGTTTTCTTAAGCATTATAACATAGTTAAACATTATTGGGAACTGTCACCCTCAGGCTGATGATTATTTGTCCGTAATGGCAATGTATGGCCTTAAAGTAGGTATTGATAAGCCCACTCATGATAATAGTTGTATAGATCATTGCATGATACGAAATAGTAAAACACTTAATAAATTTGGCATTTTAAAAACGGACATTACGGATCATGATATGATATTGTGTTCTACTTCATTAAAATGCAGTACGAGCAACCGTAATACAAACCAATTGCCATTAGTGAGAAAATCTATTGATTATGATCAATTATACAAAGACACAGAAAAACAATCATGGGAGGATGTGTATAGTCAAACGAATGTAAATTCTGCTGTAGATGTTTTTCATAGCAATCTTTTGCACCTTATAAATAAGAATACAGTAGTCAAACGAATTCCACATAAGAATCAAAAATTAAAGCCATGGATGACCAATTCAATATTGATTAGCATACGCAAGCGAAATATATTCCATTCAAATTGTAAAAAATATCCTCAAAACCTTGCACTAAAAGAAAAATATATAAATTATAGAAGGTTGTGCAATAAAATTATAAAACATGCACAGGAAATGTATTACAAAAGTAAATTAAATAGTAGTGCTGGTGATCCTAAAAAAGTTTGGAACATTATCAATGAAGCTACTAACAGAAAGAAAAAAGACAAATCTTTAATAAAAGAACTATTACTTAAAGATAAATTGATAAAAATGTCTGATGATCCTAAATTTGTAATGAATAGTATTAATGAATATTTTTGTACTGTTGGCTCTGATTTGGCTAATGATCATTTAACAAAAATAAAATCAAACGAAAATAAATTGGTCGGTGGTGTATCCCTTAAAAAATCCTGTAAATCATTTTATCTCAGATTAACTAACCCTTATGAAGTAATAAAAACTATTACTAAACTTAAAAATAGTGATTCATCAGGAATTGATAATGTAACTTCAAGAATTGTAAAACATCTAAAAGATATAATAGCATATCCACTTACCTATATAATTAATCTCAGCTTTAGAACTGGTACCTTTCCTGACGCTCTTAAAATAGCAATTGTAATTCCTCTATACAAACAAGGACCCAAAAATATTATTTCTAATTTTCGGCCAATATCCCTTCTACCCACAACTTCTAAAATTATTGAAAAAGTTGTTAAATCCAGACTAACCATTTACACAAAAGACTTCTTAGCGAATAATCAATATGGATTTAAAAATGATGTTGGTACTAGTGACGCAATTGCCGAGCTCACTACGAAAGTAATTCAAAACCATGAACAAAAAAAGAAAGTAATTGCTGTATTCGTAGATTTAGCTAAAGCTTTTGACACTGTGTCTCATGCAATATTGTTAAAAAAGCTAGAAATGCTTGGGGTCACAAATAGAGAATATCAATGGTTTCATTCTTATCTGAAGGGTCGAAAACAAATGGTACGTATAGATAATAATACAAGCGATTTGAGTACACAAGAAATCAATTTTGGTGTACCTCAAGGAAGTGTGCTCGGGCCTGTCCTTTTCAGTATATATTTAAATGATTTCTGCACACTGATACCTGATTGTAGTACAATATGTTTTGCGGATGACACTGTTTTGATTTTTAGCGGTACTACTTGGGATGAGACCATTCAAAAGACAGAAATCGGTCTTCGCTGTGCTGGAGACTGGTACAGTCGTAACCTGCTTTCGCTAAATAAAAACAAAACAGTGTGTATGGTATTTGCACCCACTAAAGCCGGACTACCCCGAAGCATTCCAAAAATTAAAATTCATGCATGTAGTTTGGCAAAATATTGCGATTGTAGGACACTGGAATATGTGGAGTATACCAAGTATCTCGGCGTAGTTATCGATCAACACCTCCGGTGGGACAATCACATTGATATACTGTCTAGCAAAATTAGAAATCTGGGTTATATTTATAGCGACTTAAGGAATATTTTAAATAGTAAATTGCTTCTAAGGGTATATTATGCACTAACTCAGTCATTGCTTTTATATGGGATACTGGCATGGGGGGCATGTGGCTCAACCTTACTTGAGAAGCTTAACAAAGCACAAAAGTTAAATTTAAAAATTATAAAACGGAAAAACGTCAGATTTCCTACTGATCAACTTTTTCAAATGTGTAAAGTTCTTACCCCTAGACAAATATATCTTTGGCAAATTTTGTTGCATATGGAAAGAAACATTTCGAAATTTCCCCTGGCAATAACCAAAAGAAACGTACGTATTGGCATTATGCCTAAATACAATATCCCTTACTACAGGTCTAGTACATTCGGCCGCCGGCACTTTACAGAGCTAGCACCTAGACTGCACCATATCTTGCCAAGCAGCCTGTCGCAATTGGTGGATGAACGGAATGAATTAAAAAATACAAGTTCGCTTAAAAATAAGCTAAAACAGTATCTACTTGATAAAAATCAGTTGGAAATGGATGAACTATGGAAAAAGATATCTATAAGTAATGAATAGTATGGTATGCCGTATAATATAGTTGTTTATATTCTTATATTTATGTTTTATATATATACCCACTAATATATATTTTATAAGCATGTTAGTGTAGCTTCATAATATATTATAATTATATATACCTAAAGATAGGTATGGGGATTTGGAATGATTTTTGTTTATTAAAAATAATAAGGGGTTTCTGTTGGTTTGTTACTCTGTTACATTTAGTTACATGAGCCTATCTTTTATATTAACTTTGTTATTATCTTACCTTAGCGTCAACTCAATAGTAAACACCTACCTACTTCATACACGGAGACAGAGCTCAGAAGCAAACATTGACGTGTAGACCAACTGACATCCAATTATGTCGTAATGGAATAGTTAGCCCTAGCACAGGCCCTGGCCTATTTGGGCTGCTATGTTCAAATACCTTATTTAAATTTGGCTTATACGGTTCTTAGTCACATGCTTAGACTCGAGGTATAAAATGTGTTATTACGTGTTGAGAAAATAATAATAATAAATAAAAAATAAAATATAATTTTACCGATACTTACACCACCTAACTGCATAAAATTATCAGGTATTAAATTGGTTCAAAATCTTCAAGAGAATGTTTTTGTGAATTATAATAGAAATGCAAATTATGTCAATAATTATTCATTTGTAGTAGTGATGTAATATAAAAGACTTTGAAATAGAATTAATTATAAGTGGAATTTTCAAATTAAACTTGTAGTTAAAAGATGGACCATATTTTTGCTTTGACATATTTATTGTGGCAGCGACAATCTGCATTGACACATAAATACTAGATAACATAGTACTAGGCTGGTCCAAAAGTTTTTAGCTGACGGCTTGTTATACACCCTATTGTTTTAATTTTTGTATCGTTTAAAGGCAAATTTTATTACAAACTCCTTGACCAAAAATCACTAGCCGGCTACTTTGTTATTTTTTATCGATTATTAAAAATAACATGTCTGCTATAAATCAACCCCTACGACGGAGGTAACGCAGGAAGCATTTTGTTGTATGTTTTATATGATGTTTGTATGATTATAAATATGGGTTAACGTTTATACTTTACTTTACTTTACTTTACTTTACTTTACTTTACTATAGAATCACATGAAAATTTTAACAGTCCCTTTGGTGAATTATCCCTTTCTTATGCTATTGTCGTTTGTCTATTTTATGACTTTAAACGAGGTCAGAGCGACCTGAAACATGAACCTAGACCAGGGCAACCGCCAAAGTCAGTCACTCCAGAAAACGTCATCAGAGTATAGTCGCTGATAAAAGAATGTCACAATGTTATGTTGAGGTCGCCCTGACCACGCTTAAACTTATAAAATCAATAAACGACAATAGCATGTGATAGGAGCCATTTACTAAATGCGCTGATAAAATTTTCAAGTGATTTTTTATACGTTAACCCTAATAATATAATCATTATACATCTGCCACGAGATGCTTTCCATATTACCCAAATAGTATGGACTTGTATTGACAGACATGTTTTTTTTAAATTCAATAAAAAAATAATTAATGGTCGTCGGCTATTAATTTTTGGTCAAGGAGTTTGTAATAAAATTTGCCTTTAAACGATACAAAAATTAAAACATTAGGGTGTATAACAAGCCGTCAGCAAAAACTTTTGGACCAGCCCACGTATAGATACAAATACTCACCATATCCATCTGCATAAAATTATTTTGGTTAATAAAATCCAGCCCAAGAACGTTTATTGTATTTTTCTCGCTAATCCACCTTCCAATTTCATTTACAGTTTTTCCACGGTGTTTGTGGCTGTTGAATATCATCATCGTCCTAGCGCTTATCCCGGCCTCTGCCAGGGCCCGCTTTCCTACCCATTCTTCTCCACTTCGCACGATTTTCGGCATCCTCGCGTCGTTAGCCGTTCGCTCTCGCATCCGACTCAGCGATGTCAATCCATCACTTCTTGGGTCGCCCACGGGGCCTCTTTCCTGATACCGGCAGGTTCAGGTACCTATTTCTCACGGCCGTTGAATATCGATATTTCAAAAATGTAATTCTTGCTGTTAACCTGTAGATTTGTTCGGTTCTCTATGGCGTGATTATAGAGGCGTGAGTGGGTATGTATATATGTATGTAGTAGTTATGCTCTGCTATATTCAGTTTTTAACGAACAGTACCCCGATTCGTTCTTTAGAGTACGCGTTATGGTAAGATTAAATAGTAGTATATACAGGATGCCCGGTAATTAATAGATAACCTTGAAATGTCTTATAGTATAACTTATGGCCTTTTAGAAAAAAATACGAAACGAAATATATCATAAGTTATACCCAAGACAAAATAAATTTAGCAATTTTTTTCTAAAATTAATTAGTTTGCTAATTTAAAAAAAAAGTGCAATTGCTAGACATACTATTTACTGTTTATCTATTAGCATAGTTAGTGTTTAATAATAAAACAACAAAAAACCGATGGAATCCATTCATTTCTGATCCTAGTTTTCATAAAAGTAAAACAGGTAAAAAAAATTTATTTGCTTTTAATAAAATCATAACTTAGTTACTACTTATGATATATTTTGTTTCATATTTTTCTCTGAACGGCCATAAGTTATACTATAAGACATTTCAAGGTTATCCATTCATTACCGGACACTTGGTATAAAGAATAATAATAATAATAAAGGTTTAAAAGGAAGTTCAAGCTAAATAATTTAAGGAGTTCCACAAGGATATTATTGGGCCCACAAATTCCCACCGCTGTAACTATTTAGCCAGAATCTACAGCGGCAACACAGAAGAGCTACTGAGTTTTGAAACCCTACAAAACACACAGCTACAACTTATTTTCAATCAATTAGTAAGTTTATTGCCTTTTATATAATTTATTATTAAATAAAGAACCACTGGTATCAAATGCTAATGTAAAATACAGTAAATATACTTACAGCCTGCAAGAATAGTAAAATATTTCAGAACGCTATTAGATATAGTCTCATTGAATATGTACACGCAACAAATAATAATAGTAATAAATATTAATTAAATAATAGAAATCTTGGCGGTAATATCCCAATTGTGCTCACGCGCACGAGGGCCCGGTGTCCGCCTTGACCGTGATCCAGGATTTTGCAGATCAGGTAATTGCAGAGGAGCCACTGATATCTGAACTCCGTGACCCTGCTACCAGGAAAACCTGACTAGATGGGATATTAACAGGTTCACGGAGGTCAGATGGCAGTATGTAATTACGGATTCGCCAAATCCTGGAACATGTTCTCGCGCGCAGGAGCACAACCGGGACTTTAACGGCAAGATGACCATGTCATAGTAATGTTATATTACATACTTGTTGTTTCTGTAGAAAAATTCAAAGGCTTTGGATAAGTCTATTTATATCGAGTCTCATCTAATCTTTATCGCATTTTACGATAAAGCTACCATTCTCTGTGGATTGCTTTTTACTAATCTATTAAGTCTCCATAAAGATATACTCTTAACTATATGTTAAATTGTCTCAAGTCCAATAGTGGACCTTGACTGGCTTCTAACGTATTCAGTGAAATAGCAAATGAATAACATTAAATAGTAACACAACATAAATTTCATAAAGTTATACTACTTACAGCCTTTTAAAACAACCAAATTAACTATACTTTATATCCAAACTAATATTTGATTTAGTAGTAAATTCATTTATTGGTACGGCATGACTCTCACTTTCTCCTTTATACGATAAAGGTGATTACTCCACCAATAACTTCGAGGTTCTTAAGTTTATGATTCTGATAACATATTTTAAAAGCGAAAGTACCTAACTCTGTCTGTCTATTTGATACGATTTAATTCCTAAATCGCTGAAAAGTTTGAATAAAACATTGGGCAAGAAGATAATATAACTAAGGAAGGAGATAGGCGCTGAGCTTGTCACCGTTAGGTGTGCCTCCTAACACCGTTAGCGAAGCGAGGCAGACCAAGGTCTTCCGTTGGTGACCCGGAGACTTGTTGATGAGTATTGTTAGTAGTGTCAGTGATTACCTACTGACACTACTAACAATACTGATACGTGCGACTGATTTGTTTCACTGTAATATAAATTAGAGAATAGAGTTAATTGTACTTTTGTAAAATTGTTAAGATAAATTATTGTGAGAAAAAAGCAGCCAATAATTAATTTTCAAATATGTATTTTTATACAATTATGTCGAGGTAAATATTTTTGAAGGTTTTTACTTACCCACTTTGTCAAAGTTAAAAGGTAATTAATACAAATAATGTAATACCATCGTGATTACTCAATCTACTGCCTCTAAATGAAAATATTATGTAACGTACCTCAAATCCCTATAAAAATGAAATATTACATTTTAGTTCATAACATATTATTATATATTTATATCTTATAGATTAAAACACTTTTATACACCAGTTCCACTAAAAATATTATATTTATAAATTTTTAATTAATTGCGATCGGTTTCGGACATCATCTTCTGGCTTTATAGGTATATCTATTTTACAAGATATTTTATAAGTATCTTACAGTTTATATATCGCGTACCTTGGATAACACATTGTTAACCACCATAGTACCTATAGCACAAACCTTCTGGAAGGTCTAAAATTTCGGATTTATGAGTAAGACATGATAAAGTAGTCAGCCTATTTAGTCCCTTAATATGCTAATAATATGCTTGGAAAAATTCACACAGCGCCATCTAGCTCCAAAGTAAGCAAAGCTAGTGTTATGAGTGTTAGATAACTGATAAACTATTTATATACTTTTTTAAATACGTACTTAATAAACATACTACAGACCGTTACAGAAATTAAAATTCATCATTTCAATTTCTGCTCTGTGTAGCATGTTAACCAACTGAACCACTCAGGTTGTGTACAGGTCAAGTTCAAACGATTTAGGATATTCATCAGTCTTCTAGAAGGGCCTTATTAATGAGGCTGTGACCCTGATGCCTTTTAATAACTCACCCTAAAGGACCATACATGGACTATCGTTTTCTTAGCTACTAAACATCTCTTGCACAGCTATCTGAAGCTCCGAATAAGCTGTTTCATACAAAATTAAAAACGAATTCTGGCAAATTCTAACATTATTTAATAGGCTTAGTGAAATTGGTAAATAACCGTTGGAATTTTTTAAATAGAACTAATAATACTTAGGTATAATCAGTGACTCCAAAGCCGTACCATAGTCGTTGTTTTCTGTAAATAAAGTTATAGTGAAACTGTGAACGTAAACTTGTTAGTACCTTACTAGTTTATGTTCTAAGAACATAATGAAACTTAGATTTGGGGTTTTCTTAGAACATAAGTACATCTTCTTAGTCGGACACTCTTGTCAGAGTGGTCGTGATTGCGTAGACGAAGTACCCGGAGAGATACCCATTGCGTCGCAGATCTCCCCGAGGATTGGCTTCTCAGCGATTTGCTTCCACTTCTGCCGGTTAGAGACGCTGCGAGTACATTGGAACATGGTGGGTTCTGTAGCTTTCTTTATCATAAGTACTACAAAGATATTTTTTACTAGCAGCCGCCCCGGCTTCGCACGGGTACGTCCGCCGACCACGCGGCACTTTATTTCTTGACATTGACTCCCCTCCCGTACCCCGTGCTGCCTAGATAGCCGAGCGGACTGAGCGGCGGACACGCGACTTTTTTCTAATATTCACATTTTTAAAGTCGTGATATCTTTCGAATGGAATGACTGAATTGAATAATTAAAAAAGTTACATGAAGGTATTGAAGCAGTCGTAAATATGAAGTAATTGATAAGGATTAATACCAAGGTACAAATAAAGAGCGTTTTTTAGCGGCGGCATTTCAATTAAATTTTGAAAATAAAAGAACACTTATTGTGACATAACTATAATAGTTAGACATATACTGTCGCGACACTTTTTGTAGATAATGATGTGTTCTGCAAAGTCGTAGTACATTATCTTGTTCTATCATCAATAGTTTTCGCAGCACACGCGATGTAATGAATTTTTTGGGTATTTTTTACACCTTGGGTTACATTATTGGAGTTTTATTAATGATCCGTAATTTTTTAGAAAATATAATATAGCCTATGTCACCCGGGGATAGTGTAGCTTCCCAACGGTGAAATAATTTTTGAAATCGGTCCAGTAGTTTCGAAGCCTATTCAATACAAACAAACAAAAAATCAAACCTTTCCTCTTTATAATATTATATAGTATAGATAGAGAGTTACCTCTCGTCTTGTATTTACTTACTTCTGTCTGCTATTAAATTATGTGAAATGTTTAGTTTTATTTTTTATTTAGCGTGGTGATCAATAATTCAAGTTATTCTCTAAAGTCACTAAAATACAAAAATCTTATTGGCTTTAAGGCCCGGTTATGCTATTGAGCTTGAGAGCCGGGGTCCGATTTGACCATGATAAAGGATTTAGCAGATCAGCCAACGACTGTCATCTGATCGTATTCATAGTTTAATTTACATGTTCAACTAATAAACGTACATAACTCAAAAAAGAGTCATTGGTACATGGCTGCACTGGGGTTCGAAACCGATACCGCCATGTACCAATCTATACGAGTCGGTCCCTTTAACCATTAGGCCATCGACGATCCTATTCTCGAAAGTCACTAGAATATAATATGCTATATAGGTACTTAGGAGGTATTGTTCCAACTACTGTTTTTCACTTCCTTTGAGCAGTCTGCTTGTTTATGGTAACGTTCGGTTACCACCGAGTTATAATAGTGATCACCACTAAATTATAACTTCTGTGTCAACATACCAATAAGGCAAGACAAGCGAATAGGTAGCATCGCTTTCTTTTCACCACTGTGATCTCCAAATCGCTAGTGGAGATTGTCACATTCATCTACAGGAATGAGGACAAACTAAAGTCTGCCACTACAACAGTTGTTTACAATACTTTCGATAGTTTACAAAAAGATAAAGATATACTTGCATTGTTTTCTAATCTCTGTCAGAAAACGCAGGAAGATCTTAGATTGTAAAAATATTTATTGCATGTGTTCAGTAATGCATAACGTGAAATCTATTAAATAAATATATAATCATCTTGGCGAATGTCTCGGTTATACTCTCGCGCACGAGGTCCTGGGATCCGCCATGACAATTATCCAAGATTTGATTGTAATGACCTGCAGAGCAGGTAATTACAGTGGAGCGACTGACCTCCGTGACCCTGCTTCCAGGGGAACCTGACCAGACTCGATCATGGTT
Organism: Blastobasis adustella; assembly: GCA_907269095.1. Lineage (NCBI taxonomy): Eukaryota > Metazoa > Arthropoda > Insecta > Lepidoptera > Blastobasidae > Blastobasis > Blastobasis adustella. Next base: position 5,003,677 of record OU026138.1, read on the forward strand.
AAATATTCAGTCGCGTGAATGTATAGGTTTCATCACAATGTTCTTCCTCGCCGTAAGAGCACCGGTTAGTATTCAAGTAATATAAATACACTTAGAAAAGAGTCATTAGAACATGGTCGCAGTGGGATTCGAAATCGGTACCTCTCGCTTACGAGTCGGATACCGTAACAACTCGCGTAACGTGAAATAATACCTAGATAAACAAAATTTTGTAATGTCTTTAAAAAAGTATGATTAATGATGATTAAAAATGTATTTATAATGTTTTTGTTTTCCATATGACCCAAAGTTTCTTCAAGCCTTATCAATAATTGAGTTTAAATTTGAGTTTGAGTTTGAATCACTTACCACCAGGTGACGTCTTTGTTCAGACTTCTTTACTAAATCCTTCTGTAATAAAAAACAGTATTTTATGTTATCTATTAATAATTTATTGCTTATTGGAGATCTCTTGTTCATGAAGTGAGCAAATGTGATCACGGTCCTCATCCGTCATCATCATTATAAGATCATCATCATCATATATTTAAGAGTTTATCTCTTGTTGGTGGAACAATCGCCACTCCTCTCTCCTGTCTGTCAGCTTCTTCATCTCCTTTTAATTCCCGGCGCTGACTTTTCCCTTCACCTGCTTTCAATATTCAAATCTTGGCCTTCCTTCCAGAGGAAAATATTGACTTGAATTTCATTAGCACATCTAGAATTATCGGACAAGAAATATACATTTTGGTCGCCGGCTACATCTACCTATTATAACTTTTTGGGTTGGTAGTCAGACGGTTGTGTTGGGACCCCACCACCATCTCAGGGGCCCAAGCCAACCTCACCTGCACGTGGTCCCCCTGCTGGTAGACGGACGAGGCTCTGGCGAATCGGCTTTTCCCTAACGGGTTGTGCGGGTCGGATGGGAGTCAACGCACGTAAAAAGCCAAAACCCCGCAAAAATTATGGAAAGTTCAATAAGGAAACCGGACACGGATAGGGCGTCGCCGCAAAACGACGCGCAGGGGGATCGCCCTACTCCTGTGTCAAGTCGGTTAGGGCTACCGGGTCCAGGGCGGGCCCGGTTAAAGGCGCTAGCCCACAGAAAGGTCCGCTTCGCGTCGTGGAACCTTGGCACGCTGACCGGACGGGCACGTGAGCTGACCGATGTGCTCGCCAGGCGGAGGGTGGCAGTGGCGTTCGTGCAGGAGAGAAGAGTCAACAGGTCCCGCACCATCGGAAACGGCTACAAGCTTATATGCACGGGCTCTCCGAGTGGGGACAATGGCGTGGGGGTAGTGCTCTCTGAGGAGTTTCGGGACAACGTCTTGGATGTGAAGCGTATAAGCGACCGCCTGATGGTTGTAGGAGTGCTTTCCGAAGGGGGCGTGACCAACTTGATAAGCGCCTACGCTCCACAGGTCGGTTGCGGCGATGCGGATAAGGCGCTGTTCTGGGAGCAAGTCGGGGAAGTGCTACGAAACATTCCGTTGTCACAGGGTATTGTTGTGGGTGGCGATCTGATCGGTCATGTGGGTGAGAAGTGTGAGAAGTTTGGCTGTGTACATGGCGGTTTTGGTTTTGGGAGCCGTAACGCTAAAGGGGAAGAAATTCTTCGGACGTGTGCGGCTGCCGATTTGGCCATCAAAAACACGTTTTTTCAAAAGAAATCCGAACATCTGATCACGTACAAGAGTGGGAGGAGCGCCACCCAGATCGATTACTTTCTCACTCGGAGAGACAGTAGTTGGCAAAGTAGCCACCTGTAAAGCCATACCCGGAGAGAGTCACTGCCCAGCATCGGGTCCTTGTGATGGACCTGCGCGTTAAGCCCCGAGGCAAATACCGGGAGCAGTGCCGACGTCAAACCCGCTGGTGGCTGCGTGAAGGAACCAAGTCCCGCGAGTTCGCCGCTGCTGTCAGCGACCTTAGTGTTGCGACAGACGGTTAACCCGTCCAACAACTCTGGGACAGAACTCAGGCAGCTATTGCACGGGCAGCGCGGACGGTGCTGGGTGTGTCTAGGGGTGGTCGCAGGCTTGACAAGGAGACCTGGTGGTGAAACGATACAGTGCAGAGGGAGACCAGGCTGAAGAAAGCCCTCTTTAAAAAGGGGCAAGCGTCCAGATCTCCTGAAGACCACGCTGCGTACAGGGATGCCAAACGTGCCAGCAAACGAGCGGTAGCCAGAGCCAGACGAGACCACTTACGTCCTTTATACGTTAAGTTGAAATCGTCTGAGGGGCAGAAAGTCATTTACAAGTTGGCACGATCGAGGGTTAGCACAGGACATTTTCACGTGCCGCTGTGTTAATGACCCTAGCGGTAACCTGTTATGCGATGACCGCGCGGTGAAGGAGAGATGGCGCTCGTACTTACACGAGCTGCTCTACAAGCAGCACAAAGAGGTGCAGCCCCCGGACCTCCCTCGGAACCAAGGACTTGTGCCACCGATAACACCTGAGGAAGTCGAGACGGCTCTTCGCCGCATGAAGAATCGGAAAGCTGTCGAGCCCGATGGAGTCCCTATCGAGGCGTGGAAATCGATGGGCTCTCGTGGTGTGAGCATCCTAACCGACCTTTATAACCGCATTCTCCGCACCGGGAAGATACCAGACCAATGGAAGCTAAGTATTATTACTCCAGTCTATAAGGGCAAGGGCTCGGTGCGGGAGTGCACCAACTACCGCGGTATAAAGGTGATATCTCACACCATGAAGCTCTTCGAACGCATTGTGGACTCTCGGATCCGACGGGTGTGTACAATCTCGGAGTGTCAGTATGGGTTTCGGCCGAGTTGTGGGACCATGGACCCCGTATTTGCCCTGAGAACTCTCATGCAGGGATACAGATCAAAGAACACACCCCTGCATTTCCTGTTTCTGGATATGCAGAAGGCTTTTGACTGTATCCCTCGGGAGATGATATGGTGGGCGTTGCGGTCCAAGTCGATACCTGAGGCCTATATTGACATTATCCGAGACATGTACTACGATTCCGATTCCATAGTAAGGACTGCCGTTGGTGACACCAAACCGTTCCCGATTACCGTTGGGGTACACCAGGGCTCTGTGCTCAGCCCACTTCTGTTCAACCTGATATTAGATGTATTGTCAGACAGCATCCGAGATTATCATGAGGTACCTCCATGGCTGCTCATGTATGCTGACGATATCGCGTTGACAGACTCTGACAAGGGGCGACTAATACAACGTGTAAAAAAGTGGAAGGAGACACTTGAGAACGGCGGTCTGAAGATAAATGAGGCGATGACAGAGTACATGGCCTGCAACAGTGCAGATCCCCTACCCGTGCGCATAGGCGATGAGGAAGTCAAGTGCACGGATCAGGTGAGATACTTGGGATCTGTGCTTAACTCAACCGGGGACATCGATGGAGACGTCAAGGCCTGAATATCCGCTGCTTGGGCCAAATGGCGGGAGGTAACAGGTGTCATTTGTGACCCCAAAATGCCGATAAAGTTGAAGGGACAGGTCTATAAGACCATCGTTAGACCTGCTCTTCTTTTCGGTAGCGAGACTTGGCCCCTATTAGAGCGACACAAGCAGGAGCTGCGCGTCACGGAAATGAAGATGCTGCGGTGGATGTGTGGACTTTCACGGAAGGATCGGGTTCGAAACGCCCACATTCGGGGTAGCCTTGGCGTCCGTGACATCGCAGATAAGCTGCAAAAGTGCCGCCTTCGATGGTATGGCCACGTCTTGCGCAGACCGGCAAGTTATGTGGGGAACAAGTGTCTGGCTTTGACAGGCTGGCCCAAGAAGCGATGGCTTGACGTAGTCAAGAACGATATGCGTGCCAATAAGCTCACCACGAGAGATGCCGAAGACCGAGCGAGGTGGGCCAGGAATAGCAGAAAGGCAGACCTTGGGCCCTCGCGTGCTGCGCGGGTGCGCAAAAGGGACATGACGCCAGGATGATGATGATGAGTCAGACGGGTGTGTGCGATTCTTATGGACTGGGAAGAAATAGGCTAGAAATAGTAGTAGTTCCATGAAGACGGAACTTCTCTAACAGCATAGGAGAGTAAGAATATTTTAATAAATATACTATAGTAATAAGGCAAGCATTTGTCCACCATCTCACTTTGTTGTAAGTGATGATATGGACGGCGGAGAAGCATGCTTGCTAACCTGGATAGTGGCTATTTACACTTGCTTTAAAAAATCCCAGATTATTTGCTTTTGGAACATATGCGCAGGCAACGAGTACCACTCCTTGGTTGTTCGTATACATTTAGTAGAAACGAATCGTTTGTTGCAAATAGGTGAAACATCGACCACATAGGTGGAATCGCCACCCGCGTCTAGTACCCCGAAAATAGAACGAGGAGGGTACCAGTTGATAAATATCAAGAAGCAATCGATCATCCGCCAATTTTCTTTTTATGTAATCCGGCTGACAAACAGGCAAGCGGGCCACCTGATGGAAAGGGTCACCGCCGCCTATGGGGATCAGCAACACCACGGGCGCTATCAATGTGCTGCCCGCCTTTGAAGAGACCTCTAATATACATATTGAACGATTCCATGTCATAATGTTTGAGGCTTTTACAGCTTTGTCTTAATTATCGATGTGTTAGTGTTCCCAATTGGCATGTTTTTCAACGAAGTCTAAGCTGATACTTAGCAGATATATTGAAAGTTGGCAGCTATGAGTTTTACTAAGAGTAATACTTTACCTCGAACAATGTTGCCTCGACGGGTCTTTGCCTCGACTATGAGATTCCATACACGAACGAATTTGAGCCTGATAAAGTTGAAGAAGCTTGCCTTGAAGTACTGCCTATCCTTAGAAAGTATACCAAGCTTCTTGGCTGCCAATGACTCAACGCCAAAAGTTCAAGTTCGATGTTTATTCCAAAAACCTGCATATGAGCTGATTTCGGTACAAATATATGCCGGCGCTAGATCGAAGGTGCTCCATTAAACGGAGAATAGACACGCTTTGGTTTTCGTTATGACTTAAACTAAACAAAATTCTCATTTCTCTATTGTGAGATAGCGCGAAAGGCCAAGTTCAAACGTTCGACCATGGCCTCTTTAATGGCCTTTTCACTAGACAAGTAAGTACCTGTCATCAGGCGTGGTATTATTAGCACAAACATAGGTGTTGGATGCTAACATATCATTGATGCATAGCATAACTAGGTTTGCGGATAGAACTGAACCCTGAGCGACACCGTCATTTATCGGTCAGACCCTGTCAAAACCTTTGATTGACTAGTCACAAGGGCTTCGCTGTGTCTCAGTAATATGATACCGTTTCAAAGATGAGTGGCATGCACAATAAGATCTCCCGTCCACCGCTCCATCAAGATTATCCATAAGTTAATTATTCAGGTACGCTCCATGGTCTTACAAAGTATTAAGAAGGCTGATATAGGCATAAATTAGTAGGGTTACTCGCCTGTTCTTTTGGGCACTGCTTAGATGTAAACAAGCTTCCACGATTTGAGGAGTTCTCCTGTCTTAGGAGGAAGAGAGTGACTGATGGAGACAAAAACTTTGTCAATGCTTACCCTTATTACATGAGACTCAGTGCAAATAACAAAAATAAAGAAAAACGTTAACGGTATTAACTGCATTTTTAGGTGTTCACGTCACTTGCCCAAAAAGTACTAACACTATTTCGAAAACATGATAACGAATTATGGCTTTATTGAGTGACTAATTCTTGATGAAGGATTTGTGGTTTTTGATTAAGTCCTAATTATAGTGTGCATACCTATTTGATGACGTCAAAAAATCAAATCAAATACGACGTTCAACGCGACACGTTAAGCCCCGCCGGCCACTTGTCATTGTGACACTAACCTCACCGAGAGCATCGACGATGAAGCTACCAACCACGAATTAGTATCATCATAGCCTCCTCTTAGTATACATGGCTCGCAAACGTAGGCACCTATAGCCCTCCACCGGCCATGGGCCTACCGACCTCTCGGTCATACGGACCGCGTTAGATCAAAATCACGGGAGGTGTGCGCAGTCCTTGCCAGTGGCTCTTTTCTACACGCGCACTGTGTGACTCCCTACTATTTTCCTAAGTCCTATCAACAACAACCCCTAGTCCTATTAATAACATTGTCGCCGCCATCAGCGCCACCTACTTGAAGCACATCTTAGTTGCCGTCACACATCCTTTTCTTGTACCATGCTACACAAAACCCCTTTAAGCGTGAGAAATTCCCCTCCGAAGATACAAGGTCCGCAAAATAAATTGGTCACACCTCCTTTCGCTGTGACCCCGTTAGCATGGCACTCCGCTTCGACTCGTATATCTTGCAAATCCACAGAACGTGGTACCTACTCTCGTCCCCATGACCGCACTTGCACTCAGCTATCTCGGATAGTCCGAATTTGTTGAGCGTTAAACCGCCCGTGCGCGATGAGTATCTGCTAGGTAACATCGGTCTGGCTCTCCACGTAAGTAGCCCTAAGCCGGTCTGCCACACGTGGGAAGAAGCGTAGCAGATCGCTCCCGTTATCCGCTGCCTGCCAACGCTCCTCAGCTACAGGCCGCGCAGACCTCTTCCCGTACTCTTCGCTTTAACGCGCCCAGCACTTTGCCCCACCTGTCACTCTTCGTCTGTATCCGCACGCTGGACCTCCAAATCAGATTATAGTATAATAGTAATAACAGTACAAGCGACACCTTTTGAGTCCGAAGCAACCTCGACACATACACGCTCACCCTATGCTGCATGATGGCAGCATAAGTTAGCGTGGCCACGAATGTACCAAGGTTACCATTTTAAGATTATGGTACCCAACTCCCCAGCTAGAGGCCGACACCCTAGACATTTTTCCAAAGCACTTATTAGCTCTTTCCCCGATGTCCGTGGCATGCTCTTCGAACGACAAACCACTGTCAATGGTAATCCCCAAGATCTTTACGTGGGGCGATGATCTGACCACCAGATCACCCATCTTCACAATTGGGTCTCTACCCTTCACCCTTAAGCAGGATTGCCGACGATTTGGCCGGAGCAAGTGTCAATCTGTTGTTAGCCCCCCACTCCGCCGCCAGGGTAAGCGACAACGGTTTTCTTTTTCCATTTGTGCCCTCGACGATACCTCTATGATAATAGTAACATCATACCTATATGGAAAGACTACTTCTCGCATGCATTTCGCCATGAGAAAAGTGATATCTTGCACAGATACTTTTTAGGCTAACACTTGTATGGCACGATGCGTCAGTCTGTTTGTCGTCATCAGGGCACACAGCCTGCAAAATGGCTCTCATTGACCCCAGTGTTCTCTGCTTGAACATCTTCGAGTACCCTCAGTCCGTTGATAACACCGAGAGGAGGCTGCACCCTACCAACACTAGCACGGTACGCCATCCCCCAGGGAGCATCGTTACCACTAGCCGAGATGCGACGGTAGTGGTCGCTTTCGGCCTTTCTCATCTCGTGTCTGTACCTCATACGGACTTCATGGAAGCGAATTTTAGCCTCTCTCTTCGCCATCCCCACGATCGCTATGACCCCTTGCCACTCACGCCGAGCCCTATTATGCTCCCTACGCAACCGTTTCAGGTCAATATTCCATATAATATGTGATTCACCTAATACAGCATAAATTTTTATATTTGATACCTCTCGCTTACAAGTCAGATTTCTTATCCTATGTTGTCCATGTCCATGTCGTTAAATTTTTATTTTATGTTTAACCCCTGACTTAAAAGAAAAGTTAAAGTTCTGAAGAGACTCGCCTTCGCTGATTTGGTTACGTGCTGCGTAAGCCCCAGCGATACGTGGATTGACATTATTAAAAAAATTACTTGAGTTGTGCCATAGTTTCTTACAATTTTTTTTGTTACTTTGTTGTCATGTTTATAGTGCATTAGTATTAAGTACCTACTTACTGTAACGCTACAAATGTATATTGAAATAAATAAATCGCTGAGTTAGATGCGAGAGCCAATGGCTTACATCGTGAGGATGTTGAAAATATGACAAAGTAGAACAGAAAGAGAAGGAAAGTGGACCCTGGCCGTCCCTGGCAGAGGCCGGGATCGACAGCTCGGATGATGACGATGAATGAAATAATAACGTAACCAACAGAAAAAATCGGATAACCCCCGATCTAGTTTACTTAAACACAAATGTCCTTGTCTAAGTTAACAGGAGAACTAGACAGTTTGGATCATGGTACTAAAATACTGATTCGCAAATTACGAAGAGAATCTTAAAATGAAAAAGTTTTCTATGACTCTATAGTTTATTATTATACTCCATTTTTTCTGAATACATTAATATGTGGTCTACGGATTGATATCTGAAACAAAAAGATAATAGGTTTATCTATGAGATATGTAATGGGTAAGTACCTACACTTTATTAATTTAAATCTTAACTATTCCTGTCAAGTAAAGTTTATAAATTCGGATGCGATAAAATCTCAAGAACTCATCCTTGACTCCCGGATATTTTTTATGAACTACAAGTTTGTTTTTATGTACAATGGAAACCAGGCGCGACTTCGTACGCATACACCACTTTACCCTTTCTTTCTTGCTTATAAACTTTCCTCTTGAATCAATCTATCTATTGTTGAAAACCGCATTAAATTACGTTGCGTAGTTTAAAAAATTTAAGCGTACATTTATTTGGTTTGTTGACTGGAGAGCTGACTCGTTCCTCGGGCTACGGATTAGCATCGCTATACAACGAGGCAACGCAGCCAGCTTTCGGTCACCATTCCGGGGGGCAGCGGTGTAGACGACTTTTTTAATTTTATTTAAATTTGTTTATATTTTTAGTCTTTTAGATGTAGGCGTACATAGATACAAACATGTCAATGTATGTATCAACAAAGGGACAGACGGCGGGAAGCGGTTTTGTTTTATACCATGTGTAGATACAAAAATATTAGTTGAAGATAATATTTATATAGCTGATTAATTTTTAACACACACAACTTTACAACAAGAAACAACAATTAAATTACATTTATACAAAAATTCAACTAAGTAAAACTAAGAAACTAATCCAAATATTTATTTTAAAAATTATAATTTCTTTCGAATAATTCCATACTTTGTCCTATAAATAAATAACGAATATACCGATATGGGGTGCTAATCGGTTCCCGATACTAATCAACCAGGCTCAGGGTCCCAAGCGTAAGACCTTGCTCAACCTCGCTTCGCCAACGATATTAGGAGGCACACCAAACTATTGGCGAGTTCGTTGCGGTGCTACATTACTTCAATGTACGGATCAGTCACCCACCCAGTAATCAAAATTTGCGTGCGATGCTTAACTGTGATTATGACAAAGCTATCTATTACTAATATTACTTACCAGCCCTTATTAAACTAGAAAAAAGAAGCCTTTTATTTATTTTTTAAAATATAGGTAGCTTGTGGCACTCGATGTGTGTGTTTTAATAGCCGTACAAAAGTTACACACTGCCAAAAATTAGATTCTATTAATTTAACATTGTAATTTTAAAAATCCTTAGTACTATAATGCTCAGATAACCAGAAGTAACAATTTTCTTTTCAATAGAGGCAAAGTCAACGATTTTAGATTTGAAATTTGGGTTATATTGAATAGTTCGGTTCATACATGGCGGCACTGGGGATTTAATTCGATACCTCTCGCTTACGAGACCGACTCGCTAGCGACTACACCACCGAAGCTAAATTTTAATCGAAATATATTCAAATTAGTAAATTTTCCTTACCCAACTTGATTTTGGTTTTCGGTGCGGAAAAAGTTTTTGTGTTCTCTTCTCAAACAACGGGTCGTCCTAAAACGTAAGATATTAGAATTAAGTTTTGTATGATGAAGAAGATGCAAAGGGAAAGGACTCTTTAGGAATAGGACTATTTGGGAATTTGCAAAAGGCAAATTTCGGAATAGGACGAATAGACGAATGGACGAATTCGGAAGTGCACGACTTCGGAAATGGTCAAATTCGACCGAAGGGGCAATACCATATAACGCAGTACACCACTTTATGTTATGAAAAGTTTAGTAATGGCGTCCACTCACTTAATTTTTGCCATGACGCTTGACAAGTGGCATGGCAAACATAGGCTTCATCAAGTGGTCATGCCACTTGTCAAGCGTCATGGCAAAAATTAAGTGACTGGACGCCATTACTTTACATTTCATAACATGAAGTAGTGCACTGCGTTGTATGGTATTGCACCTACGTAATTACTTCTGGACTGACAGACTACAGTTGAAGGCGCCAAACTGTAACGTAATGCTATCCCAAGTATAGTGCCAGGTTCAGTTAAAAGAAAGTTAAAAGAAAAACACAAAGAATCAGGGAAATGGGTTCTGTACTTTCAGTCCGGGAAACTAGCTAAATACAATAAAGTTATAAAAGTAAAAAAGTAACCTTAGTCCAGGCATGATCACAGAGTTGACTTGAATTTCGTTAAAGTAGGCTTAAAAGTACAGATTTGTAGCTATGTGCCGAAGAGTAGATTTATTTTAAAGCAACCATATGCCATTTTAAATTGATAGTTTTCAGTAAGTTATTAGTTGATGCAACCTTGTGCATTTTGGACCGGTCACTTATTATTATATTTAATTTTTGAAATCTGCTGGGCAATAATACTGGTTCTTTTCAAACAATAATCATTTTCGTCAAATAGCATGAAAAATCCCTCTTCTCTGTTCTCTCTCCGACCTCAGTCTGAATTTCTTTCTCTCGCCGTCAATTAATTTCAAATTTATGACAGCCACCGCCTTTTTCGTGGCCGGCAACTAGGAATAAAATCTTCGCCATCATAGCATCGATCTATGGTTTGTCACTGCTTGACAACTTTAAAACAACTTGTAAACAATAGAACGTAACGTACGATATTATAAAAATTAAATAGAAAATAACGTCTCCAAGGCCAATGGAAAAAAATTGCCAAAATTTACAAAACAAAAAGGTATGTCAAGAAATACATAATTCGTAGACCATTTAGAATAATGGTCGCATCCAAACAACATAGTATCCTCTCTTTTTCAGATCATAGTATAATGAATTGGAGAGCGATTAAAGCCTGAAGGGACAAACCCAAGGAAATAAAACTGAAAATTACATTATAATTGAAAATAAATGTTTTAACGAGCTGAACAGTTATTTGAAAAGGAATCCTAATAAACGTAAGTATAGATATAACTATTCATCAGGGCAAGACCTTATACCCTCCGGTCAACTTTGACCATTTCCTAATTTGTCCATTTCCGAAGTCGTGCCACTTGTCAAGGTAAGGGCTCAAGAAAAATATGTCCAGACTGCTTTGTCTTATTGGGTAAACAAACAATCATCATCATCATTGGTCTTAGACATCTATTATAGATGATTTAAACAGCGTCACTGTTAATGACACTTTTTCTGAATACTCAAACAAACGATACTCGCAACAAAATCACGACTTGCCGTATCAATCATGCTATGTACACTGTGTACCTATAGATGTCTTGAATTGTGTAAGAAGCTCATACAATGTGAATTTCAAGGAATACTGCTGACAAATTATACGGGAGGAAGATATAAAAAATTGTAAAATAGCATAAAATACGAAAATGTGAATTTGAAGAAATAAATATTCAACAAAATAGTTTCACGAGACTCGTTGAGATAATAAAGCGATATTCCAATAAAAATAGCAAACAAAAAAATAATAGGATGAATTTAGGATAGTCATAGTAGCAGACGTAATGTCTTACCAACTCAGTCTCTTTTGATAGATATCCATTTTAACTTAGTTGGCGGCGATGATCACTTACCTTCCGGGACTCCGCTAGCTCCTCCTCTACCTCTCTCTGTTATAAAAAAGAGGATATTGTTTACCTGCGAGTCGGAGAAAAGGGTGTGGATCTATTGGAGAGTTCCCTAAATTCCATCAGAAGGTATTTGAAGAAATAAATATTCAACAAATAGTTTTACAAGTGTATTGAGATAATAAAGCGATATTCCAATAAAAATAACAAAGAATAAAATAATAGGATGAATTTAGGATAGTTATAGTAGCAGACGTAATGTCTTACCAACTCAGTCTCTTTTGTTTGATATCCATTTTCGCTTAGATGGCAGCGATAAGCACTTACCTTCCGGGACTCCGCTAGCTCCTCCTCTGCCTCTCTCTGTTATAAAAAAGAGGATATTGTTTACCTACATGTCGGAGAAAAGGATGTGGACCTATTGCAGAGTACCCTAAATTCCATCAGAAGGTATTTGAAGAAATAAATAAAATAAAATAATCATCTTGGCGTTAATGTCCCGGTTATGCTCTCGCATACGAGGGTCTGGGGTCCGCCTTGACCATGATCCAGGATTTAGCAGGTCATGTAATTACAGTGGAGCGACTGCCATCTGACCTCCGTGACCCTGCTACCAGGAGAACCTGACCAGATTGAATCATGGTTACACATCCAGTCGCCTGAATGTGCGTGGTGAAAGGTTTCATCACGATGTTTTCCCTCACCGTAAGAGCATCGGTTAGGATTCAACTAATGTACATAACTCAGAAAACAGTCATTGGTACATGGCCGGAGCGGGATTCGAACCTCTGGCTTACGAATCGGATACTGTAACCGCTCGGTCACCGATGCTCCGAAAGAAATAAATATTCAACAAAATAGTTTGACGAGTGTATTGAGATAATAAAGCGATATTCCAATTAAAATAGTAAACAAAAAAATATTAGGATGAATTTAGGATAATTATAGTAGCAGACGTAATGTCTTACCAACTCAGTCTCTTTTGATTGATATCCATTTTCACTTAGTTGGCGGCGATGATCACTTACCTTCCGGGACTCCGCTAGCTCCTCCTCTACCTCTCTCTGTTTCAAAAAAGAGGATATTGTTTACCTACGTGTCGGAGAAAAGGGTGTGGAGCTATTGGAAAGTTCCCTAAATTCCATCAGAAGGTATGTGAAAAAATAAATATTCAACATAATAGTTTGACGAGTGTATTGAGATAATAATGCAATATTCCAATAAAAATAGAAAACAATAAAATAATAGGATGAATTTAGGATATTACAGTAGCAGACGTAATGTGGGACTAGCAAACCCTTGGGTCTCTTGTCAGACCCGCCACCACTCGTGGTCATATCTCGACCGAAGCAACGAAAGCAGGGGCTCTTTCCACGTGCGCCCTCCTACAAATTATAGCAGTCCCTTCTGTACTCACACTCTCCTTTCTGGAGGACGGCCACGTGATGTGAGGTACTTAATCAAGACTTCTTCACTCTTCCATAGATCAGCCGTAAGAGAGTAGTTTATTCTGTGAGTTAGTTCCAGTTGTTGACTCGTCGGAGGTCGAATAAAAAGTGTCAGGGCCGCGGGCCGAATATGACGTCATCGACGTAGTTCTAGTCATTCTGCTCCATGGCGCGCCGATTGAAGCTCAATTTCCTCTCCATTTATAAGTCCATACTATTGACCGTCTCCGACATACATGACGTGTTCTTTAACAGAGTGACACCTTCTGTATCGACTTCCCACTGAGTATGTTTCCTACTGAGACTGAGTCTATTTCTAGACAAGCATGCTCTTTCCATGGCCGAATCGTAAAGATGGCGGTCAAAACGCTTGCTTAGTTAATAAATCATCTAGACTACTTACTACTCCACTTACTTACTTACTTACTTACTTACTTATACTACTTTCGAGACTAAAGTGAAAAATGGCAATTTTTTATTTTATTGTCCTTCTGTTTTCTGTTCGCTCATTTAGCGTTTTGTAGAGTAAACTCCAGTAACAATAAACATAAAACATAGGAAGTGATTTCCGAATAGAAAGTAGTTTTAAACGAATAAAGTAATCGACCTTCCTTACTAATTTTCGTCTCGGTCGTCGCTGCGCAAGCAACTGTTGTATTATCTTTTCATATAGGCTGTACTCGTCATCCTAAAACGTTAATAAAAGAGAAAGTTAAACAAAACTGCCTACGGAAAAATTGTGCTCTAAAAAGTACGAAACAAGAAAATATTCTACAATAAAGGATCGGGATGTTAAGAGGATAACAGCAGTGGTTGTATGCCACCTTGCCCTCGGGGTTTGTAAACCCATAGTTATTAGTAACTATGCGACCACGGTTAAATAATTTCTTGTTTCTTACTTTTCAGCGCCCGATTTTTAAATTTTTCAGGATTTCAGTTTTCAATTTTTATTTTTAAATTTTGAATTTATACAAGCAAAGTCGGGAGTATAGATAGTTGCAAAGCCGTAAGTAATAAATATATTTTTGGAATATGCTTAGTAAGAGTCTCCCCCGAGCGCGCTCCATAGAGATGTAGTTTGATCACATTTTCAATGAAAGGCAATGAAATTTTGTAGACATAGTCCAGAAACTAATATCTAGGCTTGTGGTTTTCCAGATTTCCTCTAAAACATATCGATTCAAAGTTACACGGAATTTAGGATTTCCATACAAATTTTATATCCTGTGTAAATTGGAAACGATGTACTTTAACAGAACCTGACAAACCACAAGCGAAATATGTATTGGTTTCTAGATCACGTATACAAAATTTAATTGACTTTGATAGCGTAATATTGAAAATATGATTAAATATGTTTGTATGAAGCGCGCTCGGGGGAAACTAGCCTTAGCCCATTTATTTGATACCCAGCACGAATCATTTAGCATGACGCCACATAGAGTTAACTGTGACGTCTTACACATCTCAAGTCAAGAGTGAAAAGGTATCATCTTCTTGGCACCTCATCGTCGCTTTCTATCAGATGAGTTGAGGTCAAATGCAAGCCAATTGGCAATAAAAAAAATCTGACAATCAAGACGCTTCTAACGATACCTCATTTACCAAAATCGGCCCAAATGATTTTGAGCTACAGCCGTACATCCATACAAACATACGTACATATCTACATCCATACACACATAGACTGTTAAGTTCAATATTGTTCCTTGGCTCCGCCGTCGTCGCGTAAAAATCAATATTGTCTTAATATATTAATTTTGCTATCATATTTACATTGGAATTACATATAATTACTCTATGAAGACAGCAGACGCAGGATTCACCTCATCGACGAAAATACAAGCCGATGCATTTTGACGGGCCCGTGTCGCTGACGTCACATTGTATATTTAGTTTAAAATCAATTTTTTTCGATCCTCCGGTCGTAGCCTACTCGTCTACAGCATACAAACTAAAGTACGTATCAACACTAATGAATGCATGCCTACATCGCCGTTATTATAAAATTTAGCTTCAATTTATACAATCGAAAGATGATAATTCTAAGTCGTATTTTTGGATTGTGGGCAGTGATAGTTACTTACCTTCTGGTGGTCTGGTTGCTTCTTTACCACCCTCTGTCATAAAAAAGACGAGCATTATTGTTTACGTGTAGTCTTCGTCAAAGTAGCACCTGCCCTATCGACTTCATGTATATTTGTTTTATGCTGTGGAAAACATATTTCTTACCAATTTTAATTTTGGTCTTCGGTTCGGGACCAGCTTTTGTGTCATCTTTTCATTTAGGTCGTCCTAAAACGTTAAAAATCATTTTGTATACATTTACATTGCTATGATATTATACACACATCCTCTCCACGTGTCCAAAGCATCTGTGCCTACCACTTTCAATCCTAGTCACCACATTATCCTTCAGCTTGCAAATCACTCTTTCACTTCGTAGGAAACGCATTCCATCGCATTTTTGTGAATGTCTATATACTGCCGTAACTGCTTACCTTCAGGCAGGCCAGTTTGTTTTCCACCTTATAATAATCATCTTGGCGTTAATATCCCGGTTGTGCTCTCGCGCCCAAGGGCCCGGGGTCAGCTTTGACCATGATTTAGGATTAGGCAGATCAGATAATTACAGTGGAGCAACTGCCATCTGACCTCCGTGACCCTGTTACTAGGGGAACCTGACCAGATTGGATCAAGGTTAGACATTCAGTCGCCCGAAGTGCAGGTTTCATCACGATGTTTTCCCTCACCGTAAGAGCATCAGTTGGCAACTAAGAAAAGAGTAACCACTCGACCACTGACGCTCCGAAACTTATTTTCTACCTTAGTGGTAAATATAATGTATGCAACGATTTTCTTGGCGTACAAACAAAAATAAGTGGGATGATACCTTCCGGTGCTCCACCTACAAAATACAGTAATGTATCATATACGTATAGTCTGCGGCAAAGAGTAGCACATTCTATAGATTTCAGGTATTGTAAAAGGTCACTATAACATACTTCCATAAACTTGAAAATAGGAACAAGCTATTTCTATTGTCAAAAACTTTTAGAAACGATATTTTATGAACCGGACACGATATCATTCATTAAAAGTAAATTCATTAATAGTTTAAAAGTACGTTTTATCGGATTTGAGAACATTGAAAATTAACTTAATTATAATTTTGAACACTTGTCTTATTGATAATGGGAGGAAAAGTATTTAATATATTAATTTTAATTACTACTGAAGTAAACTATAAGATATCGTTAATAACGCCATTTTGTTTACTGTTATTCATCCGGTAATTACTATACCTGAACAACACATTGTACAATAATTAAGGATAACTCCATCTTACTTACCTTTTCGTACATAACATCCTGTCCAAAAGTAATTAACCAGAGTGTTTAATTCAGATAAACTTATCGTTAACTTATTGCATTTGATACCATGAGGGGTAGTTTGCAGAAAATATTTTCTCCTTCATATAAAAAGATGTCGACGTCATAACTTTTCTCCGCATTGACGAAAATTCGTTACGACAAATAGGTTTACGGAACGAAAGTACGAAGTAATAATATCAATAGCTACTACTTACTCGAGTTTTTTTATTCATTATTTTAACTCTTTCTTGCTTTTGTTTCATTTTTAGCTTTATTTTTTTTCCCCTGTTTGGTGTACCCTAAAATGAAAAACAATCATTGATTATGGTTTAGGATCTTATTTGATGCAAAACGCTGCTATAATTCGCAAAAAAAGTCAGTCTCCTTTTTTCTTTGTATCAATACAGGCCATACTGCCAAACGATGCGTTTATATGTACCTAAACATGCCTGTAACAGAAAATGAGATGTGTCCAATAAGAACTTACCAGAGATGTCGATAAATTACTACATTTTAACGTTATTTAACGTTTAATTATTTAGTTACCTACCAACCCAGCATTCGTGCTTTTAAAATAAATAATATTGACAACTAAACCTAATGATACAATAACTGAACTTTTTATTTTTGTTAGAATTTCATTTATATACACATTTTTTATGTATTCAATATCATAAAATATATTTCATGACAAGTCGATATTGAAACTTTTAAAAATTTACTACACTTTCTAAATCGCTAGCACAATATCATATGACGAATTGGCATGGTCGTAGTCTGTCATCGCCATGGACATTGGACCATAGAGGGCCTGTCCTCCTTACTATATGGAGTAGGGATTTTTTTTGGCATTGTAGCCTGTACACAAATATATTGGATGTAGAGCATATATGGAGCCTCGACCTGTAAAGAATATACACTGTCAATCTGTCACAACTCCATACAAATGATTCAATATCATACAAAAAGCTAGTAGGACCATCAAATTTGTCAATAGCAGTGGTTATGGTGGTTATGGGGTATTTGATAACTTATAGCCGTTCATTTTGTACACGTTATATGCCCCATTAAAACAAGAAACTAAATATAGATTTTGACTGTTGTATGTTCAATATATTTGCCTGTACACATATATCAATACTAACAGCCTATATCCACTATAGCCTATATCCTTAATGTAGCCTATATCACATTGTCCATTCATACTACGCTTATTCATTTGCGCTTCATTGTATAGGTACAAAGTCTCCATGCTAACGTAACAATAATATTATTATAGTACTTGAGCCGTATTTTTGCCTAGTTTCTATTATTTTTTCTATACAACTTGCTAGCTGTGTCTGCGCAGAAGCCTTGTCTTGTCGCACATCATCATTTCATTTTATTCTTCAAACTAGAACAGAACAACGCGTTGCTTTTTGCAGACTCGTTTTGCTTTTGTTATGCTACTCAGTGACAAAGATCAGACAGCCGACCTGATGGGAAGCAGTAACTGTTCATGTATTTTAGTTTCATGCAACAGAAATGAAAAAACTGAACCAGAACACACCACTATCACAGGTTTAAGATTGGCTTAACATAATTATTTTGGGTAGGTAATAAATGAAACAGATATCTTACAAAATCTCCTAGGTTGACACGTGGCTAAAAATAAAGAGGCAACAATTTGGTTAAATAATTCCTTGCACTCTGAATGAATACAAAGTTACCGAAAGCGTGCCGAAGGGGTCAGTATTGGGTCCGCTGCGTTGTAATGTCATGTACAGGTACGATGGATTACTAATACAGATATTACCAGAGAAGGCACTACTGGTTACTTTCGCTGACCATTTAGCTGTCCTACTTAATAATAGCCAAATATCTGGAGGAGATCAACTGGGTTTTAACTGAACCTCCTATGTGGTAAGAGTTCTAATAATAAGTAAGACAATGATCGAGTCAGTCTCGAAGAAAGTTGTCAGTTTCAAGACTCGTGCTTAGTATGTTGGTTCCAAAGCATCAACATTTGTGTCCATGCTGTCCCGGTTGATGCCAAATGTGGAGAGCCAAAAGTAGGAGAGTAAATTACTGCTTTCCTCGGCAGTACGTCGTTACTGATTTACAGTGTTGCCGTTCGATCTGGTGCTCTCAGGATTAAATATACTTGGCCCAATATTGCTAATAAGTCTTCTGCGGATTATCTGCGCTTTCTGCACGGTCTCGGAAGTTGCCAATAAGTTTTTCATTCATTAAAAGGAGTTCCATGAGATAGGGATTATTTACTTACGGTATACCTGTCGATGGCGATGGACAACTGTATGCAAAAGTAGAAAAACCAAAGCAATTATTAAACAAAGTAGTGTTCTCGGGGTAACTCAAAAAGTCGTTTAAAATCCACAATTTTATCATTAAAATAGCACAATCAGTAATGTTGTACAACAATATAAATAAAAGCTAATTAAATATGCTGAACTTCTAATGAGGACTTTCCTAATAGATAGTTTAAAATGACAACAATGGACAAGCTTTTGTGTGTGTTTCATACAGGTGTCATACGCTCGGTGGCCTCGCTTCTTATCTTTGTTTTTTTTCTCGTTTCTCGTGATTCACATTTTGAGAATCGTATTAAATCAATGCCCACTATTTCGATGTTTATTATTTCTCCTCAGTCAAGTGAAGAAGAAAGTGGGAGGCGTGTCGTATCAAATGATGGTGATGATGACACTGTCTGTCAATTTGATTGTACAAAATAAAAAGACTAACGCTATGAAACAAAAATCTAGAATTGAATATCCAACTTACGTCTTTGTTCCGATCTTGATTTGGTTTGTTTAGTTCAACATACTCGTTCGACTAAACAAAAATGTTATGCTAATTATTTTTGTATACCCCTAGGGTGTAATGGGGATTTTAGGGTCATATGTGACTGCCGTGAGCTCCTGCCATCTGCCCCAAGCTGCAGAGATTCGGGACTTGACATCGGGGCCGATATCGCCGGACTCGTGCAATACGGATGCGAGGTATTTGAATTTATCGGTTCCATTGAGAGCCTCGTTCCTTATACGGATGGTGCAAGATCCGTTTTACCGTTGTCTCAAGATCCTGTCTATGTTTACTTACCAGTGCTATGTCATCAGCGTACCTACTTCATAAGTCAAGGAGGCGTGTACAGAATTTCGTACGCTGCACTATCGAGCACAACGCAATACAAGTAAGAGCTTAGCACTGAACCCTGGTGAACACTGCTTCATCTTCGACCGCATCGTCACTTACCAATAGGTAAGATGGCGGTCCAATGCCTGTCTTGCCTAAATATTAAACAAACAAAAAAACACCTACAGTAATCGGTAAGGGCTTAGTATAGCCTTCAGTGTTAGCATTCATGTCGTGGATAATCTCAGAAATATTACAGTACGTCAGGACATGCCCATATCTCATAAACTATGAAGTGCCATAAGCTACGATCCTCACACACCTCTATTATATTTTAATACATTTCCGCCGATAAAGGGTCTGTCTAAATGTTAATTGCTATAATTTAAAATTAGATATATTTATGCAAAGTATATTTATCCTTGGCCTCTGGACAAATAATTTTATTTATAACATCCGCACCTAATTCAATCGAAAAAAATTCAGCTTACCAATACGACTCAAATAACTAATCTCTATTTAGAACAAGTGTACGAAGAGGCACAATTCTGATACGAAATGTCGAATAATATAAATTTTTGGCTTTAAACACTCCCACTACACTAATACGTACCTTACTTCGCTAAAATCAACAAAAATTGCTTTATCAACACTCAAAACGTTACAGGCGCTACAGCCTTTTTATTTTTTGTTATTCACAATTGTAAGTTGAGCTGACTGGGGTTTCCTCCAATAGCGCCGATGCCTATTTAAATATCGCAATAAAGTGTTGAATGACGTCACTGACACTATTAGTGAAGAAACGATATGGCGCGGTGACTACATGAACTTGTACTGAGATAAAATATCTCTCTAAAACGAAAAGGACGCTTTTGGTGCGTACAAAGTTGCAGCAAAAACCTTTTTTTTTTGCGAACGAGAGGCAAATTGATTCAAACAACTCAAAATCAGCACTCTCAGCAAAAATAACTTGCTATTTTGTTGAACAATTAATATTTTACGTATTGGACTCGAACTTTTTAGTGGGAATGCTTAACGCCTAAATTAATATTATTTTTATTCGACATTTCGTTTTAGAATTGTGTTATTTCGTGAACTTGATCATGAGTCGAATTTTCGTCGATGTGGATAATAGTTATGACATCATAATTTTTTATCTATATTATAAACTTTACAGCCTTACAGTTCATTAAATAATGCACTGTAACATTAATATTACATCTATCATATCTTAAGATAAACTTTATAGTAACACAAAAATTTTAAACGCTCTTTTTCTATTCAATTCTATCTTCGTACTCCTTTCACATTTAAAAAAGGCACTAGCGAACTATTATCCCATTCATCAGGGGTCACCTATTCTTGCCACAATTTATTGAAGAACAAACTCAACTACTTGCATACTTCCATTGGTATACTATCTGGATCTGGACCAATAGCTTTTTATTCTTTATATCTTGAACAGCCTTTCTAACATCGTCCATTCTAATTTTATTCACCATACCCATATTTATACCTATAAATACCGTACCTACGTTTTCGAGCACACCATTCCAATAATTCTCTTCATTCATTATATTCCATCCAACGTCTGTTTATTTCTTCATCTTCAGCCAAAACCTTTCCTCCGTTATCATTTATACACTAGATATGAATTATATCCCCTGAAATATGTTCTCTATTTCTCTCTCTCTTGCTGGTCTGTAAAGATATTTCTATCCGTGGGAGCTTTTCTACGATTCGTGCAGTTTATTCTGTACTTTGACCCTCGCCACAGCTACTGCTTTCTTACATTTTCGTTTATATTCAACATATTCAGCCCTTTTATTCTCTTTCAATCTGTCATCCTCATCTTAAAGGCTATTCAATTCTTTAAATAAACTTTTAACGTATTTCTTCAGGATACTTCCTCATTACACGTATCCTTATCCATCCTTGCTTTTCCTTTCGTTTCCCCAAAAACATCCATCGCCACATTCCTAATACATTTTGCCATTTCTTTCATACTCACTCATTTGCCGCCCTTCCTGTCATGTCAGCCATCTTAATCATATTATCAACCACTCGTCTTCGAAACTCTTTCGCACATTTACTCTTTTCTAATAAATACCATTTAATTTAGGATGGGGCCTTCGCCTTGTATGCATGTTTAATCTTTAATTTTATTTTTAACTAGTTCCCTACCGGCTTTGCTCGGGTAGTAAAATTAACGAATTATATATCTAAACCTTCCTCATGAATCATTCTGTCTATTGGTGAAAACCATTTGAAAATCCTTTCAGTAATTTTTGAGTTTATCGCGAACAGACAGACTTTGTTTTAAAATATGTAACAGTCTATTTATTTATTTATTTATTTACCATAAATTTACAGCTTCACAGTACTCTATGTCTTAATGTGTTGAGACATTAGACTTTCTCCTGGAATAACTTACAATTTTTAACTGAACTAGTTTGTCACGTCATATTAAAATATAATTTGTTTGAGTTGCGTGTGTACTACTCTTATATGTATCTTAGTGTTCTAATTTATTTCTGAAATATGTATTGGCTATGGCCAGATCAAACGCAGACGCAGCATGCAGCCGAGCTTCTCCCTCTTGGTTTCTGCTTTCAAGCCCCACCCTCCATGCACTCTCTCGTATCCTCCACTCATTTTTCTTACATGCTCATTAAAATCCCTTACCAACATATAGGTCCTTGCTTTCAGGTATCCATCACCACTAAATCAAACTCCTGCCAATCCTGACATCATCATTTTTATATATAGAATCAATACTTTGTTTTGTTAATCTTCATATGGGGTATCAAATGAAATGGATTCATGAGTTAGTTCCAAATACATATTCACGCACTTCTTTTCTAAAAATAAAAATATTATTTATTAAGTGATATATTTTTGGACCCGGCTCATGAACCCCTTGCATTTATATTATGACGAAATCTCTGTGAATTGCTTATATGAATTGTGTAGTATAATGTAATTTTCATTGTTTAATAAATGAATCTAAAATCTAATCTAAAAAATTTGATACCGTGAGAGGTAGTTTACAGAACATATTTTCTCCTTTATATTAGAGCGTCGGTTTCCGAGCGGTTACAGTATGCGACTCGTAAGCCAGAGGTCCCGGGTTCTAATACCGCTCCGGCCATGTACCAATGACTGTTTTCTGAGTTATGTACATTAGTTGAATACTAACCGATGCTCTTACGGTGAAGGAAAACATCGTGATGAAACCTGCACATTCAGGCGACTGGATGTGTAACCATGATCCAATCTGGTCAGGTTCCCCTGATAGCAGGGTCATGGAGGTCAGATGGCAGTCGCTCCACTGTAATTACCTGACCTGCCAAATCCTAGATCATGGTCAAGGCGGACCCCGGGCTCTCGTTCTCGAGAGCACAACCGGGACATTAACGCCAAGATGATTATTTTTTATTTTCTCCTTTCTCATATAAAAAGATGTTGACGTCATAACTTTTCTCCGCATCGACGAAAATTCTTTACGGCAAATAGGTTTACGGAACGAAAATACGAAGTAGCACTAATTTCCTAATAATATCAATAACTACTACTTACTCGAGTTTCTTCATTCATTATTTTAACTCTATCTTGCGGTTGTTTCATTTTTAGCTTCATTTTTTTTTTCCTCTTTGGCATACCCTAAAATGAAAAACAATCATCGATTATGGTTTAGGTACTTATTTGATGCAAAACGCTGCTATAATTCACAAAAAAAGTCAGTCTCCTTTTATACTGCCAAACGATGCGTTTATATGTACCTAAACATGCCTATAACAGAAAATGAGATGTGTCCAATAATAACTTACCAGATATATCGATAAATTATGACGTTTTAACGTTATTTAACGTTTAATTATTTAGTTACCTACCAACCCAGCATTAGTGCTTTTAAAATAAATAATATTGACAACTAAACCAAATGATACAATAACTGAACTTTTTATTTTTGTTAGAATTTTTATTTATATACACATTTTATGTATTCAATATACATATAATTATACTTCATGACAAATCGATATTGATACTTAAAAAATATACTACACTTTCTAAATCGCTATCACAATATCATATGACGAATTGGCATGGTCGTAGTCTGTCATCGCCATGGAAATTGAACCATAGAGGGCCTGTCCTCCTTACTATATAGAGTAGGATTTTTTTTGGCATTGTAAGTAGCCTGTACACAAAGATATTGGACATAGAGCATAGATGGAGCCTCGACCTGTAATGAACATACACTGTCAATATGTCACAACTCTATACAAATGATTCAATATCATACAAAAAGCTAGTAGTACATTAGGACTATCAAATTTGTCAATAGCAGTGGTTATGGTGGTTATGGAGGGGTATTTTATAACTTATAGCCGTTCATTTTGTACACGTTATATGCATTATTAAAAAAATAAACTAAATATAGATTGCGACTCCACCTGTGAGTAGGCTCCTTCTATATCTCTATGTTCAATATATTTGCCTGTACACATATATCAATACTAACAGCCTATATCCACTATAGCCTATATCCTTATACTAGCCTATATCAGATTGTCCATGCATACAACGCTCATTGCGCTTCATTGTATGGCTACAAAGTCTCCATGCTAACGTAACAATAATATTATTATAGTACTTGAGCCGTATTTTCGACTTGTTTCTATTATATTTCTATACAACTTGCAGAACAACGCAAAGATCAGACAACCGACCTGATGGGAAGCAGTAAATGTTCATGTATTTTAGTTTCATGCAACAGAAATGCAAAAACCGAACCAGAACACACCACTATCACAGGTTTTAGATTGGCTTAACATAATTATTTTAGGTAGGTAATAAATTAAACAGATATCTTACAAAATCTCCTAGGTTGACACGTGGCTAAAAATAAAGAGGCAACAATTTGATTAAATAATTTCTTTCACTCCGAATGAATACAAAGTTACCGAAAGCGTGCCGAAGGGGTCAGTATTGGGTCCGCTGCTTTGTATTGTCATGTAGAGGTACGATGGATTACTAAAACAGATATTACCAGAGAAGGCACCACTGGTTACTTTCGCTGACCATTTAGCTGTCCTACCTAATAATAGCCAAATATCTGGAGGAGATCAACTGGGCTTTAACTGGACCTCCTATGTGGTAAGAGTTCTAATAATTAGTAAGACAATGATCGAGTCAGTCTCGCTGAAAGTTGTCAGTTTCAAGACTCATGCTTAGTATGTCGGTTCTAAAGCATCAAAATTTATGTTCATGCTGTCCCGGTTGATGCCAAATGTAGAGAGCCCAAAGTAGGAGAATATATTACTGCTATCCTCGGCAGTACGTCGTTACTGATTTACAGTGTTGCCGTTCGGTCTGGTGCTCTCAGGATTCAAGTTACTTGGCCCAATATTGCTAATAAGTCTTCTGTAGATTATCTGCGCTTTTTGCACGGTCTCGGAAGTTGTCAATAAGTTTTCCATTCATTAAAAGGAGTTACATGAGAAAGGGATTATTTACTTACGGTATACCTGTCGATGGCGATGGACCACTGTATGCAAAAGTAGAAAAACCAAAGCAATTATTAAATAAAGTAGTGTCCTCGGGGTAACTCAAAAAGTCGTTTAAAAATCCACAATTTTATCATTGAAATATCACAATCAGTAATGTTGTACAACAATATAAATAAAAGCTAATTAAATATGCTGAACTTCTAATGGGCGCTTTCCTAATAGCAAGGTTAAAATGACAACAATGGACAAGCTTTTGTTTGTGTTTCCTACAGGTGTCATACGCTCGATGGCCTCGCTTCTTTTCTTTGTTTTTTTTCTTGTTTCTCGTGATTCATATTTTGAGAATCGTATTAAATCAATGCCCACTATTTCGATGTTTATTATTTCTTCTCAGTCAAGTGAAGAAGAAAGTGGGAGGCGTGTCGTATCAGATGATGGTGATGATGACACTGACTGTCAATTTGACTGTACAAAATAAAAAGACTAACGCTATGAAACAAAAATCTAGAATTGAATATCCAACTTACGTCTTTGTTCCGATTTTTATTTGGTTTGTTTAGTTCAACATACTCGTCCGACTAAACAAAAATGTTAGTACGTTATACAATATAATTATTAATGTCCGGCATCAACCTGCGATTTTGCATATTTTTATGTAAAAAATCTAGTTATTTATACAAGTGTCTTGGTTTGGGGGTAGAGGATATCGACCGAATCATCATCTTTATCTTAGCGCTCAATCCTGGCTTCTACTAGAATCCGCTTTTCTACAAATTTTTCTCCACTTCGCCCGGCCTTCAGCATCCTCACGTCGTAAGCCTTTGGCTCTTGTCTCGCATCAATCAGTCGCTTCTTGGCTCGCACGCGGGATCTCTTTTCTGATAAATTCGAGTATAGGCACCTAATATCCGACATAACGCAACGCAATGGCTTCGTGACCAAGTGAGTAAAAGCGATTGATTGAGTTAATTCTGAGATGCCTGACTCACGGACAGTATGTCAAAATTTCAAGTAGATACATGTCTGATCAACACCATCTATCAATAGATTCATCAATAGGTACAAAATTAAATAACCTCAAGGTAATTGAAGTCGCATTATTGTTTCTTTTAATCAGCTATCAGTAAACCACCCTTTTTATATATATATTACACAAAACGGAAGATCAGATCAGATCGACGCAGTTACTAAACAACTGTTATTGTTAAATATTAGATAATTGTACTTACAAAGTTGATAGCTTTAATGCTCTTTGTCGATCTCTTGCTTCTCGTTGTTCTCTACAATAATAAAAATATTCATTGATAGTTTTATGCAAAAATATTTATTACTTAGATGACGTTCTATCTCGATTAAAAAGAGTTGCGAGTACGTTACCTTGCTTACAGGCTGTAAGAAAATCAGACATCTGAGTTAAAGCCTCTAAAAGTTGACTATAACTTTATTTATATATTAATCCTCGAAATTCATCTAAATTTCGAAGTTCCTAACGAGGAGGAAAAGGTCGAGTTCTTGGCTAATAAATAAATAAAATCATTTATTTCAGAATTTAAACAATAGGTAGGTAGGTAAATTTATTCAATTCTAATTCTTACATGTTTAAGTTTAATACACGAGTGGCATGATAGTAACCGCCTTAATTTTGCCCCTAGTAAAACCTTCCAAAAGGATTGACATAACAAAATATACAGTATAATATGTAGAATAGAATAGAATAGAATAGAATATGTTTATTCCAAGAAACAATGCAAATACATAGTACACAGAGAGAAACAATTTCATAAATTCAACATGGAAAATATCTTGCACTGCTCAAGGAATCGGAGCCGACTCAGCATATTGTTGCTAGTCTGTGAAACTAACAACACTGATATTCTGTCAGCGCCAGAGTTGCACAGCTAAATAAAAATGTTTATGTTATGTAAAAATGTGTCGTGCGACCGCCGAAACTCACAAAAACAATATTTATAAGGTAAGTTAATTATATATTAACAGAGAATTATGGAAACGACTTTGAGTACCATACGTTCGTGTAGAGATAAAATAATTAAATAAAAATAAAAAATAAATTAAAAAAACTCAATACAAATAATATACATATAAAATACTATATTCGTGTCTATTTTACAAATTGGATGGATGGATCACGTCCCGCGCATTAGTTTGTTGTTGTTTTTTTGAACATTAAGTAGATATTCACGATAAGATTTTTTAAAAGTAAACTTGGACTTAATGCTACGCAATGGCGGAGGAATGTCATTCCAACATTTAGATGCACGATAACTGAAACCTCCTCTAAATGCCGCAGTTCTGTGTTGCGGTATGGAAAGGACAATGGAGCAGGATCTTACCGAATATCTAGTTGAGCCAGAGTAACGCCAAGTGAGCTTATCGTATAGATATTTAGGCCTATTGAACTTTATTATGTCGTGCAATTGACAAGCATACATTAATGTTAAGCGATGATGCATTTTTAGAAGATTTGATTTGTCAAGGAAAGGAGAGACGTGTGTACGGGGTGGTATAGGGAAGCAGAAGCGAGCACAGGCGTTCTGAATTCTTTGTACTATTTTCTCAGTTTTCTTATAAAGGCATGGACCATACACTCCTATACAGTAATTCAATTTAGAAAGAACTAAGGTTTCACATAGTTTAATGCGCATTTCAACGCTTATAAATGATCTGATGCGATAGAGGACTTTTAATCTATAAAAACAGTTTCTAGCCAAATCGATCACATGATTTTCGAATCGAAGCTGCGAGTCAAAGTTAAGGCCCAAGTTGCGAGCTTCCAAAACAAACTCAAGTGGCTCACCCATAATTGAGATGTTAGGTTTTAGTGCTGCTATTGATTGTATTTGATTTTTCGTACCTATTATCATAAATTTTGATTTAGACTGATTTAAAACAAGACAGTTTCTCTCGCTCCATTCAAAAACTCTATCTAAATCATCGTTTAAGCTCTTGATTGCTACATCGATATCATTACGGGCTACAGGAACGTAAACCTGGATGTCGTCGGCATAAATATGGTACTTACAGCTACGAAGACAATTTACAATATCTGACGTGTATATAATAAATAAAAGTGGACCTAAAATTGAGCCCTGTGGCACTCCTCGTGTAACTAAAAGGGAGTCGGATGTTATAGGATTACCATCAGATTTCTGAATCATGACTCTCTGATGACGTCCGTTGAGATAACTATTAAACCAATTAAGTGTACTAGAATCAAAGCCATACATAGTTAACTTCTTTTGTAATAGTGACAAGTTGATGGAGTCGAAAGCTCGTGAGAAATCTAGAAGTACCAGAATCGAACCCATTCCTACATCTTGATTTTTAAGGAGGTTGTCTACTACTTCCAATAGGGCGGTGGCAGTACTTCGCTTTGTCCTAAAGCCGGATTGCAGGTCAGGAAGGATGTTGTGCGATTCGCAGAAAGCAACCAGCTGGTCATATACAACTTTCTCCAGAATCTTAGATAAAAAAGGCAAAATACTAATTGGTCGAAGATCTTTTAGGTCAGTTGCATTATTTTTTTAGGTAACGGGCGCACCAAAGCACCTTTCCATTGGTCAGGGAAAACACCGCTAATTATTGACCTATTTATTATTGAAGTAATAATGGGAAGTGTTTTTGGAAGAGTGAGAATAATCATGTCTCTAGAGATGCAATCCAGGCCCATAGCATTTGACTTAATGCCCAAAATAATCTTTGCCACTACATTCTCATGAACAGGTTTTATTACGAATGTAGCGTCACTTGGTCTAGGCAACTCACAATCCATGGTGTCAGACATGACAGAGCCCGAATTACCAGGAATAGTTAGAAAATGTTTGTTAATAGCATCGGGATCATCAAAGTAGGTGGGAAGATCTGATGAGGTTTTAAAGTTTGGTAAAACTGTTGTCTTTAAATTTTTCCATAATGTTTTGCCGTCCTTTAATTTACTATTGATCATGTAATTGAAATAAGCTGTTTTTTCTGCAATAATACTAGTAATTACTAAATGTTTTAAAGACTTGTAATTGTCTTTGTCCTGCTGTTCGTTAGATACTTTATATTTAGTACGCGCCTTGTCACGCAAACTCATCATATACCTGACGTTGCCTGTCAACCATGGTAGCATGCGATCACTCACTGTTATACGTTTTACGGGGGCAAACAGATCAAATAGACCTATGATAGTACTATTAAATAAGTCAAGCATGTCATTGACATTTTCCATAAGAGTGATATCATGCCAACGAATGTTTTCAAGAGCCGATTCGAATTCATTCAAGTTTATGTCTTTTAAGGGCCTGTGTAAAATTGATTTAGTTTGAGTTTTTCCCTTTTTGAGTTTTAAATTAGCAAAGACTGCCGAATGGCCTCCAAGTTCAGGGATGTGTACAACTGCAGTGTTCGTTACGCCCGCATCTGTAAGGAATAAGTCAATAAGTGTAGCACTATGCGAAGTATGGTGAGTGGGTTCAGTAATTTCAGGCATTTCCCGCAAAACTAATAACTGGAGTTCGTCGTGTTTATTGCTGAGTGACCCAACATTTAGAAGTCCTAACTTCAGAAAACGAGTATTAATCATTGTATTGTATAAATAAAATAAAGGTATAAATATTTAATTTTTGAATAATATATGTATGTATATATAATTATTACTTTTGATGTTTGTTTTTGGTATAAAAATAATAAAAAGGAAAAATTTGTTATAATAAATTCTCTACAAAATGTATAAACATAAGGTACTAAGTCCAGTCCGTTTCCTTTGGCAAGCGCAAAAAATTTTTGAAAATATTTTGATAATATAACACTAATACAAATCTGAATGACTAATCTAAGACGATAAATTAGGCTCGAAGATCTTATTGTAATCTTGTTGATTGCGAAATCGATGTATGATTGTGTCCTCGGTTTTCCTAGCAAAAATGCGGCCGTGCTTCGTCCAGACAAATCTCCATTTGTTTTCGCCTCCGGCCTTGCGAACCAAGTAAAATAGATTACGGTTGGACTTAGTAAGCCGTTCATTGATGTAAAAAGGCTTGGCCTGGTGGACCGGCAACCCTAAACCTTCCGTGTTAATACCTCGTCGCGTGCGCGCACTTGCCAGGAGACCGTCTTTCAAGGTTTGTCGGGACAAACGCACAACAATAGGTCGTGGTCTGGGAATTTTCTCTGGTTCCTTACCCCTTTTAGGGCCAACCCTCGTGGCACTCACGACGTCGGATTCCTGGAGGGAGAAGCTCAATTTCGTAGCAGCACTCAGTACTACGTGCATTACGGACTCACCGTCAAATTCGGGAATACCCGATATCTCCACATCATTCTGAAGGGATTGTTGTTCTCGGTCATTTAAATTTTCTTCCAGCTGTGACAGAGAAGACAAAAGGCCCCGCGTATCAGATAATGACGTACATTGTTCCTTTAAGTTCCGAACTTCGGTACGTAGGGTATTATTTTCGCCTTCAAGAGCATGAATTCGGGCATCGGCAGTATGTACGGACACATACAAATCGGAAATTTGTGAACCCAAAAAGTCCATTGTGGCGGTGAAGTCACTTTTCAGCTGTTCGATAGTAGAATTGAGTTCGGTCTTTATGTCCTGCACGATAGTAGTGCGCAGATCACGAAACTTCAGATCGAGCATGTCATTCAACCTGGCTCCTAAGTTTTCTTCCAGTAGCTTAGTGACGCATTCCAAGGTGAGCGCAGGAACGGAGCGGGCCTCGGCTTCCGAAGGCAAACCCTTAAACGACGCGGGTGAGTCGGATTTATTTTGTTCAAAATAACTGTCTTCGTACGACATATCCATATCTCTAGAGGTTCCCTTGCGTTGTTCTGGAGTTTCATGGGCCTTATCAAGGCATGTTGGACAGCGCCATTTGGTTATATAATCGCTTAAGTTGCTCCTGTATTGCTCAGGCGGTATATTAAGACACTTATAATGATACGTACGCTTGCACGATACGCATCTCAGCAAATGGTCAGCATCAATTGCCACAAGACACGCCAAACACTTCATAGCGCTCTTTTATAGTTATCTAATGCACTTGATAACAAATACAGCGCGCCGTAGCAAAACTCGTAGAGAGGTCAGCGTAGCAGCGGTTACGCGCACACAGCAAACAAAGCGCCGCCGCCGCACTGCGTTGGCGGATAGCGGAGTGCAATTTGAAGCGCTACGCACCGCTGACAGTGGCCTAGTGGCAGAGCGCGCGAAAACTGCACTCAGAGGTCCCGCGTTCAAATCCTTGCCGGTGCACCAACCACAGTTATATGTTATTCCGCGAACTACAAAATGTTTCTGTCCTTATTGCGAACACGCCCACTGGGAGGAGTTTATACACTTAAACACCACAAGAGTAAGCAGGAATTGAAATTAGGGTCAGTGGACCAATCACAAATTTTAAATGATAAATTTCGACAATCGACCGACACAGATTGCTAGCACGTCAATACTACACCGCGGCTCGCGCGCAACTCCACTGTACTCCTATGTAAAAATTTTTGGTTAACCCTATCCGTATAAGATATACCCAGTAAACAATAAAACGAAAAAAGTTAGTATCATACCTCGTGCACCTATTGGAAAAGAATTTTAGCTCCATAAATCACATCATTTAAAACCTATGTCAAAAGGCCCAGCTTGCTTTGCTTTTCGTATTATTTTGAATTCAACATAAGGTTTTAAAACTTTTATAAAAAGGGACCCTGGTATGGGTTGATCAGGCGATGAATGTCACGGAAACTTACAAAACCAGTGATTAGCATTAATAATACCTACATAAAATAATGATCTTGGCGTTAACATCTCGGGTGTGCTCTAGCGTACGAGGGCCCAGGGTCCGCCTTGACCATGATCCAGGATTTAGTAGATCAGATAATTACAGTGGAGCCATTGCCATCTGCCATTGACCTCATTGACCCTGCTATCTGGGGCACCTAACCAGATTGGATCATTGTTACACATTCAGTCGCGTCGAATGTACAACTTTCATCACGAGGCTTTCCCTCACCGTTAGAGCATCAACATTCAACTAATGTACATAGCTCAGAAAAGAGTCACTATTAGCGGTAGTAGAAATCCAGCGATGGACTGCTAACTACTAATCGTTGTGGTATATCACAACTTCTTATTTCGTTCGTCCGCGAGATCGGCCTTAAATGAAGTTGTTCAAATAACCTAGTGTAAATAAAGCTCACGCTTCTATTCCGGTAGGGCAGGCAGAGACTATGGACTGCCACTTGACACGACTCCCTAACCTCGCATATATAGTTTACTAAATTTTGTTAATTGAGTGACAGGATTAGTGGAAGAATTCTACAACGTGACGCCGTTTGTTTTAGTTCCCGTCTATACGTGAGACGTGGATAGAAATTGCTGGTGGTCGACCATTCAAGTTCATTCAGTCAAGAACTAGACCACCGTAGTCTAGTTCTTGGCTAAGCACGGTATCATCAAAACTATGTTACACTCTTTCTCACTTGTGCCCTTGGCATACTGCGAGTGTTCGCGTCATCATATTTTATGGGAATACGAACTATAATTTTTTGTGACGTGGTGCGATTTCTCATGATTTCTTTCATTTACCTATGCCTATTTGCTTTGCGCGGTCTCTCTGTGGTCGCCACTGTAAATCCTGCCTACACAGAAATTGCAGGGGTGGGAATGAGTGGTGGTGCATCGCCTATTATCTCGGTAAATAGGAAATAAATTAATTCACTTACAACTGTTCTGGAATCTTCATTTTCGATCATTTTGTCGGTCATGTCATAGTAACGTTCAGTCTGTTGAATAACAATTTACATAAAATGTATTGTACATTACATAGGTACATACATACACAAAAACGGGAACTAGGTATCTTATAGGTTTTAATTCCGAGCGTCCAAATATACTCATAATCTTGAATGCGTTGACTTAGAAGTTGAATTATTGCACTGCTCCAAGGAACTGAGGGTAGGTTCCTGAGAAAATGGATGGACAGACAACAAAGTGATCCTGTAAGGGTTCCTTTTTTTCTTTTGAGTAACGGATCTCCAAAAACTTATTATTATTACAGTTCGTTATTTATGCATGTATGTATGATAATAAATTGTCGAAGTAATCGAACTGAAGGTTAATTTACTTAAACAACTTTCTTTCTCATTCTGATAGCGCGGATCACAGAAATCAAAATAATTGACTTATTTATTAGATAGATAAAAGTGTAATGTGTTTTGTTCGTAGAATAAGATGGACTTGCCATCCGACCGCCTAATAAAAATAAAATAAAAATAAGAATAGCTTTATTGGTTCTTACCGTCTCTTCACTTTTTTCCCATTCTTGCATCTATATGCAATTATAAAAAGAAGTTAGTAATTGATAAACAATGCCTGGCAGAGCTATTAGATCATGAAGGATTTCTTGAAGAGAAACCTTCTAATTACTTTCAAATTGAAACGACTGGGTACTTTGGTGTGGGTACTTTTGTGTGACTCTTACCTACGGTACTTTAACTTAGTCTTTGACTAACATTCATAGGTTCAAGCTCAATGCTTTAAATTTTTCAGGAAATGAGTGAAAATTGTTTTACGGGTTCGGCAGTCTTTGATTCATATTTCTGGTTTCGCAAATATCCAAAGTCTGCGGTAACTGCTTACAAGTAGGCTGTAAGCTTAAAAACAAAAATACGTTCACAAACACAAATAACTGACTTGACCCAAAAAACTGCCTGTATAAAATGAGACTGGACTGGCCATGTTGCCCGAATATCGTCTTATCTGTGAGCAAAACGAATCACCGAATGGGTCTCATCTAACGCAAAGAGACGCGATCGGTCTCGAAAAAGATGGCATGTGAATTAAAGGTGAATGTGAAAGAGCGGAGAGTCCTGGCAACCTGGACCTGGTCTGAGTTGGAAGAAAGGGAGAGAAGCCTTTGCGCTGCAGTGGAACACCGATAGCTACTATTAAAAAAGTAGTTTATCAGTTATCTAGAAATCCGCCGCATCTGGATGGCGCTAAGTAAAATTCCAAGAATATCCAAGAATTCGGCAGTTGACACGGTTCGAAAGAAATAGCGGATCAACGCGAGAATAAAATAAAGCAGATTCAAATGTGTCGTCGACAAGATATAGTCGAGTCGATGGCCTTGTTTCAAATGGACGTAGATTGGTGATCTGTGTCACCGCAACATGGATGAATGATGGACCTAGTGTGGTGCCTTGTGACACTCCAACGTGAATTAATTGTGGACCTAGTATGGCGCCTTGTGACACCTCAACATGGATTCATGGTGGACCTAGTATAGTGCCTTGTGACACCACAACATGGATTAAAAGTGGACCTAGTGTGGTGCCTTGTGGTACTCCAACATGGATTAATAGTGGACCTAGTGTGGTGCGTTGTGACACCGCAACATGGATTAATGGTTGACCAAGTATGGTTCCTTGTGACACTCCAACGTGGATTAATGGTGGGCCTAGTATAGTGCCGTGCCTTATGACACCCCAACATGGATTAATGGTGGACCTTGTGTGGAGACTTGTGATACCTCAGCATGGTCCATTTGCGGGCGTAGTGTGGTGACAGGCGCAATAATTTCTCTAACGCCATTTTTGGAGACATTTTGGTAACTTTTTTTTTAGGATAATTACAACAATTTCATTAGAAAAATCAAAATGGCGGAAAATTTGTAAAAAATCGTAATTATTGTTCTAGACCCCAGGAATGCCAAATGGGTGTCCTTTGCGTGGTTTTCGAGAACGACGATTTCTTAAATAAACATGACAAATGTATGCATTTGAAAAATATAATAACGGAGTGGACGACATAACGATAACTTTATGAAATATTATTTTAATTATGGAATTCTGTTTTCCATAAAACTCCTAAATCTTCAACCACAATCGCTAAAGCTCCTGAGATCAACGTAATCGTAAATGTAAGTTTATTTTATACTTAATGTCTGCCGTGTGTTCTGCCGTACCTCAACCATTCTGTAAAATATGTATACTGTCGGACAAATGGACAGACACCTTCTTAATCCTTCGGGTAAGGAACCCAAAAACAGCCTTTAAATAACAGAAAACATAAGTAATTTTACTTACTCCATACTTTAATAAAATACCATTGTGTTTTAATGAAATAATTTAGGAATTTAAAGGTAATTGGCCAATATGGTTTCCGACATTGTCAATTATGCCATGCCAACCCACATGCCATTATGGTAATTCCCTCTTCTAATGTAGAGGAGTCTAAAGTCCAACAGTGGACTGTATTTGCCAATGACATACATTGTAAAATTATTACGTAAATATGTATACTTACGTCTACATACTAATATGCAATATAGATATATATGTAGTAATTAAGATATTATTTGATAAAAAGGTACATATAAATTCACAAACGTCCTGGCATTACAAACTTCTAGCTATGGCTGTGGTGACTGCTTGCCATCAGCCGTACATTACTACCAACATATCTGTTAGGTAGATAAAATCAGAACTACAGACGCCATTTATGTAAGTCATTAAAGCGTTTTATGTTAATTGATAAATATGTTTCTCTTCTACAGGATTAGCATAGCACATGTGAATTGGTTTCTGTAAATTGGGAGAAGTATGGGAGAAGAGCGATGGAGTAAACCAATATCTAGCAGATGTGCGAATAAATATTGATATGAACATAAGGATCCTTTTGACGTTTGAAGTTCACCCATTGAAAGTTGTATAGTAACACAAACTTATCTGGCCCCGTCACGGCGTCGCTGTTGTTGAAAATAACATGAGATTTTAAAATGGCGACAATTAATACAAATTTTGGCCACCAGGCCAGATAAGTTTGTAGTACCTACTATAAAAAGTGTGGAATTCAACCAGATCAAAAAAGATCCCTGTGTTCATGTTTATATTTTTACGTAGTATTGGCGATCTTCTGCGTGTTCGGGTACCTTGTCCATTGTTTACTTTGCAGTCTGCCCTCTAGGACAAAACACTCATGGATGGAGTCATGGTCTCGCCTCGTACATTGTCCAAAGAATTGGAGGGTGGAGCTTGTAAAAAAGACAAACGCTGCCTGATTCGAATTTTTTGTAGTGTGGATAAATTCGAAACTTAGTCCAGGCTAATCTAAGCATTTATTTTTAGGTGATATGGAACCTTAAATGGAAAATGGTGAAAGGGCCTTACTCGACTCTTAAGCGAGAGGTCTCAAGTTCGAATCCCAGTGCCGCTATGTCTCTTTTCCGAGTTAGTAAGTAGATACATTAGTTGAACACTAACCGTTAATCTTTAATAACTTACTGTTAGGGAAACGTCGTGATGAAACCTGCCCACTGAATGTGTAACAATGATTCAGTCTGATCAGGTTATCCTGTTAACAGTATCGCTCCACTGTAATAACCTGATCTGTCAAAATACTGGATCATGATCAATGCGAACCCCGGGCCCTCGCGCCCAAGACCGTAGCCGGGACATTAACGCCAAGATGATTATGATTTATATGGAACCTAGCTATTTAATAGTTTTTTTTGTAATTCCTTAATGAAATTCTTATACTTGTAGGTACTTACAGTAGGTTGAGTGATCGGATCTGGGTCGTAGTGTTTGTTCTGAAATAAAATACTCTTGTACAGGAAACTACGGCGATATTATTTATTGGCGATATATTTTATTTATTTATTATCCAATAAAATCAATAAATTAAAATTAAAATGATTTTAATGACACAAATTATATCATTTTAATAATGTAAAAGAAACCACTTCGTCCAGGAAATACTTTATTTTCAAGGTAAATTTAGGTTGGTACAAATAATAGGTACAAGTGCATAGACTTTCACTTAAGGAACCGTCTTCTCCAGTCACTCGAACAAGAATTCATACTAAACTTAGGTAATTCAGCCTACGAGGCCCGCAGCCCGTG
Organism: Blastobasis adustella; assembly: GCA_907269095.1. Classification (NCBI taxonomy): domain Eukaryota; kingdom Metazoa; phylum Arthropoda; class Insecta; order Lepidoptera; family Blastobasidae; genus Blastobasis; species Blastobasis adustella. The sequence goes on from OU026138.1 coordinate 5,040,806, forward strand.
CCCGTACAACCCTGCCTCCTAAAATAGGAATAAATCCTGTACCTTAAGAGACATTGCTTGATAGTGTCGTCATTAAATGCCATTTAGTCCGTTTGATATAATAATAACAACCGTTTATTTCAGGCATTAAGTATTACAAAGTTTAAAACAATGTTAACATTCTGAATCACATGTTTCAAGAAATGACAGCACAGTAATTCACTATCGGATAAGGAAGTGTACTTGGGAGCAAAGCGGCGATCTAAAATGGCGGTGGCAAAAGCGAGGTCGGCCCAACTGGCTCCGCTCTACGATGCGTTGGATTCTGTAGAGGGGCACAAGCCCGTCTACAAGCTGGCAAAGTCGCGGAGTCGTAAATATTACCACGCCAATCTATAAATGAAAGGGCAGTGTGCAAGAGTGCGGCAACTATCGAGGTATCAAACTTATGAGACACACAATGAAGCTACTCGAACAGATTATTGACCAGAGACTTCGCCAGGAATGCTCCTTGTCGGAATGCCAATACGGCTTCAGGCCGTGCTGCAGCACCATGGATCCGGTCTTTGCTCACAGGGTCCTCCAGGAGTCCCATTGCAGTAGGAATCAACCGTTGCATTACGCATTTCTCGACCTGCAGAATGTTTTCGACACTGTCCATCGGGAGATCATTTGGTGGCCTCTGAGAGCAAAGTCTGTGCCGCAAATACTGGAGCTGTCGTCAAAACAATCGTAGGCCATACTAATCCCTTCCCGATTACTGTAGGTGTTCTGTGCTGAGCCCTTTCTTGTTTTGCATTGTGCTCGATGCCCTCTCAGCGGAAATTCAGGTCATGTCTCCCTGGCTTATGAAGTACGCTGACGACATTGTACTGGTGAGCGAGCTTAGGCAGGACCTTGTGACCAGGGTAAATACGTGGTAGGATGTGCTAGAAAACTGTGGTTTGAAGCTGAATATTGCCAAAACAGAGTATATGGCCAGCTGCAGCGCGGATCCCGACACCATTCGTATAGGTAACGAAGCTGTCAATAGAACAGATAAATTCAAATACCTGAGATCCATAATGCAAGAGTCCGGCGATATCGACCCCGTGCAAGTGCCGAATGTCTGCAGCTTGGGCCAAATGGCTGGAACTCACGGCAGTCATCTGTGACCCCAAAATCCCTGTCAAGCTCAAAGGGCTTATATACAAGAGTATAATTAGACCTGTGATGCTCTATGGCTGCGAGACATGGCCAGCGCTGACGAAACACGTTCGCGGACTCCACGTCAACGAAATGAAAATACTGCGCTGGATGTGCGGAGTTACACGGCTCGATCGAGTACGTAATGAATGCATCCGTGGCAGTCTTGGCGTGAGGAATATCGCGGACAAGATCCAGGAAGCTCGCCTGCGCTGGTTTGGTCACGTGTTGCGTAAGCCTGGTGGACGACCCAAGAAGCGATGGATCGACATCGCTGAATCGGAAGCGAGAGCCAACGGCTTACGACGCGCGGATGCCGAAGATCGGGAGAAGTGGGGAAGAATTTGTAGGAAAGCGGACCCTGGCAGAGGTCGGGATTAGCGCTCGGACGATGATGAGGATGTGTACGACGTACAATGTAAGACAGCGTTAAGAAGGAGCAGACTATCCCGACACAGACAAATAATACTTGTTTACTGGGAGTGTTCAACCTATGTATCCACTACAAATGTTGATTAAAGAAATAAATTATTTATTTATTATTAATTACTTATTTTCGAGTAAGAGAAAAGAATGCATGTACATGTGTGTGTGAGTATGTGTGTGCTGTGTGTATGTAAAAAAAATACCAAAACGTGTTATACCTAGAACCTTATAATAGCTTTTTTTAATTAGCTCTAAATATTACACTCGTTACATTTCATTCATTCATTCATACATTACAACCCCTTACATTCATGGGTGTCGTACAAGGCGACTAATGTTTTCGAGGCAAAAGATCAAGAGTCTCCGTAGTCTGGAAAATGGGCAGCAGCATTTTGCATTATTATATTTAAACACTGCGATCTCCAACCCGCCTGCCAAGCGTGGAGATTATGGCAATAACCTTCCCTTTCGTGGGAGAGGCCCTAAGTCCTGCAGTGGACTGTTATGGGCTGTGATGATGATTACACTCCTACTTACTTGATGTCGAGGTCGATGAACATCGTGCTGAAATAAAATATTGATTTGACTTGTTTTAGTATTTAGTATAATATTTTTTTAAATACAAACAAAAATACCAAATCGTGCTAGACACTTTTCATGTAGTTAAATCGGTAATACTTTAAACAGTACAGTCCTGTTTTTTGGACGATCAAATTTTCGACTCATACCTACTTGATATGAGTCAAATTATCAAGTTCAAACAGTAAACCTATTTACACCAAATTTACTTACGGGCTGAAAATAATCAGAGCAAACAGATTACTAGAATAAAACTAACCACATACTCAGTCAAAGTATTTTGTAGTGTCCGAGACATGTAAGCATTAAAAAAATATATTATACTGGTACTTACAGGTAACCGACTGGGGCGAGTTGGTCCGTACTGGAATAAAATACCCGTGAATTATATATAGTGGAGTAGAAATATTTTTAGAGGTAGAACTAAATGCAACAGAAATGATTATTGCTTCAAAGGATAGGCAATACGCTTGAAATCAATATGCAAAAAAATTTACACCTGTACCGATGCTTTTGGTGTAAGGGGGCCTGAAAGTTCCCATTTATTTGTTTTTCGTAAATATCTCCAAAACGGTGCGTCCTACGGGAATAACTAAATTACACCCAATAAAATTATATACAAATTTTGCTTTACACAAATGACAAAAGTGTACTTACGTCATACTTAATAGTAATGTAGGTATGGTAATACATAATTATATTTAAATTAAATTAATACATAATAAATTATATTAATAGATAATTATAGGTATGTTAATAAATACATTAACCCTGAAATACGAATTTATCCGTATGCAAATTACCTTTTGCCAACGTTTACTACTATACTATACATATAGAGAAATACCAAAAAATATGATGGAACCAACAAGCTTGAAATGTTCACCTCTTGTATATTAATGGGTACTGATCTAACATTTGGCAAGGACAATTTTAAACATTTTTTCTTTTTGCCATTCAGTAATAAACTATTAACTGTAAACCAATTTACTACTTCTCTAAAAAACGGTGAACCGATTTTCACCAAAAATTACTTACGGGCTGTAAAGAATCACGGCTTAAATTACAAGAAGAAAACTGTAGATTGCCACAAATTACATACTTAAACAAAGCATATTATTTATTTATTTATTAAAACTTTATGCACTAAAGGTACATTGGCGGACTTAAAGCATAACCAAAGACTTTATAATCTTCAAACAGCTTTCTAAAAATATAGAAATCTTTATTTTAAATTATCAGGGTATATGAACAAATTTCAATTAATTTTTATTTATCTAGATTGATATTCAATAAGGCTACAGAAATAAATTAATTTGCTAATTTCACGTATGCAATTAATTATATGAAGTCAACATACCATTGGGGTCATACATTTTAAAATTTGCACGTAATTATGAAAATGTACTTACGTCATACTAAATAATATTGTAGGTATGCTTGTAGTTATATCTATAATATCATTTAAAATATATCCAAATAAATAAATAAATATTATATTTGCCCTTAATACACTAATAATAAAAAATATTTGTAAGTATAAGATTACACTAATATAGGCATTCGTACTTACAGGCGGAGGATATGGGTCGTACTGAAATAAGATACTCTTGTATTATATCGAACAGAAAATACTACACAGCCTTTTATGTAAACCTTTTATAATAATTTGGTTTAACACGTTGAAGTAGGCAATGGTATAATTTCTTGGCCAGTCCAATTTTTGGTTCATACACTTTATCTAGATAACGCTATACATTTCAATATAATTCCGATGTAAGTAATGATAAACTAATTAACACCAAAAATTACTTACGGGCTAAAAAGATTCACAGCTCAAATTACAAGAAGAAAAGTTGATGTAGATTGATATAACTTACACATTTAAACAAATTAATTTGTTAAGGGATATTTTGTATCTTTATACAGCTGTCACACCTCTTTCTAGGCGGACCAGGCCCTTGTGAGAGAGCACAACCGGGACATTAACGCCAAGATGATAATGATACAGCTGTCTCACAAAATATAGAAATAAATATTTTAAATTATAATTTTATACCTATGAAAAATTCTATAATTTCAATGATTTTTTTATTGATTTATTGCCAACCATCTAGTTATAGCTATAAGCTATAGCCATAACTACATTGATAGGTAATAAGTCTTCAAAAATAAATTCATTTGCTAATTTCACTGTATTATTTTGTGGGCTATTGATTCATGTGAAGCAAACATACAAATTGGGTCATACATTTTAAAATTTGCACGTTTTGATAAAAATGTACTTACATCATACTAAATAATAATGCAGGTAGGAAATAATAATGTAGGAACGTAGGTTTGTAATTATAACTATAATGTCAGTGTGAATATATAGTTATGATGTTTGCCCTTTAAAACGTTTGCAAATTTCCTTTAACAAACATTGTTCAAGTTCAAGTAATGTACATAATTTAGAAAAAGTATTTAAAATAAGTCAGACCATTTAGTCGTTAGGCCATCACACTAATACTAAAAAGTATTTATACGTACTACATAAAACTATGATAGACATTCGTACTTACAGGTCGAGGGGGCCGATGTGGGTCGTACTGAAATAAGATACTCTTGTACTCGATTACGAACTACTACACTACGTTTTATGTAAACCTAAAATAATTTGGTTTAAGATTTTGAAGTAGAGAATGGTTTCTTGGACCAATCAAATTTTTGGCGCAAACACTTTATCTAGATAACTCCATACCTATTTTAATATAATTCTTGTGATAAAGAAACAGATTTAACCAAAAATTACTTACGAACTGAAAAGAATTAAATTTTATAATAAACGGGTAAACAAAATTACATACTCAAACAAAGTATTTTGTTAAGAGCCATTTTGTGTCTTTATACAGCTATCTAGCAAAATATAGAACTACTATAATACATTTCATGTGAACCTTCTAAAATAATTTAGTTTAACACTTTAAAGTAAGGAATTTCTTGGGCCAGTCCAGTTTTTTGAGCAAACGCTTTATCTAGATAACCATATACATTTCAATATACTCGTAATTGTTGTGATAAAGAAACCGATTTAACCAAAAATTACTTACGGGCTGAAAAGAATGAGAGCTCAAATTACAAGAAGATAACAGTACATTGCCACAAAATACATACTCAAACGAACTTTATACAGATTAGATAGCTAAAATAAAAAATATATAAATATTTATTTAAATTATGTATAAAATTAATAAAGTAACCATCAAGTAAAAGAGTCTACAAAATCAAATTATATAATGTCAATATATAAATTTTTTGTACTTTTCATGCCAATTAATCTACTTATAGCAATAACTAAAATTATTCTACGAGTGTAGGTTTCAGATAGCCTGTTTTGATCCGGTTTTTATAATGTATGTAGTTAAATCCATAAAATCTTAGTAAATAAATACGATTACAAATATTTGCAAAATATATTTTTCAAACATTCTTCACCATAAGAGCATCAGCTATGCCAGATTGCACTTAAATTTAGACGACGCCTTGGATGATTCCAGATATGTATTCCAAACAATAAGGGCATTGCACGAATTACCAACCTTAGGCAATAGGCAACCTAAACTCGCTAAGTCACAACTTTATGACACCCATTTTGTGACGCCTAAATGCTTAGGAACATCTTAATACCTCAGTTTAAGCTGCAAATTCCCTTTTCCAAGCATCTTTCACTATAAGAGTATAAGTTTAATGTTCAAGTAATGTACATAACGTAAAGAAATCATTGGTACTCGCTTATAAGCGGAATCGGTATCCGATAGGTCACCACACTAATACTACAGAGTATTTTTAAGTTTTAGATAAAAGTATTATAGGCACTCGTACTTACAGGAGGTCGAGGGGGCCGATGTGAGTCGTACTGAAATAATATACTCTTGTATTAACTCGACCAGGAACTTTGGAGGCGAATTTTGGCTAAGATATTCAGTTTGCTAAACTGAACCAGAATAATAAATTAGGTCTAAATTACAATGAGGGAAAACATAGTGTTGAAACCTGCACATTCAAGCGACTGAATGTGTAAACATGGTCCAATCTGGGTAGGTTTCCCTCTTAACAGGGTCACGGAGATCAAAGGGCTTCGCTGTGGAATGAGCTCCCAGACACAGTGTTTCCTTTGGACTATGACATGGGATCGTTCAAGGAGTATATTAGAGGTCTCCTTAGAGGCGGACAACGGCTTTATAGCACACCTGGTGTTGCTGAAGTCCATAGGTCCACTTTCCATTAGGTGGCCCGTAAGCCTGTTTGTCTGCCGAATTACGTAAAAAACGAATATTTCATTGCAGTTATTTTATAGGGATTGATTCATGTTGAAACATGTGAAGCCAACATACACATCTACCTACAACAGGTTCATACATTTTAGAATTTGTACGAAATGATGGAAATGTACTTACGTCATACTAAATAATAATTTAGGTATGTTTGTATATATCCATGATATATGGGTAAATAGGTAAATAAATAGGTACCAACGGTACGATGTTTCTCCTTTATACTCTTGTATTAAAAAGTCCTTTATACTCTTGTAAGTTAAATGTTAGCAAATTCTCTTTTCCAAACATTCTTTACCACATGGTCATCGGTTAGTGTTAGTAAGAGCGTCGGTGGCCGAGCGGTTACAGTATCCGACTCGTAAGCCAGAGGTCCCGGGTTCAAATCCCGCTCCGGCCATGTACCAATGACTGTTTTCTGAGTTATGTACATTAGTTGAATACTAACCGATGCTCTTACGGTGAGGGAAAACATCGTGATGAAACCTGCACATTTAGGCGACTGGTTGTGTAACCATGATCCAATCTGGTCAGGTTCCCCTGGTAGCAGGATCATGGAGGTCAGATGGCAGTGTCCACTGTGTGTCCATCACAGTGACAGTGATGATGGTCCACTGCAATTACCTGACCTGCCACATCCTGGATCATGGTCAAGGCGAACCCCGGGCTCTCGATCTCGAGAGCACAACCGGGACATTAACGCCAAGATGATTATTTTTTATCATTATGTTCATCGGTTAGTGCATTAGTAATGTACCTAATTCAGAAAGTCATTAATACTTACGACTCTCTTATCCGTTAGCCGAGGCCACCACACTAATAATCTATTTGTAAGTATTAGATAAAAATATTATAGGGACTCGTACTTACAGAAGGTCGAGGGGGTCGAGGGGGCCGAGGGGGTGGGTCGTACTGAAATAAGATACTATTTATATTATTTTGTATTATCTCGACCATGAGAATTAACGGCGAATTTCGGCAGTTGGCAAAACTGAACCAGAAAAATAAATTATTGTGTAAATTACAGTTAGGGAAAACAATAGACTAGGGGCCAAAAACAACCCAAAAAGTACTTACGGGCTACAAAAATCACAGCTCAAATTACAAGACGAAAACTGTAGATTGTATAAAAGTCGGGTTTAAATATGAACTCACGTAGGTAATGAAATGATAAAATATTTATTTTCACCAATGCTTCACAATAATTTAGTTTCACACAATAGTAAAATAAACAAGTTGCCTTGGTGGCGGATGATACTCGAATGCCCGACCGAATGTTTGTCTCCTCTTTTATAGAGAATCCCCTCCATTTTTAAAATAAAATAAAATGTAGTTTCCGGTTGATAACGAAAATGGCATACATTTCCGTTTCTCGTTCATTAATTTAATTTAAATAAAAATAATATTAATTTCCGAAACGGAAATGGCATGCATTTTCATTTCACGGCAACTGCATTTTTACTAAAACTAAAATTAACCTTTTTAAAAATAGCACGGCATTTAAATTTTCTGCCATTCCAAAACTTATTATTTATTCTTAGTAACATAAATTACGTATCGTTATTGATAATTTACTTATAAATTTTTCTTATTTCTAACAATTGCCACATATTACATACTCAAACCAAATTTAAAGTCCTTACGTCAATGAGGTCCGCAAGAGAATCCCTTTTGACTTTACTAACTTTAGTGCAAGATGTTAGCGTCTCCAAAACTACCTCGCATTTAAAACCAATATTACACTTGCACAAATTCTCCTTCTTCCAATTCTTGATTACGCGGACTCTTGCTATTTAGATGCCACTGAAGATCTTTTAAACAAACTTGAGCGTCTCCAACATGATAGTTTAAGCTTTATTTGGTCTACGCAAATATGACCATATCTCCTGTTTCCGATCACACCTCAAATGGGCTCTCTATACGCTACCGCAGGAATGCTCACATCCTTTCAACCCTCTTTAATATCCTATACAATCCTTCTGCTCCTTCTTATCTTCGTAATCTCTTTTACTTCTCCCGTGGACCAGGACAAACCCTGTCGCTCAAATGTTAAAACGTAACTGGCCATTCCCATCCATCACTCCGATTTCTTTTCCTACTCTTTTACTGTGCATGTTCCCTGTCTAGTCCTAAATAGATATGTATTTATGTATGTATAGTCTTTTACAAGTTATTACACCATTAAAATGTGAGCATTCATTATATACTTAAGCATGTACGTATATGTGTATGTATCTACTATCATATTTTTTTCTATATTGTGCACTTCGTATCTATGTTTCTAATATAACATCTCGTCCTGCTGAAAGAAAATTGTTTTTAGAAATAAGTAGTGCCTGCTGTATCGTTTTAATTTTGTTTGTTTTTATTTTGTACTATAATGACTTAAATAAATAAAAAAAATTATTTTAAATTATATTATAAAATCATATTAGCTTGAACATACAATAACCATCAAGCAAAAGAGCCTAAAAACAAATATTATAGATTTATGGCCAGTCAATCTAGGTATAGTTATAACTAGATTGATAGGCAATAAGTACACAAAAACAATAGCCCTGTTGATTCATGTGAAGTTAACATACATACTTACCTATAACAGGTTCATATATTGTAGAATTTGTACGTAATGATGAAAATGTACTTACGTCATACTAAATAATAATATTTTTAGTTAAATGTATAAATGGAAATAGGTACCTACGGTACGATAATCCTTTACGATTAAAAAGTTCGAAATTTAACATACACCTACACCACAAGGGCATCGGTCAGTCTTCAAGTAATGAACATAACTCAGAAAGTCATCAGAACTCACTTATTTGCTGAGGCCACCACACTTATACTAAAAAGTATTTGTAAGTATTATGTAAAAATATTATAGGCACTTGTACTTACAGGAGGAGGTCGAGGGGGCCGAGGTGGGTCGTACTGAAATAAGATACTCTTGTATTATCTCGACTATGAACTTTGGCGACTAAGATATTTAGTTGGCAAAATTGAATTAGACCTGCACATTCAAGCGACTGAATATGAAACCATGGTTCAATCTGGTCAAGTTTCAGTCAGACGGCAGTCGCTCCACTGTAATTACCTGATCAGCCAAATCTTCGAACATAGTCATGGCGGACACCGGGCCCTCGCGCGCGATATCACACCCGTGACATTAAAGCCATTAAATAGCCATTGTATTGAATAGTTTGTACATTTACTAAAATAATTCGGTTTAACACGTTGAACAGTAGGCAAGGGTCATTAACCAAAAATTACTTACGGGCTGAAAAGAATCACAGCTCAAATTACAAGAAGAATTTTTTTAGAGTTATATTTTGTATATTTCTACAGCTATCTAATCAAATATAGAACTAAAAAATAAATATAAAAAATACTTATTTACTTTCTCACAATTTCTTTAAAGCTACAGTGATTGGAATCTTCATTTAAGCATAATGCCTGTGTTAGAAGGCTCCGTACTTCTATATTGAAATTTTCGTACCAGTACTAATTTAATCTACATGTAAATATTCATTCATTCATGTCCATAAAAACAAATGTTATAATTTAAATGATTTTATTATTTGTAGATGTATTGCCAGTTAGTCTAGATATAGCTAAAACTAGGTTGGTACGCAATAAGTCCACAAAAATAAACTTATTTGCATTTCATTGTAGTTATATCATGTTGATTCATATGAAGCCAACATACATACCTACAACCGGTTCATACATTTAATCATTTGTACGTAATGATGAAAATTTACTTACGTCATACTAAAAAATAAGGTATGTTTGTAGTTATATCTGTAATATCTAAGTAAATATATAAATAACTACCTAAGGTACAATGTTTATCCATGGTCAAGGCGGACGCCACGCCCTCGCGCGCGATACCACAGCCGGGACATTAACGCCATTGATAAAGTCTTCATTGTATTGAATAGTTTTAACCTTAGTTATACATTTACTAAAATAAAACTCTTTAAACACTAGGCAAGGATCTTTAACCAAAAATTACTTACGGGCTTAAAATATAACAGCTCAAATTACAAGAAAATTGAAGATTGCCAAAATTTGTATACTCAAACAAAGTATTTTGTTAAATGTATATTTCTACAGTAATATTACCAAATATTAATTTTGAATTATGTTATAAAATCATATTAGCATGAACATATAATGAAAATCAAGCAAAAGAGTCTGAAAGCAAATTGTATAATTTAAATAATTTTATTTTTTGTAAATTTGTTGCCAGTCAATCTAGGTATAGCTAAAACTAGATTGATAGGCAATAGGTCCACAAAAACAAATTTATTTGATAATTTCAATGTTTTATCATAGGGCTGTTGATTCATGTGAAACCTATATACATATTAACGACAGGTTCATACATTTTAAAATTTATTAGTAATTATGAAATTGTACTTACGTCATACTAAATAATAATGTAGGTATGTTTGTAGTTATTTCTATAATATCTGGGTAAATATAAAAATAGGTACCTACGGTACGATGTTTACCCTTTACGATTAAAAAGTTAGCAAATTTCCCTATCCAAATATTCTTCACCATAAGTGTACATAACTCAGAAAGTTATTATTACTCAGAACTTACTTATAGCCACCACATTAACACTAAAAAGTATTTGTAAGTATTATATAAAAATATTATAGGCACCGTACTTACATGAGGAGGTCGAGGGGGCCGAGGAGGGTCGTACTGAAATAAAAAACTCTTATATTATCTCGACCAGGAACTTTGTTGGCGAATTTCGGCTAAGATATTTAGTTGGCAAAACTGAACCAGAAAAATAAATAAGATTAAAATCGTGTTGAGACCTGCACATTCAAACGACTGAATGTGTAACTATAGTAAAACCTGGTCAGGTTTCCCTGTTAAGAGTGTCACGGATGTCAGATGGCAATCGCTCTACTGTAATTGCCTGATCTGCCAAATCCTGGATCATGGTCAAGGCGGACACCGGGCCCTCGCAATAGCACAACTGGGACATTAACGCCATTAAATAGTCTTCATTGTAGAATAGTTTTAACCATTGTGGTATATTTACTAAAATAATTCGGTTTAACACTCGGCAATAGTCTTTTAGTGTAGTCAACAGTAGGCCTTTGATCAAAAATTACTTACGGGCTAAAACAAATCACAGCTTAAATTACAAGAAGAAAACTATAGATTGCCACAAATTACATGCTCAAAAAAAACAAAGTATTTTGCTAAGGGCCACTTTGTATTTTTCCACACTTATCTAACCATATATAGAAATATTAATTTTATAGATATACAAGAACAACCATCAAGTAAAGGAGCCTAAAAACAAATTGTAGATGTTACAGTCGAATAATCAGTCAAAACTACTTTTAATTGAAAAAACCAGGTCAAAATTTTGACTGAATAGGTCTGTCAAAAGTAGTTTTGTCTGAAACTCAGAGGTTAATAGTAATTCTGTCAGAAATTATTTACTAGGAAATCGTTTTGTCTAACGCTCTTAGTCAAAACTTTTTTTAACCACTTTCCAGTCAAAATTACTAATTAATTGGTTACACTTTTTCCTTTATTCCTCGTTATTGCGCAATAAGATCTACTTGGCAGCGGCTATATATACAGTCTATTTCTAGTCTGATACCAGACACTAAGCTAGTTAGTGTTAACAGTATTTTCAGTCATATCATGGGACTGTTTCACATAAAGCCAACATCTCCGATAGGTTCATACATTTTAAAATTTAGAAGTAATGACGAAATTGTACTTACGTTGTACTAAATAATAATGTATGTATATTTGCAGTTAAATCCTTAATATCTGGGTAAATATACAAATAGGTACCCAAGGTACGATGACCCTTTACGATTAAAAATTCTGTACATCAGAAGGGCATCGGTCAAGAAAGTCATTAATAGTCAGAGCTCACTTATAAATCCGTTAGCCGAGGCCACCAAATGAAAACTAAAAAGTATTTGTAAGTATTAGATAAAATATTATAGGCACTTGTACTTACAGGAGGAGGTCTAGGGGGCCGCTGTTGGTCAAACTGAAATAAAAAACGATTGTATTATCTCGACCAGGAACTGTGGCGGCGAACTTCAGCTAAGAAATTTAGTTGGCAAAACTGAACCAGAAAAATAAAAGAGTATTCAATCGGCTACTAAATTTGATTGCAGAGTTGAACAAATAAATGGCGACACAGGACCTATACCATACCATATTTCTTTGATCGCCAGTGTTACTTTCTGTTTGTTCAACTGTTCACATTCTAAGAGAATGGCAGATTTTCTGACAATCGATTGAAAAGCAAAAATTATTGAAATATTTTTAATAGACGGCGTTGTTAGACACGAAAAAATTAAAACGAGACCACTAGATGTATAAAAATGTAAACATTTTGCTCTTTCTTCCCAGAAAACGTACTAAAACTAAGTATATTTTCACGAAACACCTTCCCGACTAACTTCGGTTACCAAATTAAATACTTGAGAATTCTGTCTAAGCTGCGCCATCTATTATAATTATGTGATTTTTTTTGAAGTAGCTATCTGTGTATTATTCTTTCCGAATATAACTTTGAACAGTACACAATTCCCTTGTGCGGTTAAATTTTTTGACCCGTACTTGATTAACAAGATATTCCAAAATCGGTCCTGTCGTAAAGAACTGTAAATTGATTTATACCAAAAATTACTTACAATCTGAAAAGAGTCACAACTCAAATACAAGAAGAAACCAGCAGTGTTTTATGTATAAGCAATAAAAAAATTATCATTCATTCATTCAAGAAACCGGTCGCTTACTACCAACTACCTACAGTAACAAAGTATTTTGTAGCATAGGATTTTTACGCAACGATGACAGTTTACTTACCTCATCCTAATTGACAATGTAGGTATGTTTATAGTTATATTGATATTTCTTGGTAAATATTATATGTATATCGGTATCTAGTGGGTAAATGTTTAATCCTTAAATATGATTATAGAGGTTTGCAAATTTCCTTTTGCAAAAGTGTACAATCATAGAAGCTGCATTGCAACCGTCCGTGGGTTAAGGTAACTGCTTGCCATCAGACGGGCCGCAACTTGTTTACCACATTAGCGCTTCAAATAAAATAAAAATTTACCAAATGAAAAACATGAATGTATATGTATACATTTTGACATCTCCCTCGCTTCGTCCACCACTTCAATGAGATAGTCACATAAACATTGCTAACTGATCTCCGCTGTGCGATTAATAAACGCAAGTATATAGGATTCCCGCTTGACCTATATCCACCCACAGTCCCAAATGGAAAACCAGACCCCGCAAAACTCCTGAGAACCGGCACTCTTTTGAAATGCAATATACTATATTATGTGTAGTGTACTACTGGTTCCGGCACGACTTCGATCGTGTGGCGTTCTACCCCTACGCTACACCTACCCTACCATACCCTACCCCTACCCTACACCTAACCTATACCTACCCAACACACTGTTATTTCCTGTAATGTTATAAATTGATGCAATAAAGAGATTACATACATACATACATACATACATACACCAACCCAACACTTACCCAACACCTACCCTACCCCATCCGACCCTTTTTTCTTTCATACATACCTTTCCCTGAAAATATCAAACACAACAAAAACAGAATTAGTGGAATTGGTACAGCCGCCCTGAAATTATACCCAAACAATGTCAATTTTCCTATTGTACTCTATTTTTTTAAGATAAGACATAGCCTGTGATACTCGCTGATAATGAAGCTTTCAATAGGTGAAACGATTCTAAAATCGTTTAAGTAGTTTTTGAGTTCATCTATTACAAATAAGCTTATCTAGATATTGAAATCACAAGAACATTGTGAGAGCGAGACATTTTCCCGCTCTCGCCTGACAGCTGTCACGATGTCAGATGTCACTCAGGCGCTATGGATGCGCCGTCTATATGACGGTAAGAGGTACCTACGTCGTTTAACCTTTACGATTAAAAAGTTAGCAAATTCCCTTTTCCAAATATTCTTAACCAGGTGGGCATCGGTTAGTGTTCAAGTTATGTACATAACTAAAAAAGTCAGTACTCAGAACTCACTTATAAATCCGTTAGCCGAGGCCACCACACTAATACTAAAAAGTATTTGTAAGTATTCGATAAAAATATTATAGGCACTCGTACTTACAGGTCGAGGGGGGCGCTGTGGGTCGAACTGAAATAGGACGATACTTTTGTATTAGCTCGACCAGGATATTTTTTTATTGTACTAATTTTGTTGTAGGGAACAAACACACGGAGACTGTACCAGAACCCGCCATATTTATTTGATCGCCTGTGTAGCTTTCTGTTTGTTCAACTGTACATGTACTAAGAGAATGGGAGATTATTCAAAAACCGACTAAAAAAAAAATTTAAGTAAGTAATTGTTATAGAAATGGCGTTGTCAGACACGATTCTCAAAGAAAAACAAAACTAGACCGTTAGATGTATAAAAATGTAAGCATTTTGCTCTTTCTTCCCAGAAAAGGTATTAAAAGGTACTTTCTTTTCACGAAACACCTTTTCGAATAACTTCGGTAACCAAATTCAATACTTGAGAATCCTGTCAAACAAGCGCCATCTGTTACAATTATTAGTTTTTTTTTTAATAGTTGTCTGAGTATTCCTCCATCCGAATAAAACTTTGAACAGTACACAATTCTCTTGTGCGGTAAAATGTTTTGACCCGAACTTGATTAACCCGATGTTCCAATATCGTTCCTGTGATAAAGAACGGTAAACCGAACCAAAAATTACTTACAGGCTGAAAAGAGTTACAGGTCACATTACTAGAAGAAACCGGTCGATTACAACCAACTACATACCGTAACTAAGTATTTTGTAGTACAGGAATTTTACGCAACGATCACAGTGTACTTACCTCATCCTTATTAACAATGTAGGTATGTTTGTAGTTATATTGATATTACTGGGTAAATATATCGGTATCTAGTGGGTAAATGTTTACCCTTAAATATGATTATAGAGGTTTGCAAATTGCGATTTGCAAATGTTAACAATCATAGCAATGCAAACATCCATGGGTTTAGGTAACTGCTTGTCAGTCAGGCGAACCGTAAGCTTGCTTACCACCTTGACGCTTTAAATAAATAAAAAATTACGAAATGAAAAACATCATCATCATATCAGCCGAAAGACGCCTACTGCTGGGCATAGGCCTCCCCCAGAGATCTCCACAAAGGCCGGTCCTGTGCCTTCCTCATCCAGCTGGTACCTGCTTACCTGCTGATATTTAGCAGGTCGTCGGTCCAGGAAAAACATCAATATGTACATCTATTTTTTTATTGCCGAGGAAGGCAATAGGGCTGTTGATTCATGTGAAGCCGATGGAATACAGTTGGGTCATTTTACAGATTGTACGTTATTATGAAAATGTACTTACATCATACTAAAAAATAATGGTTGTTCGTAGTTATATCCACAACATCTAGGTTGTGTGGAGGTGGGGGAACGTTCGTCGTCATCCATCAATAAATCAAACTAAATACGATTTGGAATGCACTTACAGATGCAATGTAATCCCAATTACGTTTTAATTATTCGGAAATAATCAAATACTATTTAGATGGAAATGGATTACTTTTGGATTGCTACGTCCTTCGGTCCTTGGTTGGCTACGTCGCACGGCTATACGTCCATTCAAAAAATTACGATGTGTTTAACTCCGCTGACACTTGTCAAAGTCAAAGTGTTGCCAACGCACATTCCGAATACACCCAAGTCGATACAGGCTTGACGTTCCGATTTGCTATCTGCGACACATATATTGGGTGGGTACTTACTTACGGTACGATGTCTACCATTAAATACGATTATAATCGATTGCAAATTCCCTTTACCAAACATTCTTCATCATCAGAGCTAGTTAAAGTAATGTAACTCAGAAAAGTCGTTATTACTCAGTTATAAGTCAGATTCGTTAGCCGTCAGGCCACCACGCTAATACTAAAAAGTATTTCTAATATAAAATAACAAAATACTTAAGTTATAGGCACTCGTACTTACAGGCGCATTCGTGAGACGATGTGGTTCGTACTGAAATATTTTTTTTGTCTTACTGTCAGAATGGTAGACGATCAAGCAAGCGGACCTGATGGAAAGGGGTCACCGCTGCCTATAGACATTGGCAACACCAAGGGTATCGCCATTGCGTTGTCTACGGTTGCGATTAGGAATTTTGACGACGAATTTCGGGTAAGATAGCTCGCCAACTATGTGCTCGTGTAGGTACTCGTAATAAGGAGAAATGTTGATACTTCATAGTTATAGCATGAGTTGGCAAGCAGATCGGCGCCTACGTCATTCAGGACGCGGACACAAAGTCTTTAAAATAATTTAGAGCTAGATTATTTATTATGAACCACTCAGAAACAGCTTGCAGAGCACTGTTTACATCGCCAAATTAATCGTCTTTTCTATTAACTTTATATACAAGTGATGTATCATCTGCAAACAGTACTATGCCCGCCATATATTGAACCATATATCGGAGATCATTTATTTATACTAAAAATAGAAATGGTCCAAGGCTTTGTGGGACACCAATTTCAACGTTAGAACCAACAGATGATGTGGTCCGATTGATTTCTACACTATGAACTATCACTGAGATATGAATAAATAATATCCAAACTTTTATTTTTAATACCATTATGTTCCAGTTTCAGTAACAATGTTTTATTATCAACACAATCAAACGCTTTGGAAAGGTCACAAAATACACCAATTGTTTCCTGCGAGTGTTTCCATGCGTCGAATATTAATTTATTAAGTTTTACCGTGGCGCGGTAGTATTCCTTGGAAACAGTTTATTTTAATTGAAATGAGAAAGCATATCAAATAAATTCAAAATATTTATTTAAAACTGGAAGAACTGACAGCGGTCTAAAATTGTTTAGATACGTTTTATCTCCAGATTTGAATAATGCTATTATACGACTGATCTTTATCAGATCTGGTAAGTCGCCTATCTCTATGCATTTGTTATAAAATGTTGACAAATATTAGTGCTAATACTTCTACTACCGAATTTATAACTCACACTGACATACCCCAAATATCCTCAGTGTTTTTCATGTTTAAGGATCTAAATGTTTTTATTACTGTGGGGAGATACAGGTATTAATTTAGATTTATTTTTTCAGGGCTTTATATTTTTTTAAGCAATCATTTGCTAAGTCAGGTGATGGTCAGTTTAGGTTAGCAGCTCGTAACTTTAATTTGCCTGTTTTATTTGGATAAATTAAAATTCCAAATTCTTTATTGAGTAGGACATTACATAGCTCTTTTAATTGTCAAAGAGGAGGGTTTAGGAAAGTAAGAAGGAAACACACAGTGATATGTTGGTCACCCCAGGACTGGAGCACATCCACCCACACCGACAACGGATGGACCGTGTCCGACAATACCAGACAGAGCCGGTCAGTGCCCGACAATGCCAAGCAGAGCCGGACCGCGCCAAACAGTTTTCGTTTTTTGGAGGACTTTTTAATTTTGGCTCGAAAATAATACGATTTAGCTAACATACACATCTTATGAAATTATTTCGAATATGATTCAACGTATTCTCTAAAACACGGGGAAAAGGCCAACCGATACGGCTGGAGGTTGACCTTTGTTGTGCTGGCGAATTCCAGTAACATCCTACGCATTGAAGATGTAACATCCTACCGTTTGAGGATGTAACATCTTACGGATTGAAGATGTAACATCCTACGGATATTGAACTCCCTACGGGTTGAAAATTTAACACTCTTCAAGCAACAGCGCACCACACGGTTGGCCGGCTGCATATTTCATCGAGGATCCCCCACGTGCGTCTGTTCCACTGAAAAACGCCAGCTAAGTGGTAGTACAGGAAAATTAGGTTTTGAACAGGACATTGATAATTACTAAAAGGTGCCTTTTTTAATACGTTCGGAAACTTGCCAGTATTACGTTTAAAAAAATTCCACGACATTCCTAGTGGGATAGCCGAAATATCTGGTAAAAACTGGAATTTCCATCAAATTCTTTAAGCAGCCTTAAAATCATTATAATTTACGCTATTATTTTTTTCATTTGGTCGCATTTTTAACGAACAAGTCATCTAAGACTTCTGATTCATTCACCTACTCCAGACCTCAGTGCATTCCAGTGTCAATAAACCTGAAAAACTGATATTTTCCTTTAAAAAACCTAGGATGAGCTTAGAGGTTTAGTTATTCGCCAGGTTAGAGTACTTTCTATTGTTTCGAATATGCTGACGTTAAATATTTTCAGTTCCAAGATTCCAGGGTGCCTGGAATTTATCAGGAGTGAGCCTAAAATCGGTAAAAATTTTGCAACGGTGATATTTTTATTCCATTTGTACGATTTTGTGCGTTCAAAGCAACAATAGCCTCAGATTCAAGCCCATGCGTATGGGATTCCAGTATGGGATTCCTGGATATCCTTAAAATTTGCCATTCATTTTTTATATCAAAGGGATACCTTATGATTCGTCTCAAATTAGTGAAGAATGTATTGATATGATGTTTTATTGGAATCAGGTGTTTTAGGAGAATTCCAAATTAACAAAAATATTTCTGAAATTCTCGAACAGACGGCTTCAAACACGGCTGGGGCCCACATCTTCAGGTTCTGAAACAAATATATTAGAAATAAAAAATAACACCTCTCACAACAGAGGAAAGAGACGTGACTATAATATATTATGTTTGGTTATGTAGGCGTCGTAGACGGGATCGGCTCAAGGTCTCCGTCCGGATCGGCATCGCGCTCCTCATGCTCTTCTCTTAACGTGTTTCTGTATCCTTGCCCCGAGCAGTGCCCGCAGATGTTCGACCATACAATTTTCTGCCCCCTGCACATACAGTTTCTGGTTTCACACCCTTTTGTACAGTTGCATGAGACCATCTCGAAAAAACGAACTGGAGCTTACTTTGGTTGGTCACAGGGCGTAAGTGGCCCTCGTCCTCCTTCTCGAGTGCCCAATCAATGGGAGATATAGGGTTTCCTAACCATTCCTGGACCAGCAGGTACAGCCTATGTACAGCAAATATGCTCGAAAAACATGCTGAATGAAAATAATTTTTGAAAGTAACTAACTAATCTGAAGATAGTCTCGTAATTAGTGCTCTCTACTTGAAGATGATGTGGGGGGTACCTGTGCCAGATCAAATTTCTTGTTGGCGGGGAGCCGAGATATTTTTTTCACAAATATCTCAAACCTTTTCTTTCCAAGATCATCGGAGGTTTTCCCTGGATACAGTTACATAAAGAACATCTCTCCAGTAGTGGCAATATCGTCAGGTGTGGCATTTGGTAAATTGAACACTCTAACTCGCTGGCGTAGTGCTTGATTCTTTTGCGAGCGCTTGAACGGCTTCACTTTACTAATATAAAATATGGCACTAGTTGTGTCACACCCTGATGCAGCGTGCAGGAAAAGTTTGAAGTCCTTCATTGTTCCCAAAGATTCCTGACGTTTCTTGCTTTTTTGCTTGCTTTTTTATGTAAGGTTATAAATGTAGGTCAATGTATTTCTTAAGAGAAAATAAAGATTTTTAACCAAAATATGTTAGCGGTGGACGGGGTATTCCCCTGGAGGCAGTTTTATTCTAATGTGTGTCAAAATTTTGAATGTTTTTTATACAATTGTATCACTTTGGCGGAAAATAAATTGAGAATTATCGTAATTTATAATGTTCTTTTCATACAATGGTATTATTTTGGTGAAAAATAATTTGAGAATTAGGGAAATACCTATCTGGCAACACCCTGCTGGAATCTGAAGCTGAAAATATTTGACGTCAAAATATTCAAAACAGCATATAGTGCTCTAAACTGTCGTTTATTATTTAAAAATAAACTAAAATGTTCAAAGAAAATTTTAGTTTTTCCGGCTTTTTTGACACTGAAATACACTGGATTGGGTGGATGAATCTGAAGCCTTAGATGTTTATATTAACGTTAAAAATGCGACCGAAAGAAAATTAGCGTTATTCATAATTATTTTAGGTTTGTTAAAAGAATTTCCTGAAAGTTCCAGATTTTCCAGGATATCTCGGCTATGCCACTAGGGAGGGCGTGGGACTTTTTTAAGCGTCAACCTCGAAGGTGTCCGAACATATTTCAAAAGGACCCGCTTAGTAATTAACAATGTCCGGGTTTGGAGAGAAATTTGTGTAATTTTAGTGTACTACGCTTGCCATGCCGCCGCCGCGCTGCTGCCTGCGTGGTCAGTTTCAAAATAAATCTATACAATTGAACGCGCGGCTCCTTGCGCCTTCGTGCCCGTGGCCACAAGGTCGAGTTTATTGTATGATGATTTATGCGACCTTAAAATACCTTTTTTGTAAGTATAAGATAAAAATATTAAACTCGTACTTACAGGAGATTTAGGATGCTTATCTGGGTCGTCCTGAAATGAAATACATATTATCTCGACCAAGAACTTTGGCGGCGAATTTCGGCTAAGATGTTTTGGTTCGGAAAACTGAACCAGAAAAGAAAGAGTATTGAATAGTCTACAACCTCAAGCCCCGCCTGCACTAAGTTCTTAAACCCATTTAAGAGTGACGTTTAACTTTTTTTTTGTATGAAGTAGTCGTTTAAGTATCAGTTTACATGCGCTTAAGAATGTCGTCTTATTGTATACATTTTAAGATAATTCAGGGATACAGAGGAACTGACCAGATGGGATAATGGTTTCACATTCAGTCGACAAAATGTGCAGGTTTCATCACTGTGTTTTTCCTCACCGTAAGAACATCGGTTAGTATTCAACTAATGTAATTAACCCAGAAAAGAGTCATTGAGACATGACCGCAGCGGGATTCGAAGCCGGTACCTCTCGCTTATGATTCGGATACTCTGACCGCTCGGCCACCGACGCTCCTTACGTACGTATAAATATCCTTAGGTATAAATATTCATATTTTAAAATTGTATTTAGGCTATATTATCGGCTTATTGTTCGATTCTATACAAATAACTTATCTAATTTGTTCTTCTCTGTCATTCCCATTTTTCCAATTTTTATTTCATTCAGCTTTCCATCCTTAGTTTTCGATAAAACATTAGGTCATCCTAATTAATATCTTCAAAACACATGACATCTAACACGCGAGCACAACTTGGACCATAACTCCAAGATAAGTATTATTATAATCTAAATATAGCTAGAGTTTCACTGGCCATAAGTCTAAAAAAATCAATCACTTGCTAATTTCACTGTTGCCTCTGGGCTGTTCATTAAAATTATTTTAAAATAATCGTCTAACAAAGTCTAAATCCTACTAATATTTTAAATGTTGAAGTTTGTAAGAATGGATGAATGTTTGAATGTCTGTTACTCCTTCACGCAAAAACTAATAAACGGATTTGTTTAGTCCTCACAAGACAACGCACCTGGGGCCTAATTCTCGCGCTGACATCTCGAATTCAACATATTCTCCAGCTATTTATCACAATTAAAAATGTAATTTAAAATGATTTCCGACAATAAAGGATGAGCGAAAATCGTTGAGAATAAGTTTTATGGTTTCAAACGAGATTCGCGACTTTTTAATAGATATTTGTGTCTAGAGAAAATGTCGAATTTTAATATCGAAACCGCGAGAATCGTCCCCCTGGGGGGCGATTCTCGCGCTGTGACATCTCAAATTCGACATTTTCTCTATCCAAAAAATTGTATTAAAACATCACTGAAATTGATCTTCGACAATATACGACAATATATGACAATATACGACCAATGAGTTGTTTGCCAAAAACAATTTTACTTACACCGCTGAGCTTAGGTCTTCTAGGTGTTTCCCAAGGCCACGTGAGGGTCTGTTGATGTTTTGATCAAAATTAATTTCTTATTATGGATTTTCTTGACACGAAAACCTTTAGTAACATAAAAAACACAGCATGCTTGTCTAGGAACAGCCTATTCACTCTAGCTTTGTAGGCGTCCAGATTATAGGGATCAAGGAACACAAGTTTCTATTTTAAAATACATTTCAATAGAAAAACACAACAATATAAACGCTTGAATGCTTCATTACGGCGCTTCTGGAAGGTGCTTTTTGATGTAAAACTCGCAGCTAAATCGTGTTTTGCTTAGCGTGTATTCGAATCAATAATGGTTGACTATTTAGATAGTACTTGATTTGCTCACTTATTGAACAAATAACTATGGGCGCACTCTACTGTTTTGTCTTTTTTTATTGGAATGCATTTTACATGACTATGTAGATACATTATATTTATTAAAAGACCAGGAGGAGGAAACCTAACAGGCGATCTCGCGCTGTGACATCTCAAATACGACATTTACTCTGGCCAAAAAACTGCATTAAAACGTCACTGAAATTGTCACTAAATATACGACTGTCGAAGGTAGTTGAGAAAATAAGTTTTGGCTGCAATAGACATTTCAATATCATTATAATGGAGATTTGTTACTAGAAAAAATTTTGAATTCGAGATGTCACAGCGCGAGACTTAGGCCCCTTTTCCCGCGCTCTGACATCTCGAATTCGACATTTTTTCTAGCTAAATATCTCTACAAAAATGTAATTGAAAACTATCTTCGACAACAAAGGTTTGGCAAATCATTGAGAATAAGTATTTTGCCTGCTATTGAGATTTCAGTGACTTTTGAATAGAGATTTGTACCTAAAGTAAATGTCGAATTCAAGATGTCGAAAGCGCGAGAATAGGCTCCCTGTAATCATACAAATAACATTGTAATAGTAAGGAGTGGTAATTATAGTTGCTGAAGGAAGAGCAGACACTAGCTAATTTTATTCACATGTATAATAGTACTTACAGGCAACCCCCAGTCCTAAAATAATTAAAACGTTTGTCAGTAGAAATATTCGATTGTAACGGAGGGTGCAATGGTTAATTTCTCTCAATTCGACGCCCTAACCGAATACCTGGTATACAACGTTGCATTTACGTCTTTATTCGGTTAGGGCGTCGAATTGAGAGAAATTAACCACATGAGAAATTCATTCAATCACCAGAGAAATTAACTCGTAGACCTGTATATTATTACTGTACAATTATATCTACTACTTGACATGCTATTAGTTTATTGCTATTTCTCTGTTAAGCGTATGTATAGATGTTATTATTGACTACTTTCAAATATATGTTTTATTTATAATTAACGTTTTGACTTGATAAATAATATTTAATTTTATAGTAATTTGACGATCTAACATTACAAATTAAAAAAAAAATTAAATATCCATTTATTGTTGTGTATAAGTACTTATGTGAAATCCTCGCTCACAACTAATTAAGTATTGCTGTGGCCTACTGGGTTCACATGATACCCTTGTAACTACTACATAGTACTACATAGTGCATAGTATAATCACATGATCGCAATGAATAAATAAATATGAAATATGAAGTCGATTTTACAGGAGTGCCGTACAACCGTTTAAACTAATCAATCTCCTCTGCTAATTATGATTAGGCGATTGGGGATTAGGAATTTAGGCGGCGGTGACCACTTTTCATCAGGTGGCCCGCTTGCCTATTTGTCTGCCGTATAACATAAAAATAAATTACGATTGACTCACGTAATATACATGAAAATTTTGATAAGAAACCTGCGCAATGTTATTACTTAAATGTAAACTATAATTAGCAAAAGAGATATTTAAGAAAAAGTAATTGAACCTCATATTCTTGTAATAATTGGCAATTTTTTTTGGAAAATATTTTACGCCTTTAATTGCTGTTTACAAAAAAAACTTTTTGGTTCAAATTTTGCAGAAATACAATCACATTAAACGTCTTTATTCGTACAATTTGTCATTTAAGTAGGAATTGTAATCTTGTTTAACGTATGTATTCGTGTCATACAATTGAATATAAAGATGCGTAACAATGGTTTACAATTTTTTTTACATGAAAATATTAACAAAGGAGACGAATGTTTTAAAATTTATATAATTTTTACAGAATCAACTTTATCCGAACCAAGTAAATGTCATAAGCTTTTTGGTTAATATCAAAGACCAACAATTCTTAACCATATCAATACTGTTCAAAAATCTTTGTAATAATTTCTTTAAAATGGAGATGAGATGAACCTAATACATATACATAAATGAAGGTGTTTACTCTGTAGAAAATAATTTTACTGGTCTTAATTTACCCAGGAGAACTCCTCAGGCTTAACAGAGTATATATTTAACCACCTGATATATTTATATTTCCTACATTCAACCACGTTAATTTTTTAATGTAGAAAATATATATTATGATGTATCATATGATGTATTTCCTACATGAACAAAGCTATGAGATCTCTTACGAAAATTCAGTTCAGATGAAAAAACATATCTTAATTTTTGCTGACTGTTGATTGTCTTTCTGAATTTGTTTCTGTTGTCTGTTGTCTTGTCTTGAATTGTCTTTCTGTTGATTTCTGAAGTGACATTAATTCCGCGTAATAAAAAGTAGAATTATTTCATAACTTTTCCTATTTCATTTCATTTCGTATGTAAATCGATTCCTGATATCGATTAAACGAATATAATCATCTTTATTCGGTTCAGGCGTCGAATGGTATAGGAATGCACTTACGTTAGGTAACGTATACGGGGCTTTGGTACTTCGTTTCCACCATTCCTGTTAAAAGTACGTTATAATTAATGCACAAAACACTTAATCAAATTCACCATTTATCTACGTTAGGGTGTCCCAAGGAACCATACTAGGTCCATCATTAATTCGTGTCGAGGTGTCACGTGGCACCACACTAGGTCCACATGTCCATCATTTATCAATGTTAGGGTATCACAAGGCACCACACTATATGGGGCAATCATTCATCCTTGTTGATGTGTCACACTAGGCACCACTAGTAAGGTTATTTAGGCTAGTATTCGTTCATTCTTTTCGCCCAAAGTTTAAACGGCATTCCACGGCAGTTCCAAAAACAATTTACAAAAAATATTTGTTTTAAATCCTAGAAAAACTCACCGTCTATGTTTTAAAATTGTGCAGCAGATTAGATGACCAGCTAAAACCATCGAAATCAGTTTCGAGCTTCTTGGAAAAGCCACTTCTTTGACGTACGCCAAAGAGAAATTTTAGCGACAGACACATCCACCGACACTGAATCGCAAAATTTCAAATATATATTTTTTAAATGCTAGAAAACTTATCGTCTATGTTTTAAAATTGTGCAGCAGATTAGATGACCAGCTGAAACCATCGAAATCAGTTTCGAGCTCATGGAAAAGCAACTTCTTTGACGTACGTCAAAGATCGTGTATTAGCTTTGAATAAATAATAATAATAATAATAATAAATAATAGGTTTATTTTCTCTTTACAGGCTCTTATAAACTATACAAAAATAATTTATATAATAAAAAATATAAAATTTTACAGTAGGTTAAACCTGCGTGAGAGACTGGTGTCTGTACTAGGCTATAAATACCTGTTTTACAGATCACCAGGCCTCCAGCCCATTGGAATGTAACCAAGCCTAAAAAATGATTAATCTCTAAATTTATATAACAGAGAAAGTAAACATCAAATGTATACCTACTAGTTAGAAACTAGTACGTACAAAAAATTATATAAATAATTTAATTAAATGAATTAAACAAAATTATAATTAAATTAATTAAATCAGACTATACCAAATTATTTAAACTAAATTGAATGAATAAATAGTATGATTATAGTTGTGCGTGTGTGTGTGTGCGTGTGTGGGTGTGGGTGTGCGTGTGTGTATATGTGTGTGTATGTATGTATGTTTATACACACACACACATACAGAGAGAATCTTATATTATATTTTAGTGAGAGAAGTTTATATTTTAATTTTGATAGTAGTTTTTTTTTCTATTAGTATTTTATATGGTGTTTACAGGCTATATTAATTACCAAAAATATAAATTGCAGTTTTGTAATTGGCATTACAACTTAGTAATGTAACATTTTTGAATAATATTTTATATGCTGTAAAACTGTGAAATAAATAAATAAATAAATTATACATCAAGTAGAGCCTCAGTTGCATCGTAATTCAGCTCCATCGGCCATCTCAGAACGCAGGTTTTAACTTCAAATTTGGCGAGCGAGTATATATATAATTCTTTGTTAATATTATTATAAAGATATGGTCCTCGAAACTGATAAAATCGATGTGAAAAAGACGACTTACTTGCCTGTGTATGACAAACTGTGTGCTTTCGTCTCTTATCCTGGTTTAGGGTAGGGTCATAACGTAGTGAATGTATAGTTGGCGGACTGTTAGAACTTTACATCGCTTGTAAAGCTCGGTGGTAGGATATAAGTACGGGAGTGAGTAGCTGGTTTTTAAAATAGCCCTCCGGGCGCGCTCCTTTTTTAATATGGTTGTTTTGGGTATACCACCCCATGATGTGATACAGTACGTTAGCACTGACTGACACAATGCGTAATAGACTGTTTTAATAATCGACTCGTCTGCTAAATGTTTTAAGCTTTTAAATACATATATGAGTTTACGTGTTCGAGTTATTAACAGGTCAATATGCTCAATATATCTTTAAAACTGAGAATGCTATAAATCATAATGCCTAAATATTGAATCACAAGGGTACTTTGAATCAGCGGGCAGCGGCATGAAGGGTCACTAAAATCTGGAGAAGAGTGGGCAACAATTCTGTTATGGCTACTGGATTTTGAGCTTTTATGATGGGTTAAGGTGAATGGGATGTAGGTTCCAGGATCTTAGAGGGACTGGTCAGGATAGATATTGGCCTGTAATTATTTATAGTGCTTTTAGAACCTGCCTTATGTATAGGATGCACCTCAGCCTTCTTCATAACCGAAGATTACGCGTCAGTTTTAAAAGCCAAATTACAAATGTAGGTCAAAATAGGGCTCAAAATACTTCTGAAATTCTTGAGAAATTTGGTGGAAATGTCATCGCGACCTACAGCACACTCATTCTTCAGGCTCATAATCACACTTTCAACCTCATCTTCATCTGTCGGAAGAAGAACAAAACTGCTACTGGCAGGAATGGCACTAGATGAGTTTAGTACGCCCTCGTTTTGGTTGTAGTTAGATTGAGCACTTTCAGCAATCTCTTTCCCGATGTTGACGAAGAGGGAGTTTACTCTGTTAACGAATCCATGCTGAGTGATTAAGGAGTTTGGTCGGGTGTTCTTTTGTTTTAGTAGTGTGAGTTATTGATTTTATCACCTCCCATCGCTTTTTATTGGTTTTAGCTTGTTTTAGTTGTAGTTTTTCGTGTTCAATTTTTAATTTTCTTAGTAAGTTTACGCAATAATTCCTATATCTTCTATATATTATTTTTAGCATTTCGTCGTTAGGGTGTTTCTTTACTTTTTGATGAAGTTTGTCTCGATTTCGCAGACACCGTAAAACGCCGCTGGTAATCCAAGGTTTTTTAGTGACTTGAAACCGGGATAATCTTAGTATGTGTATTTATTGCGCCACACAAAATATCAACAAAAATATCGGCTGCCTCATTTACATCATTACATGCATACACCGTATCAAAATCGATTTGATTAACAAATTCTTCAAGTCCCTCGTAATCTATGCGTCTTATAGACCTATGAAACTTGGTCTTACGTAACTTGAGATTGAGGAAGAGAAGAACAGCATTATGATCTGTTAGTGATGTATCCGCAACAAAACAATATGCCGAAAGGGTAGGTTTTCAATATAACATGGTCTAGATGTCTAGATGCGCGTATGTGTAGGTAAATTATGTTCTGGAAACATACCATGCACAGCTAAATGATTCAGGTATTTATGGGATCGAGGGTCAGAGTTGTTTTTAGTTATATCGATATTTACGTCTCCTATTATTGTTATGTTTTTATAATTCGTGTATTTTAACAAAAGAGTATTTAAGGAATCCAAGAAATTTGTAATATCCCTTACACTAGGTGGCCTGTAGATGACGATAATAATTGAGTTGGAATTTACTTTGATTAGTAGACAGTTAGCGTCTACTAAATTAGATTCTTCAGCGTCAGAGTCCCCAGTAAACTGCAATACCTTCATTTTGAGTTCTATAAGATAATGTTGTATAAGAATTTATAATTATCTAGTATAGGTATTTGAGGTGTTGAAGGCAACCAGCACTCAGTCAAGGCTATGATGTC
Organism: Blastobasis adustella; assembly: GCA_907269095.1. NCBI lineage: Eukaryota > Metazoa > Arthropoda > Insecta > Lepidoptera > Blastobasidae > Blastobasis > Blastobasis adustella. Next base: position 5,069,479 of record OU026138.1, read on the forward strand.
CCACTCAGTTCCACCTCTCGATAACATTGCCTCCAAACCACAGATATTACGTTTTACACTTCGTATATTTTGCGTTATAATTTTAAGGTAACATTTATGACTTTCAGGCACACAGTTCCTACAATCTCCAATATCAGTGATTCTTAAGGACTGAGCCATTGACATCTGATCGAAGTCGTCGTTTAAGCTGCTATTTATGTCATTGAATTTTAAAAATGTTTATTAACTGAATCCTATAAATTTAAAAGAAAGTTATGTGCAAGTTGATGTATGCGGGAAAAGGTACCTGTTTGCTTCATGTGATATGAGATGGACGCAAGTGATGCTAGAGTTGTATAATATGTGTTATGTTGTATAGTTTTAGCATAAGTATAATTGGTGATGTGTGTATAGTGTGAATGCGTGTAAATATAATTAGAATATATTATTAAATTAATTAGATTATGAATGATTGCAGTTAGAAATATGGCATTAATTACAAATAGTCATTTAGTTATTTGCTCCACTGGGGGCAAATCGAGTTCGGATGCTATCTTCAGAACAGCGACTCTTCCTTTTTCCTGAGATATACAAGACCACGTGAAGTCCAGCAGAATTGATATTTATTTTCAGTCGCAAATTGTCTAGCGAGCCTGAAAATTTTTCTTGTTTTGAATGTGAGGGATTCGGAAATAAATATTCGGTTAACCTCTTCTTCAATTTCAAGATGTTTTGTAGATAATTTTTCTTTAAGGTGTTGCTTGTTATATTTTATATCCCGCTAGGAGCTTATCTTTGTTGCCGACTGTCGTAAATTCAACCACTATTGGTTTATTAATCTCATTTTTCGTGTTTATTCGATGAATGTCCTTTATGCTGGTCTCGTTTATGTCTATTTTTAAAACAGAGCAGATTTTACGGAAGGAGTCATGCAAATCAGTATTTTTTCGGACTTTAACAACTTAGGAACGTTGCGTATTTCTACCTCAGTGGGGGTTGAGGTCGCGGCAGCGGGGGGTCTTCTTGCATTTGTACCGGAGTAGTTGGCGGGGTGCGTCTCAGCGGCATAGCAATGTAGTACCAGACAAGCAATAGTAGGCAGAAGCAAAATTAACAGATACGGCGGCGGGGTTCAACTTATTCTGGTCGTGATCGACGATTTCATACAAATCTGCTATCCGTCCAGTAAGCAAGAAAGCAATAACTTAACGAATGAATACTTTATGTATCCGACTCACTTGACAGTTGGAGTGCGTGTTACTGATGTCGGTCCGCGCCGTCGTATTTTTCTTTGTGTGCAATCCAGGCTCACGGTAGGCACGTGTAATCGCTTAGGTAAATTGACTGCGGCCGGTCTTCTACGTTTTATGCACTCCTAATTTTTAAACTTCTATTTTTTAATTAAAATTAATAATTTATATCATGAATTGAAATTGCGTGGAGTAAATTCGAAGACACGTCTGATCCGGTCAGAATCCAAGGGGGAAGGGAATTCTGTATCACAGACCTGAAAGAAATTCGGTCTCTCTAAAATCAAATATGAAGCATAAAAATGGCCGCCCATTTATGTGTGTGCGTGCTTTGACACTGGCATGACAGCACGGTACAAAATCCAACGAAATGGCGGCGGATTGTCAGACCTGATGTATCCGTGTGAGAATATATGTCAAGTACAACAAAATAAATTGTCAAGAAATTGTCGTACCTTGCATGCCACTTCTCTTTAGTATAGAATAACGTCTGTATTTTTTTCAAATCCGTGTTGTGTATGTTATTCTATAAGGAAAATTTACATTGACCAGGACATTTGGAATAACAAGCTGAAAATTGAAGGAATTGTAGAGAATAGTGTCCTGTTTTATATCCAAAAGTCCGAAAAAATCCCTCTATAGAAAATGTACAATTAAAAAAAATCGCAGCCATATTGAGTTTTTCGTATTTTAAGCATAGCGACTGAACCGAGCGTCCGATTTTATTAGTTTTTTTAAATAGATTAATTCTGACTACGTTATCTTTAAAAGTTTTTCGTAAATGTTAGTCCTTGAAAAAATATATTTCGTACTTACATACTAAGATCCAACAAATGAATTTTGTTCTAAAATTAATAAATGAATTGAAAATTTCAGCGTGATAAGGGCGCCTGAAGACACAACGGTTACTAAGCTAAATTCACTGAAAATGAAGACTTGACAGAAATTGACCTCTCAAATCTGCCAATTGGTCTCTCTATTTTATTTTTATTGGCCCACGGACGGTCCACCAGATGGAAAGTGGCCACCATCGTCCACGACGTCCCCCCCCCCCCCCTTCTGTGTGCGACCTGTGGAGGTAATGAATAAAGTTTTTCCATATTCATCCATCTCATATATGTATACATATAGTAGGTCAAGGTGCTTACTTTTGGGTTTTCCGGATTCCGTTGCTAAAATAAAATTCAAAACAAATCAAATAAAAATGTGTTTCATATAGAGTGCAATCAATATAATTAATTTTTTATTAAAATCATGTCGTTTGTTCATATATTTATAAGCATATAATTTATGCCTTTGAATTTCTGTATTACCTTCTACTTTACTTTTTCTTTGGCTGATTTCTTTATCTAATATCTTAGTTTTCTTACAATTAATATCTTAGTATTTATGAATCTCATCATCATCATTATATCAGCCGGAAGACGCCCACTAGTGGGTATAGCCCTCCCCCAGAGATCTCCACAATGGCGGTCCTGTGCCTTTAGCATATAGCTGGTACCTGCGATCCTTACTAGGTCGTCAGTCCACCTTGTGGGAGGCCTACTTAAGCTGCGTCTTCCGGTACGTGGTCGCCACTCGAGAACTTTACTGCCCCATTGGCCATCTGTTCTTCGAGCTATGTGCCCTGCCCACTGCCACTTTGGCCTGGCAATCCTTACGGCTATGTCGATGACCTTGGTTCGCTTGTGGATCTCCTCATTTCTGATTCTATCGCGCAACGACACTCCCGAGCTTAGCCCTTTCCACTGCCTATGGGTGACAGTGAGCTTTCTTATAAGGCCTACAGCGAGCGGCCACGTCTCTGTTTCGTAGGTCATCACTAGCAACACACATTAGTCAAAGCTTCGTCTTGAGACACTTCGTATTGGGACGAAAAATGGCGATGCTTCCCGAACGCTGCCCAACCGAGTTGGAATCGTTGATGGACCTCTTTCTCGAAAATCGACCTACCTAGCTGGACTATTTGTCCTAGATATGTATAGTCGTCAACAACTTTCAACTGTAAATTTTCGTCTAGTCCATGTCATTTTAAGACCTATTTGTTGAAAGGCTATAGAGATCATCGAGCATTTTGCTCAAGTCTACCAGGGTTTCAGCCATGAAAACGATATCGTCAGCAAATCAGCAAATCAAAACAGAAGTGAGTAAGATAGATGCCATTTATATTGATACCAAGTCAGTCCCTGTCTAGAAGCCTGAAGACATCCTTCAGTACAGCGGTTAACAACTTCGGTGATATGACATCACCTTGTCTAACTCCTGCTGCAGCTGAATAAGCTCTGTGGTCTTACATAGTGGCGTTTTCGTATAAACACTTAAATGCTTCGATATATCGATAGTCGATTTTGCATCGCTTTAGAGACTGGAGCACCGCCCAAGAAGCCGCACCTTCGATCGGATCGAAGGCTTTCTCATAGTCTGCAAACACCAAGCATATTGGCCGGTTATACTCTTCGGTCTACTGTATAACCTGCCGCAGCGTATGTATGTCGCTCGTACCTCATCCCGCATAATATCGTGCTCACGGTAGGGTATTTGGTGAAGAGCACAAGTGAAGCTTGGTATAGAATTGCTGGAGAAAAGTTATTTCCAGTATTCTTTCCACACATTCACGGTGTCTTTTTTATCCGTAACCGTCGTCCCAGCAGAGTCCTCAATAGCCTACATCTTGGGTTTAAATTGGCGTGTTATGTATCGCACCTTATCTTGGAGGTCCTTGGTTTGGTATTTATCAGAATGCTGCTCTAGTTCATCACATATTCTTCCCAACTGGCCATTCCGGTCACGACGGCATAGAGCTTGTATGATAGCTGACTTAGCATTTAGCTCAGTAATGCTGGCGCCACCGGCTTTTAGTTTTCGGCGGTCCTCGACCAAGCGTCAGGTGTCTTCAGTCATCTAGTGCTGTCGTTTTTTTAAGATAGTTTTTGGCTGCGATTCTGCAATTGCATCCGCGATATATTTGTTTGCCAAAGTCCACAAGGAGATAAAGTCGTTGCTTCCAACATCCGCTGTCCATGCCATATGTCCGGGTCCATCGAGATGATTAAAGAGTATGTGTCTTTCACTTCTATTCTTAGAGGTTTTCATATTTCTCGCTTTTTGCAGTACAATCGCCGACTTCCAATAAGCAGTTGATCAGAACAACAATCAGAACCGTGCAGTCTATGCGAATTGGTTATTGAGCTTCGCACATCTAGATCTTACTAATATGTAATCAATCCGATTGCAATATTTGCGTCAGAGAAGGTCCAGGTATATTAGCGTCTAGAATGGTTTTTGAATATCGTGTTCACTATTGTCATGTTGTTGTACGCAGCGAACTCCAAGGTTTCGAACACCAAGACCATGCCCCACAACAATTTTCAAATGCCTGTATCCAGAGTGATGTTTCCTACTCTGGCGTCAAATTCTCCAATAATGAGAAATAACTCACTTTTAGGTATCTTTAACACATAACACTCAAGTTGGCAATAAACATTCTCTATATTCTTATCCTTGGTAGAATTTGTAGGAGCATAGATCTGAAAATGTTGAGTGAGGTTGGTGATGCGCTAAGTTTAATGAAGATGGTTCTATCACTAATAGGGTGGTGGCCAAGCAACGAGTTTTTCCATAGTTTAAGAATCGCAACAGCCACTCCCGACAAAACCATAACAGAGGAATAGATAGTGTGCTTCTCTGAGTCAAAGTGGCTGCTACCCTTCCAATATGTCTCGTTGATTCCTGTGATATAAAGCTTTTCATCTCTGAGAAGTCCTCGCACATTCTATACAGTTTGTCCCAGAACTCAACGTCAAGCCGAAACGGGGTGACAGGATTGATTGTAACCATCATGAGAAAAATCATAAAAAAATCTATCCCATGCAGTTTGAAAATTATGGGCATTTAAGAAAAACCTAGAAATTTTGTCAAACTGTAACCATTTTTCGGTTTTTGTTGTTAATTTTTATTTTTTTTGTTCATTTAAACTTTGGAACCGTAACCCAATAACATTTTTTAATACAATAAATGTTCAAGTTGTTTACCATCAGCCTCAATACACGCCATACATCTTCTTAAAAAAGATCTACTTATTAGCCGGGCATATCCTCGAGAGTTGATGTCCTCAGCAGCTTGAGAAATTCGTTCACGCAGCTCGGCTACGCTTAGTTTACGCATAGTTTAACAAATAGTCTTAATTCTAGAAAACTTGGGGCAACTGTGTCATTATTTTTGACAATGGTTCTAGAAATGTTATTTAGGGTTACGGTTCCAAAGTTTAAATCAACAAAAATAATAAAAATTAACCACAATAACCGAAAAATTGTTACAGTTTGACAAAATTTCTAGGTTTTTCTGAAATGCCCATAATTTTCAAACTGCATGGGATAGATGTATTTTATGATTTTTCTTATGATGGTTACAATCAATCCTGTCACCCCGTTTCGGCTTGACGTTGAGTTTTAGGACACCCTGTATACCGATGCGATGGTCTTTTACTGAAACTAAGTGACGCCATTTTCAATTGTCATGCCAATGTCCTCCGGCCAGATGGAGTGACGATTTGCGAAGGACTATGGATGGATGCTGGATGCGGCAAGCTGAAGACAGGGTGCAATGGCGCTCTTTGGGGGAGGCCTATGTCCAGCTGTGGACTAGTATAGGCTGATGATGATCACGATGCTAATGTCAACAACAGAACGCTGAGTGAAATTGAACTGGTAAACGAAACGTAGGTACTGTTAGTGTCTACGTCTCGGAACCGGAGATCATTACAATTCGCGTTAAAAAATAGTGAGTAAAGGTGTTTTTACAGTGGAGTAAAAATACATTAAGTTGATATTATTTTTATTAATTGATAAAATCCATATCTAACACTTTGTGTTGTTACTTCCTGATGGAACTCCATTATTATGAATTAAATCACTTTATTATGCAATTTAATTTCATAAAAATTGTATAATAAAGTGGAACTAGTGTACAAAAAGTTATTTAATTCATGATAAAATCCAACTTAACTGTCTCAAATTAAAAATTAAGTCGAGGGATATCCCTTTGCTTAGCAGCCAGTCTAGTATTTGCTGGCAAGGTATTCATTTTTATTATTTTCTGTCGTCAACTGGTCACTGTGAACTTAGCTTTATAATTTGTTGCGACCCGATTGGTCCAGGGGCGGTCACCGATGACTCACTATTTTCTTATCACGAATTAACTATAGTTGAAAACTTTTGTTACACGAATAACGTCTTCATATCTATTCTTACCTTATGTGGCACATTTGGATCTTCAAAATCCTAAAATTAAATGAAGTACTTAATTAATTACTTAAACGTTAAATTACAAAATAAGGCAGAGGTATCGTTGTACCAGTCTGTATCTCCACCATATTATTTTTGTTTTCGTGTAACTCTTTAAAAAAACTCTATATAAAATATATTTTCTCTTTGTAGAGAAGGTTTGTCTGTTAGTGACATTATAATAAGACCTCGCTAAGTCCGAATCGTTTAACAAATAAAATAAAAATCTCTGTAGGGCAAGTTTTTAAACGTCATAGAACGTCATACATAAAAGTCATAACAAACAATTTTATTTCCATTGTTAAGTGCGTGAGATAATTTTTAGCATGATTAATAATTTTGACAAACTAAAAGTACAAGTTCAAGCCAATAGTGACCAAATAACTGAACGTTTACAAGAAGGACTGACAAGGACAGATTATCCCTAGATTATTGCCATATCCACACTTTATAATTTTTACTACTGTCGGTCAATACGGACTTACTGTGGTCCTATTATATGAAGATAGCTGTATCAGTACTACGCTTATTACACCTGGCTAAATTCAGTCGACAAAATTCTGAAGCCTAAAGCGTGAGAGCAAGTCACGGCGGAATGTATTGCAATATATCCATTTTTGTATCACGGCTTTTGGAATACGGAGCAATGATATAAGTGGTACAAAAATTGACCTTATTTTATTAGCAATTCATTCCACTTTCATGTTGCTCTCATGCTTCCTCCTCCTAGTGCCTTTTAGACTTTCTAAGGAGGTTAGCTAAGCTGGAAGAAATCCCGTTGTGGGATAAGCCCGGCTTTACAATGTGCATTTCTTATCTTTTGTTACAATGTTCTTTAAGAAATTATATGCAATGAAGAGTTTACATGCATACATACGCATTTTGTTTCTAAATTTAGCCATATGTAATAAGCCTGTAAGACCACCGACATAGTTTTAAGAAGCGCAAAACGATGTATTAATAGGCTACCACATAGTTGTAACCCCCTGTAAAGTGGGGAGCTGATGGATTTAGGGGACACAAAGTAGATCGATGTGGAGGACGCGAGGGTAGACCTATATTCAGAAGTGATGCTGCCTTTGAGTTATCGATTATTTAAACCTGCAAAGTCCGCCCGTTGCACCCTGCATCTTGGCGTTAATGTCATAGTTGTGCTCTCGCACACGAGGGCCCACGGTCCGCCTTGACCATGATCCGAGATTTGGCAGTTCAAGTAATTACAATGGAGCGACTAACGTGACCTCCGTAATAGGGGAACCTAATTTTAATGGATCATGGTTACAAATTGAATGGCCTAAATCATCACGATGTTTTCCCTAACTGTAAGAGCTTCGGTTCTACTCGTATATAACTCAGAAAAGAGTTATTCATACATGGCGGCACTGGGGTTCGAACCGCGTAGCTCTCGCTTACGAGTCGGACTCCTTAATTACTAGGCCAGCGATGCTCTAGTTACTACCGCCTCATCTATGTTCCGCCAATCATGAATTGTTGTGTTCCGGTTTGAAAGATAACGTAGCCATCATATTTACAGACATGACGCAATCATCGTGTGACTGTTGTGCATTTTCGTACTTGAAACTTCAAAGCCTCAATCGTAGACGTTATAGTGACAGTTACCACTTACTATCGTTCATATGGCACTGAGTAGTGTAAAAAAAGAAAAAGAAAGAGAAATTAAAATAGTCAGTCAATGTAAATATTCTTTTAGTAGGTATAAAAAATATTTAAAATCTTACTTCACGGTCAATGTCGTAGTAAAGCTATAAAATTTTAATAAATTATAACATAACTATTGCATCTGATCCAAAAACATGCCTACTGAGGTAGAGTGCGCGCAAGACAACTTTGCTCACGGCTGAAAATAGAACTAAATTTTACAGGAAGTCAACAAGAGGAACTACGAACAAAAGATAGGGGTTATATTTTAAGAGCAGATTTTCTTGGGCGTATTCTAGAAACAGTAATTTCTGTGACATCTTACGCACTATAGTCCATTCGCGTTAAGAAAATAGTGAGTCATCAGTGCAACTGCAGGGTAAAGATGTTCACAGTGGAGTAAATATACAAATTTTATATTTTAATACAGATTAAGTTTACTAATGGATAAAAATCAACTCAATTGTCCCTAATTAAAAATAGGTTAGGCTAACCCTTTGGTTAGCAGCCAGTCTAGTATTTGCTGTTTTTTCCAACCGGAGAGGCATTAAGTTATATAATTTTCTGCCGTCAACTGGTCAGTGTGAACTTGGCTTTCTAATTTATTGCGACCTGATTGGTCGAGGGGCGGGGCTAGGCCGGCTTACAGCGATGACTCACTATTTTCTTATCGCGAATATTCTATAGATATCCGATGACTGTCAGAATGTTCTGTATCCCGTCAAGTTTAAACTGTGATGTGGCAAGAAAACGAACTGTTTTTGATAATACTCTATTTCGTATTCAAGAATATGTAAGAGGTGCCGCCATTGGAACGCCGTCTAAACTTGTTCTGCAATAGATTTAATTTTGTTTTTAGATCTGTATTTCTATGAGATCGGATCAGTTGCAGTGATTGAAGTTTTGAATGAGAAATACAAACAATAGGTCTACCTATTTGAAATTGCCGTTTTTTTTTCGCAATTATGCATCTGCCCAAATATTTTTATTGTACACAATACATCAAAATTAATAATTGATTTCGAAAATAGAGTATGTTTAGATGCCAGTAAGTATTAATAAAATAAAATAAAAAAATCTTTAAATTATATAAAGTTTGAAAATACTCCTTTTCATTTGTCGTCAGTTTTGCTTATTTAAACAGATGTCATTTTATGTAGACATTGATATGTACCAGTTAGTTAAATGTTGTCTGATTATATCGCATCTGCCATTTCCAAGAAATTTAACAATTTGCTTATGTAATATAGTTTCCGACACTTACACATATAAAACGGCATACAAAACGAGAATTTCATAGATACTTAATTGTTTTCTTTTATAACTTTCTCCCACAGCTTAGGTCGTTAAAATTGTGAATATAGAAGAACTCTTTCAGTCTACTGTTGTTTAGCAATTATAAAATAATCATCTTGGCGTTAATGTCCCGGTTGTGCTCTCGAGAACGAGGGCCCGGGGTCCGCCTTGACCATGATCCAGGATTTGGCAGGTCAGGTAATTACAGTTGTTTAGCAATTGCATAGGAATATATATGTCCCATGTTTATGATAAAATGAGGTTTTTGATTAAAAACCCCAGGCTTTTGATCAACTACCGGAAGAAGACAAAATTATCGTTTGATCTTATAATAACCTGATGAAATCCTGTTTTTTAACCAAAAACCTAAATTTGGTTAAAAACTGAAGCTCAGACCCTACTTAAGAACCCGATTTGATCATAAACCTACGACATATAATATAATAGGGTGGTAAAGTACCTGTTTTATGCTCATACATTGTATGTGTCTAATTCAGAAAGCGCTGCAGCTCCTTTTCTATTCTACGGGTACTGTTTTACTTCGTCTTTTACATCCTTTTACATCTTTTACATTAAGATAATCTGTTGACACCACACAGCTAATACTCCTTATTACCGACTTACTTTATATCATTACTAAAGTATGCAACGTAAATATTACGTACCTTCTTGCCCATCTGTTAAACATAATCGTTAACAGTCGTGGTTAAACGGGTTAAGGCGCTGTCCTAGTTGGCAACGGTCGTCCAACCATGATCGTGCGTCGGGCGGTTTGGAGGTCTCCTATTGGTCGGGTGACGTCCGTCGTAAGGCCGTGGTTCCACGACCGTTGCTACAGGAGGTACAGGCCTGATAGAGGTGAAATGCTGGCTATTAATTTCTTAAAGAGTTATACACATTCACATATTTATTTCTTTGCGAATTGTATATTTTACCGTCACCTCAATCAATGATAAGTCATAATGCGAACGAAGAAAGTGTGTTACATTCAGATCTTTCGAAGAATCTTGCAACCGCTAATATTTATTTTTAGGTTAGTTACTTACCCCTGGTATCTATTTAAATAAATTGTCGTCAGTACATATGAAAGTGGTCGGTAACTGAAATCTGATAGTAGAGTATTGGCCTATATTGGTGAGGTCTCGTGAATGTTGGGCATTTCTCGTATTTTTGCCATAGACAAGAACCTTCTCTGTATATTATTGGACCTTTATGAATGAAACCCGAAAATCTTGTACGAGATTTTGTAAATTTTTTTAATAGCTAAATGGTCCAAATGTGCATGAATATGTAGGTGAATAAACGACTGATGTATGCAATAGACTTGCAGAAAAATAGAGTCTCAAAAATGGGCATGCCATAACTTTGGTCCAATATGTAAATATATATTTCTTTAGACAGTAGGTTTTGTCGGTAGGTTTTTTTTTATATACCACTAAGGTGGCAAACCAGCTTACGGCCTGCCTGATGGTGCCCAGTCACCGCAGCCTATGGACGTTTGCAATACCAGGGGCATCACCCACGCGTTGCCGACCCCTTAAAAACCTTTTAACCCCTTTCTTGAAGAACTCCATGTTGTACTCTCCAGGAAAAACCTCTCCAGGTAGTTCATTCTACAACCTTAGTGTGCGTGGGAGAACGTTTTTTTGGAACCGCACATTTCGCGACCAATTTGGTTCCAAGGTATGAGGATAAACACCCTGTCGGTGGCGAGCGGTGCGATGATAGAAAGTAGCTGTAGGCATCATGTCAAACAGTTCTTCAGAACAAACACCGTTGTACAAGCGGTAGAACACACAAAGGGAGGCGAAATCCCTCAGCTGGCTCAGCGGCTCAATACCACTGGTGAGCATGGTATCATCGACAATTCTCACAGGTACACAAGGAAGAAGTATGCTGCAGCCGCAAATATTGGCAATGGAAAATATATATATTTTTATTATTGTCAATAGGCGATTGCGACGATGAGGTCGAAGATGTAGCATGCGTGCCTAGAAGATACGTAGTCACTCTTGATTTGAAGACCCCAAGGTTATACATATCAGGAAACAGTGACAGATAGAGACAGCGGCTCAATACCACTGGTGAGCATGGTATCATCGACAATTCTCACAGGTACACAAGGAAGAAGTATGCTGCAGCCGCAAATATTGGCAATGGAAAATATATATATTTTTATTATTGTCAATAGGCGATTGCGACGATGAGGTCGAAGATGTAGCATGCGTGCCTAGAAGATACGTAGTCACTCTTGATTTGAAGACCCCAAGGTTATACATATCAGGAAACAGTGACAGATAGAGAAGTAGATAGCAATTTACCCGCCTTATTGGATATTTGCCAACCTTTGACCGTCGCCTCAAATATAATGCGAACAAAGATAAAAGGGTGTTAGATACAGGTCAAAATTTAGGTAAGTAACTTACCCCCTTTAGCTATTGAAATAAATGTTCGTCAGTACATATAATATGTTTCTACTCAAATGAAACTAAAATGTGTTTCTCTGTAAATTAAAGTTATATTTTAAATTTATTTAAATAATAACATTAATTCTAAATTAACCAAAATATATAACACTTCTTTCTTTCTTTATTCTTTATTCTTTATTGTACACAAATATGACATCATTATACAGTACAGTAACAGAGATGTACCTGTAAATTAAAGAAACGACATTTAAAGTCCATTTCTTACACTATTCATTTATTATTTACATGTTAGTTCTATAGACGATACAATACACACACTACATACACCATCTTGTTATTCAGCTGTCATGTCTAGACAAGACAGCTGAAGAAAAATAAATTTAAAGAGTCTTGCCATATAAGAACTCTTTACATCTCCCCTCGAAGGAAAGAAAATTCTCCATAGAATTTTCATTCATTCTTCTGCTTTATCTTCCGTTTCATTATCTTCTAATACAGGAATTGGCATAAGTTTTGTAATATGGTAAAGATTTGATTCAACTTTCTGATGGCCAGTATCTATCTTGTATATTGTATTTGATATTTTATCTATAATCTTATATGGTCCAACTTTTAGTTCATCCAGCTTTTTCCTGTTCAATCTATTACCATTTTCTACATACACCATGTCTCCTTCACTGACATTCCAATTTTGCAGCTTTTTGTCAAATATTTTTTTGTTGTAGTTGTGTGATTTTATTGTGCTTTCCAATGCTGTTCTTCTATCTTTATTCCAGTCTTCATGTGATATTACTTGTTTTATTGCATGTGGTAAAATCGAAACATTTGTTCCATATAACAAATATTTTGGTGCGAAGCCCGTTACCGAATGTTCCGTTTCATTGTATTTATTAACACATTCTTGTGCTATTGTTGTCCATGCTTTTTTATTCCCTTCTTCATTAATTTTACATCTTATTTTCTGTTGACTAGTGTTTGATTAAGTCTCTCATTTAAACCATTTGAAAATTGTGCATTTACTGCTGTGAATATCATAGGTATTTGTTTGTCTTGTAGGAATGTCTTGAATTCTTTCGAATTGATTCCCGGGTATTGATCAGTGAGAATCATACCAATCTTTTCCGTTTCTGCTATATTTTGGACTAATTTAATAAAATCATTCGCACTCTGTGTTTTTGATGTTTTTACAAAGGCATGTCTTGTAAAATGATCGACCAGCAAATGAAGGTATCTCTTTGTTGATCTTGAACCTCCGAAACCACCTACCGTGTCAATGGACATTATTTCAAATGGTCTTGTAGCTGGGCCCAGTTCAGACATAAATCCATATTTGTTATGTCCTCTCGACTTGTTTTTTATACAAACATCACATCTTTTACAAATGTTTTTAATATTATTTGTCAGATTCCTGGCTGTATAGTATGGACTTATTGTTTTCTGCATTTGTCCAATACCAATATGACACAGGTCTTCATGTATTTCTTTTAATAGTTTCTTACTAAATTCTTCTGTAAGTATTATTTTATGTTTTTTCCCTACTTTCTTAAAGTACAATTGTTGTTTCTCGGTATATTTTTCTTTTTTCTTCTGTAATTCATCGTTGTTCTTCTGGTCTTTTATTATGTCTTCTAGTTTAATTAAGTTTACTACTTGTAATTGTTCATCTTCGTTAGAATTTGGTTCCAATACTGGGTTTCTACTCAAGCAATCTGCTTCTAAATTCTGTTTTCTGGGTGCATATTTAATTATGAAATCATATTGTGATAAATAGTATGCCATATCTCTTAACTCTTCGTCAGTTCTTGATTTCAAATTCATGTTTTCAAGCGGTTTGTGGTCTGAATAAACAGTGAATGATTTTCCTATTAACCAGTATTGCCAGTATCTCACCGCTTCTGCAATAGCAAGGCATTCCAAATATATCGCTTTCTTTTTCTTTTGTGCTCCATTTAATTTCTTTGAGAAATATGCCACCGGCTTTTCTTTTCCATCAGGTTGTAATTGTTTCAGTATCGCTCCAACACCTTCTAAAGATGCATCAGTGTAAATATTTATTGGTAAGTCTTTATCATAAACCTCCAAGACCGGTTGAGTGCACAGTAATTGTTTTATCATTTCAAATGTTTTTTGACAATCTTCTGACCAAACAAACTTTTGATTTTTTCTCAGCAAATTATGCAACGGATCCAAAATTATGGCAATTTTCGGAATATACTCGTGATAAAAGTTTATTTTCCCTAAAAACTCTCTCACGTTTTTCTGTGTTTTGGAAATTAAATTATCCTTCAATGGTTTTACTGAGTTGTTTCCAATGACATGGCCTAAGTACTTCACTGAATCTGCTGCGAATGTACATTTTGTGATTTTCATCCGGAATCCTTCTTTCTCATTTGCTTCTAACAATAGTGATATTTGTTGTATGTGCTCATCAAAAGTTTTCGAAAATATGAGTATATCGTCTATATAATTAACTGCAAAGTCAGTTAATTTATATTTTAGCAGTGTATTACTTAGAACACTCTGAAATATAGCTGGTGATGTCTTTATTCCGATGGGTAGACATGTCCATTGATAATGTCCATCTTGTGTCACGAATCCTGTCTTTTTCCGATCTTCAACTCGTAAAGGAATTGACCAAAATGCCGAGTTTATATCAAGAGTTGAAAAATATTTACAATTTTTCGTCTTTGTCACCAGATCATCTATTAATGGAAATGGTTGAGCCTGAGGGACAACTATTTTGTTCAAATCCCTGAAATCTATACATAGCCTTGACCTTTTGTTATCTTCTTTTTTAAATGCTAAAGTAACAGGCGCAGCAAACGGACTGTACGATTCTTCTATCATTTCGTTATCCAATAGTTTACCTATTTGTTCTTCTATCTCTTTCTTATCTTCAATCGTACACCTATAAGGTCTCTTACTGCAGTATCTGTCTACTGTTAGGTCTATCCTTGCTTCGTATCCATTAACCTTTCCTACATCATATTTGTTCTTTGCTAAAACTGATTTATGTTTTTCTATCAGTCTATTTATCTGTGTTTGATCATCTTCTTTCAAATGATTTACTATAGCTTCAAAATCTTCTCCTATCACATGTTCATTAAAGTTTATTCTTATTTCTTTCGATGTATTTACATCTTCTTCAATCTGTATATCTTTATTTGTTTCTATATGTATACAGGGTGTTACGTAATACATATATAAAGCCGAAAGGGTGTTAAAGTATAGCTTGCAAAGAGTACACTAGCGACTTCAAATTATCCGGACATTGAATTTTAATTTTCATTAAAAAATCTTCGTTTTTAAAGAAAAATAATCATATCGACTACGTTGAAGCGCAGCTCTATTTCAAGTTGATGCTTCTACAAGGAGCAGTTCAATAACCTCGTGCGACCCCTATGGAAATAGAGCAACCTTCTTAAGCCTACTACCAGGAGCCTAATGGTAGTAGGCTTAAGAAGGTTATAAGGTACACACGCACCGGTTTCGGTCAACGATTGTTTGTTGGCGCGTGCCGGCCGAAGCCGCGCCGTAGGTCAAAGGCACCGCCACAGGCCGGCTCGCCTCGGCCCGTGGCGGCGAGTCGTTTGTCGGCGGTTGATTGACCTGATTATGAACTTGAGTAACCTATTACAACGGATTTCTAGAGATGCGGTCTTTCGTTTTTAAAATGTCATTATCGACATTGAAAAAGAAAAAGTTCGATAGACATTTTCTCGCTAACTATTCCACGCAAGAAAAAAATGATTGTACCTATCGTTTTAATACGTGTAGCACTCCACCCAGTTCACGGCTTTATACATATATTATGAAACATCCTGTATACATATATGTCTTCATTTTCTTTATCTGATTTTTGTTTTATATTTAAGTTTTCATCTTGCATTAACTTGAATGTTTTTATCAAGTCCAACCCAAACAAAAAGTCATGGTTGAAATTTTGTTCATAAATTATGAATACATCTTCACATTTTTCCATATCAAATATTTTTATTTTTAAATTTGTCACAACACTTGTTTTGCTAACACCATTAATTGTGATTAGGTTTGTTTCATTCTTGTTATTTGTTTCTCCATTTAGTTTTAATAATTTTGAATTTATAAGAGAAACATTCGATCCCGAATCATAAACTCCATATACCTCTAATGTTTCATTTAATAGCAATTTTATATTTATTAATGGTGTTACTGTTCGTTTTTTTGGTCGGTATAATTTAACTCCGCTTCTATTTTTGTATTGTTCACATGTCTTATGTTTCTAGAAAACACTTTATTATCTGGTTTCACTTTGAACCAGCATGTGTCTTCTGGGTGGTAACGATTACCCTTATTTAATTTTTCACAAATTTTACATGGAGTGTGCTCGTCTGTTCTAACATTTATTTTTAGATTTCCGTATTTATTCTTTGGCACGTAAGGTTTTTTATTCACCATGTGTTCATGTTTTCTCACCTCATTAAATAAACTCACAGTGTCTACTATTGCTTCTCTGTCAATCTTATTGAGGTAAACCGGCTGCAATCAGGTCCACCATGGTATTGGTATCCATAGACCTTCTCATCTCCAATAGCAGTTTTTCAACGAGCCATCTTTGTATCTATATGACAATGCGTTAGTAACTGCACTCCATCCCTTGTTAGCAAAAGTCTCGCAAAACGCTTCTTTCCAAGTAGACCATTCTGAGTGTATCGTACATTTTACTATCATGGAACTGTACCAGTCCGCACAACCCTTATCCATAAACAGCCTTAATATCTCAATCTCCTTTTCATCAGTCTTCACAAAAGCGTTCGCATTCTTGTTCAAAATAAGTCATCCACTGCTTCGCATTCATATTTTTAGGTATGTACTCTTGAGTTCTTCGGTCAGAGTGATCCACACCCTTCGTATTTGGTGTCTTTTGACCAAGCTTTTCTTCACTTTGGCAAATGCACTTGTCTGTGCAATGCCTGTGTGTAGAGCTGCAGGACGTAATTCCTCTGGTATGACATATACTTTACTGTCACTTGTCGATATTGAGGTTATACTATAAACGTTTGTTTTTCCATCCTTTCCTGGTAACAGCGTAAATTCAAAAGGAAGTTTCTCCATTTTCGGCAATAATTGAGACAAATATGTCGTTTTATAATATGTTTTTATTCAAATGAAACTAAAATGTGTTTCTCTGTAAATTATAGTTATATTTTAAATTTATTTAAATAATAACATTAATTCTAAATTAACCAAAATATATCACACTTCATACCTGTAAATTAAAGAAACGACATTTAAAGTCAATTTCTTACACTATTCATTTTATTATTTACATGTTAGTTCTATAGTCGATACAATACACACACTACATACACCATCTTGTTATTCAGCTGTCATGTCTAGACAAGACAGCTGAAGAAAAATAAATTTAAAGAGTCTTGCCATATAAGAACTCTTTACATACATATAAAAATTGCCCTACTGTGATACAGAAGTGGCTAAAATAATAATAATATGAAAAGTGACATATAGTATAGGTTAATTATGTAACTCTGTTGCTAACAATTCTCTGATTTCAATTATTGAAATTGTTACATTTGCGATTCCGTATCACCCACACATTAAAATTTCATGTGTTGAGTTGCTAACAAAGTTCCAATGCAATAAACTGAAACTATTAAATCGATCATACGTAATCGCAAAAGTAACAATTTCAATCATTGAAATCAGAGCATTGTTAGCAACAGTGTTACGTAACTAGCCTACTGATATTGAATAAGAGACCATAGAGTATTGGCCTAAATTGATGAGGCCTCGTGAATGTCGGCTATGCCTCGTATTTTTGTCATACAAGACAAGACGTCCATCACTAATTATGAACCCTCCTGTATATTATTGGACCATTATACCACTACATGCCTTTTTATAAATCGTATAAACCCCAGAAGTTTTGTACAATGTCTAAGGGTCACTTGCACCAAATTCCTAAACGCATTTAACCTGATACTTAAACAAAAATTTCGTACAAAAAACATTAAACGTCATTCTTAAACATGTTTAAAAATTTCGTGCAAGCTTAATGGTCCAAAATGTGCATGAATGTGTAGGTAAATAAACGATTGAGCTAGGCAATAGACAGGATAATATTAATGTTTCGATATCATATTTTTTTTTTCCTTACTACGTCCCTACTAGGCAAGAATGTCGAATGAGGGTTGATCAAAACTATCGCTCAGATAAGAAAAATGTTTTGATAAAGTTTGTGCCAATGTGTGGAGCGTGCTTGTGTAGTCTAGTTCTTTGGATAGTAGGTATGTGGCGGTAGGTACATGTGGGAAAAGTATGCTGCAACTGCCAATATTGGTACTGAGAGATAGCAATGTAGCCCAAATCTGGAAAGCGAGGCATGCCTAATTGTCATATGCATAGCCAAATAATAAGTATCACACAGAGATACAACTGACGAGTGAAGTGTAGGTTTTAAGATAACAATAAATCATATTTTATTAGTTTACACTTTATAATATTTTGTATGTAGGTATAGGTTTTATCTTTGTATCAGTCTATTTTGTATTTATGTTGTTTGTGTATTTATAAATATGGGCCTCAGTTGCCAGAAATAAATGAATAAATAAAATAAATAAATTGCAACAAAGTTAGTCCAGAAAACCTTAAAACAAGAAATATCAATACGAATGTTTACCTTTTTGACTTGGGGTCTATAGTTCTGTAAAATGTGAATTGATTCTTAGGGGTGGTACAGATCGTAACAATGAGAATCTTAAGTAAAGTAATGTTCTTATTTATTTCAAGAAGTAAACAGTATTCTCGTTTTAAGATAAAGCGCGGCTTGCACTAAATTCTTGAATTTAAAAAATGACGATTAACGTAATTTTGTATGGAATTTTTTGTTTATCTTAATAAGTATCAATCTTCCATTGATTAAGAGACCTATTAGTTGCTTTTGCCCACATTGAATTATGGGATAAGTTTTAGCCCATACCTAATTATGTGTTACCTACCAGAAATCTTGATTTAAAAATTAGGAATTGTAGCCGCCATATCGAGCATAGCGTATTAACTTTTTACGTCCAACTGCCTCCTAAACCGCACATTCCATTAGGGTCTTGCCCATAGCCACGTTCTATCATCGCACCGCTCGCCATCGACAGGGAGTTCATCCTTGGAACCTAATTGGTCTCGAACTGTGAGGTTCTAAAGAAACTGAGAGGTTTTCGCTTGAGAGTATAACATGGAGTTATTCATGAAAGGACTGAAAAGGTTTTACGGGGTCGGTAGCACGTGAGTAATATCCCTGGTATTGCAAACATCCATAGGCTGCGGTAACTCCTTACCATCAGGCAGGCCGTAAGCTTGTCTGCCACCTTAGTGGTATAAAAGAAGTAGTGGTATAGAATTCTACTACCTCTAAACTTTATTTTAACATATACTTACCTCTGGCACCTTTGGCTGTTGAAATTAATTGTCGCAAGTAAATTATACTATGTGGTTGAACCTTCTATAGAATTAGTTTTAATTAAATTGTAAATAATTTTACGACCTCTAAAATTTATTTTGACATGGACTTACCTCTGGCGCCTTTAGCTGTTGAAATCAAAACACTTTAAAACTTGCACAGTATCTAGTTTTTAATTTTCTGGAACATTAGAAAGAGTTTAAATCTGTGCCCAACAGTAGACGAACATCTGTATACAAAACAAAATAAAAACAAAAAAAGGAAACATTTTTGCAATTGCAACAGTTGCAAACACCGGTGTGGGAACACCTTCAGTATTCTGTGCCACTACCGAGCAATGCAAATTTCCTTTTCATGGTCAAACTAATTTCATATGCTGGAAGACAGAAATATCTCCAATTTCCGAAAATTTTTCGTTATTGTTTGGGCACCTGGGTCAAATATTTTACTTTCAAAATTAGTTAAAATCAGGTTTGTTGTATTTTGTTTTAATAAGATAGATTTTAACGTAAATTTAAATTAATTAATTTTGCAAGACACTAAAAAGCTTCATGAAGACTAGACTTCAATGTAGCATACGATAGGGCAAGCCTATCGTGAACGTAGCAAATGAGTTTGTGTACTTACTTAGTATTACCATGGTATTTATTACCTACAGAATTATGTTTTCCTAGCTAGATAAATGAATAAGTAGGTATTTACCTTATTGATTTCTGTGCCATTCTTTTTCTTTGTGTCAGGGGTTTTCTTCTGTAATAAAATATGAATCGATTGTAAGGGGTGTTTGCGCCAATATGTTTATTATTGTCATTATTATTTATTAAAAAATAAAATATAAATCTTAGCGTTAATGTCCTGGTTGTGCTCTCGCACACGAGGGCCGAAGTCCGCCATGACCACGATCCAGTATTTGGCCGAGCAGATTATTACAGGAGAGCGACTGCCATCTGACCTACGTGACCGTAGAACCTGACTAGATTGGATCATGGTTACACATTCAGTCGCCTGAGTCACCATTATTTTATATTTACACTTTATGAAATTGCAAAGAAAAATACAAAAATGTTGTTTTGAATGTCTATTTTGAGATGTTAATTTTTATTCATACATACACATGTATGTAATTTGTTATTGGGCACCGCTCCCAGCGCTATGAGATCGGTGCCCAATAACATTATGGGGCACCAATCCCATAGAGCTGTCCAGTACAGGGGAGTTGATCGATATGGAAAGCGTGGGGGGGGGGGGGGGCTAGGTCCATCATTCTGCGGCTGAGATGATGAAGGAACTTCATTACTCGTAAGTAGTCGCTATAGTTTCTGAGCGTCGGTTGCCGAGTGGTTAAGATATCTGACTCGTATACGAGCGGTACCGGGTTCGAATTCCACTGCGGCTATGTACCAATGACTCTTTTCTGAGTTATGCGCGAAAACCGATGTTTCGACGATTGATAAAACCTGCTGCAAAATGATTTATGAAAAAGCTGGGGTCCGACGTGGTAAGAATAAAAGGCGATATATGAAAAGAGTTATGGATATATGCGAGGCTAGGGAATTGTGTCGGGACAGAGCAAAGTGGCGGTCCATAGTCTCTGCCTACCCCACCTGTGGGACACAGACGTGAGCTTTATGTATGTATGAAACCTGCACATTGAGGCCAGTGAATGTGTAACCATGATCCAATCTGGTCAGGTTCCCCTGGTAGTACGGTCACGGAAGTCAAACGGCAGTCGCTCCACTGTAATTACCTGGTCTGCTAAATCCTGGATCATGGTCAAGGCGGATCTCTCGTGCGCGAAAGCACCATCGGGATATTAACGCTACGATATATTTTTTTTATTACTTTACAGTAAACTACAGATTATGCTGTGCTATAAAAGTATGGAAGTATGAATGTGTGGAGTACCTTTAGGCCTTTCTGTAAAATGAAAGAATTCCTGAATTTATTTTGTTTAATATTATATCTATTGTTAAAAATATCATCAACACAGCCCATAACACTCCACAGTAGGACTTAGGACCTCTTCCACGAAAGGGGAGGTTATCGCCATAATCTCCACGCTTGGCAGGCGGGTTGAAGATCGCAGTGTTATAAATGAAACAATGGAAAACGCTGCTGCCCATTTTTCCACCTACGGAGACTCTAAATCTTTTGCCTCGAAAACATTAGTCGCCTTGTACGACACCCGCGAGTGTAAGGGGTTGGTGTTATTACACTCTGCTGAACACTACACGGCACGGTTAAACAATATAAATGTAGGTATAGAAGATAAAAATATATAATGGATTGCTTAACATTGTTTAGCTGATATGGCTGATTATGGCTTTTTACTTTGACTGGTATGTATTATTTTTTTTAATGTATGTTAGCTACTCTGGATGTGATATTTATATCTAAAACTAGCAGGCCCCGCGGTTTCCATCCGCGCGTAGTTCAGATCTCTGTAAACATTGAACTATCCCGTGGAACCGTATTATTTTTCTGGTATAAAAAGTGGCTTATGTCACTCAGGAATAATGTAACGTAATATTTCAAACCAGTTTAGTAATTTTGAAAACTATTCCCAACATACAAACACATTTTCTTTATATAATATGAATTTAGATACTTCTATATTTAGAAAGACTAATAAATATTTAAAACTTAGTACCTATCACAGTAACAATTTTTTATTTTTTATAAAAATCTAGTGGACCCGACGCGAATTCATTCGCGTACACCTACTTTACCCCTATCTACCTTTTTGTAGCTTATAAACCTTCCTCTTGATTCACCTTAAATATTGTTGAAAACCGCATTAAAATCCGCTACGAAGTTTAAAAGATCTAAGCGTACATAGATTGAAATAGAAATAGAAAAATATTTATTCGTAGGCACATACATAGACATGGGGACAGACGGCGGGAAGCGACTTTTTTATATACTATGTATAGATAAATATAGAGATAAATAATATTGAATATCTTACACCACTGAAGAGGTCGAATTTCAAAACCTGAAAAAAATACATTAGAAATCCAATAAGTATTCAAACATTTACTACGGCTATGCCCTGGGTGCTCAACGAATTTCAAACTAATAGGAGATTTCCCGAGAGCCCATTAAAAGAAAAAATAGTTCAAATAATTGTAATAGATGGCGTTGATTATAAATAAATAAATAATTAGACACGATTTAAAAAAATAAATTAAAACGAGACCGTTAGATGTATAAAATTGTAAGTATAAAAAAAGGTACTACATTGATACATTAGGTACACTAAGTATATTTTCACGAAACACCTTTCCGAGTAACTTCTGTTACCAAACTCAATACTTTAGAATCCTGTCTAAGCAGCACCATCTAGTGAGGCACGTCGAACTATACTTTTTAGTGTAGCTTTATCCTTTTTTAAATCCCCCATTGAAACTTGCCGATCATATTTGCCGTAGCACCGTAAACCGTTGAAGTGAATATGTTTCCGAGTAGAGACGACGTTTGGACAAGCATGTTGTCATAAGGCGCTGTCCTGATTGGCAACGGTCGCCCGTCCAATAGGAGACCTTAAAACCACCCGTCCAACCACGGTCGTACGACCGTTGCCAATTAGGACAGCGCCTTAGGTTAGTTGGAACGATGATCTACGCAAAACGGATAGCAGTAACTGGATGCGCAAAACTGGCGGCCTGAGTGGTTCAGTTGGCCGGTCTGCCACGCAGAGGTTAAAGGTTCGATTCCCGGCCGGGCAGAAATTGAAATGATGAATTTTAATTAACGTTTTGGGTCTGGGTGCTATATGTTTAATAAGCATGTATTAAAAAATATATAAGTAGTTTATCAGTTTTCTGGCAGTTTTCTGGGGTAAATCGATTTGTTTCTTTATCGAAAGTTTTCCAGTCATTGTAAAGCACACTGAAAAGTGTGCGTGATGCATAACCATTTGGTAAATAAATACATTCGATAAAAAAAGGTTTTAAACCCCTGGATAGTCTCTTTGACATTGACAGTTGTGTGTTTACATTTTTGATCTTTAATTCCATCTCCAACTATAGACATGACATTATATGTAGGCGTGTATCAACATAGACATTACCTTTTTGCCGCCAGCAACGCTCTGAAAATTAATTGATTTTAAGATTGATCCAGGTACTCAAATCAATATCATTCTATCACAGTATTCCCATATTCTCCATATTTCCTAGCCACAAAATTGTTTATACTGTAGGGAGACAAACGCAGTAGGTTATATGGTAGTAAGTGGTCAATTACATAGATGTAGGTAGAAAACTAAAGCATACAGTACAACATCAGGTATTGGTTCCTATCCTCCCCCTAGTAGAAAAATACTAAAGGTTGCTCACACCAATATGCCTTTTAACTTTGTCTTGTAACAGGCTTACTAGTATTTATAAAATGACAGTTTGAAACGCCTACATCTCTGAACGGATAAATTGGTCACACTGAAAGCACAAAGGCGTTCAACGTTTCGACGACCTGAGTGGTTCAGTGGTCAACATGCCGGTCTGCCACGCAAGAGGTCCTGGGTTCGATTCCCGGCCGGTCAGAAATTGAAATGATGAATTTTAATTTCTGTAACGGGTCTGGGTGATCTATGTACAATAAGTATGTATTTAAAAGTATATATGTAGTATATCAGTTATCTAGCACCCATAGTACAAGCTTTGCTTAGTTTGGGGCTAGATGGCGCTGTGTGAATTTGTCCACGATGATTGGTGAAACCACGGCGGTTTCGAAACCACGCTCGCGTGCGCTATCTATCTCTTTCACACACGTGGTAAGTTGCTAGAGATAGAAAAGACAAGCATTAGAAGGCGAGCGCTCGCGTGGATGCAAGCGGTTTTAAAAATAGGGCACACACGCACGCAGAAACTGATAGCGCCACCGTCTGCTTCATAAAACGAAAGCCTGACTATACTGGGCTACTGTAAATATTTTTATGTTAAAGTAGGCACTTACTTTTAACTTCATGGAGTGTGAGGAGAAAGCCGTCTTACTATACGATAATACTAGGGAACTATTATAAAACGGAATGTAGAAAAACAGTAGGTCCTGCTGGGGATGGATATAAATGTAAAGCTGAAGAATCTAAGCAGCTGACATGGAAGATTTCTCAAGCAAGGACTTACGAAATTAAATTATGGCTTATGGCTGCTTATTGAAAAATCCGTTTAAGTCACAGCAGGAACACATACACACATACACCGGTTGTATGGAATTTTGATTCGATACAACCGGTGTCTGAAATCATAATTTCGACGCAAACTTTGCCGCTGTATGTGGTGTAAACGGCCTTTTGGATTAGTAGGTACCTTAGGAAGTCTAGACCTCCTCCATCCATGCATAAGATGCTCTAGATGTGCATAACCAGATTACACCCAGAAAGTTCCCAGGGGGAGATCCAAGGTCTCCAAATTATCTCATTGTATGAACATTGCCTAACTGCACGTTTTTATTTTGCAAAGGCATGTATAATGTACCTAGTAGAATCAAAAGAAGTGTATAATGTACCTAGTATAATCAAACGGTGTGTATAATGTGCCTAGTAAAATCAAAAGGTGTGTATAATGTACCTCGTAGTCAAAAGAAGTGTATAATGTACCTAGTAGAATCAAAAGGAGTGTATAATGTACCTAGTATAATCAAAAGGTGTGTATAATGAACATAGTAAAATCAAAAGGTGTGTATAATGTACCTAGTAGAATCACACATAAGCTAATTCGGCTTCGTAGGACGTTGGCATCGTCTCCGTCTCACGCGTGTGTGTAAATTCGAAGCCGATACTAGCCGATCTGCACTCACCGCCTTGTAATATAGTAGTTATGTTACCGCGTTCGAATTCCATTGCCGCCATGTACCAATGCCTCTTTTCTGAGTTTTGTACATTACTTGAACACTAACCAATGCTCTTACGGTGAGCGAAAATGTCGCGATGAAACCTACACATTCAGGCGACTGAATGTGCAACCATGATGCAATCTTATCAGGTTCCTCTGCTAGCAGTGTCACGGAGGTCAGATGGCGGTCGCTCCACTGTAAACCTGATTTGCCAAATCTTGGATCTTGGTCCCGGAGAATCTCGGCATACCCAACTGGGACATTAACGCTAAGATGATTATTATTTTATTTTATTAAGGTAGTAATTATGTTGTATTAAAGTGTGAATGCGTACCTTTACTACTTCATTCTTTTTTTTCTGAAAATAAATGAATTTCATCATCATCAACATCATCATCATAGCGGCCAATGCCGGTGTCTCCCACAGTTCACTTTCCTATTCTTCCACTCTCCTGGGTTCGGTATTGAAGCTGGGGGGCTCTCGCAGACTCAGCAACAATGGATTTTTTTTGGAAATTATTAGTCTTTTTAGTAGTTAGTTGTTTTGGAGACTACGGCGATGAGAGACAGATAGGTAAAGCAAATGGCTGAAAATGGCAAAACAATTATATGTTGCTTTTCTTTTTCAGGCAGACCAATCTCTACACTAAATATATACTTATACGGTTAATAAGTAATTAATTACTCACTTTTAATACCTGTGAGTGTTCAAAAATTATGATAAATACATTTAAGAAGGTACCCAAGAGGAGAGGAGGTACTCGTAGCGGTGCTGAAGTTCGACTAGCCTCAAAGTCTGAAATGGTCACCCATCAGTTCTTGGACTCGTGAGTGCGTTGCTTGTATGTTATTAAGTAATGTTAGTTACGTACAAGTACTTTTATTTTATCAACCATAATATCGTTTAATTAAATAAAATTCAATTTAAGTCGACACTATAACGAGTTCTCGCGTTAACAATCGCGACCGAGCACTGCTTGAAACTGCGTGAGAATGCCTGTAAACGTAGCGTCAATGTGTGCGTGGCGGAAATGGCGTATTGTTTCCAGTGGACCTTCTGCTTGGGGCGGGCCGTTCTTTATTTTGTGGCTTGACAAAGTCGTAGCATATATTTATTATTTTAAATTTACAATATTTGGTGCAGCTTCGCGATAAAGAGTCACGGTACTTACTTTCTTTTGGTTCGAAGTATAGACTTGTTTAAACACTTTTATGAATTGACTGTATGGATTTCAAATAATTTATGTTTTAAACTATCGCGGTTATTATCACACATTTTAAAGACATGTTACGGGATTCCTATCGCGTACCTTTGGTGACGAGTAGCCCAATATTTCGACGCAGTTGCATCATGGTCACGGGACGACTGATATGAGTTACTCGTAAACAAAGAGACGCGGTAGGAAACCCCGAACATGACTTGAAAATGTGTTTCAAATAATTGTCTCCATTTCCTTATGAAACTTGTCTATTCTCATAATATGCCTATGGATGAACCTGTTATAATAGCTTGTAACATCTGAAGATGAAATCAAATTGAAGATCAAAATCAAGATTAAAAGTGCAAACAAAATGCCCACGAGATGAATGATTTAAAATAGTGTATTTTTAAATAATCATACGATTTTATTTCATTTAGAATGTGATCATTTTTATAGTGGCAATTTGTTTACACTTTTGATATTGAATTTCATCTCCGAGTATAGTTAGTATATTGCAATGAAAATCGTTCTCAATTCTACACATTTTGATCAAGCGCAATAACTAATTTTAAGAAAATTCTCTTTTTTTCTTTTGGAAACTGTAGGTAATAAAAGAGAGTGAGTTGAATCTGTCTCTCTTTATCCCTTCCCCCCCCCCCCCCCTTCCCTTCCTACTCCCTTTTTATCATCTTTACCCAGCCGAAGCAACTTTGAGAAATACGAAATGATACGTTTATAGTTTACTTACGAACTTTTTGGAATAGAAACCCATATGGTAATTAAAATTAAGATACCTTATGATAATAATTCTACAGTTGTTTTAACTTGACTTTCATGTGGCTGACTAGTGAAACTGCCAAGAGGATGTAGGATACTTATAGTTTTAAGTTAAGCGTTGAGAGGTCTGAAATGAAAAAAAACTTCGATACTCACGAGCTCCGCCTACAAAAATAAATACATTCGTCTAAAATAGGTTGTATTAGGGTAGCAGTATGTTAAACAAGGTAATAGATAATGACATCAAACAGAAATAAAAGAATATGTACGTACGGCCTATACAGAATATAAACGAGTTCAAATGACAAATATTTTTATAGCAAGCTTTTGTCGCGCGTTCTCTATGATTGGTTAGAGTATTTGTCAAGACTAATCAAACGAGCCCAAACTCGATGAATTTACCATGCGCCAGATCAGCTCGCGTACCATAACATTGCATTGTCACCAAACCTAGAACCCGAACCAGCGCTGACGAAAAATGTCCGGGAACTCCACGCTAACGAAATGAAAATGTTGCGGTGGATGTGCGGAGTTACGCGACTCGATCGAGTACATAACGAGTACATCCGTGGCAGCCTTGGCGTGAGAGATATCGCAGATAAGATCGAAGAGGCTCGTCTGCGTTGGTTTGGTCACATGTTGCGTAAGCCTCAGGGATACATAGGAAATAGGTGCCTGAATCTGCCGGTATCAGAAAGAGGCCCCATGGGCGACCCAAGAAGCGATGGATTGACATCGCTGAGTCGAATGCGAGAGCCAACGGCTTACGACGAGAGGATGCCGAAGATCGGGCGAAGTGGAGAAGATTGAGTAGGAAAGCGGACTCTGGCAGAGGCCGGGATGAGCGCTAGGACGATAATGAATGATGTCACCAAACCTAGATGAGTGTGCAATTTTTCTGGATCTGGGTGTATGTAGTATATGTATTTAAAAAAAAAGTATATAAGTAGTTTATCAGTTTTCTAACACCCATAACACAAGCTTTGCTTACTTTGGGGCTAGATGGCGCTATGTAAATTTGTCCAAGCATATTTATTTATCTATAGGTCGAGGTTCCATCTATGCTCTATGTCGAATATCTTTAACTGCACCGTAATGCAATAAACTTCTACATTGTCTTTAACTGCACCACAGGTTACCTACTTAATATAAAAAAAAATACCGTCACGTGACCCTAAACTGTTCAACCAGTCTCCGGGTCCCCAGCGGAAGACAATGGTCAACCACGATACGCCAAGTATTTGGGAACACACCTAACGATTGGCGAGCTCGTTGCGGTGCCGAAGTTCGACTAGTCTTAAAATGCGCAACGGTCACCCATCCAGTTCCCGGACATTGCTTTACCTTGGTTATCTTATGCTTAATACTTATGAATAATGTGTCGACAAGAAGCATGAAAAAGGACTTACTTTTGATTCCTGTAATATTTATTTATTTAAGTTTTATACACATATGGTACGTTGGAACGTCGCTGGCCGAGTGGTTACGGTATCCGATTCGTAAGCGAGAGGTACCGGGTTAGAATCCCGCTGCGGCTATGTACTAATGACTCTTTTCCGAGTTATGTACACTAGTTGAATACTAACCGATGTAATGGTGAGACAAACATCATGATGTAACCTGCACATTTAGGCGTCTGAATGTGTAACCATGATCCAATCTGGTCAGGTTCCCCTGGTAGCAGGGTCAAGGAGGTCAGATGGTAGTCGCTGGACTGTAATTATCTGATCTGCCAAATCCTGGATCATGGTTGAGGCGGACCCCGGGCTCTCGTGCGCGAGAGCAAAACTAATATGATTATTATTGGGTACGTTCGAGACCAAAGCTAAAAAAGCCTTAGTAGATAACTACCAATAAACTGTGAACATTTTTATTCTTCGAATGTTTAAAGTTTGCTTAAGATAAGTACGAGAAGCGTCGATGACCTAATGCGTGAAACCTTCACATTCAGGCAAATGAATATGCAACCATGATCCAATCTGGTTAGGTTCCCCTGTAACGGGACCACAAAGTTCAGATGGCGGTCGCTCCATTGTAATTACCTGATCTGCTAAATCCTGGATGGTCAAGGCGGACGCCCAAGAGCACAACCGGGACATTAACTCCACGGTGATTATTTTTTATTACGGAATACGAATGTATCGAGTCGTACAGTGTGATGGTGATGATCAACTACGAATGTTTTTACAATTAGGTAACATTGTTTAGCTCGCCGTGCCATAGCTGGCCGTGTGGTGTCCGGCAGAGTAGAATAGCACCAACCCCTTACACTCGTGGGTGTCGTACAAGGCGACTAATCTTTTGGAGGCAAAATATCTAAGAGTCTCCGTAGGCTGGGCAATAGGCAGCAGCGTTTTCCATTGTTATATTTATAACACTGCGATCTCCACAACCCGCCTGCCAAGCGTGGAGATTATGGCAATAAGAGGTTATTGCCAAAATCTCCATATATTAGGGGAGGCCCTTACTTGGGAGAGGCCCTTAGTCCTGCAATGGACTGTGATGGGCTGTGATGATGATGATTTAGCTCGCAAAATGAATGTCAAAAATTAAAACTTCACACATCCTTCAAAGTTATAAGAGATACTTACAGCCTTTGGGTAGAGAATATCAACATTGACTAAAATTACCTGTGTATCATAAAATAATCTAATTTGTGACCCGCTAATTGAAGCTAAGCTGTAGATCCTCGAGCATCGGCGTAGGGTTACGCGTCTGTCGGTCTTCTACAGGTTGCATTTCGGAGAATGTGCGTAGCAGTTGCACAACCTCATTTCGCTGGCCCCTTTCCGGCATTGGAAGACGAGATACGGACGAGCTCTTCATCCTTATGTCGTTGATCTTCTAGTTAACAACACGGGCCGCTTTGGTTCCATCTTTATAATGCGTACGGCTAAGGAATGGAACACGTTGCGTGCGCGTGTGTTCCCTGATCATTATAACCTGGACGCCTTCAAGTGTGGATAGGCTGTTCCTAGACAGGCATGCTCCATCATCGGCCGCATCGTCACTTACCATCAGATGAGACGGTCAAATGCCTGTATAGTCTACTTTAACAAAAGAATCAGTATTGCGGGCATCTACAAATACAGATGCTCTCAATTTCTTCTGTCAATTCCAAGCATTCTTTGGAGCCTCTTTAATAACAGCCTGATTTTGATCCTGTAGCTCATATACAATTAGTTGTAATGAATTATGTATGTATGTATAATTATTAGACCGGTCTTAATTTCATCACTTACCCACTGTAATTAAAAAATTCAAACGTAAATAAATACTTATACTTATACCCTACCTACACATGATAAAATAAAACTTAGATATAGACTAGACTAGTTGCTACGCAGACTGCAACGCGGTTACTACGCGCACGCTTCATGGTTGGTACGCGGATGCTATGTGGTTGCTACACAGGCACAGTGCCATCGCTGTTTTGTCGTTCGCGTATGCGAGTGAGATTGTAAAATAAACGTTCTGTCTTGTGTACAAGCTCGACGCGAGCGGAATTCCCTCTCCTTTCCTCCCGCTTCCAAACTTGTACCAGATATGTATGTTTTTATTGAACTTTTTATGGTAATCTTACGTATGAGGATATAATATTACCTCCATCCCTGGCGACTGTGGACAAAATTAAATATTAATAGTAATGGAAACACTACAGACATGCTTTTTCACAATGAATTGAATACCCGTTGAAGCTAGAGTATAGTAAAATAGCCATAGTAGTTAATAGTAGACGGCCTAGTGCAGTTGACTTTGAAGGGCTTGGAGCACATGGAGGCAGCTGAGTGCCTCGCTTGATCGGAGCGTAAAGTGTGAAACCACAAATGGCAAATACTTACGAGCTATTCAATAAAGACATAATAGATTCATGAGAATATTTTTATCCTCCGTTTCCAAAAAAGAAACGTCTACCCAATTTCTGTACCAATTTTTTCCTCATAATGCGTCGGTGGCCAAGTGGTTAAGGTATCCGACTCGGTAGTGGGAGACACCGGGTTCGAATCCCACTGCGGCCATGTACCAATGAATCTTTTCTAAGTTATGTGCATTAGTTGAGCACTAACCGATGCTCTTACGATGAGGGAAAACATCTGAATGTGTAACCATGATCCAATCTGGTCCGCTTTCCCTGGTAGCAGGATCATGGAGGTCAGATAGCAGCCGCTCCACTGTAACTACCTGATCTGCTAAATCCTGGATCATTGGCAAGGCCTGGATCAGGACACCGGGCCCTCGTGCGCGAGAACGCAGCCAGGACATTAACGCCAGGATTATTATTTATTTTTATTACACACTCCCCTTAGTGTACTTACATCTCTCTTCGCCCTTAGCTATAAAAAATGACTCTGTCAGTAAACACAGTCCTATTGCAAAAATAAAGTATCTAAATTTTTTCTGCCATGTGTGATGGTGAACACTTACACACAAAAAAACTGCCCAGCGTGGAATAGCAGGACGATATAATTCAGAAGTTTCTCAATCATGTATACTGGGTGATTTCAAATATTACACGTATGGGTAACCATGGGGCGACCACGTACCGTAAGACGAAGCGTGGGTAGGCCTCCCACAAGGTGGACCGATGACCTGGTGAAGATCGCAGGTATCAGCTGGATGCGGAAAGCACAGGACCGGCCTTTGTGGAAATCTCTGGAGGAGGTCTATGGGAGTATTTCGGCTGATATAAAGATGATGATGATGATGTACGTACGGGTAAACATCGAATAATAATTTTTAATTTAAAATTCGGACTTTAACCATAAAGCATGGTCAACACTAAAAAGTCCAGGTAAACCTAGGTTTACTCAATCTTCTAGCATTACCCATGAGTGTGTAAGAGTGTATAAAACACTAATAACGTATAGTTTTTGTTAATATCCTTTCATTGTGTGCTCTCAACATGTCACAAACCAACGTGTGAGTGACAATCCACCTGTCAGTGTTCATGTGTTAAGTTATAACCTCAAAAAAAAGTCAGATAACCCCCGACCACGTTTACTTAAAGTCAAATATTGTCTAAACTCCATAACTGATTTTAATGAAACAAAGCTAAGAACCATCTCGATTATAGTGGATTTCAAATAGAGGAAACTGCATCCAAATCAGTCCATCCACTCGGAAGCTACGAGGCCACAGACAGTTAGATACATAAAGCCACAGATACTTACACACTTTACACTCCTCTTTATTCGCCGGGTGTTAAAAATAGACCCACGTACAGAGCAGAAAAATAAATTGCCAGTGAAGGATTGCCAAACTTTTTGGCCTTATCAATTGTGTTCGAACATACTACGCCTGCGTGTAAAAATTATTCTTTAAAGTAAAAGTTAAATATTTCAGTTTACTTACAAAATTGGACTGAAAGGGACAGAAGTATAAGTTATCTTTTTTTTATTCTACGCAGTGATAAACGAGCTAATATCCCACCTGATGGCAAGCGATAACTGTCGCCCATAACATCTACGATTCATGCATTAACAATTTATGCAAAAACGCGGAATCGAAATCAAAATCGGTCCATCCATTCGGGAGCTACGATGCCACAGACAGACACACAAAGCCACAGATACACACGTCAAACTTATAACACTCTACTTTTTAGGACCTTATTCTACGAGCAATACATTCTACTTTGTAATGCTCACGCTTTTTGCTTCTGAATTTATTTAGGTATAAGAAGCCTATGACGGTGAAACGCCCATTCGCCTCATGTACCCCAAAGGCGGAAAGGGGTCAGCGGGATTAGATCGAACAGTTCCTTCGCACCGCCCTTAAAGAGCGTCGGTGGCCAAGCGGTTCGGGTATCCGACTCGTAAGCGAGAGGTACCGGGTTCGAATCCCGCTGCGGTCATGTACCAATTACTATTTTCTATGTACCTAATGTACATTAGTCGAATACTAACTGATGCTCTTACGGTGAGGGAAATCATCGTGATGAAACCTGCACTTTCAGGCCACTGAATGTGTAACAATGATCCAATCTGGTCAGTTCCCCTGGTAGCAGGGTCATGGAGGTCAGATGGCAGTCGCTAAACTGTTATTACATCTCTGCCAAATCCTGTTCATGGTCAAGGCGGACCCCGGGCCCTCGTGCGCGAGAGCACAATCGGGATTTTAACGCCAAGATGAGAGATGAGTATCTGGGAATAAGATCATTCGAGAGATTATTATTATAAGAAGTATGAGATAACACTTACCGCTACATGGTCGGAGTCAGCACTAACAAGAGATACAAATAAGAGCATCAACGGTCTCAAACGCATTGTTCCCGCGTTTTGCCATCTACCCTCAAAACTAGGATAAATTCGTGAACAACGCGTATTTTTCAAAATTAACACCTTCGAATTGCTGCTACACGTACAGTGTGACTGATCGTTGATGATTGTTTCACAGATTTTAATTAAGAACTAATTGTGTGACTAAGCTCGTGTAAAATCGATCGGTTTAGTAAATTATAAAAGAATCGATTGGTACCAGTTTCCGTGGTCTCGGATACAAAATCGGGCATTCTGTAGGTTATTTACCTACATAACTTCATAAATTTCATAATTACCCCTCTCCCACATTAGTTACCACCACCTACCTAATCGAGGTTTCTAAGTGGGGCAATATTGTTATTGCAACATGTGACTTTGCACAATGGTGGCAAATATTGTCAGCTATTTTTACCCCCGACGAAAGTGTGTTTTAAGTTTGACGTGTGTACTCAACGTGTGGTGTGTGCCGTAGGATAGACCGTTTTCGATGCGGTGTTCTTTATTTATTTGGCAGTTTAATCTTAGTGGTCCTTAGCTTTGTTTCATTCAGACTTTTATTCTTCACTGCCATCAACGCATGCGTTTTTCCGACTTTCACGCAATGCCTTGAACGCATCTGAGTTCATATATTTAGCGAATTTCGCCCGTTTCCTTAAACGCATATGTGAGTTCTTTTAATTGTACCTTGTTCCACTTGTCTATGTTACTCTCTCTGTTCAAATTTCAAAACGATCGCCAGAACCGTTTCGAAGATTACACCAAGAAGACAACTTTGTACTATTTGTATGAACTCATATGTGCGTTTGAGGCATATAGAAAAGTGCGGCAGCTGGTGAAAGTCCGAGGAAAAGGACCAGCAGTGAACGCATTACCTAGTCCAGGAAATATTTGAGAACCCTTATTTAAACCGCTCGGACAATGATGATGATTTCACTCAAGCTTTTATTAGAACATCTTTATCTATGCCTTCATGGTCGGGAAAGCGGTGTATTCGAGTTTCCACGACCTGCATCCCAATGAGAAAGTTTCCTAATATCGATATTGCCATATTTAATATTTAGTAAAATATAGATCAAAACTAACAAGCCAGTGAAAAAAACATCGAAATCCGTCAATAACTGACTGAGTTATAGAATATTTCAGTAAAAATATTTTTTCGCTAAATTATTGCTGCCGCGATTTAGCTGTGACGTCACCAGGCCGGCAGCCTGGCCGCCGCTATGGCGCTACTCATACACTCGTACTCTTTGTGACTGTATCTTTGGAACCGCAATAGCTACAGTTAAACTTTTTACAGAATATGTGTTCCTATGGCTGTTGTAACAACAGATAATAAAAATAGAAAAAAATTATAATAACGGGGTGGTCTCCATACAAAAACCAGATTTTAAGGCGCTTTCAGAGGTACTTAGTTTTTTCTCAATCGCATAAATTGTTAAACTTTCAAGAATTAAACTTTGGGAGAGTGGCACTGGTCAAATGGCAGCGTGCTTGCGAGACCAAGAGAATAACCAAGGTTAAGCGATGCTCGCAGTGTCCGGGAACTGGATGGGTGACCGTTCCGTACTTAGAGGTTAGTCGAAATTCAGCACCGCAACAAGCTCGCCATTCGTTAGGTGTACCTCCTAATACCGTTGGCGAACTGAGGTTAACCAAGGTCAACCCTGTCAATCGTTCAATCCACTACTCGTCTAGTTATAGCTCCGTCAGTTTTTAATCTTAGGTTAATGTCCCGGTTATGCTCTTGCGCACAAGGGCCCGTGGTCCGCCTTGACCATGTTCCAGGATTTGGCAGATCAGGTAATTACAGTGGAGCGACTGCCATCTGACCTCCGTGACCCTGATAACATGGGAACCAGATAAGATTGGATCATGGTTACACATTCAGTTGCCTAAATATCCAGGTTTCAACACGATGTTTTCTTTCACCGTAAGAGCATCGGTTAGTATTCAAGTAATGTACATAACTCAAAAAAGAGTCATTGGTACATGGCCGCAATGGAATTCGAACCCGGTACCTCTCGCTTACAAGTCTGATACCGTAACCATTCGGCCACAGACGCTCCGTCAGTATTTGTTTTGGTAAATTTAACCATCCAGGTCAACGTTGGCAACTTGTTGACTGGTTGTAACCTAAGGTAGGTCTAGACTTGAGCCATAGTCTAGGCTTGACCGGTTTGGTTGACCAGGGTTGACCTTGGTCAACCTCGCTTCGCTAACGGTATTAGAAAGCACACCTTTCTCGGTCTCACAAGTACACTACCACTAGACCAGTACCGCTCTCCCAAAGATTGATGCTTGTAAGTTGTACCATTTATGCTACAGAGAAAACCTCTGAAATGGCCTTCAAATCTCGTTTCATGTATGGGGACCCCCCTTATTTTTAATTTTATTCTTTTTAATATTATTTGTTCTTATAGCGGCTATAGTAACACATAATCTGTCAAAAGTTCAAGTGTCTAGGAATTTGCGTTCCAAAGATACAGTCACAAATAGTAGGACTGTATGGGTAGCGCCATAGTGACGGGCGGGTTGCCGGCCTGGTGACGTCCATGCACGAATTCGCAGTCCTAACGAAATTATTCTTGAAATCGCAACTTTAAAGTCACATAACTTTTTGTTTTTTGAGATATCAAAAAAAAATTTCACCGTTTTGGTTAATTTTATTCATACTTTTACATCCAATTAAAAAAATATATGGAAACTTCCTCATTGACGCCAAGAGCAATAGAAATACACAATTAAAGGCTTCACAGACGGCTAAAATTGGCTTAGCGAAATAAAAAAGCGTAATTTTTTTAGCTATACTAGATTTAACTGTATAGCTAAATAAAATGAAATTTAGCGTTAATGAAAAAATAAACATATGACTGGGAAATAAAAAAACAATTATAAGTCTGAACGTAAAAAATGTATTTACTTAATCAATGTCCAATTGTGTGTGGATATCATACACATAAGCGATAATACACTATAATCCTCATACATTACACAAAGTCAATACACAAGTAGAATTTAAAATACGTCCTTAAAATACTCAAATTTGACTATAATAATTATAATTACTGTCATAGCAACACTTGAGTATTTTACAAATACAAGTCTTGGCATGACTTAAAACATTAAAATTTATATGACAAATGCCATCATCAGCATATTCAAAAGTCTTACATCTACTCAAATTTCTCATAACACAATTTCCGAACGTCGCGGTTAAAACACGTATAAATGGCATAAGATTATAAAATATTAATACAAAAGTGGAATATGTACAAATTAAAAATAATTGCAGTACATGAGGTATAAAAAGTTACGTTTCTGAAGCTACCATATTTAAACGATAGGTGGCGCTTTAGGACAAATAAGTAATTAAATAGATCCCTATAAAATATTGTAATTACCATATAGATAGTATACCTAACGGGATAAAACTCCCAGGTATAAAAACTTACATTACTTTCGTGATTACAAAACTAAATCGAAGGCAACAAAAACGCACTTTTCAGCGCTATCTATCGCAATGACTCCGTACTAAAACAGCCTATAACTATCCATAAATGCAAGAGTTAATTAATATTAATAATAAGGAAAATACTTATTAAAGTTACGCACCTAAGTTGGAATTGTTTACAAGTGTATTTCGGTGTCAGTGGTAGGACAGAACCTTGAGATGCGCAAAATGACATCTTGTGACGCAAATGACACATTCAAGAAAGGTGGACATAGCAGGATTACTTACCATAAATATATTGATACAAATGACTCAATGTCATACAAAAAGCTAGAACTTACGTGACCAAGGCCACCAAATATGACAATAGCAGTGATTATGGAGGAGTATTTGACAACTTATAGCCGTCCCTTTTGGACACCCATTAGAAAAGGAAACAAAATATAGATTGTGACTTCAGCTGTGAGTAGGCTCCTTCTATGCCTTTATGTCCAATTTCTTTGACATTTGCTCTATGTGCTACCAATAACGTTTTGAAGCACGGTGATATTAAAACAAAACTTGGCAATTGTAAGTACCTGTCATATAATATGATTGTTACAGTTGTCAGAACATTTGTCCTTTTCGTTGGTCTTGCTTAGTCATAAATTGTACTAAAGTACAATTTCG
Source organism: Blastobasis adustella (assembly GCA_907269095.1). Classification (NCBI taxonomy): domain Eukaryota; kingdom Metazoa; phylum Arthropoda; class Insecta; order Lepidoptera; family Blastobasidae; genus Blastobasis; species Blastobasis adustella. The sequence goes on from OU026138.1 coordinate 5,107,021, forward strand.
TCGGTGCTTTTTAAAAGAAGATCTACATCTAAGTCATAATTTTTTAAGATTATGATCTGTCCTAAAGTTTTTTATACACTTGTATACAATAATATTAAGCCAAACCAGTCTACGGCACAACTTAATCTATAAATGCATTATCTGGTATCACAATATACAATATTTGGGACAGAATCTCTACGGAAACTGTAGGCAAACTTTACAGAATAGTTATTTATAAAATATAGTTAAAAATAAGCACATACAAGCAAAGTATTTAAATAGGGATACATTTTTGAATGGGATGTAAAATAAAACGGGTGACGGGCGGCGCTATTTTTGGCATTGACATGTCAGTTATCAGTTCAAATACATTTCAAAATGAAGTGCCGCCATTTTTCCAGTTCCATTTTTGGCCACCGGGTCAGATACGTTTGTAGCATTGTACTATGTTCTAATCTTATCAGTTGTCAAGCACCCAAACTCAGTTGGTACGTGCAAATGCCAAAATCTACTGAACTGACTATTTAAAATAATGCTGACTGTCTTTATGGATATGGCACATAATTTTGAATAAATATATTTTTTAAATCACTGTTTTAAAATTTGTAGTTGCCATAAAATAAACCAGTATTTAAAAATAAAGAAAAAATTACTATGCTTAAGTATGATTCAATAGTCCTAGAGGCCGATTCTCGCGCTGTGACATCTCAAATTCAACATTTTCTCTAGCCGAACCGAAATTTATCTTTAACAATATACGACTGTCGAAGATGGTTGAGAACTTACTTTTCTGCAATAGATATTTCAATGTCATTATTAATGAAGACATATAGAAAAAATGTCGAATTCGTGATGTCACAGCCCAAGAATTAGGTCGCTAGTCTGTTTTACACAGAAATATATTACTAATAAATAATATTTATATCTAAGAAAATTTCGTTTTATTCTGGACGTATTTTTTGCATTTATTTTCGGACGATCGCGTACTTGTCAATATTGAGATATTTACCATCTAAATTAATTTCTCAACCCTTCCAATTTTATCCCAACCTTCACATTTCTAAACTATTAGGCGTTTCGTCATTACAAACTTCTTAACTAATTAGGCTTTTCGACATTACTAGGCCGTTTAAGTAAAACGTGCGCCATAATACAAAAGTTGTATGATCTAATAACCTATGATTATATATACCTATGTGATTATATGAGTCACATATAATCGACTTCAATAAAACTAAATAATTAAAGAATATATTTGAATATTAATGCCTTTTTGTAATAACGACATATGTACATAAAAATAAAAATGCAGAACTAAAAAGTAAGAAAAAATTCTAAAAATAATTCTATAATAAGCTCACAATGTAAATCAAAAATTTTAGCCTAGATTTGAGACGAGAATTTTGCTTAATGATATCATCATTATGTATATTAATATTACGTTAGTTAATTAGATCTAAATTCAAATTATATCTACCTACACACTAAATGGCTTCAAATCAGTCTTAAAAACTATTTCCTATATACATTAATGGCAGTATATTTTAGCTTCAGTTTTCTTATTTTAACCAATACCTACGTGAGCAAAATGTGATTAAGATTTGTTTTAATTACTAAAAAAAGTACTCATCCATAAAGAATTATAAAACAAAGTTGAATTCCTTTCTTGAAATTTACTTTATAGATTATTTTATAATTCATCACATCTTGTTCACAACAATTAGGAAACTATAAAAGTAAAAAGTTTTATAAATTAAAATATTTATATCTTAGCATAAAATGACTACATAATTGCAGTTAAAAAGTAAATAAATGTGTAAATATGTCAAAAACAGGAAAAAAGTCAAACTTTTCCATTTAGGGCCAGCTTACACTTATTTAAAATCTAAATGCTGACTAAAACATAAAAGTCATATTAATTAGTAATGATGATTCATTTTATTTTTTTAGAATCATTAATTTTACTTATAAACGCTAAAACATGGGCATTAACAATTTTAACCCCCAAAGTATATAAAGAGAGAAATAAATTCATTTGCATAGATCCTCAAACATGATAGCCAAGCATGTGGATGTAGACCAAGGAAAAAAATTGACGTAAAAAAGTACTTATGAAATAACGTGTCCGGTGGTATTTAGTACTAGCGGAGTATGGAGATTTAAAAAATACATATTCATAGACAACGCTCCTTGACATGTCCCATACTACAGTGCCACCAACTTATCTGACCCGGTGACAGCGTCGCTGTTGTTGAATTTACTTGACAACAAAATGTCATTTCAAAATGGTGACAAAAAAATGGTGGTGGCTATTCGAGTAGTCATTGTCGTTCTTTCACGATGTCTGGTGACTTATTCAGATTATTTTGGTTGTTGCTGGTTTTCTTTTCCAATTTCTTTGGCGTTAAATTATTTACTACCCTCTTTGACTACACGCACTTTGGACGAAGCATTATTGTGAATTACATTGTCTTGACGGTTGTATTCTTATTAAGTGAAATGGTGACATATCGTTCTAGTTTTGGCCACCGGGCCAGACATGTTTGTGGCACTGTAAATACAATACATACAATCCTCTTTCTGACGCACCCAAGTAATGCCGGTTAAAAGCGATATTCTGGTACGATGACGGATCACTTGTCGCAACATTTTTCTGAATATAATTCTATTATTTCCATTTCTTGCCTTAGTCTTAGAGAGTTCTACGTTCTTGATAATCACGATTAACCGTTATAGAATGTGGGTGGACGCGATTGTCAAGAGTGATCTCTACGTGATGATGTCATAGGTTAATGACATCATCACGTAGAGAGAGTTTTATTCCGCACTGCCATGATGATGATGATGATAATCACGTAAATCAAATACGTCAAAGTTCAATCGTGACGGTCACACACATAGAATACGAGGTTTACTGACAGCCATAGATGAAAGATTTGAAATAGTTGACGTTGATTTGACATGATTTTCAAAAATGTACCAATGCGAGCCCAATCAATTTTTAAAAGGTTGAGATACTTTTTGCCAAAGTTTTTGACAATGTTGTTACTAAATCTTATGTATTTTCCAAGAAACTTTGACTACACATTTTAAACGTTTGAAAATGGTGTCTAAGCAACGCCATCTAGTGAAACACGATGGCGTTGATCAGAGATATTGCACATAGAGCATAGATCATTCTGTCACAAGCTTGTGCCATTTGAATAGCTGTTACAAAAAGTACAAAAAACATAAAGGTGACCAAGTCCACCAAATTTGACAATAGCAATGGTTATGCAGGGGCATTTGACAACTTATAGCCGTCCCTTTTGGACACGTTATATGCACCAATAAAAAAAGGAAATAAAATATACATTGTGCATTCAGCTGTAAGTAGACTCCTTCTATGCCACTACATGCAATTTCTTTGGGTCAGATAAGTCTATGGCACTGTAACTGATTGACCGTCTCCGGGGTCTACATCCACGCCATCCATAACTCCCTGTCTATTCTATTTCCTCACTATCTCCTTGCTTCTCTATGGCGCAGTCAGCTGTAACCGCTTGCAGTATGCAGTGTATTTCGTCACATATCTCTGTGAACTGGGGCCTGTCGGTTGGCGAGTGGTTCCAGCAACGTTTCTATGTACAAAAATAAAAATATACTGGTCTGTGCTATATACTATGAGGGCGCCGTATGTTATCCTACGTCATCGAGCACAAGAAAAATTCTGCTTTGTAGCGAATCGGACTATTAGGGCCGAATCACACCGGAATGGCAGCGGCCGGCAGCGACGCGGCGAGCACTTTCAGTGTGAAATAATTTTAAACTTTATTTACATACTAATAACTACTAGTATCACTTGAGGTCGAGCGGCGTCACCGCGAGCGGCTGCGCGACGCCGCTCGACCTTTTTGAAGTTTTCAAGCGATACTAGTAGTTATAAATATGTAAATAAAGTTTAAAATTATTTCACACTGAAATTGCTCGCCGCGTCGCTGCCAGCCGCTGCCATTCCGGTGTGATTCGGCCCTTAGGAGACCCACGAAACGTTGGTTTGTCGTGGCACAAACTGGCCAATCACAATTTTTTTACTGACACATACTTCAGATTTCATAGCGAAAATACTTACACATCTTCTTGTGTGGGATATAAGTAAAGAAAACCGGTCTGCCTCACATCTCCTTGGTAGTTTCGCTTTTTAGGCACATGAAACTAAAATTTATTTTAATTTTAATAGATAAGTAATAATATAATTTTTAATTTGACATTTTATTAATTTTGTAATGTGACATGTTAATATAACTGTTGATACTCAATTAATATCTAAAGGTGACAATTTCATTTCTGTTATTAATTTTATTGACTGTGATACTATTAATTATTGATGGAAATACTCAATATATATGCATTGTTAGTTAGGACATAATGTATACCTAGATACTGAATTTTGGACAATGTATGAACAATACTAATAAAGAAATATGAAAATCACTTTTCTTTTTGGTGACTATAATGTGGCTGAAAAGCGAAACTGCTTTACTTGTGTTCGATGACGTAGGATAACCAACGGTGCCTTCAAAGTCTATATGATATGATAGACGGACGACCTTATAATGGTATTGGGAAGCTGATGGATTCAAAACTGTTGAATGCTGTAAGTTAGCTGGAAGAAACGTATACTCACAAGTAAGTCCGCCAGCTTCTCAGGCATAGTTTTAGGCGGCACCCACTCCAAAGTGTTGTTCTTCAGTCGCTCAAAGACCGAATTGTCGTTCAATTTGGCGAATGGCAGCTCCGCTTTCGTATATATCTGTGGAAGAATTTATAGATCTATATAAATAATACTTTACAATAATGCTTGGACAAATTCACACAGCGCCATCTAGCCCCAAAGTAAGCAAAGCTTGTGTTATGGGTATTAGACAACTGATAAACTACTGATATACTTTTTTTTAATACATACTACACCCAGACCCGTAACAGAAATTAAAATTCATTATTTCAATTTCTGCTCGGCCGGGAATCGAACACGCAAACTCTGCGTGGCAGTTGTTCACCAACTGAACCACTCAGGTCGTAGTTCACACCTGACGCTTTCCCCTCTTGATCACAAATTATTTATGCCAAAGCAAAATTATGATCTAACCACAAACCTTAAATACGGACGTATCTCTAAAATCATGAGTGAAGTATAAAAATGTGCGTGCTTTGACACTGTCACTGACGTGACAGCGCGGTACCAAATCAAATAAAATGGCGGCGGATTGTCAGACCTAGGGTATCCTATTGAGTGTATAACAACGTGTACGGGTCCTGTACAACAAAATCAATGAGGGATTTTCCTAAGGCCGATTAACGAGAAAAATTCAAATAATTAATGGCGTTGATTACACACGATTATCAAAAATAAATCAAAATGAAACCGTTAGATGTATAAAAATGTAGATATTCCGAGTTTTCTTCTCAGAAAAGGTACTAAAACTAAGTATCTTTTCACGAAACACTTTCCGAGTAACTTTGGATACCAAATTCAATACTTGAGAATCCTCTCTAAGCAGCGCTATCTAGTGAGGCACACGCGAACTACAATTTACACTTTTAAAAGTAGCTGCCAGAAAATCCTCCATTGTCAAAAAATTGCCGTATCTTGCATATTTCTCTGCTCCTTAGTGTACAATGGCGTCCGTATTTTTTTCAGTTGCTTGGCATTGACATGCGGCATTTTTTGCGTGCTTTGGCGTAAAACTGAGGCTTAGGCGTTGTCCTCATTAGCGACTAATCAGCAATGGTGATCGTGCGACGGGCGGTTTTGAGGTGTCCTATTGGTCGAGCGGCGTCCGTCGTATGATCATGGTCGCACGACCGTTGCCAATGAGGACAGCGCCCTAAGGTCTGAAATTAGGACAACAGCACAACGTACCTCCCATACAGTGGCAGCGAACATATACGCGTCAGACTTCGTGGAGTATTCCCCTTCCAGCACGGCTTCGCTAGGCAGCCAGCGGAGTGGGACGACCTAAGAACAATAATTAATATGTAGTATATAAGTCTATGAGATTGTTTTGTATGGAAGACGAAAATGTACCGAAAACATGGTGGTCACAGCATCTATGGGTATGTATGTACTCGCAATTGAACTTTTACTATGGCACCAACTCTGAAATCGCGAAAAAGTCAGCAGTTTCATATATTTTGGCAGATATCATTTAAATTTTATATGAAACAGTTGTTTTTTTTATCGCGATTTCAAAGTTGGTGCCATTTGTTGCCAAAAGTTGTTTATTATCACTAGCACATGCATACGGTATCCCTTTGTATTAACAATTTGAGTTAACCCCCGTATATTTATGAGTAGCCGTGTGGTGTCCGGTAGAGTAGAATAGCACCAACCCCTTACACCCGTGGGTGTCGTACAAGGCGACTAAGTTTTAGAGGCAAAAGAGCTAGAGTCTCCGTAAAACTGGAAAATGGGCAGCAGCGTTTTCCATTGTTATGTTTGCAACACTGCGATCTCGAACCCGTCTGCAAAGCGTGGAGATTATGGCAATAACCTCCCCTTTTGTGGGAGAGGCCCTAAGCCCTGCTGTGGAGTGTAATGGGCTGTGATGATGATTTATAAGTAATTTACTACAATAAACAGTTGTACAAGCTTTCGAGCTTACGCACACATTCATAATCATTCAAGCCGATTCGCAATTTGAATTTGACAATTCTTTCAACTTGTCTCTGTGAGAAGCCATATTTACCTGGTCGTGCATCTTGTAGTATTCGTGGCTGTCAGGCCCCCGGCTCAGTGCCGGAAATGACAGTTTCAGGTGCAACTGCGACGTGATCGTGCAATTCCTGGCCGCTATGTCTCTGGAAGAAATGAATGAACACTTTAGTGCATGAATACAGAATTAAAAGACGAATTATATGCAACGTTGTAGGAAAGTAATACAAAACGGCAGGAATATGAGTAAACGTTTTTGCAAAACTTGTGTGTAAACGGAGTGAGTTGAGTAAATGATTGTGTCAGTTGAGTGACTTAAGTAAGTTGAGTAACTAAAACAAATAAATGCAGTATACGAGTGAGTTGAATTAATAAGTGAGTTTAGTGACTTAAATAAGTTGAGCAACTGAGTTGTGTGAGTGAGTCGAGTGTGCGAGTTGAGGGACTGAATTAAGTGAGATGATATAATTAGTTAAGTGACTGAGTTGAATGTAAAAGTTATATGAATGAATCGAGTGTTCGAGTTGAGGGAGTGAACTAACTGAGATGAGATAATTGAGTAACCAAGTTCCGTGAGCGAGCTAACTCACTCACGAGTGAATGACCTGAGTCTGTGGAGTGTGTCGCTGTCACTCACCGTTGCGTCAAACGCTTGGCAGCAAGGCAGGCCGCAGAGCGAGACAACTCACTCACGAGTGAATGATATGAGTCTGTGAGTGTGTCACTGTCACTCACCGATGCGTGAGCCTCTTGGCAGCAAGGCAGGCCGCTGCAGATGCCAAGTGCGCCGCGAGCATGGCGCAGTGCTGAGGCGCGAGCGGCGGCAGGGACCGCGTACTGGTAGCCACCTTGCATGATGAGCCTACGCGGGCTTGGTACTCTTTCGTCTCTTCTGGGGTGCGGGTGGCTATCAGGAAGTTCTTGAGATCGCCCTGAAAGGAAGCGGTTTTGAATAAATAAATCAACGGGGACAAATTCACTTAGCGCCATCTAGTCTCAAACTCTTCACTGATGTAATAATAATGTCATTGTCGTTTGGTAAACGGAAGAGTAGAATGCAGTATCCGCTAGATAACTCTGCTCGTATCTGAGAGTGGAACTAAATTTTAAAGACAGCCAACTTCATGGCAACCCCCAAGTTGGCGGTGTGTCAAATGTAGTTCCATTCTCAGCCGCGACCAGTTTCTGGCGAGCACTCTAGCACCACCCTCTTCCATTAACAGGTGTCGTAAAAGGGAACTAATGTCATAGAGGCAGACCATCCTCCATAATAAAAATATTAATATTGGGATTAAAGTTTCGGTTGTTCTCTCGCATACGAGAGCCCGGGGTCCGCCTTGACCATGACCCATGATTTGGCTGATTAGGTAATTACGGAGAGCATCCTCCATAAACCAGAAAATGGGTAGCAGAATTTCCTGCGGAGTATCATTAACACTGCGATCTCCAACACACCTGAAAACTGATTTTTACTATAAAATCGTCTCTTGCCCGTGTCTATAGCGATATGTAAAATACCAGCAGGGCCATGTCTCGTCCACGTTGAGATGCTCCGCAACCCTGTGTCTCAAAGAATCAGTGAACCGCCCTTTACATCTATGTACGCTTAGATCTTTTAACCAAAGCAACGGAATTTAATGAGGTTTCCATTAATAGATCGAGTGATTCAAGAGGAAGAATAAAGAAGGGTAGATAGGGGTAAAGTTTGTGTAGGGTAGGTTAGGTTAGGGGTAGGGTAGGGGTAAATAGCCTCGCGAACGAAGTCGCGCCGGGATAGCTAGTTATAATTATAAAAATCTCATGTGACAGGAACATAGAAGTCGGTTAATGTATAACTTTTGTTGTCCGTCCGTGGATAAAGTTCATTATCATATTATTATTAATATACACACAAACAAATACATTTCGAGATTTTCCAAGTCAGAAAAATATCTAAATAAATGAGATCAAATGAAGTTTGATCATAAGCTTAAGTATTATTATTTACTTTGTATGTTTAAAAGGGAACCACGGTGCAATGTGCAGACTACTTATTAAAGAAAAGTACTGTCGGGCTTGGCTCCACCTTGGATCTCATATATTTTTACGGGAGAATCACTAGAATGTTTTTGACGAGATCTCATTACTATTTGTTGAGAATTTTAATTTCTTTCTTTGGTATTTCATTAGTTTCTGTGTCCACCTTCAGGCTCCATCATAAGACCAGCTCCATTGACCATATTAATGCATTGTTATTCACGTTACATGGGTGTACCAAATTTCAGTTCAATTGAACACCGGAAAGTGGGTCAAATTAGGCTTGCAAGATTCCAGGACATACAAACCATCAACCACCTTAGGAGTGAAATTTCGAAAAACTATTAAACATGTACATGTTCATATCTAACCATTAGCCTGTAACAGGTATAAATATAGTCGTACAACTTCCTGTCTCTTACTTTGAAAATGACGGACTTCCATACAAACTGTTAACCCCAATTTCACTCCCCTCAGGGGTGGATATTTGCTGTTTTCAAACTTTTTTAAACTCCCAATTACCAATCTCCATGCAAATCTCAACTTTCTAAGTCACCTGGAAGTGGTCTTTCTTTTTGATGACCCATGACTCAGTAAGTCACTCAGTGAGTGAGTGACGAAATATTGAAACTATGATAAACGATGTTTTAAAACCGTTAAAAGTCGAAACTTGTAATTTGGAATATACGCTGTCTACAATACATAGACAATGCATTACAAAATTTAGACAGTTTTTCAGTTCCTAACAAAGATAATCTCTAAAAATGAACAGCTCTAAAATGTGTTGAGTTGAAAGGTGTATGGCCGTGCTTGTCTGCTCGACTTGGCGGGGGCATTGCCGTGCCCTCTGATTAATAAACAAAAGTACAACGTAATATGAACTTTAATTATATTTCACACACACTTCACCTGTATCAAAGTTTTAAATTAAATCTGAATTCATACATTATCAACGCCCTAATATCAGAAACAGAAATCACTTGACGAACAAATCACTCAATATCAATACACGACCACATAATCTACCTTTGTATCTGTAACCTCAGTTCTGCAACCTAAGAAATGGCACTCTCTCGTTGTTAAACCTTCTGTTGTATCACTATTATATTTGTTTCTCAAAGCTGCGATATCATTCCCTCTGTTGGAGAACCTTTTCCAAAACTGAATACTGTTATTATTATCATTTGGTACCATATTTGAATTATATTCTTGAATGCGAGCGTCTGTCACATTCGTCTTCCCGGAACTTTGTCTGTATACCGCATCAAGATAACGTGGAGTGACTCGACTGAATCTGATATTCGTGTCTTCAGTGGCAACACTGAAAACGCCTTCTTCCAATGTTTCTGCTCTACCACGTAAATATTCTGCTATTCGAGTAGAATGCGCGTGTAATCTTGGAGCAATATGAACTGAACTCTTCTTTATTGATTTTGTTTTATCAACTATACTCGCTGTATGTTCAACTGAATCACTACTTATATAATTACTATCTACAAAATCACCGCTGCCTGGTTCAAGGCCAAGATCTACCCTATTCTTGGCTATCACATTATTAATCCAATCCAGATATACACTAATCGGCACAAACGCCATTGGCAAAAACGTGTTCGTCACAACACCTATGAGCTTATTTTGCATTATGACAGGCGATCCGTTCACGCTTCGCATACGACGCCACCAGTCACAACTGACACCCAAACACAGGTCTCTGCGAAACCTCTTAATCTCTGGATCACATTTTATGACCATCCCTTTCAGAACTAGCAACATCTTGTGTTCGGCATTCGACCCCCGCTTCATATCTTTTATACTAAGCACGTGGCCAGCGTGGTATACGGCTTTGCCAATAGTTGCTGAGTAGTCCATAGCTCCCAATGCGGCTATACGATTCAATGTCACCGTGGCTGTCACCGCGTCCGTCAAATGTAAAGCTAGAGCGTTTTGAAACGCGTCTGGGGAAAAGATTGGGTTGGTGATAGTCTTCAATATCTTGTGAGACCTAACCATACACGTCATCCGGGACCGTCTATTCGTCTTTGAACATCTATCGATATATTTGACTTTTTCCCCAACACAAGACTCAGCGGTCAGAGTCCAGTTAAGCGTTATAAGACTGCCGTAACATGGTCTTTTCCCGTTTTTGCCAATAATTGCAACGATGAACGGATAGGTAAATCGTGCGCTTTCGAATGTAGTCGTTACTCTATCTTTACTTTTACTATGATCATTAATATTCTTTGTTTCACTTATACTAATAGTTGTTTCTGTTTTTGTTGTCGTTGTTGTTGTTGTTGTTGTGGTTGTTGTTGTTGTTTTGCTTGTGGTTTTGGGTGTGGACGTAGTTTTCTCATAATCAATGAAATTATACTCAGCGCTATTGTCCTTATCAAAGAAACTATCAGAATCGGATTCTGCGGACGCCGTAGTAAATTTGTCCGGAGGGGTAAACTTTGAAAAGATACCCCAGCACTCGTGTTGTTGAATGTAGGCCACTAATAGTATGTAGACTGATAGGTTCATTGTTTTTGTTAACCGTCGGCTGATTTTGTGCCATCGTCTTGTTCAATAGAAATTTACATTTCTTCTGCATTTGATTTTAAATGATGTAGGACAATTTATGTGAATTCTCCGTATTATTTTATTATTAGCTCATATTTCTGGTCTTAATCTTCATGGCCTTCTAAAATCGTGGTCCTTTTCTTACACATTCATAAAAAATCATCCAATAACGTTAACGGTAATAAATAAACGCATTAAAACGATACGAACAAACAAAATAAATTGCATTAAAACGATAACGCACATATTTGACTATTTGTTTAACCACAACTGTATCAAAATCTCACTATGGGATCGAATCGACAGCGAAGCATGAATATTAAGCATTATTTATAACACGAGAGTAATCATTCTCGTAAATAACACTTTTTATATACCAAGAGCACCCCATAACCAATCACAAGGTATTAAAAAACGGTAGAAATGGATTCGCTCATACAGAGACATAGTCCGATCGTACAAGGTGAAAGTACGCGCCAACGACAAGATAATAGGCACCTAAGAAGATAGCTTTAGGTTTTTAATGAAATACGACTCCATATTAAACAGAGGCAACGAAGTGGAACAGAATGTGTAGGATAGCGGACCCTGCCAGACAGCGCTAGGACGATGATGATGATAATTACACATAAGCAACGAAAGTGATTCGGATAGTTTGACCGGTTTGGAGAAGAAATTGCGAGAGAAGAATAAAAAGGTGCAAAAACACGCAAAGGGGTCACGGAAAGGATTGCCAGACTGAAGTGGCAGTGGGCAGGGCACATAGCTCGAAGAACAGATGGCCGATAGGGCAGTAAAGTTCTCGAGTGGCGACCACGTGCCCGAAGACGCAGCGTGGGTAGGCCTCCCACAAGGTGGACCGACGACCTAGTAAGGATCGCAGGTACCAGCTGGATGCGGAAAGCACAGGACCGGCCTTTGTGGAGATCTCTGGGGGAGACCTATGCCCAGCAGTGGGCGTCTTCTAGCTGATATGATGACGCAAAGGGAATGCTACAGTGATTAAGGACCGGCGACGAAATGCAAGCAAGCCGTAGAGGATCTACATTTTTTTAAATCGGAAAATAGTGAGATGTTAGGAAATGAAATCCAAAACAGTACCGGCGAGATTAAGTACATTAAAACCACTAAAAGTTCTTAAAGTTCACACTGTTGGATCTTTGTGATTATCATTATTCTAATACAGAATCGGAAAGTGCAGTTCAGGAGATAAATATTGATTGTTCACTCTTCACCACTATTACTGACGTAGATAATTAAAAAAGAGCCAAAAGAAAGAAAGGTAAAGAAGAATACAAGGTCAATGATAAACCTAAAAATAAAAGAGTTGTAACAATTAGCAAAGAAAAGGGAAGTAAAAATATTAAGATGGAGAAGCCTGAGAGAACCAAGAAGTTTTTTAAAAGTACAAGCAATAACAACTTTCATAAAATATATTTTGAAGATGAAATATTTAATGGGAAAATGCGACCAACATATTATAATTTTCAACAATTACCGGATGGTACCCGGTTAAAATCTATAAATTTATTTGAAAACGGACGAAGATAATAGCTGATCTGTCATTATGACATTAGTCGGCTTACGTGCTACACGACTGAGAACCTCGACATGAAGCGTGCATTTGTATCATTGTGTGTGACATTGTTTTTGTTAGAAATTGTTATGTTGGCTGTCTGTTATTTGTCTGCTATTGTCAGGCGGGCGCAAAGTTATATTGCGCGCACACTAGACGTGTTATCGTGTGGAGACCCTGACTAGGCAAACGTCATTCGGAGGGACTATTTGAGGTACACAGCGATCTCGTGTAAGTAGCATGCTTTGGAGAGGCTGGCGACGATTATGACAAACATAATGCAAACAAGAGTGCGATGAAGGGTAGTAGTACGAAGGTACTGAACTGATTTTAACTTAAGTTGCCATTGCCGTGTATCAACCGGCCGTGTAGATGTAGCACCAACCCCACCGAATTACGAGTATCCCAAATGGCGACTTACGTCGTATGTTCAAAAAATATCGCGAATTTTGTATTTTTCAAAAAGTATTTATTTATTCATGAATATTTATTTTGTCCCCTTCAAAGTGTTCCCCCTCGGATATAATGCACTTGTGTCAACGTTTTTTCCAATCCTCGAAGCACTTAAAAAAAACATTTTTTGTGATCTTGTTTAGCTCCTCCTTCGATGCCGTCTTTATCTCCTCAATCGTGGCATTGCGTTGTCCTTTCATGGGCCTCTTCAGTTTTGGGAACAGGAAAAAGTCACAGGGGGCCAGGTCTGGGGAATACGGTGGCTGCGGCATCATTACTGTGTTGTTTTTGGCCAAATATTCGCGTACAAGCAACGATGTGTGTGCAGGAGCGTTATCATGGTTCAAAAGCCAGTTTTTGTTATTCCACAAATCCGGGCGTTTCTGGCGGAATGCTTCGCGCAAATTGTGCATAACTTGCAGGTAATATTCCTTATCCTGTGGCAAGAACTCATGGTGCACCACGCCCCTGCAATCGTCTGTTGTTGACGTGCTCGGGCGTCCAGCACATCTTCTCGGCCCTCTAAGAACATTTTGTACCACCGATAAACGTTGCTTTGGTCCAAGGTAGCTTCACCATATGCCACAGTCAACATTTGGAATGCGTCTGCGCACTTTATTTTGTTTTACACACAAAATTTGATATAGATTCTTTGATCAATTTTTTGGAATAGACAAAAATCGAAGAGAAGCCAAAACATATCCAAACAAAACAGCTGTCAAAAATTAACTAAACATTCAAAATGGCCGACCTTGTGAGCATGAGTAAGGGACATGAGTACCAACATAACGCTATAAAAAAATTCAAAAATCAAATATACGTAGCCCGCGGAAATTCAAAATTCGCGATACTTTTTGAACAGACCTCTTATGCCATAGAGGAAAAACATCTATTTTATCTGTAAAACAGACAATATTCTGCAGAATTTTCTATTAGGAATTTATAACCTACCAAGCTGATTTACCTGTCACACTGTCATGCCTCAATACACTACACTACAATACACTGACTGATTTAAAAACGTTGAATAGAGAGATAAAAAAATACACAAAAGTAGAACGTAATATGAACTTTAGTTATATCAAGAGTTCGAATATTATCACTTCATATCACTTGACGGACAAATAACTCAATCTCAATAATCAACCACATAATCTACCTTTGCCTTTGTAACCCGTGTTCTGCAAGCTAAGAAATGGCACTCTCTCGTTGTTAAACCTTCTGTTGCATCACTTTTATATTTGTATCTCAAAGTTGTGATACCATTAACTCTGTTGGAGAGACTTTTCCAAGACTGAGGACCGTAAAACTTATCATCATTTGGTATCATATTTGAATTATATTCTTGAATACGAGCATCAGTCACATTTGTCTTTCCGGAACTTTTTGTGTATACCGCATCAAGATAACGCGGAGTAATTCGACTGAATCTGATATTTGTGTCTTTAGTGGCAACACTGAAAACGCCTTTCTCCAATGTTTCTGCTCTTCCACGGAAATATTTCGCCATTCGAGTGGAATACGCGTAAAATCTTGGAGTAATATGAGCTGAAATAATCTTTATTGATTTTGTTTTATCAACAATACTCGCTTTAAGTTCAACCGAATCACTACTTATAAAATTACTATCTACAAACTCACTGCTGCCTGGTTCAAGGCCAAGATCTACCCTATTCTTGGCTATCACATTATTAATCCAATCGAGATATACACTAATCGGTACAAACGCCGTTGGCATATAGGTGTTCGTCACTACACCTATGAGCTTATTTTGCATTATGACAGGCGATCCGTTCTCGCTTCGCATACGATGCCTCCAGTCACAACTGACACCCAAACACAGGCCTCTGCGAAACTTCTTAATCTCTGGATCACATTTTATGACCATCCCTTTAAAAATTACCAACCTCTTGTGATCGGTTATCGACCTCCGCTTCAACTCTTTCACACTAAGTACGTGGCCGCCGTAGTATACGGCTTGGCCAATAGTTGCTGAGTAGTCCATTGCTCCCAATGCGGCTATACGATTCAATGTCACCGTGGCTGTCACCGCGTCCGTCAAAAGTAAAGCTAGAGCGTTTTGAGACGCGTCTTGAGAGAAAACAGGATTGGTGATTGTCTTCAATATCTTGAGAGATCCAAACATACACGTCATCCCTGCCCGTCTATCCATTTTTGAACATTTGTCCATATATTTCACGGTTTCCCCAACGCAAAACTCAGCGGTCAGTGTCCAATTAAGAGTTATAAGACTGCCGTAGCACAATCTTTTCCCGTTTTTGCCAAAAATTGCGACGATAAAGGGAAAGGTATATCGTGCAGCGACAAATTTAGGCGTTCCTCTACCTTCAATTGTACTATGATCATTAGTATTATTTGTGTCACTTATACTAATAGTTGTTTCTGTTGTTGTTGTTGTTGTTGTTGTTGTTGTCGTTGTCGTTGTCGTTGTCGTTGTCGTCGTCGTTGTCGATGTTGTTGTTGTTGTTGTTTCGCTTACGAAGTCCGTGGGTTCCGTTACCTCTATCTCGGGTGTGGCGGTAGTTTCCTCATCATCTTGAACAGATACCCCTAATTTATACTCCTTATCAAAGAAACGATCAGAATCTGAATCGTATTCTACAGACGCCATTGTAGCTTTGTGCGGAAAGGTAAACTTTGAAAATATACCCCAGCACTCGCGTTGATTAATGTAGGCCAATAATAGTATGAAGACTGATAGGTTCATTGTTTTTGTTAACCGTCTTGTTTAATAGGCATCTTCATCTCTTCTGCATTTAATTTTAACTGATGCAGGACAGCTTATGTGATGGGTTTAGGAATAATTCCATATTTATTTTTTGAACAATTACATCATATATCTGGTCTGATCTATCAGCCTTCGTCAACTGTCGTCTTTTTCTTGCACATTCATAAAAAATATCCAATACCGTTAACGGTAATAAATAATCGCAATAAAAACACAATAAAGCAATGAAATTTGCATAAAAACGATAGCGCACATATTTGACTATTTGTTAAAACCACAATTGTATCGAAATCGAACTATCGGGTCGAGTCGACAGCGAAGCATGAAGTCTATTATTTATAACACGATACTGATAATTCTCGTAAATAACACTTTTTATATAGAGGGCCACATAACCCATCCCAAAGTATTCAAAAATGGTAAAGAGTGGGTGCGCTATTACAGAAACATGGTCCGATCGTACAAAGAGAAAGTACGCGCCAAAGACAAGATGATAGGCACCCAAGATGACAGCTTTAGGTTCTTAGTAAAATACGACTCCATATTAAACAGAGGCAACGGAAGTGATTCGGATAGTTTGACCGTTTTGGAGAAGAAACTGCGAGAGAAGATTAAAAAGGTTCGAACACGCAAAGGTGGCAAAAATGCTACAGTGGCAAAGGACTGCCGACTGAAAGCAAGCAAGCGCGCAAAAGTTCTAGATTTTTATAGTTCGGAAAATAGTGAAATGTTAGGTATTGAAATCCAAAACGGTACCGATGAGAGTAATTACATTAAAACCACTAAAAGTACTTTGTTGGACCTTTGTGATGGCATCGAAAATGAACTACCACATATAGTAGATTATGATTCCTCTAGTACAGAATCGGAAAGTGAAGTTCAGGAGATAAATATTGATTCTTCTCTCTTCACCGCTCCTACTGCCAAAGATAATGGAAAATGGGCCAAAAGAAAGAAAGGTAAAGAAGAAAACAAGGACTATGGTAACAATGAGAAAAAGAATTATGATAAAACAAAAAATAAAAGAGTTACAGATAGCGAAGAAAAGGGAAGTAAAAATATAAAGAAGGAGAAGAAGTCTGACAGAACCAAGAAGATTATAAAAAGCACAAGTAATAACCCAGACAATTTTAATAAAATATATTTTGAAGATGAAATATTTAATGGAAAACTGCGAACAATTTATAATAGTAAAGAGAATAGCATTTTCGACAAATACGTACCAGCCGGTAAAAAAGAAAATCTATCAATAGAATATCACCCCAGTGAAAATAGTGATAACATATATAAAGATTTAATTGACAAAATAAAAAAATATTACTCTACAAACCTAATTGTCAATGAGGAAGGACAAGAAGACAAAATAAAAAACTCTAAAATAATAAAAGCTTACGACGATAAAACCAAAAATAAAAAAGGTGTAGCAATCAGTAAAGATAATACAAGTAGGTACAACAAAAGCAAAACTAGTAAAGTAAATAATAAAGCAGCGCAGATTTCTAGTAGTAAAGATAAAAATATTTACGGTAAACGCACACATTCCTACGAAAGACACAATCCACCAGCAAAAGAAAATGTACCCAGTGAAAATGGAGATGAATACGCACGTTCTATTGATAAATTAAGAAAGTATTTTACAACTTCTGCCAGTAAAATAATCAGTAGAGGGCAGAAAGTAAAAACATATAAAAGAGACAAAAGCGTGAGATACAAAAAAGAGAAAGACTATGATAATGACAATAAAAATAAACGAATACTAACAGTCAGCAAACGAAACAGAAACAAGAATGTTAAATTTAGTAAAGAAAATAATGTTAAATTTCGTAAAGAAAAGGGAAGTAAAAGTATGAAGTCTAATAAAACCAGAAAAATTGCAAAATGGTACGATAAAAGTGCAAGGAACACCTCTGATAACAAACAATCAATTTCTGGACCTAGTGACGTTTACTACAAACGCACACGTTTGGATAAAAAAGAAAATGAAACAACAGAAACTCATCCCATTTTAAATAAAGCTGATGGCATATTTAAGACTTTAATTGATAAAATTAAAACTTATTATACAAATAGCGATAATGAAATAAGTGAAATAACGATCATAATAGCCAATGACAATGAAAAAAAGGATAAAACTAAGAATTCCAAAACAGTAAATATTGTCAAAGCCGAAAAAGGGAAAGAAAGTGAGGATAAAATTAAAAGAATAGTAACAATAAAAGACAGAGAAATTAAACTTAATAAGAAACCAACACAGAATCCTCAAACATTTACAATAAAGCATGTTACAAATAAAAGCCCAAGTATTAAACCAGATGAAACACATTTTCAAGATATAATGCTTAATGATAAAAAAAAATCTGATAGTAAGGATAAAAACGTTAAAGATAAACATTCCGATAATAAAGAAACGCTGTCAACAACAGAAAATACAGTTGATAAACTATACAAGCCTTTAATTGATAAAATAAAGAGTTACTATGCAGCTGTTGATAGTAAAATCACGGGAAGTAACGAATATGTGTAAATAATTAAAAAGAATCGTACAAAAGGTGACACAAATATTTCTAAAATTGTCCAATGTGGATGATGAGAAAAATGGTGAGAAGAGAAACAAGAAATTATTGTAGATTATAACTTCAATCAGAAGGAACTAAAAAAAGGAAAATACCGGTAAAGAAATGCTGAAATAATCTGTAGCCAACCTCTGAAAATGGAATATGTTTGACAAGGATAATTATAACAGACTTGTCTATGATACTTGTCAACGCTTGTACTGCTTTCACGAAACAGAAAACTAGCAATCAAGAATGCATCAGAACAAAAACAAGCAAGTCTAACCAAATGTACAATGTAGGCGGCTACCAATGACTTCGCAGTAAATGAATAAAATCGAAGATAAAGTATTTGATTAAGAAGTTGCCGTTTATTTAATTTTAAATGTAACACACATCACACAAATAGCCCTGTACTAGCTTGAGCCTCCTCAATGTAATGCAATAATATCCATGCTTGGTAGACGGGTTCGAAATACCAGTGTAGAAAATACTAAACAGAAAATGCTGTGGCGTATTGTCTAGTTTGCGAAGGTAATACCAGGATGATGATGACCGAGAACGCAGCATCGGCTATTGTCGGATAAAAATCCAGCCAAGATTTTGGACTCGTTTCTTGGCTAAAAAACCGTCCGAGATTCCTGCCGAGACAGAGACTGTCTGACGATGTAGGGCCGGACCACCTAGCCCCTGAAATGTATCTTATCGATATCTTCTATCGACTTAGATGTGAAAATACATAAAAAGTACCAACGGCTATATAAAACATAATAAATATTTTAGAACCAACAAGCCAATTACAGGTCCTCGCCAGTAAAAATGTAGGTCTCTTTGAATGCTGGTGGTGCTAAATATTCGACTGTTGTCAGTTTTTCAATATTTTTCCCTTTTATGAGAACATTTCTAGTCTCGGTGTCGGTCGAGAAAAAAATTCAGTCTCGATCGGTCCATTAGTCGGCTTACTTGCGACACGGCTAAGAACCGCGACAAGCTGCGTGCATTTGTATCTGTGTGTAGTGTGTGTGCACATATACTAATCAAATAAATGACATTGTTCAGAAAGTGGTAAGTAATGATGGAGCCACCATTGAGACTATATAAACATAACACAGACTGGAAACAATACAGTAGAATAATTGACAGTAATGTTAATCTAAACATTCCTATGAAAACTAGTGCTGATGTGGAATCTGCGATAGAGTCAGTTAACAAGCTGATTAATTCGGCTGCAAGGAAATCGACTCCAGATTCCCGAAAAAAGAAACCAAAGGTCACACAGTTCCCAAAATATATCAAGGACAAAGTAAACGATAGGCGAAAATTAAGAAAAGTATGGAAAACACTTACTATCCTTGTGACATAATAGCATTTAATAAAGCGTCCAATGAGCTAAAAGGGATAATACACCAATTAACGAACAGCGATCTACAAACCTATCTCTCAAACTTGGACCCTACAAGAGACACAACCTATTGATTATGGAAGGCAACCAAAAAACCATATACCACAAATCCAGGCACAAGATGGATCCTGGGCTAGATCCGACCTCGAAAAAGCAGATGTTTACGCCGAACATCTGAAGACAGTCTTTCAACCCCATGATTATGACGACACTGAGTGTACTGCGGAGGTAAACCGGTCGCTGGAAACGCCTCTGCAGTTGTGCCTGCCACTCAAAAGCGTTTCCCCTAAAGAATTAAAACGCGAAATAATGGCTCTGAAAGAGGGTAAATCGCCTGGATACGACTTAATTGATTCCACTCTACTGAAGCACTTACCCAGAAAGGGTGTTCTACTGTTAACAGCAATATTTAATGCTTGTCTGAGGCTACAAAATTATCCCTCTTAGTGGAAATAGCACAGGTGGTTAGGATACCTAAACCGGAAAGCTGCTCCACAAGGCTGATCTATCAGCTATCAGCCTTTTGCCTGTTATGGGGAAGCTCATGGAGAAAATGTTACTGAACAGGATGCAATCACACCTGCCAGAAGTAATTCCATCCCACCAATTTGGGTTTCGTGCATGCCACAATAGAGCAAATCCATCGTCTTGTAGATGTTATAGGTCGTACCTTGGAACACAAACAATATTGTGCTGCAGTGTTCCTTGATATCAGTCAAGCCTTTGACAAAGTCTGGCATGAATGACTACTCTGTAAAATAAAGAGGATGTTACCGCACTCTTTCTTCCACATTCTGAAGTCTTACTTAAGCGGGCGGAGTTTCGAGGTTAATCACAACAAACTGAGATATTATCTGGAGTTCCTCAGGGGAGCATCTTGGGACCGATCTTATAGCTGATCTACCAGTTAGTGATCTTGTCACAACTGCCACGTATGCGGACGACACAGCGGTTCTCTCAGTGATGACCCAATAGTTGCTTCAGAAAACCTGCAAGTTCATCTATCTAATATAGAGACATGGCTACGCAAGTGGCGTATAAAAGCCAACCAGAACAAGTTGGTACAGGTGACATTCTCCCTTAGAATACAAACCTGCCCACCCGTCAAATTGAATAACTTGGACATACCACAAGCAGATGATGCGAATTATCTGGGAATGCATCTGGACAGAAGGCTTACTTGGAGGAAGCACATATGGAGCAAACGCAAATAACTGGGACAGAGGGTCAGAAATATTTATTTATTTATTTATTTATTTTTATTTATTAGGAAGACCAACAGCTTTATAATACAATAGTTATTCATATAAGAAATAGAGTGCCAATTATAGGTCTCCACAGATAGGTATCAAACTAACACAGATAATACAACACAACAAAAAAACAAAAATAAAAGTGAGCACCTAATTAACATAAAAATGACAGATATAGGTCTATCTTTCTATGAGTACATAGCTATGAGATAAATTTTACATTTTTGTCAATTATAAACTCAATATAATTTTAGAAAACGTTCATCACTTAATAAAAAACTTGTTACTCAGCAAACGCCTCGCTGACACAGCGCTAGTGTTGAACAAATCAAAATCGAGTTCAATACTTGCCCTATTGAAAACATTGCTTGCACGACAAATGTAGGAATTAAGTCTGTAATTGGTGGATGCACTCTCCAGACTGATGGGTACGTTGAATCTTAACACCCTGCGGGGAACAGATAGGGATAAAAGTGAGAGCAGGTCAGGACAATCAAGCATTCCCTGCGCTATTTTTAACAGAAAGACTAAATCAGCTGTCTTTCTCCGCTGCTCAAGGGGAATCAGGTGATGCTTTCTACATAGGTCAAGATAGTCGTCGGAAGAATACGTATCTTTAGTGCGGAAGCACAAATGCTTTATAAAACGCTTTTGGATGCGTTCCAACCTGGCAATATATGTCATATATCTAGGATTCCAGATCTGTGATGCATACTCAAGGTTACTTCTCACAAATGTGCAATAAAGGATCTTCAATGTTTTAACTCTATGGAAGTCCCTAGAGCAACGTAATACAAACCCTAAAGCCTTGGAAGCCTTCGATATAATTTTATCGATGTGGATATCAAATATTAATTTAGAGTCATGAAAGACACCTAAGTCACGCACCAATGACTCTCTTCGCAACGCATGGCCCTTAAGCGTGTATTTATATTCAATTTGGCTGTGTTTACGGCTATACGTTACAATTGAACACTTAGAAACATTTAAATCTAAGAAATTTTCGCTACAATATTGTTCAAGCTGTTTCAAGTCTCTTTGGAGGGCCTCAGCGTCAGCGAGCGATGCAATTGTGGTAAAAATTTTCATGTCGTCGGCAAAACATAAAAGGCGGGATGACCGTAGGCACTGGTCTATGTCGTTCACAAATATAATAAACAGTAGAGGACCCAGCAAAGAGCCTTGCGGCACGCCACTGGGAATGTCAATCCATCTAGAGGTGTAATTATGCAAGGCCACTGCTTGGGATCGGTTCTCAATATAGGATGAGAACCAACGGTGTAAATCGCCACATATTCCAATCGCAAAAAGCTTCGTTAAGAGCATGTGGTGATTAATTTTATCGAAAGCCTTGCTATAATCAGTGTAAACGACATCGACCTGCTTCCCCCCCTCCATGGCCGCCGTAAGGAAATCGTTGAAAAGGACCAGGTTCGAAACCGTTGAGCGTCCTGGATATGGACTGGCTTATTGGAAGAAGATCATACCTGTCAAAGGAAAGCAAGATAGCTGTATATAAATCAATCCTGAAGCCCATATGGACGTACGGGATACAGCTGTAGGGGACATCCAGTACCAGGAATATTGAAAAACTGGAAAGGTTTAAAAGCAAAACATACAACTTGACATACCGTACTACATCAGCAACAAGTACATACATATGGATCTAGGGATAAACACAGTAAAACTGGAAATAGCCACATATAGTAAGAAATACCAAGGCAGACTATCAAGGCATGTCAACGAGTTGGCATATAATTTAAAAGGCATAGGAAGTGTCCACCATCAACGCCTGAGAAGACATAGTATACCCTCTCTATCAGAGAGATTCTAAATAAACAAAGAAACTGAGGAAGGAAGAGGTCATTGGATTTTCTGACTAAAACAAAGAGGAAAAGAGAGAATAAACAATTAAAAAACCAGAGAAGTGGATTATTGTTGATACAACAGATTGCCATGTAACAATTAAGGAGACAAAAAAAATATTTATTTTCAGAAAGGGCACTTCAGGAGTACCCTCAACCGGCGTAAATGTATTAAAAGATGTAGTAACGTGGAAGAGGCAAAGGAGGTATGCCAGGATCGTAGATTAGAATAGAATAAAATAGAAAAGCATTTATTTGGTACTCCATGCACACACATGACCAGTCGGGTTTTCGTCACCAGTCGGGTTTTCGTCCGGGTCATAGCACCTCCACGGCTCTGCTTAAAATCACTGAGGATATCAGAGAAGCCATGGAGAACACCAAACTTACTTTTCTAGTTTTAATTGATTTCTCTAACGCATTTAATAATGTTGACCATGACATCCTATTGGCAATTTTATCTCAGCTTGGACTATCATCCTCGGTGACAAACTGGTTCTCCTCTTATCTCCGCGGTCGGCAGCAGGCAGTTCGGGCTGATGGAGTAGTATCTAATTGGTGCGATCTGGTTGCTGGTGTTCCGCAGGGCGGTATTCTGTCTCCATTATTGTTTTCTTTGTTCATTAATAACGTTACTCACAAACTCAGATGCTCCCACCATCTTTATGCAGATGATTTGCAACTTTATGCTATTGCTGATGTTTCGAATATTGATGAGACTGTTGATGCATTAAACAGAGATTTGGAACATATCCGTGAATGGTCACAAAGGTTTGGTATTTCTGTGAATCCATCCAAATGCCAAGCCATCATTGTGGGCAGCTCTCGGCTAACCAGCCGTATTGATTTAGCGATAGTCCCTCCTGTCAGCTTTAATAATAATATAATACCTTTTGCCTCCTGTGTGAAGGACCTAGGGCTTCACATAGACAACACTTTGAGTTGGTCTAATCAGCTGACTGAGGTTAGCAGAAAGGTTACAGGGGCTTTGCGATCTCTCTATCGTTTTAAATATTTCTTACCATCTTCAACAAAAACTTTACTTGTCCAATCTTTAATTTTACCAATTATCGATTATGGTGATGTGTGTTGCTCCGACCTCAACCAGGATCAGCTGAACAGGTTGGATCGACTTCTAAACAACTGCATTCGCTTTATTTACGGCTTGCGTAAGTACGATCACGTATCAAGTTTTCGTGAGAAGCTCAGGTGGCTGCCTATACGACATCGCCGCAACCAAAGAATACTTACTTCCCTTTTCTCTATACTCCACGATCCAGCCGTCCCTGAATATTTGAAATGCAAATTTAAATTTCTTTGCGACACCCACGACCGCAGCCTCCGTTCTTCAAACACTCTCTCCTTAAACCTTCCCCTTCACCGGACTGGATTTCTGTCTAATTCTTTCTCCTTAATCGCTGCTAGACTTTGGAATGATCTTCCTTTGGAGATCAAGCGTAGTCCCAGTAAATTTT
This sequence comes from Blastobasis adustella, assembly GCA_907269095.1. NCBI lineage: Eukaryota > Metazoa > Arthropoda > Insecta > Lepidoptera > Blastobasidae > Blastobasis > Blastobasis adustella. The sequence continues at coordinate 5,131,600 of OU026138.1, forward strand.
CTTTCAAAAAAGCAGTTCATAATCATTTCCTTAAGTCTCTGTAACTCCTTATACTTATTTTCCTTAGTCTTTCTCGTTTTCAATGTTTGGACAGTAGTGTTGTTGAGTGTGCCAGTAGCTTGTTATGCCTTGTTTCTTGTTCTCTCTCTCTCTCTCTCTCTCCTGTTGTATTATCTGTAAATCTCGGTCTGTAAATGTTTTGTATTCTAATTTTATATTTTATTTTACGTTTAGACTATTTTATGTTCTTTTCTCTTCCTTTCTGTTGCACCGCCTTGTAATTTTTGTTTATTGCTCTCTGGTTGACTGGTAGAAAAAGCTATGTAGCTTTAAGTCCGCCTTTGTACTGTAATGTGCATGAAGTTTTAAATAAATAAATAAATAAATAAATGAACTTATACTTAAACAATAAATAAAAATAAAAACAACTTCATTTTACCAAAAAAATACCACTTAATACATAAGCTGTATGTGTGCGCTGTAGCAACACAAAAGGGTCATAGCTCAGCACAGTGTGACCTAGAAGGGCAACAGACTGTGGCACTCGATAGTCTCCGCCAATCCCTGCGGGGTACGGGCGTGAGTGTATGTGCATGTATGTATGGCTGTATATGTACGCGCACGTGTCTTCACATATGCATTCCACCTATGCGAACACAGCATTTTTCTAATTCTTTTCTGATGCGAACGGCAAGTGGCAGTGTCTGCACATGTTTTCCTTGAGCGCACAACTTGGATTTCTTTGAGAGTGAATTTAATAGACAGTTTTGCCCTACCGTAGACTGTATCTGCATTTTACTTCAAGTAAGATGGCAGTCAATCACCTGACTGTTTTCTATTTGAAAAAATGCATATGTGTGCCTATTATCTGGTTCTGTATGTATTCTGTCTGTATGTACCTGCGTGTCAATTGAATACAATTCAATTTATTGATTGCAATCACATGGTTGTTACAAAAGTGTTACTTAATGGGTTAACACATGAGAGGTTTTCATGTGAACCCGGTACAGCAACATTTATCAATTTGTTGTGAGCGACGATCTCACTAACTTTCATAATGATAAATGCACAATTACAATTTTAAAATTAACCATGTCAGCTTATTATATACTTGCCAAAGAACTATAAAATGAAATATGATTTATCACTAGTGGACCCAGCGCGACTTCGTCCGCGTACACCTACTTTACTCTTACCTACCCTTTTTTTGCTTATAAACCTTCCTCTTGAACCACTCTATCTATTGTCAAAAACCGCATTAGAATCTGTTGCGTACTTTAAAATATCAAAGCTTACATAGACACATAGGGACAGACGACGGGAAGCGACTTTGTTTTATGTATAGATCTGGCTGTGTATATGTTCCGTCTGCGTGTATCTGTGTATCTGTCGGTCCACTCACCCAGTCGGCGTGTTCTATGAGCACGAGATGCGGCGACGCCTCGTTGCAGAGCCCCACGAGTCGCGCGAGGTTGGCGTGTCGCGCGCGAGTCAGCAACTCTATTTGGCGACGTACTTCCGCTAGTTGGTTCTGTGGAAGATCGATTGGTGTGAGCTGGGGTATAAAAAGGCCACATTAGCGTTTCACATTATGATTCATATTGGAGTGCCACAAAGGTATCTGTGTGCCACCGGATCGGTGGACAAAACTGGAACCAAGCGACGCCATTTTGTATTTTCATGTCAGTGTCAACAACAGCGACGCTGCAGGCAAGTTTGTGACAAATTAATATGAATCATATTATGAATGAGGCCTTTTTAGACCCCTAGCTTTCAAGGTTTAGGGGCTCTATTTTTGAACCACTCGCCTCGATCGAACGATTTTCAAATTCAATTTTCGTATCGAAATATTCCATATTTTTCAAATTGTATTAGCAACACCGAAAGTCATCGTCATCATCTTGGCGTTAATGTCCCGGTTGTACTCTCACGAACGAGAATCCGGGGTCCGCCTTAAAATGATCCATAATTTTGCGGATCAGGTTATTACAGTGGAGCGACTACCGTCTCACCTCCGTGACCCTGCTACCAAGGGAACCTGACCAGATTGGATCATGGTGACACATTCAGTTACCTGAATGCTGGTTTTATCACGATGCTTTCCCTCACCGTAAGAGCATCGGAACACCGAAAGTGAACGGTTAAAAGTAGGAATAATTTTTAATTTGGCATTAATATTGAATTTTTCATGCCTTAAATCAAACTTGAAAACCATTCGAATCGAGGCGAGCGGTTCAAAAATAAGTCCGGGCTTTGAGGAAATACACAATGAATACGTCCAAGATAATGTCCACCTTCCAGAATAAACAGAAATTTATTCCTACCGGTGAGTAAGATCTCCAATTTAGCATGGGGTATGGATTTGGGAAACCGTGGCTTTGGACAGTGTTGCCAACGTAGGTCATTTGTCGCCATTTGGGCTATTCCAGTTTAGAATTAGCAAAGAAAAAATTTTAATGGCGACTGGTCGCTGTATGGGCTATCTCAGGCTCTGGGCCAAGGTATACAAAACATAAGCTTAAGGGGGAACGTGTTTCATACAAATTTTATGTAAACTTATTTATCCATTCTTTCAAGGGTTTAACGTTTTTGTGTAAGTGTGTGACGCATAGAGATGTTGAAAAAAGATATGACTGTATGCTTCCTTCTCTGTGTGTATCACATGTATGTAGCCACCACCTACCTCGTCCTTAGTAGTGATAGCCTTGACCAAAACAGGCCTCACTTTCGGTTCACCGCAGGGCGCGTCCTTGGCCCGCAGCCGCTTCACTTGGCTTATATCGATCGTGGCTTGCATCACATCGCCGAACTCACCTCGTCCTTTGGGATGGATAAGTTGATAAAATAAATAAATAATCATCTTGGGTGAATGTCTGGGTTTTGTTTTCAAGCGCGAGGACCCGGGGTGCGGGTACAATGGTCCAGGATTTGGCGGATCGGGTGATTCCAATGGAGCGCTTTTTGTAATACAAGTTTTATGTACCTTTGATCGACTTTCGTTTAAGAGTTTGACGATTTTTTTTGCAATTGACCGCCAATATAGTCAATATGTCCAATTGAGCGCAAAATGGATTTCTATTCTAAATGTTAATAATACAATGAAAAAAAAATTATGTAATCACAAAACAACGCCATCTAGCGGCGACTTAATGATTTTTCAATTTACATAATTGACCTATAGAAACTTGCTTTGCGCGCCATTGAATACATTTTCTAAGAGTAAAAACCATAATGGCCGTGTGGTGTCCGGCACCGGTGTCTTCAGCGATCGTAACTACATTTACACCTATGGCTTTTAAAATACGCTCTTTAATTTATATCATCGACTATGTGGCACAATCTACGCGGAGATTGTAAGTATGTTACTCAATCTATAAGGTGTGTTCCTTTAGATGCTTAAGTAATAATTGTCGCAGATGCAATGCTAATAAGTAGCCGTGTCCGGCAGAGTAGAATAGCACCAACCACTTACACTCGTGGGTGTCGTACAAAGCGACTAATGTTTTCGAGACAAAAGATCTAGAGTCTCTGTAGACTGGTAAATGGGCAGCAGCGTTTTCCATTGTTATATCTCCAACCCGCCTGCCAAGCGTGGAGATCATAGCAATAACCTTCCCTCTCTTGGGAGAGGTTAATGTCCAGGTTGTGCTCTCGCGCGAGGACCCAGGGTGCTGCTTGACCGTGATCCAGGATTTGGCGGATCGGGTTATTACAGTGGAGCGATAGCGATCTGACTCTAATGAACCTTAAAATGGTACGTTTTTTTTAATACAAGTTTTATGTAACCTTGATCGACTTTCTTTCAAGAGTTTGACGATTTTAATGTATATTTGTGCAATTGGACGTTAGGAAATATATCCAATAGAGCGCGAAATGGATTTCTACATGATAATAATACAAAACAAAGCAATGAAAAGAAAAATAATGAAATCACAAAACAACGCCATCAAGAGGCTACTTGATTGTTTTTTCGATAAATAACCTAAAGAAACACATTTTGCTTTATTGTTTATTTCTTTTTATTACTTGTAATAAATTGAGCGGAAGGACCTAACACACGTTATAGACTTTATATCAGCTGAAAGTTTAGTCAGGTCTTTAATAAGCACGAAGATAGTACCCAAGGGGTAGAAGAGAAACGGGGGTGGCAATGCAGCATGGAAAATAAAATGAACAAATGAATGAAATAACTTTATTGCTTCTTTACCCTTTTTATTGCTTGTTTTTGACCCGAAAAAAGAGGGGTGTTATAAGTTTGACGTGTGAATCTATGTATCTGTGGAGGGGTGTATTTGTCTGACATCGTAGCTCCCGAACGGATAGACCGATTTCGATGCAGTTTTCTTTATTTGAAAGCCAGGTTAATCTTAGATTTGTTTCATTAAAATCGGTTCAGTAGTTTTGGATATATTGAAGGTTATCCGACGTTTTCCGTCGGCTAGGTTATAAACATGATGACTCATGATGATCGCTTCAGTGGCATTGGTAACTCCCCTGGTGTTGCTAATGTCCATTAGCGGCGGTGACCACTGTCTGTCTGACGTACAATTAAAAAAAAATACAGTAATACCAGAAAGAACTTACCCAAAACTATTTGGTCCTTCAGCAGACTTCGCGGTACGGTCAAATGGTCGTACTGGCCAGATTTCTTGGAAGCCCTTGATATACCTGACACTTCGGAGTTGTCAGCTCCTGTAGAAAATATACCACGTAATTTAACTATGGATATTTAAAAGAGTTGTAGCGACGTCTATCGCTCCAATAGGGAAACTCAACAATACTCTCATAACGAGTACACGAACACAAGGTTGGCAACCATCCACACATAGATGGCGCTGACCGTTCCTACATCGCGCTAGAGAAGTGCGCCAGCTTCCCCGGCATAAATACAACTTTTGACTATTAACTGTTGGACCCTTGGTCCAATTTTCAACCTTCTCCATCTTCGCTTGACAACATTGGCGGCTACGTTATCCCTTCCATCGCCAAAGGGTTATACAAAAAAGAATTGGCAGTGGGCAGGGCACATAGCTCGAAGAACAGATGGCCGATGGGGCAGTAAAAATCTCGAGTGGCGACCACGTACCGGAAGACGCAGCGTGGGTAGACCTCCTGCAAGGTGGACCGACGACCTGGTAAAGATCGCAGGTGCCAGCTGGATGCGGCAGGCACAGGACCGGCCGCCGTTGAGGTCTCTGGGGGAGGCCTATGCCCAGCAGTGAGCGTCTTTCGGCTGATATGATGATGATACAAATCGGTAGAAAGGCTGAAGTTATATATGCGCCGCAGCCGGACTGAAGATACATTTTTGAATATCAGTTTAAAATAATTTAGTCTTAACGTACTTTTGTGTTGTTAATTGACATTTATACAAGCTGTATAATGAATTATCTGCATTAATTTAAAAAATATTATGCTCTCGAGCGCGAGGGCCATGGGACCGCCTGGACCATGACCGAGGATTTAGCAAATCAGGTGATTACAGTGGGTCGCTCTACCCGCCATCTGACCTCCGTGACTCGTTATCAAGGGAACCAGTCCAGATTGGATTATGGTTACAAATTCAGTCGCCCGAATCTAAACGATATTTGAATGAAATAATTAATGTTTATTATCTAAGTACTCCCCCAAATTTTTAAATCATATTATTATACAACTTAAAATGCCATACCAATGAATAAATAAATAATCTAAGTACTCACCGCTATCCTTATCAATTGGCAAGAGCCGTCCGTTGGCCGCTGGCGTTCCGTTCGCCGGCTTCTTCTCTTCCCCTTCTTCTACCAACTTCTCTCTGCCTTCTGCCATCTCCAACTCCATTTTCTCGCCTGCAATTGTGAATGTATAAGTTGAAATTTTAGGGGTGGAGTTATAAAGAAGGTATTACAATTGTTCCCATGGACCACAATTGTAACTGTCACAGGTTGAGGTTATTTTATTAGCCCAACCCGCCCAAATGGTGCCAGGGGAGCGATTCTGGCTAAGTGACATCTGAAATTCGAAATTTTTTCTAGCTAATATCTCTATTAAAAACATAATTTATAAAGATCTTCGACAATAATGGATTAGCTAAATTCGTTGTGAATTAGTTTTTTTATTGTAGCAGAGATTCATTGATTTTTTAATAGATATCTGTGGCTAGAGAAAATATCGAATTCTAATGTCGAAAGCGCGAGAATCACCCCGCAGGCCTTTCATCCAGTGGTGGTAGACCACACCACCATTGTGTTGAAAGGTGTGGTGTGATATGCCATGTGAGATTTACGATGTGAAGCGACGAGTGTGTGATACATAACGATGGTGTGTATCATACCTCGTCTCCGCCTCCTCAGTCTTCGCCGGCGGCAGTACAGCATGAGCGCGAGCATTTATATTTATTCGTAAGAAGTTGTACGTTGTATATACAGGCCTTTCATCCAGTAGTGGTGAGTTCTGCTGTGTCGAATGGTGTAGTGTGTGATATACCGTATGAAATTTGCGAAGTCTAAGGTGTGGTGTGGTATGAAGCGATGAAGTTGTGATAGATTACGGTGGTGTGGTGTGTATCATACCTCGTCTCCGCCTCCTCAGTCTTCGCCGTCGGCAGTACAGCATGAGCGCTAGCACAAGCAGCATGTAGGCCGCGGCCGCCGCCGCTGATACTACCACCGCCTTGCCAGCTACCCCACCCTCGCTTTCGGAAGGGAGTACGGATCCCGCTGTGGGATAAAAACAGCATTATAAACCTTGTTGCAAATAATAGGCCACATGGGCACAATCGAGACCGCAATGTGGCGCTAAACTGAATTTATAAAATCAAAGAATATGACTCGCGTTTAGCCATATATCCCGTTAAGCGCCACATTGCATGGCGATCCTGCCAGGATCCTGCAATGTGAAGGAGGATTTTTATATTTTTATGCTACTCAGTGACAAACAAGCAGACAGCCCACCTGATGGTTGCATGTAACACAAATGCAGAACCGCAGGTATGTTGTCACCGACTAAGATGAAATGCCTCATGCCTATAATTGAGCTGGCTATCGTATCCTTTAAATTAAGTGAAGAGAATTCTAGTGAAACTGGAGCTTATTTTACTGCCTGGTAAGTTCTAGAATTCTGTCGCCTGCAAGACCACCGATGTGCGAAGGGTTATTGGTATTTAATAAATCATCTTGGCGTTAAAGTCCCAGTTGTGCTCTCGCTCACGAGGGCCCAAGATCTGTCTTGAACATGATCCAGGATTTGGCAAATCAGATAATTAATGGAGCTACTGCCATCTGACATCCGTGACCCTGCTACCAGGGGAGCCTGTCCAGATTGGATCACGGTTACACATTCAGTCGTCTGAATGTGCAGGTTTCACAACGATGTTTTTCCTCATTTTTATTTTTATACAATCGTTTTTTTTTTTTTTCATTTATTTAAATCGACCTCGAAAAAGATGGCACGACGAGTTAGAGGCGCATACGAAAGAGTGGAGACCCCTGGCAATAAATAGGTCTAAGTGGAAATTTAAGAGAGTCCTACATAGGGAAAACGACAGCTCCTAAAAAGTTTACTCTTCATACCTCAACCAGTAGACTCCTGACTTTATAGCTGAGTTTCACGCCATTACTGCAAGAGAGAAAGTCTTATCTATCTGCTACTATAACTTACCAGGCAATACCAACAGTTCCAATTCCTGCCGCGTCAGCCCCGCGGCGCTGCCAGCTGTACAGCCGTAGCGATCGGCATCGGACGAAACCGCTGAACGGATTAGTATTGTGCCGTTGGTCAGCAGTAGGATCCTGGGAGGATGGATGGCGAAACGTTCAGACAGGTACAGAAGATAGCGCGTCTAGAGACGGTAGACGGTAATCTTGTAATAGTTTTGGGTAGGTCGATATGTTGTTGACCGTGAAGGCCATTCGTCCCATGTGTAGCTATTTACGTAATGGGAATAAAATTTCCCATTCCGAAACCAGCTGCCGAATGGGAATTTTTATTGTCAAGTTGCATTTCGTAGTTAGCTACGAAATCGGAAAGATAATTTCCAACTTCGTAGCCGGCTAAAAAATAGGAACATATTATATTTCGAAGCCAGCTACGAAATGGGAAGAAACTCCGTTCAGTAACTGACAAAATTTACCAAGATGCTTGCTACATGTTACAGTATGCCCATCGCTGCAACCCCTGTATAGCCTGTGTAGCCCTGAGTTACTGAGACACGAGGACAAGCTAATACTGTCTTAGAATCCGCAACAAATTTAAATAAGAAAAACAGGTAGGAATATTCAATAAGTAATGGCCAGATATCGGTGGTGGAAATTATTTTTAGTGAAAAAACGCACTACGAACATACATTAGGTAATTTAGTTATGTATATGGTGCCAGTAATGATATAGCAGTAATAATGCTTTAAAGCGTTCGACACCCACACTAAATTTCTCTCGCCATTCGTGCGTTCGTTTGAGTGTTTAGTAATAACATTATGGTTATAAGTAATTGTATTATGGTTTTAAGTAATGGTATTATGGTTTTTACTATTAGTAAATGTATTCAATGGAGCAGTTACAGTGTTTAATAATTTCACTTTTTTCCATTTTAATTAGTATGTTTTATTTTATCAACCATTTAGCACTCAATTTGATACATTTACTAACGGCCAATTGCACAAACATACACGAAAAACGTCGATCAAAGGCCGATTTTCATACAAAAAAAATTATGAAAATCGTACCACCAAACATATCTTATACTTAACAGCACTCACCTTGCTGAAGATGCGTTGACGCCGCCTTCCACGTCCACATCTTCTTCTGAAAGTAGATAAAAAAACGTATTAAAATTGTTATTATTTATTTACACTTTCATCGCACATATTATCGAGTTGTCATAGTCACGAGTAGAATGATGCCGCTGTGTCCATGTCGCATGCAACTGCGTCGAAATATCGAGGTAAAAACAATACTAACCGTAGAAACAAACCCGATAACATGTGTGATGAAAGTGTAGAGAATAACCACGAAAGTCTTAAAATCTATACTTATTTATTTGAAAACTCAAAAGTATGAATAAAAGGAAAATTTGTTACAAAAATTGCACGCACATAGGTACGCCTTGATTTCACAAAATGCGACTCTATTTGACTTGATTTACCTCTTTCATTATGACGTGGTTTACCCAGCATTAATAACCTAAGATGAAAATCATTCATAACATTGATTTTGATTTTGTAAATAAGAGCAGTCCATAGTCGTTGACTAGGTCTCTACTCGATACGCAAGGACAATGAGCAATTTTTCAAGAGGTATTTAAAGCTTTCCTACGCTCTCACTAGATGGCGCAGTCGACAGTTTTGGTACTTGTAAGCAAAAAACGGGATAATAAAAACACAATTAATATTTATCAAGTTTAAGGCCAGGTTGTATAGTAATAGAAAAGCTGCCTATTTTTATCTTTTAGAAAAATAGATTATATTTGTACCACAAAAATAAATATAGATGAGAAATCCTTAACAGATAGATAAATTAAATGAAGTCTACATATTTTACGTTGTTTATTTTGACGACGTTTTACTAATTAGCTGTATTTTAAAATGAAATAAGGATTTTATAAGTCATACGAAGCTGCTGAGAGCACCATCTCTTGGTCATTGTTGATACCATTTGACAGTACTTACTAGAAAACTGTGGGGTAATTACGTAACTCTGTTGCTAACGATTCTCTGATTTCAGTGGTTGAAATTGTTACTTTTGTGATTACGCATCATCGATTTAGTGGGTTCAGTTGCTAGCAAATATGATAGGGCAAGTCAAGATTTTGTTACGAGAATTGTTTGTCTACCAAATAAAACAAGTCAGTCTAGACAGTGGTTTTAGCCATGTGAGTTTCGTTATAAATATATTTGAAAATCGTTTCCATATAATACTAACTAAATATAAGCATACTCACGCATCGGATTCAGTATGGTCAGGTTCCGGTCCCAATGCGTGGTGGGGCGTGGGTCTCCGGTCGCCACGCAGTGCAAGTAGACCGGACTACCCTCATTGGCATGGACACGCTGTCCTGGACTCGGGGACAGGATCCGGGGGAACACTGTCGGAGGACAAGAGAGATAGTAATCTAATCGGCAATTGTCGGAAAATCTTCGACATCCTAACGTCATAGGTGAAAGGTAGAGACTCTCCTATAACTCCGGAAGTACAAATAGTTGGAATGAAAAGACATAGTACCTATTACTGTAAATTGTAATACCTATTCAACGATATATCTCGTAATCTCTGGTAGCTCCCTTTGGAGTTATAAAGAGATATAACTCCGTAAATACAAACAATTGGAGTGCGACGTCATAGTAACTATTAATCTACGTTCAAATACCTATTCAACGTGGTATCACATATCCTTATTTGTCCTGGATAGAAATCGGGGATTAAGTCCTAAACAAAATGCCTTTTATCTTTTACATATACTCAAATATTGTCTAAACTACTGAACCTATTTTAATGAAACAAAGCTAAGAAGCATCTCGATTAAACTGGATTTCAATAGAGAAAACCGCATCCAAATCGCATCCGTTCGAGAGTCACGAAAAAAAAAAAATTTATTCCAATAAAATAACGAAGTCACAAAAACAAATTCATGAGAGCTAACAGACTAACTAGAGTTTTACAAAACTAGGCATAGGTCGCCCTGATCCCTAAACTAAGTAAAGTTGGATCTTAGGAATCAGTGATCCACAGAACGGAGACTAGCACTTAGGCAATAATTATAATAATGGTACAGTTCAGCAAGTTTTCGTATAGACAAGTATTAAAGAGAGAAAATGTGGGTGTGTGGATGTGTGTGTATGGTATGTGTGTGTGCGTGCTCGAATGCCACAGACAGACACACATGTGGGCCACAATCCTTTCCTCAGGGTCCAGATCTCGTGACGGTGAAATGAGTGGACTGTATTTAGGTTTATCACTGGTTTATTCTTCGCTAACAATGAAGATAGGTACAACACAGAGTACTTAACAGCAAAACTTAATTGATATGATATAAGAACAGCTGACGCGTATTGTCCCGACTGTTATGACAATTGAAGATCATTGTCTCATTTCAAATACCCCAACACCCCGCGGCAGCCCGCCGACAACGCTTCATTTCACGAACATACATATACACAAAGCCACAGACACACACGACATACTCAAACACCCCTCTCTTCCCGTAGGGGTTAAATACATAACTTACCGACAACATCCAGCTGTATAGTAGCCTCTATACTCTTTTCCCCATCCACAGCCCGGCAGGTGTAGGCGCCGGCGAGACGCCGCGTTGCCATGGCGACGGTTAGGGTACCATTCGATGACGTCACGCCTTCTGGGAGGGGGGCTGAGCCGTTCTGGGGGGTTAAGGGGGGGTTATATGTTACTTGTTTGTTTGTTTGTAATCTCTTTATTGCATAAAACATTACACTAAATAAATTAAAAACAGTTTATAATGCAAAGGCGAACTTATCCCATAACGGTATTTCTTTCAGCTAACCTTTGATAAACCACGAGCATTAAGTGAGCTGTGAAGGCTATAACGAGTTTAAACCGCTTAATATGTTGAGAAAAAGTATTAGATGCATATAGTTAATGGGTAGCCTATATTTAACATATTAATATTAGTACTACAAAGGTTATTTAGTTATAATAAAAAATACACTAATACCTATATCTAAAATACCAAATATATACATTCATACATATAAAATTGACTAAAGTAAAACCTTATAGTTATAAATATTTTATTAACTTTATAACTAAATTAAAAAATATGTACAAAACCAGGGCCCCAGTACTACAAAAGTTACAGTCTAATAGCGCTAGTTAGGGAGCCATACTAAAGCATCGTCTGCATCATCATCATGGTGTGAGCAATAGAGCTTGTCTAAGCTGAAATGACGCGCCCCACTACTTAATTAGTTGATTTCGATGTGTGAGTGCAAATATTAATAACGACACTTCATCTGTGTGGGACTGCTCAATCGAACGACGCGTGCTCCTACGTTTGAGTCTCACCGGCAACTGAATGTCCAATTACAACGGCATTTGTATATGTATTGCGTCCATATTTTAAATTTGCTTGTGCGTTAATGCGATAGTGGGGCGCGTCATTTCAGCTTAGACAAGCTCTAGTCAGGCAATTTAAAAATGAGGCATTTGTCTAATCCTCCCAGTGACACCTACAAGGTTCTGCATTTTTGTTACATGAATCGTAGACGGGCTACACAATAGTTACACTTACAATTAGGTATGATGCTGATTGCTCGTTTGTCACTGATTAATATAAAAAACCGTGTGGTGTCCGGCAGAGAAGAATAGCACCAACCCCTTACAATCATGGGTGTCGTAGAAGGCGACTAATGTTTTCGAGGCAAAAGATCAAGAGTCTCCGTAGTCTGAAAAGTGGGCAGCAGCATTTTCCATTGTTATACATATTTAAACACTGCGATCTCCAACCCGCCTGCCAAGCGTGGAGATTACGGCAATAACCTCCCCTTTCGTGGAAGAGGCCCTAAGTCCTGCAGTGGACTGTTACGGGCTGTGATGAGAATATAAAAAAGCAGTTGGTATGAATGGGCAGATAAGGGCAGAATTCGTTGATAAACTGAAGAGACGTGTTTGGGCTTAAGTGTCTTTATATTATGATAGCTGACCGCGCGATTTTCATAGCCGTAAATAGCAAGTACCTGTCCTGTCTTAAATCCTTACTTCTTGTCCATTCCCAATTTAAGTTTGTATTATTTAATTTAATAATAAATAAAAATATCGATGTTGTAACATAATCGTACTTCTGACGCAGTTGGGTAAAAATGTGATATAAACATGAACATAACTCATTCTATTTTAATCATAATCAAAATACGATGACGACGACATTGAATGCAAACGTGCCATTACATGTTCAGCTCTATTACAATCGAAATACAAACCATAGTCCAGACGACAGTCGGCTCGACGCCGCCGGCGACTTTACAGTGTATCTTGCCCGAAGAGTTCAGTTCCAGCTTCTTATTGTACGGCTGTGGCTCGAAGCGAAGCGCGCCATCTACCGCTGAGTAGGAGAAATATGGTCAAAAAAGCGGAAAAGTGAGTGTCTTTTAGCCACAGTAAGAGATAGAAATAAATAAAAATTATTTTGTTATGAAAGTTAAGTAAGTTCACAAATATTTTTCGATAAAAATCTTTATATGCAGATCAGAACTCTAGAAAAATTAGGACAGCAGAAGTTGTCTTTATTTGATTGCGAAATATCTGAACGATGTCATGAAAAAATATGGATTGTGGCATGAGATTGTTGAGATTTTCGCAAGTAAAACAATATGGAGTTCTTCAAGAATAATGTGGTTTTTGCGGGGGTTAGCTGGTGATACCACTGATATTGCAAACATCCATACTCCATAGGCTAAAGTACTACATGCTTACGGCCATCTTGATGTCTCTAAAACCGTCTAACTGCTGTAATCTCGATTTTTATTGGAAAGACGACCTGGTAAAGATCGCAGGTACCAGCTGGATGCGAAAGACACAGGTCCGGCCTTTCTGGAGATCTCTGGGGCAGGCCTATGCCCAGCAGTGGGCGTCTTTCGGCTGATATGATGATGATGATAAAGAAATAATCCCGACTGCTCTAGTGACTAATTTCGTAGGGTCAGACGGCTATAAAAACCTAGGTCATCCCTCAGGTAACCTCACCCTTCATTCCCATCACTCACCGACCACATCCAGCTGTATCGTGGCCTCTATAGCCTTATCGCCGTCCACAGCGCGACAGGTGTAGGCGCCTGCGTGCCGCCGCGTTGCCATGGAAACCGTCAGAGTACCGTTCGATGACGTCACACCTTCTGGTAGAGCTGGTGCGCCGTTCTGGGGACAAATAATCAGCATCATCATTCAGTAGTATTGTGTTCCTGCAGGTGAGTTCTCCGTGGCCGAGTTGGCCGTGTGATGTCCGGCAGAGTAGAATAGCACCAACCCCTTACACTCGTTGGTGTCGTACAAGGCGACTAATGTTTTCGAGGTAAAAGATCTAGGCTGAAAAATGAGCAGCAGCGTTTTCCATTGTTATATTTACAACACTGCGATCTCCAACCCGCCTGCCAAGCGTGGAGATAATGGCAATAATGTCCCCTCATGGGCTGTGAAGATGATGAGATAAATTCTCTAGTGCTCCATGGGGTAGGAATTTGGGGAACCGTGGCTTTGGCAGTCTGTAGAGAGGCAGTTGCCTGTTTGCTGCTAGAGCAACGTGTTGTAGAGGTGGGCAACGCATTGGCAAAACCCCTGTTGGCTAATTACGCAACTCTGTTGCTAACAATTCTCTTCTGTTAGTTAGATAAAATGATTGAAATTGTTACATTTGCTATTCCGTATCATCGATGTCATGGTTTCAGTTGCTAAAAAAATGAAAAAGAAGAATGGAAGACAGCGTGGCATTCTATTCTCTACTCTATTGTCATCGAAATAGAAACCATAGACCATTGCACGTTGGACTGGTAGACTGTAGTCCAAGGATATAATTCCATTCTATTTTCTACTCTATTGCTACCGAAATACGAACCATAGTCCATTGGACGTTCGGCGCGACGCCGCCGGCGACCTTGCAGTGGATCTTGCCCGAAGAGTTGATAGCCAGCCGTCTGTTGGTAGGCTGCGGGTCGAAGCGGAGCGCGCCATCTAACGGTGAGTAGGGGAAATTCGTTATAGAAACTTTTTAGTTTACAGTTAATTAGCTCATTTTAACACGCTAGTTTAAGAAACTTATGAATGAATTTAGAATTTTTTTTTTACTAATAGGAAGCTACGTTCTTCCCGAGGGTGAAAGGGTACTTTATGTTCCGCAAAAGTAACAGTTACCATAATGTTACTTGCGTTTCGGCTTAGAATATAGATACGTTTCGAGCTGAACGCGGGTATAAACGGCGCTAGTAGTTTTCCCTATAATTAAAGTTAAATAAATCTATGTTGATGTCAATAATGGAAGGTTCCTCACTTTGCCCAATTTGTCACGGATTGTCCCAGAATCAGCTCGTATGAGTGGAGGAAAAAAATGTATGGAAATCCAACTTGATTTAACAATTTTCACAAATACCGTCTTAGTATAAACAATTTAACATATGCTAAAAAGGCATCATCTTTACCCCTCTTATCGCCTTAGGAGTTGCGTTGAAAATAACGTGCAAAATACATGTATCTTTCAAACGCCCCTGGGCTGTATTTTTTAATAAAATACAGAAACTTTCCTTGCGGATCTTCAGTTGAATCTTTCGCAAGTTTAAAGTTTCTTTACATGCATTTTACGGTGTATTACTGTTTTTCGCATAGGTATTATAATCCAGTTAACACCACTTTTTCAAAGTTTATAAAAGTTGACGAGTTAGGAGGAGACGAGTTAGGATACGGTCAAGTTTGAAAAAGGACTAGTTTAAGAAAATGATGAAATCGTCCGGAGCGTTTCAGACGAACCTGAAATTAGTGTTTTTATAAAAAGATACTAAGTTTCGAAAAAGAGAGCAATTTTCAACACTACTTAAGAGGTGCCAAAGTGCTCCCTCTTTACTAAAAAACAGGAAGTACTAGGTAGGTATTCTGAAAGTTCTTCCAAATCATCATTAGAGTATCCCTCACCATTGGTAGCTCGGTGTTTCCTGCTGTACCGGTGCGATCTCGCCTTGTGCGCCACATGGAAAGTACTTGCATCTGGAAATATCATAAAGCGATATTAAGTTTTTGTACTACATAACCCAAGCTAACCGACTAATGATATCGGAACATAGCCGACATTTACTTATATTAAAGTATTTCCTAAACAAAGCTAAGAACCATCACGATTAAACCGCATCGAAATGTGTTTAGTTAATGTTCAACTAATGTACATAACTCCGAAAAGAGTTATTTGTACATGGCGGCACTGGGGTTCGATTCGAACCCGGTACCTCGGGGTACGAGTCGATCCGACGCTAGGTGTTTTGTACATGAGTAAGGCGTGCTAATGTAGCCAACCCAGTACCCCCAGCAACCCAGTAGTCTATTTATACCTTCAAAAGCTTCAGAAGAAACCCCTGTTCCCAGCGAGGCTAGCCCTATATCTAGTCCTTTATTATGCGACCATTTTTGGTGCCAACATCACTAGCACAAGTGTATCTGCAACACATCTCGACACACACCCGCAAGAAAGCGTTTGTTTTCTTCTCTCAGTAGTAAGATGAAAGAGAGCAGTATTTATGTCGCGCCTTTCTTGCTTATCGCGCGCGAAAGCGCACTTAATCTAGTCGTGCTTCACGGCTAGCACAAGTGTACTCTCTCTCTCAAGGCGCGACATAGATACTGCTATCACTTTCATCTTAGTATTGAGAGAAGGAAACAAAGTCTCTCTCGCGGCGCGAGCTATGTCGCGGACACACGAGCGGTGCGATCACAGAACGTGGCCGAAACTAGACAAATCACCATACATCGAACCCTCGCCACCTCACCGGTTGAAGAGTTCGGGTGTTAATTGATCGGACAGCGGGTTCAATGCCGGCCGATGCAAAGCAGACTTGTTTGAAAGACGCCTGTTTATTTAGACTGGGGAGGGTGACCATGGGAGACGTGATTGTGAGAATTTGTGAGGGCTTTGTTTTGGATTCGATTGATGAAAGTTTGTGATCGTTATCTTAATGTTGAAATTTTCTAGCTTGCTGTGCTCGCTGATTAATTTGTTGGTATTTGGAATAAAAAAATATATATGAGAGGCTTTCTGATGTTGATCTATACAGCCTGCAGTTCCCTACAAAACTTAGGGCCTCTCCTACAAGAGGGGAGGTGATTGCAATTATCTCTTAGCTTGGTACACACCTCACGCTACACGCCTGTTGGTGATGGCAGTTTTGTAAATATAAAAATGGAAAATGCTGCTGATGTTGATTATCTGACATGGATACTAAAAAAATATTTTTGAAACGAGTACATTAGATTGATTAAACATTTTTTTCTGATTAAGTGAGCTACACCGAAAAACTAGTCAAATTTCAAGAAAAAGTAGGCACCTAGCACCTACGCACTTTACTCATTAGGTACCTCTTCTTCATTAAGTTCTAACGAAACCAGAGCTCCTGATACGGCTTGAAGTTGTTTCCAGAGAGGCATGGCACCACATCCTCAACCAGCAGTTATTTTTCCGGAAACATCCGACAGAAACCGAACCCCATGGCCACCCCAGCGCTTCGGGGCGTCGGCGCCGCCTTTGATCTTCGCCGTAATGGTGTGTTTGTTTTAACAACGCGCTCGCATCCCGCAGGTCCCGGGTTCGATACTGGTGTCAATCAACTTTTGTAGTGTAGTTTGTTTTCTATTGGAGTAAAGGTCTCGCGTTTTATTATCTTACTGGGAAGAACGGATGGGGCGAGCTTGGTTTTTGTAGATATATGGTTTCGTCAGCAACAGGTTGAATGGAAGAAATTGGTATAAGCGACGAGCCTTCTTGGGAATTTTGAAATGTTCAATCTGCTACCGGAAGACGCAGCGTGGATAGGCCTCGCACAAGGTGGACCGACGTCCTGGTAAAGATCGCAGGTACCAGCTAGATGCGGAAGGCACAGGACCGGCCTCTGTGAAGATCTCTGGGGGAGTCCTATGCCCAGTAGTGGGCGTCTTTCGGCTGATTTATTTATTAAAACTTTATGCACTAAAGCTACATTGGCGGACTTAAAGCTAAAGTAGCTTTATCTACCAGTCGACCGTGAAAAATGTGATCGAAAAGGTAGCACATAAACACATGCTGAGTTTTTACAACATCTAGCCAGCCTTGATAATACTAGCCTTGAGAGAGATAGAATATAGTCTCTATTAGTCGAAATTAAAGGAGAACGACCCCTTAGTCTACGAAAATACGAATTAAGAGATTGCCGCCACATATTTAAATGCAATCTAATTTCCGAGGGAATCCAGAGGCGACTGTGAAAAGTTGGCTGGAAAAATTCATTTTCCTACTGTTAATTTAGATTAAGGTTCATTTCTCTCTATATTTATGAACGTTGCAGGCACCGTTAAAAAAGATAAAAAGCGTTTGCAAATTTTACTTAATACAACTAGCTTCTGCACGCGCAATGTCTGCGTAAATTCGGTTATAGCGTTCCAGACTCATTCATGCGGGAAGATGTGCTATTCTAGGCTATAAACTATACTGCTGCCAAGTTTAATCAAAATCTTGTCAGTAGTTTTTGCGTGAAGCTGTAACAAACATCCAATCGAACGCGACAGCCGTGTTCCTGCGAGAACCACATTGGGAACAAATTAACAGTATTCTAAAAGCAAAATTTCATAATAATCCGTTGAGTAGTGCAGGGTAGTTTCAAACGCGACTTCTAAACCTGTAAGTACTGGTCTTAAGTCTTCTAATGTGGAAGATGCTCAAGACAAACAATGGCCAGATAATATTTGTGTTGACAAGATGAGCACTGATTGATATTAAAAGGATTATAAACATTTGAAGACACATTTCATTATTCGTCATAAATGCAAAAACTGTAAGGATGGATGTTTCGGTGACTGTTTATACTTAATAAAATAACAGTTCAGTAGTTCAGTAGTTAACACACAAAGCGCTAAACGGAAATTGATGAAATATTACAATGTTGTAGCTTGTGGAAATTCAATGTGGTTCCCGCGAAAACGGGCCCGTAACATAAACAACCAAATCTTACACAGACAAAGTCGCGGACAAAAGCTAGCGGTTATAATCACACATTTTAAAGGTATGTTCCGGGCTTCCTATCGCGTACCTTTGTTTACGAGTAGCCCGACATTTCGGCGGTAGGACACCCTATAGCCTTTAAAATGTAGTAAAATCTAAATCTATCGAGGCCAGAAGAGATCAAAAACAAAGGCGACAAAGTCGGTGAAGAAACCCGAAACCCACAAAGTGACAAAGATCCAACTGGCAGTGATTTTTAACACTTCAATCAAAGTAAACCGGGTTTGGGGGCGCACTCGCGCGCCTAACACCCGCCGTTGCCATGGCTACGGATCGTAAAATTTTACGATGGACGCCCCCCACTCGCAACACTTGTACCGAAGTTTCACTCGCCTTTGACGGCTTTTGACTTAGTGCTTGGTAATTCTGCTGTAGTGTCATATCGACGGCAGCTGACACGGAAATATGTGTGTTGTTCTTTAATAGTACCTATATAATCTTGACCGTGTGGTGTCCGGCAGAGTAGAATAGCACCCAACCCCTTACACTGGGTGTCGTACAAGGCGACTAATGTTTTCGACACAAAAGATCTAGAGACTCCGTGGGATGGAAATTAGGGCAGCAGCTTTTTCGATTGTTGTATTTACAACAGTGCGATCTCCAACCCGCCTGCCAAGCGTGGAGATTATGACAATAACCTCCTCTTTCGAGGGCCCTTATTCCTGCAGTGGACTGTTATGGGCTGTGATGATGGTGAATAATCTTGGCGTTAATATTCCGATTGTGCGTGCTCTTGCGCGCACGTTCCAGAATGTGATGTTCACGGTTTTCAGCAGTGTAAAGCTGATTTGGGTCGTTTGACAATAAATAATCATATTGGTATTAAAATCCCGGTTGAGACCTCACGCGCGCGCGATGGCGCAGTTTAGTAGTATTGAAAGATAGAGATATTCATCAAAGAAAAGGATTTATTCAAAAAATGAAACTACTATTCATGACTAATTGCAATCATCATCATCATCATTTCAGCTGAAATAATCTCACTTCTAGACATGTTAGTACAGGCCCTCCAGATATCTCCACAAAGGCCGGTCCTGTTCCGTCCGCAACCAACTGGTACCTGTGACCTTTCCCAGATCATCGGCCCACCTTGCGGGAGGACTACCCACGAGTCTTCTCACTCCACTTCACCACTCGAGGATTTTACTACTCCCTCGGCCAATGACATCGACATCGTAGGGAGCCGATGGATGCAAAAAGCATAGAGTCGACCGGTTTGAGAGACGTGGGGGCCTATTTTCCGCAGTGGACGTCATGCGGCTGAGATGATGATGATCTGTTATCTGTTTTGCGAGCTATTTGATAGTGTTAGAGAGATAACGATACGATGGAACTTCTGGCTTCTAAAACTGACAATGTTATGCGGGTCGTCCGTGATTAACTGCTGTAAAACTGTAAAATTAATTAAAATAAATAAATACTATCTGAAACTTGATGACTTCTCTGTGATGGGGCTGTATTTCGCGTTTGACAGTTATAACAATATAGTTCAAGAAACGAAGGACTTGGAAAACCGTTTATCCTTCTGTCACTGAAATAAGTCACCGGCAAAAGCAAGTAAAACCCTACAAAATGAGTACGAAAACAAACACGCCTATATAGCATGCTTGTTAACAATTTCCAAAAAGAAAACATTAACTGAAATATTCAGTATAATATACACTATAGAATTTTTACTGTTTTACTTAATTGCGGCACTAGACGCTGAGCCCCGTAAAATGTTATATTTTAAAGGGGTCTAAAATAGGGTTGTAGGTAATGCGAATGCGAAGAATATCTGAAGGAAATAAACCGAATAATCATAATAGACGAACGGGGTTACAATGCAAGCGCTAAATTAATTTATAACATGTAACATATTTTGTTTTGGTTACTTTTCTTTGAAGCGTCTGATCTTAGATAATATGGTCTCATTGATTGATTAAATATATGGTCAGTCTGAGTTTGGGACTGACCATATATTAGAAGTTAGGTTAGGACGAAGGATGGACTTTAAAATCAAGGTGTCTCAAAGTATTTAGGCCACAAGCTTAGCTCAGCCTCTCGCTGAGCTGAAATGGAACGATATATGGTCGTCGTTTCTCTAACTAAGGGACATGATTTGTTGCGAGTAGCTAGACGTGCAATTAACTAAAGTACTCTAGGACGCGTCCATTACATCGGAATCAGCTCGTACGGACCGGATCGGACAAAATATCGATGCAAAAATACTATTGCAGTGGGCAAAACAAGAAACCTGTCCACTCCGTACGAACTACTACAAAACTCTTAGCGATATTGGATTTCGATTGGATTACAGGTGTAAACTATTTTGCCTGTCTGACAACAACCGTCGAATAGCAAGTTATTCGTATTCGACGACGTCCCAACCCTAGTTTTCAAATCCCATCAAGTTCCCACTTTACGAGTTCTCCAGAACGACGGAGGGGGGTGTTTTATAGCGGGCGACGCGGGAGGGGGTGCGTTGATTACGTCACAAAACACCACTGTCTAATTGCTAGGCGTATGACGTTAGGTGATAAACAAATATCACAGCAAGAACGCCGATGTATTACGAATATTCAAGGCATAGAGTTATTGTTAGGAAGCAATTGAAACGCCATCTATCAACATCATCATCACAGCCCATAACAATCTACTGCAGGACTTTTGGCCTCTCCCATGAGAGGAGAGGTTTTTTTTATTATCGCAGGCTAGTTGGAGATCGCAGTGTTAAAACTATCACAATGGAAATCGCTGCTGCCCATTTTTCAGCCCTCGGAGACTTAGATATTTTCCTCGAAAACATTAGTCACCTTGTACGACACCCACGAGTGTAAGGGGTTGGTGCTATTCTACTCTGCCGGACACCCCACGGGACACCCCACGTCTATCAACATACCACATTATTATAGTGCTCCATGGGATGGGGATTTGGAGAACCGTGGCTATGGCAGTGGAAGGGCGTTAGCCTTTTTGCAGCCAGAGGTGCTGTAGTGGTTGGCAACATATTGGGGATACCGCTGAGCTGCTGCTAATATAAGCACTTTCAATCAGGTGGCCCGCTTGTAAGTTTGCCTGTCCTACCGTATGACATAAAATAAACTACAGGTTGTACTTTCTTGGGTTTTTAATGTAATAGTAACAAATATATTTACTATTTGGGCGGAAGGCCCAAGAAGCGACGGATCGCCGAGTCGGATGCGAGAGCCAATAGCCCATGCCCAAGACCGGGCGAAATGGAGAAGATTAAATCTGAAAGCAGAAGCAGTCAGTTGGCGAGAAGCTGGGACAGACCGATCGGATGATGATGATGAGTAAGCAATATATTCACTCGAATGCTAATCTTATTGCTAAAATTGAATTAGGAAACGTGAATATTTTTTTATTGCCAAGTTAGACACAGCCAGACCTGACCTGATGGAAAGCGGCCACCACCATCCAGAATACCAGCAAGGAGAGAATATACGGTGTCGGCCTTTATGTTACTACTTGTAGACCAGCTATGTAAACTTCGCACTTTAACCCCAAGTTATAGAGCAAAGGAAAGACATCTTCAGATCATTGTCCTCCTCACAAGGCGACAGAAGCTATCAAAATAACGTTCCTTAGGTAGGCCATTGTTATTACAAATGCTATAATCGTGGTGCAAGTTATTATGACTTTATCGCGAGTACGTATCGATTTCAAGACGCGACTCCAGAATCCGTTTGAAGCAATCGAATTTGTACCGTCAGCGTAAGGAAATAAGTCTTCTATCACGGTAGAGGTTGTGGAGTGAAACATAACACGTAATGATGCGTCAAGAATCTCGAACGCTGGGCGTTTTATGTTATGACTGCGAATTATGATTTGGGGGTCGGTGTAGTTCGCCTTTCAATTCGTAATATTATGACTTCACGGCAGGAGACCCATCTTCAGAGAGCAGGATAGGAAGAGGTGGCGATCTCTGGAGTCGGAGGCCAAGATCCACTTTGGGTAGCAGGTATGACGTCACGCCTTTCTCTCGTAGGGGTCACAACCCCTGATTGGGGGGGGGGGGGGGGGGGGGGGGGGGGATTTATCAATGTATTTTTCAGAAAAACAAATTTATGGAAAAATTGTTTACTAAAATTTTGACAAAAACAGCGTAGCGTTGGCGTGTATTTCTTCTGATTTCATTATTTCTCATTGTATACTTGAGTATTGCCTAGGTAGGCAGACGGACGGGCGGTCCACCTGACGGAAAGTGGCCACCGTCTTACAGGACATCTGTAACCTAAGGGGAGCGGATGCGGTGCCGGCCTTTAAGGCACTTGCAGACATGTCTTGCATGAAGTTAGCGTTCAGTTGATAATAAATAATTGATTTACTGAATGATGTATTAGTATAGTATTAGTATTTATAGTATTCAGAGCGTCGGTGGCCGAGCGGTTACAGTATCCGACTCGTAAGCCAGAGGTCCCGGGTTCGAATCCCGCTCCGGCCATGTACCAATGACTGTTTTCTGAGTTATGTACATTAGTTGAATACTAACCGATGCTCTTACGGTGAGGGAAAACATCGTGATGGAACCTGCACATTCAGGCGACTGGATGTGTAACCGTGATCCAATCTGGTCAGGTTCCCCTGGTAGCAGGGTCATGGAGGTCAGATGGCAGTCGCTCCACTGTAATTACCTAACCTGCCAAATCCTGGATCATGGTCAAGGCGGACCCTGGGCCCTCGTTCTCGAGAGCACAACCGGGACATTAACGCCAAGATGATTATTTTTTATATTTTAGTATTTATAGTATTCATTTAATTTAATTTAATCTCAAATGTATTTCTTTCACTTTTATCAATATTTTTCTGTTAAGTAGCACCTACTTAATCGCTCTCTGCATGGTCTGCTGGTTGACTGTTAGACAACGCCTCAATGGCTTTAAGTCCGCCAATTGCTGTCATTTGCGCAATAAAGTTTTTAAATAAAATAAATAAATGTATTTATAAATAACTAATAAAATGAACTACACAATATCTGCCACTAGATATTAAAACCAAATTGCAAGAATACAATATTAGTTGTAGAAATAAACCTTTGTTTTCCAAGCACACAAAAGTTAAACCGATTATGGTCAGCGGGCATTCCCGAAGCAATTCCTAAATTCCACTCCGTCGGACGTTTCCAAGAAGCCATTCCGAAAATAGGTCCGGAATTATAAAACCATTTCGCGGAGTGGGGCTCGTTTTAGAACAATCGCATTGAAAGGCCATACTTTGTTTTGTTTAAAATAAAATATGTACGGAGTTTTTGGGACTTCTAGACGTAGGTATCTCTTCCTTCGCTGCTAATGACTAGTAATGGCGGGGTCAATGCACTTTAAACAAAACTTTCTCTGAAAATCTGGCTAATGTCAGTAGAATCAATTTGTAATGCTAAGAATCGCTTCGAGTAGCAAGCTTATTAAAAATACGCATAAAAAACGGTCATACACACAAACGTTACAACGCGCACCGCTCTATTTACGTCGGGGGGGTTTAAAAAGACACGAACTAGATTTTTTTTTTTTTTATTGATTAGGACAAAAAATATCTTTTTCAATCGTCAAAAAGGAGGGGGGTACGAAAGTAGGAAGGAAGCACACAGTGACACACTGGCCGCCGCGATACGATTCCGACCCTTTACCAGAATAAATCCTAGAGCCCAACACTCAGCGCTCCCATGCAACAACAAACGATAGTCCCAAAACAGTTTCCGTAACGATAAAACGGATATCTGATGTAAAGTTTTAATAGCTGTTGATTCTATGACCTATAAAAAAATATCACGTATTAGGCATACAGTGAAATTTTCACGAAAATCCGGCTTACGTCAGTAGAACAAATTTGTAATGCTAAGAATCGCTTCGAGTAGCAAGCTTATTAAAAACATAATGTTTTAAACTATCGCGGTTATTATCACACATTTTAAGGGTATGTTCGGGTGGACGGGAGTCGTCCCATGACCATGATGCATGTAACTGTGTCGAAATATCGGGCTACTCGTCAACAAAGGTACGCGGAACATACCCTTATTAAAAACCTCATTAAAAGTGGTCATACACACAAACGTTACAACTCACACTTCTCTATTTACGTAGGGGGGGTCTAAAAGGACACGAACTTGATCGATACGATTCCGACCCTTTACCAGAATAAATCCTAGAGCCCAACACTCGGCGCTCCCATGCAACAACAAACGATAGTCCCAAAACAGTTTCCGTAACGATAAAACGGAACGGGGAACCGTTCGGAAAAACTGCCGACCAGTAACGAGATAACCTGGGAAGGTACAGGGGTGTATTCAGTCGGGGGGTCGGTTGGAGGCTAGCTTAAGATAAGAGTGAATAGGTTTTTAATAGACAAGTATGCGGTATCGCAGACTGCATCTGCACTTAACATCAAGTAATATGGCAGTCAAATGCCTCACTGTTTCTTATAACAAAGCGTCTTTAAATATTATTTTTTTTATATTTCACCAAAAATTGCGTAACTACGGCATGACAAAAAGAAGAGGAAGAAAAGCCTTAGGGTAATTTTCGATCCGACTATGTCAAATTAGCAACTTACAAATCTTATGGCACATTTTTACGCAGATTTAAACTTAGATTTATACGATGAATTCGCACAATACTCGATATTGCTACCACCGCTCGTTAAATAGCTCATTTCGGACTATCCAAGGTAAGATTAGCTGGAAGAAATCCCATTGTGGGATAAGCCCGCCTTTGCAATGTATATTTATTTTCTTTTGTTATTGTTCTTTATGTAGTTATACGCAATAGAGAGTTTACATACATACAAGAATACTGCAATAAATAAAATAAATTAATTAATTTAAAAAAAAAATTCAATACATTTTCATAATATTTCAATTACAAAACATACTATTGTCACAAACAATAAATAATTATCACTGCAATGCAATTATCTATACGGATATCGCTTTATTTTAGAACCAAAATGAAATTACACCGTTCGATCACTATGATATACAATGTAGGTATATCTAAATTGTCACTATCATCATTAAAACATTATCAGATTATTAGTAACGATGACACTGACGACAGGAAACCAAGACAAAACAAACTTTTCTTTCTTCATAGAATCGAGAATAGTAGTCCTGCCGGTGAGTAAGATCTCCGGTAAACCATGGGGAAGCGTGGCTTTGACAGTTTATGGGCCTAGTATTTGCATATTTGCGACTGCCGGAGCATTGCATTGCATATGCAACGATTGTCGGTGTTACCCCCGACGAAAAAAAGAGGGGTGTTAAAAGTTTGAATTGTGTCTGTGTGTCTGTCTGTGGCGTCGTAACTCTCGGACGGATAGACCGATTTGAATGCGGTTTTCTGTATTTGATAGCCAGTATAATCAAGATGGTTCTTAGCTCTGTTCCATTATAATCGATTCAGTCGTTCAGAAAATATTTGACTACCTAAATGTGAACTTGGTCTGAAGTTATCTGACTTTTCTGTCGATCAATAAAACTATTGGGTGTTGCTAATGTCCATGGGTCCGCTTGCTCGTTCGTCAATCGATTAAAATAAACATTAAAAAAAATAAACACCGCAACACCCCCAACGGTCTTCACCTTACTCCCTCCCTGTCCCCTTCCCTGCCAGACCGAGCATTCCCGCATTCAGCTCACGCCCGCACCGACCCAAATACGGCAGCTCAAATGCAAGATGGCAGGTGGCGGGAAAAACGAATTAATTCCAGATCAAATGCGTTCCAGGCCCCTCCCTACATAGCGGCTCAGATAAATAAATGCCCATTGAATATCTTATTGTGTTCCTGTATAATGTAATAAAGAGCATAAACTAAACTAAGGAAAAATGACGTTTCTTGCTTGTACGATTCAGATGTGGAATGAGCTAGTTTCCTTTGGACTATGACATGGGATCGTCCAAGAGGTTTCTCTTCAGAGGTGGGCGACGCATTGATAACTCCCCTGTTACTACTTTTTATCAGGTGGCTGGCTTGTCTGTTTGTCTGTCTTATAAAAATAACCAACTTTTTTATACCGCTTAGGTGACAAACAACCTTAGGTACGGCCTGTCTGATGGTAAGCTGATACTACAATACTTTTTTGCATATTGAATATAGTTATAGAACAGAATTGAAATGCTACATTTCCATTTCTACTCGTCATCTAACTTGGGACCTCTGCGTGGCAGACCGCCATGTTGACTCTACCGCTCAGGTCGTGGTTGACGAGTAAAGTCTCTCCCAGACAGGTACGATAACGGGTTCCTGTTTTGCGATATCGATTCAGAGGACACAGAAGATCTTACACACCGCCGTAAAAATAATGCAGAAATCGAATAGGACGATTGCGTCCTGTGTTCTTGCAATATTTGTTATTAGTAGTAGTAAATCGATATAACGTATTATAGCAAGAACGCATGCGATTGGGGCGTCGGTGGCCGAGTGGTTAAGGTATCCGACTCAAAAGCGAGAGGTACCGGGTTCGAAGCCCACAGCGGCCATGTGCCAATGACTCTTTTCGGAGTGTTGTACATTAGTGTTGAATGCTAACCGATACTCATACGGCAAGGGAAAACATCGTGACGAAACCTGCACATTCAGGCGACTGAATGTGTAACCATATCCAATCTGGTCGGATTCCCCTCCACTGTAATTATCTGATTTGCCAAATCCTGGATCATCTTCAAGGCGGACATGGTTAACGCCAAGATGATGATTATTTATTATCGCAAAGACGCATGCGATAACATCGCGCGTTATAACGCATATGTTTGGGATACGCTTAAAAAGGTTAGTTCATGTCAGTAATTGATATCAGCGACATCATTACTGCCCAACAAGGCCGAACTTGGGTGGACATAATATCATTGCACAAACAACATTATGGTTTGGTAATTTCACGAAATGATGACCAAAATCTCGTTGCTCCTATCCCCTTGAGATGTATTCAGATGCCTTAATAAGTGAGCGGGATATAGGGAATTTATTACGTGACAAGAGACTTTATTTACGTCCCTTGTATGAGTCACGAAGAGACTGTGAGGGCGTCGTATCCTACGTCATCGAAAAATACCGCTTTGCTTTATTTTATCATTATTATGAATATGCTTGCATTTGATCTCAAATCATCTGATGGAAAGCGACGATGAGGTCGAAGATGTAGCATGCGTGCCTAGAAGATACCTATTCACTCTTGATTTGAAGACCCCAAAGTTATACTGAATCAGTACATCTGAACAATGAATCAGGCAGAGAGTTCCAGTCCTTTGCAGTGCGCATAAGAAAAGTTGATGCAAAACGCTTAGTACCTATAGTATTGTAATTTGTGTTGTAATTGACATGATATTGACATTGTAATTTCTATTGTATTTGACATTGATATCTTGACATTGTAATTGTTATTTTATTTTGTACTTAATTTGACATTGTACCTAATTTTGTATATCAACGTATTAGTGTGCTTATTTTATGAGCCTGAAGTAAATGATTTTTAATTTTAATTTTTTTTTATAGTAGAGGTTTAGGGGACCTCAAAACGTTGGTTTTCAAAAATTGTTTTTTTAGTGGCACAAACTTTTAATACCGATAGTCCCTACTTACACATTCTCTTGTGTGGATCCTAGAAGTAAAAAAATCGGGGTGCCTTATATCCTCTTGGCAGTTTCGCTTATCAGCCAAATTATAGTCGCCAAAAAAAAAGTGACTTTAATTTCGCTGAAAGCGAACTCGGTTTTTTCATTTCTACAACCGACAAAAGAGGAAATATAAGTAGCTATATATATAGCTAAATAAGAGTCGAAGATTGGGTCACTAAAAACATGTTTTGTAGGATTACCTACAGCGCCCTTAGTCTAGAAAGAGATGTGTCAGGACCGCTGCAACTGGAAAGAAATGTTATCTCTGCATACTCCTACAGGAAAAGGGGGTCCAAGGCGGACCCCGGGCTCTCGTTCTCGAGAGCACAACCGGGACATTAACGCCAAGATGATTTTTTTTTTTTACTCCTACAGGAAAAGGAGTTACGCTATGTTTGAATAAATCTATAACTATACAAAGTATAAAACAAAGTCACTTCCAGCCGTCTGTCCCTATGCATGTATGTACACTAAGATTTTTTAAACTTACTTGATGCGGTTTTCAACAATAGATAGAGTGATTCAAGAGAAAGGTCTATAAGCAAGAAGAAAAAAGGTAGGTAGGGGTAAAGTAGGGGCAGGACGAAACGCGAACGAAGTCGCGCCGGGTCCACTAGTACATGGTACAAAACAAAGTCGCTTTCCGCCGTCTGTCCTATATTTTTTAAATACTTTATATACATATAACACACAGACCTGTGACCGTACAGATGAGCCTGCAGCAATCTCAATGGACTATTATATGGGCTGTTAATGTGTAAGTAAAGCCAGAAACATATATTTGTGTAGTGTTGTGTCGGACGCTATCGGAGCCATACATTATCTATGGAGGCGTGTACACTTGTCTGACACGTCGGAGTACTAGTGTCTCTCTCTAACCAAAAGAAAAACATGAAACCGACGCTTACGACACAAAACAACACAATAGTGTATTTCCGTCTTAAGGCATTCTATGACCACGAACGACATCCTTCTTCTAAGTCGCAACACTCTTGACAGAGTGGTCGTATCCGTCGCCTCTCTTCTCGAACTTCTGCTTTCCTAGTACACTCATAGAGATAACGGAACCCTAAAAGCACGAAAAAACGTCACACAAAAGGGACATAAATCCCCAAAAATATTATACAATACAGAACCTAAAACAAACGCCACTGGCCAGCGTCGCTAGGCAGAAAAACAAACGAAAGCCGAACAATCAAATAATCCGTCCGTTCGCAAAAGCGGTTTAATTCCCGAACGATTCCCCCCAAAAAAAAAAGAAACGAAATAACGCAATGGCTTCCATAGCGGACTTATCAATTATTCGGGCGAAATTCGGCGGATGGCAACACAATGGCGGACGATTCGATGCACAAAAAACTGGCAACATTGGCATTTTACTACGAGACAAAAGAGTCAGATTATGAAAAAGCGCGCCAAATTTTTTCCGTTATCTTTCAACGAAGTGATCCACGCCAGGATTGGCAGTCACTAATTAAAAAGACGAAAAAGAGAATTAAATAGAACCGACTAGCTTTAGCCCGCGACTTTTTAAATGAAGTCCTTCGCCAGGTTAATATAGTCATAGACATGATGTATTTTGACATAACAAAAATCCGTAAGCGTTTACATCTATCTCCTTGCCAAATTTTATTAACTCTGTTCTGCGGTTTCGTAGTTACTTTCGCATGACTATGTCATGTATATTTGGTATAATTGTCTATTTATTTATTTATTTTATTTAATCGTTTATTGTACACAAAAATGGAAACAAATACAAAGCAAATGTAAACATGACACAAAAGGCACTACTTATTTCTATGAAGAAATTTCTTCCAGCAGGCCTACAGCAAAGAAAACGTGATGATTAGAAGCAGCTAGGACGTGCACAATAAGAAAATAAGATACAGATAATTACGTAAATATGACTAACTAATACAAAAAAAAAAAGTATTGTCGAAGTACGGGTAAATAGGTCATAGTGGGCTGGGTACTCACCCCCATTACGTTGACACTCGAGTGGTGTCCACGCGACGATTCGAAAGAACGTTTCTCGCTCTTACGATTCGGATGTGGAAGAGCTCGCAGCCATTTTTTGGACTATGACATGGGATCGTTCAAGAGGTATATTAGTCTTTATCTATCAATCTATCTTTATTAGGGGTCTCTTTACAGGCGGGCACCGCATTGCTAGCGCCCCTGCTAATGTCGTTAACGCATAAGCTTTGCTAATGCTCATAGGCGGCGGTGACCACTTTCCATCATATTAGGTTGGGGAAAAAGTTTTTTCGCATATAGTATGTATGAACTTGTAATAAAACCTCTTTGGCTATACTATTTGTACCTGGCTGGTTTTGGTATCATTTCAAAGTTTAAATTTTAAAGAAGATAATTCCAAATTCAAATTATGAAAATGCGTGATTTTCATGTTTTTCTTACCGTCAAGATGAGTGAATCTAATGAAGAAATTAGATACATTTTAAAATTTTACTACAAAAAAGGTAAAAATGCAACGCAAGCCGCGAAAAAAATTTGCGATGTTTATGGACCTAATGCAGTGTCTGTGAGAGTAGCACAAATTTGGTTGAAGCGTTTTCAATCCGGAAATTTTGATGTCAAAGATGCACGTCGCTCTGGTCGCCCTGTTACGGACAAAATGGATACTATTTTTGAAAAAGTGTAGCAAGCTCGGCATATCGGTAGTTACGACGTAGCTGAATAACTGGGAATTGACCACAAAACAGTTTTGGCGCATTTGAAAAAAAATGGGTACACAAAAAAGCTCGATATTTGGGTACCTCACGAGCTCTCTGAAAGAAACCTAATGAACCGTGTACTCATATGTGATTCTTTATTACGACGTAATGAAACCGACCCATTTTTTAAGAAATTGATAACTGGTGATGAAAAGTGGATCACGTACGACAAGAACGTGCGAAAAAGGTCATGGTCAAAGGCCGGTCAGGCTTCACAGACTGTGGCGAAACCCGCGTTAACTCGCAACAAGGTGATGCTGTGTGTGTGGTGGGATTGGAAGGGCATTATTCATTATGAGCTGTTACCACCAGGCAGGACCATCCATTCAGAACTCTACTGAAAACAACTGATAAGATTAAAGCAAGAAGTTGTGATTAAGCGGCCGGAATTAATCAACAGAAGGGGTGTGGTTTTTCATCATGATAACGCTAGACCTCACACATTTTTAACCACTCAGCAAAAATTAAGAGAGTTTGGCTGGGAGATGTTAATGAATCCGCCGTATAGTCCTGACCTTGCACCTTCAGATTTCCACCTATTTCGGTCTCTTCAGAATTCTTTAGGCAGTGTCAGGTTAACATCACGAGAGGACTGCCAAAACTACTTGACGCAGTTTTTTTATCAGAAGCCCCAAAATTTCTATAGCAATGGGATCATGTCCCCTATAAGATGGCAAAAAGTTATCGAACAAAATTGTACCTGCATACTTTAGTTAAATGTAAATAAACTACATTAGAAAATGTTTTAAATTTTCATATAAAATGCGAAGAAACTTTCTCCCCAACATATTACATACAAAAAGTCCCCCCCTGTTATTTCAACGATGAAATGCAACCGCGATCGATTGCAATACAACTCGCCTGCAACGACCCTCATCGCGTACTAAATACTTGTCACCATAACGTACACGTATACACAAACAAACGCACGCTCTGTTTCCAGTTTCAATGCGGAGTGAAGGAGTCATCAAGTGGCAGTGTCTATCCCGATAGAAGAGACGGGGTATTATCGATAGCTTTTATATAGAGATAACACGCTGTTGAAAACTTGCAGTTTTAACAGCGACAGAGTGAGGAACGAAACAATACTCTACGAGATAGAAATAGTTACTGTTTATCTATAACTTCAACGATTTATTAGATTATGTAGGTATATCTTTTTCGATCGATGGAATTCCAATTTACTGCACTATACTATCCTTCGAACCGGCATACTATAAAATATAAGTATTCATTTGACATGCAATTAATACATTTTTTTTACCAATAAACGAATTGTATTGAATTTAATTGTGATAATAATAATAATATGTTTATGATATTTGAATTTGCAATTAACTCCCTTGGACAAAATACGTTATTCGGTGTACTGACCTTATGACATTAAGATTGTGATTTTTTTTCTGTTGTAACATTATTTTAAGAATAATGACTACTTAAGAATTTAATAACATTTGACGTGTAAATTTATGTTTATCAAAATAAATTAATTGAATTGAATACAACCAAAGAAGCGAAATGGTCACCATTGGACTAACTTTCGTTGTTTGTGGTCAAACTTTCGACATTATATAGCCATCAGAGAACTCTCTGACAAATCTAGTATAGTATCAAGCCTATCCTTACATCGAACATAACAAAGACCGACCTAATGTGACAATAACTTTATCGATATCGATCGATAAACAGACCATCTCTAGTGACGTCATCGTCATCGACTAGTCTAGCAGCTAGGCTCACCGCCTCCGTCCATCCATGAATACCTTAGCTTTCTTTTGTGCGTCCCCCTTTCCTCGCATAAGGAGGAGTGAGATAGCATTATTGCAAATGAGTCTTCACACCTAGTACATGAGTGTTGAATATTTCTTTCGGTGAATTCTTTCACTTGATTATTTACGGTGCTCTCTTTTAGACATAGACATTATAGACATAGATAGCACTTTATATAGCGGTCATATAGCTAAAGCGGTCTTTTTTAAGTGCACTTAAAGTAAGCGTTTCACTTCGCTTGTCCCGGGAAATGTATTTTTTTAAAGAACTGTTCTGACATAACCTAAGCGACAGAAAAAATCGGATAATCCCTGACCAAGTCCAAGTACATTTACTCAAATATCAGATGGCCTGGTAGCTGGGTTACGAAGGTCAGATGGCAGTCGGTCCACTGTAAGTAATTATCTGTTCTGTCAAATTCTGGATAATGGTTCAAGCAGACCCTGGGCCCTCGTGTGCGAGACTATGACCGAGACCTAACGCCAAGATGATTATTATTTATACTCAAATATTAGATGGCGATGGGGCAGTAAAGTTCTCGAGTGGCGACCACGTACCGTAAGACACAGTGTGGGTATGCCTCCCTCAAGGTGGACCTACGACCTGGTAAAGATCGCAGGTATCAGCTGAATGCGGAAGGCACACGACCGGCCTTTGTGGAGATATCTGGGGGTGGCGAGTGCCTAGCAGTGGCCTCTTCCGGCTGATATGATGATTACTCAATTATTTCCTAAACTACTCAATCGATTTTAATGAAACAAAGCTAAGAAGCGTCTCGATTAAACTGTCTTCCAAATAGAGAATATTTAATCTGGTTTAACAGTAAGCTAAGTTTAGAATTTAATGACAAAATAAAAATTAACAAATTTTTTAAACGTTCAACGTAGGTAGGTAAATAACAAAGAGAGTATTGAATTTTTAAGTAAAACTACATTAGGATGTATCTGTTTGAAATAAAAAATTTCAATTTCAATTCGATTTTTCTGATATATTTTTTCTTTTTTTATAATCCTACTATACACACAACCATAATCGCCATCACCTTTTAACACATCAAAGACCAACCGACAACCAAACAAACATAGGTACAGATAGCAACAGCACCCGCTAAAGAATACAAAAAACGAAACCCTACACTCTCGTATCAAACGTGTGCGGAAACCATTTGCGATTGAAAACAACGGACGGCGCGCGGATGTTGTGAAAAGATCCGCCATATTGGAGGCGGAAACGGATATCATTGTTCCGATGACGCCGGCCGGATTGCCAGCGCGAATAAATTTTAAAAATCGAAGGCTGAATATGTGATTTGAAAAAAGAATGGGCGAAATGAATGACAACGTTGGCTTTAGCTTTACAGTCGCGTCGTTAGCATACACGTCTTTCCTAAATGTTTCCTTACTTTTTTTATGTTATACGGCAGACAAACAGGCAAGCGGGCCACCTGATGGAAAGTGGTCACCTCCGCCTATGGACATCAGCAACACCAGGGAAGCTACCAATGCGTTGCCCGCCTCTGAAGAGACCTTTAATATACCTCTTGAGCGATCCCATATTATAGTCCAAAGGAAAAACTGTGACTAAGAGCACATTCTACGTTCGAATCGTACGAGCGAGAAACGTTCTTTCGAACCTTCGCGTGGAAAACGCGCGTTTGCGTTTCCTTATGGAAAGTATCGAAAAAATAACGGCTATAATAAAAGTAACATGTGGATGTGAAATATATATGTCAACACGTGTAGATGCAAGCCAGCGTAATTGGAGTAGGGAGAGTAGGATATCGGACCCCTAGGTTGCAGAAGCCAGGGCTAAAACTAGTAACAGGCGTTCCGTTTTGGCTGGAGCCGACAAACCGTCTGTTGCAGTTGATACTAATCCTTATGCTGTATAGAATAAAGTTGCTTTTGGGTACGGTGGACGTGGTCGAACGTTCGACCAAGGTCAGCTCGCCTACATATCCGAATTAATCCAAAAGTGACTTTATTTTGTACATCGTAAGGATTAGTATCGACTGCAACTGACGGTTAGTCGGCTCCAGCCACATCGAAGCGTCTGTAACTTCTAGGATCTCTGCACTACAAAGACTTGTCAGGAACAGACATGTAGGTAGAAGTATAACCATAAGCATTGTTGCCTTCCAAGTGGTCCAACAGCGAAGGGATTGTAACATTTGTAACAACAAACAACACGCGGCCTTGGTACGTACCTATACGTATATTTAACTGAGGTAAAGCTTGTAAAGTTAGGATGTAACTGGAAATCTATGCATCTTAACATCGTTCCTGACTACAAAGTGCTTCGCGATTGTAAGCTAACTTATTCTTGCCACATTAGTCACAATTCCAAACGGTAACCTTCGTAACTTGAATGTCCATGAGCGACCGTACTATTCGCTCAAAATCTTGACTAACAAAACCAAACGCTGTTTGCGTTAATAACCTTTTGTAAAAGCTGCTTGCAAAAGCTAGTAATAAAATAAAAGGCTCAATTCATGACACACGAAGCGAAGAGGGGCTGAATCCAATGCGTCATACTTGCATGGAATGGGTATCATACCGCCCGGGCGCCCGCCGCGACCGGCTGCGACCTTTGTCTTTAGCTTGGCATTTTGACCCTTATTGCTTTATTAACTGGAGCTGGATAACAGTATGACAGGTCGAGGGGAAATTACAGACATGAGGCATTTCGTCTTAGTCCTCACATTCATTCATCCATTGTATGGCGAAGAAATGGGGTATTACTCTATACATTAAGAATGTTTTTACCAGGTGGTAGGACTCTGTCAAGCCTGAGGAGTCCGCCTGGATGAGTACCACCGCCTAATCTATTTCTGCCGCCACGCAACAATGCTTGCATTGTTGTGTTTCAGTTTCAAGAATAAGGTAGCCAGCGAAATTACAGGCATGAGGCATTTCATCTTAGTCCTCACAACGACAACGCACCTGCTGTTTTGCATTTTTGTTACCTGGAACCATAATGTATGAATTGTAGACGTTATACGCGATAGCTACCACTTACCATCAGGTGTGCTGTATGCTCGCTTGTCACTAAGTAGCATAAAAATAAAAGTACGACGAACTCCTGGACAAATCTCCGTGAGGCTTGAGAAAGAATTTTCGAAAGGTTCTGTAGGTAGTTTCGCAGATTACTCCCTGCACAGTACTTTTAAATAGTAAATTTTTCGACACAATGGGCGCATTTTCTGTGACTACATTCGCGTGGTGTCCTAATTCTACCCTACCACTACCCCACCCTACCCTACCACAGACTATTAAATTACTTTATTTTTTGCCATGCTGTGCACGGACAGACCAACGTTTGTAGGTCTCCTGAACGTCTACTATATCTACTCTCGAATTTTTCTCGCATCCGACAACGTAGGATAACCAACGGCGCGTTCACAGTCTATTATTATTAATATGAAACGTACAGACAGGCTGTGATACTTAAGATCCACTTGTGTGGGTTCTATAAGTAAAAAGACCGGGGTCCCTCACATCCTCTTGGCAGTTTCGGTTTTCAGACACGTTAAAGTCACTCTATTTGCATATATGCACTCTAATTGCACGATATTTGCATGTCAGTGCCTAAACTGACTGAATGCGAGAACTGCATCTGATAATTGTACCACCTACATTGTTAATGTACCTACCACATTTACAGTAAATAAATGATTCTAATTCTAATTCTCTCTTTTGTGACTATAATGTTGCTGAAAAGCGTTTTGTAAGTCTCCCAAACGTCTGTCTTCTATCACTACAAAGTGAAATTTTTCTCGCACTCGACGACATAGGATAACCAAGGCGCGTTCACAGTCCATTATTATTAATATGAAACGTACAGACAGGTCGTGAAGTACTCTACACGACCCACGGGTACTATTACAAGGCGCCAGGAAACGTTTAAACTTTATAGCGATATTTCACCGTTATCCTTTAGATTGCATATTCCCTGGCAAATTGGAGAATTTCAGACGTTTATTACACAATCGAGTTACATTACGTTACAATTGTAATAAGATCGAAAAGCAGACTAGTGTTAAGACAGCTCAACGGAATGTCACTGGAAAACCATTGGCCTTCTATATATTTACATGGTATAAAACAAAGTCGCTTCCCGCTGTTTGTCCCCGTGTATCTATGTACGCTTATATCTTTTAAACTACGCAAAGGATTTTAATGCGGTTTTCAGCAATAGATAGAGTAATTAAAGGGTAGGGGTAGGACGCCGCGATGATGTCGCGCCGGGTCCACTAGTCAATTAATTAGCAGGAGAATACTACTATTGAGATCCAATCCAAATTAGTTTTAATTTACCCATTTATAAATTAGCGGGCTTGGGGCCCTGCTATAATAATATGTATACAATTAGTCTTCTTGGCACTATCCCTGAACAAGATAACCAGAGATCTAGACAGAAGCACACTATAGTTCGTGCCAAATGGATTGGCAATACCGTGTCGTGATCTCGGTCAACTACTGGCATTATTTCATGAAAAATACATGAAAACTTTTCTATTTCGTTAAATTGTAACGAATACGATTATTTTAAGCGTTATAGCCATCGCTTTAATTGCTTACATATATTTATTTATTATTTATTTATTTAATCGTTTATTGTACACAAAAATGGAAACAAATACAAAGCAAATGTAAACATGACACAAAAGGCACTACTTATTTCTATGAAGAAATTTCTTCCAGCAGGCCTACAGCAAAGAAAACGTGATGATTAGAAGCAGCTAGGACGTGCACAATAAGAAAATAAGATACAGATAATTACGTAAATATGACTAACTAATATATAAAAAAAAAACTCAATAAATACTTATATACATACATACCAATAATATAAATATATACATATATAACACAATATTAGACAGATAGAGAAAGAAAATGCTCTTTAACTCGCTTCTATATATTCTGACCAAAAGATCAAGGCCAACGTTTTGCCTATTTATCAGCTATTCAATCGTTTTAGGGGAGGGGCAAGTCTATGGCTGCATTTCATGGCGCACTGATTCACTGGAACCGCCAAAAGGGCTTCCAACGTCGCTTATGACTAACTATCAATAACTAAAGTAATGGAAACGCCTTACCTTTACTATGAATTCCGTAAGACAACGCCGCGTCTGAAACAATAAAGAGAATCATCAGTCAGTTTCACACCTGAGAGCGTTGGAGCTGGAGCTTTCGCTTTGGTACAATCTTTATAATGATTTAGATTTATTTATTTCTCTTTTAAAGTTCTTACATAATGATAATACTCTTACGCGTACGCTTAAGAAATGGAACACGTTGCCTGTGAATTTTTTCCCTGATCATTATAATCTAGACGCCTTAAAGGCTAGAGTGACTAGGCTGTTCCTAGACAGGCATGTTCCATCAGCGGCCGCATCGTCACTTACCACCAGGTAACATGGGGTCGAAAGTGTAACTAAAAAATATAGCTAACCTGTTTACCTGTTGACTGAGTTGGAATGTACTGCAAAAAAGGCAGTTTGTGGGCGAGATGCCCGAAATAATCATGAGATGTCTGAGATAATTATATGGTAATTATTAAGATAATTATCAAAGAAAATAATTATCTTGATAATTTCGAACCCTGGGTTTTATTAACGTAATCCTAAATCAATAAATACTTTCTTCATTTCCATCATCACCCTGGCGTATACCCAACTGTGCTCCAGCGAGCACGCGATATCGCATGGAGACATGCAAAAAATCGTACAATTGTAGCATATTAGGCATTTACAACCGAAATGCACACAGACCATTAGGAAAGTCCACCATTTCCCTGCGAACCACTGGTCAAACACTTAAAACTGCTAACAGGGGCATAGCGGTGTGAACTAAACGCGAAGTAATTAGAGCGAGCCGCAAGCCGACTGCAGTAACGAAACGCGGTACTCCAGTCCGTATTAGAGCCGTGTTGAAAATGTAACGTTACTTTGTACCTATGTATGGCAAATAAAAAAAATCAACAGAGCGTTAATGTCCCGGCTGTGCTCTCAAGCAGCAGGGCCCGGGGACCGCCTTGACCATGATCCAGGATTTGGCAGATCATGTAATTACTGTGGAGCGACTGCCATCTAACCTCCGTGACGTTGTTAAAAGGGGAACCTGATCAGATTGGATCATGGTTACACATTTAGTCTTCGCGATGTTTTCCCTCACCCGTAAGAGTATCGGTTAGTGTTCAACTAATGTACATAACTTAGAAAAGAGTCATTGATACACGGCGGCGCTGGGGTTTGAACCCGGTACCTCGGGGTAGGAGTCCCTCGCCACTCGAAGTGTCCCATTTGGCGAAGCGAGGTTGACTAAGGTCTTCCTGAGGGGACCCGTGGAACAATAATATATTATTATTAAACCCTTTTTTTTGTTCCAGATTGCTTTTGAGAAAAACCATCAACATTATTAATAACCGAAAGCTGAGCACGCAATAATATGGTATGTATTATTTATTCATCGTTAGTCGGGTGTCATCTCTTTTTAGCTTGAGTCCGACTGGATACCTAATCCTACCCTATACTTCTAATATAATAAATGTGAAAGTTTGTAGGATGGATAGATATTTGTTGGAAAACTACTGACCGGATTTCGATTAAATTTGCCAGTCGTGTAGCTTATAGCCCTGAGTAGCACATGGATTACAATCGATATTGAAATTATATTTGGGTCCCGCGGGAACAGGTCTAACTCTTACTTACTAACTTAACTCTTGCACGCGAACGAAATGGCGGGCATAAGCTAAAAGTAAACCTGTAAAACACTGTGGAGCCTGTTACTGTGGAGCGACAGCCATCTGACATCCGTGACCCTGCTACCAGGGGAGCCTGACAAGATTGTATCATGGTTACACATTCAGTCGCCTGAATGTGCAGGTTTCATCACGATGGTTTCCCTCACCGTAAGAGCATCGGTTAGTGTTTAACTAATGTGCATAACTCAAAAAAGAGTCATTGGTACATGGCCGCAGCGGGATTCGAACCCGGTACCTCTCGCTTATGAGTCGGTTACCTATGGAGGCTCTGGGTACCTATGGATATGGAATGTATTTGCACATTATTATGAATATAAAGTAACCTGCACATTGGACTGTCGTGCATCTGGTCCGTATCTCAGAAAAAGCCACAGTACTACTTCGTACGTAGCGCCGCAGGAAGTAAGTTGACCAGCCTACAGGTTTGACTCTATCGCTGAAATTTTTCCAATATCCTTGGCCTTCGTCGTTTCGTCTTTTTCAACCTTTGAGTCTCTCTCATTGGTTAAGGAGCAGACGGAACAAGTTAAATTGACACTTGTGACATAAAACAGTCTAGTGGTAAGGGCGTAATTATGGTATGGTGTAAGAGGGTTATTGTGTTCTAGCTTGAAGGATAAGGTAGCCAGGAGTAATTACAACATAAAGCATGTCAGCTTATTGTTATTTATCTAATTAGTCCTCACAGTAGTTAACTATTGTTTCGCATTTACTTTAAGCGATTGTTTACACAAACAATACACAAATACGCTAAAAGTATGAATGAGTCTTTGGGGAAAATTTGGGTCAATAACGGAGGCTAATTTGTAATTTTAAATTTTATTGTAATTGTAAAATTTCGAACACAATGTATTTTATTATCCAAACAAATGAATTGAATTGAATTGGCTGATTTATTGATGGATTGATTTCTTGAGAAGGATATTATTTCATATTTTTATTTCATTACATGTCAGTATAGGTATAAAAATGTCACAAATTACATTAGTAGATAGTAATTACAAATTTCCCTGGAGAGTACAACGTGGAGTTCTTCAAGAAAGGGCCGGCAACGCGTGGGTGATGCCCCTGGTATTGCAAACGTCCATAGGCTGCAGTGACTGCTTACCATCAGGCAGGCCGCAAGCTTGTTTGCCACATTAATGGTATAAAAAAAAAAAGAAAAAAAAATTTGGAGAGTAAGGTCAATACAGACGCACTCGATTTGTGCCGGATGGTAATGCAATGTTGGTTACTACATTTACGACAGAAAGCTTATTTTAATATTTGAAATTAAACGCGCAGCATGCACCTTGCTGCACCAACTCCACGCACAGCAACCGCGTGTCACCCGCACAGTCGTCGCGCCGCACCCGCAGTCACCGCGTCGTGTGCGCGCCAATAGGGCAGACTGCACGTTTTGTCTGGTTGCTTTGCGGTGACTATGCGGGCACGACGCGTTTTCT
Source organism: Blastobasis adustella (assembly GCA_907269095.1). Taxonomy (NCBI): domain Eukaryota; kingdom Metazoa; phylum Arthropoda; class Insecta; order Lepidoptera; family Blastobasidae; genus Blastobasis; species Blastobasis adustella. The sequence goes on from OU026138.1 coordinate 5,172,655, forward strand.
GTCCGGTTTGCTAGCGGTGACCCGTATTATCTGGTTACCACCAGGCAGTCTATCGTTCGTCGCATTTCAAAAGCTAACCCGTTCCGGTAAATTCTGGAAAAAATATATTCATCGTATCGAGCAAAAAAACGCCGGTAGCACAACGTTCCACGTTTTTGAAAACTTACGATGTCTGTGTCGCCGATGACGGAATACTGACCGTAACCGTGGGCGGTAGAGTCCGATTTGGCTTGTAGATAATCAGATTTCCCTATGGGTTTACGTGTGGTACAAGTTTGTGAATAATGGTTTATTTTGTGAATAGCCAGGTGTAGAAATTATCAATATAATTATTTTCTTTAATAATGATCTTGATAAATTTATATCAAATATTTATCAGATAAATATCTGTTATCTCTTAATTATTTTGGGCACCTCGCCCGTTTTTTGTTGCAATGCATTTAAACTCAGTCTAAACAGGGTTTCATAATCAGCATTTTCGTTTACAAAAGCTTGTGACAATTTTTTATATAGATACTCAAATATTTTATAAAATACAGAACCAATTTTAATGTAACAAAGCTAAGACCCATCTCGCTTAAACTGGCATAGAGAAAATCGCATCCAAACCATTGTAGATTATAAGACTTTTATACACTTACGCATCCAAATCAGGAAATCCGTTCGGGAGCTACGACGCCACAGACATACACATACCTCCACAGATACACAGATCGACAGATACACGGACACACACATCAAACTTATAACACCCTTTTTTCGTTGAGGGTTCATAAAAACCAGCAAATTGAAATCGATGCTCGATCCATTCTGTCATCATCGATCCATCTGTTTCAGAATCTGATGTCAAAGATATTTCTATACATAGTATAAAACAAAGTTGCTTCCCGCCGTCTGTCCCTATGTATGCTTAGATGTTTTAAAATATGCATGGGATTTTAATGCGGTTTTCAATAGATAGTGATTATAAGCAAGATAAAAGGTAGGTAGGGGTACGTGTACGCGAACGTGTATCAGGTATATAAACCAATCATAGCAGAATTTTCGAGCAGTATAAAAAAGGATAAATTCTATATCTAGATACCACAGACAGACACAGATACACACTTCAACTTACATTACACTCTTCCTTTAGCGTCGGCGGTTAAGATTCAACCGCTTCAGTCTACACCGTGGACTGCACAATGAAAAGCCAAAGCCAAGGGGAGAAATACTGCTCGTAAATATGTCGGATTTTATAGTTGCGCACCCCTGCCCGGCAGTGCAAAGGCAGGGGTGCTGAATCGGTGGCAAGTGTGGCAACCCTGGAGCGGATTAGGCTTGAAATGCTTTGGAGTAACTTCACTTGACGTTTGGTTGAGCTCTGGGCAGTAGATAGTTTGAATAATGCCCGGTAGAGGATATTTGCTTAGAATTTACTGAGCTTCTGAAACTAGCCACTTGCGCTTGAACTAGCTTTTGTCCGTGCCTTCGTCCGCGTACAATTCAATCCGTTCCCGCAAGAACCACATTGAGTTTCGAGATAAATTATAGCCTATGTGCTATTCTGGGCTGTAAGCTATACAAGTGTAAAATTTTATCAAAATCCGTTCAGTCAGTTTTTGCGTGAAGGAGTAACGAACATCCAAACGAACTTTCCCATTTATAACATTAGTAGAATCCGTAGTGTTCCTAATGTTTAAAAACGGACGATGTTAGTTGCCCACCCACTTCACTTGCAACACTAATACTTATAGTAAATATTGAATATTAATATTCGTGGACAAATTCACACAGCGCCATCTAGCCCCAAACTAAGCAAAGCTTGTGCTATGGGTGCTAGATAACTGATAAACTACATAAATACTTTTAAATACAAACTTATTATACATAGAACACCCAGACCCGCAACAGAAATTAAAATTCATCATTTCAATTTCTGCCCGGCCGGGAATCGAACCCGGACCTCTTGCGTGGTAGACCACTGAACCACTCAGGTCCTCTAATTTTTACTTGTTACTTGGATAGTCACCAAAACTACAGCTATCTCTTGTGAGTTGTCATAGTAGTTTGTTATTAGACTGGCCAGGCATTTAGCCGCCATCTCACCTGGTGGTAAGTGAGGATGCGGCCGAATAGCATGCCTGTCTATTCACAGTGGCCTTGAAGGCGTCCACATTATGACACACAACACACTCGCAGGACACGTGTTCCATTCCTTAGCCGCACGCATTATTTATTGAAAACTTTATTGCACAATAACACAATTGGCGGACTTAACGCCATTAAGGCTTTATCTTCCAGTCAACCAGTAGACCATGCAGAAAGTGAATAGTAGGTGCTTTATAAAGCGTGATGATTATAAGGGTTGAACAAAAGCAGCTAATCCTAGTTAGGTATAGGTATGACATTTCATATCGTTTAGTCTTAAGTATTATTAAACTTCGTTATTAAATGTTATATTAAGTGTTGACTCAATTGTAAAGATAGTATCTAGTGTCTAGTGCATCTAGTGCTGACCAAGTCACCTACGATCTACGATCGACTCTCGATAAAACTTTGAGACCACCGTTTACCCGATCGGGCTATTTTAAGGAGTCCGTCACTGTAAAAGCTAAAGCCTTGCGGTAAGATTGAAAGAGATTCGACACTCCCTCAATTCCTTTAAAACAAAGTTGCGCACGCATCTCCTCTCGGTTTGCAGATGAATATTGATATCCTCTAATGACTATTTTTATGTAGTTTATGTAGGTGTATTGTCTATATATAAGATAAGTACCTAAGTTCATTTTCATACCTATTTATTAAACTCTGCTGTCCTGTGAACGACTTTCCTTTGTTCTTTAATGTTCATCATCGTCAGAGCATTGGTGACCTATTGGATAAGGGGTCTGGCTCGTCAGCGAGAGTACCGGGTTCGAATCTTATTGCCGCCATGTACCAATGATTCTTTTCTGAGTTATGTGCATTAGTTGAACGCCAACCCATGCTCTTACGGTGAAGGAAAACATCGTGATGAAACAGGCGACTAAATGTGTTTCATAATCCAACCAATTTTATCAAGTCCCCTGTTAATAGGGTCACGGCGGTCAGATGGCAGTCGCTCTACTGTACCTGATCTGCGAAATAATGCATCATAGCCAAGGCGCCCGGGCCCTCGAGAGAGGGCAAAACGTCATATTGGCGCCAAGATGATGAGTATAAAAAACTAACGGCATTTCTACTCGGCCGGAATCCATGCGGCATATTTAAAATTGCCTTAAATTCCTTATCAGGTAGCCATTCATGATGGGCGGGTCGGGACGGCGCAGCGTGTGGCAAAACCTAATTAACTCCAACCGCCAATAATCTTCTTGATTTATTGGACAGACTGCTAATGAGCAGTTCCACCGTATTTATAAGTTAAATAAATGTGAAAATAATGAAAATAGATAGATGCGATAATGGAATACTGATCTGCTGTTTGCTAACTATCGTTTGGATTTTATCTTACGCTATGTTCATTCAATTTTGGGACAAATTAGGTGTAGTTTATCTATGTGTTATTGTGGTTGGTATAGAAGCAACAACACTGGAAGATTTGATCAGTTTTTGCGTGAAAGTGTAACAAACAGCAGAATGTCCATCCTCACTTATTACTAGCGAACCCAGCGCGACTTCGTTCGCGTGGCGTCCTGCCCCTACATACACCTAGTTTAACCATACCTACCCTTACAAATTTACTTGCTTATAAACCTTTCTCCTGAATATTCTATCTATTGTTGAAAAACGCATTAAAATTCGTTGCGTAGTTTAAAATATCTAAGCGTACATAGATACATAGACACATAGGGACAGACAGCGGGGATCGAATTTGTTTTATACTATGTAATAGATAGGAGGATAGGAAAAGAACTATCTATTCTTTATATGATTAGATTACAGATCCGTTTGACGTTAGCTTGTATTATATTGGACTTGTGTTGTATTGCAGCTGTGAACCTAGAAACGATTTTTAACATTTAAATTAAACAAAATACGGTCTCTGTCACGGGGCCCTCAACTGTTCAATCAGTCTCCGGGCCTCCAGCGGACCTTGGTCAACCTCGCTAAGCCAACGGTATTAGGAGTGCATGAACCACCTCGTTTCACGCTCGGCATGTCCAAAAACTTGTACAATGAAGGACTTGTTCGAGGCCAGTTCAAACGCTGTATGCGTCGCCGAATACTAGGCGAATAAAGTGTAAAGCAGAGTTTAGGCTATCAACTTTATAAGAACAACAAAAAGAACTGCATGAAATCTCTATCTCGCTATCCCATCCTCCGAGGGCGCGGAATGGCGGAAAAATGACGGCAGCATCAAGCTATATGGCCCTGTTTAGTTTCTTTTTTAAATAGACTAGCCAGGTATTTGACCGCCATCTCACCTGGTGGTGAGTGACGATGCAGCCGATGAAAGGGCATGCCTGTCTAAGAACAACCTATTCGGAACATTCCCTGAAATACAGACAGTAAGGAACAAACAGATAATCACCTCTCCAGAGACCTAAAGGTTCCAAACCATCTGATATGATCCCCGGGATCGTTGATAGCTGAGGCTGGCGTATTGGATAAAATCGCCGTAGTTTCGAACCTTCATCATCCTTCCCATACATTTTCGTCAGTTTAGGGTACTTATGATCTAAACTTTTTTTTTAATTTCTCTGATTTGAACTATTGAAGAAGCGAGAGATTTGTCAGGACCGTAGCAGTGGAACTTCTTATTACTTTTTCTGAAACATCTTTGATGTACAAACACAGCTTCTTCACAGTTTTTTAATAGTATAAATAGATATATGTTTTTGAGATTCAAAATATTTTGAAACTGGAGTGTCAAGAAGTACAACAATAAATCCTGGCAGACCAAAGGAGAGATGATCTGACGACATCACATCACCAAGGTCGACGGGGAGATGTGGATGAGGGAGACTTCCTGACGACCAAGAAGGAAGGAGCTGGGGGAGTCCTAATTTGGAAAGAGAAATCTGATGAAGACGAAGAAGACATTTATCTGGAAAATCTTGTGACGGAATGTACAAGGGGGTTTATACTATTTAATACTATTATTGCTGCTGTTCTTATTATAAGTTATAATTATTATAAGCCTCTGTTCTATCATTCATGATCATAAATGTAATTGTTATAAGGTGATTATGGAAATGGAAAAACCATGTCAATCATGAACAGACAGCTTTTATCTTATGGAACTTATATCCCATTTATAATTCAAAATTAACAACCAAGACTGGTAGGGGATAGTGGGGACCCCGTTCCAATTGGAGCCACACGACTAGGGAAGTACCTTCGCATTACAGAATAGCTCTGCTAAACAAAATAGTATTGTGTTCCTGCCCGAGTAAGGTTTCCAGTGGTCTATGGGTTAGGGATTTGGGGAAAAGTGGCTTTGGCAGTGGACGAGCATTTGCCTTTTTGTTGCCAGAGCAATGTGTTAGAGAGGTGGGAAATGCATTGGTGATACCCCCGGTGTTGCTAATGTCTAGACAGCGGTGACTGCTTTCCATCAGGTGGCCCACTTGCAGCACTTGCTTGTTTGCCTACTTATGACTTGATAAATAAGAAAACACCCATACATATCTCTCATAAACAATGAGTATGCAGTAGTTAAAGAAAAGACCTAAAGAGAGGCCACCTTTTCATAGCCTTTGCTAAGGAGACCTGGAGGAATTTGGAGTGCAGAGGCAAAAGTCTTAATTAAAGAGGTATGTCGCTGTCTACGAGAGAGGGTATGACTACTGCTCAGGATCATTCCTGTTCCAAAGGGTTTCACTTGCCATACAGTGTGGCAATGCTACCAGTGTAATGGGCAGTTATGGACTGGGGATGGCCTTCCTGAATAGAGATTTTGGTAGGTATTATCTTTTTCTAAGTCTTAAGTTCCTTTTTTTCCTTTGTGCTTTAATTTATTTTTTGTAAATAACTTATGGATAGCAGTAGTTAGGCATTGATTTCATATATATATACTTATAATATTTTTATTATTGGATTTAAAAAACTTGATGATAAAAATAAAGTATTCCAATTAGATATTAGCCTAATCCTTAACTTTTTAATGTTACCGTAACTAATTAATAATGACAAGTAGAAACAAAAAGGACAAACTAGCTTCCTTTTGTCGTTCGGTATTCGGCATTCCGAGTACAAATAATAAACACATTTCCGTATTATAAACATCAAACAGGTCGTTTCGTATTCCATTCCTGGTACACATCAAAGCGGCGGTTCCATGTAAATGTCCAACAAATTATGCATTCTCCTAACATATAACTGCAACGAAAGCCAGTAAAACCTATAAATAGCATCGCAAAGGATCAAGGATGCGACTTACCGGTCAAAAGTAGGATAACGCAAAGCACGCCGCGTAAAAAATGCATTTTATTTTACACAGGCGCACTTAAACTACTTCCAAATTTGAATTTAAATATTATAATTTTCTTTACATTTTCATTTTAGCACAAAGGAAACATTTTTATAGGGTTTATTTATGCTCGAAGCGAGACAAACACAACACACGTCCGTCATTCACGCACAGTAGAAACCAACTTCAGACTTGAAGAAGAATTTTGTCCGGGAACGAGCAACGAGCTTCCAAAGCCGCCCTATAAATATAGCACACAAGCAAACTTTTGAGCTTTGAATTCACACACACTAATGTATTCTACAAAACAAGCCAGACAGTAGCTAACTTCAGACGAAATTTGACAGTTCATTCACACCGTGTGCGTTTGGAAGCTATGAAACTTCAGCGAAATTTGAAGCTTGCGGTGTATTTTTGGAAATATTTCATTTCGAGAGCTATGTAGGATTTGTAAAGAACAATGAATATCCTAGGTCTTTATTTCCTTTTAGTAAGTAATATTGTAAACATGAACAGGACGTGTAATATCCAAATAAAAATGTTAACTGTTTTATATTGTGTTCTGAACGGAATTTATAATTAGTACTGGGGTGTACCAACAGATGGCGCTATCATAATGTTTTACTACTCGACAATAGATGGCGCTAGGTCGTAGGCTAGAGCGTCGGTGGCCGAGCGGTTACAGTATCGACTCGTAAGCCAGAGGTCCCGGGTTCGAATCCCGCTCCGGCCATGTACCAATGACTGTTTTCTGAGTTATGTACATTAGTTGAATACTAACCGATGCTCTTACGGTGAGGGAAAACATCGTGATGAAACCTGCACATTCAGGCGACTGGATGTGTAACCATGATCCAATCTGGTCAGGTTCCCCTGGTAGCAGGGTCACGGAGGTCAGATGGCAGTCGCTCCACTGTAATTGCCTGACCTGTCAAATCCTGGATCATGGTCAAGGCGGACCCCGGGCCCTCGTGCGCGAGAGCATAACCGGGACATTAACGCCAAGATGATTATTTTTTTTTTATAATAGATGGCGCTAGAGATTGGAATCAAACGATACAAACAAAATTCACCTTCATATGACTGCCTACTTAAATACAATGCAAATTTTTCAATACTATTTGTAGACATTATCAATAGGTACCACATCTACCTAATTATCGTTAGATAACTTTGTTTTTGGTATTTTGAAAAGTTAAAAAAATATTTTGTTTATATTTATGTGATTGCTGACTATTAATTATAGTAAGTAATAATAAAACACACTTCATTACTTATACATTCTTTTTATTACTAAAATAGTGCTTAGCAAAGGTTTGGGCAACAAGTAATGGGAAGACCAATGTAGCATCTGCATACAACTTAACAGGTGTAGCATTGGCCCTGATTTTGCCCCAAGAGACTGCCTCATCAGGCCTAGCACCTGCATCAGATCCATCAAACTCACTTGCCGTGTTCACGTACACAGCAAAATCAGCTCCGTTTCGCATCAAATTCGCATTACAAATATGGTGTTTTACTACACCACCTCCTAAAATAATCATTCCTGTATTATTTGCTTTAACAGCCATAGTATTAAGCCTCCTCAAGTCACTTAAAATATCCACAACCAAGCCTGGACGTTTGAATGAATGAAAATACATCATGTCGCCCAAGGAACCATCTGTTAAGGCTGGACTAAATATTGGAATGTTGTTCCTCCAAGCCCAGTAGCATACTGAAGATTCATCATTAATTTTTTCACCCAAACGTGATATTATTCTTGACGGCGACCAAACAATGCCATCTCTTATCTGTTCATCTAACAACTCGTTAAGAACAGGTGTGACCCATTCTTCGAAAAGGCAGTAATTATCATTTGGTACCAACAGATTTCCGATTCGGTTTATTCCACGGGTTCTTAACACTTTTCCGCTTAAATTGAAGTCCCCAACATAAGTTTGGGCAAGACATTTTATTATGTCTTCTTCAACGCCACCGGCAGTAGTGACAATACAATCTACAAGCTTATTTTTCACAAGGAACCTTATTGTTTCCCTCAATCCAGAGGATATCATATTAGATGTGTATCCTAGGAATATAGTACAATTGTATTTTTTCTTAATAAAGACATCTTCTTCATAAGGGTCTCCAGTCTCTTCAGTTAAAGCTATGGAGCGACACTTGAGCATTTTATTGATTTCAACAATAGCTTTCCCGAAGTTTGTGGCTTGGAAACCTGATCTAGCGTAGCTTTCGAGTATTTTATTGTAGTCTGTACCATTTTCCCAGTCGTAGCCCGTGACTATAGGCGTTTCTGCTGGCAATTCCTGACTGGGAACCAACACAGCGTTCACAGCAACATCGGGTGCTAATGGCTTATTTTTTTCGCTCTTCGACGACATTTCCATGGTTCCTCGCGAACTATAACACCATAACCACGATGTCAGCCGAGATTTGTCGACAAAAGCTATTTAAAACTCCGAAAAAGGCAACGTTTCTGATTTTTCACTACTTTGTTTTGTCGTCAATGTCAAATTCATAGTTGTCATGACCACAAACTATGAATGGTCATGTCAATCGTCAACCGTATGACAAACGTCAATTATCTGTAAAAAAAATCGCTTTTTAGTGGGGTGTGGTTGCGCTAATGATATCCGTGAAGAACGATATTTCAATGTTGTATGGCTCTGTCTCTGTCGCACAAACTATTTTATCTTCTTTCTAGCCATAATAAACGCAATGACACCAGTTTCATCCTCTTTACGATAGATGGCAATACTTGGCGGAAACTCTGAACGTAAATGGAATTTGTATAGATTTGTGTAATTTAATCCAGTTGAGGCAACCTAGGAGCCAGAAATCGCAATATGAGCAGGTTTTTGTCCTATAAGTACACAAATACTTTATTGATAACAGTGTTACAAGGCAATTGATAATGAATTATATAAGTATTACACTATCATAATATTTTCAAAATGTCACGAAATTATATTATCTATTACATAAAACAGTCGTTACTTATTACAATTATAACAAGAAATAGAAATAGACCGGTTTTACGGCAACGAAAATAAATTAAACTACACATTTTGGTGCGTACATTTTAAATTAACAAATTCGTCAAATTCGTAAAAGCATTGATCCAGTAACCACTTCTTTAGTTTAAATTTAAAACTATTGATGGTAGTTGCATTCTTAACGTGTTCCGGGAGTCTATTGAAGACAGTAGGCCCCAAAACATACACCGACCGTTCGGATTTTGTAAGCTTATGGAGCACTGGGAGAAGGCGCGCGACTATACATGCTTCCGATTGAACATACCTACATTCCGGTAGGTGAATATCGCAATCTGATATATATACTCACATGGTAGTGTGAGTATGCCTAATTTTTTAAATGAAGGTCTGCAGGATTCCTCCTGGTCAGTGATGCTGACAACGGCACGTACCGCCCGCTTTTGGGCCACAAAAGCGCGGTGCCACCCGGAGGCGCACGCCCATAATTCCGCCCCGTAAGACAGTGGCGAAATAACATAATCGCAGCACACCGCGCTCAGCGGTGCCTGCGAGGCGACGCAACGCGAAAGAGGCACGGCCAAGCTTCCCGCATACCTCGTCAATATGAGACTCCCAAGTGAGGCCATTGTCTACGTGAATACCCAACAGTTTAGTGGTTTTCACTTGTTGTAGCGGTGCTCCGCCAATATTCACCTGCAATGGACGTGCACCTCTGCCATTTAGTGCAAACCTCATAAAGCAAGTCTTGTCTTTGTTCAGTGTTAACCCATTTGCACTGAACCATCCATCCCTCAGCTGAGTGTCTACGGCGCGCACCGACAGCACCCGAAGTCCTAGGTGTCAGTTCAGGACTTCAGCGGGCCGCGACAAACTGTGGAGTCGCTTTCAACAACGGCAATTGAAAAATTATTCTCCGTTATCCGGTACGTTATCATATGGCTATAACATTCAATATCTTCAAAAAAGTTAGGTACTAGCAAGAAAGGTCCTCCACTTCCACGTCTGTCATTTTTAGAACTGAATGTTTTTAGACTCTCGTGTGGTCAGCTACATACAACTTCATAATTAGGCCACACCCCACGTGTCGGAAAATATCGTACGGGGAAGACGTAGAAAAACGGCGCACGACCCGGTTGCTTCCAGAGGGAATTCCGTTCCGCCCCGGATCCTTGTAGTCCGAGCCTAAGGTGCGCTATAGCGCTAGCCTCTCTGTAGACGCGCATCCTAGTTCGCTCCTTTTGTATTCGAATTGGGCATGCATGTCGGTAACATCATCGTAACATCGTACGATTTCTCAATGGTCAGAAACAATAGCGACCCGAAAACCAAACGAACACTTTTCTTCCGAAATAATAGGTAGATAGGTACTTATTGTTAACCAAAGTTGCACCACTGAACTTGCTTACCGCTCTGGATGGACAGCGCTATTCAAAACTATAATCGATATGAAGAGTCATTTCGATGATTTTGTGCAACAGTGGGCTTCCGTCTGTAAATAATGGCGACAAGGAATCATCGTCCTCGACGATGTCAGTTTAAGTTTCGACAAAAACATATTAAATGGAGTATCTAATAAGTAGCTTAGCGTTTACTATTGTTATACCAAGCGTGGAGATTATGGCAATAACCTTCCCTTTCGTGGGAGAGGCCCTAAGTCCTGCAGTGAACTGTTATGGGCTGTAATGATGAATAGATAACCTAACTAGGTTTCGTAGTAATAGGTTGGTGAAAATCCGATCAAATTCACAAAATAGGTACGTACACAGTCAAAATCACAAAATTACGCATGCAGTGCGTGTGTACAAAATTGCATACGAAATATTTAGATTAGACAAATTACCATCTAACTAAACCTAATGCACCAAAATAAAATAAAAAAACATAAATAGGTAATACTGAATAATGATATGCCTGATTAAGTTACATGTACGTATATCTACGTACATCAGACACAAGTTAGCACATCTAATTCGCATGTTTCATTGTTAAACACACCGACTCAGGGACGTACTTGGGAATAAATAGTGTATCTGTGGTTTTTCAAGACGTATTACAGTCTGCAGATTTCAGAGGGAGATCTAATGAATGAATGAAAATACCTTATTGCTACGTACCTAATCGTCACTCATTATAGTATCCACCTATGTGTAGAGTCATGTGAGTGGTTAAGCACCAAACAATGATGTTCGTGTCGCCCAGTTGTCTGCTGAATTTTTTATACATATTTTGATACGATAAGAAGAAGGCCAGGAGCCCTATTTTTAATCGTTTGCATCTATGCGGGCGCTCGCGTTCTAATGCCCGTCTTTTCTATCTCTAGCAACTTACCATTAGTGTGAAACACATCACACTCTTTCAATTTAGGCATTAGAAGGCGAGAGCTCGCGTGGATACGGTTTCAAAAATAGGGCCCCTAGTAAGAGGAAGGTGGACCGTGTGCCTCCCTAGGCAATAAAAAAAGAAGATCTGGATGTAGCCAACTCATCACTAAGTCTCGATTAAAAGGTAAAATATATCCCATTTCGTCGCGAGTAGTGCCACAGATGATCCCCAAAAATGTAAGATTTGAAAAACTTGCGGTTTTATCCATTCTCTCTAGAGCCAGCCCTGTGTTGAGTAACGGCCGCGGGCGGAAGTAAGTGGAGCCCATCCATTTTGTTTATTATATCGGTCGAGCTTGCGGTTGGGCTAAGCTCGCTAGACGTAGAGCTTAGCTGGTGTAGAGGGTACAGCAAAGGAAATACAAAAAGTTTTAGAAGTTGTTTTACATAACACATAATCATCTCGGCGTTATGTTCCGGTTGCGCTCCCGCGCGGCACGCGAGGGCCCGGGGTCCGCCTTCCTACTCTTCCTGGCCCACTTCGCTTAGTCTTCGGCGCCCTTGGTGGTGTGCTTGTTGGTGGTCAACTGTGATACGTCAATGCCTAATACATTTTCATGAAGTTTTTTTTTAATTGGTTATCTAGTCATTTGACAGCCATCTCGCCTTGGTAAGTATTCAAAACCTTCGGAAGTGGCGACCGCGTACGCACGTGAGAATCGCTGCGTCTCAAGCTACGGTGGAGATGGAGATGGAATGATGGACGATACAGTGAAGATCGTAGGGAGGCGATGGATTTCAGCGGTGGACCTCCTACGGCTAAGATGATCTTTAACTTTTTTCAATTGCCTAGTGAAGCACACGGTCAGGATGTTCACCTGATGGAAAGCGGAAGCGGTGACGTCCAGCACATTATTTTTTCTTTTTTTTATGCCGTACGATAGGCAAACAAGCAAGCGGGCCACCTGATGGAAAGTGGTCACCACTGCCTATAGACATTAGCAACACCATGATTATCGCCAATGCGTTGCCCACCTCTATAACACGTTGCTCTGGCAGCAATATAAGGGGATAGGATGCGGTTTCTGTAGGCAGTATTGGCCAGTATTAGCCTCTGTTTGTATTCCTCATATCTGAGGGTCGTGACCTCTCTCACCCATAATCCTGTTTCGGACAAAAAAACCTGTCACATGCAATGTTAAATTAGACTTGCCAAGCATTTGACCGCCATCTCACATGGTGGTAAGTGACGATGCGGCCGAAGATGGAGCATGCAGTCTATGAATAGCCTATTCACTTCAGCTTGCTATTCTGCACTATATCGGTAACTTTGGTTCTTGTGCTTCGTTGCAAATTTTTTCCGTCTTCAGACATAATATTAATACCTTCAGAGAGACTACAAACCTGATTACATAGTCATAGCGCATTCCTAAGCACGTTAGCGACTTTAAACTGATGAACCGTCAATCAATCATCAGTCTACAGTGATCCACTACTGGACGCAAACCTCCCTAATGCGCGCCAGAGCACCTTTTCTTATTTACTTTACTACCTTGTCTTAACACATTCAGCTTACACCTGCAGCCTTCGTCAGTCCATCTGCCCTGAGGCCTCGAGGCATACTGATATTGTAAGTGCCCGCTCTAACTCTTATCAACTCTATAACCTTAAAACGCTTAATTAGTTGGTTCGTAATCCAGCCAGTGCACGCCTCTGTACATTACATAACCAACTGACATAGAAAGTGGCATTATGTGAATCGGAACATATCTATTGACCATTAGAATGTTTGTCTGCGACTATGGTAAAGCAATGGCACAGATTATAAGCTTGGTACTAAAGGCACTGTTTCCTCTGTGTTAGAAGGGTTAAGGATGCGTTCTTTTGAGATTCCGGAGCCCATTGTACTGCACCGAGGTGAACCACCGTGGAGTTTTTAGTTGGAGAAGTCCTAACCTAGCTCTTCCCCAATGGGCTGGGCACCTAGATCGCAGGTTTTCTCCACGTTACAAAATAAAAAAAAGGCTAGCGATGCCATGTCATCATAAATAGCGTACATAACTCCGTAATACCTAAGCCGTGAATGAGAAAAGAGATCGCTTGTAGCGCCTTTGCTCCCAAGGTCACATGACCTTATGATTGTAATTTATGTTTTAATGTATGTTCATATATGAGCGTCGGTGGCTAAATATATTAGCGAGAAGAACCGATTTTTCTGATTGATGTACAACCTAATAGCGACTATAGTCCAACTAACGTATAGTTGAACACTAACCGATGCTCTTGCGGTGAGGGAAAACATCGTAATCAAAATTGCAAATTAAATATATAAATCATTGTGCTTTGACAACTTCACACAGCGCCATCTAGCACCAAAGTAAGCAAAGCATTTTTTTAAATACATAGGTACTTACCCGGTATCTATAGTAAACCCAGACTGGTAACAAATTAAAATTCATAATTTCAATTACTGCTCGGCCGGGAATCGAACCCGGGACCTCTGCGAGGCAGGTCACCACACTTGTATGTAAACCAACTGAACCACTCAGGTCTTCGACCTCGATATTCACGCGACCAGGTTCATTCAGATGATCAGGTTCTGTTAATAAAAACTTTTTTCTTAAGTGGCAGAACTTTCACACCTCAAGCTAACATCACGATATGTAAGTACATTTTGATTCAACATGTGAACTCCTCGACCATACATAATGATGATGATGATCATGTGAAACGAAATAACGAAAATGCAAAACCGCAAAAAGGGGTTTCACTATGAATGATGTCTAAACTGGCAAAGGCTTGTCTGTAATTTTTGTATATGCTACTCATTCTCCAGAACGAGATAATTCGGGGTGGTTTTAAAACAGGTAGGTATACGAAAACCGTAGGACTGTGCAACGACGCTCGTTGCGTCATAAGTACCTTCATACAATAGGTACATAAACTCGCGCGTGCGTGGTCGAGGGGTCCCCCTTTACCATGATCAAGGATTTGGCAGATCAGGTAATAATTACAATGGAGCGACTGCCATCTGACCTCCGTGACCGTGATCCTGTTGACACCCCGGTTTTAACAGGATCACGGTCCCAACCTGACTAGTTTCAACCATGGTTACACATTCAGACGCTTGAATTTGTAGGATTCATCACGATGTTTTCCCTCACTGTAAGAGCATCGATTAGTGTTAAATTTTTTTTTATGACATACCTTACGCAAACAGGCAAGCGGTCCACCTGATGGGAAGTGGTCACCGCTGCCTATAGACATTAGCAACACCAAGAGTATCGCTAATGCGTTGCCCACCTCTATAACACGTTGCTCTGGCAGCAAATAGGCAAATGCCCCTCCACTGCCAAAGCCACGGTTCCCCAAATCTCCACCCCATGTACCACTGGAGACCTTACTCACCGGCAGAAACACAATACTATTTAAAATATGTATTAAAAATAGGTATTCTGTAAGGTGAAAGTATATGTATGTACCTAGGTCTGGGATTAGGTTATTTTAAATTAATCACTAATAGAGCATCGGTTAGCATTGAACTAATGTACATAACTCAGAAAAGAGTCATTGG
Organism: Blastobasis adustella; assembly: GCA_907269095.1. Lineage (NCBI taxonomy): Eukaryota > Metazoa > Arthropoda > Insecta > Lepidoptera > Blastobasidae > Blastobasis > Blastobasis adustella. The sequence goes on from OU026138.1 coordinate 5,187,922, forward strand.
TACATGGCGGCAGTAAGATTCGAACCCTCTCGCTTACGAGGCGTAACCCTTAACCACTATGCCAACGACGCCCTCACAAAACATACGAGTGTATTGTTCGTCATACGCGTTTTATTACGTTTTCTTTATGCTAATCAGGGGACTTATTTTGCTAAATGGCCGTGTTCCCTAATCGATCGATTGACAACCTTTATGACTCTCTCTCTCTCACACACACAAATGAGTGAACCAAATCCTTTATACATACATGGCTTTGACATGGCAAACTCGTGATCGAAACTATACGGTGATACGATTCACTCGCCTTACGAAAACGAGCGCTCGGGATCAATTCGGGAAAACGGCTTAAAACGGCTTAAACGGCTGTGCCTTCCGCATCCAGCTGGTACCTGTGATCGTCGGTTCACCTAGTACCTACCTGCGTCAAAACTACACTCATGTTTTTTCTACAATACCAACATAAAACAGATATTGTTGGTCATACGTTGCGGAACATCTGACCCGTAAACCTACAACGGTTCATTATTCCAAGTTACGTTCACGTCTAGGGTTGCCAACCCTACTATACAATATAGTAATCCTACTGTTTTTGGTGTCCGTCTACTATTATTTTAAATAGTAGGCGAAACCATTATATTTTAAAAAAAAGTTGCTCATCAGTATCACTTATCAGGAATGCGTCCTGAATTTTAATGTTAAGAATTCAGAAATAACTCAGTTAAACACCACCTATACTAAATATATTTTATTAAAATTACTAATTACAGTAATGAATTCCCCATCTACTATATTTTTATGGCTACTAAATTCGAAAATACTATATTTGATACTATATAAACAAGATGGCAACCCTAGTTCACATCTATCATTGAAGATAAGACTCATGTGAAGACATGCGTTTCACGTGTATAGAAATGCGGACATCTCTTGTTACATGGTTATGCAACATTTGTAATAAACTGAGACTTGTGAATTTTATGACTGTGTTTAGTGTGCATTCGTTCTTTCAACAGTCCCCAATTAACGCCCACTGCTGGAGTAGACCCACCTCGGTGACTGGTTGGGCAATAATCTCCACGCTTGGCAGGCAAGCTGAAAATACTCAAGCTTCCTGGTCTACGGTTCTAGATACTTTGATAACTGTTTTTTTGTGTAGTTGTGCATCTTGTTGATTTACACTTTTATTGGTTTTGATTCACATTAGTGATAGTTTAATTTATTGTTTGATTATAGTGATGGAGAAATGAAATAAAAAGCACGGAACTGAGCTTTCGGGTTGCTCCAAGAAGTCTTTTTTCTTTTTTTATATTATACAAGACAGGCATTTGACCGCCATCTCACCTGTTGGTAAGTGACGATGCGGCCGAAGATGAAGCATGCCCGTCTTGGAACTTGGTAAGTCGCATTAGAACCTGCAATATCTTATTATCGTGCTGTTGTAGGGGAATAAAGACATGGCTACGGCCTTGAAATAAACGTCATTGAACGTTATTTTTGAACAGTTCCTAAAGCGGGACATTATCGAAAACAGTGTTATTTGTTTAGATTTTGGCTGATGGTTCTCGATGCCAATGCCTAATAAAACGCAAAAAATTTATAAGCGATGCAACTTGCTATCATTGCAAGCATTGCGAGCTGTTTATGCTAGGATGGAGGAACCATTCAGCATCCTCATTGCCGCAATAGTCGCATCGCAGTTAATGGCAACTTCATTCACAGAACTAATTTAGTAAGCGGTTCCATCCAGCGGGGGAACACAGCCAGTTCCTTTAGGCGAGGCAGGTAATTTTCTGAGTTAGTAATCTTCTCAATAGGTCAATTCCTAAGGACGTCATTTTCTGGTTTGGTCATCTTTTTATACTGCGTGTGGCCGTGTGGTGTCCGGCAGAGTAGAATAACACCAACCCTTTACATTCATGGGTGTCGTACAAGGCGACTAATGTTTTCGAGGCAAAAGATCAAGTCTCCGTAATCTGGAAAATGGGCAGCAGCATTTTTCATTATTATATTTAAATACTGCGATCTCCAACCCGCTTGCCAAGCGTGGAGATTATTGCAATAACCTTCCCTTTCGTAGGAGAGGCCCTAAGTCCTGCAGTGGATTGTTACGGGCTGTGATGATGATGATGATGATGACAATTTTCATTTGTTTTTAATTTTTGTATGTTGTCGTTTAATAAAGTATCTAAGTAGTAATCATAAAAAAATACATACACTACGCTACGATCCTGGTCCCTTAGGACCTAAAGCTTACCTAAGCCACTTGCAATGCACTAGGCCATTGTCCAACTAGAATACCGATCACACCTACCTCGCTCAATCACACAAATCTTTCTCACCACACTTGTTTTTTTATCAGACATTCCTAACCCGAACAAACGATTAATAATTTCGATATGACCACCGCATACTCCCAAATACTTAATCTTAAATTTAAAGATAAGCCTAAGGCGTACCGTGAAATCTCTACCTTCGTAACACTTATGCAAGCCTATTGATAATAAAAAAAAACTTATGTAATGTCCAAAGCGGAGCATGGCAAATGAACTAGTTACTCTATCGAGCCAAAACATCGATGTCTAATAACAAAAATATCAAATCTGTCCGGCCGTCCGGCGCCATGGTTCCTACACCGGTTGGATCGAGAAGCTAGTGCGGTTGGTAGAGGTTGCGATGAATTTGTTTCTAGTTGGGAAGTAGGTCAGTGTTACCAAGCATTTAGTTATGCATTCGTCGTGTTCCAATAACGTTAAAAACAGTATGTACCTACATTAAAATTACTTACCTACATCGTTTTCTTGCCACGGGACAACTCATTTCTATGTTCAAGAAAGAGTTTTCTCAATATACTCGGTAGTTAAGGAGATTACCTCCTACATTTAACGTTACAAATTTGGCTCTTTTTATGTATTAGCAGATAATAATATTAATCATCGTTATGTCGCTAATGTCCCTCGCTCCATGATCCCTCGGGGACTATGATCCAGGATTTGACAGTTCAAGATTACATTTGAGCGACTTAGATGACAAGCGATGCAGATGATTAGCAGGCCCGCCGTAATTTCGTTCGCGTGTTGCCGCCTACCCTACTCTACTCTACCCTACCTACCCTAGTTTATCCCTTACCCCTAACCTACCCTGACCTACTCTACACCTACCCTACTCTTCTGAAAATAAAATAAAATCTGTGTGCCTACCTGAGTACCTCACCAGTCACAAAATAATAATTTATCTATTCTAAGCGGTCAGCTGATTTGCTGTACGACTGTACGTCTCAACAACTGCGGCCAACGTACGTAACGGTTATCTCTAAGATGGTAACCAGCTCCAGGTCCCTACCGTCCGCATTTACCAGCAGTTTAAACCTGCGGCCGGTAATTATGAAGCGTTACGTACGTACGTTTGAACCGGATTTTTTTCTCATGAGCTCTACATATAAACAAATTGAGCGGTTCCATCATACCGAAACGGTTTTGGAAGCGGATATGGAAAAAATATTAAGTGTATTTTTTGTATGTGGGTATATAAAAATCGATATGCGTGAAAAGGCTGGACCTGTTTTTATGAAATTTTAAGGCAATGTAAGCAGGTGATCCTATGGAGTTTGGAAGGGATTGGATTAACAGAAGCTTTGCTAACCGTGTTAAGCCGGGGCGGGTCGATAGATTTTACAAAAATACAAAAAAGCTTGTCACACATCCATAAATCCATCCATCAATTTACTTTCGTAATATTAATTCTATTAGGTTTCGCTTCCTCAGAGCATTTGTCCTGAAATATGTAAATTGCAGGTATAGAAAGAAGAGCTTTGCGACTTTTTTTTTTATTTGAAATCTTTTTTAGGGAGTTTTGCCAACAATGACACTCCGTAACTCCTCAAGTTCTATATATGATAACGGAAATAAACAAGTTTGTACAAAGCTCTCGTAGAATCCGATGAAGGTTCTGGTTTCTCGTTGTCCTAGGGTATGCCAAGGCGCGGTTACGTCACCCAATATCCCAATTTCATATTGTTTTATTTATACATAGTATAAACCAAAGTCGCTCCCGCCGTCTGTCCCTCTTAGATATTTAAAACTACGCAATGGATTTTAATGCTATTTTCAACAATAGATAGAGTGATTCAAGTGGAAGGTTTATAAGCAAGAGAAAAAGGATACGTAGGGGTAAAATAGGTGTACGCGAAGTCGCGCCGGGTCCATAAGGTTACTCGAAAAGAACGCATCGCACCACCGCGTCTGCATGGCGTCCCTCACATTACCCAAGCATTTGCGCTACATCCTCAAAACTTACTTCGTTACTTAATACGCTTAAAGAGAACCGATGGGCTCGACTCTCAATTGAAGTAGTTGACATTTTCCGACATTTACGTAAATCTTTTAACCATTATATTCGCATTTATTAATATTGACATTATTTATTTTACAACAGACCTAACAAAATACTAATTACACATTTACAACTAAGTAAATCATCATCTTTCCGGTTATGCTCTCGCGCACGAGGGCCTGCGGTCCGCCTTGACCATGATCCAGGATCCGGCAGATCTTTACAACTAACTAAATAATACTAAGGAAAACAATTAACAAACCTACATTTAAACAATTTTTCCCAGGTCCAGGATTTTAGGAAAGCTGCCTAGAAGGCCTCGCTGGGCGGCGAGGCTAATTCGCTGAAGATCATTGATGTGGATTTTTGTATGTCAAGTGAAAATGGCAATTGCCTGACATTAAACTTACGTCAGAGCTCAAATGTTATGCTGCAGATCGTTTTCAGCGATAAGGCTGGCGTTTGTGAACTTTTAAATGATTAAAGTTTGCAAAAAATATTTTTTTACTGGCGGCTGTTTGAAAGTTTAACAACAGACTTTCTACATAATGTAATTACATTTACAGACAGTATAAGCATTGTTTAAGTTTAAGCTTGGTATTATGGGACCTGTGCCTGAAACGAATTTATTTATTTTAATATTAAATAATAAATAAGCTTGGACAAATTCACACGACGCCATCTAGCCCCAAAGTAAGCAAAGCTTGTGTTATGGGTGTTAGATAACTGATAAACTACTTAAATACTTTATTTAAATGCATACTTATTATACATACTACACTAAGACCCGTAACAGAAATTAAAATTCATCATTTCAATATCTGCTCGGCCGGGAATCGAAACCGGGACCTCTGCGTGGCGACCGGTATGTTAACCAAACCACTCGTTTCTTATTTTATTTTTTCATTTTATCGTTTTATACACTAGAGAGCTTCTTTCAGCGTCTCGTCTCTGTTGCATTTTTGTTGTCATAGTTGTCATATAACAGTTACTTCCCATCAGATGGGCTGCCTACTCATTTCTCACTGTCCTAAAATCAAACAACCTCTATCCTAAAATCAATTGCCAAACGACCTAAATTCGATTCTGCTATAACAAACAACTGCGCTTCCTTGTCTTACGTATTAACAATGGAGGTATCAGATGACAATCACCCACTCTTGTTAGGTTTGCATTGCGTAAATAACGGAATTCCGATATCATAAAGATGTGCAACGATTACCTGATGGCAGCTACGTTTTAACACTTACGTAACAGTATGTGAAAGGAGCTCTAGAGTTGTTATCTTGGCTCTCATACACATTATATGGAGAGGATATGTTTCGATCTGATATTTGTTTAAGACATCCTCGATATAGAGTTATTTATTATTGCGCTTTCTAATATAAAACGTAGCTCTATTTGCATAATAGTATTAAATATAGATTTGGTAATTTCAATGTGGTAACGGTGACTGCACCTTGTTAATCTACAAATCAAACTAATGGAGGAAATTTATTTTGCTTTGAATTATATAAATTCTAACTAGTTTTGTAGACTGATTTTTATGTTTTGCACACATATTGAGTTCCCATATTGAGTTTGCACACATAGGAGCGTCGGTGGCTGAGTGGTTAAGGTATTCGACTCGTAAGCGAGAGGTACCGGGTTCGAACCCCACCGCGGCCATGTACCTATGACACTTTCCTGTACATTAGCTGAAAGCTAACCGATGTGAGGGAAAACATCGTGAAACCTGAACATTCAGGCGACTGAATGTGTAACCATAATTCAAACGGTAAGGTTCCTCTAGTAGCAGGGTCACGGAGATCAGATGTCAGTCTGTCTACTGTAATTATCATCCACAAATCCTGGATCATGGTTAAGGCGGACAACGGGCACTCGTGCGCGAGAGTACAACCGGGACCATGGTAGCGGTCACGGTAACGGCGGGACAGGGGGTGCGAAGAATCACCGGACATGACCAGGCTACCACGAAGCACGACCACTGGCCCTGGCAACATACAATGTCCAGACAATGCGGACCGACGAAAAGCTCGTGGAGCTGGAGGAAGTGGTAAGCAGATTACATTGGGACATTGTAGGGATATCTGAAGTGCGAAGAAAGGGGGAGGACTCGATAATTCTGAAGTCCGGAAATCTGCTTTACTACCGGGAGGGCGACTAACTGTCCCTAGATGGTGTCGGGTTCCTTGTCCACAAATCCCTCGTGAACAACATCGTCAAGATCGAGAGTGTCGTCTAGGGTTGCGTACCTTATACTCAGAACTACCAAGCGGTATTCGTTGAAGGTCATACATGTCTTTGAAGCGGAGGCTATGTATGAGGATATAACTACAGCCATATATACCTCCAAGATACATCACACCGTTGTCATGGGGGATTTTAACGCGAAACTGGGCAAACGAAGCGGAGACGAGTTGAGAGTGGGGAAATTTGGAGTTGGTAGTCGGAACGCCCGTGGCCAGATGCTGGCCGGCTTTCTGGAGAAAGAGGGACTTTTGATGAACTCATTTTTCGGGAAGCCGGATCATCGCAGATGGACGTGGGTTAGTCCCGATGGTGTCACATAAAATGAGATTGACTTCATCCTATCTACGAAACGGCATATATTCAATGATGTCTCGGTGATCAATAGCGTTAAAATTGGCAGTGATCACCGCTTGGTAAGAGGCACATTGAATATTAATCCACAGCTAGAAAGATCGAGATTGATGAGGTCTACGCTCCGGCCTTTACCCATACAAATCCAAAACCCCGAGAGTTTTCAACTCGAATTACAAAATCGCTTCGAGGAGAGTGCGTCGACGTGGACGACTACAATAACAGCTTCGTGGAAACTGTGTATATGATTGGGTCAAAGTTTTACAAAACCTGCCGTACAAAAAGAACAAGCAAAATCTCTGACGATACCCTCAAACTCATGGAAGAAAGACGCGCAATGACTCTGCAATCCCCTGATGATGTCTCTCAATTTAGGCGACTTAATCGATAGATCTCCAAGTCTCTGACTCGCGACATACGCTGATTCAATACTATCAATATTGAGGCGGCGATCGAGCGGAACAAAGGCTCTAAAGTCTTTGCGAGAGATCTGTCATTTGGACAGAGCCAGTTGACGAGACTGAAAACGGATGACGGCAGAGTTGTTTCGACCAAGTCCGAGGTTTTGAGGGAAGTCGAGAGTCATACACGACAACACGACCACCTGTTACCAGTATGGCAAAAGACCCCAGAGCCAAGTTGACCCGACACTACACCGAAGATATCCCGGACATCAGCCTGTACGAGATTAGTATGGCTCTTAAACAGCTTCAGAACAGCAATGATGGAATTACGGCTGAGCTTCTGAAAGCTGGTGGCAAACTTGTGCTTAAGACCCTTCAGAAGCTGTTCAATTCCGTCATCCTCGAGGGAAAAACGCTGGAAACATGGCACAGAAGTATAGTGATATTGTTCTTCAAGAAAGGTGATAAGGCTCTCTTGAAGAACTTCAGACCAATATCGCTGCTGACCCATGTGTATAAGCTGTTTTCGAGAGTCTTTACGTCACGCAGGTTTGATGACTTCCAGCCTCCCGAACAAGCCGGATTCCGAAAAGGTTTTAGTACCATAGACCACATACATACGCTGCGGCAGGTTATACAGAAGACCGAAAGGTATAACCGGCCATTATGCTTGGCTGACGATATCGTAGTCATGGCTGAAACCCTGGAAGACTTGGGCAAAATGCTCGATGAACTCTGTAGTGCCTCTCAACAAGTAGGTCTTAAAATGAACATGGACAAGACGAAATTTATGTCGAATATCCATGTTGTGCCTACTCCAGTGACAGTTGGAGGCATTCTACTTGAAGTTGTGGACGACTATACATACCTAGGACAAATAGTCCAGCTAGGTATGACCAACTTCGAGAAAGAGGTCAATCGACGAATCCAACGCGGTTGGGCAGCATTCGGGAAGGTACGCAATATTTTCGTCCCAATTATCGCAGTATCTCAAGACGAAGGTCTTTGACTAATGTGTATTGCCAGTGATGACTTACGGAACAGAAACGTGGCCGTGGCCGCTCACTGTGGGCCTTATAAGAAAGCTCACTGTTACCCAAAGAGCAATGGAAAGAGCTTTGCTCGGAGTCTCTTTACGCGATCGAATCAGAAATAAGGAGATCCGCAAGCGAACCAAGGTCACCGACATAGCTCTAAGGATTGCCAGACTGAAGTGGCAGTGGGCAGGGCACATAGTTCGAAGTGTGGCGACCACGTGCCGGAAGACGCAGCGTGGATAGGCCTCCTACAAGGTGGACCGACGACCTGGTAAGGATCGCAGGTAACGGGCTGGATGCGGAAAGCACAGGACCGGCCTTTGTTGAGATCTCTGGGGGAGGCCTATGGCCAGCAGTGGGCCTTCTGGCTGGTCTTCTGGCTGATATGATGATTACGATATATATATTATCATAGATTTACGAGGATCTGATGATGGACTCAGGAGGTGGACAGTGGAACTCTTCAAACGTTTAACCACGTCGAGTTTGGACTCATATTATTGGTTTTGAAGCGTTCTATACATTATGCTTGATTTATACTGTCTTGACCTTCGTTAATCGTAACAATACAGTTCGTGAATATTGTATTGTCACGGGAACTTAATATGTGTGTAAAGTTTCATAAGAGTCGCTTTAGACGAAATAGTTGAAAAAGCTGTTGCAAGATTTACCAAAAGATGACTAACTCAGTCAATGACGTTCCTCTAAATTGGTTTTTTAATAGATTGACATGCTTGACGCCAAAACGATTTTGTATAATAGGTATAATGAAGAAGGTCGTTCGGTGTCTGGCCGAGTATATGTATTATCCGCACCACCCACCATCCTCTTCAATAAACGGGTGTCGAACGTGCAAAGCGACTAATGTCTTAGAAAACCTCCGTAAACCAGAAAATGCTGCTGCCCATTTCTCGCTTTCCCTTGGGTGTTTCTAAAACCTAATTATACTAGACATACCCATAAAACTATATAATATGTCGAGCGCGGTCCGGCTCTGCCTGGCATTGTCGGGCACTGCCCGGCTTTGTCTGGTGTTGTTGGCACGGTCCAGCAGTGGCTTGCAAGGAGCGGCCAACGTGTCACTGTGTGTTCCCTTCCTACTTTCCTACCCCCTCCTTTTTGACGATTGGAAGAGATATTTAATGTCCTAATCAATAAAAAAAAAATGAATTTGAGGATCTCCAATCTGCCCGTCAGGTGTGGAGAGTCTGGCAAACCCCTCCACAAATGTGGAGAAGGACCAAATCCGTGGTCTGACATGGCTGTTAATGATGATGATGGTATTTAAAGTGGAGATAGCGAACTCTTTGGAACGAAATTCTTTGGTGACATTGTGGTTTGTGTTATTATTACGAACTCGTTAGTATGCAGTGCGTAGATAAATGCTCCTTTTGTCATAGAAATATGATTCAATATCCTATAACAATCTAGTTTAGAAATGTTGGACTGGGAGTTATCTTCGCATGCATAACAGACATATGTGGTCATCTTGACGTTAATGTCCCGGTTGTGATCTCGCACGCGCTGGTCCGGGGTCCGCTTTGACCATGATCCAGGATTTTGGCAGATCAGGTACATAATTACAGTGGAGCGACTGCCATCTGACGTCCGTGACCCTGTTAACAGGGGAACCAGGCCAGAATTACACATTCAGTCGCCTGAAACTGCAGGTTTCATCACGATGTTTTCCCTCACTTAGAGTTCCATGAATATACATAACTCAGAAGAGAGTCATTGGTACATACTAGCACTAGGGTTCTGTCAACTTTTTCGTCCAGAGGTTAAGCCTCATCATTCAAAAGGGAAATGTTGCCAGCCTTCTGGGCATAATGCTTCATGGGTGTGTACTAGAGTAAATTTACTATCTGTCAATATAGTATTTAGGTTTAAGGGTCAATACGATATTTTTTTGTCGTGTACTGAATGTATATTTTTTATCAAAGTGAAAACTGAGATTTGACGTTAGGTGTAGAGATCCCCTAACTCTTCTATTAGAATAAATTTATTGTTATTTATTATGATTATGAGTTGTAGAGTGAACAGTTACAATACAGTGGTATAATAAGACCACGCTAAGTCCGAATCACTTATTAAAAAAATAAAAAAAATCTCTTTATGGCAACTTGTGACAGGTTTTTTAAAAGTAATAGAACGTCATTCATAAAAGTCATAACAAACTATTTTATTTCTGTAAGATTGTTTATTTTCGTGAGTTATGAAAAATATCATTAAATAATGGGCAAAACAATTAAAAAGGAAGTGAAAGTGATAATTTTCTGCATGATTAATAATTTAGTCAAACTTAAAGTGCAAGTTTAAGCCAAATATCTGAATGTTTACAAGAAGGACTGACAAGGACAGACAAGTACAGATTATCCCCAGATTATTGCCATATCCACATTCTATAATTTTTACTACTGTCAGTCAATTCGGACTTAGCGTGGGCTTATAGAGCTCTATTGCCAAATTCAGAATATCGCGTGACCGGTGTCTACCGGTGGAGTATCCTGAAACATAAGTGGATGCATACGGGGCGTTCAGAGATGAACGCTACAGGATCCTATACTTCGTGTCCCTCACTACGAAACAAGAATTTCGTCCCACCCAAACCTTTAGGCATCAGTCGGTCTCTACGTATAGGTAGGTTGTAGGTAGTTTAGGTATCTATATCAACCTCCGTAAGTAACTACAAGGGCTCTCTACTCAAATTACTTGGAAATTGCATCCAGCGAACGAGATGATGTTAATAACTGCACTCGCTTTCACGCAACGCGATACTCTTGCCACCTCTGAGATTACACACTCGGTGAAAAATTGAATTTTTGATATAGGTGTCAAAGGCTCGCTTTAGTGCTTTCGCTGGTGAGGTGAGGAATGAGACAGTTCGGAAACTCATTAATTTATTGAAGTATTTACTGATCTAAATATAAAAATCATCTTAGCGTTACAGTCCCGGTTGTGCTCTTGCGCTCGAGAGATTTGACAGATCAGGTAATTATAGTGAAGCAATTGCTATCTATTGGCCGTGTTGTGTCCGGAAAAGTAGAATAGCACCAACCCTTTACACACGAGGGTGTCGTACAAGGCGACTAATATTTTCGTGACAAAAGATCTACTCTCCGTAGGCTGGACAATGGACAGCCACTTTTTCCATTGTTATATTACAACACTGCGATCTCCATTGCGCCAGCCAAGCGTGGAGATTATGGGAATAACCTCCCCTTTCGTGGGAGAGGCCTTTAATCCTACAGTGGATTGGTATGGATTGTGATGATGAACTGCTATCTGACCTCCGTGACCCTGTCAACAGGGGAACCTGACCAGACCTAAACAGATTAGTACATGGCGGGACTGGGGCTCGAACCCGATACCTCTCACATACGACTCGAGTCGGACTTCTTAGCCACTAGGTCACCGACGCTCTGCCATGTATTTGTGATCTACATCACACCCACATCCCACACGGATACTATCAAGAGCCTCAAGTTACGGACACACCTCTTTTGGCCTCTTCAAAATTCAAACATCCTCCTCTGAATTTGAACCGGTTGAGAGCATATATGCATCCTGGTGCATACCATTTTATTATGATAACTACCCTTTTAATCAAATTACATCTGGGTAAATAGGCAGAACTAACAAAAGAAAATAGGTATTTTCTAACCCTTGCAAAACTAATATTTGAGCAATTCTTTATTCTTTTTTATAAATATACCATCACGATACAATAAGGTAATAGAGATATACAAAGGCGAACTTAACCCAACAAGGTTTTCCCTGGAGAGTACAACATGGAGTTCTTCAAGAAAGAGATGAATAGGTTTTTACGGGGTCGGCAATGCGTGAGTGTTGCCCTGGTATTGCAAACGTCCATAGGCTGCGGTGACTGCTTACCATCAGGTAGGCCCTAAGCTTGTTTGCCACATTTGTGGTTTAAAAATAAACTGAGTTTTCTACCAGCGAACCTTGGAGTCATAGGAACAAGTTTAACTTAAATGGAGGTTCTTAAAGTGTACACTAAACTTAGTAGCGGTCGTAATTGCGTAATAAAAACGCCAATTACAAAGGTAAGGACCCAATACATAACGTTCAAAAGCCATAGCAAATTGATGAAATATCGTTCAAAAAACATAACCAATTTCAATTTAACACGCGGCTACCTAGCTACGAGGAGAGCTAAAAGTGCCTCAAAGCTGTTCCAAGCAAGGGTACAAAATGCGGTCCACTTAAAAAGTGGTCCCTACTAATCAAGGTAAAGGCTTTCCCTTTTAACGTGTCTAGAACATACATGCGACAAGACAAGTATACATTACTTATAAGTAGGTACTCAGATGGTAGTTAACATGTTCTGCTATCTATGTTGTAAGAAAAGATAGCGTAGGTATAGCTCCAAATGACAATATTAAATGTATCTGTGCTACAAACTTAACAGTGTTGGCGCCACTGTGTGATATTTCAAAATGGCGACACTTAGTTTCAGTTTTGGCCATCGGGGTTTTCTTTTTATTGAAAAAATAACAACAGAACAAGGCGGTCTTATCGCCAAAGCTATCTCTTCAAGATTCAAGTTCCAGTTTACGTCACTCCATATATATGGAGAGATATAACCGAAATCACTACTAAATTTCATCAAAATCCGTCCAGTAGTTTTTGTACTAATCACAACCCAATACTATTCTGGTTGGAAAACCTTGATAGGCAATAGCTCGCTTAATGTTACTATAAGCTTTAGTATATAAATAAAATTTAGTAAGACAATTATTATGCCGGTTTATTTGTTACGACCTGTGGTTACGTACGACACATATTTTATTACTTATATTAAATTTAATGGTTAAGTATAATAAACATTGTTATGTAGACCAAATATTTACATTAATAAATTGTACTTCTAAGCAATGGTTTGTATTATAACGATTACAGTTAAGGGAGACTGGTGGACGTTTGATATTATTTCATACAACAACTACTGAACGGACTTTTATGAAACTTGTGTTGTAGCTTATATCATAACCCAGAATAACAACATAATTTAACCCAAATTCATTTATCCATATTATTTGGATATAGGTATTTAGGAATTAATTATTTACCTTTGCATTAATATAAGTACCTTCTTAGATCTCTAGAAGATTTTATCGGTAAATGACAGTTATGAGATATGATACCCAATAGTCTCTCACAAATTATTTCATACCATTAAATTTTAGAAGGCAGCAAAACAAAGTAAAACTGCAACAAGGATGTGGTTGCAAAAAGCACAAAATAAGTGCTTTAAATGTTTAGCCACATAGATAATTGCAAAGGGATTTAAACTTCCGTGACAGCTGCGCATAATAAACATTAACAACTCGGTGCAAGGGAATCTTTCGCCCTACCAAAGCGGCTCCCACTCAAAATAGTAATCGGGAAAGGCAAGGCACTCCACGGCAGTTCCTTAGCCTACCTTTCTTTACAGTCTTCTTCGCGCCATCACACGTAAAGCGCGCCGCGTCACAGTTAGTTGCAATCTCTTTCGTAAATAAACACTGGCTGTACGAAGTGGCGGAAAAAAATATTTGAAAAATAAATAAAACTTGACTGGCTGTTTAGAACAAATTTAAAAAAACTGTGTTCTTTTTATAACTTTGGTGCTCTGTGAAGAAGATAAGTTTATAATAATTTGTGTTGTGATAAAACTTTTTCGAGGAAATTACAAGAGTAAGTAATTAATTATTTGCTGTTTATTTGAGTATTTAAAATGTTATTTTTTTCAATTAAACCGTTTAATGGAGAACATATAATTTGGGTAATTTCTTAGAAACTTAAAATCACGCATTCACATTCTCCTAAAGGATATCGTAGGAGCAGGTTATTTTAGCTTTGGAAGGATACTTGAGGACAAAACAGAAATAGAAAGCTGTTCCTAATTTGGTAGTTTGTGTTAAACGGGACCTAAAAAAAATCAGGTGCGTATACTCATCATCACCATCATCAACTTGACGTTAATTTCATGTGCTCGTTTGCATTTGCATTTTTTAGGTTAGGTTATTTAACTTATCATCATCATCATATCAGCCGAAAGACGCCCACCGTTGGCATAGGCCTTCCCCAAAGGTCTCCATAAAGGCCGGTCTAATGCCTTCCGCATCCAGCTGGTACCAGCGATCTTTACCAGGTCGTCGGTCTACCTTGGGAGACATACTCACACTATTTATCTTCTTAGTATTATTTGGTCAATGTCCATAATACACTCAGTTCAGTTACTAGCGAGGCCCTGTAATTGGCTTATTGACTCTAAGCTAATATTCATTATATTTTATATAGCTGTTGGTACTCCAATAAATAAATAAATAAATAATTTGTGTTGGTTGTGGGTCCGGACAGTTTGGATTTGTTAAAATAAGTATATAAAGAAGAGAAACCATACTGTTATTATCGACAGAAGTACAACACAGTGCCGCCTTTTAGGGTGGTGACGGACATAGGAACGTTCACCCTATAAACTAGACAACTACTTAAACTGACGAACTGACTAATACCCATTCATTCATTGTAAGTATAGTGAATACTCCACATGTCCACATTTAAGTAATAAATCGTCTGAAAAAAAAACCTAACGAATCAATTGACCGAAACTGATCGGTCGTTGTAACTAAAACCGACTATTCGTACGTATTTATGCATTTGGCGTTTCCGTATGTCCGTATGTTACGCTCCGTACAAGTTATACGTGAGTAACAGTGATTTATAATTGGCGGCAAAAAATGACAGTAGTTTTCCCGCCATTTTGTAATATTGCTGTTCGATATTGAAACATACGATGTGAAATTTAAGAACTAAACTTGATAGTATTGTTGCAGACTTCTGTGAACATTGATTTAATTTGAAGTTTTAATGCAAGTCAATAGAAACATGTATTGTGATAGTAAACGTAGTAATGGATCTCTGATTTATTATTGAGTCATTATTTACAGCTTTTAGGTGTTTAATCACGCAATTTTATAGCTCCAAATTGTGTTTGATTGAATTACGATTACTTGTATGATTGTCAATTTACACTAATGTGGACCATCTATCCATACATGATGGGTATATTGTCGGTAAATGACTCTCGAGTTTCATAATACGTCAAAAGTATATTTTGACCATGTGTCTAAATTCCGCTCTCAACTGAAATGGCCCCCTATTCAAAGTGTACATAAACTGACTGTCCCTTATGTACAACATTCTTGTTTTAAGGTTAGATACAATTTAAAAAGCATCGGCGCTTGTAAGCTTACATAGGTACAGGACACGTCTTTTTCCCCAAGGGGAAGGCATCCCACTTTATTAGTAAAAATGATATTCGTCATATCTATCATCTTCGTTATAAAAGATCTTACCTGCAGGTCTGAACAGTCTAGCTAGAGAGATTGTCTAGGGTTCTTGTTATACCGTCGACATGTGCCATTCCAGTTTGACAGTTGTTAAAGAGTTGGCAATGACTCAAACGATTAAATAAATAATTATTAATTATTATCGGTTACAGTCTATCAATAATAAATAGTTAACCGTCTATACTGATAATAGTGCGTGCGTGCTTACTTTTGTTTTCACTATACAATTAATAATTAGATTGTCGGACGCGCTAACTTCAACGCATAGATATATATTGTATAAAAGTTGAAGGCACTTTTTATTATGTTCGATGACAATGTAGCACTTGTTACGTTTTCTTTATTATGTCATGTATTGTATTGTATATAGGGGTACTTACATGACATGAGCTTACATGACATGGGAGCATGACTTATTATTGTTTCTTTGCTCTAGTATATACATTTTGATCTTCGTTAACTCCGCCATCAAAACCTTAGGGTAGGTACTTCCCGTAGACCTGTAATAGTTTGGCATTCTTACTAAGGTATGTAAAGGGGAAATTCCAAAAACCATAAATTTGTTAACGTAAATAAGTTTTCAATAAAATTATTTATTACAACACAACAAAAACTTATCAAAACTGAAAACGAACTAACTATAACTAAGTTTATCTATAACTAAAAAAACTAATCTAACAAACCGCTGTCATTAGGCAACGTGCCCAAAATGCTGGCGGCATTGCCACGTTGAATGCCAATGCGCAGACACTGTGCCAAATAAAGGCCAACATTTTGGTCACAAGCTATCGTTTTTAATTAAAACATTTCATACAATTCTTAGGGAACCAACCGCAAAAAAAATTCCTGGAGCACGAATACGCTAAATTAAAACATTCACGCACATTTTTTATTCGTCTTCAATCCAGTTCAGATCAATAACCAATTACGTTGCAGCCGCGCGAAATGCGGTATTACACTAAAGATCGAATATAGAACGCCAACCTAAGTTGAGTTGAAACTGCACCGAAAAGTTTTCCTATCTTTATTTATTTAACCATTTAGTGTACACAAGATTGTTTCAAAAATATATGACAGAATATATGACAGTTAAGACGTGCACAGTAGCATAAAATGATGCTTAATTAATAAAAGCCTATTCTATTCTATACATTAAAAACAAATATATATACATACATACAAAAACATATTTTTACGTTTTACTCAGAACAACAAAATTACAAGATATTCCTTGCTTGGTTACATATACATAGGTATTTCAAAACTTCACAGTTTTAAAACCACTCTACACCATGTCTTACATGTTTATTATCTTTTCATCAGATAATCTACAGAAGTATCATCAAATTTTATTACCAGCATTAGTATTCAAGATGAGAGATAAGATTAACAATACAAATAGTATAAAATTATGAGAAACTGTGAATTCATTAGGTCAGTGAACTCGTATTTCGTGAGATGTATGGTGATTTTGGTTCACTTACCGAAAGGCGTTATCCTAATTAGCAATGGTCGTGCGACCATGGACGTGCGAAAGGCCGTTTTGAGGTCTCCTATTGGTCGAGCGACGTCCGTTGTACAAACATGGTCCAGTAGCAAGCACAAGAAACTTAAAAGCTAATTGAGAGCATAATCAAAATAACACCATACACAAGAACTTGCCACTCAAATAATTTACGATGCACCTACTACAAAATGGGTATTAATAAACATGACGCAACCATAGAAAGTTTACTTTACTATCAGATTATGACATCGTCAACGCATCGCACTAAATGCTATTAAAACGTGTAGTACGCATAATTAAACAGAGTTATAGCGGCTACTCAGTTATGCGGCAAAACGCATGCCGCTAGGAAGTAACAAGTTGTGTTGATGTCTTTCATGACCGCCTTTTGTCCACTACCCTGGCTTTAGGTAATGGTGTTTGAATAAGCCAGGCTCATGTTAGTAAATCAGTGTGCTGAGTCTGAGTGCATAGTAAATACAAAATAAATAAATATGCTTGGACAAATTCACACAGCGCCATGTAGCCCCAAAGTAATCATAGCTTGTGCTATGGGTACTAGGATAACTGATAAACTACTTATATACTTTTTTAAATACATACTTATTATACAAACTACACCCAGACCCGTAACAGAAATTAAAATTCATCACCAGGTAAGACTGCGATCAAGTATTCCAAATGAAATACTGTAATCGTCATCACCCGAGCGGTTCATCCCAGCTTCTGCCAGGTCCGCTTTCCTACAGTTTCGTAACCACTTTGCCCGATCTTAGGCATCCTCACGTCGTAGGCGTCATGAAATAGGTACTTTCATTCAACGGATTACGCCTGCCTAGAATTAGTTAGTTATCTACAGGGTGACTTCAAATTCATGAAACCAAGGAGTGATCATCATCATCATTGTCCTATCGCTTATCCCAGCTTCTGCCAGGGTCCGCTTTTTTACTCATTCTTCCCCACTTCCGGTCTTCGGCATCGTCGCGTCGTAAGCCGTTTGCTCTCGCATCCGACTCACTTCTAGGGTCCGTGGGCGACCCCTTTCCTGATACCGGCAGGTTCAGGCACCTATTCCCCCATCAGCAAAAAAATCTGTTGTTTCACACATTTTGGCAGAATTCTTTTTCAACTTTGTATGGAACAGCTGATTTTTTTAGTTGGTGCTACAGTAAAAGTTATCACGAGCACATGCGTACGGTACCAATTGGTATCATAAATTTGAAGTCACTCTGTATAGTTAAAAACCTCTGTTCTCGATTCCCCGGTAATAACCGCATCGCGTGCGATTCTGACGCGTAACGGTAGATATATGTCTTCAAGATCGAGAGTGAACGTGATATGATCGAGTGTGATTTAATACGGCCTCTACATGGTTGTACATTGAATACGGTGTAGTTTTTTTTTGTGTGGTAGACATATAGGTAACAGGCCAGTTGATGGATGGTATAGTGGACAGGCCATAGTATGTCACAAATGAAAGACTTCACCACGACCTTGGCATGAAATCTATAAAGGAAGTAGTAATAGACACAACCAAGACATATAAAAAGAGATTGCAGGAAAAAATGCAAACGGTCAAATACATTTTAGCTTGTTTGTTTAGAAGCTTGGACACGAGGACTTTATGTAGAGTGTAGAGTCCTACAACGGAGTGTACGAGTTTAAAGATTTTACATGCCTAAGTAAAATCTAATTAAGTTTATCATAAATTACCTACAATTTGTGAGAAATGCAGTAGTGCCAGCAGCTTGACAATGCAGTAACAAAAAATAGGTGAACATGATATAATTACGATGCCACACAATTTAATTTTAATTTAAAAACATACTAAGCCCAGTTTGCCGGAAGCAATACGTCATAATACTCAATTTATAAATTAGGATTTTCGCATGTTTGTCTTCTTTGGAACAAACAAGTGTTTGTGTGAACGCGAATTATTTAGTCTTTTGTTGTAATTGAAAGTCTTTTCTAGTTATCTCTCATGCATTTCTATTTGTGAGTGTTAAAGCTACTTGACAACATTGTATGAGTTATCTTATGCAACATCGTTGCATCTGCTCTGTTCCTAGTTGTGATCACTTTGTTGTGTTGTTAACGATATACGGCCGAATAGCGGTTCAAATGAGGAAAGAAACAGGTTATATTTATTCACTAGTTGTCCCGGCGTGACTTCGTTCGCGTGTTGTCCTAGCCCTGCTTTACTGTACCCTACCCTTCCACTACTCTACTTCTACCCTAACCCTACCCTACCTTCCATACCATTCCATAATATCTCCACCTCAATTTCTATGTTCTCTCTCCATACCATACTTGTCTGGAAGATCTCACGTTAGTGACAAGACCTCCCATTGTACAGTATTTTTGTACTTATGTACATGTTCTTTGGTGTACCTACCCTACACCTACCCCACACCTACTTTACCCCTACCTATCCTTTTTTTCTTTGCGTTAATAACACACCTGTATTGTAACCAATAGAACAATAAAAAATGCCCCTGGTATTGCAAACGTCCACAGGCTGCGGTGACTGCTTACTATCAGGCAGGACGTAAGCTTGGTTGCCACCATAGTTGGTGTATAAAAAAAAAACAATTATTCAAATCGGTCCAGCCGTTTTTGAGATTTAGCGAGACTTACGCATTACCTGGAGTAATCTCTAGTCTGGAGTCGAGCCGCTGACCTCAAAAATACCTTTTTGGAGGTCAGTGATTCATCCTCTTTGAGCCATTATGTTATGTGTTTGTGGTGTTATTGTGTGTAAATAAATGTTTCTATTTCTATTTCTATTACGATTAAATTTTGTAGTAGCGGACTCCGCGCGACTTCTATCGCGTACTTTACCTACCTACCCTTTTTCTTGTTTTTATAAAGTTTAAAAAATTAATGTAAAATATCAGTAGGTAGAGTAGGTGTGGGTATAATGTTTTAAACTATCGCGATTATAATAACCATAACATACCCTTAAACATAACCTTTAATAACCCATAACCCTTAAAATTTGTGTAAGGTAGGTGTAGACTAGGACGCCGCGCGAACGAAGTCGCGCCAGTCGTAATTAATAATATTATATTATTATTAAACCTTTAAATTTTTTTGTTTCAGATTGCTTTCGAGAAAAGCCATCAACATTATTAATAAACGAAAGCTGAGCACGCAATAATATGGTATGTATTATTTATTTATCGATGGTAGGACTCTGTCTACCTTCCACTACTGTGGAGGTGGCTCACCTCCAGCAATTGACTGTTATGGGCTGTTGTTCTGAATATAGAGCAAGACCATTCGCTCTTATTTAATTTAAATAGAAATCGCTTTTCCGTGAATAGATCCTTAAAATTCGTTCGCAACCGGTTATGTCTCTCGCGTTTATGTCTTTCATATGAAAATCTAGCGTCATTTGGCAGATTAAAAAGATGTCAAGAATATTTTCACCCGATATCCATTTTACGAGAAGATATTTTGTGTAATATCCCTCTTATTTAATTCATACATCACTCACCATCGGTTGCAGTTGACAACTATACAAGTCACAGAAACATACTTACTTATTACGATGACGCAGCGACCCAAAATGAGTCTTGCCTGCCGACACTAAGAAGCTCCATTTCACTCCGTCCTGTTTTTGTTTTTCGCAACCAGTTACGAAACAACTCTTCATTTATATTTTCGTAACTGGTTATCACACAAGAATGTTTAACCAATGACAGAACAACTACCGAATACTTTACTTCTGTAGGCTAATCACGTAGCTCTCTTGCCAACCATTCTCTGATTTCAATGATTGAAATTGTTGCTTTTCCGATTACGTATAATGCATTAAATAGCTTTCGTTTATTGCAATGGAACTTTGCTAGCAACTGAACCCATGAAATCGATGATACGAAAACGTAAAAGTAACAATTTCAATCATGGAAACCACAAAATTGTTAGCAACAGAGTCACGTAATTAGCCTACTGTTCACATCAAGCGAATTCATGTCATTTAAATAATAAATAATCTCTTATTTCACGAATCTGTATCGCTCGTTTGGCGTAAACACACCTTACACTGTAGATACCTTTCAATCTATAAAGTACAGCATTGGTAACTTGGACTGAAAGTTAGAAAGCAAAAGTGCGACAGTGTCACTATTTAGATGTCTACTACCTATGTGTAGTAGATGTAGGCGACCGTTTGTCCCACCAGTATGCAAATGCAATGGACAAGGAATCGCAGCGAGCCCTTCACATTTTATTATTACTTACATACTAGCTTTTACGGACGTTTTAGTTAGGCGGCCTTTGGGCCCACGCGTACCGCGCGGGGACGCAACCAATGATGATGAAAGATGATGATGACATCTAGCTTTTACCCGCGAATTCATTCGCGTTGACGTAAAGTACCTTTAAAGTAGAGTACGATAACTATCCACAGAAATCTAAATAATGTACTTATTTAAATATTAAATATATTTTTCTTTACATTTCTGCGAATAATACATTAAAAAAGTCAATATGTTTAGATTTTCATGAAATCTCTTCTCTAATCTACTTTTGTCTTATTCGGCGGGGGCTCGCCCTTGCCATTAATGGGGATACGGATAATAGGGAATCATCATCATCATTACAGCCCGTTACAGTCCATTGCAGGACTTAGGGCCTGAGGGGCCTTCCCATAAGAGGGGAAGTTATTGCCATAATCTCCACACTTGGCAGGCGGCTTGGTGATCGCCGAGTTGAAAATATAATTAATGCAAAGCTGCTGCCCGTTTTTCAGCCTCCGGAGACTCCAGAGCTTTTGCTTTGAAAACATTAGTCGCCTTGTACGACACCCACGAGTGTAAGGAGTTGGTGCTATTCTACTCTGCCGGACACCATACGCCAATACACTTTTAAAACTTTTTAATGAATGTTCGCATGGGAACAGGATGGATCGACCGTGGGAATATTGTACCCGTGGCTAACACCCGTACTAAAAAATAATACTATGAGGTCACACAGTGCACGCGAACACACAGGTTTCTAACTGACATTACTTGGCTGGCAATCGGTACTATGCGTCCATCAAAATGAACGAAATTGAGTAATCGAAGAGCCGTATTGAACGCAGTTCACCAAATTGACTATCACTTAGCAAAGAGGCACAGTCATAACTTCTGTCTTAAGGACCTGGTGACAGTGTCGCTGTTGCTCGAATGACATTTCAAAATGATGACACTTAGTTCAAAAAGGCCAAAGCTGGGCCACTGGGTCAGATAAGTTAGTAGCACTTTACTTCACATATTCCGCGTTTATCGGAGGTTTCCCCCCGCTATATTATGTGATGTAATTGTAATGTAATGTAATTTCGCCTTAAGTTTCTTGAATATACTATTTATTATTTTATTACCATTATTATCTTAGCAGTACATCTAAAAGAGGTTTCTAAACGGGCAATACTTTACTGCAATATGTGTCTGCAATTCATCCCGGGTAGAAAAGATTGCTCTAAGCAACAACAATAGAATGTTGCTGAAACGACCATAAAGTGATAAATAATGCCGGCAAGTCCGGTCACTGTTACATATATTATTATCTATTATTATTTAGTATAGTATAGTTTAGATGTTTTAGAACCACATGCTATTAATTTTTTTGTCTAAATTTTTCGCTTTTTATGTATTTAATTTGTTTTTTTTTCTGTTGCAGTGGCTTCGAATATGGATCTCATTGTTCATCACACACGTGCTTGGCCAACAAACACACACCGTGAGTACTTTGTTACATTATGAGCTTTTTCCTAACTTATTTTCATAAAGCGTAGTTGCTCCGAACCTTACTTGGAGGTAAATGGGAATTGTGTGAAGGTACTCTAAATAACGATAGGTATGTACTATTTAATTGTCGTTTCAAATGAGGATCACTATGAAAAATACCTTTTTGTTATTTTAAAAGACAAACAATTATACTCGAGGTTCACCTCAGGATCGAGGTCTTCCACGTAGGTAAACCATAGTAGTATGACCATACCTATACCCGTATTCAGAAACTATACAGGGATGGCCGAAGTCCTTTTCACATTCGATTCAACCGAATTTCGGCGGCTTGAACCGAATTTCGGTCGATTCGGGACCAGAAAACATTGAAATACTCAATTAATTTGGCTAAAATAATAAAGCAACTAAGACTAAGACACCGACAAAAATACCATTCATACTTCGGCCGAAGGTCCAATTCGGTCCAAATCACATTCGGCCTATCACTAGTTATTATGATAAGGTCTCACATTGTGATACACAGCGATTGACACAAAACTTTTCGCGAGCAAGATGTCAAGTCATAAGCAGCTGTAGCATTCGAGTTAATCGGTCGGGACTCGGGCCCCTGATGCTCCATAGGATATAGGCGTTTATGGTAATGGCACCCTATTCAGACATCTCGGTCTTAAAATACTTCCACTGCTACCAAATTGAGTCATTCAAACCGTTGCAAACTATTTCACACTCTCTCTGTGTGTACTCTACTTAAGGTACACCATTGTAAACATGTCAATTTAGTGCGTATCTCTCGAGTTACATCAGTGGTTCTCAACCTTTTAAGGGATAATGTGGACCAACAACTTTTTTGTCGAAGCGGCCAAGTTCACGACAACCGAAAAATATTATACATACCAATTCACGAGTAGTTTTTATCACTTCGTAAACAACTTATTTATTTACAAGACACCTACTATAATAAAATAAATAAATAAATACAATACCCTACCCTTTTGGATCATTTACGTATTACGTAAACATGAACTATGAATGAATGAAAGTGTAAAAAGTGATTTAATTCATATGAATGAATAGATATTAAAATAATTAATATTATGTGAATAAATAAGGTAAAACAAATATGTGACCAAACCTGAAATTCATAGGTAAGGGGCCCAATGAGGGTAAACATCGTGATGTAATGATACAGGGACAAGTATAATATAAATAATTTAGTAGGTATACGAATTGCATTTTCTACAGTACGCAGATCACAGGTTAAAAACTACCGCTCTACTTGGAGTCAAAGGAAATAATTCCAAGACTTTCACCGTGACAGGAAACCGCTTTAGTTCACTTGTCGCTTCGAGATAGCATTGTTTGCTATGGCGCATGGCGGATCGATCACTATGATCTAAGACTTCTAAGAGTAAGGCCAACAGGCTCGCTTTCTAGCTATTCAATTCTGTAGTGTGTATTCTAGGATCTCGCTACATAATATGAGCTGAGTGGCTCAGTGGTTAATCGCCACGCAAGAGGTCCAGGGTTCGATTCCCGGTGGAGCAGAAATTGAAATGATAAATTTTAATTTCGGCTACGGGTATGGGTTCTGGGTGTAGTATGTATAATATGTAGGTAGTAGATAGTTGTAGATATGTATTTAAATAGGTATACCTATATTAAGCAGCTTATCAGTTACCTAGCACCCATAACACAAGCTTTATTTACTTTGGGGCTAGATGGCGCTGCCTGTGTTAATTTGTCCAAACATTAATTTATTTATATTTATTTATTTAATACTATTATTTACTTAAAATACAAAATTGGTGGTATAAATGTATATTAATGAATTTGGAGGAGGTCAAGGCGGACCCCGTGTCCCCGAGCCGTCGCGCGCGAGAACACATCTGGGATATTGACGCCGAGATAATTTTTTTTAATTTCCTTTTTCGTTTGCATGTATAATACCTGCATAATATAATAGAGAAACCCGATAACAGCCGTGCGAAGGTGGCGGCGTTTGTTTTGATTTTGAAAATATCCTTGTAGGTCTATATAATAATAGAACTTGACTAGTAACTCCACTATTGTTGAAATTACGGAGTGACTTGTCTATTGCACTTGACAAAACTCCCTAAATAAATATTTTTAATAAATAAAAAAACGCTGTCGGCAAAACTACTGAGCCGTCATTCGTTTACCGATATGGAATCAACTGTATTTCTAGTTATGTCTAAAGCTTATAAATCTTTATAATGAAGGTCTTCAAGTAAGGGGTGAAGACGTTTTTACGGGGTCGGCAACGCGTGGGTGATGCCCCTGGTATTGCAAACGTCCATAGGCTGCGGTGACTGCTTACCATCAAGCAAGCCGTAAGCTTGTTTGCCACCTTAGTGGTATAAAAAACCTTTTTACAATTTTTTACCGTTTTCTAATCGTTGAACAAGCAGCTGTTAACAATGCAATTCTTTGGCATTTTTTGCACCTAAAACCTTAGCGAAGCCCACCAAAGCCGCTAGTAAAAGCCAAACATGAATAATTGAAACAGCACTAACATACAAGTACCTAAGGTGTGTACATAAATAAGCATACCATCGATTTAAAAGCTCTTCCGTATTAAGTGAAAGGTTTAGAAGCTTCCTGGCATCGTTTAGTTTTAGTACTCGAGACACGAATTGCATAACCGGTAACAGGTTTAGGACGGTTATTGTCCGCCTATCCGGTTTCGACAAAAGCAGGGTAATGATCATGGAGCAGGTTTTTGAGTGCCTACTCCAATTCTTTAGAAATTGCTTGATTTGTTTAATATGTTAATATTTTGTAAATTATGTAATGTTAAGTCCAGGTTTGCCCGAATTACACTTGACCAAAAGAATCGTAACTAGAAATCATTGTTCGCAGTTATTTATTATTTATTTATTTAACAGTTTATTACACACAGTAAAAAACATCATACATATAGACAACAGAACAGGCACTACTTATTTCTAAAAGATTTTTTTTCCAGCAGGCCTACAGAAGAGAGATGTGATTAGTAAAGCAGATCGACGTGCGCAATATAAAATACATACTAAAATACTTAAACATAATTAACTTCTTAAATAAAATATAATAAATATAATATAAATATATCAACAGTTCATCGGAAGTACGAAAAAACTTTAATCCGATAGATCGGTTAACCGAAAGCTCGTTTCGCCGAATCAACGAGTTTCCATACATCGTCGAGTGTCGTAGAACATGCGTAGAAGGCAACTGGAAAACATAGAGGCAGACCATCTCTTACCACTGCATAGGTTAGCTGTCGCGCAAAGCCGACAATCGCTAGTCTAATAAAAGAATCAGCATCGCAAATCCGCATCCGCGCTAAAAACGCAGCCAAACTAGTATCTAATACAGGAAACGAGGTAGTATCGAATCGGATCAGATGAAAAGGGAAAATGTCCACACACGTGACACCTAGTGCGTGCGTTATGTGTCGGCCAACCTCGTTGGAGAACCACTTTCGATAGCTTTTTCAAGACAGGCCGCTTTTACTTGGGCCCAGATCTTGCTTCGCTTTATGGCTAGACCGAACTTAACAAGACGGCTGGGATAGGCCAATTTATTGCTGTATTAGCCTTATGTGTTTTTGCATTGATTACTTACGTTGGTTATTCTTGTCATGATAATTTTAGTTCGAAAACATACTGTGGTAGGTATCACTTTTAAACGCCCGCACTTGTTGCGAAATGTGTACGGATGGGCCATCTACGCGCCGGTCACGGCCACTTTGCCAAAATTATATTCAAATATTAATGCCATAAAATTATTAATTTATTCTTATTTATTTATTAATGCCTAGGACTTCAACAGCTGTTGTAACATTGTTTAGAAGTAAACTTAAGTATCAGAAAGCCATTTACAGATTCTCTTTCCAATAAAGCTAGTTTCACTGATTCTTAATATATCAATTCACTAAATTTGAATTTTTTTTTTTTTTTTTATGTTATACGGCAGACAAACAGGCATGCGGGCAACCTGATGGAAAGTAGTCACCGCCGCCTATGGACATCAGCATCACCAGGGGTGCTACCAATGCGTTGCCCGCCTCTAAGGAGACCTCTAATATACCTCTTGAACGATCCCATGTCATAGACCAAAGGAAACACCGTGGCTGGGAGCTCATTCCACATCCGAATCGTACGAGCGAGAAACGTTCTTTCGAATCTTCGCGTGGACACCACTAGAGGGTCCACGTAATGGGGATGAGTACCCAGCCCACGGCGGGTGGTGCGATGGCGGAATTGTGCTGTGGGCACCAGATCAAATAATTCCTCAGAACACTCCCCATTGTACAGCCGGTAGAACACACACAGGGAGCCAAAGTCCCTTCGATCAGCCAGTGGTTCTAACTTGCCTGTCAGTATGGTATCGTCGACAATTCGTACGGCGCGTAATTTTGCCCAAATTCTGCATGCACTGATGTAAGTTCGGTGACAATGCAAAGTTATGATACCATCGCGCTGATCTGATA
Organism: Blastobasis adustella; assembly: GCA_907269095.1. Classification (NCBI taxonomy): domain Eukaryota; kingdom Metazoa; phylum Arthropoda; class Insecta; order Lepidoptera; family Blastobasidae; genus Blastobasis; species Blastobasis adustella. Next base: position 5,215,391 of record OU026138.1, read on the forward strand.
AGGGAGACGGAAGATGGCTATAGGAACTCCTAAACTACACCTGATAAGCCATTCCACTTTGGGCTCGTTTGATTAGTCTTGACAAGTCTGAGCTCTGCCTGATCTTAGAGAACGCGCGATAAGTTTGTTACGAAAAAATATTTTTATTTGTTTTCGTTTATTACTGAATGTCAAACATATCAAATGGGCCTTCTCAACCAAATTGATCTAATGACTGTGGGATTCCTTTTTGGCGTATACAGAGATTTGTTTCAAAACAATCTTCTTTGGGCATGTTTCGTTCTGGCACAATTCATGTTTGGGCACAATGACATATTCTTTTGGCGTATCCATATTAAGATAAGGCAATGTAGATAATCCAACGAATTGACTCTAATACTAGTAACAGACGTTCCGATTTGGCACACGACGACCAACCGTCAGTTGCAGTCGATAGTAATCCTTACGCAGTATAAAATAAAGTTTTATACTGATTAGTATTTTGAATTCTTTTGGGTGCTGTGGACGTGGTCAGACGTCCGACCAAGGTCGACTCGCCCGGACATCTGAATTAATACAAAAGCGACTTTATTTGTTTATGGTTAGGATTAGTATCGACTGCAACTGACGGTTTGTCGGCTCGAACCAAATCGGAGCGTCTGTTACTAGTATAACTATTTCGAAATTCCGACCATTATTAGCATTCATCATCATCACAGCCCATAACAGTCCACTGCAGGACTAAGGGCTTCTGCCACGAAAAGGGAGGTTATTGCCATAATCTCTACGCTTGGCAGGCGGGTTGGAGATCGCAGTGTTATAAATATGAGGATAAAAAACGCTGCTGGCCATTTCCAGCCTATGGAGACTCTTTTGCCTCCATAACATTAGTCGCCTTGTACGACACCAACGAGTGTAAGTGGTTGGTGCTATTCTACTCTGCCGGACACGGCTACTTATTAGCATTGCATCTGCGGCAATTATTGCTTAAGTATCTAAAGGAACACACCTTATAGATTGAGTAACATACTTACAATCTCCGCGTAGATTGTGCCACATAGTCGATGATATAAATTAAAGAACGTCTTTTAAAAGCCATAAGTGTAAATGTAGTTACGATCGCTGAGGTTAAGAGTGCAAGAGAGAGGCCTGGTTGCATTATCGTTACACCATGTCTAAACGTCACTTTTATTGCGAAATATATATGCAGACATGTTGGCAGTTGCGTCCGTACGCATAGATCGTGTGTAGGTATGTTAAAACATCCTGCCTGGCACACTGGCGTGATTATAACTTTATCTAAACGATCATGTGGTAGGAATCTATATTTGCAATTCATGTTCATAGTGCCAAAGAGTGCCATATCGATATGTTCTGATGTGTATTTAGTAACGAAATGAAATCTAGATATAATTAAGGATTTACTTACCTATAAGTACACTCTGGCACAATGCATGTAGAATCACCTGCCTTCAGAAGAATACAAACTGATAAACCAGCTGATTGCCAGCCAGCACTGCCACGAGACGTCAGCGATGACGTCATGTATGACAACGTATCCTCACCTTTTATGGGAAAATGGAGAAAGAGAACATGTTACGCTACTGAGATACGGCAGTAGAGTGATGATGAGAGGATCGAGTTACAGTAGAAGTTGAATATATGGAGAAAATAATCAATTAATGAGTTAAGCTCGCCTTTGTACATCTCTATTACTGTACTGTATAATTATGTCATGTTTGTGTATAATAAAGAATAAAGAAAATAAATCACCGCTGTACTGTGATGGTTAATCGGTGAACAAAGCAATCAGAGAAAACAAGTAACCGGTAATTTAATATATCAGTTAACTGTAACCCGGGAAACGTCTTTCTTTAAATAGTGTTTCGAAACGGCGTAAGTTGGGATAAGTCGGATATAATATTCACGCAATTACAGTTCATTTGTTTGCAAGTAACTCAACGAATGCACTGTGTTTCTATAAGTACTTATAACTTTTTGACTTATCTAGATATCTATCTATATATAGTATAAAATAAAGTCGCTTCCCGCCGTCTGTCCCTATGTATCTATGTACGCTTGGATCTTTTAAAGTACGCAATGGATTTAAATGCGATTTCAACGATAGATGGAGTTATTCAAGAGGAAGGTTTACAAGCAAGAAAAAAAGGGTAGGTATTGGTAAAGTAGGTGTACTCGAACGAAGTCACGCCGGGTAGATTAGTTTTACATAAAACTTTGTCTTTTATATAAAACTCACTTCTATTCATTAGTAAATTGCACCCGTTATCCAATAAATTGCACAGTTAGAAGATTCAATTCTTCACTTCAAAAACATGCAGTCATTTATTAAAGACACTGTGTCAATTAGCGTACCAATCGGACCATGGCGCGAAGAATAGCTTTTGTTCTGTAGACGAATGTAATATGATAATAGCACTTCGGTACTGTTAAAGAACATGTGGTTTAGCAATCAGATTCCTTTGAACGGTTAGGACGTTGTGTTGCAGCCGTTTCTCATCATCACAACCGTCAGCCCGTATCAGAGTCTTGTGATGTCGTGGGTATCGTTTACATGGCTGGAAATGCTGGAATTTAACTAATGCGCATCACCTGACTAAATTCAGAATCAAAAAGCGTAAGAGCAAATCTAAGTGGAATGTATTGCTACGAGAAGAAATGGAGAAGTAGGTGGATTTTTGTGTCACTTATTATGTTTCGCGTCGCTCTTCTTTTCAAAAGGTGTAATACAAAAATGGACCTTATTTCATGAGCCATACATTCCATCGTGTTAACGATCTGAACCACTCAGGTCGCCTTATTAAATTATGTCTCAATTTGGTTAGGTTTTGGTCACCTTGTAGGTAACATTTGATCGCCCACGTATTTGTCCTACTCTATAGTTAGGTAAGTTTAGAGTTACCAATCTGTTTCTACAATGGTAAAACCACATGATAACCTACACGACGAGCCGAAGCCTCTCTCTCCCTGACAAGAGACTGGTCACCACTCACCATCCAATGCAGTATCGTAGTATTGCATATTAGGCGCAGTGTCGTCGAGTTGGTATATTCGTTTTTAAGACCATTCACTAAACGAATTAGAAGCGCCTCGCGAATCAATGGGTAACAAACACAATGCGTTTGAAAGACATTAGTGTTGCTAACTATGTCTTCAGTGGAAACACCAAACAAGTACCTACACGACGAGTCGAAGCCTCACACTGCCTGACAAGAGACTGGTCACCACTCACCATCCAAAGCAGTACCGTAGTATTGCATATTAGGCTTACTGTCTTTCGTAGTATTGCGTAGGCGTAGTGTCGTCAAGTTGCAATATCTTATCTAAGACCAGTCACTAAACAAATTAGGACCGCCTCGTGAATCAATGGGTAACGAAACAATGCATCTAACGCAAGACAATCGGAATCGGAACACAATCATAGGTACCTATAATTTCCGTTATGTAAAAAGCCTACGCAGTGACGCAAGCGAGTGAGAGTCCGCAATTACGCGTCTCAGTGGGAGCACTTTGCTGTAATCAATTCTAATTCCGTTTAGCTAGAACACGTTATCACATTGTTGGTTTGAGTGTGGTGGTCACGGTTTTCCGGCGTAAAACTGATTTGGATCGTTTGACTTTAAATAATCATATTGGCGTTGATGTCTCGCGCGCGCACCTGGGCCAAGAGACCGCCTTAACCATAATCCAGAATTTGGCAGTTCAGGTTATTACAGAGGACCCTGCTACAAGGGGAACCTGAAAAAAAATCGATCATGGTTACACATTCAGTCGCCAGAATGTGCAGGTTTAGTTACGATGTTTTCCTTCACCGTAAGAGCACCGGTTAGTATTCAACTAATGTACATAACTCAGAAAAGAGTCATTAGTCGGTACCGAAAAGCATGTGATGTAATAGTATCTTATGAAATAAAGAGTATTTGAGACTAAAGTCCATCAATGGAACTTCACGGACTAATGATGTGATAGCAATAATGAAATCCAATTATTTGATTTCCAGAGGGTGCGGCAAGGAGGAACCACGTTCGAATGGGGCTGGGAGCAGCAGCGGCCCTCGCCCGGCGCTGCGGCCACGGGACACTACTATGTTAAACTCCCACAGGTACCAATGGCGTTCTATAAGTGTTTTTATGCTAATTAGTGACAAGCGAGCAGACGGCCCACCTGATGGTAAGTGGTAACTGTCGCCCATAACATCTGCAAGGTTACAGGTAACAAAAATGCAAAACCGCAGGTGCGTTGTCACTGTGATGACTAAGATGAAATGCCTCATGCTTGAATTTCGCTATAAGTATAATATAAGTGTACTAGCTGGTACACAGCACTTACCCCACCTACCCTACGCCTACCCTTCACGTTTTCGACCCGTACCCTAGTTGTAACAGATGGAGTTAGGTGACAAACACGTACAGGTTCAGCAAATTCGTTAACACACGTACACAGTACAGGTTTAGCAAATCTGTTTCTTTTTTTTATGAAAACGCGATCACGACGCCATCTACCGGGTTCACCGATGTAGGTACTCGTTAAGCAAGTCGTCAAATCCTGTAACGCCACTTTTGCCCGCGACTTCGTCTGTGTAATTCGATCATGCCGTGTTCCCTCGGGAACCAAAATAAGTTTCGATGTGCCGAGTGTTATTCTGAGGAATAAACTACCTACAACACTGCAAAATTTCATCACAATTCGTTCAGAAGTTTTTGCGTCAAAGAAATTGGTCAGCATGACTCAGCTTTGGCAGATGGCCTCTTCTTCGGTAGATACCTACTCCAACAAAAGTTTTTGGTGCAAAACTTAACCTAAAGTGTACTGGCACACTTACCAAATCCACTTCAGAAAAGTTACGAAAGGTTCGCTTTCAAAACATCCAATCTAAAACGTAACTAAGCAGGCATTTCCTCTATCAACTCACTATCCCCGTTTATCATAAAAGTGGTTAATAACTACCCATGTACATCGTTGAATCGTGGTTTTTTGCCACCGGTGAAAATGTACGGAAGAGAATTTGTGGGCATAACCCGTATTAAAGACCGCAAAGATTTAATACCCAGTTACGAACGCCAATCGACCGACAACTATGAGTTTGATTGATTCTCTTTGTAACGCTTGAGACAGTTTATGGCATTTTAATTGAATACTTCAAAAACAATGTTCGAAACGGTTTTGTTCCTTTTCTCTTCAATTCAATTATTAATATATAATATATATCTATACATAGTATAAAAACAAAATCACTACCCGTCTATATCTTATCTATGTACGTTGAGATCTTATATGCCACGAAACGGATTTTAATGCGGTTTTCAGCAATATATAGAGTGATTCAAGAGGGAGATTTATTTGCAAGAAAAAAGGAGTTGGTAGGTGTTAAGTAGGTGTACGCGAACGAAATCGCGCCGGGTCCACTAGGATATTAATAAATAGAGCGTCTGTAAAGACGATCTCAAGTTCGCGCTCAAATTGAGAGCAGCTTATCGGAAGCGACTTTGTTTTATACTATGTATACATAATTGTATTGAGTTCAAGAATCCCTACTCCCACTAAAAGAACGTAAAGAGATATCTTTCCCTTCTCGTGGGAAATTCTGAAATAAACTCCTACCGTACCTTATGACTCCTCGATTAACGTGTTCGTTATTATTCAGTTTTCGAAATCGATTTAGAGGTAGATAAGTATCAGATTTTATCTTCAAACCTCGAAAGATCCGGCTCTACAGAACTTCTCTCTATAGCCTACCATACGAACTAAGTCGCGGTCTAGCATAGCAATTACCTATTGCAAACTAAAGAATCGATACGACGCTAATTTAGAAATCGACCATAACAAAATAAATGAAGAATAACGAGTCAATACAGTGAGATGTACCAATTAGTAAGGTGAAGAAACGCAAACGTCCATCCATCAATCAATGGAAAAACAGGTGTTGCGTAAATTACGTACCTGCGTAATGCAAATTATACGTATTTGTTAACTTTACGCACCGTCGTTTAAAGAAAATACATTATTATTATTAAAAAAAGCAAAGTCAATATACCTATTATACTGCCAACTAACTTAGTGGATAGGCAGTGACGGGTACCTAATAGATAAGTATTGCGTAACGTTGATACGTATCGAACATAAGCGTCTATTAATACCTACACTATACTGAAAAACGGTGGTCTATCAATTTACTTGCTAAATTAGCTGGAAAAGAAAACAATTATTTTTAAAACCACCTTAAAACAATACCTTAGTACATTATAAATAAATAAATAAATAAATTAATTAATTAAAATAATTTATTACATCCATCTCACACATGGCACAGTACATTTGATACGTAAATGGTTCACATGCCAGTAATAAATAATAATAAAAACAATAATACTTATCTACAAAATACTGTAGGCACATAATATAAATAAATGAATTCTAAATAAATAAATTGTAGTTTGTATAGTGGAGAGTGCCTGCGTATTGCGAGTGTAAAAATTATACGATTAATTTTAAAAGACACGAACGTCGCGCGCCTAAGCGATAAAGCAGTGTCTTCCGTCACGGGCGCCTTATTGGATCCCGGCAGTTAAAACTGAACTCCTAAGCGAAGCCAGGGAGTTATGTAAAGTCCTGTGTGAAGTGAAAGGTTCAAGCCGCCCAAGACAAAGACAGCGTTATCCCAGAGGTGAATAGGTTCTAACTACTTTTCCCACAATTTCCCACTAACTACTTTTAACACAATAAACAAAGCAATCAGAACGTCTGCAAGACTAGCACAAGTGTGATATCGACATAGCACACGCCGCGAGAGATCCTTTGTTTCCTTTTCTCAATACTAAGATGTAAGAGTAGAAGGATCTATGTCGCGCCTTTTCACGCTTGTCGTTCTCGCGCGCACAATTTATTTTGGAAACTCCGGATTTAAAACAGTATCGCTCTCCTGTATAACATTTTTTTTTCCATGGAATCGCTTCACGACATTTCCATGTCAATATAAATTATATTTCGGAATATGACTTTATTTTAGACTTAGTACCTATAGAAAAGCCTACAGAGTTAAAAACTAATAATAATAATAATAATAATAATAATAAAACCTTTTATTATCTTCTCAAATAACATTTTGTTACATGCAAATAAATAATTATTATAATATGATATTGACATAATGAATTAGTTAATGCTAATTTCATAAATCTATCTTAATATATTTTTAATCATGTTCATAATATTTTATTTTAATTTATTATTAGTATTTATATTTATTGTTTATTTATCAATATATATTTTTTATTAAAATTTAATTATACTTTAAAAATTTATTTATATATTATTATTCAAATGAGAGCCCCTCTCTAGGGTAAAGGCCTCCTCCAATTTTGACCATTTCTTTCTATCTTTTGCCCTAATTTGCCATTTGTCTCCCGCTGCTCTCTTTATATCATCTACCCATCTTCTTGACGGTCTTCCCCGTTTTCTCTTTCCTGTAGGTCCTTCCCACATTACGACTTGCTTCGTCCATCTTTTATCTTTCGTTCTAGCCAGGTGTCCAGCCCATTTCCACTTTAGTTTCATAGAGTAACGCAAAAAATCTATCAGTTTTGTTTTATCTCTAATTATGCTATTACGTATTTTATTTATTCTTCGTATTTTTAGGATCGATCTTTCCATTGCAGACTGACATGTTTTAATTTTTTCTTTCACCTGTTCTGTGAATATCCAAGTCTGAGAACTGTACGTGAGACAGGGAAGAATTGCGCTATCTATCACTTTCTTTTTTAGGGCGAGCGAAAAGTCTCCTTTAAGTATTTCCTTGTGGGCCCAGAATTTTTTCCACGATATATTTATTCTCCTATTAATTTCTTCTACGTTACTGTTTGGGTGTAGTGATACTTGTTTTCCTAGGTATATGTAGTTATCAACGTACTCTATATTTACGTCTCCAACTTTAATCGGTGTTTTGATGGAATTAGTCATTAATTTCGTTTTCTGGACATTCATTTCTAGTCCAACGCATGCACTTTGTTTTTGAAGAGTCTGTATCATATGTTTAAGTTGCAGGCTTGATTCCGAAAATATTATTATGTCGTCAGCAAAGCGCAAGTGGCTCAAGTAGTTGTTGTTTATATAAATACCAAGACCTTTCCACTCAAGTTTTTTGAATATCATATCTAGCACTGCAATGAAAAGTTTTGGGGATAAAGGGTCGCCCTGTTTTACTCCTCTTTTTATTTTTATTTCTGGGCCACTGTTTTCTAGGCTCACTCTACTTGTGCTATTCTCATAGATGTTTTTTATGATATTACAGTAAGTTTTGCCTATTCCGTTTTCTCTTAGCGCCTCCCATATGGAAGTATGTGAAATAGAGTCGAATGCTTTTTGATAATCAATAAAGGCGAGATACAGAGGTCTTCGAAATTCTTTGTATTTCTCTATTATGTTGTCGAGGACTTGAATATGGTCAACAGTTGAGAAGCCTCGTCGGAAGCCCGCCTGCTCTACCGGCTGATTGTCATCAATTTCTGCACTTATTCGACCTAGGATACAAGAGGAAAATAATTTATATAGACACGGTAGTAGGCTAATTGGTCGATAATTGCCTATATCTTTTGGATCTCCCTTCTTGTACAGTAAAATAATATTTGATTTGGTCCATTGTTCTGGAACTCTTTGTTCTTTGTTTATGATATTAAATAGGCAAGTTATTATCGGCACTAGCAGCTTTGCTCCTAGTTTTATGGCCTCATTTGGGATTCCGTCCGGCCCTGGGCTTTTTTCTGGTTTTAACTTTTTTATCTGTCGCTCTATTTCTTCTTCATTCCAGTCCATAGCTGGTTCTTTTTGAGAGTTAAAGTGTATTTTATCAACGTGTTCTTGTCTCTCTTTCTGGTCATAGAGGTTTTTGTAGAAATTTGTTGCTATTTTGAGTATCTTATCTCTATTAGTTGCACAGGTAGAGGCATCTGTAGGACATGGTATCCATGTTTTGTGTGTACGGAGTTCCTTAAATGCACGTTTGCAGCTTCCGGTAATATTAAGATGTTTTTCTATTGTTTTTGATCTATATCTATTGTAGTCCTTTCTTATGCTTTTGTTTGTTCTTTTGTAAATAGAGCTAAGTTGCTTTCTATCCTCAGAGGTTTTTGGTTTGATATTTTGCAGTTTATAACGTTCTTTAATTAAGTCCAATGTTTCATCGGTGAGTACTTTATTTGTTATATTTTTCGCTATTTTGTCTGTTTTCATGCTATTTAGTATGCATTTTTCTAGTTGATTGTATAAGCTTTGGCCTGAACAGTTAGCGTCAATTTCTATTATTGGAATATTTTCCTCAAGCTTTTCTAGGTAACGACTTATATCGCTTAGATTTTTGAGTGGGTTGGTAGGGCATTTATATTGTGTTCTACTTTTTTTCATTGGCGTAAGTAATATTTTTGATCTAACTAACCTATGATCTGATGAAAACATAAATTTATTTAAGACGTGCACGTCTTGGAACCGTTTTGGAAAGTTGGTTAGTATGTAATCTAATTCATTTTTCGTTTTCTGGTCTGGAGAGATCCACGTCCATTTTCGATTGCACTTTTTCTTGAAAAAAGTATTCATAATGGACAGGTTGTTTTCTTGAGCGTATAGTATTAATTTTTGACCTCTTGGGCTTCTCGTCCCGTATCCAAATTTTCCCAGAAGTTTGTTTTCTTCATGTTTTGTCATCCCTACTTTCGCATTAAAATCGCCCATCACAATAACGTTTCCGCTTGCAAGTTCATGAGCTTCATGTAGAGTACTGTAGAATAAGTCAATTTCAGACTGCTCCGATTCTTCAGTGGGTGCGTATACTTGAATAATAGAGATTGTAAAGTCTTGTATCTCTAACTCTAACAGCGCTACTCGGTCTGAGAGCCCTCTGAAGCTTTTAATACATGGTTTTAAATTCTTTTTTATAATGAAGCCGACTCCATATTTTCCTTTGGTTTGACCATTATAGCATAATATAAATTCATTGTATTCGTCAATATTGCTACCCAATCTTCTTACTTCTGACAGTCCAATAACGTCGTATTTAATATATTTTAATGCGTTTTCGAGTTCTGTTAGCTTCATAGGGCTTGCCAGTGATCTCACATTGTAAGTACCAATATATAGAGTGTATGTGTTATCCTTTCTTTGTTTTATTGGAGGGTTATAGTCAAGAGAAAAACTGTGTCTGCTATTCTCCCCCGCGGTGACCGGCCGTATTGGGTTTTGAGGTAGAGGGGGCTCCGGTAGTTGCTAAACTTTAGGTGTGGAAGTTTGATTTTCCGTAGAGTCTGAGTTAGATTCGGAGGCTTTCATTGGTTTCATGAAGGCTGTGATTTGCGTCCTGTTTTTCTTTGTAGCTTGATTTTCTTGGATTTTTCTGTCCTGACTAGGCGAGATATATAGGCTTCGTTTTTTTGGTTGTTGTTGGTTGCCCTCGGGTTGGTTGAGTTCATTGTTGGGTTTACCTTGGTTTAGAACTATGAGCTTATCGTATTTAATAATAGCTTTTTTACCTTCGGCTTTAAATTTTAGTAATTCCGTTTTTAATTGCTTCCTTTTCTCCAAAACTTTCGATGGGTAGTCTTCTTTAAAATAAATTTTTGTATGTTCGAATTTCTTCTGATTTTGTAGTAGTAATATTTTTTTCCCCATTGTAGTAAAAGTTATTATAACCGGTCGCAGCTTTTCTCCTTTTTTCCCTAGCCGTTTCACTGCTTCAATTTCGTTCCTCTCGCATGGAAAATTATTTTTGGTCATGAACTCTAAAATTTTATTTTCTAGCTCTTGGTAGCTTTTCTCTCCTTCTTCAACACCGAAAAAAACCAAGTTTTTCTTTCTATTATATCTTTCAATGCGATCTAGAGTTTCTTCTTGAGTTTGTAGTTGTTTATTTAATTCGCCGTATTTCTGCTCTAGTCCCCTAAAGTTGTCGTTAATATTTTTATTAATACTGTTGGTAATATTTGATTCCATTTCTTTCATTTCTTTTTTCTGTTCTGCTAAATCCAATTGAATTGATCTTAAAATATTTGTTATGTCTTCCATGCTTCTCAAAATAATACCTCTTCCTATTCGCTACTAGATGGCGTTAGTTATGTTTATTCGATTGCTGGACTTCGTTATAGGTTGAAAAGCCAATACTTTATTCTACCCAACAACAGATGGCGTTGGTTGTTGTAATATTAAATGAGAATGGCGGTTATTGATGACTAACGGTTAACAGTTAGGTTATGTTAGCCCAAAAATATTTTGTACTTACTATTTTTGTACTTTTATTTGAGCTATTTTTATCTGTTGCCTTGCGTTTAGTATGACTTCAGTGTATTTTTTGTTTCTTGTAGATCTTTTTCACTAATAAATTGTAGTTCTTGCTTTCACTATGTATTTGTTTTTATTTGTTGTTTTCTTGAGTTTTGATAATTATCTTCTGTACACAGTATTTTTCAGCACATTTCTTCTGAATAATATGTATTTTTTAAACGAAATAACACTTTATACTATTTATTTGCACTTTAAATAACAGAGATACTAAAAACAGCTGTTCGCAGCGCAACAGTGGCGCCCTCTCATTAATATAGTTAAAAACTAAGCCGTCCTTTAATCGGGATGTACTTCCCATTCTTACACACTAGTGGGTTAGCACCTACACCAATTTATTTTTCCTTAGCAGTTGGAGCAACGCGTGCAGTATTCTTCGGACAGCAACGGCTACTTTCAGGCGACGGTAACCGGTGACCACGGAACTCCGGCAGTAGCACAGTCCACACAGTTACATCCATCGCAGGTGTGTTTACCATTTTTTTACATTTTGCATGTGATCGCCATAGCCATCTCCCTTTCTGGTACCGGGTTCGAATCCCACTACAGCCATGTACCAATGATTCTTTTCTGAGTTATGTAGGTACATTAGTTGAATACTAACTTGAATACGAACTTGAAGATGCTCTTACGGTGAGGGACAACATCGTGATGAAACATGCACATTCAGGCGACTTTATGTTCCCAGGTCAGGTTCCCCTGGTAGCAGGGTCACGGAGGTCAGATGGCAGTTGCACCACTGTAATTACCTGATCTGCCAAATCCTGGATCATGGTCAATTGTATACCAACCAGGATATTAACGCCAAGATGATTTATTTATTATTATTTATCGTCGAGGCAAACTCAAGTCACTCGAAGTAAAGCATACCCGGGCGTCAGTTCTTTTTGTCAGTGGAATCGTTTCCCTATAGGCGACATGTTAGTTCCTTTTTACGCCACGTTCAGTATCGTGACGCCACATTCGCGCTCAATGCAACGTACTTTAAATTTTTTTTATACCACTATGGTGGCAAACAAGCTTAAGGCCTGCCTGATGGTAGGCGGTCACCGCAGCCTATGTACGTTTAGTCCAGAGGCATTACCCACGCGTTGCCGACCTCGTATAAACCATTTCACCTCTTTCTTGAAAAGCTCCATGTTTTACTCTCCAGGGGAAACCTTAGTAGTGGAATGTTTTATTTTCTATTATATTAGGTACCTACATAAGCCTCAATTTCAGTCTGTGAGAAGTTACAAAGATCTCTTCACCTACCTAATGGCGATCCGTCCTCAGAAATGAGGAAATGGATACGTTTATTTATTTATTTATTTATTTAAAAACTTTATTGCACTAAAATTATTACAATTGGCGGACTTAAAGCCATCAGACTTTATCTACCAGTCAACCAGTAGGCCATGCGTAAAGTGAGTGAGTAGGTGCCAAAAGCGGAACAGAGAGCAAGTATACTTAATTAACTAAATAACAAATACTATTAACGAGAAAGATGATAAATAAAATATTATATATCATATCCCTACAATAAATACGATACGATACAAATAATATACCTATCGTAAATACTATAGATACATATACTATATCGACACATATACTATTTACTGTTAGGCCTTTTCTCTATAAAGAATTTCTTTACTAGCTTTTTAAAGGTAAAGCGATTTTGTGATTTTCGAACATTTTCGGGAATTTCATTCCAAAGACGCGCTGCCTGGACTGTGAATGCATGACTGTAGAAATTAGTGCGATGAGGTGGAATCATTATTCCACCTCATTATCATGGGACGTGAAACATTTTATTGACCAACAGTGACTTTCCATAGGCACTAATGTCCGATTGCATAGCTTGCGAGTTAGGCGACGCTTAAGTTACCGCGTTAAGATGTTCCTAAGCATTTAATCGCCACAAAATCAGGGTCATAAAGTGACTTAGCAAGTTTAGTTTTCACCTAAGGTTGGTGATTGGTGCAATGCGTTTGTTGTTTGAAATATCTGAGATCAACTTACGCATCGCCTAAAGTTGATATTCTATCTAAGTGTTACTATTGGTACCCCCATATATAAATAAATATGTTATGCCTGAATGTCCTTACCTAAACGTATTGACACTTCATCTTTTGTCCTTAAATATATTTACTTACACTTACCGGCTCACTTATCCGCCCATCCCATATTTTTTCATATACTCTCATGCATTTCTGGCGTTACAAATCAGTCTTATGGAATATAGAAAAATATTAGGTGTGCGAATAATAGCGCCGCTGAGTAATTTATGTTTAAATTATGTATAAATTGAGTATTTTCTCATTTCCAGATCCAAGTCCAACCCCAGAGGTACGACCCGCCAAACGTCACCCACTTGCTACCACAAGGCGTAGTGCACGGTAATACGGGGCCCGTCGAGATATACCTCTTACAGCAACAATTCCCATCACCCTCAATCTTCAACGACCAACTGGTCCAACTAGCACCCAACTACCAGAACGAATACCCAACCAACTACATATACAACACACAGACACCAGCCCACATCAATAATCCTATACCGACTGAAGTAAATTTCAACGTACTGACACAACATTCGCAACAGAATCAAAGAAATGCGGGCGCTTATGAGATATCTAACGATTACCAGAAATCTCTCAATGATGGTACAGTACATAAGTACGATCCGAAATCAGTTGTATCAGTTTTCAAAGACCACAACTGCACTGATCAAGACGAGGCAAAAGCGAGCAACGTCCAGACTACTCAATTGTTGGCTCAACCGGTGAACAATTTCAGAAATCTTAATGGCAATTTTGGCATAAGAGACTCGGCGAAAAGACCTCTGACTTACAGAGGCGCGGTAAACTTCAGGGTGGAACCGCAAAGAGAGAATGCTAGAAGCGAACGGTATTATTACACAACTATATCTCCGACTTATGCTACAAACGACGATGGTATTTCGAGGCTAGTCGCTTCAACCCAAGACTTGATATCGAACGAAGACCTGTTAAGAATCAACCATGCAGTAGAGAAACACGTGGTCGATCAGTCTGAAGATTTACTAAGGCCTAAGCCTAGATACAGTCTGCGAGCTCAACAGAATCAATATTCCAATGCGCCTAGAAGCAGAATCACCGTGCAAGCCAAAATAGGCAACATAGTCAATAGTGAAATAGAGCACATAGAAAACAACGAATCGAAAGAACAATTGCTACAGACAAGTGCTAACGAGTACAAATTCGCATCACCAATCGTCGTCCAAGACTCCTCTTACAAAGACTATAAGGAACAAATCGTCAACAACTTAGTATCGACAATGGTGCCATATATTGAGAAGGGATATGAAATTGTCGGCGTAAGTGACGGCCAGAATTACACTGAAATGCGTAATAACAATGAAAACTCAGATGAGAATTTAGTCAACGTTACTCCTAGGCCTGTGGGACAAAACTATTTGACACCTATAACTGTCGCTTTAAGACTTTTGAATGCAAACGACACTGAATCTCTGAACACCATAGACGACCATGAAGGGTCTGATAGTGAGCTAATTGAAGAGGCAGTGGACAAGCCTCAAAGTGAAAAAACGCTTGTAGAAGTCCAAGAGTCTATACCAGTATCGATCACTCATATTAATGACGTGGAAGTCCATGAATATATGGAGGAAGGCAGGGCTAACACTAAAGGTCCTCTAGATTATGCTAAAGCTTTGTATAATAAATATATGGAGTCTCTGTCGAATAAAAATTCGAATAGCAATGATAATAGTTATGAAAACTCCAACACTGATGAGAATCACAAAGCGTACGATGGTAAAGACAATATAGAACCCAGTGAGAACATTCAAACTGAAATTCAAGTTAGACCGAATGACGACAATGATCGCAGAGAATATGTAAGAGACTTCTATAACTATGATGGTGAAAAGAAGATAATTCAACCAATAATCATAGAGAAAGAAATACCTATAACTCAATTCGTTGACAGATACATTGAGAAACAAGTTCCTTATCCAGAACCGGTAGCCGTAAAAGTACCGGTAGACAGGCCCTTTGCCGTACCGATACCATACGAGAAAATCGTTGAAAAGCCTGTGGAAGTTACACGATTCGTCAACAAACCTTACCCAGTAGAAGTCCCGCGTCCATATCCGGTTGAAGTAAAAGTACCTTACCCGGTGCAACAAAAGATCTACGTCGATAGACCAGTACATATCCCTTACCCGGTAGAGAAGCTTGTAGAACAACAAGTGATCCACCCAGTTCCTGTTCCAACACCTGTGGCAGTACCGTACGAAGTACCGGTCCAACATCAAGTTTTGTTTCCGGTTCCAATAGAAACTCGAGTACCTTACCCGGTCGAAGTCGACAGACCCGTACCGGTTGAGAAGATAGTCACACAGCAGGTACCGTATCCAGTAGCGGTCGAAAAGAGAGTACCTGTTCCCGTACCTTACGAAACAAAAGTACCGGTTCCATACCCAGTGGAAAAAAGAGTACCGGTACCAGTCGATAGGATTGTCGAAAAACCCGTAACGATTACTAAATATATCGACAGACCGGTACGTGTCGAAGTGCCTGTGCCTCATGCAGTTCCGGTAGCCGTCCCAGTAGCTCACCCTTACCCAGTTGACCGGATCGTGGAGAAGAAAATACCGGTCCACATACCGTTTGACCGCATAGTGGAGAAAAAGGTGCAAGTTCCCTACCCGGTAGAGAAAATCGTCGAAAAGATCGTCGAGAAACCCGTGTACGTTACTAAATACATCGACAAGCCATACCCTGTTGAGAAAAGAGTGCCTTACGCAGTGGAGAGGATTGTCGAGAAGAAAGTGCCCTATGCGGTGCACGTTCCGTACGAAGTCAGAGTGCCTTACCCGGTCGAAACGATTGTAGAAAAAGAAGTACCGGTACCTGTAAAAATCCCCGCAGATAAACCGTTAGCGATATACAACTACGCTGACGCTAGTGATACGCAGAACTACCCACAATATTTGAAGTACACTGCTGACCAACATAGACAAGGCATCCCTCCACCCCACATACAAAACTATGTGCAGAAACAGCAAGCTATGCAATACGCCCAATACTATCACAACTTAAAAAACAACCAACAGAAAAACGCAATAAAATCCACCCATTGGGGGAACTTATACGCCTCATCTTACCAACATATCAACAACACTGGCGAATTCAAAAAATCACCAACACTGGTCAATTATTTAAACTATGTTACCAACAATGACCAGTCACACAATTCTGGGTATCACGGGCCTCCTCCAGTGGAAAACTACAACGACTTATGGGAGAAAAATAAGAATTATGTTGTAGAATTGAAGCTTAGAAGGACAGATAGGATGCCCAAAGTATCAAGTCTGAATATTGAGTACGGATTCAAACCACCTCTGATACCAAGCACAGAGGTGGATTTAGACGGAATGCCTGTGAAGAAAAATGAACAGCAATAAATAAGGAAATAACTGCCTAATAATTAACTAAAAATGTACAATCAATCAAGAATCTTGTAATTTCTTTTCTATCGATGCAATATTTATATATTATTAGGTATTTAAATTTTAATGCTCTTACAGTGAGGGAAAACATCGTGATGAAACCTGCACATTCAGTCGACTGAATGTGTAACCATGATCCAATCTGATCAGGTTCCCCTGGTAGCAGGGTCCCGGAGGTCAGGTGGCACAACCGGGATATTAACGCAAAGATGATAATTTTTTAAATGTTGTTAATAGATTCTGTCATGCAGGGTTTAATACCTAGACTACCAGGGTTTTATACCTGCCATGGATGCTGAAAAAAACCAAGGTGACCGAAAATATGTTTTGTATTTTCTTTAATATTAGGTTTTCTTTTGAAACCTGTCTTGCAATGGATAAATATAATATTTTCTATACCATAGTATACGAGTAGTAATATAATCAAATTCTTTAATTCGGTTATGTTTGTAAATAATTATTTGCTCAAGTTGTTGATAAATTATTTAATTTGTAAATTCATAGTGTTAATGTAGCCATTTATCTTCGCTAATTTATTCCTTCGTTGGCTTTAAAGAGAAAAAATGCACAGCCCAACTGTATGGGTTATTTATTTCATAATTTGTAAATATAGGCGTAGTAAGACTTCTTGTATTGTTTAAAAACAAATAAAATAATGAAATAGAGGGCTGTTTAATTTGTTTCCCGTAGAAAACGAAGTACTGGTTTTATACTACACTTGAACCAATTATTTATTTATTATTAAAATTTAGAATAAATAAATATGTTTGGTTTTGGTTCAAAACACAGCGTGTGTAATGTGGGTGCTAGATAACTGATAAATTCATTTCAATTTCTGCCCGGCCGGGAATCGGACCTGGGACGTTAACCTCTTTTGCGTGGTAGATCGGATATTAACCACTGAACCACTCAGGTCGTCAAAGAATATTAAGACTAGTAATGGGGCTAATTAAGTGTCGCCATTTTGAAATGTCATTTTGTTGCTAACAACAGCGCCACCGTTATTGGGTCTGCCAACATAATAATGACTTGTTCTCTCATCGGAACTCCTTGGCTATGTTGGACCAGCGCTCGTAGATCGGCACTAAACTGCGAACGCTGTGAAGCCGACCGAACGTATCCGACGGATTCCGATCGTCAGTCATTAAGGGTTCATGGTACCACCATTTCTATTTTCGTCAAAAATTTTACGACTCTACTACGAAAGTCTTCTTTAAAAAATGAGAATAGAAAGTGCACGATGATGTTCCTCCATTCTCATTTCTATGAACAGATCTGTCCATTTATCGCAAAAATATTGATAAATTATTTTAGTTCACGTCGATATACACAATACTTGTCAACGATTTTAGCAGAATTTTTAACGAAAACAAATGGCGGGAAGAATAAACCCGTCTAGTAATTAGACTGTGTTATACCTACATTTTAGGAAACCCACGAACGTTCTACAGATATAAATCCATGGGTAAAAACACAGTTTCTTACATAACATAAAATGACGACAGGTGGCTCTACTGTTGCAAAATCTCCTACAGCCGCATTCATACATTCATGAATCTTCAATGACTGTTGTATAAATAAGAAATACAAAGGAATCGTGATGTATACAGTAAATCAGCTAAAAATAGGTAATAAGAAGCGAAAAAAAAACGTCAGGTTGGAATTAAAAATAAAATTTATTTCCACTTGAATATCTCACAAAGGGCGTACCACACTCCATTCTTGCAGTATGAGACGCTACGCTAGATATATATTAAAACAAAGCTCAAATATATATATTTTATATAAATATATATAACTACAGTATAGTTTCAGGGCCGCTTGTCGTCTTAAATATAAATTTGTTTGGAATACTTTTCAACGAAGTTAGTAACAATTTTAAAGTAGGTATGATATGATCGATGACAAAAAGTTGCGGCAAATTATGTTTTTTAATAAGATTATTAACGACATTTATTTAATGATATTAATAAAAAATGGCATTACCTTCAATATGTTTCACATGTTTTAGTGTAACAAGCATTTACATGTATTTAGTGTAAGAAAATTTAAATAAAACATGTTGTACTGTTTTTAAACAATTTTAATCTAACATTACACTGTCGACAACAAACGACCATTTCGTTCCGATTTGTGATTTCATGTAAAAGTGTAACACTACAACTTACTGTTATTATTTTTTTTTATTACATTAATAATAGAAAAAAACACACCTCGCGGTCGCCACACAGTTTTACACATACGTACAATACATCCTATTTATTTATTTATTATAACATTATTATTATCACCTAAAAAGTATGTTCAATGTCACACACAAATATAGAAAAAACAAGCATCACACCAAATAACGAAAAAATTTATACGAGATAGTTTTAGAGCTGGATTGACATGACACTGGCTTGAACGTTATTCAATTGATTTCTTTTTTATTGTACCCCCTTTCAGCAGATTTAAGCAAAAAGTACTTGTTTTTTCTACCACTCATAAGCAGCAGGTCAAAGCTGTGAAAGCTTGCATATTACAAAAAATACCAGACCCTCAACAACAGTCCGATTCCAAAACTACACCTGTACAACGTTATACTACAAGAACAATAGAAGAGAACGACAAAAAATAGGCTGAAATTACATTTGACACGTGAAACGATCAATAATGAACATTATTGCTATAACTACAGAGTCCATAATACTTTGATCACAAATTACACGCTAAAACCATAGTTTTTTTTCCTTTATAAATTACTCACATACTCATTCATAAGGTTGTAACCATACTTTGCAATCGTGTACCCTACTGTTGAAATCACCCAACTCTACCCCGAATTACCCATATTTGCGGGTATAGTTGGGTTTTTCTTTGACACTTTCTAATTCAGCCTTATAATTAGAAAGAGACAGGTGATGCGGGCGACCGCGTTACAATTACAACGCCGCCATATTGAGTCGCCATTTTGAAAAGGAGCATCAACAAGATGGCGGCGCGTTACCGTGTCGACATTTACAAAGAGATATTTAATATAATATGATTTGACAGCCACGTTTGTTTGTATGATCTCTCTATTTTCATGTACCTACTCGTAATTATTAGATAACCTTTTCACATTTCGAACAACGAAGAGTCAAACTGATAACGTAACGAACTTGGTATACTTTCCTTCCATTCACTTCCTCATTTCAATACATTTTCTCGCTTTCGCAGAACTTAAAATGAACGATCTCGCTTGTACAATGGCATAATGTAAATGTAACTTTGAAAGAATACAAAACGAAAATACAGTATGTATTCACCGAATTTTATGTCTGACCCTTGAAATTTTACATTCCAGCCGCTACTATGAAATAAATAAAAAATACAATAATACATCATAATAATATAATATAATATAATTATCACTAAGCTAAATTGTAATTCTTGAGCGTAATACCCACTTTGTACATCATAACATACAACATGATCGACTAACATACCTGCGTTAGACTTGGAAGGCGCGAAATCTATAGCCGTCCTGCTCTTCGCGCCAGGAGCGAACGCGACGGCAATACTTTTCGTACTTTCACTGATTTTTTCTCAAAACCACTCTATTTATAAGCAATAGCACATATACAGGATGTTTCGTTTCTGAAGATAGTGACAAATATAATATTTAAAAGTCCACTCGAACAAACGATTAAAAAATATATCACCACCGCTACTTACATCCATTCGCGGCTGGTTTTAAAAACCGAGACAGCTCAGCAATGTCTTTTTCAAAAAAGTTTATAATAGACGATAGTATTATCGATAACAGATAAAAATGTTATATTAAAATAATCAACTAATTGTATAAGTTAAGGTAAAAAATGGCTGCCTCGATATTTAATACCAGACGCGGTACTTATCTATACAATATTTTTTTGAAAAGAATTAAAAACATGACACGAACAAGTAAAACTATATTTATACAAAATACATAATGCATTCTAGAGTGAGAGCGCTCCATAATAATAATTAATAAGAGAATTTTAAAAGTAACTAATCTTACATTCGGATACATAAAAAAATCAGGCATATAAACCTTTAGCATGAGTTTTGAAAAAAAAATGCAAAAAATATTATTTCATTTTTTTTTGCAATAACGATTCAACTGGTTTAAGTATTTACGTAATTTACATTTTTTTTTGTTGTTTCGTACTCATATAATTACATAACTCTCTTACCTAAGTTTTAAATTCAATCGAAGATTTTACATAATTTCACATTCCTTACATTTCCGCCTCCATAAAACTCATGCTAGAGAGGCCTGCTTACGTCACAGGGTTGCAAATGACGTCACGTTGGCACAATGATCTAAACTACCGACTCCAGCACTATTTAAATAAAAAATCCTATATTTCACATTCAATTGTAGTTATTTTCTTCACACCCTATACAATCCTTGTATGTTGAAATTTCCAGTATTGAAAATTGTACTCATTTGATATATTGCTAGCTTGTACGCCGCCATTGAAGCAATTCCTTATTGTGTATATCCTTTTTGTTTGCCCTTAACAATATATTAATATAAAACAGCAAATTGCATGATCGTCATTGGATTAACTCCAGATATCGTTCAAGTCTTTTGAAGAGTTCGGATTCGTTTCAACAAAATACAAAAACGCACAAAAAAATTGCAACTACACCAACCTGAACATTGACTAAATTAATCACTATAAATCATTATATTTCAATCAAATTCCAGAGGTATGTTATGTACGTCCGTCGCTGCGTCGACTGGACTTTCACCGTGGCGTCGAAAGCTTACGAAAGCCGACTCCCAGGCCACCATATCAATACATCATATTTAAAAATCGAACAGCTCCGGTGGCGGTATGGGATCCATTGGCAGACAATCACACTCCGGCGACCTCATCCGCTGCTGCCTTCGCAACGTATGCACACTGTACTGGGAATGCGATTGATGCTGTATCTTGGGTCTCAGATGTCGTCTGCCGCTATCAATATCCGCGCTATCCGCTCTAAGCGACAGTGAAGACCTCGGCTGGACCTGTCCTGTATAATTGTGGCTGGGGGAAACTGGTGGACGAAGATAGTCGCTGCGTGCTAGAGAAAGTTCCGCCGGCGTGTATGCAGCTAGAAAATGCGCTAGCGCTCCCGAAGAGGTCCTCATCCCGCCGTTGGCGACAAAGACCATATCCTCGGCAGAGAGTCGTAAGCTATCTGTTCTGGGTGGTGGGGGTGGTGGTGGGGGGAGTGGGGAGGGAGTGGCTCGCTCGTCTGAAGAGGAGACGGGGGTGCGGATGGTGGGGGTGGGGAGGGTTACCTGGGAAGGGTGGGGGGGTGGCTCTGGGCGGCGGCGGCGGCGGCGCCGCGGGGCGCTCCCAGGCAGTCACAGTTTGAGCTCGTTCGCGATCTTGGACGCAATGTTCTTGAAGCCGATGCTGGTGCCTGGTTGGAGAAAGAGAATATATAACAATCTGTATAATGGGCGTAACTATATTAAGTTCGGACAACCATGATCCAATCTGGTCAGGTATCCCTCGTGCGCGAGAGCACATCCGGGACATTAACGCCAAGATGATTATTATTTACATTAAGTTCGAACACCAAATTATCAAATGTATATTTTTTGTTTACACTTTTGATCTTGAATTTCATCTCAGAGTATACAATGTTTGTAAAAACACGTATCGATAAAGGGATTTAGGATCAATTCAAGATAGTGTAGCACCAGAATCCTTGGTGTTTCCACGGATACGCAGCAACGTTTACGTAGATAAGAAATGTCTGGCCATGCCACCAGACAAAGAAGAGGCCGGCCCAAGAAGCGACGGCTGACCTTGACGTCGTAAAGTGGGAATACGTGCTAGCAAACTCACCACCTAAAATGCCAAAGTTCGATGGAAATGACGAGAAATAGAAAGCCGGACCCGTCGCGTTTTTTTACTAGACGACGCAATAAAACCACAAAAAAAAGACATCATAATTTTTTTTTTCAAGTGTTTTTATTTTCAATACTTCTTTTTCGTCCAAAAAAAATTTTTTTTTGCTCAACTCACCAGATATCCTCTTAAACCGCACGCCATTCAGCGAGAGCCTTGGCAGTTTACAGACCTCGATCTTCCACTGCACCAGCGAGTCCGCGGTGTGGTCGCCGTACACGCACAGCAGCGTTTACGTAGGGCACCAATGTCTGGCCATGCTACCCGACATAGGACAGGTCGACCCAAGAAACGACGGCTGAACCTTGGCGTTGTAAAGTTGGAATACGTGCTAACAAACTCAACACCAGTGAAGCCAAAGATCGAGCGATGTGGACGACGAGAAGTAGAAAGTCGGACCTGCCGAGTTTTTTTTACTAGACGGAAGCAATAAACCAAAAAAAGGTTCCTAAAACATTTTTAATATTCTAATTCTAACTAAGTTGACTTCGTTATAGATGATATACTGCCAACAAACTCACCTAGGATGCCAAAGATCGAACGAAGTGAACAACGAGAAGTAGGAAATCTACCCGCCGCCGCGTTTTTCTAGACCAAGACAATAAACCCACCAAAAACATAATTTTTTTTTTTTAAATCTATTTTTTTTTGTTTTAAAAGAATGTTTTTATTATCAAAAAACAATTGTTTTTATCCAAAACTATTATTTTTGTTCTCAACTCACCAGATATCCTCTTAAACCGCACGCCATTCAGCGACAGCCTGGGCAGCTTGCAGACCTCGATCTCCCACTGCACCAGCGAGTCCGCGTTGGGGTCGCCGTGCACGCACAGCAGCAGGAACCGCTCGCGCTGCTCGTAGTCGCAGTTGTTCGCGTCTAGGACCTGGGGGGGGAGGAGTATACGGTTTTTTTTATGTTACTCATTGAAAAAAAGGATCAGACAGCCCACCTGATAGTAAGTGGTAACTATCGCACATGACATTAGGTTGCAGTAACAGAAATTCAACACACATTCAGAATTATAACACAGCGATCGCCAACCCGCCTGCCTAGCGCGGAGATTGTGGCAATAACGATAAGGCGGTGGTACCCAGGCTTGACAGAGTCCTACCACCTGATAGAATATTTAATCCGAATAATCCAGTGGGACTCCTAGATACCGCTGGCTGGACGAAATAATGAAGAACGTGTGTACTGCAGTAAGTACGTAATAAAATAAATCTATATGTTGCAAAACGGTGGTTCAAGTTTCGAAGCAATGACAGCTCAGTTATTTTAAGATATAGATGGTATAAAAACTTAGAATTTGTACGGATGGCGTTGGTCAGCGCCAACTACGCAGAAAATCCGCTGTGTGTTTCCATCCTCGTAATTATCAGTATTGTTGAGCTTCCCTATCTATTTGAAAGTCAGTTTAATCGAGATGGCTCTAAGGCTTTGTTTCATTAAAATTGGTTCTGTAGTTTTAGTAAATGTAGCCGGGGGTTATCCGACTTTTTATGTCACTTAGGTTACTACCTCGATATTTCGAAGCGGTTGCTCGCCCCACGACAACCGTGGTGACCAACCCCAGATGCGTCAAATTGTCAATTTGTATAAATCTCACCTTTCGTATCTCAGCCATGATCTCGTTGGGGTCCCGCGAGGAGGTGGTCTTCATGCTCCACGTGAACCGCAGCACGCGGGGCTTCACTTGCTCGTCGTTGCCTTGTCTGTGTGCGCGAGAACGGTTACGGGGGTGTCGACAGGACCACGATATGGGGCCCTAGATTTGAACCGCTCGCTTCAATGCTAGCATTCCCTTTGTAATGCCTGTCAAATCTGCCTTTAGCAATTTACTACGTGAAAGAGGTGAAAGACACGCGTGCGCTCGCGTAGGTGCGAGCGATTCAAGAATAGAA
The DNA here is from genome assembly GCA_907269095.1 of Blastobasis adustella. Lineage (NCBI taxonomy): Eukaryota > Metazoa > Arthropoda > Insecta > Lepidoptera > Blastobasidae > Blastobasis > Blastobasis adustella. Next base: position 5,240,030 of record OU026138.1, read on the forward strand.
CCCTAGGTCACTCAACATCATGCCGCTTGATCTAGTGGCATGATAGAAATAAGCTTGATGAAGAAATGAGGCTTGGTAGCATTACATGAACGTGTGCGGAGAGAAATTTTGGAAGGACCTCTGTGTAGTAAGTTTGGCTTGACCAAACCTATTCGGTCTTACCACTGAATCAAGCCGCATGAAGGTGAGTGTCTAACTTTACTTACCACTAGGTAAGTAATTAGTTTTTGACAAAAATTTACAAATTTTCGCTCTCCCAAATAAATCTTGCAATAAATCGCGCTAGTTTGGGAGAGCCTTTACTTTTTAGGCGTCTCCATAAAAAGTGGAACAAACAAATTTTAAAAATTACGTGATTGACCAACCCCGTAAAAACTAGGTTGACTCACACAACCTTCCTTCCTTCCTTATCCGAAGGAGGGCTACATTGTATGTACGTTTCAATAGATAAATACAAAATTATTGCGCGTGACCAGGATTATACTGAATGTGGCGTAAAAAGGAACTAAAGAAAAGACAACTGGGCCTCCCCTCACGGTGACCGTTATGTCTTTTACTATTGAAACAGAATTTACAAGATTTGTCTAACCGTGAAACATGATGATGTTCCAAACCCATGTATTCAGCGGGCCAAGATGCCAACCGCTTAGCAGCTATTATATTGCGACTTTAGATCGGAACTTGTCGGCTACGTTCGACCAGCGCTCGTAGATCGACGCAGTACTGCGAAAGCCGCGAAGCCGGCCGAACGTAACCCGACAAATTCCGATCGCATTACAATCGCTGCGAACCGATTTGCGCCTTGGCTAGACCCACAGCGCAGGGTTGTGATTTGTTCAAAAATCATCCTTATTAACTTGTAGTCACATGGCATAGTGGCTAAGCGGCAAAAGTATATACACACAAATGTATTTTATTTTCCACTGATGGCTCATTAAGTATTTTCAATACATCGATTAACAATTCACTTCAGGTTTGGAACAGCATAATTTCTTTCATATCTCATATTAATTATTCTAGATGACATTAAAATAGGATTTGGACATAACACATTTTCAGTAGATACGAAGAGTTACAAAAAGGTAGTAACGCCACGATAACAAAAAGTCGTTATTTTAACAAATAATACACAATTTTCTTTTTAATACACAAAATTAATTATTACTTTTGTTTACTACTTAACTGACAGGTGACGAAAATGTAGGAAGATGATAATAAAAATAACATTCAGGGACACATCAAGGTGTTGGTTACACACTTATCCATTACATTCAATGTATAACAGAAATTAAAAATGGTAATACGATTCCAGTCCAAGAATTTACCATAAAAAATTGTCTTTTTACGAAAAAAGTGTTCGAGAAAGTAATGTACACTTTTTTTTTAAACTGATTTCGATACCAGTGGTGCCTCTAGCGGCGAGTGAGCGAAACTGTATGAAGTTGTACGTTTACTCAATTCCAGCGTTCCCCTTCATAGACAAGGAGTGTGGAGAATCAATTCCAGCGGGGAACGCAACGTATATAGAAAAGGAGTGTAGAGAAATGAAAATAAAACGAAAGGATAATTACCCAAGCGTTTGTGGGCTAGCGGCTACGGCATGCTTCGGTGTTGTGCCGTCCATCGGCCTAAAAACAAACAAACATAAAGACTAATTCTAGGGGGCGCAAGCGGGGGCGCTACTGACACATGTGCATATCGTATCAAGCTTCTTTATGATTTTTTAAATTTTGATTCTTTTTATCTCACAAAAAAGTAAGAACGATCGTAGAATTTTTTTTTACAAAAATTTTGAACAATTGTAAACAATACAGTGGTTATTTTTTCTGCCAGTTGACAAAAACTTAACTCCTTAAATATCGATAATACAATAATTAAATGTAATAAATTTAAAAATATATAAGTAAAAGTAATCTAAACAAGCATAAAACATTCGACTTTCTCAACAGTTACGTATAAAATTTTAGAATAATTTCATATAATTAAATTTTAATGTTGGGAAAGCCAATTGTTTTCATTTATTAAAAAAAAGTTTATTTAATTAATAAATAGCCAATCATTGTATATAGTTTGGTATTGAACAGTGCAAAACATACAAAACAATACATAAAAACTAACGTTTCATACATAAAAATACTCTCTAGTTTACCAATAGTAGCAGTGGTAAGTTTACTTTAAGAAAGTATATTTTAGTACTTTTATGTACGTTCTGGCATTCAAAGCGTGCAAACAAGCAATGCAAGTAAGAATGTATATCCTGCACTTGTTAAAAGTATAATGGTAAAAATATTTTTATAAAAAATAAGAGTATCGTTATCTTACCTGCTGTTTAAAGATAAGTTTTAAAAATTCATAAAATACATGCTCAAATAAATATCGGAAAATCGTAGAATCGGCGAAGAAAACAAAGTTAATTCATAAAAAGTCATAACCATATAACCCATTGAAGCAAAACGACCTATCAATAAAAAATGTAGAATAAAAACCACTTGATCCGCAAACCAGACTCAAAAACGCCAATATTAAAAAAAAAATCAGAATCATCAAAAAGTCGGGGGCAAAATGCACGATTAGTCAAAACAGACAAAATACCAATTGTTAATAAGTCAGTGATGGTCAGTCAAAAAGAAAAAAAATCAACACAAACCGTTATATTTTGTTACTGACACGCAGTGGTCCATCCAATTTATGTATTTTAAACATTTTGAAGCTGCTTTCCACTTAAACTTTCAAGTTAGGAAACCCAAAATTAAATAACTATGAATAAAAACTTGTCATAAAAAGTATTTTTTTTTAATAAATGCTTTTCTTTTTTTTTGCTTTTATTGCTTCACTTTTGCAATCTCCATGGCTATTCTTACAGAAAAATAAACAATTTAATATTTTATAAACAAAATATGATCATAAACTGGGTGGACAACTCTTTGTTAGAGTAAAACACACAAAAACACAAACCGCGTTCTTTATCAATGCTCGTGATTTGTGGTGTAACAAAATTACATTCAATCGTTTTAATTTAGAATCACGTAGTATGATCACAAGATGTTGGAAATGATGTAATAATACATTACAAATAATTTTCATCAAACTTTACTAGTACTATTTGTTACTTTGTCACTTATTTCGATTTTTTCATTATTTTTGGTAAAATGAATACAATTTTGTAATTTAATTACAAAATCAATTACAAATGCCAACAAAAACATTTCAAAAAATAAATTAAGATTAGACAAACGAAAATTTAAAATTACAAAATCTGTAATAATAAAAAAACAACTCGGTAGTTCATTAAAGTTCATTACCATATAACCCATTGAAGCAAAACGACCTATCAATTAGATTTAGAACCAAAAAAAAGAATTAGAATACCAAATTGAGAATACCACAAATCACCAGCCAGTTACTTTTTCAACCATTTTTTAAAAGCCACCGGCAGCGGTCCTGGCCGGAGAGAAAACAAAAAAAAACGCAAATCACACACGGTCGTTGTCAGTGACAATGGTACCTTCTGTCTCCAATGTCCAAGGAGGAAAATATACGCGGCTTCTGCCTTCCGGTAGCGTCGCCCAACACCGACAGACTAAAAATACATACGCGTCAAATTGAATGCCTCAATAATAATTTCAAAATTCATTCTGTTTCCAATATATTATGTGTAATAATACTGTCGAAATGTTACTTGGTTTAGTAAAGATAGAATCTTTTAAAACGCAAACAATCTTAAATAAATCAAATATCTCATATAACTTGTCAAAAAACTACGAGAAAACTAAGGGACCGTTAAGCGATCTCGTCCAGATGAGGGTTAACTCAGTTGTAATTACAACTGAGTAGACCGGTCAGCGCCCACGAATACACACGCCGGCGAGGAGTACACTAGTAGTACAGTATTTTGTGGTAAGGCGTCTAGTACCGATACGCACTATGAACACGTCTGCACATTAGCACGGCACGGCCACAGCGCATACGTACCAGCTGGCCCACCCCCTTTTTAACCCCCGACGAAAAAAGAGGGGTGTTGTAAGTTTGACGTGTGTATCTGTGGCTTTATGTATGTCTGCGGCATCGTAGCTCCGGAACGAATGGACCGATTTTGTATGCGGTTTTTTTCTATTTGAAAGCCTTTGTTTCATTAAAATCGGTTTAGTAGTCTAGATGATATTGTATCACATATACGTAAACATGGTCGGTGGTTATTCGACTTTTTTTTGTCGTTTAGGTTTTATAAAAGAGTGAGGCAAACGAGCAAGTGGGTCACCTGATGGAAAATGAATTCGGATAAAAATAAGAAAAAGAAACGTCAAAGTCTGTCAATACTGAAACTACCAAATCAGTGCACTTTACACAATGTGATGATAACTTGATTGTTTCCATTTAATTTTTTAAATACACCACATCCTAAATTCTTCGACCACACGGAACTTGAAAATGTAACAAATGTTTCCAAACCACTGAAAATAACTTAATAAATTTTGCAACGTGACGAAGACTATAAATTCGTAAAATAGTCATTTAAATAATTGAATAGTTGTGCATATTTTTCATGTCATTCCTTTATCGCATAGTGGGGCAAAGTGAAACGTTTTCAAATAAAACAAACAAAAAATGTTATTCAAAACCTGATTATTTTGAGAAAATCGCAACACATCCATATTTTAATACAAGACCATAAAATTACATCATCGAAACATAAGATTTCTCACTCTGCCAAGTTATGATGTTTGCAACTTCTAGAATTAAAAAATTCTGAATATATCGAAATGCAGATTCTTTATTTTTTACATTTTTCGGTTTAGTTTTATTCATTTTCAGTCAGTCACAAACATCAAAACCATTAAAGAAATAAATTATCTAAATGCATCTTTCAATGCCCGTAATCTTAACTGAATATTATTGAAGAACATTATAGTAACATTGATACTGATTGTCTTATAGAATTACAAAAACCACCCTTATTTAATAAAACAAAATTTTGTTGAAAAGCTTCTCAATTTACCCATCATAAAAGATATTATGATAAGAACTAAATACAAAGGAACTTTAGTTTTACCAAACATAAAATGTATAATTTAAAATCATGGCACCCGGCGTCTTTTACACCCTAACTAGAGTGAAATATTTCTAATATTTTTAACCTGTAAGTACCAAAATTTTTACTGACAAAGTAACCTTAAAAATTTGAGTAAATTATTTCACGTTCATGTGATTGAATATATGGATCAGCAATTAGACAAGACAAATCAGTGTACAGCGATGTCAATGTATGCAAGCGTTTAAACCAAGTAAACTTTCAGGGAACAAACGGTACTCATATCGATACTGAAGCACTCGGAAAGTGCCTCTAATATCCCCGATGTATCTTGATATTCAATATCAAGTTCCTTTAATTCAATGAAATAGATTAATAATAATAAAGAACAAAAAATCTCAAGATAATATTTAATTATAATATCTAACTAAACTTACTAACTAGGTTAGAATGTATTGCATTTTTCCTATTAAACGTGTAAATATTTTAAAAGGACACATCATTATTCTCTTACTACAGAAAAAATAATAACTGTCTAAAGAAAGAAAAGCACTAATAGTGTGCGTGAAATGTAATTGAGATATTGAACCATATTTTTTTAAGAACCTGCATTAATAAATTCACTTTCATTTAGAGAAATTTTTTTTTTTTTTTTTTTCAAATGCATATTATCTACATAGTATTTATAACTTAGGATGACAAGTGAAAATAACTGCTGTGACGTTTGCTTTTCATCGTGACAAATAAAAAATCAAATGTAAGTACAATAAATTTTCGACTACGATATTGATAAAAATATATCATTTGAACTTCGTCAATGAACTATACATTTTACAGGATTCAATAAAAGAGCACCTAAGATTTGAAATAATTTGTTCTACACTCTACCTAACATTAAATACCATTTACATTTTACAGAGTGTTAAAAAACGTGCCATACTGTAAGGACAGTTAACGGGCAATCAGCCTTCGAAAATATACATGGTAAGTTGTTTTTAACATAAATGTACTTGTTACCTCTAAACACGGTGGTTTGACAAAACACCGTTCAGAGATACCAATTTTATATAAAAAAACAATACCAATGTACTAATATTACGTTTTCAAATTTGAATATATAAAATAGCTCACACAAAATGTTTACTTACAATTAGTAAATTAACTAATGTATGCGAGTTTTTAACACCTGCGCAATTTATAAAAAGAAATACTGAAAATAAACTAAGTAGCGTGTTTCATTTATGTCTATAACAAGTATATTATGTTCATTAAAATTTTGATATCACTTTGAAAATTGCTTTCAATATGTTATAACGAGTTCTGTTGAATATATTTTAATTTATATTTTAGACATGTTTTTACTTTTTTATGTGTGCAAAATGACAAGTGGAACAAGAGAGACAATGGATTCCAACATTTTTAAGACATTTATGGCGGCAAAGAGTTTTTTTTTTAAACCATAATTTTTGTGAAGGCAATAGATTAATAAAAAAGTGTCTCTACATTGACAATTAAAATTAAAACGAAAAGGAAAAAGATAATTCAATTGTGCTTTGAAATGCATTAAGAACTATGAATCCACTAGCTAGGGCTCCTGTCTTACTTATGAATGGATACGTTGTTGGATAAATCACATAATAAGCAAATTTTATTAAACTATTGTTAAAATTCACTGTCTCTATTGATCTCACTTTTTATCTTTTCATTTGGTACTTTCATCGTAACTAAATTTAGAACTCGTTAAAACTTAAGATCCAAATAAAGATCAGATAAAACCCCGTTCAAATTATAAAATTTCAACGAAATATTTTTATAATAGTGTTTATTATAGTATATCTCATGTATAATAATCAATATACATAGAAAAAGATACAGGAGACACCTACTTAAATACGTAGAGTAAAAATACTCAGTCACTAACCCAGCCTCGCACATAAATCATTCTAACACACAGACACGCACACATTGTAAACCGTACCAATATGTACAAGTAGAGACATTATTTTAGAAACTAGACAACTACATTTTTATTTAACATACGAGTAGTAAGAAAATATTAATACGTTAACTGCAATGACGTCTCACATTTTCATTTATTTTTCATATTTCACGCCGATTTGGACAAATGCTTCGAAATGGATGGACAATATATGTCAGTCAATATTAAGTCGTGCTGTACTTTGAGAATTTACCTAAACGACAATACAAGGTATGTTTTAGTTTAAATCGATGTAGCTGCATATTATGTTTTCAAAATGGAATAAAAACACAAAAATATAATTTTAACATGTTTACAAGACTAATAAAGCAAATTTTATTAGTTGAAAATAATATCATCCACATATTGATTACAGGATAGCCAAATCCGCCATCTTGTTATTGCACCATTCACCTTTGAGGCAGTTTTTTTATTAAGGCACAATGACGTAACATTATGCTGCAATAAATTGAAACATGGCAACGATCTAAGTAAACATTTTTGACATTTATTTTTGAGATATAAATGTAAAATGTCAGACTAAAATATATATATATTTTGTTTTGCTTTTTGAAGAAAACAAAAACTGTAAACGGAGTTGAAGATTAGTGGCGCACCATATATAAATCGTTAAAGGATTCTGACAATTACAAAACGAGATTGAACCCATGTTCGATCCCTTGACTTTTAAAACAAAATGGCCTGAGACGTTTCCCATCAAAAATTTATTTATCTAAAAAACGGGGATTGCTAAAATCTTCAAACCCGTTTTCTATACTATTCAGTCACGAACAGACAACCCACTTGACGGAAATTGGTAACACCCCATAACATCTACGATTCATGCGCTTCTGTTTCATGTAACAAAAGTGTTGAAGCGCAGGTGCGTTGTTACGGTGAGGACAAGCCCGGTATGTCTTATGCCTGTGATTAAGCTGGCTACCTTATCCTTCAAACCCAAACAACAACGCAAGCATTTTTAATTGACGGTAAAAATAGATTATTAGGCGGTGGTACCTGAAGTAAACTCTTCAGACTTGAGTCCCACCAACCTTTAGAAGCTATTGGCAACTAGGATAGAAACCGTAGCACAAATACTGACACAGAATTTACCGTCCATCCATTTAAAATACGCATTAAAGTGTGTGTTCTTATTTTTAGCAGTTTATACATCCATTTGGCCTTAAGTTAATTTGTTTAAGTCCAACGTAAAAATACAGCTGCCTAACCGTCTAGCTAGAGTCACGATGCAGTGGTAACATCTATCGAGTATTTTATACCACACGGGCGGTAAAGAAAATCACGACCCATCTAGGCCGAACGGTCGGCGCCCACAACCCTTATGACAAGTATAGTCAATTCACAAGGTAAACCCAACTTCAAGAGTTGTCAGTTAAGAAAAAGCGGACCAATCTGGATTGGGAGCAAATTTTGGCACAAGCGGCATTTTGGCTGCTTTTGGAGTAGTGCGACACTAGCCTACTAAACAAGGTGTAACTTTATACCATGGATTAGCCATAACAATTTCTATGGTTAATCCTACCTATCAAGTTACTCCATGTTTATTAATAGCGCTCTATAAGTGAAATAATAAAAACAGCGTTACTTTTTACGCCCCTAACGTTATGTTTACGCGAAAGAGGTTTGTCAGCATCGTTACCGTTATTCTTTACGGGAAAATAGCGTGACGTTATGTAAGTGCCACCCCGTGACGGTATAATAATAATAACGGTTATAGGATACCGTTGAGGCAAAGAAAATAAACTGTATTTTATGCAACTATTTAGATGTTTGTTTGGTATAACCAGTGTGTGCGACTGATATAACAAGGGATCCTCAATCGAGCATTTATTAAATCCTTGTGCATTTTTATTTTCTTGGGTACAATATATTTTTTTAAATAGAGATTATTATTTATATAAATCTCTGTGAAAACCTTGTGACATTGGCATAAGGCTGTGGGCACCGTGCCAAAAAGAAACCTCATCGGAACATAATATTTACAGTATTTGTACCAAAGGTTTTAGGTCCGGCCGTCATGTCACCTAGCTCTAAACAAATAACATTACTTATTAGGTACTGAAATTATCTCACTCACTCTATTACTATATGTATAAACACGTGGACCATTCGCTTTGCTATAATATTGTGTCATTCTGTTTAACTAGATGTAGAATTGTCTAGGGAAATACGGGTCCGAGGTCAAAAATACCTGTAAAGGGCTGTTTGATTGTGGCGTTTTTGTATAAAAATATGTATTTTAAAATTGATATCCATCATAATTTTTTTTTAATCATTACTGTAGTTTAGTTTGTAAAGTAATATGAGAAAAATTTCAATCAGAAAGAAAGATAAATATCTTCCTAACCATAATGCTCACATTGGCTTATCGTCGACCGTTGTACATTTGACCTACATGGCAAGGGATAATATAGTTGGTACATTCTCAAACAAACAAGATAGGATTTAAATATCAGAAAATGGTCCACACTATTAACAAGGTATCATTTCAATACAATTTCACTGAAAAATCTAAGTATTAGAGTATGTGTATAATAAATATACCAATATACAAAATATTTTTTTTCAGTCGTCGAAGTTATCAATTTAGGCAGATTTTCGTAACATTGTTATAACAAAGAGATAGAGTACCATAGAAATGTTTGTGCTAATTTAAACTTTTTTCTTCCCATGTAAATAAAAAAGTAGATATAATGTAAGTATGTATATTGTTTTGTTAGTTATGATAACGTGGAATGTAGGTAATTCGTTCGTCTATAGAACTTCGATATTTCTTACGACCTAAATGAAATGCAAAAAAGCGACGGGACTAGCTCCCGCTACATGGTATTTCATTAAATACACAGAAAAACATTTCTCTCCTACTAAACAGATGAAAACTGATAAAATTAAATTAATTTTAAAGGTGTAATATAATACTTTTAAGCTAAAAAAAAAAGGAAAATCTTTTTGAAATTATAAAATGTCGACTTGCAAAAAATATATTTTTTAATGAAATAACATGTAGTCAGAAATGTCGTCGCGATTTCTTTTAATTCAAATGTAAAAACATTTACATATTGTATATAAAAATGTTTAATGCAAAAATCGAGTTTCCAATTAAAAAAAAATCTCGAATTCAATGGACCACTTACAATATATTTTTTTAACACTTATAACAACTAAGCCGTAGTCTATTTTGCGCAAAAATTGATTTGCGACTATTTTTACTCATCGTTTCTCAAAAATTAAAATACGATATGACAAAAAATTGCAATTTCACACCGAACAAAAACAGATCTCAAAAAAAATAAAACTTCCATAATTTTTTAAAAAAAAAGTCCAAATTTTTTTTTTTTAAATAATTCGTCATGCATTTTCCTCACAAAAGCCGTTCAAATAAACATCGCGAAATCCAATCACCACGCATAATAGACCACGCTAAGAATCCGCGTGTACTTTTAGCACAATCGGGTATCACCAACGTCGCCCGCCACTTTGGAGGCCCAAGGTGACGTAATCAAAAAACGGTACCTATTCTTATACAGTATGTAAATAAAACTCTAAATTAGGTAAAGAAATTCTTCTTTCTTCTGCGGCGTAGACGGTGCGTTCACGGGTTTTGGTTCAACCTGTGTACAACGGAACGGGTGAGCGAAACGACCAATCGAATAGTCGAATCGTCGCCCTCTCGCGTTCCTTGCTCTTTTTATTTTTCGTTTTTTTTTTGTTTTTTTTTGTAGTCGCCATTTTGAAATCGCTACGGGTCAATCGTTTTACGTTTTCATGCGTGCGCGTTCGATATTATAAATTAATAGAAATCTAAGAGTGTACTTTATAAAATAGAGACAAATATGCTGTTGTTGGAGATTAGACTTTGGAATATAGATTCTCTATTTTATAAGAAAATCTCTAAATATAAAAAAATGAGTTCAATAACTATAAGCAAATCAATTAAATTGTGCGAATTTATATTAATTTGTAAGTTTAATTACTCTAACATGTAATAAAATAATTTATTATCAAAATACTTTATTAATAAAATAATTTATTTATAAAAGACTTCATTGTAATAAAATAATTTATATTTTTTTGCAACTTTAGTTTGTAATTTTAGAAAAGGCTAGAATAAAGAAATTCGCTATACTTACCGTACAGGTATAGGAAACATTAATCAAGTGTCCCATAGTATTTACTATAAATTATAAACATTATAATACCGATCGCAACATCGTCACGAAAACGACACCCGGCGATTCCTGGCAACACAAAAACCGTTTCACTTTTAACGTAACTTTCCACGCGGCAACACTAAAAAGATGCACAATACTAAACGGCCTATCTCCCTCCGATGGTATAAATAGTAAAAAAAAATACGAAAACATCCGTTTGTCACGTTGCAAAACGTTAAGGGTTGTGGATTGACTAGCAAGCGGAAACTCTGAGAGCACTTCGTAACGAGTCCGTCGACAATCGTTAGTAGAAGCGTACGGTTAGAAAAAAATAATAAAAAAAAAACAGTCTCGTTAACGCGGGGGATGCACGTGAGATGTCTAACAACCGTACACCTCTCATCAGTCGACAAAACTATCGATAGTAGCTCGTTGTTACAGAGAAATCGACATTTCGCATCACTATTGTTTAAAAAAAAAAGCGCTACAGACAACACTCAAAGCGTTTAGGCGTTGCGTACACGTTTGCCTTGGCTCACACTTTAAAAATAATAGAAAAAAAAGGATTCGCTTTTCAATTTTAGGGGAGTACATCATGCTTCTACGGTCTACGAACGAACGAGGGGCGGAACTGATTGGCTTCTAACATTCATTCATTACAAGGGACGTACTCAGGCGCGGAGTCATACGACTAGTCAATAAAAAATTGTGCGCAAATACCGTCTAGAAAGGGAGAGAGGAGGTTATATAGCATCGTGCATCCCCTGAGCTGGCGCGAGACAAAAAAATATGTAAAAAAAAATTATAATAAAAATATATAATCCGTACGGAGCTCGGAACATTTTCGAGGGAGACAATTTGAGCAATTAACGCAAAATATGTTTATATTAATAAATATATTTATAAAAAAACACACACATAGTTCGAAATGAGAGAGCGAGACAGGACGAATGGGTTATTCAGTGAAAAACAGAGAGAGAGTGTAACTATAATAATGGTGTCATTTTATTTACACAGAAGAAGATAATAAAAGTGTATTTTTGAGCTCATTTCATAATGTTTTTGTTACAAACTAACCTACTAAAACGTGTTATTTAAAACTTAGGAATCTTTATTAATGTTTTTTATTAAATATTATTATTGTAATTAAGTTTATTATTTGCGTCTAACTTTTTAGTGCCACATTAGTTATAATTCAAGCGAAGTTAAGGCATAAAAAAGGAATAAAAACAAAAACATCATCAAACAGAGCTCATGTCTTGGACTTTTTTTTATTATTTACGAGTCTTTCCACAACCCTTTCTTTTTGTAAAAAAAAAAATAAAGAGTAAATACACCAGACATACCCTAAACATACGTAATTCAGGGGACAATTTACAATCATACGTATATTTTCTTTTCTTAGCATAAAAACCTTTTCGTTGATGAATATATAATAAAATTAATGTATATTAAGAATGTGCTGAAAGCTGTGCGATGGCTTACATTAATGCTTGAGCTGTGCGTTTTTTTTTTTAGATATGATGTACAAGCTTTATTTTATGGTTAATTTTTGATAAACGAATTAGTATAATTAATGTACTCAATGATAGAAAAATGTTTTTTGAAAATTATTACCCTAATTTTGAAAATTTTTCAAGCTTTAAGCGTAAATACTCGACGCAAAAAAAAACAGAAAGTAACTACATGATTCAAAGTTCTAAATACGGTTCATGATAATGAACATTTTTTTAATAAAAAAAAGTTATTGTATGGTAATTCAAAATTACGATTAATTTGTTTTGTGAAAATTTGTGTTCAGTTTGTTCAAATAAAACAGTTCAGCTCTAATTTCCAAATTCACTTAATTTTAAGTGTAATTTAAAGCAAGAACAATTTCGACTACATAAAACTAAATACTTTAATTTAAATTAACTGAATGGAACATAAAAATATAATAATATATTAGTCTCCCAGCAATTTCTTTATTCCAATAAATAAAGTTTGCAATTCAATCATATCTATGGAAGACTAAATTCAAGTTGAAGTTAATAATAAGAAAATAAAATATGAGATACCCTTTACCGTGGTTAGAAAATGTCAAAACAAAATAATCGAAACCAACAACGAAAATGGTAAAAAAGATATTATGTTCTGACATTGCTATATTTATATCCCTACCCTGTTAATGGAATGTCAATCTTATAATGACAATAAGATCGAGAATCAGTCGACAAACATCTCTGAGATATGTTAAGATATTAGTTAGCGGTATATGATGTATATGAAAATATAGTTGATATGTCGATAATAGTAATAAAACTCTAGACATATCAACCATTTTGTGTTTAGTAAAAGCGTCCATTTACCACAACCGATTATTCAATAAGCTTTTATTAATATATGCAATATTATATGTAACCTTTCATCGCATAATGTAGAACAAAAATGGATATTATATAAGTCAATGACAGTGGACAAGAGGACTCTGGCAGAAGCCGGGACTGACCGCTAGGATGATGATGATGATGATGAATGACAGTGTCTTAGATAAACGCCAGTCGATAGTTTGAGTAGTTTTAAAAAAATGTACAATCGAGCACTCGAGTTAAAGCAATCATTATGCTTCTGCTCGATATTATGCGATGAAAAGACCATGAACCGATTAAGTCAGCGAGTGTACATGAAATGGCATACGGTTGAACATATTTGAACCATAGAGAGGTAGTCTTTACTATAGACAATTAATAGAAAATAGCCTTCCCTCTCTGCCATTCACGTATGTATGAACCGTGTGCCAAACATCCTATGTAGATGGAAGTGAATTTGAACCGTTGAGTTAGTGGTGTGATTATCTATGGTCATAAAATTAGATAATCGTACTATAATGTGTAAATCAGTCAAAGACAGTGTCAACAAGTCACTGTCAATATGTCAGCGTGTATAAAAATCATTGTATAAATAAGTCAGTCAGCAAATTAAAACGTCAGTGTGACAATAAATGAAAATCCTAGTATAATCGCTAACGAGAGCGTAATAAATGTATGTATGTAGTATTTATTATAGCGCCATGCAATTTATTACGCTCTCTCAGCGACTGCTGAATAGAATCGTCACTGTACACTCGCACTGAGCCCTCTGTTCGTCAGTGAGTCAGAATGTCAATACTTCAGCATGACATTGTCGATACATCAGTGAGTCGACGAGTCAGTTTGTCAGTGAGTCAGAACGCTAATAACCCAGCACGTAATTGTCGATAGGTCAGTGTATCAAACAGTCAAGAGCCAGCGCGTCAACGAGTCAGTGTATCAGTGAGCCAGTGTATCAACAACCCAGCACATCGTTGCCAATAGGTCAGTGTACAATATACCACCAAGTCAGAGTTCCAACAATCCAGCACATCGTTGTCCAATAAGTCACTGTACAATGTATCACCAAGTCAGCGCGTCAGTATGTCAACAGCCCAGCACGTCATTGTCCGAAAAGTCATCAGTGTACAGCTTATCACCAAGTCAGTGCATAAGTGTGTCAACGACTCAGTGCGTCACCCCGTCACCCCCGTCACCCGGCCCCGCAGCACTCACCGTTTGGAGAACCGGCTGGACAGCTTGCTGAAGAACGAGGGCCTGGCCTGGTGCGGGGAGCCGCCGTCGCCGTACGCGCCGCCCGCCGACGCGCCGCGCGACCGCGTCTGGCCTGCAGGGCGCGATGGCACTGTTACACGGTTGCGGGGGCCAGTCAATGATGATGACTATCATTATAATAAACAGATGTGGCATCAGGAAACAGTCCGAATCATTCCCATTATCATCTCGTCCACCGGAGTAGAGTCAACATCTCTGATTGCCTCTTTAAATACGTTCCAACTTCCAGATACTACTTACATACCTTTACAATAATCAATAGTCATTGACACCTGCTATATAGTTCGCCGTTTCCTACTTCCTTTTTAAAACAATTAAAAAGGAAGTGCGGGAGATAATTTTCAGCATGATTAATAATTTAGGCAAACTAAAAGTACAAGTTCAAGCTAATAATGACCAAATAGCTGAACGTTTACAAGACGGACTGACAAGGGCAGATTATCCCCAGATTATTGCCATACCTGCACTTTATAATTTTTACTACAGTCAGTCAATACGGACTTGTCGTGGTCCTATTCTACACACAGATACACACAACTTACAGCACCCCCGTCCTCCGTCGGGGGGGACCAAAGGGCAGGCGCTTGCACTCACCCGAATGGAAGGTGGACCTGGAGGGCACGTTCCGGGGGAACACCTGCGGGCACTGCCGCAGCGCCGCGCCGCCCGCGCCGCCCGTCGACAGCGCAGAGTTCAGGCTGGGTGGGGGGTTGCAGTGTTACAGGTATACTGACATATATCATATATGTAGATGTGTGTGTATCGTAAATATATACATGTGTACATGTGTACATGATCACAGTCAGATCAAATAAGAAATAGAGATAGAATCCTGCAAACTCAAACACAAACTGCGAACAATATACTGACGAACGCAAAACTTCGCCATGCTGTGTGTACGAGTGCAAGAGCATATGTGCATGGCCACCTTAAAAGAATCATATTCCTTTGCACTACTGTGCAGTTGTTAAACGGTTTTTATAGCATTAATTAATTACATTTTTATTTTTCATATAAAAAATACCCTGGGGGCAAACGAAAAGTCCTTTGGACAAAATGGGCAGCGAATTCTCCCTTCTTTTACACAACTTTTTTTCTGGCTAAACTTGCACCAAATGCCGTGAATGTTGCTGTAGGGGCAAAGGAAAATTTTCTTGAAGTGGTAATGCACCTATACTCTTGCACACACTTACGATCACACGCACATAATGTTGACCAAACTAGGCCTGGGTCTATTGACAACCAATCTACGCCATGACAAAGACGTTTACGAAACCGGCCTCATGTCACAGTTGACAGCGCGCCGTCTTTATTTCTTACTTGATCTGAGACAATACATAACTATCTTATTCTTGATTCCAAAGGGTATGCATGTGCTCGTGATAACACAACTTTTACTGTGGAACCAACTCTGAAATCGCGGAAAAAATATAAATCGAGTTCTGCCAAAATGTATGAAACAGCTGAAGTCTTTTTCGCGATTTCAAAGTTGGTGCCATAGTAAAATATTTTTGTTGCAGCACGTTCATACGGTGCCTTTTGGTATCATGAATTTCAAGTTAAGACTGTATATCTGTTAGCCAGTGAGTGCGCTCAAGGTATATTTTAGACTGTGGTAGTGTGTCGGTGGGTCAGTGTGTATTCGACTATGTCAGAAGGCTAATTACGTAACTCTGTCGCTAACAATTCTCTGATTTCATAGTATCAGTTTATTGCAATGGAACTTTGTTAGTAACTGAATGAATCCAATGATACTTAATCGCAAAAGTAACAATTTCAATCATTGAAATCAGAGAATTGTTAGCACCCGTAATTAGCCTACTGTATATCAGTGACTAATTGATACTATTAATTAATCAATTATCAAGTGTGCCAGAAAGCGCTCGGGGTAGAGTCTAGACTTGGGCGAGTAGGTAGTAAATACTGGACTGGACTCTACTGAGATAAATACAGGTACAATACAAGAGCATAAGTGCATTAACCTTAAGAACCATATTCCTGTGCACTACTGTGCAGTTGTTGAAAGGTTTCATGGCTTTTTTATTTATGTTATGAAAATACCCTGGGGGTCACGGACGAGTTCTTTGTGCCTAAGGGACAGCTAATGCCCCCTTCTTTTAGCAAACCGATTTTGGCTTAAGATACACCAAATACCTTGTATGTTGCTGTAGTTGTAAAGGATTTTTTTTCTTATAGTGATATTGCACTTATGCTCTTGAACTGTACAAATCAGCCGGCCAGTGTCCCAAGAGATAGTGTGAACAAGTGTTGTGATTGACCATGTAATTTTATATAACAATAATTCAGTGTAAAAAAGCTAAATATTACACAAAAAATACAAGTCTTCAAAAAGCTTTGCCATCTACTAGTACATTCCTAACGGATACATTAAGACTATCTATACAATAATTATAAAATACGACAATAAAAATAAATAAAGGTATAAATAAATGAAATAAAATAAATACATATTATAAAATATAAGCGAATAAAAGAAACCCAACCACAAAGCGTTGCAGACCAAAAATAAAACATAAGCTAAGCTCTTTTCTTGTCAGTTTCATTATTTATAAAATTGAATGTCGAATTCGATATAACAAAAGCATTTACCGGTACTAAAATAATTTGCTTACACAATAACTGAATACTAACTAAAAGCTTTTCACTAAGAAAAAGCGTCTAACAAATAATGGTGAATCTTTACAAACGCAAAAAAAACGAAACCAGTTCGAAAAAACCGTTAACACAAACACCGGTGTTTTAGTAACGAAAACGGAAAACGAAGTGACTACGTAAAAAAAATGACGCACGCTCTAAAAAGCCACCTTGAAAAGGAAACATTTTTGCCACAAAAAACTTGACGCTATGTATAAACAAAACAAACGACCGACCGAGGTCTGGCTTTAGGCTACTTTTTTATATTAGACTAGCCTGGCATTCTCAGTGGACAACCGAATTTGACATGTAATAATCTTATACTACTCTAATTTGATGGACGCTATGGCCAGTGGTCAACGTAGATGACGTAGTGTAGAATTATCTAATTACAAATTCAGTTGCCAACTGAGTTAGACAATAGCCCCGCTGGTGGTAAGTGACGTTGCGGTCGAAGATGGAGCATGCCTGTCTAGGAACTGCTAAAATCCAGCCAAGATCTTGTTCTCGGTTCTTGGATTAAAATGGCCGAGATTCCTGGCGAGACTGTCTGATAATGTAGGGCCGGACCACATAACCCCCCAAATGTCGATATCGACCATACTTAGACGAGAAAATATACAAAAAAATTACATTTGATACTTGTGTTTAGGTCTATAAAATGTCAATGTAGGTCTCTATAAATTGCTGGTGCTAAATATTCTATTTCAATATTTCAATATTTTTCCCATATTAGAGAATATTTCCGGTTTTTTTTTCTTTTTAATTGTGTTCCATTTTTTTCTCGGTCTCGGTATCAATCGAAACAAAAAGTCTCGGTCGGTCCTTAATAAAAACAGCTGTTATTTAAGGCGTTGTTTATACCAAAATTAAATTTTTTGTGGTAGGACAAATATTTGCCGGTGCAATTGCTTCGGAAAACGTCTACTGTATGCTATGATACAAAACATAGTGAGAAAAGGGAGTCGTTCGATGTTTATGTTCTAGCAAAACTTTATCTAGAATCAGGTTAAGTAGCGAATTTACATTACAATTAATAACATTCAAACTATAGACTTTCTTATTTACAACTATACAATGTTAGAGTTTCATTCTAAAAGGTTCACTTAAGTTTAAAGTTATTTAAAGATACTAATCCATAGACGTTAATAAGACTAACTAAGTACTAACATGATATGGACATTCTAGTTTCCTGATTTAAAAATCACCAGAGTACGCTAATGAGGCGTAACGTCTTCTTTCAATATAAAGCCGTGTAACTTAGAAAGGATCCGTCATCTAACAGCTGTTAATTACACTGAAACCTATAATGACGATAATAGTAATGGTCACCCTACATTACTAACACGACTGTTACAATATCTTCTACATTTTTTTGAAACAGAAACCGGTACAATCGTCTACCCATACAATACAGTTTTAAGACACGTCAATAACACATCTAAGCAACAAAAAACTAACTAAAAAACCACACAACTCCCAACACAACTACCGAACGACTCCCTAGCCTCCACTTTGTTTCTCTTCCAAAAAACTGGTTTATTTTTTCAAAAAGATTTTTTTCCAATTTTTTTTTTTTTTTTAACAGCGGGTACCTCGGTCGGGGCTGCGCGAGGTCCCTTGCGGAGGCGTTGTGCGGCGCGTCCGCGCCCGCGCCCAGCGGCGGCGCCCCGCCCGTGGACGAGACCGACGCGCTTTTCACGTGCGTCTTACCGCCCGCACCGCCACCGGTGCCGGTGCCGTTTTTGCTCTCCGTCGGCGTGGCGCTGCGTCCGTGGGATACAGTGTTCACATTGGCATGCTGTTAATTCTTTTTAGGGGGTAGGTACGCCTACTTGCTACGATCTCTTGTTACATTTTTTTCGTGATCGAATTTTTTTTATTCTATTTTTGTAAAATGGTTAGTCTTATACTAACACTGTCTACGACATACAAATTAGCTTCCCCAACATGCTAGAAGGTATAGAAAAGAGCTATATGAGATACTCAATGATTTATAGATATATTAACTTATGTAGATAACCATATATATATGGGATAAAATATTCGTTAATGCTTGTCGACAGGATGGATACATATTTATGTATGTATATTGGATATAATACATATATATTATTAAACAGGACTTAATAGGACAGTAGACGAATTTAATCTTAATAATAATCTTAATAAATACATTAGACTCCTTCATTCATTAATAAATTGTCAGAATTTTTTTATTTTAACAATTTATTATCCTCACCCTTGATTTCATTTTGGGATACAACAAATAGACATAAATAATCGCCCAGGCAAGCAAAATAATCCATCTCAAACATCAACTCGATAGCTCAGTATTGCCCACATAATCTATGTTTATCTGTGATAGTCTGTAATTGGCTTTCTGATACTTAATTTTGTTACAACAGCTTTGTTCGTCAGAACAAATAAATAAATAATCGGAATGCATCGACAACTAAAGCATCTCTTAACTCAGCCATAAAACAAATATATGCTATACACTCACACACTTCTGTCAATTACCCACATTATCTATGTTTATCTGTGATAATCTGTAATTGGCTTTCTGATACTTAAATTTACTTGTTACATGTTAGAACAGCTGTTGATTTTCCTAAGAATAAATAAATAAATAATCGAAATGCATTAACAATCAAAGCATCTCCTAACACAGCCATGAAACAAATTCATATTTCTCAACACCAACATCTGTTCATTTACACTGGCCTTATAGGAACAAAGCTATCCGCCTACCTTCAAATCTAACATAAATCTATTATTAATATCTCAATAGAAACGCATAAATCCTTCAGAAAAAGATAAATCACTCAGAAACAAACGAACGCATTCTCATCTTTTTACAAATCCATCCATTCATAATTTCTCTTTTTTTTCACAAAAAGAAAGATATCTTCGTTGACTAAAAAATCTCAACAGAAACGCATCCATCTCTCATTTACAGGTCCTTCTTATTTTATAATAGTTTCATACACTTTTTCATCAATTTCTTCATTCAGAAGATCGCTTTCGGACATCATCTGCCATTGTTCACATTTTATTTCGTTGACAAAAACTAGATTTTCTTTTCTATCGCCGTCAATCTTCCATTCGGAAAGTACACCTAAAACTAGCTTCTTTTCTATCGCCACCCATCTTTCATTAGGAAAGCATACCTAAAACTATATTTTCTATCGCCGCCAATCTTCCATTCCGAAAGCACACCTAAAACTACCTCCTTTCCCACCGCCCCCCGCCCCACCTACCTCGGCGCCTCATGCGTCGGCGACTTGGCGGTCGCGTTGGCCGCGTTGGCGGTCCCAGTGGCGTTGTTGGCGTTGGCGTTGGCGCTGGCGGGCGCGTGGCCGTCGTAGTGCGCGGCGGCGGTGGCGCGGCGCGCGGCGCCCGACATCGTCCGGGAGCGGGGTTCGAGTTTCGGGGCCGCGCTGTTTGGCCGCGATGAGCTTTGGACCTGGGGAAGGATGGGAGATCGTACAGTCACAGGTACACACAGTCATTATAAATCAGTGATTGTAAACACACCGGCACATAAGATTCAGCAGTTTCATACAAAATTGAAAACGAATTCTGGTCAAGATGTATAAACAGTTAATTTTTTTTTGCGATTTCCGGGTGATAAGTTGTTTGTTACAAAAGCGTACCGAGCACATGCGCACGGTACGCCTTTGTATTGAATTTCAATTTCAATTTATTTATTTCATCATCAGCTGAGCGGTCAATCCTGGTTTCTGACAGGGTCCGCTTCAACTTTTTCTTCTCCACTTTACTTCTCGGTATCCCTTTGTAATATCAATTTGAAATCAACCTGTATTCGTGATCAGGCTAGTAACAGACGTTCCGTTTTTGCTGGAAGCGACCAACCGTCAATTGCAGTTGATGCTAATGCTTACGCATTATTAAGTCGTTATTGAGTGCGGAGAACGTGGTCGGACCGACCAAGGTTAGCTCGCTCGCGCATCCAAATTAATCCAAAAGCGACTTTATTTTGTACTACGTACGAATTAGTATCAACTGCAACTGACGGTTGGTCAGCTCCAGCCAAAACGGAAAGTCTGTTACTAGTTTCAAATTGTTCGTTTTTTGTAGGTAGATAGGTAAAGTAATCGATGTAAAAAACCCTCTTTGGCAAATTTGACTTGATTGTAATAATTTTGGTAAATGTATCTTACCTGCATCTGAGCGATCCTCGCCGTGTTCTCCTTTATGGATGCTGAGTCAATTGTGTTCTGAAATGAGATATTTAAAAATTACATGTCTACAATAATTTATCAAATAAAAATTAACTTGTTTTAAATTCGTAGGCACGCGGGGGCCCGGTGTCCGCGTTTCCGCTCTTCTTGGTCTATTTTGCTCGGGCCTCGGCATCCTTAGTGGTGAGTCCGTTGGCACGCATGTCACTCAACGACGTCCAGCCATCGCTTCTTGGGCTCTTCTGCCCGTACCTGGCGGGGATGGCATGGCCAGACATCCGTTCCCCATGTAATTTGCCGGTTGCAAGATATGGCCGTACCATCGGAAGCGGCACTCTTGTAGCTTATCTGCGATGTCACGGACTTGAAGGCTAGATAGAAAGATTGATGTATCCGGGCCGTTTCCGCAGTCTGACGAACTCGCGCCTATTCTGCGTGGATACGATGTACTCGCAGATACCCTATTGTTCTTGCCACCCTAACTCTTCCAGGAAACGTAGCAATCCTTTCAGTTTTACTAAAAGTCTTTGGAAGCATTTGTGGTTGTTCGAGATGCTCAAGCCTGTATGATGCCACCCCCTCGCATGTTTGCAGGATTGTCTTGAAGGCTACCGCGGATGTTAGCGTTTCGCACGCAATCTTTGCGGGTAACCGTACACATCTAGCAGCATCTTCATTTCTGTGATTCGCAACTCCTGCTTGTGCCACTCTAGTACAAGCAGGAGTTGCGAGTCACGGAAATGTTGTTTGCCTACCTTATGACATAAAATAAAAACAGAAAAGTATACAAGAACCCTACAGAAGACTCACCTGTCTTTTAAAATTCGACGTCGTCGTCGTAGATGTAGCAGTGGTGTTGTTCGCGGCTGTCGTCGTGGTGCCCACTGGAATGTCAGGCGTAACACGTATGAAATAGAGTCCATAATCCATTCTCCGTGGCCTGGTTGTAAAGTTCTTTTAACCTACATCTTTGGCTTGAAGAATATTTTCCGATAAAAACTCTCCGTGGATACTACCATCGATGTGAACATCTAAATATAACGTAAAATGCAGATACGTTTTTCTCTCTTGTTATATAACAATTACCAACAATTATAATTCAAAAAACGAACAAAATAAATACACAGTTATTTAGGTATTATCCAACGCTCCCTGAAGCTCTAATGTCTAGTCTAGTAGGTAAACAAATGAAGCAAGGTACACACCAACAGGCTATTCTCTCCATATTAATACAATAGACAATAAGCCCAGCTTGCTTCAAACAAATACATAGTGACTTTTCGATATGAGTACATACAAAATATTGTGACTGAAAAGCACCTTCGACCCTTGTTAGGATGATACTGCATTATAAATGTTTCAAAATGTAATGGGAATGGTATATACTACGCTATCAGTAGGTATGAGTATTATTTCATGATCAATTTGTAATTTTGTTACACATTACTTATGATAAGCCGAATATAAAAATGTATTTTTACTTAGTATCTAGTCGTGTACCTCATTACCTTGTTTAATATCCTCTATTATCCTTCATTACGCCATTCCACCCCATATCTTAGTAACTGATTTGTGTATCATAGTATCCCAACCCTTGGCGCCTTCTCCGCTTAGATTGTGTCTTAACCACGACAAGGAAGCTCTCGGCGATCCCACCTAACATGTAGTCTTCACACAGTGTCATCTACGTGTATTTGTGTACGTGTAGTGTATACATTACGGCCTACCCTCGCCCTCCCAACCCTCCCTGCAATGTCCGCTGACCAGTGTATACCTTGCGTCCGCAACACGTCGGCGCCGGAGATCCCACCCCATAGCCTGTGTCGTTTATAATGTTCTTCTAGCTAATACAGTCTTCCCCGTGTCACTTATACAATACGCTCCAACCACGTCAACCCAATACTACCTATAGTGTCCGCCGATCAGTGTATACCTTGCGTCCGTAACACGTTGGCGCCGGAACGCCCTGCGATCTCGTCGTGTGTCATGTCTCGTGTACCATGTTATCCTAGCTAACGCGTAGTCTTCCCCGTGTCAATTATACATTACGCTCTACCCTCGCCTTCCCCAACCCTGCCTATAGTGTCCTATAATCAGTGTCCTGATATACCTTGCGTCCGGAGCACATCTGCGCCGGAGGAGGCGCGGCGCGCGGCGGCGGAGCGCGCGGTGGCCGAGATGCTGCGCTGCACGCCGCGGTGCGACGGCGAGCCGGCCGCGCCTGGGCGCCACGGGATCGTATCGTAACCGGTGGGAGGGGCACTCCCGACTCGGGAAGAGGTAGGGGGTCCACTCCGAGTGATCGAGAGTGGAGTCGGGTGGAGACAACACTTCGAGTGATCGAGAGGGGAGTCGAGTGGGTAGTTCACCCCGATGATCGGGGGTAAAGTCGGATAGACGCAACACTCCCAGTGAGCAATGGAGAAATTGAGTGGATATACCACCCCGAGTGATCGAGGGTGGTGTCGGGTGGATGATCCACTACGAGTGAGAAAGGGTGGAGTCGGGTGGATAATCCGCTCCGAGTGATCAAGAGTGGAGAGATAGAAAGGGTGAACTCAGAATGAAAGCTAGGAGTGAACGCTAAAGTGGACCCGAAGTGAACGCTCGGAGTATAAACTTTTATAACGAGATTTATAATTTCAACCAGTAAAATGACAAATTAAATTAACAGTTATCACAAAGTAACAATTAAACCTGTTAATTTGATATAAAACTTACGATTTTTATTGTTATTGTAGTAGCTCTAACAAATTATTGAAGAATTATCGCTCACTCGGAATTATCGAACGGAATGAACACCCGAAGTGTACGCGCAGAAAAGAAACACTTAGAACGATCGCTCATAGTGACCTCTCATATTGATCACTCGAAGTGAACTCTCTGACTAATCCCTCGAATAGATCAGCCGAAGTGAATACTCCAATACGTGTGCTCCTTTACCCCTAGACAATGTTCGCTCACGGTACGAACATCATACTATTTTAATATTACCAATACCAAATATTCAATATGTACGTTTATAAAATAATGGGTTATGACGAATGAAATGGTCTGGATACCCGTCAACATTTGGCGAGAAGCACAATCATCGGGTCTATTCCGTAACTCCGTGACTTTTCACAAGTTTTTTTCGTCTTTTAAGTTCCTTATTAAATACCGTAATCAGTAAGGATTATTATACATATTTTATTATACGGATTACGGAATATCCCCTCAAAGAGACGGTCCAAATAAGCTCCCAAAAATACGCGTCACTTCACACTAAGTTAGGGTACGGTACAAATTAAAATGGTTAGCCGAAAAATCCATTATTTCATTGTTTCAAAAAGTTGATATAAAAAGGTATTCAATTCCATTAAAAATACAGAACTGTTTTAATTTACTTCAGTTCATTGCTGAATTTACGATGACATTGTACAATCACTAATGTCATTAATGAGGGTCGAGGCAAAGGTCGGTTGTCACAATAAAGCCATGCTATTGGCCAGAAACAACTGATGTAAAACGACGGATCTATTCCAGCCAATGTCGGGGCTTTATTTTGACAGCAGACATTACCATTAGAGCCATCTGGCGGATTTTAAAATCGCGAAATAATTATTTTTCTACATAGAAATGACAAGTTCAGAAGTTGAAACCATGTAGTATAATAAGCAGATACTTCGGCTAGTCATTCACTTACCAGTTAGAAAGCTAAGCGCAGATCTATCGCTAAGCTTAAAGCGTTTCATTATTAATTTGGCTCAACAACTACAATAATATTTACAACCGAATACATTACTACAAGGGATTGCTTTAGCTTTCTATCTAGTATGGTTACTTATAATAAATTCAAATAAACCAATTAATATCAGGCGAAATTTCCCCGGCTTGTAACGTGAATCTTGTACGACGCGGCCAAAATATCCCACAAACAGATGTAATATAACCTATATTCGCTCCCTAGGCTAGGCTTCAAAGATGGTGAAGCATTGTAAAATCCCCAAGAGGGACGATTCACGCGTTCCGACATCTTGAATTCTAGACTGTTAAAACTGTCACTGAAAGCGATCTTCGAAACTCAAGGACTGTCGAAGATCGTTGAGAATAAGTTTTTTTGGTTGCAATAGCGACTTAAATGTACTTTTTAATATATACCTATTTGTGGCTGGAGGAATTTAAGTTATTTTATTTTCATGAGGAAAGCCAACAGCAGTCGTTACAATAAAAAATAACAATAGCAGTGCAATTATAGGACTCCACTGTTAAAAGTACAATAGCCTAAAAAATATTTTTCCCTGACTCAACTAACCAAATTTACATTTATACGTGTCATAGTACACGATTTCTCGCCGATTTGTGAATCGGAATTGTGACATATTAAGAAGGTCAATTTCAAAACTTTGGACAAGCCGTTAAAATTTTGAGTTGCTTGTAGTAGAAAGGTATTTTACCTAATGTCGAATTCGAGATGTCGCAACGCAAGAATCGCCCCCACATAACAGTGGTCGGACGAATAGGCCCTCAGAGACCTAATTCTCGCGTTGTGACACCTCGAATTCGACATTTTTTCTAGCCAACATATCTCCATAAAACATTTGTGTCAATGTGTATTGCAGCTAAATAAATATTTCCGTACATTGACGGAGATCAATTTCAGTGACGATTTCATCCACTTTTTCGCCAGAAAAAATGTCAAATTTGAGATGTCACACCGCAAGAATCGCCCCCACCTAAAGGTGGTCATACGTGACCGCTTTCTGTCTAATAGATCCCTCAAAGCCTGTGTCTCTGGTCAGGCAAGGTCTGTCAACACCCCCTTCATGTACAATTTCGAGTTTGCGGTTTCTAGTCAGGCAAAGTCTGTCAACACCTTCGTTTATATAGAAGGGGTACTCACCAGCGTGTGCGCCGGCGGAGGGCGCCTGCTGCGCGGCCGTGCGCAGAGACAGCGACGACCCCGACCGGCTGCCGTCGGACTCCGGCTATGGATGAATAGGGTCACTTTATTTATTTATTTTCGGAAGCCTTACAGCTATTAATTCAATTCAATTATTCAATTCAATTCAATTATTTATTTGCGTTAAATATGGTACATACATTACAGGTCTTATAGTATAAATAACATTGAATCACATATTTAGTCATATAGGAAGCGACATGCAAAATATATTGTATGTTAATTACATAAAATAAATTAGGTATAGTTATAAAATAAACTCTATTCTGGCTTCTTATGCTCAAAAAATTCTTTAACTGTATAAAATACACTCTTCATCAACCAGTTATTCAAAGCTCTTTTGAATGTATGTATCGGTACTTCTCTTATATCGCTAGGTATTTTATTATAAATTTTAATACACATACTAGGACAATTTTTTAAGTAAAGTGTTGAGTGCGGTAACGTACTCATTACAAGCCTTTGCGCATGCCTGGTACTTCTAGGATATATTTCTTTTGCGGTTGTGAATAACTCTTTGTTACATTTCACGAAATAGCACGTTTCTAATATATATAAGCATGCTAGCGGTAGTATATTAGACTTTTTAAATAAGGGTTTACAGGACTCGTATGGTGCCATATTGTATATAGCGCGCACACATTTCTTTTGTGCTAAGAAAACCTTTTCGACATCCGTACTGTTGCCCCAGATAATAATCCCATACCGCAAAATTGAGTGAACATACCCATAATAAGTCGATTTGCAAGTTGCTATACTAGATACCCGTTTTAGTTTGTATATAGGATAAGCGAATTTATTAATTTTTGTACATATATTCTCTACGTGTTGTTTCCAATTTAGAATTTTGTCAATTGTTACACCTAAAAACTTAATATATTCAGCTTCCCTAAGGATTTGTCCGTTATAATTAATATTCCAATCAATAATGTCATTTTTTAAATTATTAAAATTAATATATGATGTCTTTGTTAAATTTACTTTTAATTTATTTTCATTTATCCAATTTACTATTAATTTCAATGTATTATTTATGTCATTCTTATGTGATTCTAAATTATTGTTCTTATTTGTCGTCACCGTTAATGCGATATCATCAGCATATAAAACACATTTGTGATGTGTCACTTTCGGAAGGTCGTTAATATATACTAAGAAAAGTAACGGACCGAGTACACTTCCTTGTGGGACCCCAGCTATATTATTTTTAAAATGGGACCGCGTTGCTGTGACAGATTTGTTATAGTCAAGTCTGTTAATTTCTACACATTGCTGTCTGTAGGATAAGTAAGATTCAACCCATTTCAAAGCTGGACCTCTAATTCCATACCTTTCTAATTTATCCAGTAGGATATCATGTCTTACCATGTCAAAAGCCTTTGTTAAGTCGAAAAATATCGTCGTTGTATACTTATTATTATTTTTGTTTTCTAGGATTGTATTAACTAATTCAAAAACTGCCTGTGCTGTAGATTTATGTTTCCTAAATCCAAATTGTTCCTTGCTTAGAACATTGTTTTTCTCAAAGAAATTCATTATTCTTCCATGCATGGCATATTCAAAAATTTTTGAGAATATTGGGATTAGTGTCACCGGTCTGTAATTACTTATATCTGTTCTTTCCTTCTTTTTATACAATGGTCTCACAACAGATGTTTTGAGTTTGTCCGGAAAAATACCAGAAGTTAGTGAAAGGTTAATAAGATAAACTAACACCTCACTTATTTCATCTATGCAAGCCTTTACCACCCTAGTACAAATACTGTCGTAACATTGCAATTGATATCTTATACAGTTAAAAGGAAGCAAATTACAAGTCTCCACCTGTAGGCAACAAATATGTGTAATGCGGAAGGCCTTCATAACATTTCCTTGTAATTACCGAGTAAATTAGCTTAAAAGTAGTAGTAATGAGAAATATGTATATCTATATAAAATATTTTAATTGTAGGTGTGTAAATTAAATAGAGGTCAACGTTCAGAGTCAACGAAGTAATCTTTTATAACTAATTGTTTAATTTTGTAGGCTCGGGTACACTTAGCTACACTACCACTCATCATCGCCTATAACAGTCCACCGCGGGACTTAGGGCATGAAGGTTATTGCAATAATCTCCATGATTGGCAGACGACCCCGACCGGCTGCCAGACTTCACACACTTAGCTATTCTACTACTCATCACAGTCCATAACAGTCTACTGCAGGACTTAGGCCCTTTTTGCGAAAGGGGAGCGACTCCGGCTAGGGGCGGTCAGAAGATACTTAGGTACACTACCACTCATCATCATAGCCTATAATAGTCCAATGCAGGACTTAAGGGATCCACCAAAGGGGAGCTTATTACAATAATCTCTATGCTTGGTAGACGACCCCGACCGGCTGCCGTCAGACTCCCGCTACGGGCGGATAGGGGAACTTAGCTACACTATCACTGCCCATAACAGTCCACTGCACGACTTATCTCTCACGTGAAAGGAAAGCTTATTGCCATACGCTTGGCAGGCAAATTGGAGAACAATGGAAAACGCTGCCCCTCATTTTCCAGCCAACGGAGACTAGAGAAGTTTTGCCTCGAAAACATTAGGACACCCATGATTAACTCTTTTCTGAGTGATGTACACATAAGTTTAACGCTAACCGATCCTCTCACGGTGAGGGCAAACATCGTGATGAAACCTGCACATTCAGGCGATTGAATGTTTAACCATGATCCAATCCGGTCAGGTTCTCCTATAAACAGAAACACTGTGCTTGGTCAAACGGAAGTCGTTCTACTGTAATTACCTGATCATGGTCAAGGCAGACCCCGGACGTGCGAGAGCACAACCGGGATATTGACGCCAAGATATATTTAAAACATTTTTTTATGACCTCCGGAGCACAAGACGCGGGAATATGTGTACCACCATTACGTAGTTAATAATATTTACTACCCTAAATAGTAATTACATTTAGTTATAATATTATACTAGCTATCCGCACAAACCGATATGACTCGACCTTTCTGATGCGTATGGCTAAGGAATGGAACGCTTTGCCTGGCAGTGTGTTCCCCGAACAGTACAATATGCTTCTTCAGGAATAGAATGACTATTTATTCTACCATTTCTAGACAAGCATGTTCCATCCTCGACCGCTTCGTCACTTACCATCAGGTGAAGAGGCGGTCAAATGCTTGCCTAAAATGTAAATAACATAATCTACTAGAAAATATCAGAAAACCCCCGCCCACACTATAATTAACACAATATACACTAAGCTATGCTTATCCAAAAAGCATATTATTCTGTAAGTGAGTTCCTTGATGAGTGAACTAAAATATATAGATTTATTCTAATTTTAATAGATAATAATATAATTTTTAATTTGACATTTATAATGTGACATGTTAATATAACTATTAATACTCAATTAATATCTAAAGGTGACAATTTCATTACTGTTATTAATTCTATTGACTGTGATACTATTAATTATTGATGGAAATACTTAATATATATGCATTGTTAGTTAGGACATAATGTATACCTAGATACTGAATTTTCGACAATGTATGAACAATACTAATAAAGAAATATGAATATATGAATATAAGAACCATCCCCATTACACTGGCTTTCAAATATAGATAACCGCTTCGAAATCGGTCCACCCACCTGCTGCACAGTAATAATACAACGCAAAGGCAACTTACGTCAGTACTCTTCCTTCCGAGCAGTAGATACGTCGCGAATACATCATCGTACTTCGCCTCCGCCAACGAATACTCGATCTCTTGCCGGTTGTAGCCCAGACAGACCAGCGCCTCTGTGAACACGCATTGCAATATGATGTAGACAGGTTATAGTTCATATATTTAACAGCTCTGGGAAGCGAGTTTGTTGCTAAAATTTATCATAGGCTTAGGCCACTAGTCTCGAAACTTCTTCTCATCATCACCCAACACTTCACACTGGGAAACGAACTAGCGACAGTATTCTTCGACTAAAATTTAAACATCATGAACTATCGATTTTAAAGTTACTTCTGACAACATTTTAAAGCAATGTAATGCAAATGCTGCCTGTCCACTGGAGCGGAGAAAAGCAGAGCGGAGAGGAGTTGTGCCAATATTAACCAATGAAATTGCATATAATCTCCGCTCCGCTTCATTGATGGTGTAATATTGGCACAGCTAAGCTTCGCTTCGCTCCTCTCTACTCCAGTAGATAGGCAGCCTAAAACTAGTAACATACCCTCCTATTCGGCTGGAGCCGACCAACCGTCAGTTCAGTCGATACTAATCCTTACGATGTACAAAATAAAGTCGCTTTTGGATTAATTCTTATGCGCGGGCAATCCGACCTCGTCCCCGAACCCAAAACCGACATTATTTTATACTGCGCAAGGATTAATTTCGACTGCAACTGATGGTTGATCAGCTCCAGCCAAAACAAAACGTCTTTTACTAGTTTAAGAGTTGCGCAGCCACCGGGGTATATGGAAGCGATTCCGTGCCAGTCAAATTGCTCTAGAACCTACTGGCTAACCTGACCTGTACCTGCGTATCGAGTAACAATGATTGGTCGTCCCGTCGCAAAAACACAATCACGAATTCCCCAAAAAGAATAAACTCCACATATCACTCAAAACGATCACTTAAAACTCCTTAAAAGATAAGCGTAATAACATGTGGACACCAGTGAATCGTGATTAAAACCCATCGTATTTAGAATGATTTCCTTTTTTGAGCGTTTCTATAGATAAATTACGAATATATCATGGTCATGCCAAATACTGAAATAAATACATACCTAGACATCGAGAAAGTTTATGTTTATATCCATGCATGAATGATCATAATAAATAAATAAATAAATACGATACGATATGGAGAAACATTTAGTAAGAAAAAACTTAAGATGAAAGAAATAAAATTTTGAAGAAAAAAACGTTTTTTATGAAAAAACGTAATTCTAAAACAACATGCACATCGCACATAAAATACACCACATTTCGGATGACGACGAAAATTCTAATACGACAAATGCAGAATGGAAAAATTACACCCAATCGGAGAAATTCTGTCTCATATTTTGTTTATTTTTTGCTTTTAAAATGGAATACCCCTTAAATATTATTAATTTTCTCAAATTTACTTTTCTATTTATAACACGATCTTCCCAAAAGTAAACTTCAACAAAACAGAATTTCCACAGAGCTTTCTTTTTTTCATGGTCCACTAATACACCATCTATATCCATGGCTAAACACATAACAATGAAATTTCGCGTATAAACTTTCAAACGTACCAACTTGCGCTGTGCCGATAAGTAGTAAACGGTGATCGCATGTAATATAAAAAATATTTTAAATTTTCATCTACTTAATTAGAACAGAAATTATTATTTATCAAAAGATTAAATGTGTAAAAGAATACAATGTGATACAAGCAAATTAGTTCATTATTTAATGCCAATCAGTTATTTAATTTAAATGTCGATTAATTAGTGAAATGAAATAAATAACATTTAAAATGTGATAGATATACAGTGAATGAAAATATACGGAAAAATTTATTTTTCACCAAACGCTATTGTGTTCCTAAATCGGAAAATTGGTTAGCAATAATTTTCAAACTTTCTTGGCATAGATTAACAGAGTTTTTTACATTTAAAGGGGCTCCCGAACGGGCACTGCAATATGTAAATGCAATACAGTGCTACTTACAACAATTTTACACTTTGTTTTACCCATTGGTTTCATACAGTTATAGGGTTACCCGATTCTATTCCTCTCCAAACCCACTTTAAGGCTTTAATATCACTATTTTGTATCCACAACTCCCAATCCACTAAGTATCTATCCACTGACACCCATTCTAGCCACAAAAAACTGAACCCTTTATAAGTTATCAGTACCTCAACTCCTGAGTGCTGATGCACTCAGGCAACTGACCATGATCCAATGTGGTCAGGTTCCCCTGGTAGCATGGCCACGGAGGTCAGATGGCAGTCGGTCCACTGCAATTATCTAATTTGCCAAATCCTGGATCATGGTCAAGACGGACCCCGGGCCCTCGACATTAACGCCAAGATGAATAGTACCATTTCAACATCTGTCCGGTACAAACGAAACTTTATTCGCCTACCCTACAAAAATGTGGGTAGAATCTTCGACCAAAAAAAGGAGGGTAGCACAACAAAACTCACCTATCCTCTTGCAGTCCTTGTAGTCCTGCTGGGGCTCTATAAAGGGCCTCAGTTCCTCCTCCTCATAGCCAGTGTTCATCCATTTGTCCCTCATGATGCTCTCCAACGAAGCTCGCTTGGCCGGGTTCAAGACTAGGAACTTCTTTAGAAGGTTCTCGCAGTCCGTCGACATGTAGAATGGTATCCTGTTGAAAGGGGGAAGAAAGTTAGTTGTGTTTATGCTGATGAGTGATCCATGGGTAAAAGTGTTTTTAGCATTTCTTTGTTTGTTGCTCACATCTAAAACCCCCGGACTTATGGTTTTAGAGGTGAACAACGTATTGGTGATACTCCTGGTGTGTTAATGCGCTTATTACATTAGGCTAAACTACGCGGTGTACTGACACTGTGGACGAATTGGTGGCCGTGGGTGGCTGCTACAATACTGTCTTCCTATTTCATGAATTCGTAAGTAGTAAGCAGCCCAAAGGAAGAAAGACTTAGCGATGAATTCACTCAATTCTGTACCAGCACTATGAAAAGCAAGAGGCGATGCGCTTAACCACTTTCAACCTTAATACACCTTTGAAATCTTATGCGCCAGACCTGGCTAAATTTAGTCGTCCAAATTCAGAAGCAAAAAGCGTGAGAGCAAACAAAGTGGAATGTATTGCTCATAAAACAAGGTACTTTTTGTATCACGTTCTTTAGATGAGCAAAGCGACGCGTGTCATAATATAAGTGATACAAAATGGACCTTATTCTATGAGCAATATATTCCACTTTCGATTTGCTCTCACGCTTTTTGCTTCTGAGTTAAGTCGACTGAATTTAGCCACGTGAAAAGCGCACAAGATTTCACAGACGGGTTAAGGTGGACAGTGGTTAAGCACATCGCACTAAAATGTTTCTTGCTTGTAATGATCTGCTTACTGCTTACGAATTTACCAAACCAATTCAAATTTGATCTAATCTGGTCAAATTCCCCGGTTAACAGGATCATGGAGGTCAGATGGCAGTCACTCGCGTATTATCGTTTTCTTATACACCAAAGCGTCATTCCGTCATTGCAACTCGCAACTCGCAACTCTCGCAACTCACCGGTACTTCCCGCGTAGCACGCGCTCACGCAACTCCCGTAACGTGGAGCCGTCGAACGGCAGAGAGCCAGACACCAAAGTGTAGAGGATCACGCCCAGAGACCAGACATCCACCTCGGGCCCGTCGTACTTCTTGCCTGCAAGGTGAAAGGACATGAGGGTTAGAATGAGAAATCGATAACACTAGCGACCTCCACAGACCAACCAAGGAGCTCGCACAAACAACGAGTTGGGATGACATCTACATCGCGCTAAATCCGCCTACCCATAGACGGGAGCAGTACTCCAAATGGGGTCTGACTTGAGCCTTACTAGGAGAAGTCGTTGCCCTGGCGTGAAGAATCGCTTCGATCTGTTAAGCACACCCAGTTTTTAGAAACTATATTTCACTGGAGATGTCGAAACCTAGGATACGTATGCTCTTAGAGATGGTAAGCGGATCCATCTACCACGATCTTAGAAGCGCTTATTGGACTTCGGTCAACTAACCACAGCAACTCGGCCAGAAGGTTAATTAATTAAACCTAATTCGGTACCCTTTTCCATCTCCTCCATCATTGTTACCATCGGCGGCTGGAATCCTGGGAAAGGTCACAGGTACCAACTGGATGCGGACGGTCCAGGGGCCTAATTCTCGCGCTGTGACATCGCGAATTCGACATTTTTTCTAGTCTCAGATCTCCAATAATAACGACATTGAAATGTCTATTGCAGTCAGAAAATATTTTCTCAACTCTCTTCGACAGTCGTACATTGTCGGAAATCGATTTCAATGACTAAAACGTCATACAGTTTTTTGGCTAGAGAAAATGTCGAATTTAAGATGTCACAGCGAGAGAATCGCCCCCCTGTGCCGGCCTTTCTGAAGACCCACGTAACATGTGATATATACGATTCTTCGTACAGTGTATACAGCTACGTACCCTGAAACAGTTCCGGCGCGGCGTAGGGCGGGCTCCCGCAGAACGTGTCGAGCTTGGCGCCCGGCGTGAACTCGTTCGAGAACCCGAAGTCAGCGATCTTTATGTTCATCTCGCCGTCTAGGAGCAGGTTCTCCGCCTGGAAAGGGAATCGTGGTATCACACATTACATAACATACATAAAAACAGACACTTATGCCCGTATCCCATGGGGGTAGACAGAGACTATCGAGTGCCAAAAGTTACAATCCTACATTATTTTATTTTATTTATTAAAATGTCATGCACAAAATGGTACAATGGCGGGTCTAAAACTAAAATAGCCTTATCTACCAGTCAACCAAGGAATATTGAGTTAAGAAAAAGGAAGGCGGTGCAAGAGAAGCACATTCGACATATCTTTTGCCTCTTCCACATATATACATTTACAATTATTTCACATTAAAGTTTACATAGAATCCTCGATTGGCAAGAGATGGCGAAGGACAGGAACATGTGGCGATCTCTGGTGTCAGAGGCCAAGATCCACTTTGGGTCAATGAGCCAGCGCAGTAAGTAAGTAAAGTTTACATGACTCAACGAATTTAAAAAATAAAATTGTATTCTCATAACTGTTGACCGGTCAAAGTGGCATATTTTCAATAGTATGTAATAAACGATCAGAGTTTGCAAGCGGAAAATGACGCCTGATCTATATTTGTACAAACAAAAGTACAAACCTGGTGATTCCCCATATCCTTTTTTTCCTCTAACAAGCGACCGGTATATAAACCATGAGCAGTTTTTTAAAGATGGAGTTCATGACATATCTTTCACATTCATACATAAATACATACACACTCACGCCCGTATCCCACAGGGGTAGACAGAGACTTTAAAATGCTAATTCTGATCACATAAAGCAATAACGACAATAATGATAAATAAAAATGAATTTATCGACACGAATTATATCATTCATATTTCAAAGTTGCAGTAGTAAGACAAGAAATTACAACCCTGTCTCTTAAACTAGGAATAATGATTATTCTATTTATCAAGCCGTTCGTGCTTGAAACACTTTAGTACTAACCAACAATAACAAATCATTCGCACACGACACAGATGTGGAGTGAAAGCATTATAGCTCTCTGTTACAGTCTCTTCTGACGCCACAGCCCAAAATGCTTTGGTTGTAATTATTTATTACAGACAGCCTCAAAGGCTTCGCAACAAAAGTGTGTCAGGGCCACGGCAGTTTGAAATCACGAGCGAGTCGTTGTTTAATTACAAGGAACAATTATATTAATTATACAAATTATTAGAGCCATTTTATATGGACCTATACAAGAGTACGTACATACATAACATCATTTGATTTCTTATTACTGTCTCTTTAAGATACAGGATTTATTACTAGTGTAGGAGGCAGGGTTGTAAATTATCCTATGGTATCAAAAGGATTTGTGTCAATAAATTCATTTTTTTTATTATCAGGACTCTTTCCCTTATGGTAGCTACACACCATCATGCTGCATGATCAAATGGCATGGCATAAAACAAAATACGATTGATCAAGCCAAACTGACCGTGGGTGGGAAGTTTACATATACGCAAATATTTCCTAAACTACTGGACCGATTTCAATGAAACAAAGCTGAGAACCATAACGATTAAACTGGTTTTTAAATAAGGACAACCCCATCGAAATCGGTCCATCCATTCCGGAGCTACGATGCCACAGATAGACATACAGATACGATGCGGCAGCGCAGTTTTTTTGTTTACACTTCAAATCCAAATACAGTCGGCATACAATTTTAGTGTGCGCCTGACTAGATCTGGGCTAACATTTTGTAACATCATGTCGTTCAATAAATATACTTTTCTTTCTTTCTTTCTTTATAATAACCCTCTTTTTACTCCTTTACTCCTCCCTCAGTCGTTTTTAAGAACATATATTTATGATATAGCTCTATAAGGTTGTATAAATTATACTCATTATATAGCTTCCACGGCAGAACACTGACATCCAAGATACAGGCTATTGCCGAGTTTGGATCTCAGGGCTTAAAAATAAATTTGTGCAAATAGCTTTAGCAACCTACACTAAGATTATCCACTGAAAGCTTTTTTACAAATCATTCCTGAATAAAGAATATTTATTTGTTATATATTATTTGGAGTCGGGGGTTAAAAATACCCATCTTAAAGATTGTTACCGACCTTGAGATCCCTGTGAATGATCCGTTTCTGATGGCAGTACTGGACAGCGGAGACAATCTGGCGGAACTTGGCGCGCGCCTCCTTCTCTTTCATGCGCCCGTGGAGCACTAGGTAGTCGAACACCTGCGGAGGGAGACGGGAATAGATATCAGTAACGTGTTTCAATAAAATATAGGGCATAGTACGCAATAGCGTTGTTAGTGCGGTGTTTTAGTGGGTAAAATGAAATATAATAATCTGTAGGCCTGTTGGAAGAAATTTCTTTTAGAAATAAGTAGTGCCTGTGTTAGTTATATCTGTGTTGTATCTCTGCATTTGTTTATTGTGTGCAATAAATTGTTAAATGAATAAATAATACGCGTACCAAGGTAATGGCAATGTCTTCCACTAATGTGTAGGAGGCTTAATGGGCTGTTAAGGATGTGTGATTGTCATCAAAATGGAGCCCCACCTTGTGAGGAGAGGGCAGGGGGATTTTTTTTTGACACATATAAAACAAGCTTTGCTTACTTTGGGGCTAGATGGCACTGTGTTAATTGTCCAATTTATGATAATGATGAAATTTGCTAATCAACTATATAGGTAGGTACTTTTTTTAATTAAGTCAATACAAGATGATTTTCAAATTGATGATACAACAGGGTACCGCTTGAATGTGTTTATGATACCAAACAACCTTTACCATGGCACCAACTCAGAAATCGTGAAAGAAATCAGCGGCAAAATGGTTAACGAGTTATGCGTTGGTTTGATTTCAAAATTGGTGCCATAGTTAAAATTCTTTGTTATCACGAGCACATGCATACGGCACGGAAATCGCCCTGTATAATGTCAAACACCCAGGAGTTACGACTCGAAAAACTTTGAACTGTTTATATTGTTAAATTATACTAACTATGGCGCACGTCTTTGTCCGCGTTGGATACTTTCATACAGGCTAGGGATATGAAAGTAGCCCACTTTTATATCCCTAGCTTGTATAAAAGTACCCAACGCAGACGACAGACTGCTCTACCATGGTTAAAACGCGATGACAAGCGCGCAATCAAGTTCCACATACAAACTTCCATTCCCTACTTCAGCCGTCTCAGATTCATTTTTGGATTTGGTTATATTGAAGAATGTACCAACCTCGCCTCCCGAAGCGTACTCCATAACAAGATACAGCGTCTTCTCGGTCTCTATCACCTGGAACAGCTTCACAATGTTCGGATGGTCGAGCATCTTCATTATCCGCACCTGGAAAATGCAAATACACAAACGATTAATGTTGGAGCGACATCTATTGGCTACAAATGAGAAGCTAAAACACGGCAAGGTTCATTCAACATCTACATCGCGCTATGGAATGCGATACATAATGATATCTTTCTCTGTGTCTGAATTGGCCGTGCTGTATCCAGCAGAGAAGAAGAGGGAGAAAGTAGAAAAAGTCAGAGTTACAGGTGTCGTAGAAATCTACTAATGTCTAAGAAATCTAGTATGGTGGCCATATACTAGAACTAAGTGACGCAATTATGAATTGTCTTGTCGATGTCAACAACAGCGACGCTGCAGATAAGTTTGTGACAAATTAATATGAATCATGTTATGAAACGCTAATGTGACCTTTTTTAGACTCCCATTTGGGAGCTCCATCCACATCAATTTGGCGTCAATCGCGATTGCGTTCTCGCGCGCTCGGGCCCAGGGTCCGCATTCCTACGTCTCCTTGTCCACTTTGCTAGGTATTCGGCATCCTTGGTGGTGAGTTCGAGACCTCCGTGGATCAGAAAATGGACAGCAGTGTGTTCTGTTGTATGTTTCTAACACTGCGATCTCCAACACGGTTACCCAGCGTGTGGAGATTGTGGAGAAACCCAGCAGAAATAACAGGTTTCACAGCAGAGGACTGTTATGTTATGTGTAGGGATCTTTTCTATGCTACTCAGTGACAAACTAGCGGACAGCCCACCTAAATGGAAAGCGGTACCTGTCGCCTACAAAATCTACGATTCATGCACTTTAGTTTCTAATAACAAAAAT
The DNA here is from genome assembly GCA_907269095.1 of Blastobasis adustella. Taxonomy (NCBI): domain Eukaryota; kingdom Metazoa; phylum Arthropoda; class Insecta; order Lepidoptera; family Blastobasidae; genus Blastobasis; species Blastobasis adustella. The sequence continues at coordinate 5,279,058 of OU026138.1, forward strand.
GCAGAACGAATGTGCGTTGTCGCTGTAAGAACTATGATGTAATGTAATGTAGCCTATGATTGCGCTGGCTACCTTATCCTTCAAACCGGAACACTGCCAACATTGTGGCTTGGAGGCAGGAATAGATACGGCAGTGATCCTCATCCAGGCGGATTCCTCAGACTTGACAGAGTCCTACCACCTGATACCTGTTACGCGAACAAAATGAGAAGCAAAGGACTCTCACCTCTCTGAACAGCTTCTGCAGCGATCCAGGGTTGAGCTGGGTCTTGTCTATGATCTTGATGGCCACCTCCTTGCCGGTGGGCACGTGCTTCGCGAGTTTCACCTTCGCGAAGTTGCCCTTGCCTATTGTCTTCAGTAGTTTGTACTTGCCTGCAAGTGACGGTTTTGGTTTGATGAATAGGTGAACTCGACGAAGGAATTGCTTTGTTACCCTAAGGTTGAAGTTCAGTTGCACGACATAGAGCGGCAAGGTCGATTTTCCCGTGTAATTACATTCTGACAGATAACAGTCTCGACCTTAGCGATGTTTTGGTAAATGGGGAAGTTTTGTCAAAATTGAAAATCCACTGTCTTGGACTGACTATCGACAGCATCATCATCAGTCAACAGCATATCGACCTACCCAAAATCAGTATAAGATGAGTTAGTGTCCCTATAGACGCGCATTGCGATGTTAACTCATTTTATACAGGGTTAAGGCTGGCGATATGCTGTCTTGTGTATAACCCAAGAGCATAAGCGCACCAGTTCAAGAAAAATGGGTCATTAGCCAAATTGTTTTGGCTGAAGGGCTATTGGATTTCCCCAGGCCCCAAGAACACACCCTTGGCCCTGGGGGCCCTGTATTTTTATTAACCAACTGAACATTTCTTTCATAAACCTTTTAACAACTGCACAGGAATTTGATTCATAGAAATTAATATTATCGTACGGCAGTCTGCAGAGAAACCTCAATAGATTAACCTAACCGACAGAAATAGTCGGATAACCCCCGACACCAAGTTTACTTAAAACCAAATGTTTTAAAAACTTCAGAACCGATTTTAATGAGACAAAGCTGAAAACAATCTCGATTAAGGTGGCTTACAAATAGAGAAACCCGCATCCAAATCAGTCCATCGGCAAAGACAGACACACAGAGCCACAGATACACACATCAAATTTATAACACCCCACTTTTTTTCTATTAATTAATTAATAGCTGTCGTACTCTTGTTTTGTCTTTTCCCTTGAGGAGTCAAAATTTCTCTATAAGCAGCTGGACATAAAAACAACGAAAGCGAGGTAATTACAGTTAGACAACCGTGATAACTAAGTAGACACAGCCAGCAGTGGATGTCCTGGATATGATGATGACGATGTTAAGTAATTTTTTTTTTTTTTTTTTTTATGAAGTTGACAGTATAAAGTAATAAAGCAATAATTAATAGTAAAATAAAAATTGAGTGTTTTTAATGACATTTTTACGGTCTTATCGACATATTTTGTAGAGAATTTAACCATTATATTTTAAGTTAATTACATCGAAATCACAATAAAGAAAATAATTAAACGACTATCAAGAAATAAAAATAAAAAAAAGTCTTTGAACACTTTTTCCACAGGTTGTACAAGAACAATGTAACAGATTCTATCACATACAAGATAATTAGTCACAAAATAACATTGTTAGTATGTTGAGGTAACTATTCAAAGTAATAAACACTTTTACAACTAATAAAAGTAAATTGAAAGTATCCCAACAAATTCTAACTGAAAATTTTAATGGAAGCATCTAGCTCCCAAATAATGAACAGTAAAGAGATTGTGAAAAAAGAAATAGGTGCTTGAAAACGATAAAAAACATTATTTATTTAAACCTAAAACAACTACAAGAATCAAATAACATGATACTCAAAATCGGAACTACGCTAACATCTAAAACTCTAATCATCTACATAAAATAACACACAAGTCACACAAGTATAACAATATAACAGAAACCCCAAGCCTGTTCGGGTATGTTCTATGCGTTATTCTGAACAACTTACACTGTCCGAGCGCAAGAAATTTCCAGCAGGATAATTTTCTATTCCATTGATTTGTTAGTCAGAAGGGGAAAGCCGAGATGTACGTATCACGATCAAATCGACGATATTTTAAGGAAAGGTCAGGTCAAGAGTACCCTAAACCGACGTTCATGTATGAAAAGGTTAATGAATTTGGAAGAAGCGAGAGAGAAACATCAGGCGGGTAGAACGATGTGGCTACTCCTACGGGAAAAAGGAGTGCCGTTATGTGTGTATGATCCCATATTTAACTGATTATTTGTAGAGCTCCCAAATTACAAAAGCCAGAAAATTAAATCAATAGAATGAAATGGCGATTGCTCAATCGCCACAAACAATACTCTAAGTTTGTAATGATGACGAAAAGGGGGAGGCAAATGAGCAAGCAGGTCACCTGATGGTAGGTGATCACCGCCGCTGGACATCCGCAATACCAGTATGCCTAGATTGATTCTCCAGCATTTGGCATAGAACAAGCCAACACGTTTACACCTCTAGATAGTGTGATTTGCTTATACAGCTAAAATTGGCCAGAATCAGGCATAGAACAAGCCAACGCCCCCCCGGAAAAGCCCCCAAACCCACCGGCATTAGTGACTAAGTACTAGGGCACAATAGTAGTATAGGAGGCGTACAGCCGACTGACCTAGCGTATAGCTCTTACCGATGTGCGGCTCCTCCGACGTGCGCGAGCGGGAGGAGACGCGCGCGCCGCCCGACGCGCCGCCGCCGCCCGCGCCGGCCGACGACTCGGAGGCACTCTGTGGGGAAAAGGGAATTGGTTAGTGTTGAAATAATAGACAATAAATATAGTGAGCGTCACGGGGTGTCGATTGGCTCCCGAGTTCCCAGAGGAAGTGGTCAACCTCGCTTCGCCAACAGTATTAGAAGGGACATCAAGCAAGTGGCGAACTCGTTGCGGTGCTGAACGTTCCACTAGCCTCACAATACGAAACGGTAACCCATCTTGGTTATCGGTCTCGCAAGAGCTGTCACTAGACCAGTGCCGCCGCGTGCATTGTGTGTACAGCTTTAATTTTATTTTTGTAAAATAGAGATAAACGAGCACCTGATGGTAAGTGGTCACCGCATTAGGACATCAGCAACATCAGGTGATGTCACCAATGCGTTACCCACCTCTAATGTAACCTCAAATCAATGTTGCCAATATTAAAAAATAAAACATGTACGGATACACGCCTATCGTATAGGTTCACGAAGATCCTTATTATATAGAATTACCTTGACAGTCTTTAAATTTGAAGGTGTGTAAAGGAATCGGTATCAACCAAACCAACGGTTACCTTATATGTTTTTCTTACACTGAAAAATAATGGCATTATTTTACCGTTAGTCCGAAAATGCTTTAATGCAACATTTCACGCAGAATATTACTTACCGAACCAACACTACATCATAATATATTACGAAATTCGACTGTATACCCACCACGTGCATCGTAACGCTGCATTTAACAGAACAATAGACTAGTTATCAGCTAAGCTATTGAGAGAGATCGCTTTGTAACATGGATTGTATAGTATGCATGTAAGTCCATCATCACATGTCCAGCATCATGCTCAACGCTCTACCGACATCAGCATCTGAGTGCGACATATTTGCTAATGGATGGACGGACGTGCGAGGTATGTGTATGAGGTATTGTGAGTTGTATTATATATTGTTAAGTATACCTGCCATAGTTTCTTACTATTTTGTAACTATGTTTTCATGTTTTTGTTCGGGTGTCTATGTTTAATATTTGTAGTGCATTAGTATTAAGTGCCTACCGTAATACTACAAATGTATGGCCAAATAAATAAATAAATCACCTACCTATTAATTATAGAACACAAATTTTTATCTGTCCATATAGATTAAACTAAAAAAAAATACTTGAACCAACCAATCTAATCGTGGGATGAAGAAAAGTTAAGATTAAGGAGTTTGCCAATGGCGATCAATGGTCACATCGTTAAGGTCGTCAAAACAATTAACTCGTACAAACAAGATTACGTAAACCCCTTACATAATAATATTCAAAGGAGATGCTTACAAAAAATTCTCAATAGCAACTCCACACAATGCTCTGGGTTCTGTGAACTCTCCCTATTTTATTTGTATTGGGTAATTGAAAAAGTTTCTGCATCGAGTTTTCGAAGTCCATTTTCGTTGCGAAATCGTAATTATGACAGACTATAGGCCGTAAAGCCAAATAGACGCGTGATTTATTCACCATAAACAGTCGTTTCAATATTGGATCTAAGAGTAAAAGAAGATAAGAGTAGATGGTTTTGCCATAATCTCCAGGAAGGTTGGGGATTCCCTTGACAAAATTGTGTGGAGAAACTAGTTAGACGCCAACGCAAAGTCACAGGCCGCAACATACAACCGATCACAGCACAAGGCATTTCATCTTAGTCCTCACAGTGACAACGCACCTGCGGTTGCAACCTACATGCGTGAATCGTAGATGTTATGGGCGACAGTTACCGCTCAACATTAGGTGGGTTGTCTGCTAAATAGAAGGAGTCGCGAATGCGATGAAAATACGATAGAACGCTACCATTTTCTGATCTAAGGAGGTCCTTGCTGGTCTGCCTCTAAGACATTAGTCGCCTAATATTACGTATCATCGGTGGAAAATGTTAGATTGCTCGGCCATGCCAAGAAAATTAATACCGCGGCAGTGACCTCTACTTAATAAAAAAGCTTACAATAGTTTTGCTGAAAAACAATTGAAAACCAATTCACTTCGCCAGTGTAGTATACACACAAACAGCGAAAGAAACATCGTACGTAGTTGAAAACCACACATAACCAGACAATAGCCTAAACGAAGCGCAATATTCCATGCATAATTCTACCAACGGTTCGCCAAAAATAAACCTGTAGGTATCAACAAAAACAAAGAACCTAAATGGGGGATGATGGAATAAATTGAGAGCTATGTGGAGGTGGACGCGCTGAACTGAATGCTAAGTACAGCTACAAAAATAGCCTGCGGACATACCTACGCGGGGGCAGAACAAGGGACACCATATTTAATTTTCGAATGCTTTCCATCCCTTTTTACCCAGTAGCACAATATGGCACAACCACGTGACACTACCAGTAGTGCTTGGGGGAAATGCTATTCCATTCCATCTTCCGGTACTTCAACGTCGCTTGAAGACCGTTCGTCATACTTCGTCGACTTTATAGTATAACCAAATAGATAGAATAGTCGGATAACCCCCGACAAAGATGATGATGATGATAATGATGATGAACCGCTTTTAATGAAACAAAGCTTAACACCATCTCCTGATTAAACTGGCTTATAAATAGAGAATGCCGCATACAATTCGGTCCAGCCGTTCGGGAGCTACGATGCACAGCACAGACAGACACACAAAGCCACATATACTAATATACAAGTCAAACTTGTAACACCCCTCTTCTATTTTTCGTCGGGAGTACAAAAGCGACAACGAGTATACTAAAAGGAACTAACATACCGTCAACAAGTAAACTAAAATTATACCATTCTGAAAGACAGACAGCTGACACTCCTCACGGTCATTATCAACAGTCGGTATTTGAACTAAAATTGATGTCTTAATTAAATAATAACGCTCTCGACTTCATATAAACATTTGGTGACGTCAATAAATATTTTTTAAATAGTGATTCATTCTAATTCAAAGTTAGTATCATGACATTTTGCGAGAAAGCGACGTTCTGCGAAAAAGACATTTTGGGAGAGCGACATTACGCGAAAGAGGTATTGTGAGAAAGCGACATTTTGCGAGTAATAGACATTTTGCAAAGTGGACGTTTTGCGCCGGATCCACATCGCGGGCTCTCAACTTAGTAAACTCAGTTTTAGTTAGGATGTAATGAGATTTCACATTAGTATATAAAATAATAATGAATGTACATAATTTACTATTAGTGCACAACTCGTATTTAAATAAGTTGCGCAAATTAGAACTAATTTATTGCGGCTAATTTAAACAGACAACCGTGGTGACTTTGTTCTGTACTATTTTTAGAAATGCAAGAAATACAGTGTATGTAAGTTCCGCAGGTCCATGAATGGTTAATTAACAACTGGACCAGGTAGGTATCGCTGCGATGTATCTACAAGTCAACAAAATCGCAGCACTGCTAATCACTACATATTATAATACAATGTCCGACGCCGCGATAAACTCAAAAACTACTGAACGAATTTTCATGCGTTTTTTTACTAATAGACAGAGTGTTTCATGAGGAAGGTTTTTTTATAACGTGTACAATTACATGCATATTAAAATAGAGTAACCCCGAGAAACCTCGTACGAAGGCGGGACGGGTCACTAGCTTTAACTAAAGTCATAAACATAATTATGTAATTAGTTGACAGAAAAGTTAGTTCCCGCATTCTATCAGGTAGGCCAAGTAAACGACATCCCTCGTTTGTAACAGGGTCGAACAAAAATCAATTGCCTACCCACACACCTACACATAAGACCAACAAAAAATATTGTTAGTATGGGTCTATAGGTATTCTATGCCTTAACCAAAAAACACTTAACGTAACGAGTTAGCCAAAACACAGAGAGAACTAATAAAGTTATTAAATTATGTAACATTGGCTGCACAGGCCAGATAACCGTGGAATACGAACAAACACCCGAAACCAGTCTACAACGGAAGCATTACAGAATCATTGGTAAAACCAAAACTCTGTGGATTCCAGTTAGCCTACTCCAGACAATCCAGCGGCCGCATTGAAATGCAAAACATCGTCCGCATAATTTCGTTATTCCATTTGCTCTAGCTTACCAGACTGGAATACCTAAAGCGAATAGATAATACAAACCGTTTAAGTTAGGTTACTTATCAAATTAATATTCGAAAAATACGAATGGCCTAGTTGCCCGTTTCTGTCTGCTTCTATTATGAAAAAAGGACACGTGGAGAGGATAAATGAAAAACGGCTTACGAATTGTATCTATCGTGCGAATGTGAATGGAAGGGTCCATAGAGGGCGACCGAACACATAATACTGATATATCCACAATTCTTTTCATACATCTCCTTTTATTCTTGCCACTTCGGACCCCAGCTTTTTTGAGAACATCACTGATTTGATCAGTAAATGTTTTTCTGAGTCGTCCTCTCACGAACATTATTCGTATTTATTACATCTTTTAATAATACGAACCAGTAAGGTTGGTTAGTTTTATTAAATCGACCATCAACTCGAGTCATTCGAATAAATTGAAAAAGGTTAAATTACATGGATTCCTTTTCCACTTTTCATCAGATACGAGCGCCGTGACCGTGAAAGGTCAAGGTCACGGGTCCTATTTATAAACCGCAGTCTATTTTGTAGTTAAGGTGCCCAAAATAGAAACAGATACGTGTTGTCATAGTGACCCTTGCCTGTTCCAATAAACGGATCGAAATTGCTGTATTTTAGTCCTGTTCGTTCATTTCACATTTAATTATTAAAGAGACTTAGTTTCTTCTAAACATATAAAATACAAGCGGGCTCGCCCGGCGCGACTTCGTTTGCGTTGTGTCCTACCCCTTCTCTAGCCTACTCTGCATCTATCATTTGCTTTCTTTTACTATGCCCCTACCCTACCTTTACCTATTCTTCTTTTCTTTCATACAAATCTTATAATATAAAAGAATTAGTCAAATCAGTGCAGCTATTCTGAAGTTATACCCGAACATACAATTCGCTAACAGTATGAAGATGTCTTACTAGTGAAGTAGAATAAGACATCCAGCGCTTAATTAAACCACAAAGCATATTTTCTTTACTCTTCCGCATTAAATGAAATTTTAAATGCCAAGGATTTCATTTTAAAACTTTAAGACGGCCGCGGCACCGCATATAACTTTCTTACTTTGTAAATTTTTTTACACATTTGCTTAAAATATTACATAAAGATCTATGGGGGAGGCCTATGCTCAGCAGCGGGCGTGATATAACATAAACAATCAACCAGACACAGCATACCAACGACGCACAGCCCACATTACTATACGTAATGCGCACATTCCTGACACAACGCACCCAGAGAAAATCAAAGGTTACCAACCTCGCACCCAACGCAGATAAGAGGAAATGAGGGCAAAGGGGGCTTGCCACCGAATACGACCTCACGCGCGTCGCAAATTGGACGTTATGATATGTAATTCGGCAAGTTGAGTCTCCTCTCTCTCATATATTAACATTAATCACGCCAACATTGTTTGAGACTAGTTTTCGTCCGGAACTTAGCGGACAGAGTTCGTCCAACGCGTTTTTGTCATAGTTAACGTCCATAGGCTGCGGTGAATGTTTGTCATCAGGCAGACCGTAAGCTTGTTTGCCACCTTAGTGGTATACAAAAAAATATCGTCAATAGTTCATAACAGCCCACGTTTGGACTAGAGCTTCCTCCACACAGTGGAGATCATTGCCCTAACCTCCAAGATTTGGAAGACTCCAAGGTGTTGCTGATGCCCTTAGGCGGCGGTGACCACCTTCCATCAGATGGTCAGCTTGCCTGATTTGTAACATAATAGCACAATTGTAATAGTATGGCAGATTACTCGTTGTTATAATAAATTGGAAAAACTGAGGTAATTGTATGTTACGCCCATGTATCCTACGTACAAACATAACTCTTCTCAGCGGTTACCTAAATCACTCATGCGTTCAAAATCAACCCGTCTCAAAGTCTCCTCCCAACAAAAGTTTACAGCATTATTTCGAATTCATTAAAACCCAAAAGCGCTTTGTTCTACCCGCTAATCAAACCAACTTTTGTATTGGGACCTCGAAACAATAAAAGCTCCAAATAAAAGCTTAAGCAGATACTAAAAGGAATCCCTATTAGTATCTGCTTAAGAATATTGAAATATTTTTCAAGCCACTGAAATGGTTTCAACGAAACAAGAATCTGAATGAAAACTGAGAATGAGAACCAGAACTACGTTGTAACAGACAAAACAACTTATTGAATCATCATGTAGAGGCACAATATCAAGTAAATACAAAAAGCATATCACACCAGAGGGCGTGTCGCGTTATCTCCGTCATGACGTACGTGACCTTGAACGTCCTTGGCATCAACTACGCAACGTGCGTACTCGTACACGCATTTCCGGGGACCATACTCGGGATGAACCAACATACAATCAATCATTTATGAATTCATTTCCCTTCACAAATATGACAGAGCTTAAGATATAATATAAACGTACAGTCTTCGTAAATTAGCTGGAGAATTTTTGGCAACGGAAAAATGAAGAGGATCCCGAGAAGCAACATAAAGATAGGATTTTTAAAAACAGGATAAAGTACGAATGGGGATCGACAGGATACAACAGAGTGAGTCAAACGAGCAGGCAGGTCATCTGATGGTAGTTTTTTTTTTATATTTTGACAAGACAGACATTTGAGCGCTATCTCACCTGTTGGTAAGTGACGATGCGGCCGAAGATGAAGCATGCCCGTCTTGGAACAGCCTATTCACTCTAGCCTTGAAGGCATTCAGATTATATTGATCAGGGAACAAACTCGCAGGCAACGCGTTCCATTCCTTAGCCGTACGTACGTACGTAGTAATCGGCATCGGGAAACACTCGCATTCCTACGCGTCCACATTTGAAAGACCGAACAATAGCAGTTTGTGCGTGAACATCCACAACATAGGAGACAGGGAAGTGTAGGACGCCCTCCGGCGGACGATATACGAAAGTCTGCAGGTGCATGCAGTACACGACAAGATGAGTACGAGGTGCATTGGGGGAGGCCTATATCCAACAGTGGACTAGTACAGTCTAATGATGGTGGCGATGCAGAGACAGGGTTGAATCAATTTTGAAAGTATGTGTCACAACCATACCCCATGCAACTTATCCATCAGTTTGGCCCGTCGCCGCCGCCAGAGTTTGGTGAGGAACACCGGCACAGGTGGCACCAGAAGCGGCAGCATCCGGTGCCGCATCGTTTGAGGGTTTATCTTGACGGCTTTTTGGCTCGCGGGGTTGAAAGCCGACCTCGTCTGGTGGAAACCGGTGGGAGCCGGTTTCCGGTCGACGGTTTGGAGGGCTTTTCGTGTACTGGTTATCAGTGATTTCCGAATTGGGGCGTTTTGAGAGTTTTTTTGACGTTGTCGACGATGATGATGTGGTACGTGCTTTTGTCCCAAATATATTATTAATTGCGTTGACCAGATTATCGTTTATTGTCAACTGGTCTATGCTAGATTTGGTGGCTTATTTTATCGCGGATATACGATTCTGTTCATTATCTGATTAGAACGTGAATAGCCTATCACAAATTGCGTTATTTTGAAGATAGCTTTTAAATATCAATCAAGTGAAAGATATCAAAGGGTGTGGTAATTTTTATCACTGCACTAAACTCCTTTCACCGATGACATTACATTAATTATTTTCACTCACTTATTTCACATTACTCATGTATCTATCCGCAACAGTACTACAGTAAAACTACAATCCAGTAAAGCAGTTACATTGTAGAAACAAACCAAAACATGAGCGATCGACTGCAATTCAATTATCCAGTGCAACACGTTTTATTTTCAATGAAAATGAAAAGCTTTTGAAACCATGCACCACGTTCGCGCTTCTATGCAAAACGTTAACAAAGTGGACAGGCTGTAGAGTTGGTAAAACCACACCTAGGCATCTGTTCCAATTGCAGAATGCAAACGTTGTAACAGCTCTATCACATATTTATTCAAGTGGCGTTTGGACTTATTCTTTTGCGTTATTATTTCCATTTGAACGAATGGTTTCAAAGCGACGTGGAATGAAATTGCATGGAGTGGAGGTGAAAATGAAAATCTTTCTCACTGTACGATCCTATAAAATATACGGTTCTTTAACATACGACTAGGGATCCCAACCAACTAGAAAATCTTATAGAAAAAATACGTAAAATTAAGCGTCTTCTATCACCCGAGAGTTCGAGACGTTTTTTTGGAAATTATCGAAAGCGAGCGAACGTTAACAAAAAAAGGTAACAGATAAGGTACAGACGCCTGTGTATCTAAACTACGGTATCTGCTTACATCAGGTATGCCCGACGACTGATTAGCGTCATAGAGGTATAATAAAAGGAACTAGGAACTAAATATCGCCAGAGGTATAAAAAAAAGAACAATGGACCGAGCCTAGATATTGCGTGACAGAGCAAATTGATTCACCAGATGTGACAGCAACACCAAACGCTAACACATTATATTGAACATTCCGTTGAACCCTTTTAATTCTAGGTTCATTAACTTAGCATCCGGTGAACCAATAGCACAACAACAAAAGCTAATGTAGGTATGCGATTCATAGATTTTGGCACATTCATGCGATAATTGTATAGATTCAGCGCGGTATACTATTGTCATCGGTCGATGTAAAATGTCATAGGTTGAGTCATTTTGCGGATTAAAAGTTCTATGTTGCAGCAAACTGTATTTGGTAACAAGAGTCTAATTTGTATAGAACGTTAGGTAGTGTCACGAATTCTTCTGTTTCTTTTCTGGACTGGATAATTGATGTCGATCACTAGTGTTTTACAATTCTGTAGATTAAAATGAACAGCAAAGTCATTGCCGCAATGTGTATAATTGCTGACGTTGTCGATAGATTTACATGTATAATTAGTAATATTTTAAATTTCTTAGATAAATAAACTATTGATAACTATATTTTTATCGCTTTAATTATTTAATTAAAATATTTAAAAGTCCGATTTTAGCAGCATTTATCCCAACTCCGTGACTATCCTGCAAAGAGCGTACCCCAAGGTTCAATTTTAGGTCCTTAACTTTTCCCTCCCAACTAAAGCCAACCAACAACTCCGGCACAACCAACGTCCTAGACCTTGAAACCGCCACAACACCAATCACTACACTTAGCCGATCAACATATATCTATCACACCGTAGGGCAGCCCGTGCGACACTGAGCGTCCCAAGGGCCGATGCTGCCGAGATGCTAATAAAAGCCACGGGCCAAGCGAAGCACGAAGCGGTGGCTGTGCGCGCGATGAAAACCTACCCCGTTGAGCGTGAACTGATAACCTATATACCTAAATGTGTGGAATATTTTTAGTTACGCCGGACAAGGGCGAAGGTTCTGTCGCGCGGCGCCATCGGATTTTATTGATGCGTTTTAACGAGTTGATTGGATGGTGTCACGGGTATTGATATTCGCTATATTTCGTCAGGGTTTTGTTTGCTCTTGTATTTATCTCCACACAGCTATAAAAAGTAATAGAAATATATTTACTACGCATAGCATTTTTAGTCAAAATATCACGCACATAAGCGCAGTTATCTCTTACAATTATCGACACAAAACTGTCTATTCAATATAAATGTTATTTATAGTAAGCCTAAAGATTTTAAAGCTCTAATGTGGGAAAAGCTCGGGTAAAATACTTATCAAGAAATTCAAAATAGACATTGTATTTTAAGTAAATTTGCAGTAACAACAATATCCATAGAAAATACAGGACCAAGCCTTGTCACTGTCCATTAGCAAATATTTGAGCTCCATTATTCCGGATCCGTGCAACATTGCACAGAGAGCGCGTGCTGTCCGTGCAGTGACGCGCGGAGCGCGGCCCGCGCGACTCAGTCCCACTCCCTCACCTTACAATGAAAGGCAATGTATTTTCCGCACTTCACGCGATAGAACACTTATGAATTATGTATTTCACCTATGTATCACACTCATATAAAGTATTTAAACAAATAATAGTTATTTATTTAATAGTTTATTGTATTTATTTATTTATCTATTGCTTGTGGCACTTTTGTCCGTGCATCACTTGGGGGCCCACTGAAAACCAGCGTCACGGGCGACTGTCGTGTCCCCATTGCACTCTCCACATGGCACAGGTATCGAGATTAGAGTATATTTCCTTTTTTTATCTTTTTCCGTTTATGTCTCTGCTTTATGATTTGTTTTTTACTTTATGAATATTTAAGAATTTTGTGCCGTGTGTCTTAACTTATAAACTGAATAAAAACGACAACACTTTAATTACAATCTCGAGGAGGCGGCATTTAACTTTCCCTTTAAGGGAAGGCTTTTTGCCATAGTGCATTAAAAGTTTCAGAGTCAAGCACGGCACTGACAGGGAGTATTCGTTTCACGAACGAACTTCTACTCGCGTCGCAAACCCGAGATAAATATTGATGTAGGTGGAGTACATTGAAACGAACATCGGAAGTTTGTTTTGCAACTTTCTGTTCGCTTCGCCAATAAAGGTTGACGCTGGCGGAAACGGCGTAAGCTGTGCTGGTGAAGAGAGTGCTCGCTTCTCAAAAGACCCGTGCTCGCGTTTCCGCAAAGTTTCACTAGAATATCCATATTGTTAATTTGGCACTTATATGACTATGAGATGCCCATGCATCACTAAGGAGGAAACTGAAAACCAGCGTCACGGACCGTCAGTCACACATCATGCTCAGTGCGAGCCCATTGCACTTCTCTCCATGGCACAAGTAATGGCATTAGCACTCCAATTATTAGTGTTTTATTTAGCTTTATAAGTTTTTGTTGTTGTACCTTGTCCCAAATGTATTTGCTTCCAAAGAATGCTGAAAACTACATTTACAAAGTGTATGCTAGCGCCGATTAGTATCGTCCCTAAGAGCGTAAACCTACATAACGAATAACGCATTGGTAGCGTCCCTGGTGTTGCTGATGTCCATAGTCACTCGCCTGTTTGTCTGCCGTATTACATTAAAAAACCTACGATCAGAGTTTCTCTCAGGTGCTCTGGCGCAGAAGCGAGAAAAGACGCAATATATATACTGATAAATAATATCCCTCCCATCTTAGTATTTATTTATACTTCATGCACAAATAGTACATTGGCGGACTTAAAGCTAAAATAGCATTATCTACCAGTCTACCAGAACTAGTATGATTGAGAGAAGGAAGCATAAGCTCTCGCGCCACGAGCTTTATCGAGTGCCTACTTGTGCTAGCTGAGCTGGGAAGCTACGGCATCTTGAGTAGTGGAAAGTTTTCTAATCAACAGCGCGACGGAGAATCGTGCAGCTTTGCGGTTTGCTGCAATACTGAAACTGCAGTTTCTCGACCGACGACGGTGCGGTGGATTTCAGAATTTTCTTAACTGTAATGACAAACGAAACTTGCTACTAGGGGGAAAGCTGAAACCGTCGCCCATAACGTCTACTGTTCATACATGGAGAAAATAATAATAAATGGGTGTTGGGTGTATGAAAACCACATTCTATATAGTTTCTATATGGGAGAATATTTGGGATGTCAACAATGCTACTGCTATTCCGCATTCAAGCGAGGTTGTCCTTTGCCATATGTTATATTTGCTAAAAGAAATTGGATAGCTTTACTTTGATTTCTTTGGGAAAGATAATATAGTAAGCGACAACCGCGGTTGAACGAGGAATAGATATTTTTATTCAAATATTTTCACTATTTTTAAAACTTCCTACGCTTACGTAAAAAGCGAAGAGGTTTATGCGTCTTATTTAGTCTTTTTGCATAAATAAAAATATTGTTTTTAATAAATTTCCTAAAAACTTCTAACCTGACTACAACCGTAACATTAGTAACTTGCTTCCAGAAACCCTATGAAACTCAACAAGGAACAATACACCGGTCTCTTCCAAACATGAAACAAGCAAACCCCTAACACACACAGGAACCTCCACCAAAACCGAGTACACATCAAACAAAAGCAGCACCAGCGGCCCACTCAAACGGCTCCACAAACACCACTCCCGTGTCGAATGCAATAGTGCAAACATCTGGACGCCAAGCCTAAGCTCGTGACGTAACTCAACCAACTACGACAGCCCGCCCTAGATCCACAGCAATACAGGCTTTGGTAAATAGTAGACTAGGAATGTGAAATACATACAGCGGAGTTTAATGGACTATTGATAATGTAACCATCCTTTTTAACAAATGTGGTTTCATTATAGGAAGAAACAAAAGTAACTCGACAACACAAACTTTATACGCGTGGTCCGGGGATCTAAAAAGGCCAGATTAGCGTTTCATTATATGATTCATATTAATTTGTCACAAACTTATCTGCTGCGTCGCTGTTGTGGACTTTGATATGACCATTCAAAATGGCGTCACTTAATTCCAGTTTTATCCATCGGATCGGACAAGTTTGTGGCACTCTAACGTGGCCTTTTTAGACCCACTGGTCTAATAACACACAGCTTTATTTACTAATTGACTGTAGGCCTTCCTAGTAATTGGGAAAATACAAGACGATACTAAGCGAGCAAGCTGCACTTTTAACAGATTTCAAGGTGATGGTGGCCTGCAAAGTGAACGACATGACCCGTACTTACACCTACGGAGGTAGCGAGTAGACCCCATAAACCAACCTAGGGCGTATATACACAAATATAGGACACTATACAGTTGAAGGGCACTCGAAGACAAATTACCCCAGACGTAACTAGACCAGGGGCTAGTAAGGCTAGGACGGTCAAATTACCAATTAGCCTGGACTCTGGAGCAAACTTTACAATCACAGGCACTTGTGAAGTGCGCGCATAGTTAACTTACACGTGATATTCGAACTTATAACAAGGTCGAACAATACCAAGACACCTGGCCCCATAATACAATATCAGGCTACTCCCGGAGGGTTTTAACTAATTTGTAACATTCTCATGCTTTCGCACGTGTAATGTAACTGACCTAATTTCAGATATGACGCAATATCAATATCATACATAGAGCACACTGAAAGTTTTGCGCTCCTGGCCGTTCATAAATGTTTGTATTTCGAATGTTATGTTATTTAAACATAAGAAACTCAATCAATTATTTTTTTAAATGGAGGGGAATCTTGTATCAATATTGTTTTTTAACACAAGTTGAAGTTCGTCACCCGTAGCAAAAATGACTGCACTGCTCATTGCTGAAGGACCTTATTTGAGCATCGCAGGCGTTGGAGCGTCCGCAAAACTTTTAGTTTACCCCACGTATCAACAAACACCATAAAGAATAAAATTAAGAGTAACAAGATCGAGTATACGATTAGGTATCGAACGAAACCATACATGATTGAAAAAGGTCGAGCCCGCAGCGTCGGTTCCAAGTAGGTTATATTATCATTTCAGTTCAAGAGGAAATCGGCACTTTCTGTATGCCGATGGTGTGACCTTTGCAGAAAATAAAGGGAGTTTTATCCCTCAACTCACTCAACGCCAAATCGTCTTACCTTTTATAATACAGTAAGCTTTTGGATGTATTCGGAGCATTAAAGTAGCAGGTAATAGTAGAGAGCGGTACTGGTCTAGTGGCAGCGTGCTTGCGAGACCAATAACCAAGGTTAAGCAATGCTCCCAATGTCCAGGAAAGAGATGGGTGACCGTTTTGTACTTTGAGTCTAGTCGAAATTCAGCATGGCAACGAGCTCGCCACTCATTAGTTTGTCTCCTAATACAGTAGGCCAAGTGAGGTTGACTAAAGTCTTCCGCTGGGGGTCTTCAGCTGGAGACCCAGAGACTGGAACAGTTTAGAGCCACGTCACATGACGGTATTTTTTTGTATTAAAGTAATGTGCTATCCACAATCTTACAAACATTCAGCATCAGCTTACCTGAAACAACAAAAAACGACACATTAGTACAGGTACAAAACATATAATATTAAGTTATTCATTCATTTATTATATAAAAATAATTTTATAATTAACATCGAGACGCTTGCCTGTTTGTCTACCGTATGACATAAGAAAGACATTACAGGAAATCATTTCGATACGACAATCTAAACTAGCTTCGACTTCGTTCGCCTAAAATTCGGTTAGTAGTGTTCTTTGCATAAATTATAACATGTGTTATCATTATGTTTATCTATGGTTGTGTTATTCTGGGATTTAGAGTTTTGCGCCTTTTGCGTATCTTGTGTATTTAAAATACGGTCATTTACGTGTATGATCATTTGCGTTTCTGATAGAATGCGTCGAAAGGCCAGCGACGCCGTCACAGGGTCAGATACAGTAATAGCGCCGTATAATGTTTTGTTCGTGCGATTTGTGCGAAGTCTCTCCAGGCACTAGCCACTCACAGGTTACCATTTCAACTCTGCATCTCCCGCGAGCACCGTACAACATAGCCACATCACGTGAGGGCACTCTCTAGCGGTTTCTTTAACATCAGCACTTGCTTTTCACGGCTCGCGTGCCTCTAAAGACGCGATGGGGTCACCCATTTCCTGAGATCTCGCATCCTAGTTTCTGGAACGGGTGTGTACGCTTTTAAGGAAGGAAATGGGACAAGGAGCTTGTCGCGTCAAAAGGTGCAAATTTAGTGTTTGACCCGGTTAAACTTGGGTGTAGAGGTGTCCTAAATGGACTACGTTTTTAGTCCAATACTCGCATCGCAAAAATTTTGGACCTGACTAGATTCAATATAAATTAGAAAACCAGGTAATAAATTAGGAATACAAGAAAATAAATAAAATCGTATGAACAATTTTAAGTAAAAATGACAAAATGCATTTGACTTATTTGCGCAATGACGTCACAGTTCAAAGTCTCGTACAAATTTCATAGAAATTATATATTTTGACAGATCATAGTTTCTGATCAAGAGTTGCTGATTTCACATTAAGTCAAGTCGCGGGTTGTGAGATGTGCAACAAAATCGTTAGTTCGTTATTGGTCAACATTTGGGCGATATCTTCTTCAATCTTAATCTGAATCTTAAGCCTTCAACCAAAAGTGACAACAGCAAATAATCGTAAAACTGTTATATTAGCTTAGCTCTTGAATTTAATAACATTTTTTTATTTGTTTTTAGCTTTTGGTGTCTTTGGCGTATGTATCGATAGGACAGTGCATACCTAGCACACATAAAAGACTATGTTACTAAATTTCAAAACACAGCCGTTGGAACTCTTAACCGATATCCTTTTATAGTATTTAAATCAAATCTATAACTTCCATTTCACGGCAGTCACGATTACACTTCAAAATCTGAAAATCCTGAATCCAAATTTGGTCTGCCAAATCGAGTTTAATGCGTCTGCATTAGAGCTCGTTTTACAATGGCTAGGGTGTCTGAGAGGTCCCATCTCCAACTTCAATTAGGAAAGACAAAGGTAATGGCACGTCAAGTAGCAATCAAAACCGATTGGTTCCGATCGAAAGCGAAGATTGGCGAAAGCCAGCCGAACAAGATGGCGTGACGTGAGGGCATTCAAAAGTCCAAACTCGGACACGAAATTGATGCATTTGGATTTTCTTCCTGTTCTTAGCCAATGGAGTCACTGACACGCAGGTTATGTAACGTGAATTCATGATGCAACTTGGTTACTGGTATTCAAAGCTTGAACTTGGAAGATGGACTTGTTATTTTGGATATGGAGACTGAAAATGGCAAGTTATTAACTTATTTTAATTTACTTTAATTTTACTTTATTCTAAAACTCTTGTTAAAACGAAAAGCCTCTGATGAAATCACGGTAATGATATGCGAATGATTTTGAATAATTATCATATCCCAGCATACCATAAAGCGCAAACTGAAACATGACGTCACCCATGTCATGTATATTAATTCAAGTAATAAAATAAACGATCACACAACTTTAAAAAGGGTTAATGTACCCCAACATAATCAAATTAGCCACGTGGTCGATGAAGCGTACCATCCTCGATAAAGGGTTAAATGTCATTAAAGCAACATCTATCATTAAATTCGTCAACCCGCACTATGTTGGATTAAACCCTAATTCTGGCCTAATTCACTATCATCAAGATATGAAAGGACCTGATAACTGCCCCGACCGTGCGGCAATAACGGACGATCATGATAATAAAATGATATAAATAACATTACATTTGTATTTAATTAGCAGTAGATCGAGAAATAGAAAGTCGTTGCATGCAAGTAACATCCACACATAATACAGTTCAAAATTTAGATTTATGTTCTACCTACAGATATAAATCCATGGAACGAACAGTTTGCTATGTATAACACCGTCAAATTAGACACGACGGGAAATCTCCCGACAGTATTATAAACAAAACTGACTAGTGTATGAGTTTCATGCATTTAACAAAGGCTAGAGAGAGGGATTTATAGCTACGTACAGTCGAGGAAACTCAATGTTTACCAAGTTGAGATAAGTCTGAAATTAGCGGTGTTACTATTTTCCGATGTGTCATTCATATCGTTATGCGATCCTTCTCGTAACAATACGAACAAATTAAGAAGACACCATCACGCTAAACATTCAGTTTCTTCGACTGTACATAAAATTCGCACCTATTCTCGCGCGGCGACATCTCCAATTCGACATTATCTCTAGACGCAAAGTTCTATTAAACTTTCGACAATCATTTAATGTCGAAGATCGTTCATAGTGATATTTTAATACAGATCCGTAGATAGAGATAACGTCACAACGCAAGAATCGCACCCCAGATCGATAAGTACTCGATGAAAACTTGAAGAGAACATGGAAAAATGAGCGTTCAAATTCAAATATTTCAGCACAAAAGGTGAATCCGTAATTCGAAACCCTTTCCAGAATTCCGACGTCTCTCTCACCGGTCGATTCGGTTAAGACCGCTTTCACATCTGCAATTTAGTTCCGCGGCAGCAGCAAATGGCTTCACATTACGAGTGGTAGCACGACTTACGCCAGACTCCAATATCGACGAACCGTCATGGGTATACCAAGCGGGTATTCGTTTATTGGAGATTCTCTCTCCCATTCTAACGGTATATCCCGGTACAGCAGCTAGCGTGCTCTTGCGCGCGAGATCCAGCAGTTGGCAGATCAGGTAATTACAGTGGTTCATCTGACCTCCGCAACCCTGTTAAAAGGGGAACCTGACCAGATTGTATCGGTATCGTCACGATATTCTTCATCACCGTAAGAGCATCGGTTAGTGTTCCGTAATGCTCATAACTCAGAAAAGAGTCATTGGTACATGAAGCCACTGGTATTCGAACCCAGTACCTCAAGGACGAGTCACAGACACAGACGCTCCATAGACCTTTAGTTATGAATCACCCTAAATTAACCCCTCATGCAGAGAAAGCTGCACAGCCCCGATGTGAAAGGGCTCTAAGATTCGGCCGGAGCGATTTCGTTCGAACCATTTCGGCACTTTCATTCGAAACACACCTGCCCATTCCAGAAGATTGGTGGAGGGTCATTCACCTTGAACCCTTCTTTACCACGAATTAACGGTGAGCCTGGAATCGAGTTGCCAAAATGTTACGGCAGTGGAAAAGGCATATCGCTGTGCGTGTCATTGAAGGTTTAGTTTCTTGTTCTCTTCGTCGTTCGTAAATGAATGTCTTCCGATGAATGTGGTTCGAATGGACACAATCTAGTTATTTCAAATCAAACTTATCTTGTTTTTACACAATGACAATACAGAATACAGCTCAATCCAGCTAAACGTTAAGCCACTGTGTTAGTTACGTAATGTCGTATGGTTTGGGCTACTACATTGCATTGTGTTTGTCATTGTCACGCTAAGATTAAGAATGTCGTCGTGGTGGAGTCGGCAGTTTCGTAATAGTTTACTTTGAAGTTCGTCTACGGCTAAATCACATAAGTACTCCAATTGCAGCAATATGCAAATTATGCTTTGCGTATTTGTGAGTGAGCACATCATCGCGAAGTGTAACGAGTGATCTTCATCCGAGCAGGGTAAATCCCGACTTCTCCCAGGGTCCGTTTTCCTGCTCATTATCCTGCATTTCGCCCTGTCTTTGGCATCCTCTCAAGAAGATCTGTTGTGTTTCGAGTATTGTATCTTAATTCTTAATGAGTATTATTACTGACATGGCAAGTCAATCGCATTGTCCGGTAGCAAACATAATATTGGACATGATTTGAGTGTAAACCCCCATTCCTGGCACCCGGAAACTTGGTGAATTGCGCATATAAATTCCGCAGGCGTGAGACAGAATCACGATGGAATACCAAAAGCAGATATTACTGGGGACCCGGACGCTCACGACCGGGACGCCGTAGTCCCGGAAAGACGTAAGAGGGTACATTCGGTACTGATGGAGGGAAGGAATAGGTACTAACACAAAATATATTGGAATCCGTTGAGTGATTGCGGCAGCTTGGGCGTGCAGGAATTGGGTCTCTGTAGTGCTGTTTTGGAAACAGAGTTCAGCCACGATTTCGATTACACGTAGGTTGAGAAGAGGTAGTCTGTATGCGAATACTAAGATGGTTTTTCGACTAGCAACTCTTTTAATTGTGATTTGTATACAAAGTATATATGTTGTCGATTCATGTGATTTCCTTTCTTCCATCCGTATAAAGTGATAACAAGACAAATAGTACGACACCAACAGCACAGTATACTATGATTAGTTACAATTCATGCAATACTCATACACATGCACCTCTCCCAATGTCAGGAGGAATCGTATTTTATGTTACCATGACTTTAACTAAAACTAAACTAACGAAACATGCTAAGAGTAACATCAAAAGCATAAACAATACCAAAACATTCTACACGGGAACACTACATCGAAGCATAATCACCAGATATCTGCCCTTCACTCCCATTTTCGCTGTCTTCAAGAGGCCAATTTCACCGAATACGTAATTTCATCATCACTTTGGAATCACACATTCTCAGTACGCATGTCAGTTACGAAATTAATGTCAATTTTATCTCTCACATCTACGAAGTATCCGAATAGAGATAGCTTTTTGGATATTCCAGAAATATATGCTCATAATAAAAGTTTGTCATCGTATAACGAAAAAAATAAAACCTGCTCAAACAAATTACACTAAACGCATCTCAAAAACTTCAACAAAAAAAAAAATTTAAATTACATTTAAATCAATAATGGGGTAATTTAATTATATAATTCTGTGCACACACAACAGGAAGAACAACAACAAAAGAAAACGTATAGTTACATCATATAGACACCGCAATAACTAGTAAAAGAACAACCCTCCATCCTCCATGTTCCCACTCAATCCATTCCTCATCCCTACAAAACACTCCAGCGAGATAAAGTGTCAATTAAAAAACGGGGTTGCCACATGACGGTTTATTTACCCACGTTGCGGCGGTAGACTCGCACTCGGGCTTTTGGGATTACCGCCTTTTTGCGCCCATTAATTATTCGAATAACAGATTCCGGTGGCCACATTCTCACACACGGATCGCTGATCCAAAACTAGGTTAACTGGCTAGGGTAAATGCTAAAATGACAACGCTAGCATGTTGAATTGTTGACCTGCTGTTCAGGTAACCTGCTTGTACGTTTGCCTCCCTTCCTCTATTATAAACAAAATGTATCATGTCATGTACCATCTACGTATTTTATTAAATGGAAGTTACCCCGCTTGTGGGACAGAGGCGTGAGCTTTATGTGTGTATCCCTCTGAACATTTCATGAAAAATTGGTTCGCTTAACCTCGCATGCTCATAACGGTGTCACTGGGAAGTTATCAGATCTCATGAAAAGTCAAACTAAAACTCTATAAACTCTACATTTTGGTCTGAAGTACTATGTTCATGTTCATTGGGGCTGCCCGTCTAACTCAAACGCATTGTATTCGCTCAAACCTTAAAACGAGTGAGATGGCGATGTATTGAACCTTCAATCATAGATCAAATTATACTGGAATTATTTAAGCACAGTATCTACGTATACATCTGAATTGGAGTTTTCTAGCATTTTCTAAACCGATGACGTATGGGTCTGAAAATTCGACGAAACGCTTCGAGAGAAGCTACATAACCCAAAACACCGTAGTAGCGCCACAACCCTGACGGCCCGTTTATAACTTTTTGCGCGTGGCCCAGTATAACGCCGGAGCAAAACAGTTTATTGGGGGTTAAATTTATTACGCATTCATGAGCTACCACGTCCGTGTTTATGTTCAGCGGTAGATAAGGGTCCTATTTGTCACTTAATTGGATAGGAAACCGGATTTATCACAGTTCACAACTAGTTTCAGCCGGTTTCTGGTTTCAGCGTTGGCGGAAATTGCTTTTTCATTTGCGTTTGCTATCATCTTTGTTGGTAAATATATAACGTGCAATTTGCTCTGGGCTCTGGGTGTTAATGGAAAAAGATCGTCCGGTCATTCATTTTCATCTACTAAAGGATAAAGTTTAATTAGGCTTATCTGTTATTGCTGTAAGCAACCTTAGATATCTCCCGCGTCGATCATATTTCCGCGTATTTAAGATGTCAGAATCAGTGACAACCTCTGCAAAGGCTACTCTAACTAATCTTTGTAATTGTAATCAGCTGATTTTACCATTGGGTTATATTAGCACTTTTGTTCTTTTATAACAACAAAGCACGAGTACAAAACCTATCTCAAGGGAAGATTTATCAAATACATTCACCTTCCTATTTAGTAACTCAAGTATCGCTTTTCAGAAAAGATCTATCTTTAGTACGCCGTAATACCAAACTCTCTATACCGATCCAGGGCTTATCTTTAATATTTCAGCTGCGCAAAGGTCCACGGCCTACATTGCTTTATTTATGGTTACACGCACATCCGTTTTCCGGGGTCCAACACGGGGTGGGGCCTACTGTGACACATGGCTGGAATGACCCATATTGTTTTTAGTATCGTCAAAACAAAAGCCCTTGCACTTTGCTGCGTTTCATGAAAGACCTCGCATCTAACTCGATTGCACGTAAAATATATTCCGCCCAGCAACAACGCTTGCTGTTGTTCCAGCGTCACTATGCAGGTCACTGGGCTCCGATATGGATAGTACTTATACAATTCGAGAGTCGATAATGTCTCTTAGTAACAATGGAAAACAGTACAAATAGCACAGACGGCTCTTTAAATATACTGTGTAATAGGTAGTTGTAGGTATATGGCGTGATGTCGGACTGTTGCGCTAGTGACTCAGTGCATTTGTCATAACCTGAGAACTAGCATATCTATTTAATCTTCCTACCTACTGTCTATCTTTGGCACTTTTTGTTCATACATTATTGAATAAAGTACCATAAATACAATTTCAACCGCTTTCTTCAGCTGTACAGTGCTCGTACTGTTCAATATCTTGTTAAATTGTTGTTGTTTTGATATGAATTGAAAATGTACCTAATCAACTGGCGACAATTACTGTTTACCACTGGGTGGGCTGCGGCTAGGTTATGTACCTACTATAATCAGATAAATAATCAATTACCGACGGCTTGGGAATTATTAGAATCATAACATCTATTAAAATGGCAATAACACGACCCTTCCGCGTCCCACACTGCGCGCATACATATCTACAAAATCGTCTGAACTTTTCCAAGTCACTGCGTTTATTTATTCCTTTGGCAAGTTATGAAGGTAGTACTGAACAACGCTTATCTTTTACGGAAACTATAAATCAATCTACGTCTGATAAATGGAAAAGAAACCAATGTAATGGTCATTGGATATTGGTAGCTCAAGATCGCTGATTTAGGATTTTTTTATACATGTTAATATAGAAATGGAAAACGCTGCTGTCCATTTTCCAGCCAACGAAGACACCAGAACTTTTGCCTCTAAAACATTTGTCGCCTTGTACGACACCCACGAGTGTAAGAGGTAGGTGCTATTCTACTCCGCCGAACACCACACGGCCATTAATGATTACATTACAAATAATTATGCACACATTTTGATATACACAAGATAAGAATATCAGTAAGAAACATCACACTTCACACAAATGCAAATAGAAGGAATATAAAGAGGGAAGGAATAATAAAGAAATCTTGATTGAATAAACATTATCTTTCGAAGAAACCAGCCTTTGAGTCCCGCGCTCTGTACCAAAAATGATTAAATAAACTCTCGGGCGAAAATCGGATAATCTGGTAAACACATTAGCTCGTCTTTTCAGCTTCGAGTAAGTAGAAGACATATTTCGAATAACAACCGAAGGTAATGTAAAAGTTAAAGTTGATAGATGGGTTCATAACGTAATACTTAAAAGAGCTTTTTAACATTTTTATACCTCTAAGGTGGCAAACAAGCTTACGGCTTCATGACAGAAAATTTACAAGTCGGTATGAAAATTCGAATCTTTTCCATAACGCCAGTCCAGTCTCGGTATTCACGATCGTAAATTCAATTCAGCCAGTAAAAGCCAAGAGCAAAGAGAGGAAAAAATAAAATGCAGCCAGCGATGACGGCTTTGTGTAAAATAGGAGCTAACAGCTAACGTAGTCGTATTAAATAAAACCGAAAGAAACCTATAACTTTACTGTATAATGCTTGAGGCAACTCGGCATCACAACTTGGGGCATAGGTACATATACCAACAGGATTTTTAGAACTAATGTACCAAAAGTACGCAACGAGCCAAGCACTTTTACGGCGAAGGAAATACAAAAGCAAAATCGTTCATAGTCTCTTCATAGTATCTTGGAGAA
Organism: Blastobasis adustella; assembly: GCA_907269095.1. NCBI lineage: Eukaryota > Metazoa > Arthropoda > Insecta > Lepidoptera > Blastobasidae > Blastobasis > Blastobasis adustella. Next base: position 5,304,549 of record OU026138.1, read on the forward strand.
AATCGACGATTTATATAAATCTGCCAATTGGCCTAACTTAAGTTCTGTAGAATAGCATATGCCGCAGCAGTAGCGGGCCGATTATAGGCCAATGACGAATGACTCTGTTAACAGGGTCACGGAGGTCAGATGGCAGTCGCTGTACTGTAACTATCCGATCTGCCAAATCCTGGATCATGGTCAAGACGGATCCCGGGCCTGTACTCGCAAGAGCACAACCGGGATATTGACGCTAAGATTATGATCTTAGAGCTATTTTCCCTAAATAAATATAAAAAATAACAGGATCCCAGGCTTCATCACTGACGATCCCAAGTAAATTTCTATCAACCTTACTCAAAATCATAACATAACCCAACAATATAAAGGGATCATTCCTTACTCTGGCACACAAAACAATCCCAATCCCGTTGAGAATCTCCACCCAGTATCGTTTCACCGACTTTGCGGTTTTACAGGGACAATAGAACATATTGTACGCAGCTATTTTTCTCAGCGGCGAACGTGATTCGCCGAAAGCGTTGATAGAAAGTGGACATTTGGTAAACAATGAAGGAATCGGAGGAATGCGCCTCGATGGAAATAGCCGATATTTGCGACTTTAATAGCCCGATTCGTTGATATCATTCGAGCTTTCGTGGCGTATGAGCAATAACTGGAATCTACTTAGCGACTGGTTGGCAAATTTTCCACATGAGTACATGGACGAGGAGGTAATATTCTGCTGATGTATACGAGCTGTTGATTATGATGGTGGTTAAGGGATCTGTATTGTGATTTGTGAATCAATTTATCAACAATGAAAAGTCTAAAATAATATGGTAACGAAGACATTGGTACACTATCCTGTCCTTATAGTACTGCACACTAACCACCCCACGGCACGGCACGACCGAAAGACTAATGCTCAGTTTAATCCCTCACATATTGTGAAGCGACCAACGTCAACCTATCGAAAACATTCGCGAAAACCTATTTCTTTTTGTAGGCAGGAGCAATGCCATGCCATGTCACATACACTGCGGTCGATACTGAAACAGTGACACAAAGGGCATCAGCGAATTCCATTATGGCGATTTGCCTAGGTTGTGTTAGTAAATGGATTTCAATCTTATGTCAATAGAAGAGCAGGTTATTGAAGCCGCACGGACGGACGGCTTGATGGAAGGTGGTCACGTCACTGTCGTTCATTATCCATTGTTATTAAGTGCGTATATTGTAGGGACACTATTAACTACGTACTATAAACGTACGGCGTCAAAAATGCTATCATACATTGAAGGCAGGCTTATATTAAGACGTGATTCTTTTATCTAACTTCAGATGCCGACAGGTATCAAAATTCAGTAAGTCCTTGGGTTTCATTTTTCTAATTTTTTTAATTTTTTTTTAAACAGTCTGTCAGTCTACTGCTTCAACACCCGTTTAGCCGGGACCCCATGTCATAGCCAAAGGAAACACTGCTGGCGCAACAGCACAACAGCTACAACAGTAGATCCCGGTTAAACGGGTGTTGCAGCAGTAGAATCGAGTAGTGTGGCCTAGCCCTTTAACAATGCCGTGAGGTGCTGTACGAGGCAATACTGAGTGGAGTGTTTCTTGAACAAAATCGTCAGTTGGTACCGTTTCTAATATATGTCGTCTAGCTAACGAATGCATCGTTCAAGCTGACATCTAAGCTTCAATGAATAATTACGGCCAAAACGCTAATATTATCTAAGTGAATTTCAGCAAACGTTTCATAAGTATATCTATATCATAACTCTATCTGTAAATAGCTAATGAAGAAGACTTAAGGTAAAAAGTTATAGATACTGAAACGATTGGCATTATTTGTTAGTAACACTTTCATGTAACTAATTTACATAATCGCTATAGCTCGTATTCCTGCAACCCCGCCCAGTGAATCCAACAACGATTCAAGTCCTTTGTCAGATTCTCGAATAAAAATTCAATAATTCTTTAAGTCAACAAAACATCAGGAGCAGGCGATAACAAAAGAAAAAAAAACGTAATAAAAAACATTAAATTCCCTTCTCTCTTTCTAAACGAAAGCGAAAGAGCCCCATGTCTCGCTCTGTCCAAACTTTGAACTTTGACCCGTACCCCGAGCCCTTAACCCGCAAAATTAAACCCCTTACCCGTTTCCTAGCCATTACGTATCACTGCACAACACCTAGTAACATCTCCAACTCGAATGTATCTTACAAATCTCACTGACTGTGTGTTTTCCACAGCACTGTGGGTGTTTTCACAGCACAGGAGGGGGTGTGGGGGGGCCCGTCCGTTCGAGCGGACACTCACAACGCGACTGCGGGCCGGAAGCGCACCAGCCGACAGTAGAAGCCACAGGGGCGCATCGAGGGCTAGCTATGTGGGCCTTGGGGCTATGGAGCTCTTTCCGGAATGCCTAACTTAAATAACATAAAGGCTTGGATAGGACGACCATCTAAGAGATGAATGGACTAGAGCATTGGCCGAAAATATGTATGTGCCAGAGCATGGCCTAGAATGACTCCTCACGAGATCGTGGACCGACCGCCGTCTTAGCTGATAGGTAGAAATATGATATGGAGACGGCACCGTCGAACGATGTAAAACCTCGAGAGAGCAATGTAAACCAGACAAGAACGAATTTTGACTATCTCAGAATATAAATAAACGATACAGGCGACATACGAGGCGTGTGAACCCCGGCAGAAGCCAAGATGGACCGCTCGGATGACAAGGAACCGTCGCAATACCATATTGCGACGGTTCCCTAGGCTTTGCCTAGCCTCGCTTCGACTCGACTGCAACCGATACCGTTTCCCGGCGATTTTTCCTCCTCATGCTCGTTCAGTCCTCACTACGACCGAACAGCACCAGCTTGTTCAGTAGGTATATACTTTCTATACACCCTCGTGATCCGAGGCCACCAACCCCTCCCTAACCGCGGCCCTGCCTTCGCACCGTCCTACATTCGAACGCTACATTTCCGTAGAGTCCCAACTGGCGGGAAACCAGCCAAAGGAAACCGAGTTCCATTGCCCATTATATAAGAGTTGCATTACAATGCCGACGGAACTGTGGCACCCGCGCATTTCGCGTGCGCCGTTGCATTTAGGCGTGCCACGTCATTTTAGACCACGGCCTGGCTACTGTAATAATTATGTACTTAATTTTCACCGGCGGGGGGGGGGGGGGGGGGGGGGGGGGGGGGGGAGACGCGAACTATGGAAGCTGTTTGTAAATGTACTGAGGCGTATGAAAGCTATTTGCGGATGTAGCATACGTTTGTTACCTAGGCTTACGTGCCATACATTTTCAACACCTAAATCGACGAGCATGTATGAAAAGGTTGATAAAAGTGGAAGAAGCGCGAGAGATTTGTGAGGACGTAGTGGAACAATGTGTTCTCTGCCATACGGGAAAAAGGCGTCAAGTTATGTATGTATTTTCAAAGGTGTGCAAAATCCTTAAAAGTGGACTGTTAAAGGCTGCTCATGGCTAATGGTATTTGAAGTAGAATCTTTCGGGATGGATCGCCACCGCATTCGATACTATTTGCGCTCTTCTTAGCACTCACTGCTTACAGATCTCGTAAATAATGCACTTCGGATAGTGTGGCTTCGTAGAGCGTCGTCTCTGTCGCACGCGTGTGAGTAAATACGAAGCCGAAACTGGTCGATGTGCATTATTTACAACCATATACTGTACTTGTTTCGTCGCCAGTCTGATAACAGTCTGATAACAAATACCAATCGACATAAATACAACATTTCGACAAGCGTTGAATCATGAATATCGGACCAAATCGGACATGGTGTCCCAAAAGCATTGGAGCCTCCACAAATTCAATTTGTTGCGAGAGAAAACTTTCGGGATCGCGCTTCCCATGACCCCGTACCCGGAGCGCTCTGAAATTCTACGATTGTTTCCGTAACAAGGAGGGGAGTTTAAATTAAACGAACGAAATATCAGGCCAAAACAGAGAACGAAATCCAGTGGATGAATGATCCGCTCCAGTTTGGTCTAAGGTCGCATCGGCTTGCTTTTGTCGTTTATTTCATACTAGTGGACCTAACGTGACTTCATTCGCGTGGCGTCCTGCTCTACATCTACTTTACACCTTACACCTACTTTACCAATACCTACCCCTTTTTTCTTGCTTATAAATCTTGTTCTTGAATCAGCATTAAAATCTATTACCTAGTTCAACAAATCTAAGCATACATAGATGCTTGCTTCCGAATCGCCCGCCTACCTACCCGATTTTCCGCGAGTCAGTTATCGTTGTAAGCAATGTGTGAGGTGGGCGTAAAAGTAGTAACATGCCAGTTTGCGTAGTGAAACTGCGTAAAAATAATACTACGCACTCTAAGATCCTTGATCCTTTTACACACTCTACAATAATAAGTTGCTCCATTCGGAAACTTTTATTTTTAGGTAGTGTCAAGTCGGGGCGCGCGGTGAGCTATCAATCATCATCTTGGCGTTAATGTCCCGGTTGTACTCTCGTGCACGAGGGCCCGGGGTCCGCCTTGACCATGGTCCAGATTTGGCAGATCAAATAATTACAGTGGAACGTTTGCCATTTGACCTCCGTGACCCTGCTACCAGGGGAACCTGACACATATAAAACCTACGCTCCGCGACGCGCGATGACCTTTCAATAAATCTAAGTTTATAACATTAACTTTATATATACTAATAAGTAGGATCCTTTGCCTGGCAAAAAGGTACACAACTACACCCGACTGAGTAAAATTTGGGAAAACATCATGAAAATTACATGTGCAAAAAATGTAGAATTGCTATTAGGATTAAACTGACTTGCTTCACTGCACACTATAGGAATAAGGTGGACCTCAAACACAAAACAACGTAACGTAAGCATATTTTTGTAGCAAAAACAGATAACACCATCAAATCGGACTTTTCATTGTCGACAAAGCCAGACTCACACACCCAACATTCCCAAAAACTAACAAAAGGAATTCCCCGATAATTCAGGGTCGAATATTTTTACGTCACTGCCGCTGACGCAGTCGGCCGGGCGATGCGTGAACCGTCGATTAGCCGGATTGCCGACGAGAACCCTCGAAGGGGGCAATCATGGGTCGATTGCTGCGTGAGAATGTACCACGGTGTGTTAAGTACCTGCGTAACGCGCAATGGTAATTGAACTTTGGCAATAGATCTCTCTGCAATCATATTTTTAAAGCCCTACGAAAAAATAGGTGTTATCAGTGTTATACAAAATAATGTGTTTACCGTGTGTATCTGAGGCTCTATGTGTGTGAATGTCTGATCATCCGTTCGGAAGCTACGATATCACAGATAGACTTAGGTACAATCCTCTTTTTGCAGCGGAGGTTACAATATACAACAAAACCGTCTGTACTACGGAGAATGTTCCGAAAAACGTTTTACTTGGTGCCACCATCACTTTTCCGCCACAGCACGCTCTGGCGATGGGATAGATTTTATGCATACCATCTTATACTAGATGCTTGGCATCAAACTAACGTACGGGCATCTTGAGCCTTTTACCGTGTACGTTCAAGATGTGGAATGAGCTCTCTAAGTATTTCCTTCGCACTATAACATGGGGGTGCAGTTTGCAGATTTCTGACGGTGGCCGCTTTCCATCATATGGACCATCCCAGTGCCTCCCTAGGCAATAAAAAAAGCCCTACAATCAAATGCACTTCCCCCCCACCTTCCCACCCATATGCCGATACTTAAACTACAACGTACGACTGTAACGTATGTCTTGAATCATAACTACCTGCCGTTGTAGGGCTTCAGCGCAGCGCCGCAGGGCTTCGGCGGCGCTTCACCGCACCGAGTGTGCAATGTGATTTGCGGCTGGGTAATTAGATAAATGAAATGAAAATACATGTTCTGGGCTGAGGAAAAGAAAGAAAGGGTAGAAGGGAAGATGCCGGTGATGACCCGTATTGGAACAAGTCGGTGCAATATTCTACAGTTTCGGACACAATACGGCTAGGCAGATACCAGAAAACAAACCAATACTCGCGCACGAGGGTCAGGGGTCTGCCTTGACCATGATCCAGGATTTGGCAGGTCAGGTAATTACAGCAGAGCGACTGCCATCTGACCTCCGTGACCCTGCTATAAGGGGAACCTGACCAGATTGGATCATGGTTACAAATTCAGTCGCCTGAATGTGCACGATGTTTTCCCTCACCGTAAAAGCATCGTTTAGCATTCAATGAATGTACATAACTCAGAAATAGTCATTGGTACATGGCCGTAGTGGGATTCGAACACTCGTAAACAAGCCAATACTACTTCCTATAAATATGTAAAACAATTTCGGGTCGTATTCACCAGTTCAATACATACAAAAGTCTACTTTATCTTTACGGATAACACTCGTCGAAAACTCCCTATCACGACCTGGATCGTCGGGCATCAATCATTTAGTTTCCGCTATGTGCTAGTCACAGTTTTTTCCGAAATCCCATTAAATGTCGAACATCGCTCGCTGAATATGCGAGATAAAAACTTGCGAGAGGATTGCGCGGAAAGTTTGATCAAAGCCTAGTATGGGCGGGGCTGTGTTATTCGGAATGTGCGAGGTTTTCACTGCTTCTTTTTTACATAATAAAAATTTGTTATCTACCGCTTACAGTAGGGCGTTGCTGTTTTGCACAGCTACATTCTACTGTGACACATATTTAGATTTCATATATAGATGCGACAAGCCGAGGACAGGATGCATTGTCGCTCATTGGGGGAGACCCATGTCCAGCAGTGGACTAGTACAAGCTGACGATGCTGACTGACTCAAGCACGTATAACATTAACAGTAAGGTATCGGCCACACCGTGTTCACCGTACCAAGAAATCTTGACCTGATGCAGCCAACTCATTAACAACGGGTCACCAGTGTGCTCCGATCTGTTGGAAGGTCACATTAGTGCATACACCCTGGTCACTAATACACGTTATGGGCACGTATAGGTACCTGAATAATATTATATGCTGTCTAGTCTGGAGGTCATTAGGTAGAAGCTACGTTCGGGACCAATTTGGGTCTACTCGTACACGACGAATAGGGGATTTGAAGTAATTAATCCAAAGTGACATTGAAGTCACATAGAAAAGTGTGAAAAGTTTACATCGTCATTTTGTTCGTGATAAATATTTAATTGAAGGATTGCCTAACACAAGTCAAATCGACAGTTTCTGCCTAGATAGGCGGACATCCATCCCATCTGAGATTCATGGAATGGACGCGTGCGTGGTTTGATTTACCATTCCAACCATTTACGGCAATCGAATAAATAACCATCTTGGCGTTACTGTCCCGGTTGTGCTTACGCGCACGAGGGCCCGGGGTCCGCCTTGACCATGATCCAGGAATTGGCTGATCAGATAATTACAATGACGCGATTGTCATCTGACCTCCGTGACCTCGTGACGCTACTACCGGGGGAACCTGACCAGATTGTATAATATTTACACATTCAGTTCACGCTTGAATGTGCAGGTTTCATCACGATGTTTTCCCTCGCCGTAAGGGCATAGGTTCGAATTCAACTAATGTACATAACTCAGAAAAGAGTCTGACGGTATCAACAATCCAATCCCTATACCAGCACATGCATACTCGTTCCACACCGCTACCAATAAACAAAGTTATCACCAGAACGTGTCGCCAGTCGCTGCACTATGTCGTGGTGGAGGCCAAAGGTCGTACACGGCCGCTGTACAAGCGATAGTCGCATTAATTGGAGTCAAAAGAGCGTAACGTTAGACGTGCGTGCAATATGTGTGTATGGGGAGCCAATTAATTAATGTTATGTTTAATATGGGTAATTGGTATAGAATATGAGTAAGTTTGTTTATTAGCAGAAGAATAAACGGCCAAGCGGGAATTATTGAATAATATTTACATGCAGACATAAGGCGCTGTCGTAATTGGCAATGGTCGTACGACCATGGTGGAGCGACGTCTGTCGTAAGACCATGGTCCCACGACTCGTCGTACTCTGACCCACAGGTCCCACAGGTAGGGTACAACATGGAGTTTTTCAAGAAAGGGGTGAAAAGGTTTTTACAACGGCAACGCGTGGGAGGATGCCCCTGGTATTGAAAACGTCCACTGCGGTGACTGTTTACCATCAGGCAGTTCGTAAGCTTGTTTGCCACCTTATAGGTTTTTTTATACCTAGAGAGACTATAAAACAATATTTAATTATGTTAATCGATTTTTGTAGCATAAGGAGTCCATTATGTTTACATCGTAGTTGCATAGTCATCTGTAAAACAAGTAAGGAGTATATGGTATCTATTCTATTGCTATTCATATGCAATACCTACCTATGTAAATACCAGCGCCACAACTTGTTATTTATTACGAAGCCGTGCGTTGTATGTTATTGACAAACACAATTCAGTGGCCATCCAACCTGATGGTGTATTATTTGCCTGCGGCTAATGTTAGTAGGCTTCTAAGTGGGCAATATTGGAACGAATTAAGGGGTAGGAAGGGTAGTAAGTCGCGGCGGGTCCATTAGTATAGATATATCGAATAGAATAAAAATGTTATTATGAAGGATTAAAATATGTATTAAAGGGTATATTTTTTGCGTTTATAAATTAAAGGATTATTCAATAAAGTGATAGAGATAAAATAAAAGTCAAGAAAAATCAATGTAAGTATGATTCTCATATAGTATAATAACTTCTATACTATCTGGTTTAGGAAGCTGATTTTTTTAAAACGCTATGAGATTTTTAGTGACCCATTTTAATTAAATTAAGGGTTTTTGTCTATGACTTTATAACCATGTCTTTTTTTTTTCATGAAATACCATTGACAATTTGACAATTATCGTGGCTACGAATACCTTATTGTCCTTCCTTCTAAAATTTAAAATACAAAAGTTTGTACGGATGGATGTTTGGATGTTACTCCTTCACCCAAAAACTGCTTAACGGATTTTCATGAAATTGATGAATTTCGATATAGCCTATTATAGCCCATAGTAGCGCATAGGCTATAACTTATCCCTAAACTCAATGTGGTTCCCGCGGGAACGGGTCTTGAACGTTTTACGCGGATGAAGGCGCAGGCACAAGCAATAATTGTTATAAGTGTTGCAGAATGTATTTTTTATCATAGCAACATTAATTTTTATTTTATTTTGCTCTAGCAACTTTAACTTTCTTCTAGATAATATACAGTTCATTCATGACGTACTATAAGAATTGTATTATTTAAAATTACTCGCAGGGACCTAAGGGCCACAATAGAACCTTTAACAATAAGTTACATTGTTTCTCGTCTCTCGTCACTGAGCGCCTGTCGCCCATGAAGCCACGATTCTGACCTCATATTTATTTTGGTAGGTTTTTCGTTATTATCAAGTCGACACCCTCAGACGCTTCGCTATTACTTTTTTATTACTATTCCCTTTACGGCTTTCTTACTATACGAAAGCAGTAAAGATGAATACCTCAGATAGACAGATTGGGGCGGTCGCGTCAAAGTGTGAAGGGTTCTCTCATTGATTTGACTCGAAAGGGATTCGATCAGTGTTCCAATTGGTTCACATCTAACTCGATAAACTATCAGATGGCGGTATATTGAAAAGATTTCCTTGAATAAATGTTAGCTGAAAGAATTCGGGATCTACAGGCAGTTTGATCCTCCTTCATGCAAATAATTGCGCGGTATAGTACCTCATCAAGACCATTCCAAAGAGCTCCAAACACAAGACCTTCCGACTCCATCATCAGACCAGCTCCATGGTACCATATTAATTTGTCATCCAAGTTACATAGGTACCCATACCAACTTTCAGCTCGGATACCAACAAAGGGTCAAATTTTTTTTGCAAATTTTTACAGACGACTTACATACAAACAATGCAAGTTAAATAAAGGCTTGTAAAAAGAAAATTGGCAGCCTCATAATAATCACCACAGCAGTAGGTACAGTTATAGAGCCAGGGCGAGTCGTAAGTCATAATGTCAGTGTGTCAAGGTGCCGCATACGGACGAACGTATCGATTGCCGAGTAATGGTAAACGCAAGGAGACATGGTTCGCGGAATGCTATTAATGTACCTTTGTACTGGTAGTTAAATACAATATTTAAAAGTACTCATTACCTATAGCTTTCGCAAGAAGATTCAAACTCGCGTTGAGATCGAATCAAAAATATCTCACCCGACAAGGAAGCCCCGACAAGTCTACAAAGTCTACATATACTTCAATAGCCAGGGTGAATAGACTGTTCAAAGACAGGCATGCTCCATCATCGGCCACATCGTCACTTACCACCAGGTGAGATGGCGGTCAAAGACCTAGCTAGTCTAATTATTTAAAAAAGAAATCTCAAACTACTGAACCGATATGAAATTTTAAATAGTATTGCGTTGCTGCCGGTGAGTAAGGTCTTCAGTGCTCCATGGGGTGGGGATTCCCAAATACCCAGAACCTTAGTTTTGGCAGTATAGGGTGTTTGCCGTTATGCTGTCAGAGTCCTGGGGCTTGAGAGCTGGGCAACGCATTAGCGATACCTCTGGTGTTGCTAATGTCTATAGGCAGCGGTGACTACTTCCCATCAGGTGGTCTGCTCGCCTATTGGTCTACCGCTTAAACAAAGTTTGTTGTCAACTTACCAACACCAGAATTACGTATCTCGCTAAACATTTCTTTCTCCTTGCTTACCTGTGAACAGAAATTTTATATTTAGTAACAATATTCTGTACGCACAACATTTCAAAACATATAGCACGCTCATACTAATTAATGCAGGTCCCTATTTCACGAAACACTGCACTATGCATATTCATCTCCACACAGAACTAAAGCTCCACCATTGTGAAGAGTTTGTTGCCTCCATGATAAATGTCAAGTTTTAATTTTGCACTTTGCAATAATTTTCATTTTACAATTCAAATGCGTAGTGTTTCTGAGTTGTTTCGTGGAATAGGTTTACTTTAGGGTTCTATTTATAAACAAGGCTTTAACTATAGAACTTTCAAACTCGTTCCCCAAAATGGAAACTTATGCCTTGTTTATTTGCAGCAGCGCTAGTGTCATTAGATTTTTACTGCCTACAGTAACTTATCCTTGAATTAACATAATGTTTTAAACTATCGCGATTATTATCACATATTTTAATTGTATGTTTCGGGTTTCCCCGTCGGGTCGTCCCGTGATCATGATGCATACGACAGCGTCGAAATATCGGGTTACTCGTAAATAAAGGTACGTGGTAGAAAACCCGGAACATACCTTTAAAATGTATCCTTGAATTGTTTCCCTATATAATTCCCGGAAAGGGTAACATAATTATTTTGTATCATTAGTCACTTAAATATAAACATTATATTACTTGGCACCTATGTTTTATCCATAAGCTATAATATTAACAATAAACTAAACATTGCTAGATATGTCGCAACAATTTGTAGGTATAATCCACCATATTACAAGAAGGTGCAAAAAGACAAACCAAACGCTTAAACGTTTAACCGCTGCGGTGAAACCTCAAGTTAAAAAAGTAAACTTCATTGTATATAACATTAAAACTACCCTATTGGTTCATAGTTTGTAATATTTATTCTTCTTCTTGAAATACCCATATTTTATTTTATTTTATTTTATTTAATTGTATTTGGATGTCTCACAGCTTACAACAATAAGATAAGTACAATAGCATAATTTCCATCAGCCATTTACGAGACACCACAGATAAATTTCACAAATTTACTATAAAGAGGTCAAAATAGTAGGTTTAAATATTGAATGGGGCTGTGAGATATTGAAAAACCACCTGTTGCATCAACGTTTAATACCTGAAAATTATTCCGTAACTGCTATCAAATAGGGTTAAGTTTTGACAGATGACGTCAAAACTATTTAATTAGTGACTAAAGCGTTTCAACCAATAATTTATCGTTACTCGTGTACGCATGTAAGTACTACAGAAGGCCAGTATTACGTCACAAGTAATGTAAACTAGATGCAGGTAGCTCTGTATTTACCGCAAAACAAAATCCATTAGACAGCTAAGACTAAGATAATATGAAGAACGCCTGTATAAAGAACCTAATAATTCGACGCTTATTATTGTTTTTACAAGTGCTATAATAGAAACATATATAGGACGTCCACAAAACGCTCACAATTTTTCCTTCGACACAGCTCTACAGGTTCGATACGGTACTGTGAAAAGAAAGATATAGCTAGTTCAAATAAGTCCTTATTACCTAAAGTTCTTTGTAGTCTATAAGCATTTATACCAACTGACATACGTTAAATCCCCACATTACACGCGGAAATATACACTATTTTCATTCACATAAAATTAGTGACAATATTGATTCAATTGATCAAGAGCTAATTTATCACACATACTACTTAACACACCCTTCATTCAAAGTTATCTACATCTACATTTATCGCACCGTATCGAACCCATACCACGTCGAACTCGAAACGTTACCTGTGAAGAGGCTCTCAGTGGCACTGGTGACGTAGGCGTCCGTGACGTCACAGGCTCCGCTCGATGCTCAGCTAAGACCCTGTGCTCATGCTTGGTCCCCACCATCGAGTTCTTCACCCTCTCCATAGTAGAGTGGAGCGTCTTCCTCGAAATCACTCGCGATTTGGTATCTTTCGTGCCGCCGTCGGCCAGTTTCCTCATCAGCCTCGCTGTGGAAGCTACACTGTTCTGCGTATCGGAATTGGTCCGGGCGAGTCGGGTCGCCGGCCGGGGTACGGGAGTGGTACCGCCGGTACTACTTCGAGTCGACTCGTTCCTATTGAAGGGAACTACATCGTGTTCCGTGTCCGAGTCTGCAGCTAAATATCCTCCACCACCAACGGATGACACTCCAGTTCGGAGTAAGTTCTCGTGCTCAGCGTATCGTACTCTCTCGTCGACTGCGAGCGATCCGTTCTGGGCTCGCTCCAATCCACGCTCCATCTCCCCAATTTGACGTTCAAGTTTTCGCAGCACCTCGTCTGAAGGAGGAGTCGGTGCATTGTCGTCGGGTGGATCCGGCACTTGGTACGATTTGAGCTGGATCGCGTGGTGTGTTCGTATCTCGAGCTTCTTCGGAGCGATGCCGGATGAGGTCACCTCGTATTGGGTTCTTTGAGCAGGAGGCCGTTCCAACATCGCCAGAGACACGGGCGAAGACGGCGGCGCCCCGTTGACAGTCGGTTCCACCGGATCGGATATAGGCGTCACCGGCTTTGGCGCACGGAAACTCTTCCGCATAAAGTCCTCTCTAGTCAGTTTGCGCTCCATATTTGCGAACTTCTTACCACATAATCAAAACATGTTACGTTAAACTAAGTATCACAGATATTCACATTAGATTTTTCACACTATCTTGTAGCTGAACCTGTTGAGAATTAAAATCGATGCAATCAACCGACTAATCCGGAGATAAGTGCGTTTTATCTCAAGATTAGTCGTTGAGGACATACAACGTTAGAGATGGTATCACAGTGTCATATAACAGGCTATCGCTTTACATATACCCGAAAACCAATCCACAAGTAGAGTCGCTTGTGACCTCCGACTGGAGGGAAGTTTCAATTACGCATTTCGGCTACGTTTGACGTCAAGGAGATTTACCATCGATTATTCTAACAAGGGACAACGTCAGGCCTTCGTTCGGGCCTGAGAACGAGATTTCGTGAAGACAATGCTTGTTTTGAATTTAATATCCCTACAGTATATCCTAGATTTTAGGCTAATGGGAATAATAGGGAATCGGGGAATAGGGAATTTAGTTCCAAAGCGAAGGATATCTGTCATTGTTAACAACTTTCTATAGAAAATCACCCAAAATGAAGAATTCATAAGTAAATTTTACATTTAAATTTTTCAGATTTTGCAGATATCTTTGTAAAAGTTATTCGGATGAAGACAAGCAGGACAATTTGGCAAGTACTATAACAAACTATCATAACAGCGAAATTCAACGGAATACGGAATATTTAATGAAAATGACGAAGTTCTGAGATTCCCGTTTAGATCAAGTAGTTTTCCATCTCATCTGATATAATTAATACCAGTACCAACGAGAAAAATACGACAAACATGAAAGAACTATCAATCTCAAATAAAATCAACTTTTACATAATCAATTCTGACCAACAAAATCATAACATCATAACAATCGAATACTCGAATGCCATTGACATTTCCGTAGAATCGATCCTCGAAATAATTACAACAGACTGTATGGAACAAATTAATAATATCCTCGAGCGATTGACGCACACGGAACCTAGGTATATGACGATACTTGTAACCAACCAACCAGATATGGCTATCAGATCGCATTAGCGATGCTATAGGCACAGATTCGATTGCGAAGTATGAAGTCAGTCTGACTGTACCGATAAGAAATTACTGTTAGTGTATGAGCTAATTAAAGCAACAAAGAAATTTCGTATCAATCTACAGAAGTCAGATACTAATCTCTATGTGAAAAAACAGCGCACAAAGTGATCGGAATGTGATGCAGTACTCAAAATACGAGGGAATACATCCACAATCTCCTCAAAATACAGTACTATAAACCCACAATCTACTCAGAGTGAAGCTTTATCGAGCTAGCAACTGAAACCATGGCTATCAAAGGCACAATCTCAACTACCGAGAAATAGCTAAATCGATATCGGCATGCTTGCTACAATGAAACTGGATATTATACAACCAGCAATCCAAGACTGACAGAAATATAAATGCAAACGGATAATGAATAGATAATTCGACAACACGACACCGGCAGCCAGCCGCATGGACATTGCGCTGTCAAGGTAAATCACCAAAGAGTAATTTGATGATAAAAAGAGTTGTTGACGTTTTGAAGGAAGTCATAGTTCACTCTTATAGCAAATGATAATACTTCTAAGCTGAGCTTTCTTAATGAAAAGTGTATTTGTGCCTTAATTTCAACTCTTGCCAGGCGTGTTGGAGATTACAATGCAGAAATGATTTATATGCCTGTGACAGTAAGAGCTTGCTGTTATTCCTTTCTGATAGTCACCATACGGACGAATATCGAGCGTCACAATGAGATATACATCGAATTGTAGCAACTAACAACCCACAAATAGAAACAGATGACTTGACAAACGCGACGCAAACCAAAACAATATATGAACCAACCGAAGAAATACAATTTAGAGCGGCCATAACATTCGACAAGGAAAACGATTCTAATCTTGGAATTTTATCGTCTAATAAAGATCTTGATAAGACAATTTGCGGGTGTAATTCACGACGTTTTCTAGCGGCGCCTCCGTGAGTGCGACCGAGAGGGGCAGCCCGTCATGCCATCTGGAAAGAGGGAGACAAAACATGTGTGTTAGTAGACGAAGATCTTGACCGTACACCGTTTTATCCCAACACTGTTGCACAATAAGCCGCATACCCTGGAAGAGATCGCCCAGCGACAGGAACCAACAAAAACAATAAGCACAGACAAAAATTTGTTTACAATATGGACACAGATCCCACCACAACCCATACGGTTACCACTGTACGATGAATCATATTTTATGAATGTCTGGTTATCTTTAGTTTTTAAGGTTATTCGCTCCGGCATCACAGCCAAAATTAGCCGAACACTTATCTAACCGAAAATGTTATAAGCGAGAAGGAAAACTTGATAACATTTTGTAATAAAACAGTTCAAACTCGTGCGCCGGATTGTGCTCGCGACTTGATATCTGAGTCATGCGCGTTTCTCTCACCATATGTTCGCAGTGTGACCTGTTCAAGGTTCCATGACATTGTAGCGTACTATTTGCATTCGCGACTATAATTTGGCTTCGCACCATCGCTCAAGTTTGTTCTATTTTGTAGCAGATGTATTGACAGTCTAATACGCCAAGTAGGTACAGTTGCATTTGTACCATCGATCATTTCTTGTGGCCAATGCCATAGGAAAGTAAATAGTTTACAAATTAGTAACGTAACGTGTATGCAAAATAGTATAAAACAAAGTCGCTTCCTGCCCTCTGTCCCTGTCCCAATGTATCTAAGTATGTATCTATGTTCTCTTAAATTTTTTTAAGTTCACAACGGATTTAAATACGTTTTTCAACAATAGATAGAGTGTTTCAAGAGGAAGGTTTATAATTTAAAAAAAAAAGGGTAGGTAGGGTAAAGTAGGTGTACGCGAAATAACTCGCGCCGCGTCCACTTGTTTTATTATATTATCTAAAACTAACTCTCAACGGCTTAATTTACTTTCAATTTAGTTTGGATCTAAGAGAGTTACTAATCGAATCCATTACTTATGTAGCATAATATCCAAGTTCGTAGACAGACTCCGACGAAGGTTACGAAGGCTACCCCAGCTTAATACCCAAGGCACGCATTTTATTCCTTGGAACAACCGAATCCAAGTATCCCAGCCTCTTTTTAAATGTGTTCCGAAAGTAATTAGGTGCGGCCATATTTACATAATGGTAATTTCAGAGCTCCGTAACGCAGTAAAAGTAAATTTCAACAATCTGAATTTCGCTTTGAAAAGAACAGAATTTATCAGAATGTTCACAGAATTCTAGGACGGAAAGTAATTTAGCTGTTAGATCCCTCAAATCCAGCCACATGTATGTATGTACATTAAGCTCTGTAGACAAGTCAACAAAGTGAATGATAACTGTGGACGTGTAAGAGTGGAGTGGTTCAATTGGTTAATATGCCGGCCGGTCTGCCACATACAGGTCTCGGGTTCGATTCCCGGCCGGGCAGAAATTGAAATTATGAATTTTAATTTCTGTTACAGGTCTGAGTGTTGTATGCATCATAAGCATGTAAGTAATTTATCAGTTATATAGCACCCACAACACAAGCCTTGCATACTTTGGGTCTAGACGACGCTGAAGTATATTTATTTACATTTATTATTTACAAACAAACGTCCACTCGACCCGGTTATATTTCCGAGCTGTCAACCCACCTGACCCCAAATCAGCTGAAAGTCGCTAAACGCCATACAAAAACAAACAACTCCGAGAAACGAGCGCTCTCAGAAATAGCATTCGCACGTGATTCGATATATTTAGCTTAGTGCCGGTAATATTTGGTCTAATTTTAGATATGGAAGTTTAGCAATCGCGTGAGTGGAACGGAAATAAATACAAATTGTCTTCCATTTAGTCAAGAGAGGTCGTTTATTTTGGGCGGTAATGTTTCATCACTCTTTTAGACTATATTTTTAAATTAAGTAGTAAATGTGACCACGAGCATCAAAATAATGTGTTTCATAAGGTTAGGTTATTGTAATCACTTTCCAATGTCAAAATTGGGCAAAATAAGAACCGGAGGTGAATAGATTGTGTTATGCCCACATCTACAACGGAAATCCTGTATGGATTACGCTGCTATTACCCACAATAGTTCAAACTTCAACGTGTTCAAACCCACATATTCTTTCGCAACACCGTTTAAGGCGCCCCGCAATAGTATAGATAGTCAACTCAGTGAGTGTATGTATGGACACAGTTACGCTACACAACACTGCCAAGGCTTTGCCCAAACTGGGCGACGCACAAGGCGCAAACTTGAACCGGTCGCAAGAAAGAAGTTACTCTTCGCTCTAGCTAGTCCCGAGACTGAGATAGAAGGTTGGGCGCTCGGTGTAGTATTTATTTTTGTATTTTTAAGGGAGATAGACAAGAAAGCGCGTCGCCTAAAATAGCCTCCTTCAGTAAACATTGTGGTACCTGTATAGAATAGATAAATGTCAACTTATTTTCACGCAACAGATTATCGAAATACAAGATAAAATTATGGCATCGCTCTCCAAAGCTAATATTTATGAGCAAACCATAAATAACTGCCGATACTGGTGAAAATCAGAGATCCATTACATAGAATAACTATGTGTATAGGTTGCGGTGACCACTTTCCATTAGGTGGCCCGCTCATGTAACGTAAAATGAAAATACTGACAGTTGCGAAAATCGACTCTTGTCCTCTTATACAGATGGGTCGTTTTACTTTGACCTCTTTAATTTCTCTCAGCTGATTGAAAACCTAGTCCAATACCTATATAGGTATTGGACTAGGTGTTCAGAGCTAAGAATTAGCATCAACCCAGCTTCTAGCACTCAAGTTACATTACTCAAATATCTACGTAATGCAACTCTTGCGCGCAAAACGTGCCCCATTTGTATCCTGTGGTGTTTAACGATATTGTAATAAGGATCATATTGCTGTGTTTCGTGTGACACCGCGGTCTTCCAACCGCAAGCTTCCGTCATGTTAATCTTATGTACTAGCGGTCGTATAATACATAATGGAAGACAATGTTGGTTGGAGAAGAAACATAAGCAAGCGAATTGTTCAAATAATCATATCGGTAAGTTACTAAATAAGTACACTATTTAGATTAGACGTAGGTACATCCTACTGATAATATAAATGCGAAAGTTTTTAATACTCACACAGTTTAACATTAAAGACAATTCTAATTCTTACTAAATAATAACACGACAAACTTCAACTTTGTAATATATGTATAATAAAACAAAGTTTTCGCGTGAAAATGTATCAACGCCGACTTTTCATCTCCATGACAAAGTATGCTAAGTAGCAAAATCGAAAGTTTAAAGTGGCGTGGGTAATAAAATACGATTTATTGTCGTATCAGGTTTACCGTAGTAGGCGGCAGCGGAATAGACAAACGTGGGAAAAAACAGAAGATTGTAAAGTTTTATTTGTATTAATAAATGTCAGACGTCACAGAAGAATTACGTATTCACAAGAATAATTAATGAAAATTTTTATGGAAAACTTGACGTTAATATGTATAGTTTAAAGCCGGCACCTAAGTCAATAAGTTTTTTAATTACTGTAGTCACTTATATAAATATCAATAGAATTGCTAAGTAACAGCGAAAATACCAACTTAATTCGTCAATATTGAAAGACTAATCACGGTCCTATCGAATTCAAAGAGATACTCGAGAAGAGCATTAATATTACCAATAATTTATATTACCATAATAAAAGAGCCACCATTTAGATAGCTGCTGAATATTTATAAATTAACGAAACCAAACTATACTGAAACCATCGATTAACAATGTAAATCGTAAAGCCTACGCAAAACAGACGATCGTTTAAAAACCGAACCATTTAGGACCGCCATTTTGAATACGCCGCGCGCTTTTTTTTCTTTCGCCCGTGAGGCCTTTTGCCAACCAGTTCTGTGCCAGCTTCTTTTTTTTTCACAGAAGTAAAAAGCCAGCCAGGCTGTTAGGGTATTTTATAGTTGCACGACAAACGTGAACTGGATCTGTTTGAGGCGCGACTGAGCGATGAATCAAAATCCCGTTGTGCCTTATAAAGTATTTATAATAAACTTATGTAAAAAGACCGTCGCGTATTCGTGTACGATGTGAGTGTTTCGATAATTGCCTGATTTATCTCCTCGTAAAGCCGCGCTTATCGCAAATTAAATGCGCAATAAATTCCCCTGCAAACACACAGTGGAGGAATAAAATATTTCACGTTGAGCATCTTTAAACAAGCGATAATGGCGTCATAGCCCATAAATTACAAATTACTTAAAACAGATACGCGAACTGAGCGAGTGTGCAATAAAAATCACTACAAGTTTTGCTACAACTGACGATGTACGTAAATAGTAAAATGTTATCAAACTAGATATTACTAAAACATCAAATAGGTTACTGGTCAGCCTGGATAATGCAGGCTCTTGAATAAAACTTGAAAAATACGAATAAAACATAATATCAAACCAAACGGAGCCGCTATACACCGGCGATAGCTCAACCACAGCGTGTGCTAGCCAGTCGGCAATCGGAGCGTAGACCAATCGGCGGACGGTGAGTCATCGCGAACTCAATTTCACATTGGCCCGAACCGGTCACGGCGCAATGGTCAAGTTTGCGAGGGATAATGCAACTGCGCCGAAAGCGTGTCGGGAGCAGAGCTGGTTGGGTTGAGTGACTTCGGGATTGTGTGCTACCCTACCTTACGTTACTGCAGATAGGAGTTTAGGTTAGGTAGGATATAGGTTCCATTAGCAAAAAATTACAAATTAAAAATTTTGCAAAATGTCTTTCCCGCATTTCGATAGTAAAACTCGAAAGGAACCCACCTTCATATGAACTGGCAAAAACCCATCATCATCATCATTTTAATGTCAGACCCGGTTGTGATCTCGAGCGGAGAGCAAGGGTCCGGAGCCCACCCGCCTGGGTTGAAGCGAAGTAAAAAACAATCATTTTCACACAAAATAACTGTAGGTACTGCCCACTTCACCATTATTCAATTCAACACCTACCGCCCATTGTCACGTCACGATAAGGCGACACCGATACCCTAAACCGAATTAATCATCACGTCTGTCTTATCGAAAAAGCATTGAATTTTATATATTGCTAAGTTGGCAAACAATGTTACGGTCTGCCTGATCGTAAGCGGTTACTGCCAGCCTATGGATGTTTATAATGCACAGGTATCACTCCCGTGTTACAATCCTTTAAAACCCCCTTTCTTGAAGCGTTCACGTTGTACTCTCCAGGGAGATCAATTCACAAACTTAGCGTGCTTGCGAGAAAGTTCCTTTGGAACCGCATAGTTCGCGACTAATTCGGTTGCAAGTTGTGAGGAAGAACTCCCTGTCGACGGCGAGCGGTGCGATGATAGAACCCGGTTTCCCAGTTTCCATCCTCATTGTTCCCCGAAACAGACTAAAAATTCACCGTTCACCGTTCACCGGAGGCTGCGCGGGCGCCGGCGCGTGACTCACGCGCGCACCGAACCGAGAACTGCACCTGTCTCGCTCTGGCACACGGATATTGACATCCACCCGACTCTGTCTACGCAAGCCTCGATACCTCGATTGATGGCGGGATTGACAATGATTCGGTTTTCGGTAGTAAGTTTTATAGAGGCCTTGAAAGAGGCATCGAGCTAACTTGCCCACTGTTTATAGCTAGTATAGTGTAGTGGCCCGTTTCATCTTTGTTCAGGTGGAAACAATTCTTTTTTACTATACTAATACTAGGCAAGCATTTGACCGCCATCGCACCTGCTAGTAAATGACGATAGGCATTCGAACTCAGTATTAAAGAGAAAAGAGATTCTATTCGATTACTCCGTTCAATTCTTAAAACCTACACTCAGACGAACGTTTAAACATAGAATCGAATCTCGGGAGCGGAATCTCTACATTTTTTCTTTATGATCTCCTAATTTTTAACTTTAAAATCCCACGTAATAGAAAATGTAAAACGCAGTCACAATCATCACTTAATAAAAGTTGTTGGTTTTGGTACAAACATAGTACGTACTATAAATATTAATATGGAGATATAATAGCAGTGTCTGTAGCTAGTTCTCTACCTAAAACATTGCAACTCATTTATGGTCGCAGCGCTGTACCAGTTATGGGTACTCATACGACAGCCACGTCACTGCCATACAGATACAGCGCAATCGAATTCAACTGTCAACCTAACCAATCAAATCACAACGACGCGAACTAAAGTGCCACAAACTCATCTCACCCGGTGACCAACTGGAACCAAGTGTCGCCAATCGAAAAGTCATTCAGCAAACACTAAATCCAACAACAGCGCCGCCGTCAGTTGGCCAGATAAGTTTGTTGCGGTACTCGTGGAACGTTCACGGCCGCCGAGCCGTCACTCAACGGCAGAGATTTCCGAGTTACGGACAAATGAGCGCGTGGAGCGGCCGAACCAAACGAACCGTACGGATCAGTAGACCAGCCGATAGCTCCCGTGACGAGTCATAATGGTTGAAAAGGCAGCGAATATATAGGAGGGCAGGAATAATTTCGATAGATATAAAATACTACAATACGATAATAATACAATTATTCGTTTTAAAATATGGAAATGCGGACATAGGGATGATAAGTTGGAAAATAATAAATAATTGGCTTAAGCAATATGAAGTTTTATCAGCGTTTGAAGAAACCAGTTCATGCAAATTAGTAAGAAGGGCATTATGATATGACGCAACATAATAAATTGCTAGAGAGATAAACGTCGTCAGTTCTTTTAATGTAATCAAAAAAATTGACTACTACTAAGAGTAACATAGACAATTGAAGCCAGGTGATGCCCCTACTACAACAACGAGTTACAAAAGGAATTCCCCATTCGACGAAATCACCCAAATCCGAGACGAGGTTGCACTAATTATTCTAATAGACGTGCGCGCGTTCCAAAAACGAAAGTGAAAACGGCAGACGAACCAAAATGGCTGTAATTTCACAAAATCGCGCTGGCCCCGGCCCGAATAAAGAAGCGAAACGAGGCACTCATTAAGAGTAATTTCCCAATTGGTACACACTGCATTATAACGGAATTGTGAGTCATTTGGTCGGATGACAGTTTGAGAATATTACAATATAGTTTGTAACGGAACGTATAGTCGAAAATGCCGTCTATAGGCTGCGGTGACTACTTACCATCATGCAGGCCGTGGTTAGTGGTATACAAAAAAGAACCCTATGACTATGATACTATGGTCATGTGAGAATTTTCGAAACGGGTTAAGTGTTTCATCGATTACACCTATAATTCAAACTTCATAATACATACAACTGTACAATATAAACTTTAAGAATTTAAATGTTTAGTTTAAATTCATATCGTGATCCACTGTTGGAAGTGGGATACGCCACTGGAACCGGTCTCCGACTCAATTTGAATGCATTCACGAGAATTATGGTCAGTCTATGTAAGTTGATGACAAAGCAATTTCAAACGAAAACTACAGTGACAAAGCTCTAAATCATCTTTGACATTCGTCGCTAACCGTTTACAAGTCAAAACAACAAACACCTCAATAGTAAAACATCTAACCGTGCTAATCAATACGTTCTCATGGCGCTTACACAATTCGTGTAACCCCAAGAGCTCGACCCACAGAACATGAGGTAAAACTTCACATTAACATATTAAGGCGGGTCACATTAGAGTACCATAACGGGTCAGTGTTATAATATGGTGAACACTATGAGTGACCAAATATCGGATTAGACTGAAGACTACAGCGGTATTGGAAATGCAATAAAATTCACCTTTGTACTAAATTTTGCGCAGTATTTACTTTATAAATCGAGAAGATTGGTGTTTGTAAGTATAGAAATAGAATATTAACGATTTAATTAAATAATTCAAAATACTTTAGATTTAGATTAGAACTCACCAATTCAGCCCATTTTACATTCAATATTAATAACTATAATATTAATAACTGTATCAAATCAACTGAAAGGTCACTTAATCAACGAAAATGTGTACTTAACCTTTTAAGCAACAACATTGTACAAATTCCCGCACGATTCCAATCACTCGCACTCTGAAAGGATCGTTTTTCAATTCCAATTGGAAACTAGATGTAATTGTTAGCTACATACTTCCAACGGGCGTACAACAAAACGTAAACACGTCGATGTTACCTCGCAAGATGACGCAACAGCGCAACTCCATGTGGGTGATACTGACTTAAACATAGGAGAAAGTCAGCAAGATCAAGTCTCAAGATGTAATGAAGGCATTATACACATTAGATACAGTGTAACTAGTAATGACTGGGTTTATTTAGTATTTAGTAGTAGCATAAAGTGTGTAGGATCCTAGAAGTGGTCGGAGAGATTGACTTTCTAACTGTTAATAATGAACATCGATTAGTTGACGACGTAAAGTTTGTGTAGGCAATGAAACTAAAGTCTATAATATTAATAACCATAAAAGCCACTTAAGAGGTTAATAACATTGATATTTCTCTGATAGGCACTCGTATATTCGTCCTTAGGTTTCATTTGGCTAATTAACAGCGACAACAGCAAGAATAATTGAGAATATTATTAGTGCAGTTTTTCCATTCTTCTATTAAATCAGTATAGTACTGTTGCTTTTATTTTTATACCATTAAGGATGGCCAACAAGCATACAATACGCGAGTACTTACGACTAATGAACGTTACCCAGCTACATCAGAGATATCACTCACGTGTAACCACATAAAAACCGATGTTTTAATAGACCACCAACGAACGGCTCATAAAAAGCTTTATAGCGAACAATCACTAGAAAATTACAGTTGTACACGTATGAAACCCAAAACCGTAACCGCTCACAACTACCTGACGTTCAAATCCAGTTTGCGAACGTAGGCGTTGGAAACGTAGGCAGTCAATAATAATGTAACAAATTTTAATGAATCACAACGATTCTGTATGTTAGATGGATTAAACAAGAAATATACAAATCTGGTATAAAGCAGCTTCACGTTGTCTAGAGCGACGCTGAGTAAGCTTTCTTAGAATAATCGATCATGAGAACTCGTCGTCGGAAGCGTTCGTCACATTTACGTTTTTAAAATTTCCACATTTTTTGGCAAGTTGATCTGATATTTATCTACCGGAAGAAGTAGATACGCTCTTAGTTGACTGCTTCTACGAAAGAATTGTACCGTTTTACAAATAAGTGGCTCTGTACAGCCTTCGGTTTGTTAAATTGATAAATAAAAAAGACAAATATTTTAAAAATTCTCAGGTGTCGGAGGTTTGGGTCACTGAGCTTACGCAATAAGTAAGTAATATTTTAGTTCTTTGGCTGGTCGCATCCAAAGGCTTCTCGACCCGACAATATCTGGTCCCACCTTCCGTCATAGTAGTCTGTCATATACGATTGAACAAACAATCTAAAATATCTTCAATTATGAATTAGATTTAAAGAGAACGGCGTAACAAATGTTTCGTTCGCATTCCAGCGAAGATGACAGATGGACGCCACGTAGGTAAACGACGTGAGATAAGGACTACAAAAACTCTTGTAGCTTGTTTGGAAATGCCATATTTGATACATAGTTCAGAGATAACGCACGCCAAACAAAATATGCAAATCCCTACTCTTTATCTCAGATGAGTGACAAGGCCACGCGCGAAAATTCCGTTTTATTGTCATTGCCAGACAGTCTAGTAACGAGCATTTTGAAATACAGGTAGTTCACGGCTTTTTATCGCGGTTTATTATATTACGGTTAAAGAAGTTCGGAGTAGGCCCTAAAGTACTGAATTGGGACAGGAATGTAAACGAAAGAACAAGAGAAAGATCTACCAATTTAACAACTCCCTCCCTCTTTCTCTTACATTCAACCCTATCATTAGCAATCTCGTGACTCTCCCTACCGTCATATTCCTACGCTATATGTTGCACAAGATGACCGGTTTCCCAGTCTAGCTTTCTATTACAGCCGAGAATTAACCGATACTATTAGCTGGACGGACTGGAAACCTTTAAAGACGTTTTTAATTGGTCTTAATTTGATTAATTGCTGAACTGGCTGGGTTTCTCGGTGGCGCTTTCTTCGTTTTTTCAACGTCCGACTGAAAGGTCGGAATTGACGGCAGGACGCGTGATGGTAGGTGCGTGTACATAGTTCATATCAAACTACCAAGATAGTAGTATTTTTATACCACTACGGTGGCCAACAAGCTTACGGTCTGCCTGATGGTAAGCAGTCACCGCAGCGTATGGACGTTTGCAATACTAGGGACATCACCCACGCGTTGCCGACCCCGTAAAAACCTTTTAACCCATTTCTTGAAGAACTCCATGTTATACTCTCCAGGTAGTTCAGGTAGTAGTGCCAGCTATCTAGCTAGAGATATGAAACACCGGCCCTATTAATAAACATGGCATAACTTGACAGGTTGGAATAGGCATAGAAGTTTCTATTGCTAATCCTAGGTGTAAAGTAACGCTACATTTATTTATACGGGGGGTATGCGGTGTAGAAGGCATAATGAGAGATTATTGAAAATTATACCATGACCGACTGCAAATTTCATTAATTTGTAACTTATTTCGAAATGGTCTAATGCTTGCCTTTAATTCGAAGTCGGAATTAAAGGCAAACATTAGCCATGGCGAATTAGGCATTTCTCGTCTAAATGGTGAGTATTTGTCGCGCCTTAACGTAGAGCCGCTCAATCTAGACTGGACTATATTATTTATTTAACCCACAAGTATCCAGGGATATCGCATCTGAGTCACGCACCGTATCAGCGATAGTCAATAACGAAAGTAACTTTATCTTCGAGGAAAATTCCTTATCACCGGCCACATCCTTCGCATAGATAATACTTGCAATTGCACAAAACAAACACTGAATACAGCGATAGGTATTTCACACGAAAGTATTGTTAGACCAACTGTTTATAACTGTAAAAAGCTATTTGGTGTATGCCTCACGCTTATCTACGACGACGATAAGGAAAACACAAAAATTCCTCAAACTAATTACGCTTTAAAACGTTGAGAAACCCATGGAGACTACGCCCAATTATTGTTTTACTTTAAAAGTGGATTCTAGCCTAGCTATGGAGTAGTTGTTGAAAACGTATTATGAATAATTACGATAAATCAAATCAAATTCAAACAGTCATATAAAGTGGTTTCAAATTGTATACGAATACTGAGCAAAAGAGTTAACTGATCTCTCAGTTAACTCTTTTGGAGATAAAAGCTTATTACAAGAACAAGCCCCATCGCCGTTTCTGGGAACTGCAGAGCACAAATACGCAACAGTGATTGATTTAATGGTAATTGAAAAACTGATCGAAGCGGATGGAAGATTTAAAACGTGATGGCATCTTGGTCCACTGGTATTTGGCTAAGAATAAGTGGCACAGTCCCTACCGTACAACCGCAAACAAAAACCACAACACAGCGATCTACCGCCGATCATCGGTGGCATTCGAACGTTCGCTCACGTTTAGCATTAGCCTGGCGGACCTGAACCGCCCACTGGTGCTCTAAAATGCGATAATCGCCCACACTGGCCTCGAACGGCCCGCGTAGGGTTTAACTAATAGATGGTAATTAGTCTGCTCCGAGTGGCTTTCTTTTCTTATCATCTGCGATAATGTCGGAGCGTAACTTGTCTTGGTAGCCTAGCTACCTCATCGCCGCATTTACTAACTCAATAGGCTGATCATTGCCTCGCAAAGTAGCTTGCGTTGGAGAGTGTATAAAGACCTCGAGGTCTTGCTCTGTAAAAAAATTCTGTCACTGCCGCTTTCAATCACGTAGGCTGTTTAAGCGTTTACAATCGTCATTTAAATCTAATTCAAGTCCGTCTAGATTGACTGAGCAAGGACAGCGCAGGCACTGGCAAAGCTCGCTAGAAACCCGCTTAAACAAACCCTAACAACTAAACCACGTCTCTCAACAAGCAAGACCAACAACCAAGAGCACTCTCCGTACATCAAGATAACAATAATTATCTACAATCAATCGACGCATCAATCTCGAAAGAACCGCGTTGCGGAACTGTGTATAAAAACGCTGCTTCCCTGTGCTCACGAGGCGAATACTTATCTGCACCTGGAGGGTTAACCACCGATCCGCTATAACCTACCTTATAAACCAAGCTTTAAGACTGAATTTCCAACTTAACGACAGTGGTATGGGTAGAAACCTAGATGCAGAATTAATGTGACCGGGTAGCCAACGATGCTGGTGATACGCGAATGCGCCACCGGCGATAGCAGAAGGCGTAACGGGGTTCTAGCAATTAAGAACGTTTGCCCGTTTATTGCTGCTAGTGCTACCTGCTGGCGAGTCTCCATTTTGTAATTTGCACAATTAAAGGTTTCTCAACGTTTATGCACAGACTGGTGTGTAATTATGATTGTGTAGTTCACAGAACCTATGGTGCCGTTACTAGAATATTTTACTAACTTCTTTAGAAATTGTAAGCGTTACTACCATAATCTTCTACTAAGTGTTGTATTTTCAATATGAGAACCTAATCCTCACTATACTACTAGTTTTTGACATGATCGCGTTCGAACAAACAGACGCGGAAAGAGCCTTTGTTTTTTATAAATATTACTAACAAAAGCATACGCCATTTTCCCGTATAGGTAAGTCATATTGTTATACTTGCTACAATGATGACCAAATTGTACCGCTCTTGGATTAATCCTGTCTCCAAATATCTAAACTAAAATATTTTATACGGGTTCTCAATTTACGTTTCCAGTTCTAGATGAAAAAGAACCATCTAAACCATCCCAGACCTCATCTGCGCACGTTACCGACGGTTACCGTCGCCGAACGGTACCACGTTTCGGCACAATCGCCCGGTTACCGTTACCACCGTCCACTGTTACCATCGCCGCTATTAGATCAACGATTGTAAATGCATCTAGAATACGCACATTCTGATTATCGTTTATTCCTGTAATGATAATGGGTTTCAATTAAGGTTGATTTTGGCTTAACGAATTTAGAAGTCAATACCTATAGTATCTGCCTACCCTTATGGGATACGGCCATGAGTGTGTATATATATATGATTTAGAAAGACATGTTTGCTGAGTACGTACAACAGTTATTAAATCTATTTAAAACATTTGCTTTGCTGCAACTTATATCATCCGATATTTTCTTTTCGACACGTTATGCCAAATACGGAAAATACGATTTGGCGATTTTCATATATGAAAGAAAGGTTGATGAATGTGGAAGAACCGACCGTGGAGATCTATCAGGACCGTAGCAAGTGGAACGATGTGGTCTCTGCCTACCCCTACGGGAAAAAGGCGTGACGCTATAAATGTATGCGTATTTGAATCATTTGGCATTCTGCGGATTTTTTAAAATCACTAACCGTTTCCAAACCATTTATTAATTGTAGCTATTGCACCGTTGATGCTTCAACGTGAAGCAATTTCAAACCACCCCTAGCCGCTTTCCATAAGGTGTACCGTACCGCCCGTCAGTGTGCCTCCGAAGAAAATAAAAAAAAACAACGTAACGTAAAACAAAATGGCGTACGCTGCAACTTTTCCGCTCCGCCCAACCGCTAACAGTTGCGACTGCCGAGCCGAAGGAGCCTTCGCTTTGAGAGCGATTTAATTAAATACAGAACGTAAACTTGAGAATAATCTGTTACAGTGTTTCGAAATTAATCGCGTCTTAATTAGAGAGCGAGAGAGAGAGATAGAGACGAAGTGTTTGCGAATAGCAACTATGTTGCTACAATTAAATACGGCAAGGGGTCCTAAACTTTACTTCATATTGCGAAGTGCGGCTCTCTATAAGCGACGGTCTTACGTATTCACCAGAAACCTTCTAAAACGTAGCCAAATCAATTTTCTTAAAATTGTTACTCAGTGGTGGCAAGTCAAGCTACAGTCCACCCGATGGCAAGCAGTCACCGTAGCCTGTGACCGTTTGCATCACCTCGAGAGTTACCATTCGCGCTAATGTTGAATAAAAATTATGCACCGGCGGGTACTAAATGTCTCTAAATAAAATAGAAGACAATGGTCGAGGTACAGCCTGAATGCGTTCATAAGTCTATTAATATTACCTGAAGCCAGTCGACGGACAGACAAGCAATTATCTCTTATTACTTGTTGTGGCAAAAACAAAGGACTGTCGTAATACAGATGTCCATCATGTTTTAAGAGAATTAGGTTTCATAATCAAAAGGTCAACATGTTTCATTACATAAATACATTTTCCTGTAGGAAATCTTGATTGGCATAAACATTCCAATTATCAACACCAGACGTGTGGTTTGCCAAACGAGAAGGTTTGTAAAATAAGTAGGTAGGTATTGTATCAAGCGCTATGCGGGTATAATTATTAAAAGATTCAAAGTGACAGCAATAGCGTCCTAGAAATGTACAAAAAATCGATTCAAACAAGACTTTGTGTAGAGACGAAGCAAGTAGGTTAGTCACCTATAGATTCTTATAACATCCTTTGACATTTCATACGTTGTACAACACATCCGTAAGTAATACACTAGACGAGTCTCTATTTAACCACGGTGTGCATTTCAATGAAGGCTGTGTTTAAACAACTGTCGTCTTCTTGTTTACAGATGAAGAAAACATTGCGATCTAGTCAATATAACATGCCTTAAACGGGTCACAACACAACCCGTACATGTGCTCACAACATTTTATATTTAACTTCTAAACCGCCTATACAAATACCGGACTAAACGCTTGAACTCAAAAAGGCACATGTTGAAGAGGCTAATATGTAGTTCTTATAAAGTTTCCAAGTAAGCGAACCTCGAAGCATATTCCCGTAGTTCTTGTCAATAACCCTGATTCTTATACCTTACGTAATTGCTGTGATTTAGAGCAGATGGCAAACAACAATTTGAGTAGCTCAAGAATTAAATAAAACTAATCGCTAAGCTGTTTCAATCGTTAAATTATTCTCACTTTACTTTTTGATTTAACCTCATTCTTACATCGCAAACCAGTCTCTCAAAAGACCCGACTTGGAACTTTTCAAGAATTTACTCCCAGTAACTTGTATCATGTTTTAATAATACAATGTTTCATGTACATATCATATCATGCACTATTCTCATTTGTGACTATAACGTGGCTGAAAACCGAAACTGCGAAGAGGATGTGAGGCACCTCGGTTTTTTCGACTTATAGAACCCACAAGACAAGAGGGGGACAAGAGAGTTAGGGGACACAAAAAAAATTGTGCCAATTTGTGCACGGGGACCAACGTTTTGTCGGTCTTCTAAACGTCCTATCACTCCAAAATGGATTTTTTCTTGTACTGACGTAGGATAACCTATATTCTATTAGCTAATTAAGCCAGGTGGAATAATCATTTTTACTCCAACATCTCAATATGTCGGTTACCGAACGCCCTCTAAAGGAGGTCGTGTTAACCTTAACACGGATTGCGAAGTCGCAGCGACTTATTGTTTACCCAATTAAATAGACAACGAGCGGTTTATGTAGTTTTAAACTAATGTTGGTTTTAGCGGGCCTTAGGTATGCCTACGCAGTGCCTGTGCTGGTACGAAAGACGGGTTACCGGAAAAGCGTGTTTAACTCGACGGCACAGAGTTCAAAATCGCCAGGGGAAAGTGATTTGTGTGTTGTCAGTTGTCTAGTTATTGTAGCGTATTTAATGATAACCTGACCGTCGAATGTCGGAAACCCCCGACAAAGTCATCATATATCAAAAAAAAAGGTCTCTTTACCTATCAAATGAAGTCACGTCAACATATAAGAATTTACCAATTAAATTCAGATAATTCGAAACCCGTATTTGTAACAATTACATTCGTTTTTGTTTCATCGAAATTGATGCAGTATTACGCGCGCAAGCGCGTATTCCCAACTTCGATTTAAATAATAATTTTAATCTGATAAACAATAAAAATTATTTGAGCAAATAATATATACTAACGAAAAAAACGGCAATTACATAGGTAAAGACCTATTACGTTCTAAACTACCGAAGCTCATCATCATCGTCCAATCAATCCCGGCTTTTGCCAGGGTCCGCTTAAGTGCTCTTTTTCCCCACTTTGTCCGATCTTCGGCTACCGAACCAACTTTAACGAAACAAAACTAAGAACAATCCCGCTCAAACCGGTTTTCAAATAAAGAAAACCGCATTCAAATCTACGGGAGCTACAATGCCACAGCCGCATAGACACACAGTCACACAAGTCAAACTAACACATCTCTTATTTACGTCATACGGCAGGCGAACATTCATACCACCTGATGGAAAGTGGTTAAAGCCGCGACGTTTCCATGTCCCGTACCCGACGCGAGTGCAAACGATGACATCACCCCGACGCCCGGTGCGCTATCACCTTATCATCACACTATCGAGTTTGCTCAAGCCAGTGATAATGAGATAACCGCACACAGCCGGCTGGTGTTGCTGAGTTACGCGAGGTTGAGTTAATATGTGGGCACATTTCTCCGGGACAGGTGTCGAGAAAGAGACGGGTAATTTTTTTTTATATATTAGACAAGACAGGCATTTGACCGCCATCTCACCTGTTGGTAAGTGACGATGAAGATGGAGATGGAGATGGAGGATGGATGGACGAACGTTGTTGTCCTTGCCTTTTGTGAATTCTATTGTAGACGACAGTAAAAAAAAATAGTTTTTTCTTTTCCTTACACTCATAACTCAAAATGCTGACCGGGCGTAGTGGAGGAAGAAAATATGGAGGCGGACCATGGCGTAAGCCGGGATAAACGTTAGGATGATGATGACTCAAAATGTATGATTTATATTTTGTGAGTTGTAAATATTGTAAATGGAATTGATAAATACAAGAGAACTGCAGATATCACTAATTTATGCAAAGGCCAATTACCAAGGCTAAAATTACAGCACCATTACAGAGTAAATAATGTTCTATACTACTCATTAGCTAACGAGCAGACAGTCCACCTGATGGAAAGCGATAACCTCAAACAAATGCCACCTTTAAACACGGCAAACTGCATCTAGCCTAAGTATAATCATACCTACAAACACTTGTAAAAAAGACGCCTGCAATACAATAATTACCTTGCAACGAACAAAGGCGTGTCGGGTTCTATTCCACCGCAAGGCTGTTGCAAGACAGCTGCCGTGTCACGTGGTAGCGAAGTTATACGGTGGTAATAAAGTGTATGCAACTATGTGAGCACGGGACTAATGTAATACTTTTCTATGATGGAGCTCTAGAGACTAGGTAGTGCGAAGTAACCTGTAGATAAGCCTACCTGATGTTCTACTATCCCACCGCTCGCCATCGAGAGAGTTCCTTCGCACAGATTAGAACCAAAATGGTCCAGTACTGTGCTGGTTCAGAGGAACTTTTTTCCGGAGGATGTTTTAACGGGTGAGTACAACATGAAGTAGATAAAGAATGGTCGACAATGCAGCTACGATTTAAGCATAAAAATGCAGACCCGCAGACAGGTGTGTTGTCACTATGAGGTCTTTTATAATACGACATGCCTAATGCCTGTAATAGCACTAATTTACCGGAAGACACCACACCATAAAACAACGGAATTTATAAATTGCCACCCTTTAAATGTTAGCATAATGCAAACGAGAAAACTAACTTCACCAATTAGCTAAACAATAGAACGCAAACTGGCCACAACGACTCCAGCGCTCAGTCCCAAACAAAACGAAAACGGGTCCCCAACACTGGGCGTCCCACACTTTCTTGTTATGAAACTAGAAAGTCTGCAACTGAATACTCATTCGGACACATTATAGTGCATTATAAAACTCATTCTTTGGGCACAATGCGAAATTTTGTGCCTCGACGAGCGCAGTCATCGTAATTTGTAGCGTGTGCTAACCGCCGCCATTAAATCTGTGTGTGAGTGTGTGTGTTTGTTTGTTATGTAAAAGACACACTTAGCGATGGCTAACGGAAGACGATGAAACGCAAAATGGTAAGTGCTTAACTACCTTTTTTTGTAGACATTTTTATAGAGCTGACATAAAATCGTAACTTAGAAAAAGTTATAAGAACAATGAGTGATCAGTGAAGTGAGGGCCAGTGGCTGGCCTCTACTAGGACCCACGGATTAGTCTGGCCATCCCTCAGGGCAAAGCGGCTACATTTCCTAATCGGTAGGTGCCTACTGGGAACACATCATTTATCTATAGATATGTAGTAGATAATTTTAGTTAAATAGTTAAATTAGTTCAACTTCAATGTTATATCTTAGTTTCAAACATTACAATTTCATCAGCTCGAAAATTATTGACATTCAAAAGACAAATAATTTTACAGATAATTCCACTTTATAACCTAACAAGTTAATTTTACTTTCAACCTGTTACACATCACGCACCTTTTCCCGAATAGAAATCAAGACTTTTTGTTTTATACGTAGTCGCCGAGACTCACCTAGCTAGACTATCCTCACCCTTGATATATCGGACTTCGGTCCGCCGTCAATCGTAGCGGGAAGCGGCAAAACAAAGGGCCTCGGACACAATCGGACACTTGACTAAGCTCTCGGCGGAAACGTCGACAATGGCCGATTCCGCACCGTTTCACGCGAGACAATGCACCCGCTGCCATGCAGATTCGGGACCTTGAGAATCACGCGTTTGCAGCCGAAAAAAGGACCCTAAAATTTGATTGATTTCAATTTTTTAATGCTACTAGGGTACGCACGGCCCCCCTAATGGTAACTCGTTGTAGCCTTTGGAATTTTGCAATATACCAGATCATGTTTGATAAAACAAAACGTTAAACGGTCGGTAAGCAAAAATTCGTCACTAGCGCTTAACAGAAGAAAAGTCTAAGTTCAAAGTCTTACAGCATTTTAATAGATACAGCTTCTTTCTAGATAGAGGTCTTTCACCAGTCGAGTCTTCAAACACTACTTGGGACCGTGGGGCAATGGTGCAAGAAAGTTAATTGTAGAACTTTCGAAGTACATGAATGACAATCACTGGTGACCGGAGAGCTGGCTCGTTCCTCGGGCAACGAATTAGCATCGCTCTCCAACGAGGCAACGTAGCCAGCTTTCTGGACACCATTCGAGGGGGGCAGCGGTGTGGACGACTTTTATGTATTAGTGTATATTTTTAGTATTAAGCTGTAGATATTAATGCATATTTTTACTACTATTATTATTTATTATTTTAGCCATTTCTGTCCCACTGCAGAGCAAGGCCTCCCTATCCATCTTCCACGACTTACGGTCGTATACTTTCCTCAGCCAATCCTTAGAAAACTATTACTATATATGTATATTTCTACTATAACTCTATATATGTTATATGTATCTCACTAAACAATATTTTCTACTCGTATCACTGCAGTCGTACAATATCAATTAAACTCGAAATCAGTTCATTTCCTTTAACAGCGAGGCGTCGGAGGCCACGCTAAGGCTCCAGCCTGTGCGGAGTGAAACTGCAACAACTAGACCTTGACATCCGGCGTTGGGCCACAATGGTGGATACGGGCTGCTACCATGGGATCTCGCATGTCGATACTGATTGTGTCAAAAATCTCTCCACGTTACACGGAAATCTAAATCTGAACAAAGAAAAGAAAATAAAGAGGAAAAAAAACAACAAATTCCCTTTTTAAATAAACTCGCTATTCTTCAATTGCGTAATAACGGAAATACCTACTAAAATAATTTCGCATAGTTTTTGTAAATAGTTTATTTTTGCCTATAATATTTCCTTTTTCATAAAGCTTCATCAATGACACTCACAACAATATGTCCACTTCCATTTTACGCAAGTTAAGCTACATTAGCGCTATTTTAGAAAATACTTATTACAAGTATAGTAATCGTAACCAATAGGTTTACAAACAATACTTTAAACCCTAGAAAACTATTACGAAGTAACGCCCAATAATTCTGAGATTTCCTTCAACTTAACTAGAATCCGCTATCGAGATTAACAAAATTGCAATGGTATTAGCTGAACTCATGGTTGGGGCAATATTCGTTGCTCGCACGACTCTCGCGCATAGCCTTTTTTTGTAGCAGCCTTCCTTTTTTGTAGATCGCCACAATCATTTCCCTAATTGTCAGACCGAGTTGGAACATAGGTTTTAAATTAAAATTAATAGGCTTACTAATCAAATCGAGCGCATGCTTGTGTGTGTTTAGGTTCTTGAAGCGTGTATGTATGGATTTGTATGGGCGTGCGCATGTCTAACACTTGGGTATCAAGTGGTTATCACGTTGTAACAAAAACACTGATAACCGCTCGCAGGTTGCTCAATTGATTGTCTTTATGCCAGCGTTTATCGGCGTTTGGGTGTGATAGCGTACCGATATTAATTATTAAACATCGACAAGACCAAAATAAATGTAGATACTCGTTTACGTGGAGAATAATAAAACAACGAAATCGGAATCCATTTCTGTACCGGAGATAAAATAATTCTTTATTTTTACACCGCAAAACATAAACAGGTTAACGAAAAGTTATGCAAACAAAATCATTGATTCAATGTCATTGATAACAGAACCTTGGAGTTGAGATTGGTATAACATTGTAATATCGAACGCAACGAACACAGCTGGCACGATTCAGCTGAACTAAACCTACTTACTTAGCTCATGATTGGTTACGGCGAATTCATTCAATTAAAAGAACTGTCAAATTGACGTAAATTCAAATTTTGAACGGGTTCAAGTGAGATTTAACGATCGAATCTTCGAATGTTAATTAATGCCGGGTTTAGACAGTAAAGTGTCTGTTGCTAAACCATTCACAGCCATAACTTTCGCCAGCTAAAGAAAACAAAAGACGGCATCAATCTTAAAACAAAACAAAAGCAATTACAAATCAACACGATTGGATCAGATTGAAATCCGAATCGAAACCATAACAAGAACAAAAACAGCCCAGAGAACGTATAGAGTCGATTCCTGGAATAACACCTACACTGCTAGCAGAGGAAAACTAGCGGCCTGGGAACGTCGACAAAAAAGGAAATTGACTCATGCTTTTTCAAAATCCCATACATTGGTTGTTAACATGGAAATTGTATACACAAACCTGCATTTGAAGGTTATAAACTTTACTTAGTGTAAAGTTAGCTGTTAGTACTAATAAGCCAACTCAAGTCGACATTACTATTGCATTACACAATCAACGCGTGCAACAACAAAAGAGACTGTAAAAGTAATCAAGGATAGACATATCAACGCTCTAATAAGTACAACGAACAAGTTTTGTATCAAATGCGAACTGCACAGTTTTCACCAACTACCTAATAAAGACAAGATAGATTTGCGTCAAAAACGTCGACCACTTTCGGTTCGTGCAGTGTCAAAAGTCAAAGATGAGATCAACTGTACGTTTGTAAACACGACAGCGTTTACTGTGAATACCATCTCTGCGACGTTTTACGTTTAAGAAACCTCAAGTCGCAGCACCAACAAATCCTAAGGCTGTGCCGCCGTCGCTCGAGGTAAGTGACCCCAGCAGCACTAAATCTTGGCAAAGCAACTGGTAGTGAACACTGAACAGTCACTGTAGATCCACAGTTATTATCCGGGCCGACGGAGCGAAACACTGCTGCGTCGGTGTACGGAACACTTCCTTTATCCTTGTGCGGATCACGATAGCACACTACGCATCCATTTGGGGGTTTGGCACTCCACAACTCGCAAACACTGGGGTGTTAGGGGAACTATGCACAGCGCGGCGGGTCGACACGTCCGTACAGCACGGCGGTCGGAGGGAGACTGAGGCGGGTGCGGAGTTGTATGCGCGGGCGCACACGGCCTGCGGTTATCAGGCTCGACAATGCGCGGGGCGAGGGGGGCGGGGCTAGAAAGAAAAGCCGTCACGTGACGCAACCGGAGCGGAGATAAGCTGGAAATCGTGGAGCGACGTTCACGAAGGGCTTTGGAGCCTCTTTTTTTTTTCTTTATTAACGATAGTGGAGTACGATATCGTATGCACGTGTCCGAGCCCCCACCGAGCCGATGCACCGACAGCTGATGTGCTTGTTAGTATCACTTACGGATGTCGATACCTGTAGAGCTACCTACCCTATTTTGACCTAGGGTAAATAACTCTACAGAAGTACCAGTAACTGCAATACGTGCCGGCATAATTTACGCATGAATTCGCACATAAAGGGCCGTTTATTAATTATAAGCATTTCAATTACCGAACGACGCCATTGAATGGATTTATTGCCCAAAAAGGTTGCATATTCATCGAGAATTTGGCCCGAAACCGGTATTTCGGAGCTCGAAACCGCGACAGGTGGTCTTAACAACATCTGCTACCAAATTGGGCTTCAGCCTTTTTATTATCCTTTAAGGAATAACAATTTACGCGGTTCATATTTCGCTAGAGACAAAGTAACGTGTGCCAAATTTTAATTTATTCATAAACCAACTTCGTAAGTTTTGTTCATCGGTTAAACTCAGATACACCGAACGCCTGCTCTAGAATACTAAATTTCGTTAAAATCGTGACAGGAGAACCTAAAAAAGTACTTTCATAATTTCACTCGACAAAAACTTGTCAAAGCCATTAGAAAGTCTGCGACAAAATAGCAGATTACCCGAAAGACAGATTGAAAAAGTTCAGACTTAATGACCGTTCCGAGACCTAGAAAGCCTGAGTTGAACATGACGGGGCTTACAAAGGATTTGTGAGGTATTTCGATCAACACGACGCCACCAACGGTTGTTGATATATCGCCGTATAAGCTTCGCATATGCTATGGGGATCAAGTAATTTTGGCTAAGCGGACGCTACCAATATTGCTAGAGACATACCGCAAGGTTCAATCTTCGGCCGGTAAGGCAAATGTATATTGGTTTTAGCGGGACAATAAAGAACTTTTTTGGTCATACGACGACGTTAATCAGGTCGCACTGGTCAGTTACTCACAGTCAACGTCTCTGTGTCGGATCCAACGGTCCATATAATGAATGCATTAGATATTGTGGCGTTAATTTTTTTTCTAGCGGCACTGGACTTTTGGCAGCATGCTTGCGAAGACCGATAACCAAACAATGTCCGGGAGCTGGAGGGGTGGCCGTACTGTTCGTTTGAGGCTAGTCGAACTTCAGCATGGTAACGAGCTCGCCACTCATTAAGTGTGCCTCCTAATTTAGTCGGCGAAGCGAGGTTGACCCTAGATCTTCCGCTGGGAACCCGGGGACTGAACCGAACAGTTTGAACATTTTAAGTTACTTAAATATATTTTTTCTTCAACGTAAACCTTAAAAACATGGCGTCCTTTCTGGGCACACTCTGCCAAGAGTGGCAATTAGAAGCGATTGTAGAAATCAATGTTTCTTATTAAAATAGGTTCCAATTAGAAACACGAACCGAAATAGACTTGGCTTGTCCAAGGCTTGCGTCATAAATAAATCGACGTCCATACTCGGACGAAACACGTGTACAAAATGTTATAAATTAAATAGAAACATCACCATACTAATCCCCACTAATACGTTAGAACGAGGCGACTTATGGCCAAACCATTTATGGGCAATGCTAATCTGGCTCTAATGCGAGTGTCACCAGCTATGTTTGATCTATTTATGTAGACATAAACCCAACTTGGCCTAAACTGTAGCAGAAGTATAATTTAAATTTCGATTCAACCTTCACTCACCGCTTGCCACTCATAAGCCGTTGACTCGCGCCTAATTAGTCTCCAGAGAAACAAAATGTTTCGCGACACAGAATTTAGATTGATTTAAGAAGTGTGAACTGATCCTAGCACCAGACAGTGATACCTTGCACGTAGAAGGAAGAAAGGAATGAAATTATCGTATTCTAGATCACGTTCATCATCATTGAAAGTCTGCTGTTGAATTTGTGCCTCCTCGGGATTTAAACTTAAAAAGATGATTTTGCTGAACATCGTGAAGGCTCAAGGTTTGCGCTTGGCAAACGAATTGCTGATTGTGGTGTTAAAAATCGTCATTACAACACGCTACTGTCCATTTCCCTCTATAAAGGTTTTAATTGGGTCTATATCCTACCTACATCGCCTTCGACTTCGTTAGTCGCCTACTACAGTGTTACAAAAAAGGATATAGGTAGGTACACAGGGTCTGTAGCGTGACATTTCTCTTCGATTCAAGATCTCCAAAACCAAATTCCGCATGACAATCGTTTCTTCCTAGTAGCCGCGACAGGGCCCGAGGGCGATGAACTGTGCGCGGGCGCTGCGAGCGATCGCGTCGATTTTTTGCGAGCGCCACCGCGGGCGGGCGTGTGTGCAAAAATCTCTGGCGAAGTTTGGTGGAGGACCCGGTGTGACTTCTTTATGAATTGTTTCTTGTAATAACCTTAGTGAGTAACGACCGGAGTCGTCCTGGAAAGCCTCAACCGTAACATATAAGACCACAGCTGTTGCATATGGATAATTTTTTATACTACTCAGTTAACACCGGCAGACAGCCCACGTGATGGGAAGCAGTAACTATCGCCCATAACATCTACGATTCATGCCCATATGTTTCCTACAACACGAAAGAACCGCGCAGGTTGTCGCTGTGAG
The DNA here is from genome assembly GCA_907269095.1 of Blastobasis adustella. NCBI lineage: Eukaryota > Metazoa > Arthropoda > Insecta > Lepidoptera > Blastobasidae > Blastobasis > Blastobasis adustella. Next base: position 5,344,416 of record OU026138.1, read on the forward strand.
GAATGAGGCATTTCATCTTAGCCCTCACTGAGGACTAGGATGAAATTCCTCATGCTTGTAAATGCGCTGGCTACCTTATCCGTTAAACCGCAACACAACAATGCAAGCATTGTTGCTTGGCGGCGGAAATAGATAAGGCGGTGGCATGCACTCTAGCGGATACATCAGGTTTAACTAACGGATCGTCCTCAACATCAAACAGAAATGCAATTTTCTTTTGAAACAAGGTATTGTTGTCGCACAGCAAAGCTGTCAAACTAGCTCACCACAGAGCCTATGACCGTACGTGGCTACAAGAAAAAAAAGTAGTATATTAAAGTACGCCCACCGCACTATAGCCAACTGTAATGCTGATGCCGAGACTAATAACCACGTGCGAAATTATTATACACCAAAACGTGGGTAGCCGACGAAGCGGTGACGGGTCGTTCCGTCCACGAATGAATTGTGGGATAATTATCACCCTAAGTAGAGACTTTCGATTCTTTCGTTCATGTTGCACGTGTACCATTCAGATTAAGTACGATGATTATAGACGAACTGTGATCTGGGGTAGTGCGGGTGAGCGCAGACTCCAAGGCAATCAATACACCAACAACTAGGTATGTGTGTCTATCCTACTTTACTATCTTGTTGGGCTTTTAAATTTGAATATTTAAAGCTAAAGAACTTACCTAGAATGAGACTACTAAATTATCCTGTTTACTCAATAGAGGAATTATTCTTTCGACATCGTATCGAATCACGTGCCGCCTAAGAATAAAGTTAAAAGTGCCTATAAGGTTCTTGATGTGTCGAAGTGAAGATTCATCCTCGAAAGTTAGATACGTAAGGCTTTAAGGACAAGTAGCGCCATCTATAAGCTAATAGCGGAATGTGTCTCTTAAGTCTACCAAATGAAGTTAATGTGTCTATATACTACTTTTAATATATCTTTATAGAAGAAGACCCGATATAGTCCCGAGAAGTTTAAGTAAGTAGGTATAACAATAATAAAAAGAAAGAGTTTAAAAATAACATAAGTAAAGCGTTCAATAAAATTGCGAAGTGAATCTTAGATTGTGTTATAGCCTATAACATATAGGTAAATACATTGAAGTAAGAATTCATTATAAAATATAACTAACGTAAAATCTAAATTCAAATATTCAATACAAGTCCAAACTTATAAGCGCCGCGTGGCCGTGCGGCGGCACCGAGAACTAAAACGTTTAGTTCCGCTACTCACCGCCAGGTGGCGCTAGGTGCCGTCGAAACAGGTTTGTTTACAAACAAGAGCAGTGGCGTCGACGTGAGCAGCACAATACATTCCGCCATCGTACATTAATTTACTTACTTGTATATTCTTACAATCGCTGTAGCTGTAAGCTCTTCAAACATAATGAAATACCTTAGCGAGGAATGGCGATGGAATATCATGTAATTTAATCAATTTGATTGTATTATGAATATAATTTTATTTCTGTATAATTTCGTACACAAATGAATATTTTTTACCGCATAAATTGAATTGGATTGTTCAATCGAAAAGATCGAATCTGAACATAAATTATGCCGTAGACAGATAAACCTGTGCAAACACGACCAACCGATATGCCGCAACTTGCGGACACAGAGTTCTATCAATCAACAATATAAATACAACAATTACGTAGACTTAAGCAAAACTGCCGCAACTCGAAGAAAACCCGCCGACACCCCGTCGAGTTTTCTAGTTGGCAATTTAGCAACGAATGTTCGCTGAACCGTATTCCACTCAAAGAGCCAAATCTTCGCGCCAAGATTGGAGCCTTCACCCTTTTAATCCTATTACCAAGAAACATTCCGGGCTCAAAGGAATCCATTAATACTTTAAAAGTTCAAGCCCTTTAGCAGCTATTAGCTTTCCGAGATAATTCAGGTTGTACGAAAACAATTATTGTGGTTAGTTTGCGGAGAGGAAAAATATAAATAATGGACATTTGGTTTAAATTACAGAAATTAGTATGTCTCGACAGTTATAAGATTGAAAGAAGGAAAATCAATGAGCCCCCCTCCTGTTAAGGACACTGCACCGGTAAAAACAAGATAAAAGCAGTTCTATTTGGAGATCTAGCTGTCTGTCGACAGACATTACACTTATCAAATCCGGTGACGACGTCGCTGTTGTTGTCATTAACATGTCATTTAATATTCATTTTAAAATGAAGAACCGAAGAGCCGTGGATGTTCGACAGTTCCAGTTTTGGCCACCGGGTCAAATAAGTTTGTGGTACAGTCACCTCGTGACTCGAAGAGATTGATCCCATATTCTGATGCCTAACTATCACATCAATACAATCTGGACTCTTTCAACGCAATGAATAAGCTGACAGACACGCCCCATCTTCGGCCGCATTATCACTTACAAGGCAAGATGGCGATCAAATGCCAGACTAGTATAATATAAAAAATAAGTATACTTTTTAGTACCTACGTTCTGAAATGTAAATAACGTTCTTACAGTACTTGCACGAGGCGAGAGCAATCTCACCGGCGGTTATCATTTATCAAATGTTTGATAATAATGATAACGGCGAACTTGAAAATCGCAACGAACACAGCTATTGCGAGTACATTGCTGGTGCTGATGCGGTGTTGTTTCAACGCTCTGTTTGCTCTCCGACGCCCGACAGGGGCCTAGACGTAACAGAGTACAAGTATAAAGTATTTTATTTCTCAAAATGTACATACAAACGCTCTGATTTGGCTGGAACCGACCAACAGTCAGTTGCAGTCGATACGAATCCTTACGAAGTACAAAATTAAGGCGCTTTTGAATTAATGCGGATGCGCGGGCGAGCCGACCTTGGTCGGACATCATCCCCCCGACCACGTCCCCTGGACCTAAAAGTGACTTTATTTTATACTGCGTAAGGATTAGCATCAACTACAACTGACGGTTGGTCGGCTACAGCCAAAACGGAGCGTCTTCAACGATTTTCAGCTAAACATCGCATGCTGTTTTTATTTTCACTTTTTCATGAGAAAGAGACATGTGGATTTTCGCCTGCGATTGCGTTTACGTTTAGCTGAAATCGTTAGCAGAATAAGGCCTCAGTTACGAGATATCGACCGTTTTCGGCGCGTGATTCTGACTAAAAATACGGTGGAACGCAAATCGACGATAAGTAATTCAGTGATCGGTGAGCGGTGGGTTTAATTGTGGTTATCGATTCTACCAAAATGCAGAATTTAACTGTTTAAACTGTCGGAGTTCGTCGCAGTTCTTGTATTGTCTATAGGTATTATGTTTAAGCTTCAAGCGGAATTGTGCGTTCTTACGCAAGAGACAAAGCTAAAAAGGAAAGGTATTCTATCAAGCATTACCTCACACCTTTTTAAAGGTCAGTAAGTCCAGTAACACACCTGCGAAACCTCAGGGTTTCCACTATTGGTGATGGTGACTAACTACATAGGTATCAGTTTAATAGTTCCAGTTTTTGAAGATCGGAACCATCTATTTCGTCTTTGGAAACTATGAAGAACAAACTTCAACGACATCGTTCGTCATCCCAAACGCATACGAGCATTGTAGCTATACTATTTTATTTTGAAGAATCTCATAGAAACTCTTAACAGGCAACCGTATTTCAAAACAACGGGGGAAATTATATATAAGGCATCATATTCGTAACTATACTGATCAATACGAAAGACCAAAACTGACGTATTCGGGTCGGGATGAAGGCGATCGAAACCGAAAGAAAGAGGAGAAATCGATAGAAATCTGATATACCTCCTTCAAGAGGTATATCAGGGGTCTCATTCGAGACGGGCAACTCACTGGTGACTGCCTTTGGGTAGTGCTAACGTCCTTATACCAGCGGTGACTACTTCCATTGCCTGTTTGGGTATCGTGTAACACGAAAAGGGCAGTTACGCAACAGCCAGTGTACCGGCTCCTTTCCTTGTTAGTCCGTGTTCGATGCACGGCGCATCGCGGCATCGCGGCCGAAAATAAGCCGCGGAACACGCGTTATTACCGAATTAGATCGCGGGCCGTTCAAAGAACCAAGCCACTACTTTTGGGTGTTGCTGGTTAGGGGTTAGGGCAAACTTTTATTCAGTGTACGTTCTACATCGCCGACTACATCGTGGACCATAAATAGTATAATAAGTCCTACTGTTGAGTGAATGCTTCTTCTTTTGAACAAGGTAAAATACACAAGCAGAACATTACACCAGAAAACCTACTGTTAGACGATTTTAACTTAGAAGTCTGGTGTTACACTTTGTGTATAGAATAAAACCATGGCCTGCAGATCACCAGAATAATAAAGAAGCAGATAAAACATTACACGTGCTTTAATAACCGCATCATGTTGCCATTTGAGCACCTTCGAATAGATAAATCTGATTGGTCTTTATGGCAACACCAATTATTTATTAACAATCGAGTAGATTCAAGATTTCATCGATTAACTGCTGTATAGCAATAAAACACATGCAATTATCGGATCAGCTGTTAAAATATTACAGTTAATCGTCAAATATCAGTGAAGTTGAGGTTTTAATTATATTATTATAAGTGATGTTAAGGTTTGTCTTATGTTTATGACACTAACACCACATAATTCAGTATCCAGCGCGCACTTTCGCCAAACTCATAGAAACACGTAGTAGGAGCGGCCCGATCTGTGTGCATTTGATGTTTTGTTTACAAACGCGCCGAGAGAGCTCGCTTGGGAAATGCAGAGCTTCTCTTTTTTCTCTTTCGAACTGGGTGAAGTTTTTATTTATATGCTTATAGTAATCAACGAACGAGAGGTTAACAATAATAATGAGTTCTTTGAATTCGATTTCTAGTCGATTATAGCCTACGCTGGTCTCAACAGGATGATACGGGATAGAGACATATGTGGTTGAGGCCTCTGTCCGAAGGCCGACAACCTAAAGGATGACGATGACGATGATTGGGAAGCGAATGATGCACTCGCGTGATTTTAGTTGCAAAGTAACTCGGGACCCAAAATGTGTGTCATATTGACAAAGCATTTATTTAACGGGCTTTGCCCCGTCACTCATTCCCACCGCTGCAATTCCTGTGTAGCCAGGATCTACAGGGGCGACCTACACAGCTCCTGAGTTTTGACACACAGGCGCGCTCGAGGACAAGCTATTACTGTCTTGGAACTCGCAACAAATTGAATGCATGCACATCGTAACAAAATTGAAAGGCCGGTTCCTGGTCACAATTTCATTTTTGTCACAATCATTACCATTTAAGAGTTCGTTCACGCATTCTCAACCTATTTTTACAAAAAGTATATCTGCAAAATGGTCTCTCTCTACCACGTGGTACGGGAAAAGGGTTTAGCGTTATGCACGTATGTATCAGTGATCAGGCGAGCGATTTGCAAAGCAAGTAGAGACGGCGTTGCTTAATCCTAGCTTAAGATTGCATCATACTTAAGTAGCGTACCCTGCCTCCTCTGGGCGTGGAGAAAGATCCGACGATAAGCCGTCTCGACTTCCAGGCATTTTCACCTAAGAGAGACAGATTAATGCCTAAGAAGCGTTGGATTTACACCCTTGTCCATCCTCATGTGCTAAACTAACTCCATACAGTACTTCATCAAGAGCAGTGATCGTGAAAGCCTAACTTCGTCTTAGCGAGTCGATGGCAAAATACATTATATTTTAATCGCCCAAAATTTGGCCACGTGCACTGCATTTTTAGTGGGTTCGTAGAGGTCTTTCGTTGTGCAGGTGTCAGGGTAGGGTAACTTTCATCATCCGCGTAGCCCTACTTTGACATATTTTCCTTGCATCTAGCAACCTCTGTGCGGAGTCTAATAAGCGATCTCCACAACTGACAGACAGAGTTACTTTCGCATTTATATTATTAAAGTAGGGTTACTCAATAGAGCTTGTCATGAACGAACGGAAGTTCACAGTTTAAATGCGAAACCACCTGTAAATCCGTCACCCTCAGAAACATTCAACCTCGTCTAAAACTTTCAGCGATAAATCCAAAATAGTCGACACCAAACCTCCTTTTCATTACCAGATCAGCCAGAATCGCCAGTTTTCGTCTGACTGATCAAAAGCCTGATACAATTAGCCAGTTCGCTTGGTTCTAATTGAATTGTTTCGTCGACTAGTACACGGCCAGAGTGGAAAGTCTAAGCAATTAACGTAAAAATTTCACAGGAAAAGATTGTTTGCGACACGAAATTGCCAACTTGTCTGAGGTAGTGCTAGCGAAGGATCTTCTTTAAAGTGTCGTTTCATCTCATCTCTTTTTAAGTCAAAGGAAATATTATAGATTAAACTGATTTGTAAGAAGTACAAATTTGCCTGTCAAAAACACTTATCCTTAGTAGTATAAAATAAAGTCGCAATTCGCTTCTGAGTTTTCTTGCTGTGGTAAAAAATAATTTTAGAACTGCACCAAGCATGTTTCCTTATTTACTTTAATAATGTTTAATGTGTGAAACTGTTACTTCTCAGGCTTGATAGTCCTATTACCACACTCCAAAAATAATGGTCTAGAATTCTAGATATCCCCGCGTATTGTGTGTTTCCTGGTTGTATGCACCTAGAGATCCAGATAGATAATGGCTAGAACGCACGTAGGTAAAAGCACGACAATGTACGTGCGTAGACGACGCTAGCCCAGTTAAACAAGTGTTATACTTGTACGTGTTTCGATTGCAATTCCGAATTGTGAATTGTGTGTATGGAACACGTTGCGCAACAATCGAATGGTTGTTACTTCATACGTAATCGCGCGTACTGTAGAACCAGGTTTCTCAGGCTTTGGTACGTATGGAGTCGTGGTCTGTTATGGTATGAAATCCGCCAAAGGGCAACGCTGCAAATTCGCTGTAATCCTCTAAACATCCCGATACTTTATTGAAGAATAGTTTCTTCTTTCGTTACATATCAGAGCCCGATTATATTCCGTAAGCGGGTTTATTTTAACTTTACTTTTACACAGTAGCTATAAAACAAAATTTCCCATTCTCTTCGAATCTTGAGTAAATTCTGAACGCGACAATTTCAACTAACTACTACACGTAATACGGATGTGGTTTTCACCAGCCTGGAGAGTGATTCACATACATGGTTTAGGTAATAGCATTTATAAGATCACCACGTGTCACAGACGCCATTTCAATAGCCTATAATAATCCACTGATGGACAAAAAGCTCCACATAAATGAAGAGCGGGTTGGAGATATCAGTGTTGAAAAAACTCGATCGAAAAGAAAACGATGCCCATTTGGAGTAACCCATATTTTCTTATTTGAATCATATTCTCTCGTAAAATGCACGATTTTTTAAAATCATATACGGGAAGACACTACTATGGCCAGATCTTCTACTACAGGGCCCAGTAATTAACACATTACACAGTCATTCATAAAGGAGACAACGCCTGAGGTAATTATGATAAGGCTTGACGAATGACGTCATGCATGACAAGACCCAAATCTTTTCGTTTTTCTAGGAAACCTGTATTCTTTGCAACGATATTGTGTTGGTGCGATTACTCACCAGCCAGTAATGTTTCTTTATGCATTTGTCGGGACTAGTCGGGAGGTAAGCAAGTAACGGTACTGACAAAGTAATATCCTATTGTGTGCGTATACAGGGGTGACTCTAAATTGATTATTGATACCAAGGGGTATACGTGTGCTTGTGACAACAAACATCTTTTACTATGGCACTAACTCTGAAATCGCGAAAAAATACAAAATTGTATGAAACAGCTGGGTTTTTTTTGCGATTTCAGAGTAGGTGCCATAGTAAAAGTTGTTTGTTATCACGAGCACATGCCTACCCTTGGATATCATGTGAGTAATTTAAAGTCCACTCCATATAAATAGTTCGGAAGCAAATTATGTGTTCGCCATTATTCTATTAGGTAAGCGACGACGATTCGCAATATAATAATTAGGTTAGCGTGATACGTTTTTGTCGGCATTATTTATAAAATGGGCTGCAACATTTGATAGACTTCGACCAGGTTTCGTGTTGTTCCTATACGCAGACCTAAGTAAAAAGTGTGATTAAGCGCTATTTATAAACGGGAAACACCCTGCTGTGTCCATTAATTACTTTAATAATACTGAGAAAGAACTGTAGTAATTTTAAATATTTAATGTAGCAGTCATTGTAATTAATTGTAACACAATTATTGTCACATAATTATAAAAGTGAATAGAAGTGGGTGTTCATATCACTCCATCTGTGTGTTGACACGTGGAAGTTTGATTATTATCGAAAACATAATTACGAACGACATTACAATTTCCTAATACACTTTGCCGCCATCACCAGAGGTTCGTTCACAAACTCAAATCAATTAGGACCACGGAGCTCGATGATCGTTCAGAAATAATAAGGCAGAAATAAAAAAATAACCTCAATACTTCCTATCCACGACCTCTCGTGCTTCCTACGTTATTGACCTAATAAAGCCAAATTTTTCGGCTTTAAAAAATTGATATACAACCTTCCGCGGTATCGGAACGGCAAAATAATGGCTGCCAGTGATTTAAATTTACGAAAGCGTATTAAGGTCTCTTTTGTGCATGCGATGTCGATGTGAGCGTGACGCAACCAAATTGTTTTAATTCTTTTTTGTTTCTTTTTTCGTAACCGATTAATCAACATCACGTAACAACAATCCATCTATACCGCCTAATTGAATGGAAATGTGAATAGCCTTCCAAAAATACGCACAGAATATTGATATAACATCGATTCGGAAGTTGAATATTTGTTTATTTTAGTTGGAAGAGAAATATTAGGTGATTATTTGCCGAAATGAAGCGAAGCGTACGAACTTCGCCCATGGAATTGGGATTAAATGGCCAACTATTTATGCATTATCGAACTGTTACACTTAGTTGTTGATAAGAAACATTTCATAAACTTCTAAGTACGTACTGTGAACTAGATTGTATTACATTTCACTTTGACCTAAAGAAACTTCGTATTTTTATTTTCGTTTTTAAGGCAGGCCGGCATCGCAACTGATGCTAAGCATTATATTTCCTTATGCAGACCTTATCATTCTTATATTATGGAAGAGCTCGTTAAATGATCCCTTTGTTTCCCGTAAATTTTATTGTAGTGCTGCAGATGAACAGGCATGCGGGCCACCTGATGGAAAGTGGTCACCGCCACGATTGATAAGAGATTAATTAATACTATTACAAAAATAATTTTTGAGCTTGAGTTTTTTATGGTGTTTGGGACGAATCGCAGTCGCAGGATAAGCGAAATGGACGTCCATATATCGGACACCCACATCCCTTATCGACAACGAGACTCTAGATAGATACCTACCTTCGAGCAATTTCGCAACTCGCCGATAAATGCAAAATAGTTATAATTCTCCACTTAGGTATAATACTATTATTAAACATAAATTCGAATAGAAATTTCGACGTATTCTAACCATAAAACTGAATTAGTTCTACTGTGTAATTGGTAGACATTACAACGTACGTGGCGATACGGCCGAAGATGAAGCATGACAGCTCTTAAACAGCTCACTGACAATGGCTTTGAAGGAGTTCGTCGTAGACAAACGATTGAGTGACAATGCCTTTCAATGTGTGTTGTTGTTACCTATTACATTGTATTATAAAACAATGTGAACCTACATTTTGAAATTAAACTATTGGCCAGTTACCACCAGCGCTGCATAGCATTATATCAGCACTTCTTATATTAACAATTTTCGTTGTTAAGGTTAAAAACCTGATCCTTTACGCCTACCACATCTCCACATGTGTGTCTCCTGTTTGAATTATAGTAAAACAGTCCAAAAATTTAAACCTTTATTGCAACCACTTACTTTCACTAGCCTGTTTGAATGATCGTCTCATCTACCTATCCTATCATAGGTACCTACATACATAATAACCTTACCTTATGAGAGTGCCGGTGGTGTATCACAGGCGGCGGCGGGTGCTGATGCGGCGGCGGATGTCCCCCACCGGTTACCACCACTGGTAACCCGTCCACTATCGTCACCATCACCCGCTTGTCCGTGCTACGGCGTCGCTCGGACGAGTTCCTGCGTCTGCGCTGCTCGTCGGTCACCGGTCTCGCGAACACCGTGCGTCGATCGAATCGTGGGTCAGGTTGGTTTTCCGCAGCCCTTGTCGCTGGCGTATGACTCTTCGACCGCTTCAGCAGTCGCATCACATGGGACTTCAGAGCGTCCGGCTTGCTAACCGGCGGAGGCGGTTCCGGCTTATGCTTGTAGGATTGGGAGTGCGCATGGTGGCGCTGCACCGACACCGTGTGCCCCATCCCTGGCGGCACAACGTTCGAGAGGCTTTTCACCGCGTACGCAGCGTCGACTTTATTCCCAGCGACGCAGGATACCTCGTACATCCCGACCGCAAACACCGAAGGTGTCCCACCTTAGATCACCACCATTTCGGCTAGTTCACCACTTTGAAACACTGCAATCCGACGTCGCGTTGGCTCGCACTGCACTTACACTTCCCGAGCGCGCATTGTAAACACGCGTGTTACTCAGAAACGCGAAGCTAAACACTCCGCTGTGATCGCTCACTGTTCGGACACCGCACGTGATTGTTTAAAAATTCCCACCGACTATTTATCTGTACAACACTTGAGATTTGCTACAATACGAATGGAGACGTAATCGACGAAATAACCTCAACGTAACACCGGGAGCCGTATACGTCCGTCCTCGTCGACGGTTGGGCTCGACTGACGTGACGTTCCATTACATTCCGTATCGCGCCGTCCGGTCCACGGTAGCTTTGTGCCTGCGGCTCGCGTAACAAACTACTGGCACATACAACAATCGAGCTCCATGATAGACGTATGATAACGCGATGATTCGGCCCACACGCCACAATGGCGGTCGCCCGTACAATGCCAATGGAATAGGCGTGGTATTAGACTAGGGTCAATGTTTCTCGCTCATCAGCATCCCCACATGATGCCACATCCCAATTAAAAACAAGTGGATAACATACAAGTAGACGAGTGACGTCACGGAATGTATTGTATTGTTTTGTTTATAAGAACTTGTGCGACGCGATGTTTTCCCTGAAGGCGGACAAGTAGTGTTTGCTTGTTCTCGGAAATGTTTACTATTAAGGCGCTAAAAGTAAGGAAGTGTGGTGACTTTGTATGTGCAGACTACTTATTAAAATGCCTGATGGCTTTAAGTCCGCCAATTGTAATAATTTTAGTGCAATAAAGTTTTTAAATAAATAAATAAATGAGTTACAATTTTGAAGCGTTACCTACAAAGTATACGGGATACGAAACTGTACCTATCTTTAAATTAAAATTAAATACACGAGACGATAATTTCCAAAATTAAAGAACCAGCTAGCTATATCCGAAGCTTGTATTTCAACCTTCAACCACTACAAAGTCCGTAAAAACCAGTACCAATCCAGTTTGCTTTAGGTATGTTTATACCTATTTAATTATATGAAATGAAACATGGTCACGGAATATTTTCTACACTGAGTAAATCTAAACAAACATTGATCTAGCCAACTCGTATATCCGTAAGCAAATAATATTATCAATCAATTGTCGTGACACGAGACTGATATATGTATTACCAGAGTTAGCCTACGTGTTACGTTATATAATTTAATTGAGTCAATGCATAGGTAGATAGCTATTTAATGTTATTAAATACTTCCAATTACTGTCATATTGTATGCGTGTGTTGACACACGCAGTCTTAAAAAAAAATATCGTGTTCGAATGATAGATTTTTATAATTACCTTTTTCAAGATAGGTGGCTTTTGGGTGGATTTTCGAGATTAAGATCATATCCACCATGTTTAAAATTATATATCAGCTCTCAGTTTTGTACAAGACCGTGTACGAATGGAAAAGACTGCACTGCTCAAAAAAAGGATTTGTTTTTGTTGAGCAGTGCAATCTTTTCCATTCCTACACGATTCCAAACAGGAAAACTGGCCCAGGCAGGTGCTAGGGAGAAAACTAAGAAGAACTATTATCAAGAGCCCTAAACCACAGAATATAACGGCGAGCATGTATGACAAGGTTGATGAAATTGAAAGTAGAAGAATCGAGAGAGATTTGTCAGGACCATAGCAAGTGGAACAATGTGGTGTCTGCCTACCTCTATGTAATGTTTTGTATATGTATGTGTAGTAAAAATAGTAACAAATAACGCACAAACCCAGGCCCTTTCAAACACGTGGCAGGTCAAAGGGCTGGTCGAAAATTGCGAAAGGCATCCCTCGCAAAGTCCGCGCGGACATTCCTCTTAGCTATTTTAGGATTCAAGGCTTTGACGTCCAGGAATCTCTAACATTCAAGTGTGGTAAGCCACACTTCAAGTTTTTGATGTGAGAACAAACAGGTGTGTGTATCAAAATTACAGTGCAAGGTCCAAAACACCGATGCAAAGAGGAGATTTACTTTGAAGTCAACATGTTGATTGACTATAGAATCAGTATAGCTCATGAATCAGTAATTTAATGCAACTGCATCGCAATATCGGGCTACTCGTCAATCGCTTTAACCGATAAGGCCGCCTGTTGCTTCTCCTGCTGTTATGTTCAGGTTCCCATTGTATTCTTTTAAATGTGCAATAAAGCGTTATTCATTCATTCATTCATTCAAAGGTACGCGGTAGAAAACCTGGAATATACCCTTAAAATTTTATTGAATCCTTTAATCCAGGACCGTTAACCCTCTATCATTGAAATCTGTTTTGGAAATATATTTGAATGTAAGTAAAGATGGTTGGTGATTTTTATTCGCGATCTTTGCTTACCCCTATGGTAAGGAGGCGTGATATGATTTTGTATGCGCTTGCTTTTATTACAAAAACTGGTAGTCCAGACACATTGATTTGCTCTTACAGATATAAAGATAGTCGAAACCAATAATTAGGTAGTGGTTTTCCAAACCTTTGTTCAGCACCGTACCTCTACCGTCTGACAAAGACAATTAAAGCACCTTGATTAATCAGAGGAACCCATGGATGAATTATTCATATTGCACAAAAGTAGACTGATTCACTGGAGTGGTATCTAGCTGGGATTCGTGACATCCCCTCATTCACTTTCCTCTCTTTGCACTAGACAGGACTCGCGTATTAATGACGTAATAAATACTAAATAAGAATATGGGATACGCGAGTGAATGTATGTACCTATGTCTATCTATGTAAGAATATGGAGGAAGAATGGCGCCATCTCCGTGTGTGATTAAAGCAATTATATCCATTTTATTGGGTGGTAGGTCTCAGGGCAAGCTCTGCAGAGTCCTAGGTGAGCGTTATTGAATTTCTGTCGCCAATCCACAATGTTTGAATTGTTGTCTTCCGTTTTAGAGTGTACTCTGTGTGAAATTGGAGCCCCGATATAGCAATCAGAGAAGCATTAACAAGTAAAAACTTTTTGAACTTTGAACTTCATGTTAGTCCTCAGAAAGGCAACACACCCGCGGTTCTGCATTTTTCTTATATTAAAAGATACGTAGAGCTTCGTACTTAGGTCCAGCGTAGATGACCGATTTTAATACGTCATTAAGTAACTCTAAGTAAGTAACTAAGTTTCGTAACAGCTCTATCTATGGCAACATCGATTGCAATTGTATATCGGAAAAGGAAATCTGTATTGCGCCTTAGAGAAAGGCAATTATAATGAGACACTCAATAATAACGACCATAAGAGATATCACTTACATCGTTAGAAAAATACAAAACGATAACACGACTTCAATTTCTTAATAAAAAAATATTATACCTTATATTGAATTAATATGTTTTACTTGAACATTTCTCTTGTTTCTATAGGGTCTAAAACAATGACAAGTTCATTCGAGGCTAGCTTTTCAATAAATAATAAAATAATCATCTTGGCGTTAATGTCCCGTTTATGCTCTTGCGCACGAGGGCCCGGGGTCCGCCTTGACCATGATCCAGGATTTGGCAGATAAGGTTTGGGAGATTATCTAAGGCAGAGGCTAGGTTTTTAATTATGATGATAAATTATAATTTTCCAAATAAACCGACAGTCAATACCTAAGTCCAACAATTATAATGTATGGACATCAATAACGAATCACTATAGGTACCTATAAATAAACTTAAAAAAGAACTTAGTAATAATAAACATAGAAATAAACCGAACAAAGACAGCTATCATAATATTATTATACAGTCATATATACCTCATTATCCCTAAGTCATACATTTAATCATTGTTGTTCTAATTTTAAACAACACACTCTATCTGTCAAAGTACGTAGTAGGAACCCAAACACAATAACTCTTTCTTATAAACATTAATATAAAACGCGTCAAAACCAACAAAGACCATTTTCTATCTTGACCGTTGACACTACGCATAGAGGCGTCTTTGTCAGCAGACACGAATGGATTACTTCATTGGACGCTTAAAATAATATAACTCTAGGTATAATGATGTCATTCTAGCACAATGTACTTTTAATCGAATCCGAGTTTCCTCCAAGTATTTGTAACGACGGATTCCTAATGGCCACAATTACGTACATTTTAACCGCTTGGTGTTAATTTTCTTTATTGGTATCATGTTTTGTCACTACGTAGCATAAAAAAAAATATCATCTTAGCATACATCCCGGCTTATGTCAGGGTTCCCTCTCCTATTGTTCTACTTAACTTTGCTCGGTATTCAGCATCCTCACATCGTAAGCCGTCGTTGATGTCAATTTAATATTTGATATTATTAACATATCCACAAATAAAACCGCATCGGAACCTGTCCATCCATTCGTTCGTGCTACGCTACAGACAGACACACGCCTCCTCCACAGAGCCACAGATACACACGCCAAACATATAACACCCCTCTTTTCGCTGGAGGTTAGAAATTAAATAATCGCGAAACCAATACACAGCCAGGCCAAAGTTGTGGCGTCGAACGCAATAGCATCTGACTCATGAGCAGCCAAAGTAGGTTGTCCCCGGCGTAAACTCGCAAGTAGGTGTGTTGTGACACCAAATGCATAACCAAGAACGTGTACGCGAAGGGAAACTTGTATAATACATGTGCATAGAGCATCTAATGCACACGGTATTTCATATCAAGTCATTTAAAAAAAAATGAGTACGTTACCCAGCGTGAACTGATCATTATCATCATCCGAGTCGATACCGAGTTCTGCCAGGGTCCGCTATTTAATAAGGTGCACTCTTACACCACTAAATGTGTTGAAGGCATATGGTCAGCAGTCAACTGATCGACGCTGTTGATATGAAGAGGACCTATAGCTACGGAGGAAATATACGGTCTGCATTTCAAGCCATCACTTCTGAACTACCCGAACGAAAAGTCAGAACAGAACAATTCGTTAGACAGATTGCGCATAACAATAAAGCAAACGGTACAACATAACTCACACCCAGCAATAACAGGAATCGGTTAGATTCATTCATAATGCAACCCGATAATTAATAGGCCACCGACTCACAAACGAATCCCGCTCTTATGACCCCAACATAAGAACGATATACGCGATCACCAAATCGTATAGAACACAGTAAACCTCTGTACACAGAGCAACACAACTAGCTACGCAACTCCAGCAAAATTTCTACAGCTTGTGGTTAGCGCAATGTGCTGGCCTGCGTACGTTAGCCACCAAATATACTGGCCCATTGATAGCAAACTGGGCTCATTATACGTTGTGAGCTTTCACTGATTTTCTCTGACCGCGCCTGCGCGCTGCGTCCCAGTTTCGGAAATCATATAGGTGGTGTCAGGAATAAGCATAGAAGGCCGCGTCAATGCATAGTTATATGAGATATCTACGTAAGATTATAGATTATATCTTGAGAGGTTTCGAAATATAAAAAATGCTAGCGGAAAACTGGTTATTAGACCCACATATCGACCGTCGGTAACGACAATGACATTCCGTGACAATGATGCGTGTACGTGGTACTAAACCTGGACTGGAATTGGACATTCTGAACGTAAACGTATAACGTTTATACGTTACTTGCAAAATATAAGAAACGTTTAACTAAAATTGTTTTTTTACAAACTGCTATCAAGTCAAGTTTAGATACAATTAAAGATCTTAAAATAGTAAGTAAGATCGTAAAATGTTGCTCAAATTATTTAAAAAAAGTAAAAAAAGCTCAGCCTATTTTCGTTTCTTTCTACAGTAGGCACTTTGCATGATCGTTAACAGACACGAGCCCGTCTCATTAAACTAAAACTTACAACAGGTAGCACTCATGAAAGATACTACCTCACTCAGACCAATAGACCAACATAGCATACACTTAAACACAACATAGGCATAGCATAGTCAGGGAATCTTAAAATCGCGCCCTGATGAAACTTTACTCACATTATCGTATGGATTATTTGACAAAAATCTCGCTTCTTTCTAAAGTAGGTTTTCGGCATGTTCGAACAGATACGAGTCCGTTCCACTAAACTATACCATTTTACGAAAAGCATAATAACTCACTCAAACTCAGACCAACATAGCACACCATAACATAGGCACAGTACAGTCAGTGACAGACACTCATTTCCCTTGCAAACAGCGAAGTAGCGAAGTTGAATATCGACGGAGTTGCATTGAAAAGAAATCCATCTGTATGGCTCCCTCCACTTCATAACTCCGTCAAACAATGCTAGCCGCTCGGCTCGTCATAGGGTTGTTACGGCACAGTAGTGATGGGAAAATATACGAGTAATTTTTCAAAACAGGGAAATATCTCAACTTGTATTTCGAAAAATACTGTCAACGTTTTTCTGTTTTGCTCCGTGGAGGAGCATCAAGCAAATAAGTGTCGAGGGTCAAGGCTCACCTGTAATAGTGTTGTATTTTGTGCAGGTGGGACAAAGCTAAATATTAAAAAGTATATAGCTTAAATTTACTTCTAATGAATGTTACAACAGCTGTTGATTTTCCTAAGAATAAATAAATAAATAAATATGTAAGTACTATCGTAACAAAAAGTCGAGGTTTGAGTCAATAAAAGTAAAAAAAAAATGGTGCCAGGTTGCGCACGGGCAGACCAACGCTGTGTGGGTCTCCAAAACGTCTACTATCGCTACAAAATGGAATTTTTCTTGTACTCGATGACGTAGGGACTTACGTCACCCTCACAGCCTCACACACAATTATAACGTCTGAGCTTTAACCCTCCATCCATTGAGAGGTGTCGTAAAAGTCGAATAATATCTCAAAGGCCGACAACCTTATTACATCCGTAAACCAGAATATAGGCAGCAGAATTTCCTGCCGTCCGACCGATTAGCACAGAATCCAGAATCGTTGGTTGATATCACTATCAGAAATGAAGTGAGACCAAATGGAAGCAGCTAGTGAATCAGAAACGGGCTATTCAGTGTGGGCGTCATTTTGAGAGCGTCATTTTGATAACTAATGACCAAATTAGTTATCAAAAGGATGTCCATCGCTGCGGACCACTGCTTTTAAATTTTAGGATTAGTCGGCAATTTAATAGCTATCACCACCTTAGTACAAAATCATTTGAAACCTATCTATACTAACCTTATAAAGAGAAAAGATTTGATAGTTTGTTTGTTTGTAATGGATAACCTCAAAACCTATAGAAATCTACATTGTCAGCGAGTAATATAGGCTAAAGTTTTTCTCGATATTCAGTGTGGTTCCGACGGGAAAGGGTCCAGAACGTAGTAACCGAATTTTACGCAGACGAAGTCGCGGACAAAAAAGCTAGTCTTATATTATTCCATACTGTGTCCAATAATAACAATAACAACGGTCCACTGCTAAACATGTGTGTGCGGTGCTACACCACAAACTATAAACCATTTGTGCCCTGACACCTGCACTACGAAGCTACTAAAAATGCAGTGCTCGTGGCCAGATTTTGGGCGACCAAATATAATGTCTTTTGCCATCGATTCGCTAAGAAGAAGAAGGCTGCTGGACTCCACCAATGTGCCTTCTCCACATTGGTGGAGTCTACTCTATTTCCACTACTTTCATTTCTCCTCAAAGTACACTTTTCCCTTCAAACTCGCAGCCCTATAGCACTGGCATATTCCGCAGTGATGTTACGCCTAGTTCGTATAACTGGAAACAAGGTCAACATCACAATACAGCGGTTATAACATAAACAAATAACTAAATCAATCAGTGGCGAAAGAGAACTGTGCGTTTGTTTTAAGTGCGATATTGTTTTCGTACACCGAAACTGCGGCGCAGAGTCCGAATGGTTCGAATTCGAACGGACGTAAATCGGTAGCGGAGCGTGAGAATTATTTATGGTATAGATAAGCAAATTAATCAATTTTAGCCATTTGGTTGTTAGAACGCAAAGGAATATCCCACGATACTGTAGGAAATTTGCATAGCTAAAGAAAAAAAATTGTAGAATGGGACCACGTGCAGAAAGATGGAAAGCAAAACTGTTTTTTTTAATTAATATAGGGTGAGTAAGACACGTCTTACTCACCCTATACTACAATATAAACGACAAACGAGTACTATACCAAGTGCAACTCTCGTAACATCCACCTCCAGACCTAAATGCAAAACCGCAAGTGTTTAAATTCGTCCACATTCCAAACCTACACGATTCACTTACAAACCATCTTGTAGTTTACATTTGCGACACGTACTACAAGCAACATCATCGCAACCTCTCGAAAATCTCCCAACCAGACATCGCCGAACACTCCCCGAGCCGACACGAACCAACCCGAGCCTGTCACCTGTCAGAGGGTACCGCCTACTGTCTCACCGGAGAACGGAGCACACAATAGCTACCTCGGGTACCGTCGGCAGTTTCTATTTCAACCGAACCATTGTTGCGACGTCTGTGAATCATTTTCAAGGCTTCGAGGCCTCGAGGCTTTAAGGCATCCCTCCCTTATACGAGGTGTATAGCCAGATAACGTCGGCAGCCAAATAATAAGGACAGCCGCGCACCCATCCGCCAGATAAGGGACAACTATTGGGCGGTTTCGGCAGCCGATCGGGCGCGCCGATAACTCTCCGGTTGACAGGTGTGGGCGGCGGATGTGTTCGTGTATTGGCAGAGACGGATCTTAATTTCCTCGACGTCCGCCGAGATGTTCAATCTTCAATTACGAGTGGAGTCCTCAATTTGGTTTGCGAAGAAAACTGGCTAACTCCGTAATGAAATAAATAGTTTCTTTATTTTCAACAGAAATGTACAAAGGCGAGCTTAAGTCGACAATCGAGTTACGCACCGGCAAAGTTAGAGTTGAAGGAGCAGTTGTTTCGCACTATAATTTGATTTCTCAAATACAAGGACATGTGGAAAAAGGTCTTGTAGGCGAAAAACTCTCAAAAATTTACTGACATTAAAATAAAATAAAAAAATCGTCCCGGTTGTGCTCTCGCGCACAAGGGCCTGGTCTCCGCCTTGACCATTATCCAGGAATTAGTAGATCAGGTTACTAAGGGAACCTGACTAGATTTAATCATGGTTACACATTCAGTCGCCTGAATGTGCAGGTTTCATCACGATGTTTTCCCTCACCGTAAGAGCATCGGTTAGTATTCAACTAATGTATATAACTCAGAAAAGACTGACATTAAAATGATAGGTACCTGAAGGATACGATCAAGAAAAGAAAACGTTACAAGTAACGCCATCACCATCCTAGCCAACGTAAATACAACACAACGTGAGGAAACTCGGTACTAAAAACAGGAGAGACTGCACCACCGACAGTTCTATCACACTTTACTCCTAAATGTCTCGCATAATCCCTTCCGCATAATGCGTTATTATTCTTACCGTGAATTTCTCTCTTGTTTTTTTTTTGCCCACAAACATAACGCGATCTCACTTTGCCGGAGGTATCTTTTTAATCTGCCGCCCTTCCCTTCCTGCTATAAAAGTCGGGAAATAGACGGCTTTTTTGGCAGGCATATTTATAAAAATGTCAAATAAAAAGGCTTTTAGAATACCCCGACTCATCTTAGCCATCTATGGTTGTGCTCTCGCGCACGAGGGCCCGGGGACCGCCATGATCATGATCCAGGATTTCCTAGATCAGATAATTACACTTGTCTATGCCATACGAATGCGAAATGGAAGACCAATTTCAAATAAGTCTAATAAATTACACGAAAACAATTGTATAGGAACAGTGCTATACATCTCAATGCCAGTAGCGTACAGTCGAACAACCAAGGCTAAGAAGCTCCAACAAAGCGCACCGTTTTGCATACAACCCCTGTGTGTTATACCTATTCGTTCAACTGTACACAACGATCTCCAGTCGTCTCGTGAATGGTAAGAAATATCCCGCCATATTTTCACTTCTATCGTAGAGAATTGATCACGAGAACTCGGAAAATATATCATTTCACCACAATAGATGTCAAGTTAGTGCGGCGACACACTTCCTGTATGCTAATATGGATATAATTTACGACCAGACGAGTTATCTCTTTGGCCAGATACGGTATCGTTCGAAGTGTCCCTAGTTTTTCGATAATGATGTTATCAAACTAGATATATGTCTATTTTAATAATATTCATCGATCGTTATTATGGATGACACCTACGTAAGGCAGTGGAATGTATACCGCGTTATGACTAAGGGAATAAGCACACATACCGTAAATGACAATTATAATACACGAAATGCTTACCGAATTACTTTAAGTACGATGTACATTGCGGTGAAAGTTGATTATTTAATTTTTTCAGTCACTTTGTATGTCACGCAGCAATGTCAATTTAGACCACAACGAGGATTTAGTAGTTGGCCGAATACAATAAAATAGACTTACAAAGCTAAGCCACTACTTCAGTGATTGGTAAAAACATTAGAAGATAAAAACTAACGAATGTAAATAATTGACTTTTAAAAAGATGACTGAATATATCGGTTCATTCAAGCTTAATTTTTTTTTTGTACCACAAAGGTGGCATACCATCTAACGGCCTGCCTGATGGTAAGCCGTCACCGCAGCCTATGGACGTTTGCAATACCAGGGGCATCACCCACGCGTTGCCGATCCAGTAACCAAAACCTTTCATTCTAGAAACATAATTATATTTAATGTAGATATTTCTTAATTAACTTTCTTTAATTATGTCAGTCCTTAATGAACCAGCTGAAACTGAACAGCCACAACACCCGACCTTATAGTATTAATACAGTATATGATTCCAAACATCCTATTGTTCACAACGCGCATTGTGGTACACCACATAATACAGTAGGCACAGAATTATACAAAGTGCTTTTGATATTCGCGTGTCAATAGGGCCATATACTGGCAAAACAATAAGTAATTACGTACAAGAGGCCTTGAATAGTCTTCAAAGTAAGCAAAGGACAATTCATCACAAGATAATGAGTAAGACTATTTTTGACAATTATCTATTTGAATGCAAATCGAGCTTGAACCAACTTCTTTGACGAGACGTTTTCCTCGTAAGAACAAGATACTTTGAAAAGTGAATAGGTTGTGGGGTCGGAAACTATTCACCATCAGGCGGGTCATACGCTTGTTGGAAAGCCCACCTGGTGGGAAGTGGATACTGTGGTCTGAGCAATTTTAAGGGTATGTTCCGGGTTCCCTACCGCGTACCCTTGTTGACTCGCTACTCGACAACAAAGGTACGCGGTAGGAAACTCGGAACATACCCTTAAAACGTAGGTGCGCTGTATCAACGCAACACAGTCACAAGCCTCATGCCGTGTTTGCTATCTTCTTAAGAGAAGAAAGAACAACAAACATCCATTGTAGCCTAAGCTAAGCTTAATAAACGTATCGTACCACTGAGACGGATGCGCTCAAAGTATTTGCATATGTTTAATGCAGATAGCTCAGTCCGTTTATTGAATAAATAAATTATCACGATACATTTGAATGCTGGCTGCGAGCGGAGCGGACGCGCTGTCCTTTGATATGGTTCTATGAACTCCGTCTGGCGGCTGATCAGTGTAGATCAGCTTTCATTGGTGAAGTAATAGACTATCTTCCAGCTGGATCGGGAGAGATTTACGTGCATCAGTCGAGCATCAGATTGGGAATATCTCTACTTACATCTCTTTCAAACGCTTTCTCGCGACGCGAGCTGTGTCGCGGGCACACTTGTTCTTGCCGAGCTGGTATTGTAAGCAAACAGCAGTAGATTATTCGACTATGTCCTTTCATAGGTAAATTAAGAGCATAGTTACAGTGAAGGCGCGAAGTCATTTCCCTAATGCATAAATCTCGTACTCCACATGCCGTTAAGTGTTTGACAAATAGCACCGGGGTATCAGGAGCACACAGAGCATTGGCCAGTTGCCAGGGCATTACAGCATTTAGCGCTTACAGCGTTACATTGGCGGATAAATTGTATAATTTGCTTTAGTAATGTGGATAACATATTTATGAATATACTTGATATTGTCACCTTGTTCTTATTTTAGAATGCAAGATTCTAGTAATAAGCCCAAGAAAGGTCAACTAATCAGACGCAAATGAATTCTAAAACCCTGCGCAAATGTTAGTAGCTCATTGTAAACATTGCAACGAATCCTTCCCAACATCAACATAATCTATTAAAAGGCGCTGCACATTTGATATTGCAAACAAAAGGCCAGCTTAATCGCGCGCAGTGTTTCAACAAACATTTACTGGGAGCACATAATCATATAAGAGGTTGGATCCTAGCCAAGGATCGCCTATTAGAATTACGTAGGCTCCTACCTTATTTATACGAGGCATTGCTTCCGCTTGCCTTAGTTGGAATCATCGTCTGTATTTTAAACCGCATTAGATTCATTTTTGTACTTAGCAGCTCAAGTTATGCAGAGTCACACCGTCATTGAAGCGATACTTATCTCAACAATGGATTTGAAGGCGGTAGCATTGAACTCAGCTGTTTGCTATTAAGCAACTATTATCTCGTAATTGGCTTACGTAGCATAAAAATTTGTTTAAAATAGCTCATTATATAATTATCGTTGACCCATAATTTGCCATGTCTGCATCCTACACCCACACGTAAAATCGAATTGACAAGCTTATTAACGGTTGTTATTTACCAGAAACTTCAAAAGGGATATTAGCTGGCCCGCCGCGACTTCGTTCGCGGGTTGTCCTACCCTATCAACCCTAAAACCGCATTAAAATCTGTTACGTAGTTTAAAAGGTATAAGCGATAGTAGATACAGAGGGACAGACGGCGGGATACGACTTTGTTGTATAGACATACCACAATAGGTTATAATTTCATTTCAATAAAATAAAATAATATTACGCCGACTAAGTCGGAGCAGGATAAAGAAGACAAGGTAGTTTAAACATAATTATTACATTTTTAAGAACATTAACGTTCCTTCCGTACGGAACGCGCGAAAAACCCTCACCGTGCTATGAATGCAAATACAAATGCTGCCGTTTTGTTGTTTATATTTTTTTCAACACAGCTTTCATTAATTGACAAGCTAACCAATTAGGTTTCCGCAGTAGACTGACAGAGTTAGGTACAGTCAATTATTACCGGCGTTCACTTTGTCGCTCCCAGACTCCAGAAAAAATTTCCGTCTACTTTCCAATTACAATTATCCTTTTTATAGAGCCCGCCTGTTTGTGACGGCTGATTTTCGTTCTGGCCCGCCTAAAAATCTTGACTGGTAGTGAAATATCAAATAATTTGTCAAATTTGAATTATAATATACCTACGCGAAGTATGAAAGAATAGGGGGGAGGTCGTTGACCAGCAGTGGGATGATTCAGGCTGATATAAAAAAAAAAAAAAAAAAAACTATACTATACTAGCTTTTGTCAGCGACTTCGTCCGAGTAAAGTTCCGTGCCCGTGGGAAGTACTACATAGGATTTCGAGTTAAATTGCAGCCTGTGTGTTACGATGTGTCTCTACCTAGCCCTACGGGAAAAAGGAGTGACGTTATGTATGTATTTTTGTATGTGTTAGTCTTATAGGTAATACATAACCCTGCAAAAACACTTATCGAATTACTAGCGGTTCTATATGTTATTTTATATTTACACGGCCGTTTCGATCGCTTTACTCATCATGTTCACGGGTAGACTGTGACATTTGTCTTGTAACACTCCGTATACCCGTAAAAACAACGGGATCCCGCGGGAAAGTCGACTTTGACCCGAGTACCCATCGAAATGCACACGGGAGGACCACTGGGGCCCGTAGCCGGCTAGTTCCCGCAACAAGGCAACCTTGCGAAGTCAACACATCCACAAGCACGTAAACATCCGCCAGCGGGCCGGCGAGCCGTTTATTCACTACAACAGCGATTTGTTCGCTCGTTTTCGGGACAATTTGAAGGCGAAATTGAATAATGCGACAGCCGACGGCTCACGTGACGGGTTCGGCTGTAGGGGTGATCTTGGACGGGCCGGTTTGCATGGCAACGTGCAATTTCGGTAGTAGGTGTCGTTTAGGCATAAACCTATTTCGTGCAACTTGACTAATGTATAGTCTCAGTCTCTTAACAAGAGGTCACTCTCATTGAAAACTTTACTTCCTAGGTTATACTCTTCGGAGAATACACTTCCATTACACACAAACAGTTACGCGGTCTCTAGGAACTTAGGTTACGCAGGCATCTAGTACTAAAGTCATCCTCTCACCTCCCTTCAACATTGCTACTCACAATTCAGCACGCGTGCACGAAATTGGTAGTCTTCCCGCGTATTTCATGTCGTAATAATTGTATTATATTTTTGGATTTTTGTTTTCTTGTGTCTTTTTCGATGTTGTGGTGTTGTTGTTTGTGTCAATAAAAGTTATCTTTCTCTCTTACAAAACATTCTCCATTCCTCATCTCCTGGATTAGCAAGTATAACGGTTTTGACGTCAGATATGCTTGGACAAATTCTTGGACAAAATGTCAAACGTCAAATAAGAAATGACATTTGAATTTCGAATCAAGCCTCGCATCGAGTACACACCGGCCCGCACATATCACACGAGGCAACGGCCAAAGATTATGAATGAAGCCCGCGGGCTGGGTAATAACGTAACACGGGCCCGGCGCGATAGCCTGGCGCGACGCCAAACGCGCGGTGCAGCCTTTGGCATGTGTGAGCGGTTGGGGATTACGTTGGGTGTACCCGATTCCGCAGGCCTGTTTGACATACCACCCTTATGGGAACTCTAGTATTAAAGAAAAAGTTAATAACCTAACCGTCAGATTATTTACATATTTTACTCAAATTAGTGGACTGATTAGAAATAAATTAAACTTCACAAGCACCTCGACTAAATTGGCTTCTAAATGAAGAAATCCGCACTGAAATCAGTGTAGGAGCTACGTACGCATATGCACACGTAAAACTTAAACACTTGTATTTTTTCGTCGTGGTTAAGCAGTTATTAAGGTTAAATAGATATCCCCTCTAGCACTGTTCTCCGGGGTGACAAGTAGGAATTTTCTTCCCAATTGTCAATCGGGTGAAAGTTTTCCTAACTGTCCACAAGATCCAGGCTGTAGACTCTGTAGGGTAAAAAACTACCGAATAAATAGCAAATCCACAATGCCGCTGGTAACGAAAGTAGTTTTCGACATTTGTCTAAAATGCCGAAACGTTAATTTGCCGCCCACGAGCCAGCATGTAAATCACGCCTTCCACTCCACGAAAACTACCTAGCCGCCATCTGCTACCTCCCCTTCCTCTCTCAATCTCAGTGAGTTTTTTTAATTTGGTTCGAATTTCGAATTTGGTTTGGAATTAGAAGAGACTCGACTAGTTACACCACAGATATGGAGCAGTATAAACAATGCATTAAAAAGACCGGAGCAGTGCGGTGGCGGTTGCCATTGGCAGCACGCCCGGCACCCCACAGGCAGATGCGGATTTAAATCCTGATCTAACTATCTATGTTAAGTTACCTGCGATTACTCCTGTCGCCAAGTATGTAAGTGATACAGTGGTAGTGTAGATCTGCTGCGTAGGTCTTGGCTCCGAGCCTTAGGTGGGAAAGGGTTATAATGAGGAATTGATGAAGATCAAGTCGGTTTAAACTTCAGTTTCCTGGTATTCATATTATTAAGTTTCTTGATATGTTGGTATCAACGCGTATCTATACCATAGAACTATTTTTTTTTTGTGGTAAACTGGTAGCAAACAGGCTTACGGCTTGCCTGATGGTAAGCATTCACCGCAGCCGTTATGGACGTTTGCAATACCAGGGGCATCATCCATTATTAATTATTTAAAGAAATCATCACCTGATAAAACCTTTCTAAAGGTACATTCAGCTCGATATTCAAATACCTACATTTACGGATGATTTAACCCAAAACAAGAGAGAAAGAAGCTTGCCAACCTAATTTATTACAAACGCCTAATTTAAAACGAGCACCTAATTTATTTAGGACATAATTAAATTCGCTACGAGAGAGAGAGGAAGCAATTAATGCTAGTAACACTCTGACCCATTTGCTAATAACGTAAATAAAGGCGGCGAAATTGAATTATATGCTTTAGCATCCATTTTATGGCCAACAAATGGTGTATTTTTCTATACATTGAGAACGTTCGGTCATGAGGCGAAGCTTTTGATAATGACAACTGCCTAACATACAAAAATGCAGAATGCATTGTCACTGGGACGATACTGATGAGCCTGATGACTGTAATTACGCTGGCCACCTCAATAATAATAACGATCTATACCAATACAGATTTAACGACAATTTATTTTAAGCCAAATTAAGTTACGTCATGGATATATTTTTACGCATTCAAAATGCTCTGAGAATACAGCGCCCTTTAACTCAAGTTCCTTACACAACACCTTTACAACTTTGTTATATTTTTACTGTCATACTCACAATTTATATTGTATAAGTTACATAAATACATACACACGCCCATATCTTATAGTAGTCAAGTCGAGTGTTACAAGCTACGATCCTGTCAAACCACTTTTCCCTCTTTCACATTCATACATCTTAATTCACCCATATCGTGATTGGAATAAATAAACATTGGCTTACGTGTCGTTTACAAGAATACCAATGTTTATCATTTTTATTTATTTACATCAGCGTGAAACATCTCACTGCTGGGGGCAAAGGCCTCCCTATTCTTCCATACTTCGCGATCGTTTGCTATGGTTTGCCATATGTTTATCATACGTAAATATTAACAATATCGCGTATCAAATTTAGACCCAGATGGCAGTCGATACCTGACACACAAGCACTAGGCACGTAGCGGTGCGACACAGATATCAAACAGAGCGTGAACCGACCCCGTCACATTAGTGTGGTGTACTTGTATTGCGAACCTAATGACCTATGATGATGACCGATTTGCGAAAGGCTGCAGGTGGATGCTGGATGCGGCAAGCCGAGGAGTCGAGGACGGTGCGTTGGCGCTCATTGGCTGATGCTTATGTCCAGCAGTGGACAAATATAGGCTTATGATGATGATGATCGACATTATGACTCAACAAATTCTTTCGGTTTGGCCAAAGACGCTTACAACAAATGAAGAGGCTCTATGATATACTCAAGGTGGCGAACTTCGTAACTCCGTAAATTGAACTTGATCAGGAAATTACTGTGGATCCCGTCATCAACAGTGCGAAATACTATAGTAGCTTTAGTGGAAGAAAAACATCGCCTGAAGGCGTCACCTGATGGTAAGTGATAATCGCAGCCAAGGACACCCGCCACACCAGGAAGGTCGCGAATGTTATGCCGGCATTTGAGAAACGTGTAGGTTTCCCAAATGGACCTTATCATAGGAATATCAAAACTTGAAATGTTATGCGAAGCATAAACTATTAATCATTCATGATTCATATGGTCATTTGAGTCAGTTCCATATCATATCAACGATCTTCCCGAATTGCAAAATTCTACCACTAGACTCTAAACTCACATGTATATTGATAAGGATTCGTTCGAGATGAAGATAAACAACTGAAAACACTTCTATCTCAGATACAATTTATCATTATTATCTCACTATCACATTGTCAAGGGCACTAAAATAGGAAGCTGACAAGACAACCGCTCTAGGAAGCGAGAGACAGAAGGACTCCGACAGACTGTGACGATCGACAGACAAAAAGAACTAAACGATATCAACAGTCGAATGATTAGTCAAATTCGTTTGGCCACGGCGCATTTCAGGGTTGACTAAATAAATTAACCGCGAGTTAGAAATTGTCAGTTATAATTATGTGGTTTGCAATTATTGTCAGTATAAAAAAATATGAGTAAACATGTAATTAATCAACTTTATGTCGCAGGGGTATAGAATTGAATAATTACTTAATTCTACGCAAAATACCCTTATTAGTAAAAAAAATTAATTATGTAATCCAAGGTAATACGACGTATCGTAAAACTGTATAACTTTTAATGAAAAAACATTTAACAGATTAAATAATTGTAGGTAATGTGGGGTAGTTTAACACAACATTTCTCTGTTACTTCTAAAGATAAACTTTGTAAAGTGCTCGAAACGTCGGGATAGTATAATAAATATAAAACCACGATATCCCGTTAAAAGTTGTTCCATTTGTAATCTGCAGAACAGAATATCTTGCTGACTGAGCATAAAACCTAAGATAGGAGTAATAATTTTGAAAATAAATTCGTGGAAAATGTAGTTGACATTACAGTAACTTTGTATTGTATAGTCTGAAGGTTGAAATATTATAATATTGTCAAATAAAATAAAAATAAAAGCATATTTCCCAAACCTCTCAAAGAATTCGCCTACCATTATATTATTATCTATTGATCCAAGGCACTCACAGTGAATTCCCTTTCGGTCTACAAAAGCCCGCTGATACCGTATTAGGATTAGAGAAGATCGATTGCCGATCGCGCAATCGAATTGCCGATTGGAAAAACCCCTTTGAATATATATCGAAAAATTTCAGAATTAACTATATGCGTACCAGAAGCAAGGTAGCTTTAAGATTTGCAAAGGTGAAGTGGGAATGGACAGGCCACATAGCCATCAGAATCCATAAAAGACGGGGCAGAATGTCGTACAGTGTGGAAGGGCAGGCAGTCCATGTCTAACAGTAGACGTCCTATGGCTGAGACGGTGATCATGGATAATTATAACGATCTTAATAGAATTAATTACGATCAATCGATAATGCAATGAATGAAGCGCCGGTTAGGAAAACCCTTTCAATCATCAACATATCACCCTGCCCCTGTAAGGACGACATGATTACCGATCGTGCCGATCGACAGCTGATTCGCCATTATGTACCTACTGATGCTATGGAATTATAGTTCTTATGCTTGTTATTTTTTGGCTCCTTCACATTACACACATTATTTGACAGTATGTCCTATACACTTAAAAGGAGTTTCCTTTATCATTGGTCTGCCTAGCGGTCGGCACAATTCTCTCTTCCATTCGACCCAATCATTCGTCATCCCAATACTTGTTCCCGGTGAAACCCTTTGCATAAATATCGAAAAGTTATGAATACCAATTGAAGGCGGAGATAATAGTTCGCCCATATCCCGGGGCCGATCGGCCGGGCCGACGTCGGATGGGAAATTAACCAAGATTACCAATTTCCTACGGGAAATGGCGACGAAACGCAACACGGATGGATTGAATGTTCGACGCAGTCAACGGCGGCCACTCCTAACATTGCCTGTATTTTGCATTCAATCAGAAACGCAGCTATACAATTATCGATCAAAGAGCTACACTCTAAGGCCCTTCTATTTGTCCTATGTGCGAGCACGAAAACGACTGAACGTATTTTGGTAAATTTTGCAGTTATGTAGCTTTATAACACAAGATTAATAAAAGAATATATCACAAAATTTAATGAAGTTCTCGCGGGTACACGGATTAATCGAATTTTAAGCGGTCGAAGTCGCCAGCAACGCTAAAGTATGTCATCGTACGCATACGGATGTATAAGCCCTCAGACAAGCTAAACTATACAACTACATGTCCTGTACATATTATACAGCTGCACATGAAAGTAATGAGGGTTCCTGAAGTGGAGTGTTGAGGGTGGCGTCCCTAATGCAGCTAGATGAATCCACCTGGCAGACGAAACAGACTTAGGGTACAGGTATGGAAATTGCAGACTCGGATAAATTGCCAATCTTGTCGTCTGTCTGAGATGTGACTAGACGGATTCACTTGCTACTTACTTCTGTAGAAATGTTACTTTTGTCATATTGTAAGCCTTTAGCAGTAAAGCAAACGAAAAATCTAAACAATACGATTGAACTCTTACTGTAAGCGAAAGAAACAATAAACACAAACTTCGGAAAGAACAAAAATAAGCCGCTCATTACTGGAAAATCGCTTTCCAACTGTTAAACCGTAAATTACTGGCCATTCAGACTATACGTTCTCGTTTAGCGGCCCGAAAATAACAAAGGCAGAGGAAGAAAACTTCGCACACTCTCCGGTTGTAAGTTAAGCATTCTACTGTGCTTTGGTGTTGAATAGTGATACAGAATAATACTCATACAAAAAATACGAATACAAGAATAAAATTAGATTAATCAATGAATCTGATCAAGAAGATTACTCATAATCATAATCTCGAAGTTACTTACTTGTGAAACGAGATTTTTTTTATACTAATAAGGTGGCAAACAAGCTTACGGCTGTCTGATAGTAAGCAGTCACTGCAGCCTATGGACGTTTGCAACCTGACCTGCGTTTGGTTGACCAACATTACATAAGTTTTATTTTTGTATACCCAGAGTCATACAAGAATAGGTACCTAAAAGATATGTGACAAAGCAAGGAGGAGCCCCGTATCGGGGCAATGAACGTTACTTCAATTAAAGTTGGTGAATTTGGCGATTCGGTTCAATTGAATAATTGATTAACAAAACGGTTCGGCGCCGGTGACATATCGATAAAAGATGTAACGTTTTCGCTCCCTATTGACTATACATATCGAGTACAGATGCATATAGCAGTACAACTAAATATCCCTCTACATGCAAAACTTGCTTCACAAAATAGGTCTACACAAATAGATACCACAACAAACCCAACACGTCTCGCGTTACAAATCTGCACCATTTGTACTTGTAAGTGTGCGGAGATAGAACGACGTAGCCACCAGCGATAGTTGAAAAATACCAGCGACCGAACACCGGCACTGTCGGGCCGCGCCATCTACTGTAAATATAGGCAATCAATAACGCTTCAATAATAGCCAGATGTACTTCTCAGTAGAAATCGTTGTTCCTGGTTCGGTTTTGCATCAAGATCTGTTGTATTCGTGCTCAAATTCGTGAGTCAAAAAGTGTGGGTGTCCTTGTCCATATTTTACGCTCTCCATACGTTTTGTTTTACACATATTTATCTTTTATATACAGTTATTTTCATTTAATCATCACTTTTACCGCCTACCTTATTCTATGGGCTATTGTAAGGGCAAAGCTTTCCCCAAAGTTTAGTCAGAAAATATAGTTTGCACCTATGCAATTCCTAGATGGGCGCTAAAGTATATAGTGGTTGTAGTAGTAAGTATAAAGTATTTAGTACTATAGGCTGCGGTGACTCATTACCATCAGGCAGGTCGTAAGCTTGTTTACCATAGTGGTATAAAAAAAACAAAACAATGCAATATTATGTCTAATCATTGCTCTCGCACTCTTTAGCATCAATGCAATTTATCTAATTATTGCTCTTGTACGCTTTAGCAGATACCGCTACAGATCCCCTTGACACGGACATTCCAACGGCTTGCAATATGACGTGACCTTCCGGCATAGAAAAAACCCCGTAGCGAGCCCAATCGTAAAGTTAACAAGGAAAGGTAAACAAGACACGCAGCCGGCTATCGTAAATGCCGTAAATTCATAACAACATGGCGAATTCCAGCATTTTTGACAACCTTGCGCCCACGCGGCGGGCGAAAATAGCGAGTCACTTTCGATTTCCGAACGGACCGGCGCAATAACTCTGCAACAAGCGAGTCTAGATTTCGGTTGAGCTAAAACCTGGATGCTTTCTTCACCGTTCAGTATGAATACGCGTGTTAAACAACAGATAAACACAGTTATGCAGAAAAGCAACGTTCTTTCAAAGCTTCCTTTTGAGGGAAGTTGTGTAAACTTGATTGATGATTGCAAGGATTATTTTCATCGAACAATACACAACCAAAGAGCGACCTTATCCACAAAAGGCGGCCCTTCCGGCAAACCCACATACTAACAAGATAGTGAAAGTCCTTCGTTCACTAAGCATCCATATGGTTGATAGTTTTGCATCGACATTGCGACACGATCAAGAGACACGAAATGATTAGCCCCAACGCGTAAATCAAAGCCTCCGGTCGGATGTAACATAATGATGCAAATGACGAATAGCTGATCTCATCTATGACCTAGCCAACACCAACATAAGTAGAGGCGGCAAAGCAAACATATTGATTGTACATTACAAGAACACCTTCAAAGGATTTTCGTTTGGAATGCCTGGGCATCGCGTATACAGAGAACACTATATTGATTAGACTCTTGCTCGTACATTTATCGACCAAACTCCAACGAAATGCTTGGAATTCGGGGACTCCGATTGTGCGTGGCGACAATGTCATATTGAAATACCGGCCCAAACAGAGATAGGGCGGTTAACAAATTCCCCGACAGGTTCAGTCAACAATGCGTTCAGGCTTCAGGCGTTCCAGGCACGCTGGCAATCTGTGCCAAGGTTACGTAGACTGCACGGAATACCACATTTAGGCAGAACCGTGTTTACCTAACCATCTACGCTTATGGGCAATGGAAATACCTTGTGAAGTTATAAAGGAATTCTTTAACGTCTAGACACCGTTTAGCGATTAACCTTAGAAAGTTCAAAGAGTTTTCTTCAAACCTCTCTCAAGAATCAATGTTATCACGCCACTCACAAGAAAGGACGTTGGGAGTATGACCCTTTTATTCAACGAAATTTGATATATTAAAATGAGACTTCTATTTTATGACGTGCCTAAAGATGATAAATCCATGTCACTTCTAAGAAGACACGTTCCGACATTGGCCGTATCGTCACTTACCATAGACGGTCTAATAACGGTTGAGTATAGCAATCGGGATTGAGGGCTTTAAGTGCCTTCTGAAACTGATTTGTACATAGGCATTATAAAAAAAACAGATACAGAGTCCCGAGTGCGATTCGAACTTCGCCCGCCCGCCAACCACGACCCAAACTGGGGGTCAGGTTAGGTTAGTGGGGGTTCGATCGACCGAGCCAAAAGCGTACCAACAAACAAGACAACCAGCGCACGTCACGTCCGCGAATCGATCTGATTGCTTGATTGGTGTCACACGGGACCAAATTGCAATTTCGACAATGCCCGCCCCGGCCAATGGCGGCGCGGGACCGCCTTGCTAAATTTGAATTTATGCATCCGGCCCAGGATCCCGATTACCCACCACGAGACGGTTTTAGAGTGTATGTATGTATGTATGGAACGACATTGAATGCGAGATGCGAGAGCTATCCGGCTTACGCGAGGATGCTGCCGAAGCGCGGGCGCATGAGGACGAATGGGAAATGGAAATTGGTAGAAACCGGTATTGACAGAATGATAATGTAGGTATCTCAGCATATTATGTGCGTGATTTCTTTTAGGCCCCCGATCCTGTTGGTTGACTATAAGGCCTGCATATGAGCGCATCAACAACCCGGTCTCAAGTCCTGTATTGATCCATATATTGACCCGGTTTGAGTTCGTATATAACGCCAGTCAAATGAAATCAATTCAAACACAAATTGCTTAATAAACACAGCGCGATATCAAGTTCACTTTCAAGTTGAGCACGTTTTATTAATAAGGGCCTAAATGACTGAGGTGTTCGACTCGATGCGTGTAATACCGCTTCACTAATTTCTCAGCAGCATAAATCCTTCTTGCATTCCTAATACGAAGACTACATTCAACGAAATTTATATTCCATCCGGACTGGATGGAATTACAATACTACATAGAGTTGACACCTTAGTCATACCAACGCGTTCAGTTTCGCATCGTAGGTTTTAAAGGCTACATTGCTACTCCATGAGGTGGACTTACATAATAGTGAGCAAGCGTTACGTGATTTGACATGAATTCAAGCAGAATGAATGTTATCGATTAATCTATATCTCTAAAACAGAAGTCTATGAGGGGATATACGCAATAGATAGCATGCTACCTATATACAATCAATAAATAAAGCCTTTAGTCAAACGTGACCAAAACAAACAAATTCCTACAACGTGACGATGGCGACCTAATGAGTGGAAAAAGAAAGAAAAACCAAGACATGTGCCGACACATTATGGAACATATTATAGTACGAAATATTTCGGAAACGGATAGCTATTAACAAAAAGCTCTATTGACCCCATACAATTGAATAGACGAGAAAAAATCCTCTATCCAGCTTTACGTGGAGGGGAGGCAAAAAAACCCGTTTAAAGATTTAATGCCACAACTTTATCGGAGTGATTAATTTAATACTGGTATGATTATTGCCACATGCCACATCTTTCTCCAGACAATATCTAATCTCCGATTTGAGCCGCGGACTTAGCGAAAGTTTAAGCTTTAGAGTGGTTGTTGATGCCACTTTTTTGGCGAGGGTTTGCCAAAATTGCTATAGACTACCTTCGGGACGTCTAAAAAGGAAAACGAAGCAATTAACCGGGCAGTTATCGTAATTGGCGACCGACCCACCGTCTCCTCGTCAATGGCACTAATTGACTGACATCATCGTACCGGCCTGCAGCGCGTTTGATGGTGGGTCACAGCGTGTCAAGTATAATTTTGCCAGCGGCAAGAAAACGAACTATGTTCGCCAAGGCTTGCAACGGCAGATTTCGCATTACAAATGCGTAGACAGCGCCGCCGTTAGAACGACAACTTGTATTGAAGGGTTGTGGGTATTAGAGGTAGGTGTGGTCGCCAATTAAGAGATAAAGACAATAATGGCTGTATGTCATGTGAAATTCCTATAGTACTTCTCGTATATGATATGAGGTACAAAACAGGAAAGAGGCCGTAATGTTGTTGATATGTTTGTTTACGAAGCCATCCCGTTACAGGATAATGGAATATTTCGTAAACAGATCACGAGTAAAAATAGAATAAACGATATTCGAGGAACAAAGGCTACGGTGGACATGGACAAGGCTAAATACGATAAACAAATTATTAGGTAATATGTCGGTGGCCCAGTGGTAAAGCTATCCGACTCGCAAACGAGATGTACAGGGTTCGAATCCCACCGCCGTCATGTTATCATTGACTCTTTTCTAAGTTGAACAGTAACCGATACTCTTCGTGAGGGAAAACATCGTGATGAACCCAGCACATTCAATAGGTTCCCCTGGTAGTAAGGTCACGGAGGTCAGATGACAGTCGCTCCATCTGCCAAATCCTGGATCATGGTCAAGGCAGAGCTCGGTCCCTCGTGCGCGAGAGCATAACCCGGACATTATTAAAGATGATTATATTATAAATGATTAGGTAACACGAAACTGCAATGAAGACGCAATAAAGCTATCATTCATATTAAATGAGACGATGAACTTAGACAAGAGGTCAATATGTACATATGTTTTACAACTCCTTTTCTGTAGGCATGTAAACCTCTCACCATGTTACTGTAACAAAACGTGTCAACGTCACTTAAAAAAGTTCCGTTTGCGTCCGGTTTTTATGTAACGCAACCTTTAAAGGTCATAACTGTTAGTGCTTCATTTCACGGTTACCGAGACTCCGACAGTAAAAAGCATCATTTCGTTTTGCAAAACAGCTTGCAAAAGCAATATGCAATAGCGTTTCAATGCCTTACTTACTTTACACCACCAAATATAGAAAATCAAGATTTGTCTTAATTTTTCGAAAGCGGTTGACCGCCTTTTCATCTGTTGAAGACTGACAATATCTGATGATGCGACAGAAGATGAAATATCAACATCATCATCATCACATCAGCCAGAAGACGCCTACTGCAGGGCATACGGCCTCCCCCACATATCTCAACGGCGGCCGGTCTTGTGCCTTCCGCATCCAGCTGGTACCTGCGATCTTTACCAGATCGTCGATCCATCTGGTGGGAGACCTACCCACACTGTCCCAAAGATGAAATATACCTGTCTACTAAACAGTTTATTCACTCAAGCCTTGAAGGAATCCAGATTACGCTGTAACGTGATTACGCAAAAACGCTCCAGATTATTAAAAGAAGTAA
The DNA here is from genome assembly GCA_907269095.1 of Blastobasis adustella. Lineage (NCBI taxonomy): Eukaryota > Metazoa > Arthropoda > Insecta > Lepidoptera > Blastobasidae > Blastobasis > Blastobasis adustella. Next base: position 5,380,631 of record OU026138.1, read on the forward strand.
CAGAAAACAGAACAGACCTCCAATCCCTAATAAAAGTAAGGCATTGAACGTAAATTCTATTACCGGGGTTATTCGGATGAGACCGCAGTTTAGTGGTAGTTCTGAACCCGATAGGGGGAGCTGTAAACAGTAAATAAAGATCAGGGGCCCTACCAAGGACTGTACGGGCGAGATAGAGGCCTTCGGAAAAACAAACAACACGTATACTCCGTAGTAAAGACGCACGAGTTTATGACAGACGACATTTAGAATTTAATCGGATTTGAAAGTAATTGTTGTTCAAAAAGGGCAAGATAGGCGTACCCTCACAATGTGGCATAAGAGGTGTGTCAGATGATAGTTTTTGCAAGCCTTGCAACCGCAGAGTATGTATAAAAGAAAATTTTGATTAACCGATAAGTACATTACCTTCGTTCGAGGGATTCGCAAATGAAGATTAATACGTACCTTTAGCAACAACGTCAGACCAACACGTGAACAAAAACTATACTGTTATCGAATAAAACTCGGCAGGAATTACGATGGTAACTCTCTCCGCCTAACAGCAGCACGGCTCCACAGCTGTGTTTGGACATAAATACATCGGTTTTACGACCGACCCCGGCGACTCGGTCTACTTTATCCGGCTCGGAGGACCAAAAAACGCGTTCAATGCGCTCCCTCTAGTGCCCGTCGCGTAAACTAACCGAGTAATGACGTAAATCACTCCAGTAGACGTTTTCTCGGGGTCTCAATCGATTTCAAAGCAATTTCCCAATAGTCTTAGGTGCCAAATTGGTGTAAATGTTAGCCTTAAAATTTTATACAGAGTTCGGAGCGTCCCGTTGGAAAAGAATTAGTGTCAAGTAAACAAAAGGTGAAACAGAGCCGCCATAAGCCTAGATTATAAGAAACGCGAGGCGCTGGACGAAAATAACTCAAGAAAAGGAACATTAAACAAGGCGCTAATTCAAGGGCTTCGCCAGAAAATACGACGGCATTTGACCAAAACGCAAGTGGAAGTTGTTGTAACAGTGGCCCGGTTCGCTGCTAGGAATTTAATTTGCAGAATGGGAAACACGAAACGGGAAAAAGGCGGTGGGAAATTGTACGGATGAATATTTCATCGCTTTTCGACCCGTCCGATTGCGTTTCAAAGTTTCAATATTTGCGAAACTGTAGCGAGCAATGTTTTGATATGAATTCTTAGTTGCATTCATTGCGTTTTAGTTGGCTGTCTGGATAGGATTATACATACTTGAGGAAGGAAAATGAGCAAATTATGGATATTATGGTAAACAATCACCAGCGCACATAGCAACCCCACCCCGCAACTTTAGCGCGATTCACTTTATTTTGTTAGCAACATAAAAAGGCCCGAATCGAACAATATAATAATATTCTATGGAATAGAACAATGGCCGACAACCACGCCAACATATAAACAACATTACAAACACAGTACAACTAATAACTGTAACAAATGCGCCCGCAAAGGATCGAGCTAGCACCTCCGAGCATATCTGCACGTACGTTCCGGTTACGTGCATTGTCTGTGTCTGTGCTCTTTATGGGGGTCACGTGACAATTTTTACTGCACACGGTAAATATGAATGAACAGACCGTATAAAGTTTCATATATTGCCGTGTCGTCCGAGAGAATATGGCGCGATACACTCATCTTAATGGAAGCTGCGAGATTATTATGATGTTCCGGTTCCGAATGGCCACTGCATCTTTTATTTTAATACAATCTTGATGACAACAGAGAAAACGGCTCACCTGGTGGAAATGGCTGTAAACATCTTACGATCTAGCATGGTGGGGCACCTGTGCATGAAATACAGGTGCGCTGGATTGTACTGCGAGTACGGAAAGAGAAGATATGACTATTGTTAATTTGCCAACTCTTATACTCGTTCAACGACCAAATACCAATCACATAGCCTCTTCCATTAAACCAGTAGGCTAATTACGTAACGCTGTTGCCGACAATTCTCTGATTTCAATTATTGAAATTGTTACTTTTGTGATTACGTATAATCGATTCAATCTTTCAGATTATTGCAATGGAACTTTTTTAGCAACTGAACCCACGAAATCGTTGATACGGAATCGCAAACGTAACAATTTCAATCATTGAAATCAGAGAATTGCTAGCGTAATTAGCCTACAGATTTTTACTAAAAGAAAACACTGTTCAACCCTAAACCATATGCACTACACCACATACAAACCCGACGACACGAAGGGGTCGACCAAGCAATCCTATATTTACCCAGAGGAAATTAGCCGATTCTATTCGGGGGGTGCGCTGTGAAAGCTGTATGAGTAATCCACCCAGGGGCTCTGTGCGCCTGCGTATCGCTGATAACACCTGCATTTGTATCCTGTTTACGTAATACAGGCGTTGTTGCGCATACTCAAGGGAATTATGGAGTTGTTATCCGGTATAATACGTGTAGGGATGTTTGGTATTAGGGTTTTCGGTTTGATATTGATGTAGAATACGGCTATGACCCGAGTAACGCAGTGTGCCGGCATCAGATCTATCTACACTACACTGTAGTATAAAACCCGGTATCTTCTATCCTCGGCAGTATTAGTAGTTTTTTTTATGTTAAACGGGCAGACAAACAGGCAAGCGGGCCACCTGATGGAAAGTGGTAACCGCCGCGCGCCGCCTATGTCGTTATGTATATATGAATTAAATTGGTTGTACTGACAGCTATGTTAGCCGTTATGGTAAGTTACTTTCCGCTATTGTGGGTTCTAAGTTGGTCGCTTTAAAAGGCTTTGTTGGTTAAGTAAGTATATATTTTAAAGTTTGTTCAACAACTATTATCTAAGAAACAGTACCACCGTTGACATTGAGGTTATTATCAATAAAGCGAACCAAGGTTTACTTATGCGGTTTTAACGGTTGTCGAACAATGGTGTCATTAATTTTATTTGTATACACTTTACATTCCATCTTGTACATATACCATTCCTCTACAAATGTAGTTGAAATAATATTATGTAAGGATTACAATCTACGCGCGAAACAGCGATCGAGCTCTCAGCTCCTAAGAAGTAATCACTTTTGGGTCTCGCATTTGAAAAATAGCCCCTATAACTGCGAAACGAGGTCCTTCCACGAGCTCTCATTACGAGGCCACGGAGCAATTAGGTAATAACCTGATGGATTACGCTGGCCAGTGATCGATCTCGACTCAATACGAGCTACAAACTACGAGTATCTTATTTACCGCAAAGGATATTTAGCAAGCATGAACAGATCAATGCACTATGACAAACAGGCTTCGTTGCGTTCGACGTTTTGCAATCTTTCTCGGTATTGGTACACAGTTTAGTCGTCAATGCATCGACCTACACATTTGCAATTTAATGTTTCGATTAACGACGTATAGGTATTCTTTAGGCTGGTTCTGTTAAATTATTGGTTTGATACCAACACTAGAGTTGATCCAATTCTTCACAGTCACGACTCATTCGGTATGGACATTCACATTTCAACGTATATTGGCTCGAGCTTCGGACAAGGGCATTTTACGTAAAGCGTACGGTTTCAGGCGTTGTTGCGAATACATAAGGGTATGATGGAGTGGGTATCCGCTATAATACGTTTAGGGATGCCTGGCGATATTACGGTACTCGGTTTTTTGACATTGATGTAGAATAAGACCCGAGTAACGTAGTGTCCCGGCTTCAGATTTATCTACACTACACTGTAGATATATAACCCGGTATATTCTATATATAACCCAGTTTCGAAAAAGGACGAAAAAACCTCGGGTCTAAGCCCGGTACGTTTCGTACAAGAGAAGAAAGTGTACAAAGTCGTAAAGCATGAAAGAACACACAAATTCAACAGTCATGACTCATGAGAACCGGCGAAAAACACCAGAAACAGGTACCTTTAGGGTACGCTGTCGCAATCATGTTTCTAGGTCTGTCATTACTGCAACCGCGCCGTTGCAGTCACGACACCATGCTGCGATTACTCTAATTGCCTGGCAGGGCTGCGTTCGACTACGGGTACCGATGTTAGCTGTCTCACTTTTCGGCGTACTTAGCAGGACATCCTGTTAATATAACGTCAATCTACAGACGTAACCACAAAACATACATATACTCAAGTATATCCCAAACTACTGCACTGATTTTAATTAAAGATAATAGCCATCTCGATGAAACCGGCTTCCAAATAAAGATTTTCGCCATTCTGAGCAGGACGTCTGTTAATCCAACCTACAGATGTAACCACTAACTACAAATACTCAAATAGCAAACATCAAACAAATGCACCGATTTTTATGATGATTTTTTATATTAATTTAAGCCAATAACTTGATTCAACTGGCTTTCAAATAAATAAACCCGCCTCGATGAGACATGATCACCTGATGTAATGTAAAGAGAAAATATTTCCTTATCGTCGAAACCTTAGTTCTAACCATTAAACTCGTTTCAGGTTTGGAAACGCCACAATGTTTACTAAAATGTCACCTGTCCATTTCCGATGCCTAATCGATTGTAAATACAAACGTAACTGTATTTCCAACTTCGTATTTCTTTATTATCTTACACTCAAGTTCTTTGAGCCTCCATCTAGTTATTCTTCTTTTATTCGATGGAGTAAATTCTATTGAACACGTCGATGTCAAAATTTTGAGGTTGGAACAACCGTGGTCGTCGCACACTTTGGTAGACGAAACCGCACAACCTTACACCGGGGTTATGACCGGACCCTATCGTTCATGCTATGATGCTATTATCGTGTGGATTTTTGCTAATAACAATACCCGATGCGAAGTTTGTGTTATGTATCGATTTGGACAATTGAGGGATGTTATTGTTAGGTGCTGCTTACACTTATTTGTTTTGGAGTTGCTTAGAGCTATTTATATTATCTTGAGCAACAATGGTTGCGTTGTTGTGTTAAGATTTGGAGGGAATAAGGTGCCTCAGCGGCGACACAACCGTGTTTCTGCATTTTTTTGAGAGGTGTGAATATACAAAACATCTTTACATAGATACATCATGCCTTTTTACAGAAAGGGTTGATCATAAATGTTATTGGTGATAGCCGGCTATCCATATTGGCTTTTTACTCGACACTGTGGCAATAAAAAATTAAATCTCCAGACGAACCTTCAATTGAACCTTCTTCTATGGGAAAATTTTGAATTTTATTTCGGTCAAAATTGGAATAAACGGAATAAGTATCTAGGTACTCATCAGTCGTTCAAGCCCAAATATACCAGCTTTAGATTAGGTATAGATGAAAGTATTGTTGAAAATCTATACTTCCGTGTTTTATATTTTTCCCCTGGACAAAAGCCAGGTTTTAGACTAGGAATAAGACAATTGAAAGTGTCATCCATTTACAAAATACCGTAAAGCAATTACCACAAATTGATATAGAATCGCACAATATCAACGTGGGTGTTTTAATGTAACCCATGTGGATGCGATGGAGAAGTTAATAAGGACAGGAATCAAAGTTTTATGGCAATACAACGGTTTTGAAATAAACAACAATGAGATGACAACGTAGGTGTTATGGCGTAAAGTGTAAAAGTACGTAGGTAGTACAGCTGCAGAGTGACTGTACCCCCTGAGCATAATTAAATGTATGGTAGAGGGGTCAGTTCTCTGCAGTCTGCAGCCGACTGTACAATAACACATACATACACACTCGCGCCAGAAAGGATCCTACAGGGGAAGCAGAGCCAGTGCCGCAAGCTATGATCCTTTAAACACATCTTTTGCGTATTCCATATTTTCATACATTCTATCCCCGGGTTATAGTAAACCTTATACAGTATTTAGCCATATAAACTACCTACATCTTTCACATTATGAGGATGTTAACGTATGGTAAAATAAGTATTTACCTCATTGAATGTTTAAAAATAACATTTTCCTCGTTTCACGCAGACAGGCTTCGAAAAATCCTTAATATGTAATTTACTGTGAATTAAATTATAAATCATGCCTATATCTCCGTACGTCACTGTTATCTATGTTTTGGATGTTTCTTTCTCTGTAAGTTTAAGATGTTCATAATAATCCATTATTTTTTTCCCATTTCACACATCATTCGAGAATAATGTCTTAGAGCGCAGATGTTTTGGCCAATGGTGGGTGACCAGTTTCCATCAGGTGGCCAAGTATACCTTCATATACTTAAAACCAAAATAAGAACAAACTGATCGAAGATACAGCAAATGCACACTCTTTTTGTCTTTCTTTGAGCGGCGTTTTGGAACATCCACCTCTCCTACGCTCTATTACAGCATTATTTTCATTGTGTCTCACAAACTATAGCTCTCTTTGCTATACCATCACCATCGATACAGCAAAACTGGTTCGGGAGCCGGTCGGGACGACCTTGCGATGCACTGACGGAGTCGAACGCCGGCTAACATCGGAATGACGTCACACACTCAATTTATGAATGAGCAGAGACCCAGGGGCTTTATTTTAATTCAAATTGACGCATATCATAGTTTAGTTTAAAGTTAAAGGAGAGAGCAGAGAGGATAAGGAAAGCCGATCCCACCTTACGTGTGATCAGGATAAGACAAAGAAGAAGACGTAGTTTAAAACTTTTAAGTTAGTTAACTTTAAATTGAAGTTTCAATGGTTGGCCAAAATGATGTAGGTATATAAAAAAAAAATTAAATATATCTCTCCAGTTACACAGTAAACATTTACGCTATAATACAGAGGAAAAAAGATCATATTACCAAGAATTACTATATAAGCTGTAGCGAGAAGTGAATTTGTTATTAGAGAAAAATTGTGTTTATTTTTCCAATCTTTGACATAACACTTGCAAATTTTAAACATACGTACATAAAGCAATGCAATAGATAAGATATTGGACTTATCAGTTCCTCAGTTGTCCCTGGAAACACCCATCCACGTCAGCTAACACAAAGTAGGTATTATATTTTTAACGTAAACTCATTTCGTTGGCTTTAGTTAAATTTACTCATTTAATTGTACCTATTATGGCGAATAATAAAATACAATTCCCACGTCTCTGTATACTTTAATGTGGCGATCATTCGACCTTGCCTTAGGTCAGATATCATTATGTACAGACAAACAACTGCAGATGGTTATAGGTCAGACTGCATGGTAAAACTACTTTTGATTTACGCAGAAAATAAAATAACGTATTAGACTAATACTTGTAAATTCGGGTTTGATAAAATCTAAACTTAGTAGTAAATTTACCTATTTTAAACTTTAAACTAGCAGTATTCCCTAAAAATCAAATATATAAGATCACATTTCTTAAATTAGACTAGCCATCTCATTTAGTGGTAAGTGACGATACAGCCGAAGATGGAGCATGCCTGTATAGGTCAAAAATAAATAATTCATTTGATTAAGTACAGTTCACACGGCCGGCCATACACTTCATCACATCACTCACAATTTTTGAACACAACGCAAACAAACGCACTAAATTACCTTTGTGTTATTACAGAACAATGACGCAATAAGTCAGAAACGCCAACGACCTTGTCAATCAAAATTATAGAGCACAACGACCTATGAATGGCTTAAACTGTTAAGGTTAGGCTTTGGGGCCAAGCGGCAGGTTTGCGGGAGCGGCAACTATTGCCAATTTACCTCGGTTTTGTGGAAATTACTTCTCAAAGGTACAAATAGATGCTAGATGTTATTTCTTCTGGTTACAAAGTATCATTGGTCGTGATTCGTATGCTAGGGAGAAAGTAACACGTGCGCCATTGGGCAACCATTAAAGCAATAATATTTTTTTATTTAATTACGGTATGCAAACAGGCAAGGCTGTTCCTAGACAGGCATGCTCCATCCTCGGCCGCATCGTCACTTACCAGGTGAGATGGCGGTCAATTGCCTGGCTAGCCTAATATAAAATAAAGCGGGCCACCTGATGGAAAATTAGCAACACCAGGGGCATCACCTATGCGTTGCCCATCTCTATAACACGTTGCTAATAGACGATATGATATGTCAAGAAAACGATATCATAAAATTGCAGAACGAACCGTTCAAAGTTCCACAACAAACCAGACTTCGGATCAGCAATAACGATACGCGAGTACAAGGGTACAAACATAATGGGTGTAACCATACAAACCGGTATACTATTTTTAACACCTGACATTTAGACTCTATAACAGAACAAGTGCGGATTGCGAACCAACTCTGAAGGAATTACTTGTCCGCTCATTGTTAGGAGTTCTTATATGATGGATGGTTGTTATTAGTTATCCTCCCTCCGCAGCTTCGGTACTTGTCTTGTAGACATCGGCAATAAGTCTCTCTTTAACATGTATTGTTTTAGAGTCGATTTGTCTTGGATGAAACTTGACTACAAAAAAATAGAGCCTAGGTTTAGTGCCCGACTTTTGGAAAAACAACTCAATCTAGCACAAATTTAGTTATATCAAACATGGGTATCATTAAATGATCATGAGCCTTTGAATTTTTGAAAGGCCTAAGTATCCTCCCGTCAGTACCTACCGGCCCTCCTTTCAGTCCTTTTTGTTTAAAAAAATGCGATACAAGATGAAAAGGGTCATATTTTTTCATAAGTCAGGCAACAAAGCCTTAGTAGATTGATTAGTAAAGAGACAATATTAGTAAGGGGATTAAATCTATTCATAACAGCTATGAACAACTGACTACGAGGAGAACACTAAAAACGCGCTTTATAAAGATTATCTTCAGCTTTAGCTCTTTCTACAACTTTTTTAACTGAATTAAGTCGACAACAGGTCTAGGACAAAAGTGAACGGGAGATCTTTCTCTTTGCCGTACAGATAACACAATTTGTCTCGCTAAAAAGCCCAAAAATGTTCTAGCCAAAGGGAAAAATCTTGTGGCCATTATACTCTCCCAGTATTACAAGAAAGGGATTCTTAGCAGCTAAGATTTAAATACACAAAGGACTAAGGAGGACCATTTGATATTTATTTTGCGAGAGTGGTCTTTTCGGATCAAACACGTTAAAGACACTAAAAATGATTAAGGAAAAACTTCACACATAGATCAAAACATTTATCTGTTTCGTCTCACCCAAATTAAAAGGCTATCTTTATTTATTGGCTATCGACATCGAACTATATTACAAAAATCCAATACAGGAAATAATCAAGCAACAATTAAAAAAATATATGTAATCGCTGGGCCCGTAAGCTTATAAAAAAATCTCAACTCAACCATTCCATTAAGAGGGCACCGGTTACTCTCAAAGGGCAAAACTCCACTGAATCACTCGAAGCGAGGGGAGGGGGAAACATCAATCACTTTTCCGCCAAGACAATGGCCATAGAATCCGCTCTATTAACAACAGTCAAAAATAATTTGGAGTGATTAACTCAGCATCAAGAAACAAGGCGGGAACCCCTGTGCATTGTTCTTTTAATGTCGCTGAAGTCAAGAATTTACAGCAAGACTCTTGTTGTATGACCAAACTTTTTTGAATGAGCAATTTTCTTTAACGCCTATTACAATGGTGAAAGCATCAAAATAGAATCAGCTATGTAAATTATTTCGGAGCTCCGTTGTTATTCCAACACCAGCTAATTCTTCGTAATTCTCGGAATATTCAGCATGGCCGTACCAGTTGGAAATATTATGAAGATCAGCATTTTATAACGATTAATACTTTCCAAGGGAAGGGCTGCTTGAGCAAAATGTAATAAAGTACGACGGAATCGTTTACGGTTGGAGGGCTCATGAATTTCCCTTTTAATACGATAAAGTTACAAATTTCGGCATGCTTTGAAGTAGACGTTTCTACATTGCGTTGTAGATATCTAAAGATGTGTTCAATGATCTTTTAATCATAGATGACCATTGCGTCAGTACCAGCAACCACCAGGTTAAAATAATTTTGGAAATAAACGATTAGACCTCTGTTGAATATATCGGGTCAGAGGACAACTTTGCTATGATAAATGCCACAACTTTTTATACCCAAAAATTATTTAAAGAAACTTATGGTTATTACTGCGCTCCAATACCAATATTCAAATATTTAAGGTATTGACTCTATAGTAGGTAGTACTTAGCAAATCGATTTTATTAAAACCTTGTCACTGCAAGCAAAATCTCTAAAGTAAACGTCATCAGTGCAACACATACCTGGTCGAGGTAAACTATGACGCATGACGCGTTTGGGGTTCTCATTTGTGCTGCCCACACCTAATCACACACCGCTGCGAGGGTCACTTGAAGTGTTTATTGTTGCTCTTTTACATAAAGGAAGTGAGATCACGCTTCACCGGTAGTACAACTCTGTCAAGTCCATCTATGCTATCTATTTCTACCGCCAAGCAATAATGCTTGCGTCGTTGTATTCCGGTTTGAATGATATGAGGCATACCAGCTTAATCCACATGGTGACAACGCACCTGATAACTACATAACCATGTATTTTTGTTAAATGAACTTGCACTAAATTCTTAAACACGTCTAAGAATGACATTTAACGTCATTTTGTATGACTTTTGTGTTTACCTTAAGCTTAAATGCGATTAAGAATTTCATGTACGAAGCCCTAAGTCTATGATTTTCCCGCGACTGTATAATCGATGAGAAGAAGAAAATAATTTAGTTTGAAGTCCACTACCATACAAATACCTAGAGATACTAGTCGTTACAGCGACAAAGCCTATTGAAAGACCAATCTATCATTTCTTTCTTTCTTAGCATAGGCAATTAGTTTATCGAGACTCTCATCCGTAACATTCACGACTAGATTAAAATAAATATAGGCAACTACCAGTTTCCCGGGAACAAATCCGCCTTAAAGTTTAATTCAAACTAGGCCAGTGTTTAAATCCCCGGCGACAACTGGACGTATTGTTGGATGCCCGAGAGAGCTGGAATCCAAACTTGCCACTTGGTACGCTTAAACTGTTTACTCCAAACAGCACTCAGAGATTATCACAACCCGTGCCAAACTGGTATTAACGGGGGGGATAACAAGAAAATATGGAAAAATATTTCGGAACGAAATTAATTTTCGCGACGCAGCGGACTTCAAGAATTCGAGCACGTACACGCCGTGGAGATTTATATTATTCAGGAAGACGGAAAGTAAAGTTAGGCAACTGAATTGTGTGAGTTAATGCTTTCAGTTGGGCAGGTAGGAATTATATTTCTCCTTCGCTGGAACTACTTTCATATTCAATCCCTTTTTGGCAACCGTCCTCTGCTGGGATATGAGGTAGGGGTTTACCTTTATCTTCACGCTTGGAAGGCGCCGTGGTGGTCGCCATGTTTAAAATTCACAATAGAATACGCGGCTCACTTTCTGGCATGTTAGATACACCTTTTTGTTAGACACAATACAAAACAAAATTATGTCATTGTCTGAAAAAGGCAGAAATACATATTTATACATGTAAAGATATAAAATCCTTATTGAGAGCCCGAGTATGTGCTAGGTTATAATTACATGTAATACAGATATCCAGGCTTTCAACTGCTAACCTAATTCCGTTATTCTACTGACAAAAGACAAATTTATTTATATCCCCGAAACAAGATCTAACGAGGAAACTGCAAAAAGCCGATGACACTATTCCTTCCAACACGATACCGCATCTAATAGGTATCTGTATACGAGCCTATCATGAGCACTCGACCAGTTGTTGCTAGCAACCAGAGCTAGTTTGTCGTTACGTCACCGGACATACGGACGGACAGCACGATAGCCGATTAGGCAATCGCTGGGGCACTGGAGGTAGCCTGCGTGCGTGTTGTCGAGACCATTTTTATTTGAAGTCTCGACTTGACAGCTTCATGATTCGTGTGTGTACTGTGTCTATTGTCAAGCGTTAATTTATGTGCATGAGGTAGCGATTTTAATGTGTAATTTTTTATACCACTAAGGTGGCGAACAAGCTTACGGCCCGCCTGATGGCAATATGAACAGAGACCCTTCTGCTAATTTTGTAAGACCTAAAATCAACATTAGATTCTTACGGGTTTATGATCATGAGATACAGTTTTAATATTATCTACAAAAATTGGTTTGCCTGCGCTGGTTTGATCACATGTTGTGTAAGCCCGAGGGATACGTGGGAAATAGGTGCATGAACCTGCCGGTATCAGGAAAGAGGCATGTGGGCGACCATAGAAGTGAAGGATCGGATCGGTCGGAGTCGGATGCGAGAGCTTACGACGCGAGGATGACGAAGACCGGGTGAAGTAGAAAAGAATGAGTAGGAAAGCGGACCCTGGCAGAAGACAGAATAAGCGCTAGGACGATGATCATGATCTACAACAAATTGTCTAAAAACTGACAATGGTTTCCAATTCGGCATAATTTGCATATCATAGACAACGGCGCCGTCCACAAACGTTTTAACAATAAAAAATTAAACGCCCGCCCAGACATAACCAACAGAATGTTTATTAGCATGAAAAACACATCAAATTCGCATCAGATGCCGCGTCGCCGCAATAAAAAAAAAGTAAAATTGACCCGAATGCCGCGAAGAAAGGCGGTCTAATGTCCGTTCCTAAACGCGAGTTTTGCCCATTCTCCTGCTCCCTTTGTGGTCGAATGCAAGCGGTCTGGTTGAATACATTTGTCATTTTCTAGCATGCGCCGGGAAAGTGTAATATCTAAACGCTGTCCTGAATAAAGCCGTCCTAATACACACACATTACGACATTTTGCTTCTTAAAATATGACAAAGAGCAATATATTCAGCGGTATATGATACATGATACATCCAAGTACCCATAAAACAATCCACTTCCAGTCTAGGAGTTGCAGACGTAAACGCAAACCACTTCCATACAGCCATTTCTGCTAAATTTCTGCGAAAGCGACATTGTTGATGCGCTAAAAATACGAGTCTCGGGTACCAGGAGCTCATAAATACAAGGAGAGCATCGGAGTAACTGAGAATATGACTGAACGTCCCCGAGGTAGCGAATAGCAATATCGAACGCTGCAGGCGATACGTTGATGTGTCCGTTATCTCGGGGAGGGGTGCGATTTACCCCATTGCGATACAGTATGACGTCAGGTATCTCAAGTCTGAAGAAATACATGTATGAACTGCAACAAATGTAGGAGACGCAATGGAGTGATCTCAAAGTGGATGTATTGTAGCAAATTAGTTGAGAGCGGGTTGAGCGACCGCTAATCGAATTATCAATTATGTTGTAAAAATTAGTCATGACAATATCAATTTATTATCAGTACAGACTCTGAATCTAGAATTAAGTAAATATAAAGTTTCTAGTGGACGCGGCGCGACTTTGTCTGCATCAACTTTACCCCTACCTACCCTTATTTTCTTACTTATAAACCTTCCTCTTAATTCACTCTAAGTATTGTTGAAAACCGTACCATATCGTTGAACATAAATATATAGGGACAGACGGCGGGAAGCGAATTGGATTTACACTTGACTATATATAGATAAGTAACTACGCGCTTAACGAGGTATGGGAAATTACACATTACAGGGCATCAAGAAACACGTAATGATAACGTTTGAAAATATGTCACACACCTATACACAATATCATTCCAAACATCCTACCAATGAGGACATTAAAATTACAATTTGTACCCTTTTCAGGACGAAATCGAAAGCCTCGTTAAAACCTTGTTTAAAACACGAACAAACGAAATAGACCGACTTTTACCGGACCACTGACCATAATCCGTACATCCTCAAAGCCTAAGCATCTCATTGAAACTTGCGCAATAAATCCACATCCACGGACGGACAAACAGGAGTTCCGGCGTCTAATTAGTTCGGATACTAAGAGCCGACGGTCAGGGAAACTTTGGACTGAATAATACATACCCTTAGTAAAGGCCGGGGGCGAAATAACCAAATATTTGCCTCGTATTCAGACCGTTTTAGCTCACTGCGCTATGATAATGTTGGTGCTGAGGAGTAGTTACATTAATTTGCCCATTTACAATCTCACTATTATTTTAAACAGGAAAGTTTGTCTGTGTGTAACGCTTGAACGGATGAATTTGGTAGGTAGATTAGGCTCTGGAATAAGGCATGGGCTTTTTGAAATGATGAATTTAAATTTCTGTTACGGGGTAGTTTATCAGTTTTCTGGCACCCATAAACAAGCTTTACTTACATGCTGCTGTGTGAATTGTGTAAGCATATTTATTTATGTTCCACACAATATCTTACTGAACTGTCGTACCAATACAGTCTGCATAGGCGAGGCTCAATTGTAGGTAAGTAAATATGCTTATTTGTGTGGCAGTGAGGTCTTATTCGTTTGTACATATCTTGAATGCAATAAAACAAGTAGTTAAACATATGTACATAATATAATTAATATTTATATTACTAAGGATAAAAGTAATTAAATTGTTATTAAAGCAGTCTATTAACGGATAAACTTTATGTAAGTGAAGACCTACAATTTTGGCAGGTTGAAGACCTACAATTATTATTATTTGCAAGTTATTAGTAACAATTCATACTTTATTATACAAGCTGAAACGAGCAGATAGTCTAATTAGATGGTCTACTTGATACTATCTGTCCACTCACACGAGTACATTTCCTATAAGCAAATTGTTCTCATAACATACCTGAATACCTGCTTGTGTATTTCCGAGTGAACGTAACCCGACAATATTTGGACAAGAACGATCACCTTTGGATGAGCTCGCTCCATCGTCTTATCGTTGCTAATCTGAGATATAGGTCAAGGACAAACCCATTAAACAATAAGAAAATAGGGAAGACGAGGCACTCTAATCTTAGCTATAGATCTAGTATAGATAGACAATTCCAATCAAAGCAAAGACACACATTTATGGCACCCATGCAACTATTTGAACGGCATGATAATGATTCCAAATGTAAACATGTGGAAACTTCCGTCAACAAGCAGTCGAGAGACGCACGTAGTACATTGCATGTACCTACTCGTATTATATGCATAAATATCGCATATAATTAAGTACCTACCTACGCACATCGGGAGACTAATAACATAGTACTTAATGTACTAGTTTAATTACTTTAATCTTAATATGAGGACATATTGAACATTGTAAAAACAGTAGAGTTATGTACATTAGTTGAATGCTAACCGATGCTCTTACATTAAGGGTAAACATCGTGATTAAACCTGCACATTCAGGCGACTGAATGCGTAACCATGATCCAATCTGGTCAGGTTCCCCTGGTAGCAGGGTCACGGACGTCAGGTGGCAGTCGCTCCACTGAAACTGTCTGATCTGCCAATCCTGGATCATGGTCAAGGCGGACCACGTGCCCTCGGCGCGAGAGCATAATCGGGGCATTAACGCCAAGATGATTATAATTTTTTTATATTGAACATTGTAAAAAAGCTGTCAAGGTAACCAACCTGACGTCACGACAGTCACACGCAAGTCTTATGGGAATTATTGATACACATCCGTGACTAAGAGTTTTGTTTAGGAGCAGTTCAAATTATAAACTTTATAATATACATGTGGTATCTGCTTACACCTACAGAAAAACGTGATGTTGTATTGTATGTGTGTATGTTAATGAATAAATATTTCTTGAACAAAGTCTTTTTGCCTGCGCTGCACATGCTTATCTCATGCACTACAGACTGTGTTTGATTTATTTATTCGTATGGCAAAAATACAATACACGAGAAAAATATTCAGCTACAAATTTTAATCAAACGAAGCCACTTGCTTCGTCACTAAGGCTGATCAAGTCCTTACAGAAAGAGTGAAAACGTCATTTTCAAAATAATTTACAGTTTTCATGATACAATATTCAGGTAGATTATGTGGTCTCTGCCTACCCCTATGGGAAAAAGGCGTGACGTTGTCTATGTATGTGTGTTGCCACTTATTTCACAAAACATTTCATAACGTAACTATGATTTATTAAAGAAGATGTGCAATTTGTAGGTACGATTTCTTACACTTTTCAGAGACAACAACAAGAACAGTATCTTAAATACTCCCTTCAAACTGCGCTAACAGATACCCAGCTTTCAGCAAATCCGAACAACAGCACGAACTCCCTTACGAGTAACTAACACGTGTAGACGACTTAGATATAAGTTTCAGACGATCGAGTTCCAGACAGGCGGGTCAACTACCGAAGCTGTGCTGGCTTACATTAAAAGTTTAATATCAGTTTCGTAGCTCCTAAGAGTTTCGCAGAACGCTGGATGGATATCGTCTCGTCGATTCACGCGCCATATTACCAATTCAAGCAGACTTCACAAAGATAACCGTGGATCTGCATTATTACTCCATCCAATAAATACACACACACATACTCAAGCCCACATCGCATCCCTTGCCCAAATCTTTTGTCACATAACATTTATATTTAGACACAATCTTAAAGAAATCCCGATCCTACAGGCTTTAATCGGCTCCTAATACTTTTAAGCGACAGGTTTTACGTGAAAATCTCCCTAAAACTTACCAAGGATGATAACCACAAGCAAATTGAATTACCAATTCGTGTTTTGACAGTTCGCAGAGTTGCTGATTTGAGAGTCGAATAATGTATTGACAGTTCAATGTTTAGGCGTTCGGTAGGCACACACCCACTGCTGTCGTATCAACGAGTTAAGTTCGTTAGATGTTACTTCCGCCGAGTAAATACGTTTCTCTGCGCAAACATCTTGTCTATTAACCACTAGTCGCTGTGTCATCACTTCATCGTTTATCCCGGTTCAGTATATTTCCCCTGGATTAATATTATAAACACTTGTACGTGACCATGACGTGCGAGGCGTTTTCGTCGTTAATAAGTATTATGACCGTTGTTTATGGGAGGAATAAATCCGTCTCAAGGGCACGGTTCGCCATTATTTGATGGTGGACACGGGACATGACGTCTTACCAAAATGGGTGATACAGTAAACCTACCTATAGCCATCTTATTTGACTTGTTGAGAGACGTTACGTTTCTTCTGACTTGATACACCGTGATCATCATCGACAGTTACAGAGGGAGACAGAAGACGCGATGGATTGACATCGCCGAGTCGGATGCGAGAGCCTATGGCTTACGACGCGAGGATGCCGAAGACCGGGGAAGTGAAGAAGAGTAGGAAAACGGAGCCCAGCAGAAGCCAGAATCTATCCTATCACTGGCTACCGGCTAATACGGGTTCTGCCCGTTTCCACATTGAATTAGTTGCAATTATACCGTAATCAATTGCCCCCGTATTAATAAACGTATCGTAACTTCACACCTAGGATTAGCAATAGAAACTTCTATGGCTATTCCCATACCTGTCAAGTTATGCCATGTTTATTAATAGGGCCGTTAAAGCATCAGCCTGGTATGGGTAATTTTAGAAGGTGTATTATCGCCTTTGCATAGGTATGCATGTATGGACATAAGCATAACGACATCTCTGTCGGGGCGGGTATAATATTTTTAAAGATAGATTAACGTATATTCCATTACTTTTCTTACTCTCTTACGTATGCAGTCAGCAGTTTGCAGCTGGCGGGGCGTGCAAGCAATTGCAATGCTGACTGCTTAAATTTGTAGGTAAGTCGGAATTTTATGTGACGCTTTTAAGCGACGAGGTAAATGGAAATAATTTAAAGAAAACCGAGCCAATTGATTGCGACCTACGCGCAGGTAGTGCTATAAATAAATATGTGGGTAGACTGGAGTTAATTATTTCGAATCGCGTCCTCAATTAGCATTCATACAGGTGACCAAGCAGAGTTATCGCTCAAGGTGTCCACGTACAAACGAGCTTTGTGTGGTTTTGTAACATACCACAGACAAGAATAATGGCAAAAAACCCCATTCAATGAGACAAGCAGGCAGATTCCGATTCAGATGTGAGTCCGTATATAAATGGGTCAAAATTACGTCAGTTCTCTAAACACGGGTCTTGGGAACTCGTTGTTAAAAATAAATTATTCGGACATGGTTTTTTTGGAAGTCTTCAAAAACATTAAGAGGAGTGTTTCCCGAGCGCGCTCCATACAAACGTAGTTTGATTATATTTTCAATGTTACGCTATCAAAGCCAATGAAATGTAGACGTAATCCAGAAACCAATATTTATGCCTGTGGACTTTCGTTAGATTTCATATTAATTAACACCAGGTTTTAAGATTTTCATATAAATTTAAAACACTTGTTTAAAGTGAGAGCGTCCCTCTCACCTTAACCAGAACTTTGTCATTTAAATCCACCAGAACCTCAACTCATTCACGACGTGATGGTACGTTTTACGCATTTTAGTAAGACAATAAACTGATTGAAGCTATTCAATTTCGACGCATATATTATTGTATAAGCCCACGTTGGCGCATTCGTATATAAATAGACTGTACTTACGGCTTACGACACCCGTATGTAATATTAACGACGTCCATGCCAAAGCCGTCTATCCATTGAAATGGTTTCCATGTCTCGCGCGCCGGTGCGTGAGCGTCCCTCAATCATTGGTCGTCCCCATAAAAGATTCAACGTATTAGAAGGAATTATTTTTTATAATTGGAACGCGAACGACCAATGGGGGTCGCTAATGAAAAGGCTCGTTATTGGTCCATTCCAATTTTGGACGGAATCGAATTTGAGTTTTCTTTTTTTAACCGGCCAGTGTTATCGAAATCATCATTTTGGGCCTGCTTACGTCTCCGTACGTACCCCAATAACGACTGTTTTTTCTGGAATATCTTCAATGTACAGACACAGCTATGTTACAGTTTTATTTTTAGTTTTATCTATAGATAGATTGACCGTACAACCGCACAAACAAATGCCAGAGTAGTAAATGCGATTATAATTCTAAACGACCAGCCATATAACCATGTTGGTAAGTGAGCCGTTGGACGTTAATTTGAATACAATTCGCTATAACACCACGCCATCTTTATGGTGCAGTTCGATCGTTTATGTTATTAGGTATAGTTATGGTTTATATCGTTTAATACGTGCGTATTTAATACGTAAACTAATCGGTAGCAAATGTAATGTAGTTAAAGAAGTATGCAAACAAACAGACAAGATGCCCCACGGCATCATGAATGAATGAAGACCATGCAACAAGCAATCATTCACTTCTATAATGAACTCTACTAAAACTAAACTAATGTATTAATGAATTCTACTATTTGGAATTTATGTACAGTGCAATAAACTGTACAGTGCACATGCATGCTTTTGCAGATGTCTACAGTGGTGTAATCTCCAGATCAACAGAAGCAATTTCGAACATTATTTCGAGAATAGGGGACTCCGTCGATGCATACATGTGGGAATAGGGAAGTCCATGTTTACAGTATCGATTACTACATTGAGCTCCAGAGAACAGCTTAGAAACAGCCAGACCATCTATAATAATAAATAAGGGAATTATTATTATTTGTTATATACTAGTAGTTGTAAGCTGATGCGCGTATATCACGATATTTAGTTCTAGTTAGTAGTAGTTGGTAGTTGTAGTTAGGTATTGAACTTGTTCTCTCCGAAAGCAACCGAATTCTACGCCGACAAAGCCCCGAGCCAAAGCTATTTACACAGACTAGTAAGTACGATGTTTTCTATACATATTACCCGATCAACCGAATCGGATAAATTGCAAATGGGTAAAGCAACGAACAGAAGTTAAAAATTTAAACTCTGCTCAAAGTGAAGACTACACTTTCCGGAGATTAATAATGGAAAAGTTGCCGACCCGGGCCCCGACTAAACCTTTCAGGAGTTTTCAGAACTCCGCCGAAGTCTTATAAGCTATTAAATTTGTGAAATTATAAGTAAAATGCCAGGCCCAAGTTTTAATTTTTGCGCGACTTTAGTACGTTGAAATAAATGGTGTCAGATTTTTTTAATAATCACGTAATAGTCACGTATTTGGCTGCCATCTCACCTGAATTATAGATTATTTATTTACTCAATGTGTTTTAAGATGTAAAAAAATAAACGGTAAAAAGTTTATGAAATTTAGTTATACCTACATTGATAAATAAATTATTTGTATGACAGTGATAAAAATAGTAAATTACAGTTTATCTTGTCGTACACGTCATAGTTACGTCTTATAGATATTATACGTTCAGAGTTAAGTAGTAAAAATTTGTGTAGCTACTGTATGTATGTATGTAATCTCTTTATTGCATCAATTTATAACATACTGACACACGCAAATAATTTCGTTATGTCTCGACTTTAACATGATTATGTAGTATTATGTAGATTGTAGAGCAACGAGCAAATAAGTATTTGTCATGCGTTAGTTACTCATACTCGTATTGCATGAGTTAGTAACACTTTTCTAATATTGCAACCAAACAGAAGAGTCTATGAATAGAAACTGTTAGGTACTGGTTTTTACGTTAGCATTTTCCTATCTATGCGACCTTTGATTGTAACGCTGATAGGTAACTTATAACTTAGATTTTTACGACTTCCTTTTTTCTCAAGTCAAGTTACTAAGTCAAGGAAACGGTTACATTTATTTCACGAAATCAATTATGTTTTAATAACTTAGTTCCACATGTTACGTAACCAAGAAAACTATTGTTATCTACCATCACTTGTCTATAAATAATGATTGACAAATTCTATGAATAATTTATTAGCTATGCGACCATGATCGCGATATGGCCGCATAAATTAACTCGCCCTTAATAACTAATACAAAAAGCTTTTATCCGAGCCGTAAACATAAAAAAAAAATCAAATAGGAAACGTCAACATCAAATCGAAATACAAACCGTTCCGTTTAAAACAATTCCGTGCGATGTCCGAAACTTTATAGGCACACGATCCTCTCTGAGCGCAGTCTTCTCTAGAAAGACTCGAGAGAGATACGACACAAACACTGGCACTGATAAAACACCTAATAGGCGGAAACACTGGCCGTTGCACACTGGCTGGTCGAAGATGCTTGCACACGAAAATGGCGCGAATTCGTTTTTTGTTTTATTTACTTTTTTTTTTCGAGGCGGCTCGTTTTCGACGTGGCGAAGGGGCGTGCGCCGATGCGGCCTTGCGAACAACGACTGCCTGTACTGCCACAGCGTACGTACCTAGTTAGTACTCGCGGCCCTATAAGTTTTGCATCTCACACGGCGTGTATGTATGAGACCGCGCCCGTTTCAGTACCAAACGTTCAATGTACACCTGAGAGGGTGTTTAAAGATAGACGTAAACAAATAACAGATAACGTTTGTATCGTTCAGCGACCATAGTGTACGTACAGGCGGCAGCGCAGCTATGTTCTATCACCGAAGTAGTAACTTACCTATTGAGAGCAATTTATACTTTGTTTTTTACCCGACTGCGACAGAACGAGGGTTATGTTTTTCGACCTTATGTGGGTATGTATGTATATTTATTTGGCATGGGCTACAACTCTAACGACTCAATGGATTTTAACATCTGAAGTGTTGTTAGATTCGTCTTGGTCGCGCAGGTGACACTGGGTACATGAAAATAAAAAAATAAAAAATGGCGGATTTTAGGTGGCATATTGTTAAAAATATTTTTTTATGAAACCAATTATCAAAATAAAGGTCTTCAAAAGGCGATTTCAAAAATGTATACAAGTTATTTGCTTTTCAGTTTTTTATTGGCAGTCGCGGTTTTTAATTGTTGTACTACGTACCTGTTACACTAAAAGAGTATGTAACAGTACAGCTAACAGCCCCGCTGTCAATTAGCAAGTAGTAATTTGAACGGGTCTAAGTAAGAAACAAGTCTAGATTTTCCTCTGAGCGTCACAGCACAGTACAGAACTTCGCTAACATTTTGCCGCTAAGTTTGACAGAGATAAGAAAAGTTTTGGCTTCTGGATAGAGACATAGAGACAGGGATTTACGAATCACGAATTTTGGTAGGTTTATAGTTCGTAGTTTTCGCCTTTGCTGGAGCTGCAGTGTCTGCAACTGAATGTACTACAGAGTAAGGGTCATAATTGTAAAAAATACTTTTATGAAGCAATAAACATTTGAGTATTGAGTCTGATACTCCCCCTGTCGTTGACCGAAAGAGTTGGTGTACGAGCAGGGATAGATAATGTCAGTTTCGTTTAAGCAAAACTCAAATTATCGTTATCTTCAAATTACGTTTTGGTGTCCGTTGGTCTTGGCATAGTATTAATATTGAGCAAAAAACAAAGCGCGAAAATTACCAAATTTAATAAAATGTAAATAGCACGTGGCTCATGCAATGATCATGATAATCAACCTGAGTTTATTCCATTCCCTTCATTTCGTCAGAATATAATTGAAGACTGTGTTGGTAAATATAATGCTAATTAAATATCTGTGCAATCATAAGTGCAACATTGCGTTAATGGGCACTATGATTCGTCCAGGCTGACTTGTCTTTGGTAAACAAACAATACTCGTAACAAAATCACGACTTGCCGTATCAATCACCATACGTATATTGTGTATAGAATTCTATAAGAATTCAATCTTGAATTATGTAAGAAACATAGAATGTGAATTTGCTGCAACGAATACGGCTGCAAATTATCAATTTAAATATATAATTTCCATAACCAAATACGACAAGTCAATCTGAACAGATTTTAGTAATCCCACTGAGGCATATAATCGCTCAGTATTGTTGTATTGGCTCTGTCAAATCCCTAAACACAACGCACGTTACAAATAAACTACCAACATTCGAAGGATATAACTTCATAACCATAATGCAAGAACAATATCTAAACCGCTGAGAACAGCAGCTCAAAATGAGGCAAAACGTATAAAGAAGAGCGTAACCGACTTATCTCTTCCAGGGTTATTATTATTACAGAGTACGAAACATATTCTTTTGAACAAGGAACTTGGAACACGAATTCTCGCTGTGTCGACGCGTAATTTCTACGTATTATTTGTTTGAGCAGTACCCAGCTTCAGTTGACGAGATACGATGACAGACGGGGCTCCTTGTTAATTCTTCGAAAGAGATATCGCTTTGTCGAGCGCGAACTGGGGCAACATTTCGCTTCGCTTCTTTTCGGGAAGGACTTCTATTCGCTTTAATTACTTCACAAACTGTTGTTGTTGCCTATTTTGACTTAAAATTCGAAGCCCTTATCGTTGAATTCCAACGGGAACAAGAGGCTGTAAAATATGACTGCCTTCGTCCTAGCGTTAACAGCGAATCCGCGAATTGAACAAACTCCATTGTATTTTGATATTCACCTTAGCTTTGCCAACATGTTTATAATGCAATTTATAGAAGGACATCGTCGTGAAGAATTCCTAAGTCAGCATCAACATTGTCGGCAACTCCGCCCATAAGTATCTACGTTAGAGGATCGTAAATTCCCAACATGCGTCGTCAAACGTGAGGAGAATATGGTACAATGTGGTAAGCTAGTTGTTAAGTATGGTAATAATTTGAGGCTATTAAGATTACATTGTTTTGAAAAATGCGATGTAACCACAAATACATTTGTCCTGCGCTTCAAATCGTTCAACATTGGTTTACATGGAGTTCAAGAAAGGGGTGAAATTTTACGGGGTCGGCATCGCGTGGGTGATGCCCCTGGTATTGCAAACCTCCATAGGCTGCGGTGATTGCTTACCACCAGGCAGGCCATAAACTTGTTTACCACCTAAGTGGTATAAAAAATACATATCTCATGTACCATCAAGTCCCTCCACGATAGACACCCATATAATTTTCTGAACACATTCGCGTGTCTTGTGTCGTCTATAATATGTGGCCAAAGAGGAATGCAACAAGTTTTGTTTGCAGTAATGGGAGAGCCCACGTTCCCGGCAGTTGACTCTCTCGTCTCAGATTACCGAATACTTCGGACGAAACGTACAGTTTGCATAACAGGCCATTCGTAAGAAAGTGTTGGCGCCACGTGATAGCGCCCTAATTACGACAAATTGATATTAATTTGGAGGCTGCTTTCGAAATGGTTAGATATCATTTTCAAGTGTCCAAATGCGGTGGTCAGTGCGTCGTAATTTTCTTATATAATTACGGTGATTTGATACCATCATGTAAGCAAGATGACAAACATATTTGAAAGTTGTAATTTGAGGGCAGAGTCACAACGGTTTTACGTACTTTGTAGCGAGTTCAATTCAAGAAGTAAAATTAAGCAAGTAAAATTTCTCCAAACAATTATGTAGATACATATAGGTAGCTGACACAATATGTTCTTCCGTAGAAAAACCGGAAAGAACTATCCCGAAAACGGGGGTCAATCCTTTGCGGTCCCATGAATAGTCTTAATATATCGAGTAGTCTATCTGGCAGAACATCTGGTTTATGGAGGTAATAGATGACTCTACAACACATGTCGCCTTTCGCGATACCTGAAGTCTCAATGGCAGGGGTTGGCGCTAAATCTCCTCTGCCGGTCACCAAACGGCCTAAACCATCAAACAACACTCCCACATTCCAAGTACAGCATTACACAACTACCAGGCGAGCATAGCACGAGAGACGTCAAATGTCTCTCACAGTCTCGTCTAAGAATAGCGGCACATCCTCCATCGCACCCCGTCACGGGCACGACGCGTGCACTGCTCACGACTATACTGGATAAACGGCGATGTCCGGCAACTGGCCTTGACTGGAGACCATTGTCGATGCCGGCACGAGTCTTGGCCTTTTAACCACTATGGTGGCAATGCAGCTGCTGTAGGACGTCTGCAACGCCAGGGGCCGTAATGCTTAAGTCTTTACGAGTATTTGCGATAGCTTTATGACTTCAAAGTCATAAGCGATTGCAATTACCATTCAAAACGGTCATGCTAAGCCCGTTTGTTGTTCGTAAGAGTTCATTTACGTAATAGCCAGGTTTCCTCACCTATGCTCCATCGTAAGCTATGTAGGCTTAACATAAGGTGCGATGATGGCAGTCAAATACGTATTCATTATAATAAAAGTTATGCCCCGGGACGATTTTGATTTCCTCTGTCGGCGGAGTAAAGAATCCTGATAGTGACTCGAAGTCGATACATTTTCAAGACGAATATCTAATTCAAGCAAGGCATCTTTCCCGCAGCGGTAGGCAGAGATCACATTGCCGTGACAAACTTCTAATTAAAAATATTTAGTTCAATTCCATCTCTGGGTGGGAAAGTGTCTCGCCTAGACAATCTGATCGGTACGGCGATAAAGTAATTAAACATCTACCTTCTGTCTTCCACAAAGCCGAATCAACTTGTTAGCAATGCATATGCCTACTCGATAAACACGACCCAGTGAATAACGTATATGGTGTGGGTATCGTCGGAAACGTTAGGGAAAAGAGTATTTTTAGCCGAGAACCGGTCGGAATAAATACAAAATATATCATGCCCACACGGAGAAGGTACATTCAGAGGCTTTTCCAGACGAATGACCTCTCCTATTACCGATAAACTTATTGAAGGAAAACTTTCCTAACTTTATGGAGCCGAAGGATTTGCAGAACCAATCCTTACGTAGCTTGGAGACATGAATTTGTTACAATATCTGTGTGTTATATAAGCACAACACAGTCCAATGAACATGTCCGCTGCAAGAGATCAAATTGACAGTCCCCCGAGTGTTGGTATCAAGGTCAGCTTAGGGTCCGTCCAAGAATAGACACAGGCGGCAGTGTCGATTCATCTAATCGTACAGTGATGTAAGTTTACGTATCATAGAATCAAAGTCTTGCAAACCTTTAATCTTTTATTAAAAGAAAAATTTTGAGAATTAAACAATCCAATCAAACTTTAATATAGCGATGTCGGTTTATTATTAAATTATTAGACAAAAACGTTAAAAACATAGAAAATACTCGGAAAACTTGCATCTAAAGACCATATCAGACTTTTAAAGGTATATTCCGGGTTTCCTACCGCGTACTGCGTCGAAATATCGGGCCTCTCGTAAACAAAGGTAAGCGGTAGAAAACCCGAAATTTCCCTTAAAATGTGTGATAGTAACCGCATTAGTTTAAAACATGTCATATCAGACTTATAACGTAGCGGTTGTTATTCCGTAACTATCGTAAAAACAAAGCGTAGCCGCTTTCCCCAAAATGCTTGGGTCCCTAATATTTGAACAATTACTAGCAATCCTAACACCACACGTGTCCAGACCTCGGTAGACGACCTCAGAGATGCCGGCTCAAACCGTAATTGGCGCTACCCAAGCCGGCAGACATGGCGATTGAACCGTTTTCATTAAAACTTGTCAAATAGGAGTTCTGAGGGAAATCGGAAGCGTCAGCCGGAAGGTCGTCGACCGCAAAAGTCTTCAGGCGGATCGTTGAACTTGGGAATATTTATTTTACTATCCCTGCGGGGGTAGACTTTATGAATTGTAGAATATTAGACAGATATCTACGCCGTTAATTTATTTCCGTCTAGCTTGAAATATTTTATTTTAAATCTTCTATGTTTAAAATAAGTATCTGTTTACCCCTTTGGAATAATAGCGTGTAGGTAAGGTATGCATGTGTATTTTCTATGAGACACATGGACACGAGATTCAACAGGTCGACAAGTCTGAAGACTAGTCGAGCGTCTTATCTATGTTGTTGATTTGGCTCATACAATTACTTTAAAATATAATCTCCATACATACACACTTCAGCATAGGTATATCCCACAGGGGCAAGGCATAGGCACAGACTATAGAGTGCCACAAGTTACGATCCTGACACACCTCTTTTGCCTTCATACATCTCCTCATAAATTTAAGCAAGTTCCTGAGCTGTCCATACAATATAATACTCCAGACATAATAATCTACTTTCCTACGAAAAGTCCTACACTTAACGCAGAACAGAAGACTAACTTTGCACCAGCTGATATTGCGTGTAAGTAAATAGACGGAGCTTTACTGAAATGTCAAAAAAACACATAATTTCGCCAAGGGATCCTCGTCACACCACCTCACGTCACGCACAATAGACAGCGCTGGGAAATCATAGCAATTTCACCTCTATGCACGTATGAATACCTATAGGGGATCTCAATTTCCCTTGTTTGCAACTCCGACCCGCGTCTGCAAGAGCCGCGGCGAAATGACAGCTGCCTGAGAGCGTGCCCTCACAAAAATATCATACAGCCCAAGATTTGGTTAGCTTTGTAGTTTTCCCCATGGACGTGGTAGCTGGCATGTGATTGTCATTTCTAACACAACACATATACATCATTGATGTTGGATCGAGTAGCTATTAGGTAGGATAGGATCGAGAGTAGGCATTGTAGTATGACGCGTTTCAGGAGAGGGGTGGAGAAATTTTTACGTTGTCGACAACGTAAAAGTCGACTCCGCTTTATCATTCGAGTCAGTGAAATGACAACTAAACTATTTGAGTGCCAACCCGTGGTAATAACTGACTAAATCAGAGTAAAGTCTGTGTAAATTATAAGACTATTTTTAACATCAGGTGACGCTTGCTCCGTTGCCTATCTCTCTATTATAAAAAAAGAAAAAGTCGCGATAATGTTCCCCGTCTTATCTTCGATTATGTTGATGTATGTGAATGTGACTATGTTCCCCGACTAGTCAGCGATGTCGAGCGACGACGACCTGACATCGTCCGACATCTCCAGGTGTTGCACGACAATAAAATTGTCCCCCTAGTCTACGGTTAACGGCTTCAAGTAACAAACCAAAACCAAACCTTCGAATGCATTCGCAAGCGACACACGAACTGACATCCAACGTGTCGCATTACATAACAAATACAACTTGGAATCAAGGAAAATTACCGCCCCGAGTGCGTGCAAACACGCGTAATCCGAGTTCAAATACGCGACGCGCACTTTGTGTCAACCGTGGACGCCGAGATAGCGGCGCGACCGAAACTGTATGTAAAAGGAGCCGAAAGAAAAATTTAAAAAATGATATTCCTAGAGCAAACGAAACAGACCGATAGTGGTGCGTTGAAAAAAGCGAGTTCGAAAAATGATCTCGAAGATACAATAGTGAATCAGAAAGGATAGTTAAGTTTCGCTTTACTGTCTTAGTGGCTTGCCAAGGTCCGCTTTCCTACACTTCGCCTGGTTGTCAGGAACCTAGCGTTACCCTACATTATGTTGCATATAAAGTTCTTTATCTTTCATCCCGAACCTATCTCAAGATAGCAAGACAAGGGACGCTGCTCTGGCAGCCTAGGGTAATTTACAAGAACGAAATCTATCGATAGCATGGACTGGTAAGTATAACGGTATAAAAATAGTGCAGCTGCATCAATCAAGCTGCACTTTGATATAAAAATATTAAAATACCGTCATAAATCTAAATTCAAAATAACGGTCGCAGCGACTTCTATTCTACCGCCACCTATTGTGTTCTCTATTCAAATTGGCGTCACTCATTGTCGCCTGTCCTGTCACCTTGGCGCGCGCGCAATCATCCAATTGGCGGGAAAACGGGTAAGATTAAGATGGCCGCCGCGTGGAAGAGGCGCGTGCATTGCAATTAAGGTGGCTACTCATACATACAGGTAGTAAGAGTGAAGCAAACACTAATCCTCTTATTGATAAAAGTAATTTCACGTTTATTAAACCTATTTTCCCCAGATCTTTGGCCCAGTGCAAGGATAGGACGGGAATTGGAGGGTCCGGAATAAAAAGGAGCTGGAGGACCTGCTGGGCGAGCCTAATATCATTAGCGAAATGAAAGCCTTCGTTGGCTTGGCCACGTAGAGAGGATGGGAGAGGATCATCGTCTGACCCGTCTAACTCGCCAGGGAAACGTCGATTCGCCTTTGGGCAGCTCGAAACTCCGATGCCAGAGGTTGGTGTATTTTAAGCTGTTGTATTTGTATTACATGAATGAGTGACTCGAGCCCGCTTAGATAAGTATTACACTCCACACTAAGATTGCCTGAGACGTGGGTGCATACCTACCTATGCAAAGTCAAGTACAGAAATTAAAACGCATCATTTCAATTTCTGCCTGACAGGGTATCGACATTGAGATCTTCTGTGACTCCTCGTCTAATATTGCGTCCATGTGGGATGTCTCCTCGTTTCATAACTAATAGATAGGATTGTATGAAAAGGCTTCTTATATTCCAATCCACGCTTCAGAAAAGAGCGGTATTGGAAAGATGAGCGTGAGAGTCATCAATCAGTGTTTGTTTGTTTTAGTCATTAGAACACCGCCTTATTTGTAGAAAATAGCAAGTCTCCATTACTTACGCATTTCACTGAAAAAGGCAAAGAATACCGATATCCGGGACAATAATACCGGCAGCACAACAGATAGATAAAACGAAGAGGAGAAACCAAATCAATAGCGAACAGACAGCGGAACGGGTAGCGCCATCTATTATGCAGTGGGGGAACGCCTACGAATTGTACCTGAGCGTTTTCGCTTGCGGTCGTATAAAATATTCAGTAGCAGCGCCAGTAAAGTACGGGGAGAACGGAGCGGCGAGTAGCGGAACTAACGTATTCCTTCGCACTACGTAGTGTTATATACATAAGTTTGGCGCCACTGTCGTTTCGCGTACAAGGCGGATAACTTACCAATGAAAAATTCAAGATAATGCTACGCTACCATCGTTTGACAGGCGAGCTATCGAGCGTACAAGGCTTATTTTTGAAGACTGACTTGCATTTGTAGCTCTCGTAGCGGTTCTTATTGATAATGATCAGGTATTTGCAATTGCACGATGAGAGATACAATTACTGCATAATTGGACATAATGAGATTTATGGCATTGTAAATGTGAGTTATTATTATCACTTAGATCATTAGAAGTCAACTATCTAGAGGAACACAAAATCTTCTTACTTCTTGTAGGTAGACTCATTTGCCATATCTAATTTGATTGTAAACATATCGTGGTGAGAAGGCAAGATGCCAGTAAAATATGTTAGGTATCACTTTTGCAGTATCATATTTGTATGTCAAACGTTCATCTTCTGCTGCCACTGCCGGGCAGAGCCTGCATATTTTTCATCACTGATGTATCTAAAGAAGTATGCATACAAGAAATAATCAAATAACCGTTTCGGTTTCGAGAATAGGGGTGTGTCAACAAATACGTCGTAGGTAAGTATCTGTTATAAAGACGTTCGCTCATAACTCGCATAGTTCGCGAGCTTCCCGCCACTATTATTGACAAAGTTGGTAACTATGCCTTCTGTGATATATAGGTAAATTCTATACAGTTCACAGTTCAACCAGACAGTTCAAGCTCGGCAGACGGGTTAGAGATCGCAGTTTCGATAACAGGCTACCGATTAACACCGAATATCACCCCCACCTAGACTTACAAACTATTGAGCCGATTTTGAATCGACGTAACAAGTTGTACTAAACTGTAGGCGACGTTTTAGTTCTTTCAAGATATTCCTACAAGAATAAGCATTGCTCTAACACCAACCTTAAGTGAAAATTAAACTCGCCAAGGGATTTTGACGTGCTTCCTTGTATTAAGTCCGCACGTTTGTAAAGATAACAAATATATGTTTAGATATTTGTTACCCCTTCACGCAAAAATACTGAACGGATTTTGATGAAATTTGGCAGTAATATAGTTTATAGTCCAAAATAGCACATCGGCCATAAAACATCCTGAAATTCAATGTGGTTCCCGCAGAAAAGGGTCTGGAACGTTATAACCGAATTTTACGCGGTGAAGTCTGCCTCCAAGATATCAGCTGTCGAACGAGGTTGCTGCACATGCACACGCTATCCTCAAATCGATAAAGTCAGTCGTAAACTCCTTTATAGCCTTTCACATATACGGAAATAAGCGTACACGATAGCATCTATGGTCGCCAATCTCGAAGCTAATAGGGGGTAGGCTTATAGTAACAGACGTTCCGTTTTGGCTGGAGCCGATTAACCGTCAAGTTGCAGTTGATACTAATCCTTACGATGTACAAAATAAAGTCGCTTTTGGATTAATTCGGATGCGCGGGCAAGCCGACCTTGGCCGGACCTCCGACCACGTCCCCCGCACACAAAAGCGACTATAGCTTATACCGTGTAAGGATTAGTATCAACTGCAACTGACGGTTGGTCTGCTCCAGCCAAAACGGAACGTCTGTTACTAATTTTATGGTCATAGTTAATGGTAATCGAAATGTTATAGGGAATACCGTTCTGATAGACAGATAAGACAACTCTCCATACATTTTATAGCATCTAATGCCTGATTTACATTGGTCGAGGACAGTGGCGATTGGTGAGTGCCCAGACATTGACTGTTTACACAATAGCGAATCCAGTGCCATTTCCCTGTAGATACGGACGAGCAACGTGAACGAATACGTGCAATTTTGCGTAAAATACGGCCCATCATTATACACTGTACTAAATAAAGAATTAGCGAAAATCGTTGAAAATATATATTTTGTAAGCAATAGAGTTTCAGTGATTTTTAATAGATATTTGGTGCTAGAGAAAATGTCGAATTCTAATGTCTAAAGCGCGAGAATCACCCCCCAGAATTAATGAATTAAAGCTAAAAAGCATATCGATTAAACAATTTTTAAATTAAAAAACCGCATGTAATTGTTCCATCCGTTCGGGAGCTACGATGCCACAGACAGCCACACCGATACACAGACAGAAACAGATTAAATACGTCAACTTATACCACCCCCTTTATACGTCGGGGTCGAAATCCGTCGGAATACTTTCTACTTCTACAGTTTCCACCTTCGACATAATTCTCAAAGCCACAAATTCACTTGCCAAAATGTCACCGCCATCGGTTCGACTAAAGTTTCAAACTTTGAACGTAATTAATTCGATGGTCCTAAGTACAGTAGCCTGCAGAGTTACTTATACCGGTAAATTAAGGAATTTACTTATATATAGGAAAAATAAGGTGTGCAAAGTGGCGGTCCATAATATCCGCCCACCCCACCTGTGGGACAGAGGTGTGAAGTTTATGTATGTAAAATGAGGAGATGCCATTACTTATACAGGCAAAATGAGACGTAACGCATCTGATAAGATTGAATGAAAATGTGAAATGTACCGAAACTTCGTAAGCACGATCAGACCAAGATTGCCTGTCATTTTATTTGAGTAACTACTTTAAAATTGTAATATAATTCATCGAGTGATGATTGGTGATTCACCTCTGGCGTTGATTTCGGGCCGCTCCGACTTATGCTGGCTTATGACGACTGCTATCAACCTATAAATGGCAACTACGATGCTCGAAGCGTATGCACGCACGTAAGTGTAAGCACACGAGCACGACAGTTATTTATATTACTAGATACATACACCTAAAAAGTATTGGGCGCAAAAAGGACGCCATTAACTGCAAAGGACCCAAAACTTCATATGATTCAACAAATCATCTCGCAATAGAAAAAAAATAAGGTCCCTAGCGGGATTCACTTTGCCCGTACACACAACTCTGCAGCCCACAGTACCAGGACTTCAGAGCTCCGTAGGGTGTTCACCCCGGGAGCCACACGACGCGGCGGCCGCAAATGAATCCGCAATAATCCGGTCGTAGCTATGTAAAATGTGCGTTTAGGAAGATACGAGAAAATGTAGAGGGAGAGCGTGCGACAGAATCTTAGCTCGTGGCGCTCGTTAGTCTCTTTCTACCTCTGGGGGTAAAGGCATGAGTGCGTATGTCGCTGTAACTAAATTAAAAGTACGTCGAGTACTTATAAAAGGAATTAGAACAAATTAAAATACGAACATAGGTAATGAAGTGAGTACAGCATGGAGTTCTTCAAGAAAGGGGTGAAAAGGTTTTTACGGGGTCGGCAACGCGTGGGTGATGCCCTTGGTGTTGCAAACGTCCAAAGGCTGCGGCGACTGCTTACCATCAGGTGGGCTGTAGGCTTGTTTGCCACCTTAGTGGTATAACAAAAAAATTAAGACAATCATAGCTTGGGAGTGCCACAAATCAGTGTAACTCTGCACTTCACAGTAGGTACCAGTTGGCCAGCGACGTTTACCAACGTCTTCCGCTTCCTTCCGTCCCAGACTAGTTGAACAGTCTCGGAAAGCCAATTGGCACCGTGTAACGGTACATTTGTATTATTATTTAGGCGGATCCTAGATACAGGTTATCGGGCCCTTTAGGCTGGCTGTTCACCCCAGCAAACCACGACGACACGGGGCCCACTAATGAATCCGCAATGATCCGGCCGTAGCTATGCATAATTCATGCGCTCCTAGTGCATCGATCCCCAGTTCCACGTGCTAATTTGGTTGCCTTTGACATCAGGCGCTATTGTCTCTGTTCGGCGGTGATGTGTGGATACTGGTTACACATATGACGGTTTAACGCTTTGGGATGGATACTGGATTGATAATTTTTTTTTTATATTGGACAAGACAGGCATTTGACCGCCATCTCATCTGTTGGTAAGTGACGATGCGGCCGATGATGGAGCATGCCCGTCTTGGAACAGCCTACTCACTCTAACCTTGAAGGCATCCAGATTACATTGATCAGAGAACACATGACGATGGGATCGACGAAACCGACGTGCAAAGCCGAGCGAAAGGATAGAAAGCCGAGGGAATCAGTGGACGTGAATGACCTGCGGCGGATATCATGTTTTATACATCCCAAAGGGTGTCAATACTCCACAATTTGCGGCCAACAAACCGAACGATGTGGAAGAAGAGTCTTCCGCTAGAGGGCGGACGTCCCACGACCGATTTGAGGCGCCTCGGTACCCAAATCGGTCGCAACCGCCCCACAGCCGATACTACCGTGCAGTGTACAATTTATATACAGTTGCAAAACGCAACGGTGACACCCGATGACTGTGCCAGACGCATCTGATTTCACAGTCCACCGGCCGCCGCGTGCGATCGTACCGATGATAAAAGGATATCGGCCACGCCGCCTTGACAGGAGGGGCGATGAGCGATCGGCGGATTAAACGCTACGGTAGACTATGTAACTTTCTTAACTTGTTCGTTATCAAACTTGACACTTTCCTAACTTGTTATATTTTTTAAACTTCAAGAAAGTAGTGTCAACTATCACCTCGGCCGTTAAGCTAAGCCCCATATCAAAGATTCGACGCGGTGGTTACACGCGTAGCACCCATTTTGTGTGGAACGGACTGGAGAGTCGTGTAGGAAAATGTTATCACGCCTTCATGTTAACATGGATCAAATGTTTTTAATCTGCCGTGTTTCCCGCTAGGAGACGAGCAATTTTTACAAACGGTAACGGAAAAGCAGTACCCGAAGTACTCCTTTCCCAATACCATACCGAGAAGCCGAGTAATTAAAATATCAGCAAGTGATGTACAATTTATTTGCAATTTTACACTCGAGTCCAGTAACAAAGCTAGGATTCTAGCGGTCATTAAGATCCGAGGTAAGTAATCGCCGTGATACGCTTATGGAAATACAGCAGGGTAGACATTTAAGCTATTAAAGATGGATGGAGGAATGGAGGACCTTATTTCATCGAGAACTGTAACAGTTTCAGTACTTTTAATAAACTAAGCCGCTTCACCAAGGCCACCGCTCCGCTCACATACCCGCTCCCGCCCATCACCACGCACGCGGCGCTCACGTCAAACGTCCAGTTACGGCACTAGACGCCTATAATTGTGCTCATCGTGAATGGGCTCTGGTCGTTCACCTTACGGCTGTTAATCGAGGATTTTCGCGTAAATCGTCACGTCAGTTGACATGTCATTGACAGGCGAATATCACGTGTGGAACGGATCTTTGGAATTACTAGGTTAGGTGACGTATTAGGTAGGTAGGTTACGGACGTGTTTTTCCATCGGGGACGTGTCTATTTTTTTTATACCACTAAGGTGGCAAGCAAGCTTACGGCGTGCCTGATGGTAAGCAGCCTATGGTTGCCACACGTTGCCGACCCCGTAAAAATCTTTTCAACCCTTTCTTGAAGAACTCCATGATGGTTTCCCATAGAACAACACTTTCAGACTTAAATTCGTATATAATCGAAATTCTCTTCGTACCCGTTTGCAACGTATTAACGGATTCGCGGACCATATAGAACTCCCGCCTACTAAGCAGCCAGCGTTTTATAAAACAGTAAATTTCCCCACAAATAATAAACTTGCAAGTCAATTGCCTCGAGAATTACACGGCCAAAGGCATAATTACATCAAAACATTCATTGGAGTATGTAAAAATATTCAACAAATGATTACCTACATCGAACTCAATGCAATATTGTGACGAATGGAAGCCACTCCGACGCTCCGTCGTGCGATATTGTCTTATATATTATAATGGTAGAGAGGCTAATTATATCGTGCAAGTGCTTCCTGCCTCCCAACAATTGCTGCCAAAGTGCCAACACACGGTGTGTCACTCGTCACCTGAAGGTCTTTGCGCTTCGAGGGTCAGACTGTAAACTCTCGTGTATTGTGAACAGCATTTATGCACTCAGGCTTAGAAAAAGATAATTATTCTGTTTGATATTCATCACATTTTTATCAGATTATTACAGTTATGGGGTAAATCGCCCACAAACTGGTGTTTTATTAATTGAAATGCATCTAAATTATGTCGAGATAATGGTTGGCATTTTCGTATTTAAACAAAGTTTGTGGCCGTTTTTCCGAAGTTAACAAAAAAAGTCCAAAAGCGGCAAATCGAGTTCGCACAAGCCTATTTAATATCAAAAATATAATTATCAAGGTATAGTTATCAAGATATTGATCATGTTATTTATCAAGATAATAGCTGCTAATGCGATCCAATTACAATTCGATCGAACCAATTAAATTAGCCAACTTGAGGCCTTACACATCTGCAACCTAAGGGGACCCATTATATTATTACAACCCATAATTATCTTTTACCAGACCATATTGGAGTAGACATGCGTGCGAGGAATACCTCGCATCGAAGTAGAGAAGCCCTTTCGCAAACACCCAACAAATATACTTTTATCTATCAAGCAAGAAACTTCCTTCGCAACATCGACATTTCCATCGCAACGCAAAAGTAACTCGGCCCATTCAAATTAGCACCCAAGTCGGTGAAACTTTCGTGTGTCGTATGTATTGGAATATAATTTCTCGGTCACATATACGAATCCCCATTGAATTGTGGGTACCTCAACTTTTGCGACTGAAATAAAAGTCATACGAAGGTCTTTTTAACCCCGACGAAAAAAGGGGGGTGTTATTTTGACGTGTATCTGGGTATATGTGGCTTTGTGTATCTGTCTGTGGCATCGTAGCTTCCGAACGGATGGACTGATTTGGATGCAGTTTTCTCTGTTTGAAAGTTTAATCGACACGGTTCTTGTTTCATTAACATCGGTTGTGTAGTTTAGAAAATCAGGACTGAGGTTAGAAAGTCGGGGGTTAACCGACTTTTTCTGACGGTTAGGTTACATATTGATACGTTTCGTTTGGTGCATCTTTGGCCAAAATCGGTTTACTAAAAGAATATAATATATTACTGTCCCTCAAACCCAAGGGACTCTTTTACCCCCATGGTATATTTTATATAATAAGTAAACATTTAATTCATGAATGCTATAAAAACCGTTTAACTGCACTGTAGTGCAAAGGAAGGTGGTCATACACTTATGCTATTGCATTGTACGTATCTAGATAAAATTCTGGCGCACAAACCAACAAATTTGGTTTCCGACCAAACTTTCCTGACACGAAAGTCGACCGATCGCCGCCGCGCCCGTCTGTCGTAGGTTACTAACCGCGCGCGCGCACGTCGCGCGCTTCCGCGCGGTGACGTCACCGCGCATGCCTCACAGCGGCGCGCGCGCCGATTCGCCCGCCTAGCTGACATGGAGCGGTCAGTTATAATATTTATTTATTTAATATACCAACAGAGTACACGTATAAAAGTTACAATTTAGTTTAGACAAGACATGAGAAGACAAGACTTAATGCACCCCAATCATACATACATACATATACAACATTCACTTTAACCTAAGTATTTACTCAAAATAACAATGTAATATAATGAAATTTCAGTTTAACAACAAAAAAAAATACTTAAAAAAAACTTTACACATAATTTTAATTAGCTAAACTTTTTAAAAAATATTGTCCTACTATAACGAAGCCGGTGAAACTTTCGTGAATTGTATGTGTTAGACCAGAATTTTTCACATATAAC
This sequence comes from Blastobasis adustella, assembly GCA_907269095.1. Classification (NCBI taxonomy): domain Eukaryota; kingdom Metazoa; phylum Arthropoda; class Insecta; order Lepidoptera; family Blastobasidae; genus Blastobasis; species Blastobasis adustella. Next base: position 5,417,652 of record OU026138.1, read on the forward strand.
AATCCCTATTTAATTGTGGGTACCTCAACTCTTTTACGTTTCTCGACCGAAGTTAAGGGCACACAATGCGCCTTTCACCCCCGACGAAAAAAGAGGGGGGGGTATAAGTGTTTGACGTGTGTATCTGGCTATCTGTGGCTTTGTGTATCTGTACGGATGGATCGATTTGAATGCGGTTTTCTCTGTTTGAAAGCCGCGTAACGTCGCGCGGTGACGTCATGCCTAACCGCGGCGGCGCGCGCGCCGATTTGCCCGCCAAGCTCACATGGAGCGGTCGAAGTATTGTCTTGCTAACTGGTCACATTAATATGATAAGTGTGAAAGTTTGTGTATGTAGATTTGATTTTTTGTACGTCCACACATGTTTTAAGAGTTAAGAGTTCGCTTAACCGTCGAGCACGTGTGAAACGGTCGATGAATGTAGAAGAAGCGAGAGACATTTGTCAGGACCGTAGCAAGTCCGACCGTAGTTTCAGTTTATTGCACTAGAACTTGAACCCATGAAAGCGATGATACGTAATCTTTACGATTTAAAATTATTAAAAACAGAGAATTGTTAGCAACAGAGTTACATAACTAGCCTACTGGGGCCCCCTATCGTACTTTTAATGTAACCCTTAGCTGTCCATTCACGCTACAGCTGACTGGACGTACAAAATGTTGCAGCGGACACCGTTATCAACCTGGGGAGCGAATGCGGTGCCGGCCTTTGAGATCCTTCACACATTTCTGTTTCGTAGCTTAACCGCATGAATAACAAATAGGAATGTATCTCGAAATAGTCGAATTATACGCAGATGTAGCCGCAAACGACAACTAGCCCTGTATCACATTTAAGTCCGTCAGTCCACAGTCGTCAAGCAACTCACCAAGGAAGTCAGAAGCCTTTCTCCGACACAGGTAAGATACCTTACACGAAGAGACCGGGAGAACCGCAGCTCTACCTACAGTCGTTTGGGAACAATGTTTCCCAAACACACAAAGTTACATTCGAAACACTGTATCTAATTACAAATTATGCTCAAACTTGTGTGATACGAGTGAACATTTTAGGGGAAACTTTCTATTTACAGAGGCAGGGAGGGATGTTTATTATACCAGCCTCAGACTTTATCAAAACGGTAAAATATAACGATGGTCCAATATTTCACATTCAGGGCAAACTTTACAATTTTTTCGCAATTAGAAAGTGCGTATCCGTATGTTGGGTACGTAAGGTACGTTGCTAGGTGACGATACCCATTTGGATAACTTGTATTTAAATATACGTTGGAGCCTAAGAGTTGAAGTTCTCGCTAAAAAGTTGATCTTTAGATTCTGGCCAATAGCGAGCTGGATCTTTTTTGTAATATCTGCAATCAGTCCATTGAACTATAATCGGATGTTATGTAGGAATTATTGGACGTTCAGAGTGGCTTCCCCAGTGAGACCAACTCCTTAGTTAGACCTGCTCTAGTTAACAAGGTCCATAACTTATAGGTCTAGGTCCTGCAGTACCAAGTGTGCTGCCAGTGGATTTAGGTGGTGTTCCAGCCTTTCTTTATTTATTTATTTTCAGTTTATTGTACACATGAAAGTTTGAGGAAAAATACATAGTTATAGATGACACAACAGCGTCTTTATAGCGTCTGGCACTATATTGTATTTCATGCTTCACTTCACTAACCTGACTCTAAACCTAGACAATCACACAGTACAATTTTCATTCTCATTTATGCTAAATGCATACCCATGCATATAAATTAATTGTAACGAAATTGTTCACTGTAACGTTACAATTTATGTAAATATAAATAAATAAATAAATTTTACGACCTCTGAACTATTCATGTAAAGTGCTGATAGCCTCACTTCCCCGTGGCCATATCACTTACCCCGCCCCCAAACACCGCTGGATCACTAAAAAGATTACACCGCCCATTTAGCTCCGCTCCATCCGCCTATATTTAGATAAAGCTCTAAATTAAAATCCATTTAGGGCGCCGTTAACTGGATTATACCGGACTACACTGGATTTGGGCGGGCGTGCGGCTGATAGACGGGCTAATATGATCATCCGCCGCTTTAGCAGGCAATAATGTCCAAATATGGCACGTTTCAGCGAGTGATGGAAGGAGTTACCCTCGAATAGGCTCTACGTAAACGGGGGGGATAGTTTTTTTCTCTATACAACCAAGGTGGCCAACAAGCTTACGGCTGCCTGATGGTAAGCAGTCACCGCAGTTCCACTTACCACCAGGTGGGCTGTCTGCTCGTTCCTCACTAAGTAGCATAAAAAAACTGAAAAGGTTGAATTTGAAAGAAAGCGAATTAAAACATAATTTACCTAAAACAGGTTTAATAAACGTCGAAACTTTCATGAATAACACCAACAGTGTATAGGTGCGCATTACCGACAAGCGATCCAATAGAATACCTCCTAAGTCTACTTTTGAACTTCATAAAACACGATACCCACCATGAGAGCGGCCGAAACACAAACAAACAACGCTAATATTGCACAAGTTACCCGGCGCTCTGGAAACAAAGATAATAATACATATACTGGCTAGTATTATTATTTTTAATACCTTTCCTCATTACGTTATGTTTCCCTGTTAGCTCGTGGCCTGTGCAATTGTGGTGTCGAAATGAGAGCGCGCTCATTATAATGATTACGTTCAATGCGATCCGGGTGATAGTCCCTGGCGTATAGTCTAGTTGAGTAGAGGGTTGTACCGTCAGCTGCAGAGCGAAGGGACCTCCTCCACACAGCATACATTAAGATATTCCCAGGAGCGCGCTCCATATAGACGACAAATAAGATGAAACTGCATTTGTATGGAGCGCGCTCAGGGGAACCTCTGAACTCTGCGGCTGAACCTGACAGAAATCGGAAACCGATGTTATTACTATATATTTATTACTATTCCACTATTACTATCTTATAATATTTAACTTGGTAGTTGTGTGCTTCGTGCAGGTCTCCACATCGATAAGGTCCCGCTGAAATCCAACGCTGCATCGTTCTGCATCTAATGCTGACTCGGGACCAATTTTGACATCGCATTATTCCATATTCGAATCGCTTTATTTAAGTTGGTTTTAAATAGATATAAGTAAAATTTAGATTAAGAAATGCAACTTGTTCAATGTAAGTATTATGAGTATTGTAATGTCAAAATAAATAATCATCTTGGCGTTAATGTCCCGGTTGTGCTCTCGAGCACGAAGGCCCGGGGTCCGCCTTGACCATGATCCAGGATTTGGCGATCAGGTAATTACAGTGGAGCGACTACCATCTGACCTTCGTGACCCAGCTACCAGGCGAACCTGACCAGATTGGATCATGGATGCAAATTCAGTTGCCTAAATTTGCAGGTTTCAGCACGATGTTTTTCCTCACCGTTTAATGCAAGTATTATGAGTATTGTCATGTCAAAATAAATCTATGTCTATATGTATTCAGAGTGACACAATCGCGAGGAAACCGCACGTCTCGCGCGCTCATGCTCGTAGCATACGCCCACTCGCGTCGAGATCCGAACTTGACCGCCGATGGATGAGTCACTGCGCCGATTTAGCGTATTCAAATTAATTCAATTGCTGTACCATCGAACGTATTCAACGTGACAAGTCAACTGGCGATACAGTGTCACGGCCGTTGCGGGTAGCACAAGTTGCTATCGCGCGCGATAAGCGAGAAAGGCGCGACATAGATACTGCTGTTTCATCTTAGTATTGAGAGAAGGAAACAAACGCTCTATCGCGGAGCGAGCTGTGTCGCGGACACACTTGTGATAGCCGTCCATGAGAGGTTTAGATTGTCAGTTTGCAATACATTTACAGGATATTTAATTATTAAATAGCAAATACAACTACAATCAAAGACCTGAAGGCCCCAAAGTACCATCAGCATCATAATTGAGAATACCGCTGCAGGAAGATAATTGTGGGACTTCGAGTTCCATAAAACACTATACGGGCCCAATAAATAATATTTATTTGTGTAAATACTTTTACAGGATATACAACAGCAAGTGAAACAAAACGTACGTCATATAGCGTATATATGAGTTGCCATTTGACTTTATTATAATAGACTAACTTATAAAAATAGGCTAACTTGCTCTCATTGCACCTGACGGGAAGCGATGATGAGGTCGAAAATGCAGCATGTTTGTCGAGAAGATACGTTTTTACTCTTGACTTAAAGAATCTGAAGACCACAAGATTATATTTCTGGGGGAAAATTTACACAGGCAGAGTTCTCGTCCTTAGCAGGGTGCCTAAGAATAGAAAGTAGGAGAGTTCGGGACAACTACCGTGTATGATAAGCGACCTTTTGTTGGAAGCTAGTGCAACCAAAGATATACATTGTGGGACTTCCAGTTCTATAAAACACAGACCAACCCAATACCTATAAGTACAAAAAAAACCGCCGCGGAATAATTTCGGTATTCAAATCGATTCACACGCGTCACGATAAACAGTCATCGTGCGATAAAATAGAAAAAAATACATTATTCAATAGCGCTACAAGGTGCGGCAGTCTGTAATAAAAATACATAATACACAGCCACAATTGTCGGCTGTTTAACACAAACAGCCTCGCAACTGCTCCACTGCTGGATTTGAGTCTCCTCCACATTAGTGGAGGGTTCTACGATAACTTCTTCGCTTAGTTGGTGATGTAGATCGCAGTGTCGAGAACGCTGCAGTCCATTTTCTGGTCTAAGAAGATCCTATCTTGTCTGCCTGGTAAGTCGCCTTGTAGAAGACACCATTTAGACCACGATCAAGTATAGAAGGAGCTAACATTGCTATGCGCTTGTATAGAGACGCTAGCTCATCTTATAATGGTTATGGGTAAATCGATATGCTGACTTCTGTATGACACCCGTGCCTGGTAAATAATATGATCAATAATTTAATAAGCACCAGTTCGGCGACGTTGTTTTATATATACATATTTATTGATTAAATCTCCGAAAATAATCGAGTACCAGGAGTGCAGTAAGGGCAAGGAGTAAGCCCCGATTCCCCTATATTTACTTTCCAGTTTCCCGCCTGGCTGAGCCGTAGCCGCACCCGCCGAGGCCCGAGGACGCGGTCTTGGCCGCCCTGGCTGACTCACGCGGCCGATTCTATACATCTGCATCGATTTTGGATACAGGGGTATTGTCATTTTTAATAGTAAACGGCGTGCGATACTCTTAATTTAATGCTTAATCTCCACATGAAAAAATCCAAGTACCAGGAGTGCAGTAAATGCAAGGAGTTAGCCCCGACTCCCCTATACTTTCCAGTTTCCCGCCTGGCTGAGCAGTAGCCACACCCGCCGCGCTCGAGGACGCGGTCTTGACCGCCCCGGCTGACTCACGCGGCATCTATACATCGTATCGATTTTGGATACAGGCGATAATATGGTATCGACATTATAGTTAACGACGTGCGATTATACTTGTTAATAAAACAGCTAGCAGACCTAGCAGTCACGTGTGTCATACAAGGCGACTATGTCTATGAAGAGGCAGACCAGCTAAGACATTCATAGACCAGAAAATAGGCAGCAGCGTTTCCTTTTTTATATTATACGACAGACAAACAGGCAAGCTGATGGAAAGTGATCACCGCCGTCTATGGACATAACCACCACCTTACAAATTCCAGGGAGGTGTTCTTGCTTGATTTAAACATTGCGATCGGTATCCCACCTGTCAAGCGCAGATACTATGGCAAAACTTTTCTTCACGGCACATTGACATATTAAGTATTATTTTCAAATAAAAGCCAAATTTCAGACCAGTTTTCGAATATCCAAACGCATTCCTAAAATATCAACGATATTATTTACAAAATCTTATCGACCTTATATTATTCCTATACGTCGAACCGCGAGAAAACATATTGGCATCATCTCACAACTCGATAGCATTCGTGCGCGAGCAATAAAACTAACATTAATAATTTCGGGGCCCCACAATCACAACACAATTCTGTATTAGACAATCGTCGGCATGTTCTTTGATAACTGAGTGCCGTAGACAATATCGTACTTGATGTGTAGGTACTCCTGTTCACTGACAAAGGAGATTATACGTAAGTATAATGAGCAGTCAAACTTGTGTATATTGTGTTAGGAATTTAGGAGCCAATCATAGTGTTTTGTATTACGAGTACAGTGAAGGTACTAGAATTGTCCCTAGATCTCTGCATAATGAGATTAACAAGTTACCTGATAAGGTACAAAAACGGTTTCAACTTAGAATTTTGCGCAATCTTTTGTGTTTGTAGCTCGAATATCGACTTACACCTGTTGTTGGCTTTCATCTAAGCAAGTAATATTAAGTTTCAAATATTGTTACGCTGTTGGTTTAATAAATAAATAAAGAATGTTTTCTTTTTGTTATACTGTTTATATTCTAATTTGTATATATTTTAGGTTTAGGTTTTTTAATAACGTAGTTTTAGTTAATGTCGTATTGTATATAAGTATTGTTACTGAAATAAAGACTTGTTTTCGTCAGAATAAATAAATAAATAGATAATATTACCGAATAATTATAAAATCGACATATTTAAAGCTATCAAGTACACATAATTACATGAAAACCTGTGTAAAGCAGATAAAAATTGATCTTTTTTCATACCACAAAGTGGCAAACAAGCGTCTGACCTGCCTGATAAGCAGTTACCATCAACAGTTTGTAAGATTTTCGACTTCCGTAACGTATGCAATTGGATACGTGCGTAAGAAAAGTTCTCCCGACAGTTTGAGCTTAGAAAGTGAACTATAGGACTTTCATAAGTTTTATAGCTTTTGGTGGATAGGGAGTAAATAAATAATCATCTTTGCGATCATAACCCGTTTGTTCCCTCGCGCACAATTGCTCGGGGTCCGCCTTGACCATCACCAAGGATTTGGCAGATCAGGTAATTTCAGTGGAATGACTGCCGTTTGACCTCCGTGACCCTGCTACCAGGGGAACCTGACCAGACTGGATCATGGTTACACTTTCAGTCGGCTAAATGTGCAGGTACATAACTGAGAAAAGAATCATTGGTACATGGCGGCAGTAGGATTCGAACCCAGTACCTCTCGCTTAGGAGTCGGATACCTTTACCACCAAGCCACCGACGCTCCTATGTAGGTAGGGAGTTATTTATTTATTTATATTATCAGTCTGAATCATCCCAAAGGGCCTCCCCGCAATTCTTCTATACTTCGCGATCATTTGCTATGGTTTGTCAGTCCCTGTCGAACGCTAACAACGAGGTTAGGAGTATACAGATTAAATTGTGGAACAAAACAAATAAAAACAACATCAGGCCGCTACAGTCAACTAAAACTTTCAAATTCATCTATCCGGCAACTTGGCGGTAGGCACGTAACCGCCCAATTGTAGTTAGTTTCTATACAGTTACAATTAGTACAATTACCAGATAACTACGTCACGCGAGCGTATTAATCAACGGAATTAACGTGCACTGTAAACGAGCATCGCTCGCGGAACACATTTAAAACAATATTACAAATACAAATAACACATGTTAAAAGTATGTTCCGGGTTTCCTACCGCGTACCTTTGTTAGCGTGTAGCCGGAACATACCTTTAAAATGTGTAATAATAACCGCGATAGTTGCAAACATTAAATACAAATAATGTTTATTACAGCAATATTATAAGCTATACTGGTTATTAATAGACATTATACGTCCTGACAGGCGTCTCATGCTTGTTACACATTAACGAATATTTTCATACATACGACCTGAGTGGTTAACTTGGTTAACATGCTGGTCTCCCATGCAATGGCAGGAAGCGCTACCGGTGGTGGTGGGGTAGGACATGGCCAAGCCTAAGGAGTTTGCCTGAACGGTCACAACCGCCTCATCTACATCTACCGCCGACAATATTTACTTTACCTCTTATCTAATGTACGAATTGTAGATGTAACGTTGTTATCAATCCAGAATGTAGTCCGATGTCGGCTGATACGCAACAATTGTCCCTTAATGCATAGGATGCCTAATCGCCGGATTACGTTACGCAAAATTGAACCTAAACAGCCGCAGTACAATGGCAATAAATCCAAACCCGGAAGAAAAGGAAAAAGAAGGGCCACCAAATGAGAAATTTGCATAACATTATTGAGGTCCGCCGACCAAATCTGCGGCTGTAGGGGCACAGGTGTTCGCTCCGGGGACCGTCTCCTGTGAGTTATTACACCCATCCACCTTTATTTATAACTTCGACAGTTACATGGCAATTTCGCGAGGCTCACTTTGTCTCAGATAATAATCTGTTGTTGTAACGGTAGATGGAGATAGGAGTTTGGGTTGGTCCCTTTATAATTGGGTTAAGACGGTTATCAGATAGACAGACAGGTTAATAAAGGGAGATATCTCGGTGGGGATACAATTTAGCAAGTATTATGTAAACGGTTGAAACGCAGTCCCTGGTGGATTGTTACGTAGATGGCCTCGATTATTAAGAGTTTTTTGTACGTGCTATTTTAAGTTAGTCGTGTAATAACGTCCATGCAGCTGTTGCAAGTCGCCAGCGATCTATTTTGACGGACAAAAATTACCTGCTTCTTGCCTACGCAGGGCATTGACGTTCACTCGTACGAATGTTATAAGAATTGCCCAGATTTTCTTTTTACGCTATGCAGTGTCAGACGAGCAAAAACCCCACCTGATGGTAAGTGGTAACTATCGCCCATAACATCTATAATTCATACATTTAGACTGCAGGCAACAAAAATGCACAACAGAGGTGCGTTGTCACTGTGTGGACTAAGATGAAAAGCCTCACGCCTGTAATTTCGCTGGCTACCTTATCCTTCAAACCAGAAAACAATGCAAACATTGTTGCTTAGCGGCAGAAATAGATAAGGCGGTGGTAGTCACCCAGGAGGACTCTTCAGGCTTGAAAGAGTCCTACCACCTGATAAAACGATGACTGATTTGACGTGGTTTCCGGGACACAAGCAGTAATATTAACAGCGTGAAAAATACAGTAGACAATTTCGAAAGTGTTTGGATGAATCACGCTAACCTAGAAATTGTGCACACATTTACGCCAACCGAGTCTTGCAAAAACGAACTGGGTTTATTGCCCAGTCGTCTTTGGCAGCGTGGTGTTCCATAAGCGTTATATGCTACAGTGTTAATGTATTTTTCCGCATCCCAGTCCATACAGAGATTTACAACGAAAGTGTTTGACTGATTTGTACTTTATAAACACAAGTCGTTGAAATATAGGGTATGATGTCATTGAAATTCCAATAGGCTGTGATAACTGATAATCATAAAAAATTAGTATTAGGTAAAACTATCTATCTCGTGGCAAGATCTCACTTAAAGGGAAATTCAAAAAATAGGTTAACAATTTGCCGCTTTAGGCTCTCATGCAAACGATAGTAACATCCAGTTATCAATACGCAACCCAATTTTAACTCCTAAAGTGATCTACATAAGGACGGTCTGATGTCCAAACAGGGTCACATGCGCTGTCTTGTAGGTATACGAAGTAGGCCTCACGTGGCGTCTTACCCCCACACTACGTTACTCCTACCCTACCCTACACCTACCCTTTTTTTGTAGCTTATAAACCTTTCTCTTGAATCACTCTATCTAATGCTGAAAACCGCATTAAATCCGTTGCGTAGTTTAACAATCTAAGCGCACATCGATACATATTGACAGACGGCGGAAAGCGACTTTGTTTTATACTATCGACAAGTTAGACTCTTGACAAAACTACGTCATTTCCTTCGCAACAATCGACCACCAGTCACAGTATATTTTCCCAATCCGTCCATATCGAGTCGATCATCGACCAAATTTAGCGAGTTACCCGTTACCTCAACTCGTTACGCAACGAGCATTCGAACCTTCGAGGCACGGTCGCCCAGATTCCGACGTCACTTGCAAGAATGTCCTGGGACGCATAGCAAAAAACGTACGATGTTTTTATGGGCAATAGACTTGTATTTGACCTCGTCTCAGCTGTGCAGTTCAGAAGCGACGATGAGCTCAAAGATGCTGCCTAGAAGATTCTCTCTTCACTTGAAGACCCAAAGATTATATTTTTCGGGGAACAATAATTAAGGCAAAGTGACGACCTGAGTTGGTTAACATGCCGCCGGTCTGCCACGCAGAGATCCCGGATTGCTGAATGTTAATTTCTGTTACGGGTCTGGGCGTAGTATGTATAATAAGTATGTAAGTAATAAGTGTAAGTAAGTAATAAGTCCTTACCATTATGCGCATAAGTGGATGCAAATCGTTGAGACCTACGAGGTGGAAGGGTGCGACGTTCGCCATTATTGTATTGTCGTATGACATTTTATTTAAACTTTGAAGATTAATTGATGATTTGAACAAAATTGCAAGTGTCTGACTAACATTAAAACTGTCAAAAGCCGAACGACTACCGATCCTAGAAACATTTGCGTGCATCGTTATGGTATCCTATTTAGATTTAAATTACAGATTCTTTCCGACCTCCGTCTGGCCAAATCGACAATACCTCGGATTTGTTAAAGCAATTCATTACCAAAATTGAACTAAGAGCATTATGGAGTCGAGCCAAGAGCATGACAACGAACTAAACTGCCAAAAGACGAACCCCAAACCAGTATGACACATGACACATGCATCGGACCACTGCAAAACAAGCGGCAACTGGACATGACCAAACCGCATCAAGTCGACGTAAAAGGAGGTGATTTCGCGAATTCGCAACGTAGTAGGTGCCTTTCGAAACGCTCGCTTCGTTCGAATATCGATAAATTCGCCATGGTAAGTCACCCCTCAAGTGCAAGCAAGATATGTAAGCAAGAGGCAATTTTCATAAGATATTTTTTTTATATCGCTAAGGTGGCAAACAAGCTCACGGCCTGCTTGATGGTAAGCAGATCTTAGGGTATTATGACATCTTGGCATATCCAGGGGTACATGCTTAAAAGTAACAGTAGATTTCGACCATGTAGACTTCGATTCAAAACAAACTATGCCACTCTTCGACCTCGAACCAACTCTAAGTAAAACTGACCTCACACGGTTGTTGTTTAAGAGGACATACACTCTTATATGTCTTATAATAGTATATTGGCTTCAAGATGTGTAATTTTTTACTTGAAACTAAATTAAATTTAACTTTAAATATTTTACCTTTTTCTTAATGGAGCTTTTTTATTTATTTATTTAAAACTTCATGCACGTTACAGTATCTAATCACGTATTATGTACCCAATGAAAAATTAAACCATTATTATATTTAATGATTTGTACGCCTCAGCATGCGGGCAAAGGACGGAGAAACTATTGAAGATTATTGAAAGCCTCTAATACCCATCTTTTATACTTCAAGCATTCAATCATAGGCTACAATTCTTCAAAATCCCTTTACGTAACATTTTAAATGTACCATTCATTTACTAAACCAACACAATTACCCCCGGCACCGTAAACGGTTACCCCAAGCCCAGCCGCTACTCCACCACACTTCTTAGAAGCAACCCATTTGCGTTTATATGCAAATAGCTTAGCGTACACAAACTCTCACCGTACCCAACACCGGGGATCAATTTGCTGCCAGAACGTCGTGTGATTACGCTGGGAGTAGTTTGATTACGTACGGTGAGGCTTGCACTAATTCCAGGAGGCTGGAAGGAGGAGTGTCTATACAGTGTGAGTTACAGCGGCGGGAATGAGTGCGATAAATTATTTCTATCAGACTGAAAGTCTGGCATAGTTTACTTCCGTCAGAGACTCAATGCCTCGTTTGCAATATTACCTACTAGGAACTGAGACTGCCTACCGCATTTTTTACAAAGTCCGAGTGATTTTACGAAATCTGTTAATCATTATACGTATTTGAAGCCTGTGTGTGAAGGTTATTCGAAGTTACTGTAGCTTTTTTTTTATACTCAACGAGAAGTGACTCATCACAAGTCACAACTGAGACCATCGCATCAATATGCCGTATGCAAATACTGAATTCACTGTCAGAACTAGTCGCGTATATCGCTTCATCATCCATAACTTGATAGAACTCAGAGCGATCGATACCCATTAAGAAAGCTTAGCAACTTTGCGACATACCACGAAGTTTTAACGACTGTACTGTGGGAATGGTAACTTCGGTAACTCAAATAGAATTACCACGAAAATCGAACGTAGTCGATATCAGCTCCAGACGTTCATGAATAATCTGTAACCATGATTGATTAACGATTATCTGTACCATGTTTTAGTAACTAGACGAAAGAAAACTTGGAGCAAAAGAAAAGTAAATTAAATTAAGGGCTAGAGTTTCGTTCAGACTTTATTGAACTGACTGACTGACGACCTAAGTGATTCAGTTGGTTAACATGCCGGTCTGCCACGCAGAGGTTCTTGATTCGATTCCCAGACGGACAGAAATTGAAATTCTGAATTTTAATTTCTGTTACGGGTGTGGGTGTTGTATGTATAATAAGTATGTATTTAAAAATATGTAAGTAGTTTATCATTTCTGGTACCCATAACACAAGCTTTGCTTACTTTGGGGCTAGATGGCGATGTGTGAATTGTCCAAGCATTTATTTTAACTTTTTCGTTGCCTGCGAGTGTGTTCTCTCAATATTAATTATAATCTGGGGTAAATGCTAGAGTTATTAAGTTGTCCTAGACAGGCTTGCTCCATCTTTAACCGAAACGTCACTTGCCACCAGTCGAGATGGCGGTTAAATGTCTGGCTTATAAAAAACGTTTTCAACGGTAGAGATTCCACAATAAGGAAATAACGATGTTTCCCTACTATTAATATTACTTCCGTTGCACTTAGGCTACCTATGTACCTATAACATAACCTTAACATGCACAGCACATCAACGAGAAATTGTTCAACCGCAAATTGGCTTATCCTGAAACATTTGTGTATTAAAAGTGGAGCCAGCACAGCGAGCTAAATGCTATTTCTAGTTTTAATGTCTAACACTGTCAACTAACAACTAAATTTAAGCGTAACAGTCGTTTTGGTGGGCAATGGGCCACAAGTGAGCGAGTTGGTTAGCAATTTAATGCAGTATCTCCCTAATTTTACTTCTGGTGAATACATTTTTTGTGCTTTAAGTCCATTACAATAAATTTAAATAATGATACTGAGGCCCAACATATTTATATCGTAACAAGGTAGGGCATCGACACTGTCGACAAACTTTCTGGGAGAAGGCGGCACACAGCGCGTTTTGCGAACGTACGACTGTATTTTTTTATGTTATACGGCAGACAAACAAGCAAGCGTTCCACCTGATGGAAAATGGTCGCTGACGTCCAGGGGCGCTACCAATGCGTTGCCCGCCTCTAAAGAGATCTCTAATATACCTGTTGAACGATCCCATGTCATAGCCAAAAGGAAACACAGTGGCTGGGACTCATTTCACGTCCTTTCTTTCGAACCTTCGCGTGGACCACTAGAGGGGTCTACACTATCGATAATGTCGCGTGTTAGTCGGATTTGCCACTCGTTTCTGCATCTATTCGGACGCCAGACTGCACCACTACAAAGAGTTGCAGTGTGCCATCTCCCTAAATGCACAACATAATGTGGACAGTCGGTTAGTCATTCTCCCACGCGTTCTTGCTCCGCGTTCTATATTTAAACTCGTTGCGTGCACTGACATAAGAGTGGCGGGAAAATGTGCGGGATTCATTTTCAGACGCTTTATTGGTCTAACGAACGCCCTAAGCAACAGCCAGGCCGTGCATTGACTGAATATCTTTTAGTTCAGTTAAAAGGCTAAGCTGTTAATAATTCTGGAATATTCTAGATTGTTTTGTCGCTAGGCTAATTTTCATGCTGACAACGATAGACGGGGCCCGGTTTCTCGTCAGGGTAAGAAGACTACTTCTAGCCGAGCGTGAACTAAGAAGAATAGGAAGACGTACCCCGGGCCCTCGCGGGCCGCGCGAAATTAAAATTCGGATAGTACGGTGTCGGAAGGACGAGGTATTTAATAACAAGTACAGAACGACATATCGAGTAGCTTGTATTGGACAACCATATTTACAGAGATCGATAGAACAAAATAATAATTTGAGGATATACCAACTACGTAGCTTGTGGCATTCGGCACTCGATAATCGCCGCCTGCCGCTATGGGATACGGGCGTGAGTGTGTACTGTGTATGTATGTATGGCAACTACGTTTCCAACAGTTAATTTTTATTTATAAACAGTATTATCAACATACCTACGCACACGTCAGAAGGAAAAACGTAACCAATTAAAATGTTTTGCGGAAAATCGAAATAACAGTTCGGTTTTAAAACACATATTATTGTTTCAGTGCATTTTATTAGTTCTTTCAAAAATATCTCCGTATCTTTCTCCTTCACTCATAGCTAATTCGCAGCAAGACGGAAAGAGTGGGAACTAATAGGGAAGGAAGACTCATTTCCTGGTTGGGAGTGTGACACATACTCGCCCCAGTTTCGCGCGCGAGATAAATCTGATGGGGAATTAGTTTGATTGTGCAACTTTGTGGATCACAAACCGACGTCCGATAAAGTGCTTTTTGGTGGATTTATCCGTCATGTTCTATTTTAAAACCTAAAGCACCACTTCCTCAAATACAAGACAGAGTGTCCGCATCATAATTGTATATATAATTATTTTATATTGACATGAATAATAAACGTTCTGCAATTGGCAGCGTCGTTTCAAAACGTAATGTGCAAGGTACGTAACGTAATACTGGCAGCCAAGTGGCCGCGAAAACTGCAGATTGAAAAAAGTAATAAAGCAAAAAGGCGGGAAAAGGTGTCCATATGACAGTGACGCCATAGAAAGCCGCTCATCCGTGTAAACGCGTATATAAAAGCCGACGGAGTAGGTACAGTATGTCCAATATTTTATGCATGAGTTGGCCCGCTATCCAGCGTAAACAAATCTCCAAGGGATGAAGTAATTTCGACCGAAAACATGTTTTCTTCGGGAAGCCCGGCGTGGCCTGTTTCACGGTCCGAGAATCACTTTAGCATTCTGGATACGTTTTTGTACGTCCGACTGTTTAATTGAATAAACGTTCTGCTATGACTCATCATAACGGTTTTCTTTCTTATACCTATTTTAAAAGATAGCCGTGTAGTACCCTATATTCACCTACATCGTATTTTACAATACATGTAAAAAATATTATATGTCATAAATTCATTATCGACGAAATAAAGACCATAATAATTGGCTTCATAGTCTGTAAAATACACACAAATGACAATTTATGAACAAGGTGACCTAGAATTACGAACGTGCTGACGAATATAAAACAGCAATGTCACACACAATTTTCATAATTATAATTAGCAATACAACCACATAGTCAACTGGCACATAGTAAAAATTGGACGACACAGTAGAGCTGTAAGCAATTTTGTTTGCAAAACAAATTATGATTTCCCATTCAAAATGTATATTGAATTTAGTTGAGGACAGTTTTATTAAATTACTGTTCCGTTGACAAAAATTGACAAAACAAATTGTTTACGATGTGATTCAATTCAATTTCGCCTACATATTTTTTTCATCTCCAGCTAAATACATAATAAAATTATACTTGGTAAAAAATATTCAAACCTTCTGGCTTTGTGTAAACGTTGTAAAACAAAGAAATAGGTAGCTAACCTGTAATATTCATAGATGTAATTTTCTTATAAGCTTTTATATTGGTTGTGAATATCATAATAACTTTAAAGTAAAGTAAAGTAAAACACAATTATTACACACAAAATTCTAAAATATTCATATTCTTTACTAGTAATTTAGACCTACAAACTAACCTGGACAGCATATTGGACGACAATCTACTCATACTGATAAAATATAAAAATCAATAAAATGTGTCTGGCTGGGTGAATCATATCATAAGTGATATCTAATAACAGCAACAGATGTTTTCATACCATGATTTCATTGCTGGATATGTAATAAAATGAGATTTTAGTGAATATTGTTACTAGCGAGGACCTGTAATTGGCTTATTGATTCTAAGATAATATTTATTATGTTTTATATAGCTGTTGGTACTCCAATAAATAAATAAATAAATAGGTAGTCTAACAAACATAACGCTACACATACAGAAAACTTGATTTAGCATACAGCCCCTTTGGAACTGTATAATTGCTCTAACATGTAAACAACAACAACAATTACGTTGTTTCAGTAATAGAAAGAATAAGGAATAATAAAAGAGGAACTTAAAGATAAAATTTAGCAAATTGACTGAATGATATTACTTATTTTACTTTCTTGTATACAAAACCTACAACTATTTTCAATAGAAAATAATAGAGTGCAACTACAATAATAATAAACATGATGGAGATCTGTTTGTCTCTGCAGTTGTTTCCCTATTGGTGGCCTGTCAGTTCATTTTTATGCCACATCAATTATTATCTAATGTTTTGACTTTTTATATTGAAAATTAATTTACTTTTGTAAATTTTGTCAAGATGAGGCATTTAGATTCTACGGAAGACTGAACACACTTCCTAAGATTGTAGGCTACACCGAATTTACACAATCATTTGAGTTTCCTACATCATACTTAAAGTTTAATATACCTTCTAAGTTTTTTAGTTGGTAAACTTGCATTTATTTCCATTGTTTTAGAGAATATTTATTAAAAAAAATTACATTTTATTAATTAGATACAAATTGGTGCTTTACTGGAAAATAAATTTGACTAACAAATCTGAGAATAACAATAACTTTTCATTCTGCCCTTAAACTTGCAACAATTTGTTGATATGGGATATCATAATTTGCACTGATTGATGATAACTGCAAAATAATTAATTCAATTATACACAATTTATAAACTTATTAGACATTTTTTTTACACCATTAAGATGGCAAACAAGCTTACGGCGGGCCTGAGGGTAAGAGCTTACCACAGTATTAATATTTAACTTTTGAATATGATTATTTTTGCCATGATCACCAAATATAGCAGTAAGAAAATACATTATTCTTAATCAACTCTGGAGCACATATGTCAGTCATTTTAAACTTTACATTAAAGAAGATACAAATAGATTTATTAAAATTATACAATGAGAACATGTTTTGAATTGGGAATATTGCATGACATTGAATGCTTATTGGACGTGGACAGACATTAACCATACCTAACTTCACGTTACACATATTACAGGACAATAACCTAAGCACTTAGCATTGCTATTGGCATGGATGGCATTCATGGCATTCAAGAAGGTGAAGAGGGATACTCCAGAGAGGATTGTAGTATGAAGCTGACTTACCTTGAAGATGGGACGAGGGTGCCTCGGCTGCGAGGGCGCTGCGGCCGCGGTGGTGGCCGCGGGCGTCGGCACCGGCGCCGTCACGTGATCCGCCGGCAGGGACTCCGGCACTGTTTGCAGGGTCGGCCGCATCGTCGTCGACATCGTCACAGTACAATCCGAGCACACAACACTACGCTAACCTACCGGCGCCGCTCGCATCCTCCGCGCCCTCGGCGCACTCAGCCTGCCTCCGCGACCTCCTCACAAGCACGGAGGACCCGACTTTTCAGATCTACAAACCACCGACCAACAACGCCCATCTAACCACATTTTTCACATGAAAAATACATCGCGACGCCTAATCGTAAAAACTTAACACACGATATCGATACCTATTTCACTTTCACGTATATACTAACGATCGTCGAGATGGAAAACGGAAATAGACACGCAAAAAACTATTAGAAAGCTTACGGTGTCTTCTGTCACATAAACACTATCGAAGTATTCGGCGTTTATGTCCTCGCCGACGCGTAACACGGTTCCCACAACGCGAGCGCTTTGTGATGGCGACAACGAATCGCAGCGTCCACAAATGCAAGTCTTTTTAATAGTAATATTAGTAAAGAATTCACTTAACTCCGCTAAAAGTCCTTACATTCTTGAATTCACTCTCAAGATGGCGGATTTTACCTACTCTTCGGTAATGAGTACAAGGCTGACACGAAAACATCAACCAGCTCTCTATCAATCCCTTTCATTTCAAACCGTATGAAGCGAGATAGTCATATGTGAAAGAGTTCAACGGTGCTCTCATACGATACGTCATTCGAAAACTGCCAATGAGACATGCGCAGAAATAACGTTTTTTACTCATTTTGAACGCTGCCGTAATAGCGTTTTATTCTTGCCATGCTTTTTTATTGAAAAAATAAATATTAATAAAAAAAAACAGCCGGTATAAAAAGTGCTTGCGGGCGGAGATAAGGCGTCGTACCGCATAACTCCAATTGGGCAGTTTTCCAATAGGTATCTAAAACATTTCTAACCTAACCATTCGCTATATGGCGCCTCGACAATTTTGATAATTTATATCTCTAGAATTAGGTGCCTACTTAGCAAAGAGGATAGAACACTGGGTACGTTGTACTGGATAATATTGTATTTATCAATAGTTTTCAACAATTTTAGACGTTTTAATAAATTATTGCAAACAAACATCAATTTGACTGAGTGAGTTTGTTTTATGAACTCTAGGATCAAGTATGGACTTGAATGGTTTTTTATTAAAATGTTGTGTTAGTCGGAAATTAATGGAGACTCGAGCAGGGGAGAGATCCAACAGAAGGTATTTTAAGGATAGTGTTGTGGAAATAACGATTCAGCCGGACAGTTTAACAGTGTACGAGCAGTTTTCCAATAGGTACCTACATAAAGCAATCCCAACCACTCGCTAGATGGCGCCTCGACAATTTTGGCAATTGCAGATCGCTTGAAACAGGTACTTAGCACAGAGGATATATAACACTGGATACGTTGTACTGGATAATATCGCTTTTATCAATAGTTTACAATAATTTTAGAGATTTTATCAAATTGTTGCAAACAATACAAACATCAATTTGACTGAGTCAGTTCGTTTCATGGACGCTAGGATCAAGAATGGACGTAATCCAAATATTAAAGGTTTGTATTAAAATGGAACATGCCCATTTTTATAAATATTTTTGTACCATTGGGTCACTTGACAGGCCTGGCACCACCCATGGCCATCCCGCGTGGCCGAATCTCAAGGTGCGCCAGAGGATCTTTCTATGTAGGTATGTACCTTTACTAATTGTACTTCTGTACTGACACTTTATTTTATGGAGTACGGCTTTGTGACGTGAGGCAATAAATCAAGACTTCTCTCTTCAATGGATCATGTTCCAGTTCTTGACTTGTCGTTCCAGCCATCCGCAAGGTAGCGCATCGATCAACATTCTCATTCTGAGTCAAAATAATGTCTAGGCTCATGTCCATCTCTGACATGTTTATATTAATAAACTTTTTATTTAAGTTTAGTATTATTTAGCTGCATGACATCGCTGCCACGATCATACAGATTTAAAAAAAGGTACCAATATTATGAGAGCGCCGTCTATTGATGTTTTTCGTAACTAACTGACAGTAACTACTGGAAAACTGCTAATTATTGCCGGTTAAGTTCAAATATATCAAAGTTCAAGTAATCTATGGGTAAGTTACAATTAAAGTCGATTCCGTATCCGATTCCGATTTCCGTGCCATTGTGAATACTCCTGCTGGTTAGGTTCCCCTGGTAACAGGGTCATAGAGGTCAGATGGTCACTGTAGTTACCTGATCTGCCAAAGCCTGGATCATGGTCAAGGTGGACCCTGGTCCCGAGAGCACAATTGGGACATGAACCTCAAAACGATTATTTTATTATTATTCTATAGTATTGGATCAAGATGGTCTCTTTCAATTGGCTTTCAGGTGGTACGAACTTGGGTCAAAACGGTATGTCTAGGGCGGGCATTAAGAATCTCCACATGTTGGCCAATCCTCGGGAACACGAGAATGTATGAGTAATAAATAAAATAATAATCTTGACGTTAATATCCCGGTTGTACTCTCGAGCACGAGGGTCCGGGTCCACCTACAAGAATGTAGGAGTATTGGCCTATATTTGTGAAGTCTTGTGCAAGTTGGCTATGCCTCATCCATTTGCCATAGACATGACGTCCATCAAAAGCTATGAAATCCGGAAAGTATAATAGTCAATATGGATTGGTTCTAAATTCAAATAGTCCAACATTTTTAATAATACTTACAAATAATGGATATTTGGTGTTAAATAAATATATTTTAATTTAATGTATATTAATAGCGACACATTTGTATCCCTATCACATCCCTACTAGACAAGAATGTATAGGGTCGATCAAAATCTTTGTCAAAGTTTTGCTAAAACTGTAAGCCAATATCGACTCTGCTTTAGACCGTCGCACCCCATGTCAATGGATAGAAGCAATCGTACTCCACATGTCCGCCGAAACTTTTGGCGAAACTTTTGCCGGGACATTGGTCGACCCTCTACATGCTCGCCTATTAGGAATGCGATGGGTGTCAAAACGCGTCGACATTATATCGATTCATCGGTGTAATATCGCTAATCTGCTGTAAACAGGGTCACAGAGGTGATGGTAGATCATGGTGAAGTATACCCCGAACCTGTTACGGGAAAAAGCGCTAGGAATATAAATATAAAATCGATCGAATCGAGACGACAACAAACTATCTCTACTTGGTCTATGAAATAGGCGAGACATGCCAAACATGCACGGGACTACACGAATACTCCCTCTACATTCTCGTGTACCCGCGGAACTCTCCACATGTGGAGTGCGCTTAACTCCAATCGCATGATACCATTACTCAGGAATGACGTCACAACATGCATTTTGAATAGTCCTTATCTATCCGTGAAAATTTACGATTTTTAACTTTGACTCGCCCATATTAACCTATTCGCCGATTTAATTAATTACAATAATGTGTACATACATGATATATACCTTAGTAAACTTTTCAAACTTTCTTGTTTTAGCAGAAAAGAGCCAAAGTCGGCCATGGACTAAATAGAGCAAATATCATCGAATTCGAATAGGCTCTTCTGCAATAAAGCCTATCTAGTAGAAAAAACTGAAATGTATGAGTTTGAATGAGATGAAGTTGGTTGTATAACTTAGAGCAGCGGTCGGCAACACGCGGACGTCTTACTTGCGGCCCGTGAATGTTATGTAAATAAGTTATAAATATCAAAATAAATGTATTACTTAATAAGTAAGCGAACAAACACGCTTCGCTTTGCTCACGAACGAACAAATGAGCGACGCGCGGGAGGAGCGCGGGCGAGGAGAGGTGCAGTACTGAAAAGATTTTTTGATCTCAGAAAAGAAATCAACACTTTTATGAATGAAAAAGGCAAATCTATTTCAGAGCTAACAGATACTCAATGGTTAATAGACCTTGGATTCTTGACAGATGTAACTCATGAATTAAATACGCTGAATGTAAGGCTTCAAGGTAAAAACAAACTAATCTCTGATATGCACACAGACGTAAAGGCATTCCAAATTAAAATCAAACTCTTTATAAAACATATTGATGAAAACAAGTTAGATCATTTTCTGAATTGTAAAAAGGCTGTTGAGGAAGCTGGAATTAATTTCATTTGGAAAAGTGATAAAGTGAAAGATATTTTAAAACAACTGCAAACTCAGTTCAGCGACAGATTTAATGATTTTGAGAAAGTTTCAAGCAAACTGAAGATTTTTGCAAACCCTTTTTCATGTGATATTGAGGATGTACCGAGTCATTTACAAATGAACGTGATTGATCTCCAATCTAATGATGTTCTCAAAAGCTCTTTCTATGAAATCAATGATCTTGTTAAGTTTTATGGCAGCTTGCCATCTGATTTTGACGAATTGAAAAGGTTTGCTAAGCAGTTTATTACAGTTTTTGGTAGCACTTATTTATGCGAACAAACTTTTTCAATTGTCAATTATAGAAAAAATAAATATGCTTCTCGTCTCACAGATGAGCATTTGAGAGCCATTCTACGAATTGCAACTACAAATTTGACAGCTAACATACAAGAAATAGCTTCCCAAATGCAACCTCAGACATCACACTGAAATTTGTATAAAATCAGTTACGTATTTAGGGTGCTTTGTAGTTTCCATTTCTGAATGATTTACGGCGGTTATTTTTTAAAATTATTTTATTTAAACCCAAACATATAAACATAATGTAAGTATTACGTGTACGAACTAAATTACGTTATGTGTTGACAATTTTTAATGGCATTTTTATTTTTTCTATGGGATATGACCAATTATACGTAGATATATTGGGTTCATATGACAAGTGCGGCCCACCTTTACTTCATTTTGCCACCTTGTGGCCCTTTCCTGCCAAAAGGTTGCCGACCGCTGACTTAAAGTATTCTAACTTCATCGGAGTGGATTTTGTGTCCCGTTCTATTAAAATAATGTTCATGCTTTTTAGTTTTTATTTGATATCGTTTTATAAATAAATAGGCTTTTATTAATTGAGCATTATATATATATTTTTTTTGCTACTGTGCACGTCTTAACTGCATTTAATTGTCACGATCTCTCTGCTATAGACCTGCTGGAAGAAATTTCTTTATAGAAATAAGTTGGCCTGTTGTGTCTGATATATTCTGACATATAGTTTTGTAAAAATCTTGTGTACAATAAATGGTTAAATAAATAAATAAATTTATTAATTGCAGAATACGTACCATATACGTATGATGCACTCAAAAAAACAAAATTCGTAAACTATCTGAAAATATTCTATTATAAAGTACATACAGTATACACATAGTAGTGTTATATTTGTAATTTAGTATGTACTTCTTTATTCTTTATACTATTTTCACGTTCTTAATCTATTTAATAATTATAGTTATAGTTATAGTGCGTGATAGCCGGTCTATTACCATATTCAAAAAGCGTGTAAAAGAGTTTTATCTATCACAGAGTGTTCCTAAGTTATAGATAATGTCTGTATGTAGTATATATTATAAGTCAATATGTATGTATGTGTGTATATATGTATGTTTTTATAGATACTTATGTGTGTAAGTAGAATAAATATACTTATATATATGCCTATTTAGATATTGTGCACGTCCTATCGGCGTCTCATGATCACATCACACTCCCGAAGGCCTACTGGAAGAGATTTCTTTAGAAATAAGTAGCGCCTGTTGTGCTATTTATTACTTTGCCTGTTATTTGCTATGTATTTCTTGTGTACAATAAACTACTAAATAAATAAATAAATATTATAATTAAAATTATAATACCTAGGTGTCTATTGTACGCGCTACTGCGTGATTGTGTGCTTGTGTAGTTTTTACATATGCTGTCTTTATTGGTGAATACCTATAATGATAAAGTCAATATTGATATATTTAATGACATAGTGTTAAAATATAGATCAAAAAATTTAAAATCCGTAATAAATGACTGAGTTATACGATATTTAAGTTCACATATTTTTTCGCGAAATTATTGCTGCCACGATCTAGCTGTGACGTCACCATGCCGGCATCCCGCCCGCCACTATGGGGCTACCCATACACTGATACTCTTAGTGACTGTATCTTCGGAACCGTAAAAGCTAAACTCTTGAACTATTTACAGAGTATGTGTTACTATGGCCGCTATAACAACGAATAATAATAATAAATCTAAAATAAGGGGGGTCTCCATACATGAAATATGATTTTATGGCCTTTTAGAGTTATTTAGTATTTTTCTATGGCCTAGATGGTAAAACTTACAAGCATCACACTTTGGGAGAGCTTCACTAGTCTAGTGGCAGCGTGCTTGTGAGACCGATAACCGAAGTTAAGCAATGCTCGTATGTTCAGGAACAGGATGGGTGACCGTTTCGTAGTTTGAGTCTAGTTTAACTGAAAACATTTCCTTTTTTTTCGTCTATTATTGCCAGTAAAATAACTTTAGAATACTTTTTTTCCGCAACCTGTCAAAGTAACATAAGTCCCTGGTCCCCCTATACCTAATATTGAAATAGTTCTTAGAAAGCGCCATCTAAAAAATATTTGAGAAGCTATTTTTGAAAACGACTCATTTGAGATCGGCGGTACAGCCCCAGACTTATACATGATAAAAAAGAATTTCATGTTCACGACTGTGAAACGCAGTTTGGACGTATGCTGAATTTATTCGTTGGTGTTCGTTGGGCTGGTGTGTAAACAGTTTAAAAATATTGTGAACGCAGATATTTTGTTTTATTTCGTCTGGCAACTTAAATATACTGTTGTGCTTTGTCTTGGTGGTAACACTGAAATGCTATTTTAAAAATGGCTGCCTTGTTGTTGGCGACTGTCGGGTGCTTGTTTGTGAATTGATAATTGTTTTTCTTAGTATTATGTGTTCAGTTATACGTTTGTGTCAAGCGTTGGAGATTGGACATGTGATTTAGATAATTGGTGAGTTATTTTTATCCATATTTGGGATCTAACACGTGTTTTTATTGGTCCTACATCGTAGCTATCTCTCAGCTAGGACAACGTGAGTTTTTCCTTGAATCCTTACTTCTATTGTCTGTCTAGATATCTCGCAAATATGAGTACACATTATGATATTGCTTCAATAGTTTTAGTTTAGGCATGATTATATTGCCCAAATTTCGTTTACCTAAAAAAATATTGTGACCCCAGATGTCACGACACAACAAAAGAAGTTGCGCTGTTCTCTGAATGTACTCCACTGTTTGCCCTATTTCATTCTAAATATAAACATTTGTTTTTACGTTTTACTGGGTAATTTCAATAATTTATCACGAAAAGATCTTGTGGGCAGGTATTTTGCGATGACACGACATTAAAAAGTAGGTTGAATGAACCACACAAATTGTCTCATGTCTCGGAGGGGCATTTTTCTTGACCTAAACGTATTTAGTTTTGTATCTTTTTGCACTATGTCTCAGATTCACAGCCACTTTCATTATGAAGATAAAACCCAAGTCTTTAGCTGTTTAATCCTAAATACAGTTTTTTGCATGTAACAAATACACAAATAACGAAATTAATGTACACTCTAATTCAGATAAAGGGTGGCATTATCTACTGATAAAACAAGGAACTAGCGAAAAATCATATGCCAATATCTGTATTCTTTGTTGTTGTTTTCTGTGGTAATTTCTCTAAAATACCACCAGTCACAGCTGATCAAGTTGAACTTGGATATTCTAAATATATAGTCTATTATTAATCATGCAGATTCAATGTTTAGTTAATTAATTATAATATTATTATTATCATGGTACTTTGAACATGTTAATTACCTAATAGGGACCTGATACCTCATTAATTAATTGGTATTAGCTAGATATATCTTGGTTTAGTGCTACAATATCCATTCAGTGTTCGTTGAACCACCTGCATGAATAGTTGCAGACGCTCTAAACTTTATTTGTAAATTGTGTGAGTTTTGGAAAATTAATAGATTGTTACTTCAGTGTAAGTGTTTAAGTATATTTTGAAAATAGACTTCATGTAAACTCGATATTCATTTACCTGCCTACTTTTTAAATAATATGTCAACAGATTTTCTTTCTTGAACATTTTATAATAGTGATGAAGGAAGAAGTATGCCATTAATTTGTCACATGTTGAATATATTGCATAATACATCTGGTTTTATTCCTTACAGGTAGATCCCCCCAACAGTCACCCTTAGGAGAGCATTTTAGAAATAGTAACCAGGCAACATACACACCAAGATGTGGCCTGCAACACAATACAGCCACACCAGCCAGCCACCGGCTACCGGCAAACAGAATGAGCATCAGAACCAAGGGAATTTGAAGACGCTCGGAATGACGTCCGCTATATCCATGGCAGGTGAGTATTTCGAGTAATTTTTATCATCAATTTGATGAAATTTCTGGCTGATATTTGAAAGGAACATAAGTAGAAGGCAGGTATACTGTTTTTAGTGTACTTTAGTATGGTGCTGGGTAGACCAGATTCAGAATACTTATGAGGAATGCAATACTAAATTAGTCATAAAATTCCTTCACCATTGTGATCGGCTTTATTCAAGATTAAATTGATTCTACTTTTTTAAACTGAAATATTTATTTGGGTCCTTCAACTTAAAATATGATAAAGGCTTTTAAACTATCAATATTTTTTTATGCCAACCTTTGCCAGGCATTTTTCTATTGTAGTTGCAGACATAGTATATCGTTGTGGCTTAGTGTCTTCTTTTCTATTCAAAATTAAATTTGATGGGAGTGATGATATTGCAGCCCATATTCCAGTAAAAACATGGGCCCATTTAGAACCTCAAGGAAGAACAATCGATTTTGTTAATTTGTAACCATACAAATTACCTAGATATTACTAATCAATGAACAAGAAACTCCTTTAAGAGGAGAGTGCATAATGTTACATAACTTTTGATATATAAAATGGCCATTGTGCCCAAAAATAATAGTGTAAGAACTATCATTCCCTAGCATAACATCGTAGTATGGTAGTTTTATGTGCAAATCAGCCATCAATCATGCTCGCCATGAGCTAACTGACATTGTCATAAAAATTCAACCATAGGGTTCATCCTCCTTACAGAGTAAGTAGTTCCTCTCGTGATTATTACTAACATACTATCAAACCGATAAGATCCGGCTGAAAACCAGCACTGCATCGTTCTGCTGCAGCTAATGCTGAGTCCGGGCCCTTTTTGACATCGCATTACTCCATATTCAAATCGCTTTATTTAAGTAGGTTTTAAATATATGTATATGTTAAATTTAGATATACAAATGTAACTTGCTCAATGAGTTTTGTATTATGAATATTGTGATGTCAAAATAAATAATGTCTATGTCTAAACCTTCCCAGGCCCAAAGCCAATAGACATAGAGAAGACCACCGAACTGAATGAGAACCTCGTCCCATACGGAGTGTTCGAGACCGAAGCCGAGTTGCATCGCCGGATGGCCGTTCTGGGATCCCTGCACAGGCTGGTCAGGCAGTGGATCCGGGCAGAGTCCGTGCGAAGGAATATGCCACCAGGGGTCGCTGATACTGTCGGTGGGAATATATACACATTTGGATCTTATCGGCTTGGGGTGAGTTTGATGTTTTTTACTATGGTTCATGGTTTTTTATACTCGGTGACAAATGATCACTGTCGTCCATTACATGTACGATACACGCACTTTTTTTAATTCTTGGTTTTAATCGCGGCTTCAGTTAGATGAACTGATTATGTTAGCCTCATAGTTTTGTACATTGTAAATATTATAAATAAAATTAATACACTTTAATTACAAATCTAAATAGATAGTCGATCTTAGTTTGTCTCTCCATCCACTCTACTAAGTCTAAAATTACAAAATTGGAACAAGGTAACTGCTGCAGTTGACAAAGGATCTGACCACATAAACAATTTCTAAAATGTTCATAAACTCATGTTCAGTGAACACTCCAGTTCATGCACTTGTTTCAAACAACATGCAGAATTGCAGGTGCATGGTAAATGCGAGGACTAAGATGAAATGCTGCATGCCTGGTGCTTGCTACCTTATAATTCAAACCAGAATATAACAATACAAATATTGTTGCTTGATGGCAGAAATAGATAACATGGCTAAAGAATGTCACAAGTTATCTACAAATGTGTTCGCTGAAGGTTATAGAACTGGACTACTTCAATTAATTAGGCTTGACTGTTTCCTAAGAGGCATGGCATCGTACACCAAGAAAGATGGCGCCCAATTCCTGACTATTGTTATAAATAATATGCTACAAATACCTAAGTAATATGCTACAATTAGGACCCCAGGGCTTAAGTTTGGGTCAGGAAATTTTTCGCATTTCGCCTATCTATGTGATTGGAATATGGTCCGAAAAGTAATACGCGTTTTTCCTTTTTTTCCAATAATTGTGCCCTAATGGCCAGTTTCTCGTACGTTAATGTATTGTTAATCATCAATTAAAATTCGCTATCCTTAACTATGGTGAGCACATGAACACTTAATGAAATTAAGTGCTGTATTTTACAAATCAATGACTTCTACTTATTTAAATTAGGTCATTTTGGTTAGTAATTTGCAAAAATTGCGAGGTAAATACGTGAGTGCGAAAAATGTATTCTAGTTTCTTTACCATTATGTTTTATTTATTTCATAAGTTTATCTGAATTTCGTACATTAAATGTACGAAATGCTCTACGCTGCATACTGTGTTATAAGTAGTAAAATTACATTGAAGGGGGTATGAGCAGAGTATATTAATGAGTGGGCACGAAACTTTGCGATTTGTGACTAGGTAGGGTTACTAGCATAATATTATATTATTTAAATCAGTTTCAGTGATTACTAAATTGATTATTTATAACAATGGTTGTAATTAAGAAAATTACTGCTATATAAAAGTGGACTTAATAACCAGTCTTCAACAGTGCTAATGAGGGTAAGGAGGCACTCATTTAATTGATAAAGTAATTACTCGATATATTTTTGAATATTTATAATATACTTGCTTAAAGACTGTCAAGTCTGGGAATGTGCTTTGGCATGGGTTGGTCAGTTGCCAGCGTTTTATCTCTTTACTTAGTGTATCCAGAGACAACGCATTTTTAACACTTTTGAAGACAGGTAGGGCAGGGAGTTAGGTACCTCCATCTCATAGAAAACGACAGCGAAAAAATATAATTTTATGTATTGTGGTCCTGCCGGCGAGCAGTAGAAAACCGCGTCTTTCGCACAGGAACGGTATGTGCTGCTTTGCTGCCAGAGCAACGTGTTCCGGAGTTTTAGAGGTGGGCAACGCATTGGTGATGGTCCTGATGTAGATCAATAGTGTCCGACTGGTGGTCAATTTCTGGCCGAAGCCGTAGCCGATTAATTGGCTCTCGCAATAACCTTCGGGCGAAGATGTAGGCTGAAGGCTTAAAAGCTCTAAGAAACTTTTTTCAAGATTGGCTACAATTAACAATACCTACAAATGTATAACTAAAACTTAAATATTGAAAGTTTATATTGGGTGAGAAATATAGAAAGGTAAAATTTAAATCATCTCTAGAAGTTGATCTAGTGATGGTAAAAAATTTCCTTGCAATTTATTTGTCAAAAAAATAAAAATCACCTTCGGTGAAACCTTCGGCTTCGGCCGGGTTGACAGAATTAGGATAGGAATTGGGCATAAAAAGGATTATTTGCAACGAGTGCAACAAGTTGAAAAAAATCTCATGCAGATGTGGCATTCGAGCGAAACCACTCAAAAAAATGGTTCATTTGTACAATCTGAGAGCTTTTTATCCTTTTTTTTACGTCCACAGATGGCATTTGTATTGTAATGCGCTTGCTTTTGTTACAAAGTGTTTAGGTAGGTAAAGAAATAGACACAAGGCGTTTGGTGTGTTAGCTCAGTTATTGATTAAGTACTAGCTTTTGCCCGCGACTTCGTGTAAAATTCGGTTTTTACGTTTCGGGCCTCGCCCTCGGGTTCTCGTTAGAACCACATGGAATTTTGAGATAAGTAGCCCATCTCCTATAAGCTACATTAATGCCAAATTTCATCAAAATTTGTGCCCATTTTACAATTTAAATTTACAATCTGATTGTCCGTCCTTGCGTCCACACGAGACAATTTCATTGCCAATCTAGTCAGATTGTACGTAAAATTGCGTCGTGTGGATGCTACTTTAGTAAGATTAATGCTAATTAGGGTCATAAATGCTTAAATTATGCATAGGGCAAAGACCTGATAATAATCCGATTTCCCTTTGTCGCAGGTACATCACCGAGGCGCCGATATAGACGCGCTGTGCGTCGCTCCCCGCCACATTGATCGCTCAGACTATTTCTCCTCCTTCTATGAACTGCTCAAGCAACAGTCTGAGGTGAGTGTCGCTGTGGAGACTCAGTTTTCGAAACAATAAAATGTATAGAAGTCCAACAGTTCACGTCCCAAGGTGAAACTCTCGGAGGACTTTCCTTAGATTGCGTTTAAGGAGCAGAAGTTAAGATATCGGTAGCAGAATTAAGGTTACAGATTTTGTTGTAGAAACAGATAAAATACGTAAGCTATAGGCAACTTCTGAAGGAGTTCGCTCCAAGGTTAACGTTAGCCATGCTAATCTAAGAGTCAACAATAAAGTCGTTTAAAGTTATGATTGATTGTGTGTGTTGCTTAACTTTGTTAATCGGTCTCACTGCCACTAGGCCAGCTGGGCTATTGGCTATCTCAGTGGACAACTGAATTTGACATTTGGAAGTCCTACACTACTTTAACTTGGTATTCGCTATGGCCAGTGGCCAACGTAGGTGACGTAGTCTAGAATTACCAAATTTCAAATTTAGTTGCCCACTGTGTTAACTCAGTAGACAACTGAATTTGACATTTGAAAAGCCTACACTACTCTAATTTAGTACTTGCTATGTTCAGTGTCCGACGTTGATGATTTGGTGTAGAATTGTCAAATGTCAAATTTAGTTGCCCACTGAGTAAACCTAATGGCTATTGCCTTACTCAGTGGGCAACTACAGTTGTCCGCTCTCTCTATTATTTCTTACATTTTTTACCTTATTGTCAACAGGTGAAGGACCTGAGAGCCGTGGAGGACGCGTTCGTGCCTGTGATAAAGATGAATTTCGACGGAATAGAGATTGATTTACTATTCGCTAGATTGGCGCTCAAGGAAATACCAGGTAAGTGCGGTATTTTTTATGTTAATCGATAGGCAAATAACGTGGTCACCGCCGTTATACATATGAACAGCACCAGGGGCACTGATTTTTTGGCACTTACCCATGAAATTGGGGATTTTACGCAAGTATACATTTGATCAAATATTTTTAGTTGTAAATAATATATCAAAATTAATACTTGATTTCGAAAATTGAGTATGTTTAGATGCCAGTAAGTCTCTAAAAATAAATAAAAAATATTTTCACAAGGTTTTCTAAGGGTTTAAAAGTAACCCTTTACCGTTTCATTGTTAACAACATGCTCAAAACGACACCCCTGGGAAGTCGTTGACAAAATAGCCTTTGTTAACGACACCACCGTAATGTTGGGATAACACAATTCGTTTAAAAATATAGACATAGACATAGACATAGACGTATCTTTATTTGGTCCAATAACACATTAAAAAAAAACTTAGAACTAACATAATAAGGAAAAAAATAAAAATAAAATCGAGCTTGTTTACTGTCAATGGTTGATAGACATATCTATATGTCTAATGCACTGACTGATAAGGTTTATTACGTTAACATGATAAGTTATGCATCAAATGTATTTTTTTTATGCTTCTCATACTAATTATTACCCGACGTAATATATAACTAGGTACGACACTAATAATCAGTGATGTCATTCAGTAAGGCTATTGTTGACAAAAAACAGGCGGCACTGAGTGACGACCTGAATGGTTCAGTGGTTAACATGCCGCTCTGCCACGCAATAGGTCCCTTGTTCGATTCCCGGCCGAGCAGAAATGAAAATGATAAATTTTAATTTATGTTACGGGTCTGGGTGTTATATGTATAAGTATGTATTTAAAAAAGTATGTAAGTAGTTTATCAGTTTTCTGGCACCCATAACACAAGCTTTGCTTACTTTGGGGCTAGATGGCGCTATGGTATTGCAAACGTCCATAGGCTGCGATGGCTGCTTACCATCAGGCAGGCCGGAAGCTTGTTTGCCACCTTGGAAGTATTAAAAAAAACAGTGAATTTGTCCAAGCATATTTATTATTATTTTTATAGTTGCTCCCGTCATGATATATATTTATTCTATTCCCCACCAGACTCGTTTGACCTCCGCGACGATATGCTCCTGAAGAACCTGGACCCGAAGTGTGTGCGCTCGCTCAACGGCTGCCGAGTGACCGACGAGATCCTGCGACTGGTGCCCGACATAGACAACTTCAGACTGACACTGAGGGCCATCAAGCTTTGGGCTAAGCGTGAGTGGGATTTATTTTATTTATTACTGTTTAACAGTTTATTGTTCACAAGGTAATAATACACGTTATGTTACAAAATTATACGACGGCAGTGCCTACTGCTTATCTCTAGAAAGAAATATCTTCCAGCAGGCCTACCAGAGAGAGTTTATGTTATTCGTATTTATTTATCTATAAAATAATGTCGGTTAATGCCGTCTGTCCCTATGTATCTATGTACGCTTAGACATTTTAAAGTACGCAACGGGTTTTATTGCAATAAAATTCCATTAAATCGAACACACAAAATGAACACATTTTTTTAGGGATATATTTCAGGTTTCCTATCGCTTTGACTTGAGTACCCCGATATTTCGACGCAGTTGCATGCATAATGGTTACGGATACCCTTAAAATATGCTATAATAACCGCGATAGTTTAAAACATTATGACACAAAATATAGTTTTTACCCAATTTTTTTTTTCAATCCACCACCAGGCCACGGCATATACTCCAACACACTGGGCTACCTAGGCGGCGTATCCTGGGCCATGCTGGTCGCGAGGACCTGCCAACTGTATCCGAATGCCTTACCAGCTACGTTGGTGCACAAGTTCTTTCTGGTCTTCAGCCAGTGGAAATGGCCACAGCCTGTGCTTCTGAAACAGCCTTCGGCGGTAAATCTAGGGTTTCCGGTTTGGGATCCCAGGGTGAGTGGAATTTGTTGGTTTATTACACTCAGACACACGGCACAAAATTCTTAAATATTCATAAAGTAAAAAAAAAAAAAGATAAAAGAAAGAAAAGATACTTTAATCTCGTTACCTCTGCCATGTGGAGTGTACTAAATTATTGGCTTGTTAATAGCCATAGTAGGTGGATTACATACCTATAACGACATTGTTATTAAAATTAGAAAATAATTATAACCCTTAGTATTTTTAAGTTTTTAATATTGCAATGCCCGTCAGGGTCATAATTGTAATAAATTACTTTTATGAAGCAATAAACATTTGAGTATTGAGTATTTTGTGTATGTGTGTGTGTGTATGAAGAGTGTCGGTGGCCTAATGGCTAGTGAGGACTCGTAAGCGAGAGGTGCCGAGTTCGATTCTCAGTGCCACATAGTGTACATAAGTAACATTAGTGTTTCTGTCCGATAGTGTCACTAACCGATGCTCTAACGGTGAAGGAAAACATCGTAAGGAGCAATCTGGTCAGGTTCCGCTGTTAGTAAGGTCACGGATCAGATGGTGGTCGCTCCACTGTGATTAGCTGATCTGCCAAATCCTGGACCGTGGTTAAGGCGGACCCCGGGCGGTATATTGATGCCAAGAAATAAGTAACTTGAGCTCGTCTAAGCTGAAATGACGCGCCCCGCTATCGCATTAACGCACACAAGCAAATTTAAAATATGGACGCAATACATATATAAATGCCGTTGTAATTGGTCATTCAGTTGGTGAGACTCAAACGTAGGAGCACGCGTCGTTCGATTGAGCAGTCGACGCTCCCACACAGATGAAGTATCTTTTATTAATATTTGCACTCACACATCCAATGGGGCGCGTCATTTTAGCTTAGACAAGCTCTACAGCTCAATAGCTATTTCTGTCTGTGGAAGAATGAACCTTGTGGCCTAGTACATAAGGTAACCCCTCAAGCTTCCCTATTTACACTTTGGCCTGTCTCATTTTAAACTGGGGGTTGATGTTCTGCCTACTGTACATGACAATGATTACACAACACAACACCCATGTTTGCAGGTAAACGTGTCAGATAGATACCATCTTATGCCGATCATCACACCGGCTTACCCTCAACAAAATTCGACCTTCAACGTGTCAGCGTCCACAAGATCTGTCATCATGGAGGAATTCAGGCTTGGTGAGTGATTTGGAGTCAAATATAAGTAGGTACAGCTGGGAGTTAGGAGCTGGTCAGGTTCCCAGGGTCATGGAGGTCAGATGGCTGTCTTAATTACCTGATCTGCTAAATCCTGGACGATGGTCAAGGCGGACCCCGACCCGAGAACGAACTTGACCGCGTGATGGATGTACGCTTCTGTGTGCATCTGAGGTCATCTGTGCCGTGACATTACGAGTAAGCTTTAGCTCTGTCTCATAAAAATCAGTTCAGTAATTTAGGACTTATCGCAGTTTATATGTCGGGTTATCTACCGGAAAACATCGTGATTAAACCTGCACATTCAGGCGACTGAATGGTTAATCATGATTATATTTAGGTTCCCCTGGTAGCAGGGTCACGAAGGTGGTAGTCGCTCCACTGTAATTATCTGATCTGCCAAATCTTGGATCTTAGCCAAGACGAACCCCGGACCTTCGAGGGAGAGAGCACAACCGGGACATTAACGCCAAGATGACCACACTAAGGAAGTTTAAAAATCTGGATTACATTTATGTTCAGCAGGGCTAACACAAGTGTGTCCGCGACAAAGCGTTTGTTGCCTTCTCTCAATACTAATATGAAAGAGATAGCGGTATCTATGTCGCGCCTTTTCTCGCTTAACGCGCGCGAGAGCAACATGTGTTAGCCGTACTGGTCTAGGGGGGTGTACAAGTTCTGTCTTAGCTTTGTCCGATTGAAATTGGTTTAGTAGTTTAGGAAATGTGTCGGTTTATCCGCCGTGTTTCTATCATTATTTTATTTATATTTGTTCCACCCAGGCTTGGCGATAACGGACGACATAATGCTGGGCAAGTGCGGCTGGGCGCGGCTGTTCGAGGCGCCCAACTTCTTCGCGCGCTACAAACACTTCATAGTGCTGTTGGCCAGCAGCGGCGGCGCCAACGACCAGCTCACCTGGTGCGGGCTCGTCGAGAGCCGGATTAGGCATCTTATAGGTAACTACCATAACATAACATACAAAAAAAAATACAGCATGGATAACACTACCATACCGTACCTCATGGATAAGACTACCATACTATACCTCATGGATAACACTACTATAACATGCCTCATGGATAATATTAGCATACCACAACACATGGATAACACTGCCATACCATCATCATCACAGCCCATCAACAGTCCACTGCATTACTTACTTACTCTCCCACGAAAGGGGAGGTTATTGCCATAGTCTTAGCAGGCGGGTTGAAGATCGTAGTGTTGTAGATATAACAACGGAAAACGCTGCTGCCCATTTTCCAGCCTATGGAGACTATAGATCTTTTGCCTCGAAAACTTTATAACACTACCATACCGTACCTAATCGAAAAAACTACCATACCTCATAGACAACATGTATGCTCGATTTCACCCATTACCACCTAAGTTTTAGTTAGGGGAGTCCTAAAGCGCTTTAGGTGACAGGCACTGGTGCTACTTTCAAACTTCCCTAAAATTGCCAATTGTTTCCTTGCAGTAACAGATATTTCAAAAACTTTAGTTTTTATATTGGACAGAAATGCCTACAATTAAAAAACAATGCAAGACATTGTTAACGTCTATGCGATTATTGTCGCGTCTTCTTTTGAACGCGTAGATTTTGCTACAGTGTGCGTTGATATATATTTTAACCTTACCATTATTTCTTTTGTTTACCTGCGAAGGTAGACGCAAGCGCAAGATCATACAATACTAAATAAACTACCCACATTTGTACAGTTTCCTCGCTTTCTTGGCTACACGAAACTTACTGTAACAGTGTTGTTACCTTTGTGCTTCTATTGTATAACTCTTAAAATGATAACCGCAGTGCTTGGACAAACCTATTATCAGGTTTTTGAGGCATTGAATAATTCTTGTACCAGTTTTTTTGTAAATGTTTAATAAATGAAATAAATGAATCAATGTTATTTGTCACGTTAGCAACACTGGAGCGCAAGGACCACATAACTTTGGCGCACGTCTCCCCTGAATGCTACGCGCCGCCCGCCGCCAAGCCCCCAGACCACACCGGCGGAAATCAGAACGTACGTACATACATCACTATCACTACATTTATATTATTTTTTATACCACTAAGATGGCAAACGAAATAGCAGACTTTCGGTCTATTTAATTATCTAGTGCAATATACTATTTGTTTCTAAATATGGAAAAAATATCTATATTTAACATCGACACCTATCATGTTTACATTATGTTCGAATTGTGTGAATTTGACATTGCATATTATTTTGATTATCTACATATTTTTGTTATATTTCTTTTTATCGATTATTGATTTAAACACATTTCACGATCACACTTAATTACTTGTACCTATCAAATATTGTATGTCCGTAATGGGCACACTGCTGAGACTCTTATTTTAAATTATATTAAATTAAATAAACATTTATTTTAAACAAATAAATAAATAACTCGTTTATTATAAACTAGTAAGGTCACAACACAACATAAACAAAAAAGAAAAAGACATATATCACCACATACAATTACAAATTGTTGCCATACTAAAACTGTCGACTTGGCATTGCCGCGCTGTGGCCCTCCCAGTTGATAAAGGGACCTCGCTCAGCATTTTGAGACGATGGTCCATAGTTTGTTAGTATCTTGTGATCAAAAACTAATACTTATATCGAATGTTAGTAACAAATGCCCACAGTTTACTTATTCTATTTTATATTAAAAAATAAGAGGTGTGCAGTATGGACATGGTTCCAGTGTCCCATTATAGGACACTGAAACCGCTCCGCTATCGGTCGGTTAAATACCTAAATGTACGTACACAGTTCAACAATTAAATGATATTCTATTCTATTACTATACTACTTTAACTTTACTATTACTATTACGTTGATGAGCCAACATCTTTTGACGACCTGAGTGGTTCAATGGTCAACGTGCCGGTCTGCCACGCAAGAGGTCCCGTGTTCGATTCCCGGCCGGGCAGAAATCGAAAAGATGAATTTTAATTTCTGTTACGGGTCTTTGTGTTCTATGTATAATAAGTATGTATTTAAAAAGTATTTAAGTAATATATCAGTTATCTAGCACCCATAATACAAGCTTTGCTTAGTTTGGGGCTAGATGGCGCTGTGTGAATTTGTCCACGAATATTAATTAATTTATTTATTTATCTCCATACACAGGGCGATGTGATCCCGACCCACTGCTCGATGTGGTTCATTGGATTGGTCTTCGAGAAGACAAACGTTAATGTGGACCTCACGCACGACATACACTCGTTCACGAAGGCTGTGCACTACCAGGCTGAGAATACTAATGTGCTAAGGGACGGCATGACCATAGAGGTTTGTTGGTTTGTTTTATTGTAACCTGTACTTATTATCATCCGTGCGGTGAGGGAAAACATCGTGATGAAACCTGCACATTCAGGAGACTGAATGAGTAACCATTTTTTTTAAATAGAAAATAGGTATTTGACTGCCATCTCATTTGATGTTAAGTGCAGATGCAGTCTACGATGGCGCATACATACATACATACATAACATACATAAAGCTCATGCTTGTGTCCCACAGGTGGGGTAGGCAGAGATTATGGACTGCCACTTTGCTCTGTCGTGACACAACTCCCTAGCCTCGCATATATCCACAACTCTTTTCATACGTCTCCTTTTATTCTTACCACTTCGGACCCCAGCTTTTTCAGATGGCGCATACCTACATTCTATATCTACGTCTATTAAATACGTATTCACTCTTGTCTTAAAGTGACAACAAGTTGTAGCGCTCGGGGAAAACATGTTCCCCTGGTCGCTCCACTGTATTTATGCCAAATCCTGGATCATGGTCAAGGCGGACCCTGGGTCCGTGTCCGCGAGAACACAACTGAGATATAGACGCTAAAATTATTATGTGTCAACTAATGTAAACACTAACCGATAAAAACTCAACTCAAAAAAAGGTCATCGGTACATGGCTGCACTGGTGATCGAACTCGATACCACTCACTTACGAATCGGATCCGCTAGCTATTAGGCCATCGATGGTTTGAGTCACTTATTTCCAACGTAATCCTGGGGCTTACAGAGCTCTAAACACAATCTAACCGAGTATCCTGCTATCCTGGTAATGCTCAATAATTTCCCTTTCTATTCTACTGTCGATCAATAACAGAATGCATCTTGGCTAGACCCGCATCCCGACTGGCTTCAGTGCGAAACGGTCACCCATCCTGTTCATATCCATATCAGCCGAAAGACGCTCACTGTTGGGCATAGGCTTCCTGCAGAGATCTCCACAAAGTCTGGTCCAGTGCCTTCCGCATCCAGCTGGCATCTGCGATATTTACCAGGGGGTCTAAAAAGTCCATATTAGCATCTCATAATAACATAGCATTCATATTAATTTGTCACAAACTTATATGCAGCGCCGCTGTTGTTGACATTGACATAATCAATTCAAAATGGCCTCATTTAGGTCCAGTATTGGCTACAGGACTCGGTTAGTTTGTGGCACTAAAATTAATCATAATATGAAACGCTAATGTTACCTTTTTAGACCCCCACATCGTCGGTCCACCTTGTCCCACTCACGCTACGTCTTTCTTTACGCGGTCACCCATCCTATCACCTCATGCTCAACCCCCATTATCTTTTGAGGCCCGTCACGTGCGCCGCAAACAGCTCCACCAGTACCTCTCACCGTCGCTGCTGAAACGAGACGCGAAGGGCGGCGCTAAGCGGCCCGGCGCCACGCCGCAGGCGCGAGACAATGCTAAGAAGACCAAGCGGCTGTCGGAGAGCAGCGTGAGTACCGAGAGCGGGTGACAAAGACATAGACACATGTACGCACACGCACAGAGACACATTACATGCGCACACGTACAGAGACATTGACTTTCACGGAGACATTGACACAGACGTACGCGTGCTGACAAGACACATGCGCATACGCACAGAGACGTACACATGCTCAAAGATACACATCATCATCACAGCCCATGACAGTCCACTGCAGGACTTAGGGCCTCTTCTACGAAAGGGGAGCTTATTGCCATAATCTCCACGCTCGGCAGGCGGGTTGGAGATCGCAGTGTTGTAAATATAACAATGGAAAACGCTGCTGCCTATTTTCCAGCCTACGTAGACACTAGATCACACACGACCTCAGAACAGAGACACATACACACGCTCAAAGATACACATATACACCCATAACACACATGAGTGGTACCCATAAACACACGCACACTGTATACTGTACCTTGTAAATATTATAGTTTTAAGGGATATTCAGTAATATAATAAAATTTTCCATAAAATAAATGCGTTTTTATTTTTTAACAACTTTACTGATAACTTTCGAGCAAAATAATGTACGAAGCTAATAAAGGCATATTATTAAGCTCGAGTACGTAACGAGTTAATCCGTGGCAGCCTTGGCGTGATGGATATCGCGGATAAGATCGAGGAAACTCGCCTGCGGGATACGTGGGAAATAGGTGCCTAAACCTGCCTGTATCAGGCAAGAGGCCCCGTGGGCGACCCAAGAAGCGATGGATTGATATCGCCGAGTCGGATGCGAGAGCCAACGGCTTACGACTCGAGGATGCCGAAGACCGGGCAAAGTAGAGAAGAATCGGAAAGCGGACCCTGGCAGAGGCCGGGATAAGCGCTAGGACGATGATGATGATGATGATGGAATATACAAAGCTAATAAAGGAACATTATTAAGCCATACATAACTATTTTTATAAACCTAATCGGTTAATAAACAAGCGAGATATTGTAATTTTTCTATAGCAACGCTTGAATCGCCAAACGATTGTTTTTATTTGCCTAAATTGCGTGAATTAATGACACAAAATAAAAAAGGAATGAATTTAAGTAATGTATATGTAAAATAAACATGGTTAAGTGTTAATTTAAAATGCAAAAATATTATTATACACATACAAATAAGATTATGTTATATATATCAATCAACGTACTATGTTTTATGTGTTAAATATTTGTTACTATATTGTATTATATAAATATATCTTTTAATGTAAATAAAGAATACAAAATTGTTTCATTGACGTACTATATTAGGTATAGTTCTTCGAACAAGAAGAAAAGAAAGCAAAGAAGTGTTTAGATCGTATTTCACGCACCGACATTTTGTTTACCGCTCTTTGGATTTGCAAGACGGTAGTTCTTTGCAATTGACGCTAGCGTCAGGTAGTGTCTTCCATAAAGGGGTGTAACCCAGCTCGCTGTTATTTGCCATCACC
Source organism: Blastobasis adustella (assembly GCA_907269095.1). NCBI lineage: Eukaryota > Metazoa > Arthropoda > Insecta > Lepidoptera > Blastobasidae > Blastobasis > Blastobasis adustella. The sequence goes on from OU026138.1 coordinate 5,457,633, forward strand.
AACTGCATGGTACCAGTACTTCGGGGTCTTTATTCAGACAGTGGGTCCAAATTTGGGCATAGTATGCCGCTCTTTTTTATGTTGTAAGAGTGCATCTGTCGTTTTGAGAATATTCTCGATCGCTCTGTTTTTCTTTGTGAATATTCACTTTCTTCCTTTGTTTTTTCGCAAGATTCGCTTTATTTGTGCCACTTGTGGGGCGGTACATTTACACCACAAATTCTTTAATTAACACGAATTCGTGACTGACTGCGAATGGGTGCAATTTCGAGCTTACACCACTTTATCATTCTATCGATGATCACCTCAGCCTTTTATAACCCAATACGTCAAAAATGTCGAGCTCGCTCTGCTTGTTCATTCCTTAATTGATCAGCCCAACTTTTAAATGTCCAAAATTTCGAGCTCACTCCGCTCGCCCATTTATTAATTGTTGACCCCAATCCCAACCCCAACTTTCAACACCCAAAATTACAAAAATTTCGAGCTCGCTACGCTCGCTCATTAATTTGATGTCCACCTCAGGGTTTTATAACCCAAAATGTCGAAAATATCGATTTATAGTTCATTATTTTATCATTCATCAAGCTCGTTGCGCTTGCTCATTCCTTGATATCCTTATGTTACTATTGTGAGAATAACCCATTGCTGTTAAGACCCAAAATGTCCAAAATTGAGAGCTCGCTCCGCTCACTTATTCATTAAATGATCACTTCAGGCTTTTATAAGCCAAAATGTCAACAATTTTGAGCTCGCTCCGCTCGCTCACATATTCATTAATCACCCCAGTTTTTAAAATCCTAAATTACCGAGCTCGTCTCGCTCGCTCATTCCATTTATGGATGACCACAATAAAAAGCATAATTTTTTTTCTCAGAGCCCTCTTTCATTGATTGATACCTATAATTTTTACTTTTGCCTGTCATCATGGGCGACTTCATTCAGAACATAATTGCAAAATCGATGTCACTGATGGAGTTTTTAAGTGTGGAGATATTCATACTTGGAGGACCCATTGGGAAAGTGACTTGCCTGAATAAAGATATAGTACCTACCACGAGCACAGACTTAACGGTGAAGTTGCTATCGGCTAGTAAGAACAAGCCGAATAGATGCGTGTACTGATGAAGGATGCGCCGCACAAAACAACGACTCGAAAACAAGAACCCTTGTGGAAGCAAAACTGCTGTGGTGAGGATTGTAAATCTAAACGACCACAACGTTTGCTTGGAAGAAGGCGATGTTGTCTGGATGAAAAAGTGCCAATCAACACCTACCTCAGATGGTACGAACACCAAGAACAGTTCTGCTATTACCGGACTTCTTGATGGATGCAAAGGAAACCTGAGATATTCGCAGAGCATGATCGGCAAATGATTGCTGCAGCGGTTCGCGGATATATACTCTTCCGGCTAGTTTAGCACTGGATCGACTCTGGAAGCGAAAGAACTATCCATCAGCAAGCAAGACAAACCGATTGAAACAGGTCGACGCAGAAGTCGTTAACCACCTCGGCGGCTCCTGCTTTATAGTCTCTCGCGGTCGCGGGTCATCGGTCAGCACGGACACTCGCGCATGCGCGCTGGCCGCTACGCAGACTACGTATTTAGCTGGTATTACCTACATATTTATTTTCGCTAGAAACTTATTTACTTATTATTACCGTCGGTAAAAAAATTGTACCTACAGTAGCACTTGAACCATTTCTAATGTTATCATTCCCTAAATCAGCAAGATTTAACGCTAAGTCGCTACAGGTATTTATTACGAATTCAAATCGGCGACAGAGAAAAATTTTAATAACTCACATGTTTGTTATTTGATTGCGTTTAAAAAATATTGTGTATAGTATAATGCGCCTTTATTATATTAGTACATTATTCTGCTCTAAAGTTAATCGTAAAGTTGTTAAAAATTAGAACCGGAATATTTTTTTGCAAAATTTTCATAATAACTTGAATATCTCAAACTATATTGTTAAATGTAAAAACAATATTGTAGCACATTTTATTCTGCTACATTTGATGCCCCACACATACTTTTAGCTGGAGAACCAAGCACTTGAGAGATGGTCTCCCATATTGATATGTCTAAGCATATTATTATTATTATTATTTTTTATATATGCATTGATTTTGTCCCGCTTTCGATGTGAGAATCGTGCTTTTTGTGATTTCAAACAGCGGTTTCAAGATCCCCATAACGCATATGTATGTCATACACAATACTAACTCGTTCTCTATCTTTTTCAGACGGACGACGTTAGCGTCCTGTCGTCCAACGAAGACTCGAACTCGTCCGCCGTGGTGTCGACAGCCAGCGTGGCGCCGCGGGACACGTAGTGCCAGCCAGGCGTGGCACGCACGCAGCCCCCCCGGGCGGCCACGCAGCCGTGACGCAATCTGTGACACTTGTGACGCAAAAAGTGACGCGAAAAGTGATAGTGACAAAAGTGCGGACATTTACTAGTGTTTACGGAAATGCGCAGGCGCGGTAGTCTGTTTGTGTCAGTGACGTACGAGGTGTCTATGACGCATGTGGTGCAAATGTGTCGTTGAGTTGGATGTTGTTGTGCTTCAGTGACGCAGATGTCTAATGGCTCATATGCACGGAAACAATGTATAAATCTGACTAATGTCGGCTGTCTTTTAAAAGTTCATATAGTAGTGCTAAGAATAATTACACATATGACTAATGAGAAGCGACAAGTGATGGTTGGAATTCTGACGGAAACTGGGAAGAAATTGACAGAACCAACCCAAATAGTTTGCGGTCAATGCCGGTCAGTTGACAAACAAAGGTAATGATGATTAATAAAAATGCAATCTGAAAACGTAATTACAAGGCCGAAGATTAAATTAAGTACTTGCAAGTGTCACTAGTAAAATAATATGTAATATCACTTATGACACAAAGCAGTCCTTTCTCAATTATTACAGCCTTGCGAGAGAACACTCGTGACACAAAAAGTGCCATGAAGCGGTCAATGACGCACTAGCACTGACCCATTGACGTAAGAGAGTCGGAACTGAGTACTGTAAAAGAAATGTGATTTGTAGTGACTAAGCGATTGCAGTACAGTAAAGGCGGTGCAGATGAGTTTTTTAATGGAATAACGTGTTAATATTGTTAGGTACGCGACATTTTTGGTCGTGGCGACGGTGGATGTTGTATGTTGCACTCGGTGAGTATACGGTAACCTAACATAGTCTTAACCAAAACACACATAGTCAGAAAGTAATTTATGTAAATGTCACATGTTATACACAACCCAATAGCAGAATGAGAGCTACTGTGGCACAATAATTATACCAGATATGTTCAAAATGCAGTACCCCTAATGAAAAGTAATGGAGTGTCCTTATAAAACAATACAGTCGAATCGAGACATTGGAATGTTGCCACTCGCCGTTGTATGTAATTTGTCAGTGTTATACATAAGAAACGGTTTCAAAGTATAACTCCATGGGTAAAACAGAATTCTATGTATTATCATCATCATCTTAGCCGCAGGACATCCACGGTTGAACATAATAAACTTCTCCCCTCTTCTTCCACACCGGTCGACTCTGTGCCTATTGCGTCCATCGGCTCCCCACGATCTTTACGATGTCTTCCGTCCATCACTCCATCCGTGGGGTGCCGTCCCACGCTGTGATTGCCGGTACGTGGTCGCCACACTAGCACCTTTCCGCCCCATGGACCATTAGTTCTGTGAGCTCCATGGCCTGCCCATTTCCACGTGGAATTCCCCTGCCCATTGCCTCTAAATTTGCGACTCCTATATCATTGACCTGCCAGTGTATAACACCACCAAATGGCATATGACGGTAGGTGGTTCAACATTAAACACTTGCGAGTACATAAAATTAGAAGGCCAAAACTGTCTCGGGGCTTTTGGGAGCTCATCTTATGGCATGATGACTGTTCCATTCGTGTAAGAGTAACCAACTAGACTCGCACACTCCTGTTGACTAATTTAGACAAACAAGTAGTTCAAATCCTCGGCCGCAATACACAAAAATACAGACTTTCGAACAAAAATAAAACATTTTTGTGAGACTTGTGTTGACTTGTGCTGTGATAATTTGTTTGTTTATAATTCTACAAACGTATAATGTTCTCGTTCTTTTAATGGTTAATTTCACTTCCATTCTAACACAAATTTTTATTTCGACTGGTGCATGTTAGTATGTGTAAATAATTCTCTATGTGGTTGTTTTAAATATTCAATTATTGAAAATTTTTAGATACGTCAAGGAGGCAACATACCAGCTCCCGAGTATGTAAGTTGTAGGATAGACGATTTTGTAGCAAAGGGGAAAAGGAATACAAAAAAAAAGAAATAATTAGATATGTTAAGTTAGGGCTGTTAGTTAATTTGTTTGTTTGGCGACGTGCAATGTTCCAATACTTTGGCGAATGTTATTTGCAGGTCCACGGGCAACGCACGGTGGCAAGTAAGTCAATATGTTTAAAGAGAATTCGTAGGGACAGCGGCCATTTGCAAGGTTAGGGTGTGATGCCACAGTCTACGGGCACAGCAGATCTCAAATCGAAGTGTCATTACTGAGGCCTGATTCTCGCGCTGTGACATCTCGAATTCGATATTTTCTCTAGCCATAAATCTCCATTAATAATGACATTGAAATGTCTATTGTAGACAAAACATATTTTCTCAACTATCTTCGACAGTGGTATTGTCGAAGATCAATTTCAGTGACGTTTTAATAAAGTTTTTTGGCTAGAGAAAATATCAAATTTGAGATGTCACAGCGCAAGAAGTGCCCTCCTGGTTTCTTTCACAAAGAAATAAATCATTAATGTCGATGTGGGCCTTTTTCTGAGGGATCACATTTTTAGTGTTGATTATTATTATGACCTCGTAATACCTTTTACATTTTGTTGTACACACACCAATGTCTGATATTGTTTTTGTAATGGCAGTGGAGTATGGTTCAAACTAAAATATAACTTGATATATTGTGTCAGAGACATTTCTCAGGTTGGAACCGCTGGAAGTATAGTATATTTATGTGCTAAGAGAAGATGAGACTGGTAGTTTAACTAACTGTTGCAGCTTGCATCATCTCAATAACATTTCTCACATATATCAAGTTTATTTTTCAAATGGGGCCACTTCATTGTATCGCTTCACATAGGCACTGCTTAATAATATAACTGTTACATGAAACAGGATACACAAAATATATTAGATTTTTTTATTCGCATAAAGTAGAACGAGTACAACGATGATTATTTTCTTGGGTCATAAAAATTCATTTTTCGATAGTTAAGTTGACTTTTACGTTAAGGATAATTTTTAAAGTAAGTAAAGATAATGACTGATCTTATATTATTTGAATGTACATTTTTTTTGGTCAAACGAGCAAGTAGGTCTCCAGATGGAAAGTGGTCACTGTTGAGTTTCCTCTATGCTTTGCTGAAACCCCATTTGAAATACATATGAGAAAAAGATCGCAACTGTCAATTTCCGAGTTATGGAGCTGGAAATGTCAGTCTTTGACAATGAGCGTTCTCGCGATTTCAGATGGCGCCACTGAGGCGTAAGGTCTGCTGTCAAAATACTGTTTACTATTGGACAGAAACAACGACAGGACTTTATTTTGACATCAAACCTATTTACACTAAAAGTTATTTTCAGTTAGTACATTATTTTCTGATCGTTATATATCCTTGCAAATGGCCTAATAGTACAAAGTGGAATAAGTATTATGATGATTACAGAATTGTATACAAATGTACAGTCAAGAAGATTGAACCTCATCTTAATTTTACTATGGCGTTTATCCCTCGAAAAGATAAGCGAAGACTACGCTAGGTGGCTGTGTTTTGATATATCGTGCATATTTTACTATTATGTACATCAAAACAATTTTTTACCTAATAGGTTATGGGCCTACTCACGTCTAAATACAGGCCTGTAGCAATCATCTTTAAATTTAACACCTTGGCATATATTTTTTGAGAAGAATTTAAATCAAGTTAACTAAAACAGTTGAGAAAATGTTCAAATTAATTTGTTTATATAGTTTTTTTCTGTAAGTCACTTCACTAATATCATGTGTGATTTAGATTACTGTGTCATATTACTTTTTTTCCATTATTATTTAGTCTCGCTTATCTTTTGGAGTGTCTAATTTAGTTGAAAAATAATTTTCGAGGCTGTAAAATCATGTCTGACCTTAAGGGATCCATTTATTGCTACTGATTGACTTACCGTGTGGTAGTGATGATAAGTAAGATATGAAATAGAAGATAAATGGTATGAAAAGAACAAAGCGAATTATATAGTTAAAAACAAATGGCTTCTACTCTCTGTCGCTCACAATTGCCGATTTTCGGTAAACAAGAGATATCTTAGAGATAAGTAGTGCATGTTGTCTAATACCTAATTTGTTCTATCTCTTTAATTTTCTTGTGTACAATTAATTGTTAAATAAATAAATAAAATACATACTTATTATACATACTACACTGAGACCCGTAACAGAAATTAAAATTCATCATTTCAATTTCTGCTCGGCCGGGAGTCGAACTCTGCTTGGCGACCAGCATGTTAACCAACTGAATCACTCGGGTCGTCATGTATGTCAAATAAACGACGTTTTAACGGTGTACACTTTTAAAGTGAAATGAAACACATAAAGGTAATGTTGAGGTTGACCAAGATGTTTTGCTAGGCACCCTAAGCCTTAGGGCCTAAGGGCGAAGCTTCATAGCTTCACAGCTGTAGGCTGTGACGCGGGCGCGACGCTGCTGCTCTGAGGACTGCTTCGCAGTTTTGTTTTGTAAGCTGTAACCAAGCATATAATGCTTGGAATACGCGTATATGAAGCTACGCCTCAGTGGACAGTGGCGTTACCTACGACTGGTTAAACAGTGTTGTTGGCGATTGATACCCCCTATGACTGTATTTCGTTATTATTAATAAAAATGTGCATTCATTATCATCCATAAATATTTTCCCGTTTCACAATATATGAACTAAAATAAAGAAGTAGGAAAAACGACCACTGTGTGTGACAGAGAGGGTTAATATAGAGGAAGTTGTTATAGGAATAATATTTTAATTGGCACGGGTTTTATTATTATTCAGTAGATATATCACTGAAACCTCGGGAATTATTTTTTCTTGTACTCGTTTCGACTGACTGTATATTTCGATAAGCTTTTTCAAGTTTAATTTGCCTCATCGCGAGTGTCGTACACAGTTTTTTAGTTTAATAATTTCATTGTGAACTAGAGATAAGTAGGGATTTATAGTTACGAAAATACTTTCTTAAATGTTAGGCGAATGAGGGTGCAATTAATTCTTTATTATGTTGGAAGCAGAACACGTTTAGTGATGTAGTATGACACTGCCACAGTGTTTTCCAATTTTAAGTGTCTTAGGCAACTAAAAAAGTATGTAGATCCCGAGGCCTGATTAGATTGCTTGCGGATGACAGAGGAACTAAATTTGACAGACAGTCAACAATATTAACTTACAATATAAACAAAGACGCCATAACCTCGAAGCAATCTTATCTGACCCCAAATTTAAAACGACAATAGTCACCAGCTGGGCAACGCATAGGTGACGGTAACGCCCTGCACCCCGACCGCCTAACTATTGAACGTCGCTATGGTAGATTGCTTTGCGATCCTATTGCTTAAATATGGCGACGTTCAATTCGAGTTATTCGAGCCAGCAGCCGTACCGCCGATCTCCGATAGTACGCCGCCCTGTTGATGCAATTGAGTGAGGACCAATCGCAGCAAGCCTGAGCCAGAGCTGTCTTGCTGCAATTGGTTTAAACTTAATTGCATCAAAATGGCGGCGTACTAATGGAAATAGACTGCTGGTGTTGCTGATTGATGTCCTAAGGCGGCGACATCTGGTGGCCTACTTGCTTGTTTGTCTACCGTAAAACGTAGAAAAGTGGGGGTTACAGGGCTCCACCACCATCTCAGGGGCCGAAGCCAACCTCACCTGCTCGCGGTCCCCCTGCTGACAGACGGACGAGGCTCTGGCGAATCGACTTCTCCCTAACGGGTTGGGCGGGTCGGATGGCGGTCAACGCACGTAAAAAGCCAACCACATATTTAACACTTCCACTGCTAACTCAAATACCAGAGATGCTACAGCAGTGCAGTAGCAGAATCGTAGCGCGCGTATTAAATAGACCGGCCAGGTGCGTCGTGCGCACACCCGTAGCGCCGACGTCGGACGCAACTGTTGCCTCGCCAGCAGCGAAAGTGTTAATAGTGGTAGGAAACCGTTTTCGATATCTGAAAGAAATATTCTTGTATAGCAGGTTTGCCTCTTGCCGCTGAGCCGGGATTTTCCGCTAGGATGAGGATAACATAGGAGAAAGCTATGTTTATCTGAAAATTAGGTTTGTCAATTATGCCAAAAAAGTACGCGAGGATAGCTATGTTTATCTGAAAATTAGGTTTGTCAATTATGCCAAAAAAGTACGCGAGGATTTTTTCGTTCTGTTTGCCCCGACTCTTAGACTATCCGTGAACATGATAAAATGTAGTGATCGAATAACGTTAGTATAAGATGAATGAAGTGTTTTGTTTATAAGGTGTGGGCATCGCGTTTTCATATAACACTTAGGTGGCAAACAAGCAAGAAATACCGTAGAAACCTGGATAACATTGGGGACCCGAGGCGTAGGTACTCATGGTCACTGAACTGTTCAACTGGATTGTAACTACGGGGCTTGTACGCGAGGCGTGGCGCGTCAATATTAGGTATTTCGACAATCTATAAAGGGTATTTGTGTAGGTAAGGGTATAAGTGATATTTCTCTTTCGATATGGACAACTAACTCTACAAATATGTGCAATTTTCACCTCTTCATACTCAAGTATCAAGGGCTGCACAGTGGGTTGACGCGCGCGAGGGGTGCACTTGTCACCAAAAATAGAAAGCGTATAAATGTGAATATACTTGCAACGCTGCTTGCAAGTCAGTTTATCTCGCTACTGTCCAATCGGTTTATATCACTGTACTTACACACTTTGCAAAACACTTGACCAATGTAAATTAAATCCAAACAGGGATAAATTCATCATTCGTCAAGAAATGGCGAGTAAAACGCCTCGTTACGTGTCTCGGGGTTCTGAAGGTGGGCGACGTATTTGTGATGCCCCCGGTGTTGCTAATGTTCGTAAACAGCGGTGACCACGGACCATCAGGTGGTTGTCTCCCGAATGACATTTAAAAAGAGAACTATGCATGCCTTTATTGGTCTGCGCGTGGTGTGCGTTACACATTCAGCCGACAGAATGTGTAACCATGATCCAATCTGGTCAGGTTCCCCTGGTAGCAGGATTACGGAGGTCAGATGTCATTCGCTCTATTGTAATTACCTGGTCTGCCAAATCCTGGATCACTGTCAAGGCAGACCCCGGGCCCTCGCGCGCGAGAGCACAACCAGGATATTGACCCCAAGATGACCAGACATTGCGTTTTGCTGGCGATGCCCGCTCCTCTTCCCCTGTGTGTTCCCCCAGAGTCTGGTTGAATGGTGAATGAATGGTATTTGTTATTAAACTACAAAACTGTGTCGACAAATCATACTCAAGAACGATTTTGCATTCATATTCTTATTCAAACATAATGCAAAATTATTTCTACCACTTTTATTTTTATTCTTTATGTCGTAGAAGTGAAACAGGGATTCTTCTGTACCTATTTACCTACTTACCTATAAAATATTTTTAATAGCGTATAATAATTGTCACAGTCAAAGTGATGGTTTTAGATATTGTGTGTAATCGACAACAATGTACGATGATGAGACACCCCATGAACTACCACCGATCAAATAATTCAAAATTTTAAACACTAGTATTTTAATACCTGAGTTTTGTATAGCTTCTTTTTTAATAAATTCCACATCAATCTTTGAATTTTGAATTTGAGAAATTACTAACCAGCTGTTGTCATCAATTTAATAGTAAGGGAGAAAATATATTGAAACAGCTGATGGTCGATAATACATAATGTCGGACGACTTCGTATAATATCTAATTACCCACTTTGGCTGTAACATATTTATTTTCCGACTCAAACTTTTTTGAAATGAAAGTTTTAATTTTTGCGCTGACGCTACATGTCATTATGATTTTTGTTTAGTTATAATCGAAATGATTCCACCTAGGTTGTAAGACTCAAATGTAGTTGATTGTAAGATCTTTTCTCGATTGTAAGTTGTATATATCTATAGCCAATTGATAATTATTAAATATGAAAGTATATATCTGGAAAAATGGATTAAAAAAAATGATAAAAAACGAATAAATGTAAATATTAAAATGTTGAGGCTTTTTTTCTACCACACCCCCTCCGTTTAATTATAATTATTTAAGTGTTACATGGAACATGTCATCATGCTCATCATCACAGCACATAACAATCCACCGCAGGACTTAGGGCCTTTTCCTCGAAAAGAGAGGTTATTGCCATAATCTCCACGCTTGGCAGGCGGGTTGGAGATAACTGTTCCATTATAACAATGGAAAACGCTGCTGCCCATTTTTGAGCCTACGGAGACTAGAAATTTTATCAGTGAAGCGTTAGTCGCTTTGTACGACACCCATGAATGTAAGGGGTTGGTGTTATTCTACTCTGCCGGACACCACTCGACCATTGTATTGGCCTGGCCATCCTTCCTCCTGGTACTGTCATAGTTTTAGCATATTGTTATTGCCCGAAGTAACTAACCGGAATACTATCATGATACATTTTCCGCAACAGTGAGATAATTGCGATTGTGCCGTCGACAGGAGATATCGTCGCTGTTGGAAGACTTCTATCTATAGGGAACGTGTACGGTGGAGGTGCTACCGTCTAGTGGTAATATTAAATACTAAGTTGATACTTAAAACAAAAACTTCATACAAAAAACATTAAACGTGTTTGAGAATTTGGTGCAAGCCGGGCTAAACCTATTCAATTTTATTTATTTATTTTATTTTTTTCGGAAAACAAACATAACTTAATAGCTCAATAGAATCAGTACAAATAGTCTATCGACCATTTACATGTTTTCGCATTTTAAGTCTATAGCGAACACTTGCTTAATTATTAGGAAACCATGAATTGTATGCTAGTAATTTTATTTTGAATTAAAAAGATTAAGATGGGTACTGTCAGGCAGTTTATTCAATGTTTATACAAAAGAATGAGTTTTGCCCATAGTTTGTGGAGCTTAAGGACTCAGATAATAATGGAGGTCGTCTTAGGGTCCAACTTGTTACTCGCGAATCTATTTTCGATAGAAGTTGAGGAGAGTCTACTCGACTCTGAGCTATGTTAACAAGGTAGATTGTCTACCTTGTAAACATAGCTCAGAGTCGAGTATCAGGAATGTTCCGCCTAACCTGAAGAGGTAAAATATGTTGCTATTTACACAGCATCTCATAGTATCATCTATCTATCTACCTATTAGATATCATAAACGGAAAATCTGAAAGAGGGTATTAGAATCGTAGCTTGTGGCATTCGGATTGCTAATTCGATCGGTAACCTAGCACAAAGGTCAAATATTTCTGGATTCTGAGTTGGTTTTTGTCTGAAAATAATAAAACAGAATGAAAAACATTTTTTAAATTTAAGTTTTATTAATAAAAAATTGGTCAATAGCATTTTATTTATAATAGTAGGTAAAATATTAAAACAACAATGAGCATAAAGGTTAAACTATCTGAACTAGTAGGTACATAATAAACTATTTCCTAAGTTTAAGTATAAGTGCATATACTCGTAATGTGTGAAGGTGGCTCGTTCAGGACTAGGCGCTTGCCCCCCGCGCCCCGCGGCGCCGCATCTAGTCTATATACCCGAGACTGCTGTTGCAACAGCTTGTAAAAGGATCTACAGAAGTCCTTCCTGCTGATAGCCGCTCCTCGCAGCGCCGCGTCGGGCACGTAGTACAAGTCTGCGGACTGTATGAAATCGAAATGAATAACAAGCAAATGACACGTTTAAATCCAGACATTGGTTGGCAGCAGATTTTTTTTATTCTACGCAGTGATAAACGAGCAGACCTGATAGTAAGCGGTACCTTACCGTCGCCCATAACATCTACGAATGCATATAGGTTGCATGCAACAGAAAAGCAGAACCACATGTTCTTGGCACTGTGAGGACTAAGTTAGTTGAAATGCCTTATGCCTGTAACTGCGCTGGCTACTTTATCCTTCAAACCGGAACATAACAATGCTTGCATTGTAGTTTGGCGACAGAAATAGATAAGGCGGTGGTACTCGCCCAGGCGGACTCCTCAGGCTTGACAGAGTATTACCACCTGAAAATCCAATTATTGTAAGCTACGTGATCACATAGGAATCTTAAAATATTGGTAGATGTGCAATTTACCTCGACTGCCAACCCTCGTTCCATATGCCAGCCCGCAGCCGTGTTGCGTACACCGTCGTGGCCGCAGCGCACGTCTGCATAGACAAAAAAAACAGGTCTGTTCATAAGATCAATTACGCATTTCTACCACATCTTCTTGCGCGATTTTTTTTTTGTTTTTTTGTGCGCCCAACGCAAAGGAAATGGGCACCCTCCGGTATAGCGGTTGGGAGGGAGGAGGTGAACTCTCATGAGTACCAGCCGGCCGGCCGGACTGGTAATGCACGACTGGCCAAAAAAAAAGACCTAGGCGCATACGTGCTAAACACCCCCTGGGAGCACCTGTAGCCGGGAAGGCCTTTTAGGTTTCATCGGGTGCGACACCCCGTAGGGACGGCGTGCGCTCACTTGCGCGTGTAAAATACTTACATTGGTCGAGCAGGTGGCACCGGGACGGCCCTCAAAGCGGCACGGGGATGCCCAAGCCTGTTTCACCCCGGACTGCTGTTCGAGGCTGGCTGTAACAAGGAGCATGATCATAGAAAACAATGAAAGTAGTATCTATAAATTATCAAAAGTAGAAGTTATCATTATCTTTTTGCAACACACAAACAGAGAGAGTCAGTTTTTTGTTTATATATCATAAATGTGGTACCTACATAGGTATTTATTAGCATAATTCGCCAAACTATAAAACAGTTTGTTGGCGAAGGTTTCCATTATCTATCTATATGCAGAGAAAAGTGGCGGTCCATAGTCTCTGCCTACCCCACCTGTGGGACACAGGCTTGAGCTTTATGTATGTATCTACGAGTATATGCTTTACCCTACCAACATAGTAAAAAAAAAAAAATACTAATCATAATAATAAACACTTATACCTAATTTGTACCTGGATATAGATTCTGAATGAAGTTATCTATCAGCAAGCATTTCAGCATTTACTTACTATAAGTATGTGTGCTGTCGGTTGCTTCATATATGCTGCTGCTGGTATATGTGTCGCATAATATGTGTAGCTGGAACTCACCATCGATGTGTCTTAGGCTCTCCACGAGCCCAGCCCACGGCGACGGCGGGCCGACACCGTCACCTACCACTGCGAACCGCCCGATCTACGTACCGAGTACATCAGGTCCTCCACTATGTGCGTACATATACATAGACACGTTGAAACTGGGTGATTATCGGCATGGCATGGAACCGTTCGGATAGGGTAGTCTACAATAGAACACATACTATTAATAACATGTGGTACATTTATAGCAGCAGGTGAACCCGCACATGATCCTGAAATCTAGAGAATGGCGGAGCAGTGATACTCACGCTGGGGTCCCAAATTGGTAAGCATGCGTTCCTCGCTGCGGGGTGCTTCCACAGCACAGGCTGCAGCCACTGGCATTCGCTGAACACAGCGAAAAATCTGTGTATCAGCGTGGCGGCAGCGCGTTGGGGAACTGCTGGCACATCCGCGCCACCAGTATGGCCCACGACACTACCCAACGAGACGACGTACCCAAGAGCATTGTAGTACTTAGATACATTCCTCTGCGTGGAACAAAATAACTAGTTAGAATCCATATTAATATACGTCATCATCATCATATCAGCCGAATGACGCCCACTGCTGGGCATAGGCCTCCCCTAAAGATCTCCACAGCGGCCGGTCCTGTGCCTTCCGCATCCAGCTGGTACCTGCGATCTTTACCTGGTCGTCGGTCCACCTTGTGGGACCCACGCTGCTTAATTTACGAGTACGTAGTTGAAAGCAAATGTAATATTGACGTAGATAATTACCTACACTTACTCTTGGCTCACATTTTCACTGTCGCGAGTGTGCTACGGAAGTTTTCCACTTGGGGACGCCCGCCAGAATATCGTCTGACACGGGAGGCCCGTTTAGATTCTTGGAAGACGTTACGGTCTCCGGTTTTAGGGACTCTGCAAAGAAGATAAATAATTAAATTATAAGACGTAGCATTAGGCTTAATTGTTTTAGTATGATAAACTTATAACCTCTATCAGGTGGTAGGACTCTGTCAAGCCTGAGGAGTCCACCTGGGTGAGAGCCACTGCCTTATCTATTTCTGCCGCCAAGCAACAATGCATTGTTGTGTTCCGGTTTGAAGAATAAGGTAGCCAGCGCAATTACGGGTATGAGGCATTTCAGCTTAGCCCTCACAGTGACAAAGCACCTGCGGTTCTGTATTCTTGTTGCCTGCAACCTAAATGTATGAATCGTAGATGTCATGGGCGACAGTTGCCGCTTACCATCAGGTGGGCTGTCTGCTCGTTTGTCACTGAGTAGTATAAAAAAAAAACTTACGAGGCACATACTTCATGTCCAGCCGTGAGGACTATGCCGTAAACTTCATCGAAATGATGATCTGTAGGTAGCGAAAGGAGGTAGGTATACACTTAGTTCCATTAAGCGTGAGAATTTATTAGAGTAAAAGCCATCTAATTAGAGGTTTAAATTAAGTATCTATTTAGGTATAGAGAAATGGCAAATAATTACCCGAGACTGCTGTTACAACAACTCGTAGAAGGATCCAAAGAAAACCGCGGCGCCGCCACCAGCGCGTCCACTACCGCGCTGCGCTGCTGCATCTTCAGGGAACACGATAGATAGTTTTCAATGTCTTTAGGAGCATAGATATTAGGTATCTAGTAAGAAATAGTTTATTTATTTGTTTATTTAACAGTTTATTGTGCACAGGAAATACATAGCAAATAACAGGCAAAGTAATAAATGGCACAACAGGCAATAGTATGTATGTATGTAATCTCTTTAATGCATCAATTTATAACATTACAGGAAATAAAAATACAGTTTATAATGCAAAGGCGAGCTAATCTTAGCATAGTAATAGAATAAAAAAAACCTGTTTGTACACGTTAATCTCCGAAACATTAGCATTATTTAATTTATTTCTGTCATGCAAATATTTCTTTTAATAAAATTTTTATCTCCGAAACTGTTTTGTTGTGTACCTCGCTATTAAGCCTGGGCAACATATAGGGTATAATTTATTTTAGAAACTGGAGCCCCTGATGTAGAACCTTAATAGACCAGTTAAACTATGAGAAATGTGGAAAAACTACTTAACGGATTTTGATTCTGTTTTGGTATTTTCGTAGTTTGAGGCCCAACATAAAATCTAGTTTTCTGAGTTTGTTTCATCTAATTCGGTTGGGTAGAACAAGAAATACAGCTTGACCTCTACGTAGTTGCTTTCATATATTAGGGAGGTAATTTAAAATGTTCAACCGGGAAAAAGGTAAACTGCCCTAAAATCGATTTCCACTATATATATACTAATGATTTCTCGACGCAGTTAGTGCTCACCCCGAGTCGGTATGATCTGAAAAGCAACAAGGCGCCGGCTACTTTTTCCCGCCCCGCCCCGAAAAAAAGATTATTTTGTATAATACATACAGCATAACCATGCAACTATCGATTCCAAGTTCAAGACAAAGATAATTGATAATCAAATAGATTCATTCACGATTTTACACTACCCCATCCCTACCGTAAGCTGTCAAAATTATCATCCTTTTGGCAAAGTACCCATAGTATGAACACCGAGGTAATGGTGATATTTTCAACAGCCATAACTATATACCTACCGCTTTGGCGCGGCATGCACCCTTTCGCAGGTACTTTGCGAAGATCCACGCCCTGGCCAGTGCCAGCAGTGTGGCCGCGCGCGCCGCCGCCGCCGCCGCTCCGGTCTTCGGCTGTGCCACTTCGAGACAGGCACCGACGCAAGTCCGAGTCTTGGACATGGTCCTTTGGCTCAGGACCTGCAATAAACATTGTAAACGTAAGGTAGTCCTTTATTTATTTTATTTATTTATTTAACAATTTATTGCACACAATAGAGAAATACAGAGATATAACATAGATATAACTGACACAACAGGCACCACTGTTATGATTTTATAGGCAAAACAAAAATTATTTGTTGGTATGGTTGGTAGCATAACTTTCAAGAAAATGTAAATTAACCACAGTGGAAATACTTACCTGATCTGCCTATCTTAAACCTTGGTGAAGGCGGACCCCGAGTCCTCGACTGGGCAAGTTCACCTGGTAACAGCGTCACGGAGGTCAGATGGCAGTCGCTTCACTGTAATTACCTGATCTGCCAAATCCTGGATCATGGTCAAGGCGGACCCCGGGCCCTCAAGTGCGAGAGCACAACCGGGACATTAAAGCCAAGATTATATATATAGTTATTTTTATTCAGCCTACCATCAGTAGGTAGTTGATATTATAGTCTTGAACAACACCCGCGTAGTTGGTGTTTTTACTTATTCTATTCTACAGGTATCAGTGAGGTCATAATTCTACTCATAGTTAGGTATGTACCTATTGAACAACAATGAGGATAACCGCTGTTAAACAAAGTAAGAGCCGAATTTTCAATCCTCAATTAAAATGTATCTGTCCGATAAAGCATAATACTATCTAATACTATAATATAATATATTGCTAAATTAAAACAATCTGTAATCCTTCACTTATATATGAAGTAATGATACCATTTTATTTTAGTCCCTTAATAACTTATCAGACTGATATGCTTTATCTGAGGATTAAAAAATTGGCCCAGTAGATAAACAGTAAACACTCACCAGATTTTCACGCACGATTGGGACTGCACGCGCGTTGTCTGCAGGCTGCTGTCAAAAGAAAGACAATGGCCGCCGCGTACCCGCGCGGGCGCTTGACCGCCTTTTCTATTATCTACCCACATTTACCTATTATTAAACCAAATCACCAAAACGGGGGGCATGCTTTGCCTCCGTGGGACCTACTCAGTTTCTGAGCTCATGCGTGATTTGGTAGTGTAACACCCATTCCCCTGCCCCTAATACTTAAACCTACTTACTTACATGACTGAGATATCTCTAGCTATAAAGCGTGTAAATTACACATAAATACATTGGCCGTACATCGTGATCGTCTAGCTTTAGATACATTACAAGGACCCTCTACGTTGTATGTTTGATAAAATCGTATCTCGAAATAACACCTTTAAGGTTATAAATATCGCTAAGTAAATGAACGGGAAACTCATTAAAAAGAAATGCGTTATATAGAATCGCCGAACGGAAAAGTAAATCGTACAACTAGCGGGAGATCAAATGCGCAACCAAGATAAACATGTGAACTCTGAATTAGCCGTGAAACAAATAAAACATAAGAAAATAATCACAACTATATCAATATAGAAGTTAGGTTCGCCAAATGAATGCACCGTGTAAAATACGAGAGTAAAATTAAATATCAATTCCGCGCATAAAGTAAGAGACAATCAAAATTTGTATGAGTAGACAAAACAAGCAAAATATAAATTAAGAAACATGCAACTTAGCTCTAGAACTGATCTTCATCATATCTAGTCGGCGGGCGATGAATGGCAGGCGATCGACGCACGTCGCGGCTTCCGAGCGTTAACCTCTTCTTTCTTCGTGGCCACTCCTATCCCTATGACTGCGAGATTTGCCTAACATAGACCTGACCCAAATGAGTTGTGAAATATGGAAGTTTAGGTCTCGGAAATAGCCTAATCGATAGGAAAACCAGGGCTCCCTTCCAACCTACACACCAGGCCAACACATGAATATATTCATATTCATATTTCATATTCATATTTATCAGCTTCCATAAAGATAATACAATAACATTGTTATGTACATACAATACAGACCCGGTTGGGCGCAGCATTTTGGGAGAGAGGAGGCTTTAAACTTACGATGCTAATGGAATAATTTATACCTATTGACTATTTAAGTATTCACATATCCATTATATATATTATTTATCAGTGAGTTTAACTAGTATTGTAAATCAATACTCTATAGTAATTATCTAATACATTGTACTTTTGTTTTTATTACTTAAACTACTTAAACTTAAATAATGCACCCTTACATTGACGCCTATTATTGCACTTTCGTAGTAGTTTCGTAGCACTTTCAGATTACCATTGTTTATTTATTACAGTATGGTTTAAGAGATTTTTTAATATTATTAGAGGTAAATTATGTGTTTAACTAGATAGATATGAGTTATACGTATTTAGAACTTAACAGAAGGGACGGAATACGATCTAATTATTTTGCTATCGTATCGCTTAAATATTCGTTTACGCTGTAATAAGTTTTAGTGACTAATAGATGTTTTAGTAGTTTTTCAAATTTTTTGTCGTCGACCTCATTTTTTATGTAATTCGGTAACTTATTATATAGTCTGACAGACATGGCCAACGGACTTGTTGAGTGTAGCGTGAGACGGGAGTTAGGGATCATTAGGTTTCTCTTATATCGCAGCGAATGGCCTGTGGGCACGTCTTCGCGTTTTTTGTATAGCTTAGGGTATTTCCTAGTGAGCTTGCAAATCTCATTTATGTACATACATGGCAGAGTAAGTATGTTTTGTTCTCTGAAATGAGACCTACAGCTTTCTGTAGGATCATCTACGTTAAGCATTATTCTGAGTAGCTTTTTTTGCATAACAAATAGAGCTTGTGCTCCCGTGCTATTTCCCCACAAGATATCTCCGTAGTTGAGCCAAGCATACGCGTAAGCGTAATATATAACCAATGCAGTCTTTAGATTTGTTGTTTTTTTAATTTCTTTAAGCGCGTAAGAAAAACTTGAAAGTTTATTTTTTAATTTTGATGTGTGTGACTTCCAATCCATATGCGTGTCTATTGTGAGTCCAAGTAACGTAAAATCGTCCACGACTTTTAATTCTTTATTTTTGTAGGTTATTTTAATGGATAGCGGCTTTTTTTGATATGGGTGAAATTTAATTATACTAGTTTTAGAGAAATTTATGCTGAGGTTGTGATCGTCCATCCATTTAACTGTTTTATCGAGTACTATTTTTATCTGTTCGGTTATACATATATGGTCGTCGGTCGGTCGGTTCGGTTATATGTGGTCCATATATCGGTTCGTATATGGACCACATGTCCTGCTCATGCGTCCAGCGAAACCTCGACATCAAACAACCAGTGAGCTATTGTTTACTCCGATCAAACCGCCACACGCATTCCGATCATCTCGTCGTACTTCTGCACCGGCCTAATTTGTTTGCAAACGATCGAGATATTAATATTTTAATTTTATTTACGCGCACACGGCATATATCCTTATTGGTGTCGGGACGCTTATGACTGAGCCCACCTATCGAACTAACTCGATTTTCCATGTCCGCGATTCAAATGTCGTTAAAGCATTAAAAGCACAAAGTTTTTAAGCGAACAAGGGGCAGAGTCATACCAAGATCCGGTGGCAAACCCACGGTGATAAACCGTCTAAAAGTACATGGAGCACAAATCAGTTTCCCGATCCTACTCAACAGACCGTGGTCCACGTCCGATCCGGCCCTGGTTCCCTGTGTAGTGATGTTTTCTATGGGCGGGACGAGTCATAAACGTGTATAAACAACTATTCATTTTATTCTCAATAAAATCATATTGCGCTAAAATGAGTAAATTACACCAGAAAAACAACCCCGACACGTTTATTGACCCGGCCACAACAGGTGCCGTTCGGCTCGGCAAGAGGTGCAGAACACATTACCAGAACTGTGCCCATATGTGTACACTAAGTGATAGTTAATTAATTTTTATACATTTAGAAGTAGAGAATTTATTTTACGGACGTATCGGATTTAATTATTCGAAACAGTGTCTTTAAAGAGAATAACTAGTAATCGGTTTAATTTGACTAAACAACTCTCAGTATCTATAACAGAAAACTATGCCTATCTTCATCATTCACTCTTTAGTATAACTACGTGATGGACCTACCAAAATATAATTATAGCCACCCAAAATATGTAATTCAAAATCAGTGGCGTAGCGTGCCTTGTCGGGGCCCCGTATAAAATTTTTTTTGGAGGCCCTTATATGGAGGTAAAGATTTTTCACAAAAGAAAAAAAATATTGTGAGAAGTAATATTTATTTATCACATAATTTACCCATTTTACAAATAAAAATCGAATTTTAAATATTCACTCTCCTTGCCTTTTTATCGGCAAACTGATTTATTAAATCATTTATGGCTGATGATGATTTTAGTTTTTCTAAAGTTTCTGCCTCTATGGACAATAGTGAGATGTCTGACAGCCGTTCTTGTCCCATCGAAGTTCTTAAGTAATTTTTTATTAGTTTTAATTTTGAAAAACTTCTTTCTGCCGTTGCGGTTGTAACTGGAAGGGTCAAGAATAAAAAGCATGCTGTGATTACCTCGGGAAAACTGGATGCAAGACTATTGAATTTTACTAGCAATAATTCAATGAGTTCTTTAATGGAATAAATTTTTTTAATTTCAGAATTTAAGCATGTTTTTAGAGCCTTTAATTGGTCACAAAGATTAAGTGAGATGTCTTTACTGTATTTAGCAGACAGTTTTCCGGAAGCGTTTAATATCTCTTCGCTTGAAGAAGATAGGAGTTTCTCCGGTTGTAATATTTCGAATATACTACTCAGGTTATGCAAAGGCTCTGAAATCTTGCTTTAGTTTGAGAAATTAATATATCTAAACAGCAATAGTATACATTGACTTTGAAATAGGATTCCGGGTCGGAAATTCTCTCATCTTGTGATAACTCATCAAAAAAACGCTTCGTTATCTTTCGCCTACTGTTTTTAAAAACAGTTGTTACCCCCCACTTTTTTGCTAAATCTTTGGATTCATTTAGCAAACTATTAAATGAATTCTGATTTCTTAATTGGCACAGTCTATTTAAAAGATTACTTAATAAAATACTAGATTTCTGTAAGTCATTATTTTCATGCTGTAGAGCTTTAGAAACAGGATTAATAATTTCAAATAGTGAAGAAAAAAATGTAACGAGCACTAAGAAATCAAAACTCTCTAAAATATTAATTATACTTTTACATTCTTCACGTTCATCTTTTTTATTTGAAATTAAATTTAGTTGGTACAAAGTTTTCATGATTAGTAAAAAATTTTTCTTTACTGCTAATAAAGCGTCGTTCCTAGAAGACCATCTGGTAGGACATACCTTTTTAAGGGTAATCAAATATTTTTCAGATGAATCGTCATTTAGCATAGCCCAGCGTTTTATACTATTGCCAAAAAAAGTATATATTTTTTCTAAATTATCGAAAAAAGTCGATACTTCACGAACATGTCTCGCAGCATCGTTCAAAACCAAGTTTAAAGCGTGCGCAGCACAATGAACATAATCGGCATTTGGAGCATGCTCTTTTATTAGGGTTTGTAATCCTCCATACACACCCGACATAACATTTGCTCCATCGTATCCCTGTCCTCTACATTTACTCAAATCAATTCCATATTCTTTAGTCAAATTTAAAATGACAGTTTTCAGACCTGCAGCACTGCAATCGGTTACTGCTATGAATCCTAAAAAGGACTCACAGATTTTTATTTCTTTAGGCACATTATCATCATTTTCTGTAACCGAGATATATCGAAAAACTACAGATAGTTGGTCAATTTTTGACAAGTCTTGTGTTGTATCCAGAATTATTGTCAGAAATGGAGCTTTTTTAATTTCTGAGATAATACTGTTCCTAACGTTAGTACCAAGCAAACTAATAATTTCGTTTTGAATCGTAGGGCTTAAATAATTTATTTCGGTTTTAGAAAAAGTTCTTTTAAAGTTGCATCATAGTTAGATAGCAGACGTGAAATTGCCATAAAATTGCCAGAGTCAGAATCATGCCCCCTCAAAGGTAGATTACAAGATACTAAAGTAATTATAACATTAATTATACGATGCAGTACATCTCTCCAGAATGTAATTTTACTATCGATTTCACTTTTCAATAGAGTATCGATGGTATTTCCTTGCAACCAATTATTATAAGAGAGTGAGGCACTAATATGCTGCTGTGACTTTTCATGGTCAAGAATAGTTTGTGTGAAATTGCTTCTAACCGAAACACCGTTAACCCAAGCAGAGGAGTACGATTTGTTTTGACGATCTGCTAATAACCAACAGAAGTGACAGTACGGTTTGTTTAAAACGTTAGAATAACATAACCATGGTCTTATAATTTTTATGCCTGCCTGATTGAAATATGAATAATAATAAGCTGAAAAAGGTCGGTTATTTTCTGAAACTTTTGGAAATGGTCCTTGTGGTTTAAATGGACCCAATTTAAAAATTATTTTTCGTTCGCATTCAGTTAAATTGTCACCAAAATTTCCTCTATCTGATAAAATTATATTACAATCTGCATTATCTGCAGATATATCAGAATCGTTGACTTGGGGTTCCTCGATTTCTGGATGGACATCCGATAAAGTATGTGCTTGGCTTTCTTCTATTTCCGGATGGATATGTGACGAAGAACATGCTTCAGAAGAATCTAAAAATAAACGAGTAATTGTTAAAAAATAAATACGAATGCTTTGATACTAAACTAAAAAGAGTTACATATAAATAAATAACGTTACTAAGGGTCACAGTTAGAGAGTGTTCAGTTCAGACGCACACAGATTCTACGCGGATTGTGCTCGTACCTATTAGTAGATACAAAATCACCTGCAGCCCGTCCGTGCATTACTATACACCTGCGTGCTATTTAAACGCAGCGCGTAGTGTAGTGGCCATACAAAACGAGAACCCGAAAGCGAGTCTGCACATCTGAAGTTCTCAACACGCAATTAACGATACGATACGGACTGATAAACAAACAACAAAACAAATCGATCCTATAGATAAGTTAGAATTTTGTTTTTTTTAATCAAGGCACGGAACCCTAAAAACAGTATAATTGTGAAAATCGAGGGGGGAGACAACTTTTTGTGACGGACAGATGGACAGACCGAAATTAAAAGATTTCCTTGTTTATCACTACGGGCCCCTAATAAATGGGTTGGGTAGTAGTGTAGTACTTACCTTTCCAATCTAAATCACTCACAGTATCTTGTCTCTGAAAAAATGAAGAAATTTTGGGCACTTTTTTTATAACCTCGTCCCTTTTCTGTTTAATTTTTCTTTTCTCAGCGCCGCTGGGATAATCTCTTTTCCTTTCACTCATTTCTTTTACAAATCGTTACTAATACTGCTAAACCAGAAGAACAATATTGTTTGTACTGAATTACAATGTAATGCACATTTATATAAAGCGCGTAAATAAACAGTGCACTGCACTCCGTGGTTTAACATCCAATGCAAAGTACAACAACGTACACGTACATCGCGATATCGATGAAGGATTCCCGGGGATTCCCCGCTGAGTTGAAGATGAAGTAAGTAAAACGGGGAAGTCCCGCAGCCCGCCATAACGATGTAGTGTTGCCAACTTTTGAACGCACGCTTAAGGCGGGAAAAAAAGGAATTGCTTTATAGAATTTTGTCATTTGTAAAATAAAATAAATTAGAAAGTTTTTATTCTTTTTCCTTACACACTTTGGGGGCCCCCGTGGCCCGGGGGCCCCGTATAATTGATACGGCAAATACGGCGGTAGCTACGCCCCTGTTCAAAATCAGACTTACTGCAAATGCTCGTACAAAACGCAAGTCACCAACATACCCGAGTATAAACTAAAATAGGGAACGATATATAACACTATAAAACCACCACACAAGAGATACCTAATGCTCGTACAAAACGTAGACCATCGACACTAGCACTCGACAACATTCTCGACAATACCCCGCGGTGCCTGCGCGCGCGCACTTCTCGTATTAAGGAAATATCCCTCGCCGAAGAACCACCCAGTCCCGGGACCTTAGACCAACTGTCGTTCCCGTCTTTCTTCCCTTAGCCCCTCAACCCCGCATCCTCAAGCGTGAGAAAACCAACCATTTGACCAACATGTGTTACTCAATTCCTCTATGAATGACAGGGTCCGCTCGTCGAAATTCTTTGTTTTCTCCGGGACTATCTATCGCCTTTGTATTTAAAATATATTGACGCAACGCTAATGACAACGCAGGTCATAAGAGTAAAGAAATGCTCTCGCGTGCTATAAAGACAAAAGCGCGAACCATTATTGTTAAAAAATTTACAATAGAGACTAGTAGTAGGGGAGCCCAAGCGGGGATTTAGGATGTGACCTGAGCGTAGCAGCCTAATATTAGGGGAGAATCTTTGTACCCTGTTAAGTACTTTTACCAATGATGGTCCCTTAATATAGTGGGGTACGCCTAGGGTAGTCGATCAGATTAGTAAAAAAAATCGATCCCTAAAATTACTTGAGCGCATCAGATTTAAACAAAATAAGTTAATTACATGCAGAAAAAAAAATATCTTCAATAATCTGATGATTTGAGCGTGACATAAAAAATTGAGCGAGTCACTAGATTGCAAAAAAAAATCGTTACCTTGAAATACTTGAGCGCGAGTTTGGTTTTTTTTATTTTAAAGAAAATACTTAAAAAATTATAGAAATAATATATTCTGCCGATTTTCATAGGCCTAAGCACATAAAATTAATAATAGAATGTTGTATGTACAACTACTGATAATTGTGTATTTCCCGCTCTGCGCCTCTCTTCCTTTCTCTCTCTTTCTCAGAGTCTTACTCTCTCGCACTGCTTCACACTACTCTTTGCCGCCATGTTGATATTACAGCTGATCACAACAACTCGTCCGTGTTTATTTGTGTACAACGCTCTAGTTTGTTTAACTGTCAGATTAAAAAATCCCTTTACAAAATTATCAGATTAAGAGTTATCACCACTAGAATATCAAGCTGAACCATCTGTATAAAATTCTGACGCGCACGAGTATTTCAATGTCACGATTTTTTTTTGCATTTTTGGGTATCGACTATAAACTTTTGGTCACGCCCAAACCGTCAGTCTTTATAATAGGATACTTTTTGTCGTTTATTTAACTCCTCTTATGAATTTCTGACAAGCCCGAGAAAAATCATTTTTTCCCTAATTTCTACCTCTTAATACAGCTAACTCCCACTATCAATCCGTCAGACTAATATCTCTCTGTAAACAGGAGTTCGAAGACTGTATCACGGCATCAAACACTGACGCGCTTGAGTATTTTTTTGGAACAATTTTTTTTTACATTTTTGAAAATTCATACACGCTCTCCCCACCACTAAAAAGATATACATCATATAAACTTTTTTTCTGTTTAGCCGTTAATCTTTGCGATCTGATAGGTCTTCAAAGCGCTCGGGTAAAAACGCATTTAGCCCTCTGAGCTCCCCTACTATAGGGAACAATATGCCTGCTGTGAAGGAACGAAGTCAGCGCTGTTTCTTAGTTAATTGCCGCCCCAAAACATCTTAATAAATCCTGTTTCAGACAATAGCCCACATGTGTGCAGCGACGTCGGTTAAGGTCCCAAAAAAGGCATTTCGAAAACGATAGTTTGTCTTTTTTGTTTCCAAATTGTTAAAGCGATCACAATTCACCCCAATATAAAACTCGCCATTAAAGTTGTGTGCTATTATTTTGTCACCCGAACTTACGCATTTAATCACGACATACGAATACTACACTTATGGCACATAAGAATCGTTACAGTAGGTACTTACTGCAAAGCCAGATGTCAGATATAGGTATTGATTCATCGATTTTCGATTTTCTTTGTGTCAAGAAACGTCAATGGTAGGTATTTACATAATTCACATTTATTTATCTCTAACAGTAACTAGGTAGATACTTAGGTATTTATCTAGAAAATAATCGTGTACGTAGACTGATAACTGAAAGTAGGCTCTCTTTCAACCTATGGATTTGCTATAGGTAAGTAAGTAGGATCAGTACTGTTTCACCTGTCCTACAGTCTACTATTCAAAGATTTTAAGTAGATAGCTCTCTACCTAATATTTGATGGGTTCGTATTGTAAGTAGGTATATAGGTAGGAGCACCAACCATTTTCATTGACGAGTGTCATTAATTTCATTACCATGGAGGAAATGCTATGAGGTAGTCCAACCTCTAAAACAGAATAATGTGCAGCTGAGTTTTGTCTGCCGAGCTTGGAGATTACCCTACCCTTACCCTGCCTGCAACCTAAATGCATCAATCGTAGTTTTTATGGACGACAGTTTCCCCTTACCATCAGGTGGGCTGCTTGCTCGTTTGTCACTAAGTAGCATTAAAAATACCTACCTAGTTTAATCGAGATCCACCATGCTGCCATCATGAGATCATGCTGCCACCTCTGGGATGAATCAGCCAAATATCAACTAGCGGCGTTGGATTCGGTGGAAAAACGTGCAAAGAAGATAATTTGTGACCCGCAGTTGGTTGAGGCTAGGCTGCAGAGCCTCGAACATCGGCGTAGGGTTGCGCGTCTGTCGGTCTTCTACAGGTTACATTTCGGAGAGTGTGCGAAGCAGCTGCACACCTCATTCCGCCATCGGGAGAAGCGATCCAGGCGAGCGCTTCATCCTTATGTTGTGGATATTCCAGCTATCCGCACGAGTCGCTTTGGCGCGATCTTTACGTACGGCTAAGGAGTGGAACGCGTTGCCTGCGAGTGTGTTTCCTGATCAATATAATCTGGATGCCTTCAAGGCTAGAGTGAATAGGCTGTTCCAAGACGGGCATGTTCCATCTTCGACCGCATCGTCACTTATCAACAGGTGAAATGGCGGTCAAATGTCTGTCTTGTATAAAAAAAAGATGGTTCTTAGCTTTGTTTCATTAAAATCGGTTCAGTAATTCAGGAAATATAGAAGCTCACTGAGGAGCATATAAACTAGGTCACTTACATAACGACGATATCACTACATAAATTTATATTATTTATTATAATTATAAAACAAAGTTCCACGCCGCGTCTGTCTGTTTGTGATAAACTCAAAAACTACTTAACGGATTTTTATGCGGTTTTCACCAATAGCCAGTGATTCATGAGGAAGGTTTAGGTGTATAATTTTTTAAGGTTACTTACAACCCGTGCGAAGCCGGGGTCTCTAGTTTTGTCTAGTAAGGTACAGATACAGGTAGTAAGCGTTTTATTTTATAAGTACATTAAACCTTTTACACTTTAATAAAATACACTTCATGTTCCTTTGACTTGTAGATAGAGCTATCGTGAGTTGTTTAGGTAATATCGTCAT
This sequence comes from Blastobasis adustella, assembly GCA_907269095.1. Classification (NCBI taxonomy): domain Eukaryota; kingdom Metazoa; phylum Arthropoda; class Insecta; order Lepidoptera; family Blastobasidae; genus Blastobasis; species Blastobasis adustella. The sequence continues at coordinate 5,485,080 of OU026138.1, forward strand.
TCATGTAAGTGACCTACTTATTTTGCTAGACAGTGTAGGTTAGTAACCCATACTTGGTCGGAGGTTATCCGACTTTTACCTTATTGTGAGGTAGGAGCGTCGGTGGACGTGTGGTTAAGGCATCCGACTCGTAAGAGAGAGGTACCAGGTTCGACCTACTGCAGCTATGTGCCAATGAATCTTTCCTGAGTATGTAGATTCGTTGAACACTAACCGATGCTTTTACTGTGAGGGAAAACATCGTGCACATGCTGGCGACTGAATGTGTGACCATTATCCAATCTGGTCAGGTTCCTCTGGTAGCAGGGCCATGGAGGTCACATGGCAGACTCCACTGTATGGTCAATGCGGACCCCGAGCCGTAGCGCGCGAGAGCATAAAAGGGACATTAACGCCAAATGTATATGTAGGCAAAAATAAGTAGGAAGGTTAGGTACCTATACTTCGTCGAGGGATATCCGACTTTCCGTCGGTTCGGTTATTTAGATAAGTTATTGTAACTGCGTGTCCACGCGAAGATTCGAACGAACGTTTCTCTCTCGTACGATTCGGATGTGGAATGAGCTCCCAGCCACAGTGTTTCCTTTGGACTATGACATGGGGTCGGGCAACGCATTGGTGGCACCCCTGGTGTTACTGATGTTCATAGGCGGCGGTGACCACTTTCCATCAGGTGGCCGGATGCCTGTTTGTCCGCCGTATTACGTAAAAAAATGTAGGATAGGTAGGTAGGTATTGGTTACACAAACAACCCAAATATAAACAAAATTTAATTAACAGAGCTTTTCTTATATCTAAATACAATAGACTTACTTACTAAGGCGTATATTAGGTACTTACTTGTTATTTTTCTTTATTAATATAACATTTAAATAACAAATATAAAATTAACTCATATCTACATTATTGTACATTTATTTTAAAATAGTATCTACATGCAGGTAGGTAGGAACTTAGGTACTTATGTGTAATAGCACAGATAATATATAATTATTCTAATAGGTATTTTATTATTATATAAATGAACGAAAAAAGCCATGAATGTCAAGCTTTCTTTAATTTTTCTTTATATAAACTACAATACTTACCTATAGTTATCAAACCTATCAGAACATCCATATAGTTCCCACGAGCAAAAGAAAAATATTATTATTGTCATTAAACTGTAGGTACCTACTTATAACAAATTAAGTAAAAAAAAATAAAACTAGACAATTGAAAGAAAGTATTATTATTATAATACTTATTATACATAGTAGGTAGTAAAAACTACTTCAACAGATAAAAAAAAGTTGTCCACCCTTTGCGGAAAATATCCCAGAAAGCTGGTTGCATAGCCCTGCTGAATGCCGAGGTTTATATGCTGACTCAAATAGAGGCCCGCCCACCAGCCTTCTGGTCATTACTAGTAAATGTCGACCAGCACGGCTAGCACAAGTGTGCCTGCGACACATCTCGCGCCGCGAGAAAGCGTTTGTGTCCTTCTCTCAATACTAAGATGAAAGAGATAGCAGTATCTATGTCGCGCCTTTCTCGCTAATCCTGCGCGAGATCGCACAAACTTGTGCTAGTCGTGCAGGTGGGTGGGGATCGGGATAATATAGAATGTGCGCCTGGTCCTCACGACCCAAGGCTAATATTTTAAGTTAATGTTAATACATTAACTAAAAAAAACAATTTGAAACTCTGAACTTAAATAATGAGTGAAAGATATTTATTTAATATAAGTACCATCGATAGTAACATACTACAATAATGGCAATAGTAGTCATATACAGATAATATACCTAGATAGTGATTATTTTTCAAAGCCAAGAATGAGAAGACAATAAATACATAATAGCTTTTAGCTAGGTAGCTTTTGCCCGCGACTGGGTCTGCATAAAGTTCGAACCGTGTTCCTATCCAGCCACAGTGAACACATTTTAATTTAGAGTTAAATGTAGGTATTATTCTAGGCAGGTACCTATCTACCACTCTAAAACACTGTAAAATTTCATTAATATCCATCAATTATATTAATCCATACGGTAAGTTACCCCCATGTGTGTGTGGATATTAATACCTATGTTTAGGTTTATGTATATTAATATTCATTCACTAGGTACCTAAGTTATCCTTCCACCCATTTGGTGTTTTTTAAGTCACTACCTAATACTGTGATAGTAATTAAGTTTAACGAGTTTAGTAGCTGCCCACACCACCTGTTGGACGGAGGCGTACATATAAGTTAAGGTTAATTATTACTTTTTTTATGAATACAAATGTTGTTAAAGCGACCACAGCAACATATGTGTATTCTATGAACATTTCAAGTTCTGTTTCATCTGTTACGGTTCAAAAAGATACATCCACAAGCAAAATTCTTACTCGCAAATGGAGTGTCCTCGTCGCAGTGGAGCTATGAGCCAAAAGTAAGTCCCTACCAAAACTATAATTGCTTTCCTATACGAGTCTTGCGCCTACAGCGTCGCGTTCATACAGGAAAACATAAGTACCTTGTTTTTTTTTATTTCTATTTTATTTATAAGAGCTACATTATAAATTGCAGTTTAGGTACTTATTGGCACTACTTAGTGGCGACCGTGACAGGACCTGCAGTAATATCTAATCGGATTCCAGAAGGCGCAAATTCCTTTTTTCGTCAAGGGCGTTAGAAGCTCACCCCAATACATCGTCGTGCCTAAGAAGTCGCCGAGGGCCAAGATGTTAAGGAATCACCTGGTGGACGATCTGCGACGACTACGAAGCGAACGTGTGAGACCTTCGCGAACCCAACAATCATCCTACGGGACCGGGACCCCAGTATATAACCCTATAATCACCTATCGTACCTACATAGCTTACCTGGTCATCAATATTTAAGCTGCTGTGCTTCCATTGTACGCCTAAATAAGCTATATTTTACGCAATCTAACCATATAACTCTATAGGTTCTATACTTATGAGAATTATTGGGCACGATAGATAAATTTAATTTAGGTATCTCAGCCGTAAAACCGTCAAATTCCAGGGTGTCAACAATCGCACATTCCGTCGCGTAAGCTATCTCTCTGCGCTGCCATGCCGTCCGTGAGCAGCGACCGGCCTGGTAATATATAGTAATCTGAGTTTAACTCTGCCTATGTGTCGCCTGCAAGTCGCAGTCTAAGGGTGGGTTGCACGATCTTACTTTAACAATAGCAGGTCAGTTAAAGTTCCGGTTAGACAAAAAATGGGTTGCACCATTTTGACAACGGTCAAATGACGTCATAACTTAACGCTAACTTTAACTGCCCACGCTTGACCGGTTAAAGTTGTTGTTTACGTCAAATTCATTGTTAGAACAGTGTCAAACGTATAAACATAACCCAGTAAACATGTCGCTCCTTCGAGAAATAACTGAGGAAAGTTCTTCTGAAGACGAATGTGATTTGCTGGTCACCGAACGACCTAGAAAAAGAAAAGTATACTTCTTCAGGCCCGACCGCTTTACAACGTGGGATGACGCATCGTTTTTAGCAAGATTTCGAGTCTCTAAAAACATGGTACGGTGGCTGGTGCAAAGGTTGCAACGGTGGTTAAAGCCTGCGACGATGAAGTAAGTTTTCTTTTGTTTATAAGTACATAATAATACGTAGGTACCATTTATATATCTATCGCAAGGGTAACCAAATATCCTAATTTGCGTAAGATAGCTTAGACTTAGCTATTTTTATATTTCTATAATGAATGGCATATCACTAGGTAAGTCAATACAAAGTAATATCAGATTACCTAGGCACAGAAATACATACATACACCTTACATCTTAAATTATATAATTTACACCAGAGCAGCAAGTACTGATAGCATTAGAATATTATGCTTCTGGTTCTTTTCAAAGATGTGTTGGCGATACAGCTGGTGTTCACAAGTCAACTGTATCACGCATAATAAATAGAGTGAGTCGAGCAATCGCAAGTATGAGGACAGAGTGGATATCAATGCCACGGAGAGCTGAGGAGATGGAAAGGACGGCAAGAGAATTTTATAGAATAAGTGCTTTTCCTAAAGTAATCGGAGCTATTGATTGCACTCATATACCAATAAAGTCTCCAGGTATGTATTTACTTTAAACATTCTTTCATTACCAACTATCTGTGCATCTATATAAACATTTATTTCCAGGTGGTCCAAATGCTGAACATTACAGAAATAGAAAATTGACATTTTCTATGAATGTACAAGCCATCTGCGATGCAAACATGTATATCACAAATGTTGTTGCACGTTGGCCTGGTAGCAGTCATGATAGCCATATTTTCGACTGCAGTGTCATAAAGGTACTATATTGTAAATAAGACTATAACACAAAGTTACTTCAAAAGACACTTTGTTTAAAGAGTAATTTTACATTTAACAGGGCAGAATAGAGGATGGTGAATTTGAGGGATACTGGTTGGTCGGTGACAAAGGCTACGCAGCAAAACCCTATATGTTGACACCTGTTCGTAATCCAACTACTGATAGAGAAAAATTATACAATGAAAGCCAAATACGAACAAGAAATGTAATAGAAAGGGTGTTTGGATGTTGGAAAAGAAGATTTCCTGCCCTTTCTATGAAAATAAGGACTCACTTAGAAGGAGTCCAGCCTATCATAGTGGCTACTGCCATACTATATAATATATGCAAAAAAATGCGAGATCCTATGCCACCATTGCCACCAAACTGGAATAATGAGGATGCCTATTCATCGGATGATGAGGACAATGGTATAATATATACAGGTACAGGAGATGATAGTAATAGGTCACTATTGATCAATAACTATTTTAGTAGATTATAAGGCATTAAATAAAATGATAAATTTTATTATAAAAATTGTTTTATTTATTTTAGATTTGGGATTTTTTTAATAAGGCTATTTCTAAATTTAATTTTTCTAATTCTAATTTGTGCCGCTCCTCGTTGTGTCTCACTTTTTGGTCGTGCACCTCCTGGGCATGTCTGATGGAGTCCCTTATTTTTTGCAGTTCCAGGTCCTGCAGGTTATCCATTATGGATAACTTTTTCTGGCGAAGCTGCTGACGAATGAGATTGCAGCTCTCACCAGGTTTTTGTTTCTTAGGGCGACCTGTCACATACAATTTGTAGGTTAATATAGACTGACAAGAAATTAGTTCGGATGTCATTTAATTTAATTGATAGTAGTAATCAAAAGAATAACACGCAGCTCCAAAAAATAACACGTTTCTCCAAAAATTGACATGCTTACTTGGTTGGAATGTCTGCGAGCAAGCTGGCGTCCATGATTTTCACTGGTAGTTCACAAAAACGTTTTAAATCACTCTCACACGTTATATTTTAAGGTTATACTATACATTAATTAGAATAGAAAAATTTTCATTTTCAACTTTTTGACGTTACGTCGGGTGTTGCCATGTCACAAATTGTTTCCCACAGTAAGTTTGCGGCAAAATAGGCGTCATTAGACTTGCAACCCCGGTAACTTTAACAATAGTGCAGAAAAGGATGGTGCAACCCATGTCGCTACATCGGTAAAAGTTAGCGCTATTGTTACTGTTAAATTTAACTTTTACATTTACATTAACGGGTACTATGGTACAACCCACCCTAAGGCTGCGACTGCAGCCGCGCCATCGACTACGGGACCTCGGACTGGGGAGCGTATCGTACATAATCGTCTTATCTATTCTTTTATTGTCGGAACAGCTGACGCTCCGTAGCCTAGCGCAAGCATAATGACCGACGAGAAATTACATTATTGCCTATTTACCTATTTAGCTGCAAAGCGTACATCAATTGAATTTTGAATTGAATTGAAATACGCAGACGCATTTCCAAATTTAAAAATAATTTAGATGCACTATTAGCTTTGGAGCAAATTCCTTCCACAGAAGTCAATAAGCTTGAGCTAAAGCTGTCGATGTTTCAAAACTTATTTTTCGAGTTTGACGAGCTTCAGATTCAAATAGAAACTCTAGACTCGAGACTATTAAGCAGGATTTTTATCATTTCCTAGCCACAGCGCAAAATTTAATAGATAAATCTAAGTGTAAACAAAGCGATGCGTCTAATCAAAGTTCATTTGTTTCTCCTGATAATCAATAAGTATTAAGTTGCCTGTTATTCAAATACTGAATTTCGACGGCAGGTACGTATTACAAATGGTTGGAGTTTAAGGAAACCTTTGTGTCTTTAGTCCATGATAATGAAAAATACGCAATATTCACAAGTACCACTATTTGAATTCGTATTTGGAGGGCGAGGCAGCGAGGGTGTTATGCAATCTCTAAGTAACTGATAAAAATTACCTCGAAGCCTGGAAGATACTTTGCGAACGCTATCGCCTATTTCAAGCAGTCGATGTGGTTTTCTTGTTGCATCCGCAACAAAGTGGCCTAGCAACCTAGTACATTGCAACAGCAGTCTTGGCTACTTAATTATTTGCCATATCTCTATTAATAGATAATTTAGATACCTAATTAGAGGCTTTTTCTTTAACAAATTCTCACGCTACTTACAGATTTTCCTCAGAATATTTCTTTGACTAGATGGATCTATTGTTGTTGTGGATAATGTCTCTCTCTTTACTCTTTAATTTTTAATTTAATCCTAAATTACATCGTTTTTATAAATTTTTAAATTTTTTATTGTTATTAAATTTAATAATGTAACATTTTTGAATAATATTTTATATGCTGTATAACTGTAAAATAAATAAATAAATTAAATAGCTCTCTCAGTTTTCATACCAAGAGTAATTGGTTAAATGTTTGTTACGAAACGATTTTCACATGTACCTAATAGCTGTCTACCATATTTAACGCAAATAAAAACCTATTCGATTCTGCCACAGGTGCGGAATCTGAAAGCAGTGCTATCGGCTTTCGTGCCCATCATTTTGATGAAGTTTGACGGAAGGACTTCTTTGGATCCTTTTACGAGCTGTTGCAACAGCAATCTCGGGTACTCAATTATTTGCCATATCTCAAACTTACATCCGTGTACCCTGCAAGCGCCACGTATGTATATATTCTCTTTGGCAGGCGCAGCAGTGCGGCGCGGATGTGAACGCGCGGTGGCGATACCGCGGCACAGCAGCCGAAAGGACTTCTTCGGATCCTTCTACGAGCTGTTGCAACAGCAGTCTCGGCTATTTAATTATTTGCCATTACTCTATAAATAGATAATTTAGATATCTAATTTGGTATTAGACCGACGAATCCAAATTCGACAAGCAGGGAATCTTTAACTATCACAACTTACTGTACTGGGCATCAAAAGAAGCGTCCACCCACGCGTCAAGAGACAAAGGGCTTTTCAAAGAAGATTCAGTGTGAATGAAAAATAAACCCCATAAAAAGTTTTTTATGACCATGATTTTTTTTTATTGGCTGAATAGGTAGGAGACGACCCCACCTACCCCCCATTTTCGAATGTTCAACGATCTGCCGATCACCCTGTATATTTTATATGAGTTAGTGAATAGGTATATGTAGTGGTAGGTATATGTATATAGACTTATAAATATTTGTATTGTAACTGTAAATATCTTATTTCCACTAAAGACAATAAATGATTAGATGGCTTTTTCTATAACAAATTGTAACGCTTAATTTAAATAAATACGCTATCTACAGATTTTTGTGCGGAATCTGAAAGCAGTGCCGTCAGCGTACGTGCCTGTAATTTTTATGAATTGACGGCATCGAAATGGACTTGTTGTTCTTTCGGCTGGACATGGAGAAATAAGTTGAATGTACTTAAACATTGAATCCCTTAACAAAGTTAGATCAATGCTACGTCTTTTAATGTAATTATTTAGTTACTTTACCAGCAACATTATCTTTGCAGAGTCCCTAAAACGGGAAACCGTCTCATAAAAGAATATCGAGCTGGCCTGCGTGCGCTCTTTGAACGGGTCTCGCGTGTCAGACGAGATTCTGGCTGCGGTCCCCAATGTGGAAAAAATTCGTACCACACTCGAATCGCCGCAGTGAATATGTAGGCCAAGTTATCTACCAACTGACTATTGTTACATGCTTTTAAGTAGGTACGTAGGTATCTTATAGGGATTATAACTAATTATTTAGTAAATGAATAGGTATACCTACTTAACAGGGACATAATCCTCTAATTAAACGCTCAAGCAAAACTGTACTTATAATGCCCGATTCCACTATCACCCACCACCTTAGTAGAGATTTCTTAAAGCACTTAAAGTAACACATTTTTATGAAAAAGCGCTACGTATAACCTACAACCTTGCTCAAGCTGTATTTGAAAGAAGTGCCCAAAGCTTGAATGCCTATTTCGATGACGTTTGATGGGAACGAAATACTACAATTTCAAGCGATTGCACCAAGGGCTTTGAAATATCTATAAAGGTAATAACAATAGAAAAATGGAAATCAATTAAGGATTTGTTCAAGTGCACGTGGTTCAAACGATTTTCAAGGGGTACGGGGTGCTGCTGGCACATTTATACTGGAAGCATGGCACGAAAAGCGCCGAGTGCCCTCGCTTCTCCTTGCGTCTGCGCGACGAGTTGATTTCACCGCCAGATCGTACGAAAAAAAGCCAGCGTACTCCCAGCCCGCGAAAGTCGATGCTGCAAGCAAGCAGTATTGCTTCTGTAGCGAAGACATGAAGAACGACGATATGATCGCCTGCGACGCGAAGGGGTGCCCTAAGGAGTGGTACCACTTCGACTGCTGGGCGTGAAGGAGTCAGAAGCAAATGGATACCTCTATGCCCCGGTGCCCCGGGATTGCCCCTATGTGTGGCAAGTAACGTCCCAGCCGAATTGGACAACTTGCTCCGAGGACGAGGCGGCGAGAAAATTGTCTTCACAATGACAATAATGAATACGACATATTAAAAGCTTTTAGCTTCCTAAACATGAAAAAGACTGAAGATATTTGGGGCATATCAGTCTGTGTGATAAAGAGTATAGCTCCACAGCTCGAACTCATTTTAACAGTAGTATGGATGAGGGATATTTTCCCAGTCTAATGAAGCTTAGTAAAATAGTGCCTCTCCGCAAAAGTGGTGAAAAAACTGACCCTTCTAACTTTAGGCCAATATCAGTCTTACCAGTACTAAGCAAAATCTTTGAAAAAATTGTCCTGAAGCAGTTGATCATCACATCATAGAATTGCAAAAGTGATTCTAACAATTTAGGCATATACAAGTGACGTGACGACTATTGTTCCCACTGTGTCCACTTTTGTCTGTTTATATTTTTATATTTATATTTTTCCATTTTTAAAAGAAGGTGCTTTATGAATAATGATGTGTGATTTAAATAAATGATATAGTGAAGCGCTGTTTTAAACGAGTGGCTGCGACCGCAGCTGGTGCCACTACAGCACCCCGCTACGGGGAAGGCTTGCCAGTTTGGTACACCAACATGAGTATCTAGCTCTTACCTCTACCTACCATAGTCTTAATTTATTGAATTATATGCTTGATCAACTACTGCTATATGAGCATCTTACTGAATGTTATTGATCGAGTGTCTTCTATTCAGCAGTGTCTTATATAACAGACAAGGCCGTTCGACCGGTTCCACGCTATGCCCATAATCTCTTGGCCTACCTCGAGCAGAACTCCAGTTTCAACGTTTCGATAGCGACACGTACGCACATAGTGGAGGAGCTGAAACTCGGTACGTAATATCGAAAACTGATAAAAGTGCATTTGTATTTACCACTTCAATAAATCAATCAGACTAACGATTTGCGTTTCATTTTCACCCGGGATGGCCTTGGTCAGCGAAATAATGCTGGGCAGGGCCAAGTGGGAAGATTTGTTCGTAGAGCCCGATTTCTTCTGGCGCTAAGGGCGGCGAAAGGAAGAACCAATTTTAGTAGCAATTAACGACCGTTTATCAAAGCAGTTAGAAACGGTCAAAAATACAAGATTCATCTGCACGAGGACCCGTGGGAGGGTCCGAATATACGCGAAGTTAGAATCTCGGATATTGACGGATCACAAACAAACTCTGGTACTGGTTGCGGAGTTTTCCCTGAGGATTTAAGCGGTTTGTATGTGACGGTTTTTCAAAAAGATGGTGAAAACCATGCGGCTATCTATCTATTTATAAACTAATCTGTTCGAGCTAAACCAGGTTTGTGAACAAAGACGTAATTACGAATTTTTACGAACGGCCACAGTAGCATGCTAAATTACCCTGAGAGAAGACGACCAAAGCCGAACCAAGTCACCCTTAACCAGCCGCTTTGCCGTAGTCATCGTACAAATATATCTAGTAATTTTCTTCTTACAGGCAAAGGAATATACTCCAGCGCTCTTGGGTACCTCGGCGGTATATTGTATGCCATGCTGGCGCATGTGCCAGCTGTTTGCGAAAGCGCTGCTGCCACGCTGGTACACAGGTGTGGCGCTGTTTCCAGCAAATGGCAGCGGCCGCAGCCGGAATTATTGCGAGGCATTCATGCATGCCAGTTTGGGACCTCAGCGTGAGTATCTAGCTTTTACATCCACAATTATCTAGATTTTTATGAAAAGGTGCTTTGGTGAATAGTGTATAATGATGTGTGATTTAAATAAATGATTTAGGTGTAGCGCTGTTTTCAGCGAGTGGAGCGGCCGCAACCGGTGCCACTAAAGCACCCTGCTGCGGGGAACGCAGGCTTGCCAGTTTGGAACACCAGCGTGAGTATCAAGCTCTTACACTAGATTTCTTGAAATATAAGCGGGATCAACTACTGCTATACTTTACTGGATGTTATAGATCGAGTGCCTTTTATTGCAGACCAGTCCATCAGACGGGCTCCACGTCATGCCTACCCCAGCCTACAAGCAGCACTCCAGAACAGAGCAGAACTCCAGTTTCAACGTGTCGATAGCGACACGTACGCACACAGTCGAAGAGCTGAAACTCGGTACGTAATATCGAAAACTGATAAAAGCGCATTTGCATTTACTACTCCCAAAAGTCAATAAAACTGCTCTGAATGCCCTTTATGTCGCCCCTATTCACTTATGTTTCGGGACACCCCGTCTATCAGTCAGGCGACAGTCTGCATCTGGCACTCGAGCTGCCACCACTATATTTTACCTTAATTATAGATACATCTCTCTACTTGATTGTAACTGTATTACTTTTACGTAGTACACGAGTTATTTCTAATATCATGATTTCAATAAGTGAATTCTCCACTCGACAACTCAACAACAAGACTTAGGAGATCTCTACACCTAAAGTCAAATCCCAAAAGACTAACGATTCGCGTTTAACTGTCACCCGGGATGGACTTGGTCAGCGAAATCATGCTGGGCAGGGCCAAGTCGGAAGACCGTTTTTGGAAGCAGACAATATCAAAATTACAAGTTCAACAGCACGAGGACTCGTGGGAGGGTTGGAATATACGTGAAGTATGGATTTTTTTTGACGGATCGGAAACAAACTGTGGTGCTTGTTGTGGAGTTTCCTCAAACGATTTGAGCATTACAGTAGGTACCCCACTGGGTATCTATGTACATGACGGTTTTCCAAAAAGGTGCTGGATACCACGCGGCTACCTATCTATTTATGCATACAGCATTTCTATAGTATTTAAAATACATATTTTTATATTGCATGAAATAATACGCCATTTTATATTGCATGAAATAATGCGACAATAATATTGTCTGTGTACCCATAAGAGCTTTTGATGGCTGGTATTTGTGAAACAATGAATTCGGTCAACACGCGGGCACACGGATGTATGGAGGTAAAGTTTATTACGGGTTAGATTTGTAGGTAGTACGGGTAATTTAATATTCAATCGGATCTATTGTAGGATACGATGTTAGCAGGCTATAGAATCCCAAAGGGGATTGAGACTACTCAAGTTCATTGCAAAGGTGATAAAAAAAAAAAGATTGTTCCCACTGTGTCCAGTGTTTTGTCTGTATATATTTTTATTTTTTATTTTTCCATTTTTATAAGAAGGTGACATCATGATATGAATAATGATGTGTGATTTAAATAAATGATATGGTGAAGCGCTGTTTTGAGCGAGTTGCAGTGGCCCCAGCTGGTGCTACTAAAGCACCCCGCTGCGGGGATCGCATGCTTGCCAGTTTGGGACACCCGCGTGAGTATCTAGCTCTTACCTCTACCATTCTCTAGATTTTTAGAATTATATGCGGGATCAACTACTGCTATATGTGCACCTCTGAATGTTACTGAACGAGTGTCTTCTATTCAGCAGTGTCTTATATATCAGATCAGTACCCCGGGGTAGCACCTCGAGCAAAACTCCAGTTTAAATGTGTCGATAGCGACACGCTGAAACTCTGTACGTAATATCGGAATCTGATAAAAGTGCATATGTATTTACGACACAAAAAATATCCAAAAAACGTTTCTAAAAACTTTTTCAAGGATGGCCTTGATCAGCGAGATCATGCTGGGCAGGACGAAGTGGGAAGATCTGTTGCTAGGAATGCTAGAACCAATTAACGACCGTTTATCAAAGTAATTAGTAACGGTAAAAAAAGAAAAGATTCGACTGCACTGGGGAGGGTCTGAATATGAAGTAAGGATCTCCTGACGGATCAAAAACAAACTGAGGTACTGCTACAGGAATTTACTAGGATGATTTAAGCATCAGAGTAGGTACCTATGTACAAGACGGAAAATTCAATTAAACGAACGAATTGCGTGAATTGAACACTTATACCCGGGATGGCTTTGGTCAGCGACATAATGCTGGGCAGGGCCATGTGGAAAGATTCGTTCGTTGCGCCCGATTTCTTCTGGCGCTACGGGCGGCAAATCTGAAAGCAGTGTCGTCAGCTTTCAAGCCCACCATTTCTATGACGTTTGACTGAATAGAAATGGACTACTTAAACATTGAATCCCGTAACAAAGTTAGATCAAAGCTACATCTATTAATGTAATAATTTAGATACTTTACCAGCAACATTCTCTTTGCAGAGTCCCTAAAACGGGAAACCGTCTCATAAAAGAATCTCGAGCTAGCCTGCGTGCGCTCTCTGAACGGGTCTCGCGTGTCAGACGAGATTCTGGCGGCGGTCCCCAATGTGGAAAAATTCCGTACCACACTCGAATCGCCGCAGTGAATACGTAGGCCAAGTTACTTACCAACTGACTAATGTTACATGCTTTAAAGTTGGCACGTAAGTATATTTTATGGATTCTAACTAATAATTTTATTCAAACAGGCAAATACGTATACCTATCTAATAAGGACATGATCCTCTAACTTAACGCTCAAGAAAAAACTTACAATTGTACCTATTATGCCCGATTTCACTATCACCCAACACCTAAGTAGAGATTCCCAAAGCACTTCAATGTTAAAAGCCATTAACGACCGTTTATCAAAGCAGTTAGAAACGGTCAAAAATACAAGATTCATCTGCACGAGGACCCGTGAGAGGGTCCAAATATACGCGAAGTTAGAATCTCGGATATTGACGGATCACAAACAAACTCTGGTACTGGTTGCGGAGTTTTCCCTGAGGATTTAAGCATCAGAGTAGGTAAGCTACTGGATAAGCTTACTTACTTACTTACTGGATAAGCATGTGACGGTTTTTCAAAAAGATGCTGAAAACCATGCGGCTATCTATCTATTTATAAACTAATCTGTTCGAGCTAAACCAGGTTTGTGAACCAAGACGTAAATACGAATTTTACGAACGGCCACAATAGCATGCTAAATTACCCTGAGACACGACCCAAGCCGAACCAAGTCACCCTTAACCAGCTGCTGTGCCGTAGTCATCGTACAAATACATCTAGTAATTTTCTTCTTACAGGCAAAGGAATATACTCCAGCGCACTTGGGTACCTCGGCGGTATATTGTATGCCATGCTGGTAACGCGCATGTGCCAGCTGTTTGCGAAAGCGCTGCTGCCACGCTGGTACACAGGTGTAGCGCTGTTTTCAGCGAATGACAGCGGCCGCAGCCGGAATTATTGCGAGGCATTCATGCATGCCAGTTTGGGACCTCAGCGTGAGTATCTAGCTCTTACATCCACAATTATCTAGATTTTTATAAAAAGGTGCTTTGGTGAATAGTGTATAATGATGTGTGATTTAAATAAATGATTTAGGTGTAGCGCTGTTTTCAGCGAGTGGCAGCGGCCGCAACCGGTGCCACTAAAGCACCCCGCTGCGGGGAACGCAGGCTTGCCAGTTTGGAACACCAGCGTGAGTATCAAGCTCTTACACTAGATTTCTTGAAATATAAGCTGGATCAACTACTGCTATAGGTGTACTTTAATTAATATTATTGATCAAGTGCCTTCTATTGCAGACCAGTCCATCAGACGGGCTCCACGTCATGCCCGTAATCACCCCAGCCTACCAGCAGCACTCCAGAACAGAGCAGAACTCTAGTTCCAACGTGTCGATAGCGATACGTTACCCTAACTGCGGGCCTACCTATGCTCACAGAGGAACAACGAGAAGATAAAAAAACGGGATCTAAAATTTATTCACCCATCACCATACCCATGCGCTACCCAAAGTAGAACTCCACATACAACGTACAACGTATCAGTATTGATCGACAATTGCTGAAGCTTACCACTCCGAAAATATATGTAATAGGCTAACACTTTAGATTCACTTTTACCAGCAATGGCCTTGATCAGCACCATCATGCTGGGCAGGGTCAAGTGGGAAGATCTGTTCGTGGTGCCCGACTTCTTTGAGCGCTACGAGCAACTCATGAAGCATTAAAGAAATAACCCGTTGTAGAGGCAATAAACGACCATTTATCAAAGCCGTTAGAAACGGTCAAAATTACAAGTTCAACTGTACGAGGGTCTGACGATACGCCGAGTAAATAGTAAGTAATATTTATTGACGGATCACAAACAAACTCCGGTACTTGTTGCGGAGTTTCTTCTGTTAAGCATCAGAGTAGGTACCACACTGAGTATGTAGAAGATGGTTTTACTAACTGAGTGCACTGGTATTATCCTAGCCACAGCGAGGATCTCTCTAACTGATGGATTGGGTTCATGTTCTGGATCCTACCTCGTGCAGCGGATTTCGTTAGACTTATCGAATAGTTTTCGTCTTTATTTGACGATGTCTTACCACAGCAGATTATATTATATTGATGGTTTCTTTTTCCTCGATTTCTTTGACTTTCATTAATTACCCTCATTTTGGACGAAGCATCATTGTGAATTACTTTGTATTGACAGTTGTATTATTGATATTATTTTATCGTGACATGTATTTAAATTGCTTAATGATTTATTAAATGACTAATATAAAAATAAATATTCAACGTTCCTACTCGCCAATGACGACCGCGCGTGACACGAAATCTAACGCCCCAGATCTCAGTCGCGTTCAGTATACGAAGAACGGGGTCTGGGAGACTGCGAGTAGTAAAAAACTACATCTAATGACTACAATGCCATAAGTTTGTACGACGAGTTACGACAGAGCGATTATGGTATGGAAGACATGTCAAAAAAGAATTTTAGTAAATCAATCCAAAAAAAGGGAAATGCAAAAAAACGCGTCAGATCCAACAAAATCAGGAAAGCAGGACGGTTTGTCCAGTATATTCAAGTTAAGAAATTAACGCGTCTGGAGAATTACCTTATGGACTGGAACAACAAACTTCTTAGTTCCCAGGAGGCGCATGACAGGGAAACCCAAAGTATGAAATGTAAAATAAGCAAACTGAATGGGGACCTGGATATCCTGAAAATATAAAGCCGCCCAAGTAGAACTACATCAATATAGCTAACGCACGGCAGAAGTGATTCGGCAGTCTGCCGAAAACACAAAATTACTAGAGTTACTGCTCTCAGACGAAGAAGACGATGCTACGGCTGTCACCGCCTCCACTACCACCAAGCACGCTATCCTCGAGCCCGTGCCGGCCCCGTGGGCCGCACCGCGCGCCGCGCCGAGAGCGCCGCCCGGCCCCGACAGCGCCCGCCACCGTCGCCGTCGGCGAGTCCCACCGGTGCGCGCGTAGCCGCCACATACGGACCCGCGGCCGATACAGCAGCGCCCGGGGCCACCTCCGCCGCCGCCGCCGGCGTGCCCGTGGCCGCCACCGTCACAAGCCCCGGCTAACCCAGCAGGTCTGCTAGCGCGAAGCCGACGCGAACATTGCGAACGGATGTGCTGACACAGAGGACTCCAAAAAATCTTACAAAACTCGGAACACATTGATCAAAATGTAAATATAATCATTTTAATAAGTAATAGCCTTAAAGTACGAAAATATGATATAGTTAAGGGTTTTGAAGCGTTGCAAGTATTGTCTGCAGGGAAAATTGTATTATGCGCATTTCCCTTCATAAAAAATGTTTATAATTCTAGTAGGTAGTACGGGACACGGATAATTTAATATTCCATCGGATCTATTGTAAGATACGATGTTAGCAGGCTATAGAATCCCAAAGGGGATTGAGACTACTCAAGTTAATTGCAAAGGTGATCATACAATTACCAGTTCTGGCATATATGAGTGGCGTTTCCAGTGTCCACTTTTGTCTGTTTATATTAGGCAGCGGCCCCAGCTGGTGCTACTAAAGCACCCCGCTGCGGGGAACGCATGCTTGCCAGTTTGGGACACCCGCGTGAGTATCTAGCTCTTACCTCTACTATTCTCTAGATTTTTAGAATTATATGCGGGATCAACTACTGCTATATGTGCATCTAACTGAATGTTACTGATCGAGTGTCTTCTATTCAGCAGTGTCTTATAATCAGGCGACACGATAAATATGTATATATCGATAGCGACACGTACGCACACAGTGGAGGAGCACTGATAAAAGTGCATTTACCACTACGAAAAATCACGTTTCACTTTCACCAGCGGCAATGAGTCAGCATCAACACTCAACCAATTATTTGGTTTGGTTTTAGGTATAGATTATTTTATAGGAATTTATGAATGAAGAATACAGGCTGTGAGCCTAACTAGGACTAACAAGGAAACAAAATACGGGATCTAAAATTTTTTGTCACTGTGTTTGTTTTTAGTACTGAAAACCAAGGCGTGAGGTACGCGCCGCGAATTGGTTGTTCTCAAACTAATGAACGGGATCTCGACGCCTACAACACGTAGCATATGGACAATTGGTAAACCAAATGCTACTTACACGTTACCCGAAGACTCATAGAACTGACTTCGTGGGCACTTAATAAACGACCGTATATCACAGAAGGTAGAAACTCAAACATTCCAAAGCCCCTTCCACATTACCCTAGCCACGTTACGCTATATATAGGAGATGAAAAGGAAAAGAACAGTTTATCAGAAATTTAACAGAAAGCAAAGCAGTAGATACATATGGACCTTGAAAAGTACACCATTACTTTGGGGTTCATACTAGATTGTCACAAATGTCTAAATGAGGTACATGAAACGAATGCCATAACCCTGCAAATAGCTATAATTTATAACTATTATCTATAATTATATGACGTTGTAAAATATTTACTGAATAAATGAATATGAATATATAGGAAAAGATAAATGAAGAATCAGAAGACTAAAAAAATAATCTTGGCGTTAATGTCCCGGTTGTGCTTTCGCGCACGAGGGTCTGGGGTCCGCCTTAACTGTAATCAAGGATTTAGCAGATCAGGTAATTACAGTAGAGCGACTGCAATCTGACCTCCGTGACCCTGTCCCAGGGGAGACTGACCAGACTGGATCATGGTTACACATTCAGCAGCATGAATGAATGTGCAGATTTCATCACGATGTTTCCCTCACCGTAAGAGCATCGGTTAGTGTTCAACTAATGTACATAACTCAGAAAAGAGTCGCAGTGGGATTGGAACCCGGTATCTCTCGGTAACGAGTCGGATACCCTAACCGCTGACTGACGATGCTGACCGAGGACTAACAGTTAAGAAACGAGATCTAAAATGTTAGAAGTTAAGAAACGAGATCTAAAATGTTGTCCATCCATCACCATATCCATCATCATGCGCCCATCCATAGCAGAAACCCACATACAACGTATCAGTATTGATAGACAACTGCTGAAGGTTACCAGTCCGAAAATATAGGTAATAGGCTAAAATTTCAAGTTTCACTTTCACCAGCAATGGCCTTGATCAGCACTATCATGCTGGTCAGAGTCAAGTGGGAAGATCTGTTCGTGGTGCCGGACTTCTTTGAGCGCTACAAGCAACTCATGAAGCATTAAAGAACGAACCCATTGTAGAGGCAATAAACGACCATTTATCAAAGCAGTTAGAAACGGTCAAAATTACAAGTTCAGCTGCACGAGGACCCGTGGGAGGGTCTGAATATACGCGAAGTAAGGATCTTGACGGATCACAAACAAATTCAGGTACTGGTTGTGAAGTTTCCTGTGAGGATTTTGGAATCAGAGTAGGACTATGTATGTACAAGACGGTTTTTCTAAGTGCGTTGGTAGTATCGTAGTCACAACGAGAATTTCTCTCTGCCTGAAGTATCCACAACGAGTCAAAAAGGTAAAACAACACAAAAAAATAAATTGATGGATTGGGTCCATGTTCCGGGTCCTACCTCGTGCAGCGAATTTCGTTAACAATACAGCGCGGCAATGCAGCTTCAATAATGGGCACTTTCGAGCATGGCACTACTTGGAGGGGAATATTTCAATAGTTTTCGTCTTTATTTGACGATGTCTTATCACAGCAGATTAAAATTATATTGCTGGTTTCTTTTCCCTCCATTTCTTTGACGTTCATTGACTTCCCTCATTTTGGACGAAGCATGATTGTCAATTACTTTGTGTTGACAACTGTATTATTGAAATTATTTTACCGTGACATGTATTTAAATTGCTTAATGATTGATGAAATTAATAATATAAAAATAAATATTCAACGTTCCTACTCACCAATGACGACCGCGCGTGACACGAAATCTAACGCCCCAGATCTCAGTCGCGTTCAGTATACGAAAGAACGGGGTCTGGGAGACTGCGAGTAAGTTATTATCATGTTCATTATTCATCGCCATAAAATATTATCATCAACAACAACAGCTGATAACGGTATATTGCTTGATTTCAGCCTCGTCCAAAACAGGTAGAAACGCGAACCTTCCAAAGCCAGACATTATCCTGGCTACATGCTATACCTACAGGGTGTTACGTAATACATGTATAAAGCCGAAAGGGTGTTAAAGTATAGCTTGCAAAGAGTACACTAGCGACTTCAAATTATCCGGATATTGAATTTTAATTTTCATTATTAAAAATCTTCGTTTTTAAAGAAAAATAATCATACCGACTACGTTGAAGCGCAGCTCTATTTCAAGTAGATGCTTCTACAAGGAGCAGTTCAGGAGCAGAGCATAAGGTGGAGTTTAATAAGCTCATGCCATCCATATCAAAACAAACAAACCTCCTACATCTTACTACCAGACGTCGAACTAAATGTTACCTACTTATCTACATGAATAATGCGCTTATTACACCTGACTAAATTTAGTCGACTAAATTCAGAAGCAAAAGGCGTGAGAGTAAATCGAAGTGGAATGTATTACTCATAGAATAAGGTTCATTTTTGTATCACTCGTATTATGTTACGCGTCGCTCTGTTTTTCAAAAGGCGTGATGCTAAAATGGGCCTTATTCTATGAGCAATACATTTTACTTTGATATGCTCTCACGCTTTTTGCTTCTGAATTAAGACGACTAAATTTAGCCAAATGTAATAAGCGCATAAGATATACTAAATTAACTAGGAACTTACCTACACAAATTATTTTCAATAGGTATAACTCGTACGCGAGAGGTACCGGGTTCGAATCCCACTGCCGCCATGTACCAGTGACTCTTTTCTGACTTATGTAAGTACTTACATTAGTTACATACTAACCGATGCTTTAACAATAACGGAAAATATCGTGATGAAACCTGCACATTTAGGCGACTGAATGTCTAACCATGTTCCAATCTGGTCAGGCAATCAAGTTCCTCTGGTAGCAGGGTCAGGCAGAACTCAGGAGTGTCAGATGGCAGTCGACCCTAGGCTCTCGTGCGCGAGAGCAAAACCAGGTCATTAACTGGTTGCTATGCAATACGTAAGTAGGTAGGTAGCATGGTGTTTGGCCTACTGCTAGTTTGCACTCATGCATAGAATAATGATTATCACAATACTTAAACTGTTGAACGCTGAACACAGACAAGACTACGTTAATGCTGGTACCTGAAGCAATAAATCATTTATTCATTCATATCGTTAACACTCTTATCACAGTTATCTTCACAGTAGGTACTTAGGTATCCTACACATACAACGCAACAAGTAATCACTTCGATCACGCGAAAAGCTAAAACCGAATGAACGAACTCGACACGAAAGTAGGTAAATTTCGTCAATGGAAGCCGCGCCGTAGGTCAAAGGCACCGCCACAGGCCGGCTCGCCTCGGCCCGTGGCGGCGGCGCACAGTGGGCTGAAAATCGAGCTTCATAGACATAGGCAACTCAACTTTTAATGTGTCGTTTTTTTGGCGGGAATTGCTTCCATGAGCTATAACTATACATAAAAATGTTATCCGAGTTAACTCTGCGCAAAAACAAATGAATTATATTTTTTTTACGAAAAAAATGTATGGAGCCAATATGAAAAATCCAATTATCTCTGAAACCGCTAGGAAAACCGTAATATCCTTACAGATGGTTATAAAACTAATTATTCATGATTTTTTGACATACTCCATATAACGGTTACTGCTGCAGAATTTTTTTTAAAAATCGTCGAAATATTTTATTTATTTATTTATACACGGTTCCTTTCGGTGAGAATTTAGCAACACGTTAAATCATATAGTATTAGACTTGGTTCCTAGAAATAGTAGGTAGATGTAGGTAGGGTAAATTCTCACCGAAAGGAACCGTTTATAAATAAATAAATAAAATATTTCGAAGATTTTTAAAAAAAAATCTGCAGCAGTAACCGTTATATGGAGTATGTCAAAAAATCATGAATAATTAGTTTTATAACCATCTGTAAGAATATTACGAAAAAAATGTATGGAGCCAATATGAAAAATCAAATTATCTCTGAAACAGCAAGGAAAACCGTATACCCGTAACCTAAGCGAGACATAACTGCACCAAACAATACTTTATAGTCAAATGAAGTACTTTCACTTTTTAGAAGAACAAACAAGTCTAAATTAGTTATTAAACTTTCCATTCTAACACTTTTCAGTCGCAGGACAAATGTAATGTTAACGGTTACAAAGTTTTGTAAATACTAAATTATAACACAAAATTTTAGTCCTTTTATTGTAGTGGTCGCTCATTAAGGGTAGTTAACTAATGATCATCATTAAGGGTAGTTAACTAATGATCATTAGGTAACTACCCTTAATGAGGGTAGTAATTAACTAATGAGCGACCACTACAATAAAAGGACTAAAATTTTGTGTTATAATTTAGTATTTACAAAACTTTGTAACCGTTAACATTACATTTGTCCTGCGACTGAAAAGTGTTAGAATGGAAAGTTTAATAACTAATTTAGACTTGTTTGTTCTTCTAAAAAGTGAAAGTACTTCATTTGACTATAAAGTATTGTTTGGTGCAGTTATGTCTCGCTTAGGCGATTGCATTGGTGCCGAAGATTGTGTGACTTTAAAAGAATTTTGTCGGAAATTCACACGAGCTGCATCACAGAGATGGCAGAGATCTCACCGAATTAAAGATACATTCAGAAAACAGTACGATAATTGGCTACAAGCAAATATCGATTGGCCAAGTTGCGTACAAACAATGTTAAACACTCAAGAAGCAACTGTTGATGAACGACCAGTCTCACCAGAGCCATCGACATCATCCTCTGTTGGAACAATGACCAAGATACTTCGAAAACCTTTTGAAGATCTAGGAAGCAAACAGAAAAAGAGAAGATCTGATGATCATAAAGACGAAGACCCAAGTGAATTGGCATATACAGCTGCACTACGTTTAAAAGAGAAAGGCCACGAGGATATCGCATCTGTCATCGAATATATATTAAAAAATCCTGAAGCAGCTGGTCAAATTAAGGAATCAATAAAAAAAACTGTGAAAACTGATATATTTACCCCAGAAAAAGCGCTTGGATTATTGCTCTCTTTAAAACTATCGAAGTGGCAATATATCACATTGCGAGAGACGGCCATTAGAGAAGGTGCTAAGGACATTTATCCATCGTACTATAAAGTGCAACAAGCGAAGCTTGAATGCTATCCGCCAAAGCAAGCAGTGTCGGTGACGGATTCATCAGCCAGGATTACACTTCAAAGTTTACTTGACATCACAGTGAAGAGAATCCTCCACACTCTTTCTAACAATGTGCAAAATAAACATTTGAAACTGATATCAAAGTGGGGATTTGATGGTGCTTCAAACCAAAGCCGATACAAGCAGAAAATGGAGGGTGAGCAAGATGATTCCAGCATTTTTATGACGTCCTTAGTGCCACTTAAACTGACTGATGGAGACAACACTTTATGGACGAACCCGAAACCGTGCTCAGCGGTGTATTGTCGCCCAGTTCAGTTTACTTTTGTGAAGGAGAGCGAAGCAGTCGTCATTGATAATAAAAGACACATGGATGATGAAATCAAGGCTCTTATTCCCACAGAGTGCAATAATGGAAATAAGGTGAACCATCAACTGATGATGACAATGATCGATGCTAAAGTCTGCACGTACCTATCTGATGCCAGATCAAATTCATCATGCTATCTGTGTTTAGCAAAACCAACTGAAATGAACCGTTTGGATGCTGTGACGTCAAAGACCGTGTCCGCTGCCGTTTACGAATTTGGGTTGTCATCTCTACACGCCCGTATTAATTGTATGGAATGTTTGTTACATATTTCGTACAGACTTGATTTCAAAGAGTGGGCAGCGAGAGGAAATGAGCACAAAGAAATGTTAAAAAGAAGAAAAAAGATTATCCAGGATAAGTTCAAAAATGAACTCAATCTTTTGATTGACATCGTAAAACAAGGCTCGGGAACTACCAATGACGGAAATACAGCAAGAAGGTTCTTTGAATTCCCAAATAAAACTGCAGCCATTACCGGGTTGGATGAAGAACTTGTAAGAAGATTTGCTGTAATTTTGCAAACAATCACTTCGGGTGAGAACATCGATGTCAGTAAGTTCAAAGATTATGCTCGCCAAACCGCAGAAAAGTACGTGGAGTTATATGACTGGTATTATATGTCTTCAACCGTCCATAAAATACTTATACACGGGGCAGATATAATCCAAAATAATGATATTGTACCGATTGGAAGTCTCTCAGAAGAAGCATCAGAAGCTCGAAATAAAGATTTTAGAAGGTTTCGAGAACATCATTCGCGGAAAAAGAACAGGCAAGATAGTAATCAAGATATCCTTAATATGCTTATTATTTCTTCAGATCCTATAATAAGTGCACAAAGGCCCAAGTTAGATACCAAGAAAAGGCAGCAGTATTTTTCTGAAACTCTCGAGATAATTCAGTTTCGAGAAACTGACTTTGAGTTTCTAGATGTTTCCAATGTGCATTATGACTCAGAAATGGATACCCAAGACGACGAGAGTGATAAGGAAAATGAATAAACTGAATAATGTGTTTTAGATTAAGTCATATTTAATTATTTTTTGTTATTTTTTTTATTTCAATAATATTATTGCATGCTATTGTTATTCCTTATTTCTTATTACTTGTACATAATAATAAAAAGTGAAGAAGTTAAGTTTCTTCTTATCAATAGTTTGTAAGATATTATAAATTACTATCTTTTTATTATCAATACATATTATATTAATAAAAACCACATTTTTGTAACCCACCATTTTATATAAATGTAAATTATCAATATAAACAATTATCAATTTGATTAAACGGTTTTTATATACATATACCTATTATATATATACCTACTAAACATTTGAGCAAATATATTTGCCTACCATTTAAAATTTGAAAATACTTTTTTTCAATAATTTAAAAAAAAAATCTGCAGCTGTAACCGTTATATGGAGTATGTCAAAAAATCATGAATAATTAGTTTTATAACCAAGCAAAATATTTCAGAGATAATTTGATTTTTCATATTGGCTCCATACATTTTTTTCGTAATATTCTTATAGATGGTTATAAAACTAATTATTCATGATTTTTTGACATACTCCATATAACGGTTACTGCTGCAGATTTTTTTTTAAAAATCTTCTAAATATTTTATTTATTTATTTATAAACGGTTCCTTTCGGTGAGAATTTACCCTACCTACATCTACCTACTATTTCTAGGAACCAAGCCTAATACTATATGATTTAACGTGTTGCTAAATTCTCACCGAAAGGAACCGTGTATAAATAAATAAATAAAATATTTCGACGATTTTTAAAAAAAATTCTGCAGCAGTAACCGTTATATGGAGTATGTCAAAAAATCATGAATAATTAGTTTTATAACCATCTGTAAGGATATTACGGTTTTCCTAGCGGTTTCAGAGATAATTGGATTTTTCATATTGGCTCCATACATTTTTTTCGTAAAAAAAATATAATTCATTTGTTTTTGCGCAGAGTTAACTCGGATAACATTTTTATGTATAGTTATAGCTCATGGAAGCAATTCCCGCCAAAAAAACGACACATTAAAAGTTGAGTTGCCTATGTCTATGAAGCTCGATTTTCAGCCCACTGTGCGGCGGGGCGTTTGTCGGCGGTTGATTGACCTGATTATGAACTTGAGTAACCTATTACAACTGATTTCTAGAGATGCGGTCTTTCGTTTTTAAAATGTCATTATCGACATTGAAAAAGAAAAAGTTCGATAGTCATTTTCTCGCTAACTATTCCACGCAAGAAAAAAATGATTGTACCTATCGTTCACGGCTTTATACATATATTATGAAACACCCTGTATATAAAAAAACGTATTACAACAACTTATCAAAAATTTAACAGATAGCAAAGCAGTAGATATGTATCAACTGCTATGCTATCTGTTAAATTTCTGGCACTTGAAAAGAAAACTTCGGGGTGTACGATGTCAGAAATGTCAAAATGAGGTATATAAAACGAATTCAATAAGTCTGCAAATGGCTAAAAAGACCCAGCGCGTCGAGGACAATTAAAAAAAAATTACCCTCGAATTGAACGTCCGCCATCTTTAGCCTATATTGAGGATTAAAAAGTAGGTACCTGACTTAATATAAACTTGAGTCTTAAATGTAAACCGTCTACAGAAACATTCTTAAAATTGGTATATGGTTATAGGTCGACAACTTAACTGGTATATCGCCTGTGCGGTGGTGGGGTGCAGAGTGGGTGACGTCATGTGACGTTCCAGGGCTGAGCGCGCGGGCGCGGGGCAGGGAGCTCAAGTAACGTTTCTCAGTGCGCTCGCGGACTCCGTACAGCGCGGTTGGTTATTTTGTTACGAACGCTCGGAATAACGCTCACGAGGTTAATTTGCCGAAGGTAAATCCTGAGATGGAGGTTCAAAAATGTTTGCAAAAAAATTTGTCTAAATTTTTTCCTAGATACAAGATCCCTCATGCTTAAGCACATCATCATGTTGCAATTGTGCTGGCTGCCCTCCCGAAAGGTGTAGGTTTTCAAAAGGATTGAATGGGAACGCCTCTCTCTAGCAAGATGGACTGACGACCTGGTTGCCGGTACCTGGACGAAAGGTCGCGGGTATCAGCTAGATGCGCACGACACAGGACCAGTTTTTGTGGAGATCTCTGGGGGAAGCCCAGCAGTGATTAATCTCAACTCAATAAAAAATTCGATTAAGTCACTTTATGTTACAGACACTCATACTTATATGACGCAATAGGCACTGCTTAGATAGATAGATAAATTCTTTATTGCTCACACAAGAAGAATTACATTAAAAAGTTCCGACAAAAACTATAACTAGCTGTGAGCAAAGGCGGCCACACAAGCGCAAGCGATTTTTACCAGGCAACCTTTGTCTAAAGAACTATGCTTATAGAAACAAATCTATACTTTTATGGCACCAAATTAAAAATCAAGATTTAGTCCTACATTTTGCATCGGCAAAGATTAGGTTTCTCGTCTCGAGATATAATGTCTTGGAACAAGTTCGGGCATAATCTCGTGTGCATTCTTTGTCCGAGGAACGTCATCGAGTGACGTTTCGCTGAAGAAAATTCTCACTGCTCCGCGCCCCGCACCCCCGCGTTTGTCACTGAAAAATTACCCTCCAACCTACCTCACTTTCCGCAGGCGATATACCAGTGAAGTTGTCGACCTATAGTTCAGAGGGCCTATTTACAGATGTACATATTTAAAACATGATATTTGAGTACGTCAGTGTTAAAAGTAAGAAAATATCACGACAGCTGATTGAGCGAGTAAGTTCTTCACCGACAAAACCGGTCTTAAAATCCAATTTGGAAACAGAAACGGTCTTGAAATTACTCTATCTTAAAAAAAAATTAAAGGTCAATTTTGGCGATTTTCAACTTACTTCGGATTACGGTCTTTAAGACTCCGGTTTTAGTGTGTAAAATGGGGAGAACTTCTACAATATCACAATGCCAAACGGTAACCTTTTTAGTACTATAATGCCAAAAATCCAAAACGAGCCGTCTCCATCCGTCACAAAGACGAAGGATATAAAAAGAAAACAGAATAATAATCAAGCGTCGAGGATGACGCGCAACAAACCAACAAAGGCAAAAACAAAACGTCATAATGAGGTGGAGATTAAGCTGAAGTTGTAGTTCCCGAAGAAGAAATGTGAAGACATGAAGTATTTACACGCACAGAAGACTAACGAGAAGATTGCATACGCGGTCCACTCATCGGCAGATGAGAGTTCATGTGTAATTTTAAATGATCCTAAACATAAAAGAATATGAAGCAAAATTCACGTACGTGACCCGACACATATTAATACCGTAATGGCCGCTCATAACATTGTGAGAAATTATAGCAGTACCAGTTCATAGTCCCTTATGCGATATGTTGACCAGATAGATTGGAGTTTCAGCATATATCTCAGTCAGACCACAGCATTTTTAATTTAGCCACAAATCTATATGAATTGAATATATTTGTTTTTAATGGGCTGGGCAAACTGGTTAACTACAGTGAGATTAACTCCGATTGTGATATTTGCAGAATCGAAGTTGACGATTTAAACGATCACAAAGAAAGTCCACATCATACAGTTCCAGCAGCAGCGGCAGCGGAAGTCTTCACAGTGATAAATAAATTTACTGACTTACCTGGCTATACACTCTACAGTGACCATGAAAAAAACACAGAGACACTAAGCACGAGAATGACTTCAACAGGCCAAGGCCTTCCATAACAGAGTCAGTATTATCCTGACCATGCTATACACACATAAGGGACAAAAAGGTAAAACAACAGCCTATCAGAATTTTAACAGACAGCAAAGCAGCAGGTACTTATAGCTCTTGAAATCAACACCGTTACCTCGGTGCTCATACTAGATTGTCACAAATGTCTAAATGAGGTAATAAAATGAATCCTATAACCCTCCAATGTCTAAAAGGACACAGCTAATCGAGGCGATACTGTCTACCAATTTACCCGTGTTACTCGCAAGAACCCTTGAAACACTTAAAAGATAAAATTAAGTTGAACATAAGCAACGTACCTACATCACTAAAGTACTTAAAGAACAACGATCGGGCTATACATCGGCGCGCGCGCCAGGCGACAAGCATGGACTTCAAAGCTCTGTGAGGACTGTAGGAGTTCTGCAAACAGACCTTGGCGACTTCACCGGGCATTTACCCATCCCAATCCGCAAGGCTCAACTTCTAATAAAAATGCTATATTTTTGATTTATTGTTAAGGTCAGGGGACTCTACCGGACATTATCCCCTCCCAATCCGCAAGGCTAAACTTCTAATAAAAGTGAAATATTTTTTATTAATGGTTTTGTGTAGACAAAAGCACCGAAACATTGCCTAATTTTAATTATTTTCTTATACATTCTGAAGAATGAATTGTCAAAAACATACCTATTTTCTCATGGTAAAAAAACATGCACATTCCTTGCCTGATTTTGGAAGAAAAAATACATACCTACGTGGCAAACAGGCCCTGCCCAGCCTTACAGTAGAAAACTAAAGTATCCTAAGAGAAGCCGAACCAAAGCAGCCAACCAAAACACATCTGTCCCAAAGTACCTATTTGTTTTTAATGGAGCTCTGGGAAAACTGTAACCTACAATGAGATAAACTTCGATTGTGATATTTGCAGAATCGAAGTTGACGATTTGAACGATCACAAAGAAAGTCCAAATCATATGGCAGCGGAAGTCTTCATAGTGATAAATTAATTTACTCGTGTCTCATTTGCCAGATGGACTTATCAGACAATACACTAGTGTCCTAGTGTACTAGTGTCCTTTATCATACTAAAATCGCTGTCGAAACATAAACCCGTTGTAGCATTATCGTAATTTAACGACGGGGCAGAAGGTGCTAAGAATCCCCGGAAGATGATACGATGATGATACGAGAATGATACGAGAGTCGGTAAATCGGAAATGTAATATTGTGCTTTAAAAAATATTTTTCTATAATTCAGTATTTTGCGTTGAATCCTGGGAAAATGTACAATGCCTAGTTGTAAGTTCTGTGTATAATAGATAGTGTTACTATTAAAAAGGATAATTCTAGGTAGCAAGGAAACTCAATTTTAATATTATGCTTTTAAAAAATATGTTACTATAGGTAAAGTAACCTTTTAATACCAATTGGAGTGTATCCTTCGCTAATTGGAATTCACACATACAGGTGGGACGTTGTTTTAATTTTGACATACATATAAACAAACACCAAATAGTGGGTCGCGCTCCACATTGTAAGAGCTCGCATTGCGATTATTATCCCTTACAATGTTATTAATCACATTACTGAGATGACCCATACAGAACGAGCTCGCTACCGAAGATTTTATAGATGTAATAGATGCATTGCCATCTTGCAGTTGCGTTGTAATGCTTGTAACATAACAATTCCGAACAGTAATAAAATATTTATAAACAAACAAGAGGGAGACGGCGTTTGCTGCGGATACTCTATGCCCTTGGGGTCTGGATTTTTGGGCTAATTAAAAATTAAATATGCAAATACATTGCAGAAGTCTGCAGAACTGATGTTGTCCGTCTTCTGTTAATGTTAAAAGGTCACTGTTTCAGGCTCAATTTGGAGCTGAAAAAGTTCAGCTATATGTTAAATTCTTTGTTCTTCGTCGTCTTCTCAGAAGACGCCAGATCACAGCGTTTTGAATTTAGCCACACATCTGTCGTGTTGAATTGAAAGTATTTGTCTTTAATGTAGCTGTGGACATACTGGTTACCGGACATTGAGATTAACTCCGAATGTGATATTTGCAGAATCGAAGTTGACGATTAGAACGATCACATCAGCAGCGGTAACGGTAGTTCTTCATAGTGATAAATTAATGTACCAGTGTGGCACTTGCCTAATTGAACTAATTGCAGTTAAATATCGTTCTATATTGGACCCAATTATTCAGAAAGCCTTAAAAAACTCTTCTATTAAGTCAATCATAGAATTTATATAGTATTGGTTACCATTTCCGTTTAGAGATAATACGGGAAAATAGAATGTCTGCTAAGGATTTCTAATATAATTTGTTAAACTTTACATGCGGGGCAGGGTCTGCTAAGGGTCCCCGGCGAACCAGCTACTCGATTTGGCAACATATATCTGTGTTGTAACACGCGTACACTGAGGACCGACGAGAAGATTGCAGAGTGGAACGGCTAGCGCAAATGGCCCACGACATAACTCGGGTCTAGATATTATATCTAGTCTGTCACGGCAGCGGGCCAATTTATCCCGCGTTGTCAGTTTCCTCAAATTTTATAGCGCAAGTGGTCACTTCGAGAAATTACTATCGGAACACATAACAGACATTGGGTAAAAAATATGTTCCAGCTAAGTTGGCAGAAGGAGAGCCTGTGAGAAAACATCTTGAAAGCAGAGAAGAGAGGAATTTCCACCAAATGACTGGAAGGGAAACTCCAGTACGGGCAGTAGATGAGCAAGCCGCATACAGCAACCGTCCTTCTCGTGTCAGGTACGAATAAATTACTAAAAATTAAATGAATTATACCTAAAGAACGTGCAAGTCAACATAGCATGGGTTATCTAAGGTAAAAACCCCAATTATCGATATTTATGTGACTTTTATCGACCTGCCTTTGACCCATCACCAAGTGAACCAATGTGGACAGACAGAAATAAGAAAAAACATTATTATGATTATTCCAAATCCTCAGCCTATAGTCCATGTCTATGTCTCCAACTTGCGTCGGTGCGTGTCTCGAAGCAGCGCGAGGACCGGAACGACGGCAACGCGAGCGCGCGCGGCCGCGCTGCTGGCTTTGGTCAGGGCGTGGATCCTCGCAAAGTCGTTGCACCAGGGTGCATCCCGCGCCAAAGCAGCCAAGGCAGGAGGCGCCTATCTATCGGATCATACTGACTCGGGGTAAGTACTAACTGATGCCAAGAAGTGCATAAAACTGTTAAAATACTTTCTAGAACGATCGTAGAGTAGACAAAAACTACGGAATATGACACTCACAGTCGCTGTCTAGAATCGAATCCAGTACTGGAAGATCATCGAGAAGTAATGCATGCACAAAATAAATAATTATTGTCGGAGTCCATGTCAAGACGAGCTAACGGACACGTTCTGCGTTGGGATCAAACTGGGACAGCAGCCCGGAGTGACAGCTTTGGGCGTCCACGCCCCGCATGGAGGGTCCTCCTAGTACAATCTCTTCGGCCAACTAAGAACCTTCCGATTCCAAGCTAGCGTAAGTAGATGTAGTAGGAACGTAATTTTATTTCAAAGAAGAAAAATTAAATACTGCTGTATTATAAATTGTGTATTAAAATATGCAACTGCGGGGCAGGGTGTGCTAAAGATACTCGTACATGGCGAATCTGCTACCACAAAACGCTGCTCGAGCTGACCAGATATAAATATTTTTTGCATTTATACAAAGATAAGGAAATAATCATAAACTACAATGTCAGCGGTAACAACGATAGGTATAGTATAGTGTTGTATCGTTACCCGTCCCATAAGAAGTTGTGCAATGGGGTCACACTCAGCGTAAGCCATGGCTGCTGCCATAGCGCCGATTTTCAGTGTGCCCCATAGCTGCCATATACCCACGCATTGATGACCGACGAGATGATTACAGAGTTGCACAAATTTTATAACGCTAGTGGTCACTTTAAGAAATCTAGCAGTTCTCGCTAGGCACATGTTGTCCGCCGCACGATCCCAAACAAGTATATCACCATGTATATTTTTTGACCAATACAAGCACACTATGTTCTCTTCAACTCTACCTTCTGCCCAACGTTCCCAACCTCCCTTAGGGATTCCATATCCTGTATTGTAAATCGTAAATGAAAAATGTTGTTTAAACTCACTCTGGTCGCTCTGGTAACCAATAGCAGTAAGAGCTTTACAGGTGGTCCAATAATATCTCAATTGCATAAGAATAAACTATTAGTTGAAAAGGTGAACTGGATGACGTGTAAGATATGTAATGTATCCTTCACTAATTGGAATTCACACATACAGGTGTGGAACATCATTCGCACAGGACACTTACAAGAAGATCGCACATGGTCCACTTATCAGCAGATCAGTAGGCGGATTTCTGAAAACAGACAGCAGTGATACCCATCATCACGCCTGCCTATCCACAGCAGAACGACACGTACAAAATGTCAGTATTGAAAGTACCTGGAGCTTGAGAGCTTGGAGAGTAGGTACCCATTTTCATCCCAAACTGATGAAACTAAATATTGTATATTATCAACGTTGTTTAAACTCACTCACTCTGTCATCAAGTCAAGCGCCGCGCGTGTCGGAAAAAAGTCTGACGAAAGTAAATCGAACTTCTATACGGCGCTTCACCAACTGGCAACGGTCGTGTGACCATGGTCGTACGACGGGCTCGCTCGACCAATAGGAGACCTCAAAACCGCCCGACGCACGACAATGAGAACAGCCCCTACTAGTCCGCTGCAAGAATCCTTGTTTAGGATTTGTTCCGACCCAAACCGCTTCGACGACGCCTCTGTGCGCAGGAGCACAAGTGTCTGCGGATCATCGTAGGCGCCCCCTGCTTCGTGAGAAACGCTACCTTCAAGAGGGACCTCCAGCACGAGGAGCTAGACGACTTTGTCGAATGCTTTGCGCGCCGGATGTACGACAACACCGACAACTCAATATTCCCGTACATCCGCGGCTTCGCGCCACTCCACGCATGCCCCCCGACAGCCGCTCCAGAGCTCTCCCACGAGAGCTACTAGGACTGCCCAACGAAAACTAAACGAACACCACTATTGAAGGAGCCCCCTGCTCGGGTGAGCTCGCGGCAGACCCCCTAGAAAATAGACTAGACTGACATTCACTGCCGCTGGAGCTTCCCAACCGGGCAAGCCCACGGCAGCACTACCCGAAACGATACTTTCGCCACCGCTAGTGCTCAGGAGAGCTCACGGTATCGGAACCAACACAAGAAGACCGCACCCTAGCCGCATTATGCCGTCTACTCGCTGGTCGCCCGGGGTCCCACTCGGCGGGTTAGTACCGCGCCGAGGGCAACAAAGAAGCGCAGGCGAGGGTGCCAACCCCAACAGACCAGCTTGTAACAAGTCGCGAACCCGACACCAACGCCACAGGGCTTCACCCTGACGCGGTCTCCGCGCGAGGCAACGACTCCGCACTCCTGTTTTCTACGTTGCAGTTTATCGCAGGCCTGCAGCCAATGGATGTTAAAAAGAACGAGGGACGTCATACATTTAAAAGCGACGTTTAAAGAAAATTTATACATGGAAAGGAGGCGATACCGGCGACAATAGCTTGGAAATTAATTCCGTCATCGCCACCACGATGTCCTGGGGGGTCTAAAGGGCTACATTAAATTAGCGTTTCATATAATGATTCATGTTACCTGCGCCACAAAATTATCTGATCCGGTGTCCAAAACTGGAACCAGGTGACGTAATTTTGAATTGTCATGTCAATGTCAACAACAGAGATTCTGCAGATAACTTTCTGACAAATTAATGTGGGTTTTTTAGACCCCCTGGTTGTAGATAAATAATGAATAAAGATTTCCGACCTTCTTACAAAATGGGATATCGCCGGCGATACCGCAGGGGCGACTGCCGGCAGATCGTCGATCCCTTAAAACAATATTTTTTGAAAAATCTAAATTGTCATTATAAACAACTTTGCGGCTAATATTTAATTTCTTTAAATATTAGCCGCAAAGCCTTTTTTTCCTTAGCGCCCGCGCGCCCCTTTGACTCGAAGCTTAACCGGAGTGCTCTGTGATGCAAGAATGCTAGTTTGTATCAAAGGCAAAGTATATAAAACCGCAGTCCGACCCGCGATGATATACCTAGGTATGGAGCCGAATGTTGGCCACTCAGGAAACAGCACACACAACAACTGCACGTTGCTGAAATGCGAATGTAACGCTAGTCGGCAGGTATCACCCTCATGGATAAAGAGCCCAATATCTATGTACGAGGAAGCCTAAAAGTAAGACCCATACCAGAAAAGCGATGGTACGGCCACGTGATAAGAAGACCCAAAGACCATTTGACCAAAACAGATAATAAGCTTGGAATCAGGCCCAAGACGTCGCGGGATAGAGTATCTTGGCGAACGGCGATTGGGGGAGCAGACTCCAAATAAAAATGGGAAAAGGCCTGAGAAAAAAGAAGAGCCCCCTTTGCTACACTCCAACCGTATCGCTTGTAAAACTTATATTTTTAGCATTTCCAATAAATATTTCAGTGTTCATTGCTAATTATTAACGCTCTATGCACTGCTCTAATATGTATACGACTCAATCAAACTAGTGTGGTTTAAAAAAAAATTCATTGTTTAAGAGATCATTCATGTTGATGGTAATAAGAAAATCATGGGTTGACAGTATTATTGATTTTTAAAAACATTTTTCGTTAATTTATGAATAAGTATCATACCATTTGAAATCACGAAGAAATGCGCAATTTTTTTAAACTACTTGCCAATTTAGCCTGGTACATTTTTTTTTCAGTGTAGACCGTCAAAGTTGCGTAATGTAAAAAAAATTTTTCATCGCTCTTGCTTATTTTGATTTTTACTAATAAATGAAGATGTTAAGGCATTCATTTTAGACACTAATTAATAAAGTCATTATTCAGGAACACAAAATAAAAATAATAATTAAATCTGTTAATATTTGTGGTCTCAGTGACTAAAAGTACTACAAAGGCTGTTTAATTAAAAAAAAAAAAGTATATACCTACAACTTTGTAAGTACTTAGGATTGATTTTTTATTTTATTTTTCTGATTACTGTCATCACTTGGCCTATTAATGGTTATCGTTTGGACGTCGCTTTCTGGGACAACCTGTATGTGCACGATGTGACTTTGCATCGCGGCATAATGCCGTTGATTTTGTTTTCGCAGAACTGATATAATTATAGATAAAAATAGATAACAGATGAGTATACATATTTGTCAATAACAATAATATCGCTATGTAGTGTAACTTCAAAATATAAATTAAACGTGTTTTAATTGTGTTAAATTGTTAAAGAATTCTATAACAACAAACGTGGCATAATTTTAAAGGAGATAAAATAATAAAGATTATGGGTTGGAATTGAAGATTGGATCTGTAAAAGATGAATCCCAATTATTACTGTTTACAACTTTATTAGGAGCGTCGGTAGCCGAGCGGTTGAGTATCCGACTCGTAAGCGAGAGGTACCGTTGCATATAAGCAAAATCTAACCACCTGAGTTTTGATCCGATCTCTGATTGGTCAAAAAGTCCGTAGTTAGGTTTTGCCGCAAAATCTAACTACGGAGTGCGCGTCCACCAATAAGCGCGCTTCATTATCAATTGTCTTTGAACACGAACGTGGTAGACTTTTTATTTTATAAAATGTATGTAAATCTTCGAACTTTTTATGACTACTACTCAGAAACACCAGATTACCTAATTAAAAAAAATTAAATGACGAATCAAGAAAGACAAAAGATACATGAAACGTAAACAGACATGAACTCATAGAGAAAAAATTTTATATACAGAAGCATGAACTGCACACACACTGTAATGAGGTCCCATAGCTCTGGACTAAAGAGCAAAACTCTCGGATAATAATCTCTCATGGGCTGGCGTCCAACGGCAGCGTCCCAGTGGCTCCCAAGCGAACACACTGCACATTATTTTAAACAATAACTTTATTACCCCAATATCAACTAAACATTAAATCTTAGGTATAGGTATTCTACGCCGTCTCGGTCCCTATCCATGCCGTCGCCACCGGATACGAGTTGTCCCACTTTATCAGTGACTGCAGAGGATGTTTCGGACGCCATTGGATCTTTTTATAATGGTTCGGCTGCTGGGCTCGATGGTCTCCGGCCGCAGCATTTGAAAGAACTAATTTCAAATTCCGCGGGAGATAACGCGTTGCGATCACTTGAATCGTTGACAAATTTATGTAATTTTTTACTTAAGGGTTGTCTTAATGTCAGTGGCGTAGCTTGCCCTCCGGGGGCCCCGTATCAATAAATGTCTAGGGGCCCCCCTAGTTGGTACTGCCAACTACGTGGGGTACGAGTAACTTAAATCCTGGTACCACTAACTCCCATAAATTCGCGTGTTAATACTAAAAACAACTTTAATCGCTGAATTAACGTACGTAGCGAGCTCCACATTTGTATGACAATATACTCTAAATAAGCCGGGTCCGCGAAGTGAGAGAGGCCTATATTAAAAGCTTATTATTACGAAAAATAACTTATATCATCGAATGAGCGAGCGCAGCGGACTCGAAATTTTTGTAATTTATCCCTTTGAACCTTGCGCAATTTTATTAAAAATAACGTCAAATCAGTAAATGGACGATACCGCCAGGCGATCCCGAAATTTTTGATATTCTAGTGTGACGAGATTGTATAATAAAATTAACTTCGTGAACAAGTAATGAGCGAGCGTAGCAAGCTCGAAAATTCTGGAGTTATTTTGGCGGAGGGGGCCCCCCTTTGTCTAAAATTCTCTATTGGATAATTTTTCTCCGCGAAGTAGGGAAGAGCTTAACTGAAATTATGGATAACGAATTTTTGTTTACACACGTTTGGGGCCCTTGTGGCCCGGGGGCCTCGTATCATTGATACGGCTGATACGGCGGTAGCTACGCCCCTGCTTAATGTGGAGGTATGTCCTTACCTATATGGAGCAACTTTATGTGCTCTTAGTAAGGGGGATGGAGTCGCGGTTACCCATCGCTGTGAATCGTACGTATTATTGACGTGTTCAGTTAACTACCTACAAGTTTTAATATCACGATGAATAAGTGCGCGGAGTGTGGTGTTGAGTTCAACGATTGTGCCCAGTGTGGGGTCTGTAAAAAACATCTTGACTTCGGCTGTGCTGGAATTTCCGAAACAGATTATCGTAAGCTCGGTCCTGAACGCAGAGCGGTGTGGAGGTGCTCTCAGTGCCGACAGCCGTCCTCACCGAGTGTGGCATCTCTAGATACTATCCTCAAAGAAATCCAGGAGATCAAACGTCAACTTTGTGACTTGCCGCAGCTGATACAGGAGATAAAAAGTATTAAGAGTGAGCTCAGTGATCTCAAGGCATCCTGCGAATTCACTGGTTCCACTTTAGATGAGCACAACACTAGAATCTGTCACATCGAAAATAGTCTCACTTGTCTAGATACGGTAAAGGATTCACTTAACGCCACTAATGTAAATATATCGGAGTTAAAAAGTGATCTGAACGCAAGAGACCAATGGCAGCGTCTCAATAACCTCGAAATTAAAGGAATGCCTTTTAAAAAGAACGAAAACCTATTCTCGTTGCTCGAGTCTCTTGAAACTACAATGTACCGAAATTGCAAATAAATTACATTTCTAGAGTGCCCGCATTTGATAAAAACGTCAAATCAATAGTCGTTAGTTTTATAAACAGATATGTGAAGAAGGAGTTTGTTGCGGCAGCCCGTCTAAAAAAGAAAATCACTACAAGCGAGCTTGGCTTTGATGGCGAATCGCAGTGGCGACCACTTGACACCGGAATCCAAAAAATTACTGACCAGAGCTAAAACTATATCCAAAGAAAATGGCTACGAGTTCGTTTGGGTTAAATTCGGGAAGATCTACGTTAGAAAAAACGACAAGTCTCCTGTGCTTATCATTACGAAGGACTCTGATTTAAACCGAATAAAATAGTTTGTCATATAACTTATTGTCATCCATTCATTCATTCAATCGTAGAATTTTTCTTTGTACCCACTTACATTATTATTTTGTTAGTTAGTGGCTTTGTAAATCTGCTTATTAGACGCTGGTTTTTGCACGACGCTTTCGCCTTAACATTCAAGCCGCTGCAGCGCTATTGTTTACGCCTATCACCGACTGCATTGTACCGTATGATTCATTGCATGACGCCCTGTCTATCTCACTCTCACGAGCGCAATACTTTATTTGTTAGCCTATTCACACGTATAAATTGTAAATTCTTATACGATCACGGAGGTAACTCTGATAGTAAACTACCTGATAATAACGTTAAACTGCTAACTTATATTATGTTGATGATCATCGTGTTATTAGTACTTAACTCAGTCCATAATGGTTTTTGACGATTTAAATTTAAAAGTTTACTATCAGAATGCTCGAGGGTTGCGAACTAAAACACAAATATTTTATAGAAACGTCTGTGCTGGTGCGTATGATGTAATTTTAATAACGGAAACTTGGCTATTGGACGGCATAAAGGACTCGGAATTATTTGACGAGCGTTACGTAGTATGGCGGCGAGACCGGGATTACTGTGCGCGGGGTCAAAGGTATGGTGGCGGAGTTTCGATCGCGTCTCTTCGCGAGTTGCATGTTACGCCTAGACCTTCTTTTCACTCGACTGCTGAGGACTTATGGCTGTCTATAAGAATTGATAGTGGTGGCAAACGTATTAACCTACATACGTGCGTTGTTTATTTATGTAGTGAAGGCCGTGGGCTTAGCCATTCGGAACAATTATCGAATTTTCTCGTTAGGCTGGATGAAATTGTTATGCAGTTCCCGGAGGATAAGTACCTGATTACTGGTGATTTCAATTTAGGTAATATAGGATGGACTCACAGTACTGATGGTGACTGTTCCTTGACCCCGCTAAACTATAACACTGACAGTGAACGTTCCCTAGTTAATGAGCTATATTCCCTCAATCTAAAACAATATAATGGGATTGTTAATGCTTATGACAGAGTGTTGGATTTGGTGTTGTCCAATGACAAAGTCACTGTTCAAGATATCCAGGATGATGCGCTTGTCCCCACGGACCCTCACCACGGTGCTCTTTCTATACGAGTGGACTTCGCTCCAATGTCTCACCTAGCAACAACCCCATTTAAAAATATTTTTTTGACAAGGGTGACTACGATAAAATTAATTATGAAATTTCTATTATCGACTGGCGTAATGAATTTTCTTCGCGTACTCTGGAAAATAGCGTTTTCTTTTTCTATGAAATATTTGCCACCTTCAGAGATAAGTACGCACCTTCTAAATTAGTATGTAAGAGTAAATTCCCCATTTGCTATACTACTGCTCTCAAAAAAGCTATTCGTGAAAAAGCTAAATATCTAAAACGGACGAGAAAACCTATAAGTTTTTACGTACTAAGGTACGTAGGCTTGAGAAGGTGTGTTATAGCCAATACATATGTTCGGTGGAGGATGCTATATTGGATAACCCCAAACAATTCTGGTCGTATGTAGCTCGTAAAAGCAAGTCCAACTCTTTACCAAGTAGTTTAAATTATGGGAGTACTGTTGTGAATACTGGTGAATCAATATGTAATGCATTTTCTAGTTACTTTATGTCTAATTTTATTGATTCCAATTGCTGCTCTAGCAGTGTGCTCACTGAAAATGTTTCAGGGCAGTCTGCATCTATACGTAGCATTTCAAGGATCGAGGTTAACACAGACACTGTCTGCACTTTGCTAAAAAATCTTGATGTAGGTAAGTCTGCCGGACCGGACCACCTTCCGGCTAGGTTTCTTATAGCCTGTGCAGAAACTATTGCATTTCCATTAAGCTTATTGTTCAGGAGATCTTTGGATGAGGGTAATGTACCTGATCTTTGGAAACGCGCTTATGTTACCCCCATTTTTAAAAAGGGAACCAAGTCCGATATATGTAACTATCGTCAAATTTCTAAATTATGTATAGTATCAAAGATTTTGGAAAAAATAATATGTACACAAGTGTATGCGGCTTTAAAGTCCGAATTTAGTCAATTTCAACATGGTTTCCTTAAAGGCCGTTCTACTGTTACGAACTTAACTTTATTTAACGACTTTTTAACGGATGCCATGGAGCGGGAGCTACAAGTCGACGTTATATATACGGACTACAGCAAGGCGTTCGACAGGATCCATCACGGTTTGCTTATCCATAAGCTTTTTAAGTTTGGCATTTGTGGAGATTTGCTAAGGTGGTTCACTGCTTACATCGATAGTAGATCGCAGGCTGTCGCTGTCAATAATTACTTTTCTGGGTGGGTTACCTTGCCAAGCGGAGTACCGCAGGGATCATTGTTGGGTCCTATGCTTTTCAATATTTTTGTTAACGACATAGCACGTTGCCTTAATTCATCTCTGGTTTTATGTTTCGCGGATGACATGAAGATTTTCAAAGCTATTTCATCTGTCGAGGACGCGGAAGCGTTGCAGTCCGATCTAAAGAGTCTTGAGGAATACTGTCAGAATAATTTTCTTGACCTTAACGTGTCTAAATGTTGTTTTGTCTCTTACAGTAGGAAGCGTACTACTCTTCAATACTCGTATTTGTTGAAAGACGTTTGTCTCATAAGGGAGTCTGTTATTCGCGATTTGGGAGTTATACACGATTGTAAATTATTATTTGACGTTCATGTAGATCGGATTGTGACAAAGGCATATAAAGCTCTCGGGTTTGTGATGCGTAGTTGTAGGGAATTCTCTCAAGTAAAAACTTTAAAATTTCTATATTGTACCTTTGTCAGAAGCACTCTGGAGTACGCATCACAAATCTGGAATCCTAAATATGAAACCTATATTTCGCGTTTGGAAAGCATACAAAGGAGATTCGTTCGCTACCTGTGTTATCGTACTAAGACAAGTTATAGTTCTGCGAACTACGCTAGTCTTTGCAAGAAACACCACCGACTTCCACTTGTTGAGCGGCGTAAAGTAGCCGATCTAATATTCCTATTCAAAATTGCTA
Organism: Blastobasis adustella; assembly: GCA_907269095.1. Taxonomy (NCBI): domain Eukaryota; kingdom Metazoa; phylum Arthropoda; class Insecta; order Lepidoptera; family Blastobasidae; genus Blastobasis; species Blastobasis adustella. Next base: position 5,525,419 of record OU026138.1, read on the forward strand.
ACAGCACCATCGACAGTTCTCAACTACTATCACGAATAGATATAAACGTACCAGCCAGGCAATGTAGATCCACCGCCGCTCTGCGACTTCCAATCGTATCGACAAATTATAGGCAGAATAGTTTTGTACTGCGTGCGTGTGCCTCCTTTAATAATGTTGTAAGGGATGTCGACGTTGATTTGTTTTACACTAGTGTTCCGGCGGCAATAAGGCTTTTGGTTAATTATAGTTTTGAAAATTGTCTTTCGAATTAGTTTATACTTATACTGTTTTTTTTATTGTAGTATTTATATTGGAGAAAAGCGTTCGGTTATAAGATGATGTAACCGATAATATTTTAATTTGTGTTTATCTGTGAGAATCTGTAATTGGCTTTCTGATACTTAAGTTTACTTCTAATCCATGTTACGACAGCTGTTGATCTTCCTAAGAATAAATAAATAAAAAATAAATGGAGGGGTGCGACCGATAGCGGTGGGGAGGCGTGTTTCGTAGGTTTGTGGCGAGGCTCGGTTGTCGTGCTGTGAGGGGAGAAATGGCAGCTTACCTTCAACCTCACCAGTTGGGTTTCGGAACGCCAGTCGGTTGTGAGATCGCTATTCACGCAACGAGGAGATTATGTTTAGATCTGGAGAATGGTGCGGGTGTTGTTGTCAAATTGGACGTACGAAATGTCTTCAAAACTGTAGAGAGGGACATAATACTTTCCGAGGTAAATGAAAAATTACCCACTTTATATCCATACCTTTATCAATGTTATAGGTCACCTAGTAAGCTTTTTTACGGGGGTTCGTCGGTGAGTTCGGAGGTTGGGGCGCAGCAAGGAGATCCATTGGGGCCTCTATTAGTTACTTTGCTGAAGGAAACGTTAGAGTCCATTGTAAATGTTAATTTAGAGGAAAAGCAGTGGTGCCAGGCTGTATTGCCGGTACGTTATGGAGGCCTTGGAGTGCGTCGGGTTGAAGGAACGGGACTGGCAGCTTTTATCGCTTCTGCGCATGGTGTAGTGGATCTTGTTGCTCAAGTATTATCTAAGCATGGTGACGGGATCACTATACCATTCGTGAGTGAGGCTGTATCCGCTTGGGATGTGCTTTGTCCGGTTGGTACATTGCCAGAGAATAAATCTTCCCAAAGGGCTTGGGACGACATTTATTCTAGAGTAGCTATGGGACAATTACGTGATGATGCTTCGGGCAGGGATCTGGCTCGTTTAAGAGCTGTTTCGAGGCCAGAGTCTGGGGCGTGGCTTCATGCTCTGCCATCTTTGCACATGGGGACACTATTGGACAATAACACGATGCGAGTGGCGGTGGCCTTGAGGCTAGGTTGTGCTGTTTGTGAGCCACACCCGTGCGTTTGTGGAGTGATGGTGGATGAGAGTGGTGTCCATGGTCTGAGTTGTTTCAGGTCAGCGGGTCGTTTGCCGAGACATCATGCGTTAAACGATATTGTCAAGCGCACGTTGGTATCCGCGAATGGCCCATGCATTTTATAACCGCCGGGGTTGTGCAGAACGCATGGGAAGCGACCCGATGGACTGACGTTGATCCCCTGAAAACAGGGTCGGTGTTTGTTGTGGGATTCCACGTGTTGCTGCACAGATGCGGCAACTCATTTGCCGGGGTCTGCGCAATCTGGCGCAACATGCTGGATTGAATTCGGCGTACCTGTTTGTTCCGGTGGCAGTGGAAACGGCAGGGGCGTGGAGTTCGGAGGCAAAGATATTCATTGGCGAAGTGGGTCGTCGTCTGCGTGAAAATGGTTTGGGTCCATATTCTGGATCCTACCTCGTGCAGCGGATTTCGTTGGCGATTCAGCGTGGCAACACGGCTTCGATAATCTTTTGAGCGTGGTGCTACTTGGGGAGGGCTATTCGAGTAGTAATTGTCGTTCTTTCACGATGTCTGGTGACTTATGCAGATTGTTTTGGTTGTGATGCTGGCTTTTTTTCTCCTATTTCTTTGAAGTTAAATTATTTACTACCCTCATTGACTACACGCATTTTGGACGAAGCATTATTGTGAATTAGATTGTATTGACGATTTAGTACCTAATATGACTAAATTAGTTTATGGTTTGGAAAATCTTACTATCAATGACTGTTGAATAAAATTTGAGGAAGTGTAGACGTTTAATTACGTTGTTGTCTTGGGTTAAAAGTGTTAATTCATTTATGTAAATATAGTAGCTTATTATAATGTAAATATAATCCTTATTGTACTTTGCATGACTGTCTGTATTTATGGGGAAGGAATACATGGGAATCCAAGGGTTTTATACTCACATTATTTTTATCTATTAGCTTATAAAAATAAAACCAACAATAAAAAAACAAAAACAAAATAAAGAAAGAAAATAATAGTACCTATAAGTAAATAAATAGAATTAAGAATTATGTAAAATGCAAACGTAAAAACAATAGAAAACGACTAATTTTAAGAATTTTAAATTTTCTGCCCTGGACCAAATAGACGTAGGTATCATCAGTTAGATATATTGTGTTTAAATCTAGGTAGAATTGCGTTCATATCTGGTGTGAGGATAGGTACCTGCCATCTACAAGCAGTCTAGACTTCGGGTAGAACCAATACCTATTATTTTTTACACGGACAACTATGGCTTTGAAAAATAATCAGTGCATGCTATTATGGTATATACCCTAGCTCAGATTTAACGAATACCTGAAATGTTACTAATAGTTATCTAAATACAATAGTTCTTATCTACGTAATTTTAAACGTCTAAAAAATAACCGCTTAGACAGAACAAGGTGTCGCCACCTAAAACACATGTTTAAATATTGTAAAATACCTACTTAGGTACATAATATTTAGATCTTAAAATATCCAATCAAATAATTCATATTAAACACCGACGACGAAGTAGTCAGGTGATACACACAGGAAAGCATCAAGTGAGCGTATAAATACTAGTTTATACAAACGTAATATATATTATTCCGCGCTTAAGGAATTAAGACTATGAAATACCTCTATTCCATATCTGCAACACTATTTTCATGTGTTCTACGTCTGCAACCACACTGCAGCTAGAATAACAGGATTCGCTGAATTCGTTACAGTTGTGATGTATCAGGTAACTTGCTACGGGGTCTTCTGCACACCTGCGTAGGAAATATTCTGTTATAGGAATATTTCAGTAGTCAGTCATATCTTATCAGAGACCATGGCAATATTTATTTATTTTATTATATACCTTTCCCTTCCGTGGGTGTGACCCTAATTCCTGCAGTGGACTGGTATGGGCTGTGATGATGATGAAGGTATCTAGTCCTGCCGATAAATAAGCAATATTTGCTGCCAGCGCAACGTGTCCCGGTGTTTTAGACGAATAACGCATTAGATACCCTTGGTGCTAATGTCCCATTAGACCACTTCCCATCAGGTGACACGTTTGCCTATTCGTCTACCGATACACATAAAAAACACAGTCATTGTGAAGAAAAGGCGGTAGAAACAAAAGTACCTATAATAACTTGTCTACCGTCTACGAGATCAAAGGTGGAAACTACGTCTCACCTTTTTTTTCTCGCCATGAGACATCCCTCGTAAGCGCCGGGTCCTCTGTCCGGCGTTCTTTATAACATCCATTGGCAGCAGACCTGTTGATAAAACATCATTGTCAATAACAGCTCACAACGGACTTCAGATTCCACCACGTCAGTGGAGGGTATTGCAATTAATACCCAAGCGGGAATAGGCTGGCTGGTTAGAGATCGTAGTGCTTTATAAGCCGACCGAAAAAAGTTGGAAAACCTGCGATGAAGTTTGCATAGTCATGGCTGTGTTCACGCACAAGTGAGCTAGGGGTCCGCCTTAACCATGATCCAGGATTTGGCAGATCAGGTTATTGCAGAGGAGCGACTGCTATCTGCCCTCCATGACCCTTTTTAACAGGGGAACCTGGCCAGATTGCATTATGGTTACGCATTAAAAAGCCGGAATGTTGGAAAATCCCCAACCGAGTTTACCTACATTTATTTTGATTAAACAATTATATGTAAAAGAGCTTAAAGCTAGTATTTTTATGGTGTAGTGGGGAACAAAGTAATAGACTTACCCTTAGTTCAGTCGTTCAGTCCCAGGGCTTTCAGTCTCTACGTCAGTCTTTTGCGACGCGTTTGATTGCTAGAACTGACCCTGGCCACATCGTTGTCGACTCCAGCTTCTGAAGCAACACCGTAGACATAGACACCTTTAATCACACAGCCTTTATTTATGTGTCCATAGTCCATACTCCATTCACATTTTATCAATACTTCTATACTTTATGCAGAAAGTAAATCACAATATAAAAAATAATTTCGACAAGAATAATCAATAGCGTAAGAGCTACAAAGTCCCGTATCGACTCAACAAAATGAACTATTATTTCATATCCTAAATGCGGGTAGGCTTTAGCCGTAGATAGTACGACCTACCCTCCGATACGACGTTCGACGGTGCGTTTCTACCACTGCCCCCGTCCGTCACGGAATTATGTAGGTATAATTGGCGTATGATTAATACACCCGTGTTGCAAAAATACAGGCACAAGGGCAATTTTCATACAATCGGGACAATTTAGTGAACGTGGATCTCCCCCTGGGTTAGCATAGATATTGTTTCTTCTGGGAAATCTGATTATGCATGTCTAGAGCATGGATAGATGACAGCGGTCTAGAATTCCTAAAGAAACTCTGATTAAAATGGTCATTTACGCCACAGCAGGAAAGTATGCGTCAGAATTTGGAATCCAGACTACAACATACAACGTACATTAGGAATGTCCTAGGAACTCATAATAAGACTCAGGACAGGATCACTCTACGAGTTTCTCTATGTAATAGGATCAGAAAAAAATATATCCGTAGCAGTAGGTACTAAGATCAACGACATAGCGGAGCGGCGACCATGACCGGCAATCGCAGAGTAGGTGGCCCTCCACGAGAAGGATGGCCGACATCGTAATGATAGTGGGGAGCTGACGGATGCAAGAAGCACAGAGTAGATTTGTGTGGAAGGCGCGGGGGGAGACTTATAGCTGGAGCCGACCAACCGTCAGTTACAGTCGATACCAATCCTTACGAAGTATAAAATAAAGTCGCTTTTATTTGCGGGGGACGAGGTCGGACGTCCGACCAAGGTCGGCTCGTCCCAGTATCTGTTTTAATCCAAAGGCGACTCTATTTTGTACTTCGTAAGGATTGGTATCGACTGCAACTGACGGTTGGTCGGCTCCAGCCAAATCGGAGCGTCTGTTACTAGTTTTATGTTCAACAGTGGTCGTCCTGCGGCCGAGGTGATGATGATGAAGTATACAGGTCGATGTAGCCGAAAACGGAGCTTCAGGTGTCGTAATCACTCCAATTATCTTACGTAGGACTTCAAATTGATCTTTGTCACTCACCTCCTTCATAGTAGAATTAAATTCTGCATTTCAACTTTCTGCATTTCACAAATTATCCAAGGTATTTAGAGCTTGCTCTTGGATCAGCTGCAGCCGTTGCAAGTGTAATTTAAATTATTGGAATAGTTCGTCGATCGAATCGAACGAATTCACGTTGAAATTAGACTTGAAAATGGCTAAATCACGGCCGAATCAAGTATTTTATCGTCACCAAAAATTACCGTTCTGAAATTATTGTTGACTACCCTCAAGTACATTAAAATCTGGCCAAGTGCGAGTCTTAATTTGCGAGCAAAGGGTTTGAAAAAACGAATGAATTAATAAAGCACTATTGCATTGTAGTCATTTTTAACCCCTGACGAAAAATAGGAGTGTTATAGGTTTAACGTGTGTATCTGGAGATCTATATGCCTATAAAGGTGTGTAGGTACCTGTCTATGGCTTCGTAGCTCCCGAACGGATAAACCAACTTTGATGCGGTTTATCTTTAAGCGCGCTCCACATGTGGACAATTCCGCGGGAACACGAGAATGTGGAGGCAATATTCGCCTACATTCGTGTAGTCCCGTGCATGTTTGGCATGTCTCGCCTATTACATAGACTAAGTAGAGATAGTTCGTTGTCGTCTCGATTCGATCGATTTTATATTTATATTCCCAGCGCTTTTTCGAGTAACTGGTTCGGGGTACCCTTGACCATGATCCAGGATATTAGTAGATCAAGTAATTACAGTATAGCAGCTGCCATCACTTCTGTGACCCTGTTTAAAGCGGATTAGCGATATTACACCAATGAATCGATATAATGTCGACGCGTTTTGACACCCACCACATCCCTAATAGGCGAGAATGTAGAGGGTGGACCAAAGTCCCGGCCAAAGTTTCGCCGAAAGTTTCGGCGGACATGTGGAGTACGCTTTATTTGAATTCAGTTCAGACGTGACAGCCATGTGCGTGCAGAGTAGGGTTCCGTACTTGCCTGTCAATATAAGTGCTTAACAGGGGGCTTTTTGATACTAAAAAAAATAATCATCTTGGCGTTAATGTTTCGGTTGTGCTCTTGAGCACGAGGGCCCGGGGTCCATCTTAACCATGATTTGGCGATCAAGTTATTACAGTGTAGCGACTACCATCTGACCTCCGTGACCCTGCTACCAAGGGAATCTGACCAGATTGGATCATCGTTACACATTCAGTTGAATGAATTTGCAGGTTTCATCACGCACGATGTTTTCCCTCACCGTAAAAGCGTCGGTTAGAATTTACTAGTTACATAACTCAGATTAGTCATTGGTACATGGCCGCAGCGGGATTCGAATCCGGTACCTCTCGCTTACGAGTCGGATTCTTAACCGCTTGGCCATCGACGCTCTCGGGGCTTTTTGATACTAAAAAGTCTAAAAACTCATTACAAAGTTACAAATGCACGTGGCACATGTTTCAAAATGTTCTATACCCGCCCTTAATTATTTAATTAATTTAAAAGTCTAACCCAATGACACTCCATACAATGGAATATAAAATGTCTTCTACCATTCAGGGGATCAGAGGCTCTAACAAGGCCACATTAGCGTTTCATAATATGATTTATATTAATTTGTCACAAACTTATCTGCAGCGTCGCTGTTGTTGACATTGACATGACAATTCAAAATGGCATCATCTAGTTCCATCATTGGCCACCGGATCAGATAAGTTTGTCTCTATTATGAAATGAAAATGTGGCCTTTTAGACCACCAGATATAGCTAACTGTCCATTCTTTTTGCAGGATACACTTAGGGGAGGTACCCAAAAACAGTTTTTTATAGATTCAGAGTTAAACCGCAGACAGACAGACAGGCATGGCGAAACTATATGAATTTATTATTTTACCACGGAACCCTAAAAACTCATTTTAAACTTAAAAAACCCGCATCACATTATTATCTCTGCCAAGCGATTCATTTTAAATAAGGAGGTGAATTTTAATTTTCTGCAGATAAAAACCTATTTTACCTACCTACCCACAATTTTATAACTTTTTATTAAATACCTACAATAATAAAGCTCGCTATTTTTAACCCCCGACGAAAAAAGAAGGGTGCATTGATCTAAATATACGCTAGTATACATATAGAAGTCTTTGGAAGGGTGTTACAAGTTTGACGTGTGTATCTGGGCATCGTAGATCCCGAACGGATGGACCGATTTGAATGCGGGTTTCTCAGTTGAAAAGCCAGTTTAATCGAGGTCGTTGTTAGCTTTGTTTCATTAAAATCGGTTGAGTAGTTTAAAAAATATTAGAGGTTAAGTGAACAAGTTATCCGACTGTTTCTGTTGGTTAGGTTATTCAAGGGACTATGTCGATCGTCTCCATTGCTTAGCAAACCCATATATTGAGAAATATGGACGACCCGAAATGGGTACAAAGTTTTACAAAACCGGAAGACGCAGCGTGAGTAGGCCTCCCATAAGGTGGACCGACGACTTGGTAAAGGTCGCAGGTACCAGCTGGATGCGGAAGGCACAGGACCGGCTTTTGTGAAAATCTCTGGGGGAGGCCTATAGCCAGCAGTGGTCATTTTTCGGCTGATATGATGAAGATGATTTACCAACCTATTACTACATAGAACATGAGAACATAAAAGGGTACCTAATTACAAATTCTTACGCAAAAATAAAATACAAGTGCATAAAAAGAAAACACAATTTATTTATTTTAAACCATTTCATCAAATGATTCAGAACACAGCATTTCAGGTTAAAAAAGGTATTATTACGAATATATGATAAAATCGTTTTAAAATAAAGTTTTTATAATTAAAATTCGGGGTACAAGATCTTTTTTAAACCATTAAAAAAATAGGGCTAATATAATACATAAGCAAACTCTAGAGCGCGTCTGTTATTTGATAATAACAGATATCCTCTCGACTGTGTGAGCAAAAATCAATGCCAAAGAAGTCACGTAGACGCGACTCTGCCACACATTGTAACAACAATGCTGCACCCATCAAGATATAGTTTTGAAATCTTGGTACTAATCATATCACACGATCAAAGTAAACTCAAGATAAAGTGTAAACAAATAACCCATATAAAAAATAAACCCATGGGGTGTATTACTTAAAATCGTGTTTTTGTTAATATTCATAAGATTTCATCTCATTTAGAATGTGATAATTTTTATAAATATTCCAATGATTTTAAATAATCCACACGTTGGTTTTATTTTTATAGTGGTAATTTGTAAACATTTTTGACTTGGATTTCATCTCCGAGTATAGCCACGTAGATGCGGCGCTGTCAGCATATCAACAAAACGACCGCAACTATTATTACGTAGTTCATTTTTTCACCGCGAGGATTTGCAATCTTGGTATTCAAATACCCGCGCTTTATAACTTGCTTACTTTCTACAATAATAGACTGTAAGGGTCACGTAGGTTATCCTACGTCAACGAGCACAAAAAAAATTCTACATTGTAGCGATAGTAGACGTTTAGGAGACCCGCAAAACGTTGGTCTGCCCGTGCACAAAATGGCATAAAAAAAATTTTCTCACCTACTCTTCAGAGATCTGACATTTCGTAGCGATGATACTTACATACCCTCACAAGTGGGTTCTTTAAGTAGAACAAACCGACGGCCACACAACTGTGCGCAAGACTCGTCTGACGACGTTTGTTAGCACCGCGCCCGACTCTTTGATTCATATTTCACAGCAAAAGTGTCGAAACAGGGGCCTAATTCTCGCGCTGTGACATCTCGAATTCGACATTTTTTCTAGCCACACATCTCCACTAATAATGACATTGAAATGTCTATTGCTGCCAAACAATATTTTGTCAACTGTCTTCGACAGTCGTATATTGTCGAAAATAAATTTCAGTGGCGTTTTAATACAGTTTTTTGGCTAGAAAAATATCGTATTTGAGATGTCACAGCGCGAGAATCGCCCCCAGGTCCTCGTCTGTCGTATACAATTTGTGATGGCCCCTAAAACTTTAAACTGTCACATATTCCAGCAATTCGTTCTGCACGGCCACACTGAGGTCCTGTATTGGTACGGTCTCGGTCCGCCACGTGACCTGTTGGTACTTGCTCGTCCTGTTCCGGCGCTTACGGGTCTTCAAGTGTACCTGCGAAATTACGGAAATAATAAATGATAATTTAAAATTAAAGAGGTTTGTCAGGTGTGTAGCAAGTGGAACGATTTTTTTTGCACGCAATGTTTTCTTTAGACTATGACATCGGATCGTTCAAGAGGTATATTAGAGGTCTCTTGGAAGGCGGAGAACGCATTGGTAGCGCTTCTGGTGTTGCTAATGTTTATAGGCAGCGGTGACCACTCTCCATCAGGGGCCCGTTTGTCTGCCGCATAACATAAAAAAAAAACTGATTATAAGTGGTAACTGTCATCCATAATATCTACGTCATCAGCAAGCAACAAAAATGCAGAACTACAGGTGCGTTGTCTCTGTGAGGACTAAGATGATATGCCTCATGCCTGTAACTGCACTGGCTACCATCTTACAAACCGGAACACAATAATGCAAGCATTATTGCTTGGCGGCAGAAATAGATAAGGCGGTGGTACTCACCCCGGCGGACTCCTCAGGCTTGACAGAGTCCTACTACCTGACTAAATAACCTGATAATATAATATGTTCTCTGTCTACCCCTACGGGAAAAAGGTGTGAAGCAAAGTGCCTTGCTTACTCGATACTGGAAAAAAAGCATACAAAATATCTCAGCGCTGCTTGCTTTAAATCATGATCGTAGCAATAAATTCAATCGTACATACGTTATCATCCATCATCCAGAACAGCTCTCACAAAAATTTCATTAACTGACTGACATTACGACCTTCTTCTGCTGATCTTTTAAAAGCTGGAGCGATCACAATAAAGAGCATTTGGCCGATGGGGCAGTAAAGTTCTCGACTTCGACGTTCGGACGGTAAAGATCGCAGGTACCAGCTGGATGCGGCAGGCACAGGACCGGGCTTTGTGGAGATCTGTGGGAGAGGCCTATGCCCAGCAGTGGGCGTTTTTCGGCTGATATGATGATGATGACCGACTGATAAGTAATAAGTTGGCTCATAAGGTCACTAGGCGTAATCACCACCCACCTTCTTGATGTGCGAGTTGACCATGGACCGCATGTGGAACAGTGCTGGGCAGAGCGGGCAGCGGCGGGTGGGTGCCGAGTGCGCACAGGCTGCATGCTGGTTGCGACGGTTCGCCGATATGAAACGGCGTCCGCATTGCTGAAGCAATAAGTTCTCAAATAAAAAAAAATATTTAGACATAGACAGCACTTTATTCGGTTCCACATTACATCCTTAACTTTTATTTTACTTTTAAATTACGTAAGGTCAGCCTATCACCTTCCGACTCCATCATTAGACCAGCTCCATGGTACCATATTAATGTATTGTCATCCAAATTACATAGGTATACCAAATTTCAGCTCAATTAAATACCAAGAACAGGCTGAAAAATGGTTTGCAAATTTTGACAGACAACTTACATACACACAGTGCTAGTTAAATAAAAGCTTGTAACCTTGTCACAACCAGGTCACAGGCATTGCCCCACAAATCATTCCCACTACTGCAACTCCTGTATAGCCAGGAGCTACAGCGGCGACTGCATCAGGACCTGAGTTTTGACACTCAGACACACCCGAGGCAAACTATATGGTCAGTCATCACTATCATCACGTACTACACTAGTCCACTGCTGGATATCTCCAGCTGTTGACTTTGAAAATTGACAACCATTGTGACCACCAACCTAAGTAATTCCATTTATATTTTTTTGTTCCACAGCCTTAACTAGATATTATTAGAGATTACAAGGTTTAATTTCCTTATCCATTTCATCTCGTCAGTGGAACGCCACCATCTTGTGGCAACTAATCGAAAACGCACTGGTTTTGCCAACAGGCCCGGGTTCCAGAATTAGTCACTTTCAAATGGATTAAAAATGTTGTCCAATAACTAACGCATTGTAACACCAAATATCATTGTACTTACATCACATGCGAAAGGTCTCTCATTTGTATGCAGCATAGTATGCCAACGCAGAGCTCTCTCGTCCACGAAATACTTGGAACATACATTGCATTTGAATTTATTTTTCTTTTTGTCTTCTGCCTTTATATCCTTTTTCTCATTTTCTCTGGAAATTAAGAAATAACAATATTTAGTAAATAATGGTGACTATGGTCACAGAAGTTAGTGCCATGGCTGGCAGACCTGATAGACCAATTGATAATTTATTTTCTACAGAAGAGGGAGGCATCACCTATTGATTTAACCATGAATAAATCAGCAGAACCTTTGTTAAGCAATGATTGAAAGTTTAATTTGAAAAAAATATAAAACATTTGACATGCATTAGTGACCACTTTCGATCAGGTCAGGCCCACTTGCCTAGTTGTCTAACATCTGACATAAAAAAAAGAAGGATTGGAGTGTAGCAAAGGGGTGCTGAGGAAAAGACTATGTTTTTTAAATTACACCCTTTGGTATCCTCTAAGCAAAAGAAGAAATACTAACCTGTCCTTTATTTTCAAATGAAATTCATGTTTGTTTATATGCTTCTCCAGACTCTTCTCCAGCCGGTACATCCTACCGCAGTAGTGGCACGTGTGTTTCTTATCATGTTTCTTATCGTAGTGCTCGTTCAATTTCTCCTCATCGGGAAGAATGAACCCACACATTTCACACACATGTATACTGTCCGTTTTACTCAAGTTCTTCATCTGTTCATGCCACTTCAAATGAGCTATTATTGTGTCCCGCTTCTTGAATACTGTATCACATATCGCACACTGATGTACGTTGGTGTGCATTTTCAAATGTTGGTGGAATTCCTGTTCATTCTCTGTAGTTGCACGGCAGAGCTGGAAATGTTTATAGTAGAGCATCAGATTAAATGTAATAAGAGAAAAAGGATTATTTGATGCAATGAGATGGTAATAAGACCTTACACTCACAGATGGACTGGTACAGTAACTGCTTATTGTATGCATATCTGTTTTAAGTAATATAGAAATGGACTAACCTTGCAGATGAAAAAGTCTGTGTCATGCACCAGTTTCATATGCTTTTTTAATTTAGCCAGGAATCTGAGTCTGACATCACACTGGCTGCATTTTATGTACGGCATTGGTGACCTTTTCTTACGTACTTTTTTATCTGTCTTTGGTTCTGCTTTTACATTAAGAGACTCCAGCAAACCATTATCATTAATTTTAAAATATGTGGGTGTTCCATTGTCTTTCACTACTATGAGTACGTTTTCATCTTCGTTCATTTCATTTTTTATTTCTTCTTTTATATATTTTTCTAGTTTTATATTTAAAACCCTGCGAGGTGTTTTGACCAGTTTATTTGCTTTTACAGGCTGCATTTTCATAACTTCATTATGAACTATTTCATAATCTTTTTTTGATAGATTTTCTATGTTATTTGGAACACATTTTAGATCCGGCAGAAATTCTTCTAGGGTCAAACAAAGGGATTCACTGTAAACTCGCTGTGGTATATCAATCATGTCCACATTCTTCTGTAGTAGGTCTACATAGAAGTCTAGGATGACATTGCTTCGTTCAAATTGACTGAAGAAGTAATATGCTTGAAATGAACGGACAAAGCATTCAGAACAGACACTGTAGTTATCACTCTCTGTAAACTGTAATAAGAGTAAGAAAAAAATCATTTTAATCATTCATCCTCAAAGTAGCAACTTTGATACATACATTTATAAATCATAAGATTGGTTATTTAAGATATGGAGTTAGGGGATAACCTTTGTTGGGGTTCAATGCTCACCTAGAGCATAGGTCTAGATGCTTGTATATTTAGTTACAAGGTAGGTACCAAACACAGGGAACTGCAGTGGGCGTTCAAATATAAACAAACACTATCAGTCATTATTTACCAATAATGAATTACCTTAGCATTGCAGACTGTCTCCAAAATCTCAGCCACACACAAATCAGTTTCGTTCTGGCATATCTTGGTGAAAATGTTCTCGCAGTGCGGTCCCAAGGGTTGAAGACAAATACGGCAAAGGCTCTCATCCAATGTCCCATCCACAAGGTGTTTTACCACAGTTTTCAAGAAAACTGTAGAAGCCATGATCGGTCCAACACCTAACCAAAGTAAAATACATTTCGTTAATATATTGGATTTCAGACGATTCCAGTGTATAAATTGCTGCTGAAAATTTATCGGATCTCTGAATTTACCACCACTCACAAGTTTTTAAGTTTTCGTTATTGATGCGTTCGTCTCGAATCACGATTCTTCCGTCAGAAAATGAAACAAAATGGATGGAGGATTTGACGGAAAGGACGTGAAAAACGATTCGTTCAGTCATTTTTTTATTTGACGTTTACTATGCTTGGTCTGTGACATGGCTCCATGGATTTAATACCCTTTGCTTTCTTTGGAAATAGTAGCTAAACTAGTAGCAAAACAGGACTGAATTTAGTAAATGAGATCTAAATAAAAACCTGTAAAATGAGATTAGAATAAGAATAGGACCGGTCGGGCGCCATTTTGTTTTGAAGTTAGTTTAAAAAAAAAAAAAAAAACAATTTTACATTTAAAATTTTAAAAGTACCTTGGTTAACTTCGACGCAGTTGCTTTCATCATGGTCACGGACTCACGGGACGACTCGTTAACCAAGGTACAAGATATTTCAACTCAGTTGTGCGCGCGGCCCTATGTGTGGGTAAACCTTGTACATATACAGACACGTCACAATGACGCCACGCCATTGACACGCCAAGTGGTCGCCTCACTGCCACATAAATGAAAGCTGTATATTTACAAGCGCACGCACACATAGCGCCGCGCGCACAACTGAGTTGAACTATCTACGCGGTATAAACCCGTAAACTAAATTTTTAAATATGTGATAAAATAACCACGCTAGTTTAGAACAGTAGTGTACTTACGTAAAAAATAATGTATTTAAAAACAATTGAACTTCAATTGATGAATGTTTATTAATTGATCGAATCATACACGCTTACATACAATCACACTCACTCCATAGGGGTAGGCAGAAACTATCGAGTGCCACAAATTACGATTTTTGCCTCTTCCTCATTCTACATCTCCTCATAAATTTACGATGGTTGAGGATACTCCTGGCCTGCCCTTTTTGGAGAAGGTCATTTATTTAATAGGTATAAGGACATAAGTCCTTCTCCGGCGCCCCCTACCGACCCTTTCATTCACATTCGCACGATAGATACCTTTCGATTCGTAAATCGTATTTCACCCATTCTCTCCACATGTCAAAACCATTTAAACATAGGTACCTACTTCTTTCAATCCTAGTCATCACATCACCCGTGAGCTGAACACAACGAACTTTTATCATACTATGCCTTAATTTATCATGTAGGGTGACAACCTTAAGGAAAAACTTGATCGATGCATACCAACCCAACCGTCTTTTAAATTCCGCTTGCACATTTCACATTTTTCCTTCAGTGTCACTCATCACTCTATTAATCAAAATCTTTGCATACAATTTGCCAAAAACCCTAAGAAGACTTATGTCCCATTAATTCTTACATTGATGCTGTGAGAAAGTTATATAGTGGGGCAATTACAGCTTTGAACCAGTTCTCTGGCGCTCGGGTATTGGAGCAATGACGTTTCAATATTTACGATAGTAACCTCATCTAATTAATAAAGGTCAGTGACATTTTAATGTGGATTCGAATAATACTTGTTATTAATTATTTTACTAGAAAAATTATTTCAATATTTTTCTGTGTACACTGTGCTGTCTGCTTTCTACCCTGCCTCTAACATCTCCAACTTACACTAAACATACGCACAGCAATCTTACCACTACAACTTTATCACTTCTCAGCATTTCGACAGTCACCTTATCATAGCTTGCAGTATTACCCAAATTCATTATTTAATCATAAGTAATTTTATTGTCCGCATTGTCTGGAAACTATGCCGTGTCTTCACCAGTTACCTATACTCTCGTCACTGCACTCAAAATGAGACTTGAAATATATTTTCCAGCAATGCTTGACGTCCCTTTTATTACTTTACACTCTTCCATCTCCATCCCTAATCTCTCTTAACTTAGAAGTAAGACGCTAACCCAACAACCAAGCAAACCGTTACTGTTTCCAAAACAGTTTAATGCTAGTCTTAAAGTCGTCTGAGAGGATTGTGTGGAGGTCGCCGAACTAGAAAATAAATAAATAAAAATTAATGTAGGTATTTATTGCCAGATTAATGAGGTTATCCGTACAAGTTTCTTTTTATCTGGTATTGTATGAGTCGAGCTCGTATACCAAGGATTCGATTTGTCTAATAAAACTTTAGGAATCACGTTTGCCCTGACATGAATTTATTGTTTTATATGTAATAACTACTGGTAGTGGTATATTATCCGAAATTATACGGAACCCTTCGAGTTCGATTCCGAATCGCACTGAAACCTCTCCAGTCCCTCCATTTATACAATGATGATAAGCTCCATATTAAAAAATAATATTGTCACTTTTTTCTTATAGGTCTGTGGTAAAGTGGCCTGTCAAAAAAAATGGTGGTGGTATGTGATTGTAGTTTTCCAGTAAATTTTGCAAAATAAATATAAACATTTGCAGGGCGCTGCGCGATAAATTTGCAATACTCACGGTTTATTTATATGAAAATGCCTTTCTAGCAGACAGTATATGATAGTATTAAAGAGCTTAGAGCCTTTGAAGAATTCCGCTAATTAGTTAAGATTATCGAATCTTTCTTTATGCCCATTCTGGCTAATGAAAGCTGATAGATATGAAGTAGAAAAACGCGCTGGAAAAGTAAGTAAAGTAATATTAATTTTTATAATATTCTAAATAGAATCTAGCAAGAATAATTTAGAAAGATATTCAATCGCCTTGCAATTATTTATTTTTCGAAATAATTATTCTCTACTTTTATTTCTGCAGGTATAAAAATAAATTCCAATCAAAGTATTAAAAGTTGGACTACTTTTCATAAATTCCCTCAATAGTGGTAAGTAAGTACTGTTTGAAGTAAGTTATTGATGTAAACATTTAAAATATTTTTGTTTTGATATACTTAGAACTTGTTAACTCAATCTTAATTTTTAAATTATAGAAGTGTTTATAGTTATTGACTTTTCTGTATATATTTTAGAATACAAATCGTCACAAGTGAGTAAAAAAAATGGACGTACATACCAATATTGAGCGTCTAAAATTGGCTATAAAAGAAGAACTAGATAATCATATGCTTGAGAGCAGTGAAGCCCTAAGTGAGATAAAAACGGAAACAATAGTGTCATCCCTAGACAACCATGACACCGGTCCTGAGGCTGACAATCCATTTTCAAATGTGCAATTGGAAGTTAAACAAGAAGTCGGTAACCATATGGACGTATACAATGAAACCGTATCAGATAATCAAGTGTATAAAGACAATATAATGAAAGAAATTTTAAACAATACTGATTTTCATGGCAATCATGATGAATCGAAAAATGACAAGGAAATTGTTGTCAAGGAAGAAAACCAAGAAATTCCAGTAACATTTGACTATCCAAACTATGATTCTGTCAGTGTTAACAGTATAGCAAGCCTGAACAGTGTCAACAGTAATGAAGGTTGCAGTATTGACAGTTATGAAGCACTTGCACTTGGCAATGTAGAAGCATGCCTACAGGATGAACTCAACATCAAATTTGAGAATGACACTTATGATGTACGTGCAATGTTATCTATAAATAATCTATAACTTGTGTAGCTCTTGAGTTTTTTAAATAATAGCATTTTAATGTTGTGCCTTTTGTCTATAGGCAGACCAGAAAATTTACCACAGAGTTCGGACAAACCTCTCATATATCAATATTATATTTCTAATAGGATTTTCTATAGTTTCTGAAGAACCATGTGTCTTTAGTTCAGAGTAATTTTTGGATGTAATGTAATTTCATACTTCATGCATGGTAATTGTATTGTGACTGTTTTATGTTACAGAATAAAAAATATATTTTTTACCTTACAGGATACAGAAAAAATGGAATATAAAACTGAGCCCACAGATACAATAACATGTAACGGTATGCCTTCAACAGCCGATGGTCTTCCAAAAGATGTGGTGGTTAAACTGCCAGAGGACAAAATCAAGGAAGAGCAAATCCTACCAACATGTGACGACAATGACAATAACTTTCGACTGAACTCAATCACGGGAGACTTTCCATCATTTGCAGAAACTAATGGCATGGATAGTGCTGACTCATTCCAACTGAATTCCATCACTGGTAATGTCTTGTCATTAGAACAAGAAGCATATGGTTTATTAAAAGCAACAAAAAAGAAGGTGGCAACCTCCGACGAAGGTTACTTTGCTTGCCCTGACTGTCCCAAAATATACACAAATAAGAAAGGTATGTACCGCCATAGTGCCGTACATAAATGCATTGAGCGGCGTGCTAAAGGTGTAGCTAGAATGCTGAAAACCAGAAGAGAAAATCAGAAAAAGAGAGCCGAGGAGCTTAATACACTTAATGGAACAGATGATGTTAGCCAAAAGTTAGATATAAATGAGCCACCAGCTCTTAAAAAGGAAGGCTATCAATGCACTTGTGGGGAAGTGTTTCGACGGCGCAGCAGAATGGAGACCTGCCTAAGATCTCATGATTTTTCAGAACAAGTCTTTCGGTGTGTGACCTGTGGTTCTTGCTCCAAATCTTTCAAAAGCAAGGAGGAGCTTGCTTTGCATAGAAAGCGATTACATCGAAAAAGGTTCCCCTGTAAATTCTGTCCAACAGACTACGAAACCAGAAAAGAACTTTTCAAACATTTACGAATACATCAAAAAGTGCAGCTAATGGAATACAAAGTTATATCTGAGGTGGTCAAAGGCAAACAGAAGCTCAAATGTTTTATGTGCACAAAAACCTGTTCAGAACTGTCGGATTTGAAATCTCATGTAATGAACGATCACAAAGAGCCTTACGCATGTCCCCATTGTAAGAATACTTTTGGTAAGATAATAGATTTTGCTAACCATACTAAAACGTATCACCCCGAGGTTGAAGGTCAATCTGTTTTGTATGTTTTGGAAGCCTTCTCTAAGCTCGTCCAAGCATGGAAATGTCAGGAATGTGGCCAGCAATTTTTGGAAGCAGATAAGTTGGCTATGCATCAGATGGAGAAGCACAGTCCTGAAGTGAAGGCGACATCTCAATTTCAATGTGAGGATTGCCGAAGGGTTTTCATCAGTCAAAAGGGTTTGATGTCCCATCGTCGCATACATCACAGTGTGGAAGCTCCAGACGAATCTAAAGAGGTAGAACCCGGTGTCATGTGCTTGGAATGCCGCAAGATGTGTGCAGATATGACAGCTTTGACGTCACATGTGAGATTGCATTCTCCAGACAGGAAGTATCCTTGTAAATTCTGCGATTACCGTTTCGCTACGCCCGAGAAGAGGAAGGCTCACGCGGAAGTACACACTGGTGACATGAAATATGTGTGCTTCATATGCGAATATCAGTGTAGTTCAGAAAACCGGCTAAAGAAACATAAGATGTCGCTAAACCACGCCAATATGAGAGAGTACTTGCTTACTGGGAAACCTTTGATATATGAGCCTGAGTCATCCAGTTCTAGAAAGAAGGAGAGTAGTTCCAAAAAGAGAAAGAAAGAAGACAGTGATGAGGCTGATGCTGATGAAGAATCGTCTTCCAGTTCGGAAAGTGAGGTGGCATGTGACATTTGTGGGGAAAAGTTTCCCAGTGAGAAAGACATGTTGGACCACAAACAGACGCATCCGTTCATCGAGTTCCCCAATGAGGACACACCGACTAGAATATTCTTTAAGTAGTATTAGGGCTAGCACTTTAAAAATCTGTCCTTTTGTACAGGTAGAGTGAAACTAGGCAATCGTAAAATTGCAATTTGTAACGCAACCTCACAGAAATTTCACATTAACATACATCAGCTGATATGCGCATATTGCATTGTGAACTCTAATGCGATGGGACTAGAGTTCAAATGTCTGCAGCGTCAATGTGACGGATTATACAAGTCTGTACACTGAATTTTAATGGTTGCGATTAAATTAGATTGTTTACGACATCACAGTCAACTGAACAAACACTTAGAACATAATTATTGTAATGTATGTTTGTTATACTGTGACTGATTGGACATAATGGAATTATTGTCAGTTAAAACCTTGTACCCAATAAATGAGGTATATGTTCGATAAACTTCAGTGAAACTTCTTGAACTGGCTTATTGTTGTTGATATATTGGAATTTGTTGCCTGTTATGATAGGTTAAATTTGAAAGTTATCATCTTTTTTTTAGCAATATCATATAATAATTGTAAACTAAAACCATTAAAGTTATCTTTCCTAATTGGCAACTGTCGTGCGACGGTCGGTTTTGAGGTCTCTTATTGTACGACCATGGTCGCACGACCACAGTATTTCAAATAAATTTATACCATCTGGTATATCATGATAAAAACGTACAAATGCCTAACTTAGACCCTGTAACTAAAGTAAGTCTCAGTAGACATGGTCAGAGATACGTATAATAGTATCTTTAGAATGTGAGACGATTCTAAATTATATTTGTTGGCTGCACTGACCCTCAAACTATTGGTGGCTGGCTGGCTTAGCGCCTAGAGCAGGGATGGGCAAACTACGGCCCGCGGGCCTTCTCCGGCCCGCGAATAGTTGAATTCCGGGCCGCGACCATCAAATGAAAAATGGCTTTTAGGTGATAACCTTTTTTACGAAAATAAGCAGTAACAACAGCTCCATACTTGTCACATCACATTCATATGTGTTTCAGAAAATACCTATAATTTTCCATACTTATGCCACATCATATTCATGAGTGTTTCAGAAAATACTTTTACCTATGTTTTTATTTCAATAACGAAATATTGGTAAATAAATATTCAAAAACCTGGCCCACCTAGGATTTCATTGGAAAAAATTGGCACGCAAAGGAAATGCTTTCCCATCTCTGACCTAGAGCTAGCTAGCTTATTTGCTTAGGGGATAGTGAAGTACAACGAACTTTACAGGAAGTTCGCAGCGGGCCGCACTGCGCGGTTGGCAACTTCGCTACTCGCTAGGCGATTAGCTTGGCTGTAAGCTATATTTTCATTTGTCATTGGCAAGTTTATCAATGACGCAAAGCGCTGTTCTATTTGGCAACGGTTGTCCGACCATGGTCCTGCGACGGGTGGTTTTGAGGTCTATTGGTCGCGCGACGTCCGTCGTACGACCATGGTAACACAACTGTTGCCAATTAGGACAGCGTCTATGTAAAGTGCATTTTCATAGATTGATTATTTTGTTGACATTTTCTCTCATCTCTGATGACCATGTTCACTGATTTGTTAATAAGTATTGTTGAAACGAATCTTGCCTACCAAGGTGTTCATAGTATTTGCCTATTTATTGTTAAAAGTGAAGCTCAAAATAATATCCTAAGATACCATTATTGTTTATATTTTGTTTTAGTTTATTTAGATAGATATCTTGTATTTTTTCACACATTGTTTTTATAATATTTCTTGTTTAACGAATTTATGCTATGGCATAGCAAAGGCAGCACAGTAATTTTGACTAATTATTTCATAAAGAACTAAAGGATGATGCCAGTATTTATATGGATGGCGGTACCCATTCCAATAGCTACGTGTAATACTTCAATGACTAGCTTTTTTCAAACAGAACAATAGTTATTATGGCGCCAATTCCGATGTATTCCAGTCCTTTCCGAGATATGCTATACAAAACATGTCAACAGCGTTAGTTTTTCTGTTTACCAACCTCCAATTTCTGTGTTATACGTCATTAGGTAGCTAAGATAAGCTTAGTTTTAAGCTAAACAAAAGTTACTGGTTATGCTCTAGTTATGTCCAAGTTATGCTCTACTATACAAGTCAAACTAGCAATATATTATACCTTGCAGTTTTGCATTGCTGTTGGAAGTGGGTACCAAGATTGGCATCATCCGTCTTACTTTATTAACTTTATAAGTAACCACCGATATCAATTTGCAATATTGTTACACATTATTTTGAATAGTTTATAGTCATGCAATTTTATTGTGCACCGTATTCATTTATTCGAGCTAGCTAGTCGTAACGGAAGAGCCCACTGCGTCAGAAAAAGTCATTCTGCATCCGTTGAGATTCATAGGAATATTGTTGTTATAGCCGCTATCTGAGCGTCAGTATCTGATCTGCCATAAACGTAGATGTTACATTATAGCTTGTCACAGAACTAAGGACTGCTCTGTGCAGTATCTTGAATCATTTCTGTGCTCTGGTGTCCTATTTTTGAACCGCTCGCATCCACGCAAGCGCTCGCGCACACCTTTCTCTTTCACACTCATGGTGAGTTGCTAGCGATAGAAAAGACAGGCGTTGGACGGTGAGAGCTCGCGTGGATGCGCTACTGCGATACTGCTGTAGCAGTACTGTACACAATGTTAACCTTTGTTGTTTATTAAAACACCAGACTTTCTAAGATTAAAAACAAAAAAAAATCAGCTGCATAAACAGGTGTCATGGAATGTAATCAGCAGTAATTTCAAAAGTTATAGTGTGACAGGGAACTAAAAAAATCATACTCACGCCGCAGACTTGAATGACTTTTTCAGAGGTAGTATAGCCCCTCCCCTTTAAATGATTGACCTCATTATCTGTGGTTACCCCTGGCAGTAATAGATGGCGGGACCATCGCACTGTCATGGCGGATGGGTGAAAAATGTAATGAAGAAACAAATAGTTCAGTTAGCAGGCCAGTTGTTCATAATGATCTAACCAAACAGGGACAAATTAAGCTTTATATAAACTTAATACAGTTCTAATTAGAATAACATCGTCTAAATTCTATAAAAAATGTGATATATGAATTGGCTACTGAGACGTAAGGTCTGCTGTCAAAATACTGCTGTGCTATTGGACAGCCATAGCCAATTGTAAAATGACGGATAATTTCTAGCCAATGACAGGGCTTTATTTTGACAGCTTATCTTACGCCTCAGTGGCGCCATCTGACGCATTTTGGAATAGCAAACACCTTCAATCTAACGAAACGGCACTGTCTCTTTAGTCGCAAGTTTGCAATGCTCACATACCGTAGGAAATACTTACATGTTATCCGTGTATCGAATGTCAAATTTAGTTGGCAACTGAATTTGACATTCGATAATTATACACTACGTCATCTACGTTGGCTACAGCGTCTGTCAAATTAGAATAGTGTAAGATTATTAAGTCAAATTCAGTTCTTCACTGAGATAGCCAATAGCACCACATTCTACCATAGTTCTTTCTTACAACTGTGTTGAGGAGTTCACACCAATTCGCCTTATATCTTCTGATACCACAGAAAATATCAAGAGGTTCAATAGAGTGATCTATAATAGTGAAATGTGCCTAATATTTGTTAATGTTAAGCTAATTGTGCAATGGTTGTACTTAAAGGTCTATTGGATACAAACCCCGAATGAGAAGGCATTGTATATACCTACTACATGCATATTTTGAGTTATGGTAGGTACCTGCTTTTTAGGGAATAAATAGAAATTTCCTGATTGTATATTGGCGACCTGTACGCCTATCTAATTTCATAAAAGCTATTTTTTACTGTTTGAATTTAATATTTGAGCCACCTCGAATATTGTTATATAGCCTAGTATATTATATACATACATATATAAGTAGCTAACTATTTAGTTATAAAAACAATATGTACCTGACAACGGAAATTTCTTTCTAGTTATTAAAAACTGGGTTTTGTAAACAATAGACAATTAGAAGACAGAAATAAAACAGTTATTAAATTATAAATCATACTTTTATTATCACATTGAAATGATAAGACTCCATACACACATGGTCATACAATAATGTATCGGCTAATACCCTCTTCACTTAACAGTTTGTGATAAGATTTTGTTCATTCATAAAATATAATGTACGGCGATTTATAGAGACCGATCAAATATCGATTTTTCTAGTTCTTAAAATGTAAAACCATAATGTTCATTACATTGATAAATCTTTCGTAAGATAAAATAGGTACAGAAGTAGATTGGTAAAATTTGTAGATTTCGTAAATATATCAACAGTGAACAATATAATTCTACTATCTATTATTTTAAAATGGATTAATATACGATCGATGATCGGCAAAAAATAAATCGACATAAACAGCTTTCACAATACGAAATACCATAAAAATTTGAAAAAGAAAAAAATAACATGGTTTCTGAAGAAAAGTAGTAAAAAATCTGTTTCCAGTTTTTCCCTAAACACTGGAATTGTTTGACTGCTTTTGTGAGAACTTTAACCATATAGGACATTTTCAAAAGAGCAATAATGACTTTTATTTAAAAATACATGCAACATAATTACTACTACTTAAATAGTAATTTTCTCGGTTAACTGGCTCACAATTTGTATGGAGGGATTTAACTATCCGAAAATTTACTTATTTTATTTATTTATTTAACAGTTTATTGTACACAAGAAATACATAGCAAATAACAGGCAAAGTAATAAATGGCACAACAGGCCACATTACATTTTACAGGTTACATTTTAATCTAAAATAATAATTCGAAATTCAGTATTTCGCTGCCTAAGAGATAGAGAAATATACAAAACTTCGCTTAACATAAACTACATAACTACAAATAGAAGATATTATGTACTTGTGTCAGAATTACGCTACATGCTAAGTTAACAACGATAAACACAAGAAAATATTAAAAGGCTTCAATCAAACAATTTACTTCGCAGCTATTCCCTTGTTCTCTCTCTAAAACAACCTTAAAATTATACAAAATACACATATACATTGAAAGATAAATATTTAAGACAAATACTGTACCTACATACCGACAAACCGATATACATACAAAAAAGAAACCATCAGGAATCTGACTAAATCCCTCCACAACACCTAAAATCCAGCTTAACCGCATCTAAAACTAAATTTAGTAGCTAAATGTTATCTGCCATGGTTTGCCCATGCTAGCCCCTGGTTTTCTCACCACTAGTACATCGTTGCCCTTGTGCAGTGTCATTTGTAGGGCGGTCTGCTTATCGGCCTGTTGCAACTTAGCCGTTTTAGGTGGAGCCTTTATGCCGGCGATGACGATGCGCTCGAGCCACGAACGGGTTGGGTAGTGCGCGTTCTCATTTACGAAACTGTAAAAAATAAAAATATAGTGTAGGTACCTACTAATTTTCCGCCCGTGTGCGAGCCTTTTTGACGTGACAACGTCTTATAATTCGATGGAGCCGGCTGCACGCACGAAAAAACACGACTCATGCGGCGTTACCTCGCTCTGAGGCGTTCCATTTAAGGCTTGAAGTGCAAGCGAGAGCGCGGAACGAACGACAAAGAGGCACAATCGGCCTCCGCGTTCGGCAGCGTTCGACATCTGTCTCTCTCCTACTTGACGTTGTCACGTTCAACTATCGTCAGTAAACCGACTTTACAGACAACCGTTTTTTTTTATATCACTAAGGTGGCTAACAGGCTTACGGCCTGCCTGGTGGTAAGCGATCACCGCAGCCTATGGACGTTTGCAATACCAGGGTGCCTATGTCCAATTGTCAATCCTCAGGTGCTAAAATCTCAATACCGAATTTCATCAAAATCTATGCAGTGGTAATAACGTGAAATCGTAACAGAAAGAGTTACTTTTCGCATTTATAATATTATTACGTGTTAGGGTTCGTTATTTGGCGTGAAACACGTATGACAGCTTCATCATCACAGCCCGTAACAGTCCACTGCAGGACTTAGGGCCTCTCCCACGAAAGGGGAGGTTATTGCCATAATCTCCACGCTTGGCAGGCGGGTTGGAGATCGCAGTGTTTAAATATAACAATGGAAAATGCTGCTGCCCATTTTCCAGACTACGGAGACGCTTGATCTATTCCTTCGAAAACTTTAGTCGCCTTGTACGACACCCACGAGTGTAAGGGGTTGGTGCTATTCTACTCTGCCGGACACCACACGGCCGCTATGACAGCTTAATATTTACTAAATCATCTCTACAACGCGATGGACAGCCAAAAATTAAGAACAAAATCAGAAAACTCTAGTAAAAAGTGTCCGTTGTATCACACAAGATACTTACGTGTAAGTCATGCTGCCGGGCTCATAGTCGATCTTAGCGTAAATGTATTTGTTGCTCTTGTATTCGTACGTCTCGCCGTCGTCGATGTACAACGTTCCGCTGGCTTTGCCCTGGGAGGAAAACACATAGAAATTATAGTGTTCTAAACTATCGCGGTTAATATCGGTCGTCCCGTGACTGTGAGGCATGCAACTGTGTAATTTACGTTCTGCTTATAATTGTATTCTTTTTATGTCTTTATGTTTTCTTGTATCTTTTTCAATGTTGTGGTGTTGTTGTTTGCGTTAATAAATGCTCTTTCTTTCTTTCAACTGCGTCGAAATATCGGGCTACTCGTCAACAAAGGTCATCATCATCACCATCAGCATCGGAGCGTTCAGTGGCTTCTGCCAGGGTCCGCTTTCCCACTCATTTTTCTCCATTTCGCCCGGTCTTGGGCATCCTCGCGTCGTAAGCCATTGGCTCTCGCATCAGCCTCGTCAACAAAGGTACGCGGTAGGAAACCCGGAACATACTTTTAAATAACATAGATATTAACTGGTTCGGCGACCTGATTGGTTCAGTTGGTTAACATGCCGGTCTGCCATGCAGAGGACCCGGGTTCGATTTCCATCCGAGCAAAAATTGCAATGATGTAATTTCTGTTACGGGTCTGGGTGTAGTATGTATAATAAGCATGCATTTAAAAAAGTATATAAATAGTTTATCAGTTTTCTGGTACCCATAACACAAGCTTTGCTTACTTTGGGGCTAAATGGCGCTGTGTGAATTTGTCCAAGCATATTTTTTTTTCTTATTCTTATTCTAGAATAGAGCGAATGAATACCATATACTCACATCCTTATCAAGTGTGACGACCAGCGTGTAGGGGTCGTCGGCCATAAGAGCCACAGCGCGGCGAACGCGCTCCTTGCGACAGACGATGGCACCGCCGCGCTGGTATACTGGGATCTGAACATATAACATTATATTTGTTATACCACAAACAACCTAGGGTAAGCTAGGTAAGGTAAGCAGTCACCGCAGCCTGTGGACGTTCGCAATACCAAGAGTTAGGCGGTCACACCCCAGCGGTATCATCCAACCCATTAAAAGCTTTTCACACCTTTCACCATCCATCCATGTGTCCATGGGACTCCATGTTGTAATCTCCAGGAAAACTTTCTCACTCCACATCCTTAGTGTGCGTGGGACAGTTTTTTTTGGAACTACACAGTTTACGACCAATATTATTAAAGGTACGTTTCGCCTGACCTATTCTAAAGCTTAGTTTATGTCAGTCCTATTCGGGCCCATTTCCCCACTCGAGTTCAGCCTCGCCGCCTTTTGGGCCCATCTCCCGATTTATATCCGGATCCATCTCCTAATTTTTATCCAACTTCACCCTCCCCACACCCGACCGGGTCTACCCTCATCCCTCTACTTGGGCCCACCTTGTTTAAATTTATAAATTTTTTATTAATCACTTTATGCACAAAATGGTTGAAAGGTGAACTTAAAGTTTAGTAGCTTATTCTATCCGGGTCAAATATCGGTCAATCTGGATCTGGATCAACTTAGGTCCCTATACCCTAATCCGTCTACCTAAGTCCACCTCATTTCTACCCGGGCAACCATCTCACATCTACCTAGCTCAACCAACCCCCAACCCAACCCTACACTAACCTCTACGCGACACTAAGGTAAGCCCCAACCCCCTCATCTCTCTCCCAACACCCTAACCGGGTCCACCCTCACCCCACCCACCTTTGCAATGTTGACCTCCTGCTGCTGGTATCCCAGCGCGGGCAGTGCGCGGTACGAGTCCGTGTCGTACCAGATAGTGCCAGATTCACGGCCCGGCAGATACACACGTACGCTGGTCGCGCCGGGCTCTGTCACAGGCCGGACCAGGAGCTTGTCGCCTGCGGATGACGGTATTTTGTGATTTATTGAACACTTTATTGCACACAATAAAATAAATAAAGATAAATAATCCATATAAACGACACAACAGGCACTACTTGTTTCTAAAAAGAAATTTCTTTCAGCAGGCCTACAGAAGTATGCTTATTGATAAAAATTATCACATATACAATAAAACAAAATCCTATGAATATTAAAAAAAAACACGATTTTGAATAATCCACGCCTTGGGTGTATTTTTAGACATAGACATAGACATAGACATAGCTTTTATTTGGCAATAACTACAAATACATATGACAAGTTGTAATAATATCAACAATGATAACTCCGCGAAGTTGTTTACACTTTTGATATTGAATTTCATCTCTAAGATTCTTATTCCAATCCGAGAGAAACACCCAGCTGTTTCTTGTGAAAAATAAAAACCAGAACTCACCAAGCATGAAGTGATCGTCGATGGCGAAGACGTCCTCCTCGTCCGGGAACTCCTGCATCAGGGCTCGCATCACGGGCAGCCCGTCTTGGGAGTGCTCGTAGAACATCGTGTACCTGCAAGTGAACGATTTATTAAGGAAATGCCTTCGCTCTTAAAACAATAGCCATTGGGATTTGGAAGTAGAACAATGCCGGTAGCCATTATTTGAATACTAACCGATGGTTTTACTATGAGGGGAAACATCGTGAAACCTGTAACCATGATCCAATATAGTCAGTTTCAGGTAACAGGGTCACGGAGTCAGATGGCAGTCGCTCCACTGTGATTATCTGATCTGCCAAATCCTGGATCATGGTTAAGGCGGACCCCGGGCCCTCGTGAGCGAGATCATAACCGGGACATTACCACCAAGACAATGCTGGCTGCATACATTCGTTTATCTGGTTAGTTTTCCAAATTAGAATTTTGAACTCGACCAACCAGAATCCGCGAAAACCAATCAAAAGCCTGCATGAAAACTGTAGGGATTCTGATTGTATTCGGAAACCTAATCAGGAAAACGAATGTAGCAACGAAGAAGCGAGAATGAAGCAAAACGGCTATCGGCTCCAAAATGGCCGAAACGGCAAAGTCGACAAAGAGAACGACGAACGAAAGTTCAATTGTAATCGGATTTGTCATTTCCAAGAAATCGAAAAATTTGCTTGTATGAAAATTACAGTTTCCGTCATTTTCGCCATACAAAATGCCAATTTCATAGGTATTATTATTATTATTTTTAGCCATTTCTGTCCCACTGCAGGGCTATGGCCTATCAATTTCATAGGTAAGACATAGACAGCACTTTATTCGGTTTCACATTACATCCTTAACCTAAGGTGAGTACAGTAAATTATTCATCATCATCATCACAGCCCGTAACAGTCCACTGCAGGACTTAGGGCCTCTCCCACGAAAGGGGAGGGTATTGCCATAATCTCCACGCTTGGCAGGCGGGTTAGAGATCGCAGTATTTAAATATAATAATGGAAAATGCTGCCCATTTTCCAGACTACGGAGACTCTTGATCTTTAGCCTCGAAAACATTAGTCGCCTTGTACGACACCCATGAATGTAAGGGGTTGGTGCTATTCTACTATGCCGGACACCACACGGCCAGAAATTATTATTACGATGAAATTAAAATTACCTAATTAAGGACCTAATAATAAAAAGCAGGTTACCAATGGTCGATGAGCGCGTACCGCCGCCGCACGGCGTCCCGTATGAGCGCGGTGGTGGCCGCCTCGTACAGCCACGGCTCGCGGCGCTTCGTCTCGATGTGCGAGTGCGCACGGAAGAACGGCTGGTATGCACCCGTCTGGGGGGGATGGGGAAAAAAACGTGTTTGTCGAGTGGACTCCTTTTTCCGCACTTGAACTCAAACTTAGTCCCTTGTAATTTACATATCGTCAAGTAATTTAAAAATTTAAGTAGCAGTAGGAACTTAAAAGAGTCACACGATAAACGATTCCCAGCAGTTGTTTCTGTCAAATAGCGCGCCAATGCTTTCACAACGAACCTAACAAGTAAGTAGCGCCATCTAGTGGATTTTGGAACAGCGAAAATCTTAATTCAATACTCCCGGAAAGCATAGAAGACCCCACGGGATTTGAGATACTAGACCCCACGTAAATATGGAATTTTGGACACTATATTAGACTCCACGTGTCCGGAGTCTAATATAGTGACATAAGATACCATACTAGACACCACGTATGCCGAATTCTAGACACTGTACTAGATCCCACGTATCCGGGCTTTTAGTCACTATACCAAGACACCACGTATCTAGAATACTTTAGATACTACTAGATCCAAGCAACAATGCTAGCTTTTTATGTTCCGGTTTGAAGCATAAGGTAGCCAGTGCAATTAATGGCATGAGATTTTTCATCTTAATGGCAACGCACCTGTGGTTCTGCACTCTTGTTACCTGTAAACCTAAATGCATGAATCTTCGATATTGTGGGCGACAAAAACCGCTTACCATCAGGTGTCTGGTGTTTGTCCCTGCTTTTTTTAGGAGCCTTCGGTGTCACACTGCAGGGCAAAGGCCTCTCTCCCATTGTTCCACTTAGACCTATCTGTTGCCACTCTTTCGCATGCGGCTCTAATTCGTCGTGCCATATTTTTCGAGGCCTACCACGACGTCTTCTTGCGTTAGGTGGCACCCATTCGGTGTTTCGTTTCGCCCACAGATCAGACGGCATTCGGGCAACACGGCCAGCCCAGTCCCATTTAAGAAAGGCAGCCCTTGTCCCTGCTTAGCATAAAAAATCTCGAGTATTTGAGATTGTAGACATCATGCCATAGGCTACAGAGTAGCTAGATAGGAGCGCGCATCGTCATTTACCACCAGGTAAGGTGGCGATCAAATGCCTGTCTTATTTAAAATAATATATATGTTGTGGTTGAACATTAAGAATTCTATCTAACATAGAATGCTCCAAGTTATAGGTAATGCCTGTATGTTTTTATACTTATCTGTATAAGTAGAATAATTAGTATGCTTATATATATTTATTTATTTCCGCCAGGCACATGGGCAGCGTGTGTCCCTGGGTATCTGGGCTGCAGGCTACAGGCTACCGACCTGGTACCAGCGCGTCATGAGCTCGGCCTCGGGGTACTTGAAGAAGCCGCCCACGTCGGCGCCGCACAGCGAGAGGCCGGCGGCCGCCACCGCCAGGCACATGGGCACCGTGTGTCCCTGGGTATCTGGGCTGCAGACTACAGGCTACCGACCTGGTACCAGCGCGTCATGAGCTCGGCCTCGGGGTACTTGAAGAAGCCGCCCACGTCGGCGCCGCACAGCGAGAGGCCGGCGGCCGCCACCGCCAGGCACATGGGCACCGTGTGTCCCTGGGTATCTGGGCTGCAGACTACAGGCTACCGACCTGGTACCAGCGCGTCATGAGCTCGGCCTCGGGGTACTTGAAGAAGCCGCCCACGTCGGCGCCGCACAGCGAGAGGCCGGCGGCCGCCACCGCCAGGCACATGGGCACCGTGTGTCCCTGGGTATCTGGGCTGCAGACTACAGGCTACCGACCTGGTACCAGCGCGTCATGAGCTCGGCCTCGGGGTACTTGAAGAAGCCGCCCACGTCGGCGCCGCACAGCGAGAGGCCGGCGGCCGCCACCGCCAGGCACATGGGCACCGTGTGTCCCTGGGTATCTGGGCTGCAGACTACAGGCTACCGACCTGGTACCAGCGCGTCATGAGCTCGGCCTCGGGGTACTTGAAGAAGCCGCCCACGTCGGCGCCGCACAGCGAGAGGCCGGCGGCCGCCACCGCCAGGCACATGGGCACCGTGTGTCCCTGGGTATCTGGGCTGCAGACTACAGGCTACCGACCTGGTACCAGCGCGTCATGAGCTCGGCCTCGGGGTACTTGAAGAAGCCGCCCACGTCGGCGCCGCACAGCGAGAGGCCGGCGGCCGCCACCGCCAGGCACATGGGCACCGTGTGTCCCTGGGTATCTGGGCTGCAGACTACAGGCTACCGACCTGGTACCAGCGCGTCATGAGCTCGGCCTCGGGGTACTTGAAGAAGCCGCCCACGTCGGCGCCGCACAGCGAGAGGCCGGCGGCCGCCACCGCCAGGCACATGGGCACCGTGTGTCCCTGGGTATCTGGGCTGCAGACTACAGGCTACCGACCTGGTACCAGCGCGTCATGAGCTCGGCCTCGGGGTACTTGAAGAAGCCGCCCACGTCGGCGCCGCACAGCGAGAGGCCGGCGGCCGCCACCGCCAGGCACATGGGCACCGTGTGTCCCTGGGTATCTGGGCTGCAGACTACAGGCTACCGACCTGGTACCAGCGCGTCATGAGCTCGGCCTCGGGGTACTTGAAGAAGCCGCCCACGTCGGCGCCGCACAGCGAGAGGCCGGCGGCCGCCACCGCCAGGCACATGGGCACCGTGTGTCCCTGGGTATCTGGGCTGCAGACTACAGGCTACCGACCTGGTACCAGCGCGTCATGAGCTCGGCCTCGGGGTACTTGAAGAAGCCGCCCACGTCGGCGCCGCACAGCGAGAGGCCGGCGGCCGCCACCGCCAGGCACATGGGCACCGTGTGTCCCTGGGTATCTGGGCTGCAGACTACAGGCTACCGACCTGGTACCAGCGCGTCATGAGCTCGGCCTCGGTGTACTTGAAGAAGCCGCCCACGTCGGCGCCGCACAGCGAGAGGCCGGCGGCCGCCACCGCCAGGCACATGGGCACCGTGTGTCCCTGGGTATCTGGGCTGCAGACTACAGGCTACCGACCTGGTACCAGCGCGTCATGAGCTCGGCCTCGGGGTACTTGAAGAAGCCGCCCACGTCGGCGCCGCACAGCGAGAGGCCGGCGGCCGCCACCGCCAGGCACATGGGCACCGTGTGTCCCTGGGTATCTGGGCTGCAGACTACAGGCTACCGACCTGGTACCAGCGCGTCATGAGCTCGGCCTCGGGGTACTTGAAGAAGCCGCCCACGTCGGCGCCGCACAGCGAGAGGCCGGCGGCCGCCACCGCCAGGCACATGGGCACCGTGTGTCCCTGGGTATCTGGGCTGCAGACTACAGGCTACCGACCTGGTACCAGCGCGTCATGAGCTCGGCCTCGGGGTACTTGAAGAAGCCGCCCACGTAGGCGCCGCACAGCGAGAGGCCGGCGGCCGCCACCGCCAGGCACATGGGCACCGTGTGTCCCTGGGTATCTGGGCTGCAGACTACAGGCTACCGACCTGGTACCAGCGCGTCATGAGCTCGGCCTCGGGGTACTTGAAGAAGCCGCCCACGTCGGCGCCGCACAGCGAGAGGCCGGCGGCCGCCACCGCCAGGCACATGGGCACCGTGTGTCCCTGGGTATCTGGGCTGCAGACTACAGGCTACCGACCTGGTACCAGCGCGTCATGAGCTCGGCCTCGGGGTACTTGAAGAAGCCGCCCACGTCGGCGCCGCACAGCGAGAGGCCGGCGGCCGCCACCGCCAGGCACATGGGCACCGTGTGTCCCTGGGTATCTGGGCTGCAGACTACAGGCTACCGACCTGGTACCAGCGCGTCATGAGCTCGGCCTCGGGGTACTTGAAGAAGCCGCCCACGTCGGCGCCGCACAGCGAGAGGCCGGCGGCCGCCACCGCCAGGCACATGGGCACCGTGTGTCCCTGGGTATCTGGGCTGCAGACTACAGGCTACCGACCTGGTACCAGCGCGTCATGAGCTCGGCCTCGGGGTACTTGAAGAAGCCGCCCACGTCGGCGCCGCACAGCGAGAGGCCGGCGGCCGCCACCGCCAGGCACATGGGCACCGTGTGTCCCTGGGTATCTGGGCTGCAGACTACAGGCTACCGACCTGGTACCAGCGCGTCATGAGCTCGGCCTCGGGGTACTTGAAGAAGCCGCCCACGTCGGCGCCGCACAGCGAGAGGCCGGCGGCCGCCACCGCCAGGCACATGGGCACCGTGTGTCCCTGGGTATCTGGGCTGCAGACTACAGGCTACCGACCTGGTACCAGCGCGTCATGAGCTCGGCCTCGGGGTACTTGAAGAAGCCGCCCACGTCGGCGCCGCACAGCGAGAGGCCGGCGGCCGCCACCGCCAGGCACATGGGCACCGTGTGTCCCTGGGTATCTGGGCTGCAGACTACAGGCTACCGACCTGGTACCAGCGCGTCATGAGCTCGGCCTCGGGGTACTTGAAGAAGCCGCCCACGTCGGCGCCGCACAGCGAGAGGCCGGCGGCCGCCACCGCCAGGCACATGGGCACCGTGTGTCCCTGGGTATCTGGGCTGCAGACTACAGGCTACCGACCTGGTACCAGCGCGTCATGAGCTCGGCCTCGGGGTACTTGAAGAAGCCGCCCACGTCGGCGCCGCACAGCGAGAGGCCGGCGGCCGCCACCGCCAGGCACATGGGCACCGTGTGTCCCTGGGTATCTGGGCTGCAGACTACAGGCTACCGACCTGGTACCAGCGCGTCATGAGCTCGGCCTCGGGGTACTTGAAGAAGCCGCCCACGTCGGCGCCGCACAGCGAGAGGCCGGCGGCCGCCACCGCCAGGCACATGGGCACCGTGTGTCCCTGGGTATCTGGGCTGCAGACTACAGGCTACCGACCTGGTACCAGCGCGTCATGAGCTCGGCCTCGGGGTACTTGAAGAAGCCGCCCACGTCGGCGCCGCACAGCGAGAGGCCGGCGGCCGCCACCGCCAGGCACATGGGCACCGTGTGTCCCTGGGTATCTGGGCTGCAGACTACAGGCTACCGACCTGGTACCAGCGCGTCATGAGCTCGGCCTCGGGGTACTTGAAGAAGCCGCCCACGTCGGCGCCGCACAGCGAGAGGCCGGCGGCCGCCACCGCCAGGCACATGGGCACCGTGTGTCCCTGGGTATCTGGGCTGCAGACTACAGGCTACCGACCTGGTACCAGCGCGTCATGAGCTCGGCCTCGGGGTACTTGAAGAAGCCGCCCACGTCGGCGCCGCACAGCGAGAGGCCGGCGGCCGCCACCGCCAGGCACATGGGCACCGTGTGTCCCTGGGTATCTGGGCTGCAGACTACAGGCTACCGACCTGGTACCAGCGCGTCATGAGCTCGGCCTCGGGGTACTTGAAGAAGCCGCCCACGTCGGCGCCGCACAGCGAGAGGCCGGCGGCCGCCACCGCCAGGCACATGGGCACCGTGTGTCCCTGGGTATCTGGGCTGCAGACTACAGGCTACCGACCTGGTACCAGCGCGTCATGAGCTCGGCCTCGGGGTACTTGAAGAAGCCGCCCACGTCGGCGCCGCACAGCGAGAGGCCGGCGGCCGCCACCGCCAGGCACATGGGCACCGTGTGTCCCTGGGTATCTGGGCTGCAGACTACAGGCTACCGACCTGGTACCAGCGCGTCATGAGCTCGGCCTCGGGGTACTTGAAGAAGCCGCCCACGTCGGCGCCGCACAGCGAGAGGCCGGCGGCCGCCACCGCCAGGCACATGGGCACCGTGTGTCCCTGGGTATCTGGGCTGCAGACTACAGGCTACCGACCTGGTACCAGCGCGTCATGAGCTCGGCCTCGGGGTACTTGAAGAAGCCGCCCACGTCGGCGCCGCACAGCGAGAGGCCGGCGGCCGCCACCGCCAGGCACATGGGCACCGTGTGTCCCTGGGTATCTGGGCTGCAGACTACAGGCTACCGACCTGGTACCAGCGCGTCATGAGCTCGGCCTCGGGGTACTTGAAGAAGCCGCCCACGTCGGCGCCGCACAGCGAGAGGCCGGCGGCCGCCACCGCCAGGCACATGGGCACCGTGTGTCCCTGGGTATCTGGGCTGCAGACTACAGGCTACCGACCTGGTACCAGCGCGTCATGAGCTCGGCCTCGGGGTACTTGAAGAAGCCGCCCACGTCGGCGCCGCACAGCGAGAGGCCGGCGGCCGCCACCGCCAGGCACATGGGCACCGTGTGTCCCTGGGTATCTGGGCTGCAGACTACAGGCTACCGACCTGGTACCAGCGCGTCATGAGCTCGGCCTCGGGGTACTTGAAGAAGCCGCCCACGTCGGCGCCGCACAGCGAGAGGCCGGCGGCCGCCACCGCCAGGCACATGGGCACCGTGTGTCCCTGGGTATCTGGGCTGCAGACTACAGGCTACCGACCTGGTACCAGCGCGTCATGAGCTCGGCCTCGGGGTACTTGAAGAAGCCGCCCACGTCGGCGCCGCACAGCGAGAGGCCGGCGGCCGCCACCGCCAGGCACATGGGCACGGTGGCCGCGAGGTGCGACCACTCCGCGAAGTTGTCGCCGGTCCACATCGCCGCGTATCTGGCGAGGCAAAAAATTTGAAAAAAAAAATAAAGAAAAAAATATTGAAAAAAAAATATATTTTTTTGGAAGAAATCTTTTAGCTAAATTAGGTTTCATAAGATTGTCGGATAAATGGGTAACACAGCCATTTACAAGTTTTTATAATGGTAATGAAAATATAGTGACATTGTATCAAAATGTGTTGCTAATGTCTATAGGCAATGGTGACAACTTTCCATTAGGTGGCCCGCTTGCCTGTTTGCCTACCGTATGATATAATTAAAATAAACATTTAATTACGAATTTTACCCGTAAACAATTCAGTAGATAGGCTACATTTTTACATTATTTCGGCAACTTAATAGTAGTTTATGAAACTCAGTTATATAAGGGGGTATTAAAACATGACTGTCGGTTTATATTTAAGAGGGTAGGTAGGAGTATAGTAGGTAGGTAGGTACGCGAACGAAGTCACACCGAATCCACTAGTAACTTTTATGAATAAGACCCCCTCACCCTCATTTTGGACGAAACATTATTATGAATTACTTTGTGATGACAGGTGTATTATAGACATTATTTTAACGTGACATTTATTGAAATTGCCTATTGACTATAGTTTATCATTTCGACTGTAAGCATTTAACATTGTTTACTGTATTACACACCTAAGTTTTACAAATAGTTTTATTTTACATACGTTCAATGGATAAGGCCACAATGATTACTACACCAAACAAATCAACGAAAAAACCCACCTCTGAGTGCCAGCAAACACCGACCGCGTCAGTATAAAGGGCCTGTATTTCCCATCATCACGGGCTTTCATTCCTTCATTGGTAGCCTTGATGTTCCATAGCCCATACTCGTTGTGGACGTGTCGATGCTCCCAGTAGGAAGCTAGGCCTTCACTGCCGTCCTGGGGCGGCTTGTAGTGCCGACAGTCTTTGGGCATCGTCACTTCGGGGCCGTTGAATACCTGATTTGCACATATACAGATACAGATTATGTTTGAATTTTGATATAATATTGAATTTGTGCCGTGTGGGGTCCGGCAGAGTTGAATAGCACCAACCCCTTACACTCGTGGGTATCGTACAAGGCGAGTAATGTTTTCGAGGCAAACATATTTCGTCTCCATAGGCTGGAAAATGGGCAGCAGCTTTTTCCATTGTTAAAACCCGCTTGCTAAGCGTGGAGATTATGGCAATAACCTCCCCTTTCGTAGGAGAGGCCCTGCAGTGGACTGTTATGGGCTGTGATGATGATGATTGTGTTTCAACACTAAGATTTGAAGAAAGGTTGGGCATAGCGGAATATACCGTTCGATTTGAAGCGGACGTGTCACCTTACTGAACAGTTCAGCCAATCGCTATTCGTCCTAAAAGCTACGAAAGTAATTTTTGTTAATTCTTTATTTACGTATCAAACAGACATACAAAATTATATAATGATAAAAGTAATTTCATATCACTGTCAAAATAACGCCATTGCGGCTGCGGTAAACACGCTTCATCAAGTGTCCCATTTTCCTGTTTCCCTCCCTTAGTTATAGAAAACCGACAAAAAACTTCGGAAAGCCTCGTATCATGTTTACTATACTCGAATATTTCTTAAACTATTGAACCGATTTTAACAAAACAAGATAAGAACCATCTCTATCAAATTGGCTTACAAATAAAGAAAATCCGCATCGAAATCGGTCCATCCCTTTGGGAGCTACGATGCCACAAACAGACACACCTAGACAAGAGTCCAGATAAGATTGATTTGAGCGTCCTTGTAATTGTTTAAAATGTGATTTGTTCTCGTTGGCTGTCAGTCAAAAGTTCCTTTGTCACCCGCGAGCAACGTTATCTACACATATCTACCACATACACAAAACCACAGATCCACAAGTCAAACTTCTAACACCACTTTTCGTCGGGGATTGAAAACAAAATTTATCCACTTGAGTTGGGTGAGCATTAAAAAAAAAAAAAAAAACTCCAGACTCACGCTAGGCTCGTTCATGTCGTTCCACAGATGCACGTCCTTCGACGTTCCAGGGAAGTTGGGGTAGAGGTAACGTTCAGAATAGTACTTGGACACAGCCGGGTCTAGGAAGTCCGGGTATGAGGACGATCCGGGCCAACACCAACCTGGGTAAAAAAAGACGTCAACAAGTCAGCAAAGTTATAATAATAATCTATACATAGTATAAAACAAAGTCGCCCCCCGCCGTCTGTCCCTATGTATGTATCTATGTACGCTTAGATCTTTTAAACTACGCAACGGATTTTAATGCGGTTTTCAACAATAGATAAGACTGGTCCAAGTGGAAGGTTTCTCGAAAAAAAGGTACGTATGTGTACGCGAACGAAGTCGCGCGAGGTCCACTAGTAATAAATAAAATATTTATTTTCTCTTCAGGGTAGGTAGATCAAAATTTAAACAGAAACAATTTAACGTAAAGTAAAAACCTGCGTGAGAGACTGGTGTCCGCACCAGGCAATAAATACCTGTCTTACAGATCACCAGGCCCCTAGCCCATGGGAATGTAATAAAAGGCAAAATTTGTTAACCATAGTATAAACCATGTTTAAAACAAAAATATAACACATTAGAAGCAATCATTTGGAATAGCAACATACATTGGAACCCCTTACACTTGTGGGTGTCATACAAGGCGACTTATGTTTTCGAGGCAAAAGATCTAGAGTTTTCGTATTCGAGAACACTCGCGCGCGCCGTGACTTATTACATCGTAATAAGTGTGCAACAAGCCAAAATATACCTTATATACATGGACATAAAGGTCCAAGTCCGTCAAGAATAATTCCGGATGTGTGCCGCGACTATTCTCGCCTCGTCCTTCCCGAAGTTCGCGATTGTGGAAGATCAGCTTGACGTGGAATTAGTGGAAACATTGGAAGAGAATTAACCTTCGGAACCTGTCATCAGTGTTTCACACCAAATGACGAACCCTAGCACGTAACAATATTTTTAATATGGTTCACGATTTTGTGTTGCCAATAAGTGTTACTTAGGTAGGCGTGTCTATCATACTAACCTTCATAAACCTTCCCATCCTTGTCCTTGACATAGAACCCGTTCTCCAGCATATCCTCGTGCAGGAAGTACCCGGCCTCCCGCTTGATGTGCGGGTCGATGATGACCACCAGCTTGCGGCCCTTCGCCGTCAAGTTGGCCACCATGGCGGTGGGCTGCGAGAACTTCTCAGGGTCCCAGGTGAAGTACCTGAGTGGGGGAGAGGGGAATTGGATACGTCATCACCATCATCATCATCCTAGTGTCTATCGCGGCTTAAGCCAGGGTCCGCTTTCCAACTTTTCTTCCTCCACTTCAAGGAAGGAATGAATTTCTACTAAAAGCTGAAATTTCTAAAATAGGAAGAGCTACGTCTTCCGAGAAATTCGATCATAGATAGAAGATCTATCTGCGAGCTATGTAGGCTACTGTCTTTTGACCTAGCAGCCAGCTATAAAAAGAGATACAAAGCCATCACCACTCACTTCCTCCGGTCGGTGTAGCTAAACCAGGAATTTCTACCATAGAAAGACCTGTGTCCTCTGCAAAATTTCTACCAAAAGAAAAAAATTCTACCAAAACCTGAAATTCCTACCATAAAAACAGCAACATCCAACCGAAATTTCTACCATAAGCAGTATGACTCACTTCTTCCGGTCGGTGTACTCGATGTCGAGCCAGATGACGTCTGCGGGGATGTCGTGGGCGTCGAAGCCCTCGTCCACGGAGCGGACGTCCGCCTCGTCCACGTAGTTCCAGCGGGACTGGTGGTAGCCCAGCGAGAATTTCTACCGGGGGACAGAGGGTTTTTAAGGTTAGTAAGGCTGGGTCTGGGTGAGGGTTTGAGCGATTCCAGGGGGGCGATTCTCGCGCTATAACATCTCAAATTCGACATTTTCTCTGGCCAAAAAAACTATTAAAACGTCACTGAAATTGATCTTCGACAATATCCGGCTGTCGAAGATAGATGAGAAAATATTTTTGATTGCATTCCAATGTCATTATTAATGGATTTGGCTAGAAAAAATGTCGAATTCGAGATGGCACAGCGCGAGAATAAGGCCCCAGGTGGCGCTCCTGAGGCGTGAGATCTGATGTCAAAAAAGCCCAGACATTTATTACAATAGATCCGCCATTTTACAGCATCTATTTCTGTCCAATAGCAATATTTTGACGACGGACCATACTTCTCACTAGCGACATCTGTAGGATTTTGAAACCGCGAATCCCTTATTAACACCATCCTTCAAGGGAGTCGCAACTCTTTCATTCGCGTTAAGAAAATAGCGCTAACGGTGTTTTCACAATAGAGTGTAAATTCAACCAATTTATAATAAAAAGAAGATCATGTTTATTGATGGATTAAAATCCACTTAATTATTTTAAATTCCTTTGCTTAGTAGCCGGTCATCGTATTTGCTGTATATTCCAACCGGCGATGTATTCATTTTTATTATTTTCTGCCTTCAACCGGTCACTGTAAACATGGCTTTCTAATTTGTTGCGACCCGATCGGTCGAGGGGCGGGGCTAGGACGTCCTAGCCCCGCCCTAGAGGCTAGGATACGGATAATAATAATAATAAATAACTCCAGAACACATTATGTTTACACATGAGGAGTTGCGAATATAACGAGATTTTCCCGATTGAGTCACACAGTTTCGCTAGCACTGTCATTTTCCAGTGGGAATTTTCTTCCCAGTTGTCTCTCAGTAGGCTAAGTACGTACGTCCATTGCTAACAATTATCTGATTTCAACGATTTAAATAGTTACTTTGCGTTTACGTTTCATCGATTTCTAGAGTTCAGTTGCAAACAAAGTAATATTGCAATAAACTGAAACTATTAAATCGATCATACGTAATTGCCAAAGTAACAATTTCAGTAATTGAAATCAGTTAATTGTTAGAAACAGAGTTACGTAATTAGAATACAGGTCTCCTGCCAGCTGTCCACTTCTGCTTCGTGTTAGAGGGAGCACTGGGAAACTTTTTCCTCAGTTGTCACCCCGAAGGACAGTGCTAGAGGGTTCAACTGGGAAAATCAAATACATGTCACATTAAATTAATGACAAAAATACAACTGTCAACTGGGAAATTTACTCACCGGTGGCAAAGGCGCGACGCCGGTCAGCCTTGTGTACTGCCGGAACACGTCCTTGGGCCGGTCTCCAAGGAACACGAACAGATCCACTATGCCGGATTCGCTCATAAACCTGTTGATGAGAAAGCAGCTTAAGTATTTCTAGAATTACCTGGGTAAGTAGCGAAAATATTGTGGTGAAAATATTGTGTTGATGACTGAGGGTAATGGTGTGTTGATACCTGTAGGCTAATTACTTAACGCTGTTGCCAGCAATTCTCTGATTTCTATGACTGAAATAGTTACTTTTGCAACTCCGTATCATTGATTTAATGGGTTCAGTTGCTAAAGTTCCATTGCAATAAACTGAAACTATGAACTCGATCATACGTTATCGCAAAAGTAACAATTTCAATCATTGAAATCACGCGCGCGCGCGGCTAGAACAAGTGCGCCCGCGACATGGCTTACGCCGCGCGAGCCTTCGTTTCCTCCTCCCAATACTAAGACGAAAGAGAGAGCAGTATCTATGTCGCGCCTTTTCTGCACACAGTGCACTTGTGCCAGCCATGCTGTTCGTGGTCTAAACTCGCTAGTTAGTCACTGAGTCATCATCATCATCATATCAGCAGAAAGATGTCCACTGCTGGGCAAAGGCCTCCCCCAGAGATCTCCACAAGACCGGTCCTGTGCCTTCCGCATCCAGCTGGTATCTGCGATTTTTACCAGGTCGTCGGTCCACCTTGCAGGAGGCCTGCCCACGCCTGCGTCTTCCGGTACGTGGTCGCCACTCAAGAGCTTTCCTGCCCCATCGGCCATCTGTTCTTCGAGCTATGTGCCCTGCCCACTGCCACTTTGACCTGGCAATCTGTATGCACTGATTACATTTGACTAAATTCTGAAGCAAAAAGGGTCAGAGCTAATCAAAGTGGAATATATTGCTCATTAAATAAAGTACATTTTTGTATCACGGCTTTTAAAAAGCGGCACGTAACATAACACAAGTTACCAAAATGGACCTTATTCTATGAGCAATACATTTCACTTTCCTATCACGTTGTTTGCTTCTGAATTTAGTCAAATGCAATCAGCGCATTACGGCCAGTTGACACTGTGAAAGACACAAAAAAAACAACTCCAAGGCGAAAAAAAACGTCGCTTCCCCACCTGGCATCCTTTGCTGTCTTATTTATTGAGCAATACATTTCACTTTCATTTGCTCTCACGCTTTTCGCTTCTGAATTTAGTCAAATGCAAACAGCGCATTAGGGCCAGTTACCACTGAGAAACACATAAAAAACCTTAAAACAAAAAAAAAGCAAAAAACATCTCCCTACCTGGCATCAGCCCGCCTTTGCTGTCCGCCCGTGACCAAATTCACGAGTGAAGACACGACCCCCTCGCCGTGGTTGGCGACGTCCACCCACGTCTCCGCCGCGTTGTGCCAGAACACGCCCGCGCTGCGGCGGGATCTGGAATGGGATACGCGGTTCAAATAAAAATAATCATCTAGGCGTTAATATCCCGGTTGTTCTCTCGCGCACGAGAGCCCGATTCGAACCGTCGCAGTACCTCTCGCTTACGAGTCAGATACCCTAGCCGCTCGAGGCTCCTCTATCGAGCCTAGATAGAGGAGTGAATTCCATGATTTAAAGAAGGAAACATTTATTTATACATAGACATCACGACACGATAAAGAAGATATACATAGCATATCAAAGTTGGCATACAACTTGATACTCACAAAGCAACTATATCAAAACGTATAGGGTACTTATCCATGACATATAATTATGAAATTTGGCACGAGGCAAGGTCTTATAGTAAAGAAAAAATAAATTGATAATTTGTACATTTATCACATAAAAACATTCATACAATTTTCTAAGAAAAGGATATTTTACCTACCGCCACAACCAAGACTGTTTTGCTCGGAAACGGTAGGGAATTTTAAAAAGTACATAAAGCAAAAGTTGTAGAGAATTTTATGTAGATTATCTTAGTGTAAATGCATTTTTTGCTACAGGCCGCTGTTTTAGAGTTATAAGCTAAAACTAGAAAACGCCAAAAAATTTCGTAACACATAAACAAGGAAAATACACCCAAACCCCACGGAATAAAGCACGGAATCACTCACCCATGGGCATACATGACCGGTATGGCTCCGTAGATCGCCATACGACTATCAATTTCATACTCGAACACGTCGAGATTGTACAACCGGTAGGGGTCGCCCGAAGCGGTGGTTTTCAGTGCGAAGCCGTCTGTGTGCTCCGGTATGCCTGGGGATCGGAAAAGACGAATCAATAGTCATCATCATCATCAAGGCAGCCTATACTAGTCTACTGCTTTTTAATGTTAAGTTGCAGACAAACAGACAAGCAGGCCATCTGATGGAAAGTGGTCACCGCCGCCTATGGACATCAGCAACACCTTCGAGTACCCAGCAAGCGGCGGGTGGTACTGTGGGAACCGGATCATCCAGTTCCTCAGAACACTCCCCATTGTACAGCCGGTAAAACACACACAGGGAGCCAAAGTCCCTTCGGTCAGCCAATGGTTCTCAAATACATAAAGTCACGCCTTTTGCCGTATGGGTAGGCAGAGACCACATCGTTTCACTAGCTATGGTCCTGACACATCTTTTCGCATCACTTTCGCAAAACGTCGTGTTCGCTCAACGGCTTTTTCTCAAAACGTCATTTTCCCCAATGTCTTGAATTACATTTTCACATTTCATTCTTAGGCTAGCTGAGGTCCTATTGAGAAAAGGGCTACAATTTAGGACGTCATATGGACCAAACTGTGAGTCCAGATTGACTAACGGGCTTTTTGGGCTCAGTTTGGTCCATATAACGTCCATGCCAAGTGGCATTGCTCGACGCAAAATTGTGACTGTCTCCATATATCGATGCTCTATAGGACCCCAGCTAGGAGTGACCTAACCACTACAGAATCGGCTAATTCATTAAAA
This sequence comes from Blastobasis adustella, assembly GCA_907269095.1. NCBI lineage: Eukaryota > Metazoa > Arthropoda > Insecta > Lepidoptera > Blastobasidae > Blastobasis > Blastobasis adustella. Next base: position 5,569,249 of record OU026138.1, read on the forward strand.
AATATTTATACAAAAACAATCACCAATCAAATCATACTTAAAATCATCTATCATGTCACTGGTTGAACAGCACGGCTAACACAAGTTTCTCTCGCGCGCAATAAGCGAGAAAAGGCGCGACATAAATACTGCTATATTTTTCATCTTAGTATTGAGAGATTGAAACAAACGTTCTCTCGCAGCGCGAGCTGTGTCGCGGACACACTTGTGTTAGTTGAACAGTCTCAGGAGCCGATTCAAACTCACCATAAACATGATCCGCGTCAGGGAACGTGACGTCCACGGACACGCCTTCGTTCCCACGCGGCTTGCTGTCGTGGTGCGACTTGAAGTTCTCGCCCCACGTCGTGTCGTCTTCCTGTGGACGGAGGGAGAGGTGTGAGTGGTTTCCTGCCGGATGGTAAGTTACCGCAGCCTATGGACGTTTGCAATACCAGTAAGGTAAACTTTGCCAAGTAGAACGCGTTCTTAGCGCCGCGTACAGCGTCGATAACGTTTCTTTTTTTTGTACTACATGCGTCGGTGCTATTTTTTGTTATGCTACACAGTGACAAGCGAGCAGACAGCCCACCTGATGGTAAGTGTCGCCCATATCATCTACGATTCTTACATTTAGGTTGCAAATAACAAAAATGCAAAACCGCCGGTGCGTTGTCACTTCAATTTCAATTTCAATTTCAATTTCATTTATTCATCAACATAGGTAATACATACAGCTGTTATGAAATTATTCAAAGTCCTCTATGTTGCGCCGGTTGGCATATGAATGTAGCAGGTACAAATAACAAAATTACAAAAATTCAATGAATTAAAATTACAATTAAACCAGTCCCATAATAAAACAACAATAATAATAATAAATAGCAAAAATAAAAATAAGAGAATTAAAGTGTCGTGTAAAACAAATGTCAAATTATAAATAATAAAATTTCAGTAATACAATTCGTCCAATTTAAAAAAGAAACAATGATGTCAACAATATAATAAAATCACTGTGAGGGCTAAGACGAAATGCCTCATGCCGTAATTTCGCTGGCTACCTTATCCTTCAAACCGGAACACCACAATGCTTGCATTATTGTTTGGCGGCAGAAATAGATAAGGCGGTGCTACCCACCCAGGCGGAATCCTCAGGCTTGACAGAGTCCTACCACCTGATCGGTATCGTGGTCGTGGTGCTATGTTTGATAGCTAATACTGTCCACAGTAGAGGAGTAGAACACAGTCCTTCGCTATAGCGCGGCGCGACGGGCTCTAAGTATGATTTCTGTTTGGCAAAGCCTTTAGGTAGATGGTTTAGGTAAGGTTACGAAGAGATAGCTAAGTTTGTGACCTTCGATCTGTAATCCCTGGGGTCCCTTTCGATACGAAATCAACGAACTTATTCTTTATGAGTGTTATTTGTGTCGAATATGAGTTATCTAGCAACCATAGCTCAACTTTGCTGAGTTTGGTTTGGATAGATGGTGCTGGGTGCATCATATATCTGTATTGAAAGATATAAAATAAAAAAAATAAAAATTCTCTAGATATCAGTAACAATTTGAGATAAACTGTAGTCCCTACAGAATTATCATATGGTGATCCGTTAGATAAGTATTACACGAACATCAAAGTTAGGGAATTCCTAATCTTGACAATGATAAGCATTACAATGAAGGAAACACTTATGTCCATTAGATTTAGAAACAAGCCGGAGATCTAACTAGACATAGTATCTAATAAATTATTCACTTAGATAATCTTAGGTAAACAAGTCACATACGCAAGCGACCCTAAAACAAGAAATGCCATTTCCAATCAAATATCGAATTATCTGTGTTTCGAGGGATCCGTGGAGCGATAGGAGGATAAGGTTACGGTATCCGACTCAAGCGAGAGATACCGGGTTCGAATCCCACTGCGGCTATGTACCAATGACTCTTTTCTGAGCTACGTACTACATAAGTTAAACACTAACCGATGCTCTTACGGTGAGGGAAAACATCTCGATGAAACCTGCACATTCAGGCGACTGGATGTGTAACCATGATCCAATCTGGTCAAGTTCCCCTGCTCGCAGGCTCACGGAAGTCAGATGGCAGTCGCTCTACTGTAATTATCTGATCTGCCAAATCCTTGATCATGGTCATGGCGGACCGTGGCCTCGTGCGCGAGGGTATAACCGGGACATTAACGCCAAGATAATTATTTTTTTGGCAGTTTACACTTTGTGTTGTGCATTCATGATGAAACTCCATTAAATTATAAGATTATTCTATAAGATGATTTTTTTATCCGTGTAAGTAAATAAAACATTGTATTTCCATTTGTAAAACGTTGCTCCGCCAATCACAAAAGATATAACACAAAGACAGATTAACCGTGAACTGTAGCAAACATGTGTTCTAAACACATGTTTCCCAAACTGTGCGTTGCTATAAACTCAAACTCAAACTTTATTTACATTAAATATCTAAATATCGCGGGGTAGGAAAGTAGGAAGTAAACAGACAATGTCACGTTGGCCGGGCCCAGTAGACTAATTACGTAATGCTGTTGCAAAACATTTTCTTATTTCAATGATTGCAATTGTTACTTTTGCGAAATTAGGTCCTAGCCTTTTTTTGAGACAAACACAAAAGTGGTTACCGCCGCCTATGGACATCAGCAACACCAGGGACGCTACAAATGCGTTACCCTCTGAAGAGATCTCTAATATACCTCTCAGCCTAGCCTAGTGTAAAGGAAGTCATCGCACAAAAAGATTGCGAAACGCATTTATAAACATAAACAACAAATTTTATCATTCAACATTCAACTGGTAACCTCACGTAAGCAATTAAATGTGCATAAATTAAACACAAGCATTAAACTTACATCGCTGTCCGATAAGGGACCACAATTATTAGAATTAATTACATTTCATACGATATTCAGTACTACGATTTAAGTTTACTATTAGCGAACTTGGCCGTGTGGTGTCCGGCAGAGTAGAATAGAACCCAACCCCTTACACTCGTGGCTGTCGTACAAGGCTACTAATGTTTTCGAGGCAAAAGATCTAGAGTCTCCGTAGGCTGCAAAACGGGCAGCGTTTTCCACTGTTATATTTATAACACTGCGGTCTTCAATCCGCCTACCAAGTGTGGAGATTATGGCAATAACCTAGTAGGAGATAAACTATTGTAGAAGAGGCTCTAAGTCCTGCAGTGGACTGTTATGGGCTGTGATGATGAAGACAGGATCAGAATGAGGGTCTCGCGATTTCAAATGGTGCTCCTGAGGCGTGAGGTCTAATGTCAAACTAATTAACAGAAATATTCGGATGACCCCCGAGTGCCTTTGACCAAGTTTACATTTCCCCAAATACCGATTTTAACGAAACAATTATTTAAAAAAATAACTAAAATAAGATTTGAAAATAAACTTATTATTTCTGAACCAAGTTAGTTCGGAACCAAGTCTAATGAGTCCAGAACGTATACCCTGCATCTACCTGCACTGTTAATAGGGAAGCCACTTATTAATCTGTGACACCTAAACCTCTATCAGTCACGTATTCAGATTATACCACAAGGTCATTGACACTCGACTAATACAATATCTCACTGGAGTAGTATGTAATACGGCCAAGATAATACGGAAGTACATTAATGTATGTTTACTCTTCAAAGTGGCCATAATTTACATTTGGAATCAAATAAATCGGAACGTATTAATACCCTGTCACTAATAGCGTCGATGGCCGGGTGGTAAGGGTACCCGACTCGAATCCCACTGCGGCCATGTACCAATGACTCTTTTCTGAGTTAAGTACATTAGTTGAATAGGTACTTATCGATGTTCTTACGGTGAGGAAAAACATCGTGATGAAATCTGCATATTGAGGCGGTTGAATGTGTAACCATGATCCAATCTGGTCAGGTTCCCCTGGTAGCAGTTTCACAGATGTCAGATGGCAGTCGCTCCACTGTAATTACCTGATCTGTCACATCCTGGATCATGGTCAAGGCGGACCTCGGGCCCTCGTGCGCGAAAGCATAACCGGGACATGAACGCCAAGATGATTATTATCTAAGTATGAGCACATCGGAATCAAATGAAGCTGAACGTATTAGTCAGTACCCTGTCACAGTAACTTTTACAAGTGGTACGACCCTTTTGTCAAGCCTGAGGAGTCCGCCTTTGCGGGTACCACCACGTAGGGGTAGGGTAGGGGTGGGTAGGGATAGTGTAGGGTTAGGCCGGGGTAGTGTAGGTGTAAGGGTAGGGGTGGGTAGGGTAGGCTACGGGCAGAGTAAGGGTAGGTTCCGGGATAGGGTGGGAGCAGCTATCTATCACATGCCACGTCTGTAATGCATGCTCGCTTAAAGGTGTCTGGCGGTGTCGTGGGGGCCGGGTCGCCCTTTTCTTTCTAAATATGGTTGAATTGGACGATGGCAGGGCCATGGCTGGGCTGATATACTCGTGAACGGTTTCTGCGTAGGTGGACTGGCTTACTCTTGGTGTAGTTTTAGATGGTTTTTTCTTCAGTATAATATAGGTTCCTATATGTATATTATCTCGTTCATTGTATATCAAGTAGAGACTTGGCATTGTCGGGCACTGACCGGCTCTGTCTAGTATTGTCGGACACGGTCCGTGTCAAAATGTCAAAAACCCAGACAAGGAAACTTAATGTGACATAGCTATTTATTAAAAAAACAGACAAGGGTATTTAAAATTAAAGAAGGACAAAAAACAACATAAAAAACCACTAAACAAAAGCATAAAAAAATAGAAAAGTCATTGTGATGTGGTTCGCTATAATTATCAGCAACATCTGACGTTTGGTATGAGACACTTCAAAGAAAAAACCCTTGGTTGTAATCTCCTTTATCGAGTGGCCAATGCGGCCTTTGACAGGCACTCAAAAGAAAGATTACTTGTATTGTTTTGTTTTCGAATAAATTGTTTTTATTATTATCTAACTTCCCGAATTACGTAAGTTGTAGTACAATTCGAATTACGTCCACGATATAACTTCACGATGCCAAGGATTGCTTAAGGTGATTCGACGCCCATAATAAATTTCTCTCGTCTTCTTTCATTCGTTTGAGTGTTTGGTGATTGTATTATGATTTACACTCTTAGTAAATGTATTCAATGGTGCGCAAAACGGGTTTCTGTAGGTTAATGATTTATAATAAAGCAGTTAAATCGAAAAAAGCACAAGTCGCCGCGAGATTTCGTTGTTGTGTGATTTCATTATTTTTCTTTTTCATTGCTTTGTTTTATATTATTAACATGTAGAAATCTATTTTACGGACAATTAAACACTAAGGGCCAATTGCACAAACTTACTAATGACAATCGTACCACCTTAATCATAGAGTAGTACACATAATTCACCCCCTTCAGGGAATCTAGTCGATACCCGGTAGTCATCTAGGTAGGTTCATGATTTGGCAGATCAGGTAATTACAAAATACCGACTGACGTGTAACCTCTGTGACCCTATTAACAGGGGAACCTGACCAGAGGGGCTATTGGCTATCTCTATGGACAACTAAATTTGACATAAAAAATTTACACTATAATTTGGTAGACGCTATTGTCAGTGGCCTACGTAGATCATGTAGTATAGAATTATCTAATGTCAAATTCAGTTTCCAACTGAGTTAGCCAATAGCCCATATCGCAGTGGACAACTGAATTTGACATAAAAAAAATTACACTACTCTAATTAAGTAGACGCTATTGTCAGTGGCCTACGTAGATGACGAAGTGTAAATTCAGTTCTCATCATGTTTGATCATGGATATAACTGTAAGTTGGTGCCAACCGTGTGATGATTAACGTGAAGCTAACAAGACTGCGTATGTCGTACGTAGGCCGTGTGGTGTCCGACACAGTAGAAGAGCACCAACCCCTTACACTCGTGGGTGTCGTACAAGGCGACTTATGTTTTCGATACAAAAGATCTAGAGTCTTCGTAGGCTGGAAATTTTCCATTGTAATATTTATCACTGCGTGGAGATTATGGCAATAACCTCCTTTTTCGTCGGAGAGACCCTAAGTCCTGTAGTGGACTGCATGGACTGTAATAATGTAATCATAACAAGCTACTCACCGGTACGACCTCGTTCTCTTCATCGCCGCTCTTCTCCCTCCTCGAGCGGAGAGGCTCGATGATCAGCTGACTGTTGCCGTTCACCACCACACTGACTTCCCCTTTCGCGTTCAGAAACTCGAACTTAAGAGGCTCGGCGGTCAGAACAACCCGTTGCCCCTGGCTGTTCTCCACGGTGACCTTGCCGTTTTCTTTCGAGACGACAGATAACAGTCTGTGGATGAGAGCGTGTGGATGTAAGGGGATGTCTCATAAGGAAAAGGGAAAACAATTAGTTATTATCATTATATGAGATATGTAGAGAGAAGATATGTGAGATATACTCGTATATGAGAGCGTCGGTGGCTGAGCGGTTACAGTATCCGACTCGTAAGCCTGAGGTCCCGGGTTCGAACTCGTTCCGGTCATGTACCAATTACTGTTTTCTGAGTTATGTACATTAGTTGAATACTAAGCGATGCTCTTACGTCGAGGGAAAACATCGTGATGAAACCTGCACATTCAGGCGACTGGATGTGTAACTATTATGTTTCAATATATATTACTGTTATCATTGGAAGTCGTATATTTCGCTAGGGAGCGAGATTAGAAGTGTCTTACATCGAAACCTGTCACTACCCGCATTTCAGTACATTATTATTATAATAGCGTAAAATGACGGCACCTATCTACAGCATAACCAAAACAATGCCAACTCTGTATATCACAGTAACCATGATCCAATCTGGTCAGGTTCCCCTGGCAGCAGGGTCATGGACGTCAGATGGCAGTCGCTCCACTGTAATTACCTGACCTGCCAAGCTCGGTCATTGACTAAGCACCTGCCCCGAGACTCTCAGGGTAAAGGTTGCTCAGACTACCTAGTCATTACTACCTGTACCCCCTCGATTACCGAAAACCTTATATCCAAGTACCTCACTCATAATAGTGATTGTATGAATGGGTACTTGTTTTTGAATTACGTGTATGTTGATGAGTGAATCCAATTTGTCGCAATATCTGTGTAAGCTTTTGGCAATTATTCCTTTGGAGCCGATTACAATAGGTGCATATATATTATTATAAATAATGACAGAAAATTCTGACATTATTTATTGTAACTATTAATTTTCTGTTGACATTATTGTGATGATTATCAATTATTGTTATGATATAATTTTTTTATTTAAATGACATGGATTAAAATTATATCAGATTAAAATTATTTATATGTGTTAGACAAGTTTAATTTTGTAAGTATAAATTTGTATTTAAGATCTACATTTCAGTGTCACAACATAACAGTAAAATGTTATGTTGTAATGTTCATAAGTGTTTCGTCGAAACCTAAACTGAATAAATGATTTTGAATTAAATTGAATTTGGTCGTAAAAAATTATTAGACATTTTCAGAAAATGTGTTTTTTTGTTGTATTTTTGCAAATCTCCCTTCTGTTATTGAATCAATCGAATATATTACTAAAGGTGCCTAGTGTCGCCTGCTATGAATATTGTTTATCCTGTCCGAATTAACACAATGGCTAGTGTATACTTTAATCCCAACCAAACAATGGAAGTGTTGTTGATTGGGTACAGAAATAGATAAGGCGGAGGTCCCCATCTGGGTTCTTTAGGCTTAAGCTTACTAAAGATGTCGAAAGTTTGTTAATTTATTTAATATTCTACAATACAAGAGCATAGTATGCTCTATATGTTACATGCAATCCCATTTAAAAAAAGAATGCGGCTTCAGCCTCATACAACATTCATCATCATCATCATCAGCCTATACCAGTCCACTGCTGGACATAGGCCTCCCCCAATGAGCGCCAATGCATCCTGTCCTCAGCTTGCCGCATTCAGCATCCACCCGCAGCCTTTCGCAAATCGTCACTCCATCTGGCCGGAGGGCGTCCTACACTACGCTTGCCGAGTCGCGGTCTCCACTCAAGAACTCGTTTACCCCAGCGGTTGTCGGTTCGTCGGCAGATATGGCCAGCCCATTGCCACTTCAGCGTGCTAATTCTGTGCGCTATGTCAGTCACTTTGGTTCTCTGTCGGATTACTTCGTTACGAATTTTGTCCTTCAGGGAAACTCCGAGCATAGCACGTTCCATAGCCCGCTGAGCGACCTTGAACTGGTGAATAAGCCGTACCGTAAGTGTCCACGTCTCGGCACCGTAGTTCATGACAAGTAGGACGCACTGGTTAAAAAGCTTGGTTTTTAAGCATTGTGGTATGGGTGACGTGAAGATTCGGCGAAGTTTTCCGAATGCCGCCCAGCCCAGCTGAATCCGGCTCATGGCCTCTTTCTCAAAATTGCCTCTAACTAACTGCAAGGTTTGCCCAAGATACGTATATTCAGAAACAATTTCAAGGCGAAGGCCATTTACGACTACAGGACTCGGGTTAATGTGGGTATTAATCATGACTTTCGTTACAACATTAACTTTGAAAATTCCTGATAGCTGAATGAGTGCCAACCAGGGCTATTAATTAGAACATACTTATATCATTTGTAACCAATTAAACTTCAGAATTATTAGTAAAATCAAAGGAGTTACAAGAAAAGTGTGGTGTTTTGCGTAAAACACCTTTCGGGACAATTTAAACCCACAGCGCCTTTAGCCGTAGGCTCGTAGTGCTCAGTGTAAACAACATTTAGAACTTTTAATAACAAAACTAAAAAAATATATGCTTGGACAAATTCACACAGCGCCCTCTAGCCCCAAAGTAAGCAAAGTGTTATGGGTGTTAAATAACTGATAAACAACTTATATACTTTTTTAAAAACATACTTATTATGTATAATACTACACCCAGACCCGTAACAGAAATTAGAATTCATACATTTCATTTTCTGCTCGGCTGGGAATCAAACCCGGGTCCGGCATGTTAACCAACTGAGCCACTCAGGTCGTCAATAAAACTTACTGTATCTCTCATATTAAAAATATTGGATGATAAATAATAATATGGACGCGGTTGCCTGGCGAGGACGCATTATAACGATATAGCACTCCATATGGGCTAATAGCATACAGCTCTGTGGGGGAGTCTTTTGGCTAGTTATAGTCATCCCTGATATTGGTTAAAAGTAATGGAATGAAAATGTATGATGTATTCCAGAGCCTTTACCTACAGAGCAGAAAGCTAGTACCTATTTATAATAAATATTCTTTGTAAATATGAAATAAAAAAGGAGATTTTATATACATAGCCTCTGTTAATACGATTGCTATAGTTTGCAATGCTCTAAGGTAGGCATTCCTTATCAGAATTGATTGGTTACTAATTGCCTTCCAAGGAGGGAAGTTATGGAACCAATTAAAGTGTTTTTTTATAATCCATGTTGACTTATTTTGTTTACTAATATGTTTAAAAATATTACACAAAAAGACCACATCATCAACAACAGCAAACATTCCTTTTTTCTTAGCTTTAATTAATATTTTTAAGTGTAAAAAAGGAAAATGCCCAAGTTACATTATGAATATAAGAGTATTTATCAAAAGATAAATACTGCACTAACAAATAGATTAAGAAATTACTAACACAATGAGTCTGGTCACTTGAATAAATGAATTATAAATTAAATTATTGTTGTTTCAACTGCCTATCTTATCAGGAACTTTTATTTTCTTGTTTCCATCTGACAGTGAAAATCTCATATATGCAGGTTGGTCCAGGTCTTGGGTATTGAAGGGCACACGTCTAATGAAGTTGTTGGACCTTTCAGTGATAATAATTAAAATTAAACTTACGTATCACCCTTTGGATCTCCATCAAGAGCCAATTGCGGCCTGTATCTTGGATAAAGTGGATCAGCTTCATCAATTTCAATGCGGAATGTACCATCCACAAGGGCAGTTAATTTCAAAGCGTAGTTCCACTGGAACAAATTTCTAATTCAGCACTGAATCTCGTTTTCCCTATTCCAGTAATTATTGCTCAGATGTGTTCACATTTTAAAAAAGAATATAAAGAAAAAATATCTACAAAAAAAATGGGAATGAAACATTGCAGTCCAGCAAATCTATTAAATTGGCATTCTTCCAAATAATCATACAGAAGGTTGCACCTGGACTGTCAACTATTTATAAAGATTATAATTGATTACCAGAATGGTCTTTTTCTCTGACTCAAAGTCGATTGTGTTCACTTCAGCTGACAATGCGTTGCCGTGCACCACCACAGTGTCCAAATTGATAGAATACTGAGACTTATCCGGCTTCAACGCCCTCAAACGCTTACAAAACCCAGACTGGTCACAGGTCTTGAAAGTGTTCCTATCCACCGCAAAGCTGCTACTGATGGCCAAGGCAGCCACCAGAAGACCTAAAGACCCCATTCTGAAAAAACAAAGCTAATTAATCAACAAAACTTGTAACAAAATAACGACGCTGACAAAGACCGGTGAACATTGAAAAGTAACTTGATATTTCTCCAATTACCTGGCTCTTACGGAGTCGGCACTCCGCGGAAACCGGCGACTATACGACTGAATATTTATTTTAGTAACTCATAGCATAAATAGGGCCGTTATATTTAATAATATTAATTTTTTGGATGGTTTAACACGCTCGAATTACGTGGAGAAATTCGGTTGTCTGATTTTTTTGACATCTATCTATCGCCTTGCCAGCTCTAAGAAGTATTACTACAATTTTTTCAAAATTATGTGATTATTTATTTACAGGTTCTTAAAATTCAAAATTATTCAAACGCAAACAACTTCATGATCTCGCACGTTGTACGTACGACTTTTTAAAATGAATTTTGTTTTAATTTAATTTCTATTGTGAATGTGTAGTGTGTAGGTATTGTACCTATAAAATTTTTTACTTCAGCGAATTTCAATCCAGGTAGGTAGAGCTTGTCTAAGCTGAAATGACGCGCCCCACTACTTAAATAGTTGATTTCGATGTGTGAGTGCAAATAATAATAACGACACTTCATCTGTGTGGGAGCGTCGACTGCTCAATCGAACGACGCGTGCTCCTACGTTTGAGTCTCACCGGCAACTGAATGACCACTTACAACGGCATTTGTATATGTATTGCGTCCATATTTTAAATTTGCTTGTGTGCGTTAATGCGATAGTGGGGCGCGTCATTACAGCTTAGACGAGCTCTACGTTTTTTAAGGGAATCCTGATTGGAAATTTATATTTTTATAAAGATGTCACGTCTTTCGTTTTCTTTACCTATCCATATCAACATCTTTTTTCATTAGAATATTCGTGGATTTCGTCTAACCGTCTATAAAGTATGTATATAAACCATCTATCGATTTTAAGTCAAGTACTGTATAAGTATCTAATTAATAATTACATACTCGAAAATAATCAGTATAAATAACTATCTACCCACTACATCATTTTCCACACGTTAACTGCATTAATATAGGTAACTTACGGAAATCGAATTTTAGTAAATTACCTACAGAGATGTGAAGCGTGAAACTACCCATGCAAAAAGTAAAATTATAAAATCTGCAGATATTTATAAGTCTTGCAACATTATTATGCCTCGTTTACAAGCATTCTTACTTTAAGCGATGCAACGTCATTATTGTCACGGTGTTACTTTCATTGGAATATCCGCGGGGTAAAAATTATTGGTCTATGACTTCAAGGTTAAAACATGTAGCAATCAAATTACAACCTTGTAATATCAGTTATTAAGGTCGGAAATTCCTAGTGAAAACTGTGGAAAACTTGCGTAAATGTCAAAAGTTTGAGTCACTTGCTGTCAACATTTGGTACTATTAAAGTTCCTGGTTTATGTTGTTACAATTTTGTGATTATGTTATCGCGACCGGTTTTGAAACGATTGTACGATTTTCCTCGAGCATTTCAATATATTCAAGCTACCCTTAGACAAGAACGGACTTATTCGCTGGTGAAAATGACTACTCCAGCCAAATGGAAAATAGAGAAAAACCGTATTCTGAACATGACTTTTGAAGATAAAAGAAAACACTACAAACTTTCTGGTTATGTTGCTGTAGATAGTGTAGACCCATGGCGCAACTATGTGATAAGAGACAAGAATGTGGAGACCAAAAAACACACTTTGGATGATGTCAAGGAGTATCAAAAGCACGTTTTTAATCCAGACCTGGATAAAGAGCTTTCTGAAAAAGTTGCTGTATTCAGAGGCGATATCACGAAGTTAGAGGTAAGTAATCGCTTTATTAATGACGAAAAAAAATTATTGTGTTATTAAAATATTCAGATTCATTTATTGCCCAAAGTGAATACATGTACATTTATATACCTATCAGTAAATACAGACAAAAATGTGCATTCATTTAGGGTTGGTCAATAATAACAAGCGATATAATATAATTAATAAAAACATAATAATATTATTATTCAGTACAAAAGTACCTATAGAATCAAAATGTCAATCAATGGGTTGAAAAATAAATATAAGAATGTCAAATAAAATGATGGAAATGTCAAAATTCAAATGTCACAATAAATAATAATAGCTTTATTACTCTGTCCTGACAGTAAAATCTTCACCAAATCCTAAAACTTGTAGTCCTAGTCAAATTTTTGTAATTTGCAGAAGGCATTACAATTAAAAATAAATCTACAGAAATGATCTGAATGAATGATAGGCTAGGACAGCTTGACAAAACATCTGCCTCATTATAAAAATGCTCTCTAAATGTCACAACAGATGTAACAACTTAGATACGAATGTCATTATTATTTTTTTCGCAAGGTGGATGCCATAGTCAACGCTGCAAATGCAGCACTACGCCGAGGTGGTGGTGTAGACGGAGCCATACACCGGGCAGCAGGACCTTTACTTCAAGTAAGAAATTGTTTCCATACTTTCAAGAAATAGACTTATAATAAGGTAGCAGTCAGAAGCATAATAGATTCCAATAGGAATAGGAGGCATTGTCACTTACCACCAGTTGAGCTGGCGGATAAATGCCTGGCAAGTTTGAAAAAAAAAATACTAACTTTGCTAGTTATTACTTGAAAGTAACCAAAGAAAAGCTTTATGTCACACAAACAAATTATAAAAATAATTTCTAGAGTTTATCTGTGTTGCATTGAAGTGGTAACAAAACATATGTTCTCAATGTTGTTTTAGACTAACTCATGTTGTGTAAAAATCAGGTGAACGCCCAAACCATAAACCAATCACCAACCAAGAACCAGACGAGGTGATGCACAAATGCTTGCCATATAATATTAAAATAATTAAGTCTTTTTTTATTATTGAAGTCTTTAAACTTACAAGCTCCACCTGGCTCACCAGCCAAACGCCAAGGTTTTTAAGTGGTAGGTACCTACTTGTTACAAAATGTTACTTTACTATTGTTTTAATCAAGAAATAAAAAAAGAATAAGAATGGGAAAAGTCTATGATGATTAGTCCATGATTAGTGTTAGACTGAAATTTTTCAAGCCATCATCGTCAATGTCACATACTATTTTTATCAAATCCTGAAAAGTACAGATGGCGACGAAAATTTACCTACATTCCTAATTGTTCATTTCACAAAGATCACATTTTTCGATTATAAATAAAATCAGTCTGCATTAGATCTCACTCAAGCTAAAAAGAGGATATCGTTTTTATAAATGTTTCCTCGACAATGGAAATTCCGATGCTCGCGTAAAAACCTCCATAACCTGTTTTGCGGTCGATACTCCTTTTTGCAACGCGAATATGTACGTCTCCAGCCCTACCTCGTTGCGTCATGAATATTGTACGTTCTGTTTATGGTATGGTATTAAGGAGTATGAGATTTTGTTATCTTATCTAGAATGAATACAGGTACAAGTTTATATTAATGTAAATAATAAAAATCATCATATTGGCATTAATTACCGGTTGTGCTCTCGCGTACGAGGGCCCAGGATCCGCCTCGACCGTGATCCAGGATTTGGCAGATCAAATAGTTACAGTGGAGCGACTGCCATCCGACCTCTGTGACCCTTCTATCAGGGTAAGATGACCAGATTGGATCATGGTCACACATTCAGTCGCCTGAACGTGTAGGCTTCATCGCGATGTTTTCTCTCACCGTTAGAGCATCTGTTAGCATTCAACTAATGTACATAACGGTCATTGTACATTAACGCAGTGGGATTCGAACCCGGTACCACCGACGCTCCAAAGTTTATAATAATGTAACACATAATAATTCTTCTATTCTTTGATGATGAATACACAGACAGTAATGGCTTATACTCAATAATATTTGAAGCTGATATATGTATCCAGTTTTTGGATTACTAGCGTTCCCCCGCGGGTTTCACCCACATGTAGCTCGTAGACAGATATCCCAACTACACTCGTTTATAGTTTATATATTTTAAGATAACTCAATTTTGCGTACCTACCTATCTACTATCTAAAGTCTCTAGATAGACTACAGATAGTATGTAATATATTCTATGGAAAATTGCGTAAGGGCAGCAGCGTTTTTCACTGTTATCCACATGTGGAGTGCGCCTAACGTTACGTAACCTTGCTCAATAAACTCTTAGAACAATAGGGGATTTCCCCGTCTGTAGCATCATATCGTCATATCTATTTCTCGCTTTACCTACTTGGCAGCCAACCTTCACTCACGTGGCCTTGCCATATGTATGATATGATATCGTGGTATGATTTCGTAGATATTAACTTAGTACATTCGAGCTACGGGTTGGCAAGACTGCATTGTCGACACCACGCTATTAGATTGTACTGTCTTTCCATTCTCAACTCAAGAAAAACCTCGAAACCAAGTCTAAGGAACTAAAACTTCGAAGTTTTAAAACGATAAAAATAATTATCTTGGCGTTAATGTCCCCGTTATGCTCTCGCGCACGAGGGCCCGGGGTTCGCCTTGACCATGATGGAGGATTTGGCGGATCGGTAGCCGTATTCACAATGATTCGAAAATTTTTTCGAAGATTCGGCCACGGAAACTCTACCGTTTGGGAAATGTCTTTGGTTCTCCCTCGGAAAAGAAGAGCGTTTACGAAGACACTTTTGTTGATTGATAAATGGATTATTGGCAATTAATAACATAAATTTGTAAAAAATGCTATTAAGTAATAAAAGTTATATTTCGCTCTATATATTCATTTTTATAATATAATATAATATTTGATTGTTTATAAGTAGAATATTTTTTTTCTTTGAAGTTAATTTGCAAAAATATAAAGTAATTATTTGAAAGTTAAATTCTTTCTGTCGTTATGAACACATAAATATTGTCAAACTAAAGTTTTCAAAAAAGTTTCCCCGTTTTTCTTCGAGCGATTTAGTTTAGTGATTAAATTAATTTTTACCCATTCGTATCTAATCTAATCGAAGAAACCATGTTAACAGTAAGTACCTGACTAAATATTTATAGTACCTATTCACTTGAATCAAGTACAAACTCGGTGTTTGAATTTTGGATAAATAGCTATTTAAACTGCCTGTTTTCTTGCGATAGCAGCCATCATTTACATCATACGGCCAACGAGTGGCGATGTTAGAATACATGCGGGCCCATCCCGCACTCGCAACGGGTTGACTGAATTGCCCAGACGCAGCAAGGGAAAAGAAAAAATTGTTAGCGGACCTCGCCGTAAAATTGAATGCTATCGCTGATGGTGCAACTAAAACTGCGGACAAATGGATGAAGGTCGAAGAAGTAAATATTGATTAATTTTGAATATAACATAAGTTGTTGTAGATTGAATATAATATATTTATTAAATTGGTATTTATTTTCAGACTTGGCAGGACTGGAAGTCAGATATAAAAAATAAAGCCCTTACAATTCGGGTATTTAAATCTGGCACTGGTGGTGGACCTTCTCTGGTGGGGGTGACCCAATGCTTAATGCCCTTCAACGCCAAGCTGAAGCAGCCGAAGTGCAAGCTGCAGCGGTGAATAAAGTGTCAGAGGGCATAATTAGACAGGCCGTTGCGATAGAAAATCTTGTAGAGGTTTTCACACGAATCGCAACTGCCATAGAAAATCTAACTAAGTAATTACCTAAATTTAATTACCCACCACTCACTAAATTTCAACTTTATTATTTTATTAGTTTTATTATGATATATATGATTTAAATTAGTAACTGACCTGTTAATTAAAGTTATAATTAGCAATGTAGGTTGATTTTTAAAGAAATTTCATAATTGAGATATGCTTTTGTATGTATCACTTACCAAATTACACTTTGAAAATACATAAAGCACTAAGACAGCATTTTTTCTGTGATTTAAATTAGCAACTGAATTGTGATTTTAAATGTACCTATAATTAGGTTATTAGTAAATAAGGTAGTGATCATTTAATTTTTGCTGTGATTTTACTGAGTCTGATTTAAATTAGTAACTGAATTGTGATTTTAAAAGTATAATTAGTAAAGTATTTTTTACAACTGTATATATTTTTATTAATATTCCTATATCAGGAAGGGTGTAAGAAGTCCGCAAAAGGAATGTCCTACTCATTGAACTAAACTCTCTATAAAAATGTGATCAGCTGATTGGTACTGTTGTAAGTAAAAACGAACAGTTTTAATTTCTTAGAGGGTTTCTAAGGGTTATTATAATTAGAAAAAGAGAATAAACGTTTTTATAAATAATAATTTAATTAGTTACCTAATTTAAACTTAACAGAAATAAAAGGAAAGATATAAAAAATTTACATATAGTGCATATAGGACAAATAAAAAAAAACACATTTCAATGATCAGAAAACAAAAAAGACAGGCTTGTGGTTTGCCCGATAGTAAACAGTTACCGCAATCTATGGACGTTTGCAATTCCAGTGGTAAAATTTCCATGTTGCCGACTCTGTAAAAACCTTTTACCCACTTTCTTGAAGAACTCGCATGTGTCTTTGGGACCAAGATGTGAGGATGAACTATGCCGAAGGCGAGAGGTGCGTTGATAGAAAGTAGCTGTAGGCATCAAGACAAATATTTCTTCAGAACAAACACTACAATTTTCACAGTGTGTTTTTTAATATAGTCCCAACGGCCAAGGTGATATGCTGGTGCTTTTGCAACCAAGTTATTATAGAGAGTCACTTAACCATAATTAATGGCAGAGCCTCTGTACTAACTGCCTTCTCACCCTCAGTGCCTCTGCCTTTATATATCCCTCTCTTGAAATTTAGTGGCAGATGCAAATGAATCACTATCCTCAGTTTCCATTTCGTCTGGTGGGTTTATGCGCACATAGACACTGAAATTAATACAGATATTTTCAATGGTTTTGTATAGTTGTTATTGTAAAAATTTTTAGGTTATTTTTCAGCACAATTTTTGTCATACTTACTTTCAATTCCACCAGAATCGCACAAGCATATGAGGTCCTAGGATAATAGGGCTTTATATCTTCTATAATGCGGATCGCAGTCTCCGCAGAGAAGCGATAAACCCTACTAAAGTTGTGCATGTTAAATGGGTTTGACAAATCCCTTATTTGCCGATTTAGGTGCATTGTATCGGCTCTCTGCTTCGCCTTTATCCTATTACGGTGTTATAGCGCCAGTACAAACTGCATTTTCCAAGAAAAGCGTTATAATTCACAATTCACAAAAACTTCCCGCGAGCTAAATAGCATTCGTGTAAATTTCCGAATAATAGACAACTTTCGAATTGAACTGTCAAATTTCAAGGTCATTCGATAATTTTTTCGAATCCGAATCCGAATCGAACCATTGTGAATACGGCTACTGGTTATTACGTGGAGCGACTGCCATCTGACCTCTGCGAGCCTGCTACTAGGGGAACCTGACCAGATTGGATCATGGTTACATATTCAGTCGCCTGAATGTGCAGGTTTCCCTCACGGTTAGTATTCAACTAATGAACATAGTCAGAAAAGAGTCATTGGTACATGGCCGCAGTGGAATTCGAACCCGGTACCTCTCGCTTACGAGTCGAATACTGTAACCACTCGACCACCGACGTTCAAAGTTTATAACGGTATCATGGTGTAAATTATTCCATGGGAACAAACTCACATATATGCACATAATGTGTAACATTAGCCCTTTTCCGGCTACTAACCAGGCACCGGTCGGAAGCGCACGCAGCGACACTAAGTTTCACTATCACACCATTTCAAGATCGCCATAAATTTACTGATCAAATTGGAAATATTTTAAAGAAAGATCAGGCATGCATGAGTACCCCAAATCGACAAACATGTGTGTAAAGGTCGATGATTGAGGAAGAAGCGACAGAGATATGCCAGGATCATAGCAAGCTACGCTATGTGGTCGCCAACAAAAAAAAATTTTTTTTCCATGCTACTCAGTCACAAACGAGCAGACAGCCCACCTGATGGTAAATGGTAACTGTCGCCTATAAGATCTACAATTCATACATTTAGATTGCAGGTAACAAAAATGCAGAACCGCAGGTGCATTGTCACTGTGAGGACTTAGATGAAATACCTTACGCCTGTAATTTCACTGGCTACCTTATCCATCAAACCGGAACACAACAATGCAAGCATTGTTGGCGGCAGAAATGGATAAGGCGGTGGTACTCACCCAGGCGGACTCCTCAGGCTTGACAGAGTCTTACCACCTGATAAAATATATGAACCCTTTCAAGCTTGGTCTCCATTAGGATCTCCAATGCACAATAACGCTTAAAGGCTTAGCCGGCCTTCTCGTGCGAATTTAGAATGTATTAACCGAGGCAAAGAACGGGCCCTCAAAGCTGTGCCGAGCTAAACCAACACCTTACACTTAGGGTGTCGAACAAAATTAGGACAGTGTTTATACCTTTTTGGAGGTCAGTGATTCAATCCTTTTGAGCCATTATGTTATGTGTTTGTAGTGTTATTGTGTGTGAATAAATGTTTCTATTTCTATTTTACATAACAACTATAGTTCGCGCCAAATTGATTGGCAATAGCGTGCCTTGATCTCTTGGTCAACTGACATACATACATACACACTCACGTCCGTATCCCATAGAGGTAGGCAGAGACTATCGAGTGCCACAAACTACGATCCTGACACACCTTTCTTGCCTCTTCCACATTCATACATCTTTTCATGCATTTACGCCGGTTGAGGGTACTCCTGACCTGCCGTTTTTGGAACAGATCATCTTCATTGATTTGTTATTTACTGGCATATTTATGAATAACACATGTAAATTGTTATAAACTTTATAATTTCGTTAAATTTAACGTAAACGAATATTTGAATCGTTACAGCTATCATTTGGGGCGCTTACAAATTAGTTCTGACCGATCTCCCCGGAATGAGCAGCATTTGCAGCTGTGTATTTTAAACACTGATGTTATCTCGAACCCGCTTGCCAAGTGTGGGAGGACAGGTTATTTAAGAGACCTAGGGCACAGCGGGGTTTCCCGTTCGAATTGGAGCCGCCTGGGAAATTATCTCCAGCTCACAGAACACCGCAGCCAAACAATACTAATAATATTGTGTTCCTGGCGATGAGTAAGGTTTCCAGTGCTGTATGAGGTGGGGATTTGGGGAGCCGTGGCTTAGGAGGAGCATTTGCTTGTTTACTGCCAGACCAACGTGTTATAGAGCTAGGCAACGCATTGGCGATACCCAGGGGTATGTTGGGGGGTGTTGCTTGTGTTTATCTATAGGCAGCGGTGATCTCTATCCGCAGGTGGCCCGCTTGCCTGTTTGCCTACCCTCCACCCATGTGGAGGAGGTGTCGAAGTTACGACAAAAGTTTCCACTGATGTGGTGTAAACTCAAGAACAGTAGGGGACTGTTGCGGGCTATCGATGTGGTCCTCTCTGTCCTCCCCCTAATCATATCAGCCGAAAGACGCCCACTGCTGGGCATAGGCATCCCCCAGAGATCTCCACGGCGGCCGGTCCTGTGCCTTCCGCATCCAGCTCGTACCTGCGATCCTTACCAGGTCGTCGGTCCACCTTGTGGGAGGCCTACCCACGCTGCGTCTTCCGGTACGTGGTTGCCACTCGAGCACTTTCCTGCCCCATCCGCTAGCTGTTCTTCGAGCTATGTGCCCTGCCCACCGCCACATTAGCCTCCCCCTATCAGGCAACAATCTCAATATAAGTTAATCTTAACAGGTGTTTAACAGCACAGGAAAGTGCTACAAAATAAAAAATCCCATAGTTGCTGTACAAGTATCTAATAGGATTCTACTTTTAATACGTAGTTAGCGATTTGCGTGGTAACAATTCCAGGTGTTCGATATTTCCTGTTATATTAAATAATATGTTATTTTACTATTGTTATTGAATTTATTATGGTATAAATTAAGTTACCATCGAGGAAAATATAGTGACAATACATTGTATGTTAGGTACTCGCTCATAAGACATTAAGATTAAGACACATAAATACTCGCATTTTCACTGTATAAATAAACATAAATATGCTGGGACAAATTCACACAGCGCCATCTAGCCCCAAAGTAAGCAAAGCTTGTGTTATGGGTGTTAGATAGCTGAAAAACTATTCATATACTTTTTTTTTAAATACATACTTATTACACATAACTACACCCAGAGCCGTAACAGAAATTGAAAGTCATCATTGCAATGTCTCGGCCGGGAATCGAACCCGGGACCTCTGCGCGGCGACCGGCATGTTAACCAACTGAACTACTCAGGTCGTCAACCATTTTAAAGCTTAGTTCACGGGTTTGTACCTCATACCAATTAAGGAGTCGCCCGTAATTTTGACGCAGTTGTTGAAGGCACGCTGTGAATACCTGTAAACAATTTTTTTAGGTGTGTCATAATAAGCGTGATAGTTGATAACAGTAAGATACAATAGATAGATAGATAAATTCTTTATCGCTCACACAAGAATAATTACATTAAAAAGTTCCGATAACAACCACAGACTACTTTGTACATTTTTACTATTCTACTCGGACACCACCAAATTGTGTCACTTTATGTGTTTAATAGTAAAAATAAATACTTATAATTTGCTCCACAGGAGGAATGCAACTCTCTGCATGGCTGCCAAACTGGCGACGCTAAGGTCTCTGGCGGGTACGGCTTGCCAGCCAAGTGTGAGTAAAAAAAATTTATTTCCCATACATTCTTCGTACAGTTGTACTGTACCATAAGTGCATTACCACTTCAAGAAAATTTTCCTATGCCGCTACAGCAACACTCGCGGCATTTAGTGCATCTTTAGCCTTAGCCAGTTTGCTAAAAGAAGGGAGAATTAGCTGTCGAAAGGACTCATCTCTTACCCCCAGGGTATTCTTTAGATAATAAATAAAAATTTATTTCACGGATGCCATAAAATCGTTTAACAACTGATTCTTAAGGTGATCATGTTCGGAACACGTGGCCCAAAAGGCTGCCCTCCTAAAATGGGGACTGGGCTGGCCATGTTGCCCGAATGCCGCCTGATGTGGGCGAAACGAATCACTGAATGGGTGCCACCTAACGCAAAAAGACGTCGTGGTCGGCCTCGGAAAAGATGGCACGACGAATTAGCGACATATGCGAAAGAGAGAGACCTGTCAGCAAATAGTATGTCTATTTGGAAACATGGGAGAGAAGCCTTTGCCCTGAAGAGGGACACCGATGACTCCTAAAATAAATAAAAGGTGGTCATTCACTGATGCTCTTGCACTGTACTTACATTACGCTCTTGTCTCTACTGGTTCCGATACTTTACAAGCACACTCCTTATGGGTGCTTTTATTATTTGTAACGTGACGATATCATCGTGGACGTCCACGATATAGGGGAGGCATGAAAGGGACACGTATTGAAAGGGATAAGTCACATAATCGGTAAAATAACAAACATCTCGCGACGACAACATTTTTGTTCTGTGGCAACCCCGAAGCACAACCATTCGCACCTAAAACGTCACACTCCTGTCATGTTCCCTTCACGCCAACTCTCCTCTATATCGTGGACGTCCAAGATGATATTGTCATGTTACAAATTATAAAAGCGGCCTATGTCTACGTCTATAAGAGATACAGCTTTTAGTTGCGAACAAATAAACAAAATTCATTTACTGCAACCTACCTAATACTTACCCTACCCTGTACCTAATTATTCCTTACTACTAATTGTAAGCCAGGCTATGGTGGCTAGAGGGCAGTCCCACTCCGTTTTGCCTCTTTCGTCCGTAGGAAATTCCGTATATATTGTGCATTCAAAACCATCAACGTGCCTGGTGACATAAGTTAGTCAACAGACTGTACTACCGCCTTATCCATCTCTTGCAACAATGCTTGCATTGTCATTTACTATCTGCGAGCACCTGTTAATGGCCTCGCTGTTATAAATGTTTGTAAGTATTACTTGTAACTTGCTGTTGGTGTTCTGAATAAAGTAAAATAAAATAATTGTTGTGTTGGATAAGTTGTAGCTAGAGGTGACCACGTGTCCGCGATTCTGCATTTTTAGTCAGGACTTTAAAATCTCATCTAGGCTGTACATCCTTCATACGAACCAAACGAACACCAACGAGATCCTCACCACCTTCTAAAGATGCTTCAGACGACATTATTCTCGGGGCTGCAGCGCGGATGGCACAGGGTAGCGGTGGCTACCTATCACATGCAGTATCTGTAATGCACGCTTGTTTACATTTGTTTTTGTTTACGTGTAGGCAGTGGCGTGGGGGCCGAGTCGCTCTTTTCCCTCAAATATGGTTGAATTAGATGATGGCTGGGCCTTCATTTTACTCGCACGGGTGCCGCTTTTGTGGCTGGCTTACTCTTGCTGTAGTTGTTGGTAGTTTTCTTAAGTATAATGTAATTGTCTAATATGCCGGCTAGTGTCTGGCTCTGCCTATGGCATTGTCGGGCGCTGCCCGGCTCTGTCTGGTATTGTCGGACACGGTCCGGCTGTTGTCGGCGTTGTTGTGCTCCGGTCTTGGGGCGTCCAATGTGTCACTGTGTGTTTCTTTCCTACTTTCCTACCCCCTCCTTTTGCTGGAAGAGATTTCTTCTTAGAAATAAGTAGCGCCTGTTGTGTTATCTATAACGTTGTATTTTTCCTTAAACTTTCATGTGTACAATAAACTGTAAAATAAATAAATAAATAAAGAATAAATTTTGACTTGGACTTAGTTCACTTTGAAGCTGACTGACCGTGCCTATAGACTAATAGCTGGTAATTCGTCCACAGACGTGATCCACACCGTGGGCCCGCAGGACGGGTCGGCAGAAGCCCTCAAATCGTGCTACGAGCGCTGCCTCTCCCACCACCAAGAGTACAAGTTGAAATCTTTCGCCTTCCCATGCATCTCCACCGGCATTTATGGTTTCCCGAACCGCAAGGCGGCCCACATCGCCCTCTCCACGACTAGGAAGTTTTTAGAAAGCAACCCGAAGGTCGAGAAAGTCATATTCTGTACTTTCCTGCCGATCGATGTGGAAGTTTACGAGACTCTAATGCAGATGTATTTTCCGTTGCACGCCAACAACTACAATGAGGGCGCGTCGGCCACTGAGAGGTAGACTGTGAAGTTCAGTTGTTACACTAGTATTTTACTTCGTGGACTGAACTGGGCTGACTTTTTTGTGCATCATAATAATATTTAATGTCATAACTAATCATCATGCTAGCAGTCCATCCCGGCTACTGCCAGGGTCCACTTTCCTGCTTTGTTATCTCCACTTTGCCCGATCTTCGGCATCCTCACGTCGTAAGTCGTTGGCTCTCGCGTCCAACTCGGCGATGTCAATCCATTGCTTCTTAGGTCTTCCGCGGGACCGCTTTCTTGATACAGGTAGGTTTAGACACCTATTTTCCACGTACCCCTGGGGCGCTACACGTGACCATACCAGCGCAGCCGTACCTCTTCGATCTTATCCGCGATGTATAATATTTAATGTAAAATGCCTTTCTCGGCAACTGACAGTACCTACTTAGTTGTCCTAATAGCGTTCGTCATGCCCTAAGTCAAATGAGATGAAGAAATATATATTACAGTACAGAGCATAATGTCTCTATTGGTGATGGGTGAATGTGTTTATAAATGTGGAGCTCTCTTTTCTAGAAAGGTTGTAACCGTGTCTTTATAACCGACATATTGTTTAAACTGGAGAGGTGATTTAATGCAATTATTATGTGTCGAGCTTTATCCTTATCCACACTTTGTACATTTTGCATTACATACTTTTGATATGAATTAATAAATAAAAACAATTAAAATGATTAAATGCACTTTTATTTACTTTACAATGTTTATACAGAATTTATGTGACGCTACTTATAATACAACTATATTTACATTACCTACTTTGACAAATAAAAATAATAATTATCTTTTGGCGTTAATGTCCCGGTGGTGCTCTCGAACACGAGGGCCCAGGGTCCGCCTTGACCATGATCCAGGATTTGGCGATCAAGTAATTACAGTGGAGCGACTACCATCTGACCT
Source organism: Blastobasis adustella (assembly GCA_907269095.1). Taxonomy (NCBI): domain Eukaryota; kingdom Metazoa; phylum Arthropoda; class Insecta; order Lepidoptera; family Blastobasidae; genus Blastobasis; species Blastobasis adustella. The sequence goes on from OU026138.1 coordinate 5,593,698, forward strand.
CCGTGACCCTGTTACCAGGGGAACCTGACCAGATTGGACCATGGTTACACATCCAGTCGCCTGAATGTGCAGGTTTCATAACGATGTTTTCCCTCACCGTAAGAGCATCGGTTAGTATTCAACTAATGTACATAACTCAGAAAACAGTCATTGGTACATGGCCGGAGCGGGATTCGAACCCGGGACCTCTGGCTTACGAGTCGGATACTGTAACCGCTCGGCCACCGACGCTCTAACCGACTGTCACTAACGTCACCCTAACTATTGAATCATGGTTACAATTTCAGTTGCCTGAATTTGCAGGTTTTTCACGATGTTTTCCCTCATCGTAATAGCATCGGTTAGAATTCTACTAATGTACATAACTCAGAAAAGAGTCATTGGTTCATGGCCGCAGCGGGTTTCAAACCCGGTACCTCTCGCTTACGAGTCTGATACTCTACAGCTCGGCCACCAACGCTCATTTTACATTACCTACTTTAACAAAAGTAAAATATACATAAAAAAACAATGTGTATAGAAGAATGACTCCAGATCGCTGCCAATTGGGAGTGTTCTGAAAAGGCTGGCAGCGTTACCCCTTTAAATGGCCAAACTCAAGCGCTGGCCAAGATACGCGCCAGTCCTTGGGTCGCCAGTCGTCTCGCTCTGGCTGGCAGATAGGTCCTGATATTATTTATAAGATATTTCGGGCACTCAGCCCCCAGGACTCCATCGTCTCTACCCCAAATGACGCAAGTATCCCTGGCCACTGATGCTGCCGCGCGGGCACGGGCCGAGGTAGCCTCAAGGTGAGATAGAGCCAGTGTCACACATGTCGTATCCCACACTATGGGCCTGCCCTTAAAATGATATATAAAAATGATGGATTCATTTTAATATAACTACTTCAATACAACAACAAGGACTTGCGTCAAAGAAAGATCGATCGAGAATGTGATTTCGGTAGATAACATTTTTATTAGTTGCCGTCATTGTTCGCTATCTGGCTTTTCTTGCTTACATTTATTCCTAGCACGATGGAATCTATACATTACGGTAATTACCCTTACTGTCATATTGGGTTCAGACTCACGTCTGCAGCTTGTTAAGCTGCCCGTGCACTACGTGGCTAGTGCGCCAATCCGCAGCGATATCGCTGATCTTCAAGATACCACACTCCGGAAGTACGTCACAGAATATCCGAATTGCATCTTGTGACGTCATTCCAGAGGGGTGGGATCATGCTATTAGAGATCGGCGGTGCCGCTGCCGATCGGCGGCAAGGGCGAGCACGGGCACTAGCGCACGTACAAACAGTCTGTTTACATTACATGCTTGTGCTCGTTGAATGTCGCTTTGAACGCACCATTAGATTAGCATGACGAGAGGGAAAGAAGCACTTTTTAACACCCAATCCAAAAAGAGGGATAAGTTGGACGTGTCTGTGGCATTGGCATCGTATAATAGCATTTGGGTAGAAGAACGCGACTTTCTTTATTTGAAAACTTATGTATAACATGTTAATCGAGATAGTTCTTATAGCTTTGTTTCATTAAAATCAGTTCAGAAGCTAGGGTAATATTTGAGTAGGTATTTGTAGAAGTTTATTTTAGAACCGTCACTGCAAACTCCATACTGAACTCGCACTACGCCGCCCGCAGAAGGAAATGGAATTTGGAATAATAGGTATTACAAAAATTTTAATAGGTACCGTAATAGCGAAACAAAAGGGGTAAACGAGGCATCAGGCAAGGCTAGTGGATAGTGGAATTTGACTGTCAATAAGTATTTGTCCGTGGTGAAACGTCAACAATTTTTTTATGGTCTGTGGACTTTGTGGGCAAAGCAAAAGAGTTCTAATTGTAAAAAAATCTTTATTTGTTTGTGAAAATGGTTGACTAGAACTGCTGTTTATTTGCCATAATACTGCAAAAACATCCCGATATCGACAGGGATAAACCATTATCGTGTTACTAAGGAATGGTTTAAGATATTGTGCACCAACATTGAATGCATATGCCTCCAAGGTTCTTTTTATGTCTTGACACACTTTGTACCAATACGAGAACAATGTCGTCTGAAACATCTTTAGAAGGCGGTGAGGATCTCGTTGGTGTTCGTTTGGTTCGTATGGAGGATGTACAGCCTAGGGGAAAAGATTGTGAAGTCCTGACTGAAGAGGTTCTGGAAACTTGTATAATCGATGAGGTGGACTATGAAGAATGTTTGGTGGAAGATGACGACTCAAACATCGGCAGTATGGTGTCGATACAGTCCGAAGAGGTGGTGGAACGTGACGAGGAAAGCGCCGAAATTATTGTGCCAGAGATTATGGATCCAAAGAGTGAAACTGGCACCATTAAAATGGTGAGTGTGTCTGTATTTTTTAAAACATTACACTGTGGTTTTAAGAAGTCATTGGGTAAATCAAACAAGTGACTGTTAAAAGTAGACAATGTATAAAACCAGCGTTAACCTCATAGTAATGTTGTTGGTATACGCATGTGGAACAATTTCACTTTTTATGATATGTAATGTCCTTATTTATTTATTTAACAGTTTATGTGTCCTTGTGTGTAAAAGAGTAATGTAAACAAATCTCATGTTCTGTAAACAAATTTCAGGAAACTGCAGAGGTAGATCAAGAAAATAACATTGAGTTGTCACCAAAGCCTAACCAGTTAGACAGTTGGCCTACATTAGAAATATTACCCGGTGGAGTAATAAACTTACCTGATAAGAATGAAGAGAGCAGTTCTTGCCCCAATACACTGGATAAAACAGAGGCTACAGAGACGGGAGACATGATGTATGCATGTGCAAAATGTTCACGCAGCTTCCGGTACTTGTTCTGTCTCGTAAAACATGTAAGATGGCATGAGGATGAGGAAAAGAGAATAAAACTAGGAAATGTTGATAAAATGAGTGAGTATTTTGTTGTTCTTTATTCACTTACTAGCTGTTCTCACATACACGCAGTTTGGATCTTGGTCAACGTTCAAGTATCCTGTGGGATACCATTATTTTTCTGGGATCTAAAGTATCCTATGACACTTGCACATAATTTAGCTTCAGAATTGGTTCAGTAGTTCCTTAGAACAGGTCTGGAACATAGTAACTGAATTCCAACCGTGCAGTTGAGGAAACTGAATGTTCAACAGTTTAATCAATCTTATTTTGTTCATATTATTGCGAAAAACATTGCATTCTATGCATTTCATTCATGTTTACATTTTATGTATGTGTGGGTATTAGTATATCTTTAATTTATTTGTGATAAATGTGGGTCTTACACACTGTCATAAGCTACTGAGCCGAATAAACGTATTTACTTAAATTAAGTCTTTTTCTGGATTTATTAATAATGATAAATCATACATCTGGAAATAGTAACACTGCCAATTTGATACTTATTTGAATTTACTTAACAATTAGTTTCCTCAACTATACATGAATAATTATTAGATAGATAGATAAAAAGATTATTCCAATACGTAACACACGTACATGGGAGTTGAATACAAATTACATAACTTAATAATACCAATGTACAATTATTCCAGTGTTATGTATTAGTCTTGTAGGTTTATCTGGACATATCTATCACGTACATTTTTTATAACATGGGTAGCATTTCTGTAGGTAAGTACCTAATTGGCAAATAAATTATGTTTTTCATACATAAAAGAAAAAATACCTCCACCTACTTGCAAGGCGAAACTGCGCTCCAACAAACAACTTGATTTCGCGAGTGAAACTTTGTTAAACAGTATAAATTCAGTTTTAAAGTGCTGCGAAGGTTGTGAAAACGTTGTACAAGTGTTATTTTCGATAGAAACTGTGTTTTATGGACTAAACAATTGAGATTATTCCTATTGTTGACAACCTTGAACAATATATTATTTTTCTACCCCCAACTTGCCGAAACTAAATTGTTGACACTGACGTTGACAACTACAAAAGTTTGCCAGCATAAATAATTGGTTTTGTGTGGCCTGTATAGGAAAATTAAATTACCGCCAGAAAAAGTTTTGCTGCTAAAAAACAAAATTTAAACACCCAATTTTGAAATGACTCCAACCCCGAAAAACAACCCAAACCAGTCGACGCCGTCGCAGAGACACTGTGCTAAATGTAAAAAAACGCCAAGTGAAAAGAAAACCTCAGCGATATGCGACTGCTGCAACAGCCTCCTGTGTGGAGATTGTCATGGATTGACGCCTACTGAAGTTAGAGTTCTCGAGCTCAAAACTGTTTCACGAAATATGACCTACTTATGTGGAGACTGTAAAACAGCGATGAAACAACTGCCACTAATCATTAAGAAGTTGGAAACTCTTAGTGAAGAGGTGAAGCACCTGCGAGTGCGTCAAAATATGATCGCAACCGAGGCGGCAATCCAGGAAATGTCGGAGAGAACCAAACGTTCAAAAAACTTGATTATCTACGATTTACCGGAGTCTACAAGTGATATACCTGAAACTAGAAAGGAAGATGATGGGCAGACATGCGCAGAAATACTCAAAAAGATAACAAACAAAATAAACTGTTCCGGGATTAAAACATTCCGTCTGGGAGCTCCCAAGCCTGGATCCAAAGCACCAAGACCATTGAAGGTTATTATGTCCAGCAAAAGCGATGCTTTCGAAGTTCTGCGAAACAGAACTAAACTGCCAAAACCGTCATCGATTAAATCGGATTTAACTCCTATGCAGCAGGAATATTTAAAACATCTTCGTGAAGAACTCGAACAGCGAAAAGAAAGCGGTGAGACGGACCTTACCATAAAGTACATACGTGGTCAACCCATGATAGTGGACACTCAGACTGCAAAAAACTAAATAAAACTGTCAAATACCAACAACAACCACCTAAATCATCAACCTACACTTCGAAAACGCTTGGAGAATCACCATCACCAACTTTGTCCATAGTCAGGATTTTATATACTAACATACAATCTGTAAACTCAAAACTTGACCTATTCATTGCCAGAGTTAATATATTGAAGCCGACAATCATTGTCATTACGGAGACATGGCTTAAGCCGAGCATAACAGATTCTATAGTTAAACTCACGGGCTATGACATCTACAGAGACGACCGCTTGAAAAAGCGAAGTGGTGGTGTAGCTGTATACGTAAAAAATAATAGAGGGCTACTTACGGCTAATTTGAACACTCACTTTAATGCTAAACATGAAAGCTCAGAACTCATATGGCTTGACATCCACATAGGATCCACCAAAATTTTGTTATGTGGCATTTACAGAGGACAGGACTCTACGTTGGAACAGGACAACCTACTACTCAACGAAATCGAAATCGCATCAGAATCAAATACAGTACTTGTTATGGGAGACTTTAACTACCGTGGAGTAAAATGGCCTCTTGGTGACAGCGGATATTTAACGCCAAAAGAAGAAAATTTTGTATACTGGTACAGAAGCAGCGGGCTAGAGCAGTTAGTCAACAAACCAACCAGATTCAGACAAGGCAACCAACCATCCATCTTGGATTTGGTGCTTACAAACGATGACTCTCTTATATCACAAATTAAGGAAGAAGCACCAATCGGAAAAAGTGACCATGCTTGCCTAATTGCAACTATCGAAATAGAAACCCAGACACGTCGAACTACTGCAGTTAGGTGGAATTATAAGGAAGCTAACTTCGTTGACATGAACACAACACTCTTAAATAATTTATCCGAGAAAATGAATCTGCAAGACTGCACTGAAACCCAATTTAGCACACTTCACACAGCAATAAAGGAGGCAATCCATCTACACGTGCCACAGCTGAGACTGAGTCGAAATACATCTAACAAGCCATGGATATCCAAAGAAACACATGGGCTAATTAAACTAAAAATGACACTCTGGAAGAAATTTAAAATTACTGGACTGGACGAGGCATACAGAGAGTATAGGAGGATAAATAATAAGCTAACCAATCACAGACGCACTGCTCGCACAAAATACGAAAAGGAGTTGCTAGAAGCTGGCCCCAAGAAATTCTACTCCTACATAAAACAGCAAATAACATCCAAAACCAGTATTCCTTCAACCCTACGTAATCATCAAGGAAATGTGATAACCCAACCGGAAGATATAGCGGAGGCATTTGCTGACCAATTTTTGAGCGTGTACCAAAAGGAACCACAGGGCCAGATGCCAGCCCTCGACACACGGCTTAGAATTGAGGACTCTATCGAGGATATAAAATTTACCCCAGATAAGGTATTACAGGCCATTAAAGAATTAAAGGCAGACTCAGCTCCAGGACCTGATGAAATCCCAGCATCCATACTTAAGAATTGTGACCTAGCAAATGCACTAGCCACCATTATGCGGACCTCGTATGATACTGGAACACTTCCAAAGCTCTGGAAAACTGCTACAGTGACTCCGATATTTAAAAAGGGAAGCAAACTGCAACCAGAAAATTATAGGCCAATAAGTCTAACTTGTATACCGTGCAAGGTAATGGAAAAAATTATAGTGAAACACATAAGAGATTTCCTTTCCAAACATGAAATAATTGAGGATCAGCAGCATGGCTTTTGCCCTCGTCGCTCAACAGTGTCCAACTTGCTATCCTGTTTATCATCCTGGACTAACAGTTTCAATAACAGGGAGCCTGTGGATGTAATATACCTAGATTATGAGAAAGCATTTGATAAAGTACCTACATCAAGGCTGCTACACAAATTGGAGTTTATAGGTATAAGGGGCAAACTGCTTGCATGGATCGAAAATTTCCTAAGAGGTAGAACATTTCAAGTAAGAGTGGGAGAGAGCTTGTCAAGCCAGCGGGATATCTACAGCGGTGTACCTCAGGGTTCAGTTTTGGGCCCTGTGTTGTACATTATCTATACATTCGACTTGCCTCCCTACATGCAATGTAATGTGAGAGTGTTTGCTGATGACACCAAGTTATTTGCAAACCCACTGGTGGATTACACGAAGCTCCAATCTGATCTGGACGTGATTGCTAATTATTCAAAGCATTGGCTTATTAATTTAAACTCCGAGAAATGTACTGTGCTGCACATTGGCAATAAGAACCCCCACTTGTCTTACAAGCTGAATGATGTCAATCTCAAAGCTGTGAGGTCTCAGACGGATCTGGGTGTCATTATCACAGAAAATCTTAAGTGGGAGGAACACATAAATATGATAACCAAGAGGGCTAAGAGTCTGATATACCTTATAAGAAAGGCATTTGGAACAATAACACCTGAAATAATGATAAAAATATATAAAACATATGTCAGACCATTATTGGAGTATGCCTTCCAGGTTTGGGACCCCTATTTTCAAAAGGACATTGAAACACTTGAGAAAGTACAGCGTAGTTTCACTAAAATCCCAAGAGATTATAGGAAATTGTCATACGAACAAAGACTAGACTGCCTGAAACTAGACAAGCTACATGAGCGAAGACAACGTGGGGACCTAATAGAAGCGTACAAAATCCTAAACGAACATTATGATGTGAAGAACTTTGAGCAACTATTAAAGCGAGATCAGAACACTCGATTAAGAGGTCACCACTTGAAATTGGTGCGAAGTTTTTCCAACAGCAACCCGCACAAGCACTTTTTCAGCAACAGAGTCGTGGCACCTTGGAATAGGTTACCTGAGAGAGTTGTATCAGCACCGAGTACCAACGCCTTTAAGAACCGATTAGACGAATATTTGAGGAATATCAAAATGAATTAATTGATAATGTCAATGGGTTGAGGATAATGGGATACAGACATATCAGTTGTTCCAACTGCCTGTCTGTTCAGGAATAATAATAATAATAATAATAATAAAAGTACAATCTGCCTTAGGATCTACAATGAATGTAAATTTTAATTGTTCCATAGGTTTCAATAAACAATGTGTTTAATTTAAAATCATTTTCATTTTCTTCTTTTTTTTATTCCAAAATCTATCAGCGAAGACCTGTAATTGGCTTTCTGTTTCATAAGAATACTAATATTATGTTGTAATATGGCTGTTGCCTTTCCGAATAAAAAAAAAATATATAAATTAAAAAATTTCGTACGGCCTGTCTATGACCAGTATAGGTTCTAATGATGATGATGTTGGTCAATAACCTGTTAGTTTGGCTACTTGCCTGTTTATGGCTTAAAAATCTAAATAATCGGATTTATCGTTATTAAGAAAATTTACAATTTTGGTTCTTTCTTATGGTGTTTGTTCATAACTATTGCAACCATATTGTGGAAATATATAAAAAAAAGAGATTGTTATTAGCAATGAAATTTGGGTAAGTACTGTCAATACAATTATTTTATTATGACAATTATTTTCTACTTGTAGATCCACCAAACAATAAAATGGAATAATCATTTCTATCAAGTGTTAGTAGTTACTTTTGCCACAATATGGTTTCAATATTATTTGGTTGGTCTACTACATCATTATCATAAATCACTAGATATTATAAAACAAAGTCCTACGCTGCGTCTGTCTGTTCGATAAACTCAAAAACTACAGAACGGATTTTCAAAAATCAATTTGTTGTATTTGTGGAAACACATGTATAAATATTTTACATTAGATAAGTATGCTCAACTGTAACCTGCAATGCGGCGTACAAATTTAAAATATAAATTTTAATGAGGTTTTCACAATTTTTTAGAGAACTTTTTCCGGAATGGATACATATATTATATGTATGATTAATTAGTGGACTCGGCGCGACTTCATACGCGTGGCGTTCTACCCGTACTCTACACCTACCATACACCTACCATACACCTACCAAAATTACTTTATTGAGTAGGATATTACATATCTCTTTCAATCGTCAAAGAGGAGGGGGTAGGAAATTAGGAAGGAAACACACAGTGACATGTTGGCCGCCCCATGGCCGCAGCACACCCACCCCCCGCTGACAACGGCCGGACCATGTCCGACAATACCAGTGTTAGGTAGCTGCTCCCACCCTACCCTTACCCTGCCCGTAGCCTACCCCTATCCTATCCTACGCCATCCCTACCGCAGTCCGCGCAGAGTAGACGCCCCGCTACGACCGAAAGACACCGTGTGTGGGAAGGGAAGGAATGTTAACGCCGCTTCCTAGGTGGTCTTCCGTGGTAAAGAAACGGCAACAAACCCACAGAGCCTAAGTTAATTCATTTTTCTTTTTTTTTAAATGTCTTATATACTAATACATTATATTTACATACTAATTTTAACTAAATTAATACCTGTTTAAAACTGCAGTTCAGTTCCATGGACTTTTGTCATTCACATATTCAGGTATACTATAATAACTTTTTTGACATAATTTATTCTTTATAGTGGCTTTAAATTTATTCAATGGTAAATTCTGTATATCTGTTGGGACTTTATTATAAAAGCGTACACATTGACCCATAAATGATTTGTGGACTTTGGCCAGACGACAAGAACTAGTAACAAGTTTATCTTTATTTCTAGTATTCCTACTATGCACATCACTGTTCTTCATAAACAAGTGTATATTTTTATGAACATAGATCAAGTTCTCATAAATGTATTGTGATGGCATTGTCATAATGTCAATATTCTTGAATCTATCTCTAAGTGATACCTACCAAACATCTACCATACACCTACCATACACCTACTTACCACTACATATCCTTTTTTCTTGCTATAAACCTTCCTCTTAATCCACTCCTATATATAGATGAAAACCTTACCAAAATCCGTTGTGTAGTTTATAAGATCTAAGCGTACATAGATACATACATAAGGACAGACGGCGTGAAGCGACTTTGTTTTATATTATGTATAGATGCATATTATAGTGAAGAAAAACCGAGAATGCTCGGGACAGTTCGCTGGTTATAATTACGACATTTGTGGAATGGTTTAGCAATGTATTTTCCCGCTTATGGCCCAGAACATATTAAAATAGCTAAATCAGTAAAATAAATTATTTATCAAGTTGCCTGTGTGTAAAACATTAAATCACTGTTTCAGGTGATGCAGAACAGGAACTGATACAAGTAAAGCAAGAGAGGTTAATGATGGAACAATACCACAAGAGACAAAAACTAGAAGTTTATGCAAGGTAAGGCCGTGTGGTGTCCGGCAGTGTAGAATAGCACCAACCCCTTACACTCTTGGGTGTCGTACAAGGCGACTAATGTTTTCGAGGCAAAAGATCTACAGTCTCCGTAGGCTGGAAAATGGGCAGCAGCGTTTTCCATTATTATATTAACGACACTGCGATCTCCGACCGGCCTGCCAAGCGTGAAGATTATGGCAATAAGCTCTCCTTTCGTGGGAGAGGCCCTTAGTCCTGCAATGGACTGTTATGGGCTGTGATGATGAAGGGTGTTTATGCACTTACATGTATACGTAAAAACCCAGACAGTTTACTTGCGCACTTATCGGTATTCGATTCGAATTCAAGATTAAAACTAGTAGTGTACGTTCCGTTTTGGCTGGACCCGATTACCCGTCAGTTGCAGTTGATACTAATCCTTACGCTGTATAAAATAAAATCGCTTTTGGGTACGGGGGTCGTCATCGGACGTCCGACAAAGATCGGCTCGCCCGCGCATCCGAATGTATCCAAAAGCGAATTTATTTTGTACTTCCTAAGGATTAGTATCGACTGTAACGACGGTTGTTCGGCTACAGCCAAAACGGAGCGTCTGTTACTAGTATTAGCTCCGCTTGAAGCACGTAGTAAGTCTTACATACATATATCGTCGTTCTATGACTTTCTTTTTTATCTTTCTTCCTTCGTATCCCGTTTTCTCCTACATTTACATGATGCTGTTTGCTGCCCTATGCGTGCAGTCGGCTAAAAATATATCGGGCGCGGTCCGACTCTGGCTGGCATTGTCGGGCGCTGCCCGGCTTCTTCTAGTATTGTCGGGCACGGTCCGGCCGTGGTCGGCGTGGGGTGGGTGTGCTCTGGCCATGGGGCGGTCAACGTGTCACTGTGTGTTTCCGTCCTACTTTCCTGCCACTCCTTTTTGACGATAAGAGATATTTGATGTTAATCTAATCAATAAAGAAATTTTAAGTTTGAGTTTGTGTAGCGGCCACTTGATCACGATCCGTAAAAAAACGACTCGAAGTTAGAAATCACGTGTCGGATACGAACCAAATATTCATTTACTAGAAGTGCGTAAACGCCTGGGTATTTAATTTTAATCCTAGACTAGTATGAGTATTTACCTTTACTCTGCAAATAGCACACTTTTCATTAGAAAGCATTCACACAAGAATAGGTCAAACTTGATCCCTCGAAATAAAACAAAAACATTAAAAAGCCATTTGTTGTACTTTACGTATTTTTCTTAATATTTAATTAAAAATCATTGTTTGTTTCAGAATTGCTGACAGCTTAGGAAAATTAGGCAGCTTAGATGAATTGTTCGAATAAATGAAATTTATGTTAATTTTTTAATAATAAAGTGATATATTTTAGTAAAGCATATTTTTTACTCAACCAATCCAAAACTGCAAGACCTGAGGGGCTATCTCAACTAAGCTGGACAACTGAATTTGACATAAAAAGTCTTACACTGCTCGAATTTGGTAGACGCTATTACCAGTGGTAAACGTAGATGACGTAGTGTAGAATTATTTAATGTCAAATTCAGATATCAACTGAGTTAGACAATAGCCCCGCAGGACCACCAACCTATATCGCATATTACAGTTACGGCACAAAGGTCAATGCTCTTTTTTTGTTTACCGTAAACTTTTATGGAAAGGGGGTATATTATTCCTATTTTATATTCCTACATATATTCCACTTTCAGAGAGCCACACCGAGCCCTCACACTATATATGCACACACTCAGCCAAAAGGAAAATCATGACGCACGCGAAGAGATGTAAAACGCCAAAGAAGTCATAGCTGTGAATGTGCGTACTTATGGTAATACTAAATACGTTGTATTACTGTGTTGGCGACTAGGGTTGCTGGCGGTTAGGTCAGATGTCAGAAATTAGTAGTATTATAGTTGGTAATAACAGGCGGGTGTCCCATCAAATCGTAACACACTGTTGATGTGTGTATGTGAAACAGGGTAATAATAAACGGCGACCGGAGACTGTCTACTCCAGAAAAAGTCGACATCTAAAAACTCTGATAGAGTCAATAAAGTGACGATTAAAACTGTCAGTGTGACTTATATTACGACTACACGAAAGTAACGGTCTGAATTGTCATTTTACTTGTTCGTATTTTAAATCAGAGTAGATGGGACGAACGGGAAGTAAAGATTGGAAACAACTGCACTCTACCTGTAAAAAAGAAATCACCAAGTAAATAATAGCACAATACTTTAATGCCATATGGTATACCATACAAGTTAGGACACCCTTAAATACTAATAGTACACAGAAGCATACATCCACATTTTGCCTGCATTTTTTGCATTTCATATTGTTTTTTTTTACGGCTGTATATATCATGTCACGTTCGAATGACGTCTGATAAATAGCGAAATGTGGGATCAAAATTGATCAAAAACAAAGGGATACAGTAAAGTATAGTTTACAATCTTCATCTCCTTTGGATGGCCATTGTATAAAAGTGAACATAAGTATTCAAATAGTCTATTAGTTACTGACAGATGGCAGCACTCGAAAACAGTACGTATATAAACTACCCTCAGTGTCAATGGCCGAGAGATATCGCTACCGCCGTTTCAGCAGCCCGAAAGACGTTTCCACATTTACAAAGGAATCTAGTGATATAGGTAAAAGATAATATAAACATGAAAGATAATTTTTATAAAGCCATTCCCAGATAATAAATGTTTAGTGAATTTGTGAGTAATGGGGCGTGGTTGAAGACAACTGCCGAGGATATGATGCTGGACTGGGTAACGGCCTCTATCTGTGAGACAAATTGAGGAGCTGGCGAACACAACGCTATAATTATATGAAATTAAATTTTACAGGAACAGTAAATAACTAAAATATAAACGTACCTAATTACCTACATAGTAATTATACCGTTATGAGCCACGGACTTTGGATGCAATTTTAGGTCATTTTTATTAAAAAGGAGTTGAGGTTCGTATTCAGCGGGCCTAAAACCTCCGGTTCAAAGAAAAGTATTTTGACCAGAACCGTAATTATGCCGTTTTATTCGCCAGCTCCTCAATTTTCACTGGCTTGTTAATGCGCTATGTTGTTTCGTGGTTGATTAGTGAATGCTAATACTAGTAACAGACGTGCCGTTTTGGCTGAAGACGACCAACCGTCAGTTGCAGTTTATACTAATTCTTACGAAGTATAAAATTAGGTCGCTTTTGTGTACGGGAGACGTGCGACCATGGTCGGCTTGCCCGCGCATCCGAATTAATCCACAAGCGACTTTATTTTTTACTTTATAAAGAATAGTCTGCCTGTAACTGACGGTTTGTCGGATCCAACCAAATCAGAGCGTCTGTTACTAGTTTAAAGTGCGGTCGCGGAGCAGGAAGAAATTTGTATATTGACCTGTTACTACTTGTCTCTGTCGCCCGCGTAAATACGAGTATAATGCATCACGCTCACACAGATTCGCTTCCTTGAACCTTGGCGTTCTTCTAGCACCACGCCCGTTGTTTCTCTCTCTCTGTCTGACTCTTGGTTGTTGCTATTTCTTTAAGCTGATAAAAGAGAATACAGAAATTTTGTTACTCAGCCTGATGAATTAGGCGTAATGGATAATTTTTTGCCGTAAATTCTAAATTGCAGTACCTGTTCGGTAGGCTGCCGAAACTCAGCACTCTCAACTCATTCAGCATTGGTTTCACTATCATTCTAAAAGGAATTTCAACTTTATTGTCATATACTTATGCTACTATTTATTAGGTATATTTCTTTCACGCAACACGTGACATGTGTAGGGTCGTATGTAGTCTGGCGTGAAAAACTTGAGGGCGCCACTATCGCCACATGACAGCAGACTCAGTTTGACAGATATTCATAGTAGCAAGTGCAGTACTTGTTTTACGACTTCTTGTCAGATTGTAAGTATTGTGATATTCTAAATAAAGGATAAATTTATTTTATAAACATGACACTTTATACAAAAGCTATTTAAAGCTATTTAGAAATACATCAGAAAATATTATTTTTGAAATTATTATTTTAATAAATAAAGAAAATAAAAGACAGGTATATAAGCATATACCCGCGGACAATATACCTAGTTGTATGTTACAGTACTTAAAAACCGGAATTATTTTTCCATACAAAATCTTTAGAATTATGTTGATACAAGTAACGCCTTCTAGCGAGACATCGAAAAATTATTTTTTCAATACCTTCACGGGAGTGCTCCCCCCACCCCCTGATTTAACCCTTTCCCCGCCAAGAGTTTTCGTCAAAAACGTTCACCACACGCCACGACAATAAACGTGGTTGATTAACTAATAAACACGGTTTTGTTTTTAATAATTTATTATTAAAATAACACAATAATAGATTGTGAAATTGTTATTTTTGATTAACTAAAGTAGGTATAAACTGTCTGAAAACTGTATGCATGTGTCGTCAGGTACTATAACGATAAGAAAAAATAGAGTTAAATTGGTAAGATTTATTTGTCTGATAATATCGACATTGGCGGCGAGGGCACGAAACTTAAACGTCTGATATATCAGACTTTGGCGCTGAAAAGGTTAAGGCTAGTGTTTCCCGAACGCGCTTGTATGGAAATCTTAAATCCCGCGTAATTATTATATGAAACGATATATTTTAAAGGAAATCTGACAAACCACAAGCATAGATGTAGGTTTCTGGATCAAGTCTACAAAATTTCAATGGCTTTGATAGTATAACATATGCTAACAACCAGTGAAATAGCTAACATGACCAAAAGTCGGCCAGAAAGAGGTATTCTCTCTTATTATTAGTTTTTAAAATGTGTGTGATTGTATTGAATTGTATGTAGTCGTGTATGGCTGTATCTGTTCATTCTAAAATACAGTTTAGATTTTGTTAAATATAAAATTAAGTATTATACCTTTTGTTTATACACAATGATATCGTTTTGTTTGTCTATAGTTTATCTATATTGATTAATTTAGAACAGGTACATCCTAATAAATGTTAAAAATAAGTATGAATTTGATGTTATGTACATAGCTAAAGTGTTTCTAATGTTATGGTTAGTTTTTATTTACGCATGTAGAGACAGCTATGCAGAATAAAATTCGTTCATAAAAAGTCAATTAAAATTTAGACTGCACATGATTAGGGATGATGAGTGAAAAAAACTTTTTAGTGCGTCCGGTAGATTATTAAAAAATATTGGACTTTTGTTACATAAAGAAAAAATTATTTTAATTGGTTTGTTAAATAAAAAAATATGCGTCGTTTAATATTTTTAATAATCCGACGGATCAAATAGAATTTAAAAAAATTTGACCTAGTCATTGTCCCTACTGTACTGTTCCCAATCGAACTGTCAAATATATTTTATCATGTTGAAAATGGAACTAAATTTTAATGTTTTAAACCTTATTGGTTATTATTACACATTTTAAAGGGTTTTCTACCGCGTACCTATGTTTATGAGTAGCCCGATATTTCGAAGCAGTTAAAAGGTACGCGGTAGGAACCCGGTACATACCTTTAAAATGTGGAAAAAAATGTTTACATCATGAAGCAACCCAGTTTATCAAAATAGTCTCATTCGCCAAAGAAAATTAGGAAATTCTTAGTCAAAGCAATGTTATGAGTCTTCAGTCTGAAATATAATATGAGGGTCCGCCATATTGAACTATATTTTAGAACTCAGTAACTGCGACAGTAGCTCCCTCTTGAGGGACCTCATATGTATATTCCTGGTAGATTCCTGGAGGTCTAAAAAGGCCACATTAGCGTTTCATATTAGCCTGCCACAAACATCCGTGGGTCTTTTGTCTAACTCAGTTGGAAACTAAATTTGACATTAGATAGTTCTACACCACGTCATCTACGTTGGCTACTGGCTATAGCGTCTACCAAGTTAGAGTAGTGTAAGATTATTTTTTGTCAAATTCAGTCCACTGAGACAGCCAATAGCCCCTGATCCGGTGGCGAATACTGGATCTAAGTGACGCCATTTTGAATTGTCATGTCAGTGTCAACAACAACGACGCTGCAGATACGTTTGTGACAAATTAATATGAATCATATTATGAAACGCTATTGTGGCCTTTAGACCCCCTGGTCAGGCTTCACAGCGAAATCAATGGGAATCGTAGACCCTCCCAGTGGATCTAACAGGGGCTACACGGCTAGTACAAGTGTGCAAGCGACATAGCTCGCGCCACGAGAGTATTTGTTTCCTTCTCTCAATAGATGAAAGATATAGCAGTATCTATTTCGCGCCTTTTCTCGCTTATCGCGAGAGCACACTCGTGCTAGCCGGGGATCCGGTGAGACGGATTATAAGTTGTAAATGCATCCGTTATTATGAAATTATTATGAATTGTTACATTATTTCAATATGAAATTACTTATGAACTGTTTTTTTACAAAATTGGAATACTCCTTTGAGCTTGCCTGTTCTTGAAAATAAATTGTATTCATTTGGGGCCAATTTAAAATCGTTGGTCTGATGTTTGTTTTGTAAGTTTAAAATAAAATCTATTGTTTGTTTGTAGTTTCTTTTTACTTATTTTTCTATCTTTAAATAAATAGATAACAATAATTTAACACGTACACAACATACAATATTTACAAAATCAACAAATCGATAGCAATAGCTTTTTTTTTTCAATTAAATACTTTTTCCTATTCTGTCGAGTTATTTTTCAGTCACACTGCACTACATTACTCCATAAGTTTTTGCAATTGTTCCAATTCTTGTCTTTTCATCTCATATTGTTCATTAGACATATTACTATCACATTTTAATCTTTCAAGGCTCGACTCTATTTCTTTAATTTTCTTCTGCAGTTCCCGCCTGGCTTCCTTAATAGAATTTTCGGTGTCAGTGCCTATTACTTCGACGCTCACTTGAGTCTCCTTGTCCAGAATTCCCTTAACGAAATTTCCGCTAGCGGGGTCCTCAAAATCAAGCTTGCTACACCGAGCCATATCCACAAACAAACATATATTACTCGCGATAGCCGCCCTTAGGGCCTCATTACTCGTTTTTATGCTCACAGCGGGCTTGCATTTATTAGTAAGTCCGAACTGCCCTTTCAAAGTCCTCACCAGCCCTAAAGTTTCCAATACCTTATCCCCTTGACATTCCGCGTCAGCATCTTTCCATACTTCAAACTGATCTACTTTCGGGAAGTCGAAGACGCATTTGTCTTCATCATTGAACTCATAGATTATGTTCTTTTCAAAGTCCGGTATCTTGGGTATCAGTTCCTCGGTCAACTCTGTCATGAAAGGATGCAAACATCGTAAAGAGGTATTCAGTACAGCGGCCAATGTGTGCGCGTGTGCGTACCCGATTGCAGCAGGTGCGTTTTCCCTGAACCCTGATTTGGTCGCTTCAACATACACGTCGCACATCTGATTATAAATAAACGACCTCAAACCCTTAGTCGCCAAATGAAACTCGTAGTTGTCCATGTACCTGTTGACATTCTCAACTGTACCAGACAACTTGCTCAATATCCATCTGTCGAAGAGCTGCAAGTTGTCCTTGGTGACGTCATCTTTCTTGTCTTGCAACTTCTTGTGGCATAGTTGCAAATAGCGGACGCTTTGCCAGATTTTGTTGCAGAACAACTTGTTGGAGTGGCAGAAGCTGACGTCAAAGTTGACGAATTGCGACCTCACGTCCTGAGACAGAAGGGTGAAACGCAAAGCGTCCAATCCACACTCAGGAATGCCTCTCGTCTTGGAGAAGTTCGCTTTGTGATACACCAACGCCTTGTCCAACTCCTTCTTCGTCAGCACACCATTGAAATGCATATTTTCAGCCTTCTTTTTCAAGTCTTCCATACTTATGCCTTTGATGACGTCCAGAGGGTCGATCACGTTCCCTTTGCTTTTGGACATCTTCGACCCCTTATGGTCACATATCACCCCGTGTAGCAAGACTTTGTCGAACGGCAACTGGCCAGTCAGTTCCATGCCGAGCATGGCCATTCTGTGGACCCAAAACCCTAATATGTCGTTACCTGTAACCATTAAATCGAGAGGATAGAATTTTTGGTAGTCCGCATGCGATTTATCTGGCCAACCTAGCGCTGCAAAGGGGTAAATGGCTGAGGAAAACCAAGTGTCTAGTACGTCTGTGTCTCTTTCCACCACTATTAAATCTGGATCGGCTTGCAAGAAACTGGCCGCTTCAACCCTCGCCGCGTTCTCATCCAGAGCCACCGTCCACACACTCTCATTCTGGCAGGTGCATTGGTACGCTGGCACCCTGTGTCCCCACCAAAGTTGTCTCGATACACACCAGTCCCTGTCCTCGTTGGTCCAATCCTGCCACGTCTTGACGAACCTTTCGGGGAACAGCTGCAGTCTGCCCGATTCGACGGCTTCCGCTGCTCGTTTACTCATTTCGCTGCAAGATAGGAACCATTGCTCTTTCGGCAGGTACTCTATCACGTCGCCGGTGCGGCTGCATATTGGCAAAGTCATTTTATGCGGCACCACGTCTCTCATGAATCCTAGATCGTTCAATTCCTGCACGATTAGTTCTCTAGCTTCGTAGCGCTTGAGTTTCTGAAACTCTTTGGTGCTCAAATCGATTTTTTCAACGACACCGTTCTCCGAAAAGACTTTTATCACGGGCAGATTGTGTTTCTTGCCGATTTCGTAGTCCACTTTGCTGTGAGCCGGAGTGATTTTGACGGCGCCCGTGCCGAACTTGGGATCGACGAATTCGTCGAATATTATGGGCATCGTGTCTCTTCTGAACGGATGGAACACCCTTTTGCCGATGAGGTGTTTGTATCTGCAGAAAAGAATTCCGATTTCAATGTTTGGACATTGTCTTTATATAGGGACCATAATAAAGAAATTACAGGCATAAGGCATTTCATCTTAGTCCTCACAGTGACCTGCGGTTCTGTATTTTTGTTGGCTGCCACCTAAAGGTAATAATCGTCGATGTTATGGGCGACAGTTGCCGCTTACCATCGGGTGGGCTGTCTGCTCGTTTGTCACTATGTAGCATAGAAAGAAAAAATAAACAAGTAGGATTTATTTTGATTGTAATTTATGAACCCCCGGTAAGTATAACCTTAGGGTCTTCAAGTCAAGAATGAATAGGTATCTTCTAGGCATGAATGCTACATCTTCGACCTCATCGTCGCTTTGCATCAGGTAAGTTAAGGTCAAATGCAAGTCTATTGACAATTAAAAAAAATGAACCCAGAAGCTACACCCCAGGTTTGAAAGTTCGCTAACAAATAGAAAGCGACACTAGATACGTAGCATAGGAAAACTTTAAACAACCTCGAACTAAAAGTGAGCTTAGCGTGTTCTTTTGCACAAGGATTATCTCGGGGAGTGCCTGCCCGAAAATGATTGCTATTGGCAATAAGTCCGACTTTTGCTGGTTATAATTTTGTATTGTTTTAGGTTTCACTCCTTCAATTAATTTACCTCACCTTACGAGAAGATCCGAAACATGATTTTTGGATTAGACAGACACACTTTTGACCTAATAATAATAGTGAAGCGTTTTTTTACTTTATCATCTCACCTCTATGAGACCCAAGAAACGATGTATTGACATCGTCGAGTCGGACGCGAGAGCCAACGGCTTGCGACGTGAGGATGCCGAAGATCGGGCAAAGTAGAGAGAACAAAGCAGGAAAGCGGACCCTGGCAGCAGCCGGGATTGACCGCTCGGACGATGATCTCACCTCTCATCATCAGGATGTACAGCAATGGCCACATCTCCCATCATGGTCTCCGGCTGCGTCGTAGACACGATAACATCTTCTCCCGTCCCGAAAACCTTGTACGCAAAGTTATACATCTGTCCAAACTTTACGGGAGTACTGTAACCCGGCACTGTCACATCGGTTGGTCCAGTTAGTTCTAGCTTATCAATTTCAATGTCTGATACAGTCGATCTTAGAGCGTTGCACCAGTTGATCAAAGCTTCCCTGCGATGCATCAGACCCCTCTCCAGTAGCGTAATGAACGCCATGTTTACAGCTCTCGTGTGAGCAGGATTCATTGTGAAGACCTCCTTGGACCAATCCAGGGAGCAACCGAGGGTGCGAAGTTGCTCGCTGATGTTGCCACCATATTTCTCCTTCCACTTCCACACCTCTGCGACGAATTCTTCGCGCATCAACGATTGGCGGGGCACGTCCCATCTAGTCAGCAGATGTTTCTCCACAACTGTCTAAAAAAAATAATTGAGGCTACTTTAATAGTCTACTTTACTCGCTGCTAAGCCTGAGGAGTCGCCAAAAATGTGGTTTACCACCCTACGGTGCAAGCTCTGTTGCCCTTTTTTTAATGTTCTAGTGAGGCACACGGACAGACGGTCTACCTGATGGAAAGAGGCCACCGTCATCCTGGACATCAGCAACCTAAAGGTTGTGGTGGCTAAACCAACGCTAGACCATTTTGTTGGCGACCGCACCATCGCCAAACCTGTTTCTGCCGACGACCGTTGTATAAATAGGCATGATCACAAAAATCTAAACTTTATTCCAATTTCCGAAAGGAAAATGGTCAGAGTCCTCTTGATTGGACGTGAAGCATACTAGGTCAGTCCTCAAAGCGACACGTATGTGCGTTTTTAACCCCCGACGAAAAAAGAGGAGTGTTATAAGTTTGATGAGCATATCTGTGGCTTTGTGTCTTTATATCTGTCTGTGGCATTGTAGCTCCCAAATGGATGGACCGATTCCAATGCGTATGAAAGCCAGTTTAATCGAGGTTCTTAGCTTTGTATAATTAAAATCAGTTTTATTGTGACATTTACATTCAGTCTGTATCCCTCTGTATTTACCAGGCAAGTAGGTTTGACTAAACTTAAATCTATTTTTATAATTTTTGCAGTATTTCATTACTTCCAAATGAACAATTGGTAGCTCTATAAATTATTGTACCTCATTATTTCATGTGAACCATAGATATTGTTATTTTTCAAGGGTAATTTTAGAATATAAGAAAATAAATAAGTAAATACCTGTGTTGCAGAGCCCGCATGGTCTGTGCCGGGCACCCAGACGACAGTACGATCCAATGATCGCATTCTTCGAGCTATGACATCTTGTATGGTACAGGTAAGTGCATGTCCTAAAAGAAATAAAGAGTCAACACTACACATTATTTATTTGCTGAGTAAATATACTCAAATGACTTGTGATACTTCATATAATATGAGATTAGATATTCATCTAGTGATTTAATTCAGATTAGCGGATTAAAATGAATAGAAGTGAACAAGTCAAAGAATAAATTTCTAACCTAAATGTAATTTTCCAGTAACATTTGGTGGAGGTAAAACCATACTAAATTTGTTTGCGTGGCTGTAAGTATCGGGCCTGAATACGCCCGTTTTTTCATATTCATCGTATCTATTCTTTAGAACTCCAGGCTGGTATGCAGAAGCGACTAAATCTTCCTTTATTATTGCGCGGGTGGTACTAACTAAACGGCTTTGATTGCATAAACCGGCATATTTTTGGAGAAAGTAAACCATTTCTAAATTAAAATTATTCTTTTCTTAGGAAATTACAATAATAATTTAATATTTGCTTTTCCAGAATTTACATATTTTGCAGACAATTTCAAACCAAAACAAAAGATCATGAGCAGTTCCATTCCATTTTACGTAACAGTAGTACACTACGTACAGCTGTCATTCCTTATGTTTAATAAAAAATAACTCAATACCTAAAAGTTATGGCACTTTATTTAAAATTTAATTTAATGTAGTTTTCGTTTCGGCTTCTGTCTAAGTATTTCTTGTTAATTAGAATTATCATATTATTGTTTACATGCCTTTTTATTTTGGTTTATATTGTGTGAAATGGATTATTTAAATGTCCACTCCGTTTAACGCATTGATTATTGTAATTCTTTGTAATATTTTCATTCAAACATAATTATTTAAAGATATACGAAAGGAATTTTCGTTATTTAATAACAAAATCGTTTATATTTAGTAAATCCATGTCTTTTTTCAGGTTTTATCCAAAGCTGCAAACAAATTATTTTTCAAAATAGAACAAAATTATCACGGCGCTTTGCGGCAAATTGACCTTTTGACAGTTGTTATCAATACTTGATTGCGCTGTTGTGTATTTTGTTTTGATTGCTAAATACCTACTTACGAAAACCACATTTTACTAATATATTCATCTTTTTGAAACTTTCCCATTCTTTACAATATCTCGGCCACAATCTGTCCGACTTGGTTGTGTGTATAGACAATTTATTATCAAAAAAAGTTAATCTTTGGCCGATGACTTATCTACCCACAAATCCAGTGTAGTTCCGGCTTCAATTCCGTTTCGTTGATAGAGACGTGTATATTCTAATCATTTGACCGTGGCACAGCGATTGTGATGGCTTTACCCGAGTATATTAACCCTTTTTTACTGCTCCGAAAATACGTTCGTATACCCATAGAAGCATTTGTTAAGAGGCAATGTTTGGAGTATAAAATAAGGACCAATAAAGGCATAAATAGTGTAAAGGAACTGTTGTACAGGGCTGGTATAATATCTGTGTTCGTAACAGCTATATTGTGGATCTCCATATTTATGTATGTTGTGTTCTATTACACCTATATGCCTAACGTGACTCATGTTCGACCAGTCCATTTACAATTCAAGTGAGTATACCTTCATCGTTACATAAATTTCTTTTTAAATTACCTATATTTGTTGCTTGGAGCTCCATTTCTTCCATACTAATGGGGACATTCCAACTTCAAAATCTATAGCAGTCTAAGGCCTTAAAAGAAAAACATTTAAAAAGTAAGAATATGCATAGATTGTTGAGTTCACCTACTTATCTGTAGGTGATCTGACTCTAAAATCTAAAAATTTATTGAAAATGATGAAATAAACATCAAGATATACCTATAAATATTTAGTTAAAATAACCTACTTTATGAAGCAGTTTCCCAAGCTTCGATGGCACTATGTCTGCTGCTCGCAGTAGAAGGGATAAGTTTAAGGCCAACGCCTTCCTTAATTGGTATGTCTTTCTGTATATAACATTCATATCATCTTAAGGAGTCACCTTCACATACTGTATTATATGTGCTATAATAGTTTTATGATTAATATTTATTTACTTTGCAATATTCCACTCTAGTAGACCCACATACCTCTACCAAAATTTTTTTTCTTGTTTATAAACCTTCCTCTTAAATAACTCTATCGATTGTTGATAAACTGCATTAAAATCCGTTGCATAGTTAAAAATATATTTAAACGGGATGGATAGAGGTGTACAAAGAAGCATACTACATTCACATTTTGCCAACTTATCAGCCATTCAAACATGATAGGGCTACCCTGTCGCCCTCTGTTGTGTGAAAGGGGTTGCACACCACACGACCAATAAGCAAGCAATAATGAATTATCTTTATTGCAACGTCACTCATGAATAATACGTAGGAAAAGGCGTCCTAATCGCTAAAAGGCATTTCGTTCAGGCGATATTGGCGCTTATTGCGGGAGGCCCATGTCCTGTAGACTGTAGACGGTGTTATCTTATCTTTGGCATAGTATAATTTTCTCCGTCACTTTTAATACCGACTGTACCTAATTGTACAGTCAATCTCTGTCTGCCCATGTGTGATGCGGATATGAGATGTCACATCATCACTTCGGCCAATAACAGTCCACTGCTTCCTCCGCGTCAGTGGAGGGCTTTGCCATAATCGCCACGCTTGGCAGGCGGGTTGGAGATCGCAGTGTTTAATGTACCTACGCATAGTAAACGCCGCCGTCCATTTTATGGTCTTAGACCAGTGTCAAACATATTCACAGATATGAGACATAATAAGTCATCATCATCATCGCAGCCCATAACAGTGCACTGCAGAACTTAGGGCCGCTCCCCAATGAGGGGAGGTTGTTGCCATGACCTCCACGCTTGGCAGGCAGATTGGAGATCAAAATGTTATAAAATATAACAATGGAAAACGCTTCTGCCCATTTTCCAGCCTACTGAGTCTATATCTTTTGCCTCGAAAACATTAGTCGCCTTGTATGACACCCACAAGTGTAAGGGGTTGGTGCTATTCTACTCAGTCAGCCGGACACCACGCGGCTTTGCGTCTCCAAGCATCGGATTATTCCTCACCATCATGTCAACAGCCCATGGCAGTCTGAAGCGCCGCACGGCAAATCTAATAAGTACCTAATAGAAATCAATGTCCAGGTCGTGCGATGAATCGATGGGCGTGTGCTCGTTTCCATCGGCACATGTGCAGCTCACCAGACGCAGCCACATGCTAATGGCGGCGCAGCCGTACCGGATACGGCTCATGCTGGACATGCCCGAGTCGCAGATCAATAAGGATCTCGGTGAGTTCGAACCTTCGAGGCTAGAGTGAATAGGCTGTTCCTAGACAGGCATACTCCATCATTGGCCGCATCGTCACTTACCACCAGGTGAGGTGGCGGTCAAATGCCTGGCTAGTCCAACTATAAAAAAATTATACTCAGTGACAACTGGTGACAACCGAGCGGATAACACACCGGACAGGATCGTAAACGTAATCCTTTTTATTTAATACGGGGACAAACAGGCTTACGGGCCGCCTATGGACATCTGCAACACCAGGGGCGCTACCAATGCGATGCCGGCATCTAAGGAGACCTCTAATATATCTCTTCAACGATCCCATGTCATATTCCAAAGGAAACACTGTGGCTGGGAGCTCACACATCTACGATTCATGATTTTTCAGGTCACAGATGACTGCCGTGAGTTCCCGCTATTTGGCCCAAGCTACAGAGATTCGGATCTTCATATAGGGGCCGATATCGCCGGATATATCTTTTATATTGGCAGCTTCATTACCAATACGGATGGTTTCGGGATCTTCGCTGCAGCTGGCCATATCCTCTGTTTTGGCGACATTCAGCTTCAAACCACCGTTTTCTTGCACATCCTTACCATATGTTTACCCTGGTCTTATGGTCCTGCCTAAGCTTGTCACCAGTATAAAGTCGCCAGCGTACTTAATTAGGTTGCAGATAACAAAAATTCAGAATCGCAGGTGCGTTGTTACTGGGAGGACTGAGGACTAAGCTGAAATGTCTCATGCCTGTAATTGCGCTTTCTGGCTTTAATTTATTTGAGTTGTGTTGATTAGACCTAATAATTCAGGCCACGGCGAGAGGCCCTAACCCGCTACCGGATTAGGGTTTCGGGTCAGGTTAGAAATAATTCATACCTATACCATACCTATACCATACGTATACCTACTCGTATCTCTAAAATCAAAATTTGGATGATGAGGAGTTTCAGTTGAGTTCTTAAAGAAGACCGAATACATACAGGGTGTCCCGTAAGTCGACGTCAAGCCGGAATCGGGTGATAGTCCAAATCATAATAGTTACTAGAAAAATAAAAAATAAAATCTAAGTCTTGAATTTTTTAAATTATAGGCATTTCTTTTTTTTTCGAGAAAATCTACACCCTGTGATGGTTTTTTAACTCCTGTTGCTACAAATCTTAACTTTTTTTCAATTTTTTTTTTTTTTTGTAATCCCGAATAGTGCTAATCTAACCTATTACTTAGAATTCCAAGTCAACTGCTCCAGCTTGGAAGAAAGTGTCACATTATGCCGTACAATGAATAGACAATTAATATTTCGTCCAACTTTAACGGACCGTACTGAAAAAAGAAGAACTACGCCAGGTTGGCAAGTAGCACTAAAAGTTGACGCATTTAATAAGGATTCTAAAATGGTATAATACTTGCTACATTATTTCTTTGATTACGGGGAAAAAAAAATTCCTTCAAGAAACCCAGTTTCGAAAATTTTTTCTTTACCTACTAAAAATTTGTGGGAGAACGTGTATAGAAATTAAACAAAGAAATATGAATAATAAATCTATGTATATTATTACCAATAATATAATAAATGGACAGCAACAGATGGAGAGGACATATTTTAGTAGCTTAAGTGATGTACTTAGATTTAGCAAAATACAGACAAGTTGACAATCATTAATTGTTATTTCTATAGAAATAACAAAATAGAACATAGAAATAATATGCGTTATACGGTTAAGCAAAATTACCTGAGGAAGACAGTTCAGAGCACTGGTGGTGCCGTGTCCGCAGCTGTCGAGAGCGATGGCCGCCTTTTTATAGACTGCGGTGTACCCGCATGTGGTTTTTAATTTAAGAACACTACCTTCATTTTATAAAAATCAAGATAAATACAATAATAATATTATCTCCCACAAATTATTCTAGTGCGTTCAAAGCTTGCCTAAGACCGAGTGAGACGGAGAGTCATTCATGAAATGTGAGTGCGACAGGTAGTGATGCTTTCAAGTCAGAGATGCTAACTTTTTGTTAAATTTAGGACAAATTTTCCATAAGTTTAAAATTAAACACCAATTAGATGCAAAGATTTATTATTTACAAAAGATGTTCAAACTGCCTTCCTTCAACTGCAATACAAGCTCGACATCTTCTTAAAAAAGATCGGATTATCACACGGGCAAATCTTCCGTTGTTGACAAATTCAGCTGCTTCCGTAATTCTTTGCCGAAGCTCAGCTACATTTTCGATTGGCTTAAAATAAACTTTCTCTTTCACTGCTCCCCAGTAAAAAAAATCTAATGGATTTAAGTCCGGTGAACGGGCTGGCCACGAGATCGTACCAGACCGACCTATCCATCTGCCCGGATATTCTTCATTGAGAAATGCTCTAACTGAGCGGGCATAGTGCGCTGGGCAGCCGTCTTGTTGATACCACATCTCTCTGTAAATACTGAGTGGCACGTCTTCCAGTAAACTAGATAACTGTTTTGTAAAAAATCTAAATAAACTTCAGCAGTCAAGATCTCTGGCAACTCAAAAGGTCCTATGACTCTTCCATTTAAAATTCCGGTCCACATGTTTATTTTAAAACGATACTGAGATCTATCTTGTCTCATTAAATTCGGATTCTCTACGTGCCACTCGTGTAAGTTGTGTAGGTTCATGTAACCGTCTTTTTTAAATGTCGATTCATCCGACCACAAAGTTTTCTCTAAGAATCGCGGATCTTCCCGGTGTCTTTGTAGCATCGTTTGACAAAACGCAACCCGAAGTTGATAATCCTGAGGATGCAGGGTTTGTACTCGCTGTACATGGTATGGGTGGAGCTCATGTTTTTGTAAAATTCGGTGAGCTATAGTTTTGGGCACTCCTGTGCTTTGCTGGATTGCACGTACCGAAATACTTGGATCTTCTTCAACTGCTTGAAGTACTACGTCCTTGTAAGGCAAGGAACTTCGTCCTTCACCATGTGGTCGGTTTGGAAGTATGCCTTCTGTGGAGAGTAGACGGTGCACATTTGTAAAAACTCGGTGATCTGGATAACGATCAGCATTTGGGTACCTCTCGCGATACAGTCTAGCCGCAGCACTAGCATTCCCTCTGCATTCGCCATAAATAAAGTGCATGTTGGCATATTCCTGAGTAATGTACACAGGCATGGTGGCACTACACAATCACACGATAGTCCAGGAGAAAGCAAAGGTCGTTGTAAAGAGATCGAAACTGTCCAAATCACAAGCAAACAAACAAGTCCAATAAACGAAGCAAAAAGTCGAAAGTACGAAATAACACGAACGAATACGGAAAGATGCGTAGTAAACGAAGGAGCGTAACGTACTGATCTGTATTGCGTGTGCCAATATTAAAAAAGTGGCGTCACTATCTATCTCGCACACACTTCATAAAATGACTTTCTCTGTATCTGACTCATTAGCGTCACTATCTGTCTCACTCACCCATTAGAATATTTGACTCGAAAGCGTCACTACCTGTCTCACTCACGCTTCATGAATGACTCTCCGTCTCACTCGGTCTTAGGCAAGCTTTGAACGCACTAGAATAATTTTTAGTAGGTAATAAAAATTTTTCGAAACTGGGTTTCTTGAAGGAATTTTTTTCCCCCGTAATCAAAGAAATTATGTAGCAAGTATTATATAATTTTAGAATCCTTATTAAATGCGTCAACTTTTCGTGCTACTTGCCAACCTGGCGTAGTACTTTTTTTTTTCAGTACAGTCCGTTAAAGTTGGACGAAATATTAATTGTCTATTCATTGTACGGCATAATGTGACACTTTCTTCCAAGCTGGAGCAGTTGACTTAGAATTCTAAGTAATAGGTTAGATTAGCACTATTCGGGATTACATAAGAAAAATAAAATTGAAATAAAGTTAAGATTTGTAGCAACAGGAGCTAAAAAACCATCACAGGGTGTACATTTTCTCGAAAAAAAAGAAATGCCTATAATTTAAAAAATTCAAGACTTAGATTTTATTTTTTATTTTTCTAGTAACTATTATGATTTGGACTATCACCCGATCCCGGCTTGACGTCGACTTACGGGACATCCTGTATATCATAAAACTAGCGACCCGCCCCAGCTTCGCACGGATTTTTCCAGGATTTCACGTACCTATGGGTATACAGGATGTTACATAACAATTATTTCTGTCGTACGTGGAATAGTTGTACCTATCGTTTAGTACTCCACCCAGTTCACGGCTTCATACATATATTATACTAGCTGTTGCCCGCGACTTCGTCCGCGTGGAAATCGTTTTTAGGGCAGTTTATATTTTTCCCGAGCGACTACTTCAAATGACCTCAATAATGTATAAAAGCTACGGAGTAATACGGAGAGGCCAAGCTGTTTCATCTCGTTCTACCCAAATTAATTAGATAAAACATGGCCCAGATTTTAAGTTAGACCCCAAACTACAAAACTGTGCGAAAAATCAAAATTCATTGCAGGCCATTTCCATATTTCTTATAGATAGTTTAGCTGGCTATTATGGTTCTACAACTGTTGTTCGAGTTTCCAAAATCAATTATACCCTATATGTTTCCCAGGCTTATCTAATAGCTATACAATTAAAAAGTATTTAAATCTGTCTAGTTTCGGAGATTAACGTGTACAAAGAGACAGACAAAATTTTTATTACTATTCCTTCAACGCCCTAAACTACATTTTTGTAAATATATTCAATGTACAGATACCATTTTTATTTTTAGATATAGATCATAACAATGTTTTGTCAGTTTATAAAACATGAGCCGCGCGGCACTTTATTTCTTGACATTGACTCCCCTCCCGTACCCCGTGCTGCCTAGATAGCCGAGCGGACTGAGCGGCGAACACGCGACTTTTTTCTAATATTCACATTTTTAAACTCGTGATATCTTTCGAATGGAATGTCTGAATTGAATAATTCAAAAAGTTATATAGAGGTATTTAAGCATTCGTGAATATGAAGTAATTGATTTTGATAAGGATTAATACCAAGGTACAAATAAAGAGCGTTTTTTAGCGGCGGCATTTCAATTAAATTTTGAAAATAAAAGAACACTTATTGTGACATAACTATAATAGTAAGACATATACTGTCGCGACACTTTTTGTAGATAATAATGTGTTCTGCAAAGTCGTAGTACATTATTTTGTTCTATCATCAATAGTTTTCGCAGCACACGCGATGTAAGGAATTTTTTGGGTATTGTTTTACACCTTGGGTTACATTATTGGAGTTTTATTAATGATCCGTAATTTTTAATAAAATATAATATAGCCTATGTCACCCGGGGATAGTGTAGCTTCAAAACGGTGAAAGAATTTTTGAAATCGGTCCAGTAGTTTCGAAGCCTATTCAATACAAACTAACAAACAAACAAAAAATCAAACCTTTCCTCTTTATAATATTAGTATAGATAACACCCTGTATAATACTTACATGCATATTATAATTATAAAAAATATTATAATATGCATGTATTATGCATATAAACCTTCCTCACTCTATTTTTGTATTTATCGCGAAGAGACAGACAGACGCGGCGTGGGACTTTCTTTTATAATAGTGGTCATGATGAACCGAATCAACTTGTCTGTTACACTACTGTGCCGCCAGCTTTTTGTATAGAAACCTAAACAAGTACCTTGACGAGTAATACGTATTATTTATTCTTTTAGGTATGTTTATGGTGTGCGCTCAAATGCGCGCGAAAGGGGGAGTCTTGGTTTCCTCTTCCTGCAGATCAGCAATGTTGAGGCATAGGTGAGTTTTAAACTTTTTAAATATTTTTTAAGGCTAGTGTTTGGCGCTCTATACAAACATAGTATGATCATACATTAAATTATTAAACTAAGTCTGTATGGACTATTACTCACACAATAATATATCTCTAATATACCTACCTCTCGAACGATCCCGTGTCATATTCCAAAGGAAACACTGTGGCTGTGGGCTCACACAGAAACCAATACATACGAGTATGCTTGTGGTATGTCAGATTTTCGTAAAATGTATCGTTTAAGATTTGGAAATTTTAAATCCCGTGTAACTTTAAAACGATATCTTTTAACGAAGATCCGACAACACAAGCATAGATATTGGTCAACGGTGGATCACGTTTACATAATTTAATTGGCTTTGATAGCGTAATATTGAAAATATGATCGAACTACGTTTGTATGGAGCGCCCTCGGGGGACACTCCTCTTAAGTTTGCCGCGTGTTTTCATTTTCCACTGCGGATGTGCTTGACAAAATAAATTCTTATTTCGTTTTGTCGACATGGTTATTTATGTAACTTAATATTACATAAATCTAAAATTTTAATATTAATCGTAAAAGCAACTAATTAATTGTTTTAATCAAATCAGTTATGAAGAGAAAGTTTAGTTGCAAAAAAGTTATACACATGATAAATTAACTGTCAAACAAAACAAAACCAACAAGGAGTCGTCAAAAACTTTTTCCTACCTGCCTTGCTTGCCTGAAGTTGCATACCTGCTGTATATTTCTAGTCCTTTTTTAGTTTCATTAATTTTCTGAAAATACTAATTTCTTGTGTTAAAATTAAAATTATTTTGTTAGTGAATGTGTTTTGTGAGACGACACTGTACAACTAAGAAGCTTGAAATTGTTCCCGTTGTAAATTATAAAATAAAACGACGTTCAAGTTTGCGATCATTTTTCTGTAAAAAGTAAGTAAAATTTGTAATTTTGTATAAATAATAGGAAGTACGATAATGTTAACGATTGTGAGTATGAATGAATGTTTAATACTAAGTATTTTACGCAATAAATACTGAACGGATTTGAATGAAACTTTTCGGTGTTATAGGTTGTAACCAATACTTATACCAAAATAACAAATATATAATAGCTATAGTTTGTCCAGAAATTTAAAGTAGTTTACACTCACAGGAATGTTATTGGGGCGAAGCTGCGGGTGTAAGTTATTATTATTTATTATACACTAGCAGCTGTAAGCTGATGCGTGTATATCACAATATTTAGTTGTTATGTCTATCCAGTCTATTCTTAAAACAATTCACTGATAGAGCATTGATCACTGATTCCAACTTTCTTTCCATGTACTGATAATCCTATTTGGCAAAAAAATTGTATTGTTAAACACAAAAGTTAATAATTAAGTGATTATTTATATCAATTATGTTACCTTTTCCAGATGTACTTAGAACCTTTGACCGAAGACCAAATGGATATTCTCCTCGAGTTTGCTGATCGGTGCCGGCATTTATGTTTCGGTAGGCAGGAGAAGGGTGCTACTGCGCTCTCCGTTGATTACAGGGAGTGGAAGGAACTGTCACGGAACATGAATGTAATCTGTCCGGGAGTGTACAAGTCTGGCTTGGAATGGAAGGAGGTGAGCTATTGGCTAACTCATGACTATGAATATATACACTGTTGCACTTTTACTGGTAAATCAATGCCTATAAATATCTATTGGATTAATATATGAAGAAAAACAAAATGAATTAATTGAGAATGTCAAATATGCTAAGGATAGTGAGATACAGACGTAGCTTGTCTGTTTAGAAAGAAGAAAAAAAAGTAAGAAAAAGTCAGGTAAGAGTAGAGCAGGTGTACAGAGGTGTAGGGTGAGTGTAGGTGCAGCGTATGGTAGGGTTGGGATATGACACCACATGAACGAAGTCACGCCAGGCCCACTAGTTCTTTGTTTCTTTTTATGTGATTTTTAAATACATTTCAACTTATTGATTTCCGCAGTATTGGAGAGCACTGAAAGCAAAAACCAAAGCAAAAGTGTCGCATGCCAAACGCAAAGCTAGGTTCAGCGGGCAGCCAGTGCAGGACAACTTGGCACCTTATGAGAAACGCATTATTGAGCTTGGTGCTCTCGCTGCTAAGGAACCGAAAAGGAGTCAAAGTGTGGATGATGGTAGCATAATATGATTAATTAGACACTGAATATCAAGACATGCAAGAATATTATACTATAACAATTTTTTTTCCAGGTTTTGTAACTGAGGATTCCCAAATGAACAATGTGAATATGCAACGTAGGTGTATCTTTCCTTATCTTATCATTACAAAAGAGGCCATATTAAAGTATATCTAAAAAAAACAGACTTCCAAAGATATTATTCATAAAAGTTATTTTACATTTAGCTAAAATATGGTTTGTCACTTTCTTTCAAATTAAATAATTTCAGTGACAGATAAAGACCAAAACATATTTTTGCTATAATGGGTTTAATAAACGTCAAAAACTAATATACTGTATAATAATATATAAATATAAGTTTTTGACATTACTTTGTAAAAAACTGTTACTTTTTAAATGATTTCATTATCGTTTTTCAGAAATTCAATCTGTGGTTATCAAAGTAGCTCCGCATCAACTCAACTTGATGCAAAACCACAACGGGACCATTAGCCTTCCTAGATCCCATTCTACACCTTTAGGTTTGGATGTACCAATATCCAAGCGGAAGTTGAGACGGTCAAAGTTGAAAACACAGCAGAGCAAAACGTTTCCTAACATGATGGATTGTGTTGTCGAGGTGCCCCTGATAGATCTCTCCCATAATGTGAGTAAAATAACGCAAAATAATCAGTACTATATTCCTATAGTACTAGTGTCAAGAATTTCATTTCATTCGCGTTAAGAAAATATTGAGTAAAGCTGTTTTCACAGTGGAGTAACAATATAAACAATTTATATTTAAAAAAAGATTAAGTTTATTAATGATAAAAATTAACTTAATTGTCTAAAATAAAAAATAAAGTCAGGTATCCCTTTGCTTAACAATCAGTCCAGTATTTGCTGTTTATTCCAACCGGTCAGGTACGCATTTTTATTATTTTCTGCCTGCTCAGTCAACCGGTCACTGTGAACTTAGCTTTCTAATTTGTTGCGAGCCGATTGGTCTAGGGGCGGGGCTAGTCTGAGACAACGATGACTCACGATTTTCTTATCGCAAATGAACTATGGTAGTAGTCCCATCTATGGTTTTAGCATTACAATTTATTTATTTATTTGTTGATGCACTAGCAGCTTGAAGCTGATGCGTGCATTTCACTAGCACTTGTGTTAGTCACTTGTTTAGGCGGTCCAGTCTGTTCTTGAAGGCATTGACAGAGGGTGCACTTATCACATGTTCTGGTAACTTGTTCCACGCGCATATTACACGATTCGGCAGAAATAAGTGAAACTGTTAAGAGGAATTGTTACAATGATAAACTCTTTACAGCCATCTTTTCATTTCAGACATCACCTGCAGAAGCCATGAATGTGTGTGCAATTGACACTTCTCATGAGGTTCCTGTTGAAATGGTCGATGCCGTGGCACAGGTTGATATGGAGAAGGAAATACGGGCATCTTTTATTATTCAGGTTTGTAACTTTACTGTCAGTAGATATCAATATATTGTTCTGAGTGACGTCATCATTCTAACATAATGTTTAAAACGATCGCGGTTATTATCACACATTTTAAGGGTATGTTCCGAGTTTCCTACCGCGTACCTTTGTTGACAAGTAGCCCGATATTTCGACACAGTTGCATACATCATGGTCACGGGACGACTGGACGCGGTAGGAAACCCGTAACATACTCTTAAAATGTATCATCATTATAAATAATCATCTTGGCGTTAATGTCCCGGTTGTGCTCTTTACCATGATTGTAAAGCGGGTTGACCAGGGTTGACCTTGGTCAACCTCGCTTCGCCAACGATATTAAGAGGGACACCTAACCAGTGACGAGTTCGTAGCAGTTAGAACTAGCCTTAAACTACGAAACGGTCACCCATCCTGTTCCCGAACATTGCGAGCATTGCTTAACCTCGGTTATCGGTCTCGCAAGCACGCTGCCGCTAGACCAGTGCCGCGCTCCCAAAGTGTGATGCTTGTAAGTTTTACCATCTAGGCCATAGAGAAAAACTAAATACCTCTGAAACGCCTTTAAAATCACGTTTTATCTATGGAGACCACCCTTTATTTTTATTTAATGACGATTATTATTATTTGTTGTTATACCGGGCATAATAACACACATTCTGTGAATAGTTCAAGTGTATAGCTATTACGGTTCCGAAGATACAGTCACAAAGAGTCTCATGAGAAATTTAAAAAATTTTTTCACCGTTTTGTTTCATTTGACTCAAATTTATATTCGATTTATATTCAATAACAAAAAAATTTTTGGATACTCCCTCATCTGATTTTAATGATCGAAATTGTTACTTTTGCTAAGTATACCCATACTCAGTTGCTAACAAAGGACCTTGTAATTATATTTATAGTTACTAAGAAACTATTATATCGATCATACGTAATCGCAAAAGTTATAAATTCAAAAATGGAAATCAGAGAATTGTTAGCAACAGCGTTCCGTAATTAGACTACAGGTCCAGGTCAAGGCAATGTCCTGGTACATACCCAGGTCCTTAGCAAGTACCACACCATACATCATAAAGTAATAATAAATTCCACCTCCCCAGAAGCCCGACACGGACCAGGAACCCACATCGGAAACTTACGATGCCCCCAGCGACAATGCACAGACAAGCTCGCCCATTGACAGTACCAAAGACAATGGTACTATTGCCAGCAATGCAGCCGAGATGAGGATCGAATGCATCAAGAGTCTGGCACAAGCGGTTAATAATCTAGCTGAGAGCACCATGGCTATAGCCAAGTCTGAGGTAAGCTTGAAATAAAATTAATATATATGCTTGGCCAATTCACACGCCATCTAGCCCCACAGTAAGCAAAGCTTGTGTTATGGGTGCCAGAAAACAAATAAACTACTTAGATACTTTTAAATACATACTGAGTGGTTCAATGGTCAACATGCCGGTCTGCCACGCAAGAGGTCCCGGGTTCGATTCCCGGCCGGGCAGAAATTGAAATGATGAATTTTAATTTCTGTTACGGGTCTGGGTGTTCTATGTATAATAAGTATGTATTAAAAAAAAAAAAAGTATTTAAGTAGTATATCAGTTATCTAGCACCTATAGTACAAGCTTTGCTTAGTTTGGGGCTAGATGGCGCTGTGTGAATTTGTCTACGAATATTTATTTATTTTATAACACCCAGACCCGAAACAGAAATTAAAATTCATCATTTAAATTTCTGCCCGGCCCGGAACCGAACCGGGACCTTTGCGCGGCAGACCGGCATGGTAACCTCAGGTTGTCTAGTGTATATCGAGTGTGTATTCATTTTCCAGCGTCTAATAGCGACCAGCCAGAAAGCGATGGCTGTGTCCCAGCAGATGATGTCTGCGGCCTTGCAAGAGAGTGGTGTATGGCAGACCGCACTGGCCCAGTCCCACCATGCCATAGCCCATGCCCTTGCCAAACTAAGAGAGTCTATATAGAAGGTGTCCATGGCTCCAGGATGGCAATTCTCGCGCTGTGACATCTCAAATTCGACGTTTTCTTTAGCCAAAAAGCCTCACTGAAATTGATCTTCGACAATAAACTGCTGTCGAAGATAGTTGAAAAAATATTATTTGCCTGCAATAGAGATTTCAATGTCATTATTAATGGAGATTTGTGGCTAGATAAAATGTCAAATTCGACATGACACAGCGCGAGAATTAGGCCCCAGGGACACGAGTGAGGCGAATCCTTTACACACAACTTTACACTTGCACGCAACACAGTCACATACATAATCAATAGGGGTAAAACTAGTAATAGACGCTCCGTTTTGGCTGGTGCTGACCAACCGTCAGTTGCAGTTGATACTAATCCTTACGCAGTATAAAATAATTATTTTGTATGTACTTTGTAAGGATTAGTATCGACTGTGACTGACGTTTGGTCGACTCAAGCTAAATCAGAGCGTCTGCACTAGTAACAGCTAAACTGTAAAACTATTAATGACTGAAAAGCCAGAAAGGCAAAGAAGTTATATGGTTTTAAAGACCATTATCGATTGGAAGGAGCGTGTGACGTCTGTCTAATAAGTAATTACGTTCCTTGCTTATTTTTAAAGATAAGTAAGTATTCAAAAACCTATTTGAAGAGTATTTCGCTATTCGTTATACAAAAATCCGTCGAATGTGAAAATCTATTAAAAACTTTCAGTCACTCCTCATGCCTATTGACTTGTGTGACAACCTTGAAGTTTCAGCATGTCTATATATATATATATATGCATATACAGTTTTGTCTTTGAAATTGCAACTCATTTATTGATTTGTTTCATGTATTTGTCGTACAAAAGCTGTTTTAATAATGTTAATATTATATTTCGACACAGTTCTAGTAACCTACATCAGTCTCGTGACTTTTGGGTATTTTATGACCCATAACTTTAAAAAAATAAGCTGTACCAGCATTCCCATGCCAGTGTTAGTGCCCAGGATGCCCAGAATTATAGATTTAAGTGATACTTTCTAGCTTATATAGATTATTATGTCTGAATTTTATTTTTGTTTGTTGTATTCTCTCAAGCGATAATTTATTTTTGTGTGCCATAAAAGGCTGTTTATTTTTTGTAAAAGTTATAATATTTTGCTACGTGGATAATATCAGTTTGTCTTATCAATAAGGACTGAAACAAGACTTACAAAGATTATGCCTGATATTGAAATTCTAGTTTAGGTTTTGATCTCAACTATGTGATTTAAAAGAAGGAGTTGACTCTGACTACAACTTGAAATATACAGATTGGACTAAACTAGATGGTGGTATTTTAGAATACACAAATTAAGTATTGGGTTAAGAGTACCTTGAATTATTTTCATAGTTTAACTTGGACTGATATTTAAAAAAAATGATGACCACTAGTTCAGACCACGCTGTATTAGTCAATTTCTACCTCTTTCGTTAAATACCTGTTTATTAGATATTTGATTGGTAATTAATAATAATTGTTGATTTTTTTTTCACAGCTATTTGTTGTAATTAATCCTTATAGATTATTGGCTATTGGATAATGTTGATTGTAATGATTATGTGATTGGATTTATAGTTTTGATACTGTATTGCATTATACATGGTTTTCTACTTACCTAAAGCTTGTTTTTATTCCTTTCTAACCAAAATAAAAAGCTACCTATTTTCTTGTGTATAAAGGTTATATACCTCACATTCATTCTATAATGAATGAGCGAGCGGAATGAGCTAGAAGATTTTGGGTCTTAAAAGATGGGGTGATCAATGAATGTGTGAGCAAGCGGAGCGAGTTTGAAATTTTTAACATTTTAGGTTATAAAAGCCTAAGGATATTTTGGGTCTTAACAGCAATCCTCACCAAAGTAACTTAGGGAAATAAGTGAATGAGCAAATAGCTTGGTAAATGGTAAGAAAAGAAATGTTTCAACATAATTGAGTGAGCGAAGAGAGCTCGAAACTTTGTCATTTTGTGTTTGAAAGAAAAGCTGGGGTGATCATTGAAGGAATGGCATTTTGGCATAGATGCTAATCATAATAGCAATCGGAGTGCGCACAAAATGTTGTTCTTAAAAGCTGGGGTGATTGCTAGAATGAATAAATGAGCGAGCGCAGCGAGCTTGAAATTTCAGCTCTGGAAGGTATTGTGAATAGTGTGAAATGTAACTGAAAGCAATGAATGAGCGAGCGAAGCGAGCTCGTAATTGTTTGACCTTTCGGTTCTTAAAAGCTGGCGTGATCGTTAAAATGAATAATTGAGCGAGCGCAGCGAGCTTGGAATGTTTGACTCATAAAACCATGGGCGATTGCGAGTCAGAGTCAGGCAGACTACAGGCAGCGATGACAACTTTCCATCAGGTGGTCCGCTTGCCAGGGCCCCAAGTTCGCTAATTTACTAATGGATTGAATTGTAATTGGATCTCAATCGCACTTTTATGCGTTTTTTGGTATTCTGCTACTGTTACTAATGCCTCGATTTACTTGTAACCGGATCGCAATCGCAGCTCAATGGCAGGTTTATGCGTTTTTGCTATTCTGCTAAAATTTAAACTGCCGGTGAGTTGCACCTACAATTCAATCGAGCCAAGTAAATAGCGGACTCGAGTCCCTGTTTGTCTCCCGTGACATAATAGCATATCCGGCCAGGTCCCGTCTGCACCAATTGATGCGCACGGTGTCGCTGGCGCCGCTGCTGCTGGCCGGGCTCAGCGACGAGCGGCAACAGCTGCAGGTGGAGCTGTTCAGCGATTTCGAGGATGACCAGGTCAGTGACGGCGTTGTGCTTTTCATTGGATTTTATTTTATTTATTTATTTAATAGTTTATTGCACACAAAAATTGTAACAAAGACATGGCAAATATATACATGGCACAAAAGGCTTATAACTAAAAAAAAATTTCTTCTAGCAGGCCTACAAAAAAGAGAATGTGATGACTTGAAGCCGTTTAAGACGTGCATAATAATAACAAATAATTACTTTAATTTACTTACCTTATTGGTCTTTTTGTTTGATTTTATGCTCGTGCAGAAATTACATACGAATTGGCAACGTGACGAGGGTTAATCTCACGGATGCGAGTACACGGACGGACGAGGCTCTGGCGAATCACCTGCAACCTAATGCCAGGTTACAGTGGCGAGCACAAGTACAGTGGCGAGCGCCCAGACAGCGACTGTTTACATAGCGAGGCCAGTGCTATTTCTCTGTCAACACCGACCAGACAACAAATATGTACTTTACTGCTGTATGATTCGCTACTGTCCGATCGGTTTACACCACTGTAGTAAAGTAACCCACTTCGCTAAACACTTGACCATGATCCCGGATTTGTGATCCAGAGCAGGGACCCAGGAGCGATTGCCGTCTGACCTCTGTTACCCTGTTATCAGGGAAACCTGACCACATTGGATCATGGTTACAGCCTGAATGTGCAGGTTTCATCACGATGTTTTCCCTTGCCGTAAGAGAATCGGTTAGTGTTCAACTAATTTACCTACATAACTCAGAAAAGGGTCATTGGTACATGTCGTCAGTGCGATTCGAACCCGGTACCTACGTCTCGCTTACGAGTCGTACTGGTATCACCAGTGCATTGCCCACCTATAAAACTCTGGCATCTCTGACGATGGATCTGTCGTTTCCCAGGACGTGCCAGTGACAGACGCGTACGTGGAAGTCCAGTCCCGGTTCGCGCAGGTGTACTCGTGCGAGTTGCGAGTCGAAGCGCACTTCACGGGGCTGCGGCACGCTATGTACCACTGGCCGAAGGTGGCCGCGCTCATCGGTAAGATTATAGACTGTATATTTGTTTAAAATATAGTTTAGGTCCTACCTGAATATCCACATAGACTGTGAGGCTGTAGGTTGTCCTACGTCTTCAAGTACAAGAAAAGTCCCACTTTGTAGCTATAGTAGACGTTTAGGAGACCCGCAAAATGGTAGTCGGCCCGTGCACAACCAAAAAACATACTTTTTTAATGAGCCAAACTCTCTCTCTCTCTCTCTCTGTCGACTTTTCGTGGCGATAGTACTTACATATCCTTTTGTGTGGATTCTGTAAATATTTTTTGTGGCAGTCTGTGCACGGGCAGGCAAACGTTTTGTCTCCTAAACGTCTACTATCGCTACTAAGTGGATTTTTTCTTTTACTCGATGGTGTAGGATAACCTACGTTGCCCTCACAGTCTAATAATACTAAGTACAAAATCCTTAATCACGAAAACATCCCTTATATCTCCCTCTCGAAGTATGTTCTTTGCACGTAACTTGGGGCTCTTCAAAAGGCGTGCCTACAGGTGCATCAATCTAAGGTTAGCACCGTACTCCCTTCGGTAGGCTTTTCGTCTGACTGTGTCTCCCTAAGCAATAAATAAATATTACGTATATCAACAAAACATGCATTCCACGACCATCTCATAGACCCAAGTCATACTCACCTGCTTGTGGTCCCCAGCTGATTGCTGCTGGCAGCATCACTAACGGGTTGTGCGGGTCGGATGGTAGTCGCCACAAAGAAGCCAAGGCAACAATATATATTATTCCTAAACGGACAGGCAGTTGGAACGACCATCTGTATCACAAGACATATCGTCTGCATTTTTCTTTTTTTATTATATTAGACAAAAAAGGCATTCGAGCGCCATCTCACCTGGTGGTAAGTGACGATGCGACCGAAGATCTTGGAACAGTCTATTCAGTCTAGCTTTGAAGGCTAAGATTATATTGATTAGGGAACACACTCGCTGGCAACGTGTTCCATTCCCCACTATCCTCACACTATCATTATTACACTAGATCACTCAGCTTATTTCACATTCTTAATCAATTAATATTTATCAGGAAAACCTGAAAGGGCTCTGCGAATCCACTGAAAACGCAGTGCGCCTGGCCAAATTTGGGACGTCTACAATATAATGTCTTTTGCACTAGCTTCGAAGATCAGGAAAACGACCTGGGGCCCTATTTTTGAATCGCTGGCCTCGATTCAAACGGTTTTCAATTTTTATTTTCGTCATGAAAATTTTTTTTCCCCATCTTGAACCGTATTCTTTTGGTGTTGAGATTTAAAATATATTGAATATTTCATGCCGAAAATCAATATGTTCGATCAATCAGTTCGAATCGAGGCGAGCGGATCAAAAATAGAGCCTATTACTATGAGCCCGAAAAGAAAGGAAATAAAACTGTCAAATTATATAACTGTCCCACAGAAGAGTAGTTCGAAACTATCCTTATCCATGGTACTACCGTTTGTATTTTGTGCTACAGGAACTCACTGCCCTAACTTGCGACCCTTAGGCGCTGTCCTAATTGGTAACGGTCGTACGACGGACGGATCAATTGACCTCATTGAGACCTCAAAATCGCCCGTCGCACGACCGTTGCCATTTAGGACAGCGCCATACACCCGCATGCTAGTTCACATATTTATGTTGTGTTTTTTCGTTGGCAGGTATCAGCACGAACTTGTTTTTCGTGTCGCTGATATTCATCCTGAGCTGGTACCACCTTCAAGATGGACTCCCAGACTTTGTCAAGGTAATAATAATAATATATCTTCTTTCCATCGATTTATGTCTTTTACTTTTTTTTCTATGAATATTTTTGAGTATTGTGCCGTGCGTCTGAGTGGAATAAACGTGTTTTACTTTACTTTACTTTAATAATAATTTGTTTAACGTGATTTAATAAGTAGCCACACAGATGACAACATAGTACCAGGAAAGCATACCATCATAGAGTTGGTATTGAGAGCTGAGTGTTGGCCGTGGTGTCCGGCAGAATAGAATAGCACCAACCCCTTACACTCGTGGATGTCGTACAAGTCGACTAATGTTTTCGAGGCAAAAGATCTAGTCTCCGTAGGCTGGAAAATGGGCAGCAGCTTTTTCCATTGTTATATTTATAACACTGCGATCTCCAACCCGCCTGCCGAGCGTGGAGATTATGGCAATTGCCTCCCCTTTCTTGGGAGAGACCCTAAGTCCTGCAGTGGACTGTTATGGGTCGTGATGATAATTGAGCACCTTAATATGCGGGTGCACTTGCTTGCGGATCTATCTCAGGCACCGATTACACCTTTGCTTAATCCATCCACCTAAGTCATCAGAGAGCAAATCAAAATGGAATGTATTACTCACAGAATAAGGTAAATTTTTGTATCACGCCTTTTGGAAAGTGGAGCCGCTGGCCGCGTAAAACAAATAAGTGATACAAATATAGAGTCATGTGTTCCTGTGATTAAAAAATGATACGGATGAAACATTAACTATTATTGTGTTAGTTAAGTAGTTTACTTCACCACGTAAAGGTCCCATGTTTGATTCCCGGCCGAGCAGAATTGTAATTATGAATTTCAATTTCTGTTACGGATCTGGGTGTGGTATGTATAATAAGTATGTATTAAAAAAAGTATATAATTAGTTTATCAGTTATCTAACACCCATAACAAAGCTTTGCTTACTTTGGGGCTAGATGGCGCTGTGTGAATTTGTCCCAGCACATTTATTTATTTATTAGACATATAACACCCAGACCAGTAACAATTCAATTTCAATTTCTGTCCGGCCGGGCATCGAACCTGTGACCTCTGCTTGGCAGACCGCAATGTTAACCAACTGAACCACTCAGGTCGTCCTATAATTAATTAATTGTAATTATATTTGCACTGATAAATTGCATTAATAAATCGATACTTATGTAGGTTTTATTTTGTTTTCAGTTACAAAGCAAATTAACAGGAGAAATAAAATCGGAGAGTGACGATGATAAGAAACTCATTGGAAAGATCAAACTTGAGAGAGAAGGTAAATTCTTATTTGTAAAATAAATAATTTGCAAGTTGGTTACACTTCGCCTATAAATATCAGCCATCTATCAGTTGTTTTGACAACTGCTTGCCTGCTTAATGATAATAATAATAATAATAAATAAGCCGTTTTCAAGAATAGCTTCTCAAAAATTCACATAGATGGCGCGCTCTAAGGACTCAAACATTATTCTAATCTTTTGACTATATGTGGCTATTGTTGTAGTTGTATGGCAAATCTTATGTGTGACTGTCATCATTCATTGCCTCAGAACAAATTAAGTTATTATTTAATAATTGCCAATGGGCTACCATGCTAACCTAAAGTTTATTTATTTTATTAAACTTTCTAGACGATGAGGTACAACGGCGGACATAAAGATATACAGCTTTATCTTCCAGTCAACTAGAAATCGATTAATAAAATTATTAAAGTCGAGTCCCAAGGAGCACTGACATTCAAAAACCGTTAAATTAATAGATCTA
The DNA here is from genome assembly GCA_907269095.1 of Blastobasis adustella. NCBI lineage: Eukaryota > Metazoa > Arthropoda > Insecta > Lepidoptera > Blastobasidae > Blastobasis > Blastobasis adustella. Next base: position 5,636,803 of record OU026138.1, read on the forward strand.
AAATAAATTGGATCGAAATAAAAGTAAATATCAATACCATACAGCCATGAGATTATGATAATGTCGTCAGTCGTTAGAGCGCGCCATCTACTGGAATTTGTGGAAGGAAACCTTTAAAAAGGGCTCATTCCATGCAACAAAATGACATTAGCACGCGTTATACAGTGGCGCCAAGTTACGAGAGTAAAGAAGAAAGCGAACTAATTTTTGCCATTCGATACGGCAACAAGCTTTGCACAATTGTCAGGTATAATCTGCTATGATAACCTAGTCGACAGAAAAATGACGGAAAACCTCCGACCAAGTATATCCGTTCCGTTTTCGATCTTTTTTTTTCACGGTTGACTGGTAGATTAGGCTACTTTAGCTTTAAGTCCGCCAATGTACCTTTAGTGCATAAAGTTTTAATAAATAAATAAATAAATAAATAAATAAATAAATGTATACTCAAATATTTCCTAAACTACTAAACCGATTTTGAAACAAAGCTGGCTTTCAAACCGAGGAAACCGCATCCAAATCGGTCCAGACAGATACACAAAGCCACAAATACACACGTCAAACTCATAACACACCTCTTTTTTCGTCGGGGGTTAAAAATACATAACATTTGGCCGCGACAACGATAATAACAACCATGAGGGGGCGTCAGTTGTCTTTTCTTCAATATAATTTCCCTATTCGAGGCGTTAGTTCCTTTTTACGCCACATTCAGTGTTATCGTTGTTTTGCTTGTTTTATCTTTTTCAATTGAAAGCTTAAGACTGGCAAGAAAGTCGTGAAAAATTCGAGGGCGCCACCATCGCCACTTGACAGCAGAAGTACTCAGTTTGACAGAAATTCATTGTTGCAAGAGCAGTAGTTCCTTTTCATGCCATTCTTGCCTTGCCTTCTTGACAGATATAGCCATATTGTTAGCAATGACTTCCGTTTACAGATTCATCAATGCTTTTCGACGACGACAACTTCTTAGATGACCTACCGCCTTTAGAAGAACCAAAGAAGACTTAGCGTTGAAATTATATAAGAAACGCCGGGAATTTAATTCGCTTTAACACAATATTAACTTCTAATGTAATGTAGAAAAGAAATGGGTACCTTAAATGTGTAGAACAAGATCAAAGATACAGGTTGTACAAAAAGTAAGCAATAGATTACTTATGAATAATACTCGATAGATGGCGCTTACTTATACAATTCGTGTTATTTTCAAAGCCATGACAAACATTAATTCCAGAATAATTTTAGTTAGCAGGGTAGCTTTTTGTCGGTTATAAAAGCATATTAGTTTTAATTATAACTTAGGACGGCTTGCACCAAATTCTTAAACGCATTTAAGAAAATATAGAAATTGAAATTAGGTTGGTACTTAAACAAAAAACATCATACAAAAAAACGTTAAACGTCTTTAAGAATTTGGTGCAAGCCGGGTTCAGTGTTGAACTTGTAGACTAATGAGATAAGAACTTACTGACTTAATGCAACAAGGAACTTTCTTTTAATGTTATAGATATGAAATGATTTTTTTAAGAGCGTCGGTAGCCGAGCAGTTACAGTATCCGACTCGTAAGCCAGAGGTCCCGGGTTCGAATTCCGCTCCGGCCATGTACCAATGACTGTTTTCTGAGTTATGTACATTAGTTGAATACTAACAGATGCTCTTACGGTGAGGGAAAACATCGTGATGAAACCTGCACATTCAGGCAACTGGATGTGTAACCATGATCCGATCTGGTCAGGTTCCCCTGATAGCAGGGTCATGGAGGTCAGATGGCAGTCGCTCCACTGTAATTACCTGACCTGCCAAATCCTGAATCATGGTCAAGGCGGACCCCGAGCTCTCGTTCTCGAGAGCACAACCGGGACATTAACGCCAAGATAATTATTATTATATGAAATGATTTTTATTATAATGACAGTAAGCAATTAGAATGTCATCATCATCATCATCATCATCATCATCATCAGAGCTCAATCCCGGCTTCTGCAAGGGTCCGCTTTACTACTTAAGCAATTAGAATGTGATATATTGTTAATGTATTGTGCCTTGGTACTATATTAATGTAACCAAATCATGCCTTTTTATACATCATGTTCGAAAATGCAATGCTTTTTTATGTCAAATTATGTAGGTAATTATCACGTTTAGAAAAATGCTTTTTTGAGAGGTTTGTTGTTATGTTGGTTATAAATATGCAAAATAAATGTTAATTTTGGAAATTAATTTCTTGTTTTTATTCATAATCCAAGAATGTGCTTAACCAAATAGAGGTATGTAGGCAGTGCCGGCGTTAGAGGGACTGACCAAGAATATTTTGGCGCCCACTTAAGGAAATCAAAATCGAGTGTTAATTTTTTTCTGAACCAATGTGAACGTGTATTAAGAATTCTATCTTTCCTTTAGCGTGACCCAGAGCTAACGACGTGGACGAAGAAAGTTATGTAGCTCCTATTTTTTATTTTTTTATTTTTTTTTATTTTTATATTGTTCATTGTTTTTTTTTTGTTATTTTTTTATATATTTTTTTTCATTTTTTTTGTTAACCAAAATTTGTTTTTGAATGTAATGCACATTTTATATTTTAATTACTCTTCATTTTGATTGAATACTTTGTTAATTTTAAAATCACTTTCTTCCGTTTTTTTGTGCTTCTCTTTAGTAAAATTTTACTTTTCGGGCCTTTTTGTCAGCAAATAGACGAATTAAACTAGAAAATCCAATTGTTCAGCGAATTCATTTTCAATCGACAGAGTAGCCAGGTTGGAGAGTTTCGATTGAGAGGTTGTTGATCGGAGATACGTTTTTATTAATTTTAGTTTAGAAAAACTGCGTTCTCCACTTGCAACTGTAACCGGAATCGTAGCAAAAATCCGGAATGCAATCCATACATTTGGATAAAGTTCTTGAATATTCCGCTGTCGTATAAAATTGAGAACATTTATACACGAAATATTCTCATCCGGGAGAAAAGGTTGCAAACTTATGAGCTCGTCACAAAGTGCGTCTCCGTCGATATCGGAATTAGAACCAACAGTGACCCTTTGCTGAAGATTGGCACATAATACTGCGAGTTGATTTTTTTCCGGATTTTTTTTAATGTCGTCTAAAAATGACCACGTTTGCGAATAGTCTTTCAATTGCTGAAATCTTTCTTTTAATGACATTAAACCGACGTCCAGCAACTTGTTGAAGAATTCGACTTCGAATTTTTTCTCTGGAGATTCAATCGGTGCATCCGTAGCCATTTCACCATCCTGACCTATAAGAATACGTCGTAGCCGTTTCGCAGGTGCAAACTCTGGTTTGGTTTGAAGCGCTTTTGCGAGATCACTTGCAGTGCATAAAGCTTTTTGGTATTCTTCGAAGAAATTACAACAATTACCGAGCATTTCTGCAGATTTACCGAGATCGATATCTTTGGACTGCAGTGATTTGCATAACAACGTTTATTTGAAACAGAATTTCGTACCAAACCACCAAAGACACAATGAAACTGAAATCTTTCAGTTGCTCTGCTAATGTGCTTGCCTCGTGTGAGGTGGTGTGATCAGTTTTTTCTGTTAAGTTAGCCAATGTTACTAAAGCAACATGAATTTCGCAAATTTGATAACGAACAGATTTTACGCTATTTATTTTGGCTTCCCAACGCGTATCGCTTAGCTTTTTCAAACTGTAGAGCTCTACGTGATCACTAAGTATTTTCCACCGATTCACTGAAGCAGAAAATAGCGTAAATAATCTTTGCAAAAGCCCGAACAACCTTACAGACTTGACTGACGATTTAGCAGCATCACACAGTACAAGATTGTAACTGTGGCAGCCACATGGCACATAAAAAGCCAAGGGATTTAAATCCAAAATTCTTTTTGGTACCCCAAGATTTTTTCCCTTCATGTTCGCTCCATTGTCGTACCCCTGACCTCTACAATTCGCTATTTCAAGTCCGTGTTTGTTGAGAATACTTAGAATGACTTCGGTAAGTCCTGCACCTGTTGAATCATTTGCCGGGATGAACTCTATAAAATGCTCTTTGATAGCGACATTGGCATCTGTCAAATCTGCAAATCGAATTGTCAAGGACAATTGTTCGACGTGACTTATGTCGGGAGTACAGTCCGCTATAATTGAATAATATTTAGCGTTTTTGACTCGTGAAATAATCTCAGACGTAACTTTTTCGCCCATCAGATCAATCAACTCGTTCTGGATATCCTTACCACAATAGTGATCAGAAATGCCGCCTGTTGTTGCCAGCTTCAAATGCTCCTCCATAACCGGATCGAATTTACCCAACAGTTGTACCAATCCCAAGAACTTGCCATTGTTTGGTGTGGACAGTTTGTCTGAGCTACCTCTGAAGGCCATGTTATTTTCGGCCAGATAAAGAACAATGTTCATTAAACGAGTCAAAACATTATTCCATCGCAAAGTTTCACGACTAATCAATTTTTGTTCTTCGCAATCAATTGTATTTCCTCTTTTCAACCTGATTTCTCTCTCAAACCACTGATGGTAGTACTTTTTATGCAGCACGCTATTTTCGTGCATTTTTAGTATTTCAGACAAATGTTTCCAGTTATCAAATCCTTCGGATGTTACATTCGGTGTCGATTGACTGTTGAAAAGTCGACAGCAAATACAGAAAACTCGATTTTTCGAAGGTGAATACACCAGCCAACGACGCAAGATTGTCTCATTATTTGGGAGTTTTCTGAAATACTGAGAACTTGTAAAATGACGACCGGATTCATCTTTCGGAAAGTTGGATCGCTGAACCTGCGTTGGACCGACAGTTATCAAATGGTCAACCATTTTATCATTCCGATTATCCGGCCAGTTCCCTACATCGGATAAATCCACTATTTGTGAATTTGTGTTTTCTGAATCATTTATAAATGACCGGCAATCAGAATTCACGTCGCAAGTACCGTGATTATCGTGAGGGAGCTCGGATTCAGTAGTGGTCTTATTTTCACCGTACTTGTCCTCGTTTTGGTTTTCGTTCGTTCCGAAAGATGTGGAAGGGTAAGATTTTTCTGCGACGGACTCATGCTCTTTTTGCGATGTCGTTGAAATGTATTTTTCAATGTTCATTAATTTTTTCGCTTTGAGAAACTCTTTTTCCTGTCCCCGTTTACGTTTTTCGTGAGAGAGGCCCTAAGTGCTGCAGTGGACTGTTAAGGGCTGTGATGATGACAGGTTTCTCTTATGAATCCACCGGGTTGTACAGCAACATCAAAACCAGTATAAGATGAACTAGACTATCTATGGACGCGTATATAAATGTTAGCTTCTTTTATAGTGGTTTTGGGTAGTGGTAGGGTTGGATAGGGAAGTGCGCCGGAGTGGTTTATTTTAGATGGGAACTTCACACAGAATGGTAATAAAAATAGTTTTTGTTTCTGTACTTAATACATTTCATTTATTATTTTAGTAATGAGCAATGTTTTTGATTACATGTAACGGTTATTTTGAATATCATAAACGTAAGTTTATGATATTCCGCACCGGAAAGTTTTTTTTTAATCTTTCGGTCCGACATTTTTTAAGTTTTAAGAAATTAAGAAAACATCATGGGAATAACCTGGAATTGTAGTTAACTTAAAACAGTACAAGAACTATGGGAAAATTCACAATAGTGAATTGTGTAAAAGAATTCGAAAGAGAAATGCAGAAGTATTTTTAAATGGAGAAAAAAAGTAATGCAAGATTTGGGATATTTGAAAAACTATTTTGGAAAGCCGATATCACGGAGAGTTGTGTCCTCTGTAGCATGGAAAAGTTAAAATGTTAAGTAAACGGTCGTAGCCGCCAGTAGACTCGGTTTTCTCGCTGAATGATCGAGCGCCGCTCGAGACGAGAGACCAAGGACCAAGTACACAAATCGGCGACCTCGTGCCACGCTCGAACGCTTAGCTATCCCCACCATCCACCACGCGTCCCAGTTTGGTGGGGGAAGTATCCCACCTCCACCAATCGCCCCCCCAAATTTGGTGCCCTGGGCCGTCGCCTCATCGCGCCCCCCTTAACGCCGGCACTGTATGTAGGGACCAAACTCTCCCTACTAATATTATAATATCATTTACTACTATTTTATCTTTAAAAATCTACGGTTACACAAAGCGAAAAACGCACGTAGTAAGGGTAGCGGTCCGGACCTCACTCCGCGGGACCAGCGCCGTGGCTTTGGCCTCGGCTCATGCTGAGTGAGGTCCTTTTATCGACCGGGAGGGCCACAGCACGGCAATGCCAAGTTGTTTAGTTGTAGGAATTATCAATTTAATTTTTTATTTTTTGTTTGATTTTATATTGTATGATTGTGTGTATTGAAATATGTATGAAATTCTTTGTTTAAATGTTGTGTTGTGGCGTCCAGGTGATAATAAATTATTTATTTATTTATTTATTATAATATTATAAATGCGAATGTTTGTAAGGATGAATGGATGTCCGTTACTCCTTCACGCAAAACCTACTGAATGGATTTTTATGTGGAGCCTGATAACCAATAGAGTTCCAATGTCTATTAGTTTATTGCTTATTACCTACAGTTTGGCCGTATGGTGTCCGTCAGAGTAGAATAGCACCAACCCCATACACTCGTGGGTGTCGTACAATGCGACAAATGTTTACGAGGCAAAAGATTACTCTCCGTAGGCTGGAAAATGGCCAGCAGCGTTTTCCATTGTTATATTTATAACACTGCGATCTCCAACTCGCCTACAAAGCGTGGAGATTATGGCACTAACTTCGCTTTTCGTGAGAGAGGCCCTAAGTGCTGCAGTGGACTGTTAAGGGCTGTGATGATGACAGGTTTCTCTTATGAATCCACCGGGTTGTACAGCAACCTCAAAACCAGTATAAGATGAACTAGAATATAAATATTCGACGCGTATATAAATGTTAGCTTCTTTTATAGTGGTTTTGGGTAGGGGTAGGGTTGGATAGGGAAGTGCGCCGGAGTGGTTTATTTTAGATGGGAACTTCACACAGAATGGTAATAAAAATAGTTTTTGTTTCTGTACTTAATACATTTCATTTATTATTTTAGTAATGAGCAATGTTTTTGATTACATGTAACGGTTATTTTGAATAGTACATATAACGATCTGGGTACATTGTAAATATTAAGAAAAAAGCAATAAAATAAAAAGTACTTATTTCTGATCGAAAAAATAAACATACTGTATGTAGGAAATGAAGCTGCTTAATTCTAAAATAAAAGATACAAAAACACTAAATTATTTTAAAATCTAACACAACGTCATACGTATGTATAATACTTTCTTTATAATAAAATCATTCAATAAATCTATTAATTTTTTCTTCTCGAAAATAAAATAACAAGAAAAGAATATTAGGCATTTCTATTACCATTTTATCATTTTTATCCAGCGTTTTTACCAGTCCACGAAAAACCTTTACGATAGAATCCGAAGAATTTCTTTTGTACGTAAACTTCGTGGTTCCCATTCTAACTTGGAAAGAAAAAAATTGTGCGCTTGATAAAATCCGGATACACTATCCGTTTACCAAATTTTACCCACAACTTGCATCCACTTGTCCAATTCACTCTCAAAATGACCGATTTACATTGGTCAAGGATAGTGGCGAGTGTAAATACAAAATTCTTTTGATACGGCTGGCCACTGTACTGTACAATTCTTTTTAATATAATTCGGTCGACAAACAGGCATGCGGGCCACCTGATGGTGTGTGGTCACCGCCGCCCGTGGACATCAGCAACACCAGGGGCGCTACCAATGCCTTGCCCGCGCTAAGGAGGCTACTATACCTCTTGAACGATCCCATGTCATAGTCTAAAGAAAACACTGTAGCTTGACAGTTGTGGGTTGTGTGGTGTTGACAGTAATTACTATGCAAGTGGCGAGGCAACTGCCGCGTCTTTAGCCACTTGAAAGTTGACTCGCTACTGTCCGATCGGTTTAAACCACTGTACTTATCAACTTCGCTAAATACTTGACAAATGTAAATCACCCAATAAGACTGTATAGAACGGTGTCCACTATCCATACCATACCATATAAGGGCTAAGCTGCTAAGGCTCTATTTTTAAAAACCGCTCGTATCCACGCAAGCGCTCGCCTTATAATGCTTGTCTTTTCTATCTCTAGCAACTTACTACGAGTGTGAAAGAGATAAGTAGTGCACGCGAGCGAAGTGGATTCAAAAATAGGGCCCCTGATATGCTAAACGTTTATGGACGTGTATCACTCGCTGTAACGATCATTTGGTTACTCGTTCTCTCGCCAAAAAGTGTGCAATATAAAAAAATATATTCCATTTATGGTAAAACAAAACAATAGCGTAGTAAAATAATTATTTTAACATCTTGTGCGGAGTTCACAAAATACATTTCTATTTATAAAAAAAAGTAAATTAATAAAACGTTTTTTATTTTTTTATTAAATATTTAAAAAAATATAGAAAAATCTATTGTTTTAAATGAGGATACAAATATAAATCGCAACTTGGTAAACTTGGCAACTTGAAAATAAGTCAATGACTATTTACCCATCCCATGTTTTAATTATATTCTCCAGATTCCCTACCGCATTTTTTTTATGTCATACGGTAGGCAAAGAGGAAAGGGCACCTGATGGGAAGTGGTCACCACTGCCTATAGACATTAGCAACACCAAGAGTTGCCCACCTCTATAACACGTACCTTGGCATAGGCGTATACCTTGGTACACGACCTACACAGGGTGCCAATCAGCTCCCGAGACTGTTCAACCAGTCTCAGGGTCCTTAGCGGTAGACCTTGGTCTACCTCGCCATTAGGAGGCACACCTACACGGCTAGCACGGGTGGGATTTCGTGCGCGTCAAGCGAGAAAAGACGCGACATAGACTCTGCTATCTCTTTCAGCTTAGTATTGAGAGAAGGAAACAAACGCTCTTTCGCGGCGCGAGCTATGTCGCGGGAAAACTTGTGATAGCCGTGCTACAGTGGCGAGCTCACTGCGGTGCTGACGTTCGACTAGCCTCAAAGTTGGAAACGTCACTCCAGTTTACGGACTCTGCGAACGTTGTGTAACCTTGGTTAACGGTCTCACAAGCACGCTGCCACTAGGCCACTAGGTTAGGTAGACCACAGATAGGTGGGTAGGCCTCCCACAAAGTGGACCGACGATCTGGTAAAGATCGCAGGTGCCAGCTGGATGCGGAAGGCATAGGATACTCAGAGCATATCCTGAAACATTACTTACATCGTGGGTTATTTTTTATTATCGTATTTAGGCCAATAACTTTGACTTTCCAATAAAGATTTATTATTGGTTGGTACGTATATGTAATCCATTTATTAGAATTAGTAAACATTTAATTATTTACAGAATTTATTTACAACATACAAAAAGAATATTATGCTTTCAATTTTCGTACATGTACCTAATATTTATTATTACTTTTTGCATTTTTAAAGAGTGTGATATGCTTTTTTGTAATTACGTAATAGTTAATATGCTGGAAATATACATAATATAGGCATAACGTTAGGCATCCAAGTAATACCAACATTTGTACTTTATATGGTATTATTAGCCTAAAATTTTCCCTTTTACATATTTATAAGAATGAATCAAACAATTTATGCCTCCTCGAATAAACTAAATTGATTTTCATATATAATGTAACATTTAATCGACTTTTTTTTAAGGCTTTGGCGTTTAAAATTAGGGTTGTAAAGGAACTTCGTCTCCGCCTCCGTTACTGCGGAAGTTCCACAAGAAATCATACCTCCGCCTCCGTCTTCGCCTCCGCAATACTTTAGGAGTTATAATGGAGGTACCCTAGTTTAAATGTATTGTTTTTTTAATACCACTAAGGCGGAAAATAGGAAATTCATTTCGCGTTCAATTGGATACATATACTAAAGGCCAATTGCACAAACATACATTTGGCCAAAGTCGATCAAAGGTTACATAAAATTTGTATGAAAATCGAACCTTAAACTCAAATGCCAACAGCAGTTGTATTGACAAATCTTCTCAAATTATTATTTATCGTACCTAAACAATATTTCAACAACCGTAATTTTCATTAATTACCCAAAATCCCACAAACAAATGATTTGTTTTGTTACAAATCCCCAATAATGCGTCTGAACGCATTTATTTCTACATTGGTTCGTAATTTGAAAAGATCTGTGCAATGTTAGACCATGGGACAATAAAACCAATAGAGAGCGACTTAGCACGTCTTTGGTCGAAACGGCGGCGAAAGATTTGGGGCGGGGGGAGGTAAGCGTCGATGAATGCCATCGTCAACGCGATTGGCGATTTGACAGCTCCCTATGTCCACTACACAAAGTTTATTTTCGATTGGCAAAGAATCTATATGATTACCCTGCCATTTCAGTATTCTTTCCGGCGGCCAAAGCTTAGTTTTTTTTTTTTTTTTTTAAAACAGCCGTTAATAAGCCAAAAGTTTGGAAATCGAAACTAATTCTTTGCCTTCTGGTCTTGGTATTATTGAATTGTTTTTGTGGTTGAAGAAATGTGTGTGTGGCTCCCTCATACATTATCCGGTATGCCTTATTTGGCATACATAATTTTATGTGACCAATATGTCTCTTGTCTCTGTCACTGTAAATATACTTGTGGTCAACCTTTAAACGAGCCCAATGGTGTTGCAATAACAAAAAACTTCTTTGTGTCCCCTGCCCGGCTTCCGTAGTCCCGTCTCCTTGGCCTCCAGTGTTGCCAGCCGTTCAGCTAGCGGTCGAAGCGTACCTGGAGAGTTCTGGCAACACCATCCCGACCACCTGGAAGAATTGAGCAATCTGTGTCAGCGTGTTAGCGCCGCCGTCCGTACGACGCGCCATGTTTGAACGAATGGTTATTATAATGAATGAATGAATGAATATAATTTCGATTTTGATGAGAATTGGTATGGAGGTGGCTTTGCCAACTAGGAAAGATATAGGCTACATTCTATATACATTTTTATATGTGTTAGCCGAGGTAAGACTGCCATTACAACACCTGAGATAGCCAATAGACGTGCTGGCCGGGTGATGTGACATGGAGACCAACGAAAGGTCCAACAGATGATCGACGGATTTAGGTATATCGCGAACGTTCACTAGCGCGATTTAAATAGAAAATTGAGATTTGTATGGACAGCTTTGATAGCGCCATCTATGTGCGACGCTTGCCAACTATGTACTCGTAATTATGAGTAACGTTGAGCTTTCATATTGGAGCAATAGACGGCGCTTCAGACTGCCATGGGCTGTTGATATAACGGTGCGGAATAATGCGATGCTTAAGGATGCAAGGCAACATGGTGTCCGGCAGAGAGAATTGCACCAGTCCCTCGACTGGTTGTCGTAAAAAACTACTAATATTAAACCAGAAAATGTAATTGTAAGTGTAATTTAAACACTGCGATCTCCAACCGAGATTATTGCAAAGCCTGCCACTGATATGAAGACTCAAGTCCAGCAGTGGACTGTTATGGGCTGCTGATGTGATCTTCCTCATTGAAAGAATAGTTGTCACTACAGACTCATATGCTATTGATATGGCGGTGAGAAACAATCGATGTGTGCGATGCGTACGTGTGTGTGCGTATAGTGTGCGTGTGGGCGTGCGTGTGTGCGTATGTGGGTGCGTGCCGTACCTCGTCGTCGGCACGCTCGTCCTCGCTCTGGTATTGCACGTCGAGATCGGAGCTGTTGACGCTGTTCTCCCAGTCCTCGGAGGAGGATATCGAGGACGCGTCGGGCTCCATTTCTGGGGGAATCAATTAATACTCTACATGAATACCAGATTGCACTAAACTTAGGCGACGCTTAAGTTGTCGCCTTAAGATGTTCCTAAGCATTTAGGCGTCACAAAATCGGTGTCATAAAGTTACGAGTGACTTATGTACTGTATGGCTCCCGCACACTCTCAGCGGGCTGACACCAAAGCACGATCTTGTGCCTCGTCGGCCAGCTCCTTTTTCACTCCTTCCTCCTCGTCTTCTGCTACTCCGACTCTTCCTCCATTCTCCTCCCGCAGTCTCACGGAGTTCCCCTTCGAGGATACAAGGCCCGCTCACTTATGCTCTAACCCAGCAAATATGATGCTGCACTCCTGTATATTCCTACAAAATGTGGTCCCTTGTCTAAAAAGCCCCCGCACTTAGCACTTCTAGGGATAAAGTGGGCAGCCTCTTCGTTTTATGCTACACAGTGACAAACGAGCAGATAGCCCACCTGGTTGTAAGCGGAAGCTTATAACATATACGATTCATGCATTTAGGTTGCGGACAACAAAAATGCAGAACAGGTGCGTTGTCACTGTGAGGACTAAGATGCCATGGCTGATGCCTGTGATTGAGCTGGCTACCTTATCCTTCAAACTGGAACACAACTATGCAAACGTTGTTGCTTGGCGACAGGAAAACATAAGGCGGTCGTACTCCTTTTATTCTGTTTCGTTCTCGCGAGGAGAATGGAGGAGGAGTATGGTCGGCTCCAGTTAAATCGGAGAATCTGTTACTAATATAAAGGATGAAATCTTAACCCTCGGGCACCGGTTCTTGTCGTCGCTAATGCGAGGGTCAGGTTCCGTTTGCTTAGACTCCTGCTAGAACATACAAAGGGTCCAATCTTCACCTTCGGGCGGCGGTTCCTGCCGTAGCTGGTGCGCGGTTTAGCTGTCGTTTGCCTTGACTCCTGCTAGCACATCATCATATCAGCCGAAAGACGCCCACTGCTGGGCATAGGCCTCCCCAGAGATCTCCACAAAGGCCGGTCCTGTGTCTTCCGCATCCAGCTGGTACCTGCGATCTTAACCAGTTCGTCTGTCCACCTTGTGGGAGGCCTACCCACGCTGCGTGTGCGCGGGTCAGGCCTTCCGTTTGCCTTAACTCCTGCTAGCACATATAAAGGGTCCAATCCTCACCCTCGGGTGGCGGTTCCTACCGGCGCTGGTGCGCGGGTCAGGATCCATTTGCTTTCATTCCTGCTAGTACCTATGAAAATGAAATCCTCACCCTCGGGCGGCGGGTCAGCCACCTTTTGCCTCGACTCCTAGCACCTATAAAGGATCCAAACGCTCACCCTCTGGCGGCGGTTCCTGCCTACGCTGGTGCGCGGGCGGCGCGGGCAGCCGCAGTGCGGTCGCGCCGGCCAGTGCGAGCGCGCCGCGCGCCGGCGCCGCCGACGGCAGCGGCGTCGGCGGTACGGGTAGCTCGTCCGTGAACCGGACTAGGGGGTGCTCCTGGGTGGGACGGGGGGTTGGTAACTAAACGGGTAAACAGTTCTTGGGACTATAGAACAAATAGTCAGTAACATTTTAAGGATATGTTCCGAGTTCATCATCAGTCGTCCCGTGACCATAATGCATGCAACTGCGTCGAAATATCGGGGCTACTCGTCAACAAAGGTACGCGGTAGGAAACCCGGAACATACCCTTAAAATGTGGGATAATAACCGCGATAGTTTAAAACATTATGTTTAGATAGTCCCTCCCTACCTACAACTACCTACGTAGCCTACATTCTATCATCGCACCGCTCGCCACCGAGCTCATCCTCACACTTCGCAGCCAAATTGCTTCCAAAGGAACTTTCTAACCACGCACACTAAGGTTGTGGAATGAACTACATGGAGAGGTATTCCCTGGACAGTACAACATGGAGTTCTTCAACAATGGCGCGACGGTACCATAGGCAGCTCGTCAGTGAACCGGACTAGGGGGTATGTATGTAATCTCTTTATTGCATAAATTTATAACATTACAGGAAATAGAAATCGTTTCATGCTCGGCGTGTCCTAAAACTTGAACAATGGAGGACTTGTTCAAGGCCAGTTCAAACGCTGTATGCGTCGCCGAATACTGGGCGAATAAAGTGTAAGGCAGAGTTTAGTCCATCGACTCGATAAGAAGAAGCTCCCGGGCTCTGTCTTGCTGCGATCCCTATCCCTACATGACAAGATGACGGCGTTCAATTCGAGTCATAGGCGGTCGGACTGCAGATAGTCAGATAGTCCCAAACTGATCGAAACTTATACCTGATAATTATGTTGGTCAACTGCTTAGCGAAGTTGTCACAGTGAGCAAGTACACTGAGTGAAGCTTAGAGAAGCGAAGTACTCGTATTAAGAGATGCAAAGTGCTGCCTGCACAGGGAAAAAAATCATTTGTCTTGTTAACCAAATTTATTAGCAAAAACTGGGTCTAGTAAATGTCGTAGAAAAAATAGCGACATCAAACTATAGCTAACAAGTTATTCCACATTAATTAGCCTTTCCATGATTGTTTTTTTAGAAAAATAATACATTTAATAATTTTGTTGCCATTCACAATTTTAGCATAATATTGTATTAATGAAATTAAAATAAAATAAAATTTATAACACGTGCGTGATACGAAGCTCATTAGATAGATTAAAAACTAACGGTCTCCACAATCTTACCCAAACAAATGAGCGTGAATATTCGAAAGTTACGATCGATAGTAAGTATTTAAAAAGTATTACAAAATTTATATTCAACCTAAGGATTTTAAAAATTGCTTTCTGTACAAAATCGATGGTCGTAACACTCGTAACTGAATTCGATGAAAGAATTACTATTCCTTGTACGCAATCAGTTTCGGTGGAGGAATTCTTTTTCTTTTACGAAACCAATTATTATCACACAATTGGTGATAACCGTCCAGAATTAATATACGTAACACCGTGGAGCACTATTGATTTCATATTAAGTCTAAGCAATCGATACCTAATTGAAACAACGACGCAATTAAGTAATAATTCATTGTCAAGGTTAAAGTAGCGTGGAAAAGTCCGGGGTGGCTAAATGGTTAGAACATCAAGTACTTCAAGAAAGGGTGAAAAGGTTTTTACGGGGTCGGCAGCGCGCGGGTGATACCCCTGGAATTGCATGGGGTGTCTGCTTACCATCAGGCAGGCCATAAGCTTGTTTCCCACCTTAGTGGTACCTATAGAAAAAAAATTGCGGAGCGCAGATAGCGGAGGTTCAATTTGCATTCGGGGCCTATATCAAAAGAACATAGATACAATATGGATTGACGCCGTGTCTCCATTTAACTTGCAAGATTGTATTATGTATACTTTAAATAAAGACTCAAAATCCTTAATCTGTAAGTATCTTACCAGGTGTGTCAACTCGCAAATGGGGTTCTGCCGCAGGTCGATCATCTCCAGGTCGTGGAGGAGGCTCGTATCGAAGTCCTCCGGCAAACTGGATATCTGAAAAGCAGAATAATGTCATTACCACACGCATACTCTCATGAAGTGGCAAGGTCCAGCCCTTAGAATCGAGCCACGAACGGACATTTAACTCGTTTGTGGTATTGGTTCCGACGAAGGACTTTGATACCTTTAACAAGGAATAGTTTTGGCCGAAAGGCGTAGTTTATCGGCGATTCCGGGGACGACCTCGGGTCGCCGGGGCTACCGACGCGATACCCAGCATGCGGGTGCTTGCCTAGAAGATACCTATTCACTATTGACTTGAATATTGTGTATATTAAAAATAACCCCTTTACTCAAAGTCTTAAAAAGAAAATAAACTGCCTGGAAGACTAAAAAAGTGTGAGGTATAAGGAATATATAGGAAATAAGGTCCATTTTTGTATCACGCCTTTTAAAAGGCGTAGCGAAACGATTCATAATATAAGTGATACAAAAATGGACCTTATTTTATGAGCAATACAGTGCACACGTAATAAGCACATAACTCGGACTTTGACATTCGCGAAATCATCGTCCAGTAACGCTGGAAGCCATAATTCGAAAAAAAAGAAGAAACACATGATACAGCTAGTATACGGTACCTGATTATTATTAAGCTGCAGGAACATCAGGTCCGGGCACTGAAGCAGGGTCGCGGGGAACGCGGCGATCCGGTTCTCGCGGAGGTTGCAGTGCACCAGCTCCGTCATCTGCTGCATGGTCTCTGGCAACGTCTCTATGTGGTTGTTCTCGAGGGTGAGCCACCTGGGGACGTCAATAAAAAAATAACAATTGTAATACGATTAAATAGGTTACCCACCCCATCCCATTAGGTGGGAGGACGACCCAGAAAAACATTCAGTGATCAGATAAGTAATGTTCTCAGAAAAGCTGGGGTCCGAAGTGGCAAGAAAAAAAGGAGATGTGTGAAAAGAGTTGTGGATATATGCGAGGCTAGGGAGTTGTGTCAGGACGAAGCAAAGTGGCGGTCCATAGTCTCTGCTTACCCCACCTGTGGGACACAGGCGTGAGCTTTATATATGTATGTGTATATGTTAATTAGGTAATAGCTGGGGTAAACAAGTTCTTGAGTAGAGACCGCGACTCGGCAAGCGTGGTGTGGGACGCCCATCGGCCAGATGGAGTGAAAGAAAGAAAGAAAGAAAGAAAACATTATTATACGTAGACACCACGACACGATAATTAGGTATTACATAAAAAAAACACGATTGACGATTTGCGAAGGTGAATGCTGGATGCGGTAAGCCGAGGACAGATTGCATTGGCGCTCATTCTCACTCATTGGGAGAAGCCTATATCCATCAGTGTACTAATATAGGCTGATGATGATGACGAAATCGCATAACAATAAAAGTACGGAAAAACAAAGGGATCCATCCAGGTAGGGGGTGATGCACGTAGACCGTAAGCGCATTAGTGCAAGCACAGCTACAGCCCGTACGGTAGCCTGGTACTACGCCAGTTTATATAGTCGTCTGTGACTACGCCGGCTCACCCGCGTCGCGTCATCGTCATTATATGAGGTGGTATGAATGTGTAACTACGCCGGCTCACCCGCGTCGCGTCATCGTTATCATATCGGGTGGTATGAACGTGTCAAGCCTGAGGGAGAAGTCCGTCTCAGTGAGTACTACCGCCTTATCTTTTTCTGCCGCGGAGCAACAATTAGGGTAGCCAACGCAATTGCAGGCATGAGGTAATTTCATCTTACCTTCGCATTTTCGTTACATTGAAGCTAAGTGCGATTATGTATGTTATGATGTTATGGGCGTTATCATTAGGTGGGCTGTCTGCTTGTTTGTCACATCAGTGACATCATCAGTGACTCATCGCACAAAAGAAATCAGCCGAATGTCGGCCAACTGCTGGGCATAGGCACCCCCCAATGATCTGCACAAAGGTCCTGTGCCATCCGTATCGAGCTGATCTTTTATAAGGTCGTCCATCCTTCGCTCGTTGCGATTGCCCGGACGTACACATACGAATAAGATGAGCTCCTTCCCGGAATCTTTCCTCTGCACTACAACATGGGTTTCTTCAGAAGGCATATCTACAGGTGCCTCAAAGGCCGGCACCGCATCCGCGCCCTTTAGGTTGCAGATGTCCAGGACGACGGTGGCCACTTTCCATCAGGTGGACCGCCCGTCCGTATGCCTCCCTACGCATATATATCGATAAATAATAAAAAAGAAACGTGGTTGCCACTTAGGAACCTTACTGCCCATCGGTTTTGCTATGTGGCCTCCCTAGCCTCCGATTGCCACTTCAGTTACGCTATTCTAAATAAATTACGTTTTGAAGAGGTAGCCAGTGTAATCACAGACAGCCATCCGGAATATCTGCTATGGTGTGTGTGACATCACTATATGATACAATCTTTAATGTTTCATTGATGTAATAAAGAGTTGGCTAAAGATTACGGTTGTGATTGCAGCTGTGACATCACAATCAGACGTGGCAATGTGCCAGGACCATCAGTATGTGTGGTCTTTTAAAGTTGATCTGTGAGATTTTATTTATAAGACATGCTTTATTTATTGAATTTAGTGGTGAATGAGGTTACTTTAAAACTATTTTAAAAATGGTGATTTCATCCACTTATTATCAACTAGGGGGACCCGGCGCGACTTTACCCCCACCTACCATGTTTTTCTTGCTTATACCTTCCTCTTCAATCATTCAATCTATTGTTGGAAACCGCATTAAAATCCTTTGCATAGTTCAAAAGAACTAAGTGTACATAGATACAGTGTACAGACGGGAAGCAACTTTGTTTTATACTATGTATACATAGATATTACAGCCACAAGGACTTTTAAGAAAATTTTACCTTCATGGCACACCTTTTTTGGGGTCGAATAGAATCTACCCCTCACTGGCTGGTAATGTACAAGTAACAGTGGAAAGTAATGTGTAGTGAGTGGTAAGTGGCATGTGGAAGAGGCAAATGAAGTGTGTCAGGATCGTAGCTGGTGGCATTTAATAGTCTGTGCATACCTCTACAGGACTGTATCCTGTATCCACATCACACCCATGTGTGTGTAACATAAAATATTTTCAGTAATCTAATTGTAATTAATACATCCTACATACATCCTTATCCTTATCTGGAGAGTACAACATGGAGTTCTTCAAGAAAGAGGTGAAAAGGTTTTTACAGGGTCGGTAACGCGTGTGTGATGAGCCTGGTATTGCAAACATCCATAGGCGACGACTGCTTATCATCAGGCACACCGAAAGCTTGTTTGCCACATTAGTGGTAAAAAAAAGCTACTAATACTTAAATAGTATCTAATAAAGTGGAACGACTGAACCTATTTAACTAATTCTTTTTTTGTGTTTGTACAAGTCAGAACAAGGTTTGTATAAAAGAAACAAGGGTAGGTAGGGGTAGGGTAGAGGTAGAGTAGCTATAGGTTAGATGTTGGGTAGTTGTAGGGTATAGAAGTGGTATGGTAGGGGCAGGACAACACACATATGAAGTTGCACCAGAGCAAAAATAAAGTCCCGGTACTAAATAAAGTTGCTTTCTGTATCTGTTTTGTCTGGTAACTCTTCCTAAACCATGCAACGGATTTGAAGTGGTTTTCACAATCACTTATTAGATCATTTCTTCTGGACGGTTATAGTAGAGATAACCCAAGAACACCTGTGCGAAGCCGGGGCAGGTTGCTAGTATAAAATAAAAATAGAAAAAAGGTGCCACCTGTCTTGTAGTTTTTTTTATTATATTTCAAAATTAAAGTACTAGTAAAACTGAAAGTTGTATGTAAAAAGTTGATAAAAAGCAATCTATTATATCGAAGTACACCTTTGCATTAAACTTTAAAATGAAACAATACAATCAGCCTTGACTTTTTTGTGGTCCGAACCAATTAGTATGGAACAAGTAGGTCGTGAATATTTAAGGTCGCTGCTTGATATAAGTCTCATGAGTGACCTTCAAGTAGTTTCATTAATATTCATGACAATAGCTATGGCTGAGTTGCTTCTATTGTTGTGTAGTAAACAAAAAAAATATTGTATTCATTAGGTATCTTTTCACTTTACATTTGAGATTGAAACTGTTGAATGAGATTGTATGTCATACCAATGACTGATTTCGCTGTTAAATTTGTACAAATACATGTGATACAGTACAATTATATATCAGAATTGAACATTTAATTATTTTTTTTATATGTTGTTTTTAAAGCGTATAAAACTACATATTAAACTTTTAAACGGTTATTTGAAGCCTACATAAATATATGGTGTTCTAACTTACAGCAAATAAACATAACTCAAGTTCTGTAAAATCATACCATCATGCTAATTATATGATCACAATCGCACAATGAACACAAAAAAGGCAGCCTTGGACTGGTTCTAAATAGTTTCAAACAACTTTTTCGTTGTTGCCCTTTGCAAACCACTTAAGTAAAAAAAGTGTGCCTTGGCTTCTTATTGATACATAATTCTATAACTATGACTCATAACTTATTGCTACAATGTATTGATGACCCCAATGCATTATCTACAATCTATAACAAACAAAATGTAGGCGTTATCTTGTACTTACCTTAACTTATTCAACGTGGTCATCTCTTCAGGAATAGTTTTGAGCTCATTACCTCTAGCACCAAAGGTATCCAGTTTAGTCAACTTCCCAATCTCCTTGGGGATCTCTTGAAGGCCTATCCTGTTACACCAAAACGCCTCCAGGCTCTCCAGCTCACCGATTTCCGGAATCAACACTCTTAAGGGATTGTAACTTATATTCAAGTTCACTAGATTCTTCAGATTTCCTATTTCCGCTGGCAGAGAGGTTAACTTGTTGTAATCAAGAGTTAAGGTAGTCAGGTTCAGCAGTTCAGTCATTTGCATAGGTATCGCGGCGATCAAATTCCTATGTAAATAAAGGTGCTCGACATCTCTGCAACTGAACAGCAAGAGGGGTATATCGATGATTTCGAACGCGTTCAAACAGAGCCGCGATTTCTTTTTAACTTTAGCCTGCTCTATTAGGGCCAGTATGTGATTTTCACGGATAAATTTTAATATTGCACTCATTTTTTTGGATCTATTTTGGTCGCATTGCTATTGCTTGTGTACTATTGCGTTTGAATTTGTTGAGGAATTGACATTTGTGTGTGTGCAAAGGTGCAGCTGTTTTTGACATTTCCGCGTTTGGTGTTGCCAGATGTAAACCTAATTTGCTACTATAAAATAGATTGTCGCCGGATAGTTGCGATAAAAATAAAAATTGTAAACGATGAAAAGAAAGATAAAAATGATGTTTTTACATTATTTGAATACTTATACATTTCGGAGTAAATTGAATTAGTATTTAATTGTAATCATAATATATCAAAATCATCTAAATAAGTACAACGGAACGTGAAAGTTCCCTATCGATTTTCCAGACATATTCGTGGAAATGGAAAAGCTTAATCGATGTTATGAAAAATAAACAACCGTGTTCCTGCGAAGTAGTTTTATGTGTTTAACAGTGAATATTTAGCTTCTACATAGACAAAAGCATTGTTGTTTTTCATTAGTGTACATTTTATAAATTAAGTGAAGATGTGCATACATATTTTAAAGATTATGCTTTTCGTAGCTCTTATAGAGCAGTGTTTAATATCTAAGACTAATGGTACGTAGCAGAAACATACATATTTATTTAAAATTAATGTTAATAACAATTTCGTTCATAATAACGAGTGTCCCCATGAGTTATTTCTTGCGTAGTAGTACCAATGAGTTATTTGTTGCGTAGTTCAATTCGGGGTAATCTAATGTACTGTTATAGGTACGCAAATTACACCCATAAAGCCTATTGATCAACCTTATTCATTCTTTTCAGCCTTCCAACAAAATAAATCAGGCCATCATGTTCGTAAATCGAGCGCTGATGACAGCTTCTTCAAAAATGAGAAACTACCCTCGTATAGGTCATTCCAACCCGTATCCATTAAGTACCACAAGACCAACTACCCTAGGGCCGATGAGAGGCCACCCGACTACGATATCACTTCTTACGACACTGAGTACGGAGCTGTGGTGTCAAACTTTACGTCTTCCATTTACGATGATAATCCACCGCTGTACCCCAATCCGGAATTCATATCTAGGAGTAATCAGGGTGAGTTGATCTATCACATCATTAAAATTACTAACTTTTGAATTATAAAATTATAGTTCATACCACTGGCACCGTCTGTGGCCTAAAGGTTACGGGGTACGACATGTGAGCGAGAAGTACCAAGTTCGATTCCCAGTGCCGCCGTGTATGTATCTAACAATAACCTTTTCTGAGTTATGTACATTAGTTAAACACTAACCGATGCTCTTACGGTTAGGGGAAAACATCGCGATGAAACCTGCATATTGAGGCGACTGAATGTGTAACCAATGATCCAATTCATCCAATCTGATAAGGTTCCCCTGCTAACAGGGTCACGGAGGTCAGATGGCAGCCGTTCCAATGTGATTACTTGATCTGCTAAATCCTGGATTATGGTCAAGACCCCGGGCCCTTGGGCCCTCGCGGGCGAGAGCACCACCGAGATATTAACGCCAAGATGATGATTATTTTTAATAATACAAGGTGTCTCAAAATAAAGTTTATGTTTATTTAGTTTACTGTGTGAACGCAACGAATCCGAGGGGCGCGGGGGTTATGTCAATCGGTAGCCTGGCTCTCGGGAATTTAGTCGCTATGGAGCGTTTCTCAGGAGCAGACAGCGCGTTATGCGTGCGAGAGTTTTACAAAAACGGTGATTCGGCGACTGTAACGCGTAAGAGATTCTGCAGTATTCGAGGTTTTCGCCACTCAAATCATGCGCCAAGCATTCTTCTTATTCGAAAATGGGTCAAAAAGTTTGTAGAGACCGGTCCAACGCTGGATAAAAAAAAAACCGGGCGACTAAGGTCATCAAGAACGGTAGAAAACGTGGAGAGTGTTAATCAGTCTGTTCGTGATGACCCGAACCTTTCAATTCGGAAGCGCGCAAGTGCTTTAAATTTGCATAGATCATCATTACACCGCATTTTGCAAAAATATTTAAAGCTGCACCCCTACAAAATTCAATTGGTGCAAGAATTAAAGATGATGCCAGTCAGAGGCTTGACTTCGTAAATTTGACAATTGAGCGCTTTTCAACGTTTACCAACATTTTGTTTTCGGATGAAGCTCATTTTCATCTTAATGGACACGTAAATAAGCAGAATTGCCGCTAACTCCGAAACGCAAGCATCAGAAACCCCTTCATTCGCCTAAAGTGACCGTATGGGCAGCGATGTCGGCGCGAGGAATTATCGGCCCTTACTTTTTTGAAGACGAAAGGGGGCGTGCAATTACAGTGAATTCAGAGCGTTATGTGGAGATGTTAGACGACTTCTTGGTGCCTGAACTGCACCAAAGAACATGGTTCCAGCAGAACGGCGCAACGTCACACATGTCCAATACATCTCTGCCACGAGTTCGTGAAATTTTCTCGGGCAAATTGATCTCCAGAAGAGGTGACATAAATTGGCCTCCACGCAGTCCTGATTTAACCCCTATGGACTTTTTCCTATGGGGTTATCTCAAATCTAAAGTTTACGCCAATAAACCGACTTCCCTGGCGCGTTTGAAAGAAAATGGCAGCCATCACTAAGTCCACCTGCCGCGCCGTCATTAGTAATTTTACTGTTCGATTAAATGAGTGCCGCGAACGCGAGGGTCTACATTTGGACGATATTATTTTTAGGAAATAAATTCCCAAATTGTGTATTTTAATAATCAATAAACATTTTTTCGATACACAGCTTACTAAATATAAACTTTCTTTTGAGACACCTTGTATTATAATTACTATAGTGACATTAGAACCAGAACAGTAGACACACCAGTGACTTCACTACACGCGCAGCAGTCATCGCTTTGTTTGGGCACTCTTATTTCTTCTTCCGATATTTAGGTTAGACTATCGGGTCGAAAATAAAATTGGATCCTATTTTGTGCGCTTTTTAACCGCCTCGCACATCTTTCTGAGAAACAACAAAGAAAGTAAACTTATTTTTTTAACTGCTTAATCGAAAAAAATGCGGGTAGGCAGTATCAGGCAACTGCCAACAGTCTAGTGTAGTCTTCGTGAATATATGAACTAGCAGCCCGTCGCGTCTTTGTTCACGTGCTTTCAATTTAACCACGTGAATGAAGACGGGTAGTAGAAGAAAAATGTATGGGTAGGCTCATACACAACTCCTACCACTTTCCCTACCCTTACCCAACTCCTACCACTTCCCCAACCTTTATTATACAGAACCCTCTCCTACCCATACCCTACCCGTAACAAACCACTACCCCTTCCCCTATCTGTACCCAACTCCTACCCTTCTCCTGCCTCTTTCCACATAGATTATTATATACAACCCCCCTATCATACCTTTAACTATCTCGTTTCTGTTGATCCTATCATTATTAAACTTCATAGAAACATCCGCTGGATTAATCTGAAGAATCCCTGAAAGTAACAATTTCTATAACTTGGCGAGGTTGGCGGCGTTAAATCAATCATAAAAATAATCATCTTGGCGTTAATGTCCCGGTTGTGCTCTCGAGAACGAGGGCCCGGGGTCCGCCTTGACCATGATCCAGGATTTGGCAGGTCAGGTAATTACAGTGGAGCGACTGCCATCTGACCTCCATGACCCTGCTACCAGGGGAACCTGACCAGATTGGACCATGGTTACACATCCAGTCGCCTGAATGTGCAGGTTTCATCACGATGTTTTCCCTCACCGTAAGAGCATCGGTTAGTATTCAACTAATGTACATAACTCAGAAAACAGTCATTGGTACATGGCCGGAGCGGGATTCGAACCCGGGACCTCTGGCTTACGAGTCGGATACTGTAACCGCTCGGCCACCGACGCTCTTTTTAATTTTTTAAATCAATCATGAACATAATAATAAAATTGCTTTATCTATTTTATTTAATAAAAATAAGACGTTCATGAAGGTATTCATGTCAAAAAACGATTGACTGAGGGCGCGTTATAATCACTGGTTATGGTGAATCGAGAAAACATCAAGTGGGTGGCTTGGGTTGGAGAATTCGTCGGCTGTGAGTGCTGCAGTGAGTGCGGCTCGAATAGGTGTGCTTGAGGAAGACGCAAACTTCGTTTACTCTTAGGAATATTAATCACATCAGTTTAACGACAGTTGAGCCTAAGTATGTGCTACTAGTCTACAGCTAACTTAACCTCATAGGTATCTCAATTAAGTAATTTATCTTTTGTTACAGTGGTAAGCAAAACTGTGGACACCAAACTACCCGAGCCCGACATCGAGTTACCGGACGATTCTCTAGCCGATGCAGATCTTAAAGAGCACAATATTATCGATAGTGTGACCTATCTCTATGGATTTAACAATTGCCACGGAGTCAGGAACGAGTGGATGATTCTGGTAAGTTATGATTCATCATCTCAGCCCATTACAGTCCACTGCAGGACTATGGGCCTCTCCCAAGAAAGAGGAGGTTATTGCCATAATCTCCACACTTGGCAGACGGGTTGGAGACCGCAGTGTTATAAATATAACAATGGAAAACGCTGCTGCCCATTCCCCAGCCTACGGAGACTCTTAGATATTTTGCCTCGAAAAGATTAGTCGCCTTGTACGACACCCACGAGTGTAAGGGGTTGGTGCTATTCTACTCTGCCGGACACCACACGGCCAAGTTATGATTATGAGTACCTAAATAAATTTATTTTTTAGAAAGAAAGATTAGAAATTTAATAATTCAGTCAGCGGGTAATGTTTTTCTCAGCAGTCATTTTAGACATATTTCAGGTACAAAATCTGTCTCAAACCAATTTTCAATTTATGTAAACAAACACAGTAAGGACTTTTTTTTTTATTAGTACTTATTAAGTGATGAGTAATTAGACCCATGATGTGAATGGATCCATTTGTTTTTTTGTTTAGATGGATTGACGAGGTATGTAAAAGTTGTCTGTTTAAATTGATGAAAAATCAGATTGAGGCAATGTTTAGTTGGTATTTCTTTTACATGCGAAAAATTTTTTTAGGTATCTACAATCGAGACCTTTTAAACCAACTAAAATTGAGACGCGTTCACAACTCTTCCAGATTTTCATAACGAGCGGCATAGCGATAATCCTCGTGGTCTCAGCCTTGACTTGGTTGATGTGGAGCGAGCACGCTGCCGAGTTCAGACGCGGCAGCAAACTGTACCCCATCAACATCAACCTTTGCTGCTGTCTTGCCGCGTGCACGCTTATTTACATGCAAGCTGTGATGGTGAGTTGTGATTGGTCTGTCATTGAGAATCGTATCTGGTACTGACGTTACGAAAACTAAAACTTTTAAGAATAGTTTTAAATTTTTTTCGTCCCATGCATGTAAAATCTCAATACCATTTAATGGATTTCTGATAGTTGAGCCTTTTGTAAAAAAAGATATGGATCTCAACAAATAAGGGTTTTAACATGCTGACCTAATTTGGGTTACGCTATAATTCTCCAATAACATCGCTAACTGCCTGGCCACGACTGTCCTGCAACCAACGGAGTCTTAGCGCGGCGCGGCGAACGGCATTTGTATTTGTAGGCACTCGAATTCAAAATATTAAATATCGAATTGAACATACTTTAGATAGGAACTGCTTCCAAGGCACTCACGTGCTGCTTTCGACTGTCATGTCTGAATACGTCCACATCGGTTGCTGCCGCTGACGCTACTACTAAGTATGTGGCATGGGTAATGACAACGCGTCGCCCGCCGCGCCGCAACCTGCTAAGCCCGAAAGTCGTGCCCGGGTCGTTAAATTTTATAAAAGTATTTTGGAGAAAATAGGCCCCTACGACTCTATATGTCTTAAATCGAATCATACGTTTTCCACGCAGGGCGTTTCCTCCCCCTCGCAATGCGAAAGGATCGCTCTTCTCCTGCACTACACCTACCTATCATGTGCGATGTGGATTGTGGCGCTGGGCACCGCCGTGGCTGAATACTGCGCCAGCGACGTCATCCTGCCGCTCAAATATAATTACTTGCTGTCGTACGGGGTGCCGGCTGTTTTTGTTATGGTGAGTGAGTTGTAGTTGTGTCTAGTAATTCAATGATAAGGTCAAAATTTCAACGTCATTCGTTGGGCGCCATATTGTTCGACTACGAATTAATTTTATGCTCTGCAAAACGAAAAAATCTTAATTACATTACTAATAATAATTCAAATCTCTATAAAATGCTCAACACTTAGTTAAGAAGTTTAATTTTAACTTCTTTTCAAGTCCCTATTTGGGCGCCACACTTTTGTAGTTATTCGTATTTGTTGGTCTAACTTTATTAATATTTATATGGGGTTTTCCTGTTATAAAGAAATTTATTATTATTATTATTGTAAATATTTTACTTTAATCTTACTCATCTGAGTCGTGCGATTCGAATGTTGGGATTTATATATATAATATGGTCTTCTGGTGTTTTTCAGTTTAATTACGCCTTATCGATGGAGCATTACGAAACAAAACACTACTGCTGGATGTCAATAGAGAAAGGAATGGTGGTAGGTTTCATGATACCAGCAATGATACTGATCTTGATCAACACTGCAATTATCATACTCGGCCTTCAAAGCGTCAATAAAAAGCAAGCTGAATTATTGGCGGCTAAAATACAAGAGCTCGTGGACCACCACATTGCGAATTGGCCTAAAAGCGACCAAACAGATGATAACAGAAAGGGTAGCCTAGACACTTTAA
Source organism: Blastobasis adustella (assembly GCA_907269095.1). Taxonomy (NCBI): domain Eukaryota; kingdom Metazoa; phylum Arthropoda; class Insecta; order Lepidoptera; family Blastobasidae; genus Blastobasis; species Blastobasis adustella. Next base: position 5,663,804 of record OU026138.1, read on the forward strand.
ACATGTATACACCAGGAAGTAGCAGGAAGAATACAGACAGTTCTGATACGTTGGACAAGGAGTACAATCTCAGCGAAGATGATTGCCAATACGGCAATTTGGGTCTCTCAACCGGTGACGTGAATACAGAAGGAGGAACTGAGGTTAGTATTGGCTTCCAGTGTTATGCCTTATTTGGATTGCTTTGTGCTTTATAATATGGCGTGAGTTATTAGGTGATAATGAATTATCCGTAGTTTGTGATCGTATTGTCGTTATGTCTATAGACAAAAGCTTAGTCTGTCGTTTAGCCATAGAGACACAGAGATAACGAAAAGAACCTACGAAAGATTTTCATTTATAATCGACCACCATTCGTCGTTCTTACGATAGTTTAGTTTCACAACAATAAAATAATTTATAAGTAGAAATTTATGTTTGTACGTCCATTGAATCACTTTCAAACCTTACATTTATCTAACTCTCACTTTTCTCCAAATAGAATCAATCAAAGGAAGCCCTCGATAAGAGTCTGCAAAGCATGTTGTACATCGACAATATATCTTGGAAGTGGGGCTGGGGTGTCGAAGGCAGTGCCCTCAAGAGTTACTTGCACCTATGCCTCGTGCTGGAGCCATTCTTTGCGGTGAATTGGGTGATGGGCGTCGTGGCAATAGAAAATGCAGCGCACTGGTCCACTCCGACTATTTATTTGATCCTTGTTGTGGCTATGGTGAGTAGGCATAGTCAAAACTTCTACTACGAGTTATCGTCTTGGTACCTACTTTTCGATCATCCCACTATTTTTGTACAAGTTATGTTATATTCTAAAGTTCTCTGTATAAAGCTCACAAACAGTAATTACAAACTTCTATCACTAGAAATATCTAGATATTAGATATAGGCAAATGCTCTCTCAGACAGTTTATATGAGTTTGTATGGAGCTAGACGCATTTGAGCTCCGCGACACGTCAAATACCATACAATATCCATTGCAGCGACATGCTGCGCAGTAAAGTGCAGCGCTAATGCGTCTGGGCCTTTAAAATTTTGTTTGCATCTATTCAACAACGGGTGATTTTATTGTAAGCAACACTGTTTCCGTTTGTGGAATGAATCTTGCAATACAGCGTTGACCGTTCTACAAACAAAGACTTTCTGAAGTTGCTTTTGTACCCACAGCATATGTGTTCATTCAACAATATTGTTTCTACAAAATGTAAAATGAAATTATCGAATCTGGCGCTGCAACAGACGTTGATAATTGTAGACCGTACAACACTGTTGAAAACTATTGCGTATGACAATCCGTTGTTTCAACTAATTGTTGAACTAGCGTAAATGCAGAATGGGAGTTAGGTATGTGACCGTAGCTGCGAAAATAATGTCATATAGGACGCTTACGTTCCTGCGTCCATTCAGAGAACGTTTACAATGCCTAATCTAATAATGAGATATCTACCTATCTGGCTTAGAGATACAAATGACGTGGTTGTTAAATTTTGTTGCTAGGTAAAAACGCAGCTGTGTGGAAAGCAAAAACCCTTAAGCCTTAATACCTAAGCGAACTCTATAATTAATTTCCGATATTTGAATTACGAATTTCCTTATTATTTTACCATAAACCTTTCAAGTGCGCGTTTAAATAAAGTTATTTAGACTTGCTTTTCCTCACAACCAGTACATATATCTGACGGCGACGATCTGCACGACGCTCCCGATCGTGCGCAACAAGAGCGCGCCGCCCGCCTGCTGCGAGGACGTCGTGGTCGAGCCCGTCGCCCTCGCCAGGACCAGGTAAATATTGTAATATTGTAGTTTGAAGGATAAGGTAGTTAGCGCAGTTACAGGCATGAGCACTTGCGGTTCTCCATTTTTGATGTCTGCATCCTAAATGCATCAATCGTAGATGTTATGGGCGACAGTTACCGCTTACCATCTGGTGGGCTGTTTGCTCGTTTCTCATTGCGTAGTATAACAAAAGAGAAAAAAAGAACACTTTATTATTTTTCTTTTTACCTACATTTAACATTAATCGGTAGAGCACCTAGGAATTTTTTTAAATTCATAGAATTGTTTTGTTTGTGTTTCCTAAAGGCGCACCTGGCGTTCAACCTGTTAAGTTTAGTCAGCAGCAGATAAATCTAGTCAGTCGATTTCTATGCAGCCTTGTGTACATAGAAAATTACCAAATATATTCTTACCGGAAATAGTAAATTAAGAACGTGGCAACCCAATAATATTTTTCTTTGTCACAATATTCAAAGGAGTGGTGAAGGAATCTGTTTTCTTACTGCCATTTAATGGCTTGTTAAATATAAGACAGACAAGTGCAAATTCTATGCTAATTTGATTAGTAGAAATAGCAAATTGGTACGATTGTCACATCACGGCAAGTCGTGTCCAATCACGTTTGAGGTAGACGTGTACTTCAAGGGTCATTCGGTAGACAAAGAGGCTAGTGAGCGTTATGAGCCCTTACGTGTCCAAGCCAATCTCACCTGCACAAGGTCCCTTGCTGATAACCGTTAAAAGCCAAAACACCTCTTCCTAGAAAAGATTGGGCCCAGATTAGCAGATCTACAACTTTTTACCGCTGGGATGATAATGGTAGATGAACAGGCAAGCGGGTCACCTGATGGAAAGTGGTCACTGCTGTATATGGTATCATCAATGCAAAGCGTATCACCCAACTCTATAACCCCCGAAAAAGGTCAGATCCCTCCACTGCCGAAGTCCGTCCACCGTCAAAGTAGACGTGAACCAGAAATCTATGCTTGCAGATTGTCAGAGTTTTGTTAAAATAAATCGTTTCAAAGTGCGCGCTCGGGATACGTTAGCCATAAGTACCTATTACCTCTTTTAAATATAACTTCTTACTTGTTATTTACAGAACCACGGATAGTATCCCACTGCTGGACCCCACTATTCAACAGCCGAACATTACTCCAGCACCGGCTGACACCATCAGCACCATCAGCATTTAAATAACATGAGTGTTTTTTGTCAGGTACCAATTTCATATTTGGGTAAGCCGATAAAGGTTTGGCATCCAACTTTATGTATTTGGGACAGCTGACTGGAGTACCTACTACTGAGTTTCAGCCAAGGAGGTTGATGTCAGCACAGCAGCAGCCACCAGACGCATATTTTAGTCAAATTGAGAAAGTGCTCCGTGGTTATACTTTGGGCCCTTAGAAGAAAGATCTTGTTTGAGGCATACTCAATTACTTACCTATAAGTAAGTAGGTGTCTTGGGCCTCTGAGATGGTAATGGGGACCAATACCCCCCTGACATGGTGGTGGGGCTCAATACCCCCTGAGATGGTAATGGGGCCCAATATCCCCTGAGATGATGGTGTGACACCACAGTAGTAGCACTACCATTATTTTGCACTAGCGTTCTTCGCATAAATATTCTACTTTCGCAGAGAAATTCATTGATAGGACATTCGTCGCTATACTATTCACTCGATATGTTGTGTAGCACCATCTTTCTTTCGCACAAACGTTCGTCACACCGACTTGATTTCGAAAAAGAATTCGTCGAAGCAACGATCCCTCGAACTACTGTCAATCATTTGTAGTTCGAACCAAGGTTACGGACTCGGTGGTTACTGTGACTTTTATTTTGGCTTCAATAAAACGATTCTTAATAAAATTTACAGAGCAAGCGTGGTAGAAGAGACAAAGATATAGATGGAAGTAAGAGTAAGAGGTCGTCTTCTTTTATGCATAGATATTTATGGGCTTTGGCAGCGCCACCCTCCTCCACGCCCGTGGTGGTCAAAATGTGGTATTTCTTTCTGTTGCCGGGTTTTGCTGTTGTGTGGCGTCTTCGTAGTTCCTCATACATTGTATAGGTGGCGCCAACACTCATAATTCTTCGCATAGATATTTATTACAGAAAATCTGATACGTACATATGTGTATGTGTAGGAGAGCATCGGATCAAAACATTTCAGACCGACTTTACTTATTCGTGTGAATGACGAACAATTTTTGGTACTTGTAGGTAGATAGAGCTCGTCTAAGCTGAAATGACGCGCCCCACTATCGCATTAACGCACACAAGCAAATTTAAAATATGGACGCAATACATATACAAATGTCGTTGTAATTGGTCATTCAGTTGCCGGTGAGGCTCAAACGTAGGACTCGCACGCGTCGTTCGATTGGAGCGTCGACGCTCCCACACAGATGAAGTGTCGTTATTAATATTTGCACTCACACATGGAAATCAACTAATTAAGTAGTGGGGCGCGTAATTTCAGCTTAGACAAGCTCTACCTAACTTTATGGTTATAAGGATGCAATTTGGGCTCTAAACTCGCCACTGCCAACATACGCTTGACCGACTCGACTCAAATATTTTCTATTGTGTTATAGAGAGTTAATTGAGCATGATCACTCATAGGTAGATTCATAAGTGTTAGATAAAACAATCAGAATTATCGCTAGTATATTATAGTATTTTATTCTTATACGCTAAGCTAAATATAAATTAAAAGGTAAGAAAGAGTACTTGCCTATACCTAATAGGAATGACATCGTTACATTAAAACTAACGAATTTGATTCTTAACAATGCCGATACAGTCTTATCCTTTTATAGAGAGATATGTGTAGGGTGAGCTGTCCAACAAAAAAGTTTAACGATCATAACTTTAAAGTTTTTCAATACAATGAAGTGTTTTTTGGTCCAGTCATTGCGTTTTATATGACTCTTACTTACTTTATAAGTTTATTGAAAAAGAGTCAGAGAAAAAATGGTAAAGCACTTTTCTCAAAAGATGGGAAATTACTTACTGCACAATCGGTTCGCATTTTGGAAATACTAATGGTGGTTAGCTGTGTACCACTGGTTCACTGGTCGACATATCACCCTACTTATTACCTATCTAAAACAGACTATGGGTCATTAAATGATTGTACAGTCTGGAATATGAGGCCAAACGCCAAAGGGATCATTCCCAATCAACGCCAGAGGGAATTATGAATTGATGACTACCAAAAAATATTCAGAAAACACTTGATATTTCTAGTTTGGTTCTATTATGAATGACTACTTGAAACAACTAACTGATATCCATAAATTAATTAGATTCCACTGTTAAATGCCTAATAGAAAGAAATTGATTTATCGTATTTTTACATTACCTATGTAGAAATGCAATTCTGTGAATGTGTTACATTAATTAATTAATTTAGAAATCGAGTGCATTAATTAGTAGGTACTTAAGTAAGAGATACAAAGTTTTATGCAAAGAAAATACTTATTATAAATTTTATCTAAAAATTTTAACTTAGTCCTAAGTAAATGTAGAATTTTATCTGATTACAGTTTAAGACTGCTTCTGAGAATATTTACAATTTTGTGGGTAGAAAAATACAGTAGTAAACTACGTTAACCGAAACAACGTTTTTTCGATGCAGGATTTTATGTAGCGCACTTTATTAAGTTGAACTGGATGTGCAAAAATAACTTAAATTGACAGTGCTGGCGCTTCTAAAACTTATTTTACATAGGTAGGTACTTAATCTTACCTGCAATTCGCACAAAATTTTTAAACAAATGCACGAATGAAGATGAAGTTCACATCTAGTGAGAAAATCAGAGGCTTGGCCGGGGTAACTTTGGACGACACGATAAATATGAAAAGCTCAAGAGTACCTAATTAGAAAGTAGGTAGGTACCTACGTAGTGCATGGCATCGTCCTTTGTCTAAACTAAAGCGTACTCTACATGTCCGCCGCAACTTTCGGCGAAACTTTTGCCGGGACTTGGTCGACTATTAGGGATGTGGTGGGTGTAAAAGCGCGTGGACATTATATCGATTCATCCGTGTAATATCGCTAATCTGCCGTAAACAGGGTCACAGAGGTGATGGCAGCTGCTCTACTGTAATTACTTGATCTACTAAAATTCTGAATCATGGTCAAGTGTACCCCAAACCTGTTACGGGAAAAAGCGCTAGGAATATAAATACAAAATCGATCGAATCGAGACGACAACACCTATCTCTACTTAGTCTATGAAATAGGCGAGACATGCCAAACATGCACGGGACTACACGAATGTAGGCGAATACTCCCTCTACATTCTCGTGTTCCCGCGGAACTGTCCACATGTGGAGTGCACTTTATTAGGTAATGTTCGGTTTCTTGAGGACTGTTCAAAGTTACCGCGATAGGTAGGTAGGTATTGGTTACCTAATAAGAGATTCTTGCAATGTTACTAAACTAAAAGGTACTAATTAAACATCTACTAAAGTTTTAATGAAATTGTTGTCAAATTGTCTTTGCTTTTTTTATAAACTAAGATTTTAATGATAAGTAGATATCTTTTTCTACTGTCCCTACTTCTTAGATTTAGAAGTGAATTTTATCTGTTAGACAGAAGATGTATTTAAATGTTTTTCTTGATAAGGATACCTATTAGCTGTAAATGAGAGATGATAATGTATTGAACAGTGAAAGAATGTTGATGATTTAAATGGAAAAAGTTAATGCAGTTTTACGGTTCGTTGTGAAAATATTTGATGTTGCCAGAAAGTAGTTTCAAATAAATGGTTTGAAATGTCTAATTGTTGTTTTGATTCAAATTTCCTTTTGTAATCGACCCTATCAACTAAAGGAATCTACCCCGCCTTCGTAACTAAAGTAAAAACTCTTAATAGAAAGAAATACTTACATTGACCTGTTACTGTCTCTGTTTATCATCATCTCGGCGTTATTTCCCGGTTGTGCTCCCGCGCGGCACGTGAGGGTCCGGGGTCCGCCTTCCTATTCTTCTTGGCCCACTTCCCGCGGTCTTCGACATCCTTGGTGGCGAGCTTGTTGGCATGGCATTCTTGACGACGTCTAGCCATCGCTTTTTGGGCAGACCTCTCATCCCGTGCCTGGCGGGGGTGGCATGACCAGACATTTGATTTTGCCGGTCTGCGCAAGACATGGACATACCATCGAAGACGGGACTCTTGCAGCTTATCTGCGATGTCACGGACGCCAAGGATGACAGGTAGTATCAAGTCAATGTACGAATTTCTTTATACTGAGCGTCTTTACTCTAAGTACCAAGAATAGGGAGAGTAGGAGAGAAGTTTGACATTTACGGGGCCGGAAGGCGCCGTGATAGTTTTTAACCAGCTCGGGAAAAACGTGCCCTCAGACCAATAGTCCTCATATTTACAAATATGGCTGGACCGAATAAAAAAAATGTAATGTAGAATACTTTGGTAGAGGTAGGTACTCCACGTATTTGCTACACATTATACTATCACCAATGTGAGAGCAGCAGCGGGAGCGGGAGGAGCAGCGGTGGCCTAGTGGTAAGGCCGAATCCCATTGCCGCCATGTACCAATGATTATTTTCTGATTTATGTACGTTACTTGAACACTAACCGATGCTCTTACGGTGAGGGAAAACGTGATGAAATTGTACATTCAGGTGACTGAATGTGTAATCATGATCCAATATGGTCAGGTTCCCCTGGTAGCAGAGTCACGGAGGTCAGATGGCAGTCGCTCCACTGTAATTACCTGATCTGCCAAAATCTGGATCATAGTCAAGGCCGACCCCGGGCCCTTGTGCGCGATAGCACAACCGTGATATTAACGCCGAGATGATTATTTTTTATTTATACTATCACTAATGTAAATCATTGTCATCATCTTGGTTAACTCCAGGTTTCTCCTTTTGTTCCACTTCGCTCGGTCTTTGGTATCCTTGGTTGTGAGTTTGTTGGGACGCATGTCATACTTAATAAAGTAGCCATCGCTTCTTGGGGCGGCCTATCCTTTCCGCGCCTGGCAGGAAGGAGAGAATATTTGTCGGTCATAAGCATACATAATTTGGGATTCATCGATGCTCAACACAATCGCTGTTCTACCTATTCGCGATTCTACACAACATGGATTCCGCACAACTGGTATTCAACACAAAATTTATTCTAGTCTTCAATTTTACACAATTGCGTTTCTTCCTTTCTACACAATATTAATTCCACACAACTGCAGCCATTCAACACATTCGCTATTCCACATATTCGTTACAAAACCACCACGTATTCCTTCGTTCGTATTGTTTTGGAAAGCGATTGTCAGATTGAAGCATCGATTAATCCATAATTTGTCGGTCTGCGCAAGACGTGGCTATACCATCGAAGACGGCATTCTGCGATGTCACGGAAGTGAAGGCTAGCGCGATTGTGGGCGTTCCGGACGCGGTCTATTTTTGCGAGAGGAATTCCACACATCCCTGGCAGCATCTTCATTTCCGTGACACGCAACTCCTGCTTGTGCCGCTTTATCAGAGGCCAAGCCTAAGAGTACAGGTCTAATGTTGGTCTTGTGAACCTGTCCCTTCAGCTTCATCGGCATTTTGGGGTCACAAACATGACCACCCGCCATTTGGCCCAAGCTGCATATTATGACGTCGCTGCTCCCGGTTGTACGAAGTACCGATCCCAGGTATCTCGCAATCATGCTGCACGAGACCTGAGATTTCGGCCCCGATGTCAAGTGCCATATCTCTGGAGCATATGCCAAATAGAGGGAGCTCACGGCAGTCACCTGTGACCACAAAATCCCCATCAAACTCAAGGGCTAATACTACAAGAGCATAATAGACCTGTGATGCTTTATGGCTTCGAGATTTGGCCGGCGTTGACGAAGCGCGTTCGTAAACTTCACGCTAAATGAAAATGCTTCGTTACACGAGTCGACTTGAGTCCCTATCGAATATATCCGGGGCAGTATTGGCGTGACATTGCGGAGGATCATTTGCGCTGGTTCGGTCACGTGCTGCGTATTTATTTATTTATTTATTTAAAAAACAACTTTATGGGGCAGTGTGTAAACCTGCCGGTATCAGAAAGACGCCAGGCAGAGGCCCAGGAAGCACTGGATTGACATCGCCGAGTCGGATTGGAGAACCAATGGCCACGACGTGACGATGCTGAAGACCGGGCGAGAGGAGGAAGAGAAGTAGGAAAGCGGACTAGCGCTGACATAGACGCTCAGATGACGATGATTAATTTAGAGCTATAACAATACAACCATAGCCAGGGCTTATAGCACAGGCACTAACAAAAACTAATAAGGAATTACTACACAAAGCCTACAATGTACGTCTTTCTTGATTTGTTAGGGTATTTATATTAAATCTGCGCGACTTCGAAACGCGTACACCACTTTTTCATTGTTTATAAACTTTCCCCTTCACTCTATCTATTGTTCAAAACCGCATTAAAATCCATTGTGCAGTTTAAAAGATCTAAGCGTACATAGATACATAGGGACAGCAGGCGGGAATCGACTTTGTTTTATACTATGTATAGAAGTACGATAACAAGAAATAAAACAACTGATATTCACTTATATCGAGTGTATTTCTGGATAAATTGGTTACAAAATACTTAACCAACCGCCTTGCATTAGACCCGAGGTACAAGCTACAGCAATGACTCAAACTAAATTCAGAGCGATTGTATAAAACCGTACACATTTTTACATTACAATCTAAGTAGTATAAAAGCCGACCGGCGTTGCTTACCTGTATTTTTCAATTAAAAAGAATTACTTCGCCTATGCGTCACTGAATTTGAGCTTAACTTACTCTTTTATAGGAAAAATATGTTCTAAAGCTTTCTATTACAGTCTGAAAACGGAAAGAGGTCGTTATTGTACTGATTTTACCGGTGTATGCGCGGACCACTCTTAGCTAATAAGGGATTATGTAATAATTTAATAATACTAACAGTGGGCCGCACGTACAGTCGTCGGCAAACAATAATGACCACTCTCCGTTATTAAATCGCATCAGAAAGCTTTAAAATGAAATTATATAAAATGATGATGAAATCCAGAGGTGGCGCCAGCCACGTCGCTAATACTGTGTCGTAACACCGCCGGGCCTATCGACCACTGTGAACCTAGTCTAGAGCGGCGCAGCCGTACTCTAGAGCTGTTTACAATGACCTTGTCGGACATAAATAGATTAATTTGTGCTTCAATTAGGTGATTTTGTTCGATAATTACAGCTCTCATGCACGGAATCGCCACTGAAGCTAGTCCCGAGATGGTACAATATTATAAATAAGAAATGCCGTTATAAAAAGACTAAATGCCACTAGCAGACTAGCCCGGCTATTCCGTACAAACCTAGCCTAGCCTTGTCGTTCGCGTTTGTAGACTAGACGACAATAGATTGCTCATTCACCACAAGGATAGAACAATAGCTACTGGATGACAAGAGGACGCGAGAGAACATGAGCCAGGCGACCATTGCTCATGCAACAATGTCCAGCCTAGTAAACTCGACTAAGAAACTGCTTTATGACCCCAAGGTTGAAGTTCGGTTGCATGTAATAAAGCAACAAGGGCGATTATCCCTTGCAACGATATTCTGTCAGACAACAGTCTCGATCATAATCACGCGGGAATTTAAGACCGGGATAAAGCACTTTCCTCGCCCGACTGTATACATTAGGCCGTCCAAAATTGGCATAGCAACATCCGCGTCGATCCATTTATGCGGTCGTCCAAGTGGGTGGGGTGAAGCTGTGGATGAGGCCTCGGCGTTGGGCGATAGCGGCGGCGCCACACGTCTCGGGAACGCCTACTGGCGGTCGGTGGCGCGCAGTTTCTCCTCGACAGCCTCCTGGGAGGCCTCGGAGAGATCGGTCGCCTGGATGTACTTCTGTACGCCGACCAGAGACTTCTTGAGGGCGTCGAAGGAGCTGCGGAACGGAGGTTTTGGACGGTTAGATTCAAGATAATGTTTATTTATTTATTAAAACTTTAAGCACAATAAGTACGGTGGCGGACTTGAAAGCTAAATTAGCCTTATCTACCAATCAACCGAGCTAATATAAGCCTGAGAAAGGAGCCTGAGTAATATGAGAGTTGTTTATGGATTGTTTTGCTGAGATCGTAGGGAACAATGAATACAGAAAGCGAAGGCTATGTATGCATTGACAGCAGCCGTACCGATTTCCGATAGTACGCCGACATTTTGATGCGATCGAGTTTAGCTTGATGAGCGGGCTTGCTGCGATTGGTTTAAACTCGATTGCATCAAAATGGCGGCGTACAATCCGAGATCGGCGGTATTGTTTGCAGGTGGCTTGTAACGAGTAATCCAGGCCGCCAAGTATGCAGTGTGGTCGGCTGGGAACATTCTCTAGCGTCCTTTGTACATAGTAAACTCCTAGGCGACTAGCTTAGCAAGCCTGCAAGTGTAGTGGCCAAACGGTATGAGGGCATACTTGTCAGCGATACAGACATCTACACATCATCATCATTATCATCAGTTGGAAACATACGTAGACAGCAATCGACTTTGCCACCTGCATTCGTCGGGTACTTGGGATCCTCAGGTCGTCCGTTCAAGATGCGGCGAGCCGTCCTACGTTCTCCAACGAGGATGACATTGTTTTACAAAAAACACCGATATGCCATAAGACTGGACGTGTAACAGCTTTGAATATTACAACCGACAACAAAGAAATTTAAAGAAACCGATAAGAAAAGAAAGTTAAGGAAAACGAATTGAGAATAAAAATGTTCTTTGTGTTAAAAGTACTTGGAATTGACATTTACTTGAACTTCAAATTTGTCAAGATCATAATGAAACATTATCGGTGAAAACGTGTAACATTTTACATATTTATTTTTATCTAGAGGATAACTGGACTTAAATGCGACGATATACGACTTGTTATGTTTGTTATCAATGCAATATCACTCCAGCTAGGTGGGTTTCAAGAGTGACTCGCAAAGGAGTGACAAGCAGTTTAGTGGCAATAAATATAAACTGTGTAGGCAATAGGTAATCCTTGTTCTTTCCCTTGCGGAAAGTACTTGTGTGTAGATTCCAGTTACACTTTCAAAGTTGTTTAAACATTTTATCACGCCAACAATCTATGTTTTTGTTATCATGAATAATTGTTTGCCCAACACAGCGCAATAGTCACTTAACACGTCATTGTACTCCAGTTTGTGGTTCAAAATAAAAATTGGCCTGTGTTCAAACACGAGCATTCAAGGCCTTAGTTTTCGGTTCAACAAACTGTCACAGCGTCACCTCAGTCGCTGGACGTCTCCTACTCATCATTCATGCCCGCTCTTCAGCTAAATGTCGGACGTCATGTCTTTGGCCATTACATGACAACCACCGGTTGGAAGGCATCCATAATTTTTAACCGCTAAGGTGGCAAACAAGCTTAAGGCCTGCCTGATGGTAAGCCGTTACCGCAGCCTATGGGGACATTTGCAATACCAGGGGTATCACTCCCGAGTTGGCGACCATGTAAAAACTTTTTCACCCTTTTCTTGAAGAACACCAATTTTACTCTCCAGGGAGCTCATTCCACAGAAAGTTCATTTGGAACCAGCACATTTCGCGACCAATTAGGTTCCAAGTAGAGATTGCAATATTCGTTCATTTCAACTATTTGAATATTTCGAATATTAAAAAATTTACTATTCGAATACTTCGAATTTTCCAAATTTTTTAAATTTGGTTAGTATTTTATATTATGACGCAATCCCTAGTTCCAAGGGTTGAGAATGAACTCCCTGTCGATGGCGAGCGGTGCGATGATAGAACGTAGTTACAGGCATCATGTCAAACATACATTGCTGGATAAAAGCCAACAATCCTAAATCACAATGACGTATACAGGATGCCTGCACCAATCTGTCAGCGCTGACAGGATGTGGCCTACCAGTACTGATCCGTCTAAAAACAACAGCTTGCATTTTGATAAATGCATAGATCCGAGATGAGTGCTATCAAGGCGATTTCGATGATAGACATAAGGTTAAAACATATTGGCTTGTTCTTGTGTCTCAAAGGGCTGGCGGAATTAGATCATACAATTCCTTCGCACACTCTAAAATCATCATTCTAGCGGTTAATACTGGCTCTTCTTGTAGCAATGTGCTTTGAGGTATATTGTTAAGCTTTCTTAAGAAAATGTGGTGTTTTCGCTTTTTAAGTGCGGCGATTGGCATCTCACCCGCACAACCCGTTAAGGCTCAGCCATAGAAATAAAAAATAGAAACAGAAATGCTGTGTAGGGCATTAAACTATCGAGTACACTTTTCGCGCCACCACGGCCACTACTCCGCGCATAGGACTTCTATTGACTTATCTCTTATCTTATTTTGATTTCTGTTTGACTCGTCCGTCTGTCAGTAGGAGAATGAACTACCTGGAGAGTACAACATGCAGTTCTTCAAGAAAGGGATGAAAGGTTTTTACGGGGTCCGCAACGCGTGGGTGACGTCCCTGGTATTGCAAACGTCCATAGGCTGCGGTGACAGCTTACCAACAAGCAGGCCGTAAGCTTATTTGCCACCTTAGGGGCTTGGGCCCAGAGGATGAACGTAAGCCCCCCCACTCCCCGAAATGCCACCTATCCACCTTTCTCGCCCACAAAAGGCGAGGTTCTTCCCATAATCTTCACGCTTGGCAGGCGGGTTGGAAATCGCAGTGTTATAAATATAACACTGGACAAAGCTGCTACCCGTTTTCCAGCCTACGGAGACTCTTGATCTTTTGTCTCGAAAATAATAATCGTCTTGTACGACATCCACGAGTGTAAGGGGTTGGTGCTATTCTACTCTGCCAGACACCACACGGCCAACCTATAAAACACCGTTGCCAAGCTGAACTCACCTGGAGTACAACATCTTCTTCTTAACCTTGGCGGTGTCCGGGCACCACGACATTAGGAACAGCTTCTGCTTCTTGCTCGCCTCCGACGTGCCCTGGCACTGGTGGGTGTATTCGAAATCGAAGAGACCATATCTGTGGGCAGAACAGGGATTATAAATAAAACACTTATAAAGGATTAATCACGGTTTTATATTTCTCATTTTATCCTGACGTTCGTTCGATCACTTTATCATGGTCACAATCGAGCGTCGGTGGCCGAGCCAACCGCTTTAACCGCGGTTAGGGTATCCGACTCGTAAGCGAGAGGTACCGGATTCGAATCCCGCTGTGGCTATGTACCAATGACTCTTTTCTGAGTTATGTACATTCGTTGAACTCTAAACATCGAGATGAAACCTGCAAATTCATGCAATTGAATTTGTAACCATGATCCAATCTGGTCAGGTTTCCCTGGTAGCAGGGTCACGGAGGTCAGATGGTAGTCGCTCCACTGTAATTAAACCTGATCGCCAATTCCGGGATCATGGTCAATGCAGACCCCGGGTCCTCGTGCTCGAGAGCACAACCGGGACATTAACGCCAAGATGATGTTGATGACTTTATCATGGTCACTATAATAAGGCGACATTCGTCTTTAAAAGTAACAAAGAAAATATTGTGTTAAACTACTCCACAGTACGTATAAATTGTGAGTTACTTGAAATGTTTATGCATCGCGCACTGTGCACGATGCCACAGACAGACACACCACCACATACACAGAGCCACAGATACACATGTCAAACTATACACCCCTCTTTTTTGGCCTGGGATAAAAAAAAAAGAGCAAACGCCCACCTGCACTCCCCGGTGCCTCCCTTCTGCAGGTCCTCGAGGAACGCCTCGTACTCCGTATTCCTCTCGCCGACGGTCTCCACGTCGATCTGCTTCTCATCGCGAATGTAGAACACCACGTAGCGGTGCTTCTTGTCCTTCTTGATTTCCTCGTAGGTGGTCTTGCATGAGTCCGAGACTGTCACGCCTGACGCCTGGAAAGAGGGTGGTTCGTTGGTGTTAGGACGCTCTTTTGAATGGCGGTTCGGTCAACATTTTGTTATTGTAATCGGGTGGTGCGTTGGAGTTAGGACAATCTTTTGGACGGCGATCGGGTCAACAAATTTTTAAATTCTATATTGGTCCGTTAGTTCGATTATAAAAAAATATTAGACACGTATTCAGAAAAATAAGAGAAGCTCTCACGAGAGAGCAGCGGCGATTGCTCCACCGACAAGTCATACTCTTAAATATATGTTGATGATAATTTTTTATTTATCAAATCAATAAAAATTACACAGATAAAGCGAATCAAAGTGCGGGAGTGGGGGCTCGTGACGTCACTTCTCAGAAAAATTTGACCTAGGCGTGACATCACACATTTTAACGCACTCATCATCATCAGCCGAAACACGCCCACTGCTGGGCTTAGGCCTCCCCCAGATATCTCCACAAAGGCCGGTCCTCTGCCTTCAGCATCCAGCTAGTACATGCGATCTTTACCAGATCTTTAACATTATTATGCATATTATAATAAAACAACCAATTGCCATCTACATTTCGCACATCGTTCTATTACATATTAAACAATACTACTACCGATCTTTATTGCTTTTTAAAAACAATTTTATATCAAGAGACCACGCAAGAGGTCCCGGGTTCGATTCCCGGCCGGGCAGAAATTGAAATGATGAATTTTAATTTCTGTTACGGGTCTGGGTGTTCTATGTATAATAAGTATGTATTTAAAAGTATTTGAGTAGTAAATCAGTTATCTAGCACCCATAGTACAAGCTTGGCTTAGTTTGGGGCTAGATGGCGCTGTGTGAATTTGTCCACGAATATTTATTTATTTATTTATTTTATTTTATATAAACGGTATGAGAATAACGTGGGTGACAAGTTGACAACTAGCTCTCTAAGCTCCGTAAACTTGCGTAGACATAGTGAGGACACTACATGAAGGAAATAATTCTCAAATCCAGGTCATACGTCGCAAATAAGCCACTCCGCGTTCCAAACGTATGTAATGTAGACGCAACGTTTTATAAATAATTGTACTAAACAGCTGTCGGCATGCATCAGTGGCGGTGGCTAGTATTTAGGTCTAGACTTGGAAAGCTTGGGTTAAATTAAAGTAGTTAAATACAAATTTTAAGTCCCGTGTAACTTGGAAACGACATATTTTCACGAAAATCTGCCAAACTACAAGCATAGATACTCGTTTCTGTATCACGTCTACAAAATTTCATTGACTTTAATGGCGTAATATTGAAAATATAATCAAACTACGTTTTAGGTTTAGATTTAGAAAGGAGATATTTGACTGTGTAGCACTAACTAGTCGGAGAGAATAGCGCTTACATTTTATAGTATTTAGTACAACAAGCGGCTTTATCGCTTGAAGCGATTTCTTCCAGACAACCTTTGGATTGCGAACTATCAATAGGGACATGTTTATACAGATCATCAAATAATTGTTAGCAGTTAACATAATATCTGTATTCTACACACACCCATGTGTAATATTTGTGGAGCAAAATGCGTTTGGCACATCTGTGTGTGCGAGGTGCACTCGATTGTTTTGCTCCAAACAAGATCGATGTTTGAACAGGTGGCCATGTTTAGTTCTGAACCGAGTGAGTAATGGACATGGCTGTAATTCATTGAAGATGCCAACAGTGTGGCTAAGAAGTCGATTAAACTTCTTTAAGATGTATGAACACTGCCCCCGAGTAGATGTTGTGGGCGACAGATAGTGCGCACCCCATCCTCATGGGGTATCGCATCTGATAAAACCTGACAAGCCTCCCCAGCTACAGGTAGTCCCAAGGGTGAGAGTTCACCTCCTCCGTCCCCCGTTAGCCCGGAGGGTGCCCATTTCCATGGCGTGCGCAAAAAAAAAACTCGACAGATACCGTGTTCCATCACTATGCGTAGCATGGTGGGTCTTGACGCGCGCGATAAAACTTGGTATCTCGCTTACTTCAACACAAATCGATAGAGCTAGCTAGAATCTCGATTTCGCTATCTCGTATGCGACAAAGGATTCAGCACCAGTGTGCAGTGAGAACACGCGACATAGATACTGCTATATCTTTATTGAGAAGGAAACAAAAGCTCTCTAGCGGCGCGAGATATGTCGCGGGCACCGTTGTGCTAGCCAAACTGTGATAATCTCACACTATGAAAAAAAATACTAAAGAAAGTGGAGGTCTAAAGCTTCGTTACGATTTAAATGGTTACTTTATCGATTTAATAGTTTCAGTTATTGCATGGAACTTTGTTAGCAACTGAAATCGATGATACGCAATCGCAAAAGTAACAATTTCAATAATTGACATCAGAGAATTGTTGGCAACAGCGTTATGTAATTAGCCTACAGGCCGCGCGATGACACAATCCTCTCGAAAGTATAGCACTCGCAAATATAGTCCATTTCAAAGCCAACGCCGAGACCCATCCGGCGACCGGCGCCGACAATGTGAATGTATGAATGAATGGACAGTAAAATATTAGCATTCCATACCGGCGCACGGCGAAAACATGCGGCAAAATAAATCAATATGGGATGCCTGAAATGCGTTATCGCACGTACTTGTGCAATAAAGGTGACATCATCTGTCTATAATTTCGTTATGACGGTAAGGTTGTGATTGCTTCAAATATGTACCTAGGGGTGCGAACTTTACGCAAATAGGGAGTCCTTAAAGTCTGTCAAAGGCTTGAAGACTGCCTGAGGCAGCCATGTATTTGGTAGAAAAATGTTGACGCCACACCTGCATTCTGTTTCTAAACGACAATTTGGCAAATTCACACGAGGTCGCGAAATAATTTCGAAATTTCAGGTAAGTACAACGATTAATTATATAAAGTGTGATAATTAAATGTTTATTATGACATTTACGTACTTTGCCTAAAACTAAAGCATCACTTACGAATCAACAAATCATACTAACAAAGGTAGCGGTTCACGAGCATCGCAAGCCCTCGCGCCGCCACCAACGATGCGTCCGGAAGCCCAATCAAAAATCTGTGACAGCGAAACAACTTCGAAGAAGTAACAAGCAGTGTAACGAAGTTACAACTACCTTGGAGGACCAAAAGGCGTAACAACTATCTCGGAGGACGTTAAGGGAGTCACCTCCCGCATGGCAGCGCCGTAAATAGCCCAGACATTGGCCGCTGCGCTAAATTTAGTCGGCGCACCGGCACATGTGGTGCCTCAGATTTTGGCCCAATCGGTTCGGTTGTTGATCCCTAGCTCTTTCGACAACGGAATACCATGTGGAGAGAATTTACTCGCATGGTGAGAAATTTGGTGTATAGGTAGGCGCTTAACTTTGAAGTGGAATGTCCTTCGAGTTGGAATAGGTTTCGAGGTGTCTTTGGTGTCAGTTGTAAAAGGTGCAATGACTTTTTGGTTACGCGTTGTACACTTACATTTCTCACATGAGAATGGAAAACTTTGTGCAATAGATAGTGATTCACTGTCATATCATATCGCACCTACTTTACGATAGCAGTAAATGTGCATCACCCCGGGATAAATACGACATGTTAAAGTAATTAAATATGGTCAGAATTTTAATGTCTGGTCTAACAGAAATACAGAATCATGACTGCAATAAATAAACGAACTAAAAACCCAAGCAAAGCCAATCCTGCCCTATGAAAACCCTTCAAAAACGTCGATACCGAGAGAACATTCGAGCCCGCTTCCGTTTCCTGCAATCCACAGTCATTATTGACGCTCAATGCAGTGGGCAATAGCAGTAACGGCTTACAAAGCTACGGTGTCTTAATAATTCAGGCCGTGCAAAGCGTACAATAGACTTCTGAGCACAGTACTGGAGAATGAATCACACAATATAGTTGACCAATAAGGTGTAACGCCGCGTCCGGTATCAGATACGAAGCCAGGCCGGTAAAAATGAAAAAGTTCGCAGCACATTCTTAAAAAAAATAATGTAGTAAAATTTTAAATTTGGAGTGATCTTGTGTATGGAACATGGTAGTATTGGATAGCGTTGGAAAGTGAGTTAGTAACGTAGGTAGCCATCTGTCTCGTCGATATAAATAAGTGGTCTCAGACTAAATCGCTTGTGACTTTTTAATAGGCCAGTGGAATGCAGAATACATCAAACTGACAGTCGCTTCGCTAATAAGAGCCCGTGTAATTGCGATGATTTAGAAATTTCAGTTGATTTGATTTGAGGGAACAAACTTAGAAAATGAAGACCTGGCTTCGTGTAGATATTGAATGAGCCCGATTAAAGGTATCATCATATCATATCAGCCGAAAGGCGTCCCGCAAAGGTATAGTTCAAGCAAATTTTAGTGCCGAAAAAAACATTTTTCCTCGCATCACATCCTTTCGACGTGTGTGCCAAAATTCGTGTGCGATCATGAAAACTATACGTGCAATAAATAATTCGAGAGTCACAGCGACAGACTTCGCGTCTTTCGATCCGCTACTATATCGATGCAAACTCAGTCGTCCGTGACCCAAAATAAAAATGTTACATCGCCTCGGCACTCATGAACTCTTTAATGTGGGTCTTTAAACTGGTTCGAATGATTACAATGGCAGCTGCTTAACGGTCCATTTTAATGCCAGCTTTAAATACCGATAAAGCCGTCGGAATCTAAGTATCCTGGGATCGATCAATACCCTTTAATACATACTTATTGACGATTTTGGTTCATCGGTCTTTCGAGTCCGCATTTTTGTCAACAATTTGAAATCGTGAGTAATTGTGTCACCAGCTAAGGTTGTGCAAATAGTTCAAAGACCATGTGTTTAGAGTGAGTTCTCTTTGACGCAAAACTAATAAGTAGTCTTTAATGAAATTTCAAGTAAGTACCAGAGTAATAGTAAAGTATTTATGTAGTTTATCAGTTTTCTGGCACCCGTAACACAAGTTTTGCTTACTTTGGGGCTAGATGGCGCTGTGCGAATTTTCTAAGCATATTATGCATTATATGTGGCAGTGGGCAGGGCACACAGGACCGGCCTTTGTGGAGATCTATGGGGGAGGCCTATGCCCAGCAGTGGGGTCTTTCGGCTGATATGATGATGATGATATTAATTATTATTATTTTAATTTATGCCAAAATTCACCGTAGTTCCCACAGGGTCACGCTATAACCGTATCTTATGCGGGCGTATATACAAATTCGCGCATCACTACATATTATAAAAAAAAGTCCCACGCCGCGTCTGTCTCGTCTATTCGCGATAAACTGAAAAACTACTGAACGGATTTTCATGCGCTTTTCACCAATAGACAGAGTGATTCATGGGGAAGGTTAGGTTACTACCCGAGCGATGCCGGGGCGGGTCACTAGTTATACAGGGAATAAATAATTACATACTACTTATCAGACATTGTCTTTGGACTCCGGTCAGCGAATCTTTTATACGCTCAATCCTCCATTGATCATCTTCCGATTTGTACATTGAATCACCGACAATTACACATCATTCGGACAACGGTACCTATTATAAAGTGATGTCATCATGTGCCCTGTTATCAGATATTCAAGAAGACGTATCATACAACCACTTCATTGAAATTAATTTTGCTTTCTAAATTTTGTAGTGTGCCATATAAAACGGTATTTTATTGACAGTGAAAAGCATAAAATTATGTATTCGGTTTTTTAATTCTATGCATATCGGATAATATCAAAGAGGCTCGTAATCTTATGAGTTTGTATCCTCTACAGAGCATAGAGAGCACATAGTACATAGTATAGAGCACAGCTATGTAGTGTAGTACAGATTATTGTGTAGGTACACCAACGCAAAAACCCTGTTTATCTCAATCCAGCAGCGCCCCTAAGACAACAAAACAAGTGATGACGTGACAAACAGGGAAACATGTTCTTGTGCATCGTATTATCCTTAACCACATAGTTGATTATGATTGGTAATTATAATTAGAATAGTCACTCTATCCCACTTGCCGCGCGCTTGCTTTTAACCATACTATTGCTTAGTACCGCTCTACAAGCCAACAAAACGCACCAAAGCTCGTAAAAGAGACATCCTCGTACCGATTACGTACGTACGTGTCACGGCTATCTAATCGACAGAAATAACGGAGATAGCATAGCAGCCATCGCATTATCTCCAAGCGATTCCGAGCCACAGCCAGAGGGGAGAGCGAGCAAACGGCGTGTGACGCCTAACCGCGCCCACGCACCGCGAAAATAATAGTTGCCCAATGCAGAGCAAGGTAATTTTTGTTTTGATATACGGCGCCAGCGTTTCGGGAGTTAAGGGAGACGCGAGCCGAGGCGTGATCATTTAGTTAAACGGTTTAAAAGTAGTAACAGACGTTCCGTTTTGGCTGGAGCCGACCAACCGTCAATTGCAGTTGATACTGATCCTTACGCAGTATAAAATAAAGTCGCTTTAGGGTGCGGGGGACGTGGTTCGACTGCAATTCACGGTTGGTCGTGTCCAGCAAAATCGGAGCGCCTGTTGCTAGTTTTTCGGGAGACGAGGCGTGATCATTTAAACGGTTTAGGAGGCAGCTAGACAGTTGATATTAATCCGTAAGTCGCTTTGTCGGATGCGCGGGCGAGCCGACCTTTGTCGGATATCCGACTACGTTCCCCGCAGCCAAAAAGCGACTTTATTTTATATCACGTAAAGATTAGTATCACGGCATGAATCCCCACTTTTTCACACTATATTTTATACTGTGTAAGGATTAGTATCAACTGCAACTGACGGTTGGTCGGCTCCAGCCAAATCAGAGCGTCTGTTACTAGTTGTAATATCGTATGTAGGTAGAGCCTTGCAAACTTTAAGAGCTGCGGTTTCTTGTGATCGTAATGAATCCGTCTGGTGGATATTTATCTAGCTCTGTAATGGCAATGGAATCGTTTTAATTTATCCAATTCTTATTCACGTGGCAATTTGTTAATCTATATCGATTTGCTCAATAATATTCGAGTATACGAGAACGCATTTGAAATTCAATTACAAAAACTTACTCTTTGAGAGGGCTATGAAGGAAGGTGCCAAATACTATAGACCGACAAGATGATGCTCCTACATCTTAGTAGGAGCATTCTAAGATGTTGCAAATTATAATTTGGAAAAAGAATCAATTACCTATGTCAACATGTATTAAGTGTAGCAAATAACTGTGGGATGTATTAGGAAGTGTCACTTCCGAAGAGACAATTTACTACTCAGTTATAGGTCAGCATTCACGACTACATACGGATCTATAACAGAGTCGATCTCGTAGAAGACAACCATCCAACGTCTTATGCAAATTATCTTTGACCTTCGGAATAAAGACTACAGTTGAAAGGACCAACAAAACAAGTTCGCGACCGCTCACGAGTGAGTTACAATCGTGCCGGCCAACTGTCAATGCTCACCGAACGTTATGACTCACATAACCGGAAAGACACAGCAACAGGCAGCTCATGACTATGCAGAAGCCTGTGGACGTCTACCAGGCAAGCAGCGGGTCGAGAAAACAAGTCAATTTGTGTTGACATCTGTAGGCTTGATGGCACGGGGAATCCGTTAATACCGATTTCTAAATTCAAATTTTAGCTGTGTGTGGAGTCGTTAGATTGGAATGATAGCGTCGAGCGAGGTGCTTCGAGTATTAATTAGAAACGTTTAAAATATTTTACTCAAGCTTCAACGTATAGATCGAATAACAGTGACAGTGAAACATATTTAGCTGGGGTGCAAGTGCGATTACTCGACTTTAAGAGGAATAAATGAGTCAGCTTTATTACAAATGCTTATTACTTTTATTACGCGTTATGGTAGGGATTACAAAAATTATTATTCTACTTTTTATGAGTCAGTAAACGTTTACAATTTTCTGTATCTCTTCATTGGCAGCGTGACCAAATTCCGTCTAATGAATCCTTCATTGGATAATATTCAGTATAACCAGACAGCTAATGAGTATTAACGATTGCGAGGCTACTAAATTTGTTATAAAACTACCAACTAGGTAAGCTTAGGTAACGGTAAAATCAAAAAAAGCTCGCCCCAAGAGTTCACAATACGAACATCTGGTCATCCCCCGCACCCAAACTAAAATCTCGCAGACTGAGGACAATTAGACAGAGGCAGGGGGCGGGAGGGCGGGGGCGCGCCGCGGGGGCAAGGTCAGCGACCCCGCGGATTTGTAGGTAGTTCAGTACGCGTCACGCTCGTGACTCAGGTGTGTGTGACTAGACTTATGGCAATGTCGTCGTCACAAGGGCGGCTTGACTGACGTGACTGCGGCTCTGCGCTGACCGTACTTAGTCGGAATAGAATTGTTGCGTATCCTACTTTTTGTTCAGATAATCTCTACCTTTTGATCACCGCTTTAGATCTTGATCTTGGCTGAGCAGGAGTCAGTACAATTGTAATTAGGTCACAATTTTGAATACTTTTGGAATTTAGCGACTTGAGATTGAACATGTGCTAATGTGCTTGTATGTTTAGCCTGCGGTGACTCTTAAAATTAAGCAAAATAAAAACGATAATTTAATAACAAGAGCCACTAATCAGAGATTCTCTAATGGCGACTGCGTGCGTATTGGTCCAGTAACGTAAAAAGTACGCTGGAAATATGTATAACATAAATGTTTAATCGAGATGATTCTTAGCTTGGTTTTATTAAAATTAGTTTAGTAGTATATGAAATATTTGGGATGTATAAGAAAGCTCACTGTCACCCAAATGCTCGGAGTCTTGTTGCGCGATCGAATCAGAAACCAGGAGATCCGCAAACGAAACAATGTCACCGACATAGCCAGAAGAATTGACAAGGGTACATAGCTTGAAGAACAGATGGCCGATGGGGCAGTAAAGTTCTCGAATGGCGACTCCGTACCGGAAGACGCAGCGTGGATAGGCCTCCCACAAGGAGAACCGACGACCTGGTAAAGATCAATGGAAGGGTTTGGTTCTTGATCTTGACCACCCAAGCCATTCCAATGAAGGTTACGACACCCACAAGGCACTTCATGTGATAGAGGTAGTCAGGTAGAGCAGCTAGTTCCTAAGAAATCCAGAATTTTGTCCTTTCTTTAAACACGCCTACCAAGCGTGAAGATTATGAGAATATCCTTCACTAGTACGAAGCCGGCTCATGTCCATCAGTGGACTTTTACGGGCTGATGGTAAACCCTCCCCTTTTCACCCTCTGGCTAAAATAGAAGATTGACGGGAACTAATACTGATTGTGGTGTTTCGCTTGTTGAAATAGCTATGAAACAAAGTTTTGATTAACAATAATCTGGACGCCTTCAAGGCTAGAGTGAATAGGCTGTTCTAGACAAGCCACATGCCAGTAACCAATGTTATCCTTGCTATCATTGTAAATTGGAAGCGTATATTTGGTAGTTTCAACAATGGGCAAACCCATTTTTAGACCTTTACAGATTTGCAATCATTACATTTTTTGCATTAGAATAGGTAATTGATCATATAGTCAACATAATCAAGTTAGAAAGCCGCTGTATAGTTAGTATATATACCTTCATAGTATAAATCGAAGTCACTTTCCGCCGTCTGTGCCTCTGTATGTTATAAGTTATATCTTTGTATATATCTATGGCATCCTAGCTCCCCAAACGGATGGACCAATACAGTATCGATCAATACAGTTTTCTTTAATTGAAATCTGGTTTAATATATAGTTCTTGGCTATGTTTCTTTAAAATCAGTTCAGTAGTTTAGGAAATAGTTGTGTATGTATTTGAATACTTGGTCGAGGGCTTTCCAAAGATTTTCTGTCAACTAGGTTATGATAAACTGTGAAGGATTTGACTTCCTGCTAATGAATAATTAATTTTTTACATTTTATAACCATGAGAATAAATAGAAATCTGCGTAAACTATGGAACGTACAAAAGTGAGGTTCATTTATCAATGCTTGAGTTCAAAACCCTAATCAATCAGTCACAGCCAATTGAAACCCAAACTAATTAATGTTATCATCTAATGTATTGCATAAATTATGTATTTTCGATAATATCGTAATAATATGCTGGGTTTTAGCTACCTATTATATAAGCTCATTATAACTACGACAACGAATTAAAGTGTAGCTTGGGTGCCTCTATATTGCTGTCTCATAGGTACATTTATGATACATGCGCTGTGAATGTCATGTATAAATAAATGATAACTATGGCATACATTTTTGTCATACGTTAGTGACCCCAGTATCTGTCTTGTATGATTTTGCCAGCATGTTGTATCTATTACAATTTGCCTGTTGAATATCTACTAAAACATTGCTTCAGATTCATTATAACGTACTGTGTTTAACACAATTAATTTAATATTACTGAAAATTACAATTTGGACTGCAAACAAGATATCTGCGCAAAGTATTACAAGGACCAGTTTCTACAGAATATCATAATAAAACAATGTTAGTTGCATATACTTGGCTCACTTTCAAAACATTAAGAATCATTTCGCAGAGTGTTAAACTGACCATCACAGTTGTAAGAAGCATATTTCAAAACTTGTTCCCTGTATCTGTTTAATTCCACCCAATGTAATGATTTATGCAATGCAATGTTTGTTTGGCCGCTGAATCTTGTTCAACATTAATTCAAATGCAGATAAATAAGATACTTTAAGTAAATTAATATTATAATAGGCTCAAGAGCATTAAAACAAACCCTCAAACTTACACAAAGCAATGACCAAATATCATTATAACAAGAAGTTATTATTTGAAAAGTTTGAATAGCTAATAATTTATAAGAATCAGTAGTACAGTGACTAATCCTCAATTTCCAACTTCAACAAGCTAGCAATCTATTTTGCTACTGCTGTGGCCATGATAGTGACATCATAAATTGTTATTTATACATATGGAAGAGGAAAAATAGTTTAAACATGAAAGTGAGCAGCCTGCTTGCTCACTGGGTGAATAAAGCCCATATTTAGCCTCTAAAGTAATTTCAACACCTATTATGGTGAAGAGAAACTAGGTGAATCATACTTAACAACTTGCAACAGTGATTTGTGCCATTTATGGGTGTGAGGCTAATTTTAATGATCAATACTTGGCAAATAAGGAAATCTAGCCAGTAGTTTTGTTTGTGGAGTGACTCATTCTGTCTGATAAGCTTATTATGGTTCAGTTGAAGAATTTGAATGTGATTATAATGATAAATAATGGTTGGTAGATTATATAGGTACATTCTAAAATGTTAGTACTGAGAATTTATTAAAATACTTACAACATAGGTTTGGAATATTCTACAAGTGCACAAAAATGTGTGCTATAAATGTTTCTAACAAGAATAATGATGACTGTCTGTGGAATGTTTCTATGACGTGTTCCAGATTATGTAGGTAGGTAGATGTATTGGAGAGCGGTTTTGGACAATCATAGTGCATTCGTGGCGAAAAATTTCGGTGATCTATGCAGAGGGGCGACCTTGACTCGCTAGCCGGCGGGTGCATCACCCCGGGGGGACGCGCCCTCGCCGGCAACCTCTTGCCACCCCAAAATAGACTCGAAATGGTTTACAAGCGCTGTCGCCACAGCTATACCATATATGGTCAAACTGAATTGCGATTGCGCGACGGTGCGGTGCAATCACTTCGGTTCGATGCCCTCGCGGGCCGCTGCCGCGCACCCGGCCCGCAGACTCACCAAAATACCAGATCACGCCCCGAGCGGCCCACAACATCACCGTGGAACGTCAAAAAAGGCATCGCATACCAGTAACCTTTCCAACATACGTGAAATCCAACACCGACATACAGACCCGACATTTCGCCGCAGACACTCCTCATGTAGCATCCGATGGTTATACACGGGTGGTATCGGAAAAAACACAACACGTGGCATGAAAATCACTGAACGGTGACAACTATTTTTACGAAAAGGCGTGCGAACTCGGCAATGAGATGTGCGAAATATGGCGGCACCGGTCACAGAACAACCGTTTTCCGTGTAATTGCGCTATTTGGTAACGATTTTTATCACTCGCGATATAGACTTTCACAATACGGCCGTAAAACACTGTAATTTATTTCCTTCACTTACCATTTTTTGATGTTACACACGAAAAAATTCCACCACTCACTTCAACAACTCCACGACAGCGAACGACCGGAACGACACTGGCCGGCGGAATGTTGGCTACACGTATTTTGTAGTAACCAATCAGCGCATGTGTCAAAATTGTAATCGTGAGTCAATAGAACTACTTTTATGGCATTCGCTGAACAAGTCAGTTTTATTTTCTTTGAGAAAAAAATTCTAAAAGGATTTTCGAAAACAAGAGTTTTGAGATTCTGTAATATTTTATAGATTTCACGTGGATTATGAATAAATTTTTTAGTTAAGTTTCGATCAAGTCCTAAAACCAACTATTGCGATTACTCGGTTGACTATTAAAAACTGAAAATGAAATTATTCTGTCTATCTTTAAATATAAGCCATCCGCTGAGATAAGATATTGAAAAGCGCGCGCTATTCCGCGTACAAGATAAAACTAAAACTCATTCGTACGTTTCGAAAGTGAGTCACTTACGATGACGATATGAGTTTAGCCAATCACAGTCCCGTATTCATAAAATGTCCATATAAGGACAGACGGATGTAGGTTTGTCGTACGTTTTCAACGAAAATTCAAATTATGGCGCGATTTGAGTCCAATTTTCAAATAAACTTTATTTTTTCTTTTTGAATGTTTTGACTACGTTTTGACCATGGTTTTGACTACATTATTGGTGAATTGAAAATAATATTCATTATAAAAGTTTATCGGGGGTTCAACTGGACGCGGAAGGCGCAAGACCGGCCTTTGTGGAGATCTCTGGGGGGAGGCCTATTTCCATTGCAGTGGCCGTCTTGCTGATATAATGATGATTCATTATAAAAGTTTATCATATCCCAATCAAACGTAAAGATCTCGTGAGATTGTTTCCACAATTAAGATAAGTAGGTACACAATTATACACAGTTAGTAGATAAAAATGCATCGTGAATTTATTATGTTCATAAAATGGTACTTAGGTATTTAGAAAGGTATTATGATTTCATGTAACAAAAAAATATCAGACTAGAGCCAAGGGCGTACGAAGGACTTGCATGACGTGAGAATGCTGAAGATCGGGCAATGTGAAGTACAGAGAGCAGAAAAGTGGACCCTGGCTGTGAATAGCTTGTGAAGTTGCTTTTCAGTGAATTTCTGTGAAGAAGCATTCATAAAGAAGCTGTTATTGACTGCTGAGATTATGTGATGATGATTTCCTGATAGGTGTGATTGTATTTCCAGCAGATAGACAGTTTTATATAAGTACCACAAAATGTTTTACGATAGATGATCAAATCGGTTTTATCAGGTAGTAGGACTGTCAAGCCTGAGGAGTTCGCCTGGGTGAGTAGGTACCACCGTCTTATTTATTTCTGCCGCCAAGTAACAATGCTTGCATTGCTATGTTCCGCTTGCAATGCAATACTTGTATCTTAGTCCTCACAGTGACAACGAGAGGTTCTGCATTTTTGTTTAGGTTGTACTAAATGTATGAATAGTAGATTTTATGGGCGACAGTTACCACTTACCGTTAGGTGTGTTTTCTGCTCGTTTATTACCGAACAGCATAAAAAAATGGAATCTAGTGCCAGTGTTGCCTCTCTATCTCTGTTATAGATCTACTGATTAAGCGGTAGATCTAGCTGATTTTAGATAATTCTTACAATCTACTGATTTATTTCAAATATTTAGAGTAATTGTATTATTGTGCAATAAAGTTTTAAATAATAATAAATAAATAATAATCTACTGATTTTGCGAATTTGAAAAAGCAAAATGATTGTTCCTTATCTATGATAAGGAATAGGATATAAGATGATGGATGGATAAATCGAGGTTTGCATACATTACTGCTTCACGGTAAAACTGTTGAACGAAATCTGTTTAACGGATTTTAATAAAAATTTGCAGTAACGTAGCAAAACACACAATAGCACATAGCCATAATTTATCCCGATATGTGGTTCCCGCGGGAACGGGTCCATAATGTAAAATCGTTTTCTGCGGTGATGAAGTCGCGGTAAAAATGCTAGTTTGTAAGGTTCTATCCTGAAATTCAATGTCCCCCCCCATCGCTCTCCCTCTCACTAGGTACCTAATCGTGTTTAAGCGCAAGTAATTGATCAATTTACGAAATCTACTAATTTGTTTGCTAGATCTACTGGCAGAGACCAGATCTAATGCAGACAGATCCAAAGCCAAATGTTTCCCCGTTGCTTTCCTCACTGGCGAATGCAATATGCAAAGCCAATCCCATCTAGTTACATTACCACAACTCAAGTCAGCTATGCGATGTCCTGCAGAAGATAATGTAGCACCGACAGGGTGTCGTAAAAGGCGTTTAATATGCAGAAGCCTCTGTAAACCAGACACTGGGCAGCAGCACCAATTACAGCACTGCGTTTTTTACCCCGTCTGCCAAGCGTGGTTAATTTGACTTGACCGATTCTGAGTTATTTGTTTTTCAATAGAGTTCACCGGCCTTAGGTACCTAAACAAGTAGAAAAAAAAACATTCATAAAAGGATAACTGAAATAAAACAAAATACGTAATTACTGTTGCAGTAAAAACTTCACAAGTTCATAACTGAAGCTACTTACGGAAGTAAGTTGCACAATTTTCATTCACACTTCCATATATGGTCGTGTCATGCGCGGATTAACCAAGCGAGAAGCATGACCGTATATGGTAATGATAAGAATGACTTGCAGGTTTATGCTATCAGTATAATAGAGTACGCAGAATGTACATACTCTACACTACAATAACAGAAATGATAATTTCAAATCAAACAAATAGATAAGTTTTAGTACTGCTTACTTTATTGTCTTACATTTTTTGGAGTTTAGTAATACTTTTTTTTACGATTATTGTCATTTTCCAGCTTTGCTAGATGGGAAACTTAATTTATTTTATTTACTTAAGGAAAGCCAACAGCACATGTTACAATGAAAAATAATAATAGCATAACATAGCCAATTATAGGCTTCCACTGATAAAAGTACAATAGATAAAAAGAGTTAAGCTTATCAAATAGTTGATGAAAAACAACAACTTAAAATTATCTTTGCTCGATTAAATTAACCAAATTACTGACATTACAATGTCAATATAAGTATAACATCATACTCAAGAGGAGTTGGCAGACAAAAGTGTTAATTACATGAAAATAAATTTTACAGGAGCAGTAAAAAACTTAACGAAATGGTTTCGATCAAAACCGGTATAATTACTTTGTAATTATATTATCATGATCGAAACCACGAACTTTGGATGCAAATCACAGTTTTAGGCTGTTTTGATTTGAAATGAGTTGAGGTTAGTATTCAGCGGGCGTAAAATCTCGGGATTAAAAAAAAGTATTTTAACCAGAAGCGTAATTATACCGTTTTGTTCACCAGCTCCTCATAGTATAGTTATGGTGCCTATTTTCGTATGCTATTTATGACTCAGTCAGAAGCCATTTGTGGTGATTTTTAAGTTTTGTACATTTAAATACAATATTTTTTATTGATTTATTTAACAGTTTATTGTACACAAGAAATACATAGCAAATAACAGGCAAAGCAATAAATGGCACAACAGGCGCTATTTATTTCTAAATAAATCTCTCCCAGCAGGCCTTCAAATATAAGGATAACCAAATTTTTGTAGATATATTATATATAATTAACACACTAATAAATAAGGATAATAAATTAATAATTAATATAAGCTTTGGTGGGAATAATTGAAAAAAATACGATGGTCTTGCAAAATATTTATATTAGCTTTTAATATACAAGCTTGATATAAACTTTATGGAAGTACCTGAGTTATTAATAATACAATTATCCATCAAAAGGTGTTAGGAATCTTAACTCAGAATCGTAGTTTGTGGCATTCGATACTCTCTGCCTACCCCTATGGAATACTGGCGTGAGTGTATGTATGTATTGTTATGTACAGTGGAACAAAAAATCTACATACGGCCTGTATGCAAATCAAAGCGTGTTGTTAAGAGCCTCCGTGTAAATAATAACCATCTTGGCGTTAATGTCGCGGTTGTGCGCTCGAGAACGAGGGCCCGGGGTCTGCCTTGACCATGATCCAGGATTTGGCGATCAGGTAATTATAGTGGAGCGACTACCATTTGACCTCCGTGACCCTGCTGCAAGGGGAACCTGACCAGATTGAATCATGGTTACAAATTCAGTAGCCTGAATAGACTCAGTAGCATCACGATCTTTTCCCTCACCGTAAGAGCATAGGTTAATATTCAACTAATGTATGTAACTCAAAAAAAGTCATTGGTACCTGGCCGCAGCGGGATTCGAGCCCGGTACCTCACGCTTACGAGTTGGATTCTCAACCGCCCGGCTACCGACGCTGTTAGAGCCTCCGTGTAGCCTTATGCTAATTCGACGGTATCTTCCATTAGGTTATTTTCAATAATTAGATAATTTTCATAGGTACATCACTTAGGTACCTAATTTGTACAAAAGTTTCGACTTAGCAAGCAATACGAGTCATACGACGATATCCTTGTGAGTTGCGTATGTTGTGAAACGTATAATGTTATAATGTAATATTCATGGATAAATATAGAAATCTAATCTAATCTAAGCATACATTCGAGTCGATACTGATTATCGATATCTGCCACATCACTATTTAATTTCGTCTAACTCTGGTAAAGGTATCCGACTCGTAAGCGAGAGGTACCGGGTTCGAATCCCACTGCGGCCATGACTCTTTGACACCAATGACTCTTTTCCGAGTTATGTACGTTAGTTAAATGCTAACAGATGCTCTTGCGGTGAGGGTAAACATCGTGATAAAGCCTGCACATTTAGGCGACTGAATGTGTAACCATGGTCCAATCTGGTCAGGTTCCCCTGGTAGCAGGGTCACGGAGGTCAGATGGCAGTCGCTCCACTGCAATTACCTGATATACCAAATCCTGGATCATGGTCAAGGCGGACCCCGGGCCCTCCGGGACATTCACGCCAAGATGATGATGATGATTTGTCTCGGGGAGTTGACCAGGAGTTGTACCGGCTATCTCCGATAGCACGCCGCCATTTTGATGCAATTGAGTTTAAACCAATCGCAGCAAGACAGCTCTGGCTTGCTGCGATTGGTCCCAACTCAATTACATCAAGATGGCGGCATACAATCAGAGATCGGCGGTACGGCTACAGGGCCTTAAGAACGCCATAGCGTGTGTCGTGTCCGAGGCCTGGATCAACATTGCTATGGCGTTCTCCAAGTGTTGCCGATCTGGCGGGCTATTGTCTATCTCAGTGGACAACTGAATTTGACATATAATAATCTAAAACTACTATAATTAGGTAGACGCTAAAGCCAGTGGCCAACTTAGAGGATGTAGTGTAGAATTATTTAAAGTCAAAGCCAGTTGTCCACTGAGATATACAATAGCCCCGCTGATCTGATAGAGTGGAGTCGTTGTCTCTATGAGGCAGCAGATGTCAGCCACGGTGAACGCTGCGATGCGGGACACATTCGTCTTGGTCTGCATTTTGATTGCGTTAGTCTGAAAATAAAGATACAGAATTAGTACTTCAAAGAAGAGTGTTAGGTTGAGATGGCAGAGACGAATGTTCACACTGGGACACGGATGGATTATTTTGCCCTGTCACATCATGGGCCGTCAGTCCCCTCCGCCCGGCCATCAGACCAGCCCCCAGAGGCTATCCGTGATTCGAAACTGACCGAATGTCAGACTGACAATTCATAAAATTCTAAAGGCGTGGTCCTTTAACACAGTGTACGAATAAATGAAGCAATAAATATTTGAAAATTTGAATAAAAAAGTTACAGCATATATGTCCCTGTTACCAAACCTTATGCGCCAGTCCAAGGCTTCGACGTGTGTGAACAATTTAGGGATTATCGATATAATACAATTGTATTATATTATGATCGGCGTGTCTTAAAACTTGCACAACGGATGACTTGTTTGAAATAATTGTAAGTCAAAGAGTAGTCAATTAATACCACCACCTGGTTGATTTTAGAAATCAAAAAGCCTTGCTACAACTTACTTCTCAATAAAGTGCGCTAATGCCGCTATCTTCTCCTTGGTCTGCAGGCGAGGCTGCCTATCAGCGCCCTGTAGCATTGCATGTAATTCGGCTATCTGGAATCGATATATACTTTCTTTATACTACTCGCATCGCATCGCAGCCCGTAACAGTCCACTGCAGGACTTAGGGCCTCTCCCACGAAAGGGGAGGTTATTGCCATAATCTCCACGCTTGGCAGGCGGGTTGGAGATCGCAGTGTTAAAATATAACAATGGAAAATGCTGCTGCCCATTTTCCAGAGACTCTTTTTACTTGTACACTAACCGATAATCTTAAGGTGAAGGAAAACATCGTGATGAAACCCGCACATACATGATCTGCCAAATCCTAGATCATGGTCATAGCAGTCATGGTCAAAGCATAATCGCGTCATTTCGCAAAGATGATTTAGTAAAATATGTGGAACAGAGCTAAATACTCAAGTCAGCAGCCTTCACTTCAACTACTTACTTGAATTCAAACAAATCACTACTTATTATAAAACAAAGTCCCTCGCCGCGTCTCTCTGTTTGTCTGTTCGCGATGAACTCAAAAACTACTGAACGGCATTTCGTGCGGTTTTCACCAATAGACTAAGTGATTTATGAGGAAGGTTTACGTGTATCATTTGTTGAGGTTACTACTCTGGCGAAGTTGGGGCGGGTTGCTATTAGTAACAATATACCGAGGTACCAATTGGCCGTGCGGTGTCCGGCAGAGTAGGATAGCACCAACCCCTTACACTCGTGGGTGTCGTACAAGGCGACTAATGTTTTCGAGGCAAAAGATCAAGAGTCTCCGTAGTATGGAAAATGGGCAGCACCATTTTCCATTGTTATATTTAAACACTGCGATCTCCAACCCGCCTGCCAAGCGTGGAGATTATTGCAATAACCTCCTCTTTCGTGGGAGAGGCCCTAAGTCCTGCAGTGGACTTTTACGGGCTGTGATGATGATGAGGTACCAATCGGTTCCCGGGACTGTTCAACCAGTCTCAGACTCCCCAGCGGAAGATCTTGGTAAATCTCGCCTCGCCAACGGTATTAAGAGAAACACCTAACAAGTGGCGAGCTCGTTGCGGTGCTGCACGTTCGACTAGTAAAGTACAGAACGGTCACCCATCCAGATTCTACGAACGTTGCTTAACCTTGGTTAACAGTATCGTAAACACGATATAGACCAGTGAGCTCCTATTAACATTAAGTGTTCTATCGGTTAAGTGGACCGGTGGAATTCCCCTCTGCTGCGTCACTAGGTGTAACTCCACACTGGACACTATTTTTTAAGATAGGGTTTCTACAATATTAACAGTAGTTTTTTTATTGTGCGGTATCTGCAATCAGTTTGCTCAAAGTATAAGCAGATGCAATGTGGAGATTTTCGGTGAGGTGAGAGGGATTCGTCTAGTGTTACTATCCCTCCTTAGTCGGCAGGTGATCCTGCTTCAGCTTTTAGAAGTCCAAACTGGAGCGTCGTCTTAATCGGCGTGGTCGCCCTCTCATATATTATAATAGATGCCGAGCCAGTTAGTTGAGATGATCCTCAAAACGTTCTTTGTAGGTTTTGTGGACTGACTAACACTAGTTAAGAAGATATATAGTTGCTAACACTATGGGTGTACCTATGCCTGAAATATTTTTTTTATTACCTACCTTCCAACACTTCCTGGCTGGCCTGCAGGCGTTGACCGCGGCCCCACGAGCGCCGGCCTTCGCGAGACGCGAGGCTACTTGCCGCACGGATTATAGCAGGAAGAATATCGAGTCCATGATGTGTAGTCTATGGTCACCTGGAACGTGTTACAGATGACAGTTAGTCCATGGGTTCAGATCAGATCGACCTAATGCGCTTGTTCATTTGACTAAATTCAGAAGCAAGAAGCGTGAGAGCAAATAAATGTGGAACGTATTGCTCATTAAACCACTGTAATATTGTACCACGCCTTTTGAAAAGCGGAGCGAAAAGAGATTGTATCACTTACATTATGTTCCGCGACATAATGTAAGTGATACAAAAATGAACCTAATTCTATTAGCAATATATGAGTTTGGCTTAAAGTTTTCTTGACAAGACTACTTTCATCGGTAAATAGTACACGACGCCTGGTTCGGCTGCGTCATCCTAGATAAAAGTAAGTATTTTTTTGGCGTATAATGTTTACTAGAAAGCGGGGGTTACAATATATTTTCGGTTTAGGATTGGTCCGTCTGGCTGGTACGTCACAGAACGCTGCCAATAAAAAACAAACTATGTCTAAGATTTTGTAAAGAAGTGTCTGGTGAGTCTGATTGTGTGACCTCTGACTAAAAGTGCTCAATAAAACCTTTGTAAGACAAAGTAAACCTTATAACAGCCCAGAAATAACCGATTCTTTGGGATTTTCGCAAAGTTTCAATAAATTCGATTATTCCTCTAGCAAAATTTTAAATATAAGTACCTTTTTTCCAGCCAGTATAGCTTCGGCGATCGTCTCGAGATCAACCACCAATAAATAGCATTCTTCAACATTCGCTTTGGGAACGGTTTCTTCAATCTCTGCTTAATCTGTTTCTTCATCTTTCCTTCCTTCCTCCTTAAGATTTTTTTTTCTTCAATACGCCATCTTGGTTGCATTCGAAATACGTTTTTATCCATACCCTTAAAGCTTTAGTCGTATGATATAATAGCTTAGTTAGGGTCATGCATTTTGGTCTAATAATATTTGCTTTCTGGCCGTGTGGTGTCCGGCAGAGCAGAATAGCACCAATCCCTTACACTCGTGGGTGTCGTACAAGGCGACTAATGTTTTTGAGGCAAAAGATCTCGAGTCTCCATAGGCTGGAAAATGGGCAGCAGCGTTTTTCATTGTTATATTTAGAACACTGCGATCTCCGACTCGCCTGCCAAGCATGGAGATTATGGCAATAACCTCGCCTTTCGTAGGAGAGGCCCTAAGTCCTGCAGTGGACTGTCATGGGCTGTGTTGATGATATTTGCTTTCGTTTCATTGGCTCCCCTAGATATTTAGCAGCTCTGTGGGAAGTTACGGTTCTTGGCGACTGCTGGGACTTCAGTTCAGAAGGTTTCTACAATGATAAGTGTGTTTTGGTGAACGGAAATAGATTCGGTCGAATTTCTCAACACCTTATAACACCGGGCGTAATTTTTTTTTTTTAATTTTACCTTATCTCGGCCATCTTAGTCAAATCGCCAACATAGTCTTTGACGAAACACTCCACCTATACTAGTTCGCATAAGCACTTCAACGATAAATGAGATTTCTTCCAGACAACTATCGCCGCCTCCCCTTTTCATCGCGTCATCTCTTTCGCACACCATGAGAAGTCTTGATACTTTGCTTTTCCATATTTGCAGATACAATATGACTTTTTCTTAGAATATGGGGTATGTTTCCAGTTTATTCCGGAGAATGATGTTTATTAGTTGCACAGAGTACTCTACATATTGCTGTTCTGAGTTCGGTTTCTATATGGTCTGTATCTGAAAATTAACAGTTAAGAGGTTAGTCATTTAAGAAACCCACAATCATACTACACTGAGATTTTCACACCCACACCAGAAAACTAGAACATTTTTTTTTTCAGGCACGGAGTCTCCTAGTGCTAATACAAAATTCCACTACATAGCGCCAGCCTATATAATTGTACCAACAGGCACTATATCCAGCTGCCATTGAATAACTGTATAACTAAGAAACAGATACTATGGGCAACAGTAGGCAATAATTTTGTAAAACAATAGATACTACTGTTCTGAATGGAGAATTCCAAGCCAGACCATAAGTAATCTACATTCTTGATCTCCTTCGCTTCAGCGGGCCCACTCAATATGTAACATTTTTGCATGATTCTTATGTCGTGGACCTTCCAGCTATCTGCACAAGCTACTTTGGTTCAACCTTTACAATGTGTATAGCTAAGGAATGGAACACGTTGCCTGTGACAGTGTTCCCTGATCATTATAATCTGGACGCATTCAACGCTAGAGTGAATAGGCTGTTCCTAAACAGGCATGCTCCATCTTCGGCCGCATCGTCACTTACCAGCAGACGAGACGGGCGCTCAATTGCCTGGCTAGTCTAACATAAAAAAATCTAAATATTTGTTTTAGGAGTTGAGATACAATGAGACACTTAAATAGGGATAACTTTTGAGATATTAAGATTCCGGCCATGTACCAATAACTGTTTTCTGAGTTATGTACATTAGTTCAATACTAACCTATGCTCTTACGGTGAGGAAAAACATCGTGATGAAACCTGCACATTTAGGCGACTGGATGTGTAGCAGGGTCATGGAGGTCACATGGCAGTCGCTCCTCTGAAATTACCTGACCTGCCAAATCCTGGATCATGGTCAAGGCGGACCCCGGGCGCTCGTTCTCGAGAGCACAGCCGGGACATTAACGCCAAGATGATTTTATTTTTCTTGAGATATTAAGAATTTATTGACATGGTTCATAGATTTATGAACATGGAATAACAATGATGACGGGAATAATAAATTGAAACTATAGTAATAGTGGTTTTACCAAAAAAAAGTTATTTAATAGCATTGTTTACATGTTGAGGTTATGATAGGTAAATTATGGAAATAGTGGGTAGATAACTTTATAATTACCATTTAAAGGATTTAAAGACATTTAAGGTATATAATTTCACACTTTACGATACACTGTTCATTCAAAATAACTATAAAAGCTAAATTCTAGCATCCCATTCCCAACAAAACCCAAATAAACATCACTTGTCCACTAGTGTTGCCGCTACTGAGTTCCAGAAACGTACATAACCATGAAACAAATCTCCGCAGTTTTATAGAAGGTACTTTTGGGAACCGCGAATTACATTCTTTTTCGGATATGCCGGCGCTGTAAATCTTTACTCCATTCACTGTTAATACTATCATCAACATAGAATAAAATGTAAGCAAAAGTGTGTGAATTTTTTTATCGTCCTCCTTTCAAGTATTTTAAATGTAGGTTTGTACAAGTTGCCGTTAGTAAAACCTAAATCCAATAGGGGATCGTTAGACGTTAGTGTAGGTAGTTCGGCGTGCTTCACTAGAGGAGCGGCTTATACAGGATTTTCAAGTATTAAATTTGGTACCCGAAGTCACTCGGAAAGGTGTTTCGTTAAAAAATGTATAGATATTTAGTTTTAGTAGGTACATTTTCTCGTTTTGATTTATTTTTGAGAATCGTTTCTAATCAACGCTTTCAATACTTTGAAGATTTTTTCTTTTTAATTGGCCCGGAAGGATGGATACGGAACGCACAAGACCGGGTTATGTGGAGATCTCTAAGGGAGGCCTGTGCCGTCTTCCAGTTTCCGGCGAGTAGTGGGCGACTTCCGGCTGATATGATGACTATGATTAAAAATCACAAACAAAGCTATATTTTTTCTTAAATAAAGTCACATATCAACGCCATGTGACATCGAATGAGGAGTTTTCCAGTAAGTATTGTCAATTGGTTTCAAAAAGCATCAATAGATGGCGCTCCTATAATTTCAGTCATAGAGAAAAAATTTATATACAGAAGCAGAGAGTAAATTTAGATTTTAAATACGAGAAAATGTCACACATCTCTATAACACACACACTAATGCAAATGCAGGGACGGAACAAGGCAGCCCATCTGCAGCAAAATATAACTCATCACATGAGTTATATTTTGCTACGACTTTCTACTCGTAACGAACACAAACAAATCTGACTTGTTGTTCGCTCCAGATGACTATGCAATTTTTTTAAGCTTGTTCTTATATATTTTAATATTGACATTATAATAAAAGGTAAGGTGTCTAGTGAATCAAAGCCATGCCCTGATACCTACCACCGTCTTTTCGATCTCTCGATCCTACATACCGTGAATCAGGCAGTGCTTGCTTTTGCAAAAAGGAGGGTTATGATTGTGACCGGTATTAATGTTTATTTGTTGCCTCATAACTTCCAAACTAAGTAGGTACCTACCTACTTACTTATCAGTTAGAAGCGTCTTCATTGTTCACAGGTTGGCCTATGTGACTTCACAATATGATGATTTAATATGATGCCCTCTAGAGGACATAGTCATGAAAAAAAATAATAATGAAAAGGATAGATACATTAATATATTAAACAAGCAGCATATTCTTTATTTTCAGTAAAAATTCATATAATGCTGGTGCAGCAGGACAGAAGGGACTTGCATCTAGTTATTATCTTGTTCTTGAAAATGTTTACAACGCAGCACTTCCAATTTGCAACCCAGACATAACCATGTCTGGTCTTTAGGAAACCTAGAAAAACAAATAATTATGTAAATTGTATTATGTTTTTTTCAATTTAATTGTTCTATTCTGTATGACTAACCTATAGAAACCAGCACTTAAACGAATGATCAAAGGACAAGAAAAATTTAGTATGGGTGTCGAACCACCTTAAAATGGTGTACTGTTCTACTAGCTAGTTTTTTCCAGTTTTCAATACGTTACGTTCCGAAGAACCTTTTCAAATATGTAATTTCAAAAGGTAGTGGACCCCACTACACATGACACATGTGAGGTTAAAATGGTACGTCAAATGTGTAAAATGTACGCTAACGGCAACACTGTAATTTATATACAGAAATTTATATGTGATGTCAACACAATATTGTCATTGTTGTTGGACTTGTTGGTCTTACGGGAAAGGCAAGGGGATCTAGCCCATACAGCCAAGTCTCTGCTAAAAAATATAACGTTTATTTCAATGCCGTAACTTCAGTAGTCCTTACTCTTACTTCATTGCAGGTTCTATTGCGACTTCTTGGAGCAAACGGAAAGCTCAGCCGGTCTAGCCATCTTTGACAGCTCCGCTTACGTTATCGTGTTCGGTAGAAAATTGACAGCTCAAAGTTCGACTATTTCTACCAAACATCTGACTCTTTATTGACTCTGATTTTTCGACCGCTGTCAATGCTGAATGCGTCCTATGTTGTAAATAAACCTGTCTGCCTATTTTTCGATTAAGTATTTAAATTAACATTAAGAAAAATTAACATAAATATTAAAGAAAAAACACGCCTACAGTGAAAACAAATGTTCGCCAGTCGCCGCAATTCTCGTCATGGTGCTTAAAGGTAAATTTCATTGAAAATTCTCAAAGGGCAGAGTAATGTCATATGATCAATATTTTTACATGTTCTATACACCGTGACTTTCTGTTTTTCCAATAAAAACAATTATATCTATCAGTAACTTATCCGTTGGCGAAACACTTGCCGTTTTTTTCTATTTCCATGTGGGAATAGTACCTACTGGGGTGATTGAGAACGTTGGGTAATTGGTACATCAATAAATTCTATATTTAGTACTATTTCCCATTAAAGATCATCCCGCATAGATTTACTAGAAAAATCAACGTTACTCCTTACATCCGCAAAAGTTACAGTGTAGAAATGTACCTAGTGCGCGTATTTTCATGAGTGTAACAACATATTGTGAAGTAATCGAGTGGCGACCACATACCGGAAAACGCCGCGCAGGTAGGCCTCCCACAAGGTGGACAGACTTCCTGCTAAAGATTGCAGGTACTTTCTGAATGCAGATGGCACAGGGCCGGCCTTTGTGAAGATCTCTGGGGGAAGCCTATGCTCATCAGTGGGCGTCTTCTAGCTGATATGATGATGTTAATGGCCTCTTACTCAGTTCTGATTTCAATTATTATTCCCACCTTGTATCACTTGTCTGCTTATGGACATGTAGTTTAAACTTACCCAAATAATATTTACATTTAAATTATCTGCTGCAGGTAATTAGGAACAGTTTAAGAAATAATTAGGAACTTTCACAATAAAGATCTAATTTTTTACAGATTTATCACAGCCATTGTCACCACCACCACCATCATAGACTATTTATAATGGTATTGCTTTTGGAAGATGTTGATATGAACACTGTAGATACTAACAGAAATTTGGTGATTGGAAACTAGACAATTGGACTCTCTAAAGGATTATAGTCATATGAGAGCACACAACTGATGGGAATAGCAAGACCACTGTGGCTAATAAAATATTGCAGTAAGTAATGAATAAGTATAAAAAGTATTCCGTGGTACCTGTGATACTGAATTTTCACATTTATATGACCAAACAGATACTAATAGCTCATATTATTATTAAGATTGCTAGTTGTTATTTAGATTTGTTATTACTTTGATACTTCCTTCTGAAGAATGATGTTACATGGCAATACCTATTGTAAAATTGTAATGTGTACTGAGCATGTTGTTATTGTTACTTACCTATTTACTTTAATTAAATCCACTGGTTTTGAAGTCTGTATAGTTGTTTTTTGATATCCACATAATAAAATACTTTGTTACATTTCAAAGCCAAACCGATATACATACCTACTTAAAGATAATTATTCAGATAAGTTGCTAATATCTTCATATAACTTCTAATATTTTTTTCAAGTATATCTATGACATGTAAGGTGGTACGATATATATTGTCTATGTAGTATGTAAGCATTGTAAACTTAGTATAAAACTTTATGCAAATGAATGCATGAAGTTTTATACTAAGTTTACAATGCTTACATACTACATAGACATTATATATCGTACCACCTTACAGACAAACCCGTTTCCCTCACACCAGTAAGAAAAAGTCGCCTGCCTGTACATTTAGTCTCTAGCCAGGACAGGAAAAATACCTATTTCTTATTGTTTAGGTAGGTACTCTTATTTCAACACAATATAAAGATTAATATTTTTTGTCCAAGGACAGATTAGAAACGTCCATACAGCCACTACTGTCACTGTGAGACCAATGGCAGCGTCTTTGATCTACTCTTTTAGTGAACATATTTAATATTGCTAATACTGCAGGCATGACGTCGGTTAGACATTGTATCTATTGGAAGATAATTTATGGAAATAGGAATGTAATATCTATTACACAACCAATGTCCATAATGTACCTCATTAATGATTTTCAATTTATTGTTTGATGTAAACACAAATAATACATGCTAATGTACATAAAATTTTAATTTGTCTAGAAAATTATTACACAGTATTATTACACAGTAGGATTCCTCTGGCTTAATATTTTACATATTCAGATTATTCTGAAAATAAAAGACAAAGTTTTTACATTTAGGTATCACAATTGAAGGAAAGTGGTATTTGTGGTATTAATAAATAATTACAATAGAATTGTGATTAGCTTTTAATTCAGAAGCACACATCCAGTGAAAAAAGCAGCAAGGTAGAGAGAGAGTGACAGTGACAGCCACTCAAATGTCAAAATGGTTGCGTTCCATTACACAATCTAACACCCTCCCTGGGAGCGCAACCCCATTTTGCCTACACAAAATAAATGTTTATCAGATGTAGTACCCTTAGTTAAATTATCAGCTATCATTTTTTCACCTCTAACATAACAAAATTTAATGTCTAAATTACTTACATGATGCTTAAGAAAATGATAATGTATATCTATGTGCTTAGATCTGGGCAAATAACAATCATTGATGGACAGCTTTATGGCACTTTGGTTATCACTGAAGATGACGAGTGGGTTGACCTGTTGCTGACCAAGTTCACCGTGCAGCTGTCGTAAACACAGCGCCTCTTGCGCCGCGGAGGACATCGAGATATACTCAGCTTCGGCTGTCGATAGCGCGACTGTCTGTAGTTTGTGTGACCGCCAGGATATAGCACCAACCTGTAACATGAAAACATAACCGGTGCACGATTTACAAATCGCGCACATCACTGGTCCAGTCGGCATCACGGTATCCTGTAATTTTATCAGTACCATCTTTGGTATAAACTAACTTAAGGTCTTTCGTGCCCTGTAAGTATCTCAAAATCCTTTTTATTGCAGTCCAATGTACAGTGCTGGGATTCTTATAAAATCTGCTCAATGTATTGACTGCAAAAGATATATCAGGGCGTGTACCCTGGGCAATATATAATAAGAAGCCAATGGCTTGTTGATAAGGACAATCTATCAATTCATCTTCTTTTGTTTTGTGATCAAACTTCATACCAACTTCAAATGGTGTTTTTGCAGGTTTACAGCCAGACATTCTGAATCTTGCTAACACTTCATTTATATATTAGGGTATTTTAGGTGTATTTTAGTAAAAGTTTGAAATTGTAGTCTTATAGACTGTTCGGTTTGCTTAACTTTTAGTTAAGTATGTATTAGTTTATACAATGTCTATTGGTGGAAACCTGTAATTGGCTCTGTGCTTCCAGTGTTATTTTATATTGTAATCATTGCTGTTGGTTTTCCTTAAGTTAATAAAATAAAATAAAAATATTTTTCTTGATCCAACATAACTTTGTCCTCATATCTGGTTATGTGTAAACCCACACACTGACTGGCCGGACCAATATCTTTCATTTCAAAGTGTTGCATTAATTTTTTCTTCAAAAAAAGTTTTGTTTATTCTTGATTAGTGAATAAAATTAAATTACCAACCCAGACAGCTATGAAAGTGTTTTTCTCATTATTGTAGTACACACAAGGGTCTGTTTTTGATTGTAGCATTCCCAACTCTAGTAGGACATTATTCAATTTAATATTCCACAGCCTGCTGGCCTCCTTCGGTCCATAAATTGATTTATGCAATAAACATACTTGTGATCCTTGTTTGTACTCTTCTGGCTGTTGCATGTAAATATCTCTATCGATTTCTTCTTGTAAAAAGACAGACACAGCATCCATTTGATCAATATCCATTCCATATTTGGCTGCAAAGGCAAATGGATAGCGAATAGTAGTATACCGGACCACTGGTGTGTATATTTCTTCGTAATCTGTGCCCTTTATCTGAGCATAACCTTTTATTACAAGGCTGGCCTTATAACGGACCACATTGTCACACTGGTCAGGTTAGAGTATATGAAGAGTACAGGTGCAAAACAAGGAATGTCACTAAAATTCAAAAAGTTTATTTTTGATGGCAATACTTTCATTTTCCCGCGTATTTTTATTTGGCATTACACAAAAATTTTAACTCTGTAAATTTATTCATGTACAATAAAGAATATATAATAATAAAAAGCGTAAAATCAAGTATAGTCAGATGTATTACGTAAGTCTCAAAACTGTTTACAGGAACAAAACAGGGAAGGTACATAGTGTAACGGAACGTAAGAAGGAATGTCCAAGCTGTCAAACAATATCAACTTTGAAATTATGTCGAGTGTTTATTTGGGAGCGGCTGTGTATAATTTCGAAGAGATAATTGTTTTTTGGTCTATCGTTAGTAAAATGAGTGATAGTGACGAAGAGAGTAAGCTTTGTGCATAAAACAAAGAAACGAAAGAAAACAGGAAGAATGCGGGAAGTGATGAAAAAAATGAGAGTTGCTACGCACGAGCCGGGAGATTATTGTAGGTGTAAAAGATTAATGTGTTTGATAGAATATCATCAGAGCAACGTGTAAAATTACTTAAAGAATTCAACAGCATGAAGAGCACAGACGATCAAAATTTATACTTATGTGGCTTAATAAATGTGTGTCCAATAAAAAGGAGGCGAAGTAGAAAGACAGATGAAATGGATGCTAATTTCCACCAAACCCATTTCACCTACAAAGTGAGGGTGATAGAAAATGATGACACAAAGGAAGTACCTGTTTGCTATAAGGCATTTTTATCCATATTTGGGATTACTAAAGGAAAACTTGAACATCTTCAAAAGTCATTGAAAACTACAGGTACTGCACCAAGTGACAAAAGTCGAGTTCAAACAAGAGATTAGACGATAACATTAAAAATCTGATATGTAA
This sequence comes from Blastobasis adustella, assembly GCA_907269095.1. NCBI lineage: Eukaryota > Metazoa > Arthropoda > Insecta > Lepidoptera > Blastobasidae > Blastobasis > Blastobasis adustella. The sequence continues at coordinate 5,708,406 of OU026138.1, forward strand.
TCATATAAAATCCTTCAAAGGAAGGTTAAGTCACTACAGCTTAAATGACACAAAAAAAGAATATCTGCCCGAAGATCTAAACATAAAGAAAATGTATAAGTTATACTTGGATGCACATGAGTCACAAAATCATGTATCTTATGTAACTTACAGAACCATCTTTAACACAGAGTTTAATATATCATTTGGCTATCCAAGGACTGATACTTGCAGTGCTTGTGATGAATTTAAAATAAAAGCAAAGGCATTAAGAGCTGAAGGAAATACTGTTCAACTTAATCGGTTAAGTATTCTTAACAATTTGCATAAGAAACAGGCTCAAACAATTATGATCGCAAGAACAATGCAAGAAAGAAGTGCAAAAGAGATGTGGAATTTCAAGCAATTGCCGTGGACTACCAGAAGAATGTATCTCTGCCAAACATTACCACAAACGATGTGTATTACAAGCGTCAGTTATCTATTAGTGCGGAAAAATACAAGGATTTGATGGACTTGTAAAGATTTTGTTCGGAGGGGGCTCAAACCTAATTCGTAGGCATTCCTCATGAATAATTAGTAAAAAAAATATTAAGTTGGACATTCCTTGTATGGGATACAGTGGACATTACCAGTTTTTGTATGTTCCAAAAGTGAATTACTTTAATTTTTTAATTATTAAAAAAAATACATTTTCATTTGAATATTTTATGTTCCTAAAAATAAGACTTTATAAGGTAAACTAAAGTTTCTATTGGTAGTTTATAATTTTAAGTGACACCTAAGAATGTTTTTAACTTTGAAAAATTAAAATGTTAATTACATAACTTTTTGTTTTTGACATTTCTTGTTTTGCCCCTGTACCCTTCATATAGGAGCACCTTTTTGCTGGGAGGAAGATCTGTCAAACTCCAAGTTTTGTTTTATTTAACTGGATACCTCATCCATGGCTTTCTTCCAAGCTGTGGCCTGTGGTGATGATAAAGCTTCCTCAGTATTCTGTGGATCAGTAGACAAACACATATATCCCTTGTTTTCTTAGTTGTTTTTCTTATTCCGTGATCAATTTTGCCTAACTGTTACATTACTATCATAATCTTGTCTCATTGGATAAGGAGGATAGTAAGTTGGATCTAGTTCTCCAGTGTCAGTGTCATACTCACTTCACTATTATTCTTTTCCACATCAGAGTCATTGCAGGATATCATAGGTGAAGATTCCGGAGTGTGTACATCTTGCTCCTGACTGACACGTGGATTTCCGGGCTTCTTAATTTCTGGTGGACTGGAGCTGGCACTGGGTGCCTGGCGCTCGCTAGCTGAAACATTAATTTCAGAGGGCATGGGTACATTGGCATTCTCATTACAATTCTCCAAGAAAGCAACATCTCTGCTTTTCATAATTTTATGAGTTTTTTGGTCCAATAAGCGATATCCCTTGGAGTTATCACAATAGCCCACCAATATCATCCGCACCGATTTCTTATCCCATTTTTGCCGTTTCTCTTACGGCACATGGACCATAGCAGTGGAGGCAAATATTTTCATATATGAAAGATTAGGTTTTTTACCTTTCCACAATTCATATGGAGTAAGGCCATCCAATGACTTTGTAGGGGAACGGTTCACAACATATGCTGCAGTCGCCAAAGCTTCAGCCCAAAAGCTCTTCTCTAGGTTAGCATAGAATAACATACACCTTGCTCGTTCCACCAAAATTCTGTTCATTCTCTCTGCTAAGCCGTTCTGCTGAGGTGTATACGGAGTGGAGGTCTGGTGAAGAATGCCATTATTAGATAAAAAGATTTCAAAATTCTGAGGTGTATACGGAGTGGAGGTCTGGTGAAGAATGCCATTATTAGATAAAAGATTTCAAAATTATTATTACAGTACTCTTTGCCATTATCTGTGTGGATTTTCTTAATTTTGTGATTTAATTTATTTTCTACTTTTAATTTAAAATCCTTAAATGTCTCCAAAATATTTATTTTGTCTTTAAGAAAATACACATGGACCATTCGTGTGAAGTCATCGGTGAAAGTAATAAAATATTTCATACCTTCATTTGACACGTTTTCCATTGGACCACACAGGTCAGAGTGAATTAGTTTGAGCAGTTTTTCTGCTCTAGAACCAACATTTTTAAATGGCAATCTGGTCTGCTTTCATTCCAGGCAATGTGTGCAGGTAATGACATTACTTTTATCCCGAGTCAGAGTCACACCTTCAGTGCAATCAGGCAATCTCTTCACATCTGTAATATTCAAATGGTCCATTCTTAAGTGCCACAGGTGAACGCTGTTACAATTTCCACTACTTGACGAGGTTAAGTGAGCCATTTCTACGCTAGTGTTCATGATATACAGGTTATTGCTCAGTGTTGCAAAGCATATTAACTCACTGTTTGAATTTCGAATTTTACATCTACTATTATTGAATATAACCTTATATCCACATTTCACAATGGCACTGACTGAAAGGAGATTTGCAGCTAAACCAGGAACAAACAAAACATTTTTCACCTGAATTTTATTTTCTGATTTATATCAATGTCTACACATCCGGCTCCCTTTACAGCTAAAGGCTCTCTGTTTGCCACTGTAATATTCTTTACTGATGATTCTGCGATTGTAAATCCAATCACTTCTGCTTGACATGTGCATGGATGCACCGGAGTCTATAAACAGTGGCAGAAAATGCTGCTACAAAACTGGTGCTTTCTACTTTATTAATTGCTTTCTTCGGCTGCTTACAGAACTTAGCATAATAACCATTTTTGTTTCAATTATAGCATCGCGGTCCTTTAGGTTTCATTGAGGTATAATTTTTTGTTTTCTTTGAATTTGTATAGAAGGCAGCAGACTTTGAAGTATTGATTTCTTGTATAAGCTTAGATTTAACAGAGTCTGCACTTATCTGAATACCGGAACTCTCTAACCCCATGATCATGGGCTTATATTCTTATGGGAGGCCAGCCAGCATCAACGTTCCGAGCCATTCATCATTGACATCAAATCCAATATTTCGCAATTTGTGGGCACTGTTCATGATCTTACTCACATAATCCTCAACACTGTTGCTTGAATCTAGTGTGATGTTAATTAAATCTTTAAGAAGTCCCACTCTTCGAGTGAGCCCATTGTCGTCAAAAGCTCTTTGTAGTCATTCCCACACTTATTTAGCTGTTGTGCATTCTTGAACATGAACGTAATTTTGAGGATCCAGTAGCAAAATTAATTTTGCCTTCGCTTTGATGTCTTTCACGGGGTCAACAGGCTTGTCGGTTGTTGGATCAATACAGCACCACAAGTCTTCGTGCTCCAAATAGGTTTTCATGCTATATTTCCAGGGCACACAGCACCTACATAAAGAAATGAATTGTTGGAATGTGAACAAGAATACAACAAAATACTAACAAATAGGTACCATAAAAAATAATTTTCTTACCTTAGTTTCCAAACTTATTTCGCGTGTTCCGGCTAGGTCAGTTTCCTCTTTAAGTTCAGCACAAAGGGAATGATTTTACCTAGCCGGAAATTTTTTTGGAACTCGAAGTCGGACATTTCTTCACATTCATGAAGAAATGCCCGATCTTCGCTTCTTCGCACCCATAACAAATATTTATGCTCATTGCGAGCTTCCACTAGCATATTTAATGCATGCATTTTTAGTTTAATTAACGCAGACGATTGCAGAGCAAATTGGTCTCAAGAACAAACCGAGAAAATTCACAACCAAATGTCAAAATATCGTGTGTAGCACAGTGTTACCAGCAGTTGTTTCCAAAAAAGTATGTCCGGGCTCCTAAAATAGTATGAAAATGACTAAAAAGGTACGGTTTACCTTCTCTTCTATTTTATCGACCTTGGGGTGGGGGGGGGTGGGGGGTTTGTAGCCAATAAAACGTCGTTATTTTGACAAGACAAAACCTTATTTACTCGCCGGTGGTGCCATTGAGCAAATACACGTCAAAATCAACCCTTCCTTACATTATTTTACGGTATTTTGCGGACAGGAAAGGCAGTTTTGTAAAAACGTACTAAATAGTACGATGTGGAGCAAAGTACGCCAAAGGTACGATAGTCAGCCAAAAAGTACATAAATCGTACCAAAAGGTACGATCTGGCAACGCTGTTGTAGCATCATCCGCCAATCCGCCTCCTTTGTACACCGAAAGTATGTGAATTGTCTATGGACCAAGAATTTCTACCACGCTTATGTCAGGTAACGTTAGCTTATGTCAGTTAACGTTAGCTTATGTCAAATCCCATACATTTTTTCTACCGAAAACGTTTAACGATTAACGATTAACGATTAACGATGGTACTTGGCTAAGGCCGCAGTTCTGTCCTTTTTATTGCATTAGGTACTCCATCACCATCCACTTTTACAGGTATTTGCCGTATTTACACTATTACTAATGTGAATCAAGATCCGAAATCTATACATTTCGTTGTCGTTTCCCGCCACCCGTCTGTATCTATGTACGCGTAGCTAGTGAATGACCATAATTTGACAAACTAATAAAACATCTGTGGAATCATAATTAATTTTAAAATTGAATTTCCCCGATTTACGTGTAGTGGAGATAGCCAATTAAGGGTACTTTTAAAATATTTTATTTTACGACTTTGTCGGCGTAATGATTATGGATACCTAATCGTACCAAATTTCAGCTTTTTAGTACTAATAGTTTTTGTGATAAGCCGCGTACGGACGGACAGACGGACGGACGGTTTACTATGGAACTCTAAAAAATTAGCAAGCGCCGTGTACTCGAAATTTTTCGAATTTTGACTGAACAGACTAATGAATGAGTTCACGGTTCACTAACAGGTTTGCATTTTTTCCCTACCTAGACGGAATATTTTGCGATGATACAAGGCATAGACAAAAAGAAAAACTACGATAATCAGAGACTCGTCATCAGCATGCCCCTGCTAATAGGGATAGGCCTCCCCCAGAGATCAGATGGCAGTCGCTCTACTGTGATTACCTGATCTGCCAAATCCTGGATCATGGTCAAGGCGGGTTTTGGACCCACGCGCGCGAGAGCACAACAAGAGTGAATTTCTTCCGGGCGGTGCATATTGTAATATAAGAAAGGCCGAAGCGAAGCCGTGGCGGGTCACTAGTTGGTTGTAGGTACTATATTTGTACTCTTTATAGCAAACTTAAACATAACTGGTAGAGCTCGTCTAAGCTGAAATGACACGCCCCACTATCGCATTACGGCCAAAAGCAAATTTAAAATATGGACGCAATACATATGTATACAAATGCCGTTGTAATTTGCCGGTGAGACTCAAACGTAGGAGCACGCGTCGTTCGATTGGAGCTTCGACGCTCCCACACAGATGAAGTGTCGTTATTAATATTTGCACTCACACATCGAAATCAACTAATGAAGTAGTGGGGCGCGTCATTTCAGCTCAGACAAGCTCTAATTATTTATTTAATGGAATCGACTTAATCCCAGCAACAGGTTGTAATGTACTCTAGTTTTAATCATCATCATAATTATCAACATCAACGCCCCATAATTACCCACTGCTGGACCTGAGCCTCTTCCACATTAATGGAGGGCCATGCCGTAATCTCCACTATTGGCAGGTGGGTTGGAAATCGCGGTGTTGAAAATCATTTATCATATCAGATAGTTCACTTCCGGAAACCAGCACCATCTTTTAGTATGTTGTTAAGTATGTTATTCTGAATAAAAAACAGCCGGTAGACAATCTCTGAAGTGCTCCAGCTGTGACGTCACAAAGATGGCCGCCGCCGCGTTTTGAAATTTGCCTTTAAAACAGACTGTATTGCACTAAGCTCGCCTTTGTAAATCTCTGTTATTGTACTGTATAATGATGTCATATTTGTGTACAATAGAGAATAAAGAATAACAATGAAAGAATAAAAAGTATGTGTGGTACATTAAATGAAGCAGAATAAAATATGCTAAAATATTATCTATGCATTCAACTATGTGAAAATTATAGTTTGAGAGATATTCAATAACTTGAATATAATATGAAAATTTTGCATAAAATAAATTCGTTTTTATTTTTAACAACTTAACTGATAACTTTAGAGCAAAATAATATATCAAAAAAAATAAAAGCACATTATGAAACTACACAAAACTATTTTGAGAATCCCAATCGGTTAATAAAGAAGCGAGATATTGTAAATTTTCCCTGGCAACGGGCACCATTTGAAGCGCTATACGATTTAATTTGCGTAAATTGCGTGAATTAATGACTTTATATAAAAAAAAGCATTGAGTGCAAGTAATGTGTATGTAGAATAAACGTATTATTATGTTATATATAACAATCAACGTATTATATTACATTAAGTTAATATGAAAATTTTGCAAAAAATAAATCCGTTTGTTATTTATAACAACTTTACAAGTACTTACTAAGATAATATAGGCACATTATTAAGCTAAACAAAACATTTTTTATAATTGCAATCAGATAATAAACAAGTAAGATATTAAAATTTTTGTCCGTCACCGATTTGAAATCATAATAAATACTTACCTAGAATAGTAGCGACTTAGCGTGTAAAACATGTTAATTTAGGGAATGGTAACATTAGATTTGGTTTTTCGATTGCTACTGTAGGTACCTATTTTTTTCGACTATAATAGTAAGCAGATAACTGTCTAGCACAGATAAATATGTAAGCATTACCTATCAGGCTTTATTTACAGAAACAATTTAAAAGGGAGCTTTATGCTGGTATGCTGGTGGAGTTATCGCGGGCGCAGTCAGCCCCAGCCGCAGCGTACTCGCTTAGGTACCTATCGTAGTGCACAGCAGCCAGCGCGCATGCCCGACCGACCGTGCTAACCGATGACCCGCGACCCGCGATTGCGAGAGGCAATACAGCAGGTGCCCCCGAGGTGGTTATTGCAAATGCCGTACCTCTGCCTGTTGATTGACAGTGGCGCAAATATTGCATTTGTGACACCAATTCTGAACATCTTCCCGATAATGAAGCCAGTGAATCTTTCTCTTACTTTGGTCAGTATTCCTTTTACCCCTAGATGTCCACCTGGTACACCATTATGTATCTCCTGGAGAACGTCTTGCACCTTAATCCGTGGAATAACTAGCTAAAGGAGGTACTCCGTATTTCCGGTAAAGTATAACGTTCTGCAGGATACAGCTGTACCATTGGGACCAATACGCTTTAATGATAGCGCTTGTAGGTGCCACTTCAGCCCATCTTGGTTTCTACGCAACACGATCCTTCCATGCGGTGATTGGTCTTCATACATTCATTCTCCCAGGGTCGTGAAGGGATTGCTCTTGAAAGCCTAACTGGAAATTCTTTCAATTCCTGTTTAAAACAGTGCTTACATGCCTCCTTGATAGAGCATCAGTATTTCCATGAGCCTTCCCGCTGCGGTTTTCAGTGACATAATCAAACTCCTGCAGTTGCTCGATCCGTCGGACAACCTGTTCTTCTAGGTTTTTGAATTGTAACAACCACTTCAAGACAGCGTGATCATTACGGAGTAGGAACTGCCTGCTGATAATATACTTTTTGAAATGTTGTTGAGTCTTTACCACAGCCAAGAGTTCTCTTCTATTTACAAACTGGTTCCTCTCTCGTCTCGGGAACAACATACTGAAGTAAGTAATCATGACTTCTGCGTTGCCATGTTTCTGTGACAAGACTCCTTCGATCGCCGTGTTGCTTGCATCTGTGTTGACGATAAACAGACCGCTTGGTTGTGGGTATGTTATCTTAATATAGGAGTTTCGCAAAGGCATTTTATCAGTCTTTGAAAGGAATCCTTGCAGAGCTCATTCCAGCGGAATGGTTGCTTGTCTTCAGTCAGACGATGTAGTGGCTTTACAAGAGAATCCGTTAACAAACCGTCTGTATTATGAGCACAGCCCTAGAAATGCCCGAACTTCCGTTTTGTCCTTGGGAGTAGGCTACTTCTGTAGTGCTTAAACTTTTCTGGGTCTGTTTGGATACCCTCACTTGTGATCACATGACCGAGGTAGTTAATCAGTTAGTATACTCCTAAATATATGGCATTTCTTCGGGTTTAACGTCAGGTCGGCATCCTCTATTTTCCTTAAGACTTGTTCCAAGTTGCGCAAATGATCCTCAAAATCGCGACCAATAATAATGACATCATCCAAAATAGAGGCAGGCATCTTACACTCATCGTGCCCGTACATCTATGAGTCTTTCGAAAGTGGCAGGCGTGTTGCACAGTTCGAAAGGCATAACATTGAACTTATTTTTCCTGTTGGAAATGCTGTCTCATCCTTATTCTTTGGATGAGGATGCCAATAGCCAGATTTAAGCCAAGGTTGAGAACCATTGCATGCCACTCAGGGTATCCAATGTGTCGTCGATACGAGGCTAGGTATAGCTATCCTTTTTGTGACTCTATTTAGTCGACGGTACTCCACGCAAAATCGTGTGCTGCCATCTCTCTTCTTTACTAAGACGACTGGCGAACACCGTGGACTTGCAGACGATTCTATGACTTATTGCTTCTCTTGTCTTCTAATAGATCCAGAACTTATTTTTCTTTTGCAATCGGTATTTGCCTTGCTCGCTGACTTATATATCTTTCGCTTCCAGTGTCGATCCTGTGTTGAACTTCCTAGACTTCTATCTTGGGAAGAGAAGATATTCGCAAAGGGTAGCAGATCTCTTGCCGATTATGCAGTGGTTCCTCCAAGTGTGAAGTGTCAAGTATCTCTTCATTACCACACTTAAAAATTCCATCAGTGACATCGATTTTGCAGTTATATTTCTTCATGAAGTCTAGGCCCAAAATGCAGTTGTCCATAATTTTAGCCACGATGACCTTTTGAATGTACGCTGATACGCCTACATACATCGTATCTCATATCTCCCCTAGGACGGGTATTGGCTGGCCGGAGGCAGAAAAAAGCTGGCAGGCAATGTTCGTGATGCGTCCTGTTACAGCGTTCACCAAGTCCCGCTTGACTATTGTCCTGACCTAGAGGCTTCTGTACCAATCGTCATCTTGCAGTTTGCTTTTAGTTTTGCTTGCATCCAAGCATACTCTTGTGGGATGAAACCATATCAAATTAGTCACGAATTCGCGTTAATTGAAGAATTTGTGGTTTACAAGTGAAACAATTAGCCGTTTGGTGTCCGGTAGAGTAGAATAGCAACAACCCCTTACACTTGTGGGTGTCGTACAAGGCGGTTTCCGAGGCCAAAGATCTGGAGTCTCCGTAGGCTGGAAAATGGGCAGCAGCGTTTTCCATTCTTATATTTACAACATTGCGATCTCCAACCCGCCTGCCAAGCGTGGAGATTATGGCTACAACCAATGGCACTTAGCCCTTTCCTGGGAGAGGTCTTAAGTCCTGCAGTGGACTGTAACAATGGATGAATATTCCTCCAACGCAAGACGCACTCCAACATGTAAAAAGAGCGGCATACCAGGCCCAAATTTGGACCCACTGTCTGAAAAAAGACCTCGAAATACTGGATCCATGCAGTTGGGGAAGGCAAAATAATAACAACGGTTCTGGCAGACACTACCTGATGTTAGGGTCAATTGAATTGCAAAGAACTGTCTTGCTAGTGCAAACAGCGGAGCACATAATGTCGGTGTGTGAAATACGAACTAAACTCAACACTTCTTGGGCACGCAAGGATAAATCCGAACTATACTTAATGTAATATAATACGTTGATTGTTATATATAACATAATAATACGTTTATTATACATACGCATTACGGGAAGTCAATGCTTTTTTTAAAGTCATTAATTCACGCAATTCACGCAAATTAAAACAAACGTATGGTGCTTCAAGTGGTGCCCGTTGCTAGGGAAAAATTACAATATCTCGCTTCTTTATTAACCTATTGGGATTCTAAAAATAGTTTTGTGTAGTTTCATAATGTGTCTTTATTTTTTACATTATTTTGCTCTAAAGTTATCGGTTAAGTTGTTGAAAAATAAAAACGAATTTACTTTTTGCAAAGTTTTCTTTGCAAAAAGTAAATTTTAGTGTATTTATATGAACTTGAATATCTCTCAAACTACAATTTTCACATAGTTGAATGAGGAGATAATATTGTAGCAAATTTTATTCTGCTTCATTTGATGTACCACACATACTTCTAAGTGCAACACAGTCTGTTTAAAGGCAAATTTTAAAACGCGGCGGCGGCCATCTTGATGACGTCACAGCTGGAGAACCAAGCACTTTAAAGATTGTCTCCCGACTGTTTTTTATTCAGAATAACATACTTAACAACATACTAAAAGATGGTGCTGGTATCCGGAAGTGAACCTTTTTTCAGTTAAGGGAAGGGACTAAAATGTATGGGTAATGATATATAAATAATTCTAGTCTAATCACCTTTGTCTGTTCTATGATCCACTCGTTTCTATTGCGATACATTAGAGTTCATCATCGTCATCATCAGCCTATACTAGTCCACTGCTGGACATAGGCCTCCCCCAATGAGCGTCAATGCACCCTGTCCTCGGCTTGGCAAATCGTCTCCATCTGGCCGGAGGGCGTCCCACACTATGCTTACCGAGTCGCGGTCCCCACTTAAGAACTCGTTTACCCCAGCGGTTGTCGTCTCATTAGAGTTATACCAAGTATTATTCTTTTCAAAAAACATAGGAATGTATTTTCCTGCTTTACAGAGGTAACAGATGAATTTTGTCCCTTTTGTCGCTTTTTACGACACTCATCATCACAACCCATAACAGTCCACTGCAGGACTAAGGGCCACTTCCAGGGAGGGGTGATTATTGCCATAATCTCCACGCTTGGCAGGCGGGTTGGAGATGCGTTTAGGTAGGTTTTACAACACTCGCCCATAATTAAGTGGATGGGCTTGGTGATAGATCCTACTCTTTTTTTATCATATAATCTCCAAATTCTCACCTCTACCATTTTTATTTAATAGACATACTTGAATGGAAAGCGGAAACAATTTTCTTAGCGCAAAATAGACGTAGGTACAGCCAGCTGCAGAGTGGCCAAACTTTAGCAGTGCACATCAAATGCAATGTATGCAGTAGGCTCCGTTCACTCTGCAGCTTACAGTAGTTTCTCTCTTATATATCGCTAAGTTACGTACCTATAGTAAAATTAGTATAGGTAAGTACCTATGGTACAGGGAACTACCATTACAATGTTAAAATCTCATACAACATTCACTACGTTCCGTATATTTTTATCCTAATCATTCTACAGGTGACCGGGTGATTGGCGAGACTCGACCTCCTAAAATAGCAATTGAATGAGCAAAAGCGGCTCATTCATAAAAATATATCAGCCATTTTGGAAGGCTTAAAATGAAAACATGGCTGCGCCGCGACTGCCAAGACGATTAAAAGCAAAGGAGAGGCTTTGCGCATGCCCTGAAGAATTGATTTCCCACCCACACATATGACGTCACAAAATGTCTGCTACACCACCTCAGCACAGTGTAAAAGCTAAAAAATAAGACACTCTCTCTCATACATTCCCAAAGAACAGCAGATGTTTGAAAATCTATGCCAAATTTCGCGGTGACTGATAAAATTTAACTTTACCATTCGTTATTTACAATAGTATCAAATGATTTTTGAATAACAACCCGTGTTTAGTCCAGTGGTTCGGTATCTAAGGAGATCACAAAATGGTTTACTGTTTTATAGTACAAAAGAATTTTCTCACAATGATCAACGCGACGACGCTGGTGAAGCTCCTGTGTTTATGTAAGTAACAAAACAAAAATAATAACATTTTACTGAACATATTTTTCTGAAAACATCTTAGACTAGAACCATTATTGTTAAATTACACCTATCTGTTGTCTCTTCAGCAACTTGGAATGCTACGCTGTTTTTCATAAAGTGGTAAATTATGTTGATAAGTTTGTCCCTGTGTCACATTTATTACCAAAATGGCGTTATTTTCCATTACTTAGTTAGTAACTACGTGCCTACAACTGTAGAACATGCACACAATAGACATCTTTTGTTACGTATCAATCAATAATGTATTGAACAAACGAAAGCTGTTAATGATACCTTCTGAATATAATGGAAGTGCTAGTACGGTATTTTCTACTAGTTCTACCACTGTAGATACTTATTCCTAATTAAAAAAAATAACACGATCGGCAAATTGAAAAAAGTTTCAAGCTTTTTAGTCTGTACCTACTTAATGGGCTTTAATTGGGTATGTCAAGGAAAGGATTTATGGGGATCAAATCATTGTCCAATTTTTCACCGAAAACAAAAGATTTACATAAAAGTAATATAACACAAACTATGAACTATAAAATATAATGCCGCGAAAGCTTTTTATCGCGATTGTTATTTTGCCACTGAATACGAAAAAGGTCACCATTTATTTTGGGGATTAATCGTTCCAACGTTAATTGCATACCACGGTGTTAACAAAATTGTATTGTTACTTTTCGGGGTTATTCTCTAAGCCCGTGATTCGAAGATAGTTTACAATATTTACGCGGAAGGTGGAGGTCTTTATTTCTGATATTTTTAAGCTATATTACAGATTTTAAATGCTTTTATGGTGGAATAGGTACATTGTGAGAAATCCTGCGCGCATTTCTTGGTAGGAAAGATTTGGAATTCGATTGTCTGTAGATGATAATCCGCGGTTTCCCATTTCCTACTACCTACACTCGGTGAAATCTATATGAAACTTGGATGTTGGCTATGACAGCTTACTGGATGATACCAGTTAAGCTATGAAGCTTAAGTCCGCCATTGTACTTTAATAAGGTTACTGTGCATAAAGTTTTTAATAAATATTCGTGTCAATCTGTGCTAAGGCATACGGTGGTGGATGGAAAAGGCACAGGTCACCACGTAATAAGCATTATTATTTATCCATTTTTGGATTCCATTTAGAGTTACATACGATTGGTGACCCGCCATTCTGACGCTCACGCTCACGAGCAAAAATAATAATAATAATAAATAAATATGGCTTGATAAATTCACACAGTGCCATTTAGCCCCAAAGCCCCATTTTTTAATGTAAATACATACTTAATATATATACTACACCTTTGCGTAGCAGATGCATGTTAACCATCTGAACAGAAAGACGGGTAGGAAATTGGTCCAGGACTTCGACAAATCGATCTAGGAATTCTAGGAGATTCGAATAGCCCTACTCCCAACCCAAAAGAACACATAGAGCTCTCCAAAAACGAGATGAATAGGTTTTTACAGGGTCGGCAACGCGTGGGTGATGCCCCTGGTATTGCAAATGTCCATAGGCTGCGGTGACTGCTTACCATCAGGCAGCTTGTTTGCCACCTTACAAACCACCACCTAAAAAAAACTTCGCTGTGGTATTTGAGGTGGATGTGGAGTTTCTCCATAATCTCCACGCTTGGTAGACTACGCTTGAGAGATCACAGTCTCGACTGTCGATATTAATGATGTACATTTTCAAGTCTCCTTCTTTTCATCCTTTACAATATGGCATCCGTTAAACGTAGGTCTCCATTTTCAAAGGACCGGACTAAACATTTTTTTGCTCTGCGTTTGCCACCTTTGTGGTATTAAAAAAACTATTCAGCGTGGTCCAGATCGTTTCATGGGAACAGTAAAGAAACTGTTTTACAACACCGAGTTGCGGGCTTCGTGCCAAATAAGTTGTGGTAGCCTGTTGTTGCAAAGTAGCAACTGTACAATCTCTCCCTAGAGATTAATAAGTACGGAGGCAGTAGGTGTTTGCTTTACAAAAGTTTTCTTATTGTTCTGTTAATCAAAGTTACGGTTTATTTTATGGTCGAAGTTTAATTACTGCTGCTATGAATGTTATGAATGTAGGTTGGTGCTTGTTTCGTTGGATGATTGTCTGATGATCTCGCTGTGAATTTGACGCAGTTAAGTAAATAGTAAGTACTCAGGGCAAGAGTGTCGGTGGCGAGCTCGTAAGCGAGAGGTACCGGGTTCGAATCCCTCTACGGCCATGTACCAATGAATCTTTTACATTAGTTGAATGCTAACCTATGCTCTTACGGCGAGGGAAAATATCGTGATGAAACCTGCACATTCAGGCGACTGAATGTGTAACTATAATCCAATCTGAGGGCGGAGTGTATGTTTTGCTTCGATTTACTTTACTGTCGCGTTTGCGTGTAACTTAGTCCCTCCTCCTCTGTTCGTATTCTTCATACCGGGTCGTGACGTCTTTCCCTCATAATCCTGTCACGGACAAAGGCCCGCCATATTCCCCTGTCCTCAGCACAGTGCAGAGCCTCGTGTAATGTGTAATGTGTATGTAATGTGGTGCGGATCTGCAGCCGTACCGCCGATATCATTTTGTTGCTATTTAGTGTGGACCAATCACAGCTAGTCAGAGTCATGCTGCGATTGGTTTAAACTCGATTGCATCAAAATGGCGGCGTACAATCGGAGATAGGCGATCGGACCAACGCATTGGGTTACGACCTCTAGGTCTTTTACCTTTACCTTTCCAGTGACCATCAGTCATAATAATAGGTACCTTCAGGTGAGTTTATTAGATGATTGACGACCGAATCTTATATGGCTGTAAGAAGGAAGGGTTTCTTAGGTACCTTTTTTTCAGAGAGGGACGAAGGCAAAATCTAATAATGCGAATTTAGGTACAGCTGCGCAATCAAATAGATAGTATGTATGTATGGATGTAAACTCTTTATTGCATTACACTACTGCAGAACATACTACTACATGCTACTTTATTGCAGAACTATATAACAAAAGTAATACAAAATAGATGGCAAAGCCGGGCTTTTCCCACAATGGGACTTCTTACAGCTAACTTTAATATAAGCCGAAAGGAGATTTAACGAAATGTGGAGGCAATAGATAATAAGTAAATTTACTTAACCTAAATCAATGTATTTAAAGCTATAAAAATACAGATATATAAATAATAGTAATAAGTAATAAATAAATAGTATAATGCATAACAAATAATGCTCCATTCATTGATGAGGAAGTGTTTCTTCACAAGTTCCTTGAAGGAACATGACGTAATAGTATACAGTATACCTAGCAGGTAGACGGTGGTCAATGGATTTCGGCTCCTCCTTGCCGGAGACATGATTAAATCAGGCGAACAAGGGTACCTACAATGTTGGATGCAAATTAGATTTACGTCGGACCTAAATTAATAATGTTCGTCGAACAAAAACAAATTGGGAATGCTTTTTATAGCAGACAGCCTTTTTTGTTCTTCAAACCTGAAAGGTTTTCTTTGGTATTGATGTAGTCAAAGGCTGCGGATCTATTATGGGTCAGAGTCACTCTGAGTGCTTTTAACCGCCGACGAAAGAAGAGGGGTGGTATAAGTTTTACGTGTGTATCTATAACTTTGTGTGTTTGTCTGTGGCATCGTAGCTTCCGAACGGATGGACCGATTTGGATGGCGTTGTCTCTATTAGAAAGCCATAATCCAATATATAATAGATTATATTGGCTATTCTATAGCCAATATAATCGAAATGGTTCTTAGCTTGGTTTCATTAAAATCGGTTTGGTAGTTTAGAAAATATTTGGTTTTAAGTAAACTTGGTCAGGGGTTTTTCGACTTTTCTGTCGGCTAGGTTATCTATTTATTTATTTAAAACTTTATTGCACAATAACACAATTGGCGGACTTAAGGGCTTTATCTTCCAGTCAACCAGTAGACCATGGAGAAAGTGAGTAGTAGGTGCTTTATAAAGCGTGATGATAGATTGTAATTAAGGTTATCTATCTATACATAGTATAAAACAAAGTCGCTTCCCGCCGTCTGTCCCTACGTATTTATCTATCTATGTACGCTTAGATCTTTTAAACTACGCAACGGTTTTCAACAATAGATAGTGTGATTCAAGAGGAAGGTTTATTACCATAAAAAAGCGTAGGTAGGGGTAAAGAAGAAGTAGGCAGTGTTACCAGCAGTAGTTTCCAAAAAAGTACGTCCAGGCTCCTAAAATAGTATGAAAATGGCTAAGAAGGTACGGTTTACCTTCTCTTCTATTTCATCGGCCTTGGGAGGGGATTTTAGACAATAAAACGGCGTTATTTTGACAAGCCGGTGGTGCCAGTTAACAAAAACACGTCAAAATAAATCCTTCCTTCCATTATTTTAGGGTATTTTGCTCACAGGAAAGGCAAAGTGACCACCCCCCTCAGCTAAAATGGCACTTTATAAAGACGTACTAAATAGTACGATGTGGAGCAAAGTACGCCAAAGGTACGACAGTCGGCCAAATAGTACGTAAATCGTACCAAAAGGTACGATCTGGCAACGCTGGAAGTAGGGTAGGCGTAGAGTAAATGTAGGGTGGGGTAGGAGTAGGATGGATGAAAAGTAGGTGTTGTATAGGTGTAGTGAGGGCGCTAGTTTATTTGGTGTTGTTGCAACAAAACCGATTTCCAATATGGCGGCACGTTAGTTTAACGTCTCGTCACGTTCACGTTATGATAGTAGTCGATTTGTACCTACAAGCTGCGACCTACTTCACGTTCAAAATAAACCTGTACAAAAACAAAATTTTCTCGGATGTAGTGCGCCGTATACCTACATATTTTGAGCACGTACAACATCATCGTAAAGGCGGTGATATAATTTTAATATACCTCCTTTTGATTTATTTTCTTAAAATATCAAATACTTGATTGCGACCGGAGTCCAAACCAGTTTAGCCTGTGTTATGGACTAAATAATACGATCCTGCGGCATAATAAGAGCCTTGATGGATAGAACCCTTGATAGATGGTACTCGATTGCCACCCCTTAACTTCTCCGCCTTCATCTTTTTATTGCACTGTTCAATGACATGACCATAAGATTTACAGTACCTGCATTTCTTCCTAGCCGCAGGACCCATTACTTTACTTGATGATGGGTGGAGTGTTTGTCTTCTTTCAAATAAAATGTATTCAACTACACGCGCTTCATCAAGCAGCTGGCTGTAGCTGGTCACCGTATGTCGGGGAACCTTGTCCCGAATATTTAGATTTAGTAGACCATAAATAATATCCATTTGGACCTTTTCGGTAGGTCGCTCGAGTTTTGAGAGTTGGGAAAACAGCATTCGCTTTTTTGCTATAAAGCTGTCGGTGGGAATGTGCTCTTCTTGATTTTCTCTGATTATGTCTAGGTAGACAAGGTATTCCGGCTTTTTTGGAGCAAATGTTTTGCGCAGGGAGGTTTCAATCGTCCGTTAGTAGTAAAGGCATTCCGTCCAACACGTCATTGTCACAAATCCGTTCAATTTTCTTGAAGGTCCGAACCGCAGCTAGAAAACTTTCTACTGATTCAGAGTCCTTGCGGCCATCATAAGATGCCGGGCAGGAAGCGACAGTTTTGCCTCTTCGGTTTTCGATTTCTTTTATAACTTCACGAAACTGCTCTGCGTCCATTGTTGCCGGTTTATTTTTTGCCGATACGGTTGCAGTAGTAGTCGTCTCCCGTCCGTACCTAGTAACAGACTTCGGCCCAACGTTGGTCGCCACTGTAGCCGATGGACGCAGAGCGGGGAAAAAAACCAAAACCAAAGACCAATCTCGTACTACGTAACTTGGATTTATTTGTGATGTATATGTATGTATAGGTCGTTACAGTAGTGAATTTAATAATGTTTACTACTACTATGTATTGTCGTGTGTAGCCAGCGTGTTCGTCAGTAACAATGTTTTTTTTTTTTTTTTTTTTTTATCATTTATTTAAGGACTTTTATACATAATGTATCGCGAACCGTGCCAGCCCATGTAAAGTTATGAGCCCAATGATAATGTTAAAAGTTATGAGCAATAGAATAATATTTTTGCGACCCTAAGCTCCCCTAAGCTTTTGAAACTTGAAAGCTTGGCAACTTTATATCGAGGTAAATTTTGCGCCTTCTGTTTCTCCAACTGATAATTTATCACCTTCGAACGTTTTACGAAACTACGTTCTGAAATCTTTTCAGAGATAAACTTCTTGAGCTTGCTCGTAAAGTTTTTGTCTGACTGAGTCGTGATTTGGGGGCTACGGTGGGGCGCAACTTTAGTTTTGCTAACGACTGGGTACCTAAAGGATATTATTATGTTGCGAACCAGCTGGGTTTTGCGATGAAATATATTTTCTGTAATATTTTTTTTTGTTTTTTTCAATTAGGAACCTACTCACCCAGCAGTTGTACAGTCTGTCTCCTAACCACAGAATACTGACACTAACGTCACCCTAACTTAAGTCACCAGGCATATGAGTGCCACATCCTTATCTGACCCTTTCAATTGTCATGACATTAATGTCAATACCAACTAGCAACACTGTCACCGTGTTAGTAAGGTTTGTGGCACTGTAGTGGCTTTGTATGCTAATCAGTCATCATATATTGCTCCCAACAGCTCTATTAAAATGTACCTACAGTCCTATACCTAATAATAATGTTGTATACAATTCTGTCGACTTTATTTACGTCCTGTTGAGCGTAGGTTATAGGATCAATTCGGGAAAACGGCTGAAATAAGAAAGGCCCCCAGGGTCCCTTTGAGAGTAAGAAAAGAACTAACGTAAAAAAAGAGTAATAGGATTCTGGAGCTAATAGGATTCAAAAAGGCAAACTAGGCTGGATACTTCAATTCACTCACACGCAAAGGACCAACTTGAAGCTCATCATCATCATCATATATTTAAGAGTATGACTCTTGTCGGTGGTGCAATCGCCACTCTTCTCTCCTATCTACCAACCTCTTCATCTCCGGCGCTCACTTTTTCCTTCACGTCCTTCCAATGTCCAGTCACTTGGAGTTCAAACGCGGAAAAGAGGAGCCCTTAAAGCCTTAAACCTAAATCTGAACTAGACTAACATTATGAATGAAATATTGATTTGTGAAACGAATATTTCGGTACACCTTAACCTTTGCGTGTTGCTATAATTTGCATGCTATGACGTCAGAGCTGAATGATTTCCGTCGGCATTTAGCTAAAATTACATTATCGATTGTTATGACGATGATACCTCACCCGTATTCACAAACAATCTGTGCAGATGGGACCCAATACTTGTATATGTAACGTTCTATGCGTTTTCACAGTGCTCGTCAGACGCTCTTTGCTAATGTGATTATTACACCAGGCTAAATTCAATAGACTAAATTCAGAAGCAAAAGGCGTGAGCAAGTTAAAGTGGAATGTATTGCTCATAGAATAATGTCCATTTTTGTATCACGTCTTTGGAAAGCAGAGCGACGCGTAACAATTATGTAAGTGGTACAAAAATGGACCATATTATATGAGCAATACATTTCACTTTGACTTGCTCTCACGCTTTTTGCTTCTAAATTAAGTAGACTTAATTTAGCTAGGAGTAATAAGCGTATAACCCAATACTTGTACATGTAGCGTTCTATGCGTTCTCACAGTGTTCGTCAGTGGCTCTTCGCTAAGTGAACGCACTGCGTTCAATATGGCTCTATGATTGGTAAATTAGTCAGTTAAGATACACTCAAGTTAGTCAGTTGGAATTTTTTATATCATGAAAATTTTAATTTATTTTCAGAAAAAAAATTAAAATGATAAATAATAAAAAAATAATTGCTTACTTTGCTTACATATTGACTAAAATAGCGTAGCGTAGGCGTGTGTATTTTCTTCTGATTTCATAATTTCTAATTATATACTTGAGTATTTTTAATCCTTGAAGAATAAATGTAGATTTTATTTCAATGTAATTATCTTAACGTCTAGCATACTGAGCTTTTAGATTAGGAAAAATATAAGAAAAATATTAGAAACTTTTTAAAACTACTGGAAAATATTTTTATTCTTTTAATTCGAATATTTTCCATTATCTAGCCATCACTAGTTGGAACCCTAATTCGCACGCACTGTGAGGCCTCATAGTAAAGTTTCTTAATATCCGTTTATTGTTTTTCTCCACACTCGGTACGGTTGGCTGGAAGAGATCTCTTACAGAGATAAGCCCACCTTTGTAAACAACCTCTTGTAGTAATTGTTTTTTATTTGTTTCTGTGCAATATAGTGTGTAAAAATTATATGGGTGTAACAATGTCACGTTAGAACGTTTGCTCGTTCTAAAAACTACCATAAGTATTTGTATATTCCAGGATCAGATATATATCTGTGTGCTTCGGATCAACTTTATTCCTTACCTACACTTGGGTTGGAATATATGAACTGTCTGGAGAGTTTAACATGGGTGTGACTGTGAAAGGGCTTTTATGGGATCAATGACACGCGGGCAGGAGCGATACCCCGGCACTGTCACTACCTTTCTTACCTCAGCTGTTGTGGGTTATAGGTAGGGTTGTTAAATATTTTCAAGAATCATTTATTAGATTAATTTTTATAGTGTCAAATAAATAGGTGTCCATATAAAAAATTATAGTATCTTTAGGTTAAGATAGGTTTTTTAGGTACAATCATCAATATAAGTCAGTCAACAACAATTTTCAATTTTTGTTGTCGGCGGGTTAAGCACTGTCCTAATTGGTAACGGTCGTGCGACGATCGTATGGCGGACATCGACCGAAAAATAGGAGATCTCAAAACCGCCCGTTGCACAACCATGGTTGCACGACTGTTGCCAATTAGGACATCGCCTTAGTCTGCAGCTTCACCTAAAATGTAAGCCGGAGACGTTTTGATAGTTACATCAATACAAATTGACTGTCGCCGGGCATTTGAGTGCAACTCGCTGGTTGCCAACAGCTATCATAAAGTTTCCGATGACACAACCGACAACAATTCCGCTGTATGATTAAAATATAGTAGATTTTTTCAACTGTATATAGTATCTTAATCCTAAATAATATAAGAATACTATTCTCACCCATTATTCTTATTATTCTTGCTATCTTACCCACTCACCACGTTTATTTATATTAATTTATTTTCAGTTATCTATCTATTTATCTGTACATTATCTCTGGTTTGGTTATAGTTGCATAAACGGTTACCCTCCTTCTTTTTATCTAGTAACTTCTCTTGCACCGCCTACCTTTTTCTTTATCCATCATCTCCTGGTTGACTGGTAGATAAGGCTATTTTAGCTTTAAGTCCGCCACTGTACTATTTTGTGCATGAAGATTTAATAAATAAAATAAACAAATAAATAAATACTTACTATATTAAAAGTAGATTTGGCAACCCTAGATAAAGGTGCGTTTTATAGAACCATGCATTTACATATTTACTGCCAGGGCAACGTGTAACGTAGGTATTAGAGGTGGTAATCGTATTAGTGACCATTTCTCATCAGCATTATGTAATTGTGAGTTTATAAAGGGAAAAGTCTGAACACAGCAAATATCCACCCCTGAGAGGGTAAAATGGGGTTTTGTATGAACATCCTTCAAAGTAAGAATTGATGGAATGCGAAATACAGAAATTGAAATTGAAATTGATAGGATACCAATTTTTCAATTTTCTCGACCACAGCCTTTTCCCTTAAACTGTACTGAGTACCGACCTAATACCTACTATCGGTAACTACAAAGCCAGCAAGACCGCATTCCAATTTCTAGTTCGCAGCGGCCTTCCAAGTCTTTGCCGCAGAGCTGAGCCTTGGGAGTCAGGCCAAGGCTGTCTAATCATCTCCGCCCGGGTATTACCATACGTTCTAGATGTGTATTTCTACTTGTAATAGTTGCACCGTTTCGAGCTGTGAAGATAGATAGATATAAAACATCGTTCATTTGTTTTTGAACGCATCAAATGGACGGATTGTTGTAAGGTTCTCCCAAATATAGGTGCATTTTAACCGAAATATTTATATGGATACGTTTAAGTATTGAACATAATACACACACACACACATATACATACAGAGTCAGTGGGAGAAGGACAAATATACGGGCGCATGTATCTATCTATGTATATGTAAGCTATTTTTTTTCTCATTAGGTTATCATACTGCTAGATGGTTTGACACTCAAAATTTTACCGCAGTTTTGTTATTGGCATTGCAACTTTGAATTGTACAAGTTATAACTAAATGTCATTGCTGTAAAACTGTATGGAAATAAATAAATAAATCATAAAGTTAAAAGGAAAATCATCACAGCCTAGTACTCTCTTCATGTAAACGAGTACAGTCGACCAACTAATGACATGTAATTGGTATTCAAAGTTGATTTTTGAGACTTGTTACCTACATAGAAATTTCAGAAGTTATACTGTAAGCCTGGAGAGCCTTACCTTGGTTCAACAATGAAGGTTACGGTTGTGTGCATGTGTAGGTCTAGAACAGTCTACCAAAACGATACAGATGTGTATCTACCTACATGACTATGGGTATAGATCGAAAGATATTGGTCTAGCCTAGATATCTCTTTAATCTTTGAAACTTGGACGCTAACCTCTATTAATTGCTTAGGTTATCTAATAGCTAGGTCTTACAGTCCAGAACTAAAGGGCACTAACGGTGATTAAAAGATAGTATTTGACTCTTTCAAGGTACCGAGATTTTACTGTGCGGGTTATAAATAATTCTCTTCATCTTCTTCTTAGTCATCAGCATTAGATTCTTGTCTGTCATGGTCATGGTCGCGGTCATGGCCATGGTCATGGTCAGGGTGGTCGCGAGGTCTCGTCAACTGTTGACTGACAAAGCCCGTAAACCAGCTTATAACATAGATAACGATCCACTGGTGGAGGGTTTTGTCACAACTTCCACGCCGTATCGCGCGACTTTCACCACTTTTTCATATCTTGAATTA
Source organism: Blastobasis adustella (assembly GCA_907269095.1). Classification (NCBI taxonomy): domain Eukaryota; kingdom Metazoa; phylum Arthropoda; class Insecta; order Lepidoptera; family Blastobasidae; genus Blastobasis; species Blastobasis adustella. The sequence goes on from OU026138.1 coordinate 5,731,099, forward strand.
TATTTAGTACATCGTCTCGATAAGAAGAAGAATACGGGATTTAAAACGTAACGACTCCCCAAGCGGAAGGCGTTGGTGCTATATCCAACTCTGCTGGACTCCACAGCCCTTTTGATACGAGAAAGACCCGCGGCCCCCAAGGAGAAAGGATAAAGAAAACATGTCGCACTCAGCCACACAGAAAACCTCATCCCATTCGAATGCATAACGGTGTTCAAAGGAGGTGGGTGGGTAAACATTTTACTGAAGTAGCAAAGTCGGTCGTGCGTAGTAAAATCGTGAGTTTATCCCTCCGGGTGCTTTGAAACAAGTTAAATTTGCAAGAGCACGAGCTTGTATGCTATCTGGGCGAGTCTACTGCCTCAGAGACGACCTGAGTGGTTCAGGTTAACATGCCGGTCGCCACGCAGAGGTCCCGGGTTCGATTCCCGGCCGAGCAGAAATTTAATGATGAATTTTAATTTCTGTTACGGGTTTGTGTGTAGTATGTATAATAAGTATGTATTAAATAAATGTATATAAGTAGTTTATCAGTTAACACCCATAACACAAGCTTTGCTTACGTTGGGGCTAGATGGCGCTGTGTGAATTTGTCCAAGAATATTAAAAAATATATATTTAATGCCCGACTGTATTTAACTTTAGGCGACGCCTAAATCTATTTATAATAAGTAGGGTAGGGTCATTAGTATATAGAAGCCTTTGGTTTCGCAAAACTAGTGTTAATTTTGGATCATAATAACTTAAGTAGTCATTTTATTACATAACGTATTTTAAGTTTTACTCAGCTGAAACTCGACTCAAGGTCTGATTCTGATTCTGATTGGACTTGAAGACCCCAAGGTGTACATTCCCTTCTCCCCTTTACCCCTTCTTTCCAGTATGTACCCAATGTTGACGATAATGTTCCCACATAATTACGGAAAGCAAGTCAGATCCTGCCCAATGTTTTTCTACACAACATATGTATTTTTTTTGGCTGTTTTCGCTCGTAACAATAAAAAAGCATATTCCCAAAGTAATGAATATTATATCTTCCTGTATATTTCGTTACGGTCTTGCCATTTGGCGGACCCTTCTTATGGGGGGTCGTTTCTCACTTCACAGGGGCGTATTAAGAAGAAAGGGGGCAATTGCGAAAAGGGTCGCCACACATGAGTGATGTCCATAGCATTGAAAGAAAGAAAAAAGAACATTTACTAACACAAACAACAACACCACAATATTGAAAAAGACACAAGAAACAAAAAGACATAAAAAGAATACAATTATTACAAATTATAATATACGGGAAGACTACTCAGTGCCGATGTTTACCTACTTATTTGTTTATTTACTTATTTTGCAGATGTTCAGTAGTGTAATTAAGTTTTTTTTATACCACGCAAGCAATACCGGTGGCAAGCAAGCTTACGGCCAACCTGATGGTACGCAGTCACCGCAGCTGGACGTTTGCAATACCAGGGGCATCACCCACGCGTTGCCGACCCCATAAAAACGTTTTCACCCCTTCTTGAAGAATTATGTGGGTGTCGACAGTTCAAGTAATAAATGCCATGTCAGTTCTGTGACGATATTGTTTGAGATATATCGGTACTAGAAAAAAAAACAGAAAATAAAATAGGAAAGTACCTAGGTAGATATGAAATACCACCCCGGCCGGCGCATCCCTTTTTATCAAATGGTTCCTTCTTATAATTTGTATTTTACAGAACTAGATATATTTATAATAAGACTACGCTTATTTCGAATCGCTTATGAAAAAAATACTCTGTAAGGCAACTTTTTTATCCGTCATAGAACCTCATAACAAAGAAGTTGATTTCTGTAGGATTGTTTATTTTCGAGAGTTATAAAAATATTATTAAATAATGGGCAAATCAATTAAAAAGGAAGTGCGGGAGATAATTTTCAGCATGATTAATAATTCAGACAAAAGTTCAAGGTAATCGTGACCAAACAACTTAATGTTTACAAGAAGGACTGACAAGGACAGATTATCCCCAGATTATCGCCAAATCCACACATTATAATTTTTACTACTGTCAGTCAATACGGACTTATCGTGGTCCTATTATAGATATTCTCAAAATAGTTATAAAATTCAAGTTATTAAAAAGCTTGCCTCAGGTGTACTTGATAATGATGTAAATTAGGTAATTAAAGCTTATCAAATTGTTTTAAAACTGACAATAATTTAAAATGTTATCATATTAAGTTAGCATAGTGATCACTGTTGCTTTTCAAAATGTTTAGAACTAGATTATACTCATATTATCTACTGTTACGCGATTATAAGTTGTATTGTAATATGTGGTGAATGTGCAGACTTACTACGATTTATTATGATACTTGAAATTACTAAACCTGTAGAGCTCGTCTAAGCTGAAATGACGCGCCGCACTATCGCATTAACGCACACAAGCAAATTTAAAATATGGACGCAAAACATATACAAATGCCGTTGTAATTGGTCATTCAGTTGCCAGTGAGACTCAAACGTAGGAGCACGCGTCGTTCGATTGAGCAGTCGACGCTCCCACACAGATGAAGTGTCGTTATTAATATTTGCACTCACACATCGAAATCAACTAATTAAGTAGTGGGGCGCGTCATTTCAGCTTAAAAAAGCTCTACAATTATTTCTTGACCCGAATAGGGTAAATAAATAAATAAATATCCTCCCGAGTAAGTACGACTCTGTAAATATGTCCTTGAATTGTAATTATTATGATTACCTTCACATGTCCCTGGACAAGAATTAAGTAATGGTATATGTTTAATGTTGGTCGGTACGTCCCACCGTAATAACGGCAATTAAATTAGACTCAAGCTAATAAACACACTTATTTATATGTACTAGCTGCGCCCAGCGGTTTTCACCCGCGCGCCGTTCGGATCTCTGTAAACTTTATTAATGTTTAACTTCATTTAACTATTATACCGTAGAATCCTACTAGTTTTCGGGAGTGAAAAGTAGATACACTAATGACACTTGGGAATAATTTACATTTCAAGAAAGAATTTCCAAAATCGGTTTAACATATTTGGCACTATCTAAGCTACATACAAACTCACAAATATTCAAACTTTCCTGTTTATAATATTAGTATCTAAAAGAAGATTTAGATGTGAGCAATTGGTGCGAGTCCGTCGGCGTCAGAGTGTTGGTGATGTCGAGAGACAGCGGTGACCACTTTCCATTAGGTGGTCTGTTTGTCTGCCATAGATTTAACATAAGAAAGTAAGCTATGATAACACAGCTAAACTTCATAAAAATACGATTATAGAAGTATTTGCGTGGTTGACCAATAAACATCCAAATTTTATAATATTGGGTTATTTTTCGCATTTACACATTTGCTCAAATATTTTTAATTGTACATAACATATCAAAATTAATAATTAATTTTGAAAATAGAGTATATTTATGTCTCTAATAGTGAGTATCTCAAGTTTTATACAGGTTTGAAAAACCCCTTTTCAGCTGTCGTAAGTTTTGCTTCTTTAACCGGATGTAATTTTGTGAAAAGGGTAGTTATCAAAATGAAATGGTATGCACCAGTGAGCTTAATGTTGTCTGATTATACCCACAAACTTTCATTGTAATCAGATTGGCCATTTCCAAGAAATTGAAAAATTTGTTTGTGTGGTAATTTCAGTTTACGTCAATTTCGCCGTACAAAACGGTAGTTTCAAAGGTAAGGGCCTAATATTAGATGCCTATTTGAAAGATTATAGATTTTTCGTTCGAATATTGAAAGTTCGTGCAATATACCAATGTATCTACCAAATACACGTATAGGGAGATATAGTAGGTACGTATCCCAGGTTAATGGATTCCGCAATTGGAGCTGAACCTATCAACTGGCTTTAACGTTCACTGGATTTTGTTCGTCATTCCTCGATAGGTTCCCTTGACGAGTTTTCATGTCATATGGGTACCTAGGTAGCTAGGTACTGTTTACTTTGTCGTACATGCTATACAGGCTGACTTCAATCAAATTCATGATACAAAGGGGCATGAGGTACCGTACCGTATGTATGTGCGTGCGATAACAAACGACTTTTACTACGGCACCAACTCTGAAATCGCAAATAAAAATCAGCTGTTTCATACATTTTGGAAATGGAACGCCTTGCGTGGTAATTTATTCCTCTATGAATAGGCTGTTTCTAGACAGCATCGAGAATTCCCACCAGTAGGCTTATTACGTAAAGCTGTTGCCAACAATTCTCTGATTTCAATGATTGAAATTGTCCCTGTTGCGATTACGTATCATCGATTTCATTGGTTCAGTTGCTAACAAAGTTCCATTGCCATCGTAACAATTTCAATGATTGAAGTCGGAAAATTGTTGGCAATAGGTAAGATGCTACCTACCAAAGTAGTAAAAAAATGCATTACAAAAATGCCTAGGTACCTTATCCTCAATTCCTGATCGTTTGTTCTCGACTTGTTATCCAGTATAGGTCAGCCTCGAGATATCTTTCCGTTCATAACAGTATAGTGCTGTTAGCAATGTACTGTTCGGTTTATCGATATCGGTAATTTTTAGTTTATAGTCTAGTGACCTGTAAATATGAGATATTCTAATAACAGGGATTAAGAAAGCAGTTGGTGTTGTTGTCGATTAGGCAATTTTAATATAAATACTTATAGATACTTCGGTTAATGTTCAAACGTTTATTTACAAGGCCGGCACCACTTAGATGTCCTGGACGACGGTGGCCGCTTTCCATTAGGTGGACCTTCTCTCCGTGTGTCTCTCTAGGCAATAATAAAAAAAAAAACAAAAAAAAACATGAAAAGCACTATACCTAAAACTTAAAATACCTACTTCAATCAATTCTATATATCTATATACAATCTATTCTTTATATTCTATATGTATACGTAATGATAGTTACCATTTTCATTAGGAGGGATGTCTCCTACCCACTAAGAGACAGACGTATCGCATTATAGTGTACGGAAGAGTACAGTGAAGTCTCGATAAAACGACTTCGCATCACTAGCAGGTAAAATTAGATCAAGCAATTTAAATCACTCGCATTCGAATCCAAGTCTTTGGATGGCGAAAAATGATACCTACTCACCTGCTCCCCAAAGTTTGTTTAAAGAGATTGCTGAAAGCAATAAGTCCGCCTTTGCAATGGAGTTTTTTCTAAATTCTTGTGTAGGTCGATGTTTTCTTTTTAATATGTGCCAACTGATTTACATAGTAGTTTTCGTTATAATTTCAATAGACAATTGTTGTCTACGGATTTAGATCGTTTCCTTTTTTAAACAGGCATAATTTCCAGTAGAATTTCCAGTAGATGAAACTTAATTGCCAGAATTGTAGATGATCTATTGTCTAACTCAGTTTGCAACTGAATTTGATATTAGAAAAATCTACACTACGTCATTTACGTTGACGTCTACTAAATTAGAGTAGTGTAAGAATATAATTCAAATTCAATTGTCCACTGGGATAGCCAATAGCCTCGCTGGTCAGGGTAGGTAAGGATAGTTACCATTTTCATTAGGAGGGATGTCTCCTACCCACCAAGAGACAGACGTATCGCTTTATAGTGGACGGAAGAGTACAATGAAGTCTCGATAAAAAGACTTCGCATCACTAGCAGGTAAAATTGGATCAAGCAATTTAAATGACTCGCATTCGTGTCCAAGTCTTTGGTGTGGTTGAATTGAAGATCCTTACATTTTCTTTATTAAGAACTAGATTCAGCAAACTTTAATTCTGTTCATATATTTACAAGAAATATCGCGACAATGATTTAAAGATTGCTAAGTTGTTAAGTGCGGTTCAGTTATGTACAAGACAGCTGATCGGGAGAACTTACCTTATGAGAGGGAAATTGTATGTTATATTTGGAGGTAACTAAACTTATTTAATTTTCTGATACACTTTCGCTTATTCAGAGACTAAGGTCTATCTCATTTAACAGGTTCTAACATCTCGCACGTGATCGGTACTTTTCCGCTGAGTTTGTTTTCGTTTCGTGTTAACAGTCCACTGTCATACTTGGTATGCTTTGAAAATATATCTTGGATTTTTAGAAAACAGGTGGTCGAAAGGCACTGGTGTAGTATATTTTTCAAACTGGCTCATGAAGCCTTTGATATCAAACACGATAGGTTTCGGAAAAAAAATTCAAATCTCTTACAAAAAATTGATGACGTCATTGCCGCTTCCCCCATGGGATGTTTAAGAACGTCCACTCAAAATGATTGTTTTAACTAAAAAACCCGTGTACCAAACGTCCTGTACATTGATTTGCTGTATTCTATCAATATTTGCTTTGTACACCGTGTCCACTATACTGAGCCTCCTTTACCTTAGTGGAGGGTACTTCCACGGTTGCACATTGGGCAGACGGGTTGGACATTGCAGTGTTGATATAGATTGTACACATCATAAAATGCTGCTATACCGATTTTCGGGTATAGGTACATCAGTCTGCTTTCACGACATTGTCATTTTGCCTTTCTTGCCACTAGGTTGTGCTCTCGCACGCGAGGGCCCAGGGTCCGCTTTGATCATGATCCAGGATTTGTCAGATCAGGTAATTACAGTGGAGCGACTGCCATCTGACCTCTGTGACCCTGTTAACAGGGGAACCTGACCCGATTGCATCATGGTTACACATTCGGTCGCCTGAATGTCCAGGTTTTGTTCAACGGTTAGTCTTCTACTAATGTACATAACTCAGAAAAGAGTCATCGGTACATGGTGGCACTCGGGTTCAAAACTGGTACCTCGGGGTACGAGTCGGACCCTTTAACCACTAGGCCACCGAAGGCCTTGGTCAACCTCTCTTCGTCGAGTTTGGAGGCATAAAATAGAGTTACCTAACGAGTGCAGAACTGATGTTCTTCTAGCCTCCCACCCACGGTCACCCATCCAAATCCCGGACTCTGTATGTGTTTAACTTTGGTTATTGATCTTGCAAGCTCGCTGTCAATTAAAGTCTCTTACCCGACTTACTCGGACTAATTTTCATTTCCTTTCTTCCACAGTGCTGGTGGTGTGTTCAGTGAACAGTCTACAGCTGGACAGCGCATCGACGAGAAAACCGAGGGTGACGAAGTATAGCAAAACCACGATAGCGCCTGGGGGATCCACGGTAAGACTTCACACAAAATTTTGATATCACTCTCATCACCATCATTATATTGGCGTTAATGTCCCGGTTGTGCTCTCGCACACGAGAACCCGGGCTCCGCCTTGATCATGATCCAGGATTTGGCAGATCAGGTAATTACAGTGGAGCGACTGCCATCTGACCTCCGTGACCCTGCTACCAGGGGAACCTGACCAGATTGGATCATGGTTACACATTCAGTCGCCTGAATATGCAGGTTTCATCACGATGTTTTCCCTCACCGTAAGAATTAAGGCTTGCTATTACCTATAATGGCCGTGTGGTGCCCGGCAGAGTAGAATAGAACCAGCCCTTTACACTCGTGGGTGTCGTATAAGGCGATTAATGTTTTAGGTTCCGTAGGCTGGAAAACGGGGAGCAGCGTTTTCCATTGTTATATTTACGACACTGCGATCTCCAACCCGTCTGCCAAGCGTGGAGATTATGGTAATAACCTCCCCTTTCGTGGGAGAGCCCCTAAGTCCTGCAGTGGACTGTTATGGGCTGTGATGATGATGATGATGATTATTATAAATAACCGGTTTTTCAGTTTAGAAATCTCACATTCAGTGAAAGAATTACACGTGTTGACTCACTACACCCAACTCTCTCCTTGTGATATTTTGTGACCCACTTTTCTAGCCTCAAGTGATTAATGGACAATCCCTATTGTCACAAAAGTTTTTTATTTTGTGCTATTGTATCCCTTCATAACACTTTTATATTTTGTTTAAGTGGCACATTCTTGTTACATTCCCGCCCATTATTCGATCGAAGTCCAACTTCGTACACTTTAGGTACAACTCTGTTTTTACAAGTTTTTATTTAACTTGCGCTGTCCGTATGTAAGTTGTCCGTCGAAATTTGCAAACCATTATTCGACCATTTGTTGGTATCCGATTGAGCTGAAATTTGGTATACCTATATACTTGGATCATCATCACAGCCCATTACAGTCCACTGCAAGACTAAGGGCCTCTCCCAAGAAAGGGGAGGTCATTGCCATAATCTCCACGCTTGGCAGGCGGGTTGGAGATCGCAGTGTTATAAATATAACAATGGAAAACGCTGCTAGAATAGATTAGTCGCCTTGTACGACACCCACTAGTGTAAGGGGTTGGTGCTATATACTTATATACTTGGATGACAATGCATTAATATGGTACCATGGAGCTGCTCTGATGATGGAGTCGCAAGGTGGTCATAGGAACTAATGAACGCAATAAGATAACCACATCGTGTTTGGGATCTTTGGAATGGTCTTGATGAGTAGATAGGTACAATACCGCGCGATAAAAGCTTGTTATGAAATTTTTTATTTCAGTTGAGAACTTACACCCGTACACACACACACACACAACATACCTATTAAATCATCAAAATAATATATAAATGTAACAAAGTACTCCACAAAAATACAATACCGCTTATAAAATAGTAGACACAGGTCTCTAACCTACTTTGGTTTCAGAAGTTTCAATGTATTTGAAATCTCTGTGCTATCTGTATACCCATTAGGTACATACATTGTATTTTTATCGCCTGTATATTTTAGAAATAAATTATTATGTTATGTTATATATTTATTTAGAACCAAATTTCAATCTCATTGTCATCTCTGTCGCAGGAGCCAGCGACGGAGCGCAGTCTGATGACAGCCACTTATCGGCTGGCGGGCGGCGGGGAGACCTGCATCCTGCTCACTGTCGATGCGCTGGTCGACATCTCCTACGTCACCAAGCTCAATGAGCGCGCTGTAAGTAGCTGTGTGCTTTCATTAAAACGTTTCCGACATAGTTCCGATATGCCTGGAACCGACCAACCGACAGTTGCAGTTGATATCTACTAATCCTGATAGAGTAGAAAATAAAGTCGCTTAGGATTAATTACGATGCGCGGGCGAGCCGACCTTGGTCGAACGTGTGATCACGTCCCCCGCACTTAAAAGCGACTTTATTTTATACTGCGTAAGGTAAAGTATCAACTACAACTGCTGACGGTTGGTCGGCTCCAGCCAAATGGGTATTATGGCTATAGCATAAAAAGTGAAGCGGTGGATGAATGACGTTCATGCGGATCACGGATGCGAGAGACAACGGTTTGGAATGCGCGAGAAAGCGGAGTAGGATTTTTTATAAGGGTTATAATGGCACCCTCCGGACTATCGAGGGAGGGCAGAGAACACTCATGTGTACCAGCCCACCGGCCGGACTGGTTATACACGACTCGCCAAAAAGGGTCCTAAGCGCCTACATGCTAAACACCTCCTGGGAGTACCTGTAGCCGGGAAGGCTTTCCAGGTTACATCGAGTGAGACTCCCCATGGGGATGGGGTGCGCACTTAGAGTAGAAACAAGTGAATAAGTAATTGAAAAGAACAAATCGATAGCGTGATCTAAAGTACGCGCAGCACCATCTAATGGTAGATTTGACGTATAATTTATATTATGAACAAATTGATTATTGATTACGGAACTTATATCTCCATTTTAACAACTTAAACGGTCCTTTCCCCACAATTCCAGGACGCCAACGCGTTCGTTCCGAACAACGCGAACGTGGGCGGCGTGTGCAAGTCCGGCGACGCGGAGACGCTCAGGCTTTCCTTCAAGGAGTTCGCGCTCGAGTTCAGCTTCGCCAAGGTCAGTATCTCTTCAGCAAAAGGTCTTAGGAAATAGGTGTGTACCAGTTATCAGGTGGTAGGACTCTGACAAGCCTGAAGAGTCCGCCTGGGTGGGTCATCATCACATCCCATAATAGGCAACTGCGGGGGGCCTTCCCACGAAAGGGGAGGTATTGCCGTAATCTCCACGCTTGGGTTGGACATAGCAGTGTTACAAATACATATAACAATGGAAAAAGCTGCTGCCCATTTTCCCGTCTTCGGAGACTCTTGATCTTTCGTCTCTAAAACGTTAGTCGCTTTGTACGACACCTCCCAACAAGCACAAGTAGCAGTACAAAGTATCACTTTTGGTGTAACTCAGAACAATTTGAATTAATAAAGATTTATAATTGTTCAACCGTGAACTTAGAGCTGCGTATTACGCTTTTGTCTGTATAATAGCATCAAAAGCAGGAACGTATACTGTTACGGGCTCGGAGTTAGTGTAGATGTCAAAAATACTGACTTACAGCTACTAGCATTTCTATATTGCATTGGTTGCTTAAAAGCATTTCGGTGGTAGTAAAATATGATAATTGCTGTATAAAGGTGTAGACTTATACCACTGAAATCCTAGCATCTAATAAGAGTCACTGTGAACTGCTGTACAGCCATCAGTTTCAGAGTGGTAAACAAATAGAATGATTTAACGTAAAAAGTTACACATCAGTTCACCTCAACTCAGTAACACCGCTTTTTAACATATTTTTCAAAGCTGCTTAAAAGTGTTGTATAAACACACGTGAACATCAACGGTGTTGTAAAATTCTCTCCTAACTTTTGCTGTAAATTGGCTACATAAAAATAGAACTGTTTAGTCTGCATAATAAAATCTGTGTTACCTATTCTAGGGCACATTTGAATGATATTTGAATTATTTGCGTATATTATAACACATAAAGCTGCAAGCAGCTTCACATTAATTAATAATTCATTTATTCAACGGACATTTCGAGAGGCCATAAGTTCTTGCGAAGGTAATCAAACTGCAACAGTAAATATTTCAGTACACGGTTCCGTACATAATATAAATTAAGTGATGAGTTGTATAAATGTGGAGGAAGACGAATATGAAAATCAACCTAGATGCTCCAGTGAAGATCAACAAAATACGACAATACATAACTTTCAGAAGTCAGTTCCGTAATGCACCACGTACAGCAGACGTTGCAGTGCAGTTGTGTTAAACCCAGTAGAAATAAACTGTAAATTAGTATGCGTTGAACATAGGATTTCCAATATTTCATACCCTTCTTACATACATTATGATTAAAAGACTTTAAATTTTTTTATATTATTTTATTTATAAATTTAACAAAATTTTACTTGAAAATTATACATGAGAATAATAGTAAATATGCTTGGACAATTCACAAAGTAAATTTAGTTATTGCTACAGTTTTGGAAGTCATGCTTAATCTTATACCACTACATCAGTACATAAGGCAGGCATACGTTTGAAACACTCTTTTTTTTACTTTGTAACTGTAAACAGACAAAAAAAAAAAAAAAAAAAAACACAATAAAAATAGTAGTATTAAAACTCATTATATAACGAGGCCTCTAACAATTAAGTAATTTTAAAATAGAAAATTACTGAATTGTAAGTGGTTGGTGTGATGTTTTGCAGAGGATACCTAAAACTATAAAATCAATATTAAAAAGTAATGAGATCAAGTAGTTCACATAAATGGCTTTAGCGTTGATGAGAATGATAGATAATAAATATATTAACAACCTAAACATAAAAAATATATTATTTAAAGAAATAAGCATAACTGAGGAATTGAGGTTAACTCGTGTACAGCCACGGTAATTAATTCAGGATTAAAACAGTTCACATATGTTTCTTATGAATGTCGCCATTTTGTTGCTACCTTAACACTAATAAAGAATTTTATTTATCTTTTATTAATGAATTCTGACTATAATTTCACGTTAAAAATACACTAATTACTATATAAAAATAATAAATAATAATTTAATGTTAGTCACACAAAAAGAGATACATATATATTTTGACGTGTTACTGTTTCGACAGTATATTTAATTAAAAACGAAAAAGAAACGATATTTTCGAGGCGCATTAAAATTTTGCTGTAAAACCATATAAACATTCACAGTGAACTTGCATTCCCAGTTATTTTCACACGTTATAATTTTAAAAGTGTACTTACCTGAGATAACACAATTCCTTATTATATTCACCATAATCAATTTATCGGCACTTTGATTCGTCTAAGTTAGAAAAGCTCTGCCAAAATAGAATAAGTTCACACTGCTGATGATCGTGAGGGTAATCGAGAACCTAAAGAGTTATTTAAGACTATCAGTTATCATGTCCTAGTGCTTAGTCTGTATAACAGGACACTCGTATTCTGTTAAACAGCTCATAAACATTCTTGTGACCCATAGTAATTCCAATTATTCAGCCTTTGGTTCTAATTTGAACTAAACTAGAACCAAAGGCTGAATAATTTGTGCCCATTTAAGTATTATATCAGCTTTAGCAGCGCTGTCAACGCCCTTGTTACACTGTCTTGTACAGCTCTTAGTTTCCGTGTTACACCGAAAGTGGTCTCTTATACCGCTACTTGTGCTAGTTGGGCCACGAGGTAAGGAGTTGGTGCTATTCTACTCTGCCGAATACCACACGGCCACGCGGCGGTACTCACACGGCCTGGGTGAGTACTACCGCCTTATCTACTTCTGCCGCCGAGCAATAATGCTTGCATTGTAGTATTCAGATTTGAAGGATAAGATAGCCAGCGAAATAAGGCATTTTATCTTAGTCCTCACAGTGACAACGCACCTGCGGTTCCTAACCTGCAACCTAAATGCATGAGCTGTAGATGTTATGGGCGATAGTTACCTTACCGCTTACCATCAGGTAGGCTGTCTGCACATTTGCCACTGCGTAGCATAAAAAAATTTAACTATTATTTTAATTTATTGCTCCTGGTGGCCTATATGAGGTGCTTATCTAGTCTTATATTATGTGACCTTCCACGTTTTTAAGTACTTACCATAGAGTAGAGTACTACCTATTAGGAGTACCTATGTATCTCGATATAGATATCTAGGAGTACAAGGTCAAGACGGTCCACGGTCCCCCAGTTTCCTTAAATGACCTTCTTTCCAGTAGAAAGAAATCCTAACGCTTAACACCAAATACGTTACTCCCCCCCTAGCATACTAGTTCACTGTACAGCTTACTGTAAACACTCATATAGGTATAAGTATGTGTGAACTGGCCGTGTGGTGTCCGGCAGAGTAGAATAGCACCAACCCCTTACACTCATGGGTGTCGTACAAGGCGACTAATGTTTTCGAGGCAAAAGATCAAGAGTCTCCGTAGTCTGGAAAATGGGCAGCAGCATTTTCCATTGTTATATTTAAACACTGCGATCTCCAACCCGCCTGCCAAGCAAGGAGATTATGGCAATAACCTTCCCTTTCGTGGGAGAGGCCCTAAGTCCTGCAGTGGACTGTTACGGGCTATGATGATGATGTGTGAACTTTATATTCCACTCGACGATTCCTGAAGTAAATACCTCCTCACGATTCCAGACCCCAGGCGGGGAGCGCTGGTACGTGGACAGCATCAGTTTGACGTACAACTCCAGCGCAAGGATCCTGGAACACGCGGCGAAGCAGGGAAGGAGAGTCACGTTGACTACCGGACAAGGAGTGCTGCTGTTCCCCACGCCTGTTGGGAAGTCCAACTTTTGCCCTGAGGAGACGGTTGTGGATTTAGCTGAGGAGGAGGTTACGTGAGTATCCTTACGCATAGATTTGAAGACCTGAGTGGTTCAGTTGGTTAACATGCCGGTCGCCACGCAGAGGTCCCGGGTTCGATTCTGCCGAGCAGAAATTGAAATGATGAATTTATATTTCTGTTACGGGTCTGGGTATAGTTAGGGTATATATAATGACTATGTATTAAAAAAGTACCTAAGTAGTTTATCAGTTATCTAACACGCATAACACAAGTTTTGCTTACTTTGGGGCTAGACGGCTGTGTATTTGTCCAAGCATTTTTATTTATTTATTATTATTTAATCTTGGGGTCAAATCCTGGTTGCGCGCTCGCTAGGATTCGCCTTGACTTGGCTTCCAGGTAATTTGGCAGTTCAGGTAATTACAGTGGAGCGACTGCCGTCTGACCTCTACGACCTTGTTAACAGGGGACCCTGACTATTAGATCGTGGTTACACATTCAGTCGCCTGAAAGTGCAGGTTTCCTCATGGTGTTTTCCCTATATGTAGGAGTCGCCGTAACTTAGAAATGTCATTGGTGGAACTATTATAGACTTTTTACATACAGCGACGATTAGGGAAGATTTTATACTGTGCAGGCTAGCTATATTCGCAGTGCGATTGCTTGAGTTATAAGTTTTTGAGAAAAATTACTGAATTTGTTTTCAGCTCCTTTTCTTAAATTACTTTAAGAGTCAGCATTCGTATTTCTTATGGACTACCGCTGTGGGTAGAGTCCTGGATTATCAGGAGTCGCAATATTAAGAATGAGTATATTTGCCTGTAAAAAACTATTAGGAGTCAGCAATAGATTGGAAAAGTTACGAGCTAAGTTTACTAAATGAGGGTTAAAATAGCTGGGTGGTCGATATGAAAAAGAATATTAAGCCCAGAGAAAGCGACTAATACATAATCAGCCAACCACATCATAGTCCTCCATCTTTATTTGCCCCAAAACGAAGTACCTTATGCCCGTTTTCACTAAATATAGGAATCGCCTAAATCTGATGCTCAAAATACGTTTCACCGACCGCCAGGAAATAACTATCGCCATTAGGTAACGCTTAAAGTTAACGAATTGGATTGGGCCGTGCTTAGTCCCTAGGCATCGCTAAAATTACAGTTGCGTTCCGTTTCCCACAGCAAACTTATCTGACCCCGTGGCCAAAACTGGAACTAAGTGTCGGCATTTTGAAACGTCACTTTGTTGATAACAACAGCGACGCCGTCACCGCTTCAGATAAGTTAGTGGCATTCTACTGTTTACTAAGATTACAACGCGAATCCCTAGATAAATCTCGCCTAGAATGGTTTGGAGAAATAGACCAATTATTTAAGGCCATTCCTAAAGATAAGAGTTTCCTAATTAGGTAATACTAAACTCAAGTTTAATGAAAACGTGATACTAACACCAACACTATTCTTTCCAGCCCGAACGCCGGTCACCGCGCAAAGCTCTATCTCCGTCAGATGCGTCTACAAGCCTTCATGTACAAGAAGGGCGGCGAATTCGGTCCCGCATGGCACTGTTCCGACTCGGCAAGGGCCCGGTCTGAGGCCGCCCCGGTCGCTGTGGGAGCAGCCCTAGCGATAGCCACAGCTGGTACCCTGGTCGGCTATGCTGTATGGAGATACCTCAAGGTAAAGAAAGTTCAATACGACACCATGGAGTGAGCTGGTTAGAGCGTTCTGGACGAGTTATTTTTGTCTCTTTCTATTGGTTCTTGGCATATCTATAATTTGTCTCTTGGTTGGTGGCGTAACAGTTCGAAGTACTTTGGATAGATGGCGCTACTATGATATGGTCGACAGTGGTGATTTGCAACCCTGTGGCATTCGTGGATTTTAGTTTGATATTATGCGCTCGTGATAAAAAGAACTAATTAATATAGATAGCAACAACACTGCAATCGCGAAAAGATCATCTGTATCATACACTTGGTAGATTTCGTTTTCCATTTTGTATGAAGCTGATGATTTTATTTCCACAATTTTAGAGTTGTGCTATAGTAAAAATTATACTGGATTAAATTCATACAGGATTTATGGTTTATACCTGGTTTAATTAGTAATACATGAAATAATTCGTAATAACCTATTAATTTTTAGTCGAACGAGTCGAAATTGCAACTGCATCAGCAAAAATCTGTCGTGACTCGCGCCACGATTCTATAAAATATAATTTGTATACTTACTACCTACTTTGGTGTTTATGATATTTATGTTGTGTTCAGAACGCGATAAACGTTAGGGAGTTATGATCTCAAAAAATTATTTGCCAATGTCGATATAATTTATGTTTCTCGAATCGTAGACCAAAGCGTTGTTAAATAATTTTGGTGAAATTGGGAGTCTAAAGAGGTGGAATTCCTATTTAATTTTTTTTTTTAATATATGTGTAGCCCATTTCAAAATTTTTTGTGTTGTGGAGTGGGACATGTATAATGTGATGGAACTTATCGATATTTTTATTCTTAGAATATTATGTACGTGTTTTGGGCGGGAGAAAGAAAATGTATCGTAAAATAAATACTGGAGCATAGTAGAGTAAACGCGATAAATATTTTCTAGTCGTTGAAGTTGCATTGCCTGAAATGGTCATTGGAGGTGGGAGTAAGAATAAAATTGTTTAAAAATGTTGTTGACAGTTGATTATATTGTAAAAATGTATGTAATCCTCATATAACCCCAATATTCCATAGGCTAGGGATTTATATATATTTTCCCTTCATGTTGGATTAAGAAAATTGGCTTATCGCTATTTAAGTATGGAAACAAAGTTAACAAAAGTTATAACATGCATACAAATAAATGCTGTTTTTCTTTTAATCAAGCCAAACTCTATTAATGTATAAGTTAAGTACCTAAATCATTAAAAATCATAACGGCCCTATTTTCATAATATCTTTATGTTATTATCAAGGATAGAATTTTGTTGATATTATCATGTTTTCTTCATGTAAATTAAATGTTTCATATTACAATAATTATTAAGTGTTTATTATTATTTATTTTATTACATTAGTGGTTAAGGGGTCCGACTCGTTAGCGAGCGGTCCCGGGTTCGAATCCCATTGCCGCCATGTACCAATGACTCTTTACTGAGTTATGTACATTAGATGATCACACTAACCGACTAACACTATCTAACTCTTACGGTATGAAAAACCTTGTTTTTAACCTTTACATTCAGGAAACTGAATGTGTAACCATGATCCATTCAGGTCAGGTTGACGGGGTCGCGGAGGTCAGACGGCAGTCGCTCCACTGTAATTACCTGATCTGCTAAAATCTTGGATCATGGTCAAGGCGGACTCCAGGCCCTTACGTGCGAAAGCACAATTGATGATGAAAAATATTTATTTTATTGTATTAGATAATGTATGCTAGTTAATCAATATATTAGTTAGGTACTAATATTTTATGAAAATAGGGCATGACAATTCGTACATAGACATATCAGATGATAATAATTATATCAATTTAATCAACATTATTATAATACCTATGTATAATTTATGAACAATCATAATCATAATTATAATTAATTAATTATTATATACCTATTTATGGACAAGATCATAATATAATTTGAAATGGTTTGCGACGTAGCGGACGTTTTTATATATTATATGTATGAATATTACGTGTACTAAGCAATAAGTACGTTTTTATTGGATGCCGTCGTTGAGACATTATGGCTGAATATTGATGTTGTAATGTGACGCAGGATTGCGGGCCCTAGTGTTATTTTAGACTAAGTTTAGCGTAAGCGTTAATTTTGCACTAATTATGATATAATTCGAGTGTCGCGTCTATTATTCGCGAGTTATATTTGTTATTATGACATTATGAGAATTCGCAAATGCGTTGTAATTTTAATTCGTATTTGCGATTAGAGTGTAATAATTTTTTTTCGTAAATTCTTAAAAGTATATCGCGGTTCTGTGGGTTCAGAATAAAATTCAGTCGTTCTGCCATTGAATTTATTGGCAGTAAATTACTATCAAATTCGACACCTTGAAATGAATTTCTCGATCCCACTGATACCGATGTTGCATATATTTTATCTGTGTATTTAATAAAGCCTTCAAATGACGTTGAACAAATACTGAACGAAATTGTGAAATTCAGACAATAATGGGCATTAATATTGGAACTTAATAGATATGTCTAACACATACGCGATTACCTGTCCTAAACTTATGTTTGGCCTTTCTCTATTTCAAATTCTTCCATTTTTACCAGGTTTCCTTTTATATTCGATTTCCAAGCAACTTCCCGATTTGTTAGTAAGAATTATAAATAAAGAAATAATGTTAAACAAAATCACCTAGCGTTATCTAGCCCCAAACAAAGCAAAGCTTGTGCTAGATAACTGATGGACTACTTACTTATAATTAAATACATACTGAAATTGAAATGAAAGATTTTATGGATTTTAATACGTTTTAAGAACGTCGTATACTTGTTTTTTCAACAAAATATTATTATAAGGATATTACTAGGAGTTCTATATTTGAACCGCTCGCCTTGTTTCAATTTTGGCGAACATTAAAATTGTATACCGTTTGATTCGAGGCGAGCTGTTTAAAAATAGAGACCCAGGACTTTATACTTATGTATAGACAACGCTGATTGATATTTCCTTCTTGGATTAATGATAAGGAAAATATATATTTTTGCCACGAGGACACTAGGGCGCAAATCCTGCTAGATAAGGTGCGTTGTGTGTTAAAGCTTTCAATTTAAAAGTCGAGAGGCTTATTTGTTTGTTTGTCGTATACCTTATACTCATCAATTACTATTAACATATCGTTTTTCATGTAATCTCTAAGTTAGTGTGCTTTAGTGTAAATTGGTTTAGCTATTTTCTATTTTGTCTTGATATTTTGTAAGTACTTCTTTTTGTAAAATGTGAGATTATTTCACCTGTAACGTTGAATATCTCTTTTATAATTTACCTTGGTTTTTTAAATTTAAAGACACCTTAATTTTTAGGGAACATTCGTAGTAAAGCTCATAATTTTTAAGTTTGACCTTTATAGGTTAATAAAGTTATTTTCACGAGTCTCGTTTTAAAAGACACGAGAAAGGTGTCACTAGCTAAACCAATTTATTCTTAAAAGTCACTATATGATATGCGTTTTGTGATCACTGTTGTATTGTAAGTTTGTACCTTATTTATATGAGGTTAGAGTTTAGGTTAAGTTAGTTTTATAGTCCCTGACCTAACGCTTCATGCTGTATATAAGGGTTAGCTTTCGTTTCGCCGAAGGTTGAATAAATTCTTAAGCTTTTTTTATATTACATGTACCTACTTGAATTTTTCGATATTTATACCTACCAAGTGACATAAAAATGCTTTTTTCGTCTAATTGTAAATATTTCTTGACTAAAAGTAAGCCACTTTTCGATTTTTTCGATATAAAAACGAATCGCACTATGGTTTCGACTTTTCAACAATAATAATAACGCTCTATGTCTTAACTTGATAATGTACCTCATTTTGAGGACTCTGATAAGGAAATATTTCTGAAAAACTTTTTCTATTAGATGAGATAAATTCTATTTTCCTAATATTGTGTATTGAGCTCCAGTAGATTTTGTTCCCCAATAGTTTGGTAGCATTACGTACATATCGGTGCATTTATATTAAAAAAATATTGTACTAAAATTATTATATGCCATACGATTTGTCTTCCAGTAACATTGATCTTATTATCAATAGCGTAAAGTATTGTAGCTTATTATATACATAAAATTACGGTCTTAAATACAAAAGAGTTGGTGTTATGCCTTCATTATCATTGGTTTTGTGGTATTTAATCATGTCCCAATAACAATGGATTACGTGTATTATAAGGGTTTTAATAAGTGAAAAACACCAATAGAAGATAAAATGATATTAAATTAATAAAGGCATAACAACCACCGCTATTTAATATCTAAGTGACATATCTCAAATTATTGTAATTTAGGGCGTTCATTTATTGAAATTGTCTTTATGAATAAATGACGTTAAAATGGTGGTGTGTTGCATTTATTTCATTGTATTTCACTTAGAAAGATTTACTTCTACATTCGATGTTATTTTGAAAATAAACAGAAATAAATAAAACCATTGCTGCAATATCGATAAAATATTTTCGCTTTTCAATTTCACATCTCTAGTTGCGCTAGCAGACGTGCTGGCAGCAACGTACTTCTGCCTAAAAGCAATAATGCTTGCATTGATGTATTCCGGTTTGAAGGATAAGGTAGCCAGCGCAATTACAGGTATGACGTATTTCATAGTCCATTAGTCCTTACACAGACAGATACCACTCTCCCATCAGGTGGGCTGGCTGCTCGTTGGTCACTACGTAGCATATATTTTCAAAAATCTAAAGAACACTCTGCATACAGGGATACCAAACGTTAGTACCACTAAACGAGCGGTTGCCAGTGCCAGACCAGACCTGTCCTTTGTACGATAAGTTGGAATCGTAGGAAGGGCAGAAACAAGTAGGACGATAAAGGGTCAAAGCGGCACTTTACATCTCGACATGCCGCTGTTTAAATGACCCTAGCGGTAACGTAGCTGCTCGCAGCAGTACAAAGTACGACGACCTGAGTGGTTCAGTTGGTTTACAATGCCGGTCACCACGCAGAGGTCCCGGGTCGATTCCCGGCCGAGTAGAAATTGAATTCTGTTACGGGTCTGGGTGTAGTATGTATAAAAAGTAAGTATTAAAAAACAGTTTATAAGTAGTTATCAGTTCTCTAACACCCATAACACAACATTTGCTTACTATAACGCTTTGTCTAAGCAAAAAAAAAAGAGTTGCAGCCACTGGACCTACCTCCGAATCAAGGACTTGTGCTACCGATGACGTCTTAGTAAGTCGAGACGGCTCTATGCCCAAAAAAAGGAACGCTATCAGGCCGGATGGAGTCCTTTTGAGTCTCGCTTGCCAGGATGATGACGACGAGTAGGCGTTTTTCCCTCGAGAATGACGTAATTCAATAGCTTCTAAGGGTGTTCATGATGGTAAGCAGTCACCGCAGCCTATGATCGTTTGCAATACCAGGGGCATCACCCACGCGTTGCCGACCCCGTAAAAACCTTTTCACTCCTTTCTTGAAGAACTCCATGTCTTTGTTTGACGACTCTCTGATATCTGTATTTGGCAGATAAGTGTTGAGCTGGCGGTTAAGTTACCGGACTTTATCTGCCAGGTACATATATCAAGGCGGATCCCGGGCCCTTGTACGCGAGAGTACAACCGGGACATTAACGCCAAGATGATTATTTATTATTAGGTTGGGGAAAAAGTCTTTTCGCATATACTATGTATGAACTTGTAATAAAACCTCTTTGGCTATACTATTTGTACCTGGCTGGTTTTGGTATCATTTAAAAGTTTAAATTTTAAAGAAGATCATTCCAAATTCAAATGATGAAAATGCGTGATTTTCATTTGTTTTTCATACCGTCAAGATGAGTGAATATAATGAAGAAATTGGATATATTTTAAAATTTTACTACAAAAAAGGTAAAAATGCAACGCAAGCCGCGAAAAAAATTTGCGATGTTTATGGACCTAATGCAGTGTCTGTGAGAGTAGCACAAATTTGGTTTAAGCGTTTTCAATCCGGAAATTTTATTGTCAAAGATGCACGTCGCTCTGGTCCCCCTGTTACGGATAAAATGGATGCTATTTTTGAAAAAGTAGAGCAAATCGGCATATCAGTAGTTACGACGTAGCTGAAGAACTGGGAATTGACCACAAAACAGTTTTGGCGCATTTGAAAAAAAATGGGTACACAAAAAAGCTCGATATTTGGGTACCTCACGAGCTCTCTGAGAGGAACCTTATGAACCGTGTACTCATTTGTGATTCTTAATTACGACGTAATGAAACCGAACCATTTTTAAAGAAATTGATAACTGGCGATGAAAAGTGGATCACGTACAACAAGAACGTGCGAAAAAGGTCATGGTCAAAGGCCGGGCAGGCTTCACAGACTGTGGTGAAACCAGGATTAACTCGCAACAAGGTGTTGCTGTGTGTGTTGTGGGATTGGAAGGGCATTATTCATTATGAGCTGTTACCACCAGGCAGGACCATCGAATCAGAACTCTACTGCGAACAACTGATAAGATTAAAGCAAGAAGTTGAGATTAAGCGGCCGGAATTAATCAACAGAAGGGGTGTGGTTTTTCATCATGATAACGCTAGACTTCACACATCTTTAACCACTCAGCAAAAATTAAGAGAGTTTGGCTAGGCGGTGTTAATGCATCCGCCGTATAGTCCTGACCTTGAACCTTCAGATTTCCACCTGTTTCGGTCTCTTCAGAATTCTTTAGGCAGTGTCAGGTTAACATCACGAGAGGACTGCCAAAACTACTTGACGCAGTTTTTTGATCAGAAGTCCCAAAATTTCTATAGCAATGGGATCATGTCCCTACCTATAAGATGGCAAAAAAATATCGAACAAAATGGTCCCTACATGCTTTAGTTAAATGTAAATAAACTATATTAAAAAATGTTTTGAATTATCATATATGTATAATGCGAAGAAACTTTCTCCCCAACCTATTACATATATCAGAGAGACGTGAAACTAAAATTTGTTTAGTCTCTGTAGGAACTTTATAGCAGGTTTAGATGATGGAAACTTCGCCTTTCCCTTCCTACTGTCGTAATAAGTGATCCCATTTATTAGGACAATAAAGGTATCCACCTATATTATGAGACTGTAACTAATTTTATAAATTCATGTTGTGCTGTGGAGATGACACAATATTGATGGGACCGTTGCAATTTTGGTATAGGCATCTTGGCGTTGATATCCCAGTTGTGCTCTCGCGTTCGAAGGCCCGGGGTCCGCCTTGACCATGATCCAGGATTTTGCAGATCAGGTAATTAGCGAATGGAGCGACTGCCATCGGACCTCCATGACCTAGCTACCAGGGGTACCTGACCAGATTGGATAATTATTACACATTCAGTCGCCTGAATGTGTAGGTTTCATCACCATGTTTTTCCTGACCATAAGAGTAAGAGTATTAGTATTCAACTAAAGTACATAACTCAGAAAAGAGTGGTACATGACCGCAGCGGAATTCGATCCTTACGAGTCGGATACACTAATCGCTCAGCCACCGAAGGTCTTGAGTGGGTGGAGTAGTCACATATATTTCTTCTAATATCTAAGAAACCATAAGGTTTAACTTTGTGTATGTCACTCATATTATATAAAATGTTTTAATCTATAACATAAGCCTACTAGAATATTTTAAGGAGACGCCATATTCATAAGTCGGTTAATGGATCAGTCCCAGCAAAGGTCTGGACGTACCTTAGATCTCTTGGTATAGATAAATAACCAATGTCTCTTGGTAGGTCTGTTGATCTTAATCCACTCAATCGCCATTTCTCTTCGCCACCTGTTACCTTAGACCCAAATATAAAGGCTTGTACTATAGCGCAGGTAAATAGGAAGCCACTCCCTCTGAGTACGTCTTTTTCCTTTAAATCTGTCACGGAGGTGGATGTTAAGAAGCATATACTTTCTATCACTTCTACTGCAGTGGGCAGCGACAACCTCTGTCTTCGTATGATATCCCTCCTACTCCCTCAATTCTTACCAATTCTGTGTCACATTTTCAACCATTCACTGGCAACGAGTTCTTTCCCGTCGGCTTTTAAACTTGCCGACGTTATCCCACTTCTAAAGATCTCTAATCCCTCTTCCGTTTCTGATTTCCGTCCCATATCCGTGCTACCATTCTTCTCCAAGGTCCTTAAACACATCATCCATTGTCAGCTCACTGAGTACCTGTCTTTAAATTGCCCACTTTCCACTTTCCAATCTGGTTTTCGACAATTCCAATCAGGTTACCGACACAGCACTGCTAAAAGTCACTGATGACATCCGTCTTGCGATGGAGGATAAGTGTTTAACAATTCTGACTTTGCTCGATTTTAGCAGTGCTTTTAATTCTGTAGACTTTGATGTTCTTGGTTCCGTGATAACATGGTTTGACTCATATCTGCGAGGTCGCTTGCAGCGGGTCCGCTCTGATGACGTTTTTTCGGAATGGTGTGGTATAGCTGCAGGTGTACCGCAGGGTGGAGTTCTGTCCCCTCTCCTTGTCTCGATTTTTATCAACACGGTTACCTCTGTCATCCTCTCCAAGTACCATTTCTATGCTGACGACTTGCAAGTTTACCGCCATTTTAAAATCACTGACATCGAGGATGCTTTTAGTTGTATTAATGATGACTTTAAGCGCATTTGTTCCTGGGCCAAGTCTTATGGCCTGTTGGTAAACCCGAAGAAGTTTCATGTTATGCTTATAGGTAGCCCGTATATGTCTCGGCGGCTAGGGTCTGACACGGTTATCCCCCAAATTTGTTTCGATGGAATTTCCATTCCACTCAGCAAAAAAGCAAAAAGCCTAGGTTTGATTTTAGAGCCCAATTTGTCCTGGGTGTCTCAGGTTAATGATATAATTAATAATAAGAAGATGCATTCTCATTCCACTCTATCAAACATCTCCAAAGTTTTCTTCCATTGAAAACTAAAATCTCTCTTGCTTAAACTCTTCTACTTCCTCTTCTAGACTATGCAGACTGTTGCTATCTGGATGCCACTGAGGAGCTTTTAAATAAGCTAGAGCTACTTCAAAACTTGTGCATACGTTTTATTTTTGGCTTACGCAAGTACGACCATGTCTCAATATATCGATCCCAACTTAAGTGGCTCCCAATTCGACTACGTAGGAATGCTCACATTCTTTCCACTCTTTATAATATCCTTTATAACCCGTCCGCTCCTTTATATCTCTCTGAACGGTTTCATTTCTCCCGTCCACTAGACAAACATTGTCGTCCCAGTGTACGAACCTCGTTAGCAACAGCTCCTCACCATTTCGATTTCTATTCCTACTCCTACACCGTTCATGCTGCAAGGTTGTGGAACTCTCTGCCGTATGAAATACGCGATAGTAAATCTATCGGTATTTTTAAGAAACGTGTGAAAGGGCACTATCTCTCTCTTAGTTCTTGAAAATGCAGGGTACAATGCCTATAGATAATTTGTATCTATGTATTTTATGTATTGGTATAAGTAGTAGGTATATGTAGTTCATACCTAATATGTTGTTTATTATATGTGTTTGTATATTTAGTTAGATATTGTGCATGTCTGATCTGCGACTAATTATCACACATCTCTTTGATAGGCCTGCTGTAAGAGATTTCTTTAAGAAATAAGTAGCGCCTGTTGTGTCATCTATAACTATGTATTTTTCCTCAAACATTCATGTGTACAATAAACAGAAAAATTATAAAAAAAAGTCTAGAAATAAGAAATTCCACCACAATTAGCCAAAAACGGCACTAGTTGAATTCACTCAGCGACAAGCGGATTACGGAACTTATTTGGTCTAAATTCTGAAATTTGATTAATATCTCAGTAATCTGTGCCATCTTGATTAAATGGAATGGATGGAGCTAATAACGTTTTTTTTTAATTTATTGGAAATCTGTATAGTCGGACGATGTCGATATACCTACTGCGAAGCTACGTCACAGTAGTATGTCCTGTGTCCATGAAGGTTAAATACACAATATATTCGTTTCAAGGTAAAATGTAGTACGAATATTGTGACGTTGTAAATGTTGCGTACATGTCGCGTGTGGCGGTGTGCGGCCGGCCTAAAGTGAACCGACGACCGGTAGGCTAATTACGTAACTCTGTTGCCAACAATTACCTGATTTCAATGATTGAAATTGTTACTTTTGCGTTGTTACCTATGATCTATTAAACACTCAGTTTATTGTTACATAACTTTGGTAGTAACTGAACCCATGAAATCGATGATACGGAATCGCAAAAGTAATAATTTCAATCATTGTAATCAGAGAATGGTTGGCAACAGCGTTACGTAATTAGCTTACTAGTAAAGGTTGCAGGTGCCGACTGGATGCAAGTACGGCACAGGATTGGCCTTTCTATAGACATTTAGG
Source organism: Blastobasis adustella (assembly GCA_907269095.1). Lineage (NCBI taxonomy): Eukaryota > Metazoa > Arthropoda > Insecta > Lepidoptera > Blastobasidae > Blastobasis > Blastobasis adustella. The sequence goes on from OU026138.1 coordinate 5,756,701, forward strand.
AGAACCTTATGCTCAGCAGTGGGCGTCTTCCGGCTGATATGATGATGATGAAATGCAACAGAACAGAATCAAGTTCGATTGCTTGAACCAAATCTTACCTCTTGTTGTTATTATCTTGTTGTAGACCTACCGTCTACCAAGCACGGATATTACGGTCAAATACTTACCTATACTTACCTTCACTGTGTTGGAGGCTCAAGTCTAACTGACTGTAGGGCTGTTGATGCGATGTGATACCTCGGAGTCCAATAAATTGCACTCAATTTAAAAAAAGCACAAAGAAAACGAATCAATTATCTTAATTTCATCCCCAATTTGTCGTTGAACACCTAAAAGGGTGCTAGTACGCAAGGGTTAACCGTCGCAGTTCGCAAATTGAACTTTACTACTTCGAAATAAGGATATAATTCCAACGACAACTAACCGTGGTCACTATAGTAACATGGACATATTCACAGATCAAATTCGACTTTATTGAATTTAATTTAAAGTTTTGTTTTTAATGGCAGCGTGTAAGTGGGATTATAGGGTGTAATTTGGTTTGTACAGATGTTTGGATAGGGTTGTAATCGGAAATTACGCGGAAAATTCCACGTAATCACGGGGGCTGTTTTGAGTTTATTACGTCTCTCGAGGTTGCTCCAGCGTAGTGATGCGCCAGATTGGTTTTGGCTTTTGGTTTGGGTCACTTCCAATTTTTTGCATCGAAATTACCAGTAGGTAGCTTCGTTTACCATTAACGATACTAAAACAATCTTGGCGCGCCATCAGGAATTACAGTGGAGCGACTGCCATCTGACCTCCGTGACCCTGCTACCACGGGAACCTGACCAGATTGGATCATGGTTACACATTCAGTCGCCTGAATGTGCAGGTTTCGTCACGATGCTTTCCCTCACCGTAAGAGCATCGGTTAGTATTCAACTAATTACTATACTGTACATAACTCAGAAAAGTGTCATTGGTACATGGTCGCAGCGGGATTCGAATCCGGTACGTCTCGCTTACGAATCGGATGGTGTAACCACTCGACCACCGACGTACAATTAACGACACTACCAAGACTATTTTAGATAACTTTGAGTCTCAATGAGGTTTTCTTTAACTACTAGTTCTATAGGACGATGGGAGCTTCGCAGGACCATGACCGTTCATCGGCAAATGGTGTAGTAGGTAAATATTTATTGTAATTATCATCATATCAGCCGAAAGACGCCTACTGTTGGGCATAGGCCTCCCCCAGAGATCTCCACAAAGGCCGGTCATGTGAATTTCCGCATCCAGTTGGCACCTGCGATCCTTACCAGGTCGTCGGTCCAACTTGTGGGAGGCCTATCACTCTGCGTCTTCCGGTACGTGGTCGCCACTCGAGAACTTTACTGCCCCATCGGCCATCTGTTCTTCGAGCTATGTGCCCTGCCCACTGCCACTTCAGTCTGGCAATCTTTAGAGCTATGTCGGTGACCTTGATCCGCTTACGGATCTCCTCATTTCTGATTCGATTGCGCAACGAGACTCCGAGCATAGCTCTTTTCATTGCCCTTTGGGTAACAATGAGCTTTCTTATAAGGTCCACAGTGAGCTGCCACGTTTCAACTCCGTAAGTCATCACTGGCAAAACACATTGGTCAAAGACCTTCGTCTTGAGATGCTGCGGTGATTGGGACGAAAATATATAGCGTAGCTTCCCGAATGCTGCCCAACCCAGTTGGATTCGTCGATTGTAATTATACCTATAAAGTAATTTGTAGGTATCATCATGATCACAGCTCATAACAGTCCTCTCGGGTCTCTCCCACGAAAGGGTAGATTATTGTCATAATAAGCGCGTAGGACCAGTAGTGCTTTAAAAGAGAAGTTTATTTTAATCTCATAAACACTTCAGTTACAGCCAACACACGCTTTAAAATGAGTTGCGTTACTGCCCATCACTATTCGCAACCCCAACAACAGACCTCCCTTGGGAGACAATTAAGTTTATTAGCGCTCAACCAAATTGTCACGGCTACTGTAACAGAGGCCGGTGTCATATTGACAGTGTAGGGTTGCGAATAATTTATCGATATCGACAACTAATTGTTTTGTTTGTTATTTTTAATGCAGAGAACGTACAGTGCGTTCTGAGCGTAGGAATATGTTGCATTTTATTTTTAGGTAACTATTTGGCTTGTTTTATTTTTTGTCAATCTCGGCAGACATACGGGCAAGCGCGCCATCAGATGAAAATTCAGATGAAAAGTGTTACCGTTAACAGTTAGTGAAGCAAAATAAATTATTACACTTACCAATTAGGAAAGTGTTTGTAGTCACAGTTTTCGGAAAAAATACAAAAAAGGAACCATAACCTCAAAAAACTTAACCCGAAACCGTGACCTTTAATTAACCTGGTGCCAGCGATTCCGTCACGGGCTGCCATGGCGCGGGTGACAGATTTATTGCTACAAAAACACCGCCTTCACAACCCTAGCTAGCGACGTTGGAATTATATGAACGTGCTTTTAGGCGAGAAACTATTTAATTATGTAATGATGAACTATCAAGTTTTTAAAACTTCTTGCCGATGCTGACGTGGGGTTTGTAGAATTATTTATTTAATGTTAGTATATGGAAATGTATGTGAAAGTGTACTCAGCTTTCGGGTTGTTCCGTGAAGAAACTTTTCGACTGAAAACGACACAATGAAATACGGGGCTCTAATATTAGATAAACTAATAGAGAAAATGACAAAAACTGTCATTTACATTCAAACGCAATATTCGATTTATAAAAAACGGATGATTCGATTACGTTGAAACTTTGTACAACATTAAGCTAACTTACTTAAATGTCATGTTCTATATAATATAAAAAATATAGTTTTTACATGTTATGTACAATAAGAACATGCATATGGTCAAAAAAAAAAACAGCAGCTTATGTAAACCCCTATTATTAGTTAGTGTTTAAGCTATTCAACAATTAATACTTGATGGAATGTAGTACTAAGTCCTGCCATTTATAGGTTGTTTAGGGCTAGTTGAAAACATGATGCGGTAGCTCCTGTCTCTACGTCGACTTCGTAGCCACAATGTTCCAGTTTTTTAAAGACGAGAATGTTGTACATGTGCTATTATTAGCACTACAAAAGAAGTTAAGAATTTCATTTAGGTTAACTGACCGGTACTTTTAGCGTAAAATAAAGTGACATGATTATTTTTCACAATACAAAAATAAATAATAATAATCATCTTGGCGTTAATGTCCCGGTTATGCTCTCGAGAACGGGGGCTCGGGGTCCGCATTGACCATGATCCAGGATTTGGCAGGTCAGGTAATTACAGCGGAGCTACCATCTGACCTCCGTGACCCTGCTACCAGGGGAACCTGACCAGATTGGATCATGACTATAAATTCAGTGGCCTGCATTTGCAGGTTTCATAACGATGTTTTCCCTCACCGTAGGAGCATCTGTACTGTCTGTCAATACAAAAACTATTTTCTAAATATTTTAGAATTCGTTTTAAACATTTAATTTTATTAATTTCACAACCTCGGCGTATCAACACTAAGCTTACAGCAGCTCGCTAAAGAGGGTATTTCTAAAACTCGAACTCAGTAACTTTAATGAGGTGTCATGTATCGCCAAATATAGCAACGCGGTACAACCCTAGCGGGACTTTTTGACGACATTCCTCATGTTTTTGAAACAAAAAGTCTGAGGAATCTCTACGAATATGTAGGAATGTTTTTTCGCATACTTTTAACCTTTTTTGTAGGCAATTTGTCATTTTCTTGCGATAATTATGAAGTTTTAACCCCGATGTTTTAAGTTTGAAGCCATCTGTGGCTACGTTTATTTAAAGCTCCCCAAAGGATTGATCGATTTGTATTCTGATTTGAGAGGTAGCTAAATCAAATAGTTTTATTTTATACTACAAAATATGGAAAACGCTAAGAGAAATGTTTTCTCGAACTAAGGAAAGACTGAAAAATCAGACGACTTGAGTGCTTCGGTGGTATTCACGCAGAATTCTCTGGGGGAGGCCTATGGCCAGCAGTGGGCGTCTTCTGGCCAAAAGACGTATCAGCCGATATGATGATGATGATAAGACATTTTTTGATTGCCTGGAAGAGATCGCTTGTAGCGATAAGGCCGCCTTTGCCCACAATATTTGAAAAGACCTGTTATCTTTTTTTGTAATTTTGCAATAAAGAGTATCTATCTATCTATCTATCTTAAATGTATATAAGTAAGTACCTAAGTAGTGTATTAGTTCTCTAGCTCCCAAAATACAAACATTGCTTCGTTTAGGGTTATCTAGACAGCGCTGTGTGAATTTGTCCAAGCGTATTATTAAGTTATTTAAATAATTACTTTTTACTTATCATCTTAGCGTTAATGTCCCGATTGTGTTCCCGCGCACGAGGCCCAGGGTCCGCCTTGACCATGATCCAGAATTTGGCAGATTAGTTAATTACAGTGGAGCGACTGCCAACTGATGTCCGTGACCCTGCTACCGGGGAAACCAGATCAGATTGGATCATGGTTTGTAGAATGTGCAGCTTTCATCACGATGAAACCTAACCGTAAGAGCATCGGTTAGAATTCAACTAATGTACATAACTCAGAAAATAGTCAATTTCAATTTCAATTTCAGTTTATTTCCACGTGTTTTACAAAGGTAGTAATTTTACATAATACAAAATAATACCCATGATAGTTGATACCCATTATATAATGGGTATCAACATGGGCCCGGATCGGGCACAGCATACTGGTAGAAAGGATGCACATGTTTTAATATACAACAATAATACTTCTAAAATTATACTTTTAGAATATAATATTAATACTCTATATATGTAAATATAGAGTATAATATTTGTCTAGTACGCTGAAGACAGAGCGAATTGGAGGAGCAAAGGTAGCAATGTGTAATATTATGATAAATAATTAACATTTATTTAATATTTTTAGATTTGCTACATATTCATACTCTATGCGTGTAATATAGAGTAATATGACATTTTCTTCGTTATTAGTTAACATAGTCATTTTGTACATGGCCGCAGCGGGATACAAACCCGGCACCTCTCGCTTAAGAGTCCGATACCTTAACCGCTCGGCGACTGACGCATCTTGAATAATAATTACTTTTTGCTTAGTTAAAGTCATTACTAATCAGGTAGTAGGACTCTGTCCGCGCCTGAGGAGTCCGCCCGGGTGAGTACCACCACCCTATCTATTTCTACCGCCAAGCAACAATGCTTGCATTGCTGTGTTCCGGTTTGAAGGATAAGATAGCTAGCGCAATTACAGGCAATTTCGTCTTAGTTCTTACAGTGACAACGCATCTGCGGTACTGCATAAATGCATGAATCGTAAATATTTTGAGCAACAGTTACTGCTTACCATTAATTAGATGGGCTGTCTGCTTGTTTGTCACTGCGTAGTATAAGAAAATAACTAATTAAGTATTTGATAAATTCCTAACACGTCTGTTTTTGTTTGCTATGTATTTGTTGGACGGGCACTTATAGCTATTCAGCCCAACATTGTATGAAACGTAAAAAAAGTTAATTAGCTAGTTTTATTCTTTTTCCCTGGTCACCCGGTAAGCTGCCAGTGTTTCGTTCTAAATTCTAAATACTTACCGTCAATAGCTACAGGTTGTCCGCACCACTTGCAACAGACGTTGCGTGAAATACGACTGTCAGTTTGTGTGTAAACGAATATTAGTCATTGGTATTTATATCTATTGTTCTCGCGTTACTTGAAAACACATACAGAGAGTAGAACTGAGATGTTCATAAATGAAGTTATGGGTTAGGCTAATGCATTGGCAATAATCATCATCTTGGCGTTAATGTCCCGGTTGTGTTCTCGCGCACGAGGGCCCGGGGTCCGTCTTGACTTAGCTGATCAGGTAATGACAGTGGAGCCACTGCCATTTGACCTCCGTGACCCTACTACCAGGGGAACCGGACCAGATTGGATCATGGTTACACATTCAGTCGCCGGAATGTGCAGGTTTCATCACGATGTTTTCTCTCACCGTAAGAGCATCGGTTAGTATTAAACTAATGTACATAAATCAGAAAAGAGTCATTGATACATGGCTGCAGTGGGATTCGAATTCGGTACCTCTCGCATTCCTAGTCGGATATCGTTACCACTAGGCCGCCGACGCTCCATGGCGATGCATTGGCAATAATATATTATCTAAATACACAATAACGAAGTACCTACAACCATAGGTGGACCTACATATAGTAGCATATAGTAGGCACATAGCTGGCTAGATCTTTAAGCATTGTAGAATAGAATAGAATAATTTATTAATCAATGTCAATTGGTACAATTGCATCACATTAAGTCTCAACAACATAAATTGAATAATATTTGAAAGCGAAATAATATAGAAATTAAATACATAACCATTATTTAAAAAAATAATTAATAATAATTTATTCATACGTCACATATGCCTAGAGAAAGAAGAAACAGCTGCCCAAACGTTACACATATGTCACATATAATTTTCAAATTTCTTCACATTATGAAATACATTGTCTGTCAAGATTTAAGTTCTGAAAGTCTTTGTCACGCGGTGGTACTTATCTGGCCTATAGCGCCCTAAGAAATATTTCTCTCTCGGTGTAAGTAACAGGAAACGTTAGCTTTAATTGCTGCCGATTTTTTGGTCTACGGAAGTTCTAACTAGGCCTTTAAAATAGTAGTCTGTAGGTAAGGAATGGTGTCTTCTACCCTAAAATGTACCGTAAAATGAGTAGTACGTAGGTAATTTATTTATTTATTTCTAGCAACTGAGGCCCATATTTAATCCGTGGCAACTTTGGTTCAGACACCACGGATAAGATTGAAGAGGCTCGCCCTGGTTGGTTTGATCACGTTTGCGTATCAGGAAAGATATCCGGGGAGACCACGGCAGATCCAAGAAGCGATCGATTGACATCACCGAGTCGGATGCGAGAGCTAACGACGTGAAGATACGGAAGACCAGGTAAAATGGGAAGAACAAGAAGTAACGCGGACTCTGGGATTGCGATTGTCTGCTCTGATGATGATGATGATGATGATGATTAGTAATTATTATTTAGTCTTGAATAAAAAAATCTCCTAGAAACCGCCTCAGCGAAAGCATAAAATGCCTCGACTGTAACACACACCGTCCACAGACCATAAAAGAAGTAATGAGTCTTTCTCCTATCACCAAGGAGGTCGCATAGCCGTTAGCGATATCTATATGGCTATGGTTGGCGTAATGGACAGTCTTTATTGAGGTGTGTTCGGTTACATGTCGTTCAGGCATCGCCACGGGTGTCAGGTTTGTCGTCAGGCGACTGGTATGTCTGCCAGTAATCCGGGGAATCTCTGTACTTTGCTCTGTACTGTCTGTTGGGTCGGTTATGTAGTCTTTAGAGGGTCTCCGAGCTGATTTCCGGCCAAACTAATGCTTTTTAAGGGTATGTTCCGGGTTTCCTACCGCGTACCTTTGTTGACGAGTAGCCCGATATTTCGACATACCCTTAAAATGTGTGATAATAACCGCGATAGTTTAAAACATTAAACTAATGCTTGTGGCAATTCTAAATTGAACTAGTTTGGACGAAAATCTGAAATATGTTGCCACCCTAGAACAAACTAATTTAACCTGACTGGCATAGGATAAAACGGTTAGCTCTGATATTGGTTTTAAATAAATAAATTGGTAATTTTACGTAATATTTTTCGATTTGGTACTCTACAGCTAATTTGAAATCCAAGTTAGTCATGCTTTTAAGATATTACATAGAAATCCTTCAGCAAAAACTATAAGTACTTAACTTCACTACCTACTGTACCTACAGTACAACTTAACAAGCTTAAGAATTACTACTTCAAGAAATATTTTCTTTGCCGCTACTGCAACATTCTATTAAAACTAAATCAGTTTTCTAACAGAAGGGACAATTAGCTGTCTATCATGCCCAAAGAACTCCTTTATCCCCATAGATATTATAAATACAAAATTTAATGAATGATATAAAAACCGTTTAACAACTGCATAGTAGTGCAAAGGAATATGATTCTTTAGGTGGCCATGCACTTGCATTGTACTACTAACTAAATTGGTGCGGTTAATTACCTATTTTATCTATCAAAAGATAGGTCAAGAAAAACTCAGTAGAAAAAATAATACCTAAGCCCCCACACATACCTAATCTATACTTTATATCTGCAAAATCCCTTGCACTTTTGCCTCAGACACAATGTGAACATAGTTGAAATATTTCATACATTTTTTGCCGCATAATCCCAACAATGTTTACACGGATTATCTTGCGCCATTCCATTGACTGATATTGGTCCGTGGAAAAAAAATGCACACGTGGAGTTCTTTTTTCAAATTTTACAAATGGTTAGGTTGTAACGTGGTGTATAATTTTCGATAGTATTACGGGTATTACGATCTTTTTACTGTCATTTGTACAGTCGAGTTCGTTTTGTTAACAAAATCTAAAGAAAAAAATATCTATAACAACAACAAACAGAGGTTTATTGTTTTAATTTCATATGTAGCGGATGCTTGAAGGTTGATCCACAGTCTGGATGGTGGATAGGTACCTAAGAGATTACATAGACAAACATCATGTACCTACCCTACTCATAATGTGAACTTAATAGCGCAATAAGAAAAAAATAAACATAGGCATCTGTTACTAATTTACAAAACACTAATTTTCGTAACTCGAACTCGATCCAACAAATATTTATTAAATTTGTTAATTGACAATTTATTGAAGTAAAAACAAAAGCTTCCAGCTGCCTTAATCATCCAGCTGGGACATTATGATGGGACCATTATTTTTTTCGTTACATCCAGCCAGCATCAGAGATTACGCGGGGTAGAGGCGTGACCCTGTTAATCCGCAGTTACTAGTATTCAACAATAGGTACAAGGGGCGCGAGACTAACAAAGTGCACATCTCTATTGTTAATTTGACACTCCACACGCAATTTCGAATTTGGATTTCGAATGTCGAACACTTGGCCGGGTGTTTGGGCGAGGGTTGTAACTCTGTTTTGGTGCGATTCCTTTTTTTAAAGGGAGATTCTAGATTTTTATTTATTATATAGATAGGAGATTCTTGATTTCTAGATTTTGAAAGGGCTCGTTCTGTTGCCATACTTTTCTGTCAAAAATGTTACTGATCCAATATTATATCGGAAACATCACCGCCTCAAGTAGAATTGTAATTAAAACATATTGCAGTGAAAAATATATCAAAGAAAATTCAATTAATCGTATATTTGGTTATACGTGAGTATTCTGTGGATTAAATTATTTAGTGTACTAAATAATTAAATTTGTAAGAATTATAAGAATACTAGATAATCTATAGTCAATAATTCACAGCAGCACCCCTATTTTATAAAGGTTTTAAAAATTATAAAAGCGGTTCCTCAAAAAAATCATCCATAAATTGTTCAAATAGAATCCAAGTTACAACACTTGCCCCTTAAGTCTGGCTTTCGTCACCTACGCTACGATACGACAATCGAAAAAAAAAGTTGCGCATTTCAATCCCCGCTGTGTGACAAACCCTCTTGACGTTAAATGGAGGGAAAAAAACACAATTATTCCAATATCATGGGTTAGTGGTAGTTTGGAATCAAGTAGCTGTTAGGGATTTGATTCATAATTTAGTGCAGGCTAGGCAAAAATATGGTTAGGTAAGTAGATAGTAATACCTACTCTATAGCGTCAGTGGCCTAATGGCTAACTCGGCAGGATGCACGCCCCATAATACATATCAAACGAGAAAAATTTACCGGAAATTTACTAAAACATTTCGAAACATCTACTAAGAAGGACGATGTTTTAGGCTGTCTTTTGGGTAAAACTTAAAAAAAAAGTGCCATAAATATTGCATTTGTTGATATACGAGTGTGTAAGATTATGTTATGTTCATTACAGACGCCACAGGTGACCAGGGACCTGGCTTGTTCTTCGGACAGAGGTTAGTTTTGCTGTCCAACGAGGCAACGTAGCCAGCATTCTGGCACCATTCTGGATTCACCAGTGGATGACTTTTTTATTTTTCAAGGTTTTTATTTTAGTGTTATTTTTAGTACATTTGCTTTGATTCTGTAAATATGTTGTTTGTACCAATAAATAAATAATTTTTTACTTACTATATTATTATCTTAGACCTATTTGGGAAATCGAGGGATACTAAAAAAAAAAAAATTATTATCAAATAATCCGATCTTGCTCGCAAAACTAACCCCGCTTCCTGGATTCGGCCGATCTGATAACACCAGCTTGTCCTCACTCTCGCTTATCTCTCCACGAGAGTGTGTTCCCACGTATTTCGTCCTGAGTATTAATCCTTGTTTTGATGCGTGATATGACGGGTTTAGGAAGTGATTTTTTTGCGATTTATCCACATTCTTAACCCGATTTCCAAAATATAACTTTTTTTTTAAGTTAGCCTTTCCTAGCTCTGATTCCGATAAAATGTCATACAGCTTACTTATACTTTACTTAGTACTTCTATCATTCTCCCTGACTAATAGTAAAAGTCAGAAAACACGAAGAAAAACTCTGAAAGGGCCATCTAAATTAGTATGTAGGTAGGTAATAAAATGAAATAGGTTTTAGGAAGTGATTTTTTGCGACATCTTTTTTTGTTTTAATTAGATTAGCCATTCATTTTACCTGCCTGCTAATACCTGCATTTTGCCATCTTACCTGGTAGTAAGTGACGATGCGGCCGTTGATGGAGCATGCCTGCCTAGGAACAGCCTATTCACTCTAGCCTTGAAGGTATCTAGATTATAATGATCAGGGAACACACTCGCAGACAACGCGTTCCATTCCTTAGCCGTACGCATTATAAAAGTTTAATTAAAGCATCTCGTCGTTCTTAACCCGATTTCCAAAATAGAAGTTAAAATTTGATTTTGCTAAAGACTGTCCCTCTGATTTCAATAAAACGTACAGCGCTCATGCGCTGGACATGATTTATTTTACTTAGGTACTTTTATCATTCTCCCTGACTAAGGCGCCTCTCCTAATTGGCAACGGTCGTGCAACGGGCTGTTTTCAAGTTTCCTATTTAATTGTCGGGCGGCGTCCGTCGTACAACCATAGTCGCACGAACGTTGCCATTTAGGACAGCGTCTAATAAGTAAAGTCTGAAAAAAAACAGTACAATAAAGAACCATGTAAATTTGTATGTAGGTACCTATTAAAATGAAATAGGTACCTACGCAGTATATACATATTTATACTATGATATTACATGAAGGAAATAAACAGCCAAAGTATCTATCTATACATAGTATAAAACTAAGTCGCTTCTTGTAGTCCATATCTACGTACGCTTAGATATTTTCAACTACGCAACAAATTTCAATACGTTTTTCAACAACAGCTAGAGTGATTCAAGAGGAAGGTAAGAAAAAAGGGTAGGTAGAGGTAAAGTAGGTGTACGCGAACGAAGTCGCGCCGGGTTCGTTAGTTCAGTTATACCTATTATGAGGCGTTCTTTACACTGTATGTGTAACGAGGTACATGAAAGAAATAGACAGCCAAAGCGCCCAACAACCTGGAAAAGTCGCCATCTTTAATAAAATGGGAAAAAACCATTCCCTTTTTAAACACAAAAAGAAGCAATAAAACACAATCTTTTTCCACCATCCGCTCTGAGCTAGTAACTCGACCCTGCTTGAGCACACCTGACATTGTCTGTGTCCTGATTGGTCCGCTGTGTGCGGGGGTGAGCGGCGCGCTCTCTGATTGGCTGGCTGGCAGCAGGGGTGGGTCTGGCAGTGGTGTCGAATTGCGCTGTTACGTAGCTTATTATAACTACAACTCTGATTCGAGTGATTTAGGGATGAAACGGTTTGAACAAGGGTTCGCATTGAATCATGTTAAGGCTTCATCCGGTTTGGTTTGCTGTATTCTTTTGACGTTTTTAAAGGACTATTTAGCTGTGTGGTTGACACTGTTTGTGGAGTTAATGAAACTCATCCACTGACAGAAGTAATGATAGTTTAAAAAATAATAATCATCTTAGCGTAATGTCCCGGTTGTGCTCTCGCGCACGAGGGTCCGGAGTCCGCCTTGACCATGATCCAGGATTTGGCAGATCCGATAATTACAGTGGACAGCCATCTGACCTCCGTGACTCTGCTACCAGGGGAACCTGACCAGATTAGATCATGGTTTCAGGATCAGTTTTAATCGCGATGTTTTCCCTCACCTTAAGAGCATCGGTTAGCATTCAACTCATGTGCCTACATTACTTAGAAAAGAGTCATTGGTACTGCAGTGGGACTCGAACCCAGTACCGCTTGCTTACGAGTCTTTTACCGTAACTACTACGCTACCGGCGCTCCGACGAAAGTAATCGTAGTAAATTCATAAAATCCATAAACGGTTAAAACATGACTGGAGTGAATTCTGAGTATGTATACCTACCACCTTCCACCGGGGACCCGGAGGCTGGTTGAACAGTTAAGGGCCCTGTGACGGTATTTTAACTACCTTTTCCTATTTTCAATTTAAATAATTGAAATTGAATTTGAAATTTCTTCTTCTTTTCTGTATCCTGCCAGTGCAACTGGCTATGACTGGTTGCTGATGTGCTGGTTTAATTCTTAATTCCTTTTTCAAACACACAACCAGTTCCCGCCCAGACAAAGTCCCCGAGCTTGACAGAGTCTGCAGTAGAAAAAAAAATGATGACATTTCAGTTTAGAAACCCACTTCCATATTTTTCTTAGACTAAATTCTATGTAATTCTACAAAATGTACGTGTCTACTACAAAGTTCATGAATGAGTTGATATTTTCGTTGTAAGCATGATGTATGAGGATGTTACGTAGGTAGGTGTGAATGAACTGACAGTGTTTTCGAGTAGTAACCTGGATTACCTAGACCTAAAGCGTGCGGTATGCATAACAAAAAAATATTTGTTTACGTTAGCATCTACGATGCGGTCGTATATCTAAGTAGTTTAGGGATAATAACAGTTCATTGTTCTAGAATTTTACTTAGGTACTTACTTGCCAGCTTTAATTTTCGCGGTTTACTGTTAGAAGCAGATATTATGGAAAAATTATGTATTGAAATTATATATTGGTAACACACGTTGCAAGTACGCAAGTAATGAAGATCCCTATTATTTTTATATTATTTTCTCTTCCCACAGGTTTTTGAACTTATAAAAAATAAATCTATAGTAATATAGGTACCTCTGTGAGAGTCTAATGTCTGCTCTAGGTTTTGACTTGTCTTACAGATCCCCAGGCCCTTAACCCCTTGGAGTGTGACCAGTACAAGAATTTATTTAATAACTATATTATGACAAACATACAGAAAGACAAATCGCAGATATAACGATCATGCTCCTAGTTTAAACCTTTAGATGGCAAGTCTCATCTGGGGGTACGAAAGCCATGATGAGTCAACAACAATAAGCAATCAATTTCTTCGTATTTGCCAACCTCAGAGTTATCAGATCTGATGAAGGAAGAGCCAAGCCCCTAACCCTACAAGCCTTCCACCCAGAAAACTTTACTTCGTGGTAATATTTTAATCCCCGACGGAAACATAGGGTACGTTACCTGTAAAGGTAAGTTTGACGTGTGTATCTGTGTATGTGCGTGTCTGTCTCATTATAGCTCCTCAACGGATTTACCGATTTCGATGCGGATTTCTATATTTAAAAGATATTTTTTGCTACTCAGTGACAAATGAGCAGACAGCCCACCTGATGGTAAGTGGTAACTGGTTTTATAAAATAATAATATACTGTCACGGGGGACATTCGGCTCCCCAGATTGCTCAAACAGTCTCCAGGGTCTACAGCGGAAGACCTTGGCTAACCTCTGTTAATTAGCTTCGTTTCATTAGAATCGGTTCGGTAGTTTAGGATATATTTGAGTATATGTATGCTTGGTAGACCGACGAACTGGTAAACCAGCTGGAAGCAGAAGATACCAGCTGGAAGCGGAAGGCATAGGACCGGTCTTTGTGGAGATCTCTGGGGGCGGCCTATGCCTAGCAGTGGGTCTCTCTCGGCTGAAATAATGATGCCTGGTAGGGAGTGTCTTTGTTTTTTTTGTCAGTTAGTTACTTTACACTTTTTGAATATGATGTAGAGTTTGTAAAGTGATATTTTGTTATCAATGGAATCATTTATGCTTCTTGGATGAGATAGAATCCATTGTAGTGGATTTAGAAAAGTCCGAGTATCTATTAACGTAAGGTACTTAGTACAAGTAAGTACAAGTAGTTCGCCGTGTGGTGTCCGGCAGAGTAGAATAGCACCAACCCTTTACACTCATGGGTGTCGTACAAGGCGACTAATGTTTTCGAGGCCAAAAATCAAGAGTCTCTGTAGTCTGGAAATTGGGCAGCAGCATTTTCCATTGTTATATTTAAACACTGCGATCTCCAACCCGCCTGCCAAGCGTGGAGATTATGGCAATAACCTCCCCTTTCGTGGGAAAGGCCCAAAGACCTGCAGTGGACTGTTACGGGCTGTGATGATGATGACTTTGTACAATAATAGAGGCGAATTGCGACATTATTTCTTACTATTAAAGTATCTACACAACGCATACCTATATACGATAATTTTTGTTAACAGCAAATAAAGTGATTACATGTATTATAGTTTGAGTACCTACCTACCATTCTCGTACGTAAATACTAAAAGGTTTCGCATATCAAAAAGAATTTCCGCTCTGTAATAGGTATCAATTCTTAGAGCATATTTTATTTGTTGTTGTTATGTAACCGTATTTGAGGTTCGTGTTGGTTTCACAATAATATGCGTAGGTATCGAGTGTTCCTTATCACAGTCCACTGCAGGACTTAGGGCCTCTCCCACGAAAGCCGTATCTCCACGCTCGACAGGTGGGTGGAGATCGCAGTGTAATAAATATAACGATGGAAAACGCTGCTGCACATTTTCCAGCCTACGGAGACTCTTTTGCCTCGAAAACATTAGTCGCCTTATACGACACCCACGAGTGTAAGGGGTTGGTGCTATTCTACTCTGCCGGACACCAAACGGCCACGTTCAAATGTTCCTTCTTGGGGTGATTATGGGGTTTTACCACTATCCTCTGGGCTAAAGCCAACCGCACCTGTTGTTCGTTTCTTGATGACAGACGGGCGAGGCTCTGGCGAATCGTCTGCACCTCGGGTTGTGCGGTCAGACACATGATATTCGCCGCACGTTATAAGTCAAAAAACTACTTTAATCTAATTTAAAGGTTCTAGGAAAGCGCTTTCAGATTTACTGTTGATTACTACAGAACTGATGTTGGGGACTCCTAAGCTAAGCATGTTAAACGCATAGAGTTTGGGCTCGTTTGATTAGTCTTGACAAACACTCTGACTAATCATAGAGAATGCGCGATAGAAGTTTTGAACGTGAAAGCTTCCTATGATAAAATATTTTTCATTTGAACTTATTTATACAGATTCACGACTGTTTATATTATTGGTACGTACTCTAAATACGCTGGTAAGACTGTCACAAGGCATTCTCTACCTAACCGAAGCACAAACCTCTCTTTGAAACGGCTCAATCGCTAAAATTACAAGAACAAACCCATTGGACCGTTCCAAGAAGTAATAAGCCAACACTTTGGCGCCAACCGCGGACCTCCCATACAAGTGCTCCCATACAAGGCATACATATAAAACACCGCCCTTTGTAACACAAGCCTTGTTGTAAACATAGAGAGATGGTGGCTAGCGTTGCTTATAGAATAATCTATGTAAGATAAGGATTTATTTGATAAAGGGCCTTTGTTTTACTGAAAATAGTCGAGGGCGTCGTCAGGGTACTTCAGGTAGTATATTTGAAGAAGTTGAACTTCTAAACGGACTTTCATACGATACAGTCTGTTTGTCTAATCAGATTGACAATTGGATTGGCTACGATCTGATTGTCCGTGTACACGAGGCAATTTGATTGACATCTAGTCAGTACCCCATCCACACAACACAATCTGATTGTCATTACACCCCACAATTTAATTGCCAATTTTTTTTACTTCATCCGAATTTTTTTAAATCCGAATTCCTTTAGTGCAGTAGTGTTTTAAGAAAGGAGCGTCGGTTGCCGAGTGGTTAGTTAGGTAAGGTATCCGACGCAGTAGCAGTGTTCGTTGAAATTCACATTCTATGTGTTACTTACACAATTTAAGACATCTACCTATACACAGTGTATGTAGTGTTATTAATAGGGCGAGTCGTGATTTTGGGTATGTTTGTTCACCAAATAAGACAAGTCAGTCTTGACAGATCATAAGTATGTATCTTCGGGGCGTAGTTACAAACGTTGCAAGTTAAATAAAAGCTTGTAATATGACGTCAACTGGCCTGTGATAGTTTTGCCTATTGCAAATATCACGAAAGCGGGCGATTACAAATTGCCCATACACAACAATTAAATACTGACGATAAATAACCATTTTTTCCGCTTACTAAGTACGATTCTCACGGCACCTCGTCTTGCATAACATGGCTGGCTGGAATATTTCGCGATAACATTATGAAATATGCAAACTATTCGAAAATTGAAACGTTACTTTGTATTCCTTGGAGTTACGAGTTTTTTTTTTCTTTTTGCTTGTAGGTAAGTTATTGTTCTAATTTGTGGACTCTGTGGAGGTTCCAATCTGTGCGCAAAGAGAAGGAACCTTGTCAGCTTAACGAAATTATGTTGCTTTACTTCGACAAGGTTGCATTTAATTCGTTCGAGAACTGTCAATTGAAAGCAAAACCTACATTAGGTATAATAGGTACCTATCTAAAAGTGAAAAATGCACCCCTAAATGCCTATTTTCTAATCTAACGATATCATAATTTCATTATTATCATCATCAACAATATACCTATGCGGAGGATATCTGGACTCTGGAGTAAAAGTTTCGTACCTGAAAGGTAAAAATTACTGAACCTCCTCTGTCTGTAAGTCCGCCCGGCCGTCTGTCTGTCTGCCACGGGCGGTATAAACGGGCGCGGGTCAAATACTCGTCTATGATGGTATAAATAAATTATATTTGATGCTGGAAAAGTAATAGAATCCCGCGCTGTAAGTAAATGTTCTCATTAATAGCACGTGAATGAAAACCACGCAATTAGTCCATCTAATACTTCTGAAATATTGTTTATAACAAGCTTTTGCCCGCGACTTAAAATAAAAGAGAGTAAAAAGGTATTCGATATTCTTCCCCAGGTTCTGTTCAGCGATATTGGCGTGAAAACGTAACATACACACGAATACAGAGTTACTTTCGCATAAGTTAGAGCTGGCTCGTTCCTCGGACAGAGGATAAGTTTTGCTATCCAACGAGGAGTGCTAGCTTTCTGGACACCATGCCGGGTGGCAGTGACGTGAATGACTTTTTAATTTTTTAAGGTTATAATTTTAGTTTATTTGGTATGGGGTTGTAAATATTTTGTTTGTACCAATAGAAAATTATGTAAATTAACAAAATAAGTTAGGATTTTGTAACATTTGGAACATAATGGATTCCATAAGTTAGCTACAATATTGCATCGATCGTAGGTACCTAAGTACTAAGTTAACCTCACTGCTTACCGACCAAGTTTCATCGGAACAACGTGGGAAAGGCATTAGCGACGCTACCCGGAATCCGTTGCTTTGTATAGCCGTGGCCCTGTCACCGACTGCGGGTTTGAACCCATACATTCACATACATACATGCAAACTCAAGAAATTTGTAAATTTACCACCCATCCACCGCTCAGTCTTAAGATAGGATCTTCAATAATAAGTTTATTGAACAACACCGTAAAGTTACAATTTATAAAAAAAAAAAAAAAAAAACTTTGCCTTAAAACCCTTAATCTAACTAACCCACATGTTATGTACCCATGGATCGCCGCGTGGTGTCCGGCAGAGTAGAATATCACCAACCCCTTACCCTCGTGGGTGTCGTACAAGGCGACTAATATTTTAGAGGTAAAAAATCGAAGTCTTTTTAGACTGGAAAATGAGAAGCAGCGTTTTCCAATGTTATATTTAAAGCCCGCCGGCCAAGCGTGGAGATAATGGCAATAACCTCCCCTTTCGTTAGAGAGGCAATAAGTTCTGCAGTGGACAGTGATGGGCTGTGATGATGAACTAACCTACAGATAAAACATTTGACCTAGGTCCCCCGAATTTGGAAAGGTACTCAAAAGGCTGGCTACGTTCCCCGCTGAATAGAGAGGCTTATACGCTGGGCTATGGTTATATGGGTTATACGCTGACCAAAAAGAGGCCAGCCTTCTGGTCATTCGTAATTTTGACCAGATAATAATATTAAATTAACAATAAATAAATAAATGTAGGGGTACGAGAAAGAGGGTTTCATCAGGGCTTTGTCAAGCCTGAGGAGTCCGCCTGGGTTAGTACCACCGCCTTATCTATTTCTGTCGCCAAGCAACAATGCTTGCATTATTGTGTTCCGGTTTGAAGGATAGCCAGCTCAATTATAATCATGAGGCAATTATCTTAGTCCTCACAGTGACAACGCACCTGCGGTTCTGCATTTCTGTTGCCCGCAACCTGAATGCATGAATCGTAGATGTTATGGGCGATAGTTACCGCTTACTATCAGGTGGGTTGTTTGCTTGTTTGTCCGGCCTAGAAAAAAACATAAGGCTACCATGCAATTCTATATCAATAGAATACAAGTAACGTAAAAATTCAATTAGGTAAGTAGTCAGCGGATCTAAAACAAAGTTTAAGCTTATTGCCAATCTGCTCCCGAGAATGTTCAACCAGTCTCAGGGTCCCCAGCGCTGACTTTGGTCACCTCGCTTCGCCAACAGTATTAGGAGGCACCTAACGAGCGGCGAACACTTTGCGTGGTGCTGAAGTTCTATTAGCCTGTAAGTGAGAAACGGTCACCCATCCAGTTGCCGTTGGCGTGCATTGCTTTGCCTTTTGTTGCATAGCAGAGCTGAGGCCACTGCCATTAGGTTTCAGAGTCGGAAACCTGAAGCCGCAAGGGACTGGCCTCATAGCTCGCAGAATCCCATCTTCTCGTTAATGTACCGGTTGGGACCTCGCGCGCGGTCCGCCGTGCTCGTGAGCCACTTCTACATCAGTGGAGGGTTTGACCGAAATCTCTACGATTAGCTGGCGGTTTGTCAATACACAATAGTAGACGCTGCTGCTCATTTTTCAGTCTACGGAGCCCCTAGCAACCTCTACGATGTATAGTCGCCGTCTGCGACACCCGTAAGTCAATGTGGTAGGTGCTATTTTACTCGGCTGGACATTACACGGGCCGTGTGACACGGTGGTGCTGATGCACACCGGACAGAAATTTACTATTACATTATGGTAGAGCGTCGGTGGCCGAGCGGTTACAGTATCGACTCGTAAGCCAGAGGTCCCGGGTTCGAATCCCGCTCCGGCCATGTACCAATGACTGTTTTCTGAGTTATGAGTTATGAGGTATCGGTTGAATACTAACCGATGCTCTTACGGTGAGGGAAAACATCGTGATAAAACCTTCACATTCAGGCGACTGGATGTGTAACCATGGTCCAATCTGGTCAGGTTCCCCTGGTAGCAGGGTCATGGAGGTCAGATGGTAGTCGCTCCACTGTAATTACCTGACCTGCCAAATCCTGGATCATGGTCAAGGCGGACCCCGGGCCCTCGTTCTCGAGAGCACAACCGGGACATTAACGCCAAGATGATTATTATTATTTTTTATTATGGTAATTAATAATTAAAATAAGTCACCATTTGTTAATTTTTGCTATAATAAAAATATGTATCTGTACATGGTACAAAACAAAGTCGCTTCCCGCCGTCTATCCCTATGTATCTATGAAAGTATCTATGTACGCTTAGATCTTTTAAACTACGCAACGGATTTTAATGCGGTTTTCAGCAATATATAGAGTGATTTAAGAGAAAGATTTATAAGCGAGAAAAAAAGGGTAGGCAGGGATAAAGAAGGTGTACGCGAACGAAGTCGCGCCGGATCCACTAGGGATGCATTAATAAATTAATTAAGACCGGGCGAAATGGAGGAGAATGAGTCGAAAAGCGGACCCTGGCAGAAGCCGGGAGTAACCTCTCGGATGATGATGATGGTGATGAAAAAAATATACCAACATACCCAATAAACACCACACCTTTGCCAAACATCTAAATAGGCGTTCCATAAGCTCACCACAAAAAGAACAAGAATTAAAAAAAAAAAGAAAAACAAAACAATTTAAACAAAATTTTCAAACTTGGAACACCCGGCCACAGGGCCTGACTAAGAGACTCCGCCCATTTGCCATTCGCTATCCCTTTCATTACCATTCGCTCGCACTGTCTGAAATGGGAGCCTGCCTGCCAGCTTTGTTATTTGACCCCGTGCCAGCAGCTAGCGAGGGTGTGTGTGCGACTAGAATTTATGAAGAACGATATTTAAATTTTAAATTGTGAATGAAACTGTTGCGGTGAAGTGAAATTGAGTGTAATAGAATCGATTTGAAGTGTGCACGTGCGTTGTTGAGGTGAGTTTTTTGATATTTTTCAACTAATTATTTACTTAACTGCTAAGTATGTTTTTGAAATCGGAAGTTTCATTTTAATTAAGTATTGGGTACTAGTTTACCAGGTACTTATTTTAGTTAATAGTGTATGTAATTAAATACATAGGTATATTAAAGATGTTGTACACTTTTTTTTCTATCGCAACATAGGTACCTATAAATAAAAAAAGTGTTATGTATCTACGGAAATCTAAAGAAGATACTTAATTTCTTTAATAAGTAGCTTTCTCACGTCCGCGTGAAATTCTGTTATATCGTTCCAGACCCACATTGATTTCGGCATAAATTATAGCCTGTGCTATTCTGGGCGATAAGCAAGATTGCTGCTAAATTGTATCTAAATCCGTCCAGTAGTTTTTGCATGAAGATCCTTACAAATAACATTATTAGGGTAAATATTTTTCGTTATCGTGCTCTACAATTCTACTATTGTTTTTTTCTATTGAAACGTACTTTAAGTACCTATCCGAATTAACGGTTTCGATTTTAAATTAATTAATTTAATCTGAAATATATAAGTCCCCGGGCCCTTGCGCGAGAGCACACAACCGGGCCCTTACCGCCAAGATGACTATGAAAGTCACACTACAATGCAATAGTATAGCAAAAATATTGAGAAAAGGTAATTAGGTACTTAATTACCTAAATTCATTCAAAAGGAATAATTAGCTTTTTACGTGAAGTCGCTGCGTAAAACTCGCCAATGCCATGTTCCCGCGGGGACCACATCGAATGTAAAATAGAATAGAATAATCATTCGAATTAGAATTTCGGGATTAAATGTATTATTCTGGGACTGTATGTGTAATTGATAAAATCTGGTCAGTTTTCCCTGGTCACGGAGGTCAGATGGTAGTCGCTCCACTGTTATTATCTGATCTGTCAAATACTGGATCATGGTCAAGGCGCACCCAGAGCCCTTGTGCGAGAGCACAGCCGAGACATAAACACCAAGATGATGAAGATGATTCTGGGATATACGTATGCGTATGATAATCACTGAGAAATTGCCGTTGCGAAGGAGAAACAGCTTTTCAGTTGTAACGCTTTTTTTTTTTAAATGTCATACATTGACAGGAGGATATGCCTTTCAAATGATAACCATATTTCACATAATATAATTGAATTTGCTACAAATATTTGAGTTATTTTTTGAAAAGTCGGGCAACACTCCTCGTTTAGATTTTTTACTCCACCGGTGTATTATTCTGGGATAAATGCTACAATTACTGAAATATTTCATTAAAATCCGCTCATTAGTTTATGCGTGTAGCCTCCTACATCTGACAATTCAACAAAATATATTTTTAAATTTACAAATAAATGGCACAGAGGAATTTATTTAAAACAGGTAAAGTTTGTGTGTGATGCAACAACAATGTAGAATATAGAGCGAAGATGGTGATTACGATGATAATTGAGGTTCCGCAGACTTTCGGTAGGGACTTTTACCCTTTCGAAAAGTTACCTAACAATCATCATATTTGATTCCATCAAACTGTCCATCACACGCTCTACTGCTGTTATCAATTCCTCTCTATAAGCGATACAAATCCAATTGACGTGCAAGTATCCAACAAATTAAAAAAAAAACAGTATTCAATTTCAATTATTCATGTACCTACTTTAAATATGGTACATACATCACTGATCTTTTAGTACAACATTAATTCACATATTTAGTCAGAGGAAGTGACATGTAAATATTTTGTATGTATAGTTTATTTAGAAAATAGATAATAACTCTGCTTCTTATATTCAAAAATTTCTTTAACGGTATAAAAGACCACTTGAACAGCTTCTTAGCTCTACAAATGTAGAGTTTAGTCTCTATCTGTAGTATTTCAGTTTCTAATTTGGAACTATAATATATTAAGTCGAATAACAATTTTGCTAAATTGAAAAGTTGAGCTAAATACAACTTGCTATAAGTAACGACTTGCTGCAACAGAAAAAAGTTTGAACCCCCATCACACAAAGAGGTGTTATTTTTACGAAACCAACGACGAAAAAGAGGAGTGTTATAAGTTTTACGTGTGTATATGTGGCACCGTAGCTCCCGACCGGATGGACCGATTTGAATGCGGTTTCCTCTATTTGAAAGCCAGTCTAAGCGAAATGGTTCTTAGCTTTGTTTCATTCAAATCGGTTCAGTAGTTTAGACAATATTTGAGTAAATGTAAACGTGGTCGGGGGCTATTTGACTTTTTCTGTCGGTTAGGTTATGACCTGATATGATATCGATGCAGTTTTTTTCATTTGAAAATCGGTTTAATTGATATGGTTCTTAGCAATGATTCTTTAAAATTGGTTAAGTAGTTTAGGAAATATTAGAGTTAAATAAATGAAAATGCTTGGACAAATTCACACGACGCCATCTAGCCCCAAAGTAAGCAAAGCTTGTGTTATGGGTTTTAGATGACTGAAAAACTACTAATATATTTTTTTAAACACATGCTTGTTATAGGTGGTCCATGGTTTGCGGAGATATGTCACAGTCGCACTGAGAACTGCCATTTGTATATCCCCACCTAAAGAGATTCTCTTTACATCGTCCAACCTGGGTTCGCAGCCTATTTAGCGCCGTCCAGGTTGGCCACGGAAGTTTGTTTAGAATCAGTGAAACCAGCTTTAGTGGAAAGATAATTTTATAGCATTTATGTATTATAAAATTTCGTAACTGTGGTTGCCGTGACTGGCGCATAGACAACCTAATCTGGATCTGGATATCCTATTTTCATACACTTTTTGCAACATCTGTGGCCGTATTTCGCTATGAGTCTCACCGAATGTTGTGTTCGACCGTCTCTGGTTTATCGGTGTAGAAAAGTGACTTGACATATCTTCAAAGAAAATAATGTAATGGAGTTAGATCATTTGACATGATCATTAGTAAAGATACGGTTATTATTTTTTGTACCACTAATGTCGCAAACAAGCTTACGGCCTGCCTGATGGCATTTGACATGCCTATGTGTCCTTCTTTCAGGGAAGGCTTTTTGTTTATAAAATGCAATATAAGTTGAGAGTTATTTTTCAAAAGTCAGGCCAATCTAGAGTAGATTACGATGAAACTTTGTAGGTATAATCAGACAACATTAAGCTAACTGATGCATAGCATTTCATTTAGATAACTACCCTTTGATAATTACTTGTGGTTATAGAGGAAAACGAACGAGGGTATTTTGATACCCTTATAAAAACTTAAGAAAATTTTAAGGACTTACTGGCATCTAAACATACACACTTTTCAAAATCAAGTATTATTTTTGACATAACATTGGTGAAAATGTATGATTAATAATATTTGAGCAAATGTGTAATTGTGAAATACGCTAATTTCAAAGGCAAAGACCCAATAGAATAACGCGGAACTATTGAAAATTGACAGACTTTGGAACTGTTTAGTCTAACTTACTACACAACCGCTCAGCGCGTCGATGGCCGAGTGGTTAAGGTATCCGACTCGTAAGCGAGAGGTACTGGGTTCGAATAAAAAAAATGACTCTTTTCTGAATTACGTACATTAGTTGAATACTAACCGATGCTCTTACGGTGAGCGGAAACGTCGTGATGAATTCTGCACATTCAGGCAACTGAATATGTAACCAATATACAGTCTGGGTCATTTTGCCCTGGTAGCAACCCTGCTACAGGGGTCAGATGGGTCAGATGGGTCAGATGGGTCAGATGGCAGTCGCTCCGCTGCAATTATCTGTAATGCCAATTTGCACTGGCAGAATCTGAACCGCCAATTTGCTCTGTCCTGACACATCTCCCTAGCCTCACATATATCCAGAATTCTTTTCATATATACATCTCCTTTTATTCTTGTCACTTTAAACCCAGCTTTTTTGAGAACATTACTGTATATTCCGCCTGCGGGACAGAGGCGTGAGATTTATGTATGTATGTATGTAAGGTAGTAATATGATAATGGTTGTATAGGCAACTTCTGTGCGAAGTAGTAGGCAACTCCTGGTGGCAGGTGTCCATGGGCAGCGGTGATCACTTACCATCAGGTGACTTGCACGATCATTTTCCTCTATCTGTTGTCTATCTGTGTATATATCTATACATAGTATGAAACAAAGTCGCTTTCCGCCGTCTGTCCCTATGTATCTTTGTACGCTTAATCTTTTAAACTATGTAACGGATTTTAACGGATTTCAACAATAGACAGTTATTCAAGAGGAAGGTTTGGGTAGCTAGTGGTAAAGTAGGTGTATGGCAGGACGTATATAGTAGATATAGGGTAGGTGTATGGTAGGGTAGGGGTAGGACGCTACGCGAATGAAGTCGCGCCGGGTCCACTAGTACTAATAAACCTGTAAAAAAACCGTGTTTGTACATTGAAGATATTCGATCTGGGCGTAACTATGCCCAGACATTTTTTTATCATTGTCTGCCTGATTTTTCGCGCATCACGTAAACACTACTGAACGGATTTTGATTCGGTTTTGATAATTTGGTAGCTTAAAGTCCAGCGTACTATCTAAGCCATGTTTCATCTAACTCGGGTAGTTCGAACCAGATACAGCTCGACCTCCTCATAGTACTAGCATTCATACAATACGGAGGTCATTTAAAATGGTAACGCGGGCAAAAGCTTAACTGTCATAAAACTGTTTCCACGCGAACAAAGTCGCGGGCATAAGCTCGTTATAAGCTTTTATACTACGCGTTCTATTTTAACTGGACAGTGGAGACTATCCATGATCAGTCAGAGTACCTACTTGTCAAGACAAATCAAACAAGCTCAAACTCGATGGGTTTATCATGCTTAGCTTAGGAAAGCCGATAACTACTTGCCATCATCATAATCAGACCATAAGTTTCTTTTAAGGCTATAGTACTCAACAGGACCATTTTAAAGAGCTCAAATACGTTGGGATTATCTAATTGACGTAGAGATAGACTTATCTTTATGTTGTCCAATAACACATTCAAAAAACATAAAGTAAGGAAGTAGTACGATGCGTCGTTGACGACTCGTCGGACCAAACTTAACCAGCCTCAGCATAATGCTATGAATGGCAGCCGCCAATCACAGCGCTGGTTTTCAGACTGATCCATAACAGAGTACGATTCATTCATTAGTTCCTATGAACACCTTCCGACTCCATCATCAGATCAGCTCCATGGAACATTAATACATTGTCATCCAAGCTACATAGTTACACAAATATCAGCTTCATTGAACGCCGGGAAATGGGTCAAATTAGGCTTTCGAGATTTATTCATTTACTTATTTCGTTATTTAATGTTACATTTGTGAGATCTAATTAATTAATAATAATAATAAAAATACATTCTATTTTTGGTGTAGACGTATGGACGATTATTATAAAACTAAACTAACAAATTTTACGGCATAAATCTTCGTACTTATAGTTTTGATAAAACGGAGTTTTACTACACATTATAACATGTTTTACATTTAATAATGCATTAAACATGCACCATAGATAGATAATAGATTTAACCCGAACACACAAACGTTGCATTTTTTTTTAATTTTTTTTATTTATTTAACATTAATGTGGTACATAGGTATTTATTTGTATAATTCGCCAAACTGTAATTGTTGGCGAAGGTTTGCACTCTCTATGCTTTCAGTATCTTTACCCAACCAACATAGCAACCCTAGCAACATTAAATAAAGGCTTGTAACAACTTGCGAGTTGAGCTTGAGACGTTATCTAGGCATATCATAAGCTCTTAGAAATCATATATTTTTATTGCCTCTACTACTTGCTGCATACTGTATAATCTGCCTCACTGCGCAGCGATTTTGTTACGTGTTCCAAACGTTCACATCCGTTTCGCCGTGACCGTAACAACAAACAATAAAATAAGTATTAATTAGCAACATTTGCACTCGACAACGTAAAATTAATACCTATCCAGTAAGAGTAGGTACTATTAAATATCAATACTTAAAATAGATTGAGGGCGGCTTGCACCAAATTCTTAAAAGCATTTGAAAACGAAATCTTCGTACAAAAAAACGTAAAACGTCATTCTTAAACGTGTTTACGAATTTATGTAAGCCGTGCTTAATGTCTATTGTTTTTAACAATAACTGCATTTTATTCCGACTACATTAATCTCTAGTGTCGTCGGTGGCCGAGCGGTTAGGATATCCGACTTGTAAGCAAGAGGCACCGGGTTCGAATCTCGCTGCGGCCATGTACCAATGACTCTTTTCGGAGTTACGTACATTAGTTGAACACTAACCGACGCTCTTACGGTGAGGGAAAACATCGTGATGAAACCTACACATTCAGGCGACTGAATGTGTAACCATGATCCAATCTGGTCAGGTTCCCCTGGTAGCAGGGTCACGGAGGTCAGATGGCAGTCGCACCACTGTAATTACCTGATCGGCCAAATCCTGGATCATGGTCAAGGCGAACCCCGGGCCCTCGAGCGCAAGAGCACATCCGGGACATTAACGTCAAGATGTTTCTTTTTTAATCTCTAGTGTCAACTAGGGTTGTAACATCTACATATATCGTCTAACGTCAAATCAGCCATAGTGTTAGACCATGTCTTCGATTTCTTTAATGTAGAGATTATATTACAGATCGCTAGCTACCATTCTATATTCTGGGGTCTAAGCCCCGCTTGCACCATGTTCTAAAACATGTTTAAGACGTCAAACTTTTTTGTGTAAGTGTCAGCTTAAAGGCGTTTAAGAATTTGGTCTAACTCTCTTCTTCTTAATAATGGCTATCCATTATTAAATCGAAATTTGTATGAAGAAAAAAACTTCGTTTATGTACCACTAGACGGCGCTATACATTTTTCCATACTAATTTTCACGTAAACGCAAACGCGATAGTAAACTAAATTCGAAACGAAACTCACATTAAGGCCTCTGATCTTCGTGCTATGCGCACTGCCCACTGCCACTTAAGCTTGGCAGCTTGGTTCGCTTGCGGATCTCCTTATTTCATTTCTTTAGATAGTTGTTCCTACCTAAATGTACAGAATCGTACTAAGAAGGCCCGGTTTACAAATTCCCGCCAAAAATCTTTTACGTCAATCTTTCATAGGTACACGTTGTACCTATCTGTAGGAAATCCCCTTTCGTTCCCGCGTGATACCTCCATACGAATATCATTCGAAGTGTCAAATTCCAATAAACGTGAACTCTATGACAAATTAAACAGTAACAGTAAACAATTCTAGGAATCGGCAGTTAAGGTGAAAAGCGATGTTTTCGCGCGCCGTCCGCCCGATGTCACGGACTGTTTTCAAAACAAAATGGCTGTATTTTTACGCGGGCACCCGAATTTTTTTAATAATATTGACGCGACGGCATAGAGCGTGTCCGGTGCGCTAGCCGCGGCTGTTTAGGCTTTGCTTAAAATAAAACGTCGCACAATAAAATATTGAAACAAAAAAGTCTAAATTCGGAGATGAAGTTAAAGATGAAATGTGTAAACAAATGGTCGCAATAAAAAACAAACCCAAGCGGTAGATTATTGAAAATAGTGTTTTATTTTTTATAAACATACGATTTTATAACATTTTTAATAAGATAATTTATATCAATGTTTCAATGATTTTAATTAATCCACCCCTTGGGTTTATATTTTATCTTTTTTATTTACTTATAGTGGCAATTTGTTTTTACTTTTGATCTTGATCTTCCTCTTCGTATATAGATAAAAGAAACAATAATGCACGGTATTAGTCCGCATTAGGAAAAGTGTCCGAGGCTGGCCGCATTGCTCTGCAGAATGGAGAGGCTAATTCACTGTCCCAATAAAATTAGAGATCATAATATCGGAGCTTAGCCAGCTTCAGCGTAAATGTTCTTTGTCGACGAAGAACTGCAACTTATTAACTTATAGGCCTATACACTTCAAACTTTCGTAGCAAGCACACGTTATCCTTTTAGGATCATGGTAATCTAATCATCTTGGCGTCAATGTCCTGGTTGTGCTCTCGTGAGCGAGGGCCTGGGGTCCGCCTTTGACCGTGATCCAGGATTCGACATTACAGTAGAGTGACTACCACCTAATGGTCAGCCTACGTAATGACTGACAATTTAGGCATTAATAGAAACAATCATTTGAGACTTCTAACAAATTACTAAAACGCTAAACTTATTTAAGTTATAGGTATTACGATAAGAAATCATTAATATAGCCTGCTTTATTTTCAGAAAAAATAAATATTATGAAATCAACAAACATGGAATCCTGTTCGGACCGGCTGAGCCCCTCGAGCGACTTGACCAGCGAGTCGGAAGCCTCTTTACCACCGTTCCCATACGACAGTCAGAACGGCAACTTTTACCAGCCAGACATCAACGAAAAACAATACTTCTCATGTAAACAAAAGACACCAAGGAACGACGACAAAAAAGACTATTTGCAGGAAAACAACAAAGTGATCTTCGACAATTACCTGTCGCCTCAAAAAAATAAGAAGTATTTGAATTTCGAACTGAAACTCCCGCCGACCGGCGACAACTTTTTTTCGCAAATCGACAGCGAGGAGCGAATGCGTTCCGTCTACTTCAATGAGAATTTAAAAAGTTGCGCCCAGAACGAAAACAATCCAATACTGGCCGACGTTAAAATTAGTAATCAAGGCTTTGACAATCCGAATTTGAACAATGAAAGGGAACGAGTGCCGCAAACGTATTTTGCCGAGAACGATACTGGTAATATGAGAAGGTGTTTAAATTTCAATTCCGAACAAATCCAATGTCTGTGCGAAGCGCTACAACAGAAAGGTGATATCGAAAAGTTGGCGGCGTTTCTGAGGAGTTTGCCGACTAGCGAACTGTTCAGAGGGAACGAAACGGTTCTGAGGTAAACTATGTAACCTAATATAAATTACTCTCCTAAGTATTAGCTGTTGGTTCATCATCGTTATCAACAACAATAGCCTCATCAGTATGATACCGCGAATACAGTCATTCTGGCGTCAATCGGGCGGTACAGCTCTCTACTTTGGGGTTACAAATGAATGATACCCGTCTTCTTATTTCCCAATTTTTAAATTACGCGCTTGGGAGAAATGCCCAAGCGAGTAATTTAAAAGTTTGTTTTGGATGTTGCTCGTACTTGGACTTGTAATCATTTAATTTGAATTTGTCAGTCTTTCAATCCGAAGTTGATCCGAAATGTTCAACGACTTGAGTGGCTCAGTGGTTAACATGACGGTCCGCCACGCAAGTGGTCCCGGGTTTGATTCCCGTCAGAGCCGAAATTGAATTGATGAATTTAAATTTCTGTTACGGGTCTGGGTATAGTATGTATAACAAGTATCTACTAAAAAATATAAGTAGTTTATCAGTTATCTTACACCCATAACACAAATTTTGCTTACTTTGGGGCTAGAAGACGCTGTGTGAATTTATAAAAATAAAGTTAAGTAGTGTCCGTTAATTTTTTGTATAATGAAAACCTAAAGTCGGCATTCAAGTGCTAGTTCGGTCATTGCATCGCATCAATCAACGAAGACGTCATTCGTCAGTATCTGGAAGCAGTTCCGATATTATTCCACAATCCAAAATTCTGAAAAGCAACGCTCTGGGGACACAAAAAGTGCCATAAAAACGTACGTGCGTGACAATACGACCAAATGTGGTAGGCGGGTCTGACCCAAAATGACCTTGTTCAATTGTTTTTTTCGGTTTCCAACTTTTTCGTGCCATTTCTTGATTTAAGCATTTGGCCTGACCGACTCATTTGTTATTTTTTTAGAAAATTTTTTCGGTGTTGGCCGTGTTTCTTCTCTCCTAGATTCATCCCGGCAAAATTCGGCTTTCCCAAGTTGCCATCTATCTCTTACCAAATTCAACCCAAATAATTTCAGCGGCTTAGGCGTGAAACAGAGTTACTTTCGAATTATAATAAAAAGTTGCAACGGATCGGTTTAGAGGCGGCCAACACATTATCAATCTAACTAAATCCGGTATAAGATGGGCTAGCGTCTCTATAGACGCACATAGCAATGTTAGCTCCTTTTATACTGGTATATTTCATATGCAGTCTATTGATGTTGCTAATGCCAATAAGCAGTGGCTCTTTCCATCAGTGTTGTTTGTCTGTCTGTAAAAAAGTTTAGGATTGCGAATATAATTTATTATTGTCTATCCACAGGGCCCGCGCACTGGTGGCGTTCCATATGGGCATTTACCGGGAACTGTACGCCATTTTAGAAGCCCACTCGTTCCCGCCAAGACATCATGCTGCGTTGCAAACTCTTTGGTTCAAAGCGCACTACAAGGAGGCCGAGAAGGTCCGTGGCCGGGCTTTGGGTGAGTTTGGCACTTACTGTTATCGTAATAAGGTTTCTTTTAGATTGCATTGGTAACAACGATGCAATTGAGGACGGGTGCTTGGCTAGAAACAGCCTATTCCCTCTCTATATATGTAACGTCATTGGCCTATTCACTCTGCCCTTGAAAGAGTCCAGATTGTAGGCACTGTTGAGGCTGCCTGTTCGCTGGAGCGGAGCTGTGCCAATATTACACATTCACTGATGCAGAGTGGAGATTTTATGCAATTCCATTGGTTAATATTGGCACTGCTCCGCTCCGCTCCTCTCCGCTACAGCGGACAGGCAGCCTCATACTTACATTCGCAGGCAAAACGTTCTTATCCTAAGCCCAAGGGAGTTCTATATAGGGAGTAGCTATATCCTTTTCGTCTATTAATATAAAAAAAGTAATAAGGGTGTATCGTATGTCCGCTTCTCGTGTCCCAAAGGCGTCAAGGTGTGGCGAAATCAGATCGCACAATTCCTTTTCTTTGACTCAGCCTGGTACATTGGAAACTGCGTTATACCCATGGATTTTTTATGTAGAACATAAGCTTACTTGCCACCACAAAAAAAATATAAACCCATGGATAAAACATCGTCCAATTACAGACGAGAATAGTCAAATCGATCGCATGGCAATAAATCGGCCCACAAGAAAGCTCACCGTCGCGCGTATTAAAGAGATTTTTAATTTCTATAACAGGTGCTGTAGACAAATACCGACTAAGGAAGAAATATCCGCTGCCCAAGACGATATGGGACGGCGAAGAGACAGTGTATTGCTTCAAAGAGAAGAGCCGGAATGCGCTGAAAGACTGTTACTATAGGAATAGGTAAGGAATAGAAGTTTTCGTAAGAGATTATATATGTGATTGGGCCAGAAATGACGACATCCGTAGCGTATCCGCTTCACCCTCCTGTAGCCGTATTCACAATGGTTCGATTCGGATTCGGATTCGAAAAAATTTTCGAATGACCTTGAAAATGACAGTTCAATTCGAAAGTTGTCTATTATTCGGAAATTTTCACGAATGCTATTTAGTTCGCAAGAAGTTTTTGTGAATTGTGGATTAGAACGCTTTTCTTGGAAAATGCAGTTTGTACTGGCGCTATAACACCGTAATAGGATAAAGGCGAAGCAGAGAGCCGATACAATGCACCTAAATCGGCAAATAAGGGATTTGTCGAACCCATTTAACATGCACAACTTTAGTAGGGTTTATCGCTTCTCTGCGGAGACTGCGATCCGCATTATAGAAGATATAAAGCCCTATTATCCTAGGACCTCATATGCTTGCGCGATTCTGGTGGAATTGAAAGTAAGTATGACAAAAATTGTGCTAAACGCTGAAAAATAACCTAAAATTTTTTACAATAACAACAATACAAAACCATTAAAAACATCTGTATTAATTTCAGTGTCTATGTGCGCATAAACCCACCAGACGAAATGGAAACTGAGGATAGTGATTCATTTGCATCTGCCACTAAATTTGAAGAGAGGGATATATATAGGCAGAGGCACTGAGGGTGAGAAGGCAGTTAGTACAGAGGCTCTGCCATTGATTATGGTTAAGTGACTCTCTATAATAACTTGGTTGCAAAAGCACCAGCGTATCACCTTGGCCGTTGGGACTATATTAAAAAACACGCTGTGAAAATTGTAGTGTTTGTTCTGAAGAAATATTTGTCTTGATGCCTACAGCTACTTTCTATCAACGCACCGCTCGCCTTCGGCATAGTTCATCCTCACATCGTGGTCCCAAAGACACATGCGAGGTCTTCAAGAAAATGGGTAAAAGGTTTTTACAGGGTCGGCAACATGGAAATTTTACCACTGGAATTGCAAACGTCCATAGATTGCGGTAACTGTTTACCATCGGGCAAACCACAAGCCTGTCTTCTTTGTTTTCTGAACATTGAAATGTGTTTTTTTTATTTGTCCTATATGCACTATATGTAAATTTTTTATATCTTTCCTTTTATTTCTGTTAAGTTTAAATTAGGTAACTAATTAAATTATTATTCATAAAAACGTTTATTCTCTTTTTCTAATTATAACCCTTACAAACCCTCTAAGAAATTAAAACTGTTCGTTTTTACTTACAACAGTACCGATCAGCTGATCACATTTTTATAGAGAGTTTAGTTCAATGAGTAGGTCATTCCTTTTGCGGACTTCTTACACCCTTCCTGATATAGGTATATTAATAAAAATATATACAGTTGTAAAAAATACTTTACTAATTATACTTTTAAAATCACAATTCATTTACTAATTTAAATCAGACTCAGTAAAATCACAGCAAAAATTAAATGCAGTGAGCATTTACCTTACCTTACCTTATTTACTAATAACCTAATTATAGGTACATTTAAAATCACAATTCAGTTGCTAATTTAAATCACAGAAAAAATGCTGTCTTAGTGCTTTTTGTATTTTCAAATTGTAATTTGGTAAGTGATACATACAAAAGCATATCTCAATTATGAAATTTCTTTAAAAATCAACCTACATTGTTAATTATAACTTTAATTAACAGTACAGTTACTAATTTAAATCAGACTCAGTAAAAATGAAATGATCACATAAAACTAATAAAATAATAAAGTTGAAATTTAGTGAGTGGTGGGTAATCAAATTTAGGTAATCACTTAGTTAGATTTTCTATGGCAGTTGCGATTCGGGTGAAAACCTCTACAAGATTTTCTATCGCAACGGCCTGTCTAATTATGCCCTCTGACACTTTATTCACTGCTGCGGCTTGCACTTCGGCTGCTTCAGCTTGGCGTTGAAGGACATTAAGCATTGGGTCACCCCCACCAGAGAAGGTCCACCACCAGTGCCAGATTTAAATACCCGAATTGTACGGGCTTTATTTTTTATATCTGACTTCCAGTCCTGCCAAGTCTGAAAATAAATACCAATTTAATAAATATATTCAACCTACAACAACTTATGTTATATTCAAAATTAATCAATATTTACTTCTTCTTCGACCTTCATCCATTTGTCTGCAGTTTTCGTTGCACCATCACCGATAGCATTCAATTTTACGACGAGGTCCGCTATCAATTTTTCTTTTCCCTTGCTGCGTCTGGGCAATTCAGTCAACCCGTTGCGAGTGCGGGATGGGCCCGCATGTATTCTAACATCGCCACTCGTTGGCCGTATGATGTACGTGATGGCTGGAATCGCAAGAAAACAGGCAGTTTAAATAGCTATTTATCCAAAATTCAATCACCGAGTTTGTACTTGATTCAAGTGAATAGGTACTATAAATATTTAGTCAGGTACTTACTGTTAACATGGTTTCTTCGATTAGATTAGATACGAAAGGGTAAACATTAATTTAATCACTAAACTAAATCGCTCGAAGAAAAACGGGGAAGCTTTTTTGAAAACTTTAGTTTGACAATATTTATGTGTTCACAACGACAGAAAGAATTTAACTTTCAAATAATTACTTTATATTTTTGCAAATTAACTTCAAAGAAAAAAATATTCTACTTATAAACAATCAAATATTATATAAAAATTAATATATAGAGCGAAATATAACTTATTAATAGCATTTTTTACAAATTTATGTTATTAATTGCCAATAATCCATTTTTCAATCAACAAAAGTGTCTTCGTAAACGCTCTTCTTTTCCGAGGGAGAACCATAGACATTTCCCATTCGATAGAGTTTCCGTGGCCGAATATTCGACAAAGTTTTCGAATCATTGTGAATACGGCTACTGCTGTACATTTTTTATTAAGGGTTTTGACCTAATGTTGTCATTTTAGCCAGTGGTGGTGGTGGCAGATTAAAATAGTGCATCAACGGGAGGTTACTGAGAGGTTACTGCCATAATCTCCACGCTTGGCAGGCGGGTTGGATGGAAAACGCTGCTGCCCATTTTCCAGCCTGCGGAGACTAGATCTTTTGCCTCGACAACATTAGTTAACCTTGTACGACACTCATGAGTGCAAGGCGTTGGTGTTATACTTCTCTGCCGGACAGCTTTATCATCAAGAGTATAACTCTTGTCGGCGGAGCAAATGCCACTCCCCTCTCCTGTCTGCCAACCTCTTCATCTCATTATAATCCCCGGCACTCAGCCGCCAGACAGCTTAAAAAAAATAATCATCGCCTGAATGTGCAGGTTTCATCACGATGTCTTCCCTCACCGTAAGAGCATCGGTTAGTATTCAACTAATGTACATAACTCAGAAAACAGTCATTGGTACATGGCCGGAGCGGGATTCGAACCCGGGACCTCTGGCTTACGAGTCGGATACTGAAACCGCTCGGCCACCGACGCTCGCCAGACAGCTTATATGTAGTAAAATCCTCGAGGCCCTAATGTAAAGGTTTGACAAGTAAGATGACACTCCTCCACACCAGATACCCGACACCTGACGAGAAGCGAGCGCTCGCGCAGAAGACCGGCCTCACCCTGACGCAGGTCTCCAACTGGTTCAAGAATCGCAGGCAACGGGACCGGACGCCGCAGCAGCAGCCTAACAGACCGTGAGTACGGAAAAAGAGGGGTGTTAAAACTTTCACGTGTATATCTGTGGTTTTGTGTATCTGTTTGTGGCATCGTAGCTCCCGAAGGAATGGACCGATTGAATGAGATTTTCTCTATTGAAAGCCTTGACGTGTGTACCTGTGACTTTGTGTATCTGTTTAAGGCATCATGGATTCCGAATAAATAGACCAGATGCTAGTTAATCGAGATGGTTCTAAGCTTTCTTTTATTAAAATCGATCTAGTAGTTTAGATAATATTTGGGTATATGTATATCCGATTTTTTTTATTCGGTTAGGTTGTTTATTAATAGCAGTTCCCAGACAACCGCGCGTATTTCGGATCTCTGTTATTATTCAACCGTCTCCCGGGACCCTCGGGAATAAGGTAGCTTCGTATTAGTGAAAGAATTTTGAAAATAGCTTCAGTTGTTTCGGAGATTACCCCAACATATAAACTCACACACTCAACTTGCAACCGTTCAAGTGTAGCTATAGACTATAATCCTAAGACGGAGAGATACTAAAAGAAAACACTGTTTGGACAGAAAATAACTGTTTTATTTAATAAAGCAATTAAAGCAATTACAAACGATGTACACGTTCAGACATTTTGGAAGAGAGTGAAAATGGCGCCTCTAGTGGCGAATTCTGGAAACACAATTCTCTTATAAATAATGTATTGGCAATGATGTCTATTTTATTCAGCCAACAGATACACCGAACATTTTAAAACAAAAAAGTGTTTGGTTTTTTGGAATTTCGCAAGCGTATTTCTTCCAGTCAACCTGTGGGAAAATGAAAGGTCGTGGGGCAAAAAAGTGATCTTGTCGTCCATTTGCATCGAAATAATATGTACTACGTGCATTTGTCACACACACGGCCCTGTAAAAACGAAACATCACATCTCAGTCGCCGCTACCGTCCTTGAACTTGAGCCGTGCACTTTCAACATTTTGATGGCGAGTTTTTAAAACAAAGGGCACTCAGTCTAAGGAACTATAGCTACACATTTTTATTGTTTACTTTGGCCCGCCATAAAACTGTTGAGTGGGCAGCTTTGGTTATTGATTTGAGGTGTAACGGTTTTCGATAAATTAAGTACGGAGGCTTATTAGTTTTTGCGATAAGTGGCCCAAACTATTTGGTACCTACTTCCCACTTCTAAAAATTGTTTGTTAAGCCTTAGTCCTTACTTAGCACTATGCCATCAAAGATTTAGATCATTGTGAGCCATTGCAAAAACCTAGTGATTGGCATGTGGAAACTCTAGTGAAGTACCTACGCTGATCCCAAATGGTTTGGTCGCCCTGTAATTTGTGCGGCTACTAATTACTATTAGTTTAGTCAATATGTTAGTAGTCAGCTTTAATAAACTTAAGTTAAGGCTGACGCCAAACGAGCGTAATTTGTGTCGCTTAATCTACCTTCTGGCCGTATGGTGTCCGGCAGAGTAGAATAGCACCAACACCTTACACTTGTGGGTGTCGTACGAGGCGACTAATGTTTTCTAAGCCTAAGATCTGGAGTGCCCATAGTCTGGAAAATGGGCAGCAGCGTTTTCCATTATTATATGCATAACACTGCGATCTCCAACCCACCCGCCAAGCTTGGAGATTATGGCAAGAACCTCCCCTTTCGTGGGAGAGGCCCTAAGTCCTGCAGTGGACTGTTATGGGCTGTGATAATGATGAATCGACCTTCATGAAATGAGCAACTGATTTTGCGTCTAGTGCAGCGCAAATTAAGTACCTACGCGACCGAAATCACACTCGTGTGGTGTCAGAGTTGTAAATGAAGCAACCCCCGACCTGACCAGCGGCGTCCCTTTTTTGTTCAAATGACCCACCACACATGTGGCAAAGGCCTACACGCTTAATTACCAACATACGATCCGAGAACCAAAGTTACCAACATGTCGCATAGAATTAGTAAGCTTAAATGGCAGTGGGCTGACCATACCTGATTACTGAGAAACCGACGACAACTGTAATAGGCATGGTAATAGTTCTTAAGTTATGCAGACTGCGACTCGGTAGGCTTAAGCGCACTCCACATGTGGACAGTTCCGCGGGAACACGAGAGTGTAGAGGGAGTATTCGCCTATATTCGTGTAGTCCCGTGCGTGTTGGGCACGTCTCGCCTATTTTATAGACTAAGTAGAGATAGTTTGTTGTTGTCTCGATTCGATCGATTTTATATTTATATACCTAGCGCTTTTTCCTGAAACAGGTTCGTGGTACACTTGACCATGATCCAGGATATTAGTACATCAAGTAATTACAATAGAGCAGCTGCCATCACCTCTGTGACCCTGTTTACAGCAGATTAGCGATATTACACCGATGAATCGATATAATGTCGACGTGTTTTGACACCCACCACATCCCTAATAGGCAAAAATGTAGAGGGTCGACCAAAGTCCCGGCAAAGTTTCGCTGAAAGTTTCGGCGGACATGTGGAATACGCTTTAGCTTAGGGCGCTGTATGGACAGGGCCTCGAGTCCACTAATTTATTTAATTTATTTTATTCGATCGAATTGTAATCGGATATTTATCGAATGGTAATTGGAATAGCAACTCAGTAGGCAGGCAGTATTAATTGTAGCAAAATAACGAAAACGCATATGGCAGAGCTGTGATTGCGATCCGATTACAATTCAATCACACCATTACTAATAGTAGCATAATACCAAAAACGTGTCAAACTGCCATTGAGCTGCGATAGCGATCCAAATACAGTGGAGGCCCATGTCCAGCAGTGGACTAGTATAGGCTGATGACGATCTTATATATGCTGGGAGTTTATTTATAGCACAGTATCTATATAAGAATGTATGGACCTTACTACGTATTTTTAACCCTTGACAAAAAAGAGGGGTGTTATAAGTTTGACATGTGTATCTATGTATCTGTGGCTTTGTGTATCTGTCTGTGGCATTGTAGCTCCCGAATTGATGGACCGATTTGAATGCTGTTTTCTATTTGATAGCCACTTTACTCGAGATGGTTCTTAGCTTTGTTTCATTAAAGTCGGTCAAGTAGTTTAGAAAATATTTGAGTATATGTAAACTTGGTGGTTAAATAATAAAATAACTATTGATCCAATCTCTAACAAAGTCATACAAAATGCAATACTCCTTGGTCCTAGACTAAATATATAGAGCGCTATCGATAGTTCCTAAGCTGTCCGCAGCCGGCGCTGTACGACTCTAAACTCGACGCAACCTCAACCCAAGGCTCACTGGCTGGGTCGATAATGACTTCGTGTTCTTCCTTTTTCAGAGAGATGTTAGTGCCCGCCCAGTATGCCGGGCCCCAATCCGGTTTGGCCCAGGCGTTGCTTCCGAACGCCTACTACCACCAGTTACAGGATCCCGCGCATTATTTACATGGCGGCGCTTGAGTGTTGCCAACATACGGCCGCAACTCCGAAAGTGGTAGAATTCAATTTACGTTGTGATCTTAGCGTAGGGCACTGAATACGTACGAATGATAGTCGGTAGGTACGCAAGGTTACCGTGTGGTGTGAGTGAAATCATGAACGCTACAGAGCAGATTTCGTAGATCATAGTTTATACTAATTACGTTCTAAAGACGTTAGGAAAGACGTCAGCCCCAAGTATTCCTCAGCGAGCTGCTGTGATCTTGACCAGATTATAGATCCATCTCATAGGCAACTATTTAGATATAATTTCTATTAATGTAGTTAACCGTATTTCCAAATACTATTACAAAGGGCTACTATTAAACTACGGATATCTCTTAGCCCGTTAAGTAGAAGTACTTGAAGTGTGTTCCCTGATCAATATAATCTGGATGCCTTCAAGGCTAGAGTGAATAGGCTGTACCAAGACGGGCATGCTCCATCTTCGGCCGTATCGTCACTTACCAACAGGTGAGATGGCGGTCAAATGCCTGTTTTGTATTATATAAAAAAAAAAAAAACTTGAAGTAATAATACTTTGGCAATTCTTTTAACATAGTCTGAATCCGTTGTTATTTAACGAATCACGGGTTAAGACAGTAGGCCCTGATGTGATTTTTAAGTAAAGGTTTCTACGACAAAGATTCAGTGCTGTAGTTATTTTAAACTTGTAATTATGCCGATTCCTGTGCAATTGTTAGAAATATTGTTATTCCACTGGTTTTTATGACTACTTATGACTTTTCAACTCTTATGCCGAATACCAGTGTTAATTGCAAATTTTTATATAGGTATTAAATTTAGATCATAGGAAAACTGAAAAAACTCACTGACTTAAAGATGATTAAGGTGCAGTGGAGGTATTTAGTTATAAATAATTAATATTTTCTCAAACTTTATATTTTTATCGAAAGCTTACCTATTTGTATTTAAATTCAATGCAAAATATTTTCTGTTTTTATGTTCCTGTTAGATTTAAATTTTGTTTTGTTGTTAAGCTATATTGTGCGGTAGATTATTTTATAGTTGACATCGAAGCCCTGTGGTATTACTTTGACTCGACTTTAGTATGATAAGTAGAAGTTTAAGTACTTAATTGTTGAAAAAGATGAGATCGACCATATCGTCTATTAATGTAAATAATAAGGTGCTGTTTATGTTTTGTTTATATTCTAGTCTACTTGTGAAATAAAGTTCTATGAGACGATAAAGACCTCTTTCATTCTTGTGGGGCTGTGATAAGCTTCTTCCTAAGAAATAAAGTTTAAATTTATTTGTTACTTGAAGTAATTTTAGCTTTAGTTCTCTCGCTTCGAATTTGAGTTGACTACGGAAGACTGAACGTAATGTATGGGTCTAGACTCCTTGGTAGAATTCAGGCAGCGTTACATCTTTAGAGTCTCGTGGTTATAAGCGTAAGTACAAACATTATTCTAAGTATTTAATAAGGCTTTAAGATGTTGAAACAGATTATACTCGTATGTTGGCAGTGTAGTACCACAGACTTTCTGAAACGGTGGCGTGAACCGGAACTAAGTGTATCCATTTTGAAAAGTAATTAAATATTAACTAAAATAACAACAGCGCCGCCCGCCACCGTGTCTGTGTCTGTCACTGTACTTACTGCCAACTACAACATTAATTCTGGAAAGGAGCCTACAGTGTCGAGTGGTAACTATGAATACTGCAGATGCCAAAATAACTTTTAAATTATTTAAAATTCAAATATCAAATATCATTGGTGACCAGAGATTATTCGGTTCATTTGTTAAATGTCGAGGATTTAACAGATGAGGTTTAAGAGTGGTAGCGGGGTATCCCGTTCGAATTGGAGCCGCCCGACTGGGGAAGTTTACAGAACCTTACAGAATACTGCAGCTAAACAATACTCTTTTAAATAGTATTGTGTTTCTGCCGGTGAGTAAGGGCTCCTGTGTTCCATGGGGTGGGGATTTGGGGAACCGTGGCATTGGCAGTGGAGGGGCATTTGCCTTTTTGCTGCCAGAACAACGTGTTATAGAGGTGGGCAACGCATTGGCGATACTCTTGGTGTTGCTAATGTGGTGACCACTTTCCATCAGGTGGCCCGATTGCCTGTTTGCCTACCGTATGAAAAAAAAATTCATTCATTTGGTAAATGTCGGGAATTTAACAAATGAACCAAGTTACCGATTCGAATTCAAGAGCCAACGATTTACGTGTTTTCGAGTGACACAAGGATACTGAAGATGGGACAATGGAGAAGAAAGAGTAGATAGGCGGATTGGATGATGATGATAACGAATGACTGGCTTAAGAGAGAGTCCTCTGCAGTTAGTGAGTTTATCACGGCGGGCGTTGAGGATATTAGGAAGGAGTTCTTAGTTTCGCTCATAAGGTTATTAAACTATAAAATAGTTTCGCTAGTAGGTGTAATTTTTTTTTATGAGGTTACAACTAGAGATTAAACGGATAGTTGTTTGGCCGGATACCGGATAGCCGGCCACCCTATAAGCCGGATATCCGGCAGCCAGATATTTGGCAGGACATAGTCTCTGAACAAGTCTGTGTAAGCTATTAGCATGGGTGGGAAATTAAACAACTGCATGTGTTTACGTGATTTCAAGTCTTCATTCAATACAAATAATTTAAACTTTATTCTGAACAATTCTTCCGACCTCGGGCGGTACCCTCGATTCGAAATACGGGTAATCAGATCCAGCGTCGTGGACTGGTCCACGTGTGTGTAGTGAATCAGATTCTCTTAAGCTCGAATAAGAAGACACAAAACCGCAACCTACCTCTCAATGTAGGAGCAATTCGTATTTTAACCCAATTTATAATAATTTATTTTTATTTATCTAAGATTAACTTTGCAAAAAACATATTTTTACTAACCTACCTATAAATCAACTACGGGTAAGTACCTAATCTACAATGCTTTGATAAAGGAATAAGAATAATTTTTGAGATTACTTTATTCCTATGAATAAAATAACTTTTATGTACTGTTCATACATTTTTTGCTATCTGGTATCCGGCCGGATATTAACGCACTATTATATAGTATAGTATTAGCCGTGTGGTGTCCGGCAGAGTAGAATAGCACCAACCCCTTACATTCATGGGTGTCGTACAAGGCGACTAATGTTTCACGTGGCAATGTTTACGAGGCAAAAGATCAAGAGTCTCCGTAGTCTGGAAAATGGGCAGCAGCATTTTCCATTATTATATTTATAACACTGCGATCTCCAACCCGCCTGCCAAGCGTGGAGATTATGGCAATAACCTCCCCTTTCGTGGGAGAGGCCCTAAGTCCTGCAGTGGACTGTTACGGGCTGTGATGATGATGATGATTATATAGTAAATTAACGCCGAATAGGCCGGATACCGGAGAGTCACCGGATATCCGTTTCATCTCTAGTTACAACCCTCTGGATCCTAGTTAAAATAAAAATACGAGTGTACGAGAAAGAGGTTATATCAGGGGCTCTATTTTTAAATAGCTCGTCTCGCATCGAACGGTTCTTAATTTTCAATTTTGACATGAAAAATGTTTTAAAACACATTGGCAACTTTCAAAGATTGAGATTTAAAAATAAGGAATAATCATCATCATATATTTAAATATCGAATTTTTCATGCCAAAAATCCAAATTGAAAACCGTTCGAAAATAAGTCTCAAGGTGGTAGGAAGTTAGGAGTTTGCCTTCGTGAGTACCACATCCTTATCTATTCCTGCCGCCAGGCAATAATTGTTGTGATCCGGTTTGTAGGATAAAGTAGCCAGCGCAAATGCAGGCATGAGGCAGGCTTCTTATCTTAGACTGCGGTTCTGCATTTTTGTTGCCTGCAACCTAAATGCATGAATCGTAGATGTCATGGGCGACAGTTACCGCTTACCATCAGGTGGGCTGTCTGCTCGTTTGTCACTGCGTAGATTAATAAAAATAAATTATGAAGTTGCAATAAGCACATTTTAAATTTAATAGACGCTTTTATTATGTGTAACGTGACGATGTTATCGAGGATGTCCACGTTATGGGGGGTAGGGTGGGGGAGGTGGCATGACAGAGGTTCGTATTGAAAGGGATAAGTCA
The DNA here is from genome assembly GCA_907269095.1 of Blastobasis adustella. Lineage (NCBI taxonomy): Eukaryota > Metazoa > Arthropoda > Insecta > Lepidoptera > Blastobasidae > Blastobasis > Blastobasis adustella. The sequence goes on from OU026138.1 coordinate 5,799,613, forward strand.
CTTATTTACATGTCCCTTTCATGCTAACTCTTTCTTTTATCGTCGACGATAATATCGTCGCATTATAAATTATAAAAGCGCCTAGTAAGCAAGTAAGTAAGTACTTTATTGCAATAACATAGCCTATAGGCCAGTTTATCCTTTTCGGATATACAATAGTTAGATAATGGTAACTAGAACAACATATATACAGTTAATTAATTAGTTAAATAAACTATTACAATGTCCAAGAGTTTACGTTTACACCATTGACGTTACTATAACTATAGGTATGCACCTAAACTAAAATATTCCATACCTACGCAACGACACAGACAAATAATTTCTTCATCACAGATTTCATCTTCATCACAGAGATCCGCATGTAGGTAGGTTTTGGGTGAATCATTATTTTACAGGAGTTAGAATCAATATTCTGTGTCGGAGTCCCTTAACTCAGTGCACAACCGAGCAAATACGAAAACGAAATTAACCAATGTTTATTGGTTACCGCCGAATACCTATTTAAAACAAATTCAGTAGGTACATGTAATTCCATTTTAATCGGTTCTTAGGTACACCCACCTACTTTTCTATTTTAGTGGGGAGAAAGAAACCAAAATGGGTATAGGTAGACGAAAGTAACCATATATAGAATAGGTTCCAAATATGGAATTCCTTGATTTCTTCAGAAATAATATTTGAAATCGCAATACAAAGCCATATTCTGTTTCATATACTTAGATTAGACGTGTATACGTTCGATCTTGTCAGTAGGGCGATGGCCGGTGACATGGCATGTGTGTTTTGTTTGGTCGCTGTTCAGAATATTTTTAGGCAGTTAAAAACTATTTATTTCTTATTATTTAGAGAGTTATAACATTTGCCTCTTATATTTATGTGGTTGCATACATATGTTTTGCTATTTATTTGTTTCAGTTTTGTAATTATAAATATTGACAATAATTTCTGAGGTCATTAAATGCCAGATATGGACAGGCACTGGGGTCCACTTATGAAATATTCCATATTTGGGTCAAAATCGCAATTGATGGTTTAATTTTTACTTTTAATGTGTTTATACTTATCTTTTAGAATGCTTTCTAACACATAAAGTAAAGAAAAACATTCGAAAACCAAGAATATATCGATTTATCACAAAAAAACGAATTTTTTTATTTGCGGTTGGTTAACAGCATTTTTCATACAAAGCCCTAAAAAAAGCTGTTTTACCAACTGCAAATACTTACTTCTTTTTTAAAGATTTAAACAGCATAACCGATTTCCATCAAATGTTATCTATTTGTTGGGTCGGAAGGGACACTCAAGATACGGGTACCACTCGCACTATGGCGATCGTTTATATTAAAAAAAAATTATTTTCTTGTCAATATTACTACAGTCTAATGATTTTTACAACTAATTACATACCAATTTAGTAAATAATGAGACTGTTATTAAGTATTACAAAACTATATCAAACCATATTTTTAAGAATTTGTTGTGCCTTTTTCTTGGTCCATATTTGGGGTACCTATTCCATATTTGACTACCTTTTTAATTTTTTGATTAAACTAGATTTTTGATACTGTAAATAGTTATAAAAAACATAAGACTATCACTAAGTGTTGCAAAACATTATGACTTCTCATTATAAAGAAATTGACTTCGTGCTATGAATAGTTTATTTTTTATATTCGAAAAACAAAATGGTATTCCATATTTGGTTACTTCCTCTAATATTTGATCTAAGTTCACAATTACGGCGGAGCCAAGAAAGTTTTTTTACCTATTTTGTTTTTATTTTATTATTATTATTATTAATATAATATCAATAAAATACCACTGTTCAAGGTAGTTCTAAGTCTTTCTTCCCTTTGAATACGTACAAAATAAATTAGTATAGATTTGACTTATAAAAATACACAGAATAGGAGGCTGTATGAGCAAGCTCCCTTTGCCAATCTAACAATGTAAAAAAATTCAAGTAACGTCAATCGCAATGTTTCCACCTAGGTTACCTCAACTAAAACTGGTGGTTTAGGTGGGACACATGACTATGGGCAGAACGAAAACTAATGGATTTTTCCCTAAACTTAAGAATCGCTTAAGTTTTCTCCTATTTCAATTTGGACGTGGCTCATCATCATCATTATCTTGGCGTTATGTCACCTTTCTCCTCCACACGTGACACCTGTTACCTCCCGCCATTTGGGCCCAAGCAGCGGATATTCGAAACTTGACGTCGCCATCGATGTCCCCGGTTGAGCTAAGTAGGTACTGATCCCAAGTATCTGACCTGATCCGTGCACTTGACTTCCTCTTCGCCTATGCGCACGAGTAGGGGATCTGCACAACAGTGCAACAGCAGGCCATGTACTCCGTCTTCGCCACATTAATCTTCAGACCACCGTTCTCAAGTGCCTCCTTCCACTTTTTTACACGTTGGACTAATCGCCCCTTGTCAGAGTCTGTCTACCTCATGATAATCTCGGATGCTGTTTGACAATACGACTAATATCACGTTGAACAAAAGTGGGCTGAGCAAAAGTGTACCCCAACGGTAATCAGGCTTACTATGGAATCTGAATCGTGGTACATGTCTCGAATACAATATAGGCCTCAGGTATCGACTTGGTTCGCAACGCCCACCCGTATATCCCGTATCCCGTATTCCGTGTATCTCCCGAAGGATATAGTCAAAAGGCTTTCTGCATGTCTAGAAACAGGAAATGCAGGGGCGTGTTCTTTGATCTGTCTCCCTCTATGGCCGTTCTCAGGGCAAATACGGGGTCCATGGTCCCACAACTCGACCGAAACCCAATTAATACGTTGCTGATTGGCTAAAACTACTTAAGGAAATTGCTAAAGCTAAAAATACTTAAATAAGGTGGAAATTATGTGATTCTTAAGTTTAGAAAATTGTCGTTTTTTTTCTGGTAGAAATAGTTTATATCGGAAAAAGCCTTCAGTAAAAAGATGTGTGACATTTTGCCTGGAATTGAAACTCGGTAGCCTCTAACTCGGCTGTAAATAAAAAAAATGATCTGTGGAAACTAGTGAGTTTGCAAATACCGTAGTGGAAACACTGAAGCTGTCAAGTCATTTCATGTGTCATTCATTTTATTCCCTTTGTTGTTTGTTTCCACTTTCTATTCCATCTATTTCTTCTAAAAATATTGGATGGAACATTAAATTCAATAAATAAATTTTAATTACATAAAAATCTCAACACGCGGTGCGTTGTGTATCGCGTGTAGTACCAAAGAGTGAGGCGTCAGAACTTGTGGTGTATTTGGAACTGGGACACAATAGTGAGATTGTGTCTCCTTTTTGTTTCGTGCCAGCATTCTTGCTAGAGCGTACCAGCCTTACTAACGAAGATGAGTGACTCGAAATCCTTCGTGAACTTCTCGTGTCAGCGATGCTTGCAGCCACTGAAGCTGGACGAAAGTTTGAACAACCTTGGGGAGCATGCCATCGCTGATTTGACGCTGCCAATCCGCCGCAACAACGAGGCAGACCTCGACCTACAGGCTTCGGGTTTGGACCACTATGCTCCGCCATTCAGGATGTCTGACTCGAGTAATGGAGCCAATGGGTTCATGGTCATCTCCGATGGATGGGAGACAACGTCGATGGGCCACCAAATGCATGTGAAAGCTTCTCTGTGCGACCTACTGTCGAACAACTCGGACGTCGACCATCCATTGTGTGATGAATGCACCGATACACTCCTAGAACTTATGGATAACCAACTGAAACTGACAGAGTCGGAATGGAAGGACTACAGTGATTACCTGAAGAAATTAGAGGATGACAAAGAGGATCTCGAATGTGATTCGCTAGAGAAAGAGTTGTCAGACTCCAAACATGAAGAGGATAGGCTTTTGAAGGAGTTGACGGCGCTACAGAAAGAGGAGAAAGCCATGGAGGAAGAGATCAAAGTGCAAGAGAAAGAGAAGGAAAGATTGGAAAAGGAAGCGGTGGTGTACTGGAAAGAATACGGAAGATACACACAAAGTTTAATAGAAACGGAGAATGATATGAAATTGTATGAAAGTCAGCTGTCGTACGCTCAGAGTCAACTAGAGAGGTTGAAGAAGACAAATATATTTAAGGCCGCATTCTACATTTCAGATTCTGGCCAATTCGGAATCATAAACAACTTCAGACTGGGACGACTGCCTTCAGCTCCAGTTGACTGGTCTGAAATTAACGCAGCTTGGGGCCAAACAGTTTTACTACTTTCCTCTCTGGCACGGAAGATAAACTTCTGTTTTCAAAGATATCGCTTGGTGCCATACGGGAACCACTCATATGTAGAAGTATTGGAAGATCAGAAGGTCTTGCCGTTGTACGGTTCGGGTGGTTTCCGGTTGTTATGGGATACAAAGTTCGACGCTGCAATGGTGGCGTTCCTGGACTGTCTGCAACAGTTTAAGGAACAAGTAGAGAAGAGCAATACAGGATTTTGTTTGCCGTACCGAATAGATAAGGGTAAAATTGAAGACACTGCATCGCCACCTCATGCATATTCGATCAAAATACAATTCAACTCTGAAGAACAATGGACAAAGGCTCTGAAGTATATGTTAACCAATTTAAAATGGGCGTTGACTTGGATCTCCTCGCAATTCAGCGAAGATAATGCAGAGGCTTTACCCTAGCAGTATTGTAGCAAATTATGCTCTTAGTAAATGCATTGTGATAAGCAGAATGTATAAATAGTAGTTCTGCGTTTAGTTTTAATGATTGAAAGACTTGAACTAGAGTTTTAATTTAAGTAAGATTATGTAAAATGTGACCAAATTGCTTTCTAATAATAATTACAAGTACCTAATGATTATGTGATGAGAATAATAATAATTATAATATGATTTTACTTTTAAATTGTTCCTCTTTTATATTTTGTTCCTATTAATATTTTAGTAGATAGACTTCATAAATATAATATACAGTAAGTTTCATACATACATTTGTAAAGAAAAGATAATTCAACAGACAATGCATGTGGTTAGAGTCAAGAGTACTAAGGTATTTTATTTACAACTGTAAATATAAATATTTATCTTATGTTCTCCTAAACCAAAGTATTATTATGGATTTTTGACCCTTGTGGTATGATAGTCTGTTTAGTTATCCTACCCAGAAAATACTATTATTATTTTTGCTTAAATTCCCTATTTCATCTATGCAGAAGCTAGTTATTATGCTTTGTTGCATAACTTGTGTCTGTTATTTAGACTGTGAGACAAGTAGACCATTGGTAGCTCACCTGGTTGCGCTCTAGATTGTACTATGTAATCCACATATGTGTGATAAAAAGTCATGATTCATTATTGGACTAACAAGTAGGTAACACAGATACTCTATTTTTTTAAACCACGTAAACACTTGGAGACACTAACGCCATCTATGCACATCTGACAAGACTAACTAAACGGCCCCACTTTACTATAAACAAAAGTAGTGTTACGTGCGTTCCCTTGTTAAAATGAAGATGGCGCTTTTATGAAGAATGAATAATATATCAAATTTTTATTTCTTACCTGGTTCTTTACTTACTATTCCTATTTTGTAAAAACCCCTGCCGCGTCTGTCTGTTTATCTGAATGCGATAATGTGGCTTATCAGCTAATGTTCCTACTGGCATTACATATCTAATGCACTAAGAGCAAGTTAAGATAGTTTTCAACATCTGTAGGTGAGCGTCAAGGTAAAAGAGCAACGGGTCGGGCTGGTAAGGTACCGAGTACCGAGTTCGATTCCCAGTGCCAGTTTTCCGAATTATGTAGGTAGGTTCACTAACTGATGCTCTTAAGGTGAGAGAAAACGTGTACATCCGTGGCGGAGTGGCAGCTTTTCTTGGCGTGAGAGATCTCGCGGATAAGATCGAAGAGGCTCGTCTGGGGTGGTTTTCCACGGTCTGGGGTGGGGTTGATCCCACAAATAAAAGTGTCTTTAATGTGGGTAAAAAGAAAAGCTGCCAAAAGGATGTGAGGTAGACCGGTCTTTTTACTTCTAGAACTAACGCAAGAGGATAAGGAATATAAGTAAGGTCGACGAAGTCAATAACGTTTTGTGGCTCTCCTAATCCTCTCCAATCGCTACAAAGTGGTATTTTCTTATACTCCATGGTGTAGGGTAACCTACGGCGCCCCACAGTCTCCCACACAGTGCTTCGAAGCTATACTTAGCTGACCACAAATGTCAATCGTTGGGAACCTATAGTTTCGGAAGTTTAAAATATCAATACAATTTATGACATAATTTAATTAGGTATTTATTACACTAAAGTAAAGTTTGCTAAACATATTTCTAATGTGTCAACTGGAGTACCGATATATTTTTAATCACCAATTAATTTAGGTAGGCGAATATCCGTCTTCATCGGTCGTAACTTCAGCTTCTCAGCTTCTGTCTTCTCTTTCTGTACGTCCTCGGGAGCAGCATTTGCAGTTCATGGGTGATGTGTGACTTAATAGGTACCCTAAGTTCGTTACTAGTAGTAGAAGTAGTAGCATTATCAACAAGTAGCCAGTCTGTAACGAGATGACAGGGATCAATAACCTAATAGGGGTAGGGGTAGGGGTAGGGTAGGGTAGCGAAGAAGTAGAATATTAAATAACATAAAATAACGTCACCCCTACTAACAGTAGGGGTAAGTAAAGTACGTTTCGATAGAAAAAGATAAAAGTAGAGAACGTATAAGTAGGTATTATAAACAGAAATCTAAATAAACGGACAGGGTTCTACTTATCTAAAATGTCTATGGGATATTGGCAATGCCATGCCAGGGGTATCACTAATGCGTTGCCCACCTCTATAAAACGTTGCTGTGGCAGCAAGCAGGCAAATGCCCCTCTACTGCCAAAGCCACGGTTCCCCAAATCCCCACCTCATTGAGCTCTGGAAACCTTATTCACTGGCAATAAGACAATACAGTAGGTATTAGATAAAATAGTATTGCTTGGCTGCGGTATTCTGTAAGGTGGTACCACCGCCTTATCTATTTCTGCCGCCAAGCAACAATGCTTGCATTATTGTATTCAGGTTTGAAGGATAAGGTAGCCATCGAAATTACAGGCGTGAGGCCTCTTTTCATCTTTGTTCTCACAGTGACAACGCACCTGCGGTTCTGCATTTTTGTTACCTGCAACCTAATTGTATGAATTGTAGATGTCATGGGCGACAGTTACTACATACCATCAGGTGGGCTGTATGCTCGTTTGTCACTGAATAACATAAATAAAGTTCCGAGCTAATTATGATAATTGACTCGTTTTTCTTTGTCTTGGACGCACTTTAATCTTGGGTGCTGTTGGTAGCTGTGGTTACATTCTCACGTCGCATTAACAGCACCAAAAACCCTTCCGTTGCAGAAGTACCGCCGCGAAGTGCATTATCTTTCTTCTCTGCATTCTTTTCATCCACAAGGTTAAAGTAAGACTGAAACGTAAAATTTTTATAAAGTAGGTGATAGATACGGAATTTCAACGGGACGGGTACCTACATCTTGGACTGCCTTTTAATTCGGTTTACTATCCAACAACCTCACCAACCTCTATCTAACCAACAGAAAAATTTGGATAGCCCCCGACCAAATTTCATCATCATCATCATATCAGCCGAATGACGCCAGCTGCTGGGCATAGGCCTCCCCAGAGATCTCCACAAAGGCCGGTTCTGTACCTTCCGCATCCAGGTGGTACCTGCGATCTTTACCAGGTCGTCGGTGTACCTTGTGGAACGCCTACCCACGCTGCATCTTTTAAGTTTACTTATAGTCAAATATTTTCTAAACTACAAAACCAATTTTAATCAAACAAAGCTAAGAACCATCTCGAACCGGATGCACGTTGCACGGGGCCTATCGGTACTTACATTATAGTTGGAACTGAACATAATTGTCTGTCTTACCTAAACTACTAAGAATAAAATTACTAATTAAACTTTTGGCCAAGAATTTCACTAATTTTTTTTTACTCAAGATGGTTTTTAGGCCAACAAATTTAAAAAATCGTAAAAGATTAACAAAGTTTTTAGATTACACTGCTGTAACCTGACACGCGTTGAATTTGGTCTAGGACAAACTAGTTTGCCCTGTAATCGGGTTTAGAAGCGACTGATACATACGATACCCTTTCTAAACAGCTCCTCAAATAAAATTTTGTCCAAGATATTCAGAACCTCCTTGTCTTCTTGATCACCTCTTACTTCAGAATAACATATTAGGCCAGAGATTATGAACAAAACTTCGAATTTAAACATTACCAACGAATGATTCCTGACACTGTGGCGTTTCAGCTGTTTTTTTCCCAACTACAGTGACTGATTGATTCGGCATTCGATAGCGTAACAATAATTAAGAATTCCACTGATTTTATCTGTCTGTAATTGGATTTAGAGAGAAAGACGATTTTAGACATCATATCGTGCGTACACTACAAAGTCTATGATCGTCCGTGAAGGCACAGCAACTTCACTTTTGACCTTTTAGTAGGTAGGTATTAGGTATGCGTTAAGGCCTATAATCTTGTTTTTTTTTTTTAAATTAAGCAGTGACAAACGAACAGACAACCCACCTGCTAAGCGGTACCTGTCATAACATCTACGATTTATGGATTTAGGTTGCAGGAACCGCAGGTGCATTGTCACTGTGAGGACTAAGATGAAATGCCTCATGCCTCATCTGGAATACTTATTCCACTCTCATAGACTTCTTTTAAATAACTCTAAACTGGCCTCTTATGCTCAAAAAATTCTTTAACTGTATAAAATAAACTCTTTATCAACCAGTTATTTTTGTACATATATTCTCTACGTGTTGTTTCCAATTTAGATGTGTGTCAATTGTTACGCCTATAAATTTAATCTGAAGGAAGCTGAATCCCTAAGAATTTGTCCGTTATAATTAATTTTCCAATTTATAATGTAATTTTTTTAATTATTAAAATAAATATATGATGTCTTTGTTAAATTTACTTTTAATTTATTTTCATTTATCCAATTTATTATTAATTTCAATGTATTATTTATGTCATTCTTATGTGATTCTAAATTATTATTCTTATTTGTCGTCACCGTTAATGCGATATCATCAGCATATAAAATACATTTGTGATGTGTCACTTTCGGAAGGTCGTTAATACATACTAAGAAAAGTAACAGACCGAGTACACTTCCTTGTGGGACCCCAGCTAAGACCCCAGCTAAGACCCCAGCTTTAAAATGGGACCGCGTTTGTTACAGTCTAGTCTGCTAATTTCCACACATTGCTGTCTGTAGGCTACGTAAGATTCAACCCATTTTAAAGCTGGACCTCTAATTCCATACCTTTCTAATTTATCCAGTAGGATATAATGTCTTACCATATCAAAAGCCTTTGTTAAGTCGAAAAATATCGTCGTTGCATACTTATTATAATTTTTATTTTTCTAGGATTGTATTAACTAATTCAAAAACTGCCTGTGCTGTAGATTTATGTTTCCTAAATACAAATTGTCCCTTGCTTAGAACATTGTTTTTCTCAAAGAAATTCATTATCCTTGCATGCATCGCATATTCAAAATTGTTTGAGAATATTGGGATTAGTGTCACCGGTCTGTAATTACCTATATCTGTTCTTTCCTTATTTTTATACAATGGTCTCACATCAGATGTTCATCCAGTTATTTGATCACTATTAGCTTGAACTTGTACTTATAGTTTGTCAAAATTATTAATCATGCTGAAAATTATCTCCCGCACTTCCTTTTTAATTGTTTTGCCCATTATTTAATAATATTTCTCATAACTCAGGAATAAAAACAATTCTACAGAAATCAAATTGTGTGTTATGACTTATATGAATGACGTTCTATGACGTTAAAAAGTTGCCCTACAGTTTTTTTTTTAATAAGCGATTCGGACTTAACGTGGTCTTATTATATCTAGGTAAGATCTCGGATAAAATTTTGATTTGATTAATAGATGAATAGTTTTTTTAACAACCAAAACGAGATATCGTAAAACTATTAATGGTACAATATTTATGTGTTTGTTTAACCGACACAACACATTGTAATTATTAGTGAAATTTTATTAAATTCGTTTAGTTTCGTTTAAAAATTAACGTCCAATGGCTGCTTTGCCGTTGTATTCTTGGTATTCTTCCCAGTTTTGTCCGCCCTGTTGTTCAACCCCGTTTTTGGTGAGCATGCAGTTGAAGCCAGTACACTGGAATTCAAAAGATTTATAAACAACTCCTGCAGTAAGAAATAGTCATTCAACAATAAACTATCATCATCATCATCACAGTCCATAACAGTCTTCCAGGACTTAGAGCCTCTTCCACGAAATCCTCCTTTTATTGCCATAATCTCCACACTTGGCAGGCCGGTCGGAGATCGCAGTGTCGCAAATATAAAAATTGAAAACGCTGCTGCCCATTTTTCAGCCTACGGAGACTATATTTCTTTTGTCTCGAAAACATTGGTCGCCTTGTACGACACCCACGAGTGTAAGGGATTGGTGCTATTCTACTCTGCCGGACACCACACGGTCAATTAACAACCAACACAACATTGTGTGTTGTACAAGGCGACGAATGTTTTCGAGGTAAAATATCTAGAGTTTTCATACTGGAGCATGGGCAGTAGCGTTTTCCATTATCATATTTATAACACTGCGATCTCCAACCCGCCTGTAAAGCGTGGAGATCATGATGATAACCTCCGTGGGAGAGGTCCTAATTCCTGCAGTGGACTGATGGGCTGTGATGATGATTTATTTATTTATTGAGAAAACCAACAGCGCTGAAGAGTAGTGTATACAATTTGTCGTGACTAAACATATGCCAATAACAGGTTTCTTAAATTAACTTAAATATATTGTTTGTTAGAGATCTATACGCTATACGCAGAGGAACATCTGTACTTCTTCGTAACAAAAATCAAATACCCACAAGTATATTTACATAAGCATGAAACATGCTGTTTATATTACTATGTATTCTTATCAGAAATCGCACACAGTTCTTTTGGCTAATTAATATTAAAATTGTGTTGATGATGATGATGACAAGTACCAAGCAACACAACCAAACAAAAACTCTATGATTATTATATAATAACCGGAGGGAAAGAGGAAAGCAATGCAAGCATCAACGTTTATCAGATTTGGAGATTTCGTCAAGACTCAAAACCATACCTGAGAGTTGCAGTCGTCCCCGCGGCACTGGGCAGAGAAATGTTATTTATTAAACAATTATATTTGGTTATATAAATCAAGAGTAATTCTAGCTCTCTTTTAATATTTCCTTGTAGGATGAAAATTACTTTTCGTTAAATTCTATTTTAAATAGACCAGCAAAAGTTCTAAATTATGCAATAATGCTTTAAAACAAATCCGATATCTAAGGGGATAGGTTACTCAGCGACCACCACTGATTCTGCCATGGTAGGCCGACTGGAGACCTCCTGGTATACCTAAGCCACGCTTGGCACTCAGGCCTTTTAAGCAAGCTTTCCTCATATGGTGTTCCTGATAAAATATCTTTAATGTATGCCAAGGACCGTTCAGTTTGTAGCTGGCTGTTTGAAATATTTTTAAATGTTGGAAATATTTAACCGGTTACTTTTTTTCTCTCAGTCTCGGGGACAATTTTTATGTTTTTCAGTGACAAATGAGCAGACATCCCATCTGATGTTAAGTGGTAACTGATGCTCATAACATCTACAAATCATACATTTAGGTTGCAGGTAACAAAAACGAAGAATCGCAGAATGCGCTGTCACTGTAAGGACTAAGTAAAATACCTCATGCTTGTAATTTCGCTGGCTACCTTATCCTTTAAGCCGGAACACGACAATGCAAGTATTGTTGCTTGGCGGCAGAATAGACAAGGCGGTGGTACTCACCTAGGCGGAATCCTCAGGCTTGACAGAGTCCTATCACCTGATGCTAAGCATTTTAACTGGGGTTTTTTACTTATAATACAAAAAAATTGCGTTGAAAACTTACACGAGAGTCACACGCCATTCCGTGGCACTGTAGAACATACAAGCACAGGTGTGGCAAGTGATAGGAATATGTTTAGACTAAGGTCCTTAAAGTAATGTGACCAAACAAGTAAATGCTGTCTATTGATTGATGGATGGACTTTGTGCATGACGTCATGCGGTTGAAAGGAGTGAAGTACTTACCAAGATGACGGGGGTTAGAGTTCCGGTCAGGGTTCACAGTTTCGGAAAACCGCGGGGGCCATTTACTGTCATAGTTAGAAAATCTAGACATAGATCAGTTTATCCCATCACTATTATAAGAACGGCCCAAGCACGGACTTAAGGGATACAAAAGTCACGTCTTACAAAATAATTATATCAAAGGAAGATACGCTCTTTACAAAGAAAGGTGCACGGTTTAGACATTATGAGATTTCTCATTTAGACCAAGCATTTCATGGGTCATTACCTGATTTTAGTTTGTCTCAATTTCACTAATGAAAAATAGCAGTACGGTAATTAATTATATAAGCCTATCGGTTTCGGGTTGTGATCGGGAATCGGGAAGTTTTCGTTTTGCCGCCATGTTTACGAACGAAAACTTGTTCCATTGTATTGTTAGTAGTGGGATTTTGAATAGCGTAGAAAGAGGTAACTACTAGTCGTTGCAGTGGATGTCTAGACAATGTCAACACCGACATAAAAAGCACCACAAAGGCCACCAACCTTTGGCCGTAGATCTGAAATATCCGTGGTCCGGACCCGTTGTTTACCGCTCAAAGTGTTTCAAATACCACTGGTAGTTTCAAATACCACTGGTAGGACCTCAATAGTCCTTCGAAAGGCCGATAGCGGTAATCGCGGTTTGTCTCAGTCTGTGTGAAACTACCCGATCTGTATTATTTACCGCCGTGTCCTGTAAATTGTGTGACCCTCCAATCTTGTAAATGAAGGTTAGCATCGTCTCAGCAGTACGTCACTGACGTTTTGTTAGCAGACATTCGGCTGTTTCACTGTGTCGTATAATTTGGAGCCACTGATTAGACAATGCCACGAACGGCTAGTTTCCCCCGAGCGCGCCCCGTGCAAAGGTAGCTAAATCAAAGCCAATGAAACTTTTTGTATATGTGATGTGAATGAGGCTTTATTTAATATTGAAAATATGCTCAAACGTTTGTATGGAGCGCGCTTGGGGAAGACTCCTCTTAACTTTTCCAAACATGGCGGCCATATGTTACCGAAGAGAAAGCTTTCCGATCCCGATACGAATTACGTAATTGCGGTACAGATTATAGTTTTCACCAGCGTTGTAAAGTTTGAAACTCTGTGAACGTTCGACTATCCCGCGGGATACTTTATCTGGGACTAAGAGTGCCGAGAATTATTACATTTACGCTTCCATTTAGTTATGCCAGAAAATAATTTTCATACACTCGGGATTATCGTAGCTTCCTTTCCTAAAGAGTTACCTAAATATCTTCCGGAGATACTTTAGTTCAGTGCTTTCGGAGATAACTCCCTACAACCTTTCAACCTTTCAACTTACCTCTTTACTTTATCTAAATATTAAGTTTACATTACCCAATAATTGTGTAGTAGATAACTAATAAGATGCACATATATACCTTAGCGACACAATCACTTCCTATACACTGGAAATTAAATTTATTAGACATTTGCATTTTAATTTAAATCTATAATCAACTACGAGGGCGTTAAATATATAGTGAGAATGAGGTACAGACTTTTTGAGACAAAAAAATGGAAATAATTATTTTTATAAATACGGCTTCGTGGAGCTAAGAAGCCCAAAACTAGCCGATGCGATAATTTACAGCGGACCAGTGGCCGTACCGCCGATCTCCGATAGTACGCCGCCATCTTGATCCAATAGAGTAGAGACCAATCGCTACTATAGGAAATCGGCGGTACGACCCGAGCCGCCGACTATACTTTGTCAAATGTAGGATATTTAGGAATTTTGACAGTTCACAGTAGGGATGGAGTGGTGTAAAATCGTTAATGAACCTATTCGATTATAGATTATCATTCTCATAGAAGTTGGAATCGATAGTTGCATGGTAATGCTGTAAGTATTACACAAAACAAAAAATATTTTTTCTTTTGAAATCATAATTTATTAATACTACATTCAAAACCCATCCACAACGAAGATTTCGACACGTGAGTATTTTTATTCGGTAAGTCTGTTACAATTTGTCAAAATTATCATTCTTTATTAGACAAAGCATAGGTGTACAGTTTTGGATTGTTTCGTACCTACAACCATGAATAGCACAGAATTTTAATACCTATAGAGTTGTCATGTCGATTAATACGTACATATGCGAAGCACCCAGCACCCCTACACTGCGACAGAATAAAATTATTATAAAAACCGACCAAACCGGAGCTAGAAAAACGCTGTCTCTGCGATAACGCGGCTCGTGGGGCCCTATTTTTGATACCACTCGTATCCACGCAAGCGCTCGCCTGTATTTTCTATCTCTAGCAAATTACCACGACTGTGAAAGAGATAGGCAGCACATGCGGGCGCTCGCGATGCGAGCTGTTTCAAAAATAAGGCCCAAGGGCTCATGATCGTATGATTTTGTTCTCACGATATTCCAAAATCAGTCATTGATATTACTTACAGTCGCTATGCAATCATCACCAACACACTGCGGAAAATAGTATACTATGTGAGTATTTCTCTCCCAAGATTTCTGAGGAAGTCTGTGGCCTAATGATGAGTAAATGGACCATTGAAATAGTTGAGGTGGTGGCCGTTTGTTAACAAACTAAATAACAATTTTAACCCGCGCAGTAGACGATTTTTGGGTAGTATCCCTTCAAGAACTTCGATGAAATAGACGCCATGCCCGCCTTAAACAATTACAACAAAAACCTACCTTATAAACAAATGAACGAGGGCCGGCCAGCCTTCTGTGCACTTTTCAGTAATCAGGGGACCTGGGACTTTATCTATTTAAGTACGTAAAGGAATTTGCGTAAAGTAAGGTTCCCTAAACTAACAAATAAATCCACTATACCTACCTATGACTATGCTTAGATTGTGACGAAGGGATCATCCATATATAAGGTCGCCGATACACATAAACTACTTCTGACGTTTATGACTTACCCCCGCTGCGCAAGTGTCACCTTTGCACTGAAAAAATATATGATTTATCACGTTATTTCTTTTTCATACTTACCAAATGGATGATATGTTAGAAGTCTACTGTAACTAGACTTCTAGTTGAATCTGGGATTCTTAAAGACTGGAATATCGCAAATCGTAAATACACATTGAAAGAATTATCAACATCAACAAAACTGTAAAAATCAAATAACGAGGCGAATTCAAAGAAGAGTAGCCGCCCTGAAAGTATAGGCTTTTAGTTCCAGTTGAAACGGAAACTGACACTTAATTAATATAAATTATAGGGTGTTTTGAAAGCTAGGATAGCTGTATTATAAAAGGTAAAGCGCATAAGTTGAAGAGATGAATGGAAGAGAAGATGAGAGGAGGAAGGAAGATGAAAGAAATATTTTCAAAGTTTGTTTGAAAGAGATAAAAGTGCCGTATAAGTACCAGCACATCCCGAAGAATTATTTATTGATTTAACTGTTTATTGTACACAATAATGATATACAGAGATATATAACAGTATACTTATAAAAGATAAAAAATCGCTACTTATTTCTAAAAAGAAATTTCTCCAAGCAGGCTTACAGAAGAGAGATGCTAGACTAGAATAACGCACATACGATGTGCACGGCAATTGAATATATAAATACATAAATATATTATAATGATAATACATAGGTTTATAATTTTTTTTAATAATAATATAAATTATATACATGACATAATATGAAAACAAGCGATACAAAATACATAAATATATAAGTTATGGACAGACGGGGAAACCTAATATTCCTTCACTCTCTTTTTAAATTTAGATCGTGACTGACTGTCACGCACCTCATGTGGCAGAGAGTTCCATAGTCTCGCTGCATGGACAGTGAAGGAGTAGGAGAGGAAATCGGAATGATGGATAGGGATGGATAACGATGATTTTACATTAGACCGACAAGGCTTGTCTTTGTTCCGGGAGAAGTGGAAGGAGTTGCGGAGATATGAGGGAACAAAGGGATTATAGAGGATATTGTAAAGGATAGAAAGGACATGAGCGTTCCTGCGATAACCAATCTTGAGCCACTTGAGCTGCTATCGATAAAGAAAGATATAATCGTACTTTCAAAGATGTCCACTGCTATTAATAATTGTAGACATACGCCTCAAGCCTTTTTAATAAATTACGAAATAGACAGCAAAAAATTGCAATAGTTTTCGTGTTATGTACGTAATGATATATTACTTACCTCAGTTTCACAACCTGATGTGAGGCACTGGAAGGGAGCGGATACGTTATAAAATATACTTAATCTAATACTTATAGTATGTCATTTTCTTTAGACAGGGTGATATGGCCTTTGCCCACCCCAGGGAATTTTCTACAGGGAATTTACTTTCCCTACAGGGAATCAGGTAACATGACAAGCACGATGTGGGCACCAAACAGCTTTTCAAAGTAAATACGAAAAAAAACTGATATACTCCGCTTAGCGTTGGAATTCGCATAGCCGAAGTAACAGTGTGATTTTCCTTTGCTGTGCCAATTTAAACCTTATGTGGAGCGCATGAAGTTGATTTCGCCGATCTTGGGGACAACGGGATTACTACGTGAAGTCGATAGCTGTTAGAATTAGCTTATGTTGCTTACGTACCCTCGATTGACATTTTTCTGTACGACACTGAAACAGTGAAAATGACGTCATGATTTTCACGTTCACCAAATAAATTACCACCCGTCATTATAATGTTAATAACAATAATAAATTCTATTTCAGACAGTACGTAAAATAAATTAGATACATTTGTCCATATCTTGTTAGTAAAACTTAACACTACGGGTTGGTAGATATTTTTTTTCAATTTCCCCTTTTTGTAATCCCAGTAATAACCCGGGGGTATTCTGGAACACCGTAAAGTCGGCGAAGGGGCGACGCGGGCTTGTTCCTGTTCTGGCTCTACGGATACGCTGGAAACGATCTTGCTTTTTTATTCAATCTGCTCACGGATACGCTTCGGCATGATGTAGCACCGAAATACCACCCCTCAAGGCCATAGATGCCGCCTAGATGCCGATTACCGCCACGTGATTAAATCGGCTCCTCAGTCTTAGATCCTCCAGCGGAAGACCTCGCTTTTCGCCGCGATGCGGTTGCGACCTGCAGCGGCACCGCCGATCTCCAATCGCATGACACCACCCTCTGGAATGACGTCACAGACTATCTGAAATGTATGTTGTGACGTCATTTCAGAGGGGTGGTATCATGCGATTGGAGATTGGCGGTAACGTTCCTGCACCACACTGGTAGCACGTTTGGATGCGTATTCTTAAGCGTACTTCACATGTCCGCCGAAACTTTCGGCGAGACTTTGGCCGGGACTTTGGTCGACCCTCTACATTCTCGCCTATTAGGGATGTGGTGGGTGTCAAAATGCGTCGACATTATATCGATTTATCGGTGTAATATGGCTAAACTGTTGTAAACAGGGTCACAGAGGTGATGGCAGCTGCTCTACTGTAATTACTTGATCTACTAATATCCAGGATCATGGTCAAGTGTACCCCGAACCTGTTACAGGAAAAAGCGCTAAAAATAAAGCATGCCAAACATGCACGAGACTACACGAATATGCGAATACTAGGCGAATACTCCCTCTACACTCTCGTGTTCCCGCGGTACTGTCTACATGTGGAGTGCGCTTTACATCATTCCGTCCGCCTAGAAAACAACTACCGCTTTCTTAGCTTCCACCAAACAATGTTCCTATATAAAGGACAAGATAGCGTAACCAAAGGCGATACCAGCTTAGCAGTGACGCACAGTGTCACAGTGACAAGCCATCTGCGGCGCAGATGTAATGCTCGACAGTTACCAGCACTCTCCTTTTTGTTGTGTTACTCAATGACAAATGAGCACATAGCCCACCTGATGGTAAGTGGTAACTGTCGCCCATAACATCTACAATTCATATATTTTGGTTTCAGGTAACAAAAATGCAGAATAGTAGATGCGTTGTCACTGTGAGGACACGGAGGATGAAATGCTCTTGCCTGTAATTTCGCTGTATATAAATATTCTTTAGGTGTTTTGTCACCGAAAAGCATGATAAAAAAACATACACGCACGCACGCACGCACGCACGCAAGCACACATACACACACAAGACACACACAAGACACACACAAGACACACACAAGACAGACAGAAAGCAAGACAAGAAGTTACCCAACCATACGAGAGACAGAGATAAACATACCGGCCTGGAGCCGTTCCTCATTTCCAGTATGCTTTCGAGAACTAGCCAGTCGCTGGGTTTGATCTCCGCCACCTTCACGCTGCGTAGGAGTATGTTCATCTTGGGTTCGGGGGTGTGGCCTCGCGGTAACTCTGTGACTACCCTTAGGGGCTGGGGAAAGATACAAACGGTTATTTATTTAAAGCAAGTAAATACAAGTGCATAGGCTGCGGTGACTGCTTACCATCAGGCAGGCCGTAAGCTTGTTTGCCACCTTAGTAGTATAAAAAAACACACCAGTCAAAATCGATAGAGCGTCAGTGGTTTAAGGTTAGAGTCCGACTCGTACCCCGAGGTACCAGCTTCGAACCCCAGTGCCGCCATGTACCAATGGCTTTTCTGAACACTAACTGCTCTTACGGTGGGGGGAAAACATCGTGATGAAACCTACACACATTACACATTCAGGCGACTGAATGTGTAACCATGATCTAACCAGGGTCGGGTTCCCCTGTTAACAGAATCACGGAGGCCAGATGATAGTCGCTCTACTGTAATTATCTGATCTGCCAAATCTTGGATCATGGTCATGGTGGACCCCGAGCCCCTGCACGCGTGAGCATCACTGGGACATTAACGCCAACATGACCAGACCAAAACTGACACACTAGACGAAAACTGATTCCGTCAAACTATAATTCGACTTTAGGCTTCACTAAGAAAATTTCTTAAAAAAAATATACTACTGAAGCGGGAAACTTGGGAAACAGCCTGCTTGATGGTAAGCAGGCACCGCAGCCTATGGACGTTTGCAATACCAGGGGCATCACCAGCCGTTGCCGGCCCAAATATAGGGTTTGCTGGAATTCAGTTTTTTACTCTTGACGTGAGATGAGCGTGGCTTACAATGACCGAAAATTTGGCAACTTTTTGTGCGTGTGAAAGCATATAAATACCAAACTTAAAATAACACATAGGCTATACATACATCGATCAACCATTAAAACGAAACTTCTTTTTAGTGGTCAAATAGGTATTTTTGAAGGGTGAATTTATTTCATTTTTATTTCTTTTTGTAAATATATACCATTATTTTGAATTATTAATTAAATTTGGTTCGTATGTGGAATCGTGTTTTCATTTTATTCGATCAAATTTTATTACCTACAAGAAAAATAATAAGGTTTGGTCCTTTGGCGTTGGATGCCATGGATTTCGAGAAACTGTTTTCGGTGGAAAATTCACTTCAGGCTAATAATTACACCGCTATGGCGAAACAATTAATATCAGATCATAATTCATTATCAGCAGACCAGAATTAAACTAAAGAAATTTTTACAAATAATATAATTCCTTGTTTTTTTTCTTTGGTTTTTGTTATTATTTGTGTATAACCAATAAAGAATTTTCATTTATTCATTCCTCCAAATCTTCCCCATAAGGCATTGTGCCCAGAAGGCTGGCAACATTTTCCCTTTGAAAGGCAACACCCAACCTCTGAGCGATAAAGGCCAGCCCTGCGGTCACCAGTGGCCTTGCAGTGACGCCCCGAAAGTTATTTAATAAATATGGCTTCAGTACCCCAAGCGCCCATTGTTCCAAAAGCAATGGGTATGAAGATGTAGTGGCTTCGAGGTCCTGATATTTGCTATATTACGGGTTCAAACAATATTTGGCACCAGCCTTTATAGACATCTACATGAGATTTTATGTGATTTTTTATGTTAAACAAAAGATTCAAAAGTTTTTTTTTGTATATTTTCACATCTAAGTATGATTGAATTTAACATTTCGAGGATTGTGAAGTCCGGGGTCCTATTTTTAAAACCGCTCGCATTTACGCGAGCGCTCGCACGCACTACCTATCTCTTTCACGTAAATAGCTAGAGATATAAAACATTAGCAAACAGTCTCGTTCTCTGCAGACAGAGAACCGAGACCGAAATCTCAGTTCTTTTTTAGCCGATCTCATCGGTCCTCAGAAAATATGCGTCAGAAAATGCGGCTGCCGACAATGGACATTGCTCCGAATGTCTAATTGGGGTTTGCCGGTCTATCTCTAAGCTCGACAATCCAGATTCCTTACACAAAAAGTCGATAAAATTAGATACTTAGGTTGTTTGCCATAAAAGCGTCAGAAGCCTAATGGATAGAGAGGTCAACTCGTAAGCTAAACGTACCGAGTCTATCGATCCCCAGTGCCGCCGTGTACCAACAACCTTTTTCTGAGCTATGCAAATTATTCGAATACTAACCGATGCTGTAAAGGTGACGGAAAACATCGCGAGGAAACCTGCACATTCATACGACTGAATGATCCAATCTGGTTAGGTTTCGCTGTTAACAGTATCACGGAGATCAGATGGCTGTCAATCTTCTGTATTATTAGCAGATCTGCCAAATCCTGGATCATGGCACCCATGGCCTCGCGCGCGAGAGCCCAACCGGGATATTGCATCAAGATGATTATAATACATGGGCTATAGGTACAGTCATACTACTAATTAGCTGACCCACTTCGTCAATATTTTCATATATAGATATGGTAGGGGGTCAACTAATTTGTTGAATTTGGTTTGTTACCACGGTTGGTATTATTTTTACCTCGATATCCGAAAGAGGGTGGACCGATATATCTGTCCTTAGGAGCGACTTCACACAACGGCACCAGTCAACTCGTGACCATGACGCATGCAACTGCGTCGAAATATGGAGGTAAAAACAATTCTAACAGTGGTAACAAACCCAAAACTATGTATAGTGAAAGTGTAGTGTCTTAAAACCTCCACATGAATTTAATTTAAATTTTTTCCAAGTCAAAATCCACTTACTCTCAAACCTATTCGTTTGAGATTGTAATCGAGGACAGGCACAAGTGTGGTTTCCTAGAAGAATAACAAATCAAGTTATTATGATACCGACGATAGACTGAAAGGCAGGGTAAAAATAAAAGGGAAAATAAAACAAAATTCAATACTAATGTATCAAGCAAAACACAGGCAAATGTATAAATATTATTTGTAGGAGATAGATATGTAAGAGATTATGTCGATTTTAATCTTTGCCTTCAGATTCCGTTGTATGTACTTTTTAATATAAAAACACAAAAAAAATATTAATAGTTATAGTTTAGATGCATTTTATGTATTTTATTCTACTACTACTACTACTATTTTTATTTTACTTGTAGGTACCTGCTCACTCTTGTTGTCAGAAGGCTAATTAATCAAATAATAAAATATAACACACGTAAACAGTTTGTGTGACAGATATATCTTGTGAACGGAATACAGTCATTCTTTCTGTCAAATTCTGACCCTTCTGATACATATCAATTTGTTTTCAATGCCTATGTGATATTCCACGAATTCTATTGTCACAAAGATGCTATAAGGCAGGCAAGAAGACATAGGAATTTATCGTCTTATTCAATAATTTAAGTGACAAATACAAAACATATTTTTGTTAAAATAGGTTTATTAAACGTAAAATAACTTTTATGAATAAGACTAACCGTCTTCATTATGAATTTTAAACGTAATTTCATTATCATTTACCAGTTACAAATAAGTCTCAGGTGAAGACGCCATTTAACTGAGCTTTAGGTAACCACTATAAATAATTATTTTAAAATTGTAGTAGGACCCAAAATTTTGTATCGGTTAACTTACATTGGTGACGATTTCCATATTTTTCAGGGTTTTTGGATCCTTAAAACCACAAACACGTTAAGGGCCTAATCTAAAAATTACGAGAAGTATACGGGGTCCAAACTGTCCAGCGGGGCTGTATTGGCTCAGTGGGCTACTGAATTTGACATTTATTAATTCTACACCACGTTATATACGTTGGCCACTGGTCATAGCTAATATCAAATTAGAGTAGTACATATTCATATTCATATTCATATTCATATTTCTTTATTAGTATTATTCATACATTGTCCAAAATTCAGTATCTAGGTTTACATTATGTCCTAACTAACAATGCATATATATTGAGTATTTCCATCAATAATTAATACATATACATATATTCATACATAAAGCTCACGCCTCTGTCCCACAGGTGGGGTAGGCAGAGACTATGGACTGCCACTTTGCTCTGTTCTGACATAACTCTCTATCCCCGCATAGATCCACAACTCTTTTTATTCAGTGTATTAACAAATGTCAAAATTCAGTTGTCCATTGAGATTGTCCATAGCCCCGTCATTGACGGCGTCGCCAGTGGTTAAGAACTGGGCGTTTCGAACAGTCAAAATGCCTTTGTTCCGATTTTGTCTACAGAACAGATAAGTTGATGGCACGACAATTTATTTATTGTCAACAATGATATTTTGATGGCATTACAAGTAGAAGGTCCAAATTCAAGAATTGAGAGTTACAGTTTGTTGATGATGATGATGATTTTTTAGAATCGGACAAGCAGTAAATGAAAAGTTTCTACTTTACTGAAGAGTTCAACGGCGTTACTTTCTCAAAAATATCCCAAGACCCTACAATAATAAGATTAAATGGGTCAGAGAGGAGATTATTTCTTCATAGGAACCACGAGGCTAATTTCAGAAAAATAAAACTGCATTAAATTTTTTTATAACACACACATACACACAACAAAGAATAGAACCCGTTCCAATTTTGTAAACAAATAAATGATTAAATTGCTTTATTATATCATTAGGAACACGTTTTGCTAATAATAATTCTTGCTTTTAAATATTCGACAGAAATACATATAAAATGGCCTAAATTTCCTGAACGAATTCTATTATGTTACCGAATCGAGTTTTGTCGAGTTATTTAAAAAACTTAAATGCAGTTATTACTACGTTTTTAAAATTCTATAATCAACCTCATGGTTCCTTTTATCTCTTATAGTTACGTATTTCTTTTCACTGACTCATTTAGAACTCAGCCTATATAAAGTCTATGAGTAAGTACAATGATTGTTTGTGATGATTTATTTTGATGAATTTGAAGTAAAAGTAATACAGAACAACATTACCGTCAATTTGGCATACCCATCTGCCGTATCAGACTGCGGTTAAAAACATTACTTAATTAACATATTTTAAAGATTCGTTCCGAGTTTCCTACCTCGTACCTTTGTTGATAATGGTATGTTCCGGGTTTCCTACCGCGTACCTTTGATGATAAAGGTATGTTCCGGGTTTCTTACCGCGTACCTTTGATGATAAAGGTATGTTCCGGGTTTTCTACTGCATACTTTTGTTGTCAACAATTACCTGATCGCCAAATCTTGAATCATGGTCAAGGCGAACCCCGCGCGCTTGTTCTCGAGAGTTGCCAAGATGTTGACCTTTATTGTCAACAAAGATACGCGGTAGGGAACCCGGAACATACCATTAAAATGTGTGATAATAACCGCAATAGTTTAAAACACTATATTACTTAATTAAATAATTTCATTAACTTCATCTATTTTTGTAAAGACGGTAGAAGACGGAGTATCAGAGGACATTTTTCTTATGATCAACATTATTGTTTCTCTACCTATGGTATGCGATTGGTTATTATAGATATTTTTTTTTATCAGGTGGCAGGACTCTGTCACGGCTGAAGAGCCCGCCTGGGTGAGTACCACCGCCTTATCTATTTCTGCCGCCAAGCAACAACTCCCAGCCACGGTGTTTCCTTTGGTCTATGACATGGGATCGTTCAAGAGGTATATTAGAGGTTTCCTTAGAGGCGGGCAACGCATTGGTAGCACCCCTGGTGATGCTGATGTCCATAGGCGGCGGTGACCACTTTCCATCAGGTGGCCCGCATGCCTGTTTGTCAGCCGGATAACATAAAAAAAAAACAATGCTTGCATTGCTGTTTCCGGTTTGAAGTATAAGGTAGCCAGCGAAATAACCGACATGAGGTTATCAAGTCCTCACAGTGACAACGCACCTGCGGTTCTGCACTTTTGTTACCTCCAACCTAAATGTATGAATTGTAGATGATAAAGCCGACAGTTACCACTTATCATCAGGTGGGCTGTATACTCGTTTGTCACTGAATAGTATAAAAAAGTAAATTTTACCATTTTATCAGAGATATTACGAATAGGTATATTTAAAAAACTGATACCTAATATGAACGCGAAAACGAATAAACCATTGTCAACTTTGCTGGCGTTCTAAAAATAAGAAGTAAATAAATAAATTTGTCTAACAGGATGTGGCCTGTAACAGGAGCATTGAACATGTTTTTTTCGATGCTCCTGTTATCTTCTCATATATTGGTATGTTCTTGCTATAATCGGTGAATTTATAACACAGTTTTTACTTACCGAATTTATATCTACCCACTTAATTGGTGCACCAAAGTCATCCTGCGAAAGTGGAAATATATTAAAGGCTTTGTTACTAAGCGAGTTACTGTAGATCCCGTCCCATTCCAAAAGAACGCTGAGCGACAGTGATATCATCATCATCCTTATCATTATATCGACTGAAAGACTCCCACCGCCGGGCATAGGCCTCCCCCAGAGATCTCCATAAAGGCCGGTCCTGTGCCTTCCGCATCCGGCTGCTAAATTATATTTTTGACAGTGTAATGACATGTTCATTTAGTACTATTAATTAACAATAATGAGATTTACAATTTACATTATCTATGAATTTTGCTGCTGACATCGAAGTTAATTTAACTTATTCTCCAAACATTGCTTGCCAGATTCGGGTAAGTGTGTGAAGCGTATATCCTAATTATAATAAGTATCTACTATACAGTACTGTGTGGTGTCCGGCAGAGTAGAATAGCACCAACCCCTTACACCCATGGGTGTTGTACAAGGCGACTAATGTTTTCGAGGCAAAATATCAAGAGTCTCCGTAGTCTGGAAAATGTTCAGCAGCATTTTCCATTGTTATATTTAAACACTGCGATATCCAACCCGCCTGCCAAGCGTGGAGATTATGGCAATCACCTCTCCTTTCGTGAGAGAGGCCCTAAGTCCTGTTACGCAATGGACTGTTACGGGTTGTGATGATGATACAGTACCACATTATAAGCAATAAATAATTATTAATTCATGCATTTATTCGTGTATTTCGAAATGTTGTCTAGTCATCTACTTACGACGTTTGGTGGGCCCAAGTGTACGTTCTTTAACTTAGGCGGTTGGTAACCTTTTCCCGTCTCGTCTTCCTGAAGCAATATACTTGAGATTAGTGACTACCTTACCACTACCCTACCCCTACTTCCTCCTGCAGTGGGACTCCTGGAGAACCCTTCCAGCAAAGATTGCATCCCTCACCACAACTATAAACACATATACCGTCACCGTTCTTTCGTGTAAAGATAACGTGATATTGACAGTGCTAGAATAAGACCACGCCGAGCCCGAATCTATCATTAAAAAAAAAAAAAAAATCTATATGGCAACTTATGCCAAGTTTTAAACGTCATAGAACGTCATTCATAGGTACGTAAGTGTAATGTTGTTGTAAATTTTTGTGCACCGCCTGCAATTTTTATTACCAGTTTTCGTTGTAGACTGGTAGATAAAGCTGCACAGCTTTAAGTCCACCTCTGTACTATTTTGTGCATAAAGTATTAAATAAATAAATTCATAAAGGTCATAACAAAAAATTTTAATTCTTTAGGATTGTTTATTTTCGTGAGTTATGAAACATATTATTAAATAATGGGCTAAACGATTAAAAAAGAAGTGCGGGAGATAATTTTCAGCATGATTAATAATTTAGGCGAACTAAAAGTACAACTTCAAGTTAATAGTGACCTAATAACTGAATATTCACAAGAAGGACTGACAAGGACAGATTATCCTCAGATTATTGTCATATCCACACTTTATAATTTTTTACTTCTGTCAGTCAATATGGACTTATCGTGGTCCTATTTCACCTTCGTCTCTAACCTGACTTCCAAACTAAAGCAACACTAATAGTATTGTGGGTAGGCTGCACCAGGGATAACCACGAGGTCGACCGCGATCTACCGGTCGGCCGCGAGAGCGATTTAGGTAGCCCGCGAGAGTTAATTAAAATTAATAGAAAATTAGGAAAAAATCACATAGTTTTGAAATAGGCTAGGACTTCTCCTGTCCTGTGTTGTGGACCTTACTTAAAGCACAGGGCAGACAATAATCAAGCGCGGACAAGCCTCGTCAATCTTATCCGTCATTAAAAATACTAACAATATTCTTGATCAGGTAGTACGACTCTGTCAAGACTGAGAATTCCGCCTGGGTGAGTACCACCGCCTTATCTATTTCTGCCGCCAAGCAACATTGCTTGCATTATTGTGTTCCGGTTTAAAGTATAAGGTAGCCAGTGAAATTACAGGCATGAGGCATTTTATCTTAATCCTCACTTAGATGTGATGGGCGACTATTACAACTTACTATTAGGTGGGCTGTCTGCTCGGTTGTCACTGAGTAGCATAAAAAAGTACTTTCAAACATATGAAGAAAATGTCTCTTGCTAACTGCAGTCGACCGCAAGAAATATTTTTTACCACTCGTAGACCTCTTAGGTCAAAAGTTCGGCCACCTCTGGATTAGACGATGTCTCTTATTCAGAAAGACTCCCAGCCTCTTTAAGGATTTGGTAAATTTTTTACTTACGCCATCTTCAT
Source organism: Blastobasis adustella (assembly GCA_907269095.1). NCBI lineage: Eukaryota > Metazoa > Arthropoda > Insecta > Lepidoptera > Blastobasidae > Blastobasis > Blastobasis adustella. The sequence goes on from OU026138.1 coordinate 5,826,570, forward strand.
CGTGTTCCTCTGACCGCATTACTATTGGCTGCGCAGGCACGCTTGAACCAAACATCTGAAATCATGAACAAATTATTTTGAACAATCCTAATGGACCCACAGAATACCAGCGCTGTGAGTCGCTTCTTGCGTCGCACAGCACATTCTGAGTGGGTACCATATATGCTGGCCGCCGCTGCACCGACAGTGGCATGGGAGGCTACGCATTGTTCTAGATGTTTGAATTATTAATGTTTCCTTTGGCTGTGAGTGTGTCGTGGTGTGCTGCGTGTAATATATGTATTTTCTTTCTTTTTTTCGTTCTATATTTAAAACTGAAGACGCAGCGTGGGTAGGCCTTCCACAAGGTGGACTGACGACCTGGTAAGGATCGCAGGTACCAGCTGGATGCGAAAAGCTCAGGACCGGCCTTTGTGGAGATCACTGGGGGAGGCCTATGCCCAGCAGTGGGCGTCTTCTGGCTGATATGATGATGATGTTGATGATGATATTTAAAACCATTTTCTGCGACTTCGTCTATGTAAAATTCGGTTATATCCTATTGATAGGCTATTGTTAAAACACATTAGTGTTAATAAATTGATATTGTTTCCTCTTTACACTGCTATAATTTACTGTTAAACTAGGTACTAGTCATTAGATAATTTATTGATTATTTTATTATTGGCTGAATTAAAAGTATTGTCATCAAACTCACACTAATTGCCTTGTTTCGCATCTGTTTAAACTCTTGCTCTATTTCTGGTGATATTGTTATCGGCTCCTGGGTAAATGTGTATTGAGCACCCTGAAAATAAACACACGTAAAATTTTACCCTCCGAGGTCGGGTAATTTTTCATTTGTCATCTCGGAAACTAAAATAATTACTAAGTAAGAAAAACAATATAATTTTGTATATATTACTAGCCACTTTCATTTCTGTTGCACCTGCTAGCATATGTTCGTGGACAATAACAAGGTTATTACAGTTTATTAAGGTTATCAGGTTATCTCCATTCAGAGAATTTTGGGTACATTAGCTAAATTGCTGTTTATAGAGATTATTACTATGACTATCTACCTAAGTATCCAATTTTATTGACGTTTTGTATAAGGAATCTGGACTGTCGAGGTTGCCCGACAGCTTCAGCTTGAGCTTGCTGTAGACCAGCTAACCCCAGCTATTCGGAAATGTATCCATTGTTGGCAGCCGAATTTCTTTATGCGTATTTTTAACACAGCGTTCTTTAAACCGCCTCCCAAGCGTGAAGAGTGATGTGGAACCAAACTCAAATGCAGGCTGTTTTCGTCTGTTAAAGTTTACAATGATCTGATATTAATTGTTTCGCCATAGCGGTGAAATTATCAGCCTGAAGTAAATCTTCCACTGACAAAACAGTTTCTCGAAAACCATAGCATCCAATGCCAAAGAACCAATTGATATTTCTGTTGTAACAAAATCTGATCGAATAAAATGAAAAACCGATTCCACATACGAACCAAATTTAATAAATAATTAAATAAATTCACCCGTCAAATATATGTGACAATTAAAATGTTTCATTTTGATGATTGGTTGTTGAACATGCACTATCTAATTATTGTAACACCTGTCGACTTCATCTTTGTTGTGGTGGACTTACTTCGCCGGTTTGTGCTAGGTTCTTTAAGGCTTGTGCTTGCTGTTGGGCAACAGACATCGAGTTTGACTGTGGCTCCTGAGGCATCTGAGGCATCTGAGGCATTTGAGGCATCTGAGGCATCTGAGGCATATACGGGTTTTGCTGAGGCATCCAGGACTGTTGGCTCGGATAGTCGTTTGCCCGTGGCTATGGATAAATTAAAAAATAATTTACTTTTAAATTCACAAAAGACAACTGTTTTATAAATTATGGTCCAAAAATCTAGAAGAGCCAGTCAGAAAAAAATATAATTTTCTGACGAAGAAAACAATTCCTAACATTTTTACTACGACGTCAAATCTACGCCCAATTGTTTGGTTAATAAGTTATTAACTGATAACGATATTTAGGTTAACATTTGTTAACGTTGTATTTTTTTACTACCTATCTACTATCTATAGTGGTGGTGGGCGTACAGGCCCTCTTTTTGAACCATTTGCGCCAAGGATAACGTTTTTCAAAAAATTCAATATTTTGATGCATGATGCCGATTTTCTACATTTTTGAACCGTTCGCGAACTCGAGGCGAGCGTTTCCAAATGTAGGGCTTTTTAATTTTCGGCATGAAAAATTAAATATTTTGATCCATGACGCTGACTTTCCCTATTTTTATATTGCTCGATTTCGGTGTCGTCAATGTACCTTATTTAAAAATATTGTAATTTTCATGCCGTGAATAAAAATTGACAACTGCTCGACTTGAGGCGAGCGATTTCGAAAATAGAACCCTAGAGGAAAAGTATTGCACTGAATTGAGTTAGTAAGTTAGTTTTTAGAAAGCAGTTAACTTACATAGAATTGTTGTTGTTGTTGCATCGGATTGTACATATTGAGGCCTGCATTTGTTGGCACTTGCATGTTTGGCTGGAAAGATAAAGAGGTCTTATAGATATTATCTGTTATGATCAAAATTTTTAGAGATAAATAAGTTTCTTTTCATTTTCTTCCTATTACAGTGTCACAAACTTATCTGGCCCTGTGGCCAATACTGGAACTGAGGAAAAATGTTTCGAAATGGCGATACTTTTTTAGAAATGCAATTGAACTGACATGTCAATGTCAAAAACAGCGCCGCCCGTCACCGTGTCGGATAAGTGTGTGACACTGCTAGTACAGTCTGGCAACAAAGCCGCGCTTTCTACAATGAATTTCTGTAAACGTATGTACTTCTAGTATCAAGTGGCGACCTCAAGCTTTTCCCGACATTCATGCCAAAATGTAGCTAGTGGCAGAAATTTGTTCGCTTTCTTGACACACATAAATCGCAAGTTCGTGCGTGTCTAAAACCACACACGATCAATGGGGGATTTTCTAACAGCTACATTAAAAGTAAAAAGTGTAAGTTCGGCGTGCCTCACTAGATGGCGCTGCTTAGATAGGATTCTCAAGTATTTAATTTGGTAACCGAAGTTACTCGGAAAGGTGTTTCTTAGGAAAATGTCTATATTTTTACACATCTAACGAACTCATTTTAATTTATTTTTGAGAATCGTGTCTAATCAACGCCATCTATTGCAACTATTTTTCCTCTATAATCGGCTCTCGGAAAATCTCTCATTAGCTTGGCAAGCCTATTTTTGTCATGCCAACTTGACACGCAGACGGTAACCTAAGTGTCTTTTGATCAATGTTTTACAAAAAGTAAAAAAAGAAGTGCGTTGAGCGGTGTACCGAGCGGTTAGGAAACCCGGAACATACCATTAAAAACTCTGGTTGTTGAATAATTTGAATAATTCGGTAAGTTTGTTTACCTTCCGTGTAACTTAGTTTGAAAAATGGTTTATATTAAACTAATGTCATTTTACTGAATCGGAGAGACCTAACTATATTGGCGAGTTCTCTTTTCTTCGACAATCAGCTGATTCTTAATCTAGCGTACTCAGAAATGAATACAGCAAATCCTTATTATGATCTGTAATTCTATAGGCTTTGGTAATCTGCCCGAGGAGTCGTCCTGGATGTGTCGCGGCCTTATTTTGTACTTATTTATTACATATCTATATTTATTTCTTATGTCAAGCAACTATGCTTGCATTGTTGTATTGTAGTTTGACGGCTAAGGTAGCCATCATAATCACATAAAAAAAACCTTGTCCTTTGCAATGCGTGGTTTTTTTATTTTATTGTCAAAGGAGGCACATTGTCTGACGGTCAATCTGATACAAAGTTGCCACGACGATAAGGACATCTGCAACCTAAGGGGAGCGGATGTGGTCCTGGCCTTTGAGGTGTCAGACATGCCTTTTGAAGAACCGCATGTTGTAGTGCAAAGGAAAGACTTCGGGTGGCAGTTCATTCGACACAAAAAGGCTCGCGATGCCCGTATGTTAGTTGGATGCCAGTCATCTAGATAATGTGGATTAAATCTATCCCATTGTCGGAGGGTGCGGTGGAGGTAAAGTGACGGTGGCACCAAGTTTAACAGTTCTTCGGAACATTCCCCGTTATACAGACGGCAGAGAACACACAGAGAGACAGCGTCTCTCCGGAGGCTTAAGGGATCTAAACCATCTGTGAGAAAGGGATAACCGACAATACAGATATCCTGGCGTTGGATGGGATCAAGTGGCAGGAGTTGGTGTTCGGGTGCACCAGTCCATAGTTGGGACCAGTACTCCATATGGAGACGAACCTGTGCCTTGTACAGCAGCAGTTTGGCTTTAACGTCCAACTGATCCCTAAATTGGCCTTCATTCAATGTGTCGAAAGTATCCCAGTACTCTTTGAAATGGTAAGGGGAATGTTCTGGAACTGGGTTCTAACTGCATTTTTGCCAAACCATGTATGAGTTCTATGTGACAGTTACCACTCTCTGTCAGGTGAGCTGTCTGCTCGTTTGTCACTGAGTAGTATAACACCCGTATTCACAAACTTGTCTAAATAAATGAGGATGGTCGCTAGGTCACACTCATCTGCTGCGATCTCTCGCGAGCTTTCGATACCGCGAACCATCGCCTAGTAGCAGATAAGCTGCAGGATGGGATCCGTGGGCTCGCATTGTCACTGTTACTGTCTTTAATGAGCACCAGATTGTAGGTACTGGTTGGCGAAGGTGGTGGAGTGACGTCGGCTGTGATGACCAGCACGATGGGTGTTCCACAAGGGTCTCTCCCAAACATATTATTCAGCCTCCTGCTGAATGATCTACAGGGAGCAATAGAGGGCGTCGACATTAAAATCTACATGTACATAAACGACTTCGTGGTCGTAATCACTACGCCCATGGAACTGCAGCTCGAGGAAAACCGTAACAACTCAGTTCGGAGTGGTTCTGAGCAAACGTCTTAGCGCTGAACAGGGACCAAGCCCTATTTTATGAGGTTTTCCTTGAATAGCAAAAACACCTACTGAAGATTAATATAGGCAGTACAATGCTTCAAAAGTGGAAGCCACAAAGTGATTGGGTTTCCACATTGACAGTGCCCTTAGACACCTTGCTAGCACCGCCGACCGCGGAGTAATGCAGTCGTGTTACGTCGCCAAGGATGCTATCCTACGGCCATTGATTTAGGCTAGTATATAGAAGTCTTTGCCTTCGATACAGAATATTCATACTGCTCCTACAGTGTCGTACTGTGGCCTCGCGCCTCCGAGTGGCATCGTGCGTTTGTGATCCAAAAGCGAGCTGTCCGTGCCATTTTCAAGCGTGATTTTTGGTATAAGTGACTAGGATATACTGCCACTTCTTTGCGTGTACTTATACCAGATTATTCACATACTGTAATATAGTCTCGTTTAAAGGCCATGTGGTGCCTTCAGGAGCAATAGACACGTGGGCCAACTTCTTCCACTGCACTACAAACTAACAAAGTCGGAACTGTCTGTGGATATACTAGGGCCTACGGTGTACAACAAACTGCCGGATAACGTAAATGCAACTACCGTAAACACCTATAAATCCAAATTGAAAAGTTGGACAACATTGTTTCTACGACTTTTACGAATTTGTCAATTTTACATATAAATTTGAAACTATGATATTTCTCTATTTTATTATCAATGATTTAATTAATTTAATGGCGTTGACATTGTTAATTACAAATTTAATGTTCTTATTTTAAGGGTAGGCCTTTTCTATGTACCAAATTGCTACATTGACATGTAACCTTGTTACTAGTATTTATATTTTTGTGAAGCAGCGTTACTATGCATTCTTCACAGTGCTCGTCTGCATTGAACGTACTGTGTCAATACGGTTCAGTTATTTTATACTGCATACTGCCGATCGCCACTCAAGTATTGTCAGTTCCTGAGACCTCAAAGTTTCTGAATACGGGTGTAAATATCTCAATTCATAATTACCTTTGGTGGCATAGCGCTCATCATCGGATATCCGTACCGCTGCGCTCCTGCCGAGCCGGCTGTGTATACTGACGGCGGTATTGAAGTTGCATTAGGATATTTACGTAAGTATTCTCCCAACTGCTTCATGGGTTGCTCAAAGTTTTCTGGCTCATTATGTATTTGCCATAAACGGGCGACCTCAGAATCTAGTATCTGTTGGTTGCAGCAATTCTTGTTAGTGCACTCAAATAATTAGGTACCAATGTCTGTTTGTCACTTTTTCTAATTATACTTACACTTGGTTGTTCTGACAAACCTTTAGTCATTAATCTTTTTGTGCAATACCTTCTGAATATAAATGTTAAATTTCTATGACTATTTTTAGAGACTCTTTACCACGGAGTACGGTAACCAGTGGAGAATGAATAGCACGCAGTCAATTATTTGCAGGGGAGAGAGTTAAGCGACGTTTGAAGCGGTGGATTTTCAGACAGTACTTTAAAAAGTAAAAAGTGTAGTTCGGCGTGCCTCACTAGATGGCGCTGCTTAGACAGGATTCTCAAGTATTAAATTTGGTACGAAGTTACTCAGAAAGGTGTTTCGTGAAAGGATACTTAGTTTTAGTACCTTTTCTGAGAAGCAAGCGCAAAATGCCTACATTTTTATACATCTAACGGTAACTCATTTTATTTATTTTTGAGAATCGTGTCTAAATAACGCCATCTATAACAATTATTAGAACTGTTTCTTCTTTTTAATCGGCTTTCGGAAAATCTCTTATTGGTCGACGCGCGGTTGACGCAGAAGTCCAAGGTGTCACTAGATACAGTGCCACAAACTTATCTGGTCCGTTAACAGGCGGCGCTGTTTTTCGCATTTCAAATTCATTTTTCAAATGAATTGCCGCCATTTTTCCGAAGTTCCAGTTTTGGCCACCGTGTCAGATAAGTTTTTGACACTGGCACAAGCGTAGGATGCCTCGTATTGGCGAAAAAACCGTATGTAGTCATAAACTAGTTTTGTCCACTGGCTATCGTACTCTCTGTCTGCTAATGTACGCTGAAGTGATTATGCCATTTTGGACATTTACGGAACTATATACATATCCAGGAACTCGTTACTGATGGATAGATAGACATGCAAGATAAGTATTGTAATGTTCTCTGAAAATTTTAACTAAGTAATAAGTAGTTTGTAAAGTAGCTGTAATTCTAGCATTAGATTTTAACAGTAAAGTTGTATAAAGAATGAATAAATAAATAAATAAATCATAATAATCTTAGACGGAAGCATTTTCTTGCGTTATCTGTTTAACGAGACAAAGTGGAGATTATTTTATAAAATATGACAACTAGGTATGCTATTAGCTTAGGGTTACGTATCTGAAAATCGAATGTTAAAATATTGATGTTTAAAGTATCGAAAATTTAAATATCAATCGATTTAAATATTGAATAAAATATAGAATGGTCGAAAATAGAAATATCGACTTCTAAAAAAGAAATTGTAGATTTAGAGCAAATGATTTAGAAGTTACTTAGCTAGTAGGTATTTTGATTCACAATTTGTGCATGAAGGACCCGTCAGGGCGAGATTTTATTACACATTTAAAAGGTATGTTCCGGGTTTTCTATCGCGTATCTTTCTTGACGAGTAGCCCAATATTTCGACACAGTTGCATGCGGTCACGGGACGACTCCTGATCTACCCGCTTTCGCAATAGTTGTCTGGCACTAACGGAACTAAAACTCACTTTTAAGTCACGGCACACTACACTGACCGTATCACTCACTTTTGGTACGCGGTAATAAACCCAGAACATACCTTTTAAATGTGTGATAATAACCGTGATAGTTAAAAACTTCTTATTTTAATAATTTTATTTACACAAGTAGTGACACAACATCAATTAAAATAACTCTTACAGAACAATACATCACATAAACCATAACTATTCAAACAAGAAAAGTAATGTCATTTATGGTATTCTTTTAAATTTAACCGGTCAGCAAGTAAAATCAGCTATAAAGTTATTTAGACAATTATAAAGTATATATTTTATACAACGCATTCGTTTTTAACTGTAATGTTGTACAAAGTATGGATAAATAAATAAATAATAAAGAAATAGTATGTTTTTGTCTTCCTTAAATAAAAACACCTGCAGTACCTGGTCAACTAAATCGAGGATTGTCAGAAAATAAATAGATATTTGGATCGGTTGATGTTTCAAAATAAATAGTTGTAATGAAAAATTATTATAAATAATTCTAATTAGCAGCTTAAAAATATCCAAGGGTCTGCATTTATAAATTATGGTCAAAGTTAAACGGGATTTAAGATTTATATTGTAATGTTGCAACTTTGAAACAATGGGTATTTTTAACGAAAATCTGACAAACAACAGACATAGATATTGGATTCTAAATCGCGTTTACAAAGGCTTTGATTCATTAATATTGAAATTGTTATCAAACTTCGTTTGTATAGAGCCCACACTCTTTCCGTAATCGACCTACCTATTTCTAATAAGACAAAAATAACCTAAGCGACACCGATAATAATGACCGTGCTTATCTTTTCAACAGTGCCACTTTAAAAGATACTTTGGTTCAGTAATTTTTCGTCTTGGCGGCATATTATATTTCCTTTTTACGCTATTGACTAATGTCGTTGCAGATTGAAAGACACTTTAGTGTGGATCACGGTTACTATTACTTCATTGTAAGTTGCATTGAAAGGGAGGTCTTTGCCCTGCAGTGGGACAGAAATGGCAAAAAATTGTAATAGTAATAATAGTAAATTGCATACGAAAATAAATATTTTGGCATTCGAATTGTAACTGTATTTTGAATTCAATATTTTAATTTTCGATACTTGTATAAAATATGCAAACATTTTACTCTATAAAATACTATAGGTACTTACTTTTGCCGGTCCAGGTTGTAGCAAAGCCATTGGTTGTTTCTGTCCATTATAGTTGGGGTATCCACCACCACCCTGCATCCCCATTTGGCCCATGCCCATACCCATGCCGGGGGAACCCATTCCCATGCCCATACCGGGTGGACCCATTCCCGATTGGCCCATCCCCATACCGGGGGAACCCATTCCCGATGGACCCATACCCATACCGGGTGGACCCATTCCCGATGGGCCCATGCCCATACCGGGTTGACCCATTCCCGATGGGCCCATACCCATACCGGATGGACCCATTCCCTGTGGGCCCATACCCATACCGGGTGACCCCATGCCTGATGGGCCCATACCGGGTAAACTCATGCCCGATAGGTCCATACCCGGTGGAGGCATACCCATACCGGGCGAACCCATATCCGGTGGGCCCATACCCATTCGCAGATTTGGTGACCCGTTGTTACCCTGGATCAAATAAAATTATTCATTTCAATTTAGTATGTTATAAAAAATTGCGTCATGTCTGCAACTATTAATACATTTACCAAATAGCGCTGTTTTCTTCCTATTTTTGTAGTTTTATCAAAGTGTTTGGCGTGGATTATCAAGCGTCGGCGACGCACGTTGCGTCGACAACGCAGGTTGCGTTATGTCGTCAACTCGAAATTATGTGAATTTCTGATGCGTCGTCGACGCAACTTGCGTTATTGACGCCATGTGCGTTGCTGACGCAACCTCGCCACATTGTTGACAACATAACGAAACCTGCATAGACGCCACTTGCGTCACCGAGGCTTGATATAATCCGCGCCATGTTATTTATAAAATACAGGACGTAAATTCCCGCCGTAGTTGAGCCGTTTGTCTTCATAGCCGATTCCATCTCTGGGCATCAGGGGATAATTTGTTACAAACTTATCTGCGGCGTCGCTGTTGTTGACATTTACATGACAATTCAAAATAGCGTTACTTAGTTCCAGTATTGGCCGCCGGATTAGATAAGTTTGTGGTACTATAATATAAATCATAATAGGAAACGTTAATGTAGCTATTTCAGACCACCAGTTTGGTATCAGTTTCTTTCATTTGGATGTGTTCAACGTCAGGGGCCCGAACTGCTGACGATAAGAGTCCCACCAGCCGGTTTGGCAATCTGGCATCGTCAATTGTCATTGTCAATTCTATTGTCTATATCATGGGGAAAGACTACCGTTTGCGGCACACTTATTTAAAAAGAATTGACTGCAGTCTTAAGCTTATTATCTAAAATAGAGTAAGTACCTATGTTTTTATCAAATTAAAGTTGCTATTGTCGGTCCTAAAAGTATAGTGTAACTGCGTGTTTCTGTAGATATCTAAGGATACTGACTTATGAATCCCTACTTATAGTAATGGATTTCTACAAGTTTTGCCTTATAAACTAAGTAATTAATATCTTAATATAACTAATAATAATTTAACATTTCTTTTTGAAGATCCTTAAATAGGAGTAAATTATTATATTTTACGCTTTAACTGTTGAAGTTGAGTCTTTATAAATAATAAAGACCGATTGTACCGATGTTGTTTAAGAAAGTAATAATTTTGCTATAGATAAGTTTCCAATCCTAAATAATAGTCTAACACGTTAACTTCTGATTTCTGAATCGTCCTTTATTTAGTCCACTCACGAAATCGTTCCATCCGCCTTCTCTTCCGATCTGAAATTTAAATGCGTTTTTTTTTTATTAATTCAATAAATGATCAACCGCTGATATATTATTAACGTTGGTACGGATCTGTATTTAAAAGTAGATGGAGCAAAGGCGACATCTACAAGGCCACTGACCTTTACAAAGCATTTATCGTGTCTCGAGACATCTATGCAATAATTAACAAAGGAAAACTTTGTCGAATATTATGTTACACCTATCATTGAAGTGAGTTGATTTAAAAATTGTAATTAAAAAAATAAGGAATGCCGCCAATATAAGTTATGAGATCACCATTGAGATCGGAGTGAACCAGAGAACTGCGTTAGGGCTCCTACTTTGCCACGTTATGATTTCACCGGGCAAAAATGTGCATCATCCGTCATTGACAATTCGTAACAAATAGAGACTCGCCATATCTGTTCCATCCCTCACTTGATTCCATCCAACGAATATCTGTACGTATTGTATTTTTTATTTTCGCTCTATTTTCGCTTTTCCGCCTTCTCACTTTAAAACGATGAGACATTACACGATGACTCATCCACATCTCATCATATATGCGCATTATATGCCTATTTACCGCGCACGTGCAACATGTGGAATTATGTAGGATCTCGACGTATTTCCTTTAGGAAAAGGCATGTTTACTGGTACTGCGAAGGCCGGTACCACATCTGAACCCCTAACGTTGCGAATATCTTGGATCTTGGAAAATCTGTAAGTGTGCCTTCCTAAGCAATTAAAAAGTGCTATTGCAAACATAAAGTCAAAAATGGATGGGAGAAACGACAGCACTGGTGTGCAACTGGGCCCGCTGACGTGTCCGTATAAAACACGTTCATCGAGGTCGAGGTCCTAGACATCGTGATGTAGGCCATGCCTCTGATCATCTCTTATTACCGGACTTCCGTTACTGGGCCTCTTCCTAAACCTACCACATCCATCGACTTTGTGCCATCAGAGTCCACCGGCAGCAACACGGGGTGTGTTCCAAGAGGGTGGGGATTTGGGGAACCGTAGCCTTCCCAGTAGAGGGCACATGCTTTTTTGCTGCCATATAATTGAGGTGGACAACACATTGGCGATACCTCTGGCGTTGCTAATGTTTATAGGCAGCGGTAACTACTTTCCATCAGATTGCCTGTTTGCCTACTGTAATAATTCACGCTACACCTCGTCCTGTGCTGATCGACCGCTTGCTACTGATAGATGTATTTTCAAAGGTTGATTTGTCTTTAGTCTTATAACAAAAAATCAACTATCGTTGTTATTTTCACACATTTTAAAGGTATGTTCCGAAACGAAAACCCGGACCATACCTTTAAAATGGAAAAAAGATTCGCATTCGATAAAAAACATTAATATTTAGTATAAGGCCTATTCAAATACAGACTTAGGTTTTGGCACTTTGAGCTGGCATTAAGTCGAGTCCAGGTGCCCGAATTACCCTTATGTCCCTATGTTCCAACGGGTTCTGAACAATTCCTTAGGTGAATTTTTTTATTCCACTATTTATTTACAAGGATATTTTGCCGCCTAGTTGTTGTTATATCCTGGTTTTGAAGCATAATGTAGGTAACCAAATTTAAGGTCTGATACGTCTTCGTTTCGCAGATTTACATCAATAATAGATGTTAAGTGCGACAGTTCCAGCAGGTCCATCAAGGCTGCTTATGATTGAGGTTGGAAAATCACAAAAAAAAATACAAAAAAAGAATAGATTCTTTTTATTATACTTTTCTGTTACATTAACGAATGACTACACACTATTCTACAGGACGAGGATTGACATCAGGTTGGGTGACTTGCGCGACAGGGTTATTAGAATAGGCGACACCTTGCACTGAGGTACTTCAAACAGAGGTACCCGTTGTGGCTGCGTCAGGCTCAAACTTATGTCAAATGGCGTTTGCGGTGGTTCCCTCAGCGTCTAGGAAATACCGATAAGGTCATTGAAGGTAAGTTTTACACTAGCCTATCGAGCTTGGCGGGGGTGTAGTGAGCGGAGTTCATGATACATATCATCCTTTCAACCTAAATATGAAATTTCAAACGGTTCCTAAATGTTCGATTCTTGTTCAATGTTCAATTTCTAAAATGACTAAAATTGACCAATTAAAAAGTATGGTAGATTGCTAGCTAAAACACTATAGGCATTATTAAATTTGCACATGCCGCCCTGAGTTAGCTCTATCTAACTGTAACGGACTGCAAGATCTCAGACAAATTCCAGTAAAAACGACACCACAAACCTCACCCACTTGGCTCAAGTTATAACCACAGTTTTTGAGCTCCGAAAATGGTATCCGTAATATATATTGCGATCCTACCTAGGTCCTGTTGAAACTCATTCAAAAATAATGTTTTTCCACATTCATAATTTTTTTATCTTTCTTGTAAAATGTTTTGGATTTGAATCGGTAACCTGGCACACCGTACTATACTTCCAATGCTAGCAATCACTCCTGCCAGGATTACCTACTTGGGAGATCCTGTGAGGAAATCCTGGTGGACCAGCCCTTCTAGTATTTAGGTCAGTGTGGTTAATTTTCTTTGACTTATCCTTTCTACATAACCGAACTTCTCTATTCACTGCATCTTCTTTCGTCCAGCTTCCCTTATTACACTATTCCATAATTTATCTTTCCTTGGCACTCTTTCCATTCTTCTAAATGCTTTCACTTATGTATCCACAATTTATGATATTTTGAAATAGTTATTAACTAGTTTGTGTTTTGCTTAGTTTGTGTCTCGACGGCTTTAAGAGAATTTGCCCAAGGATATGTTTTCTTAAATTCAGATCGCGAATCACACATTGCAATGACCAAAACTAAGTCACATAAATGTTACGGTTCGAAATATTTTTCTATTCTTTTTACTTTTATATCCCGCACCGGCCATGTATCAATGACTGTTTTCTAAATTATGTACATTAGTTGTTTACTAACCGATGCTCTTACGGTGAGGGAAAACGTCGTGATGAAACCTGCACATTCAGGCGACTGGATGTGTAACCATGATTAAATCTGGTCAGGTTCCCCTGGTAGCAGGGTCATGGAGGTCAGATGGCAGTCGCTCCACTGTAATTGCCTGACCTGCCAAATCCTGGATCATGGTCAAGGCGGACCTTGGGCCCTCGTGCGCGAGAGCATAACCGGGACAATAACGCCAAGATGATTATCATTTATATATAATGTTCTTGTTTTCCCTATACAGAGATCTTTATACAAACAATACGAGTCACTGACCAAGTACTTCTATGGGCAAACAGAGGCTAAAATTTTTGGACTTCTGTGAGCAACTTTTTTAAGTCTCTTTTTGTTTCTGTAACGCTGGTGGTAGAATGGAATTTAAAACTGTTGATATGAGTGACTCATCTGTGCGATAATTAATGAAAGAGCTAGAGGGCTTTAAAACTATAATATTTGTTAATCTACGTTTATGGTTTAAGAGATTCACCTCGGAGAGTAATTTCAATGGGTTCGTAGAAATGCTCCTATGCTCCACACCTATTACAAAGACTGTTGGGAATAGCCCCGTAGAATATTAGGAAGAGAAAGAGATTACTACTCACCCCAGGCAGCTGTGGCTTCTCCCACGAAGGAGGAGTGGTCGTTTTGGGTCGCCTTTTCGGTATGGGGTCAGCATGGGAATAATCTGACATTTTCGGATACATCCCATCCATCAACGCTTTCTGAAAACCTTTCGTGTCGAAGTTGGCATCCATTTTGCGTGCTTGTTGCTGTCTTAAAGCCTTAAAAAGAAAAGAATTACATTAACATGCCTGTGTACTGCGTAGCATTTGAGAGCAACAGAGCTAACTCTAGCTCTATTGTTTTGGGTTGGAGTAAACGAGAGACAAAGTTAGTTATTTCGCTGTGCTCTCCAGGAGTTGTTGATGATACTGGTGTAATGATCATACTTTATATTTTTACACTAATCGATGCTCTTACAGTGAGGGACAACATGGTGAGGAAACCTGAGTCGACTAAAAGTGTAACCGTAAGTCAATCTGGTAGTTCCCCGGTTAAAATGAGTTATAGGTTAACATGTGCGATGAAAGTGCAGAAAAGGAATTTATTTCTTACCAGAAAACCTAATCCGGATTGGTCATGGAATTAAGATGGTGGTCTGACTTAAAGTGGATCTTGGCTTCCGACACCCAAAGATCGCCGCCTCAAAATGGTGGCAAGATGGTAGAGCGACCGCTCTACTGTAATTTCCGGATCTGCCAAATCCTAGGTCACGATCAAAGCAGACGCCTGGCCCTCGCGCGAGTTCTCAACCAGGATATTGACGGCAAGTTTATACGTACAATAAACGTAAGAAAATCTTCTCAGACATATTGTTGTCGTTCACCACCGATACGGAGTTCATCCTTACACCTTGAGAACAACATGGAGTTCTTCAAGAAAGGGGTGAAGAGGATTTTACGGGGTCGGCAACGCGTAGGTGATGCCCCTGGCAATGCAAACGTCCATAGGCTATAGTGACTGCTTACCATCCGGCAGGCCGTAAGCTTGTTTGCCACCTCAGTGGTATATTATGTATGAGAAGATTTTCTTATGAAAATTATCACTTACTTCTAACTTTTGCTGGGCCATTCGCAATAGTTGTTCCCCGCTAATCTGTAATAACAAATTAGTAAGTAACTGCCATTTTCTTGACTAGATTTCCGATTAATGCCCGATTGAACTAAACTTGGGCGACTCTTAAGTCGCCTTAAGATGTTCTTAAGCATTTAGCAGTCACAAAATCTGTGTCATAAAGTTAACACTGACTCGCTAAGAGTCTAATTCTCACTTTAGATTGGCGTTGGCATTGCTTTTCTTGTAAATAATCTTTTAAATGAACTTAGGCATCGCCGTTTAGAGCAATTAGTATGTTAGAAGTAGATAGGTACTAGATGCACATCATCATAATATTTTAAGTCAGTGGAGCAATCGCCACTCTTCTCTCCTGTCTGCCAACCTCTTCATCTCTCTAGATGCACAATAATTAAAAAACATTTTTTTTCGTTTCTACTTAATGTTTTATGAAGTTCACCAAGCGTGGGAAGCAGTGAATACTACTGCCTTATTTTCTTAATCTCTTCTGTTATTATTATGTTAAGTGGTCCGTGCTAATTCCTACAGCTTCTGCACACATGTTACAGCTTAGTGTAGCCTAGTGTAGTGTATCACTTCTGGGGCCCTCTTTTTGAATCGCTTGATATTCTGAAGCATGATGATGATTTTCCCAATTTTTGAACAGTACTCTTTCTGTGTGAATTTAAAAATATTGAATTTTTCATACCGAAAATCAAAATTGAAAATCGTTCGCATCAAGGCGAGCAAATAAAAAATAGAGCCCCAGATCATTTAACCATAATGTTCTGCAAGCTATGAGGCCTGTCGATGACCTTAGTTCTGCTTCGCATATCTTCAACTCTGTTGCTCTTAATGCAAGTTGATTCAATCAATGAATGGTGTGGGACATACTTTTATTAGTTAGCCTTGCATCAGGTAAAGCAGATAATATTGTCATGATCTGTCGGTTGCCTCCAAAACCCAAAACATCTATACAACGATATCTGTTAAATTTTCTTTTTTGTAATTTTGTATGCAATAAAGAGTATATCTATCTATCTGTCTAAAGTTTTTTTGAGGACTAGGTTGATAAATGTCTATTGCCGGAGGACGATCGTGCTGTTGGCTGGCTACCTTATCCTTCAAACCGGAACACAACAATGCAACCATTGTTGGCGAGAAATAAATACTTAAGGAGTTGGTACGCGTCCAGAGGGTTCACCTCAGGCTCATCGGAAAAGTAGTTAATATTAACGTGCTTAGAGACAATGGTCGTTGTTCTGGTAATCACTTTTAAATGTAATGTTTTCTGTAGGTATTTGTGACGGAATAAGAATTTGGAGCGTCGGTGAGCGAGTGGTTAAGATATCGGACTCGTAGGCGAGAGGTACCGGGTTCGAATCTCACTGCGGCATGGATCAATGACTCTTTTCTGAGTTATGTAGGTACATTAGTTGAATGTTAACTCATGCTCTTACGGTGAGGGAAACATGGCGATGAAACCTGCACATTCAGGCGACTGAATGTGTAACCATGATACAATCTGGTCAGGATCCCCTGGTATCAGGGTCACGGAAGTCAGATGGCAGTCGCTTCACTTTAATTATCTGATCCGCTGAATCCTGGATCATGGTCAAGGCGGACCCCGGGCCCTCGTGCGCGAGAGCACAACTAGGACGCCAAGATGATTTTTTTATTGAGTTGGAACACAGAGAATTCTGTTAACTGTGGTTTGAATGTGGTACCTGCCCCTAAGGAGAAAAGGTATGTAGGTATGTAGGTATGTATGTAATACGGAGTTTACCATTTTCATCTCAGGCGGTTTTTCCTGTGGTGTCTCTGGCTCCTTGTCCTGTGCCAGAGAATATAAGTCCTTAGAAAAATTATTATTTAGGATTTTAGTTATTGCAAGGGCCGATGAGCGCCAGAGATGTAATGTTTTTCTATGTGGCAACAAATTACTTAAAACGTCGTAATGTCAAATACACACTCATTCGCATTCGATTCGGATGTGGAATGAGCTCCCAGCCACAGTGTTTGCTTTGGACTATGACATAGGATCGTTCAAGAGCTAGATTAAAGGTCTCTTCAGAAGCAAGCGACGCATTGGTAACTCTGGTGTTTCTGAAAATTTTAATTATTATCTGTAAGTTCCAAATCAACCTTTTGAGTAATTTGTTTTAAGACTTACCGATACCTCCGGCTGGTTCCAGTACTGCTCATACTATTAAAACAAAAGAAGTGAAATGAATAAATGACGATCTGCAAGGGTGTTCCCTGATCATTATAATCTGGACGCCTTCTAGGCTAGAATGAATAGGCTGTTCCTAGACAGGCATGCTCTATCATCGGCCGCATCGTCACTTACCACCAGCTGAGATAGCGGTCTAATGCATGGCTAGTCTAATTATAAGAAAAAGAAATGATTCGCAAATTCACAGTAGGTAAGAAATAGAACATGTTGAGAAGTAGGGATATTTCACTTGAAATTATGGATGGATCCAAAAAAAAAAAGTAGAGACCGGACAAATGTATTGTTTCATGTTTGCTCTCCATATCAATGGCATGAAATATCTACTACCTACTATCTTCTAGCGAAAAGTGTTTTGTCTGCTAAGCCAGGCCGCCTCTGCTCCCATAGGATTATATTACACACCAACAGAGAATAGTGCTTACGATAGTTCTGACTTTGAAGTTACTAAGAAACTTACAAGTTCTAGAACTATGATTATACTTTGAATGTTTTGAAGGCTTTGCCCCCTATACCAGCAGCCTAGTTTTATTTTTTGATCAACTTAAATCTCCATAAATGTCTGTTTGTCTGGAGCATGTTACATAACTTGAAGCGTTGGTGCATGGAGTTCTTCAAGAAAGGGGTTAAAAGGTTTTTACGGGGTCGGCAACGCGTGGGTGATGCCCCTGGTATTGCAAACGCCTATAGGCCGCGGTGCTTACCATCAGGCAGCTTGTTTGCCACCTTGGTGGTATAAAAAAAAGTTATACCCTGCCAAAAATAACGAATTCTCAATGACGGATAACGTGATAGTTTCAACAGAACTCTATTGTGTATTCTCAAGCGTGGACATTGTGGAAATGCTTTCCACTAATGTGGAGGTGGCTCTAGTCCAGCAGTGGACTATCTCGGGCTGTTGATGATGAGGGCCTTATTGTAAGAGAATATTGGTGGTATTATTAATGTTTATTTGATATTACGGAGTTTGATATACGGTAGCCGAGCGGTTATGGTGTCCCACTCGTAAGCGAGACCAAACTGGATCAATGTCTAATATCAGATCTGAACCACCTTTTCTCACCAAAACCTTTCTCCAAGGTAGTTATTACTATTAGTAGGCCTTACTGCCGTATGACAAAAAATATAGTTAAACTACTTACACCAAGACTGGGAGTACGGAGAAGTTCCTTCTTCTTTTTCTTCTGTAAAAACAGAGAATTATTCTTAGTACCTAAGTCTTGTAACACTTTTAAATGTATTTTATAAATTAGATAACGTAATACACGACAATATGTACAAACCTAAAACTACCATGTAGAAAACATCAATAAAATAGCATCTCTTTCTGTAGGCCTGATGGAAGAAATTTCTTTTTAGAAATAAGCAGCGCCTTGTGTCTTTTATACTGTTATATTCCTCTTTATAGGTATCGATATTGTGTACAATGAACAGTTAAATAAAATATTTTTTTTTACAAAAATATATCATAAAAAACTGATTGTAGATCGATCTAGTTTGCAGAATACTAGGTGTTACCTCGTTGAATGGCCAAACTAATACTTTCTCCGATGTGCGCGTCAGTACGTGATCCGGTTGCCTCTATTAACCGGGTAAAAATTAGTCTAGTAGAAATTATACTCGTATTAAATATAAAAATCCTCACCTTTAATTTAGCGTCAGCCATTGATTGCGTGCGCAGTTTCTGCAACAGTACAATGATTAGAAACTGTTACGTTGGTCGCACAAGACATTATGTCCTTATGTCGTTGATCTTCCAGCTATCCGCACGAGTCGCTTTGGTTCGATCTTTATAATGCGTACGGCTAAGGAATGGAACACGTTGCCTGCGAGTGTGTTCCCTGGTCAAAATAATTTGGACGACTTCAAGGCTAGAGTGAATAAGTTTTTCCAAGACGGGCATGCTCCATCTTCGGCCGCATCGTCACTTACCAACAGGTGAGATGGGGGTCAATTACCTGTCTTGTCTAATATATAAAAAGGAAATGCGTATTCCCAATACGCACAAGTGTCATACGACATTTTTCAACAGATTGATCATTCGTTACATCGTCACGCACAAGGTGTGCCAAATGGTTCCCGAGGGTTCCTCCAGTTTCAGGTTCAGCAGCCGAAGGTCATGGTCAACCTCATTTAGCCAATATTAGGAGGCGGCACACCTAAAGAGTAGCGAGCTCGTTGCGTTGAGGTTCGACTAGCATCATGGGATCGTTCAAGAGGTATATTAGAGGTCTCTTCAGAGGCTGGCAACTCATTATTAGTGCCCCTGGTGTTGCTGATGTCTATAGGCGGCGGTGACCACTTTCCATCGGGTGGCCCGCTTACCTGGTTGACTGTCGCATAACATAAAAAAATAGTATTTTTTTAAAACGCCAGCCATGCCGGTAGATCTGATGGGGAGTGGTAAATGGCAACTGTTCCCTCCACGATTAATGCATTTAGATGCAATGGATTGCTTTCCTTTTGGAGTGAGAGTAACCGCGAAAAATCTGTCAATGTAATCAAAGTTAATATTTAGCTTGTGGATATTAAGCCCGAGATACACACGCCAGTAGCTGGCATGCTTGCACATTAGCTATTTGTATATGCCATCTACTTTCATGGGTATACGGCATGCACAATACTTGATTTACTGACATGCATCGTGAGGAAGAAATCGCGGGGGGCTGCAAAACCGGTAGCTACAATCATGTGTATTCCCGGCTGCGACAGGTACCTGCATGCCAGTAGCTGATGAGCTGTCCCCATTGAGCTCCTCCACTGATTCCTTTAACGATTAGGCCCGAGTCTTTTACGCGGGGTGCTTGCTCTTAGAGTGTGGGCAAGGCATTACTGTCTCATGAACTGGCATGTGTATAGTCTTGCAAATACAGGCATGCAAGTACGTAAATTGCATGCAAGTTTTACTGGGAAATGTATGCACAGAGTGGCAGTTGCCGACACTTGCCAGTAACTAGCATGCAAGGTACCCAGGTAACCCATTTTACTGAAATGTGTATCTCGGGCTATATTCTCAGAAAATTCGGGTATTTTAGAGTGCACAGGAACGGACTTAGGTTACCCTTAGGCTACTTGGTCCGTAGCATTTTGTAATAGATTTTCAATTATTATTCTTTATTAACCTTAATAAGCTGGATCAAAGGTAGTGATTATAACTTTTTTTACTGTGCATTCCAAAATAAAGTGACTTACTTCCATTAGTCCTTTTTGGTACATACGCCATATATGTTTCTGGAATAATTTTTATTTATTTATTTATTCATTTATTTCAGGCAACTGAGGCCCATATTTATAAATACACAAACAACATAAATACAAAAATAAACTAATACAAAATACAGACAAAGATAAAACCTAGACCTACATACAAATTATTATAAATTGTAAACTAATATATAATAGTAATAGGTACCTGTTACTATCATAAATGAAGATGTCTGGTAGCAGAACTTATGGACACTACTCTCTTTCGGCAGACTTGCCGTTCAGAATTCCAAAGAAGTTCACAAAAGAAAAAATACTTTTTCATAGCTTTTTTATCGCGCGATCTCTTATCATTCAAAGTAATTATCAAGACTAACTCGATGGGTTTATCATGCGTAGCTTAGAAGTTCCTTTGGCCACATTCTGTCTCCATAATCAGATCACTCGATGGTATCAAAACACTGGATTGTCACCGAACTTATATAAATATGAAAAATTTCAGCTAAATCGGAAACCGGGAAATGAGTCAAATTTTTTCCAATCAAATACGGGGACATGTGACAGTAAAATAATTAAAAGCTTGTGAAATAGGTTGACCTCGCCCATAAAATGGGCGCTCCACTGTAATTATCTCATCTGCCAATTGAAGTCAAGGTCAAGGTGGTCAAGGCGGACCCCTACACCTCGTGCGCGAGAGCACAACCGGGACATTAACGCTAAGATGATTATTTAGCTTTAGGCCAATTTCCGATCGAGCTTCTTACCCTCTGAATACATAGCTACAGCCAGGCCAAAACGCGTTAACATACAGAAAATCTTACCTCGATGAATTCCGTATCTTTCACCGCAGCATCCTGTAGAAAAACTAACAGTCTAGAGTTGTTTTCGTTTGGACTATGCCGTGGGATCGCTGAAGAGGTCGTTAGAGATCTATTGAAAGGCGTGCAACGCGTTATCGCCCCTGTTCTTGCTGATGGCCGTAGGCGACGGCGACCAATTTTCTATCAAGAAGCTTTTCAGAGGGAACTAGCCTATGTGCATTATTTACCTCATAAGCGGGCCGTAGGCTGCCTCCAGCCTCTGCAGTAGCCAAGCAGTTAATCAGCTGTCTATAAGACTAAGTAATTTCACAAAACCAGAGTAACAATAAGTTCCATACTTATGTCACATCACATTCATGTGTGTTTCAGAAAATACTTAAAAATACCTATATTTTTGTTTCAACGTCTTGGCACAAGACGGTCAAAGTTAACTAATCTGTACATTTTATATCAAAGAGTCAGGCACGGTGCTAACAATATGTATGGCCGCCGAAATATACAATGCGGACGGCCAGCCAACTGTGTCTATATTGGCGCTACGTGATTGCGCCGGCCGACACCGATTGAATCCATTTAATTCTGCTTTGTTTTGTATGGACCTGCGAGATGAGTCCATGCGTTGTCCCGAAGTCCAAGTGCGTCCAAGATGATGTTGAAATTTATTGACACTCGTATTAATAAGCAATACTTGGCTAAGTAAAGTAGCGTTTTGTGCAGTAAGGTACTTCTGACAGCGGCTTTTTGTGTGAACGCACTTTGTTGAATACGGCTCTGTGACTGATAAATTTTGTTAATTTTGACGGACGCAAAGTAGTGCCGGTCGCCACTCAGGTATTGTCAGTTAGAACCCCTGTGCTTCGTTTATGAATACGGATGTAACAAAAAAAATGCATGTTCATTGATTTACAATAGACCAAAAAAGAGAATTGTTGCAAGTTGTAGAATACTTACTCCTTTCAACTTATTTTTTCCCTTGTAGCCAGCTTTTATATATCTATTCTGGAAACATTATTGTGTTATAAGAATAAAAATATGCACATATAAAAAACAACGTGGCCCCCTTCCGCCTTCAAGCGAACGCTTCATCCTGGATCTTCCAGCTATGAACCGCTTTGGATCAACCTTTATCATTCGTGCGGCTAAGAAATGGATAAAAGTTGCCTGTGAGTGTGTTCCCTGATCATTATAATCTAGACGCTTTCAAGGCTAGAGTAAGTAGGCTGTTCTTAGAGAGGCATGCTCTATCTTCGGCCGCATCATCACTTACCATCAGATGCAATGGCGGTCAAATGCCTGGCTAGTCTAAATAAAAAAGAAGCTACAACCAAAAAAAAAATTAATGTTATAGGTACATACTAAAACCCCCTAACTTGCATAGAGAACATAAAATCTAGATCCAAATGTACCAAAACCCCAGACTTTACCAGTTACCAAATGAACAGAAGGCTGGTCGCTTTGCTGGATAGATCCGATGACCAAGGTAGCAAGCAAGCCTGGTCTGGTCATTAGGTATATCGACCAGACCCTTAGATAATTCCTAGTTCTCTATGTGTTCTTTACCGTCTGTACTATGGGAAATGTTCCGAAAAGCTGTTTTTCAGTGCTTTTCCCTCCATTTATTTTTATATTATAAATTCAGTAACTCAACCAATGATTCAGTGCACTGAAAAACGACATTATTTAAGATTATTTGACTCTAAGTATGTATGAGTAATGTAAAGTGCCACCAACTTATCTGTTCAGCAGACGGCGGCGCTAGTGAGGCTATTGGAATGACACTTTTGAATGGCGTCTACAGTTCTGATTTTGACCTACTAGTCAGATAAGTTGGTCGTATTTTTATCTGAACAGTAAGTACGTAAGTTAACTTACGACGTAATTGTGTATCCATTCCGCAAATTCTTCATACTGTGAATTTTCGAAACAACAAAACTGTTAATTTCATAATTACATTTCTTGTCATATTAACGATAAAAATACTACGGACTAACTGAAATAGACGGGCCTTGGGTCGTACCAATCAAAACGAAGTACAGTGCCACAAACTTAACTTATCTGACCCGGTGACGGCGTCGCTGTTGTCGGCAACGAATTGACATTTCAAAATTCCGACACTTAGTACAAATTTTGGCCGCCGGGTCATCTGACCCGAAACTTATCTAAGTTTATGACACTGTAGAATCAATTATAAGCTTATATAGGACATCAGTGAACTGCAAAATCGGGGGTAGCAGCATTTTCTTTTGAGTATCCATTTTCAAAAACCACGAACTCTCGTAAGGAGGTTCAGGGCCAGGCATGAACTGTTGACGATGATGATAATGTTTCTTCTAATATAAACAAGCAGAAAAATGATTTTTTATTTACCTTTCCTACGCTCGCCAATTTATTCTCCTAAACGAAGGAAAAATGTTTATTTAAAGCAACGCAATATGTATATTTTTTTTCACCAAACTTACGGACGGTTTCAAAATGTCCCGTTCACAACCTATACCGTCAGGTAATAGTTGTGTCTGAACACCGCGTAAACAGAACATTTACCATTTTCATTTAATGATCATTTTGTTGAGGTCCTTATCTACAATAGGACTTGATCCCAAATAAAAACAAATTACGTCTTATAATATGAAATTGCCGTTTTGTTTGGAGAAATTGGAGTTCTCGAGAGGCGAATACGTACCGGAAGATGCAGCGTAGGCAGGCCTCCCACAAGGTTGACCGACGACCTAGTAAAGATCACAGGTTCCAGCTGGATGCGGAAAGCACAGAACTGGCCTTTGTGGAGATCTCTGGGGGAAGCCTTTGCCTAGCAGTGGGCGTCTTCCGGCTGATGTGATGATAATGATGACAATGGTAATTTTCATACAATTGAATTTTTGAATTTATTAAAAACGCCTAATCCGATTACGACGAAACTTTGTAATTCATTATTTTTTTTAAATACTTCCTAGAATTTACCATAATCTATTTTCCAAATCGATAACTAGTTTAAAAAAAAAAATAGTTGTGTCAGGACAGAGCAAAGTGGCGGTCCATTGTGTCTGCCTACCCTACCTGTGGGACACAGGCGTGAGCTTAATGTATGTATGGAAAACTTACGAAATCATCTATGAAATCCAAAAAGCCTGCTTCTTGGTCGATAGGTATTTCAGGTTTGCTACGACCGATTGGCGGCCCATTCGAGCTATGTCCAAATCTCTGTTGCTGTGAAGGTTTTATACATAACATTAATGGCAGAATTATATCAAGAGCCGTTTTCAAGACTAGCTTCCTAACAATTCCCATAGATGGCGCGCCCTAATGACCCAAACATTATTATAGTCTCTTGGCTGTATGGTATGGATAAGTTCGACGTATATTAACTGATTTTGATTTGGTTTTGTTATGAAATAGATAGAGAGACGACATGGTCAGTGGCAGTCATCCTCCCCATGGAACAGCATTAGACAGTTACATCGTTCCTGTGGGATATATTTTCAACCATAGAATTAACTAAACAAAATAGATTTTGATTTTGAATCAGAAAATAATTTGACATCTTAATACAATAAAATTATAGATACTAATGCCTGTCGTAATGGTCGGTTCGTAATGTTTTAGACGGCAGGTACTACTGTAGGTACTTATTATAAATAATGCTTACCACTTTAGCCAATATTCCTTCGGGATTAAAATTTGCCTGCAATTATAAACCTTTTAGAATGTGACTTCCACTTTAATATATTTGACGAGGAGACATGAATTAATGTTCTATGAAATGAAGGTACAAGCGAAGGTACAGGAATTTAAGGTGATTCTGAACATTTCATTTAAATCTAAGGAATACTTAATCAGATTTTATTTTACGATTTGTAATCTTTTTTCGATCGATCGATTTCGATCAGGCCACAAAGTTATCTGAACCAGTGGCCAAAACTGGAACTAAGTGCCGCCAGTTTGAATTGTCATATCAATGCCAATAACAGCGCCGCTGTCACGTGGTCAGATAAGTTTGTAGCATTGTAGATAATCCGTGTGTCAAAACGGTCCCAGTCAAATCGCATAAAATCCGTAAAAGAGATTGACGAAAGAAACTCATTTTAAAAGGACAGGGAATACTGTCAAATAATGCGTGAACATGTGCGGACGAATGTGCCCAAAATGACTTAGCATTAAGAACTAGAATTCCCTAGCAGCATAGCACATACATCAAATCAGCACGCTCATACCCTATCATCCCATACAAATTGAACTTATGACTTGTCCTCACGGAGTAAGAAGGTTTATTCGTCATTGGTAAAAGGCCATTGAAATGCAAACCGGGTTAGAAGAAATAATCCCTTCTCAATCGAGATTTCGCTAGTGCGGACTCTACGGGTCATCGTCATCACGGGCAAAATCCAGGCAACACGCGGGACCCGGGGTCCGCCCAAGAGGCTCTCCCGGTAATATAGGTTTATAGGCCTGGCTATGCCGCCCCCGCCGGGCACGGGAAGGAGTGGCCGGTCCAAGAAGCGATGGCTTGACGTAGACAAGAACGATATGCGTGCCAATATGCTCACCACTAGAGATGCCGAAGACCGAGCGAGGTGGGCCAAGAATAGCAGGAAGGCGGACCCTGGGCCCTCGCGTACTGCGCGGGGACGCAACCGGGACATGACGCCAGGATGATGATGATGATAGGCCGTAGTCAACCCTGTGCATCTTGAGGTGGTGTTGAGTAGTATTGTATGTATTAACTTCATGATACAACCAGACTTCTTCATGGTACATTGCAGATGTAAAACGGGCCGAGATAGAAAAAAATGCTATTGTAAAGTTTTCAGTTAAAATTGGAACTCAAATATCGGAGTGGTGGCGAGTAGCGTCGCTCCGCTGCCGCGCCGTTACGCTTCAGTGCAGTCTCACCTTTATGTTGTATGCCGGTATGGCAAATTTTAAATTAATGGGCGGTTTTCAGACAGCTACTTTAAGTGTGGTTCGGTATGGCTTACTAGATGCGTTGCTTAAACAGGATTCTCAAGTATTGAAATTGATAACCGAAGTTACGCGGAAAGGTATTTCCTGAAATGATACTTAGTTTTAGTAACTTTTCTGAGAAGAAAGCGCAAAATGTCTACATTTTTGTACATCAAAAGGTCTCGTTTTGATTTATTTTCGAGAATCGTGTCTAATTACCACCATCTATTACAATTATATGAACTATTCTTTCTTTTTAATGAGCAATCAGAAAATCTCCCATTGTAGAAACGATGATATTTATTGGTTTTGAAGAATCGTTGAACTGTTTAAATATAATTAATAATTAAATAATTAGTACCTTTTGTTTCAGGAATATTTATGGAAAACAAATTATAGATATTATGATTAAATATAAACATTTCCCGCTATTGGTTAGTCCTAGCTTCGGGAAAATACAAAAAGATCGCTGTTTCTTTCATATTTTCGAACCTTCCAAAGACTCGACTTTTTGAGTAGAGCGTAGATTTTTTTTTTATTAAAATACAGATACTCGAAAAGACTGATACTTGTAGAAATCCATTACCTGTGTTATAAAATAACATCAACCAAATACACATTTAAAAAAATAATTAGAGTCATTACAAGAGTATTAGAGAATTATTATAATAAAATGTATTTTTGGTAGAGCCTAAATAAGTCTAAATAAAATTTATATCAGTATTGTTTTGTGTATTATAAAACTAAGAGTAATGATTGTTTAACACATGCAAAATAAGAATGCTATTAAAAGTAAAATATTATAAACATGTGATAAATATTTCATATTACCATGGCTGCTGATTGTATCATCTGGAAAAATTAATAGGTATATTGCGGTATTTAGATATTCTTTGCTTTACACCACTAATCTGGCAAGTAAAACAATTTAACTGAATAACTATCACGTCTTTCTAAATATATCATTTTTTATGCTGCTCAGTGTCAAACGAGCAGATAGCCCACCTGATGGTAAGTGGTAACTGTCGCCCATAACATCTACAATTCCTACATTTAGGTTGCAGGTAACAATAAAAACAATAAAAATACAGATCCACAGGTGCATTGTCACTGTGAGGAATAAGATTATTACTGGATTTTTCCCGCAATTTTGTGAGCCCTAGTTGCTAACAATGTCCTTACCAAATTTTATCTAAATCTGTTCAGCGGTTCGTCTTGAAAACGTGAAATAGACAGACAGAAGTGTTACATTCGCATTTATAGTTATAATAATAAGAAAATAATTTATTAAAGATACTTAAATCCAAAATTACATCGTCCTGTAGTTAAATTTTAAAGTACCTACCTATGATAGGATATGAATAGAACAATTTCAAGTAATTTAGTTGCTTTGCATGAGTAGTATTTTTCATAATAATATTATTATTGCTTTAATGTTTTTAGTACTATTTTTGGCTTCTCTTTTTTAGAGAAGGTATGCAATACTACAAGCCTAGGTTAGGTTTTCAAATTCAGATTTGTTTTAAATTATAGACGTAGCCGTGTGGTGTCCGGCAGAGTAGAATAGCACCAACAGAATACACTCGTGGGTGTCGTACAAGGCGACTTATGTTTTCCATGCAATAGATCTAGAGTCTCTGTAAGCTGGAAATAGGCAGCATCGTTTTCCATTGTTACTTTATAACACTGCGATCTCCAACCCGCCTGCTAAGCGTGGAGATTATGGCAATAAGCTCCCTTTCGTGTGAAACGCCCTATGCCATGAAGTGAATTGTTATGGGCTGTGATGATGATGATGATAGATAACTTGCTTCTGCCGGCGACTTCCTTCGAGTACAATTTTTGTTTCAAACTAAACTAATATAAGGTTTCGACGTCGTGGAACCCAATGGTGTGCAAAATAAATAACCTTCAGTCTCAAGGTTTATCGTCGGACGTATCCGTGGGCATCGTGAGTGTTGTGTGCCGTGCAGTTCCGAATTAACGACAAATTGACAATTCTAATCGGATGTATCTGGCCGTGTTGTATCCGGCAGAGTAGAATAGCACCAACCCCTTACATTTATGGGTGTCGTACAAGGCGACTAATGTTTTCGAGGCAAAATATCAAGAGTCTCTGTAGTCTGGAAAATGGGCAGCAGCATTTTCCATTATTATATTTAAACACTGCGATCTCCAACCCGCCTGCCAAGTGTGGAGATTATGGCAATAACCTCCCCATTCGTGGGAGAGGCCCTAAGTCCTGCAGTGGACTGTTACGGGCTGTGATGATGACAATTCTATGTGAGGGTAGGAATCTACCAGCACATCACCGCAGCTGTCAAGTCTCCATGGCAGTCGTCCCGTGACAAGAAACGTCGGGAAAACAAATCGAAAAGGTACGTCGCGTGTAAGTCCCGTCTAATATAATCATACGAGTACAATTTGGTTATAAAGTCCCAGACTGTTCCCGCGGGAAATGTGAAGCTAATGGTAATACCGGTAAGTCGTTTTATGTCAGATTAGCAGCATGCCGGTCTAGCAGAATGCCAGAGTGGCGAGCTCTTTGCCAGAGTGCTGAAGTCCGACTAGCCTAAAATTAAACGATCATCCATCCAGTTCCTGGACATTGCAAGCAAACTTAATCTTGGTTATCGCAGATCGATTAGTTCTGGATAGAGCACCAACTCAGTTGCACGCGTGTAAGTAAATAATTGTCTGTTGTAAGTTGTCTGTAATTGTAACTGTTATTGTGTCGTGGTGTGCTATGTGTAATAAATCTCTTTTCTTTCTTTCTTTCTTTCTTTAAATACGAAGTCGATGTGCCTTATTCGGGGTATTCGGTAGCCCGCGCATCCACCCGAGCTCTCACCTCCTAATACCTGTCTCTTCTGTTTCTGGAAACTTAATACGAGTGTGAAAGAGACAGGTAGCACACGCTCGCGAGGATGGGAGCGGTTCAACAAAGCTTACGGTATCTTCAGGACCTCCATTATATCCACCGGCACGTCTACCATTTTGCTTCACCTGGAAGTAAAAATGATAAAATGTTAAAGATTAAACGATCAATATTAAAATAACACCCATATTCATAAACAATACTAATCTAATACCCGATTTAACTAAACTCAAAATAAACTTTACCTAACAAGAAAACTTCTAACCGTTAGGTACGAGTACGTCTTAATCTTGGTCTATTTCACCAAACCTCTACCTCTAGGCGAGATTTATCTATGGATTCGTGTTGTAATGTTGGTAAACTGTAGAGTGCCACAAACTTATCTGAACCGGTGACGGCGTCGCTGTTGTTGACTATAAAGTTACATTTCGAAAAGGTGACATATTATCCACCAGCTTCCAGCTTTGGCCACCCGGTCAGATTAGTTTGCTGTGGGAAACAACGCAACGCAACGCTTTGCTGTTATTTTAGGCGATGCCTAGAAACTTCTTCTTTGCGTGTCGACTAGTGGCGGTCAAATTTGCGAGGACCAGTACTCCGCCAAATGTGTGAATATGAAAATATGTGTCGGTGGGGCTATAGCTCGGATATGGTTTGCCTGTGTGGTGTCTCCCCCCCAGGCAATGGCACACCTGTTGACTTGTCCAGCGTGCCCTGCCACCTGCACGCGTGAGGATTTGTACGCGGCCACGAACAAAGCTGTATCAGTGGCGGAGTACTGGTCCTCGCCTAGGGACTAAGCACCGCCCAATCCACTTCCTAACTTTAAGCGTTATCTAATGGCGATAATTATTTCCTAGTGGTTGAAGCAACGTATTTTCGCCTTAAGCATTTCCTAAGCATTTTGGGTATTATTAGGCATCGGATTCAGGCGATTCCTATGTTACACATAGGTTAGGTTTCTCACAGTGCTCGTCTGCTAAGTGAACGCACTGCGTTCAATACTGCTCTATGATTTTAAGTATAGTGCAACAAACTGATCTTACCAGGTGACAGCGTCGCTGTTCTTGAAATGAGTCGTTTTCAAGACCATCTTCCTAACAATTGCCATACATGGCGCTCTCTAACAATCCAAATATTATTATGTTTTGATAGACAACGTAAATTTTAGAAGAGAACGATGCTGTTAAATAGAAGTCACTTTAATTAGCACCCGTTCCCAAAGAGAGATGACCACAGACTATCATAAAATCTGCCTTTGTATATGGCAGCGAGGCTTGGCCTCAAAAAGATTGGAACGTTAGCTATCTTAATGGCTGAGTAGAGCGATCCTCTTGGGTAAAATGCGTGCCAAACATCTTGCTTGACGATCAATTTGGCTGGCAAGGACACATTTGTAAACAAACGATTTCGGTTTATTTATTAGTAAAATAATTTAATATTTTATTTTTTACCAGCCCTCTCTATAGGCTAGCAAATATTTTATTTTTGATTTGTGCTTGACCTCTACCTACCAGAACGGCAGAACCACGAAGCATGCGTCGAGAAAATACAGTTACTGCGGTGGATGTACACATGATACACACTATACTTGTGTGCGTAGGTTTGAGAGCGCTTGTACTCTCGTTAACTCTGGGCTGTCACCCTTTCGTGGTATGGACGTGAAACTGACGCTATTTGACGTCCACTTAAAATCAAATACCTACGAGAAGTGAACGCTTAAAACTTACGTAATCATCATCCGATGGTTCATTTTTAAAAATGTAAAAGTACCGCATTCCCGTAACATAGCAACTTAAATAATTCAGGAAAATAAGCAGACACAACATCTTCGCAATCCACCAACTAGCCGGCCGCCAGTGACGGCGTTTCCAATTGCTGATAAAAATTGTAATGGATTTA
The DNA here is from genome assembly GCA_907269095.1 of Blastobasis adustella. NCBI lineage: Eukaryota > Metazoa > Arthropoda > Insecta > Lepidoptera > Blastobasidae > Blastobasis > Blastobasis adustella. The sequence goes on from OU026138.1 coordinate 5,857,691, forward strand.
GTAGATTCGATTTTACGATTAGTCATGTGTCTTCAACATTATCCTTACGTACGTATTAGAATAATCATCTTGGCATTAATATCCCGGTTGTGCGGTCTGCCTTGACCACGATCCAGGATTTGGCAGACCAGATAATTAAAGTTAAGCGATGTGCTGGTTTCATCAAGATGTGTTCCCTCACCGTAAGGGCATCGGTTAGCCTTAAACTAATAAACATAACACAGAAGAGAGTTATTGGTACATGGTCGCAGTGGGATGCTAACCCGGTACCTCTCGCTTACGAGTCGGATGCCTTAACCGCTCGACCACCGTCGCTCCTATCCTTGCGTGCGTACTAGTACAGCATAAAGAACGCCTTCTACTTATTCATTTTTTGATACTACATACTTAGGTAAGTTTGCTGCAGAACCGACGACCGTTTATGTAATCGAGTTCTTAAATAGAGACCGCGTCTCAGCAAGCATAGTGTACGACGCCCTCTAACGATGGAGTGACTATTTGCAAAAGCATACAGGAGGAGGTTGAATGCGGAAAGCTGTGCACAGGGTGCATTTGCGATCATTAGGTTCCCCGAATGACCTCCGCATATGCTCAGTAGTGTACTAATATAGGTTGATCACGATAATGAAATAATATAGAACCATGGAACTGATCTGATGATGGAGTCGGACGGTGCTCGTAGGAACTAATGAACGCAATAAGATAACCATCATCGTGTTCGGGCTCTTTGGAATGGAGTACTTTACGCCTAGGTGATATTCAAGATCTGATGATGATGATGGAAGGTGGTCATAGGCACACCTAAACTATATATGATAAACCTACCGAGTTTGGCCGCGAAATGGGAATTGGGCAGGGGATGATGATGTAGAAATTTAGTACTAACGTTTATTTTCTTCATTTAAAAAATTATTTTATTATTGCAGCTCTATTATACCATTTTTATACCACGCTTTCTGAAACGAATCGCAGCGTATGTCTCTAGTCACTTCTTTCTACCATTGATGTTTCCTTCTCCTGGATGAAGGCGTGGTAGAAGAACGTGCAAGATAACTTTGCACTTAGATATGGCGGCCATGTTGTTGGGAGTTGTTCTTAACTTGTGGCTTGTCCGCGAGCAAAGTTATCTTGCACGCCACTAGCATCGAATTTTTTTTTGTCAGAGGCTTACGCAGCTTGGGTGTCATGTGCCCGTGCGTGCTGTGGGCGTGCACGCTTATGTATAGCGATGTCGGTGCTCGGTACCTCGCCGGCTGAATCGTGCACTCTTGACGGCCTACATGGGTAACGTCACCTTCTACCTGGATGGTTTTTGACGTTTGACAAGAGAATCATCATCTTCACAGCCCAAAACAGTCCACTGCAGGACTTAGGGCCTCTCCCACGAAAATGGAGTTAACATAATCTCCACGCTTGGCAGGCGGGTTGGAGATCGCAGTGTTAAAGATGTAACAATGGAAAAAAATGCTGCCCGTTTTCAGCCCACGTACACTATAGATCGCGTTGTAAGACACCCACGACTGTGGGATGGTGCTATTACTCTGCCGGACACACCAGGGCCTATAAAACAAGAGAATTATTAGTCCTATTTCATAAAGCATTTCTGAGTTTGAACATAAATATTTAGATTACAAAACCAAATTAAAACAACTCCTCATGAGAATCAAATTTAATTACTTATTAAACAATTTCACCATTCAAATGTGTTTGATCCGTATTATAATGATTTGGATAACTAGATTGATTTTGTAACTTGTTTTCACTGTCGAATTATTGTAAAAACTATGGCCGGCTTCAAGCTTGCATCATGGTTTGTTGCTGTTGGCTTGGGTATCCGTTTTGTTGCTGCGGGTAAATTTTGGGAAATTTTTAAATAACTTAATAAAATATAATAATAAGAATCTCCGACTAATTTCGGCCACCTCTTAGATACCTTGTTGGCTTCGCATCAAGGGTAATTCGATTCGTATGCAAATTAGCATTTTCAAACTTATCTCAAATTACCATAAGTGTGAAAGAGATAGGTACGAATCGAATCCGAACGATTCAAAAATAGGACGCCAGGCTTAATGTAAATGAAAATGTAAATATAAATGCGACAACGTGTCAAGTAAATGGCTTACTTGACATGCTGGACCGTCTGCACGTCGAGCAGTCGATGCCGAGACGGCGTTAGATTTGAGCTGTGCGGGCGCGCGCACCTAGCAGATCGCTACCATCCTGTTCACGAGTCCAAGCTATAAGGAAGCCCCAACTACACCTCGCTTCAGCCGGGCTGGGCGCTACAGCGCGTTAGAGATCTCGATCCGTAAGCCTCTACCACGACGCGACGTTTTCCGCGATCGGCATCAGCTAACTTAACTCTGGTTGGAGGCCTGACGCCGGGCTCCTCTCGAGCTGAGACCCCTACACTAGGGTGCAGGCGTCTCAGCGGTAAGAAGACTATAAGGTATACAACGGATAATAAGACACCTTTGTTTGAACATCGCCCGCGGCCTACACTGACTATGAGGCGAGCCGCCGGTCTGCGTGTCAAGCTCCTGACAGCAACCCCATCAAACTAACCCCCGGTCGCCACATTTCCGTACGTCCCTTGGGTTGATCCCCGTGCCCGCGGGTGAAGGATAGAGCTGTGCAGTTGAGGCTGCAACGCCAGGAGCCGTTGAGCGACGAAGTCCCGCGGTTCTCACATCCAGAAGAGACCTTCTGCAGTCACAGAATCATCGTTTCGGGTCGAAGGTTCTCCTAGGCTCCGGGGACGCCTCTACTCCACCTATCCCTATGGATATAGAAGTTATTCGCACCAGGAGCCAGCCTCCACGCTGGTCGTTCGCTGGGCTTAACCCAACGGTAATCCACTCGGTACGCTTGACTGCGAGGGGTGGTGAAGGCGCTAACCCAAACGACCGGCCCATTTCTATGAAACCACTGTGATTGCTTAGCACTGGAACGATCTTCCCTTGATGCCGCCGAAGTATTACTACTGAGAATCTTAGGCACGTAAGTGTAAGGTTTCGGCCGTTTAAATAAATACGGCATACGGAGTGTATCTGTGATCCATACTATGTTAAGATACATACCTTTGGCGGATAGCCGGCTGTCCCAAATTAAGGATAAGGTTGCTACCCGGCTGGGTTGGCACCGTACTGAAATGCTTTAGGGTTTTCGCTGAAGAGTCTATCTAATTCCTGTAGTTGGTCCTTAAACTGATCTGGGTACATTGCCATTTCTCTTAGACGTTCGACCTCCACCGGTAGCAGCTGTTGATTACAATTCTTGTTAAGTAGGTGCTAGTTGGTGTAGGATGCGGTATTTTTCTGTCTTGTTTTCATTTTCAAAACTCGTAAGTGTGAGGTACCGGGTTCGAATCCCGCTGCGGCCATGTACCAATGACTCTTTTCTGAGTTATGTACATTACTTGAATTCAAACCGATGCTCTTAAGTGGCTGATAGACGTGGTGCTAGTAAGTACGCGTACTTTAAAACCGCCGAGTAAGTTCGCCGGCGATCCAACATGTTTGATTTTTGCTCGTAGCTCGTGGCTCGCGGCTTCGCGAGCCGATTGTTTTTTTGTGATGTATCTCGTACAGTTGTGTTTTGTGCATAAAATTAGTTTTACCTTATGGTTTTCTATTGCGAAAGTGACTGATTTTCGAAGTTGTTGACTCGAATTATTTACGAAATTCATAAAAATCGAGCTGGATAAGTCAGTGAACTTAAAAACCGCGTACTTTTAGTTCGTACGTCTATCGCCCATGTCGAGCCGAGTAATTTCGTGAACTTAAAAACCTCGTACTTTAAGCTCGTACGTGTGTCGCCTACTTTACGGTGAGGGAAAACATCGTGATGAAACCTGCAAATTCAGGCAACTGAATTTGAAACCATGATCCAATCAGGTTCCCCTGGTAGCAGAGTCACGGAGGTCAGATGGTAATCGTTCCACTGTAATTACCTGATCGCTAAATCCTGGATCATGATCAAGGCGGACCCTAGGGCCTGAAAGCTTTGGCTGACAGGTTTTTCGAACGGTCACCTCCCGCTCTGTGCACGAAGCCCAACTTGGTGGTGAAGGCAGTCTACGCTGATAAGCACTAGATACTGGCGGATTCGGCAAGTTGGCAAGGCAATGTTGGCAAGGCAATGGCAATGAGGTCAGGAGTGATTGTCGGTCAGATACTGCATCTGAGCCCTCCGCCAGTCGTAGCGGACTCCGTTCCACTGGGTTACGGGGGGTAAGGACGAGAGAGGGCATTTGCAGATGCGCAACCGCTTATGCACTTAAAAATGTTCCTGCGCAAATGACTGCACCTGAACAAATGGTCTCTTAATTAGTTAAAGTCCCGTGGCAATGAGCTAAAGTAGAGAGGTTTTGTTTAATGCAGACCAGGCTTTGTCTGAGGCCTGCACATGGCCGGCTCTGGGCATGATCTTAGATCATCGTGGTCGCTTCCGCTCTGCAATGGAGGGATGGAGAGGACTCGGCAGCACCTGGAGTGACAGAGCAGCTCTATTTAGGGATGGCACTGCTCTCCTTGCTCAGCCTTGGAGGGGGCTAGAAAAGGTGCCCTAACAAAATGCTCACCCCGACTAAAGGGGATGGTAGTAACCACGGCTGCCTTCGCATCCTTAATTCGTGGTCGACGTAGGAAAAGTAATAATATTATTAAAACATCTGAAATGACCTTTGGTGCATGGAACGTGCGAACACTCATGGACCGCGAGGGCAACGCCTGTCCCGAACGGAAAACTGCCATATTAGCTCGGGAACTTCTTCGCTACAATGTAGATGTGGCTGCATTTAGCGAAACACACCTTGCCGACGAAGGTCAGCTGGTGGAATACGGGGGCGGATACACTTCCTTTTGGAAGGGGCTCGCTTCTTCCGAACTGCGACGGTCAGGAGTAGAATTCGCGGTCAATAATCACCTTATAAAGCATTTGCAAGAGTATCCGATACATATATCGGACCGCGTTACCACTCTGCGCCTTCACTTGGATAAAATAACTATCTGAATATCATCAGTGTCTACGCTCCCACACTGGACAAGGCTGATGATGTTAAGGATCAAATTTACGAGGAGCTGACACAATGCGTCTCTAGCGTATGCCCTAGTGAACAGATTCTTTTGCTAGGCGATTTCAATGCCAGGGTAGGACAGGATTACGACGCCTGGCCTAAAATCTTGGATAAATATGGTGTAGGCAACATGAATAGCAATGGGCAACTGTTGCTCAGTTTCTGTGCTCAATTTAATCTTGCGATCACGAACACTATGTTCAGACTTCCCGCCAAGCACCAGAATACACGGATGCACCAAAAATCTAAGCACTGGCATTTGATCGATTATGCGATTGTACGTCAAAGAAATATTTCCCAAGTGCAAAATACTCGCGTTATGCGTGGCGCACACTGCTGGACAGATCTTAGGATCATAGTCACTCAATTGCGTATCCGCCTCCGTCATCCTCGTAGATCTCACAGTATAAAGCTTACATGTTTAAACGTAGACAGATTGAGCGCACCCCGTCCCTACGGGGTGTCGCATCCGATGAAACCTGAAAGGCCCTTCCGGCTACAGGTGCTCCCAGGGGGTGTTTAGCACGTATGCTCCTAGGTCTTTTTTTTTGGCGAGTCGTGCATAACCAGCTGGCCGGCCGGCTGGTACTCATGAGAGTTCACCTCCTCCCTCCCAACCGCTATACCGGAGGGTGCCCATTTCCTTTGCGACGGGCGAAAAAAAAAAAAAAAAAAAACGTAGACAGGCTTCAAGATCCCGAGACAAGGGAGAAAGATACCAAAGGTTGGACTACCGTGCTATCCATAAATACTGCGACCAGTGTTATTGATGATGCGTGGGGTACTCTATCTCCTCATATTTTAAAGACCGCCACCGAAACGGTGGGCCTAAAAGTTTGCAAAAACGAGGATTGGTTTGATAAGAGTGTTGGAGTTCTTAGAGACGCAATTGACAAGCACCGACGTCTCCTTCGGCAGCATAGGAGATCAAACAAAAGTGGTGTTGCGGAGATTATACTAAGTGCCCTGGAATTGCGCCGGCTAACTCGGGACACAAAGGACAAGTGGTGGCAGGATAGAGCGCGTCGCATGCAGTGGCTCGCAGACACAAACCAGCTGGGCGAATTTTGCGGCGAGGTTCGAAAGTTGATAGGCACTACTTTACTTGCAAAAGTACCGCTGAAGACAGCTAGTCGCGAAGGTCTTCTTAAAAGTAAGGAAGAAGTGCTTGAACGGTGGGCAGAACATTTCAACACTCTGCTAAATGTAGACCGGTTTGCGGAGCTGGAACACGTTCGTTCGATACCACAACTCTCCCTTGCTACTGAGCTGGACGAGCCGCTCTCATGCGACGAGGTTGTTCGTGCCATAAATCAACAGCAGAATAAGCGTGCGGTTGGCGTTGACCTTATACCAGGTGAACTGCTTAAATGCGGAGAAGTTTGTGAGACTCCGTACTAAGTATGTCACGCTATGGTTACCGAGATCATGTATGCGGACGATCTGTGTTTTGTGACAGAATCCCCAGAGGACCTGCAGCAGCTAATGTCTGACTTTGGCCTGAAGATCAGCGTTAACAAGACGGAGGTTATGTCCCATGACATCGACGGTCACGAGGCACTGGCCATTAAACTAGTCGAGGATGAGCTGAAGCAGGTCGACAAAGTCCGTTATCTCGGGAGCACATTAACTTCAAAATGAGACTTGGATCCAGAAATCAAGTGCAGAATCGGAGCTGCAGCTGCAGCCTTCGGTAAGCTGGATGCCAAAGTTTTCTCCTCGCATGACTTAAAACTTGTTACAAAGATCTCGGTATTTATGGTGGTCGTGCTGCCTAACATTCTTTACTCTGTCGAGACCTCGACAGTGTACTGCCGACACATTCGCATGCTAGACCGATTCCACCTCAGATGTCTGCAGATAATTCTGAACATAAAATGGTCTGATCGTGTGCGGAACACTGAAGTGCTACGACGAGCCAATGTGGGAGGCATTGAAGCCTATCTTATGTGGCGACAACTTCGGTGGTGTGGGCACGTGTCTAGGATGCCAGAGCATCGACTGGCGAAGCGCATCTTTTATGCCAAACTTGAGGAGGGCAAGCGGAATCATGGCGGAGAGCTCCTCAGGTGTAAAGATGTGTTGAAGCGACACATGAAAAAGTGCACTATAGAGACCACACAGTGGGAGAAATTAACATCCAATAGACCGGAGTGGAGAACTTTGGTTAAATCCAAAGTCCATGACTTTAAAGCTCAAAGATGCAATGACCTTGACACAATACGCGACCAATTGAAAGTCCGACCACCTGCGGTGGTCAATTACAATTACGTGAACGGTGTGCTCACATGCCCACAATGCGCGAGGGTCTTCACCAAAAACATTAGCTACGTAAGCCACTTGCGAGCACACGAACGACATCAACAACGGATGCAGTCGCCGTTGCCGAAACCGGCCAGGGAGACATTACCATCATCATCATTAGTAGAATTTCTCGTAGTGGTTTATGTTTTCGAAATTTTTTATTTTACTCTTTGCTACGTGGCTTTGCGACCGCCTTGGGCTGTGCACCCCGTCCCCACGGGGTGTCGCTTCCGATGAAACCTGAAAAGCCTTCCCGGCTACAGGTGCTCCCAGGGGGTGTTTAGCACGTAGGCGCCTAGGTCTTCTTTTTTGGCGAGTCGTGCATAACCAGTCTGGCCGGCCGGCTGGTACTCATGAGAGTTCACCTCCTCCCACCACCTCTAACCCAACCGCTACCGGAGGGTGCCCATTTCCTCGGCGTTGGGCGCAAAAAAAAACGACCCCTTAGGGCTTGAAACTTGCTACAAATGACCCATACTTTGAAAAACACTGACCTAGCAATTAAATAGCTCACCTTTGGCGGTCCAGGTTGAAATCTAGCAATATTTTGTTGCACTCTATAGATTTTCTCCATACCCAGCTGGCCTTTACTACTCATATCAAAATCCGTATTCAGCAAGGATCGATTCATAAAACTCATATCCATATCAGGTTGCTCCATACCCATGCGCAGCGGACTCATGCCCATACCCATCTGGCCTATACCCATACCTGGCTGACCCATACCCATGCCCGGCTGGCCCATGCCCATGCCCGGCTGGACCATGCCCATGCCCGGCTGGACCATGCCCATGCCCGGCTGACCCATGCCCATGCCTGGCTGGCCCATGCTCATACCCGGCTGACCCATGCCCATACCCGGCTGACGCATACCCGGCTGGATCATATTCATGAAATCGGCTGGATTCATATTCGGTGCATCGCTAAGCTGCTGCTTGTAATCTGGGAACGGGTAAATAATATAATAATATGGTATAATTAAAACAGGTATGATTGCCACATCATACCTTGCACAAGGCGACTAAGGGACAAATTCCAACTGGCGGGGCAGGGAGTGCGAATAATCTCCGGAAGCGACTAAGCTACCAAATCTACGACCCCTGGCCCTGGCCACGTACAATGTCCAGACACTGCGGACCGACGAGGTAGTGGTGCGCAGATTAAATTGGGACATTGTAGGGTTATCTGAAATCCGAAGAAATCCCCCTTTCTTATGCGGTCGCGATAATCCTAAAGTCCGGAAATCTGCGACCCTAGGTGTCTCTAGGTGGTGTCGGGTTCCTGGTAAACAAATCCCTCGCGAACAACGTCGTCAAGATATCGAGAGTATGTCGTCTAGTGTAGCGTACCTTATACATAATTACCAATCGTTGAAGGATGGACAGATCTACGCGCCGACTTCGACTCACTCCGATGATGAAATATATGTTATGTATGAGAATATTTTTACAGCCATATATACCTCCAAGACACAGTACACTGTTGTCATGGGGAGTTTCAACACGAAACTGGGCATACAAAGCGGTGATTTGAGAGTGGGGCAATTTGGAGTTGGAGGTTGGAACGCCCGTGGCCAGATGCTGGCCGGCTTCATGGAGAACTAGGTAGTCTATGTGATGAAATCATTTTTAATAAGCCGGATGTGGATTAATCTCGAAAAATAAGATTGACTTCATCCTATCTACGAAACGGCATATATTCAATGATGTCTTGATCAACATCGTGAAAATTGACAGTAATCACCGCTTGATGAGAGGTACATTGAATTTAAATCCAAAGCTAGAAAGATCGAAATTGAGGAAATCGACGCTCCGGCTTTCACCCATTCAAACCACAACCCCGAGAGCTTTCACCTCGAATTACAAAACCGCTTCGACTGCTTTTTTATCATCTTATAAAAAGTTATTATTAAATATACATTTCACAATTAAACAAAAAATATAAATAAATGGGCTTATGGTTAAGGGGAGCGTGACACGAGTTCCCCTGCTATTGTGCCACAGCCTTCAAAACTATCTACTACCTACCTAACTACCTACACACACGAAATTAAAGAAGGAAAAAAACAGTAGAAATACAAATAAGAAGCACACAAGCCTCCAAAGCACATAGCCAGCCACCCCACTGGCAACGTTACACCCCACACACCAGAGCCTGCTTCGAGAGCAGCCAAGATTTACAATGTTTAATGAATGTATTTTTGGTGACTCTGACTAGCCCCCGTATAGGTTCGTGGAAACTGTCTATACGGTTGGGTCAACGTTCCTCAGATTTACTGACGATATCGTAGTCATGGCTGAACTCCTGGAAGACTTGGGCTAAATGCTCGATGACCTTAGTGTTTCTTCACAAGTAGGGCTTAAAATAAACATGGTCAAGACGAAAATTATGTCGAATGTCCATGTTGTGCCTACTCCAGTGACAGTTGGAGGCACTCCAAGTTTGAAGTTGTGGACGACTATACATACCTAGGACAAACAGTCCAGCTAGGTAGGTCCAATTTCAAGAAAGAGGTCAATCGACGAATCCAACACGGTTGGGCAGAGTTTGGGAAGCTACGCTATATATTTTCGTCCCAATTACCGCAGTCTCTCAAGACGAAGGTCTTTGACCAATGTGTGTTGCCAGTGATGATCTACGGAACTTAAACGTGGCTGCTCACTATAGGCCTTATAAGAAAGCTCACTGTTACCCAAAGGACATTGGAAAGGGCTATGCTCGGAGTCTCGTTACGCAATCTAATCAGAAATGAGGAGATCCGCAAGCGAACCAAGGTCACCGACATAGCCCTAAGGATTGCCAGACTAAAGTGGCAGTGGGCAGGGGCACATAGCTCGAAGATCTAATGGCCGAGGGGGCAGATCTCGATTAGCGACCACGTACCGGAAGACGCAGCGTGGGTAGGCCTTCCACAAGGTGAACCGACGACCTGATAAAGATCGCAGGTACCAGCAGGATGCGGAAGGCGCAGGACCGGCCTTTGTGGAGATCTCTGGGGGAAGCCTATGCCCAGCAGTGGGCGTTTTTCAGCTGATAATAATATGATGATGATGACCTACCATTGCTGCATTGATGTTTAATTTTGTTTAGTATTTCAATTTGTTGAAATAATAAACTGTTTGTATAGGCAAATGTCACCGTAAATGTATATATTCCGTCATAATATAGAATTCCTAGGAAACTTACATGTTGCCTAAAATCGTAACTTTCTTAGAATTTCATACATTTCCTAAACAAGAATAGGAAATGTGCTATTTTCACTGTTTTATTTGAAAAATTGTTAAAGAATCGAATCTATCAAAAACGCCTTTACGTCATATCACGATTATATTAGTTATGCGTGCCGCGGCAGCAACCAGCAAGTGCCATAACTAAAACTAAATTTTTTCGAAGTGTCATTGTAAAAACAGGAGGACGTTTGTGTAATAACTCTCCGGCTACGACCCGAGTGTATTTGAGCGCCTTTGCAGGGGAATTATATTGAGTCATCCGTTGTCTCGTCAACATAACTTTAAATCATAGATACATATGTAGGAAATTCATACATTTCAAACGTGACCCTTCGACAAATAAATTTACACATTTCCTAAATTGGCTCGCCACTTCCTAGGAAATGTATACAATTCCTCACTAATTTCCGGTAACATAGGTATTATACAAATCTTAAAATATCTTATTTTCTTTGGTGTAACATACATTCAATATCATATCAACAAAAATAATTATACCTACATTTTAACAATAAAATACATTAAAATTTAAAAAAATAAATACTTAGTGGATAAAAAAATGGATAAAATGGATAAAAAATAATCTAATGGTATCAAATATTTTTCGGTGAAGGGTCAAAACCAAAATTATTGAACGTTTCCATAAACGGAAATGTCCACGACAACGCTATATATTTTCCATGAATTTTAAGAGGTAATAAACGATTTGTGTTGTAGTGTTAGAAAAAATTATCTTTTAGATAAATCTTTTATATAACTTATGCCCGATTTCGCTAAACTTTAGGCGACACCTAATTTGATTTCAGATATTCCATTCCCAGCAACTTATAATGGGACTTTGATACCATCCCTGATAGGTGCCCAACAAGGTGATTCCCTTGGTCCGCTGCTTTTTAGTTTGGCCATACATAAGACCATCAAGAGCCTGGAATCTCCCCTAAACGTTTGGTATTTGGATGATGGTGTTTTAGGGGGAAGCCCGGATACGGTGGCAAGGGATGTGCACAGACTCTTCCCAGCGTTACAGAACCTGGGACTGGAGGTGATTACCTCGAAGTGCGAATTTTTCTGGTGCGGTTCAGAATCGAGGTGAGCCTCGACCGAGTTCGATGTGTTCATCCCAGGCCTGAGAAGGGTGAATAGAACAAGCATGTGCCTCCTTGGTGCACCCATTTTTGAGGAGGGAGTCAGCGCACGTCTGCAGGAAAAAATCGACATGCTTGCTTCATTGAGGGAGCACCTGGTCAATCTCCCAGCCCATGTGTCGCTTGTTCTCCTCAAAAGCTGCCTGGCTGTACCTAAAACAACGTACATCATGAGGACAGCCCCCACGTGGATGTATCCCCAAGAGGTGAGTGAGTTTGATGAGACGCTGAAGCTCACTCTCCAAGAGGTGTTGAATGTGCAGCTCAACGAGGCGCAATGGAGCCAGGCTAGTTTGCCAATTCGCTTTGGGGGACTTGGTATTCGTAGGCTGCGCGAGATGGGCGCTAATGCTTTTCTGGCATCTGCGCATGGGGTGGTGGAATTGGTTGCTTGAATGTTATCAGATCATGATGACGAGCTCCGTATACCTTTTGTGCGGGAGGCTATGGAAACATTTTCGGAATTATGCCCAAACTCAGTCCTGCCCGCGAATCCAAAGTGTCAGCGAGAATGGGATGATATTACGTCAAAGCACGCGTCGGGCAAACTCCTGGAGCAATGCTCGGAGGCCGATGAGGCACGCCTTCGCGCCGTGGTCCAGCCGGAGTCAGGGTTATGGCTGCATGCCTTCTCCTAGTATGGGTACGTTGCTTGATGACGATTCTGTCAGAATTGCTGTCGCGCTTAGGTTAGGGTGTGGTGTCTGTGAGCCTCATACGTGTGTATGTGGGAGCTTAGTTGAGGCTAACGGACACCACGGCTTATCATGCGCGCGCTGTGCTGGCAGAATACCACGTCATCAGGCAATTAACGAAATACTAAGACGAGCCTTGGTCTCTGCAGGCGTGCCTTGCGTGTTGGAGCCCCCTGGATTGAGTCGCTCTGACGGGAAGCGTCCAGATGGTCTTACACTCATCACATGGCAAAGAGGGAAAGGCCTGGTGTGGGACGCGACGTGCGTAAGTACGTTCGCGACTTCTCCTTTGAGAAATACACGACGGAACCCTGGAGCAGCAGCTGAAGCAGCGGCAAACTTCAAACAGGCCAAATACGCGGGGTTGGAGGCATCGTACGAATTTGTGCCGTTTGCTGTAGAAACAGCGGGTCCTTGGTCGCAGCAGCCAAAAACTTGTGCCGAGAGCTGGGTCGCCGGATGAGACGTAAGGGTCTGGACCCAAAGTCTGGGCAGTTTTTGGGCCAGCATATATCTCTGGCTGTGCAACGAGGTAACGCGGCTGGAATATTGGGCATATTTGGCAGGGAGGCCGTTCGTGGGGGCCTTTTTAATTGACGGTGCAGGTAAATAAGTTAAAAAGTGTTTGATTAAGTGTATTTTTATAGTTAAATTATCTTGTTTTATCTTTACTACTTTATTAATGTACTTTACTTTATTTTTCTTTATCCTGATTTTTAAATAAAGCTTAACGAAAGCCCATAACTTAACAGTCCACTGGACTTGAGTCTCCTACAAAAAAAAAAAAAACAAGAAAAGCATTACACCAATCACCAACCTAAGGTTGTTACTAAACTAGCTAAATCACTCTTAACATTATGGCACCGATTTTGTGACGCGTAAATGCTTAGGAACATCTTATGGCTACAACTTAAGCATTGCCTAAGTTAAGTGCAATCGGCCATAAGGTTGGCTAAATATCAAGCTCATATATGAGGAGTCGCTCCTCAACCTTACACTCTGTAATGATGAGAATCTTTGCTCGGGAATTACTTACCAACCCCCTAAAGGGAAAAGCAATCATTTAGTATTGTTGTACTCTATAATTTCATACTGAGAGACCCTACACAATGAGATCACAAGACCTCCTCAATGAGATCATAAGATCAATAATAAGAAACCATGGATAGGACAGGATATAATGAAATGGCCACAGAGTAAATAGCAGTAATGGAAATATTATCAATACCTATGTCGAAACAAGGAAAGCCTATTTAAATATATAAAGGGGATATTAAAACATGAGTGTCTGTTTATCATACGAGGCGTAGCCCTTTTATATTACAGTTGCATAAACTACTATTACCAGGTAGCCATTAAGAGGCTGGTAGAAAAGCTCTGGAGCACTTCGGAATTCGAGGGAAATTGCTGAACTGGATCAGGGTTTTTTCAGTGATCGAGTGGGACAAGAGTACTCTCTGCCACATGACGTACTCAATGGCATCCCGCAGGGCTCGGTTCTTAGACCGATCCCATTCTGTTTTCAAGAGCCCCCATAAAGTCCATATTATTCACATTTGCAGATGACACTAAAATAATGCGAAGTCCACTAGATGGTCAAATTACTATCCAAGAAGACTTGGACCACATTCTAGAATGGTGTCGGAACTGGCTGTTAGGCAACTCAGAAAGATTTCAGTATCGGATCGGAATCTCGATGACCCATAACCTAAAGTGGGATTACACATATTTTTTTTTATACCACTTTAATGGCAAACGAGCTTACGGTCTGTAAATTACGGTTAAGTAAATTATTATTTTCTAATAATGGTCATTTTACTACGATGGTCGTCCCTACCAGTACTAAGTGTCCAACCTACCTTCATTCCTTCACTCTAGAGAAAGATTCGGACAAGTGGTAAAAAGAAATATCGACATCGATTATTAAGTGATGCGCATCACTAGATAACTGCTATGTCGATCTGTCGCAGACAGTAGGTAGAGGCGCGTAACTGAACCCGCGGCTGATATAAAAATATATGTTTTTGTATTTACTGTATTATACTGTTTTTTTTCTGCGAGTTTACCATTACTTTAAAAGTATTATCATCCTGCCGTCAATCCTTATCTTAGCAAGTTGACAATTTTTTCAACAAATTAGTTTAATTCATAATAGCGTTAATTTGCTGTAATATAGGCATACATTGCTCCTTGGAGCAAGTTGCTCACTGGGGCAGATTGAACCTGGTGGAATTCAACCCCTGTAAGACGCAGGTCTGCACATTTTCCGCCAAAAAGGATCCTTTTGTCATGGTGCCGCAGTTCCAAGGAACATCCCTCTCCATCTCAGAAAGTATTGGGATCCTTGGTGTCGACATATCAGACGACGAACGGTTCCGAAGTCACCTGGATTGTAAGGCTAAACTAGCCTCGAAAAAACTTGGTGTGCTTAACCGGTCTAAGCGATACTTCACCCCAGAACAGCGCCTGTTGCTGTATAAGGCACAGGTGCGGCCACATATGGAGTATTGTTTCCATCTTTGGGCTGGGGAAACCGCCGACCTGCTTAATCACTTGAATTCCATACAGAGGCGCGCCGTACGAATTGTCGACGATACCATACTGACAGGCAAGTTAGAACCACTCGCTGATCGAAGGGACTTTGGCTCCCTGAGTGTTCTGAGGAATTATTTGATCTGGTACCCACAGCACAATTCCGCCATCGCACCACCCGCCGTGGGCTGGGTACTCATCCCCATTACGTGGACCCTCTAGTGGTGTCCACGCGAAGATTCGAAAGAACGTTTCTCGCTCGTACGATTCGGATGTGGAATGAGCTCCCAGCCACAGTGTTTCCTTTGGACTATGACATGGGATCGTTCCAGAGGTATATTAGAGGTTTCCTTAGAGGCGGGCATCGCATTGGTAGCACCCCTGGTGATGCTGATGTCCATAGGCCGCGGTGACCACTTTCCATCAGGTGATAACATAAAAAAAAATACATTTATCATTAAAATTAAATACTAATCATATGAAAAAAGAAATACAATTAGAAGTGGTTTTGTTAAGTATTTTTAAATTTCCTTTGATTTTTCTCTTTTTTTATTTTAAAAATAAATTTCAAAATGCTACAAAAATGTTAGTAGATACTAACATTTTTGTAACGTAACGTAACGTTTGTAATTTGTATAACAATTTTGATTTTGACCCTAAAATGAGGTATGTGATGTTACAAAATGATACGAAATGTTTGTATATCTAACGTTAGTTATATCAAATGAACGTTATTTAAATGTAATTATATCAAAGGTTTGTATATTCAATGAGACGCACCATCTGAGAACATGGGTATTTGGGGACCATCCATAACAGGTATACCGGCCGTAGGTGGCTTGAAGGGTTTCTGAATCAAATTAAATCATCCGACTATAGGTTTCTTGGTTACTATGCACTTAAAAATTATATATTAAAGTTTTGGAAAAGTAACTCACAAGTGCCGCCATGTACCAATGTCTCTTTTCTGACTTAGGTGCCTACATTAGTTGAACACAAGCCGATGCTCTAACGGTGAGAGAAAACACCGTGATGAAACCATCGAAAGCGACACACTGGCAGCTTATCGGACGGACTATCCAGACACAGACAAATAATACTTGTGTACTGGGAGTGTTCAACCTCTGTACCCACTACAAATGTTGATTCAAGAAATAAATTTATTTATACTGTGAGAGGGAGGGAGATAGAGAGAGAGAGAGAGTAGATAAAATGCGATTACTAGCGCCACTGAGAGGTTTATAACTAGTAACAGACGTTCCGTTTTGGCTGCAGCCGACCAACCGTTAGTTGCAGTTGATACTAAGTCTTACGCTGTATAACATAAAGTCGATGTCGAGTCGATGGAGGACATAAAGTTCCCAAATCCGTGTGTGCAACTCCTCACCGCCATACTTCAACAACTCTCCCGGTATAAGGTCAATGCCAACCGCCCGCTCGTTATGCTGCTGCCTGATGGCAGTGACAACCTCATCACGCGACAGTGGCTCATCCAGCTCGCTTGCCAAAGGGAGGTGGGTGATCAGGCTGATATGTTGTAGATCAGCAGAGCGATCTACATTGAGCAGAGTCTTAAAATGTTCAGCCCAGCGTTTTGTCACGTCCTCCTTGCTTGTTATAAGTTGCCTACCGTCTAATGACCTTAAAGGCATCCTAACTCGGTAGGACGTGCCAATCAGCTTGCGCACGCCGCTGCATGCTACAAGCCTTGTCATGCCACCACCTGTCTTTGAGTTGTCGGGACAGCTTACGCAATTCTAAGTTACTTTCTTTGACCATCGCATCGCTTCCACCACGCCGTGAATGCTGTTGTAGGAGAACTCGATGTTTGACAAGTGCATTCCTGAGAACCGCGTTATTCTCGTCGAACCAATCTTCATTACGTCGGTTCTTCGGACCCAGAGCAACTGAAGCGGTTTCTTTGAGATGAGATGACGACGTTCCCCAGTCAGCTCCAACGTCTTCGGTCTTATTAATTGTCTGCAACTTATAGGCCAGAGCTTTAGCGAATTTCTCCCTCGCCGCACGATCCTTAGCTTGTCTAAATTCAAAGGTGCAGGCTTTTGCACCTTGGATCTGCGTGGTCGGCGGAGGCGTAGTCGCAGTTTGGTAACAATTAGCCGGTGATCAGTCCAGCAGTGAGCACCACGCATGACGCGGGTGACTTGGACTTGGCAGATGTCTCTTTGCCGTACGATGGCATAATCAATCAGATGCCAGTGTTTGGACCGTGGGTGCATCCACGTTGTCTTATGCTTGGCGGGAAGCCGGAACATTGTGTTAGATATGGCAAGTTGATATTGAGCACAAAGACTCAGCAGCAAATGACCATTGCCTCCAGGCCAAGCCTCATAGTCCCGACCAACCCTGGCATTGAAGTCTCCTAGCAATAAAACCTGCTCTTTGGCGCTAATTTTGTCCAGACATCGTACTCACTCCTAATAGAATTTATCCTTTATGTCATAAGATTTGTCTAGGGTTGGAGCATAAACACTGATAACATTGAGGAAGTTGTCTTTGTCCAGGTGTAGGCGCACTGTGGTAATGCAGTCTGAAATGTGTCTCCTTACTCCTCGAGTCGCTTTACTAAGTGATTTTTAATTGCAAATCCTACACCAGAACGTCTAGGTTCGGAGGAGTCGGTGCCTTTCCAAAAGAATGTATAACCGCCATCATATTCCACCAGCTCACCTTCATCAGCGAGATGTGTTTCGCTGAGAGGAGCTACATCCATACTATAGCGATGAAGTTGAAGATGGCAGGCATTGCAATCTCTATCAATAAGCGTTCTCACGTTCCACGCGCCAAAAGTCATGATAGGTTTTATTTTGTGTTTGGTACATTTTTGCTTCTTTTGATCGCGATTATGGTGATGCGATGACAGCCGCGGTTGCTACCACCTTTCAAATAGGGGCGAGCATTTGTTAAGGGCACCTTTTCTAGCCCCCTCCTCGGTTGAGCGGGGAAAGCAGTGCCTCCCTGAATAGGGCTGCTTTGTCATTCTAGGTGCTGCCGAACGAATTAATCCAAAGGCGCCTTTATTGTGTACATTGTAAGGATAAGTATCGACTGCAATTGACGGTTGGTCGGCTCCAGTCAAATCGGAGAGTCTGTTACTAGTTTACTAACTTGCTTTTTGGCTTAAGGGAAGTAGGTATACATATACATAGGTAGCTTACACCGTAATTTTGTTGAGGTACATCCTGTTCATTAACTCTTCGTTTGATATGTTTCTTCGTCTGTAAGTTATGAAAAATTTAAACTTTTTCCAAAAAGGTAGTTAATATATTTAGAAAACAATCTTAAAATTTACGAATTTTGCGCTCTATGACGTATTTAGTCCGGCAGATATGTGAAAGAATTGCGCATTTAGTAATAGAAGCATACAATTTGGACCACATATACTACATATACATATAAAGGTTTAAATTTGGATATGAGGCCATCTCAAATTTTGCCTTTTATAGTAATGGCGGACATTTAAAATTTCGGCTTCAGAGAGTTTGATAAATGCTGCCTTTAAATGTTCTTAGATGATGTTAAATGATAAATAGTATGGCAAGTAATTGTTATTTTGTGCATAATAAATGTCAGTATAAAAAAAAATATAGATACATTTTGTACCCTTTTTTACTTACTTATAAACCTTCCTCATGGATCAATGTATCTATTGTTAAAAACCGCATTAAAATTAGCTGCGTAGTTTATAAAATCTAAATACAGACGGTGGGAAGACGCTTGGTTTTATACCATATACCTATATATAGACATAGATACTTAAATTATAACGTAATTTGCTTAAATAAAATGTTTAACGGAAAAAGTAAAAGTACGGTCCCATGAAAGTGTAAGTGAAGTGAAAAAAGTAAAATTGGTTACTAACTAACTTTAAATCGTTATAGATCCTATACGGTTCTTATAAATGAAAAATAGTGTGAGAAACTTAATGATTTTTCATTACCTATTTAACGATACCCCACATGACATAGTTTAACGAAATTTTTTTTTTTTTTTTTCACAAAATGGCGGCTGGTAGTCGCCATCGCGATCAATTTCAAGTCTTCAGTGACACCAGCAAGATTAAGACAAATCGATAGACGTAATAACATCACATTTGCGTCGCGCAGTGGGGTAAAAACAAAGGTGCATACTACCTGTCATTTAATAAATATATAATTATGTCATGCATACATAGTTAAAACAAATAATAATCGTCAAATAACAATAAAACATTGGTGTATAACAGTATTCAGAGGTCGCCATTTTGAATGTCCACCATTACTGCTATAGGGGAAATCAAAGATGGCCTCATATCCAAAATCAACCCTCTACATATGTAGAATACGTGTACCAAGTTGTATGCTTCTATCATTAAATGCGCAATTCTTACTAAAATTGTCACGAATCTGCCGGACTAATTCACCTTTTTTAAGACACTCGTAACAACAGTAGTGACAAACGAATAATCATCTGATGGGTGACGATACTCCTGGTGTTGCTAATGTCTATAGGCAGCGGTGACCACTGACCACTATCCATCAGGTGACCCGCTTTACAGTTTATAATCAGGATCAAACTAATAGTTAGAAGTTGTCGGAGCACAACACTGCCAATGTTCTTAGATTTTGTTTTAAATTCTTGCACTTATCAATGAAAAGGTAGGATGCCCCACGGAAGTAGGAGTAGGCCGGAGTAGGCAGAGACTGTTGAGTGGCGCAAACTTCGATCCTGAGACACAATTTCGGAAATTATGCATATAAATCGTCACGCCTTTCCCGTAGACCCCCTTAGGCAGAGAAAACATTCTTCCACTTGCTACGGTCCTGACAAATCTCTCTCGTGTCTTTCAAATTCATTAATTTTTCATACATGCTCGTCTTTTAGGGAGCTCTTGACCTGATTTTGAGTTTTTAAAAATTAATATTTTTGATAGACAATTGCCGCAACGCTAACATTCATTTATCAAAGGACTAGACTGACTATTTATTTTTCATTAGTAATAAATATGTATGCGTCCTTTTTACAATATTCAGGTTCTTAATAAGAACTTCTTATCCTATGGATATACAATATCTACCAACGTGAACAAGACCGACATATGTGCCATCCTACGCCTATTCTCGAGGCTCTGCAGCATAATCAATTGCTGGTCACAAATTATCCACATAAAATATTTTTCTACAGAATTTATATAAAATTCGATAAATTAAAATAAAAGTTTTTTGTGTATCTCACGCATGGCACAATGCATTCAGCAATACATATTTTTACAGTCAAATAAATCACTGCATTCAATCCTTATAATAATTTCGCCGTGCACCAACAACTCTAGCTCCTTCCAGTTAGGTACTTGAATAAAAACTTACTTCGTAGATGCTTGAATAAAAACCCACTTACGTAATTTCGAAACGCTACATATTTTCCATTTTCGTAAATGAGAAAGTACCGCATTCCTATGACATAACAGTCTAAATAATTTAGGAAAAAAAGCAACACTAACATCTTCCTGACGGCTAGCCAATTGCTAGAGATGGCGTTTCCAATTGCTGATAAAAATTCTGATGTGTTTGAATTTTGCGATTAGACATGGACGCGTGATGCTTTCAATATGCCAAGGTAGCAACTGTAGCTGTCTGTCAAAAATGACGCTTTACAAGATGGCAGCGTTAATTCTGATTTCGGCCACGTGCCAAATTATCTTTGTAAACCGTCACTTGACAGTGTCGCGTCGTGTTCGGAGTGATTGCGTGCTACATGCGTCCTCCATGCATCCTGCATGTGTCCGTCGCGTCGCTGTCGCGTGTCTGTCGCGTATCTGTCGCGTGGGTGTCGCGCGGCTGTCGCGTCATGTGCAGAGTGCCTAAGAGTAATTAGTCCTTGTAATAATGTTTGAGTTAGATTAGAGACCAAAAAAAATGGAAACACAACGCCACATGTGAACCAAATTTAATAAGTCATTAAACAACTTTACCCTACAAATGGGGAAACTTGGTTGATTATGGAACTTGGTTCCACTGTCGCATTATTATGACAACTATGGCTGGCTTCACCCTTGCATCATGATCTGTTGCTGTCTGTTGTTGTTTCGGAATCCATTTATTTGTTGCTGTGGGTAAATTAAAGAAATTATTAATTCACTTAAAAAAAAAAAAATAGGAATGCGTTGCCGGCATTTGAGTAAGGTGTAAGATTCTCGATTTGGCGGCAGGAATAGATAAGACGGTGGTACACATACAGACCCTCTCTTCATAGGGTCCATAGGGTTCCACCGGAAGTCACACACAGTATGTCATCTTAGACTTATTTTTGGATGAAATTACACGAAAATGACGGTAGGTAAAAGAAGCGATGTGTACCTACTGTAGAAATTATGTTTAGCTATCACTACCCTGTGCGACTTCGTTCGCAAGGTTTCAATATGATCTCTACCTCTTTCCTACCCATACCTACCCTTACACATACCCTAAAACAATAATCTCCTCCGACCGACTTCGGCTATGATGACCTGTTAGACTCATAATCTGATCTGCGATGATGTGCACGAAGATGGCATGCTTAATGTTGAGGTATGAATAGAGAATTGAGAATTCCGCACTGGGGTCTCTGTAATCAATACTATGTTAAGTTACATAATTTAAATACCTTTAATATTGATATCCTTGTGAAGGGCGACCGTAACGAAATGCACTAGGGTTGCTGTTGAAGATTCTGTACAAATCGTCTAGTTGCTCCTTAAACTGGTATGGGTGCGTTTTCATTTGTCTTAGACGTTCGACCTCCTTCGGAAGTAGCTGTTGATTGCAATTCTTGTTAAGTAAATGCTAGTTGGCCGTATGGTGTCCGGCAGAGTAGAATAGCACCAACCCTTTCACGGCCCAAGGCGGCTCAAGTTTTCGAAGCAAAAGATCTAAGGGTCTCCGTAGGCTGGAAAATGGGCAGCAGCGTTTTCCATTGTTATATTTATAACACTGCGATCTCCAACCCGCCTGCCAAGCGTGGAGGTTATAGCAATAACCTACCTTTTTGTGGGAGAGGCCCTAAGGCTTGACGTCGTCAAGAATAATATACGCGCCAATAAGCTCACCACCAAGGATGCCGAAGACCGAGCGAAGTGGGCCAGGAAGAGTAGGAAGGCGGACCCCGGGCACTCAGGTGCCAAAATGATGATGATGATGATGATGACGCGGTACTAGTTGGTATGGTATGCAATCTGAAAAAATCTGAAAATCCTAAGTTTGATATAGCTTAGTAATCTCGTCGTCTAAGACGTTCTCGCAAATTTGCACACTGCAAAAAATGGTTATACTTATTAGTGTTAAAGTTCACATAACCTATAAACATTGTAATCGAAAAAGGATTAAATATTTTTTAAAACTTCGATCATCATCATCTTCTCGGCGTTATGTCCCGGTTGCACTCCCGCGCGGCACGCGAGGGCCCGGGGTCTGCCTTCCTACTCTTCTTGGCCCACTTCGCTCGGTCTTCGGCATCCTTGGTGGTAAACTTGTTGGCACGCATGTCATTCTTTACGTCGTCAAGCCATCGCTTCTTGGGCCGACCTCTCCTTTCCGTGCCTGGCGGGAGTGGCATGGCCAGACATTTGATCCCCACGTATTTTGCCGGTCTGCGCGAGACGTGGCCATTAGGGTGTCCCGAGAATTTTTTTCTTGGATTTTCTTAACTCAAGACCTCTTAAAATCTGCGTAATTAATAGTAGATTGCCATAATAATATAAATAATAAAATAAAATTTGAACTTTAGGGTTCTACAGATCTTTGAAGTTTTGAAAAATTATAATATTTCGCTACTCCAGATTTCAGCTTTATATTATTGTATATATTTTTTGTTTTTCTTAATGCAAGACCTGTTAAAAGTTGCGTAATTAATCGTAGATTACTGAAATAACTTAAAAAACCCAATAAAACGATACCTTTAGGGTTCTACAGATCGTCAAAGTTTTGAAAAATTTAACAAGTTGTGGTCATATTTCGCTATACTATTTTAAACAAAATTATAAAAAATAATTACTTATTATTTTATTAAGATGTAATACAAACACGATATTTCGATTTTTATGCAAAAATATGTTATCGGCGACTTCGAATTGGCAGATTGGGACTTTCAAATTCAAAGTCGCAGGTAACGTGGTAAGTTTCAACTTGTTTCGAGGACTTTGTGGCTTGTGGACTTTACTCGCTAGTGTTTTTTCGAATCCAAAACAATTTTATGCCATCAAAGTAGTACAGTTGCGATACAGTGTAAAAGTAGATTTTGTGACTTTATTTGAATAATAAGTTCGAGACGTATGTATGTATGTATGTAAACTCTTTATTGCGATTAAAAATAAATACAGTATTGAGAAAAATATAATTTTACAAAGCAAAGGCGGGCTTATCCCACAACGAGATTTCAGACTACGTGAGGCACTTCCGCTATATTGGGAACATACTAAGAACTTGACGATCGGTAGCGCTATTTTATTACTCAAGAACGTACCGATAACAAAAAGAATATTCTTTCTCATTCAATTTATTAATATATGGGACTGTTTCAGAAAATATCAACAATATTTGGACCAAAGCTTCCATTCTAATCTATACTAATATCATAAAGAGAAAAGATTTGATTGTTTGTTTGTATTGATAATCTCAAAAACGACTACTTACAACGATTTTAACGTTTTTACCTAAATTTACGCAGACGAAGACGCGGGCAAAAAAGCTAGTCGAAAGTATGGCCCAAATTATCTAATTCCTGAAATCATTTGACCACGAAAAGTGGATGGATATCTACCTCAATTTGAAAAGATACCGCAAAAGATAACGAAATGACGTCTAGTTTCAAAAATTAACAACGAAACTAGTGTTGTTAGAGTTATCTAAGAAGCTTTTAGACTTGGAAATTGTTGACTATCCTTGTTATACACAATCTGTGATAACAGTGGCCTCACATAGTGTTATTGTGTTACTGACGCTGATGCTTGAGATGGTTTCATTCGAATATGCAATCACGAACAGAAATATAAAATTTTTTACACAATAACAAGCAAAATAAAATAAACAAAATTCTATTGATTATTTGCTCTATTTTGATTATTCTGTATTTTTATGCTTTATTCTATTAATTTTTATATTATAGTATAATATTTGTATTATTTTAAGCAAGTGGAAAAATTCTGTGAAAATTGTAAATTTCCAAAATTTCAAAGTTCGGTAGAGCCCTCAAGATTGCACATAATTAATATTAAATAAATTTATTAAAAGAAATATTTGCATGACAGAAATAAATTAAATAACACTAATACTAAATTATAAAATAATATTTACAAATAATAAACTTGCCCTAGTCCCTTGTTAAAGGAACTGTTCCCAAAAGACTGGCCGCATTGCCTCGATGTATCGCGAGGCTGTTCCTTTGGCCAAGGTATTGGCCAGCCTTTTGGTCGTGCGAAGCGTAAACTAGGCGGTTAGACAACTCTTTGAAGAGAGTATGAGCGCCTGGACCCCACGGCCCAAGGGTTTCTACGCCAAACGGCGCAAATAGATGATCTCTCCTGAGACCAGCATATTTGCGCCGTTTGAAATTTTCTGCCGAAGCGGCAGCGGAACCGGCATTGACACTCGTGGATGGAATATGAGAGGGCGCAAGGGTATCGACGCAGGTAGCGTCCCAAACCAAAGACCGACCCATCTTCCAAGGCACGAGTATCATACCGTCAGGCCTTTTTCCGTCGTTTCTCGCCAGCCCATTTGGGTCCAGGATGGCGGGAGAACCAGCAATGGTAAAGGCCCGACGGATAATGTCGTTAAGTTCTGCATGCCGCGAAAAGCGCCCGGCGCTCCTGCAACACGACAACCCGTGATGCCCAAGTTGCGAAACTGCATGGCCACAACTACACTCATGACGGGCCACGAAGGGAACACCAAGGCGAAGGGCCGTGGCAACTCTAAATGTAGGGCTATCCAGCAAGGTGCCAATAGTGGATGATGGAAGTGACTGAAGCCATAGGCCTGACTCCCATTCGCCGACAGCCAGGAGGCGGGCACGCACGGCAGGATCGGTTAACGTATTAACCAGATTATCGCGCACCAAGCTGCAGAGCGGCTCGTCTCCAAGTTTCTGTGACGAAGGGGTGGATGGATATTCAGTCCTCGGGCAGGCTACAGTCCATGAATTCCTGGCCTCATGTATGCCACCTCGCACGCGTTGGTAGACGTGCCCAATATCTTATCTACCAACATACACGTGCTGTGTACAGAGGACAGGAAAGCAGGTAAGGAAATACTAGAAATTTTTCTGATGCCCAGACCACCAAACCTGACTGGTAGAGAGGCCTTGGCGCAAGCATTGTCATCGAAATTTAAATTTAGAAACGTCGTTAATGAGTGTTTAATGGTGCTGTCGAGTCGAAAAGGTAAATAAGGGTGTTTCCATAACTGACAGCACCGTAAAACATACGTAAACTGGGGGACAAAGAGGCAAAATCGTAGAATAACATAGGCCATGTGGGTACTAATATGCTAAAGGCGATCCGACACTGCTGTGAAATTTTGAATTTTAAGGTCAACAAAGGGGGAAAAAGATTAGTCAAAAATTAGGGCACCCAGGAGATGAAGCGTGCACTTGTTGACAAAGGAGATGTTTAGCACCAGGGTATTGAATAATGACGCGATAGTATTTTTATCTGGGCAAGTGTGTGTAATATACAACTCACATTTGGCTAAATTTAACTTTAAGCTAATAGAGCCAAATTAGCGAATCAGGAGTTGAAGGTCCTCCAGCACTGTTGTCGCTTCACCACTTAGGGTCCCATCGTCCAGGTACCTAACATTAAATTTGTATTTCAGTTTTTCTAAAATGGGGTGGATCGCCAGACCAAAGATAGCCGGCCCGAGCGGGTCACCTTGCTGACACCCAACGCTAGAATGCAATAAGTGATCCCTGCATATAAGTTTTGATGGTTCTTTATAACATTGCCATAAAAACCCATATACAGAGGGTAACTTTGATTGCACTTAGATCAGCAAAGCGATCCAATCGACTGAGTTGAACGCATTTTTAACATTATATTCATATTCATATTCATTTATTCATAGTAATAATCATACATCATCATTTAAAGCATCCACTTTCAGCAGCACTTCACAATCCTGGTTGAGTAAAAAAGTTCGTAGAGCATGTACCGCCGCCGCACAGCCACTCTTTCACCCAAAACCCAGCTAAATTGGCTGAAAATAAGCGGCCAGTTGTTCGGCAGCGCTCTTACAGGAAAATTTAGCTGCTAAGCGACGGTACGTAGTGCCAACGGCAATTGGCCTGCCACCACCTCCTTTTTTATTCAAAGCTATGAGATTGGCCCCATACAGGATGTCGGTGATACCATCTGCAACCGAGCCAGATAGCATGAGGTGAGTTAGGTCCTTTAATTCATTGAGCACGACATATATTTAAAATATTTTTACATTTTTCATAATCTGTGTACAATTACGCAAATTTTGATACCTCTTACGATTGTGTTTTTTTGATTTTTTTTTCTCATACATGGACGGGACACCCTAGTGGCCATACCATCGAAGGCGGCACTCTTGTAGCTTATCTGCGATGTCACGGACGCCAAGGCCACCTCGAATGTGGGCGTTTCGAACGCGATCCTTCCGTGAAACTCCACACATCCACCGCATCATCTTCATTTCCGAGACGCGCAGCTAATGCTTGTGTCGCTCTAGTAGGGGCCAAGTCTCACTGCCGTATAGGAGAGCAGGTCTAATGATGGTCTTATAGATCTGTCCCTTCAGCTTTATCGGCATTTTAGGGTCGCAAATGACACCTGTCACCTCCCATCATTTGGCCCAAGCTGCGGATATTCGAGCTTTGACATCGCTGTCGATGTCCCCGGTTGCGCTAAGTACAGATCCCATATATCTGGCCTGATCTGTGCATTTGACTTCATCTTCGCACATGCACACAGGTAGGGGATCTGGAAAACTCCGATCAGCTGGTCGCAAATATACTCGTACTACGCATTTTACCTATCTGTTAATACAGACCTTGGCAAAAAAACGGGCACCGGTTTAAGTTGATTCAATTGACTTTAATTGTTTGATATAGCCGTTATACTTATAATCTTGTAAACATTAAGTGGTTAGCAATAAAGACTTTTTTTTTATTAAATAATTAGGTTTTTTAATAAAAAAAATGTTAAAAATCGAGAAGAAGTTAAGAAATGAGTGTGACCATCTCTTGCCACAGTTTTCATTCCTCTGGGCATGCTTTCCACGATTTTGTTCATATAGTCTTGTGGAATACGTTTCCACTCTTCTGCAATGATTGTTTATATCTGCAGTAATTTATGTCAATTAAATACATTATTAATTTACATACACAATGCCATTTAAAAAATGCCATGATCACGCTGAAAAATACAAATTTTTGACATTTTCATTGCCATACTCATTCTACAGGACTGGCAGGAGTTTAAAATATATTTATCTACACTCATAGCGTAATGTTCCAATTACATATTCGAAAACAGTTGTTTAAGGATACACTTTTTTCACGCCAGTCTATAAGAATTTAAAAAATTACTTTTCGATACAGCATTTCTCATACTATTTTCATTACTGCTGTATCGAAAAATAACTTTTTAATAATAATTTAAATTTTCTTTTTTAAATTTTTGTCGGGCGCCGGGACACGGCGAAATGTAGGCTGAATACCTAAATGTCTTCAACAAATTCAAAATTCCTGTTTATATTTGTGATCAATTCATAGTCTGTGGTTGTGATTGTGTACATTTGGAATTATTTTCCCGCTAAACAGAATATTTTTTCTAATTGTTGTAATTTGTGTTTGTGAATGTTTTTTCTTGTTTGAAGCAAATAAATAGATAAATGTGAAAGTAGTGAAGTGAATTTTGCTTGATATCCTCGACGCGTAGATACAACAGAACTGACTTGCAGTTACTTCCAACAAAGTTAAAAAAATTATAGGTACGAAATTTTAACATGAAAATATGAGTGTAGATAAAGTAGTGTATGCAACTGCATATAATTAGGTAGAGGTAAATACTTTTATATGACAGTTGCATAAACTACTATTAATTATTTTTCCATTACCTACTACCTACTTACTATGATAAAAAATGTCGTGAGGAATACTTTTTTCTAAATTTTACTGATGCTTCGTAGCTTTGCGACCCCTCTAGGGATCGCGACCCACACTTTGAAAAACATTGAGCTACAGATTAAATAGCAGACTCACCTGTGGCGGTCCAGGTTGAAACCTAGACATACTTAGTTTCAGTCTATAGATTTTCTCCTCATTAGATATATCACCCCGCTGGCCCATGTTAATTATATCATAACTCATATGCGGTTGCCCCATACCCATACCCATACCCATACCCGGCTGACCATAACCCATACCTGGCTGGCCCATACCCATACCCATACCCGGCTGACCATAACCCATACCTGGCTGGCCCATACCCATGCCCATACCCATACCCGGCTGACCCACAGTCGTACGAGGTTGGCCCATACGCTGTGGACCTACTCCAGATACGACCATGTTTGGTTCAAAATTCATTGGAGGCCGACCCGTACTCGATGTATCCTCAATCTCCAGGTCTTCTGGGAACAACGGATTGTACAATGGGGTTCCTACTGACGTTGATGGCCGTCCGTGTCTCTGAATCAAAGTAAATCATACGTTTAGTTATATTAAAAACACAGCTTTTCGAAGAAATCTTTATTCCATAAAAACATTCCTTATTTGCATATAATAAACAAATAATCCTTACTGAACCTAACTAATATTAAAGGTAAAACATTTGCCCCTAGCAAGTAGGGGCCAGCCTTATGGTCATTACTAATGTCGCTAGGCGCTTGGCTAGTTCCTGATATAAAAAATGTGCGGCTGGTCCCCACGGCCCAAGGTTTTCCACTCCAAATGCCGCAAGAATGTATTCGCTATCTAGACAGGCATAGTAAATGTATGTTAAAATGTAGTTATATTAAAATGTATTTTTATCTCTTATCGTATTTTAGATGTAACTACGTACTGTACGTTGCCGTGTGGTGTCAGGCAGAGTAGAATAGCACCAACCCCTTACACTTGTGTGTGTCGTACGAAGCGACTAATGTTTTAGTGGCAAAAAATCTAGTCTCCATAGACTGGAAAATGGACAGCAGCATTTTCTATTGTTATATTTATTATTCTGCGATCTCCAACCCGCTTGCCAAGCGTAGAGATTATGGCAATAACCTCCCATTTCCTGGGAGAGGCCCTAAGGTCTGCAGTGGACAGTTATGGGCTGTGATGATGATGACGTACTTTATAAATGAAATAATATACCTAAAAATAACAAGTTATCGATAAACAAATCGCCGCTTATGCGCTGAACACATGTAGTGACTAACATTTTAACGTATCATACGAAGAAATGTTCGCGAGCAGTTCGCACGAGGCTCGCGAGCAACGCATTCTCAAAATTTAGAAAAATTCGATATAGTCGTCTTGGCGTTAATGTCCCGGTTGTCCTCTCGCGCATGAGGGCCCGGGTTCTGTCTTCACAGATTAGGAATTGGCAGATCAGGTAATTACAGCGGAGCAACTGGCTTCTAACCTCCGTGACCCTGATAACAGGGGAACCTGCCCAGATTGGATCATGGTTACACATTCAGTCGCCTGAATGTGCAGGTTTCGTCACGATGTTTTTCCTCGCCGTAAGAGCATCGGTTAGTATTCAAGTAATGTACACAACTCAGAAAAGAGTCATTGGTACATGGCCGCAGAGGTATTCGAACCCGGTACCTCTCGCTTACCAGTCAGATAACCGGTCGGCCACCGATGCTCATTTACGCACAAAACATTTATATAGTAACTATGTCTAAATTTTATACTTTTTCTAACGCAAAATTTCATAAAGTTATCTTAATCAAATATATTCAAATGACTAATCTGGATATCAGAATCCATTTTTGGCTTAAAGAATTGGTATAGAAGCTTACAACGTAATTTTGATGACCTCCATCCCTCCATCCATCCCCTCGTCTGATATGTTTCTTCGCCTGGAAGTTATTTAAATTTTTATTTTTTACTAAGAAGTTTAAACTATAACGAAACCGGCGTTTGGACTAACTACATTAAAGGTACCTATTTAAAAACGTCTAGTGACAGTAAAAGTAATGAGCAAGCTCAGGAAGTTTGAACTTTTTGCATTTATGCTTTAATAATCATAGATGACATAAAAAGTATTGAGCGAGTGTTTTCTAGCAAGCTCGAATTTTGATACCACCAAAATAAAATTACCAATACCAACCAATAAAATTTTTGGAATTACGAAAGAAAATTGTTAAAAACCTTTGTCGTCTAACCGACAATGTTTTTGAGTGGACATATTGTCAATGGAAGATCGATCATGTCATGTACATTTGAAGATAGTAAAGAAGCGAAGTGAGAAACTATCAAACGTATTCCCATTGGCAATCACAGTACGCGGCCTATCAGTCCCGTTTACTTAGTCACATCCGTGCCACTGTTCTCGCTTGATAACTCAAATCGTGAGGGACGGCATAATTTTTCAAACCTACATTACTTTCTAGATGTAAAAGAGTATATAGATTATTGTAGATATATTTTAATATCTCGGTACTTGAGCGGAACTTTCTGGGGTGGGCCAGCAGAGTTAAAAGAATGGGTCGGGCCCACCCTGCTCACTCTCCCTTACTACGCCTATGGGTTAAACGTGTATTATATTATACCTACACAGAAGACCAAGAGGCCGAAGCCCCTAGCGATGGCTCAACCAGGTGCCGGAATGTCTGGAAATGCCGCCGACCGCAGCTCATGGAGACCGAGAACGTCCTTGCTACGTCGGTAGAGTCAGACTCAACCGATTGAGGAGGAGGATTGTACCTACACATATTGCTTGAAAAAACAAAAAAACTTACGTAATTTCGTAACGTTACAAATTTTCCATTTTCATAAATAAGAAAGTAACGCATTCCTATGACATAACAGCATAAATAATTAATAATTAGGAAAAGAAGTAAAACTAACATCTTTCGATTGACTAACCGATTGCCAGTAGACACTGCGTTTCCAATTGCTGATAAAAAATCTGATGTGTTTGAAAATGAATTTAGCGATTAGATATGGACGTGGACTTTCATATACTTTCAAAGTGCCTAAATAGGTAGCAATTGAAGTGTATCTCTATCGGTAGCAGGACTCTGTCAAGTAAACCTGAGGCGTCGTGTCCAAATGGCTGGGTACTGTTTCTGCCCCAAGCAATAATGACTGAATTATTGTGTTCTGGTTGGAAGTTTACCCCCAAGAACTGCAAATAACTCTAGTCTTCTTCTTTAGCCTTGCTTTATTATTCCCATATTATTTGGCAATAGCATATAACTCTAAAAAAAAAAAAATAGTTTATTAAATGTTACTATTTTTATGTTCGATTAATTTTATTTGAAAACCGATTTTCTTTAGTTTGTGTTTGTTCGTTATGCGTAGCTCTAATGAAGTACGATATTACCTGTAACACATTTAGCTGAAAAGAAATACGACACTTCATAGGCATGAGCTGCCAAAGTTATTATCATTTTGACAGAGCATAGACACGGTTATCGGACCAGGTGACTATAACTGGAACTGGAAAAAAAGTGTCACCAATTGAAATATAATTTGGCGGCAATACTAAATTCAAGAACAGCTACGCTGTCATTGGGCTAAATAAGTTTGTACACACGCCGTGTAACTAGCGACTGTGCGATCTTTACTGCGGTCGTCGATCCACCTTGTGGGACCTACCCACGCTGCGTCTTCCGGGACGTGGTCGCCACTCGAGAACTTCACTGTCCCATCGACCGTCTGTTCTTCGAGCTATGTGCCTTGCCCACTTCCACTTTAGCCGTTCCCTACAACATTCTGAATATTCTGACTTAAATGTAATTTAGATAGTTTAGAGCTAAGACCTTTATTTTATAATAATGTTGTAATTTCCTGACAAAGTATCATAGTTAACGCAATCAAATGGTGTGAATAAATCACAGAAATCATCTGATGGTCTATGGCATCATGTGATTTATGTATAATAAGTTCCAACACCTGCACCGGTGGTTCCCTAAAAGTAGCTTTAATTTTATTTTTCTCAAATATGTTACTTAAAGTCATAATATTTCCTCTACACATTAGTCAGTTCCCGATATTAACAGAAATTTCTTTAGAACCCACGTCTCTAAGACTTTGCTTGTGTGCAGGATATAGTATTTCGTAGGATTTCTTCACAAGCTTTAACAGGAGGTCTATATTCGTCCTGAAAGTGGAAAATTTCCTTTATCCCTTTCGACAGCAGCTGTGTATGCAACACTCTTCTGCTGGAGTTACGTGTAGCGTAGTAGTACCTAAATGACCTTAGATAACTAAAGATTAGTTCTGAATCCCCCAATCTGACAAGTTGTCATTAATTGTAAGCAGTCAGAAATTCACAGGTACAACAAATATGTTCCATGGTATCTCTTTCCTTTTGCCCTTCTCTTGGGTGAACCTTCAATACTGGCAGACACAGACATTTATTTTTCATAATTTTGTTCCGGGTGGGTCAGTTGGTGCGTGCGGGTGTGTGCGTCGGTGGCGGGTAATGTACATTTTTTTTTTTAATATTATACAAGGCAACATTTGACCGCCATCTCACCTGTTGGTAAGTGACGATGCGGTCGAAGATGGAGCATGCCCGTCTTGGAACAGCCTATTCACTCCAGCCTTGAAGGAATCCAGATTATATTGATCAGAAAACACACTCGCAGGCAACTCGTTCCACTCCTTAGCCGTACGCATTATAAAGGTCGAGCCAAAGCGGCTCGTGCGGATAGCTGGAATATCCACGACATAAGGATGAAGCGCTCGCCCGGATCGTGTCTCCCGATGGCGGAATGGGGCTGGCGGAATGAGGTCGTGCAGCTGCTTCGCACACTCTCCGAAATGTAACCTGTAGAAGACCGACAGACGCGCAACCCTACGCCGATGTTCGAGGCTCTGCAGCCTTCCCTCAACCAACTGCTGGTCACAAATTATCTTCTTTCCACCTTTTTCAACCGAATCCAAAGCCGCTAGTTGATATTTGGCTGATCCATCCCAGAGGTGGCAGCAGTACTCCATGCAGGATCGGACTTGTGCTTGATATAACTGAAGCAACTGCTTTGATGTAAAGTACCGCCTAACCTTCGAGAGGACACCAAGCTTTTTTGCTGCAGTCTTAGCCTTGGATTCGATGTACGGACCGAAGTTGAGATTTCCAGATAGCTCAACGCCAAGAAGCTGTAGGTTGCCGGTAGTTTCCACAGGAACATTCCGAAAAGTTGGAGTTAAATGGAATGGACTCCTTTTGGCGGAAAACAAACACGCCTGTGTTTTGGTTGCGTTGAACGCCACCAGATTGGCTTCACCCCAATCAGAGACTGCCTTGAGAGCTTTGTCCAAACGATCAACCATAGCCTCTCGACAAGACTGAATATCGTCCCTGCTGGCTTTTGCCTCTGACAGATATCTATCCGTTACTGTGCTGTCGTCTGCGTACCCAAAGGTACCTGGTACAAGCAGATTGTTAATATGCAGCAAGAATAAAGTCGCGGACAGTACCGATCCCTGAGGAACTCCCGCGTCGATAGCCTGAAGATTAGACGAGTAGCCATCGATAACTACACGGATAGAACGTCCACTCAGAAAATCCGATATCCAGGTGCAAAAGCCAGCAGGAATACCAAATGAAGGAAGCCTGCCTAAAAGGCCCGCATGCCAAACTCTGTCATAGGCCTTGGAGATATCAAGAGACACAGCAAGGGCCTCGCCATGTCTCTCAATGGCCTCACTCCATAATTGTGTGGCATACACCAGAAGGTCCCCAGTAGACCGACCACGGCGGAATCCGTACTGGTAATCGCTGAGGAGATCGTTACCTTCAAGATGCGCAAGAAGTTTGTTATTCAGTGCACGTTCCATAATCTTACAGAGTATGGAAGTGACCGAAATAGGGCGGTAGTTGGCAGGGTCGGCGCGGCTGCCTTTTTTGGGCACGGGCTGCACATTGACAAGCTTCCACGACTTGGGTAGGATACCAGTCTCAAGTGAGAGGCGATACAGGCGCGTAAGTACAGGAGACAACTCAGGGGCGCAACTACGCAAGACTATTGCCGGTATACCATCAGGTCCACTAGCCTTGTTCACGTCCAGGCTCCGCAGGATTTTTATAATTTATCTCTGATGTATTCGTACTTCTGCCATAATGCAGTCAGCACGGGGTGAGGTAGGTGGTGTTTTTCCTGCAGTATCCAAACGCAAATTCGCCGCGAAAAGAGAAGCAAGCAAATTCGCTTTCTCTTCAGCAGCATGGGCCAATGTTCCGTCTGGCTTCAGCAACGGTGGCAACGAAGATTGGCTGAAATTAGATTCGACCGCTTTTGCCAAAGACCAAAACGCCTTACTCCCAGGAGGGTAACAGGCCAGTTTGGCGCCAATCCGGCTTATGTGGTCGAATCGAGCCCTGCGTAGCGTCCTTTTGCAAAACATAGTTAATATCGGCACTCGGTGCTATGCCGGCTGGTGCTCGATGGTATGCTGGCCGGTCTATATGGGTTCTTCTTAATTCTATTTTATATTTAATACATATTTTTTTAGTACAAGAGAACAAAACCAAAATAAAATGCAAATCCACATGAGAATTTTAATTAGTTATTTAACAATTTCACGCTTCCAAAGTAATTTGAAGTAACAACTTGGTGATTTTAATGCACGAATTAATATAAATACCGGACTGGTCGCAGTGTTGTCTTGGTCGACTGTTGTTACTACTGTGTAGGTAGTAAAAAAATTAAAGTAGGTAAGTATATTATATTAAGAAATTCACTAAAATATATTAAGTACAGACAAAATATTTACAATTAGAAATAAAATTAAACACTAACACTAAAATATTACATATTAAAAAAATCATCCACACCGTTGTCCCGCGGAATTGTCCCTTAGAAAGCTAGCTGCGTTGCCTCGTTGGATAGCAATACGTCTACTCTGTCCGAGGAACGAGCCAGCTCTCCGGTCACCTGTGGTGTCGATAAGCTTTTTGCTTAAAACTTTAAAAAGCTTTAAAGCATCAGGGCCCCACGGTCCCAGAGTCTCAACCACAAATGGCTGAAATATGAAGTCCTGGGATAGACTTTCATATTTCCTCCGTTTGAGGTCCTCAGCAGCAGAGGCCGCAGCTACAGCGCTGCGGGCGGTAGAGGTTTCATGGGACGGCGCCAGAGTTTCCACGCAATTAGCGTCTTACACCAGCACCCTCCCACGTTTCCAAACAATGAGCGTCATGCCGTCAGGCCTCTTGCCACCGTCTAGTACGGTACGTTGACGGTGACAACGCCCTTTGGATGACGTCATTTATTGCCGCGTGCCTGGAGATTCAGCCTGCGCTACGACTACATGACAGACCGTGGTGCCCCAGCGAATCCACATATGCACTACAGGGACACCAATGTGGATAAACGACTTTGACCCCTAACCTCAAACCCAAACAAATAGATAACGACAAGATATCTAAAACGGTGCCGATATTCAGGGAAGGGATAGCTTGAAGCCAGAATCCTGACTCCTGCTCAGAAACGGCCAAGAGACGAGCACGTTTCGAAACACTAGCCGAAGAATCTATTAATTTTTTTTGAATTTTTTTACAAAGTGGCTCATCCCAAAGCCGTCGGTGAATCGGAGACTCTGGGGGATTCTCACTCGGATATAAGCTCTCTCAGGCTTGTTTAGAATCTGCGCAGCATGGGTTTTGGATACAATTATGCTGTGGTCCCAACATTTTTGATACCAGGTTTTCAGTGCTGTGATGATGATGATGATAAAAAAGCCGGGAGAGAAACGTTAGAAATTTTACGTACCCCGATACCGCCTAGACGAATCGGGAGAGCAGCTTGAGATCAAGAACGCGTATTTAAATTTAAATTTAGAATTTTGCCGAGTATCGCATTTCGAAAAATTTAAAGTAAGACCGATTTTCTGGAATTCAGATGTTAAATAATGAAAATCTTTTAAAACCGTAGCTGCTTCACCTCCGAGTGTCCCGTCATCTAGGTACCAGATATTCAATTTAGACTGTAATTTTGATACGATTGGATGTAATGCCAAACTGAAAATTGTTGGTCCCAGTGGATCTCCCTGTTGACACCCTACTTCAGAGTTCAAAACATTTGTACATTAGATTTGTAGAAAGATTTGTACATTAATTTAGAAGGGGTATTGTAACATTGCCAAATGCAAGGTAGTAGTTCTGGACATTGTTGTTTAATTCTTATGAGTAGGGTAGACACCCTAGAGACCTATTTACTGAATTGAATGCCTTTTTGACGTCCACTTTTAAAGCTACTTCAGCCTGGTCGTGGGTTATAAAAGACCGCAAAGCATGTACAGCCGCTTCGC
Organism: Blastobasis adustella; assembly: GCA_907269095.1. Classification (NCBI taxonomy): domain Eukaryota; kingdom Metazoa; phylum Arthropoda; class Insecta; order Lepidoptera; family Blastobasidae; genus Blastobasis; species Blastobasis adustella. The sequence continues at coordinate 5,894,148 of OU026138.1, forward strand.
AGCCGCCTTTACTTCCAAAACCAAGCTGAGTAGGTTGGAACGTGGACGTTAATTTTGGTGCAAATTTTTTACATGAAATTTTGGAGGCGAGTCTCCGAAGGGTGGTTCCCACAGCAATCAGCCTCACTCCTCCATCTTCTTTTCAACGCGCACAGGTTTGCACCATACAGTGTCTCAATTATATCCGTGTTTACCCTTCCCGCCAACGAGACATTGATCAGAGCGGTGAGATCCTCCAAAAACTTAACCCCAGCGTCCCCGCAAGACTTGCGTTGTGCAAGCTATCCATGACGCTAAAGACAGATACCGGTGGAGAGACATTGTAAGGCAGAAATTGACTGCCCATCGGGAGATTCAGGCCCCTCAGTAATGAGGAACTCGACGCGAGGAGGCCTAAATGTAAAATACAGAATATTGTAAATAGGAAACGTGAATGACTAGGTTGCGGAAAGGAATGTTGAGTTGGTATTCTCATGTGGAGAGAAAGAATGAGTAAAGACTTATAAAATAAATAATAATATGTCTGGAGTGAATGAAAGTGTTGGAAGAGAGACTGAGATGTAGGTATATATCCCGATCAAATCGGAGATATTGTAATGAAAGTTTAGGTCAATAGTACCCTAAACCGACGAGCATGTATGCGAAGGTTGATGAACGTGGAAGAGTCGAGAGAGGTTTCTCAAGACCCTAGAAAGAGGAACAATGGTGGATTCTGCCTATCCTTAAATAAAAACTAAAAGGTGACATTATGTACGGTAAGGCACACTTACGTTGGTATCTTGTTGTATTAACCTATTAATAATATTGCGGTTTATATCTTGTAGTTGCTGAAAAGCAAAGGAGTTTTTAGGAATTTTGTATATGATTGTGAAAGAGATGATGGCTAAAGTTATTTAGCAGATTAGTTTTCCAGACCCTTTGGGAATATCAGGATATTAATGGCGTTTTGCTTGATCCTTCCTGAGTAACAGAATGAAGCGTTCTAACTAATTATTTTTCCGGAACTTTCTAAATAATTTTTATTTCTAGATTTTGGTATTTTTTGGATGATCTTCTTTACTTTCTAACAGTGCGATAGAAACATCCTTGATCGCAACTATGTTGATAATTGCTATGCCAAGATCGCCATGATCTGGGGTGCGATTCTCTAAGAAATATCCTTGATCGCAAGGATGTAATGTAGGATATTCTGTCGGACGATAACAATATTGCTTGGCAACCTGGTCACTATCTGTCACATTGCATCCTTGCGCTCACGGAAGTTGTCTTAACTGTTGCATCCAGTGAAAGTGCACGTTTAATATTAATTAGTTCTAGTTTGAATGAGCTGTATTAAGTGCTGTATTCGAAATTACACTTATATTTTTCAAAGTATTTAGGGATTCGAGTCTTCAGGAAATTACGAGTGTAGTGCAAAATTTTGTGTAGCTGTCAATTACTAGCTTTCAATTTTTTTATTAGAATAGCTAGACAATTTACCGCCATCTCATCTGGCGGTAAATGACGACGTAGCCAATGATGGAGCATGCCTGTCTAGGAACAGCGTATTCACTCTAGCCTTGAAGGAGTCTAGATTATAATGATCAGGGAACACATTCGCAGGCAACGTGTTCTATTTATTATAAAGGTTGGTATTTGGCTAATCCACTCCAGAGATGGCAGCAATACTCCATGCAGGATCGGACTTGACATAACTGAAGCAACTGCTTCGAAGTGAAGTACCGCTTGACCTTAGAGAGGATATCAAGCTTTGGATTCGATATACTGTCCGAAGTTAAGATTGGTGACTAGCTCAACAACAAGGAGCTGTAGGTTGTCAGTAATTTCAAAAGCTACATTTAGGAAAGTCGGAGCTAGATGGAATGGACTCCGTTTGACGGAAACCAATCACACCTGCGTTTTGGTAGCGTTGAACGCCACTAGGTTGGCTTCGCCTCAATCGAAACTGCTTTGAGACCTTCGGTCAAACGACCCACCATGGCCTCTCGCCAAAACTAGACTGTATGTCGTCCCTATTGGCTTTTCCTTTGAGATTTATTTACATACTTTGCAAGTGTAAAGTTCTCTAACTACCCTGCCCCATACCCTAACCCTATGGTGAGCATCCTGAGATATAAATACCACATAATATGAATAATGAGAATTTGAGGCGCGTAGGAGCAAAGGAGCATTTCGGGTGCTTTCATTACATACCTTTGGCATATAGCCGGCTGTCCCAAGAGGCTGCGATGCGAAGGTTTTATCTAAATTTTTAAGTTGATCCTTAAACTGAGCTGGGTTCCTTGACATTTGATAAAGACGTTCAATCTCCGGCGGGAGCAGCTGTCGGTTGCAATTCTTGTTAAGTACTAGATATGGCCGAAAGACGCAGCATGAGTAGGCCTCCCATAACGTGGACCAACGACCTGGTAAATATCACAGGTACCAGCTGGATGCGGAAAGCAAAGAACCGGCGTTTGTGGAGATCTCTGTGAGAGGCCTATGTCCAGCAGTGGACGTCTTTCGGCTGATAAGGTGATCATGATGATGACTCGGTGTGGGATGCGATCTGCGTAGATACCCTTGCCCCATCCCACATTAGGGCTACCTCTTCTATCGCTGACGCCGCAGCATTTACGCCGAAAGTCTTTAAGCGGTACAAAAAATATTGATCCCTAGGATAGGGGTGATCTCCACCCCGCGTTCTAAGCGTTGGAGATTAAGTAGACAATTTGGCACGATTTCAGCTTTTACTGTGCCTGGAACTAGCCAATGGGTTATATTATATTATCATATCAGCCGAAAGACGCCCACTGCTGGGCATGAGCCTCCCCCAGAGATTTTTCAAAGGCCGGTCCTGGGTCCTTCTACATTCAGCTGGTACCTGCTATTTTTACTAGGTAATCGGTCCACCTTGTGGGAGGCCTATCCATGCTGCTTCCGGTGGTCACCACTTGAGAACTTTACTGCGGCCATTTGTTCTGCAAGCTATGTGCGCTGCCACTTAAGCCTGGCAACCGTTCGGACTATGTCAGTGACCTTGTTTCCCTAGTGGATCTCCTCATTTCTAATTCATTCGCACAATGACATACCGAGCATAGAACTTCGATTAACGTAGCGATTATATAGCAGACTCACCTGTGAAGGTCCGTTTTGTTGCTGTCCATAGGTTCCCTGCATACCCGGCTGACCCATACCCATGCCCGGCTGGCCCATACCCATGCCCGGCTGACCCATACCCATGCCCGGCTGGCCCATACCCATGCCCGGCTGGCCCATACCTATACCCAGCTGGTTCATACCCATGCCCGGCTGACCCATACTTATGCCCGGCTGACCCATACCCATGCCCGGCTGACCCATACCTATGCCAGGCTGACCCATACCCATGCCCGGCTGGCCCATACCCATACCCAGCTGGTTCATACCCATGCCCGGCTGACCCATACTCATGCCCGGCTGGCCCATACCCATGCCTGGCTGGCCCATACCCACTCCTAATTGACTGAAACCTGTTTGGGTCATACCCGAGGACATTAAACCCAGTGATCGCATCCCCCTGCCCGGTAAGCCTGTACTTGGTAGTGGTACTGTCGCACGCTCTACGTGCGCATCTCGATGTCCCTAAATCAAAGTGAATTATCTATGAAAATGCACTTTTATCGGTGATCGTTCTTTTCCGATATGTAAATACTAATATTCGTAACTAGTAAGGAATACGCCGCTCGCAAGTACGCGTGTAGTTACAGGTCAATTCAAATAGAACGGCGTCTGTGAACTTAGTCACAAGTCGCTGCTCAGTAGCGAATTTTGGGTATCAGCGGGACGTTACAGCGCGGGGAGGTTGCCGGCGGTTGCCCTCGCGCTATTCGGATCGCTGTGTGTCAGTGTGAGTACTACGTTCGTACACTACACGTTCCCGCGTTTCTGTCCACGTACAGTCGAGTTGAGAATTGTTTTGTTGTTTCTTATTCGTTTTGTTAATGTTCTGTTGAGTTTTTTTATTGTTGGTTTTTGTTAGCATATCATATTGATAATTGAGCTATTGCATAGCATTTATCGCGGGCTTTGAGCGCGGCGACCGAATCATGAAATTCCGTATCGAAAATAACCTAACACCCCCCACTCCGACTGGCACAGCGGTGCGGCGTTGAAAGCCGTGCATCGTCTAACGTCGTTTCAGTTCGGCAGACTTCGGCACGGTGTTTGTGTGCGTGCGACTAGACGTATGCGGGTAGACTAGCTGCTAACTGCTCATAACTGATTCTATCTCTTTTAGACACAATGCTAGGTGAGACAGCGTGCTTTTTGGCCGCGTCCACGAGTGAGTTCGAGCCCGCGACTAGTTGAACCTTAACGTGTATGTATATGGTACATTGTTCGAAGCTCGCACGGATTGAGACGAAATAAAAAAAAAAAGACGTGTGGCACTCGGGGACTGCCGTGGTAAAGCTATTGCATAGCATTTTTTATCAACTTATGCAATTATAATTATTTCTTTATTTTATTTATAAGTCGATAAAAAATGCTATGCAATAGCTTCACCGCGGCAGTCCCCGAGTGCCACACGTATTTTTTTCTCTTGACACCCCCTGGAAAAAGCAGTAATCATCTGATCTGCCAAATCCTGGATCATAGTCAAAAACGGACCCCGAGGTCTCGCGTGTGACTGCACAAACGGGATAACGCTAAGATGATTATTTTATCCTAGAAAAACAGATTTTTATTTTTAATAAGTTAATCTTTGAAAAACAAATCGGTGTGTAATAGGTATAAAAATAGTAAGTCCACCTACCTATATTACTATATTATAGTGTTTTGGATGTTTCATGTAATAATTAGATGTAACAAAAAGTGTAAATCTTTGGCAAATTCAATAAATAAATAAATAAATAAATTTAAAAATACAATTTTGTCAATTTCTCAATTTTGGTTGTTAGATAATATCTAATATATTTTTATGCCACGTTACAATTTTTGTTTCGATTGTAGCTGCGCAGGTAAGTTCACAGACGCCATTCTATATGATTCGATCTGTACTGCATTGGATAATGTTTCGTACAATAAAAAGCAAGTACGGTCGCGAGCGGCGCATTAGCAAAATCCTGAAAAATAATAATGCCTTAAATTCGATATTTTCGATTTTTGTAACTTTTTCAAACTCAAAGTTTTATGGAATCTTGAAAGATAAAAAGCTCATTATCGCCATAGCGCCTATACTTGTCCACTTCGCCCGGTCTTCGGCATCCTCGCGTCGTAAGCCGTTGGCTCTCGCATCCGACTCAGCGATGTCAATCCATCGCTTCTTGGGTCGCCCACGGCGCCTCTTTCACGCATTATTTCCCACGTATTCCTGGGGCTTACGCAACACGTGTCTAAATCAACGCAGGCGCTCTTCTCACACGATCTTATCACACCAAGGATGTACTCGTTACATACTTGGTCGCTTAGTGCCATGAACAGTATTTTTTATAAAAAAGTTTTTTTTTTATATTATAAGGCTACCGAAAGCGCGGAATTGCATTTTTTCATGCTCTATCGTTTTCTATCGCTTAAGTTCGTTATTCGTTATAATAATTTAAAGATCGGGAAATAAAGTGTGAATAAGGCATCGCGTTATGATAGCAAGAAATAGTTAAGGCGGTGGTAAGGTGGTGGAAGTATGCGCGTTCACCGCAAAATGGTTTCCATAAGTTGTGGCTCCATGATTCCTGGACACACCGCCATCATGCTCAGTTCCGGGCTCATTTAGAAAAACAAGGCTATGCTATAGTTCAGATTAAAACTATACTTCACATCGGCCCAAAAACCTTTTACATGTAGGGCTCGGGTTATTACATTTTCAACTGTTCGTATGACGGTGGACATGCTTGTCACTAATATAGGTTTATCAGAGGGTTATAGAAGCCTTCTTTAAATTATTTAGCTGTTAATGAGCGTTTTATTTTATGTTTATGAATATAGTTTTTCAAGAACCATATTTTACCAAGCTAAAAGCCTTCTATAAACCTCCCATAACTTTTTATGAATAAGACCGACAGAATAAGTCGTTAAACATTTGCATTACCTATATGCATTTCCAAATTTATTCCTCTAACACATACATATTACACTTTGTACACCGCTCACGAGGGCCCGGGGTCCGCCTTGATCATGATCCAGGATTGGCAGATTAGTTAATTACGGTGGAGCGACTGCCATCTGACCTCCGTGACCCTGGAATCAGGGGAACCAGACCAGATTGGATCATGGTTACACATTCAGTCGCCTGAATGTGCAGATTTCATCACGATGTTTTCCCTCACCGTAAGAGCATCGGTTAGTGTTCAACTAATGTACATAACTCAGAAAAGAGTCATTGGTACATGGCCACAGCGGGATTCGAACCCGGTACCTCTCGATTACGAGTCGGATACCCTAACCGCTCGGCCGCCGAGGCTCCAACGAGGTACCTTGTACACCTATTGTTTGATTAAAAACAAACTTACATAATCACTAAGCGTAACATTTTTTCCAATTTCATAAGACATTCCTAAGGCATAATAGCCTAAATAATGCAGGTAAATAAGTAAAACTAACATCCTTCGATCGACTAGTAGATTTCCACTGATGTCGTTTCCAATTACTGATGAAAAATACTGATAGGTTTGAAATTGGATTTTGCGATTGGTCATGGACCTGTGATGCCTTAAAATAATAATCTATCGTCATTATCCAACTCGTGCTGTCCCGCGCGAGTTCCCAGGGTCCGCCTTGACTAATGATCCAGGATTTGGCACTACAGGTGTCTAAATTTCATAAATTTATAAATTTATTAAGTATGGATTAATTCAATTTTTTATCTTATTTTTATAGGTATTTAGTTTTATAGAAACATTGGCTGCATTACGTAACTTCCTCTGTCTATAAAAAATGTAAAACCAGTTCCAGTTTAACCCACTTTAAAAAGCCAGGGGTAGGCAGGGACTATGGACTGCCACTTTGCTCTGTCCTGACACAACTAACCCTAGCCTCGCATATATCCACAACTCTTTTCATACATCTCCTTTTATTCTTACCACTTCGGACCCCAGCTTTTTTGAGAACATTACTGATCTGATCAGTGAATGTTTTCCTGGGTCGTCCCCTTAAGGGCTGGTTCTCCAGATTCGCGCTATATACCTCTTTCGTCAATCGTCTATCATCCATTCGCTCTACATGCCCGAACCATCTTAACATCCCTCTTTCTTTTCTGTGGGACACAGGCGTGAGCTTTATGTATGTATGCATGTATGTAAAAAATCAGGAGAAGAGGGGGAGAGGGCTCCTCAATTCTACTGAATGTCCCTTTTCTTTTTAAATTCAAATATCAACCTATCCGTTTAACTTTTACTTTTTTGGCTCACTTACCTGTTACAACCAAGAGGATCAGCTGTTTTTAAAGGCTCTCATTACGGTTGTAATTATTTTAGTATACAACGCATTATATTGATTTTTAAACTACAGTCCGCTATTAACCATTTTCATCTTGTTTACCCAGTAATCTACGATCGAAGAAAGTATGCCCTATTCAACAGGTATTAAGGACTGGCCTTCGTGAACCTGTTAACAGGGGAACCTGACCAAATTCCAGACATGCTTACACATTCAGTCGCCCTAAATTTGCAAGTTTCCTCACGATTAGTTCCCTTACCGTAAGAGCTTCGGTTAGTGTTCAACTAATACAGAAAAGTTATACAACAAATAAGATGGCTACTTAGTTCATATTACGCACAAATATTATTTTATATCCTATAGTATTACTGTAGACTAGCCCCATGAATGCAGCCTTAGAATTATAATTAACAGTTTCTATGCAAGAGTCTTGATTGTCAAGTTCGTTTTTCATCTAAACCACGCCGAAAAGCTTGATAATGAATTATGACACTAGTGACTACTTATATTGAATTATCTGTTGTTCAAAAGTAGAGCCCCCGGTACCTCTTGCTTACAAGTCTGACCCGCTAGCGGTTAGGCCACCGACGCTCCTCTGACACCTTCAACATGGGAAAATCCACCAGATGTAGAACTCTGTTCAGCCTGTGGCCTGATTTTTGAACCGCCTGAATACATGCGAGCGCCTGCCTTCTCATGCCTGTCTTTTCTATCTCTAGTAACTTGGCACAAGTGTGAAAGAGATGGGTAGCGCACGCGAGCGCTCGTGTGGATGCGAGCAATTCAAAAATAGGGCGTCTGGGGCCTTATTGTTGAACTCTTCGTTTTGACCCATTAATCAAGGACAGAAAATCAGCGAATGAGCGTTTACATGCCACATATCCGATCCGAGGTCGTAAAAATTCTGTAGTCCACCAAGTTTAGTTCGTTTTAGTTTACCGATGTTGGCATTTTAATGGGGTTACTCCTACATACGGAATACTTAGTTGGGTTAATAAATACAACGGTAAAGATACACGATTATCAAATTTAGTTCGCTATTTGCCACGCGATATTTTAAACCTCAATTTTTTATCAAAACCTAATTTGCATAACATATATACTGAATACTTGAACAGAACTCCGTTTTTGTAGTAAAAGTGATTTGATTGGATTGATCGACAATAAAGGAAGCATAGTCTTTTGTGATTATTTAAAATGTGCACAAGTTTTGATTAGCGAGGAAAAGGTAATCTTTTAAAACTCGCTCAAAAACAGTTCATTTCCTCGCCAAAACCTACGCCCGATTTAATTTTCATGTACCTATTTATGATGACATTGATAAATACATTTATCTTGTTCGTTGATCATTTTTATGTTGTTGTTGATATCACTGTGAATTGACTTGCAATTTGTGCAATATTATGTACACGTAATTTTCAATGATAGACAAATAAACTAAACTAAGTACCTATTTCTCAGATTAGTAAATCGCTTATAAGACAATTTCATAGGTCGGTGTACCAAACTCATTGGATTGTGGGTTCTTCTTACTCTCATAAGTTATATTGCTGGTATGAAACTGAAGATTGAGAAGTGATTGATCAGTAGTGTGGCAAAAATATGGATTTATCTTCAATAACCGTAAAAACTGCAAAGACTGCATCTCTCGGCTTTCCCTATTCTGAAACCCTAGGCACGCCACTGCCACATAGCGAAGAGAAATAATGACTTCAAGTATGTTTGAGCGGTCCGTTGAGATCCCTCAAACTGAGTGGATGAGTATCTTCGACTTATAAATAAAATACACTACAATCAATCAATGTCATCAAATCAATAAATCAATCAAATTTTTCCTATCACGACTTAATTTATCTTTCCCTTAAAATTGTTATCCCTAAACCTAAACCAAAATTCCTGTTTTTGCGTAATTTCAGGGGTATTGACATGGACGCATTGAAGCGTGAATTTGCTAGTTCAGACTGGAACCCTGTATTTGACGCTTACCACATTGACGTGAAAGTCCAGGAGTTTGAATCCCGCATCTTTAAGATTTATGACGCTCACGCCCCCGTCAGGAGAGTTAAAATTAAGCAAGTGCCTGCTCCGTGGTTAAGTCAGGAAATTAGGGACTTCATGTCCAAGCGCGACAGCGCTAGACGGCGCTATAGGAAAAATCCTTCCGCTCAAAATTATGAGCGATTCAAGTATTTTCGTAATTATTGCAGTCGTCTGTGTAGAGATGCCAAGAGGCGCCACATTCACAGTACTATCGCTGGTTCTTCCGCCGCGAAGGTTTGGACGTTTCTAAGGTCATTAGGTATTGGTAAATCTGCTGTTTCTCTTGATGGTTCTACTATAGACTTAAATGCGCTCAACACCCATTTTTCTACTCCACCAGTGACCTTGGATGCCAACGCCAAATCTTGCACCATAACGCGGCTTAATAATCAGCCTCTGCTTTCCTGTTCTTCTTTCTGTTTTTCGCCTGTCGCTGAGGGGGAAGTTAGGAAGCATATTACATCTATCACTTCCACTGCTGTGGGCAATGATGTTTGTTCCCGTATGATTTCCCTCCTACTCCCGGAACTCCTACCTATTCTCACTCATATTTTCAATCATTCCCTGGTATCGAGTTCATTCCCCATGTCTCGGAAACAAGCAAACGTTATTCCTCTTCCAAAAATCTCCAACCCCTCCTCCTTTTCCAATCTCCGCAATATATCTCTGTTGCCCTTTCTCTCCAAGATCCTCGAACACATTGTCCACCAGCAGTTTTCTGAGCATTTAACATCGAATTCTCTCCTTTCGTGTTTTCAGTCAGGTTTTCGGCCTGGCCATAGCACTGTCACAGCACTACTAAAAGTCACGGACGATATACGCAGTGCCATGGAAAACAAGTTTCTGACGATTCTGGTGCTGCTCGATTTTAGTAGTGCCTTCAACTCTGTTGATTTCGACGTTCTCATTGCTACTCTACGCTCACTTAATATTTCCCCCTCAGCGATAGCGTGGTTCGACTCATACCTGCGTGGCCGCTCGCAGCGGGTCCGCCTTGACGAGGTCTCCTCTGATTGGTGCGATCTTGTTGCGGGTGTACCGCAGGGCGGTGTCCTTTCTCCCCTTTTATTTTCCGTTTTCATTAACACTTTGTCTTCTATTATTTCTTCCTTCTTTCATCTCTACGCAGCCGATCTGCAAGTATATCGGCACTTTAAGATAGAAGATATTGAGGATGCTTTCACAAGCATTAACGCTGACCTTCGACGCATTTCAGACTGGCCAAATCCTTTGGCTTATTGGTTCACCCAATAAAGTCTCAGGCTCTATTAATCGGCAGCCCTAACATGTGTAGACAACTGCAAGGCAATGCTAACATTCCTCAGATACTTTTTGACGATGTTCCTATTCCGCTCAGCAAATCTCGGATCTCGAAAAGCCTCGGAGTGACATTTGACTCTAACTTATCATGGGTCTCTCACGTCAATGAGGTTAGCAAGAAACTTCATTACTCATTTCATTAAATTAAATGCTTTCAACGTTTTCTACCCCTGAAAACAAAAATTTCCCTCGTTCAAACCCTTCTCCTTCCTATCCTAGATTACGCCGATTCCTGCTATCTGGATGCCACTGAGGAGCTATTAAACAAGCTTGAACGTCTACAAAATTTATGCATACGCTTCATTTTTGGTCTGCGTAAATACGACCATGTCTCAAGCTTCCGGACACAGCTCAAGTGGCTTCCAATTCGGCTTCGCAGGAATGCTCGGATCCTTTCTACCCTCTATAACGTCCTTTATAATCCCTCCGCTCCCTCATACCTTCGTGAACGTTTCCAATTTTCCCGATCGCAAGACAAGCCCTGTCGATCCTCCGTTAAATCAAAATTAGACATACCTCCCCATCACACTGATTTCTTCTCCTACTCATTCACTGTCCATGCGGCAAGATTGTGGAACGCTCTTCCGCATGAAATACGGGATAGCACTTCTATCTTTATCTTCAAGAAACGTGTAAAAGAGCACTACCTTTCTCTATCTGTCTAATATATGTATGTATAAATATATGTATGTATGTATATGTATGTATGTATATGTATTTGTTTTTAAAGTAGATATATATGTATGTTTTTATGTGTGTATAGTATAGGCTTTTATTAATTGAGCATTATATTTATATTTTTTTTACTACTGTGCACGTCTTAACTGCATTTAATTGTCACGATCTCTCTGCTGTAGGCCTGCTGGAAGAAATTTCATTATAGAAATAAGTTGGCATGTTGTGTCTGATATATTCTGTCATATAGTTTTGTAAAAATCTTGTGTACAATAAATGGTTAAATAAAAAAAAAAAAACAATGTACACTACAGGTAAGTCAAGTGCCAACACGCTATGAGCAAAGTTTTGGCCCACCCAGATTGAAGAGAGGGAAGAAGATAATTTCAAGAGACAAGATACGAAAACAATATAATAATCATCATCTTGGCGTTAATGTCCCGGTTGTGCTCTCGAGAACGAGAGCCCGGGGTCCGCCTTGACCATGATCCAGGATTTGGCAGGTCAAGTAATTACAGTGGAGCGACTGCCATCTGACCTCCATGACCCTGCTACCAGGGGAACCTGACCAGATTGGATCATGGTTACACATTCAGTCGCCTGAATGTGCAGGTTTCATCACGATGTTTTCCCTCACCGTAAGAGCATCGGTTAGTACTCAACTAATGTACATAACTCAGAAAACAGTCATTGGTACATGGCCGGAGCGGGATTCGAACCCGGGACCTCTGGCTTACGAGTCGGATACTGTAACCGCTCGGCCACCGACGCTCTTAAGATACGAAAACAATACTAGAAGTTTAAGACTTTCGTGGTTATTCACTACACTTTCATCGCACATGATATCGGGTTTACTACCACGATTAGTCTACTCGTGACCATGTCGCATGCAACTGCGTCGAATTATCGAGGTAAAAACAATACTAACCGTGGTAATAAACCCGATAACATGTGCGATGAAAGTGTAAAAAATAATACTATACGATGCAAGACTATAAAATTGTTACAATAACTTAAAATAATGTAAATTTTCTAAAAAACATATGTAAATTTTTTAAAGAGATTAATATTACTTATTTATGTCACTATTTCTTTATTCTTAATATTTCACTTGTAAATATTCACTTACTAAGTAGAACGGTTTATTCAACAAAAAATCTTAACTTGAGTTGCAAATTTTGTATAACTACCCTCAATTCAAGTGATAAATGTTCATAAAATACTGGCCAGCCCTATCACACGTGGATTTTTCGATGCGAGTGTCGTTTTATTTTTACTTATTTATATATTTTTGATGAGAACTAGCCAGACATTTGACCGCCGTTTAACTATGTATTATTTTCTCAAAAATGGCGAGGTTGCCGCCGCCAAACCAATCATGAATAAACTAATAATAATATTTTTTATATACCACTAATGTGGCAAACAAGCTTACGGCCTGCTTGATGGTAAATAGTCACCGCAGCCTATGGATGTTTGCAATACCAGGGGCATCACCCACGCGTTGCCGACCCTGAATTACATAAAATAAAGTACACACGCTTTACAAACAAATATGCCATTAGTAGTAAAATGAATTAATTGGTTAGGTACACTGAATTTTAATTTAATGTGCATTTTTCTCTTCTTGGCCATGCGTTTCGAACCCGTTCTCAACCGCGCACGCAACATATGTTTCATGGCTCCGCCCCGCGCGCCCCTACCCCGCACTCGTTTCGCCGCCCGCGCCTTGTCGCGTGAAAACGCATGTAGTTTGTGCTTACGATGGGAGCTTTGCGCATGGAGCCAGTGACTTTTGTGAGTTGATGCCTGTAAAAATCGAGAGATGGCGCTTGGCGGATTATAAAAAAATCCTTAATTCTTCGTGTATTATGGTACAGCTATTTAGTACGTCTTTACAATAGACAACTAGCGTAAAATATCAGGAGGTAATTTAACATAACAATTCTGTATGTTCTTCATCTGTAGGTATATATTTAAATTATAAAAAAAATCAGAGTACTGTTCAACGTGCATTTGTTATCGCAAGTTTCTGATTGAAATATTGTTTGGCGTAAATTTTTGTAATTTTTGTGAGAGGTTGAAAATCTGACTTTAAATATCTGATAAAAGATTAGTGAAACCATTCTCGACGAGATCGTTAGCCGAGAAACCTTTATTTGTGGAATATGGAAATTAACCACCTACCAGCCTAACTATTTTTTCAATAAACCATTAAAAGTATTTCTATTGGAAGAACCCAAGGAGCCAACCCATGAATACACACCAGGAATCATCACTGATTGGTGCCCTACCACCATCCTTTGGACCCAGTCAACTGCTCCTGCTGACAGACGGACGAGGCTTTTTCAAATCGGGTTATCCATAACAGGTGGTACGGCTCGAAAAAGTCAATACCTACAGCCACCAATTTTTAACGTAAGTTTAATTCCTTAGCTATAAGCATTACAAAGGTTAAAATAAAGTTGTTTGTGCAGCTGGAAGCTCCACGAAGTAAGGGTGGAACGTCACATAGAGTTTCCCAAAAGCGGAGAGGTGGTCGTCCAACTTCTTGGCATACTTCTCAAAATATTACTTGTAGGTAGAGTACGCCTTTTTGGTTGCATTTTCATATTTATAGTGCTGGACAAATTATTAGGGATATTTTAGCTTCCTCACATTTTCACATTTGGTTTCTGGTTTATTTGATCGCCAAAGATTGCAAGGTTTTATATATTTTATTTGATAATATTAATATCGCTTACCTGACATAAAAAATAATAATTAACTTATGGGATATGGCGTAATAAGTATTTGGCGGAGAAGGATAAGGCTTGCCAATGTTGGCAAGCGAAGATGCAAAGGTAGTAAAAAGATATTACCCACCTGGCCGAGTGTTCGAACCAGAGGACAAAGGGTTCAACAGATGATAGTCGGAGCGCGAACTTCACTAGCGCAATGAAGGATTGAGGCAACGTGTTCGAATAGGTACTCGTAATGTGATGATTGTTAAATTGCCCTATTTTAGCAATATAACATAATGTTTTAAACTATCGCGGTTATTATCGCACATTTTAAAGGTATGTTCCGGGTTTCCTACCGCATACATTTATTAACGAGTAGTCCGATATTTCGACGCAAGTGCATGCATGACCGTGACCATGATCATGCAACTGCGTCGAAATATCGTGCTTTTCGTCAAAAAAGGTACGCGATAGGAATCTTGGAACATACTATTAAAATGTTTAGCAATATACATAGGTATATCGCTACAAGTAATATACGTATACTTTTCAGTATTGCCAATATTCGCTTAATATACAGCGTCACCAAAGAAAGCACAATTAATAATACTAATTTCTCATAACTTTTTAGGTCTATTTAACCTATTTAGGTCTTTTTAAATTATTTAGGTCTTAGGAGACACCGTTGTTTTCAACTGGTGCCACCTGTGATTCTGAAGCTATTTCTTTTACATATCTAAATTAATTAATTTTATAAGGGAAAGAATGAAATGAATGGTTTCATTCCGTGATGTTTGAAGTAAAGAAGGCCTGCTGGAAGTAATTTCTTATTAGAAATGAGTAGTGCCGTTTGCGTCATATATTTGCCATGTCTTTGTTACTATTTTTGTGTGCAATAAAAAAAAAAAAAAAAGAATGAAAAAATTGCTTGAAGAATTAACGATGAAGAAGAAAGAATGAAAAGGTATGTTAGCCTCCTAACCTAATACCGTCGCGGGTTGGTAACGGCACCTGAGACTGTTAAACCAGTCTCAGATTCCCCAGCTGTAAACCCTGTATTCGTCGTGACTACATACAGTTATGAGATAGGTAGTAGCGATTCAATAAAAGACTCACGAATGGCGGTCCAAGTCGAAAGTGTAGTTTCTGCGTGCCAACTTGTCTCTGGTGATTCGTCTGGCCATTACCCATAAGTGGTTAGTACATACTCTGTTGGCACATACTTGATAGGCCCATACCTGATTTGTACATACCCCGTTGGCTCATATCCTGTTGGCCCATACCCGGTCGGCCCATACCAGGTCGACCCATACCAGGTCGGCCCATACCAGATCGACCCAGACTAGGTGAGCGCATACCCGGTGGACCCATACGTGGTGGACCCACACTCGTTGGGTCAATGATCAAGAGCTAGCGAGCTATAATCCGGTGCATCTATACGCTGTGACAGATCCGGAGCTTTAATTGCTGGCGGGCCTTTATTATGTGTACGTAAAATAGGTCGACGGATTAAAACAACTGGTTGGTCCGTGTCGTGTGAATTCTTATCTGGTGAGCCTACAGCCGTTGGGCCCATGCCAGATTGATTCATACCCAACGCGCCTATATCCAGCGGTACAAATCCCATTAGAACCACATCCGATGATGTCTTATCGGGCGGGCCTGTATCCGGCGGGATCATACCTGGTGGACTCATACCCAGTGAAATCATATTTGCACCCGGTGCAACCCTACCCGGCGGGTTCGCATTCGGTGGAACCATACCTAGCGGGCTCATATTCGATGGTTGTACATCAGGCTATGGTGTTAGTGGAGTCATACTAGGTGCGCCTATGGCATGCGGACTCATTGCAGGCGAGCCTATCGTAGTAGGGTACGTAGCGCTTATGGGCCGCTGGGATCTATCTACTAGTAAAGGAGGTGTATTCGTAGATGGCTGGTGGTGTTCAATATTGTTCAATGGTCTTCTGCGATGATTGTTTATATCTGCAGTAATTTATGTCAATTAAATACATTATTAATTTACACACACAATGCCATTTAAAAATACCATAGTCACGCTGAAAAATCAATATTTTTGACAATTTCATTGCCAAACTCATTCTACAGGACTGGCAGGAGTTTAAAATATATTTAATAATTTACCATTACCTACTTACTATAATAATAAATGTCGTGTCGTTTTTTCAAAACTTTACTGATGCTTCATAGCTTTGCGATCCCTCTAGGGATCGCGACCCACACTTTGAAAAACACTGAGCTACAGATTAAATAGCAGACTTACCTGTGGCGGTCCAGGTTGAAACCTAGACATACTTAGTTTCAGTCTATAGATTTTCTCCTCATTAGATATATCACCCCGCTGGCCCATATTAATTATATCATAACTCATATGCGGTTGACCCATACCCATACCCATACCTGGCTGACCATACCCCATACCTGGCTGGCCCATACCCATACCCAGCTGACCCATACCCATATCCGGCTGACCCACAGTCGTACGAGGTTGGCCCATACGCTGTGGACCTACTCCAGATGCGCCCATGTTTGGTTCAAATTCATTAGAGTCAGACCCATACTCGATGTATCCTCAATCTCCAGGTCTTCTGGGAACAACGGATTGTACATTGGGGTTCCTACTGACGTTGATGGCCATCCGTGTCTCTGAATCAAAGTATATCATACGTTTAGTAATTTTAAAAACACAGCTTTTCGAAGAAATTTTCATTAAATAAAAACATTCCTTATTTACATATAATAAACAAAAAATCCTTACTGAACCTAACTAATATTAATGGTAAAAAATTTGCCCCAGCTCCCTAGCAAGTAGGGGCCAGCCTTATGGTCATTACTAATGTCGACTAAGCGCTTTAGTTCCTGATATAAAAAATGTGCGTCTGGTCCCCACGGCCCAAGGGCTTTCACTCCAAATGGCGCAAGTATGTATTTGCCATCTAGACAAGCATATTATATGTATGTTCAAATGTAGTTATATCAAAATGTATTTTCATCTGTTATCGTATTTAAGATGTAACTACGTAATTTAAACTACTACGTACTATACGTTGCCGTGTGGTGTCCGGCAGAGTAGAATAGCAGCAACCCCTTACACTTGTGTGTGTCGTACGAGGCGACTAATGTTTTAGAGGCAAAAAATCTAGTCTCCATAGACTGGAAAATGGACAGCAGCATTTTCTATTGTTATATTTTTTATTCTGCGATCTAAAACCCGCTTGCCAAGCGTGGAGATTATGGCAATAACCTCCCATTTCCTGGGAGAGGCCCTAAGCTCTGCAGTGGACTGTTATGGGCTGTGATGATGATGACGTACTTTATAAATGAAATAATATACTTAAAAATAACAAATTATCGATAAACAAATCGCCGCTCATGCGCTGAACACATGTAGTGACTAACATTTTAACGTATCATACGAAGAAATGTTCGCGAGCAGTTCGCATGAGGCTCGCGAGCAACGCATTCTCAAAATTGAGAGAAATTTGATAAAGTCGTCTTGGCGTTAATGTCCCGGTTGAACTTTCGCGCATGAGGGCCCGGGTTCTGCCTTCACAGATTAGGAATTGGCAGATCAGAAAATTACAGTGAAGCGACTGACTTCTAACCTCCGTGACCCTGATAACAGAGGAACCTGCCCAGATTGGAATATGGTTACACATTCAGTCACCTGAATGTGCAGGTTTCGTCACGACGTCATATTTTTGTATTTTTTTGATGTTTTCTCTCGCCGTTAGAGCATCGGTTAGTATTCAAGTAATGTATATAACTCAGAAAAGAGTCATTGGTATATGGCCGCAGAGGCATTCGAACCCGGTACCTTTCGTTTACCAGTCAGGTTCCCTAACCGGTCGACGACCGACGCTTATTTACGCACAAAAAATTTATATAGTAATTATGTCTAAATTTTATACTTTTTCTAACACAAAATTTCGTAAAATTATCTCAATCAAATATATTCAAATGACTAATCTGGATATCAGAATCCATTTTTGGCTTTAAGAATGGGTATATAAGCTTACACCGTAATTTTGATGACCTCCATCCCTCCATCGATCCCCTCGTTTGATATGTTTCTTCGCCTGGAAGTTATTTAAATTTTTATTTTTTACTAAGAAGTTTAAACTATAACGAAACCGGCGTTTGGACTAACTACATTAAATGTACCTATTTAAAAACTCCTAGTGACAGTAAAAGTAATGAGCAAGCTGAGGAAGCTTGAACTTTTTGCATTTATGCTTTAATAATCATAGATGACTATCTGCCTCTTGTTATGCTGTTGTACAGCTTGAACTCTCTGGCACACCCAGGTACTTTAGTTATGTTAGTTTGCTCTTTTAACATGTCTGGTTTATTTGCAAGGCTCAAATAAGTTAAATTTCTTTTGTTATTATTTGTTATTCGGCACCATAGGTCGATAAACTGAAATCAATTTTTTATTGTAACTACCACTGTAAAATGACTGTTCGTGCCAAAAAAAAATTACATAAAATGTATTGAGCGAGTGTTTTCTAGCAAGCTCGAATTTTGATGCAATTTTGCTACAAAATATTGAGAGACCTATCAAATTTTTGGAATTACGAAAGAAAATTGTTAAAAACCTTTGTCGTCTAACCGAAAATGTTTTTGAGTGGACATATTGTCAATGGAAGATCGATCATGTACATGCATTTGAAGATAGTAAAGAAGCGAAGTGAGAAACAATCAAACGTATTCCCATTGGCAATCACAGTACGCGGCCTATCAGTCCCGTTTACTTAGTCACATCCGTGCCACTGTTCTCGCTTGATAACTTAAATCCGTTAGGGAAGGCATAATTTTTCAAACCTACATTACTTTCTAGATGTAAAAGAGCATATAGATTATTGTAGATATATTTTAATATCTCGGTACTTAAGCGGAACTTTCTAGGGTGGGCCAGCAGAGTTATAAGAATGGGTCGGGCCCACCCTGCTCTCTCTCCCTTGCTACGCCTATGGGTTAAACGTGTATTATATTACACCTACACAGGAGACCAAGAGGCCGAAGCCCCTAGCGATGGCTCAACCAGGTGCCGGAATGTCTGGAAATGCCGCCAACCGCAGCTCATGGATACCGAGAACGTCCTTGCTACGTCGGCAGAGTCAGACTCAATCGATTGAGGAGGAGGATTGTACCTACACATATTGCTTGAAAAAACAAAAAACTTACGTTATTTCGTAACGTTACGTATTTTTCATTTTCATAAAAAAGAAAGTAACGCATTCCTATGACATAACAGCATAAATAATTAATAATTAGGAAAAGAAGTAAAACTAACATCTTTCGATCGACTAACCGATTGCCAGTAGACACTGCGTTTCCAATTGCTGATAAAAAATCTGATGTGTTTGAAAATGAATTTAGCGATTAGATATGGACGTGGACTTTCATAAACTTTCAAAGTGCCTATTTAGGTAGCAATTGTAGTGTAGCTCTATCGGTAGCAGGACTCTGTCCAGTAAACCTGAGGCGTGGCGTACAAATGGCTGGGTACTGTTTCTGCCCCCAAGCAATAATTACTGAATTATTGTGTTCCGGTCGGAAGTTTACCCCCAAGAATTGCAAATAACTCTTATCTTCTTTTTTAGCCCTGCTTTATTATATCCATATTATTTGGCAATAGCTCTATAACTCTAAAAAAAAAAAAATTTTAATTAAATGTTAATATTCATTTGTTCAATTAGTTTTATTTGGAAACCGATTTTCTTTAGTTTGTGTTTGTTCGTTATGCGTAGCTCTAATGAAGTACGATATTACATGTAACACATGTAGCTGAAAATAAATATGATACTTCATGGGCGTGAGCTGCCAAAGTTATTATCATTTTGACAGAGCATAGACACGGTTATCTGACCAGGTGACTGAAACTGGAACTGGAAAAAAAGTGTCACCAATTGAAATATCATTTGGCGGCAATACTAAATTCAAGAACAGCGACGCTGTCATTGGGCTAGATAAGTTTGTACACACGCCGTGTAACTAGCGACTGTGCGATCTTTACTGCGGTCGTCGGTCCACCTTGTGGGAGGCCTACCCACGCTGCGTTTTCCGGTACGTGGTCGCCACTCGAGAACTTTACTGCCCCATCGACCGTCTGTTCTTCGAGCTATGTGCCTTGCCCACTTCCACTTTAGCCGTTCCCTACAACATTCTGAATATTCTGACTTAAATATAATTTAGATAGTTTAGAGCTAAGCCCGTTATTTCATAATAATGTTGTAATCTCCTGACAAAGTAACATAGTTAACGCAATCAAATGGCGTGAATAAATCACAGAAATCATCTGATGGTCTATGGCATCATGTGATTCCCCGAAAGCCTCGAAAACATGTTTAATAAGTTCCAACACCTGCACCGGTGGTTCCCTAAAAATAGCTATAATTTTATTTATCTCAAATATTTTACTTAAAGTCATAATATTTCCTCTGCACATTAGTCAGTTCCCGATATTAACAGAAATTTCTTTACAACCCACGTTTCTAAGACTTTGCTCGTGTGCAGGAGGTGGCATTTTGCTTTGATATAGTATTTCGTAGGATTTCTTCACAAGCTTTAACAGGTGGTCTATATTTATACGTTTCCATTTTCGTTCTGGAATTGGAAAATTTCCTTTATCCCGTTCGACAGCAGCTGTGTATGCAACACTCTTCTGCTGGAGTTACGTGTAGCGTAGTAGTACCTAAATGACCTTAGATAACTAAAGATTAGTTCTGAATCCCCCAATCTGACGAGTTGTCATTAATTGTAAGCAGTCAGAAATTCACAGGTACAACAAATATGTTCCATGGTATCTCTTTCCTTTTGCCCTTCTCTTGGATGAAGCGGTGGTGCCTTCAATACTGGCAAACACAGACATTTATTTTTCATAATTTTGTTCCGGGTGGTGCGTGCGTGCGGGTGTGTGCGTCGGTGGCGGGTAACATGTACATAGTTAATATCGGCACTCGGTGCTATGCCGGCTGGTGCTCGGTGCTATGCTGGCCGGTCTATATGGGTTACTAAATTCTATTTTATATTTAATACATATTTTTTTTAGTACAAGAGAACAAAACCAAAATAAAATGCAAATCCACATAAGAATTTTAATTAGTTATTAAACAATTTCACGCTTCCAAAGTAATTTGAAGTGACAACTTGGTGATTTTAATACACGAATTAATATAAATACCGGACTGGTCGCAGTGTCGTCTTGGTCGACTGTTGCTGTAGGTAATAAAAAAATTAAAGTAGGTAAGTAGAAATTCACTAAAATATATTAAGTACAGACAAAATATTTACAATTAGAAATAAAATTAAACACTAATACTAAAATATTATATATAAAAAAAATCATCCACACCGTTGTCCCGCGGAATTGTCCCTTAGAAAGCTAGCTGCGTTGCCTCGTTGGATAGCAATACATTTACTCTGTCCGAGGAACGAGCCAGCTCTCCGGTCACCTGTGGTGTCGATAAGCTGTTTGCTTTAAACTTTAAAAAGCTTTAAAGCATCAGGGCCCCACGGTCCCAGAGTCTCAATCCCAAATGGCTGAAATATGAAGTCCTGGGATAGGCTTTCATATTTCTTTCGTTTGAGGTCCTCAGCAGCAGAGGCCGCAGCTACAACGCTGCGGGTGGTAGATGTTACATGGAACGGCGACAGAGTGTCCACGCAAGTAGCGTCTTACACCAGCGCCCTTCCACGTTTCCAAACAATGAGCGTCATGCCGTCACGCCTCTTGCCACCGTCACGTACGGTAGTGCCTGGAGATTCGGCCTGCGCTACGACTACATGACAGCCCATGGTGCCCCAGCGAATCCACATATGCACTACAGGGACACCAATGTGGATGAACGAGTTTGACCCTCAACCTCAAACCCAAACAAATAGATAACAGCAAGTTATCTAAAACGGTGCCGATATTTAGGGAAGGGACAGCTTGAAGCAAGAATCCTGACTCCTGCTCAGAAACGGCGTTTCGAAACACTAGCCGAAGAATCTATTAAATCTTTTTGAATTTTTTCACAAAGTGGCCCAGCTTGAGATCAAGAACGCGTATTAATATTTAAATTTAGAATTTTGCCGAGTATCGCATTTCGAAAAATTTAAACTTAATTTAGACTCACCTGTGAAGGTCCGTTTTGTTGCTGTCCATAGGTTCCCTGTATACCCGGCTGACTCATACCCATGCCCAGCTGGCGCATACCCTGGCCCGGCTGACCCATACCCATTCCCAGCTGGCCCATACCCATGCCCGGCTGACCCATACCCATTCCCAGCTGGCCCATACCCATGCCCGGCTTACCCATACCCATGCCCGGCTGACCCATACCCATGCCCGGCTGACCCATACCCATGCCCGGCTGACCCATACCCATGCCCGGCTGACCCATACCCATGCCAGGCTGGCCCATACCCGTATTTAGCTGGTTCATACCCATGCCCGGCTGACCCATACCCATGCCCGGCTGGCCCATACCCATGCCTGGCTGGCCCATACCCACACCTAATTGATTGAAACCTGTTTGAGCCATACCCGAGGACATTAAACCCATTGATCGCATCCCTCTGCCCGGTAAGCCTGCATCTCGATGTCCCTAAATCAAAGTAAATTATTCATAAAAATGCACTTTTATCGGTGATAGTTCATTTCGGATATGTAAATACTAATATTCGTAACTAGTAAGGAATACGCCGCTCGCAAGTACGTGTGTAGTTACAGGTCAATTCAAATAGAACGGCGTCTGTGAACTTAGTCACAAGTCGCTGCGCAGTAGCGAATTTTGGGTATCAGCGGGACGTTACAGCGCGGGGAGGCAGAGTCACACATGCCCGCTTACAGACCGCGACCCGCGGTTGCCCTCGCGCCACTCGGATCGCTGTGTGCCAGTGTGAGTACTACGTTCGTACACTGCACACGTATCCGCGTTTCTGTCCACGTACAGTCGAGTTGAGAATTGTTTTGTTGTTTCTTATTCTCTTTTGTTAATGTTCTGTTGAGTTTTTTTTATTGTTGGTTTTTATTAGCATAACATATTGATAATTTTCTCTTGACACCCCCTGGAAAAAGCAGTAATCATCTGATCTGCCAAATCCTGGATGATAGTCAAAAACGGACCCCGGGGCCTCGCGTGTGATTGCACAAACGGGATAACGCTAAGATGATTATTTTATCCTAGAAACCTAGACCGATAGAATAAACGAAGTGGTTAAATATTTGCATTACCTACATGCATTTCCAAAATTCCTCTAACACACACATATTACACCTAGTACACCTATTCATCATCTTGGCATTAATGTTCCGGTTGTGCTGTCGCTCACGAGGGCCCGGGGTCCGCCTTGACCATGATCCAGGATTGGCAGATCAGGTAATTACGGTGGAGCGACTGCCATCTGACCTCCGTGACCCTGGAACCAGGGGAACCAGACCAGATTGGATCATGGTTACACATTCAGTCGGCTGAATGTGCAGGTTTCATCACGATGTTTTCCCTCACCGTAAGAGCATCGGTTAGTGTTCAACTAATGTACATAACTCAGAAAAGAGTCATTGGTACATGGCCACATCGGGATTCGTACCCGGTACCTCTCGCTTACGAGTCGTATACCCTAACCGCTCGGCCACCGAGGCTCCAACGAGGTACCTTGTACACCTATTATTTGATTAAAAACAAACTTACGTAATCACTAATCGAATCATTTTTTCCAATTTCATTAGACATTCCTAAGGCATAATAGCCTAAATAATGCAGGCAAAAAAGTAAAACTAACATCCTTCGATCGACTAGTAGATTTCCACTGATGTCGTTTCCAATTACTGATAAAAATACTGATAGGTTTGAAATTGGATTTTGCGATTGGTCATGGACCTGTGATGCCTTAAAATAATAATCTATCGTCATTATCCAACACGTGCTCTCCCGCGCGAGTTCCCAGGGTCCGCCTTGACTAATGATCCAGGATTTGGCACTAAAAGTGTCTAAATTTGATAAAATTATTAATTTATTAAGTATGAATTAATTCAATCTTTTATCTTATTTTTATAGGTATTTAGTTTTGTAGAAACATTGGCTGCATTACGTAACTTCCTCTGCCTATAAAAATTGTAAAACCAGTTCTTTAACCCACTTTAAAAAATCAAGAAAAAACGGGGAAGGGCAATTCTACTAAATGTCCCTTTTCTTTTTAAATTCAAATATCCGTTTAACTTTTACTTCTTTGGCTCACTTACCTACCACAACCAAGAGGATCAGCTGTTTTTAAAGGCTCTCATTACGGTTGTAATTATTTTAGTATACAACGCATTATATTGATTTTTAAACTACAGTCCGCTATAACCATTTTCATCTTGTTTACCCAGTAATCTACGATTGAAGAAAGTATGCCCTATTGAACAGGTATTTAGGACTGGCCTTCGTGAACCTGTTAACAGGGGAACCTGACCAGATTCCAGACATGCTTACACATTCAGTCGCCCTAAATTTGCAGGTTTCCTCACGATTAGTTTCCTCACCTTAAGAGCTACGGTTAGTGTTCAACTAATACAGAATAGTTATACAACTAATAAGATGGCTACTTAGTTCATTAATCGCGCATTCGCACAAATATTATCTTAAATGCTCTAGTATTACTGTAGACTAGCCCCATAAATGCAGCCTTAGAATTATAATTAACAGTTTCTATGCAAGAGTCTTGATCGTCAAGTTCGTTTTTCATCTTAACCACGCCGAAAAGATTGATAATGAATACTAGTGACTACTTATATTGAATTATCTGTTTGACTTGAGGCGAGTTGTTCAAAAGTAGAGCCCCCGGTACCTCTTGCTTACAGGTCAGACCCGCTAGCTGTTAGTCCACCGACGCTCCTGTGACACCTTCAACATTTTTGAACCGCCTGAATACATGCGAGCGCCTGCCTTCTCATGCCTGTCTTTTCTATCTCTAGTAACATGGCACAAGTGTGAAAGAGATGGGTAGCGCACGCGAGCGCTCGTGTGGATGCGAGCGATTCAAAAATTGGGCGTCTGGGGCCTTATTGTTGAACTGTGTCGGACGCTTTTCAATTTTGGTTTTCACTGTGGAAAAACTCTTCTTCGTACTGCAGAGTAGATAGGTATCAGCATACAAGTTCAGAACTCCTGTGACTTGCCGGAAAATTAATAATTTTTATATTTAAACACACACTTAATTTTTATGGAAAGAGGACTACTTTTCTTGCGCTTGGCAAACCCATTTTACATAAAATGTTTTGATTGGATGTGTTTATCAGAACAGAAAAATTATTCCACAATTTAAATTTGCTTTTAAACCATTCTCTTAAAATATATTAATAGCATTCAGTGCATTCATTTAGCAAAAATATTTTCAGAGTAATGGGCGGGCAACCGTTTAGGGCTGCGTATTCAATCATATGGTAAATATCATGCACGTACCATACGAACCGTATGGTTCACATGGCACAAACACAGAGCTCTGATATAGGCGGTAGAATCGTTTTTTTTTGTATGAACTAGCCACGCAATTGATCGCCAGCTCACCTGGTAGTAATAGAGCATAAAGAGTTGGAAAATTATTGCAGTGGAAACCAAACATCACCAAATAAAATGACAACATATTCCAAATACAAAAATAAATTAATAAGTGTTTATTCGGTTCCAGGTTGAACAATGAGCACCAGCAAAGCAGTAGTCCCCACAGTGCACACGACTACAGCGAAGCCCAAAAAGAGGGGTTTCCATGAGGTTGAATTTTTTATTGTTTAATATTTTGGCAGTGGTAGGTGTAGGTAACCACTAATGTTGGTAACCGAAGATGGTTAAGGTGGAAAAGGATAATTACCCACCTGGCCAGGTGTTGTGACCAAGGAACCAAGGGTCGAACAGTCGATAGCCGGAAGTAGTATTTATGTCGCGGAAGTTGGCATACTTCTCTAGCGCGATGTAGGAGCGGTCGCCGCCATCTATGTGCAGATGCTTGCCGACCTTATATTCGTGTACTCGTAATGTGAGTGTTGTTGAGTTTCCCTTCTGGAGCGATAGGTGTCGCTACAAAGGTTACCGTCATCCAAGCGCTCTACATAATATTACGTTTATGGCAATACAGCTGAAATCATTTTGTAGTATCTACCTATTCCTTATCCGTATCTTTTTGGCTATTATTAGTTTGTACTTCTAGGTTTGTGAGGCCAGAGTGAAAAGGCTGATTCCAGGCAGGTTTGCTTCATCTTCGGCTGCATCGGCGCTTGGCGAGATGATGGTCAAAGGGCTGCTACTTTAATAAATTTTTGCTCTTCGTTTTCACCCATTAATCAAGGACAGTAAATCAGCGAATGAGCGTTTACATGCCACATATCCGATCCGAGGTAGTAAAAATTCTGTAGTCCACCAAGTTTAGTTAGTTTTAGTTTACCGATGCTGGCATTTTGATGGGGTGACTCCTACATACGGAATACTTAGTTGGGTTAATAAATACAACGGTAAAGATACACGATTATCAAATTTAGTTCGCTATTTGCCACGCGATATTTTAAACCTCAAATTTGAATCAAAACCTAATTTGCATGACGTCTATACTGAATACTTGAACAGAACTCCGCTATCAAGGTGCGTAAGAAAGATATTATTGAAATAGCTGCTAACTCGAAAAATACATTTTCGGATTCGGGCCAGAAAGTATCTCCTAGAAAAGTGCTTCCACATAGTAGTGGCGTCTCTGTCATACAAGCCCAAAAGCCAGGCTTGCCTTATAACAATAATAATCGATCAAAAATCAAAGGTAATGCGAGCGCGAAATATTTGAAGTTTGCGCTCCTATTACTTTTCAAAATACGTGCATACCGCCGCGCAGCGACGCAGCGCCATCGTGTGCCTAGCTCTCGAAACACGATTCAAACGCACACGCAAGTTGAGACCGAGTTGAAATTGAAACTCGGTCAGTCTTCTCCCTCGCACGTGCAGGCTTCTAAGCTGTTTTTGATGCCGGCCGGTATGTCTCTTTCTTACACATGAAACTGTTCAAAATGAGATATAACTAAATGTGACTATACGTTTGTTTATATTGTAAATTGTACGAAACTTTAAGCCCTGCATACTTATGAAGTTGTACACGGATCTCTGAAAATGTGCAACTTCACGCATGCGCAGTAAGTACGTTTGTTGTATGCTGGAATACGATCTAACTTCACTATTGTTTTGTTTGAGCGGATGTGTTTTTTGTTGTGTTTGTGTAGAGTTTTGTAGTAAAAGTGATTTGATTGGATTGATCGACAATAGAGGAAGCATAGTCCCTTGTGATGATTTAAAATGTGCACAAGTTTTGAATAGCGAGGAAAAAGTAATCTTTTAAAACTAGCTCAAAAACAGTTCATTTTCTCGCCAAAACCTACGCCCGATTTAATTTTCATGTACTTATTTATGATGACATTGATAAATATATTTATCTTGTTCGTTGATCATTTTTATGTTGTTGTTGACAATATCACTTTGAATTGACTTGAAATTTATGCAATATTATGTACACGTAATTTTCAATGATAGACAAATAAACTAAACTAAGTATCTATTTCGCAGATTAGTAAATTTTTTGGATCGGTGTACCAAACTCATTGGATTGTGGGTTGTTCTTACTCTAATAAGTTATATCACTGGTATGAAACTGAAGATTGAGAAGTGATTGATCAGTAATGTGGCAAAAAGATGGATTTATCTTCAATAACCGTAAAAACTACAAAGACTGCATCTCTCGGCTTGCCCTTTTCTGAAACCATAGGCACGCCACTGCCACATAGCGATGAGAAATAGCGACTTCAAGTATATTTAAGCGGTCCGTTGAGATCCCTCAAACTGAATGGTAGAGTATCTTCGACTTATAAATAAAATACCTATGTACAAAATCATTTATTCCACAAACAAATCTGTTCACATCACAAAATGGGTACGAAGTTACAGTACACTTAAAGATACGAGTATCAAAAAGTCTACCGTCAATGTACACTAAAGGTAAGTCAAGTGCCAACACGCTATGAGCAAAGTTTCGGCCCACTCAGATTGAAGAGAGGAAAGAAGATAATTTCAAGGGACAAGATACGAAAACAATACTATAAGTTTAAGATTTCGTGGTTACTCACTACACTTTCATCGCACATGTTATCGGGTTTACTACCACGATTAGTCTACTCGTGACCATGATGCATGCAACTGCGTTGAAATATCGAGGTAAAAACAATACTAACCGTGGTAATAATCTCGAAAACATTTGCGATGAAAGTGTAGAAAATAATACTATCTTACACTGAAGACAATAATAATTAATTTTGTTTAATACATCATAACTTTACCAATGAAATTGCCGTTTTTTCACAAGTATACATTTGGTCAAATATTTTTTGTTGTACGTAACACATCAAATATATACTTGGTCTCTAAAAGAGAGCATGTTAAGAAGTAAGCCCTTAAAATAAAATAAATGAGATTGTCTTAAATTTTTGTAAGCGTTTAAAAATACCCCTTTTCATTTGTCGTTAGTTTTACTAATTTAATTTATGTACAAATTATATAAGAAAATGAAATTATAAACTCCAGTAGGTTAATGTTGTCTGATTACGCCTACAAAGTTTCAATGTAATCGGATTTTGCAAGTGCAAGAAATTGAAAAATTTCCTTATATAAAAATGACAGCTTCCGTCATTTTCACCATACAAAACGGCATTTTCATAAGTAAATACCTGTTATTACATTTGTAACCATCTGGTCAGGAACGCAAAATGCCATTTGGATTGAAAGTCAGAAACGGTTATTGTATGTAATACGAAATTAATAAAAATTATGCGAAGGCAGTGCGTTAAGCAGGTAGCCTCAGCACTAGAGCGAGTTGCATGCGTTGGCGGCAACCATCATCACCGCCATCGTACCGTCGGAATCCTTAGCCGTGACCATTCCCGCCAGCAGAGGGGACCTTATCCCTGTCAAGCAAAAATGTAAGGGTGTAACCAACCCGTGACCACTTTACGGTCAAAAGAACGTTTCTCGCTCTTACGATTCGGATGTGGAATGAGCTTTCAGCTACAGAGTTTTCTTTGGACTTTGACACGGAATCATTCAAGAGGTATGTTAGAGGTCTCTTTAGAGGCGGGCAACACATTGGTAGCGCCCCTGGTGTTTCTGGTGTCCATAGGCGGCGGTGACCACTTTCCATCAGGTGGCTTGCTTACCTGTTTATCTGCCGTATTACATAAAATAATAATCGTCCGGTAAAAATTTCATTGTGCTACCAACTTATTTATGAAATGGCGAAATTAGCCTACGGCCGCTACGTTGAGATATTATTCGGTTGTCAGTGTCTAAGGTGTCTTTGTACGTTTGAATGCGACCATGGCGACAAATCACAGAAAAGTTGGTCTGCAAATAAAACGACAAGCGCAGAAAATGATTTCATTCGAAATAGATTTGTAACGAACATGACGTTCCTCTAACTAAATTGACCTTAACGTTTTAAACTATTGAGGTTATTATTATACATTTTAAAGGTATGCTCCAGGTTTCCTACCGCGTACCTTTGTTCACAAGTAGCCCGATATTTCGACGCAGTTGGTGGACCTGTAGGTACGCGGTTGGAAATTCGAAACATACTTTTAAGGTGTGTAAATTGACTTTTTGTTAGTTGAAGAAAAGGAATGGGTGTTTTTGGAATGTTTGGGCATCGCTTGGACGTAGAATAAGAGTGCTTGTTTTTTGATCTACCTATCAACCCATTCCAATGATAGGTATCGAGGGTTGACCAGAAAATGGACAGCTAGCTGTTTTAACAGACATATAGAAAATATTTATATCGGCGTCTTTTACGCAACATTTGATAGAACATTTTTAATTGTAAATAATATATCGTATTTTATTAATTTATATGAGCCTGAAACATCCCACTGCTGGGCAAAGGCCTCCAAATTTATTTATCAAAATTCTTTTTATTGTCAGCGATTAATGGTTAAATATAGAAATTAATACTTGATTTCGAAAATACAGTATAATTAAAGGCCAGTACGTCCCTAAAATTATTTAAAACATATTTTCTTTAGTTCTTATAAGGACGAAAATACTCCTTTTCATTTGTCGCCAGTATTGCCTTTAAATTAACCAGCTATAATTTGAAGGTTTTGCCGTTTCCGAATTTGCCACTTCTAAGAAATTGATAATTTTGCTTGTGTGAAAATTTCAGTTTCCGTCATTTTCGTCACACAAAACGCCGATTTCATAGGTATCATGGCAGTAATTATACATTCTTTTAAGGGTCTTTGAACACGTCTTTTTTTTACGCGCCTTGAACTGACATTGGTTGCGATAACATTACAATTCCAATTGCGTTAAAAAACGTCGTATGCAAGAGTCCTTATGTTAACAGGGTTTCCATAATAGGTCTTTATAATACCTATGTGAGTTTCAGACCTACAATAGTACAGTCAAAATTATTTCCTGCGCCAAACTAACAAATTGTCAAGTTACCTGTAGTGGTGGCCTCCCAGGAACTGGCGGGCCATTGTACTCAGCTGCATCAGGGAAGTTTTTAAAGTATTTCTCTATTTCCGCAATCAGTGGCATGAACTGCTGTGGGTTCTTGTACATTTGCCAAATACGGACGGCCTCGGACGGTAGCAGCTGTTGGTTGAAATTCTTGTTATATACAGTATTAATGAAAAATAGGAACAGATTAGGCGTTTGCTTTTTCTAGCAGATAACTAGATAGATTAGATTCATTTATTTCTCAATAAGTCCAAGTTTCATAATAATTATTAAATTATATTACGTATAAATATAAAGTACCTAGTTCGTCAACATGAGATACCATAATGGTACCATCCTAGCCAATTTAATTAGATAATTACATATTTCTTACAATATAAAATTCTTACATAAATTAAATAATTTTACAGTTTATAAAAGTTTACAAGTAGGTATTACCAACATGAATTTATGATTTAAATTCAATTTTAAAATATCACAATAATTACAATCTCAACAATAAATTCATATGTGAATTATTTCATTATGAAAATATTAGATTTGACAATAATATTGACAAATGTATATAAAATTATCGGTTTTAAGAATTTCGTGGTTATTCACTACACTTTCATCGCACGGAGTCTACTCGTGACCATGACGCATGCAATTGTTACAATAACTTAAAATAATGTAAATTTTCTAAAAAACATATGTCAAATTTTTAAAGAGATTATTATTAAATTGCTTATTTATGTATTTTACTTGTAAATATTCACTTACTAAGTAGAACGGTTTATTAAAAAAAAAATCTTAACTTGAGTTGCAAATTTTGTATAACTACCCTCATTTCAAGTGATAAATGTTCATAAAATACTGGCCCTACACGTGGATTTTTCGATGCGAGTGTAGTTTTAATTTAATTAATTTGATATATTTTTTATGAGAACTAGCCAGACATTTGACCGTCGTTTAACTATGTATTTTTTTCTCAAAAATGGCGAGGTTGCCGCCGCCAAACCAATCATGAATAAAATAATAATGATATTTTTTTTTACCACTAATGTGGCAAACAAGCTTACGGCCTGCCTGATGGTAAACAGTCACCGCCGCCTATGGGATGTTTGCAATACCAGGGGCATCACCCACGCGTTACCGACTCCGAATTACATTATCTATCTACATTAAATTAAGTTTACACGCTATACAAACAAATATGCCATTAGTAGTAAAATGAATTACTTGGTTAGGTACACTGAATTTGAATTTACCGCGCCTGGTGCGACGCGCGCGACCCGGGTGTTGGTCGTGGGCCACCAGCTGTGTCCACGTCGGGAGACCACGTGCATTTTTCTCTTGTTGGCCATGCGTTTCGAACCCGTTCTCAACCGCGCACGCAACATATGTTTCATGGCTCCGCCCCGCGCGCCCCTACCCCGCACTCGTTTCGCCGCCCGCGCCTTGCCGCGTGAAAACGCATGTAGTTTGTGCTTATGATGGGAGCTTTGCGCACGGAGCCAGTGAGTTTTGTGAGTTGATGCCTGTAAAAATCGAGAGATGGCGCTGGGCGGCATGCGTAAAAGAGCTCGTGGATATTGTCAGTTGGTGAAATATCAAGAGATGGTGCTTGGCGGATTATAAAGAAAAATCCTTAATTCTTAATGTATTATATGATACAGCTATTGAGTACGTCTTTACAATAGATAACTAGCGTAAAATATCAGGAGGTAATTTAACATAACAATTCTGTATGTTCTTCATCTGTAGGTATATATTTAAATTATAAAAAAAATCAGAGTACTGCCGATTGAAATATTGTTTGGCGTAAATTATTCTAACCCCGACTGCAGGGACTCAAGGAGGTTAAAAATCTGACCTTAAATATCTGATAAAAGATTAGAGAAACCATTCTCGACGAGATCGTTAGCCGAGAAACCTTTATTTGTGGAATATGGAAATTAACCAGCGAGCCTACCTATTTTTTCAATAAACCATTTTAAGTTATTTTATTGGATAACCCAAGGAGCCAACCCAAGAATACACACCAGGAATCATCACTGATGGGTGCCCTACCACCATCCTTTGGACCCAGTCAACTGCTCCTGCTGACAGACGGACGAGGCTTTTTCAAACCGGGTTATCCCTAACAGGTGGTACGGCTCCAAAAAGTCAATACCTACAGCCACAAATTTAAACGTAATATTAAACTATCGCGGTGATGAATGGACATTTTACAGTATATTTTACGGGTTTTTACATTGGGCTACCCAAAAATCTAAGTACGCGGCAAAAACTCGTAAATTGTACTGCAAAATTGACTTATACAGGGTGTAAAAAGACCGCTAGCATTAATTGAAACCCCATATTCTACCCATGAAACGGAACAACTTTCCCCAAGAAACATACCCGCGGAAATGACTTCATAATTTCGATACCTAAAAAAAATATTTAATTGCGACGCGCAATGTACATCGTCCAGCGCACGGCTCTCGCTCGCCCACGTGACCAGTGGCCATTGACCCCGCGCGGCGGCCGTTCTGGCGTATTCTACCTAACTAGTAGGGATACCTAAGCTTGACTATTGAGTACCTACCTATCTTCTTTTTTTGCTTTAGTCTCCACGGTTCGGTCGTGTGATAGGAATTGGGAATATTCGTAATACAAACATGTTGGTTTGGTTCATCCGTTCATCCTGTCAGCTGATGACAAATGGTTCGCGCGGCGGTAGGTAGTTACTACCACAGGAACTACGTTCAATTCTCATATTCCTAGTAGGTATTGGACTATCGATCGAGATCTTTACTGCACATATCGACAGTAGGTAGGTAGTAGGTACTGGGCTCGATTCTCGTATGATGTGAATGTCCGTAAGCAAACGTGTACGTAAGTTAGGTAGGTAGACAGCTGATCCTGTGCCTGATCATGCAAGTGCGCGCCGCGGTAAATACTTACCTACTATGCTAAATTCTCATGTAATGTAAATGGTCGTCATACAATCATTTACCTAGGTAGGTAGAACTTTCGATCGTGAACTTAACTGCTGATATCGACGATAGGTAGGTGCTGGGTACGATTTTCGTATAATGTGAATGACCGTAAGCAAACGTCTAGGTAATGCATTAAGCTATGCGTACCCCTGTCGTGTTGCACTTTACCGAGTGGGAGCATGGCAGTGTTGCTGTCCCATGGGCATGGGCCCACGGGCGGCCGGTGGCGGTTGGCGCGGGCGCGGCCGCTATAGGTAGTATCTACCTCCGGGCGCGCGGCAGCGAGTAGGTAGGTAGTGAGCGCACGTGTGCGGCCGGGCGGCGCTTTACATTGCGTTCTTTTACTTAAAGTGCATTTATTTCAACTTAAATTTGAACTTTAAGTGTCTAAATTAATTGTGAACGATTTAGTTATCGATACTTGATATTTTTTAGTACAAAAATACAACATTATTTTTCTTTTTTAATCTCGATTTCTGCCGAAACTAAGAGTTTCCGCGGGTGTGTTTCTTGGGGAAAGTTGTTCAGTTTCATGGGTAGAATATGAGGTTTCAATTAATGCTAGCGGTTTTTTTACACCCTGTATTTAAGTAATTAAAATTAAGGATTCTGGTAGGAAACCGCGTTCCTTCGTAGATAACGAAGCAGAAACTAAGTACGAAGATAAAGAAACAGAAACAAAAAAATAGAAAACATGACAAAATGAATGTATTTTAATAAGAATGAACTAGGCATACAAATAGGGAAGCATGCCTGATTAGAAACAGCCTCTTTAGTCTTGCATTGAACCAGCCAGATAACGTTTGGGTACGTATATATTCCCAGGCAATGTGTTTAATTCTTTAGCTATAAGCTAAAGTTTAAAGGTTATTACAAAGGTTAAAAAAAAGTTGTTTGTGCAGCTGGAAGCTACACAAAGTAAGGGTGGAACGTAACATAGAGTTTTCCGAAAGCGGAGAGGGGCGGTGGTCGTCCAACTTCTTGTCATACTTCTCAAAATATTACTTAAAGGTAGAGTACGCCTTTTTGGTTGCATTTTCATATTTATAGTGCTGGATAAATTATTAGGGATATTTTAGCTTCCTCACATTTTCACATTTGGTTTCTGGTTTATTTGATCGCCGAAGATTGCAAGGTTTCATATACAAGGTGTCTCAAAAGAAAGTTTATATTTAGTGGATTGATTAAAAAAAAGTAAGCCGTGTATCGAAAAAATGTTTATTCATAATTAAAATAGACAATTTGGGAATTTATTTCTTAAAAATAATATCGTCCAAATGTAGACCCTCGCGTTCGCGGCACTCATTTAATCGAACAGTAAAATTTCTTATGACGGCTCGGCAGGTAGACTCAGTGATGGCTGCCATTTCGTGACGGATATTTTCTTTCAAACGCGCCAGGGAAGTCGGTTTATTGGCGTAAACTTTAGATTTAAGATAACCATAGGGGTTAAATCAGGACTGGGTGGAGGCCAATTTATGTCACCTCTCCTGGAGATCAATTTGCCCGAGAAAATTTCACGAACTCGTGGCAGAGATGTATTGGACGTTTGTGACGTTGCTCCGTCCTGCTGGAACCATGGTCTTTGGTTATAGCCAGGAAAGTTTTTCAGTTCAGGCACCAAGAAGTCGTCTAACATCTCCACATAACGCTCTGAATTCACTGTAATTGCACGCATTGCATATTTTTTATGTTCAGTAAGCGATATTTATTTTATCAAATAAAATACAAGGTGTCTCAAAAGAAAGTTTATATTTATTTAGTTTACTGCGTGAAAGCAACGATCCGAGGGGCGCAGAAGTTATGTCAATGGGTAGCCTGGTTCTTGGGAATTCAGTCGCTATGGAGCGTTTCTCAGGAGCAGACCGCGCGTTGTGCGTGCGAGAGTTTTACAAAATCGGTGATTCGGCGACTGTAGCGCGTAGTAGTATTCTGCAGTATTCGAGGTTTTCGCCACTCAAATGATGCGCGAAGCATTCCTCTTATTCGAAAATGGACAAAAAGTTTGAAGAGACCGGTACAATGGAAAAACGAAAATCCGGGCGACCAAGGTCATCAAGAACGGTAGAAAACGTGGAGAGTGTTAATCAGTCTGTTCGTGATGACCCGAACCTTTAAATTGGGAAGCGCGCAAGTGCTTTAAATGTGCATAGATCATCATTACACCGCATTTTGCATAAAGATCTTAAGCTGCACCCCTACAAAATTCAATTGGTGCAAGAATTAAAGCCCCAAGATGCCAGTCAGTGGCTTGACTTCGTAAATCAGGCAATTGAGCGCTTTTCAACGTTTACCAACATTTTGTTTTCGGATGAAGCTCATTTTCATTTTAATGGACATGTAAAAAAGCAGAATTGCCGCTACTGGAGTGCAACGAATCGGAAACGCAAGCATCAGAAACCCCTTCATTCGCCTAAAGTGACCGTATGGGCAGGGATGTCGGCGCGAGGAATTATCGGCCCTTACTTTTTTGAAGACGAAAGGGGGCGTGCAATTACAGTGAATTCAGAGCGTTATGTGGAGAGGTTAGTCGACTTCTTGGTGCCAGAACTGCAAAACTTTCCTGGCTATAACCAAAGAACATGGTTCCAGCAGGACGGAGCAACGTCACACACGTCCAATACATCTTAGCCACGAGTTTGTGAAATTTTCTCGGGCAAATTGATCTCCAGGAGAGGTGACATAAATTGGCCTC
Source organism: Blastobasis adustella (assembly GCA_907269095.1). Lineage (NCBI taxonomy): Eukaryota > Metazoa > Arthropoda > Insecta > Lepidoptera > Blastobasidae > Blastobasis > Blastobasis adustella. The sequence continues at coordinate 5,930,491 of OU026138.1, forward strand.
CACGCAGTCCTGATTTAACCCCTATGGACTTTTTCCTATGGGGTTATATTAAATCTAAAGTTAACGCCAATAAACCGACTTCCCTGGCGCGTTTGAAAGAAAATATCCGTCACGAAATGGCGACCATCACTGAGTTCACCTGCCGAGCCGTCATAAGTAATTTTACTGTTCGATTAAATGAGTGCCGCGAACGCGAGGGTCTACATTTAGACGATACTATTTTTAGGAAATAAATTCCCAAATTGTCTATTTCAATAATCAATAAACATTTTTTCGATACACGGCTTACTTTTTTTTTAATCGATCCACTAAATATAAACTTTTTTTTGAGACACCTTGTATATCGCTACAAGTAATATACGTATACTTTTCAGTATTGCCAATGTTCGCTTAACATACAGCGTCACCAAAGAAAGCACAATTAATAATACTAATTTCTCAAAACTTTTTAGGTCTATTTAACCTATTTAGGTCTTTTTAAATTATTTAGTTCTTAGGAGACACCGTTGTTTTCAACTGGTGCCACCTGTGATTCTGAAGCTATTTCTTTACATATTTAAATTAATTAATTTTATAAGGGAAATAATGAAAAATGTTAGTAAGCGATATCATGGTTTCATTCCGTGAAGTAAAGAAGGCCTGCTGGAAGTAATTTCTTATTAGAAATAAGTAGTGCCGTTTGTGTCATATATTTGCCATGTCTTTGTTACTATTTTTGTGTGCAATAAAATATGTAAAAAAAGGAAAAATGACGAAATTGCTTGAAGAATGAACGATGAAGAAGAAAGAATGAAAAGGGTTGTTAGCCTCGCGGCTTAAATACCGTCGCGGGGTACCAATCGGCACCTGAGACTGTTAAACCAGTCTCAGATTCCCCAGCTGTAAACCCTGTATTCCTCGTGACTACATACAGTAATGAGATAGGTAGCAGCGATTCAATAAAAGACTCACGAATGGCGGTCCAAGTCGAAAGTGTAGTTTCTGCGTGCCAACTTGTCTCTGGTGATTCGTCTGGCCATTACCCATACCTGGTTGGTACATACTCTGTTGGCCCATACCCGGTCGGCCCATACCTGATTGGTACATACCCTGTTGGCTCATACCCTGTTGGCCCATACCCGGTCGGCCCATACCAGGTCGACTCATACCTGGTCGTCCCATACCCGGTCGGCCCATGCCAGGCCTGCCCATACCTGGTCGGCCCAAACCAGGTCGGCCCATGCCTGGCCTTCCCATACCTGGTCGGCCCATACCAGGTCGGGCCATGCCCGGTCTGCCCATACCAGGTCGGCCCATATTAGATCGACCCAGACCAGGTGAGCGCATACCCAGTGGACCCATACGCGGTGGACCTACACTCGTTGGGTCAATATCAGGCTGATCAAGAGCTAGCGAGCTATAATCCGGTGCATCTATACCCTGTGACAGATCCGGAGCTTTAATTGCTGGCGGGCCTGTATTAGGTGTACGTAAAATCGGTCGACGGATTAAAACAACTGGTTGGTCCGTGTCGGGTGAATTCTTATCTGGTGAGCCTACAGCCGTTGGGCCCATTCCAGATTGATTCATACCCGACGCGCCTATATCCCGCGGTACAAAACCCATTAGGACCACATCCGATGATGTCCTACCGGGCGGGCCTGTATCCGGCGGGATCATACCTGGTGGACCCATACCCAGTGAAATCATATTTGCACCCGGTGCAACCCTACCCGGCGGGTTCGCATTCGGTGGGACCATAACTAGCGGGCTCAAATTCGATGGTTGTACATCAGGCGATGGTGTTAGTGGAGTCATACTAGGTGCGCCTATGGCATGCGGACTCATTGCAGGCGAGCCTATCGTAGTAGGGTACGTAGCGCGTATGGGCCGCTGGGGTCTATCTACTAGTAAAGTAGGTGTATTCGTAGATGGCTGGTGGTGTTCCGTTGATGGTGGGTACCCGGCTTGACGTTGTTTCTGAATAAAAAAATGATATAATTATAGTAAAACTTTAAACTTTTAAATGTGGTATAAAGCAATTAACATATTGTAGTAAAATTCGAATACGGGCATATCACGGCGTTCGCAGAGCACACTGAAAGGTCTGCTCTCCTGGCCGCAATTTTGAATGTTATATTTTTTAAAACAAGAAACTCAATAGGGTAAAAGCCGGATACTTGCCCCGGTGGGATAGTTGCCCCAGTTTCGAATACGCTATGTTAGGGATGTTGGTGGCGTTTGAAAGTGCCCCTCCCAAAGGCCTCAGTGTCATATAATTCATCAGCGTAGGCGCACGCGTTTTGTCCTTGTGAGCAAAAATCTTCCGCGCTGAAGCTTTGACGGGCGTCAACATTATTTTGGTAAGTAATTAATATTGAATATCTTTATTCTTGATTATGCTATAAGTCTACTTTTATGTTTCTATACATGCATTAGGGTTTAAATTACATTGTATAATATGTTTTATTGGTTAATAAGCCTTATTTATTTCACAAATAAAAAGGGCAACTATACGTATCAAAAAGGATAGTTGCCCCATGTACTTTGGCGGATAGTTGCCCCTAGGGGCAACGCAACAATCAAGGGATTTTTTTTGATGGTGTTTTTTCCAACTGGGGGGGGGAAAGTACTAAAAATCAACTTCCTCTGGCTGCGCCGACATGCAACACCGCATAAAAGACCGCCTTGTGGGATAGTCTCGAAGAAATGCTGCTACGCGGCATATGCTATCTTATGAAAAGATCGTAGCTGGTGTGGATCTCATGGCGTGGTCTAGATGAGACCCAAGACCAGATAAAATATAGAAGAAAAAGCAGTAAAGAAGATCTGGCCTGACTGATGCCGATGGTGGTGGTGGATGGTGATGATTTTATGATTTAAATTATTAAAACTGAATACTATGATTTTACAATAATTATTAATATTTTGATTAGTGGATAATAAAGGATCTCAGTAAATAATAAACATTGTTTATATTCAACAAAATCATAGTGAGGCGTCTATCCCTGCACGAGGCAACTATCCCCCGAAGCATTTTTACCGTGGGGTAACTATCCGCCACAGTAGGCAACTATCCCCCTTTTGAGACGTCAAGTAAAACAGGATTTACTCAAAACCAATAGTTATTGCGTTTACGAATATAGGCTATTATAGATGATTAAAGACCTATGTTTTGATATAAATGTTGCATATTTCTTAGAAAGTACACATTTCTTCATAATAGAGCTTTTTCGAAAAGTGGGGCAAGTATCCGGCTTTTACCCTAATTGATTTTTTTAAATTTCAGAAATTCGCGTGTCAATTGTTTTTTATCACATGTTGAAGTTGAACGTCTGTAGCAAAAATGGAATTAAGACGAAAAAATTTTTGGGCGATGACTTTTCACTGTCCGCAAGACTGCACTGCTCGTCTTCAAAATACTTTTGGCAGGGAAGCACCTCATTTGAGCACCGTAAGGCGTCGATATGCAGAGTTTTATCGAGGCCTTGTATCTCTCCATTATGAAATTTTTGAAGGTCGCCCTTCAACTTCGATCACTTAGGAAAATGTGGCTACAGTCAGGCAACTAATTGAATAGACCGGCGCATTACCTATAAGGAAATTCGAGTACATTTGGGGATTGGTACCTATAAGCTAAGTTAAAAAATCTTATGTCAACATTTAAAAGTTAGACAACTTTGTTGCCGCTGGATTCCTCATGAACTCACCGTAGAACGAAAACGAACTCGAGGTGTTTTTTTTTCGTTTAAGTACGATTACGGACGTTCAAATGCTGTGTTCAAACATGGCAATATTGTTACATGCCGTAAAGAAAGCGGCAGCAAACCAACAAAATTGAGGTAGGCGAAAAGCGTAGGCAAAAAAAATTGCGTTTTCTTTTCGGCCGGGCGGGTCCTGTCTGCGTCATGCTGAGTGGTACACCAACATTTGTTGAAAAGTTATGAAAAACGACCTAGAAGTCGCATCCTATTGCAACATGAAAAGCTTCGGCGCACACCGCAAGCAAGGCAGTCATTTTTGGCTTCTAAAATGGTAAAGATAACCTAACCTGACCCCATGCAATTTATTTATTTTTTCCAAAAATCAAAGAATTGATGAGAGTTTTGACATTTACGTTACGGAAGAGGCCATGAGAGCTTTCAACTAGCACGGAAAAAACATGCCAACAGACCAATGATCCTGATGTTTTCAACAATGGTTTGAACGAATGAAAAAGTGTTTAAATTGTTTTATTAATGAGTTACGTTTAACTTTCAGTGCACCCCACGTACCGTCGTCGGAAGGAAATCATCATCACAATAATCTTTAATATCCCGATGGCGTCAATAGGCGTTAATATACCGTTATGCTCTCGCGCACGAGGGCCCGGGGTCCGCCTTGACGATGATCCAGGATTTGGCGGATCAGGTAATTACAGTGGAGCGACTGCCATCTGACCTCCGTGACCCTGCTACCAGGGGAAGCTGTCCAGATTGGATCATGTTTACAAATTCAGTTTCAATGTTTTTCCTCACCGTAAGAGCATCAGTTAGAATTCAACTAATGTGCATAACTCAGAAAAGAGTCATTGGTATAGCGGGCCGTAGCGGGTATCGAACCCGGCACTTCTCGCTTACTAGTCCGGGACTAAACCGCTCGGCCACCGACGCTCCTTACACCGAATCACAGATTAACCGAATGTATTTTGTTTGATCATATTTATAAAAAACCCTCAATTAAAGAAAAAACTAAATTACCTACCTACAAGTTTTACTTATGGTCGGGCTTAAAGTACAAAAAGCTTACATTGTCAATTTGAGGATTTTCTTGAGGAGCTTGTACGCCATTCGATCGTCTGGTATTTTTCTTCGGCTAGAAAATAAAATTATAAGATTTGAGAGTGCCTACACTTGAGCGTACAACTATTCTCAAACTATTTGTTTACAGCAAAGAAGTAGACAAATAATTTGAGACTCGAAACTTGGGTGGATTTACCTAAACTACTTAACCTCAACAGCCATGCCATCTCCGCCAGGCACGGGAAGGAGAGGTCGGCCCAAGAGGCAAAGGCTTGTCGTCCTTAGGGATAACCCACCACCAAGGATGCCAAACACCGAGCGAAGTGGAGAAACAGAAGTGAAAAGGGACCCCGGGCCCTCGCGCACGAGAGCACAACCGGGATAGACGCCAAGACGATGATCATGATGGGTTAACTCCAACTGAAAAATCGACTCGAATATTTCCTGTTGAACTGCTGATTCGATTGTAATTAAAGCAACATTGAGAACCACCTCTATTGAGGTGGTATCTGGGTGAGACTGACATCTCCTGCGATAATGGTGATGATGACAATTATCCCGTAGAGATTTAGAGAATACGCGGTGTCTGGGATGGGCCGAATAATTTTGCATACAAAAGATTTTGTAGGTGACGTGTATCTACTAATCTGTAAGTACCCACCAAGACAAATATGCATGTTGATGCTTGACAACGATTGTCATCAATTATACCTAGATACCTTTAACAGGATTTCTTTGTTGAGTAACATTTTGTGCTCGTAGCACTCGCCAGTCTGCGTGGAACAACCGTCGAGTACGAGTAGATTCACAAAACTGAATGTGGTTATTTGTGTATCAAAACAAGTTAATCTCTATATACGTGAATAAGAACTTACGTACTTGGTAATTGTTTAGCGATATATGATTTCCATTTTCGAAAATTACAAAGTACCGCTTCCCAATGACGTAGCAACCTAAGTAATTCAAAAGAAGAAACAAAACCAACATCTCCCCATCAACTAACGAAACGTCAATGATGGCGTAGAAAATTGACGATAAAAATTGTAATGGGTTTTCGAAATTGGATTTCACGATTAATCACGAACCTGTGATGCCTTAAACTTCACCTTCAACGTGATGCCAAACACTGACAAGATATTATTCGGTGTAAGCTTGAAGAAGACGCAGTGTGGGTAGGCGTCCCACAAGGCGGACCGACGGCCTGGTAAAGATCGCAAGTACCAGCTGGATGCACAGATGGATGGAAGGCACAAGAACAGCTTTTGTGGAGAAATATGGGGGAGTGTTCTGGCTGATATGATGATGATAATCACAAAAACCAATGTGGAGGAGAATCAAGACCTGCAGAGCGCTGTAAGAAGTAGCTGATGTGAAATTCGATGTAGGTACCATAGGAACGGGAACATAGAAAATTTATATAAATAAATAAGTAATTCTTTATTCACATGACTTTAAGTAAATGAACTATGTTTATAGGAAGCTTTAATATAATCGAAACTTTACCCCAGAGCAGTGCCTGTTGCTGTATAAGGCACAGGTGCGGCCACATATGGAGTATTGTTCCTATCTGTGGGCCGGCGAAACTGCCGACCTGCTTAATCCTTTAGACTCCGTACAGAGGTGCGCCGAAGGAATTGTCAACCGTAGGGACTTTGTATTCCTAGGCTGTACAATGGGGAGTGTTCTGAGGAACTATATGATTTGGTGTCCACAGCACAATTCCACCATCCCCATTACGTTGACTTTCTAGTGGTATCCATGCGAAGATTTCATAGAATCTTCGTATGGAATCTTCGCATGGAATCTTCGCATGTCCATAGGTGTCCTATTTATCTGTCGCATTACATAAAAAATAGAATTCAGTATGCTGTTTCTGCTATCCTGAGGTCTTTTAAGCAGTGAAGCGCATCGAGAGGGCATCAATGCTATCTACTCGAACGTCAGCGAACATTGTTGATGCACTGCAGAATCGGGGTAGCCGAAATAGCGCTCTTGAATGCATTGTACAGGACCCGTAAAGCGCTGTAAGCTCTTGAGTACAGCGAGCATTAAAAAGTTCTCAAATGAAATAAAAATTATAACACGCTTTTATGGCGCTTATTTTAAGACCTACTCAGGAAGACCATTCCAAAGAGCCCAAACTGGATGGTTATCTTATTGCGTTGATTAGTTCCTATGACCACCTTCAGACTCCATCATCAGACTAGCTTCATGGTACCATATTAATGCATTGTCATTGTCATCCAAGCTACAAAATACCAAATTTTAGCTCAATCGAATACCAAGAAATGGTCGAAAAATGTTTTGCTTTGACAGACAACTTACATTCGAACAGTGCAGTTAAATAAAAGCTTGTCAAAAGTGTTAAATATCTTAACTGCGTACGTCCGTATATCGCGGACGCAAACTTCACTAAATTGAGGAAGACGCAAGTTCATAGGGATATTGATGATAACGAATTAGTCTTTGACGGACACTCTAGAAGTAGTCACACATGATGGCACATAATTAGCAACATCAACATCATCTTAGCTGCAGCATGTCCACGGCCTACGCTTGTCCACCAATCCTAAAACGTATCCTTATTATTCCTATCTTTGTCCCATAGTCTTCCACACCGCTCCTCTCATAACCTTATTCTTAATATCCTTTCCCATTCCTCTAATTTATACTCCAAATCCTTTACTGTCCAATCTATTAGGCTTTGGAACTCATTGCCAGTAGCTGTGCGACTTGCCAAAACTGCAATATCGCTCAAAAAGATGGTTAAAAAGCACTTTATCTACACTCATAGCGTAATGTTCCAATTACATATTCGAAAACAGTTGTTTAAGGATACATTTTTTTCACACCAGTCTATAAAATTTTAAACAATTACTTTTCGATACAGCATTTCCCATACTATTTTCATTACAGCTGTAACGAAATAGTAGTTTATCTATACGCATAGCGTAATGTTCCAATTACATATTCGAAAACAGTTGTTTAAGGATACACTTTTTTCACGCCAGTCTATAAAATTTAAGTAAATTACTTTTCGATACAGCATTTCCCATACTATTTTCATTACAGCTGTATCGAAAAATAACTTTTTAATCATTATGCAACACGGCTAAATGTAGGCTGAATACCTAAAAGTCTTCTACAAATTCAAAATTAAAATTTTCCTGTTATATTTGTGATTCATAGTCTGGTACATTTGGTATTATTTTCCCGCTAACAGAATATTTTTTCTAATTATTGTAATTTGTGTTTGTGGATGGTTTTTCTTGTTTGAAGCAAATAAATAGATAAATGTGAAAGTAGTGAAGTGAATTTCCCGCCGCTTGATATCCTCGATGCGTAGATACAACAGAACTGACTTGCAGTTACTTCCAGCAAAATTGAAAAAATTATAGGTACGAAATTTTAACATGAAAATATGAGTGTGGATAAAGTAGTGTATGCAACTGCATATAATTAGGTATTAAACTACTCGTGTCAAACTATTATCATACTCGGCTACGCCTCATATGATAAACAGACACTCATGTTTTAATACACCCTTTTATATGACAGTTGCATAAACTACTATTCTCGCATCGGTCACATAAGGTTTCTTATCGTCGTTACTTTCTGTATTCTTTGGTACCCTTATTTATTTTGTATCTACTTTACTATTCCCTAAATTACTTGATAATATTGTATGTATGTATAGTATTTTGGTATGTATAGTTTAATCAATATTTTTAAATGTAAACCAACATGTCATTTCGCTGAACGGGCTGGCTCTGGGGGGCGATTCTCACGCTGTGACATCTCAAATTCGACAATATACGACCGTCGAAGATAGTTGATAAAAAATCATTAAGCAATTTAAATACATGTCACGTTAAAATAATGTCAATAATACAACTGTCAACACAAGGTAATTCACAATCATGCTTCGTCCAGAATGATAATGAACGTCAAAGAAATGGAGAAAAAGAAACCAGAAATATAATTATAATCTGCCGTGATAAGAAATCGTCAAATAAACACGAAAACTTTTTTTAATGTTATGCGGCAGACAAACAGGCAAGTGGGCCACCTGATGGAAACACTATTCGAATAGTCCTCCCAAAGTAGTGCCACGCTCAAAAGTGCCCATTATTGAAACTGCATTGTCGCGCTGTATTGCCAACGGAATCCATTGCACGAGATAGGACTCAGAACATAGACTCAATCCATTTTCTCGCAGACGACGACCCACTTCGCTAATAAACATTTTAGCGGAATAGGCTGTTCCTAGACAGGTATGCTCCATCGTCGGCCGCATCGTCACTTACCACCAGGTGAAGTGGCGGTTAAATACCTGGCTAGTCAGATAATAAAAAAAAAGCCTCCAAACTCCACGCACCTGCCGTTTCCACTGCCACCAGAACAAACAGGTACGACGATTTAAAATTTGTTAAGAAATACTTTTTTGCTGCAATAGAGAAATATGTGGCTAAAAGAATGTCGAATTCGAAATGTAACAGCGCGAGAATTAGGCCCCTGAGTTTCTGTATAAAGATGTTCCATTAATAGTTCGCTACCCAAAGGTTGCCTGGAAGATATCGCTTTAAGCGATAAGGCCGCCTGTTATTTTCTCTGTTGCTACCGATATGTACCAACTGTATCCTGTATTAGTGCAATAAAGGTTAATTCATTTATTCATTCATTTGTCCCTCTTGCGTCCTTCCACCTTCTTCCTACAACTTATACGATCGTGTGTCTATTACGCGAGTAATCGTTCTACGGGGCGTTCTACGTTCTACGTTCGGGGTGATTATGCGGAAGCTGACATGAGAATCTTTCTGCCCAATAGCCAACGATTCTGCGAGTTATGTGGCCTGACCAATACCTCACCAGCTTTGCAACTCTGAAACCTATAATTACAATGAATTTAATTTTTTTTTAATGTAATTCGGCAGACAAATAGGCATGTGGACCACCTTTGATGGAACGTGGTCACCGCCGCCTATGGAAAACAGCAACACAAGGTGCGCTACCAATGGGTTGCCCGTTTCTAAGGAGACCTCTAATATACCTCGTGAACGAACCCGTGTCATAGTCCAAAGGAAACACCGTGACAGGGAGCTCGTTCACATTCGAAACGTACGAGCGAGAAACGTTACTTCGAATCTTCACGTGGACACCACTAGAGGACCTGGGGATTTCTATCTACATTGGTAAAGTTATGAAACTTCTCAAAGATCGCCTACACGTTTGTCTACAGCTTCGACTTCCGAACGGGACATAAAAGAGGCATTCCACCGATTCCGCTACGGAATTTATGTAGCAGAAAAACCTGAGTCGGCGAATTTCAGTTTTACATCGCCCGTAAAATGTATTTACGAACCATTACGGGCAGTATCGGAGGTCACTAAGTTCATTTTTATGTAATCTATCGCGAGAGTATCATATTTGATGTTTTTTGTCTGCTGTTTGTTGGAGAAAAGGCGGAAACATTTATAAAATAAATAATAATCTCTCGTAATGTCCCGGTTATGCTCTCGCGCACGACGGTTCGGGGTCCGCCTTGACCATTATCCAGATTTTGGCAGATTAGGTAATTACAGTGGAGCGACTACCGTCTGACCTCCGTGAGTCTGCTACCACATAATCTGACCAAATTGGATCATGGTACATATTCAGTAGCTTGAATGTGCAGGTTTTATCACGATGTTTTGCGGCACCGTAAGAGCATCGGATAGTATTCAACTAATGTACATAACTCAGAAAGGAATCATTGGTACATGGCCGTAGTGGGATTCGAACCCGGTATCTCTCGCTTACGAGTAGAATACCGTAACCACCCGGCCACTGATGCTCCTATACAGGCGGAAACACTATTACATTTGAAGTTTGGTTACTAAATCCAGCTTCGATCAATGTTATTTTGCTTCACTTGTGCCTAATTGGTTTTGGCACAAACGACTTAAGAAACAGAGTTTTGACGAAGGTAGCTTTTGGCGTTTGAGTTTCTAAGTGAGGTATACAAAGTCAAGATTACATCAAAGAAATACTTCAAGATTTGATACCTCTATTGGATGTTAAATGAGCAGCACCGGAAGTACGTAAGGATACCGGAAGTACGGAAAGTACGTACGATTATCACAAGGATAAGTTAAATATAGAATGGAACAGAAATATAGAAAGAAGGATGATACTGCGATAAGAGCAAAAATGCCTTTAGGTTTACAAACTACTTTCCTATTGCACCTAGTATGAATTATTCCTATTTATCAAAATTACGAAAATGTGTTTAAAATTGAGGCTTGTTCATCTTTTCTTTCTCCACCGATCTGTATACCTATTTAAAAACTTTGTGACTGAAAATAATTTTTTACTTCATTTTATATATAAAGCTTATGACGTAAGCGTGCCATTTTTTACTTTGCCTGTTATTTGCTATGTATTTCTTGTGTACAATAAACTGTTAATTATTATATGAATATATATATAATAAAAAAATATACCTTCACATGAAATATCAAATGACATTATAAAATAAAAAAAGTAAGTATTACTTATTTAGCACTTAAACAAAGCATCCTCTCACGCACACTAAGGTTGTGGAATGAACTACCTGCAGATGTTTTCCCTGAAGAGTGCAACATGGAGTTCTTCAAAAAAAAGGGTGAAAAGATTTTTACGGGGTCGGCAACGCGTGGGTATGCCCCTGGTATTGCAAACGTCCATAGTCTTCGGTGACTTATTACCATCAGGCGGGCCGTAAGTGCCACCTTTGTGGTATAAAAAAAATAACAAATTAGCAACCCAATGACAGAACAAAACACCCACCCAATACTGTTACTAATATATAATTTTACCTAATTACATTTTAAAATACAAACGACATTACTGGCAAAGAGGGATGCAATTTGTGCTTAATTTAGCACATGTGGCCCCATCCGGCTTGATCAAAGCGGAATCCGGAAATCCACTTTAAATAACCACTCGGTATGGCAATATTACGACGTGACATCCAAGTGGGTGGACGTGGGTTCCAAGTTTAACGTCCGACTCTTACCGCTGTAGTCTAAGCATTAGATGTCTCGACAGAAAATATAGACGTATGAAACTGCTTACAATGCAGAAAAAAAAAATCTCAATCATTATCAAAAGTCTAGTCTTATATTAATTCGTTTATTTGACATTTATAATTGTATTGACATTGTAATTGTTATTTTATTTTGTTTTCAATTTGACATTGTACCTAATTTTGTAAATGAACGTATTAGCGTGTACGTATTTTATGGGCTACCATGAGCTTGAAATAAATGATTTTTAATTTAATTTAGTTTAAGCGAGTCTAAGCGAGAGCCACCGAAGTGCCGAGTTTGATACCCATGTAACAATGACTGTTTCTGAGTTATTTCTTTATGTATTTATGTGTGCTTAGATCGTTTAAACGCAACCGATTTTAATGAGGTTTTCAGAAATATATAGAATGATTCAAGAGGAAGGTTTATAAGCAAGAAAAAAAGGTAGGTAGGGGTAAAGTCGGTGTAGGGTAGGTGAAGTATACCTACGTATGGAGTAGTTGGAGGGTAGTTGAAGGGTAGGTGTAGAGTAGGTATAGAGTAGTTATATGGTGTAGAGTAGTGTAGGGATAGGACGCCACGCGAACGAATTCGTGCTGGTTCCACTTGTTTCCAAATAAATGTAGTTGTAGGGGTCCAATGTTTCACCTAGTAACCACTTTCCATTTCGTGGATGTTAGGTAGGTGGCTATATTAAAAAATCGAAGTACAGCGGACTACCGTCTCATTTTCATATTCTCGTTCAGCCATCCCATTTCAAGTCCGACAGTTGTTCACACTGAATGTCAGTCTGTTCATATAAAATCGTTGCGATTTCTCGTGCTTGGCAAATCGTTGTGATACGAAGAAATATACTTATAAGTCAGTATATGACGATGTCTAATGACTTATGCGGATTGTTTTGGTTGTGTTGCTGGTTTTTCTTGTCCCATTTCTTTGACGTTAAGATATTTACTACCCTCATTGACGAAGCGTTATTTTGAATTACATTCTGTTGACGGTTGTATTAGTACTTAATTACATTGACATTTATTATTGACTTTAATTTAAAATGACATGTATTTAATGCTCTTATGGATTTGTAAATTCTTATAAGTCAGTGAAATTGTATTTATAAAATAATTTGTTACAGGTAAGTCTTCGTAATTGACCGCTACGATGATGATGATAATTACATACATACACATTATCAAGTGTCCGTGTGGTGTCCGGCAGAGTAGAATAGCACCAACCCCTTACACTCGTGGGTGTCGTACAAGGCGACTAATGTTTTCGAGGTAAAAGATCAAGAGTCTCCGTAATCTGGAAAATGGGTAGCAGCATTTTCCATTGTTATATTTAAAAACTGCGATCTCCAACCCGCCTGCCAAGCGTAAGTTTATATGGGAGGTTTTTTTTATATGTGAGTCTAAGACAAATGTTTATTTATTTGTTAGAATTAAAACACTTTTTATACAAGTTCCACTATAATTATTATTTTTTATTTGTCACTTACTGTTACCCAAATTGGTCAGGCGGTCTTCTTAGCCAATTTGAGGCCAATTATCACCATATTATTTGCACTTTAAGAGGTACCCGTCACAATGAACGGTCACAGGTACGAGTATTTAACGCTAAAGTTGTATCGAAAAATGGCTTACTATACTCTATTTTTTTCAACTATAAAGTACTGAGGCTGAATACAACGTACTCATTGGTTCATTCAAATTAAGTAGATACGCTAAGGCGGCTTTCACGGTGTGGATTTTACCTGCGATTTTAATCTGTTACAAAAAATAGATCTAAAATATCTATACATATAATAAAATCGTAAAGACAAAAAGCCTGTACATTGAAGATAATCGAAATAAAACCAACCAGAGCGACTTAAAACAACCACCTGAACACGTTACCTCAATTTTAAAATTTTATGTTTGTCTATCTGTCTGTTTGAACGCGCATCACATCAAAACCGCTGAACAGAGTTCCATGAAATTTTGAATAGCAATAGTATATCCTCGGCCAACATTTAGGATATAAAACAAATCAAAACTTGCTTGAGAAATAATAAACCAGCAATAAAAACCTCTGGTGCGGTAAAAATATAGTATTTTCTAGTCAAATGTCGTAGCTCTGATAGACCACAGCTGTAGCTCCGACAATACGCAGACCTACAGCTCCTACAACACATGACACAAGGTACTTGGCCAGCAAGAAAAGGACGAATCTATCACAAAGTTCAAGAAACAGTAATCAGGAAAATCACTGAATCCTTATACAGTTTAGTGCGTAATAACTAATGGTTTTGTATGATTCATTTTCATGTCGTTTTTGTAAGAATAGAATACATAGGTACAATGTTTTTGTTTAAATGTCCACGCGGACGAAGTTGCGGGCATCTGGTCAGGTTCCCCTGTTAATAGATGTCCGCCAGATGGCAGTCGCTCCACTATAATCGCCTGATCTGCCAAATCATGGATCGAGATGGACCCCGGGCCCTTGCGCGCGAGACCACAACCGGGACATTATCGTCAAGATGACCATCCAAGATGTATGATTCATTTTAAATTGTCATTGAAGGATCGGTATTTTGTTTATGTTCAGAGGCCCACGCGGGTGTAGTCGCGGGCAACAGGTAGTATATAATAATAATATGGATAAACGGCTGTCAATCGGCACGCTCATGGCCCATCATCGCCACGGAAACCATAACCAATTATCCTGTCCTCTGGTTTTATTCGTCATTGCTGGGGGGCTATGGGCTAACACACTAAAAAATGAATTTGTCATATAAAAATTTTACACTACTCTAATTTTGTAGACACTATGGCCGTAGATAATAATGTAGATGACGTAGTGAAGAATTATCGTATGTCAAATTCAGTTTGCAACTGAGTTAGACAATAGTCTATTATGAACTAGTGTTGAGAAAAACTTTCAGTTTTGGCTCTAAATTGGAGTTTATATAGAAAATGTATGCATTATTGAAGGAATAATTTATATAACAATAATAATGTGTCTCAGTACCCTGTCACGACTATTTTTGAAATCTAATGTATTTTCGGCATACCATTATTTCACGAACCGCTCAACCAAACCCAGCAAACCAGGTGTCAGGTAATAGAGTCACTCGGCGCCCTTCCACCAACAGTAAGTACAAATAATTTTGATACCTAACTTACGTCAGTCATTTGGGCCAGAAAATTTGTAATTTTCCTCGTTAAAGCCTAAATATATCGGAACTGAAAGTCAGTTTGCGAAAATATAAAGTGCCTTGTGATTATCAGAATTAAATCTGTCTTATAGCACTATCATTGTGTGTACCAGAAGCACTTACAAAATATTATATCACCATTGACTTAGTGTGATGAGTAATAATTTGACGAATAGGCACACACCAGCGCGCAGAAAGAACCTGGGTTCGAACTTGTACCCAGGATAGTGAAAGTACGAAATGTCGGCCTGTTGTTGTACTGTCCGCCATTTTGATTGCAAAAATTTCACAAGTCCCGGGTTGGTGTTTTGCATTTGTGGCAATGTGCGTGTTTCATATTTTACGTAATTAATTGTAAAAAGTCGCAACACGCAATAAAATCCCGAGTTGGTGTTTTGCGCTTGTGGTATTGTGTGCCTAATACGGTCTATCGTTTGAGACTAAAATCAAAGAAATCGGCCGAGAACTCAGAAAATAGCAATGATTAGAAGATCCCCCAACCCCCAAAAGCGACTCTAATGTAGCGTATCGCTAGCTTCAAACTGGTATGACTAGAAAACTATTTGTCCTAGAAGACTAGTTTCTAAAGAGAAATGATAGTACTCGTCGAGGTCTACATTTCGGATGACAGCTGTCAAACTTAAAACAGTTATAGCTCGGCAACTGAAGGTTCTAGAATACTATTTTCTAAAGAGAAATGATAGTACTTGCCGAGATCTACATTTCGGATGACAGCTGTCAAACTTAAAACAGTTATAACTCGGAAACTAAAGGTCCTAGAACACTAGTTGCTCTAGGAAAATGATAGTACTCGTCGAGATGATACTTACTTACTTACGATGATAAATACACTTCGGATGATAGCTGTCTAACGTGAAAAGTGTAAAAACTTGGGAACTATTGATCTCAGAACTCTTGTTCCTGAAGAGTAATGATAGATCTGTGCCATTCTGTCAATGATTCCATGTCTAAAGGAGTGTGATAAAAAATAACAATATATTTAATGTATAATATAAGGAGTATGTCATCATCATTGATAAAATGAGGAGTAATGTGATAAAAGTTCGTTAGGATGATGTGATGACTAGGATTGAAAGAGGTTTGCTTGTTGGGAGGATGGCAGAAAAACAGCATACAAATGGTATTTATCGTATGAATGTGAATGGAAGGGTCGAAAGAGCGCCCAAGAAGGACATTATATTGATCAACTAAATGACCAGGTCCAATAAAGGCAGGTTACCCTCAACCGGCGTAAACGCATGAAAATATGTATGAACGTAGAAGAAGCAAAAGAGGTGTGTTAGAATTGTAGCTTGGGCACTCGATAGTCTCTGCCTACCCCTATGGGACACGGGCGTGAGTGTTGTATGAATGTAATAATAGTACCTATACATATATATTAAGGTTTACTTATTGAAAATTGAAAAGCATGCGGGATCAATTTTCATATCAGAAGTACCTCATTTCACACTACATAATATTTAACCGATGAGGGTTTTACATTTGTATACCGGGTCACTTATATATTATCTTACTCGTTAATTTCAACTTAAACATGACATACAAAGAACATAATTACATACTAAAAACTACCTACCAGTAAAAACTTTACTTTAAATTACTTTAGGTAAAAAAAAATCCCTAGGTCTCCAGAATGCGGAAATGTGCCCAGAAGTGCTTGCCGCGTCGCTTCGCTGGATGTCGAGGCTTATACGCTGTCCCAAATACAGGCCAGCCTTCTGGTCATTACTAATGTTGACCAGGCGCTTTGCTAGTTCCCTACATAGGGTATGTGCGTCTGGCCCCCACGGCCCAAGTATAAAGTTAAATAAAATATAATATATTATGATGACTGTGAGCAAATAAAAACTTGCACAAATTCAAGTAAGTATTTAATTTATTTCCAGCTTTTAAACCATTATGTAATGTCAAAATACTTATTGCTTAGGTTTATTATTGAAACTATGTCTGACATAATATTCTTCGATGTAATGCAGCTAAAAAATCAGTGCTGAAATTTATATTCAGAGAATGAAAATATGTTGCTTTTATCATTACTTGTAACCGCAATTGTTTCTTCTTTTTTCGGGGCTTCAACTTCGGCGAATTTGATAGGGAAGTCCTGAGGATCTAAAGATTTTTTGAGTTTGTCGTTGCCCTTTAATGTAGTACCTAAAATAGAACACAGAGAACGTAATTATGAACATAGATAAAATTGTTGTCTTCTTTTTCATTGCTTCCAGCTTGCATATTTCCTGCTTGAAGTCAGATTGTATCAAATTAGATCACTACAGCATGATGCGGTATGCCAGATTCAGCTTTATTTGTACTTACCTTTTTTCATAAAGTTGAATATCGCGTTTTAGGATTAATGTCTTTTTCATAAAATACCGAGATTCTAAAATTTTTAAGGAAAGGAAGAAGGAAATATCGGTTTTTATCTTTCTTCGTGTACTCAATAATGGTATCTTTACATATATAATCGTATCTTCAGCGGGTTAGGTGAAAACATAAAACCTCTCCAACGTATAGAAATAAACTAAACAAGGGTTCGTAGAGAAACATGGACTGTAATTGGACATGTCTGAAGCCTATAGCTCAGATTATGTATTAAAAAATATATTTAAAAATTGGGAGTGGAACTCATAGATATCAGTCTGAGAGGTGGCAGTTAATACCGTTTTGGCTAATTATTTTTTTTGCTATAATATCAACAATAATCTTATCATCATCATCTTGGCATTTATACCCGGATAAGCGACTCCAAGGGTCCCGGGGTCCGCAGATTCCTGTAAACATTATAGTCTATATCAAATGTAAAAAGCACAATCACTCATAACTATCGTGCCCTTTAGGTCTCTCTGTACAGACGTGGCCTTTTCACAGTTTTTTATTGGTATAGATGATGTTGTTGATGATGATATTGAATATTTAAGACAATCAAACTTTCCTTCATCCCTGCACCTCCCCTGTCAAAAAAAGTCATGCTCACTCTGGTTGCCCCTCATAGGAATTAGACGTCCAATTTCTATGCTCTCCTTCTTCTTATCATCTGACGTGGCCGCCTCTTTTAGTCGATGACTTCGATGACTGCTTGTTTCATGTTTATGTTCGGAATTGCGAAGGATATTTGTGGTAGTATCAGGTCCGGTTTGAGCATCGTCTGGTGCACCACCGAGTAATCGTCCAAGGAAGCCTTGCCAAAAATTGTCCCCTATTACTTCGAGTTTGTAATGGTTTAGTTTTCCGTTCTGAAATTAGATAAGGATTAACGTAAAGATTGTTTCCAGGGACTTCGTCCGCGTAAAATTCGGAAATTAATAACCGTATTGAAATTCGGGATTAATTGTTATCAAAACCTGATTAATAGTTCCGGACGTGAAGGAGTAACAAACATCCAAACATCCTTATAAACTTTCGCATTTTGTCGCAAATCAATGGTTTTTTTTTCTACTCAGTCATAAATGAGCTAGCTGGCCGTGTGGTGTCCGGCAGAGTAGAATAGCACCAACCCCTTACACTCGTGGCTGTCGTACAAGGCGACTAATGTTTTCGAGGCAAAAGATCAAGAGTCTCCGTAGTCTGGAAAATGGGCAGCATCATTTTCCATTGTTACATTTAAACACTGCGATCTCCAACCCGTCTGCCAGCGTGGAGGTTATGGCAATAACCTCCACTTTCGTGGAAGACGCCCTTAGTCCTACAGTAAACTGTTACGGGCTGTGATGATGATAAACGAGCTAGATAGCCCACCTGATGGTAAGTGGTAACTGTCGGCCATAACATCTAAAGTTTATATATCTAGGTTGCATGTAACAAAAATTCAGAACCGCAGGTGCTTTATCACTGTGAGGACTAAGATGAAATGTCGTGCCTGTAATTTCGCTGGCTACCTTATCCTTCAAACCGGAACACAACAAAGCAAGCATTGTTGCTTGGCGGCAGAAATAGCTAAGGCGGTGGTAATCGCCCAGGCGGACTCCTTAGGCTTGGCAGAGTCTTACCACTTGATTTGTTAGTAATTGGTCACGCTTACCGTAACAACAAGTAAATATAGAGCAAGTAACAAAAATGTTACAGTGCTATTACTCGCGTTTATCTTCATATTATGAGATCTTCACACCATACCGAACGGATAGCAGCAAAGTAAGTACTGGGATAGTAGGCTGGGATTAGATATATTTAGTTATTATCTATTATTAAACCATTTTAACTTGACTTTGACTTCCTTTGTTATCAAATTAATATTGAATGAAAAATCTTGATTTCTACAGCAACTATTGCAAAGGTATGTCCTATGATATGAGACCGTATCTTAAAGTCGTAAAATTACATTCTGATTAATGAAAAATTGATTCGTCTTGGTGGAGATGGCAAAGAGATGAAGGTATGTATAAGTAGATGTTAGGGGCGTCTTCAAATGTACTGTCCGTTCGTTTGTTGTACCTATAACAGAGGCAGGTAACCACTAACGATCACGTGGCCGGCTTGCCTGTTTGTCTGTATAACATAAAAAACACAAATCTATGATGAAGATGGGATCGTAGTTATTATCAGGCAGGAGCCAGTTATTCTTTCGAGAATCTTAATTTCCTCTGATACGTTGTTCTGCTCTGCTTCCGCCTTATGACCGATTCACAGTGCGCATTTACAATGGTGTCCATTGTTATTGAATAAGGCTTTTAATTCGGCGTCGATACTCTGAATTTCGCTCGAGAACTTTAAACTGCTTCCCAATATCGTAAGTCCTTTGCAAAGTTGCAATACAGGAATGTAATTTCGTGCATTCACAATCGGATTCGGATCGTGCCGTTTATCGAATTCCTGGATCGTTAACTTCTACAATATTGCGACCGACAAAGTATAGCACAAAAGTAAAGCGAATGAATAAGTATAATGGCTATGTATTAGTACCCTTATACACGAAATAAATGAGAATATAGGTACTTAGATTACTTATTTATATTTAGTACATAAAAAGATGCCAAAGAATGAGCCCTGGCAAGAGTCAGTCCTGGTACTACAGGCCTAGTGCTGAGGCAACTCGCCTCAAGCAAGATGATTTTCGTGCCTGGACAGTGGCTCGGGCCCACAAGGACCCTAACACCCACAATTTGAGGAAAAAGTATAATGCTGTATCGAGGTCTACAAAGAGGATAATGGCTGGAGCAAAATTCAAATTCATCGGTGGAATTGGGGAGAGACTAATCAGCTACCCATCTGGGAGTCGTGCTTTTTGGTCTCTCTTCAAAACTGTGCAGGGGAACTTTTGTCGGACTTCCTTTCCACCTTTGCGCAAGCCGGATGACCTATTGGCCCACACGGCAAAGGAGAAAGCCGATTTCTTGGGTATCTCTTTGCCAAAAACTCAAATCTGGATGATGGGGGAGCTGCACCGCCTACCATCTCGCGGTGTGAGGGCAGCATGCCTGAAGTTCGTTTCACCCAAAAAATTATAAGACGTGTGCTTCTCTCCCTAGACATCCGGAAGTCCAGTGGGCCTGACGGCATTCCGGCTATTGTTCTTAAAAAAAATGCTCCCGAGTTGTCTTCGTGGAAGCTAGTCCTTGTGAATCCGATACCTAAGAAGGGTGATAATTCAGACCCATCAAATTACAGGCCTATAACGGTAACCTCCTTGCTCTCTAAGGTGATGAAGCGGGTTATCAATATCCAGCTCCTCGTCAATATGGCTTTCGCCATGGTCGCTCAGCTGGTGACCTTCTTGTGTACCTAACGCACCGGTGGGCTGAGGCTGTCGAGATCAAGGGGGATGCTCTGGCTGTCAGTCTTGACGTAGCCAAGGCATTTGATCGGGTCTGGCACAGGGCACTACTATAAAAATTCCCGAAGTACGGTAACCCCGAGGGGCTCTGCAATTGGGTATCCAGCTTCCTGTCTGGACGGAGCATCCAAGTCGTTGTCAATGGATGCTGCTCCGATAACAAGACTATAAATGCTGGAGTACCCCAAGGTTCAGTGCTATCTACCACGCTGTATCTTCTGCATATCAATGATATGCTGAATATCCCCAGTATTCATTGTTATGCGGATGACAGTACTGGAGATGCTAGTTATACTGGCCGAACGAATGTCCCTCGTTCCGAGGTGTCGGAAAGCCGAATTAGACTTGTGTCGAATATCGAACATTCCTTGGAGCAAGTTGCTCAGTGGGGCAGACTAAAACTGGTCCAATTCAACCCCTCGAAGACTCAGGTCTGCGCATTTTCTGCCAAAAAAGATCATTTTGACATAGTGCCGCAGTTTCAAGGAACACTCCTTTCCATCTCAAAAAGTATCGGAATCCTCGGTGTCGATATATCGGATAGCGTGCGATTCCGGAGAAAAAGCTTAGAGTGCTTAACCGGTCCAAGTGATACTTCACCCCAGGGCAGCGCCTGCTGCTGTAAGGTACAAGTGCGGCCTCATATGGAGTATTGTTCCCATCTTTGGGCCGGTGAAACTGCCGACCTGCTTAATCCTCTGGACTCCGTACAGAGACGTGTCGTACGAATTGTCTATGATCCCATACAAACAAGCAAGTTGGAACCACTGGCAAACCGAAGGGACTTTGGCTCCCTGTGTGTGTTCTATCGGCTGTACAATGGGGAGTGTTCCGAGGAACTTTTCGATCTCCTTTCGATTCGAACAATTCCGCCATCGCACCACCCGCCGTGGGCTGGGTACTCATCCTCACTACGTAGACCCTCTGTTGGTCACGACGCGAAGGTTCGAAAGAACGTTTCTGGCTCGTACGATTCGGATGTGGAATGAGCTCCCAGCCACAGTGTTTCCTTTGGACTATGACATGGGATCGTTCAAGAGGTATATTAGAGGTCTCTTCAGAGGTGGGCAACGCATTAGTGACTCCCCTGGTGTTGCTGACGTCCATAGGCGGTGATGACCATTTTCATCAGGTGGCCCGCTTGCCTGTTTGTCTGCCGTATAACAAAAAAAAAGTATAAATTTAATAATAGACCTAAATAATAAATGCAATGTAAAATACCTAAGTACCAATTATGTTTGCATAGCTTCTCTCTATATAGCTGTGCCCTTGCGTGGGGTGTCTTCTACTGTTACCATCAATGTACATAATTAGGCAATAAAACTAAATTACAGAATTAAACAATGGAATATGTTTTGAGGAACTCTTTGATCTGGTGCCCACAGCACCATTCCGCCATCGCACCACCCGCCGTCGGCTGGGTACTTATCCACACTACGTAGACCCTCTGTTGGTCACCACGAGAAGATACGAAAGAACATTTCTCGCTCGTACGATTCGGATGTGTAATGAGCTCACAGCCACAATGTTTCCTTTGGACTATGACAAGTTAGGGAATGTTTAGGTACACGTTGGGCGCTGCCCTATTTGGCAACGGTCGTGCGAAAATTGACGTACGACGAACGTGGACCGACCAATAGGAGACCTTAAAACCGTCCGTCGCACGACCGTATCCAATTTGTTTTTTTGGACAATTCACGCAGCGCTATGTAGCCCTAAAGTTAACAAAGCTTGTGTTATGGGTGCTAGATAACTGATAAACTACTAATATACTTTTAAATACATACTTATTATACATATAACACCCAGAACCGTAACAGAAATTAAAATTTATCATTCCAATTTCTGCTTGGCCGTGAATCGAACTCGGGACTTCTGCGTGGCAGACGGCATGTTAACCAACCGAACCACTCAGGTCGTCAAATTAGGACAACGCCTAACATAGCTCTTGAACAATCCCATGTCATAGTTCAAAGGAAACACTGCTGTGAGCACACATCTGAACCGTACGAGCGAGATATTTATTACTAATTAGGACAGCGCAACAAACATTTAGAGGCGGGCAACGCATTGATAGCGTCCCTGGTTAGCGCACTTTCCATCAGGTGGCCCGCTTGCCAATTAGTACCTACCCAAATAAATTGATGATGCTCTATAAACCAATAGTTAAAAAAACTACTTGATACCTAAGTGGTTAACATTAATTCGAAAACACGACCCAGTCAGTCGTCCCGTGACCACGATGCATGCAACTGCGTCAAAATATCGGACTACTCGTCAACAAAGTTACGCGGTAGGAAACCCGGAACATACCCTTAAAAAGTATAAATTATGTGTTCCGACTAACTAAAGAAAATTAAAAAGCACAGTTTAATATTTATTTAATAATACTTACTCAATAAGATTTAAGAGCGTCGGTGGCCGGGCGGTTAAGTACCGAGTACCGAGTTCGAATCCCGCTGCGGCCATGTACCAATGACTCTTTTCTGAGTTATGTACATTAGTTAATTTCCTACCGATGCTCTTACGGCGAGGGAAAACATCGTGATGAAACCTGCAAATTCAGGCAACTGAATTTGTAACCACGATCCAATCTGCTCGGGTTCCCCTGGTAGCACGGTCACGCAGGTCAGATGACAGTCGCTCCACTGTAATTACCTGATCGCCAAATTCTGGATCATGGGTGAGGCGGACCCCGGACCCTCGTCCTCGAGAGCACAACTGGGACGATGATGATGACTTACTCAATAAGACTTTAGAACTCATAAAAATCACACACCAGGGAATGGCATTGAGCAACTCGACTGATGACCATCGATTGTAATTCTGTGTTTCAAGATAATATAAATTTAAAAATAGTTTACAACGCAGAGGAAACAAATATTTGATTATCATTACGGCTAGCACAAGCCTAAGTGTGCTTTCGCGCGCGATAAGCGAGGAAAGGCGCGACAAAGACACCGCACCTATCTCTTTCATTTTAATATCGACAAAAGGAAACAAATGAGACTGGTTTAACAGCCACAAGAGTTGATTGGCACCCCGTGACGATATTTTTTTAACTTTGTTTACCCGAAGAATTTCGTTAGTTTGTAAGAGTTTAATTAATCCGATTTCAATAAAAAAAATTAGTTTAGTATTCATCATACCAGCCAGAAGACGCCCACTGCTGGGCATAGGCCTCCCCCAGAGATCTCCACAAAGGCCGGAACTGAGCCTTCCGCATCCAGCTGGTACCTGCGATTTTTACCAGGTCGTCGGTCCACCTTGTGGGAGGCCTGCACACGCTGCGTTTAAGTATTACCGCTAAGTTACAATAAATAGTAATAAATATGGGGGCGGCGCCAGGTAGTCGCACCATCGCCGAATCATAAAAATTGCAGTAACTACATAAAATATGTCTATGATAGGGCGGTATCCGACTCTTAAGCCAGAGGTCCCGGGTTCGAATCCCGCTCCGGCCATGTACCAATGACTGTTTTCTAAGTTATGTACATTAGTTAAATACTAACCGATGCTCTTACGGTGAAGGAAAACATCGTAATGAAACCTGCACATTCAGGCGACTGGATGTGTAACCATGATCCAATCTGGTCAGGTTTCCCCTGGTATCAGGATCATGGAGGTCAGATGGCAGTCGCTCCACAGTAATTACCTGACCTGCCAAATCCTGGATCATGGTCAAGGCGGACCCTGGGCCCTCGTGCACGAGAGCACAACCGGGACATTAACGCCAAGATGATAATGATGTGTATGATAAAGACGCATAGGCCGAATTGATAAAAAAACCAAAAAAAAAATCGAAACCCACATCGTCTACATACAGGATATGCGAACATCTTTACCACCATTATTTAGTATCTGGTAATTTGGCCCGTATAAACTGTATTACTGTTGTATCTTTTACAACGGCGGTATCGAGTGAGCCTAGTTAGACCATCAGCTTATCTATTTCTAGCGACAAGCAATAAAGCTTGGCTTGTGTTTCGGTTTGAATGATAAGATCGTCAAAGTTTCATAAAACCTAAATAGCCCGTGTGCAAGTCTTCAATTGCTTTATACGGTGAAATGCAACGCACTGTCCGCAAATTTACTAAATATAATTGGGTCGCAACCGCACCTTAATCGTAGTTTATCGCAGTTTGACACGTTTTTGGTATTCTGCTGCTAATAGAAGACAAATGAAATTCGATTGGTTTTCGTTTGGTGTTACAATCGTAGCTCGATCCGATTGTGATAAAACGGTATTCTCCTCTCATTTGAAAATGGTCTTCATAGCGGACAATTTTATTTTCGTTAAAAAAAAAAACGGAAGAAACGGACTTTCTTTTGTTCAATCTCTTGGTATTAAGATTTTAGAAAGCAGCACCAAAGAGAGCATTGAATTGTGAGATAACTAAAAATAGCGGACTTGTGGACCACTCGCGCGTTGTTGCAGCAACAACTCGCGCGCTGGGCCCGAACAGCGCGTAAGTTATTGCTGTAACATTCGGAGCGCATTTGCGAGATTGCGAGACACCCTTTGCTATTGGTGAAACTCAGCACTTTACGTCAATGTTTCCAACTAAGTACACTTGGGGAATCGGGAAGATATGTTTTTTTAATGTTATACGGCAGACAAACTGGCAAGCCGGCCTTTTAATGTTAAACGGCAGACAAACTGACAAGCCGGCCACCTGATGGAAAGTGGTCACCGCCGCCTATGGACATCAGCAACACCAGGTGAGTTACCAATGCGTTGCCCGCCTCTGAAGAGACCTCTAATATACCACTTGAACGATCCTATGTCATAGTCCAAACGAAACACTGACGGAAACAATAATTACCCTACACCAATTTTTAGCGCATACATACGCCTGACGCAACATTAAGAATAGGTAATGCGTGAAGAAGTGTTCAAAAACCGCACAGGAAGTGCTTGTAAGCGCTATATAAACCCAGAGACTCAGACACCGGGCGACCGCAGAACAGATCTCAGTTCCAAATTAGAATCTTCCCGCACATTTTCCGGCGAAAGTGACGAAAGAAGCATACAGAATAAACATTCTCTTATCGTAAAATGCTATACTGTGCAAACACACTACATAGTACACATCAATAGGGCATCAGCTGTGCCGAAAATTTCCTAGCAGGCCTTCGAGGGGGGAGGAAAATGCGAGGGGAGAGATGTTCAAGCCGCAAGGATACGATATTATCAGTATGCTCCCAACCTCCGTGCGGTGAGGACGTGTCGAAAGCGGTCCCAGTTTAACGACGTCGCGTAGTTTTGTTTACCAATTGCATCCTGCATACCATCGATGATAATTTCCATCTTTCGAAGTGGGTTTTGAATCAAAGCGGCGACAGTGTGTGTTATTTTGGCAGGATTTTCAAATTAGGAATTGAAGCTAGTGTCACCGGCGAATTTCGCACCACGTCCTGATTTTTGGTTTCGGAGACACGTTTTTTCTTTTTTAGTTATCTCGTGTTAACTGGACAGTGTGTGTGGTTTCTGTTCCAATTTCAATGTGATATGGTATAAGGTCACCGAATTCTTGTTCAATTTTTGTTTCCCGTTTTTTATTTTTTTCGGTGAGAGAATTGCGAGTATTATAACCCATCCTGTTCCAGCGAGTTGAAGGTAAGTGTATTAAATAATTTATTTTAATTTATTTCCATAAATCTATTGTGTTCGGAAATAAAATTCAGAATGGTTCCAGCAAAAGGGTTAAATAATGTAACAGCTATACCGTTCTATCATCACGATCAAAGACAATTATGTATGATTAACATTTTCAAGCTGACGACAGCTATTTTCAGTTTAACACCTAGTTATATTAAAAAAAAAACAATATTATTCAAAATGTTTTAAAATATCAGGGTTATTATTACATATCTTAACATTTTTGCGTGGAAATATCGGGCTACACGTCAACAAAGGTACGCGATAGGAAACCCGGTCCATACCTTTAAAATATTTTTCCATTACCACTCCCTTTATTTCGAAATTTTGTTATTAAAAGGCTTCATGACAAAGGAAATTGAGGAAAATATGAATTCATTAGGGTTATTTATTATTATGAACCTCGTCGAGGCGGCATTATTAAAATTGGGTTTACAGACTTCACTAAATCGTAATGAACATTGTTGTTGTTTATGCTTGAAGTGGTTACAATTTTGACATTATTACATTTTTTAACTAAATTTTAGTAGATAGTAATTTTAGGCGGGCAACGCACTGGTAGCACCCCTGGTGTTGCTTATGTCCATAGGCGGCGGTGACTACTTTCCATTTGGTGGCCCGCATGCCTGTTATTTTGCCGGATAACATTCAAAAAAATTGTAGGGTAAGTAAATGTAAACTGTATGATTCTAGACAGAACAGGTTTAACATTAAAGCAGCAAAATGTACATAATAGTTGTATGTACATAATCTGTAATAAATAACACAAAAACCTTACTTAACCCAACTAAGGGCTTTGTTAGTATTAATATACTGTGTCACGTTTTATTATCAAAGAGTGATGCGAAAGTAAATCTGCTTGTCTGACTCGGTCAACTTCACGTTTCGCTGAACAGATTTGAATAAAATTTGACAAGGAGATAAGGCAATCTGGGAAAGTAAGTTTATTTCCAAAAATAACGCTGACGAAGTGTCTGGCAAACGTTAATTATATACAAACTGTAACAAATACTACATAGAGCATACTGAAAGCTCTGCGCTTCTGGCCACTCATAAATGTTTTTCGAATGTTATATTTTTTTAAACATAAGGAACTCAATCATTGATTTAATAAAAGAATTTGCGGGAAATCGCGTGTCAATTGTTTTTTATCACAAATACTTCGCCCCTAGCAATAATGGAATTAACACGAAAAGATTTTAGGTCTATGATTTTCATAATTTTAAAAGTTCACTGTCTCGGCAAGACATCACTGCCCGTCTTCAAAATACTTGGGAGGGAAGCACCTCATTTGAGCACCGTAAAGCGTCGATACGCAGAATTTTTATGATTAAATTTGTGAAGGTCGGCCCTCAAATGCGACCAGTGAGGCAAATGAGGCAACTAATAAAAGAAAACAGGTGTATCCTATGAGGAGATTCAAGGACATTTGGGGATAGGTATGAGCTAAATAAAATCAAATAAAATGTCAGCATTTAAAAGAGAAAGCTTTGTTGCCGTTGAAGAGGTCGCGATAACTTTCAACCAGCATGTCAAAAACAGGCCCTCAGACTAATACTCCTCATGTCTTCAGAAATGGTTTGACCTAATGAAAACGTGTTGAAAATGTAATGGAAAAATACTTCGAAAGGCAGTAAATATCAATTACTTTACATGTAAATTGTTTTATTAAAGAGTTACGCAAAACTTTTAGTCCTCGCGTACTTAATAACCAACAAATAAAGATAATCCAACACACAAAATACTCAAATGTAAATAGATAACATTGGAAGCAAAATATTTTATTTTGAACAAGGTTATTTAAACTCGTGCATTCCCAAATGGCTGCCGACCGATAAATGTAAAATTTTGTGACAAACCGCTTAGCACAGCCGTGCTAATAGACATTTTATATGCGATACTCTAACTACTGTTATGTAACACGACAAAATATCCACAAGTTTGTGATATCGGAAGGACACTGTCAATACGATTCCAAGTTATAAAAAATAAAAAATAAATAACAAAACCAAAAAAAAGTAAAAAATAAAAGGAGAAATATAAATAATTACTTACATTATTTATATTTCTCCTTTTATTTTTTACTTTCTTCTTATTGTAACTTACAATGAAAGTGTTATGTTACCACCTACTGTATAGTTTTTCTAAGCATAGATTAATCCTCGGATGCAATCTGGCACCACGGTACAGGTTGCCATAGTGTGGAGGCCATAATAACCTTTCTATCTATCTATAAGACTGTTTTATGTACTGGGAACGTGTAACAACATAATATGCACTAAACGATTTTTTCAGTAAATATATTTGCATTTATATACCGCCTCGCACCGCACGGGGATCCAATCTTTTCCCGAGACTGTTCAACCAGTCTCAGGATCCCCTACGGAAGACGTTGGTCGACTTCGCTTCGCCAAAGGCATACCTACACGAGTTTTCATCGACAAATAGCCCGAGGAAAGGCGTATCTTCAAACGCGCAACAACCCAATTATGAAGTAAAAGAAGCAGTGGAACAACTTTGTTACAAACTTCCCTTCCCAAAGCGGAGACAGTTCAAAATTCAATTGAGAAGAAATAAGAAAAAAGGACAATTTCATTGACAATTTAGTTACAAGCTTACCCCATGGACTTTTTTGGCTTTGGGAATTAGGATAATTGATTTATTTATAACAGAAAGTAACCAGCATTACAGTAAACATCATAACATTTAACCAATACTTTTATGTATCGCAATTTTCACAAAATCTTAAAATGAATTTACGAACAACATTATTTGTGTACTTTAATAGTGCCGCATACTAGGAACAAATCTTAATCACTAATTTAACTAATACGATTCTCAATTTTACAAATAAATTTTAATTGACCGGTCATTTGTGATCTGTGCGATACGCAAAAATGTGTATCTAACATGAATAGCTGACATGAGTCAAAATCCTACACATATTACTCTCCTGTACCGATACAAAATAATTTTTTTAATTTCTTTTTGTGAAATTTAGTCTTAGATTAACCTAGTTTAAGTTAAAATATGTTATCTTCCACTAATATTATATCCAGTTAATATAGAACGTTCAATTTAATGAAAATTTGAGATATATAGTTCCTTTTCACCTTCGACGACAAAACAGGGGTGTTATAACTTTGACGTGTGTATCTGTGTCTTTGTGTATCTGCCTGTGGCATCGTAGCGAACCATCCAAAAATTTGTCAATCCCGAACGGATGGACCGTTTTGGATGCCGCGTTTTTCTCTGTTTTAAAGTAAGTTTTAGCGAGGTGGTTCTTAGCTTTGTTTCATTAAATTCGGTTTGGTAGTTTAGAAAATATTTGGGTTTAAGTAAACTTAATTCGGGGTTATCCGACTTTTTCTGTCGGTAATGAATACAAATCACTGTTTTTCATTGACAATTAGTATTGTCTCACACAGAATTTCATTCATGATCACGCTTTTCTACTCTTCCTTCCTCGCATCGTAAAGCCATGACAGCTTGACAAACTGCAACCACTAGTACAAATGGTTCTGTTAGGTCTAATAAGTCACGAAACCCCCAACTTGGTTCACCACAAGGCTTGTAAGACAGACCACTGTGGTTCCCAGACTATTTAACATTTCAAAGCGGACCTTGATTTATAAAGGCCCACTATAAATGACCGTGTGGTGTCCGGCAAGTAGAATAGCACCAACCCCTTACACTCGTGGGTGTAGTACAAGGCGACTAATATTTTGGAGGCAAAAAATCTAGAGTCTCTATAGACTGGAATTCCATTGTTATATTTAATGACACTGCGATCTCCAACCCGCCTGCTGAGCGTGGAGATTATGGCAATAACCTTCCCTTTCGTGAAAGAGGCCCTAAGCTCTGCAGTGGACAGATGTGGGCTGTGATGATGACTATAAATTACTGATATGGTGAAAAGTAATTTATTTGCCGCGGTTTAGAAGCTTAAGTACTTAGAGATAAAGTCTCTTGAGTATATTTGTCAGCGGATTTAGATGTAAGTACCTACTTGTTTATTTGCTTTTGGTTTAGAAGGGTGTTTTTATTCTCATAGTGTTTACTGCATCGGATCCGAAGCCTTTCCGAGGTGGTTTCTGATCTATTTCTATGACAGCTTATGCACCAGATGTCCGAGTTTTGTTCAAGTTTTCTATTCTCGGTCAGGTTTAGGCTTCTGAATTGACTTCGGCTTTCAGCCTGTTTCTGAATTGAGAAAATCCAGCAATAATCGACTGAGAAATGCTTGTATAAGCCCGCTAAGTATAACCTTGGGGTCTTCAAATAAAGACTGAATAGGTATCTTCTAGGCACGAATGCTACATCTTCGACCTCATCATCAAGGTTTTTGAGGTCAACAAAAAATTGATTAGTACTTAAGATTTTGCACATTTTTCAAAAAATGCATTTTCTGAAAAAGGCTTATAACTAGGTATTTCTGAAATTGCGCCTCAGTTTGATTATTATGATCCAATATATGTATAAAGAGCCTGTATTATAACCGGTTTGCAATTAATGTAGAGTAAAGTAAAGTCATCATCATCTTGGCGTTAATGTCCAGGTTGTGCTCTCGCGCACGAGGGCCCGGGGTCTGACTTGGCCATGATCCAGGATTTGGCAGGTCAGGTAATTACAGTGGAGCAACTGCCATCTGACCTCCATGACCCTGCTTCCAGGGGAACCTGACCAGATTGGATCATGGTTACACATTCAGCCGCCTGAATTCATCACGATGTTTTCCCTCACCGTAAGAGCATCGTATAGTATTCAACTAATGTACATAACTCAGAAAACAGTTATTGGTACATGGCCGAAGCGGGATTCGAACCCTGGACCTCTGGCTTACGAGTCGGATACTGTAACCGCTCGGCCACGGACGCAAAGTAAAGTAAAGTAAAACACTTTTATTCCAATCAGACATACATCATTTATATTTCCACTAAAATTGAATTTGCATAGGTATGTTTGAATTTCACCAAGCGATTCATTCGAGCTTGGAACCCGACAACCATTCCTTTAATAAATAAACATCATCCTAATTTAGCAATCGGAATTACATGTCTATAATTTTGTTTTTGGTAAATTACATGAGTACGAAAGTATGAAACGGAATGTATGTAAACGACAGCTGTTGCATAGCAATGAGTAAGGCAAATACTACTTTGTCTTTGTTGCCGTGTCTCCTAGAAGGAGATTCTGAAAAATACCGAAAAAGACAATCTAGAAATTGTTTACTTTGTATTGAAAATACTCGACAAAAATACGGGTTTTCCGCCTATAGAATAAAATATCTATACTAACATAGGTTATAGGTAAGTTATCGACTCAGAGCGGCTTATTTTTTACGCTTGACAATTTGATGTCGTATGTAGTTCAAGTCTCCCAAAGACGATGTCGTGAGCAGAGTTTAGATAGCCAAATTGGGATGCTTATCTTGACAATACTCAACTCTGACTTGAGAGCGGTTTGAGCGCTGTCACTCATGTGAACTCATGTTCAGAAACGTAAATTACGAGACAAGAACAACTTGAGGTAGCGTTAAGGTAATTGTTAAAATTGAGCTTTTTCAAGGTCAAATACTCAAACTATACTTTTATTCGTACATTGTTACCACGGTTAGTGTTATTTTTACCTCGATATTTAATCGTAGTAACAAACCCGGTAGAGCTCGTCTAAGCTGAAATGACGCGCCCCACTATCGCATTAACGCACACAAGCAAATTTATAATATGGACGCAATACATATACAAATGCCGTTGTGATTGGTCATTCAGTTGCCGGTGAGACTCAAACATAGGAGCACGCGTCGTTCGATTGAGCAGTCGACGCTCCCACACAGATGAAGTGTCGTTATTAATATTTGCACTCACACATCGAAATCAACTTATTAAGTAGTGGGGCGCGTCAATTCAGCTTAGACAAGCTCTACCATGGGCGGTGAAGTGTAGAGAATAACCTCGAAAGTCATAAAACCCATACTCAAACTATACTTTAAATTATCTACTACTTAATTAAGAATTGAAAATTTTCGTTTTATTGGTATTTTATTAGTAATATTTTTACTTTTAGTATGTAAATTTTTTCATATACTACTCAGTGACAAAGGAGCAGTCTGCCTACTTAATGTACAGCGATAACTATTGCCCATAACATCTACGATTCATGCACATTCATGATTTCAGATTTTTCAGGAAGTAGAGAGTGGGAGTGGAGGTAACAAAAATGCAGAACCACATGTGCGTTGACACTGTAACAACTAAGACTATAAGCCTTTGGCCTATATTTGTGCTGCCGACCATATCGTCAAAACTAGTACTCAACAATGCAAACATTATAATGTTAGACTTTTGGAGATTATTTACTGCACTTTCACTACACAAACCCGAAAATATATAGTGAAAGTGTAATGCAAACATTGTGGCTAGACGGTCTAGTAATAAACAGGCGGTGGTACCCTGCGAACTCCTCAGGCTTAAACAGAATCCTAACACCTGTAAAATGTATGTATTTATTCTTTTCGCATAAGCTTTTAAAGTTAAACGTAGGTATCAGTTTCAGAAGCAAAATATTGTTGAAATATCACATGTGGGCACCATTAGCTTTTACCAGAGTGAGTTATAAAACATGCCTTTGACATCGCGTTTGGCGTTCGCACAATATTGGACAGACTTTGTGTTTCATACGTTGTGAGTTTGTGACTATATTCAGAATTGGTTTGCCAATATTTCTTTTTACAAGCTTTTTAAAGGAATTGCAATGTTTGTATGTAACTATGTACGTTCGTGGCCTGTTCAGTTCATGTTTTCCGTGTGGTATCCGGCAGAGTAGAATAGAACCAACCCCTTACACACTTGGGTGTCGTACAAGGCGATTCATGTATTCGAGGCAGAAGATCGACTGGAAAATGGACAGCAGTTTATTCCATTGTTATATTTATAACACGGCGTTATTGTTATATTTATAACACGGCGAACTCCAACCTGCCTGCCAAGCGTGGAGATTATGGCTATAACTTTCTTTTCGTTGGGGGGCCCTAAGTCCTGCAGTGCATCGCTATGGGCTGTGATGTATGTTCGAAGCAAATCTTACAAGCCTAATTTGACCCACTTTCCGGTGTTCAATTGAGCTGAAATTTGGTATGGCCATGTAACTTGGATGACAATGCATTAATATGGTACCAATAAGCTGGTCTCATCAAATAAAAATGGCGAACTTATCTCTATGAGAGATTTCTACCAACTTATGTTTGGGAAGACGAAGTTTCTATGTCATTTACAGGATTTATCTCACCGTACTCTGCATATTACTAGAGTAAGGCGGACCCTGGGCCCTCGGGTGCCGCGCGGGGACGCAACCAGGACAACGCCAAGATAATGATGATGATGATGACTCTGCGTATAGGTACTAAAGTCATCGATCTAATATAAGTCTTATATTCTTATAGGTGTTTTATTCCTGAGATTTCAGAAATTATTTTGTATTACAGAAGAATGTGATTATAAAAGAATGATGCCGACGAATGTTGGAAAGAATTACCATCCCCCAACTAATTTACAAGTCTGTCAAGTATGAGCACAGAATATTAACTAACGGTATGAGTTGGCTTTTTAATGTACTCTTAGTACGAAACGATGAAAACAGAACAAATAAAATAATTAAATCGCTCTTTAGATCATATTTAATATCTACTTGCCATATAAAATATTTTTTAATTTGTTGTAAAATTTATTAATTGTCTACCCTACCCTAGCTTACCCCTACCTACCCTCTTTTCTATCATACAAACCTTGCCCTGACAATTACAAAAACTACAAAAAAATAATTAGTCAAATTGGTAAGACTTGGTGTGCCTATTTGGTGTGTATATATATTGCCTTGGTATTCTTAGCTGATAATGTAGCTTTCTGTAGGTAAAAGCATTTTTAAAAGCAGTTTTTGAGCTTATCTATTACAAACAAACTGAAAAACAATCAAATCATTTCTCTTTATAATATTGGTATAGATAAAGTTGTGTGGTTTAGGAGGAGTTAGCGAAATTACAGACAGACAGACAGACACGGTAAGAAACTTAATTTTATATACTATTTACATTAGGTGGCAAAGACCACTCGACAAGACAAAACAATACCCTGATTTAAGAATCGAGTAAGGAAAATGTCAATAAAAACAGCCAGTTATGACATAACTGTCATTCTTATTCCTACAAGAGTATCTTGCCTTTCGAAGCACGGTACTCTAAATATCTGTAGATATTGCAACCCACAGGTTGTCCTCTGTCAACAGAAATTGCGCCCCCAATGCCACATACGGGGTGACCAATCAACCTCAATTGAGCGGTCACGTGATCGCTGACGTCACAGCGGCTATATTGTCCGCCATATTGGCATCGGTAATTTTATTAGGCGGGAAACTGGCTCGATGTGCTTTCATTGGCATTTCTAATATTGGTTTTTTATTGCATTATTATTGTGTCAGGCGCTAGTGTAATATACGTTTTATGTTCTCTGACCTGTAAATGATAGGGGTTCAAGTATAAATTCATATACTCATCTAGGTTTTATTTTAGTCCTCACAGTGACAACGCACCTGTGGTTCTGCATTTTTGTTACCTACAACGTAAATGCATGAATCGTGGATGTAATGGGCGACAGTTACTATTAGGTTGGCTGTCTGCTCGTTTTCCACTGCGTAGTATAAAAAAAAAGAAAAAAAAAGTAATTAATTTTTTAACTTCCGATGTAAAAAGAGGTTGTTATAAGTCTAATGTGTGTATCTGTGGCGTCGTGTATTTGTCTGTGGCATCGTAGCTCCCGAACGGATGGACCGATTTGCATGCGGTTTGCTCTGTTATAAGCCAGTTTAATCGGGATGGTTCTTATGAATGAATGAATGAATAATATTTATTTCAAGTACCAGTACTCATATTCTTTTAGTATTAACTTAAAATTAGGTTAGTAACAAATTCATTACAATGTCTTAGCTTTCATTTCTGATTTCATTGATTCGAATGCTCGGGCGAGCCGACCGTGGTCGAACATCCGACCATGTCCCCGCACCCAAACACGACTTTATTTTAAAATTCGTAAGGATTAGTATAAACTGCAACTGATGGTTGGTGGGCTCTAGCCAAAACGGAACGTCTGTTTTTTATGTTATACGGCAGACAAACAGGCAAGCGGGCCACCTGATGGAAAGTGGTCACCGCCGTTTATGGACATCAGCAACACCAGGGGAGTCACCAGGGGAGTTGCCGCCTCTGAAGAGACCTCTTACCTCTTGAATGATCTCATGTCATAGTCCAAGGAACGCTGTGGCTGGAAAGCTCATTCCACATCCGAATCGTACGAGCGAGAAACGTTCTTTCGAACCTTCGCGTGTATTACTAGTTTACGTGAGTACAAAATGCAGTTCTTCAAGGAGGGTGTGAACTGATTTTTGTGTGATTCCCATCGTATAGATAGAATGGCTGGAGAAAAGATAAGAATTACAAAAGGTGTTTGTTTTAGCCCACAAGCAAAGTATGACCATAATAAAATAAGTAATAATAAATAAATATGCTTGGACAATTCACACAGCGCCATTTACCTCCAAAGCAAGGCTTGTGTTATTAACTACTTATTTACATTTAAATACATACGTATTAAATACATTAAGTTTATCATTTCAATTTCTGCTCGGCCGGGAATCGATCCCGGGACCTCTGCGTGGCAGATTGGCAAGTTACCCACTGAACCACTCGGGTCGTCAAGATAGTATGGCTATTTTAATTTTCAAGAAACGATAAGAATTACAAAAGATGTTTGTTTTAGCCCACAAGCACAGTACCTATACCAATCTTCAATCCGCAATAACCATTATCGATAAATTTCCAAGATCGTATCTTGAAAAATTTACTTTTAATCAAAGAATTCTATACACTATGCTTTTAATATACCCCGTCCAGTTCGTACCAGCAATAGCGTCGAAAATAGAACACGGTAAAGCAACAATATTAAACTGAATGTAAATTACCAACATCACAAGTCTGTTTTAAATACGTAAACACAACAAAAAAGTTTATGAACCCAGTTTTTTTCTTCGAAGAATTCTATAGTGATGCCATGACGTCAGTGAGCTAAACTTTTAACGAAATGGTGGTTTGGGGCAAGGGATTTCTGTTAGGTTTTCTTAGGATTCGGAACAGAAAACACATTCTATCATCGCACCGCTCGCCACCGACAGGGAGTTCATCCTCACACCTTGGAGCCAAATTGGTCGCGAACTGTGTTTTAATCATTAAAAGGAATTTTCTCGCTCACTAAGGCTGTGGAATGAACTACCTGGAGAGGTTTTCCCTGGAGAGTACAATATGGAGTTCTTCAAGAAAGGTTTGAAAACGTTTTTACGCCCCTGGTATTGCAAACGTCCATATGTTGCGGTGACTGCTTACCACCAGACAGGCCGTAAGCTTGTTTGCCACCTGTGTGGTATAAAAAAATTAAGACGTACACGAGTTACGCCGAGCCGGGTCCGAGCCGCTATATTTTGTATGACCACGCTCATGCTATACCAATGCAACTGAGTTGTCATTGGTCGACCGCCATAGAAATAGAGACTCAGTTCCAACCCGGCATGGTGTAACAAAAAAATAGCCGTGTCGTGTCCGGCAGAGTAGAATAGCACCAACCCCTTACACTCATGGGTGTCGTACAAAGCGACTAATGTTATCGAGACAAAATATCTAAAGTCTCCGTAAGCTGGAAAATGGGCAGCAGCGTTTTCCATTGTTATATTTACAACACTGCAATCTCCAACCCGCCTGCCAAGCGTGGAGATTATGGCAATAGCCTTTTCTTTCGTGGGAGAGGCTCTAAGTCCAGCAGTGGACTGTTATAAATAATAATAATAATAATAATAAATAATAAATTATTTATTCAAATAAAATTAATCATAAATTACAAGTTAATTAAAAATTACAACATACCTACTTATAGTAAATGGGTACAAATAAAATCAAGGCTACATATTTACAACTCTTGCACAAATAATAATAGGTACTTAATTCTAGTTATTGATAGTTTGGACACCTAAACTAAGTAAATGATTTACTTGTATCTTAGGCATCCAGGTTAGTAGGTCTAAATATATAGGTTAATTCTTACATGTATTTTGTGAAACAATGAAGTGTTTAAATTGTATGTATAGGTACAGTAGGATGAGATTTAAGTACTAAAACTTACGTACTATGTTTATATTTAACCAACAACTTCTAGTATTTTCTCTGTTTCCTCGTAGGACTTACCTTTTAACCAATCTATGATAGTTAATTTGCAATTAAATTTATTCATAAGGTGGATACGTAGGTTGCGATTTAATTTGTTATAAAGATAAGTGCCAAGGAAACAGAAAAACCTGTGAGAGTGCTGCGTGCGGAATAATTCATTGTTGCACACCATGTCCGCGCGTCTATAACTGGTTTCGGGATTGAAGGGCACTAGGGAGTGTTTTTTTATAACCGTTTGCAAAATGAATAATTGACGAACTGAAAGAACGTCACATTCATGTAGCAATTGGTTCGTCGGATAGCGGAAGGGTCGGAAGGTACTAACTTTTAAGATAGCTCTTTGTGCTCTTTCCAAGTCAATAATAGTTGTTTTATGTGTGCCACCCCATGTTGTAATGCAGTATAGAAGTAAAGATTGGCACAGCGCAAGGTAAACGGATCTTCGTAAAGCCTCATTGGCAGCATGTCTGAGGTTTTTGAAGACGTATATTAGTTTACGCATTCTTGTGGTAAGGGCTTCGATATGCAACTTAAAATTTAAATGTTGGTCAATAATCACGCCTAGATAATTATGTCATTGACTTGGTAGAGCTAATTTTAGGACAGGAGCAGGTACTATTTTGTTTGAGCGGGTCGGTCGTTAGACAGGAATGAGCAACAATATCATACATGTTTACTGGAGGCTGGGTAGAGGAATTATAAGAGAAAGTCATGTACTTGGTCTTGTCGGTGTTTAGTTTAGGGTATTCTTGAGCCATCGGGATACTGAGTAGAAACCCTCTTGCGCTTGTCTGAAAACTTCGGTCCAACTATTGTCGCTAAAAAGTAGGGCAGTATCGTCAGCGTATGTGATTATTCTACCATTATTGAGAGGGAGTGAGCATAACTCGTTGACATAAATTAGGAACAATATCGGACCCATGATACTTCCTTGGGGAATACCGTATTCAGTGGGGAGTTCCTCGCTAATTATATTGTCAATAGAAACACGTTGAGTTCTATCCGTGAGATAGTCTTTTATCAGGCGATAGGGTAGCCCTCGTATTCCCAGGGTTTGAAGTTTGTCGAGAAGAATAGGGATTTTTACCGTGTCAAAAGCTTTGGCAAGGTCTAAAAAGATAGCTAAACACTTTTTTTGGGAGTCGAGTTGCCTATGTTATTTTTTCAGCTAGAGTCTTCCCGATACTAGCGAAAAAGTTGTTGACTAGGTTTATGTTCTGACTTGCTGTAGCGGAGTCAGCAATTAGTGCTCGCGCCGATGTTGTAGTTGTGTGCGTGTTTGTTATGTTTTTAATTGCCTGCCATAACCTCTTTTTATCTTGACCTGCATTAGCTATTTGAAATTTCTCGTATTGTCTTTTTAATTTCTTTAGTAAATTGTTACAAAAATTTCTATATCTGTGATAGGTAGTTATTAGGATTGGATTGTTAGGGTCTTTGTTTAATTTTTTATGTAGACTGTCACGATTTCTTATGCATCTTAACAGGCCAGGGGTTAACCATGGCTTAATTAATTTCTTGCGTTGAGGTAAAACAGTAGTCGTCGTGTTCTTTTCTATAATATTTTGCAATGCCGTAATAAAATACTGCGTTGCTTTGTTAGCGTCGTTCGTGCTATAAATGCAAGTAGTATCTAGATTTTGTAGGTCACTTGCTATTGCTGCATTATTTTGTTTCCTACTAAATGACACCGCATAAGACCTACTGACCCTCTTTTGTACACTTAGTAACACTGTACTGTGATCTGTAAGAGTGCTGTTTATTATTAAACTTTTTAATGGAAGGGTATTTTTGGCCAGTACATGGTCTAGGCAGTTTGGTCCTCTAGTAGGATAGAGATGGGTAGGGATAAAGCCATGGTATGCCATCTGGGTAAGGTATTCAGGCGAATTTCTGTCAAGATTTCCAGTTTTTATGTCAATATTTATGTCACCTACAACAAACACATTCTTAAAGGACGACAGGGTAGATAGTATTGTACCTAGCGATCGTAAGAAGTTGTCAATATTTCTGTATGACGGTGAGCGATATATAGCCACAATAACGATATCATTACCGATTTTAGCTATTAGGCAATTCGCGTCAGCTATGTCGGGTTCCTCGACCGTAACATTAGTACAGTCCGCTTTAATGAAAAGTGCTACACCGTCATTTTGTAGTACGTTGCTAGATTCACTGACATAGGAGTTATAACCGTCTAACTGAGGGATAGTGTGAGCCGAGGATAACCAGCATTCCGTTAGGACTATAATATCTACATCTAAATTAATATTACGATGCAGAGCCAACATTCCATCGAAATTACAGTTTAAACTTCGTATATTCTGTACTAAAATATTTAAGTTATGTCCACTTTTATTTATTATTGATGAACACTTATCCGGGTCACATTGAATAGATTCGTACTTAAATGCCGAATCAATATCGTCTACTATGGTTTTTGTAGCATTACCCATTTTTAATTTAGTGCTATAACACCCGAGTAGTGCGGCGCTCTAGGCGCCCTCATAATCGATGAAGCTGACATACCTTACCTCAGCGCTCTTCTTTGCGGGGCACGATACATCGCCGGTTTTATGGCTGGCTGGTTTTTTATATCGTGCGCATGTGGCGCACTTTGCTGGTTCTGTTGTTTTGGGACACTCCTTTATTGCATGTCCTGAATCCCCACAGTGTCCACAGATGGGGGTCGTGTCTCGGCAGTGTTTTGCAGAGTGACCATACTGATGGCAGTTGTAACACCGAGTCAGCAGGGTGTAGTCGCGCACAGGGCAAGATGACCAGTTTATAAAAACACGTCCTTGTTCAATGATCATCCTTCTTAGTTCTCCTGTGAGTTCTATAATAAAATTACACGTTGAGGCGTCCTTCCTACCGGATTTATGGCTCAATTTTATTGAGCTGTAGAACTTATCCTTGTCGAAACTAGGGTGCTTGTCCATAATATTCTGTTCGAAGATGCACTGGAACACCTCTTTTTCGGTCATATTTGTAGGAATATTAAGGACGATTATTCTTGGCCGCTTTTTGGATGTCTCTTCCAGCTTAAGACCTGAAGAAATCAAATTCTGCGATTTTTTTTAGCTTGTCAAGGTCCTCTTTACGGTCTGTGCTAATAATTACACCCCCATTTTTAGTTTTTCTCAACCCTCTTACGTGTAATTTTAGTTCTTCAGGTTTTACAAGGTCCTGTACTAACTTTTTGGTCTCATCACTGGTTTTATTTGTGTCCGCTGGGTATATAGCAATGCTACTGGTAGTAGAGGGGCGTATCGCTGCATTATTGCTAGTTCTCACTATATCGGCAAAGGAGGGATTCGATGGTGATTTTTGTGCTGACACAAAGCTTTGTTTGAGGTCTGATATTAAATCATTTGTGAGTTCTTGCCTACTCAGATTTTTTATCAATGAAAGTCCTGACATATATTTCTGCTTGATGGATTGGTACTGAACCGCTAGCTGGGACACTCCACCCATAATACTTCTACTAATGCTGCTGATTTTTAGTTTTTGCTCCGAGTTCAGCTTACCTTCACTCGATATTACACATATATCGTTAAGGCAGTGTTCAATGAATGAAAGCCAGCCGGATATCTCAGCAGTCGAGGCAACTTCG
Organism: Blastobasis adustella; assembly: GCA_907269095.1. Taxonomy (NCBI): domain Eukaryota; kingdom Metazoa; phylum Arthropoda; class Insecta; order Lepidoptera; family Blastobasidae; genus Blastobasis; species Blastobasis adustella. Next base: position 5,971,816 of record OU026138.1, read on the forward strand.
CAGGCCGGGGTAGAATTCGCGGCTGGGGGCTTCGAAGGCGTAGGGGCTGACTCTGCATGATGTCGTTCTGGAGGAGGACTACGTAACATCTTCATATTTCTATTTCCAAATGGACTATCCATTTTTATTTAATTATATATGTTTGTCTCTTGCATATTCTACACACATTAACTGCACTATACTTATTCACTGTCTGTAACGTGCTGACACAGGTTGACACAGATTCTACACTTTATTGTTATTAAATAATATTTGATACGGATGATTCAGACAACACGTCTGTCCGTGGCTGTGGTCGAATGGAAAAATCCTAGTTATGGGTTGTGAGGATGGTGTAACGAGTTATGCATCCCTTAGACGCACTATCTACCTTATTAGCGTGCATACGACACGGACAAGCGGTGACTACGCGTGCGAGGTACGACGTCTAGGCGTGTGCGAGACGGTGGCTTTACGGGTGCGACGCGATTATTTTGCGGGGACTACGCGGGCTCTCCGTGTTTGTTTGCAAATAATAAAATAAGCTTTTTTTCATAAGTCACGTCTGTATGAGCTATAAAGGGATAGTAAAAGTAGATATACTTTACCTATATTCGTACATATAGCTCACGCCTTTGTCCTATCAGAGCGTAGACTTCTTCTTATCGTTTCAATCAAACACATTGGAAATACCATGCAAATATTTACGGTAGTAACTATCTTTCCAATACTTTTGGAGTCAATGGTCACATATTTTATGTTTTCAGCGCAAGAAGATTTAATGGATTGAAATCCAAACACCATCCTCCAGGTGTGGCAGGTGTCCATAACCGGCGGTGATCACATAGGTGATCACCTCGTTTGCCTCTCATCTATTGTAAAATCCAAGAAACATCCTCACCTCCTTTCAGGGAAAACAGGATGTGGCTTTTGCCAAACTTAGTGTGAAATAACCATCTTGAACCAAAACCAACCTAAAAAACTCCAAACATTTCCGACACATACAACAGCTGATTACAATTCAATTTTAATGCCAAGTTCGGTAGATAGAATTTTTATTTAGGACCGCGCAGACAGGACAGTTTTCGGGGGACGCAATAACGCTTTCAAGGGACTACAAGTCCATCACGTGAATAGCCCATAACGGTCCACTGACGGAGCTTTCTTCATATTAATGAAGGGCATAGCCATAATTCTAAGCTTCGGGTTGGAGATTGCATAGTATTGAAAATACTCAAAAGAAAATGCTTCTGTCCATATTCTGATTTACGGAGGTAATGAGACCTTCCTTTCAGCCATAGGGAGGCGCGATCCAGGCGAACACTTTATCCTTAATACATGGATCTTCCAGCTATCCGCACGAGCCGCTTTGGTTTAATTTTTACAGTGCCTACTACTAAGGAATGGAACGCGTTGCCTGCAAGTGTGTTCCCTGATCATAATAAACTGGATGCCTTCAAGACTAGAGTGAATAGGCTGTTCCTAGACAGGCATGCTCCATCTTCAGTCGCATCGTCACTTACCACCAGGTGAGATAGTGGTCAAATGCCTGGCTAGTCTAATAAAAAAAATATTCGCTGTTTAGTTGACTAGTATAGTTCATTCTTAGCAAGTTCGAAGTGAACGTTTTTGTCCATGCTTCGGGGTTATATGTCCTTGTACAAAATACATACTTACTTATTTACTTCGCTGGCTAAGCTACCCGAAGTGAATCTTGGCCTCCGACACAAGAATTCGCCATTGCTATCCTGCGCCATTTGTTTCAGTGGCGCAAAAGAAAATTAATAAAAAAGAGTCTCGTCTGTAAAGGCCTTAAGGGTCAAAATCAGTATGCGTTGTGAGTGTCTGGGGTGCGAACATCGTACGGTTACGTCGCGTTCAAGTAAATGTGGAATTTGTATGAAAAGTACCACCTCCCGTACCTCGGCTTTCGGCCGTTTATTTTCGAAAGGAAAAAAAGATCTTAGCATTCATTTCCCGGTTCTGCTCTCGCGCGCTATCTGTATTTCGATGCATGGTGCTGATTTTCCTTATTTTTGAACCGTGCTATTTCGGTTTTCCCAATGTGATTTAAAAATATTGAACTTTTCATGACGAAAATGAACATTGAAAATCGTTCGAATTGAAGCGACTGATTCAAAAATAAAGTTGATTGCAAAGTGATTCAAAAATTAAAAGTTGAAGCTAGTGATTCAAAAATTAAGAGTGATTCAAATATTGTTGTTAAGTACTCGTAACCTCTTAGTTAGATATGAACAAATTGTGTACAAAATTTGTAAGAAAATGTTTCGTTCCAATGTTTCCTCCCGCTTGAGGCTATCCAGAAAGCACTAGAATTGTATTATTCTGTATTGTATTTGAATAAATCCGCTCTCCTTTGTGATTTACTATGGAAATAGAGGTTAAATTATCATAGCTACATCTTCTTTTCAGCAGTTTTCATTTTTTTTATCTCTAGATAGATTGTAAGCCTCTTTCAACAAACCCTTGCAGAAATCCTAAAGTAAAATGTGCTTTTAAGATTATCTAATCGAAATTGTAAAAAAGGCTTTACAAAATATAATAGAGCGTTATGATTTTATCAGGTGGTAGGAATCTGTTAAGCCTGAGTAGTCCGCCTGGTTGAGTACCACCGGCTTGTCTATTTCCGTCGCCAAGCGACAATGCTTGCATTGTTGTTTCGGTTTGAAGGATAAGGTAACCAGCGAGAATATATTCATGAGGCATTTCGTCGTAGTCCTCACAGTGACAACGCGCCTACGATTCTGTATTTTTGTTACCTGCAACCTAAATTCTGGAATTGTAGATGTTATGGGCGACAGTTACCACTTACCATCTGGTGGGTTGTCTGCTCGTTTGCCACTGAGTAGCATAAAAGAAATGACAATAATTCAAAGCAATTGAGCGTTCTGTTAAATTGTTCATTTTTTTGAACCCACTGATAAAAAACCCTGAAAGTTTTTTTCTTAGTACAAAGTGTCGTATTCTTCAACTTTCTAGAGTTTCACTTTGTACTGTTTATTAATGCTGTCTTAATAGCGCCTTGTCTTGAGAGATTAGAATTTATTTTATTTTATATGCTTTCCTGAAGTGGCCTTTAGGTCTGGGTGAAGCACAGAAACGAAATTAGTAAGTATGTACAAGAGAATGTTTACTTACAAATCATTTTTGTAACGAAAATCTAGGAATTGTTATTTATTTAGGTACAAACGAAATATTTACAGAACCATAACAATATTATTTGTAAAATAGAAAATATTTTTTGTAGGTATGGTCGCATTCGTAAATTCATTACCATTTTGTGAAAAAATGTTTTGTAGCTACTACAAAGTTTTCAGATGTCACAAAACCCCTCCCCTCTCCCCTAGAGAAAAATAAAATTGTTTGTTGAAGACAAAAAGGTTTTTATTTAAAGAAAAGGCAACAATAAATAGAAACATTTTTTAATGTGATGAATCGATTTGAGGAGTAAATTTAAACAATTTTAACCTTAATTCTGACTCAGCATCAAGCCGTTTTCTGTATTTTATTTCTATTATGCATGACCCAGGTGTGAAAATCCAACCTCACACACGTATGTTGTAGATAAGGTTAAAGGAAATTTACCGCTTTTCGCCAGCATGCATGGCGCACACGCCTGCCAGTCACACAGCCAGCATTACGTAAATCTTGTCGCGAACCCCCTACTCTTTGTGAAACCCTGCGATAGATGATGTAAAGTAAAGTAAAGTATGTAAAGTAGCGTAAAACAGGAATATCATCACAACTTTATAGTACGTGTGTAAAGAAATATAATTGGCCGTGTGGTGTCCGGCAGAGTAGAATAGCACCAACCCCTTACACTCGTGGGTGTCGTAGAAGGCGACTAATGTTTTCGAGGGAAAAGATCTAGTGTCTCCATAGGATGGAAAATGGGCAGCAGCGTTTTCCATTGTTATATCGTGACACTGCGATCTCCGACCCGCCTGCCAAGCGTGGAAATTATGGCAATAACACCATAATAATAAATTCCTAATTGACTTAAATAATTTAGGGAGGTTTTCCCTGGAGAGTACAACTCCATCTTCAAGAAAGGGGTAAAAAGGTTTTTACAGACTCTGCAACGCGTGGGTGATGCCCCTGATATTGCAAACGTCCATAGACTGCGGTAACTGCTTACCATCAGGCCATAAGTTTGTTTGCCACCTTAGTAGTATAAAAAAAAATACTTCCCATTTCGTGGGAGAGACCCTAAGCCCTGCAGTGGACTGTTATGGGCTGAGATGATGAAAGAAATATAACTTCGTCCTCCAAAGTTTCTTGAACGGCCATTCAGAATCTCGAGGTGAATAAAACAAAATACGAAAACCAGTTTAACCCTTAACTTGTTCCCCTTTACTGCACTGCGGTACATTCGGAATTGTAAAAGTTCCACAATTAAAACTCTACCGCGGAACTCTCAGCGGTTAATGCAGATATTAATAAGTGCTTTCGAGCATTTTACGTTGGTGTCGGGGAATTTGTAGAATCCAGTAGCGAAGGTATTTTTTAATTGTCTGGGGTAGCACACGGACGGCCGGTCCACCTGACGGAAAGTGGTCACCAACATCCAGGACACCTGCAACCTAAGGGGAGCAGATGCGGTGCCGGCCTTTGAAGTACCCCATGTTCTACTTATTAACTGTATTAATTAGGAAAGTTTTATTATATCAGCCGAAAGACGCCCACTGCTAGGCATAGGCCTCATGCGGCTGAAGATAGAGCATGCCTGTCTAGGAACAGCCTATTCATAGGTATTCACTCTAACCTTGAAGGCATCCAGATTATAATGATCAGAGAACACACTCGCAGGCAAAGTGTTCCATTTCTTAGCCATACAGTTTATTAATGTAGAACCAAAGCGGCTCGTGCATGAAGCGTTCACTTCTAATTAATGTAGAATGACGTCTGTATTTACCCTTTCTACTCAACAAGTTTGCCGTGAGCGACAATATTGCAGCGAAAATGTTGCTATTTCTATTTCTTATTCGTATATTCTATTTTTTGTAAATATGTTCAATATACAGACACACGTTTTTACTGTTTTATTATACCTATGTACAGATAGATTATGTTAATTATAGAGAATGTTTATTAATTATAGAGTTCCGCGAAATAACGCCGACTTTCCATCAGGTGGTCCATAACATAAAAAATAACATTTTTCTTATCTAACGTCAAGTTGGTTACAAATACACGACGCCTTAGTTCGTTCCCCTTAATGGATTTACGACATTATTTCAACGCAGCAAAGTACACTCTCCGCTGAGCGATCCCACACACGGATCTCTAAGAACGCACATCAGTCCTCGAAAGAGAAATGTTGAGTGACCTTGACCCTTACAGTGTCACCAACATAAATGTACAATACACGGCGGCACTAGTGAGGCTAGTGGATTGACATTGGCTGAATGGCGTCTGTAGTTCCAATTTTGTCTACTGGACAGATAAGTAGTGGCACTAGAGGGGTAAGTATTTCAAGTCCACTTGGCATTTCGATGGCCATTGTGATGTCTGATCCAAGCGGAAGGTCGCAAAAAGACGTCAAACCGACGACTTTATACCCCTCTCGAGTTAATCGATTTGTTGAGAGATTTATATAAGTACTTTTAAACCTTTTCAATGTGTTAATATTACTCACTAGTGGACCCGGCCTACCCTTTTCTTGCTTAAACCTTCCTCTTGAATCACGCTATCTATTGTTGAAAACTGTATTAAAATCCGTTGCGTAGTTTAAAAGACCGAAGCGTAGAGATACAGGGATAGAGAACGGCCAGCGACTATGTTTTATACTGTGTATAGATAGGCTACTATTAGGCTTAGGTACCTGTGGTAGCATTTTCTGTGTTTTCCTTAAACTTAGTATTAAAACCACCGTTTTATCTCAGTGTGAATTTTCAAAATGCCTTCATCTTCACCTATATATAGCTACACCACAGTTGAATGGCGAGTCCACTAATTTACATGGATCGAATTTTAATTGGATTGCAATAGCATATCTACGGCAGTTTTAATTGAAGTAGACAATACCATAAATTGAGTTGCGATTGCTATCCGATCCGTTTAAAATTCAATCGAGTTATTAGTAACAGTAGCAGAATACCAAAACTGAGTCAAACTGTTTTTGGCGATTGCGATCCAATTACAATTCGATTGAGCCACTAGTAATATTGTATATTATTATTATATTATTAGTTTCTTGCTACGGTATCTATAAAAAGGTTTGAGCTATATGTGTTGATACGTCACTCAGTAAATTTTTCCTTATACTAGGACCTCTTACATTATCCTAGTCCAACTGAATATTGTCAGAGTTTGTATGTTCATTTGGATTAACATTTATTTTTAAATTATAATCAAATGATATCTAGATCCACAAGATATAGTAAAACACCAGTAACTACACTCTTACAAACCGGCCCAGTCCCACCCTACCGTGAGCAAAGCAGTATTAAATTCTCTGGGCCCCTAACCTATAAACCTGCCCTAGCTGTCAATTATTTTATGTGATAATTAAATAATTTCCACGTCCACAATCTTTTAGTAAAACACCAGTAAGTACACTCTAACAAACCTGCCCATTATATATCTCATTGCATTATCTATCTCAGTGAACAACTAAATTTGACATAAAAATATCTTACAATACTTTCTATTTTGGTAGACGCTATTGCCAGTGTAGTGTAGAATTATCTAGTGTCAAATTGAGTTGCCAACCAAGTTAACCAATAGCCCCGCTGCCCACCGCTGTTACGTATGGAAAGCAGTATTAATTCCTCTGGGCCCCTAACCTATAAATCTGCTCTCACTGTAAATTATTTTATGTAAATATTTAACGATTTACACGTTCACAAGCTTCTAGCAAAACACCAGCAAGTACACTCCAGATCGCTAGTAGCGATAAGGCCGCCTTTGCCCACAATGTTTGAAAAGACCTGTTAAATTTTCTTTTTTGTAATTTTGTGCACACAATCTTTATTGCACAATAAAGAGTATATCGATCTATCTATCTATCTATACTCTTACAAACCTGCCCAGTCCACCCTGGTATGCAAAGCAGTGTTAATTCCTCTGGCCCCTAACCTATAAACCTCGCTGTCAGTTTTTCCTAGCCCGCGTAGAACGGAACGTCTGCAGCAAATTGACGCCACGAAGTGTGTCACAAAAGTGGAAGCGTTAATTGGAACGTCGCTGGCGTCTGGATCGAAGCGAGGCGGATATTATGGCGCGACGCAGATCGCTGGGGCGACGACAACGCTTCTTACTCCTTTCTACAAACTTGAATATCTCCGAAATTACTCAGATAATTTATTTGAATAAATTATAAACATGCTTGGATAAATTCACACAGCGCCATCTAGCCCTAAAGTAAGTAAAGTTAAGTATATAATTGATAAACTACGTATATACTTGATTTAAATACATACTTATTATACATACTACAAGAGTCTGGGACCCGTAATAAAAATAAAAATTCATCATTTCAATTTCTGCTCGGCCGGGAATTGAACCCGGGACCTCTTCATGGCAGACAGGCATGTAAACCAACTGAACTACTCAGGTCGTCGTCATATCACATCAGTTATCTAACAAGTTTTGTGTGCTTTGGGGCTAGATGGCGATGTGTTTTGAGAATTTATGTAATTTTTTTTTACTTATTAGTCTGTTTTATTATTAGTATTACGTAATGTAAGGGCTCGTAGGCTGATCGCTCTTCGTGCTGGGCATAGAGCGGAAACTATGTAGCTGGGGATGTTGATTTTATGTTTGATTAACGAAAATTTAATGAGTTCCCAGGGTGTTGTTCGGAAGTGGTTTCTTGGCGGGAACTTGTTGGTTATGTTTTAATAACAGCGTGTCAAAAGTTTACGGTTCGTATTCAGTTTGCATAGATGTGCTAAGATGGTCAAATCGGATCTGAAACGAAAACGAACCGAATATGTTTAAATAAGTAAAAACACCCGAACAAGCCGGATTCTGAAAAGGTTTTAGTACCATAGACCACATACATACGCTGCGGCAGGTTATACAGAAGACCGAAGAGTATAACCGGCCATTATGCTTGGCGTTTGTGGACTATGAGAAAGCCTTCGATTAGATCGAAACTTGGGCGGTGCTCCAGTCTCTACAGCGGTGCCAAATTGACTATCGATATATCGAAGCGCTGAAGGGTTTGTACGAAAACGCCACTATGTCAGTTCGTCTCCTGGATAAGACCACATAACCTATTCAGCTGCAGCGGGGTGTTAGACAAGGTGATGTCATATGACCGTAGTTGTTCACCGCTGCACTGGAGGATATCTTTAGGCTTCTGGACTGGGACGGACTTGGCATCAATATTAACGGCGAGTACCTCACTCACCTCAGATTTTCTGACGATATCGTAGTCATGGCTGAAACCCTGGAAGACTTGGGTAAAATGCTCGATGACCTCTGTAGTGCCTCTCAACAAGTAGGTCTTAAAATGAACATGGACAAGACGAAAATTATGTCGAATGTGCGTGTTGTGCCTACTCCAGTGACAGTTGGAGGCATTCCACTTGAAGTTGTTGACGACTATTCATACCTAGGACAAATAGTCCAGTTAGGTAGGTCCAACTTCGAGAAAGAGGTCAATCGACGAATCCAACTCGGTTGGGCAGCATTCGGAAAGCTACGCCATATATTTTCGTCCCAATTACCGCAATGTCTCAAGACGAAGGTCTTTGACCAATGTGTGTTGCCAGTGATGACTTACGGAACTGAAACGTGGCCGCTCACTGTGGCTTTATAAGAAAACTCACTATTACAAATCAGAAATGAGGAGATCCGCAAGCGAACCAAGGTCACCGACATAGCTCTAAGGATTGCCAGACTGAAGTGGCAGTGGGCAGGGCACATAGCTCGAAGAACAGATGGCAGATGGGGCAGTAAAGTTCTCGAGTGGCGACCACGTGCCGGAAGACGCAGCGTGGGTAGGCCTTCCACAAGGTGGACTGACGACCTGGTTTATTGCACACATATTACAAGACAATATACAAGAATCAGCATATACATGCGCGCAAAGGCGGCTTTAAGCGATCTCCTCCAGACAACCTTTGGGAAGAGGTAATGTTTCACATAGTAAGTAGTGCAAGAGTAAATAGTAGCGAAAAATAACAATTAACAAATAAGCTTTGAAGCTTCTAAATAAATATATATTCCTATGTTATATTATACATAAATACAATATAACCATAGAGAATTCCAAGTAGGGAATCATCCTTTATCTGAATACTGTCATCATCTTGGCGTTAATGTTTCGGTTGTGCTCTCGCGCAATGCCCGGGGTCCGCCTTGACCATGATCCGGGATTTGGTAGAACAGGTAATTACAGTGGAGCGACTGCCATCTGACCTCCGTGACCCTGCTATCAGGGGAACTTGACCACATTGGATCATGGTTGCACATTCAGTCGCCTGAATGTGCAGGTTTCATCACGATGTTTTCCCTTTTTAATAACGGCACGTAATGGTGTGATTACACTAAAACATTTGCCCGAAAACGGTAGTTTCGGGTTGATGACTAAATATTTACTTAGTCTTCTTCTTGGCTTTTAACTTCTTAGGGCTCTAACTGTGACGTTATTTACCACCAATCTCAAGCATTTATTCGGAGTGAAATTCCTGAAAGGCTTTCTTATTAGCAAAAAAATACTTGTTAGCGTACGTATAGAGGGATAGACGGACAGATACATACACATACATATTATTTATGTTTGTGTAGTGCATAACTGTGACTCACACTGTGATTTATTCACAGTTATTACGTGTGAACACGTAATAACTGTGAATAAATTATATTGTCCCCTTTTTATGCTATGACAAATGAGTAGACAGCCGACCTGATCGTAAGCAGTAACTGTCGCCCACAACATCTACGACTCATGCCTTTAGGTAGCTGGCAACAAAATTGCGGAACCGCAGCAGCGTTGTCACTGTGAGGACTAAGTTGAAATGCCTCATGCCTGTAATTGCGCTGGCTACCTAATCCTTCAAACAGGAACACAACAATGACAGCATTACTTACTGCAACATATGCAACAGTTGGTACTACTTTGGCGGTGAAGGGATAAGGCAGCCGCCAATGTTGGCAAGCGAAGATGAAGGTGGAAAAGTGTAATTTCCCATCTGGCCGGGTGTTGTGACCAGGGGTCCGACAGTTGATCGTCGGAAGTATTATTTATGCCACGGAAGTTGGCACACTTCTCTAGCGCGATGAAGAACGGTCAGCGCCATCTATGTGCGGATGCTTGCCAACCTTGTGTTCATTGTAAACATAACGTGACTATTGTTGAGTTTTCCTATTGGAGCGATAGATGTTGCTACACTACCATTCTAAAATTCGACAATAGGACTATGGATTTCATGTATTCTGAATATCAAAATCTAATGAGGTCACCGTGTGAATGGCAAACAAATAAAGTAACCAACATTAAATAACATATTGAAGACTTCACATGAAAAACAGTAATGGCTCTCATTGTTAGCAGATGGGTCGCGTGACTTCATGATATTGCAGTATAGAAAGGTTAACGAGCTCTTTGTATGAATATTGTGCTAGTTTTAGAACTAATATAATATAAGTAATCTTCGACAATCACGTAGCGAGTTTCAGGCACAAATTTAGCCAGACTTCGAATATGGGTAGGTAATTGTTAAGGTTTTTTTTTTATCAGTGGTCAAACAGAATTTTCTACAGCCTGTTTTAAGCGCTGACGAACATCGTCCGGATAGGCACCGCTTGGCGTCCGACTAGTGACCGCAGTAGCGTCCGTCTAATTACAGCGTAGCATCCGCACAGCGACTGCAGCGCCCGGCTGGGCACCGTGTAGCGTCCGAACAGCGACCGCAGCGCCCGGCTAGTCACCGCTTAGCGTCCTAACAGCGACCGCAACGTCTGGCTAGGCACCGCGTAGCGTCCGAACAGCGACCGCAGTAGCGTCCCTCTAGTCACTGCGCTAGCGTCCCAACAGCGACCGCAGTAGCGTCACTCTAGTCACCGCGTAGCGTCCGAACAGAGACCACAGCGTCCGTTTAGTCACCGCGTAGCGTTTGCACAGTGACTGCAGTAGCATCCGTCTAATCACCGCGTAGCGTCCGAACAGAGACCGCAGTATCCGGCTAGACACGGCATAGCGCCTTAACAGCGACCGCCGTTTGGAAACACAGACGTAAACTAGTACCAGACGTTTTTTGACTTTTTTTTTTGACTGGAGCCGACCAACCGTCATTTGTAGTTGGTACTAATCCATACGCAGTATAAAATAAAGTCGCTTTTATGCGGACGTCCGACCAAGGTCGGCTCGGAGTTAATCCATAAGCACTTTATTTTATACAATGTAAGGATTAGTATCGACTGCTACTGACGGTTGGTCTACAGCCTTATCGGAGCTGCGTATGTTATGTCTGTTATGCGTTATATAACGAGCCCTAATAAGAATCTGTAACAGATATAGCCAGCTAGCGCTGAGATGAAATATGCACCAGCTATTCATCATCCATTTCCCATTACGTAAGAGCGAATCAATCAATGGAAATTTGATTCGTCACTTGAAGGTAACAAATATACAATCGCGCTTTCCATGGAATGGGAATAGCTGTTTTGAGAAATAGCGCCATTCGCCCATGATGGAAACCGCTTTGTTACAAAAATTGGAAGTGAAAACGAAAAATTGTGGGCGGCAACGTAATATTATGGCGAAGGCAAAGAAATTGCTCTTTGACCCCCGTGACGCCTACTTAAATAAAAATGGAAATTATTTGCTACTCGTGATCGACCCCGGCTTTGCATGGGGTTACTCGGCTTCTCTACTTTATTATGCATGTATAAAACATATAAAACTTCTAGGAGAAATTCACTAACTTATGGTGAAAACCATATCACGTTGCGTGGGTTAGGAGTTACAAGAAATATGTACAGACAGAAGTCGCTATGTAAGGATGAGGATGCAATGACACAATACCATGACTGGTTATTCTTTACAACTCTACTTCCTACCTTTTTTGTTTTCCAGGTCAAGAATAGAAATTAGAAATCACGATTTTTGTTAGTTTGCGTGACTTTTACACATGAAATCAAGACGACTTTAAATTAAAAGCTTTTTTCTTAACAAAGGCCGCAGCCCATACCTATAACTTTTAAGGGTGATTGCGATACATTTTATGTCCTCAAGAACAGCCCCATTCAATACACTAATGTCAATATGGTCGGTCTTGAAAATCAATAGTTGAAGGCCATTCAGAAATTGGATCTTAATCTGTTTAAGTTTGATGGTTCTATACTATTGAGGGAGGCTTTGACTAAAGAGGCATTGCGTTCATAAACATGAATCGAAGGGCACATGGGGCATATAATGTAACCCCACAATAACAAGGGTGGAACGATGTGGTCTCTTCCTACCCCTACTGAAGAAGGCGTGACGTTATGTTTGTATGTATCTTCACGAACAGTCCACGACTGGGTTTGAACCTCGTGTAGTGTAGCGGAGTAGTGGAGAGTGTTTCTGTGGTCTCCACGCCTGGCTGGCTAGTCGCAGATCGCTGATCTATATTCTGGTCTGCGGTGGTTCGCGCAAGTGAAATTAGTGTAGTTGTTTAATAAATCATAGTTAGGAAACCGTTATAGTCAAGAGTTATATATGGTTTTAACCCTCGCAGTTACAAACACACTCGCGGTTGTTGTGCACTTTTGTTAGAAGAAACTTAAGTGCATAAATCGTAGACGTTATGGGCGAAAGTTGCCGCTTTATATTCCATCAGGTGCAAAATTATTATTATGTTATTCCCTCGTGCGTAAATATCAAAATGTGTATGCGCATCTCAGAATACAGATCAATACTTTGAGATGCACACTCGTATCGTATTACCTACTTTACACTTTTATAAGTATTTTCATATATTAATTTCTCTAAGCACTTAATTGCCTACATCTAACCGAACACATACCTACTCTTACAAACTTTGGTTACTTCGGAAAGCCCTATAAACTCCAAACAAACGTTTCAAGAATAAGCAATGCTCACCGCTATATCTTAGTAAAGTTTTCTACACTTGGCCCTCAAATAAATGAGGAAATTCTCTGCGTCTACCCTTGTTAGCCAAGTGAAACTTAATTTCGGGATCCCGATCCACAAAGGTGCTAATGAAAGCCGTTTATTATGCCTCCACCGTCACGTCTGTCTGACATAATTATCGAATGTAGATGCTACGAAAAGGACCGACGGTGACCTAGTGGCGATGTCCGACTCGTCCGAAGCGAGAAGTACGCGATCCCAACCCCAGTGCGATCCTGTACCAATGACTCTTTTCTGAGTTATGTACATTAGTACATCATAGAATACAACGTGATGAAACCCGCACATTCAGGCGACTGAATGTGTTACCGTGATCCAATCTGGTCAGCTTCTCCTGTTAACAGGATTGCGGAGATCAAACGGCAGTCGCTCCACTGTAATTACCTGATCTACAAAATCCAAGCTTATGAATTTATAAACTTATGAAATTAGACGGGGACGACCCCGGCTGCATTTTTTTACAATACCACTAAGGTGGCAAACAAGCTTACGGCCTGCCTGATGGTAAGCAGTCACCGCAGCCTACGGACGTTTGCAATACCAGGGGCATCACCCACGCCTTGCCGACCCCGTAAACACCTTTTCATCCCTTTTTTGAAGAACTCCATAGAGTTCTTCACCCAGTAATTGGCTGCAAAACACAAAAAAATATATTGAAACCTTCTAAGCCTTCGTTAACATTTTCATTAATAAATAACAGTTTTAATACGAAACCGATACTCACATTTTTTATTGCTTCAATCTGTGCGAGTCTGATTAGGTTAGTTCAGTGTTGCTTGTTTAGATAAATAGACAAGTTAGAACTTGTTTATATTGCTAGCCGCTTGAAACTCCGCTCCGGGGATTAAAGCAACCTTGTTGTTGTTTTTATAAGTACTTTTATTTTTATTTGCCTTCATTGACGACAACAAGTTTAATGATTATGCCACCTAATATACTGTTATGAGTAATTAGGCCGTGTGGTGTCCGGCAGAGTAGAATATCACCAGCCCCTTACACTCGTGGGTGTCGTATAAGGCGACTAATGTTTTCGAGGCAAAAGAGTCTCCGTAGGCTGGAAAATGTGCAGCAGCGTTTTCCATTGTTATATTTATAACACTGCGATCTCCAACCCGCCTGCCAAACGTGGAGATTATGGTAATAACAATACAAATAGTATTCATGGGAGAGGCCCTAAGTCCTGCAGTGGACTGTTATGGGCTGTGATGATGATAATGATTGACGGCACACATGTTTGTCAAGCATGGTTGTCGAAGTGGAATGCTGACGTGCTGTGTGAGTAGCTAGAGTAGTTTTCAAGATAAGCTGACTTGTCTGACTCATGTTTATCTTTTTCTCTTTCTAGACAAGGGTTGCCTGGAAGAGATCGTTTGTAGCGATAAGGCCGCCTTTGTCCACAATGTTTGAAAAGACCTGTTAAAATGTTTTATATGTAATTTTGTGTGCAATGTGTATCTATCTATCTATCTATGCCGGTCTAATTTATTCCTAAGATAAATCAAAGCAATAGTTGCAAGAACTCATAAAAGTCCCTGTATGAAAATCATAATTCGCAACAGACTGTGCAGACGCTAAAATCTATTGCAGTAAAAGTAGATACTATCTCGCATATTCTGTTATAATATCCATGTACTGTTTACACAAGCGTGTAGATTAGAGCAATTCCGCCCCCAAGAGATATTGGCTGCGCCAGAGTCCATAAATCGCTGCATACTACGCCGGAAACAATAACACATCGGTGTACAGAACGTTCAGAAACCGGAGCGCACATGTTTTAAGAGGCGAGGAAAAAGATGATTTGCATCGGTATTCAAAAACGGTACTATGAGGTTTCGCAGTGCGCGCTAGAGGGTTCAATCTGAGAATACGTGATGGACACAAAAACCGTGAATTATACGTGGTGGACGGAAAATGACCAATCATAGGGCCGTATTCAGCGAAATTTAACAACGTTTCTCCGTGGTTAAGTTGTACCTTAAATTCAACTTTTGAGTGTTCAGGCATTTCTGCACGCCGAAACGCTTGATGCATTAAAATCTTAAAATTCACTTAAAAATTTCCTTATTAGTTTTAGGCTAGAAGGTAAAAACATTTTTAATTTTTTTTTAATGTTTAAGCGTCTGTGGGAAAATAATAATTTTAATTAATCAGGCGGGCCGCGGCCCTAAACCAGACCGGGCAGAAACGTCTGAACACTCAACTTTTTATCAACCTGTACATATAGGAACTTAATGGTGACTGTGAAGGTATGATAGGGCAATGTTATGAAACGCAGATCCTGAGTTAGGTACGTTCATACAAAGTTGTTATGTAATATTGTGTGCGTTATTGAAATATAGACGTTTTATTAACAAGCAGAAAGATAGTACAGTCACGCGAGCGATATTTATACAGGGTGCAATTAAATGGCAACTTGGAAATTTGAAAGGGCATTATTTTGTTATGGATATGTTTTAACTAATGTAAAGACACAAAGATTAATTGCTATGATCAAAGTTGTAAAAGTCTTAAGAGTTAAGTAATATGTTAACATATATTTTATCCCGACTCCCTATCTTGGGTTCCTTCACTAAGCCTATATTCACAAATAAATACCAACCTGGTCAGGTTTCCCTATTCAGGATCACAGAGGTCAATGGCAGTCACTTCATTGTAATTACCAGATCTGCCAAATCCTGGATCATGGTCAAGGCGGACCCCGGGCCCTCGTGCGCGAGAGCAACCGGGACATTAACTCCAAGATGACCGTACCTATATTAGTAGATTAGCCACATGGTCCCTGCTTACAGTTATGACACGATCAGACAATTACAGGCTTTCATCGGTAATAAGTATAATAGGCCGTGTGGTGTCCGGCAGAGTAGAATAGCACCAACCCCTTACATTCATGGGTATCGTACAAGGCGACTAATGTTTTCAAGGCAAAAGATCAAGAGTCTCCGTAGTCTGGAAAAAGGGCAGCAGCATTTTCCATTATTATATTTAAATACTGCGATCTCCAACCCGCCAGCCAAGCGTGGAGATTATGGCAATAACCTCCCCTTTCGTGGGAGAGGCCCTAAGTCCTGCAGTGGACTGTTACGGGCTGTGATGATGATGATGATGATCACTAATAAAAATTATTCGTAGATGTTACGGTCGACAGTTACCACTTACAATCAGGTGGGCTGTCTGCTTAAACACTGAGGAGCATAAAATAACAATGTATCCCTCCTCCTTTTTACTCACGTGGTTTTTTTTCTTTCTTTTCCTGCACCGTCTACCTTTCTCAGGCTTAAATTATCCCTGTTGACTGGTAGATAAGGCTATTTTAGCTTTAAGTCCGCCACTGTACTTTTGTGCATAAAGTTTTAATTAATAAATAAATATAGGTTTCAAGACTTTCGTGGTTATTCACTACACTTTCATCGCACATGTTCGTACAATCGTACGTAAAATACATCGAGTTAAAAACAACCCTCTAGTGGTGTCCACGCGAAGATTCGAAAGAATGTTTCTCGCTCGTACGATTCGGATGTGGAATGAGCTCCCGCCACGGTGTCTCCTTTGGACTATGACATGGGATCGTTCAAGAGGTATATTAGAGGTTTCCTTAGAGGCGGGCAACGCATTGGTAGCACCCCTGGTGATGCTGATGTCCATAGGCGGCGGTGACCACTTTCCATCAGGTGGCCCGCATGCCTGTTCGTCTGCCGGATAACATAAAAAAAAAAAACACTAACCGTGCTAACAAACCTGATAAAAATGGCACCCGAATCCAGGGCGCATCGCTAGTTCTAACTAGACCGAAGTACAGTTGCGCTCGCATGCCATTGTGTAGCTGAAAGGTAGACAGGCAATTAGGTGAAATCCGTTGGCAGATAACGCCCATGTTATCGTGACCAAAGTGGCGTGAGTGAAGGTACTGGCGCGCACGAAAGTGTTTGCAGATTATCTTGGCACTAATGGCTGGCTAGCGCAAACCACAAGATTGTGGGGAGCCGTTAAACAGGGTACTTTGTCGAATACGTGTGCTGTTTGAATTGTTTTAGTTGTCTCAATTACTAGTGTTAGTTTTATAGAGCATGGTGGTTGGTTCGGGTGTACGAGGTAATCTAAGAGATATTTGTTAAAACTGCTTTACATGCGAAAACTTGTATGATGTTACTAAAAATTGTCACACATCGCCCATTTGGAGAAACAAAGACAAAACTGCATGTTTAGCGATTTTACAGGAGAAGCAATCAAAGTTTTAGATGTAAGTGTAAGTTAAGGAAAAGTACTTTCAACAAATATTTGGATTTGAATATTAAACTATGTTATTGTAGTAATAAATACTTACATCTAAAACTTTAATTGCTTCTCCTGTAAAATCGCTAAACATGCAGTTTTGTCTTTGTTTCTCCAAATGAGCGACATGTAAATCTAGAAATTATCCTTTAAATCGAAGCGACTACACATGTATATAAAGTATAAACCAAAGTCGCATCCCGCCATCTGTACGCTTAGATCCTTTAAACTACGCAACGGATTTTAATGCACTCTTCAATAACATTTAGAGTGATTCAAAAGGAAAGTTTATAAGCAAGAAAAAAGGATAGGGAGAGGTAAAGTAGGTGTACGCGAACGAAGTCGCGTCAGGTCCACTAGTTTCTCATAAACCGGTAACGCATTCGCGACACCCGTGTTGCGGATGGCCATTGATGGATGGCGGTGATCACTTACCATCAGGTGACGTGCTAGCTCGGTTATCCATCTCTTAATAAAAAAATTCCAGGGGTATACCAAATGGTGTTTCCGACTTCACGAAACCTTTTCACACTCTTGTGGTAAATAATATTAATATTTTTAATAATAATTTGCTTGGATAATTCCCACAGCACCATCTAGCCCCAAAGTAATCAAAGCTTGTGTTATGGGTGCTGTGATGATGATATTGATGATGTCTTCCTAGCTGTTTTCGGCTACAGCCACTCCTTCAATTCATTCGGCAGCAGTAAATTATGCAGCAACATTTTTAATGTATCAGCGGGTGCGCAAATGCCCTCTCTCTCTCAAACTCTTATATACTTCTAAATACATACTTGTTTTATTATTCATAATATAACACCCAGACCCGCAACAGAAATTAAAATTCATCACTTCAATTTCTGCTCGGATGGGAATCGAAACCCTCTGTGTGGCAAGCTCTGTGCGGCATGTTAACCAACTGAACCATTCAGGTCGTAAAATCTCAGTAGATATTGTTTCACAAACAACAAATACACATTACGGGACATTACCTCATCCTAACGCCATCTCATGCCATTTAATTACATCTCTCCCTCGACCCGAGTAAGAAAAGTACGTACTTATCAACGAAACTCACCGTTTTCATTACAACTGTGCGTGACTGTACTTGGCAGAAAGTATTGCTTATCTCGTATTAGGTTTCTAATTAAATTTGCGACTTCCGTGCGTGTATTCCGAGTTCTAGGGCAAAAGTTGGCTTTTTCGTAATGAATATTACTTGGACTTTTTTTTAAAGAAAAGTAGGTATGTCGGGATCGTGGCTTATGATACTCTGAAACTGGGAATTAGAACCAGAACCAAATCTCTAAACTTTTCAAATTAATATCCATTATTACCCAATAAGTCACTTATTTAATAAGTTTGTTGTAGTCGTAGAAAATGGTATAGCACTTTGGGACAGATGGCGTCTGATTTGAATATTATGAATAAATGACGACCCATTAAAATAAAATAATCATCTTGGCGTTAATGTCCCGGTTGTGCTTTCGACAACGAGGTCCCGGGGTCCACCTTGACCATGATCCAGGATTTGGCGATCAGGTAATTACAGTGGAGCGACTACTATTTGACCTCCGTAACCCTGTTACCAGGGGAACCTGACCAGAATGGATCATGGTTACAAATTCAGTTGCCTGAATTTGCAGGTTTCATCAGGATGTTTTCCCTCACCGTAAGAGCATCGGTTAGTAATCAACTAATGTACATAACTCAGAAAAGAGTCATTGGTACATGGCCGCAGCGGGATTCGAACCCTGTACCTCTCGCTTACGAGTTGGATACTCAACCGCCCGGCTTCTGACGCTCCATGACGGCCGATTGATAAATTCAAAAAGGACTTGTATAGATGGCTGTTAGAGCACTGCTTTTACTCTGTCACGGAATTTTTGAGTTTAAGGTAGCATAAGATTAACACTGAAAACAAATTTGCATGCCTGTTAATAATGGCTGAACATGTGTGAGCCACTGGGTGATGATTATTTTAACACCTATTATTGGGACTATGTTTTAAGCAAATACAATATATTCTATTCTATGACCCTACTCAGTGTAACCTGGACTCCTTCAAGGCCAGAGTGGATAGGTTGTTTCTAGACAGGCATTCACCACCTTTGGCCGCATCGTTGCTTTCCATCAGGCAATACAATGCCTGCCTAGCATACTGTGAAACAACACTTATGTGTCTTGTCCTAATGAACCCACTAAACATCGGCAATGAACAACTGTTAATTACATCAAAAAATAATGTAGACTGTAAGGGCACCGTAGGTTATTCTACGTCATCGAGTACAAGAAAAAATCCACTTTGAATCGCTTGTACAGGTTTCGTGCCGTGCACAACCATAAACAAAAAAATTTTTTTTAGTATCTCAAACTTCGACTTTTCTTAGCGATAGTACTAGCATATCCTCTTATGTGGATTCTAGAAGTAAAAAAACCGGTCTGCCTCTCATCCTCTTGGCAGTTTCGCTTTCCAGCCACATTATAGGCACAAAAAGTTCCAAATAGATATCACTGATAAGGTCAGGGGCAGTCTGAAAATCAGTGCTGCAGGGCTTTAGCTCTCAGCGTAAACTGAGACTGTGCCCTTCCACTTAAAGCTTTTTATTATTAATAGATGTAATGTATATAACGTATTACGTTATGCTTGTGTGGAAAAATAAACATTCTTAGTCTATTCTAAAAAGAAAAGTAACTTTTAATACCATCACATGGTACGCATCGGCTCCCACAACTGTTCTCTCAAAAAGCGATAAAGAAATTACGGTTACAATTACGATTATGGAACAGCTAAGCGTTTCGTACGCGCCAGTACCGGCCGCCGAGCCAAAAACAAAACCTTATCTCGGATTACAGCTAATTAATATTCCGCGCTGCGAATTTTTGAGGACGACCTGCAGCCGAACACGTGTTAACGATAAGGACGAGTCCGTACGGACGATGATGTGGACAGTATTTTTTTGTAGCTTCGACGAACTTATTGCGTAGACCGTAGTAGAGGTTTTTTATTGTAGGAGAGGCACACGGTCAGAAGGTCAATTTGATGGAACGTGGCTACCGTCATCCAGGACATCTGCAACTCAAAGGGAGCGGATGCGGTGCCGCCTTTGTATCTATGGGCGCTGTCCTAATAGGCATCGGTCGTGCCACCGTAGTCGTACCAATAGGGGACCTCAAAACCGCCCGTCGCACGACCATGGTCGCATGACCGTTGCTAATTAGGACGTGCCTTTTGAAGGACCCAACTTTATAGAAAACGTCAGTAAATAATGCACAGCCACTATACTCGGAGGAGAAATTTAAGATCATAAGTGTAAATAAAATGCCACTATAAAAACCAAACCCAAGGGAAGTGGATTATTTTAAACATTGAAATATTGATAAAAATTATCACATTCAAAATGACATAAAATCGTATGAATATTCATATAAAACACTATTTTTAATAATCCACCCCTTGAGTTTGTTTTTAATAGTGTAAAAAGTAAACAAATTTACTTTTAAAGTAAAGTAAAACACTTTTATTCGTTTTTTATTTATCTTGAATTTCATCATCACCATCATTTAATTTCAGCGATAAGGCCGTCGGTTGCTTTTACTTTTTCCACTTCGTTTTTGTTAAAAAAATCGAATTTTTATTCAATGTATGTACATTCAATATACACTTATTGAAAGTCACAATAAAGAAATTATCAACAATGAGTACTTTTGTAAGAATGCGTCGCGCGCGGCACCATTGAGCCTGCAACGGCTTAATTTGCCCCAAATAAGATATTTTATTTGTGTACAAGCAAAGAAGAATTTTCATTCATTTTCATTCATTCATTCATTCATCTCCGAGTTTATTCGGATCTCTTGAATCGCATGAGTGAATACGAAGCCGATTGTGCATTATTTACCGTCTTGTACCGTCGTATGTACGGATTATAGGAACGAAGTACTTATAATCCGGATTTCTTTAAGATCCTGCTTTCTTGACATACATATTCCATCTTCGCCCGCATTATCACATACCATCAGGCGAGGTATTAGCCAGCCTAGAGACGTGTAAGACATACTACGAACTCATCTCGGCATTAATGTCCCGGTTGTACTCTCGCGCATGAGGGCCCGGGTCCGCCTTGACCATGATCCAGGATTTGGCAGATCACATAATTACAATTTAGCTACTGCCATCTGACCACCGTAATCCTGCTACCAGAGAAACCTGACCAGATTGGATCATTGTTACACATTCAGTCGCCTGAATGTGCAGCTTTCATCACGATGCTTTCCCTCACCGTAAGAGCTGGTTATCATTCAACTAATGTACATAACTCGGAAAGAGTCATTGTCACAGTCACCGGGATTCAAACCCGGTATCTCTCGCATACTATCGGATACCTTAGCACTCGGCCACGGACGCTACTAAAGCATACTACGAAAGGAACTGTATAATTAATCATCACCATCTTAGCGTCTGCCAGGGTTCGCTTTCCTACACATTCTTCTCCAATTCCATATATCCTCACGTCATAATTGGCTCTCACATTCGACTTAGCGAACTGAATAAATAGTACGTTACGATTATAAGTACCTACGTTATTATAGTATTAAAACAACATCAATATAATTTTCCTGTTTATCTGGTACCTGTATGCTAATTATGTAACTCTATTGCTAACAATTCTCTGATGTCAATGATTGAAATGGTTACTTTTGCGATTCCGTAACAATGATATAATGGGTTCAGTTGCTAACAAAGTTCTATTGCAATAAACTGAAACTATTAAATGGTTCATACATAATCGCAAAAGTAACAATTTTAATCATCAAATTCAGTGACTTGTTGGTAACAGAGTTACGTAATTAGCCCACTGGTATGCTGAAAAACAAATTTTATCGTTTCAATGAGTTAACCTCATTACCCTTACAATAACAAAATAATGTTTAATTCAAATCATAAAGCTAAGGACATGTTATTCAATTTCACACTATTGACATTCTATTTGATATGATGTTGCTTGAAATTTGTTTTTTTTTTTACATTTTTATTTTTTGCCATTGTAAGTTGACTATCTTGAATAATATTATTTGTAACTCGATATAATGTAATTTTAACAATTATAACTTGACATTGTAATCAATAATGTCGAGATATCAAATGATAATATAAGGTGTAACCTAATGCATTATCGCTTATCTCACAAGAATTTTGATACCTAATTTCTTGCCGACTTATAACATGTGTTTCCAATAAATTATTTCATTACCTACATCTTAGATACCCGTGTCTTGCGACGAGGTCTTAATCGATAGACGCACAACCCCATACCGATGCTTACAGCTGTACGGGTAAGCATCTATAGGCTTAAATTTCACAAGTAATTAAATCGATTTTATCGAGTTTGTTTAAGTGGTTAAGTAATGATTAGTATTCGAGGTTGGAGGCATTTGTCAATATCGGCGGAACACGGTGGAGCTCAATCGATGTTTCTGTTTGTAGTCTTTAAGGTTCTGAATACATTTATACGTACCTAATGTATGTCGTAAGGGGTAGTGAGTACCTAGCTTGTAGAATGAATGGCCGATGGGGCAGTAAAACTTTCGAGTGGCGACCATGTACCGGATGACGCATCGTCGGCAGGCCTCCCACAAGGTGGATCGATGACCTGGTAAAGATCGCAGGTACCAGCTGGATGCGGAAGGCAGGAGACTGGCATTTGACAGTGGGCGTCTTCCAGTAAATATGATGATGATGAGGATGACGTTGATGTATGTCGTGGGCCATTTGTCGAATACTCATGATGGATAGGGTTTGGTTGATTCGAAATTAGTTATTGAATATCTTTTGAAATAAGCAAGATATGAAATGTACAAAATTCCTAATCCGAGTGGCCGATACAAACCGTGATGTCTTGCATCGCTGGCCCATGTGTGCTCTCGACACATCTCATGACAAAGCGTTTGTTTCCTTCTCTCAATACAAAGAAGAAAGAGATAGCAGTATCTATGTCGAGCCTTTCACGCACGCCAGAGCGCAGTTGTACACCTAAACATATTTAGTTACTTACCTACTATTAAAAATTTAAATATTAAGCGAAGTACGGCACCAGAACCCAAAATCATATTCCCCTTATCTCTTTCACGGTCGGCTAAAGGCCACTCTGAACACGCCCTAACAGCAGCTGGCTAATCCTTATCGCTGTGTACCCACGCTTCTCTGTAACATGTTGCAACATGCAACGCTGATTAATCGCATACAAAGAATTGCCATGATGTCATCAATGGAATCGTGAGCTCTTTTAATACACAAATATTCTTGTCGGCTGTAAATATTGTACATCAATTTCGTCAATCAACAAAACGCTAAAGTGCTAAAATTCTAACCTTAAGTTTATTTATCTAATATATTTATTTCTTGTTTCATGCAGATTGAGGTACAAAGGCTTAAATCTACACAGTTTTCTATACCAGTCAACCAGAAATCGTTTAATAACATTTGTAACGTTGAGCCCCAAAGAGCACTTATATACAAAAACCGTTGATTTAATAAATCTAAATTAAATTACATCGAAATAAAGAAAACAATTACAAAAATGTAATAGTCGCAAGTAGTTAGTGCGCGCCATCTACGCGAATTAGATTAAAAATTCTAAAAGCATTGGCTAATATTTCCCGGTAAACTCTCCCGGATTCCCCCTAAACATTTTGTATCAAACATGTAAGAAGTGTAAACATAATGCAAATGTTTTTAACAACGTTTTGTAACATCGTGTCGTCGAATAAATATATTTGCTTTCTTTCTTTCCTAAACACAGACAATCGACAGATACGACACTCTACATTTGCATTCGCATACTAGTTTATGTGCATTAGGTATTTACCGGCGTCATCTGTAGTTACAGCGGTGTGTTGCTTAGGACATTTGGTATTCAACATCTAAATCTGAGGGTGATTTATTCCATTATAACCAGTTGTCATGATTCAATGCAAAACAATGAGCACAAAGGACTGCATTATATCAGCTTTAACGACCTAGTTCAGCACTAGAGGCTGTTAGGAATAAATCATCGGAATTGTATCTGTGAAGCTTTACAGTCGAGAACAATCTAGGTTATTTATTTACGGTTTGCTCGAGATTCCTGCGGTAGAGTGTGAAACTACAATGGCCAATTTCTGGTCTGGGGCTCTATTTTTGATGGCTAGCCTCGATTCGATCGATTTTCAATTTGGATTTTCGGCATGAAAAATTCAATATTTTGAAAATTAGCATCATGTATCAATAAAGGGGTACTATGATAATGTTTATGACAGCTGAGATGAAAATTACTAATTTGAATGTTCATAATTTACTCAGAACAGTATATTAGTTGGAATATTAGCTACATTAGGTAAACAATATGAAAACAAGACAAATAACCAATCTAAAATATGAAACGACATGAAATGGTAATTGTGGTTAGTTAAGATATACATTTATAGCAATACCATTCCTCCAATTAGCCACCACTTTACTGAAAGCGCTGACTTGTCTGCTTCTCAACTGACATAATAAGGGTAATAATTCTCCACCGAATTCATGTAATTCCGAGCCATTTCAAGTTTTCTGACATCGGTCTTTGGGTGACACGTAATTGTGTAAGAGGCCGTAGCCAAGATAATGTCTGAAGGCTGTCGAGCTGGCAATTCTACGATAAACCTTTTAAATTAAATCATTTTAGACGAACTGTTTCTTGTAAAGTTAAAGGTATTATTTAGTGTTTTAGGGACCGTTGGGACCGCAGGGCTCTGACGCTTTAAAGCTTTTTAAAGATGTGAGCAAAAAGCTAATCGACACAACAGGTGACCGGAGAGCTAGCTTGTTCCTCGGACAGAGGATTAGCATTGCTATCCCAACGAGGCAACAAAGCTAGCTTTCTGGTCACCATTCCGAGGGACAACGGTGTGTATGAATTTTTTTTAGTGTTACAATTTACTTTAATTTCCAATTGTTCCAAATATATTTTCTGTAACTAATTAATACCACAATAAAACATAAAAAATGAACGTTAGGTAACAATTTTAATTCTACATACCTACATTTAAGCCTAATTTATATACGTTTCTACGAACGATGTTGAAGCACACTATAATGTTACCTACATGTAAATAATGTTAATTAACGTTTATAATGTCTTTAGACATGTTTCTCCCATAATGCTTATTACACTAGTTAGTTTGTGGCCCAAGTAAATATGTTTGTAGATCATTATTTAATAAATCTATTAGAAAGCCACATAAATTCTGACTGTTATAAATATAGTTATTTTGTTTGAAAGACTAAAGCAACGCAGATACGACATGCACAACAATTGAATATATAAATACGTAATACATAAGTATATCATAATATAAGTAACGTTACATTTTATGAAAACAAGCGATACAGAATACATCAATATAAGTTATGGACTAGACAGAAAATGTAACGTTACTTATATCATAATATAGGTAACGTTACATTTTATGAAAACAAGCGATACAGAATACATCAATATAAGTTATGGACTAGACAGGGAAATATAATATTCCTTGATTCTCTTTTTAAATATAGACAGTGACTGACTGTCACCGACCTTATGTGGCAGAGAGTTCTATAGTCCCTCTGCATGGACAGTGAAGGAGTAAGAGAAGAATGTTATACGAAGGAAAAGCGCAGAAAACTAAGAAAAAATTACGAATTACGGTCAAAATAATTATAAACGCCGCTACTCTGTCCCTATAACATACCAAGTAGAATTCTTGTAAGCAAGTATTCCCCAAAATTGACCTATTTATAATACATTGCAATTTGATCCCTTTTTCCTTCCTTCGGCGGTAATCTGCTGAGGCAAACATGATATTTTCCAATCGTATTACGGTGCCCATTCCGGAACTAAGATTGTTAAGGGAAAGGCCATTTTTGGCTTCCGTACCCTGCGGGTAGCTAGGTACTATTTGGAAGCGTTGTATGGCCGTATATTACACGTCTGTATAAATATTTTGAACAACAGTTAGACTCTTTTCACAAGAGTAAGCTTGTTTGCCTCCTTAGTGTTATAAAAAGAGTTCTACATGTGAATATAAACCAATTTCCAAATCAAAAGCATTAAATACATGTCACGTTAAATTAATGTCAATAAATGTCGATATAATTTAATAACAATACTACTGTCAACACAATGTAATTCACAATAACGTTTCGTGTAAAATGTGGGTAGTCAATGAGGGTAGTAAATAAATAAACGTCAAAGAAATGGGACAAGAAACCCAGCAACATAGTGAATTCATCTAATTTCATGTAACTTAATAGAATTAGCTAATATAATATAGCTGGCCATATTATCGAAGTACCGACGACCGCTGGGGCAAATGAGTTCTTGAGTGGTGACCAATAAGTACCAATTGACTTCAGGTGGATGCTGGATGTTAGCGTGTAGCGTGCATGCCGAGGTAAGCGTGTATTGGCGCACATTGGGAGATATCTATGTCCAGCAGTGGACTAATAGAGGCTAATAATGATGGTGTCAGTTATACTGCTGAATGAATAGGCTGCCAGAGTGAATAGGCTGTTTATAGACAGGCATGCTCCACCTTCAGCCGCATCGTCGCTTGCCATCAGGTGAGATGGGGGTCAAATGCCTACCTAGAATACTATAAAAAATAAACTAAATTGCAGAGGGAAATTTCTTAAAAAGAGATCGTCTGATCAAATTATACCAACGTAATCCACATGAAAACCACGTAGTACATACCGTCGCACATCTTTGTTTAGAGAAGACGCTTCTTTGCGGCTTGTAAATATTAGGTAACCTTTTATTTCCAGCCTTTTAAGGTTAATTCGTTGTTAATGTATGTTTGTACAATTGGCCGTTGAATACATATATTAAGCGTATAAACTTACAAATGAATGAAAGAAGGGAAAAATTTAGTATAGGTGGCGGATCACCGTAGTAAATGATCAAAAAAGAGGGCTTTTTAAAAGAACAATATTAATTCACAATCATTGGACTGGAATGTACTTGCAATACTTAGCTAACTGCTCCGTCTGGGCGTCATATGAAAATAGTCCCTGTTTGGGCGCCATTTTGATGTTTAATTTTTCTAAATAAAACGGCATCATTTTAAAATAAACTATGTTATTTCATAAGCAATAGACTGATATTACCAGTTCGTACTGTAATACGTGCCTAATTGCTCCGTTTGTGAGGTTTATAATCATCATAGTCCCTGTTCGGGCGCCATTGAAATATATTTTTTGAGGTTAGTTGAATAGACCGTAAAAGAAATTACGTTAAATAAATAAACAACAATTTTTTCATCAGAGTTGGAATTAAAAATCTAAAGAGTTGGTGTTACTTTGGTCTTTCTACGCAAAAAAATATAAAAATCAATGAGTTATATCTGAAACTCCCATATTCCTAGAACTACGGCGCCGTCACACATATTACCCAAATGTTTTACTGTGAAAATAAAACGGCGCGGTGCTCTCTCTCTCTAGTAAAATCACGCCATTTTGTTTCCATAATAACGTCAAACCACTGTATTACTATCGTTATTATGAGGAAACCGCTATTCTAAGGAATTATGCCTATTATATATGACCACGTTTGACGACCTGATTAGTTCAGTTGGTTAACATCTCGCCACGCAAAGGTCCCGGTTTCGATTCAGGGCCGGGCAGAAATTGACATCACGAATTTTAAATGTTGTAACGGGTCTGGGTGTTGTATACATAATAAGTATGTATTTAAAAATATATATAAGTAGTTGATCAGTTTCCTGGCACTCATAACACAAGCTTTGCTTACTTTTTCTGTGCTATTCAACTTTGACAGAAACTACACAGTGAAGGTCAAAGGAAGTGGAGTGGGCCCATTGAAAACCAGCGTTGTGGTTCGCATCAAGCTCCCACAACATTATGCTGAGGAGGATTCACTTACGCTTATTGGCTACGAACAATGCCACTGGGAACTTAATAATTGTCTCAGTGTTCTCTACTTTTTTTTTCATGTTATTGTATTCTAAAATTACTGTGTCGTGGCCTCCATGTGTAAAAATTGTTTCTTTTTTTCTTTCTTTCTAGAGTAACCTCCAACAACAATTCGTAATAAGTCGTGATTTGTGTTTAGTCTGTTATGTCTGTGGTTAGCGTGCGATGTGCGCAGACTAAATATATTATTTTTTTCTTACACGCGACATGCATCCGACGTGTAGGATGCCTCATGTGCGGAGTGCCTAACAAACTTCCATCCATTCATACATCCGTGACCGTAAATTTCTTATTCTTAATACTAAATAGGAAGTAGGATAATAGGAATGGTGCACGATCGGGTATTAACAAAAAGCATACCCGGTTATATACCTAGTGGGGCAAAACCGGGCAAATGCCATTTTTTGAAAAATCATTATTTCTGTACAGTTGCTTTTGCTATATTAATTGATTTAGTCTTTGTTAGGATATAAGTGTATGTAGTCATAAATAGTTTTTTATTTAATTTTGTTTAACTGGAGCAATTCTAGAGACAATGAAAGCTTAAGGTCCCGGTTCTGCCCCACCTTCCCATACCTATAAGTAGGTTTGTAATAATATTAATTTTATATCAGCTGCAAAACATAGATAAAAAGAATTATCAGAGTAATAATATTACTGCATTCTATCCAACATTACTCGATACTGATAGTCGGCTTATAGACGTATTTTCTGTCAAGACATTTCAGTGGTTGACTAGGTAAAGCATTTTAAATATTAAGTTAAAATGACAGACAGACTTTTCGGATTTGTCTTACCTACATTAAAGCGCCT
Source organism: Blastobasis adustella (assembly GCA_907269095.1). Classification (NCBI taxonomy): domain Eukaryota; kingdom Metazoa; phylum Arthropoda; class Insecta; order Lepidoptera; family Blastobasidae; genus Blastobasis; species Blastobasis adustella. The sequence continues at coordinate 6,000,981 of OU026138.1, forward strand.
AGTTTATGTAAATACGTGTTTGTCGATTCCGTATGTTACGTATGTAATCTGTTATGTTACCTATTATATACAATAGTTATTAAAGTGCAATCGTAGCGACACCTGAAACTCCATGTCTGTTAATTCCTAATATTAATTTGCTCTATTGTAAAAATATGACTGCATGTTTCACTAAAAACAAGTTGGCATCTTGGTAAAATTTACATTTCCAATTACTTACATTGTTTTCTAAACAACGTAGTATTCTACTGTGAGATGTGTGTTCTCATTATCAAACAATGCCAGCGTAATGGAAAAATAAATTGTCTTGTACCGAATTTATTTACTTTCCATTTGCTAGTGAAAAGTCGACAACAATTTTCCTCATTGTTAAATATTTGTCTATACTTAGTCTCATTATAATTTCATTTTATATCATCATTATAATTTTCTACAACTTGAATTCACAAAAAGCTTCGACTAAAATAAGGCTAGCTTATCTAGATATACCAACTTACGGCAAAGAATAACTATCTTTCCTACTACTACCTGTTACTTCTTAATTCAATTTGTTGCGGATTCCAAGACAGTATTAGTTTGTCTTCGGGCACGCCTGAGTGTCGAAACTCAGGACCTGTGTATGGTCGCCGCTGTAGATCCTGGCTACACAGGAGTTGCAGCGGTCGGAATGAGTGGTGGGGCAAAGCCCGTTACGTCAAAAAAGAGGATAAAAAATCCTGCAGCGTTATTGTAATGCCGATGTAACTTTAACCACAATTTAAACTCAATTGGATAGATATCAGGTTTCGTCAAGGCCGTTGACTTGTCCAGTAAATAGACAATCTAACATTTGATAAAACATCTTCTTCTACCTTCTATCTTCAACTTTTCAGTAAGACATTGAGATTTTGTTGGTACAAAACTACGTCGCCTTAAGCATACGAGCTTGGAACCCTTTTCGATGATTTAAATAAATAAACCAAATGTAGCGGAGCGGCCAGCCGGTTCGCAAAGTGGGTTATTGAAGACAGATCTTATAGCTTGATGTTACTATAAGCTTCACTAGTACAGAACGATGATTATATAATTTATTGTAATAGTATTGTTTGGCATTCCCAACAATTCCCAACTTTGGAATCGGGGTAATGCCAAGCATCGGCGTAGAATTGCGCGTCTGTCTGTCTTCAATAGATTTCATTTCGGAAAGTGTGCGAAGCAGTTGCACGATTTCTCTCCGCCATCGGGAGACGCGGTCCGGGTGAATACTTTATCCCTATGTCGTGGATTTTGCAGCTATCCACACAAGCTGCTTTGGTTCAACCTTTGTAATGCGTACGGCTAAGGAATGGAACATATTAATCTGGACGCCTCCATCTTCGGCTGCATCATCACTTACCACCAGGTCAGACGGCGGTCAAATGCCTGGCTATTTCAATATAAAAAAATATATACGTACAGTACAGAAATCATACGATCACCACGCGCTCCGTGCTTCAGAAAGGATGCGCTAAGCCGCCGATCCCGGTTGCTATCGATTTGTATCATAAGCCACGTCAGATGGTTCTTCTGTGGCTCGAAATTACGACATCATAGGTTACCTCACACCATAAACAAAAGGATCCGCATACAACTTTCAACTTTCTACCATTGTGATAAACTTCCCAATAATCCCAACTGGACTTAAGGTTGCGTTCAAATCTCGCGAAATAGCCGCGAACGTGCTGTTGCTGTAACAGCAAGCGGCGCCCGAGCACGTCTTCATTGGGCGATTTTCAGACAGCTACTTTAAAAAGTAAAAAATGTAGTTCGGCGTGCCTCACTAGATGGCTCTGCTTAGACAGGATTCCTAAGTATTGAATTTGTTAACCGAAGATACTTGTAAAGGTGTTTCGTGAAAAGATAGTTTTAGTACTTTTTCTGTTCTTCATTCTTATACATCCAATGGTCTCGTTTTGATTTATTTTTCAGAATCATGTCTAATCAACGCCATCTATTACAATTGTTTGAACTACTTTCTTCTACTTTTTTAATCGGCTTTCCGAAAATATCCCATTGTTTCGTACAGTGAAATACAACTACATATTCGCGGCGCGTTCAGATTTTGACGCACTCAAAGATTTTCAATTACAGCTGGTTGAAACGCAACCCTTAGATACCTACAGCTTTTATTCAGGTTTAGAATTGCTTGTAAAAAGTTGTCTAATAAAATTAGCATTAAATTAATAGGAAATTAAATTAAAATATTACCTCTTCCAAGATTATTACGCTTTCCAACTTCAGTTCGTAATGCGGAATTTTGTTAGCGGATTAGGAGCGAAACCAATCTGAGGGTCAGGGAGGCATTCAGATTTTTATGCCTACCAAGTTATGAAAATAATATTTTTAAATATTGAAAATATTGAATTGCTGATCAGTAGCAGTTTATTTATTTATTTATTTATACTTCATGCACAAACAGTACATTGGCGGACTTAAAGCTAAAATAGCATTATCTACCAGACTACCAGGAGAGATAACAATTGAAAAAGGTATGCGGTGCAGGAAGATTACAAGCAAAGATTACACATAAGCTTATTCAACAACAATCAAATAACAGAAAATAAATAGAATAATAGTTAAAACTGGCAATGGATATTTTACACCAGTAATTTAATTAATTAACTTCAGAGTTTTCCAAAAATTTTAGTAGTCGAAATCGTAACAACTTTTTATATTTATTTAAACTAGCCAGGTATTTGAAAACATTCCGGTTAGCCGGAGCATACTTATAATCTTTGCTAATTATCATACGATACAGAATTAATTGATTCTGGTAGTAACCTTGACTTCAGCTACGTTCTTCAGGTCAGCTTTTCCAATGCATAAGGGTAGGGTTACGTCTACTGCTGCCTTGATTTTGTTTTTTTATTAGGCTATCCAAACATTTGACTGCCATCTCAACTGGTGGTAAATGGCAATGCGGCCGAAGATGGAGCATCTATCTAAGAACAGCCTATTCACTCTAGCCTTTAAGGCATCCAGATTATAATAATCAGGGAACGAACTCGCAGGCAACGTGTTCCATTTCTTAGCCGTACGCATTATAAAGGTTAAAAACAAAGCGGCTCGTATGAATATGTCTGGTAACTCGTAAGCAATCTGTTATATTAGTAGTTTATCCGTTACTTGGCACCCATAACACAAGCTTTGCTTACTTTTGGGCTAGATGGCGCTGTATGAATTGTCCTACTGTATTATTATTATTTCTTTGTCAACTAGGTACACCTTAAGGGCGTTTTAATAAATCTTACATATTAAGAGTGTTTTAATAAATCGGTTCGTCCGTTCGGAAGCCACGATGCCACAGACGCACACATACACACAGCCACGGATGCACAGGTCAAAACTACAATACCCCCCCTTTTTCGTCAAGGCTTAAAACCAGAAATTCCTCCCATTACTTATGACATTTTTACGACTTCGTTAGTACTAGTCAGGACATAATTACGTTCCCCACATCCGTGTCTGTTCAAATGTGAGCTTTAATCAAGTTACGGAACAGATTCGACGAAAGAGCTCTGGGCTTCTGTGCGGTAATAAGGAGATTTCGTCTCATGGATTATAAAGGTGCGTATGAATCGGAGGAACATGGAATTTATTACGAATGTCGCCATTTCGATACGTATTTCCTTTTCAAAGGGCCTTTTAGTAGTAGAGACCTTTGCAGTAGCATTTCTCTATCGAATGCAGTTGCTATTTTCTATTAGACTGGCGATACACGAGTATAGCTTTGTAAGTAGAGACGGACAGAGTTTTGGACTGGTAATTTGAGCTGCATTCGGTTTCACTCACGATAGCACAAAATGAGTTCGGAATTTCGACAGAAATATTAGGAAGGGAGGACATAGCGGGATATCCCGTTCGATTTGAAGCCGCTCGACTATTTTTATTAATAGAATAGAATATTCTTATTGCAAATACAAATTAATAAAATTTATTGCAAGTAAAATGCGGTTTAAAATAGCTCTTAATTAGGCATAACATTTTTGGTTCCTACACTTGGCCAGAAACTGACAAGCAATAATTCATAATAATTTCTTAAACAATATATCAATTTTTAAAAGTCAACTATCGTCATCACAGTCTATAACAGTCCACTGCAGGACTTACGGCCTCTCCCACTAAAATGCTATTGCCATAATCTCCTCGCTTGCAGGCGGGTTGTAAATCGCAGTGTTGTAAATATAACAATGGAAAACGCTGTTGCCCATTTTCCAGCCTACGGAGACTTTAGATTTTATGCCTTGAAAACGTTGGTCGCCTTGTACGACACCCACGAGTGTAAGGGGTTGGTGCTATTCTACTCTGCCGGACACCACACGGCCAATACGGTTCAAAGGTGTGCAAATTGTACAGAATTATTAGGACGGCCAAGCCGGATCAGAAACGAATAAAAACCGAATATGTTTAAGTAGGGAATCGCCCTTAATCAAAATACTGTATTACCTACTTAATAAGATATTTTTTGTTGCAGAATCTTCAATCCTCTACGTACGTGAAATCTAAAGGTATGTGGCAATTACAGTTCTAAAGTGAGACTTCAACTTTTATTGCTATAATTCAAACGAAGCACCTTTCCTCTTCCTTCATTGACGTTACGGTCATGACGTCAAAATCAGTGTTCGAAGTCCTAAAAATCCATTGTGTTGAACACACATCCGTTGGTTGTACCTACCTACAACAACCATATCAGTCTATCATAGTATTACAGTCAATGACACACAGTAATTGATTCCTTAGATTATTGATAGGCCGCGCGCTCCGACGCTGGAGACCTATCAATATTAATCTAGAAAATGATTCGTATTAAAGGTGACAGACAGCTATGTAAGCGGTCGAGCTCGATTCGAATTCCGCTCTGGATACCGTAGTATATTTTTAATAGAGTAGCCTGTTATTTGGACAGCCATCTCACCTGGACTTTTTACATCCCGGACGAAAAAAAAGGGGTAGGTATTGAAAGTTTGACGCGTTTTTTCTAAAATAAATTGAGCGGGGTATCAAAACAAAGTAGAGTGTCGGTGGCCGAGCGATTAGAGTATTCGACTCGTAAGCCAGAGGTCCCGGGTTCGAATCCCGCTCCGGCCATGTACCAATGACTGTTTTCTGAGTTATGTACATTAGTTTAATACTAACCGATGCTCTTACGGTGAGGGAAAACATCGTGATGAAACCTGCACATTCCGGCGACAGGATGTGTAACCATGATGCAATCTGGTCAGGTTCCCCTGCTAGCAGGGTCATGGAGGTCAGATGGCAGTCGCTCCACTGTAATTACCTGACCTGCCAAATCCTGGATCATGGTCAAGGCGGACTCCGGACCCTCGTTCTCGAGAGCACAACCGGGACATTAACGCCAAGATGTGTTTTTTTTTTATCAAAACAAAGTAGTTCAGAGACCTGTGTCTTGGATATCAGGGGGTTCGTCGGGCTGTAGTAGCACTATTTTATAACAAGGCGTGACAGTAGAAAATAAAAACAAATACAAATATGCTTGGACAAATTCACACAGCGCCATCTAGCCCCAACCCGTAACAGATATTAAAATTCACCATTTCAATTACTGCTCGGCCGGAAATCGACCCCGGGACCTCTGCGCAGTAGGGTAAAAAGGCGTATGGATGGATTATTATTATTATTTATTATACTCTTGTAGCTGTAAGCTGATGCGTGTATATTACTATATATAGTTCTTGTAATGTCTATCCAGTCTTTTTTGAAACAATTCCCTGATGGAGCACTGATCATTGATTCCGGCAGCTCATTCCATGCATTGACAATCCTATTTGGCTAAAAATTGTGTCTGGGGTTGCTGGTTCCCTGTGATCTGATAACATCAGTGTATTTCTGTACTAAAAAAAAATCTATTCTAAACGAATTTCTTTTCTATTCTATAGCCTCTGAGGTGTAACTGAATGACTTCTCCCATATCGAGGTCTTGTCCTGCCATAGCTAGTTCCGATATCCACCGCCATTTTCCCGACCATTAACTCCTACATGCGAATGATAAGCGATAACCATCCCATTGTGGCTAAGCCGATCGGATCGCCAGCTACCCCCACTATGGGACACCTGTTGCTTGGGTTACAGTTAATGGGATAGGGTAGTTTGGATTGGTTACCTACTGTGAGCTAATTATTTACCTATTCTTATGGGGCGTTCGTTTTATATCTTTTTTTATTTCTGTTAAGAAAAAAAAAAGAAAAGAAAATGGTCTTTATTCAGTACTGTCTAAATTTTTTTAAATGCACCAAATATTTATTTATTTATTAATCATTTGTAAGGAAAGCCATTTTTTTATTTATCCATAGAAAATTCGGGAAAAATAAGAAAATTGTCTTTATTCAGCTCTGCCTTCGGTTTTTTAAATGCACTAAATATTTATTTAAGTACTTATTCATAACATAGTTATATAGCAATTAAATATGATAGGTATGGGACACCTGTTGTTTGAATAAGAACAGTTAATGCAATAGAGTAGTTTGCTTACCTTCTGTGGCTACTTACATTTTTATGGCGCGTTACTGTTAGCGATGATATTTTCTTTTTTTTAAGTTTCTAATAAAAAAAGAAAAAGAAAATGGAGGTTTTTCAGCCCAGCCTCCAGTTTTGAGGTCTCTTATTGGTTGGGTGATGTCCGTCGAAGGACCATGGTTGCACGACCGATTCCAATTAGAACAGCGCGTTAGAGCCCTATTGTACTAATTTTTTTTTTGTATAAAAAATTTAACATGCCAAATTAGCTTTGCACAAGCTTGGCAACAACCATCTCAATAGGTACAATACCGCTGGGCTTACATGGGCTCGGCGAGCATCAGGTATTTCAAGGAAAAAGGGAATTTAACAAAGAAAAATACTAATAAACCCAGACTGCTATTAAAAAACAGATAAGTTAACCCGTGAGAAGGCGCGGATTAAAAAGTTACACGGATAGGCGCGCGGAAGCAAAATACTCACGCTATTTAAATCGTTTTTAAAATAAAAGGGTGAAATTAGATTGTAATAAAAACACATGTTTTAGTAAATGAAAGGCATTTGGTTACGTAATAAAAGTATTTAATTAAAATTAAGTGAAAAATGCAGTCTTATGCATTAAATTAAAACTCTTCTAAACTTTGGCCTTTACTTTTGATGCTTGCAAGGAAAAAAATTCTATAAAAATAAAAACATCTTAAATTTCTAAAAATCAGTCTTCCATGTTATCTGGAGATATGTGACTCTCAAAACACATACTGCACATAAATGTCACATGCTCAGTGCAGAGTGATTTGTGGCACAAAGTACATGCTTTTTTAGAGCGTCTATTTTTCCTTCTCGGACAAAATGCACAAAAGCCACTCGGTCCAGGCTCAGTTTCCTTATTAGGAAGAGGTTGTTCAGTGTCTGTTTCATGGGGATTATCTATATCTGAGCAGTCGCTTTCAGGGTTATCTACACGATTGGCATCAGTATCTTCAGGATCCAATCTAGATTATTCATCTGAAAGAGCTTCTTCCAACCATGCAGATATTTGGTGTGTTCGCCGGTCATCCATCACAATATTTGTAAGCTGTAATAATAAACAACCTAATTACAAACAATAAAATAACTTTTGGCGTGTTTATATGTAATAATACAGAAAATAAATATTTACAGAACAAGAAAAAATACTTACGCGGATAGGCGCGCGATGAGAAAATCGCCGCACTTTACGGCTCGGTCGCACAATCGATTTACTGTGCAGACGCAGCAGCACTGAGCGACGCGGAAGTGAGATGCGCGGAGAGGGGATTCTCATTAAAAGAACTTTTTAAAGAAATAGGTATTCTAACTGTGGCGTCCCAGTATATATATTTTAACTTGATACACACTTACAAAAACATTGATTTCTATTCCAAAAACTCAGACAAACATAGTTATTACACTCGACACAGGAACAGGCTGGCGGTGGAGCGCTTCCGACTGTCCAAGGTCAAATCCTGCTACATTGGCCACTGTGTTCCTTTCTTTAATAAGTTACCAGAGGAAGTTCAGAGATTGCCTTTCAATGAATTTAAGTCTTTTACTAAAAAAGTATTACTAAAGAAAGCTTATTACAAAATAAATGATTATATTGAAGACAAACATCCCTGGGTTTAGTTTAGTAGTTATCAAGCCGTTTTAGGTTACTTGTGCAACCTGAAATAAATAATATTATTATGTTCATTAATTTAATTCTAATTATACATGTTGACATTCATAAATATATTATTGTCTTGACATTGAATCACTATGGGTAATTTCAATTTGATCATTTAATATTATTTATTGTATTATAATTTGAGTGAATAGGCTATTGTCATAAGTAGTATTGTAACATTTGATTAATTGAATTATGTATTTGGTCGGATTTGAATGTAATTAATTTATAGCGTGAAAACTTACGTAAATTCCTTTGTGTCATGCATCATGTGTTACCGAAATCTCAAATAATAAGTGAAATGTTCATACATTACAGGACTCATTCCCTGTTATTGTATTTCCGTCATAAACGAGCTAAAATGTAAATGCACTGTTCATTAGGTTATGTTTACATTAATAAATTGTAACACATATTCACAGGTATGAAGTATGTACCGACCGGAAAATACGTAATGGTTGTAATTGAACCATTAATTGTCACAAATATCACCTTTGATATGTTTTTATTTCGTGTTTGTATTAGTATTTATTTTGTTTGTGTACGGAAAGAAAACGCGGCACTGCACCGTGAGCCGATGATCCGAGCGGTAAATCAAACTGTCAAAGTGACAGTGACAGTCACTCAACACAATCCTAGGACCAATAATATCTGGAATGCAGCCAGTGTTCCAAAACAAACTTACCGGCTCAATGTTGCCACGGGCGGCGGCCTCATTTTTCTTGTGTTATTTGTATTTTCTATGACGTTCATAAGAGTTAAATTGTAAGACCTAAATTGAATAAAATTATTTGACTTTGACTTTGACTTTGACTTTGGGACAAATATTTAGGAAGGTACTGAGACACTCGCCCCACTACGGTGTTGCTAACATTGTGTGAGAGAAATGCTCATAGCGCGCCTTCTCACGGGTTAAAAACAAGCCGAACGTTGTAGGAATTAGATGTATATAATGCAAATGTTAAACTTGAAAGCAGTCGGGGCCCGATTTTTATACATATAGCTGGATACGGATATTTAATATTTTAGTAATTTAGGCTACCTTCTTTGGGCTACTGAGCAGTGTAATTTTCCCGAGTCATCATAACCTCAAAACATACAACCTCGTGCACATCCAGGATGTTAGCGCCAAAATGATGATGACGCATGTTCCCATTACCTCCAACAGCGACAATTTCAGTGACGATCACCAAATAAAACTAACCAAATAAAACAAGTCCCATGTAAACCTAGCCACAAACATACAGGATGAGTCAATATTAGTCCCAGAGCCGCAGCGTGTTGATGAAAGCGAGCCCACTCGAGGGCATTACGGATCACCCTGTATGTAAATACGGGATGGTAAAGTCCACTCGGCCAAAAAATTATGTGGGTAAGCGGTGGATAACGCAAAAGAGCTTTGTACTGCGTTGTTTTGTAAAGTGGCGGTATGGGTTCATTTGGGAATCGTTTTTAAATGGTATAAAATGGACTTGGTGTACGGCGGAGTGGAATAAAATTTTTCTTTTTAACCCCCAGCGAAAGAAGTGGTGGCTATAAGTTTGACGTGCGTATCTGTGTATGTGTGTGTCTGTATGTCACATCGTGTGGCTTCGTGCCAGATCTATTAAGCTGGGTTTCAAATAGAGAAAGCCACATCCAAATCGGTCCATCCGTTCGGAAGCAAGGATGCCACAGACAGATACACAGATACACAAAACCACAGATACAGTCGTCGGGGGTTAAAAAAACATATGTCATAGAAACTAGCGACTATAACGCAGTAGGTAATCAAAAACGTGTAACAATGTGGATCAAGTCCCCACTCCTATTTCTTACAGTATTAACACCAACATAGATATTATATTTGAGGACGCTCACCTTCGCTGGTATGTCACGTGTTGCGTAAGCCCCAGGGATACGTGGAAAATAGGTGCCTGGACCTGCCGGTATCAGGAAAGAGGTCCCGTGGGCGACCCAAGAAACAATGGATTGACATCGATGAGTCGGATGCGAGAGCCAACGGCCTACGACGCGTGGATGCCGAAGACCAGGCGAAGTGGAGAAGAACGAGTGGGAAAGCGGACCCTGGCAAAAGCTGGGATAAACACTAGGACGATGATGATGATCACCTGTGTACCAACAGTACTGAGTATGTGTCTGACTGTCTGTCAAAATCCATTCGACGCCATTTCCATATTTCTTATAGTTGTGCTGGTCTATTATGGAACTGCATCAGGTGTTCCAGTTTCCAAAATAAATTATACCCAATATGTTGCCCAGGCTTAATAGCTACACAACAAAAAAATATTCATTCGAATCAGAATAAACAGTCAGCTAAAAAATTATAAAATTCTTATTTATCCCTATTACTAATTCTTCATCGCCCTAAATTATGTTTTTGTAAATACATTCAATGTACAGAGGCACCTTTTTACTGTTTTATTATAATTTTATGTATTAATTTAAAAAGTCGTAGCCCCTAATAGCCCCTAAACAGTCCGAAACCTGTTAACCTATCTCAAACTTCCAAGTTTAATCTCATAGCCTCCCGAGGTCTGTTCTATTTATATTGCAGTCGTTCTATCCTCAAATTAAGGGCTCAATTATTTGGATAGTTCAGACAGGGCCGTCCCGAACTCAGATTAGGGCGTTTTTTCTACACTTGACTGATTCTACCTTTTCCCGATTCTGCATTTGACCGTTTCTATAATTGGCTGATTATTCATTTGACCAATTCTTTAAAACATTTTAATAGTTAATTAAAATATATAGGTTACATTTCGAAGAGTGTGTCATGTGCGAAGCAGTTGCAGTTGCAACCTGATTCCGCCAAACGCTTTGGCACAACACTATTTTCTACTTTTCATTTACTATTTTTATGATATTTGATTAGAGTAGATTTATTTTATTTATTCGTATTGCATAAACACAATATACGAGAAACACATTCAACTACAAATTTAAATCAAGTCAAAGAATAGATCAAATGTAGAATCAGCCAATTATAGAATCGGTAAATGCAGAATCGGTCAAAAGTAGACTATGATCTCAAAAGTAGAATCAGTCAAATGTAGTCTAAACGGATTAGGGTAATGTATGCTGATGAGGTGGACAGGCAGAAACTTTATTACTGTTTTTCAGACTCAACCTTTTAATTATTCTTACCATTATTCTTTTTAAGTGATTGACTGGTTGTGTAAGCAAGTATTTTATTCATAACAATAATATTCGTTTATGGAATCTTCGTAATGTATGTAGACTTGTCTACGACTGGCTTCATTTCCACAGATTTGCACCAAACACTGCTAAGACTAGATCTTCCACGACATACGTACAAACTACTGCAAAAGGCGGTTATCTTAAACACCTGCTGGATAGTTAGAAAGATTTTGCAACCTGAATATGAAGCCAATTTGTCATTGATCCCGAGATCCAAAAAACGGAAATTCCAAGTAATAATATTAATAATTAATAGTTTATTACTGACTGGACAGCATAACACAACATATATGTATGCAAAAAAATATATAAATTACAAAATTGAGACATAAAATTACAAAGACATATTGTTGTTGCAAAAAAAATATAGAATTATTTAAATAAACACAACCTCAATAATTAGTAAAAACCCAATGCAATAAATCTGTCGACTAGGTGCGTAGCTATTCGAAATGAACAGCTAAGCTACGCAGTTACTGTCATAAAGAATGGGATCGTCATACAAAATGGAAGGAATCTTTAATGAACGTAATTAATTTAAGTAGTTCATTACGTTTAAGTATTTAAGTATGTATTCTATATTTCGCACGTCGATCTGCTTTACTTATCACATCTCGCTTCTGTAGGCCTGCTGGAAGAAATTTCTTTTTAGGAATAGGTAAGTAGTGCATGTTTTATCGTTTCTATGAATTATATTTCTCTGTGTATTTTATTGTGTGCAATAAAGTGTTAAGTAATAAACAAATAAATAAAATAATCCAGATCCAAATCTCAAAGATCGTATATCTACGAGACTAACTATGTAGAACATTTTTGAAGTCGCCTTGAAAATATATTTATTGTCATATCGCATTCGATGGATTTTTGAGATAAAATGATTTCCGAAACTCACACCTTCAAATTCGCCCTCGGATAACAACACTCTTAACAGAAATATAGACTTCGTTCACATAAAGTTCGGTTATAACGTTCCAGACCAATTCCTACGGGAAAATATTGAGTTTAGCCTATGTGTATACATCTATCTATCTATCTAAGAATCTCCTCCTAATCTTGATCTTGTCTCATTTTCCGTCTTCCCTAATTTAGAAATCCCTTCTTGAATCTTTTCCCTCCACACTGACCAAACAAATCCGATGGGTATAACAACAATGAACAATTTCATTTTCATCATACTAAGTGCGTATTTTTTCCCTGTACACTGGAGCGGACCCAATATTGCTTTACGGCTATCCACGGGGCATGGTAGCTCGTAAATGGAACACCGGCTCGGTTTTTAACGAGACGACGAGTTGCGGCACTAAGGGAACTCGGTCTAATCTCGAAGGAAAGTGTCGGGGCGAGAATTCGCGGTCGAGTTTGAATGGATTGTCTCTGGATTGATAAAAAAAGATGAGAGGGAGCTTATCAAGAGATGATAGAGATTTTAGAGGACTAAAATGTTTCTATGTCAATATTAATGTGCGATATAACTAACGCAGTCTTTTTTCCTTTCAAAATTGAAACCGTTCGAATCATGGCAAGCGATTAAAAAATAGGGCCCTGGTTCGAGTGTCTTATCGAATTTCGAAGTAAATAATGGCGATGTACTGTGTTCATAACAACGAATCACGTGACTTATAAAGTACGCTATCAAAAATTACTACTCGCTTCACGTATAAAAGCTCTACGACAATAAAATCTAGATCTTCATCTAGCCGATTCCATAGTAATCTGTGTCTGTGAAATTACTATTACATAACATACCTACCTTTCACTGATTAATTTAATTTGGACATTCCAAGTGTCGCGCTCGAATTCAGTGAATATCTGGCCCGACCTATTCCTGACCACTGCAAATCCCATACTTCCCCGACGTCTGGTAACCCTAGTGGTGACCGTAAAAGTAGACTGTAGGTAGGGCAGGACTGTACAAACCACAACGGATGTGGTTTAAAAAGTTCTGTCCTACCTACAGTCTAACGGTCACCACTAGTGTCTGGTGATCTTGTCGTTAATGGCACAGCTGTATTCTCGTGCGTGCGGTCTACCTTGACCATGACCCAGAATTTGGCAAATCAGGTAATTACAGCGGAGCGTCTGCTTGCTGACCTCCATGACCCTGTTAACAGAGGAACCTGAGCAGATTGGATCATGGTTACACATTCAGTCGTCTGAATGTGAAGGTTTCATCACGATGTTTTCACTCACCGTAAGATCATCAGTAAGCATTCAACTAATGTAACTATCTGAGACCAGAGTCATTGGTACATGACGCAGTGGGATTGGAACTCGGTACCTCTCGCTTACGAGTCGGATACTTTAACCACTCGGCCACCGATGCTCCGCTATCTACTAGTATATAGGCAGCAGTATGTTTTGTTGAGTATTGTCAACACTGTGATCTCCATATATAAACGGGCCCTTATGGACTGTGTTACTGAAAATAGCTGATTTTTCTTTAAAAAAAGGAAAATTACATTCTAAGCACTCCCACCAAGCCCAAACACCTGCGTGTACCATCACGGCACACATAAAAATCGGAGGCGACGAAAGTGGAATAAGAATATAAGAATATCTGCAAGTGTAATCTCGATTGTTCCCGGCACTCCAAATCGCGCTGATGAAATCATTTTCGAGGGCAAAATTAGATTTGTCATTCTGCGCTCGTTCTCTTTTTTCTTTTCAATTGGAATCGGGTGTTATAAGGCGATGTGTTAACGCTTTTCTCGTGTGTAGATTGGTGTGTAGGTGGGCAAAAATTTCTAACTAGGTCAAGGTATTTCTCTGTACTAGACTAAAGTTCGTGCCAAATAGATTGGCAATAGCGGACAATGATTTCTCGGTTAGAACTAATTGTGACCCGTAATTGATTTAAGCTAAGCTGCAGCGCCTCGAGCATCGACATTTCCACGCCGGGTTGGAGATCGCAGTGTTATAAATATAACAATGGAAAACGCTGCTGCCCATTTTACAGCCTACGGAGACTGTGCCTCGAAAACATTAGTCACCTTGTACGACACCCACGAGTGTAAGGAGTTGGTGGTATTCTACTCTGCCGGACACCGCACGACTAACAGCCAACAAGAGTTGCAGTGGTGGGGCAAAGTATGTTAAAACCCGCTATATGCGCGTATTGCATTTAGCTAATTTCATAAGCAACAAGAATAAGAACAAATCAAAGTGGAATGTATTGCTCATGAAATAAGGTCCGTTGTATCACTAATACCTACCTTATTTCTTGGGCAATACATTGCCTTTTAACATCTGAATTTAGACGACTGAATTTATCCAATTGTACCTAATAAGCGCCTTACGCAATATGGACACCGCACGGATACCGGAAAATTGCACCTATATTGGCTAGAAATGGGACCTCTCTGGAATACAGCAACTGGAGCAAAGCAATTAAAGCGATGCAGCCGCTGTTATTGCGTCGGCACTTTGCCTAAGCTGTCATGAAAGGGAGCTATAATAGGACCACGATAAGTCCGTATTGACTGTATTGACTGAGTAGTAAAAATTATAAAGTGTGGATATGGCAATAATCTGGGGATAATCCGTCCTTGTCAGTCTTTCTTGTAAACATTCAGTTATTTGGTCACTATTAGCTTGAACTTGTACTTTTAGTTTGTCAAAATTATCTCCCGCACTTCCTTTTTAATTGTTTTGCCCATTATTTCATAATATTTTTCGTAACACACGAAAGTAAACAATCCTACAGAAATCAAATTGTTTGTCATGACTTTTATGAATGACGGTCTATGACGTTTAAAAAATGGCTTAAGTTGCCATACAGAGATTTTTATTTTATTTCCTTTAATAAGCGATTTGGACTTGGCGCGGTCTTGTTCTATTAGAAAATGGTAACTGCAGGCCATGACATTGTGTCGCAGGCAGCGAAACGGGCTCGCAAATCGATGGTAAACGTGTTTGTCTTACCACACCTGCGTTGGCTAATGTAGTATGTTATGACCGTAAAGAGCGTCGGGCAGGGATAGTCGGCCTTTTGATAAATCATTGAGAAAACTATTGTTTTGGCTGGAAGTTTTTTTTTAATAAATTGTTGGTAAACTAGTTGACAGCCCACGGTACCAGTCGCCCATAATGGCTGCAATTCATGCGCTTATGGACTGTGAGGGCACCGTATGTTATCATACGTCATCAAGTACAAGAAAATGTCTGCTTTGTAGCGATATCAGACGTTTAGGAGACACACAAAACGTTGATCTGCATATGCGCAAAAAAAAAAAAAAATTTTAATCATCTTGGCGTTAATGTCACGGTTGTGCTCTCGCGCATGAGGGCCCGGGGTCCGCCTTGGCCATGATCCAGGATTTGGCAGGTCATGTAATTACAGTGGAGCGACTGCCATCCGACCTCCATGACCCTGCAACCAGGGGAACCAGACCAGATTGGATCATGGTTACACATCCAGTCGCCTGAACGTGCAGGTTTCATCACGATGTTTTCCCTCACCGTAAGAGCATCGGTTAGTATTTAACTAATGTACATAACTCAGAAAACAGTCATTGGTACATGGCCGGAGCGGGATTCGAACCCGGGACCTCTGGCTTACGAGTCGCATTCTGTAACCGCTCGGCCACCGACGCTCCATTTGCCTATGCGTAAAACCTGGAACAAAAAAAATTACTTTTCGTAGCGATAGTACTTACACATTCTCTTGTGTGGGTCCTATAAGTAAAAAAAAAAACTTTTCTGGTCACATCCTCTTGGCAGTTGCGCTTTTCAACCACATTATAGTCACCAAAAAGAAAAGTGTTTCCCTTAGCAAAAAAAGCTTTTTTTATTCACACAAACAACAAAACAACCCCAATTGATTAGTGCACAAGCTTTTAAAGCTTTTAGGTGCGCCGCAGGAAACAAGTAGCACGTACGCCAAATGTTGGCCTTACCTGGCAAGGCGTTCGTAATGACCTAGTTGTAGCGTTTCCTTTCTTGGGTGTTTTATAACCTAGCTTGCGTTTGTATACGCTCCTAAGAAGCCATGTTTGCCTGGTACCTTAAATTGATTCATACCTTAATTAAATTCTAGGAATATTACGTAAATTCGTATTTGCTTTACTCTATTTTTGTAACTATAAAGTACTGAGGCTGAATACGACATGCTCATTGGTTCATTCAAATTGAGTGTGCTAAGGCTTTCACGGCGTGGATTGATTGGTGGTTGGGATTGGTTGATGTGAACGCCGGCTTGTAACCAATAAAAAAGGCGGACGTTATCCCAGTACATTATAGTAAAAAAAATTGAGTATAGTCTCAACAACCACAAATGAATGGACAAATTTTTTTTTTTTTTTTTTTTTAAAGCCTTGCTATCCAGCGGGGCAACGCGGCCAGCCTTCTGGGCTTTTCCAAATTCGGGGGACCTGGGCCAAATTTTTTATCTTTACTTAGGGTTAGAGTAAGGTACCATTTAATTTTAATAATTGTTAACATTTTTATTTAAATAAATGTTTGGCACTATTTTGATTACTTGGTAATACTGCTAGATAACGGAGCGTCGGTGGCTTAATGGTTAAGGTATCTGACTTGTAAGCGAGAAGTACCGCGAACTCCACTGCGGTCATGTACTGCTGACACGTTTCTGATTTATGTACATTCGTTAAATACTAACCGATGTTCTTACGGTGAGGGAAAACATTGTGATGAAATCTGCACATTTAGGCGACTGAATATGTATCATGATCCAGTCTGGTCAGGTTCCCCTGGTAGCAGAGTCATGGAAGTCAGATGGCAGTCGCTCCATCCACCAAATCCTGGGTCATGGTCAAGGCGGACCCCGGGCCCTCGAGCGCGAGAGAACAACCGGGGCATTAACGCCAAGATGATGATGATGAATAAATACTGAAGAGACTTCTTCAGTATTTTTTATTTTGACATTATTATTATGTCAGATTGATAAAATGTCAGATTTCAAGAAAATATAATTTAAAATCGTCATAAAACCCGAAAGGCCCTCTAGCAAACCCTTTTACCAATATCTAACCAACAGAAACAACCAACGTTAAAGACCGACAATCACCACAGTCACTACCCACATAGACCTACAAAAAACAAGTAAAGCAGGCAATTGGCTATCATGTAAACATACCAAGTGGTACAATAGCACCGTCCGTATCTCCGCAACACAGCCAGACCCGTTGTCAACCCTGACGAGGGTTCTGTGCCTGACGTCTTATTTGTGCATCATAATTTTACCCTCACTTCGTTATATTGGGCGAATTTATTTTGAATTGGCGAGGGCCAAGTGTGGCGCCCAACCTGATTTCCGTTCGTTCTGTGATCTAGGTGAGGTACTCGGTAAGTCTGGGAATCGTAATATGGATGTATTTATTTATATTAGACTAGTCCATCGCGATTTTCACCAGCGTGCAGTTCCGATTTAATGGTCCCGCAGGACCTTAGCTTTCTGTATTATGTACATTAGTTGAACACTAACACGATGCTCTTACGGTGAGGGTAAACCTCGTGATGAAACCTCCACGTTTACTGGATATACCAGCTGGATGCGGAAACACTGGACCGGTCTTTGTCTAGATATCTGGGGGAGGCCTATGCCCAGCAGGCTGTCTTCTGGCTGATATGATGACGATGATGATTAAACTGCATTTTTTTACCTAGAACAAAGAGCCACTTTTAGAAGTGTTGTACTTCGCATATAACGCTACCTTGCTTAGGTGAGTATTGTTGGTGAATACGGGAGTTATCCTGGCGTGCTAGAACTAACTAACTTAATAAACAAACTCTGTCTACAATGTTACCATGATGTAATACGTATAGGAAAGGTACATGTCCAAGACACGTAGGTACTAAGTTTAGAGGAGCGTCGGTGGCCGAGTGGTTACGGTATCCGACTCGTAAGCGAGAGGTACAGGGTACGAATCCCACTGCGGCCATGTACCAATGACTCTTTTCTGAGTTGAACATTAGTTTAATGATAACCGATGCTCTTAAGATGAGCGAAAACATCGTGATGAAACCTACACATTCAGGCGACTGAATGTGTAACCATGATCCAATCTAGTCAGGTTCCCCTGGTAGCAGGATCACGGTGGTCGATGCCAGGGTTTTCGTTTAGTCTATTGATTCCGTCATCACAATATTTGCTTTTACACCTCAACTGACTGGAAGATAAAGTCTTAATGGCTTGAAGTCCGCCAATTGTGTTGTTGTGCAATAAAGCTTTAAAATAAATAAACTGTGAATGGCCACAATAAATATCTCATGCCATGCCTCATGTAGCGTATTTTAATACAGTTTTGAAAAAAAAACAGTCAATAAGCGCTACCTAATTCTTACAACATGACCATCTTATCTGTGACGATGTGACGTAGAGTGTTTGCCCATTTGACAACTTGATGTATCGTGCATACGCAAAATTCACGAGAATACGACACGGTCTGAATCATTCCAGGATAATTATGGTGACGCAACAAATTATAATGCGGTTTTAAACAATAAAACCGCATTATAATTCGTTGCGTGGTATAAAAGATCAAAAGATACATAGATACATTGGGACATACAGCAGGAAGTGACTTTGATTTCTATTATAATAAATAAATGAATGCTTGTACAATTCACACAGGGCCATCTAGCCACAAAGTAAGCAAAGCTTATGTTATGGGTGTTAGATTACTGAAAAAGTACTCATATACTTTTATAAATACATGCTAAGGTATTATACATACGATTCTAAACCTTAAGTATCAAAAATTAAAATACATAATTTTAATTTCTGCTCGGCCGGGACGATTCCCCGTGACCTCTGCGTAGGCTAATTACGTAACGCTGTTGCCAAGACTTCTCTGATTTCAATGATTGAAATTGTTACTTTTGGTTTTAATAGTTTCAGTTTATTGCAATGGACCCTTGTCAGCAACTGAACCCATAAAATCGATGATACGGAATTGCAAAAGTAACCATTTTAATCATTGAAATCAGAGAATTGTTGGCAACCGAGTTACGTCATTAGCCTACTGGTCGTCAACATTCAAACACTCAACGTCAATATTTCGGCTAGTTTGGGCTTAATTCCCTTTATTCTAAGCAGCTATTTTGGTATATACGTGAGAACTCATTCATACTATCAGTCCGCTATATACTGAAACACACCCGAATAATAATAGGGGCCATTATTATATTATGACCCAGTCTCGGAACCGGAATCGAACCCCGAAACCGCCGTACGGAAATAAGAGCGATCCTTGTCTTTATAACGGCTAGAGATGTGATTCTAATTGGCTTCTTTTCTCTAGTTGGTTTTTTATGGGCAAAATCGCCAATATAGCTTAACTTTTGTTGACGTAATGTCAAAATGTGTCGTCGACTTTGGTACGGATCAAAAGAAAATAAAATATGTAATAATAAAATACATACACCAAAATACAGTACTTAAAACTTTTTTTTAACTACAATACAATAACTCTTTATTGCATACCAAAGAACATACATAAAAGCATTGTACAAAGGGCGGTCTTATCACTAACGTGATCTCTTCCACACTATCTGGGTATTAAAAGAAAATACAGAATTTTGACAAAATATGTAGTGCATACAAGCATATAAAATTTTAGACTCTTACAAATAATCTCTATACAAAAATCTTTTACTAATCTAAAAATCTACACAAAAGAGGAAAAATTAGAATTAAACTACGAAAGCAAGACAAAGGAAAAATAAAGGCGACCATTTAATTTTATTGGTTTTCGGGCACTTGTAGACTGCAATCTCACCTGGTGGTAAGTGGCGACTTGACCGAGTTACCTAGAAACTGTCTTCACTTTGACCTTGCATTTAATTCTTTTGCAGAATCTTCGCTTCATGACAAGCCAAGAACGACATTATGTTAATAAAATTGTGGTTATATAGCTATTTGTGTATATAAATAGTAAGAGACCGCAAAATATAAAAGAATAACCCATTAATAAATTTAAGAAAGATTTGTTTTAGTGGCTAATTGGCCGATGTTTCTATTCCGTAAAAGAGTTCTTAGATTTTAAGACTGATTAGGTAAATACTGTTATTTCATGCTACTCAGTGACAAACGAGCACCTGATGGTAAGTGGTAACTGTCGCCCATAACATCTACAATTCATATATTTAGGTTGTATGTAACAAAAATGCACTTTAAATGTAGGTATTGTATTTTGCATGCCTCTGTATATTGGCTGAGTATGTAAGAACTACCCATTTATATGTAACACCTTAATGTGTACCATATTCTTTGTAAATAAATAAATATTCTATTCTATTCTATGATGGTCAGGTAAAAATTGATTTTTGCGTATAGACACGACAAGAGGGTGGCCTGTCGGAAAGCAGCAAGCATAAAAGGATAATGTTATCATACACAAGGAAAACATTATCCTCATATGTTCAAGTAATTCAAAATTATTTTACGTAACTGGTACGGTATCAAAATACACAGGTAGGTTCGAACAACGTGTTGAGTCAGAAACATTCTCGGAAAAATTAAAAATGGCACGATACGAATCTTTCGTGATTGATCATTTCCTTAGACTGAAAGTCTCAGTACATATTAATTATAATACCATACCTCCTTTAATTATAACGCTCCAACAATCATAGTTGGTGGTACGTTTCTCAATCTACAATTAACCAACCTCCCTATTATAGGGAGGATTATGTTACTTGTAATAAGTAACATAATCTTAGTTTATTTATCACCAGTAACGTAAAGTTTATTACATTAGTTCAGTAGATTTTTTAACTATCATATATGTAAAACTTTCGTAATTTTGCAGTACCTAATAATGTCCGGTGGATACGGAGGCCCGGAGTCCTAGTACAGGTTTATTACCTAGCATAGGCTCCAGTCTCCCCTTACACATAATTCGGCTGTGGTGAAAATAAAGATTATGTGAATTGAATTGAATTCATTTGCATTACAAGTAAAGGCACACAAAGAAATAATGAACTCAGATTGTCACGAACTGGAGAGATCCCTTGTATCCCGCGCAGTGGTAAAGACAGTAAAAGATTCTCTTCTACTCTCTAGACAACTCCTTAAGTAGAAAGTTACTTAGATTCTTGGACGAGCAGAAATTATATTAATGAATTTTAATTTCTGTGACGGGTCTGGGTGTACAGTGTAAGTAAGTATTAAAAAAAAAAAGAAAAAATAAGTATATGTGTAGTTTATCAGTTTATCAGTAAGCTTTACTTACATTGTTGGGGCTAAAGGGCGCTGTGTGAATTTGTCCAAGCATATTTATTTATTAAAATTCGTTATTTTGGGAGATACTATTGGACCCGGGGCGACTTCGTTCGCGTACACCTACTTTACCACTACCTCCTCTTTTTTCTTGCTTATAAACCGTCCTCTTTAATCACTCTATCTATTGTAGAAAACCGCATTTAATTCCGTTGCGTAGTTTAACAGATCTAAGCGTACATAGAGACAGACAGCGGGAAGCGACTTTATTTTATATTATGTAATAGTAGGCATGCCCTTCCCCAGGTTTCTTTCTTCCTATCTTTTCTATTATCTATTATCTAAAATTTATTATTTACTTAGTGTTATACTGTAACTTTTCTATTACGAATGACAATGTTCTTACCATTCTAAGCATGCAAATAAGTGAGTTATTTGTATGGCTTACGATGTACACTAGCGTGATAACCTAATATAGAGGAGATAAATGAGACACGTCCAGACGGTTAAACAGTGTATTTCGGACTGCGGTCCCGCGTCACAATGAATACTCTCCATAATGTTACTTACAAAGCTTACTTTAAATTTCTGTGCAATAATATTGTAAGCTTAACATAATTTTAAATTAAAAAAACAATACCGTGTGGTGTCCGGCCGAATAGAATAGCACCAACCCCTCAAACTCGTGGGTGTCGTACAAGGCGACTAATGTTTTCGAGGCAAAACTTTTACAGTCTCTGTAGACTGGAAAATTGGCTGCAGCGTTTTCCGTTTTTCGATCTCCAACCCGCATGTCAAGCGTGGAGATTATGGCAATAACCTCCACTTTTGTTTGAGAGGCCCTAAGTCCTGCAGTAGACTATTATGGGCCGTGATGGTGTATAATAAAACACTGGTAACAAAAGCATATTGAATACTCCCAAAATACATAATATCTTCCTGTGATCCGAAGTTAAAGTTATTCGCTTTAGTACAAATTATTCATACATCCGTGCATCTGAAACTACAACTTGATATCATCCGCAAAGTTGGTCGTTCCCGCCCAACTTGGAGCTTGGGAGCTTAAAATATTCATGTGTCTAAATTTTCTGGGATTCGAACTCAAAAGTAAGACAATGCAGTGGTTATTGTAGTTGCTGAGATAGTTGTTTTGAATCCTATTCGGGGCCCAACGAATGGGTGTTTTCGAATAAAGCCAGAGCAGCCAGAGCAGCCAGCGTACCTGATGGAAAGTGATAACTGTCGTCAATAATATCTACGATTCGTGCACTTAAATTTCACGTAACAAAAATGCTGAACCGTAGTCTGTAATCATATTACAATGCGATAAGATTTGTATTTTTGTTTGTAATAATTAAACACAAAAACTACTCGACCTATTTTAAAAATTCTCTCACTAATGTGTAGCTAAAACACAACATTATTCTCTAGTGACATAAGCTACTATTTAAGCCGGGAAAATAATAGGGTCCTCCGGAACGTTAAATGTTTACAGAAACCCGAACTGCGCTGGGAACGGCTTGTTACTAATAAGGATGCTAATCCTTTGAACCTAATAAAAAAGATGTACTATCCGAAACACAACCAAGCCACCATTACCTGCAGAAACAGATAAGGCGGTGGTACTCAGTCACCCAGGCGGACTCCTCAGGCTACCCTGTCAAGCTTGTATAAACTATGATTCATGTTACAAACTGAGCATAGTTTAAGGTCAAATGGTGTGTGAATTAACAGGTAATACTAATTATTTATGCCAACCAAGATTAGAGACAACACAGACTATCGCAATAAAGAGATTACATACATACATACTATCTTCATTGTAAGCACAAGGCTTGTCAGCTTCTGTATTAGTCCTCACAGTGACAAGACAACGCGCCTGCGGGTAATTAACATCATTAGGAAATGTAAGCAGCTGGGGCACGTGCCATTGTCGGTTAATACTTTCTATCAGTAGGTATATTATTTTTGTGGATTAGAGAGGCACGATCAATCGATGGTTGATATGGTGGAAAGGTGGCCGAGTGGTGACCAAAAGATACAGAGTCGATCGGCGTGGAAGGCATGGGTGCCTATATTTAGCAGTGGAAGTTCTACGGCTCAGATCATGATGATGATGAGGGATACACATGGAGACAAGTATTTATGTATGTATGTATGTATGTATGTATGTAATACATAAATACGCGTCTCACCTGATGGAATGTGGTTACCGTCAGACATGACATCTACAATCTTCTTAGACTTCTTCTTTTCTCTTGAAACAGATTTCGCTTCTTATAGCATTAACCCTGTGTCTTGTGTAAATAATTACCAGAAAATACCCTAACTACTTCTATTTAAATACTTTCCAAATTACGTAACCGATATTTGTGAAAGAAACCTATGAACCATTAACTCAATTAGAATAGCTTTTATCGGTTCAGAGCAAACAAATTTCTATCAATACGTATGAGTAGAAACATTTATGTTTGTGTTTCCTGCAGACGCTTAACAAGGTCAATGTATAAAAACACAAACAGTCAAACTCAGTTAATTCTTGACGAAATACGATGATCTGATGAATATACTAAACAGATGCGCAGATAACCTTACAATTTATTCTATCTGTTACCATGGGGGTGAACACAGACAAAGCAGAGTGCAAACAACGATATTAGAAAACATTGCATAAGTTGTTATTTTAATACGTACGTACGGATAAGGAAGTACGTACAGTTACCGCTTACCATCAGGTCTGCTTGTTCGTCACTGAATACCATAAAAAAGGAATGATTCCCGAGTATTCCACGTTGGTTGTAAGTGTGGTCTAAATTGTGGCTAATCAATTCTAGAATGAAAAGGCCGTTTCTAGACGGGCATGTTCACTCTTCGGCCGCATCGTATCTTGACGGCGGTCAGATGCCTGCTTAGTTCGTAGAAAATCGAATGTTTTATTCAATTGCATTTATTGTGTACCAACTTTATTCGGTAAATAAATTTAAGGGTTAGTTTAAATAAAGTGTTTTTAGTGTAGTGTAAGAAACCCGGAGCCGGATATCCTTAAAATGGTGATAATAATCGCGAAAGATCAAAGATCAAAGATCACTGATTCTTTGTATATCTCTTCATTGTATTATTATTAATTTGTAATAATAAGAATAAGAGACTTTATATATTATAGAATACCAATGTAAAAAATGTATGGACGTCAATAACTGTATAAAATTTATACCAACATTGATTAAATGAATTTCAATTTGACAGTTTATAACATTATGTAATAATAATAATTATTATTATTTTTATTACACATTTTGAAATATACATACATACATACATAAAGCTGACGCCTCTGTCCCACAGGTAATGAAAATATAAAATCTAAAGAAATGAAAAAAAAAACTTTTTGGTTCCGGTCCCAAGACGAGCGACGTACAGCTCTAGCGCAAACAACTATTACGGATATTACTCAAGCCCTTTGTCATACACTTGAAAGGAAGATTATTAAGCGGCAAATGGGAGGGAAAATATTTCTTTTCAGCCTACAATTTTATTTACAAAGCCAACGGAACCCGAGTGGAAATAATGTCAGTTTATTTGACGGCGAGTACCTACTGAGCTTGTTTTGCATTTAGAGTCGCTAGTTTATTGGTTCACTTATCCTTTTTTGCTTTAACTTATAACCCAACTCGAGTATCGCGTTCGATCCCCAGTCCCGCCATGTAGATACCAATGACCTTTTCTGAGTAATGTACATTAGTTGAACACTAACCGATGCTCTTACGGTGACGTGGAGAAACTTGCACATTCAGGCGACTGAGTATATAACCATGATCCAATCTGGTCAGGTTCCCCTGATAAAAGGGTCACGGATGTACATATAGTCGCTACACTGTAATTATCTGATCTCCTAAATCCTGGATCATGGTCAAGGCGGACCCCGTACCTTTATGCGCGAGATCAGAACCGGGACCTGAACGCCAAGATAACGGCGGATTATATAGGAAGGTACGGTCAATTGATGGCTGTAGTGGTGAAAATGTTCTTAAATGGTGACCTTTGGCTCGGTGTCATGTCAAACCTGTCAATTTTTTATGCAAGCTTAAGCAGCTGGTTTCAAAATTTTGATTACAGTTTAGAGAAGCATTATTCAGGGTTACACAGCAAAAAAAATGGGAAAAAGTAAAGATTTGTGACAACAGGACTGAAAAGTCTGTCGCAGGATGTGCAATATTGCGTTTTTTTTAAATGCCTATAATTTTGAAATCATGCAACTTAGATTTTTTTTAATATTTTTCCGCCAACCAGCATGACTTGCCTCTTCATCCAATTCCGGGTTGACGTCGAATTTTGGGACACCCTCTATAAGGTGATTCAAGAGAAAAGTATACAAGTAAGAAAAAAAGGGTAGGTAGGTTAAAGTAGGTGTACGCGAAAGAAATCGCGCCGTCTCCACTAGTGTATTTACAAAGTAAAGAAAAACACATAAAAGATTATATACGAATTGGTTCAAGGATACATAAACTATGAAGGTATGCTTACAAGTAAAATTCTTAGGAAATTCGAAACATTTACGATGACGCAACGTATTTATATTATGCAAATTGATTTCATCATATTGAATGGCTTGGTGTTTGACACGAGAATTGACGAATCACGATTATATTGATGCACGATTGATTCATACTAAGAACCGTAAGAGTTCTTAATGAAAATTCCATTCGCTGAAAGACCCACTTTCTAGAGGCTTCCACTGTGGAGTAATAGGTTACAGATACGTGTAAAACTGTCAGATTCTGCTGATCGTCAGCTTGTGAGATGACTAAGAAGTGGTACCTATTCGTTCTAAACTGACCACTTCGATGAAGGTCATTATTTGGCAACTCCTGTATATTTCACCAAAGGCGTAAAACTTAAGTCCATTTCTTGTGATACTGTGTGCTATCGAACTTTCGTACGGTATAATTTTGTTAAGTTTCTTCATTATGGTTAACAAACAGTAGCACAATTAGGTAATTTAAAAAAACTACCTAATTTACTTGATTGTGATACCTACAACGTTATCCGTGTATTACTAATTGCTGATGAATATTACCACACAGCGAGTGAACTTATGTATTGCACACATTACATTATATTATATGTATTACTGATCCCATGTTTATTTGACAAGCAATTAATGTTAAATAAACCCTAATACTATTAATTATAATTAGTTGATGAGCAATTTGAATTAGACCCGGATTATAACATGTCGCCGACGCGAGGAGCGTCAATAACGCAAGTAGTGTCGCTGACGCTCCCTGCGTCGCCGACGCAAGTAGCGTCGGGCTGTCAAACACTAGAGTCAACAGTTTAAACAGGTATAAACCTTTAGATGTCAATAGTCTAAAGGTCTATATGCACTTGTGCTAAGAAACGCAGCGTCGACAGACAGGTTTGATGATGGCGTGCACCGAAGACTAACGAGGATAGTTCATAAAATATGTTATGGCTGCAATAGACATTTAAATGTCATCATTAATATAAATTTGATCTCCAACTAAAATGATCTCCAACCCGCCTGCCAAGCGTGGAGATTATGGCAATAACCTCCCCTTTCGTGGGAGAGGCCCTAAGTCCTGCAGTGGATTGTTACGGGCTGTGATGATGATGATTAATATAAATTTGCGGCTAGAAAAGTCCAATTCGAGATGTGA
Source organism: Blastobasis adustella (assembly GCA_907269095.1). Lineage (NCBI taxonomy): Eukaryota > Metazoa > Arthropoda > Insecta > Lepidoptera > Blastobasidae > Blastobasis > Blastobasis adustella. Next base: position 6,028,219 of record OU026138.1, read on the forward strand.
CATTGCGAGAATTAGGCCCCAGCCCCACCCATTCACCAAAATCACTTAGCATAATATTAGTCCCTATACCATATTTGCATCTCGCTCAAGCTCAGTATTTACGGCGAGTACCTCGTTCACAGTAGATTTGCTCTCGATGCAAGCCGAAATATCGCTCAAGGTAGCGCTGGTAGCACTCGATGAATACTACGATGCAAATGCCCTAAGGCCGTATCCGTCTAAAACTCAATCATGTGCGTTCCATCTGCGCAACCGAGACGCGAACCGAGCTCTTAAACGATCGTGGCAAGGCGTCAATATAAAGCACTGCCCGCACCCGCGTTACCTTGGTGTTACGCTAGACAGATCTCTGACTTACAAAGCAATGCAAGGCAAAAAGTTTGTGCACGAAATAATCTGCTGCTACGTCAAAAATTTTCTACCTGGGGAGCAGATCCGTGCAAATGTTCTCCGGACGACGAGCCTCCCGCTTTCATACTCGGCAGGTGAATATGCGTGACCAGTGTGGCACCGATCCGCCTATGCGAAGGAAGTCGACAAGGCCTTAAACGAGGCATGCCGTTTTATAACGGGATGCCTCAAGTCTACACTGCTTGGAATGGTATATCCCTTAGAAGGTATTGCCCCACCACGTGTATAGCGCGAAGTGAATTGTGTAGAAGAGAAACTCAGGTAGGAAATATACGCACGACACCAACTGAATGGTCGTGTAATGCCCCCCGCACGCCTCAAAAGCCGAAGCACTTTCCTGAGGTCTACCGTCTCCGCTAACGAACCTACTAGGGAGGCAAGGAAGCAGCTGTGGCGTGCCCAATACTCAGCGCCTCCTGGATCCATCACACCCTCCGAATCCCTGCCACCAGGACACGAGCTGCAGTGGCCAACTTGGAAGTCACTTAACCGTTTATGGACACAAGTTGGCTGCTGCAAAGACTCCCTGGCTAAGTGGGGCTTCATCGACCAGACACAGCAGCGATGCGACTGTGGAGCTCCATCCCGAACCATGGAGCATCTGCTCTCTTGTTCTCTTTATCCTGCTGCCTGCACTAGGGAGGAACTGTTCCTGAAGACTGATAATGCTAGTTTTCGAAAATTTACTCGACGAAGAAGAAGAAGAAGTAGATTTGCTGACGATATCGTAGTCTTGGCTGAAACCCAGGAAGACTGTATAAACACCTGTATAAACTATGATGATACATGTTACAAACTGAGCATAGTTTCAGGTCAAATGGCGTGTGAATTAACAGATAATACTACTTATTTATGCCAACCTAGATGAGAGACAACACAGACTATCGCAATAAAGCGATTACATACATACATACTATCTTAATTGCAAGCACAAGGGTCAGCTTATGTATTAGTCCTCACAGTGACAAGACAACGCGTCTGCGGTTAATTAACATAATTACGAAATTAGACTTAACACTGTCTATCGGTATGTTTTAACGTCGGTGGCCGAGTGGTTAAGGTATCTGACTTGTAAGCGAAAGGTACCGGGTTCGAGTACCAATGACTATTTTCTGAGTTATATACATTTTGAATGCTAACCGATGCTCTTACGGTGAGGGAAAACATCGTGACAAAACCTACACTTTCAGGCGACGGAATATGTAACCATGATCCAAGCTAGTCAGGTTCTCCTGGCAGCAAAGTCACGGGTGTCACATGGCAGTCGCTCCACTGTAATTATCCGATTTGCCAAATCCTAAATCATGGTCAAGACTTGCCCCGGGCCCTCGTGCACGAGAGCACAACCGAGTTTATATCAGTATATTATTTTTGTGGATTAGGGAGGCACGATCAATCGATGGCTGATATGGTAGAAGTGGCCGAGTGGCGATTACATACCGGTGATCGCAGCGTAGGACGCCCCTTCCCATGTATGTTCTCGTATATGTCGAAGGAGCTGATGTATGCACAGGACAGAGTCGATCTGTGTAGAAGGCGAGACGTCTATGTTCAGCAGTGGAAGTTCTACGGCTGAGATGATGATGATGACGAGGGACACACATGGCGATACGTCTCACCTGATGGAATGTGGTTACCGTCAGACAAGACATCTACAATCTAAAGGAAACATATTTTGATTCTTATGACACTAAGCTTGTGTCTTGTGTGTACCAGAAAACATCCCAACTACTTCTATTTAAGTATTTTCCAAATTACGTAACCGATATTCGTGAAAGAAACCTATGAACCATTCACTCAATTAGAATAGTTTTTATCGGTTCATTGCAAACAAATTTCTATCAATACGTCCGAGTAGAAACATTTATGTTTGTGTTTCCTGCAGACGCTTAACAAGGTCAATGAAAAAAATACAAACAGTCAAACTCAGTTAATTCTTGACGAAATTACGATGATCTGATGAATATACTAAACAGATGCGCATATAAACGTATAATATATTCTATCCGTATTCTATTCTATTCAGACAAAGCAGAGTGCAAACAACGATATTAAAAACCTTGCGTAAGTTGTTGTTTTAATACGTACGGCTAGGAATGCGTCCCAAGTGTTCCACGATTTTTGCAAGTGTAGTCTGAACTGTAGCTAATTTAGGCTAGAGTGAAAAGGCCGTTTCTAGACAGGCATGCTCACTCTTCGGTCGCATCGTCTATATATAATTTTTTTTATACTGTCTAGCTTAACTCAGAGACCCTACCTGTACCTAAACTCAGAGATCTATGTTGCTTACACTTTTGATCTTGATTTTCATCTCCGAGTAAAAGTATTTTACTTATTCCTTCTATTCAGTTTTTTTAATTTCTTAATCTTAAAAAGAAATTCGGTTCCGGTCCCAAGACGCGCAACGTACAGCTCTAGCGCAAACAACTATTACGGATATTACTCAAGCCCTTTGTCATACACTTGAAAGGAAGATTATTAAGCGGCAAATGGGAGGGAAAATATTTCTTTTCAGCCTACAATTTTATTTACAAAGCCAACGCAACCCGAGTGGAAATAATGTCAGTTTATTTGACGGCGAGTGCCTACTGAGCTTGTTTTGCATTTAGAGTCGATGGTTTATTGATTTACTTATCCTTTTTTGCCTTAACTTATAACTCAACTCGAGTATCGAGTTAGATCCCCAGTCCCGCCATGTAGATACCAATGACCTTTTCTGAGTAATGAGAAGAAACCTGCACATTCAGGCGACTGAGTGTATCACCATGATCCAATCTGGTCAGGTTCCCCTGTTAAAAGGGTCAAGGAGGTGCATGTTGTCGCTACACTGTAATTACCTGATCTCCCAAATCCTTAATCATGGTCAAGGCGGACCCCGTACCTTTATGCGCGAGATCAGAACCGGGACCTTAACGCCAAGATAACGGCGGATTATATAAGGAGGCACGGTCAATCGATGGCTGTAGTGGTGAAAATGTTCTCGAGTGGTGATTCTCTGGCTCGGGGTCCGGGCCATCGACCGAGCACAACCGGGATGTTGACATCAAGATGACCTGTAATTCCTTAAAAACTCCTCTAGCACTGTCCTCTAGGGTCAATCGATCCGTTAAGAAATAAATTGTTTTGTTAGAATAGGAATCTTTAGCAAAGAATTTGAAAATCCTTTCTCATTTGGGAATGATATTGCCGATTAATTTTGTAGATCATACCTAATAAAATTCCATAGCCTCTTCAGACCGTGGGTAGGGTACACGTAAATTTCAAACTCAAGGCCACTGCCAGAGTGTTTTGCTACAGGTTACTGCGGTCTAAACATATTTCAGTTTTATTTTTTATTAGACTAAACAGACATTTGACTGCTATCTCAGCTTTTGGTAAGTGACGATGCGGCCGACGATGGAACAGCCTATTCATTATAGCCTTGAAGGCGTCCGGATTATAATGACCGGAAAATTCACTCGCCGGCAACGTGTTCCATTCCATAGCCGTAGGACGTGCGAAATTATAAAAAAATTTAAAGTATAGAAGTGTGTTATTTACCTATATTATTAGGAAGGAAGAACGAAAGAGGAAGAACGAGTCGTACCTACGTCAAGTCAAGAGTACCTACCTAAACCGATGTTCATGTATGAAAGGTTAAGTAATGAATGGAAGAAGTGAGAGAGATGTGAATGTCAGGACCGTAACAAGTGGTATCTGCCTATCCCTACGGGAAAAGGCCGTGACATTACGCATGTACAGGAATATAGCTTGGAAAAATTCTCACAGCGCCATCTAGCCCCAAAGTAAGCAAAGCTTGTGTTATGAAAAACTGATAAATTTCTTATATACTTTAAAAAATAACATACTTATTACATACTAAAGTCAGACCCGTAACGGAAATTATAATTCATAATTTCTATTCTGCTCGGCCGGGAATCGAACTTGGGAGCTCTACGTGGCATGTTAACCACCTGAACAACTCAGGTCGACGCCTATGTATCTATACATAGTATATACCGAAGTCGCTTCCCGCCGTCTGTCCCTATGTATCTATGTATGCTTTGATCTTTTAAACTACGCAACGCATTTTTCGGAGTGATTCAAGAGAAAGGTTTACAAGTAAGAAAAGAGGGTAGGAGTAGAGTAAAGTAGGTTTACGCGAAAGAAATCGCGCCGTCTCCACTAGTGTATTTATAAAGTAAAGAAAAACACAAAAGATTCTATCTGAATAGGTTCAAGAATACAAAAAATATTTAGGTAAGCTACAAGTAAAATTCTTGGGAAATTCGAAACATTTACGATGGCGTAACCTATTTATATTATGCAAATTGATTTTATCATATTGAATAGCTTGGTGTTTGACTCGGAAATTGACGAATCACGATTATATTGATGCACGAGTGATTCATACGACAAACCGTAAGAGTTCTTAATGACAATCCCATTCGCTGAAAGACCCACTTTCTAGAGGCTTCCACTGTGGAGTAATAGGTTACAGACACGTGTAAAACACGTGTAGTGTCGTTGTATATGACGATTCAGCTGATCGTCGGCTTGTGAGAGGACTAAGTGGTACCTAATATTTCACTAAAAGCGTAAAACCAAAGTCAAGTTCTTGAGATAGTGCAGCTTCTTAGCTTCGAATATGATTCCGTCATGGAAAACATAATACTTGGCATGACTCGATAAGGTATTTATGAAGTTATAGACTGATTTGTAACGCCGGGAATGTATGAGCGTATTGGAAAAATATAGGGTGAATCGTTTGATTGCTCGCGAGTGTATTAGTTTCTTCTTTCACTTCAAAACTTAATTTGAAAACTATAAGTCTTACGACTTCCAAAGATAATATTGTAGAAAATGTAATGGAGAATAAATGCTTCATACATACTTTTATTGCAGATGTACAGTTTTCATAAAAAACAACTGATTATGGTGATACACGGAAGAGGGGGGGGGGGGAGGGGGGGGGGGGACGACAATAATTTCTCGACGTGTTTCTACTCCTACATATCATTATGTATAAGCCACATATAAGCCAAGTTTCATGCTTTCTGCCGAATGATACCATAACTTCTTACCAGTTCTGACTAACAAGCCGCGCTATAAACACACAGACGAGCTTTACTTTTAAAGATGTGTTTGGTGCAGTGAATAATTTTGTTCCGTTACTTAAACTAATTTTAATATTTCTCATTGTCTCATACAACTTGTCTTAAAGGCTTTATAACATTTTGATAAGTTCAGTCGTCTAAGTTCAGAAGCAAAAAGAGTGAGATCAGGATCAAAGTAACATTATACTCGAAAGTGATAAAATAGTTAATCTTTTTCTATGACCAATAAATTCCGCTTTGATCTTGCTCACACTTATTGCTTCTGAATTTAGCCAACCCTTAAATTAGCGTTGACATTTTTCAGTACTTACAGCCATTGTACTATGTGCCATTAAACCTTGGTATGGTATTAATATTATTGTTTAGTTTCTTTATTATGGTTAACAAACAGTAGCACAATATAGGTAATTTACCAAAGCTATCTTATTTATTTGATTGTGATACCTACAACGTTATCCGTGTATTACTAATTGCTGATGAACATTACCACACAGCGAGTGAACTTATGTATTATCCACATTACAATATATATTATGTGTGACTGATCCCATGTTTATTTGACGAGCAATTTATGTTAAATAAACCGCAGGAAGAGTAATTATAATGAGTTAATGAGCAATTTGAATTTGGTTTATTTATAACCTCCTCTAAGTACTTGTACAGGATGCGCCACTCGAAGTGTTACCAGTTGAAAATGATATAATGTTGTCAATTTTGAGATATATTTTTAAACTTCAGAATATCGGAAAAACATTAAATTCCTATAAAAATAGGCTATTGTTCAATGTAGCCAGCTTTAGCGCTGATAACAGCATCGACTCTGTCCCGAAAAATTCGCTCGCTGCACGAACGTGACGCGCTTGAAAATTTAATCTTTTTCGATCTAATACTTTTACAGTTCTGCGATATGTAAACAAATTAAACGATAATGTATGGTTAAAGTGAAAATCCAAAGACAATTTAGACCAGTGAATTGCTCTGATGATGGTCAGTGATGGTTTGGGCCACGTTAACTGCCATAGGACGCTCCGCTCGTTATCATTAAGCAGGGCGTAATGATAAAGCAACAAATCGGACGTGGAAAGACTTTAAATGATGCTTTGTTACCTCAGACACGTAATCAAATCGGTAGAAATCATTAGACATTTGAAAGAAACAAAGAAAACATTTATAACACGTATTTATTTCTACAACACTCGACACCATCCTATAAAGTTCTTCAAACCCGTCTTTTATTAAAAGATAATATTTCCAGCTTCATGTCTTCACAACAATGGCCGATATATTTCCCGAACCTAAACCCAATGGATTTTTCCATATTTTCCATTCCGAAGGCCAAAGTATAAGCTAAACAAAATTAGACAGCCGATGCCTTGAAGATCGCTCCTTGACGAGAATTCTTCGGGACAGATTCGATGCTGTTTTCCGCGCTAAAAGTAGCTACATCGAACACAAACCTAAAAATTAAAATTTATTAATTAAAATGTTATAAGCCTTTTCCGAAATTAATGCATTCTGCATTAATTTCTAAAGTATTTAATAAGTAAGAAAAACGATCAGATACTTGCTCGCTTTTCTTTGTGCGAAAAATCGTATAAAGCTGCTAGCTAATACCTAATAAATCCTATAGACGACTCAAGTACTTCCGCTCTTATTCCCAAGAAGTTGAGAAATTGGAAACGCTAACATTAATCTTGGAAAAGGTTCCTCGGGTATCTTTTAATTTCCCCTGCATCAACTCACGTTGAGTTCAATGATAAATCGAGATTTTAGCATTCAGCCGTCGGATAGAACTTTGTGAGGATATTCCAGAAGACAGACGAGATGAATACTGATTTTAGCGTGTGCCGGACTTTGTTATGATTTGTGACTTCAACTAAATTTGTTTACTTAGGTATTAATAAGCACATAAATAGAAAATAATCTCCAAATCCAAATATGTTTGTACAATTGAACGTTAGTAAATCTATCTATCCAAATTAGCTTGAAGTGGATTTCTACATGTTAATAATATAGAACAAAACAGAGCAGAGGCAGACCATTTAGCATATCCGTGAACTAGAAAAAGGGCAACGGTATTTTATAGTTATTCAACATCATCATCATCATATCAGCCAGAAGACGCCCATTGCTGGGCATAGGCCTCCCTCAGAGATCTCCACAAAAGCCGGTCCTGTTCTTTCCGCATCCAGTTGGTACCTGCGATCTTTATAGATATTGAGTATCTTCAAAATACTATTGTAAAATTTTCCCGTAACTCTGAAGACCGCAACAAGTAGACACCGAAAGACGCATGTTTATGAAACCACAACCACTATGTCAAGAGTGAATGACTGAGGAGGACGATCCAACCAACCTGCCAAACGGGTTGATTTAACCTCGTTCTTATCATGCGCCAGTTAAAATAGGTGAAAAATAGATGCCAAAACCGGGCGAAGTGGATGCGAAAAAGCAGGAAAGCGGTCAACGCCGTGATTGACCGCTAAAACGATGATATGAATCTAAAAAACAAACATAGGGTAAAAGCCGGATACTTGCCTCATTGGGATAGTTGCCCCAGTTTTGAATTCACTATGTTAAAGATGTTGGTGGCGTTAGCGCTTTACCACAATTGAAAGTGCCCCTCCAGATGGCCTCAATGCCATTAGCGTAGGAGAACGCGTTTTGTCCTTGTGAATAAAAATCTTTTGCACTGAAGTTTTCACGGGCGACAAAATTATTTTGGTAAGTTATTTATATTGAAAATTTTCTTTACTGATTGTGGCATCAGTCTACTTTTTGTTTCTATGCATGCATTATGGTTTAAATTACGTTGTATGATATGTTTTATTGTGAAATAGTTGTTATTTATTTTACAATTAAAAAGGGTAAGCATCCGTATCAAAAAGGATAATCGCCGCATTTACTTTTGCTTGCAATCATTTTACAAGCAAAGACTTTCTTTTTTCTTTTGGTGTTTTTTTTCAACTTATTGTGACTGCTTGCCTTATAAAATAAATATGTATTTGTCTGTGCTTCTATTCTAGGTGAGCAAAATGCTTCACAAGTACAAGCGAAAATCGGCCACATTAGCTAGACAGAATATAGTAAAATCCTTATGGCGATAAAGGGGGGGGGGGGGGGGGGCTAAATATCAACCTTCTCAGTGTCCTTAGGCTGGCTTCGCCGACACCGAATATACTGCCTTCTGGGATAATCTCGAAGAAACGTTGCGACGCAATGTATGCTATCCTCTGAAGAGATCGTGGTTGGTGTTTTTTTTTATTGGTTTAATAGGTAGGCAGGGGAAATCCGTCATGGACACCTGGGAAGGGGACCCAGGTAGTGCCGGACTCTTACCGGCTAAAACCCCTACCTGCCCTCGAAAGCCTCTGGTGAAGCCAGAGTCTTTCGGTGGTGAAATGAATGAATGAAAAAAAGAATGTGGGTTAAGGTGAGGGTACCTGTGCACATCAGGCGTGCCATTGGATACATGCACCCGGTGTGCATGATCGTGGTTGGTGTGGATATCAATGCCTACATGAGGTCTGGTCCAGTGGGTCCAGATGAGACCGAAGACCGGATGAAATGGAAAAGATAGAGCATTGAAGCGGATCCACCTGACCGACATGATGGATGGTGATGATTTTATGGTTTAAATCATTAAAACTTAAACAACATATGTATTTACAATAACGATTAAGATCTTGATTAGTGCTTAATAAAGTATCTCAGTAAATAATAAACATTGATTATATCCAACAAAATCATAGTGAGGCATATATCCCAGCACGAGGCAACGTCCCCCGAGCCATTTTTACCGCTCGGCAACTATCCACCACAGTAGGCAACTAACCCCCAATCGAGAGGTCAAATAAAACGCGATTTACTCAAAACCAATAATAATTACGTTAACAAAAATAGGCTATTATAGAAGACCAAAGACCAATGTTTTGATATACATGTTGCATATTTCCTAGGAATAACACATTTCTTCATAATTAAGCTTCTGTGAAAAGTGGGGCGAATATCCGGCTTTTACCCTATGCCTCGAAAGTAACTGCTTACGATAATAAACTGACGAATGAAGTTTAACTACAGTACCTCCCGCCGTTGTTTCTGAAGGTGTTACGCTTAAGTAAAAGATAGTAAGAGGTATAAGTATAGTTTATACAAACTCAAATATTTTCCAAACTACAAAAATGATTTGTGAATTGTCTTAGCTTATTTATTTATTATTTATTCTTGCTCCAGAGGGCACGTTAAGCCGTCGGTACTGGTTGTTATCAATTGATATACGATGTATCCTCATGACCCTACTAGAACTCTTGTGTGCCGGATGGCCGGTCTCTTCAAATTGCGATGTTTTATATATGAGAGGAATGAGCTCGCAATGTGCTGCTTGTAACCCACACTATGCGTGCTATGTTCTTGAAAAATTCAAAGGTGGTCACCTACACTAATAAAATATGTACTTAGATAGATGTACTTACATGTTTTTTAGATAGGTACACACAAAATATTTACACGGACCATTAAAAAAAGACTAAACTAAAAGTGTATAATAAAAATTGTAATTTAACACTTCAAATCCTGACGGAAATCGAATCCGGGACGTCTGCATAGCAGGCTACGTATTTAGACACTAGTTCACTAATAGATTCATAACTCAGTGTACATGCAAACAGGAATTTCATTACGTTAACTATTCCTGTTATTGAAGGCAGGTAGGTACGTCCAAGAGACATAAACGAAGATATTACGCGATGTTCCCAGCACTCAAGGCTGGGATCAATATCACAATATCCAGGTCTAAGACCGGTATTTAGGGCACAAAATCAGGTTTTTAGGTTGAAATACTAGGGAGGAAACAATCTTCATCTTGAAAAGAGGTGGAAGTTTCTCGCTTTGTCGCTACGTTAATTTAGCTTCCGTTTCCTTTGGAAAAAGAGGTGTGTCTGTCTGTGGCATCGTAGCTACCGAATGGATGGACCGATTTAGATGCCGCTTTCACAGTTTGATAGCCAGTTGAATCGAGATGGTTCTCAGCTTTGTTTAATTAAAATTGGTTAAGTAAGTTGGAAAATATTTGAGTATGTAAACTTGTTGGGGGTTATCAGACTTGTTCTTTCGGTTAGCTATTTATCTCTGAATAAATGTGAGCATAAGATACCTTGTTGGGATAAAGATGAATTTGCTATATTAACTTTAGATTGACGCTTTTAATCGGCGCCAGCTTGAATGGACCCTAACATCTGCATGGTACATCAGGCAACTGTCAGATTTGACAAATCCGTCAAATTTTGATTGATTGTTGAATATGTTTATAGATTTCTCATAATTGTAATAAAGTCAATTAAACAATTTCCTGTTTTAAAAGAACAAAATTTACTTACAATGAATGAATAAAATAAATAAACACAAAACAAATTAAACTTACGAAAACGTAAACAGAAAATCATTAAACTTTCGCAATCATTAAACTCAGAAAAGTCTGAAAACTTTTAAATATATTTGACTGATTCCTATCTGCCAGTGAACATTCCAATATATTTTCAATCTAACTTAGATTCGTCTCCTCATCCAGAATGAAATTCACATATAAAGCATATCTATACCTACTAAGAGTAAATTTAGGTATATCTCTGAAACCGCATTTGCGAGTTATTTTGCACTGCGAGAAGTTTAAGGTGATTCTAACTTACATTCGTTGTTTCAAAGTGTACTAAGCGTGCTTGGACTGGGGTTTAGAGGTTCCGTAGGAACTCAGCGTGTGATTGAAAGAAAGCAGGGACTGAAAATCGTTTCTTCTAATTTGTAAATCTTTATGGTATTACTCATAAAATGTTATTTAACGTTTTTTAAAACTATTTTGTCAATTTCTTTCAAATTCAATCATTATTCGAAGCACAACGTAAGTTTTTGCTCAATTTTAAGTATTTGCTTAATATTTTTTATGACATAAGTTCCATATTTCGCTCCGAAGTTTTTTCTCGTACAATATCCAAGGCCGAAAAGATCTCTATTACAGATGCATAACTCTTTCACGTTTATGGCTTTCTTTTATTGTGTACAATAAAGTGTTCCACGCCACTGAAATTAGTCGTATTTTCCACATGACTTCTCGATTTCGGCTCGCTGCCTGCAGGGCCCTAAAATTCTAGACTAGTCTAATTCTCACACATCCAACGTCTTCGTAATAAATTTTCGCTTTGAGAAATGTAAAATGCATCCCGTTTTATATACATTCGACGGTCTGAACCTTTCAAAATGCAGATTTGTTCGATACAAAGACCGTGAAAAGATTCGTACTGTAATATAAACAAAGAGTTTCTTCTTTTGTTTCTGATAGTGTTTTGTTTTCTATCGTCGGTACGCCAAGTGTTCTTGCTGTACCTTTTGCTGGATTTTTTAAAGTTACTAAGAAGGATTTATTTGAAAGTGGAAAAGCAAAAGGCCCAGATAAGTTTAACATGCCTAACTGACTATGGATATAGCTTGAGGACGATGCGATATGGAAAATAAAAGTATTTTCCATGGCAAATAAAAATTTCGTTGTCTTTGTCGTTTACGTTGTAAAAACCTTTTCTCATCCTTCGGTGCTTACTAGGAAAAGCCCATCCAGAATTATCTCGTCAAGGAGGGGATTATGTCCAAAGAGAAAACCACTATACAGAATAGACTATCTTTAAAAGAGCTGTCGGTCCACCCTGAATATAATTATGGGCTCGTACCCTATGGCAACCACCAGAAGACCTCGCCCCAAATTCCATTAAATTTTATCTAGTTGTTGGACTCTGTCAAGCCTTAGGAGTCTGCCTGGATGAGTACCACGCCTTATCTATTTCTACCGCCAAGCAACAATGCTTGCATTGTTGTGTTCCGATTTGAAGGATAAGGTTAAATGTAAGGAAATATGTTATGCCTCCAGCGCAATTACAAGCATCAGTCATTTCATCTTAGTCCTCACAGTAACAACTCATCTGCGGTTCTGCATTTTTATTGTCTGCAACCTAAATGCATGAATCGTTGACGTCATGGGCGACAGTTACCGCTTTCCGTCAGGTGCTCTGCGCGTTTGTCACTGCGTAACATAAAAACACCATAACGAATTTATGCTCTAAGCAATTTCATTTACAGACAAACAGACGTAGAGTTTTTATTCCGCGCCATAAAGTGCAGTTGCGGAAGAAAACAAACTGCTTAAATATTTTAGGAGAGCCGTAAAAAGAATGGCTCCAAAAAGATTGTCTGCAACACTGTTTTTGCCTTACGTTTCGGTTACTGCTATTGGTGTTTTACGGAGAGACAGGAGTATTTTAGGGCTGTCCCTTTATGCTTGTATCGTTTTGTAAGGAATGGAACACGTTGTCTGCGGGTGTGTTCCCTGATTAAAATTATCAGTAAATACAAACAGGTAAGACAAGATCCAAAGACTGAGCGCAGTCGACGAAACCTGGACGACTTCAAGGCTTGAGTGAATAGCTGTTTCTAGACAGACATGCTCCATACTCGGCCGAATCGTTACTTACCACCAGGTGAGATGGCGGTCACACCTGGGTGGTCATATTAAAAAAAAATTGTTATATAGGTATTTATATAATTCATCAGTTTCTCTAATAGCGGCTTGTTAGTTCCCTTTTAAGCCACAATCATTATTAGACACCATTGGTGCGCTCAAGTGTTATTTTTATTTATTTCAAACACGTTTTGAAGATACTTATTTGTTATGGTCGTTTGGCAATAAAAATAAATTGCGTACCTATGTTACCCAGCGGGGGGCCCACTGATAAAAAGCGTCATGGCGCCTGTCTTTGCATATGCTGGGAGTGGTCCCATTGCACTCTCCACACGGCACAGGTAATAAGATAAGAGTACTTTTTTTAAACTTTTTTTCTAAGAATATTTTTGATTTATGTGCCGTGTTTCTGAGTGGATTAAAAGTGTTTCACTTTACTTACTTTTCACTTTAACACAACTGATCAATATTGTAATAATAATTTACGTGATGTAAGTAATAGTTTTGATACCTTAATACTAAATACCTAGATTCACGTTATTTCTTGATTTAGTACCTAGATAACATAGTTTCGTCGTCATCATCATCATCATATCAGCCGGAAAACGCTAACTGTTGGGTATAGACCTCCCCCAGAGATCTCCACAAAGGCCGATTTTCTGCCTTCGGCATCCAGCTGGTACCTGCGATCTTTGCAAGGTCGTCGGTCCACCTAGTGGGAGGCCTACCCACGTTGCGTCTTCCGGTTTAACTTAGTTTATCTACACACAACATCACTACCATACATTAAACATTTACGAAAGAACACTTTCTCTGCTTGTTTGTAAATTTTAGATACCTATAATATCGTTGGACGCCAGACATTTTGCTTTAATTCCATTTTATTGTAATCTGATTGTTATTATTTCCCCACAGTGCCTATAAAAGCCTAACAATGTTTAATTAAAGAAAGCAAAAGAGACCATCGTTTCCGAGTTCCCAATAAATGTACGAAACACAAATTGGAGGAATGTTTTACATTTTATTTTTTTGCCGGACAGCGGTCCTTGAAGACGGGGAAAATATAAATCAAAATGTCGAGACCGGGTCAAATCTTCGCAATAAATTACTAGAAATCCCACATTGCGAACCCGGTTACAATGTCCTTCTGATTTAAATACTGTATTATCTGAATTGATAGCTTTTTGGGCTCCACAATTTTATTCCATAGCATAAATAATGAGGATTGTAACGGTCCTATATTCCTTTTGACGGGTCAAAGCCACACCACTCTCTCCCACCATTTCAACTCCAATTTAGCGAGATCTACTGCAGCGATCGCAAAGGGCTACTGAATTTGGACACTTAGGCAGTCCAGAGGACAAGCTGATATTATCTTGGATACCACAACAGTATCTATAATTCATAGGCGATGAAATACATTTATTGTGCCTGTCTGTTATTTGATGCCTTAAAAAATATCTATTGAAAGCCTTCTAGAAAGCATATATTTATTCATAAAGCAGACAAAGTGAAAGGGTTGAAGGAAGAAGAGACAAAAAAGCACTATACGCATTAAAAATTAAAAATGTCATCCACACCGCTGCCCCCGGAATTGTGCCCAGAAAGCTGGCTGCGTTACCTCGTTGAATAGCAATGCTTATTCTCTGACCGACGAACGAGCCAGCTCTCCAGTCACCTGTGATGTCTTTTAAAAATTTCTGAAAAGACTTGATCATAATAATCTTAGATTTGTCAACCTCTCGCCTTATAATTTAGTTTCCCTAATGAAATTGCGTTGGCTAATACTGCTATATTGAAGCTTGTTTAATCAGCATGCTCAAGAGCTTTCTTAGTCACCATTTTAATTAAATTAGTTTTGATATAAATTCTAAGCGTGTTTGCTTTTACTTTGTGTGATATTCGCTCAATTTCTAGAATTTTAATAATGCTACAAGAGCTAGTGGAATCACTAATGCTATTCTGTCTGCGTAAATGCCTTTACTGTCTGCTGTACGCGTTCTTCTATACTAATATTATAAAGAGGAAATGTTTTATTTTTTGTTTGTTTGTTTGTATTGAATAGGCTTCGAAACTACTGGACCGATTTCAAAAATTCTTTCACCGTTGGGAAGCTACACTATCCCCGGGTAACATAGGCAATATTATATTTTCTAAAAAATTACGGATCATTAATAAAACTCCAATAATGTAACCCAAGGTGTAAAAAAATACCCAAAAAATTCCTTACATCGCGTGTGCTGCGAAAACTATTGATGATAGAACAAAATAATGTACTACGACTTTGCAGAACACATCATTATCTACAAAAGTGTCGCAATATTATATGTCTAACTATTATAGTTATGTCACAATAAGTGTTCTTTTATTTTCAAAATTTAATTGAAATGCCGCCGCTAAAAACGCTCTTTATTTGTACCTTGGTATTAATCCTTATCAAAATCAATAACTTCATATTCACGACTGCTTCAATACCTTTATATAACTTTTTGAATTATTCAATTTAGACATTCCATTCGAAAGATATCACGAGTTTAAAAACGTGAATATTAGAAAAAAGTCGCGTGTTCGCCGCTCAGTCCGCTCGGCTATCTAGGCAGCACGGGGTACGGGAGGGGAGTCAATGTCATGAAATAAAGTGCCGCGCGGCTCATGTTTTATAAACTGTTAAAACGTTGTTATGATCTACATATATCTAAACATAAAAATGGTGTCTGTACATTGAATATATTTACAAAAATGTAGTTTAGAGCGATGAAGGATTAGTAATATAATTTTTGTCTGTCTCTTTGTGCACGTTAATCTCCGAAACTAGACAGATTTAAATACTTTTTTATTGTATAGCTATTAGATAAGCCTGGGAAACATATAGGGTATAATTGATTTTGGAAACTCGAACAACAGTTGTAGAACCATAATAGCCAGCTAAACTATCTAAAAGAAATATGGAAATGGCCTGCAATTAATTTTAATTTTTCGTTCAGTACATTACGTACAGGCACAGTTTCGTAGTTTGGGGTCTAACTTAAAATCTGGGCCATATTTTATCTAATTAATTTGGGTAGAACGAGATGAAACAGCTTGGCCTCTCCGTATTACTCCGTAGCTTTTATACATTAGGGAGGTCATTTGAAGTAGTCGCTCGGGAAAAATATAACGAAGCCGCGGGCAACAGCTAGTATATAATAATTATGTACCCACTTACTACCCGGCTTAGATGAAACAGTTCAGTAAATTTTCAAATATCGATGTGCGAACTTCGTTTGTACTTCGTGTGATGGAAAGATCTATTCCCGGGCTGGCTTAGACCCATGAGATGGTAGGGCCCCACAATCTACCGCATAGATGAAGTATGATATATTATTTATTGTACATAAAACAATGTTACATAGTTAAGACCTTAAGATAGTTCACAAAGGCGAGGTTATCTCTGCAAGAGATCTCTTCCATCCAACCTGAGAGGTGTAGAAGCGATATCACGGGTACTTGATAATGTACTTTTAGATATAGTTTCATTCCATCATCGGCCGCATCGTCACTTACCACCAGGTGAGATGGCGGTCAAATGCCTGGCTAGTCCAAATGAAAAAAAAAAAAAAAAAACTAATAATTACCAAAACGAAATCCTATAATATTAACTATGATATATACCTAACAGTGCTTCTACAATACATTTTTACAATGAAATTATAGATCTTATCCCTTCGCCTCGAAAAAAAACCTTAAAGCCTAGATCACCCGTGCAAACCCAGTCTGCTAATAAGTATACAAAACCTTATTTCCCTATAGAGAGACATAAGGCACATTTTCCTTTGCACTCTCTCTAGAATATACCAGTTGGACACAAACAGACTGGCCATTTCATAAATATTCAATCACATGTATTTTCCGTCTTTAAGAATGACGAATGTTACATCCCGCAGATTCTTACGGGTAGAAAGATAAGTTTTATTTATGTCCTAGAGACTAGCCGAGAGCCTACCTGTAAGAAAGCGAAAACTGTCGCCTAAATATTCCGCCTGAAATACCCCTTTTTTTGTGTATCCTTCAATCCCAAAAAGCTTGAAGATGTAAATTCATCAGTGTTCCGTTTTACGACAGATGTATTTCTCAGAAAGAAATATGATGTTATACAAATTAGTCTCTACATTTTTACGTCATACTGTAGACAAACAGGCAAGCGGACTATCTGATGGAAAGTCGACACCGCTTATTTATTGGCCACCTCGCTACGTAGCTATGGCACGAAAAATGCAAATGCCAAACAAAGCTACGGTTCCCCAAATCCCCACCTCATGGAGCTCTAGCGACCTTACTTGCAGGAACACAATACTATTTAAAATAGTATGCTGTAAGGTGGAGGTTCTTCCCCAGTCTGGCGGCTCCTTTTCGAACGGGGTACCCCGCTTTACGCAACCTCTCCACAATGGAAATCATTATTATGATCATGTAATAAACAGCAAAATATTACTGATTGTTTAAGAGATCTCTTACATAATAATAATGGTTCGCTTTTCCTAGAGCGTCGGTGACCGAATAGTTACGGTAAGTGATACGTAAGCGAGAGGTACCGGGTTCGAATCCCAACGGCGTCCATGTACTGATGATTGTTTTCTGAGTTACGTACATTAGTCGAATACTAGCCGATGTTCTTACGGTGAGCGAAAACATTGCGATGAAACCTACACATTCTGGCGATTGAATGTGTAACCATGATCCAATGTCAGGTTCCCCTGGTGGCATGATCACGGAGGTCAAATAGCAGTCTCTCCACTGTAATTACCTGATAAGCCAAATCTTCGATCTGACCAAGGCGGATCCCGGACCCTCGTGCGCGTGTCATAACCAGGACGATTAACGCCAAGATGATGATGACGTCATAAACAAAAAAGAAATTCTCATTGTTTAAGAGATCTCTTAAATTTTTTATACCACTAAGGCGGTAAGCAGTCTATGGACGTTTGCAATACCAGGGGCATCACCCACATAAAATCCATTTCATCCCTTTCTTAAAGAACTCCATAATGTTTCGCTATTCCTAATATTTACACTTACAGATGCCACAGTGGACCCTATTTACATAGCCGTCGTCTTATTCTGAGACTCTCTTAGCTTATTATCATAAAGGCAATACTATATCACTTAAGCAAATGAGAATACGTCCGGACTGATTATGGAATATGCCTGTACTTTCCTCGTAAAATATCTTATCCATAATACGGAAACAGGAATGATATGCAATGGGTTACGTATAATATGTTGACGCAGATACGACATAATTCATGAATGCGTATTATTTTCGTAGAAATATAATAAGCGGTCCCGTAAAAGTCCTTGAACTATGTATATTAATCACTGAACAATTTCTTTTATTATTACATTATATACATTACATTTTATGACATTTAAATTAATAAATTAAAAAGTAGTTACGACTCGTTACCCGTGAAGCTTATGTCATCTCATCAGTCCACGTCAAAGATTTCAGAAATAAAATTTAAGTAATTTTATTTCTGATTTTACATCTTCTGTAAGATGTAATTTTTAACAACAATAAGTAATTGTTTTTTATTACCTTGACATGGAAAATAAAATGAATAAATTTACTAATATAGCCTTGTAAGAGAACCATTGTTACTAACATAAATATGCATTTAGGTCCGAAATGAATGATTATATAACTTTATTTCATTTAAAATATTTAGTCCACGTCAAAGAATTTGAACAAGCTACAATTCTTTGGTTCGCGCACGTATTTCAGTGGTCACGAGTCAAAGTCAAAGTCGAAAGATATGTCAGGAGCCAGAAAGCGATCAGATAGTCCTAAGCGAAGTCTACGCACAAATCTACATGAGAGAAGACAAACTACCTACGCCTCACATTCTCGTAGTAGAAACGAGATAACTATTGCTAGTGACGGTATTACTTGGGCTCAAGCAAGACTGAATAGCTGGAGTATTTTTTCTCAATTTGAAATATTTAATAATTTTTATTTATTTAACCGTTTATTGTGCACAATGAAAGTTACAATAATATGAACATAAAGAAAACAATCACAAAAGGTACAGTTTATTTCTAAAGATTATTTATAAAGTAGGTACAAAGTAATTTACACAAATGAGAGAGTGCAGCGAGCTTGGAATTTTTGACATATTGACCGTAACATTACATGATTTAAAATAAAACTCAAGAATTTTTTAATTTGAGTAAAATTCGAAATTTTTGACATTTTCGTTCTTAAAGCTGATGCAGCGAGATTGTAATAAATCAAACTTAAAACAGTGAGTAAAGAGACTTAGATAAAAATAAATTACTCTGCGACTCTCTGAAACTCCCTTGTAGAGTCATTAAGACCCTAAAGGGGGTCACGACCCACACTTTGGAAAAACACTATTATTGTATATTTCGGTATTTCATTCACATTACTGATAACTGTAGTATCTTTATATCTGTAAAACTATGCAGTAATTTATGAATGCTTTATAAAGCATCTGCTTGAGCTTTCGGGCTGCTCTTAAAAATGGATTAATCTGCACTATCTATATATTATAATGAACTGCGATTGTAAGTAATATTCACGTTACCTGATTTTATTAATTTTACGAGGAACAATATAATGAATTACAATTATGAATGAAATGGTCAGCCAATAACAGAATTGATTGCTATATTTATTTATTATTATAAATAATAATTTATATGTCAAATATTGACACAATTTCGCAGTAGAATTCTAATTAAATTAATATTAAATGTCAGTTATTACAATCTTCCTAATTGGAAGAAGATGGGCTTACAAACGTGCTTCCTAAACCAAATTTCAATCCGTTTTCGGTCTTGCTCCCAAACCTTTCGCATTCCCATCCCTACTACTCGTCCCCCAAGGTCATGTAATCGGGTTTGAGCGAAAGAACCGAGAGTCCCACTACAGTTTGGGCAGCAATTTGTCGGCCGGGGTTAGTCGATCCGAATACAAATCATGCATTACGGGTTCCGTACCAGGAGCGAGCGATCGAGCATGACCGGTAGTGGAACCGCCAAGTTCGGAATCGGTATGGAGAAAGGTTACACGTACTTTGGGTATATTTAATGGTGGGTCAGCCCATAATACAGTAGATGAAATCTGCATAGATGCGTCAGATTTGGTCAGTCCATGTGGTGGTAAGCGGTAACTGTGGACTATAATATGCAATTTGTGTATTGTCACTCCGAGGACAGCCTGCTGAAAAAAACAGATTTAGGTAATGGCGGTGGTATTCACCCGGACGGTCTACTCAGGATTGACAGTGTAACTTGACACCGCTTGATAGGAAATATCTCTTACTAGGTACATAATACACAAGAGCTATAGTATTGGGTCTTTACATATGACATTGGCATCTTTTTTGCATTTATATATTAGCAGAAATATTTTTAATTGAATATAACATATTTTGAATTCGAAAATAGAGTATATTTAGATCCCGATAAGTCTCGATAATTAAATAAAAAAAATGTTCTTAAGTTTTTATAAGGGTCACATACCTCTTTTCAGTTGTCGTCAGTTTAGCCTATTTAACCAGGTGTAATTTTATGAAGAGGGTAGTTATCACGATGCACCAGTAAACTTAATGTTGTTAGATTTTACCTACAAACTTTTGTTGTAATGAGATTTGCCATTTCCAAGATATTGAATAATTATATGAAAATTACAGTGTCAGTCATTATCGCCATACAAAACACAAATTTCCTAGGTAAGGACCTAATATGTATTTTTTTAAATGCATCCAAAATTTTTGTTTTAAGAAAATATCTATCGAAAATTTGGCATCCTGGGCGTTCCTTGTACGCAACTTGGTCCTTTTTTAGATTCATGTTGTCGGGCTTGAATGTAGGGCAACGAGCGACCTTCTCTTTCCTTGATGTCTACTCCAATCGGTTGACAAAAAGGTGTCCCTACTTTATTCATAATAGATCCTGCGTTGATGTGTCACTGCGTCTCTGCGATAGACAGATTCGATGTTGTGCTGGACTTCAAGGCCAATAACTACGGCAGAAGAAATAACATCGGCGGAACTAAAACTAGTGATATAGGTCTTTGGGTATATGTGGTTGTTTAAATTGTACTCATTATGTAGCTTCCACGGCAGAACACTGACATCTAAGATACAGGCTATTGCCTAGTGAGGATATCAGGGTTTAAAAATTAATTTGTACAAATATTTTTTAGCAACCCACACTAAGTGAACCCAATGTAACGTGTATGTACAAATCATTCCTGAATAAATAATTTATTTATTATAATTATTATGTTAACAGACGTCGGCTTTGGCTGGAGACGACCGCCAGTTGCAGTTGATACTAATCCTTAAGTAGTATAATATAAAGTCTTTTTTGGGTACGGGGACGTGGTCGGACGTCCGACCTAGGTCGGCCCGCCCGCGCATCTGAATTAATCAAAAAACGACTTTATTTTATACATCGTAAGGACTAGTATCTACTGCAACTGACGGTTGGTCGGATCCAGCGAAATCGGAGCGCCTGTTACTAGGTTAAGCAAGATTAAACTCGGCCTTGGCATATCCTGCGTTTTATTGCAAACAGTAGAGTTAAGTGCAAATAAAATTTATTACCTACGCTACGTTTCACTCCATTCTCTTTTGGTTATTTATTCGATTTGCAACTTACAAAAAAAATATTCCGGCATAAAATATAGAATGATAATCTTGGCGTTAATGTCCCGGTTGTGCTCTCGCGCATGAAGGCCCGGGGTCCGCCGTGACCATGATCCATTATTTGGCAATTCAGGTAATTACAGTGGAGCGACTGACATCTGACCTCAGAGAGCCTGCTACCAGGGGAACCTGACCAGTTTGGATCATCGTTACACATTCAGTCGCCTGAATATGCAGGTTTCATCACGATGTTTTCCCTCACCGTCAGAGCATCGGTTAGTATTCAACTAATGTACGTAACATAGAAACGAGTCATCGGTATGTACCAATGACTCGTTTCTGAGTGCTCTCGCGCGCGATAAGCGAGAAAAGGCGTGACATAGATACTGATATCTCTTTCATCTTAGTATTGAGAGAAGAAATCAAATGCTCTCTCGCAGCGCGAGCAACGTAATGGGCACACTTATGCTAGCCATGCAGGTGAGATGGCGGTCAAATGCCTAACTAGTCTAAAATATAAAAAAATCAAGGCCGGTAAAAACGTTACACGCAGTAGTATGTGAAATGAAGTGAAAAGGAAACATAAAAGACAAGCAACAAAGTCTTCCTGATAAAAACCTCAATACGATACAGCTACATGAAAGCAAATCTTTCGAAATACCCGAATAGTTTAACGACTTTCGTTTCTGAACGATCCTGTTTCTAGCCGAAGAAAAACCACAGTACTAGCCTAATAGAAAGGTTGGGGAAAGCTTTAGAGGGTGTCATAAAAAGTTTATCTTTTCTCCAGACGTCTCCATTGTACTGTTTAAGACTTCATGGATGGCTTGAACCAATCCGTGCGTGTTGGAGATAAACAAATGGAATCATTCAGATGTGAAAATAGGAGAAAATTCGAAAGTGATCTACATCATGTGATCGCAAATGATGGGGCAACAAATTTTATCAGTTAGTTTTTACCCGACCGAAGACGGAAGACGCAGCGTGGGTAGGCCTCCCACAAGGTGGACCGACGACCTGGTAAATATCGTAGCTACCAGCTGGGTGCGGAAGGCACAGGACCGGCCTTTGTGGAGATCTCTGGGGGAGGCCTATGCCCAGCAGTGGGCGTCTTCTGGCTGTTGATTTTATCCCAATAGGAGATTAAGGTCTCGTAAGCAAGTGGTATCGGGTTCGAATCCCACTGCGGCCACATGGCCGCTAGCCATTCTGGTGGCAAGTGACGATGCGCCATGATTCTGATGATTATTTGACGACCTGAGTGGTTCAATGGTCAACATGTCGGTCTGCCACGCAAGAGGTCCCGGGTTCAATCCCCGGGTAGAAATTGAAATCATGAATTTGAATTTTTGTTATGGGTCTGGGTGTTCTATGTACAAAAGTATGTATTTAAAAGTATTTAAGTAGTATATCAGTTATCTAGCACCCATAGTACAAGCTTTGCTTAGATTGGAGCTAGATGGCGCTGTGTGAATTTGTCCACGAATATTTATTTTATTTAACTACATTGAAGTCAATCGAAGAGAAACCAACCAGACCGACTTAAAATGACTTACAAAACATGTTTCGACGATTTTTAAAACTTTTGTCTGTCTGCCTGAATGCGTGATAACCATTGAACGAAATTTGATGAAATTTTGTATAATAATAGTAGTGACGAGATGAGCATACCCTTCGTGTCTGGGGCCATAACAGCTTGGTTGGCGCTCAACGCTGGTGCGACGAAGTCATTATTACCATACGTCCAGCGCGCTTGGGATGATGTTTCGGCCAAGCGGAGCAGGGATCAGTTGTTGGAGGTTGCCTCGGGAGCTGATCTGGCTAGACTCCGGGCTGTGTCTCAACCAGAATCGGGAGCATGGTTGCACGCCCTGCCGTCGCCTCATTTGGGCACTTTGCTAGACGACAGCTCACTGCGGTGTGGTGGTGGCTCTCCGGCTGGGCTGCAAGGTGTGTGAACCTCATACATACTCCATGGTGGAGGCTGATGGCCACCGTGCTTTGAGCTGTCGTCGTTGCACGGGGAGATTTCCACGGCATCATGCTCTCAACGATATAGTTCGAAGAGCCCTAGCTGTCAGCTGATGTTCCTTGCCTGCTTGAGCCACCGGGCCTAAATAGATCCGATGGCAAAAGACCGGACGGTATGACTTTGGTGCCGTGGAAAAAAGGCAAGTGCCTCGTATGGGACGCTACTTGTGTCAGCACTGTTGCCCCGAGTCACCTGAGTCATACCGTCCTCTCTCCAGCGGCTGCTGCGGAGGACGCTGCGCATAAAAATCATCAAAAATATGCGGCGTTGGATGCACAATATTATTTTGTGCCCATCGCTGTGGAGACCATGGCCAGTTGGAGCTCTGAGGCAAAGACGATGGCGAGCGATTTAGGCCGAAGATTGAGGGAGAAGTCGGGTGATTCCCGCTCTGGCTCGTACCTGGTGCAAAGGTTAGCCATAGCCATTCAACGTGGCAATGCCGCGAGCGTGATGGGCACCTTTGTCCCAGGTACTGTCAGAGGCGGGCTATTTATCGACTGACATTTGTAAATCTTTTTTTGTTTTAGTTTAGCTTTAAGTTAGATGAGTCTGTATATTTTGTAAATAATCTAATATATATGTTGGTTTTTGTATATTTTTAATGTGTATATGTACATCTTTTTACGTTCCAATAAAATATTAATTACATTGTTGTATACAGTATATACATAATAGTAATAAAGATAACCTGACCAGATTGGATCAGGGTTACACATTCAGTCGCCTGAATATGCAGGTTTCGTCACATCTATACATATTGTCATATTAAAATAGTAAAAAAATCATGGCGTTGGAGATGGCGGTTAAATGCCTGGCTAGTATATTAAAAAAAAGAAAAGCTACACTTTCTAAGCAAAATATCTCAAAGGTTGACTGGGAGAAATCCCTCTGTGGGATAAGGCCGCCTTTGTACATACCACTGTAACAATTATGTAAAATATATATTTCTTTTTGGCACAATAAAGATTAGCCACATCAATAAACCAACCAATCAATCAAAATATAGGGTGAGTAGAGTTAGCTATTGTATAGTTAGGAGCTTGGCTCTGCATGAGATCTGATAACATTTTCTCAGTGAAACCTTTTATACAGTGCGGTTTATACAAGCGGACCCCTGACAGCAGCTGGGATTGAGCGCTCGAATAGTGATGATTAATTTTTATACAGTGCACCTCAGCGAACAGATTAAAGACCATGACCATACTCTATAACAAATTGACATAGACCATACTCTATAACAAATTAAAGACCATGAAATTTGCGTCGAATGACCAATTAGCTAATACCGGTGATAAGATCTCTCAATTCTGACTACTGCAGTGTTTGCAGTTGCGCCGTCCTCCTGCGCTCTTAACATGTTTTCTACTACTGTCCGAATGATTGAGTGCAGGTATTTAGAAGTCGCAGAATTACATGCTTATAAATTTGTTGTGAGGAAACTTTTCGCTGGAATGCACCGTATAGAAGTTTTGAGCAAGTAAAAAAAAATATTAACAAAACGTTCGAGATTTAGTACATTTTTAGACAGGGTTTTGCACTACATCGCTTGACCGAATTATAAAGTTTTATATGCTTCATTTCATGCTCTTTAATTAGCCGTATAGACATCGCTAGGATGTACCGTATAGAAGTTATGCGAAATAACCAAAAAAGGAAAACGCTGCCACCCATTTTCCAACCTATGAAGACTAGAACTTTTTCCTCTAAAACATTAGTCGCCTCGTACGACACCCACGAGTGTAAGGGGTTGGTGCTATTCTACTCTGCCGGACACCACATGGCTACTCTCGCTCATCTCGTGCAGAAACATAGCATAAATCAGTTACAAAGAACTTATGTTTCTCTACTGACAGAAGCTCTGTGAAAACATCCACCGTCAGTCAATAAAAGCATCCTCCTAAAGCTCATAAACGACAACAACATAATATAAGGTGTACTAAAATATTATAATACCATAGCTTATTTAAGTATGTGCCTACTCACATCGTATATTTGCATTTTCGTCGACGTAAAGGAATATTTTCCCAAAGTTTATCTAAAGGCGTTTTCACATCACCGGAGCCAATAATGCTCTCCTTACGTTCAAGTTACTCCTGATGTAGTTCGAATAATATATTTCCCTTATTTTTTTCAGGTAAGGAGATTCGGTTATTGCCGCTTCTAAGAGGTATGTGCTGTTTATTTTGTAATCATACAGAAAATGCAATGCATTCTGATACTGATGAGATGAATGCTTTGACTGTAAAAAATGAGTTTTTAGTGTTTTTCCAATGTAAAACAATGCATTTCTTTATCAGTGTTGAGTTTATGAGAGTTTACGTTTTAGTTTAGACAAATAGTTTTAATAGACAAATTATCTAAAGAACCATCGAGAATCGGAGCTGTGTAAGTAAAACACTCATCTTTGCGTTAATGTCCTGGTTGTGTTCTCGCACGCGAAGGCCCGGGGTCCGCCTTAACCATGATCCAGGATTTGCCATATCAGATAATTACAGTGGAGCGACTGCCATCTCAACATAAATTTCGTTTTTGGCAAAATTGGCTGGCGGAAGATGGCATTGTTGGTAAAATAACAGGAAATGCGGTCCAGTTTCTAGTCTACTTAATGCTATGCAGATCTACGGGGTTTTCCAGCGCCATCGTAAGCGGGACGCCATCGAGGACGAGATGACAACGCCGAAGTAATTAATAAAAAAATAAAAATGTTTGGACAATCACACAGCTCTATCTATCCCCAAAGTAAATAAAGCTTGTATTATAGTTGCTAGATAACTAATAAAATACTTACATACTTTTAAATACATACCTATTATACATATAACACCCAGACCCGTAACAGAAACTAAAATTCATCATTTCAATTTCTGCTCGACCCGGAATCGAACCCGGGACCTTTGCGTGGCAGACCAGATGTTTACCAACTGACCCACTCCGGTTGTCAAATAGCTATGCATACATTTACTAAGACCGCCTGTCCACTGCAGGCCGTCACTCGACCGCCGTCATCCCGTCACGCCTTCAATTGACGGCGCAAAAGGCGGCTAGGATGTTCGTGGACCAGAAAATTGAAAGCATAATATTCTTTTGTGTTTTTGACCCGCCTGCCGGACATAAAGATTATGGCAAAACAGTGGACTGTTATGTATTAGCTTTGACGATGATCATCATCACAGCCCATATCAGTCCAATACAGAAATTAGGGCCTCTCCCACGAAAGGGGAGGTTATTGCCATAATCTCCACGCTCGGCAGTCGATCGCTGTGTTATAAATATAACCCATAAAATATGCCTATTTTCCAGTCTATAGAGACTATAGATCTTTTGCCTCGACAACATTAGTCACCGTACGACACTCACGAGTGTAATTGGTTGGTGCTATCTACTCTGCCGGACACCACGCGGCCACACCCACAGTTATTTCGTGATAATTGAATGCCTATCAACACTGGATACTGATGAATAATTTATCATCCACCCGTCTTTCTGTGGTCCAAATAAAAACATAATTAAGACCGCATCATTGCCAAGCCCTCTCCCTTACGTATTTAGCATAAATCGATATCTACCCGCATTTATTTTCATCAACGTAATGGCTTTGTGAGCATTTGTATTGGATTAGCGGTGGGTAGACCGAAAAATGTTTGTTTGGTACTTAGTACCTATACAGTCACCAGGTGGTAGGACTCTGTCAAGCCTGAGGAGTCCGCCTGGGTGAATACTTACCACCTTTTCTATTTCAGCCGCCAAGCAACATTGGTTATATTGTTGTTTCCGTTTTAAGGATAAAGTAGCTAGAGAAATTACAGCAATTAATTAATGGCTGTAATTTCGCTTCTCCTTTCTGTCCTCACAGTGACAACGCAACAGTCATTGCGTTGTTGTGTTCCGGTTTAAAAGATAAGGTAGCCAACGCGATTACAGGCATGAAATATTTCATCTTAGTGCTCTGTGACAACACACCTGCGGTTCTGTATTTTTGTTACCTGCAACCTAAATGTAGGCAATATAGATTTTATGGGCGACAGTTACCACTTACCATCAGGTGGGCTGTCAGCTCGTTTGTCACTGTGTAGCATAAAAAAATACATTATATGGGTACCTTCTCGGGGTGTCAATCGGGTATCGAGACTTTTCGTCCAGTCTCGGACTCACTAGCGGACAACCTTTGCCAACCTCACTTCGCCAACGGTATTAGAGGTGTGCACAAGTTTAATTAGCCTCAAAATTTTACAAAATACCGACGGCTTTGCCTTATCTATCTCAACATATTACACGCCTACTACATGCATTTCTTAATTGCACTAAATAATTTTGTATTTATGAATCATTCGCGTACACCTCCTACTTTACCCCTACCTATCCATTTTCGCTTATAAACCTTCCTTTTGAGTTACTCTATATATTATTGAAAACTGCATTAAAATCTGTTGCGTAGTTTCAAATATCTAAGCGTACAGACATTCATAGATTCATAGGGACAGACGGGGACAGACGGCGTGAAGCGACTTTGTTTTATACTATGTATAGAATTGATACATCTCATCTGATGATGATGACAGATAGTGCGTATAGGTATACGTATATATGGATAGATATCCGAGTAAACAGATATACAATACAATCAAGAATTAAATTTATTTGAAGACCGTATCAGAAGCGGAACGTGGTGGGAATGATTTATATCACAAACACAAAGTTGGTAACAGAAGTTGTTTTCGTCCAGATCCCAAACCAAATTATAAAGATAACGGAATTGGAATTAACTTGCTGTGCTGTTGCGTCACAGTCTAGGCACGGAACATTGGCCGCAGCTAATTTTCGCGACAGTCTTTTAGCAGATCGCTTTGTAATATCAGAGTCTGTAATACGACGGTTTCCTGCACCGAATATTCCGTAGGTAGCCTGAAAGTCAGTCTTTAATATGACGGATTCCTGCACCGAATATTCCGTAGGTAACCTGAATGTCAGAGTCTTTAATATGACGGATTCCTACACCGAATATTCCGTAGGTAGCCTGAATGTCAGAGTCTTAAAATTATGACGGATTTCTGCACCGAATATTCCGTAGGTAGCCTGAATGTCAGTCTTTAATATGACAGATTCCTGCCCCGAATATTCCGTAGGTAGCCTGAATGTCAGAGTCTTTAATATGACGGATTCCTACACCGAATATTCCGTAGGTAGCCTGAATGTCAGAGTCTTTAATATGACGGATTCCTGCCCCGAATATTCCGTAGGTAGCCTGAATGTCAGAGTCTTTAATATGACGGATTCCTGCACCGAATATTCCGTAGGTAACCTGAATGTCAGAGTCTTTAATATGACGGATTCCTACACCGAATATTCCGTAGGTAGCCTGAATGTCAGAGTCTTAAAATTATGACGGATTTCTGCACCGAATATTCCGTAGGTAGCCTGAATGTCAGTCTTTAATATGACAGATTCCTGCCCCGAATATTCCGTAGGTAGCCTGAATGTCAGAGTCTTTAATATGACGGATTCCTACACCGAATATTCCGTAGGTAGCCTGAATGTCAGAGTCTTTAATATGACGGATTCCTGCCCCGAATATTCCGTAGGTAGCCTGAATGTCAGAGTCTTTAATATGACGGAATCCTGCACCGAATATTCCGTAGGTAGCCTGAATGTCAGAGTCTTTAATATGACGGATTCCTGCCCCGAATATTCCGTAGGTAGCCTGAATGTCAGAGTCTTTAATATGACGGATTCCTGCCCCGAATATTCCGTAGGTAGCCTGAATGTCAGAGTCTTTAATATGACGGAATCCTGCACCGAATATTCCGTAGGTAGCCTGAATGTCAGAGTCTTTAATATGACGGATTCCTACACCGAATATTCCGTAGGTAGCCTGAATGTCAGAGTCTTTAATATGACGGATTCTTGCCCCGAATATTCCGTAGGTAGCCTGAATGTCAGAGTCTTTAATATGACGAAATCCTGCACCGAATATTCCGTAGGTAGCCTGAATG
This sequence comes from Blastobasis adustella, assembly GCA_907269095.1. Classification (NCBI taxonomy): domain Eukaryota; kingdom Metazoa; phylum Arthropoda; class Insecta; order Lepidoptera; family Blastobasidae; genus Blastobasis; species Blastobasis adustella. Next base: position 6,057,903 of record OU026138.1, read on the forward strand.
TCAGAGTCTTTAATATGACGAAATCATGCACCGAATATTCCGTAGGTAGCCTGAATGTCAGAGTCTTTAATATGACGGATTCCAGACCGAATATTCCGTAGGTAGCCTGAATGTCAGAGTCTTTAATATGACGGATTCCTACACCGAATATTCCGTAGGTAGCCTGAATGTCAGAGTCTTTGATATGACGGATTCCTACACCGAATATTCCGTAGGTAGCCTGAATGTCAGAGTCTTTAATATGACGGATTCCTACACCGAATATTCCGTAGCTATGGTGAAACTGTTGTAATACATTTATACATAGTATAAAACAATTTCGTTTCCTGCCGTCTGTTTCTATAAATTCAGATTCTGATTCATTTATTGCGCAAAGTGAATACAAGTACTTTCATATACCTAGCAGTAAATACAGATAAAAATGTGCATTCATTTAGGGTTCGTCATTATGTATACACATATGTATATATTGTACGCTTCATCATCATCATATTAGTAAGAAGACGCCCACTGATATGCATAGGTCTCCCCCAGAGATCTCCACAAAGGCCGGTCCTGTGCTTTCGGCATCCAGCTGGTACCTGCGATCTTTACCAGGTCGTCGGTCCACCTTGTGGGAGGCATACCCACGCTGCGTCTTCCGGTACGTGGTCGCCATTCGAGAACTTTACGGCCATCTGTTTTTCGAGCTATGTGCCCTGCCCACTGCCACTTCAGTCTGGCAATCCTTAGAGCTATGTCGGTGACCTTGGTTCGCTTGCGGATCCCCTCATTTCTGATTTAGATCTTGCGCAATGGATTTTTGCGGTTTTCAACAATAGATAGCGTGATTCAAGAGAGTTTATAACCCCGGTTGTACTCTACCGTACTCCTTGTCCACTTCGCTCGGCGTTTCGTTCTTGACTTACCAGTTCTACAAATAAAAATGCGGAGCAAAAATGTGTCTGAAACATTTCGCCTCAAGAAATAGCGTTGTCAATTACGTAGTCAGAGATGGCGTCTCGTGTCAGTTCCAAACGACGTTATACTTCGTTTGAGACAAAACTAGTTGACCTATAAAGATGGCACCGAATTCCGGCCGTCAACTCAGCCGGAGAAACTTCCAGTCCCCTGTCTGCTCCCGAAAGTTAGGCCCGTTTTACTTTGTTAGCACTCCGTCAACTACCAATCGGTCATGCTTTATTGCGTTTCAAAGTTTTGGTTGTTACACTGTTTTTATTTACTTAGGTTTTGGTGACGTGACCATTGATCGGTGGAGCTAGTATTCGTCTATCAACATATATTGGTACATAGGTACATATATACACACGCTCGTATCCCTGAGGGGTAGGCAGAGAATATTGTGTGCCACAAGCTACAATCCTGACCCTATTCAACGATCTAGTACTTTAAATTTACAAAATAAGAATGTATGCGTTTTCATATAATGCTACTTGAAGCTGGCAATCCATTTTGAGATATGAAAGCGGTCTCGTTCGATTAAGCAGTTACCGCCTTACTAATAAAAATTGTTGATACGTTGACCCATACGTTCCGCCTTGACCTTGACCAGATAATACAGTGGAGCCAGCAGAGGATAGCCATCTGACCTCCGTGACCCTGCAACCAGAGGCACCCGACCAGATTGGATCATGGTTACACATTCAGTCCCCTAAATATGCAGTTTTTGACATTATGCTTTCCCTTACTGTAAGAACATCTGTTATCAATTAACTGATGTACCTACATAACTCAGAAAAGAGTCATTGGTTGGCCGATTATGTCACAATATGACTCTTTAATAAAAATGATTTGCCTTAAACCTGACCCCTCAACATGATGAATCGACCCTACACCTGTAATAATGATTGCGGAAGGTCAGTGTCGCTTAAACAATTAATGCCAAAGGTCAGACCGAGGTCGTACGTGCTTGCATGAGGGGGATTAGCTGGACACACAGACTCGCTATTTCCAGCTTCATATACGGACCACGACAAAATTGCATTTCATAAACAACTTGATTGCCTATTCTTGAACGAAATAGTACGCTACACAGGTACTAAGTAGGTATTTTATACGATAACTGTCTTTTAAATTGTTCCTGCTTGTAGCAAAGTGAAAATGACAAATTGTTTTTAATTTACCAAAATTAACCACACAAACTAAAATAACATAAAACTAAACTAAATTAAAAAAGGTGTATTGACATTATCTTTTACTTACATGGAGTAATAGTACATAATAAAAAGCATTATAGATGAAGCAGGTAATATTAGAAATACATACTGCATTCGGATGTGGAATGAGCTCCCAGCAACGGTGTTTCCTTTGGTCTATGACATGGGATTGTTCAAGAGGTATATTAGAGGTCTCCTTAGAGGCGGGCAACGCATTGGTAGCACCCCTGGTGATGCTGATGTCCATAGGCGGCGGTGACCACTTTCCATCAGGTGGCCCGCATGCCTGTTTGTCTGCCGGATAACATAAAAAAAAAAAAAATACTGCATTTAGGTTACGATAAAATGATATGTGTATTAGGTATGTGAACAGAAGTTCATGAACTCTACGTCAGGCTATTGTGACTTTGGCTCTTTGGAGCATACTTTTAGATGGAATCAAATATCAATACTCATTATGAAACAATATACGTCATTCATATACGTTTCAGCCTTCTGCTATCTACACAAACTGCTTTGGTTCAACCTGTATAATGCGTACGGCTAAATGGAACATGTTGCCAGCGAGTGTGTTCCCTGATCGTTATTGGATGCCTTCAAGGCTAGTTAATAGGCTGTCCCTCGACTGGCATGCTCCAATTTCAGCCGCAACGTTACTTACCACCTGGCGAGACGGCGGCCAAGTACCTAGATAGTATTTAATAAAATAAAATTGTAATGCAGAATACATAAATACAGATATTTTACATTTCTAATGTTGTACAAGGAATAAATAAATAAATAAATAGTGACAAGTCTCCACTTCGTTTGGTACTGTGCGGTAGGTACAAATCCATGGGTGGAAACCTATAAACGTATGCCAGTGATAGAAATAAAAAATATTTGAACATTGATACAGAACATTCGGTACAAAACGAAGCTTATCCCGGCAATACCGAATTTCTGCAACACAAAAAGCAATGGTCATCCATTTACATATCGTTTTTATTGCTGCGATATTACGTAGTATTTTTTACTTGTTTTTTTTTCAGGAAACCATCTGACTGATGTTTTTACTAAATACTAGGTATCCGTTATTTCACTGTTCACCGTGCGCAGTTCCAGTTGGGTATATTCTCAGGCCTCCAAAAACAAAATACAAAAACAGATATGTTTATTGAAACAATGGAATTATAGATTATGTTGTTAGATGATAGAAACAGTCTTACAGGATAGAAAGATTATTATGGCCTCGACACTAGGGCCAGCCTGTATCGTGGGACCAGATTGCATCCGACGATTAATCTATGCTTAGAAAACTATATTATATAAAATGACATGTATGTTGCCCTCTTAAAACTAATTCAATAATATAAAATAACCTGTATCTATGTTGCCTTTACCTCCTAAAATGAATTCAATTGTTTATCTTTTCTAATCTCTAATTTTCCCGGATAACTTTAAATGGCATCACAACTTTCAAGTAAAATAGTTTTGGATTTAACAACAAAATTTGAACAAAATTTAAATTGAATTTGAATATAACTCTTTCGTGATTGGTACTGCTACGCAATCAACTCAAACACCAATTTTTAAACTGTAAACAGAAAAAACGCATAGCAATAGAAAAGGCTGACATATGAGCCGTAATTTTATGTCAAATTCCCCAATAGCCCCGCAGGTAAATTAACCCGGTACCTCTGTGTGACAGACCAGCATGTTGACCACTGAACCACATATCGTAAGTGACATATCACGAACATAACATTGACTTCCACTTGAGATTTCACTTCTAATTAAATTTTAACTGGTCGTAAAAACGACGCCCGTAAATTTTAAGCCCCCTGACCTACAAAATAACTATATAAGCCCTAAATTCTGCTGCGGCACGAGCTAGATAAGCCGTAATGGTGACCAATGAACTTTTATTCAGGCTACGTGATAGTGATATAACGTTCACAAGCTTTATCTTAAGCTACAACGTTATTACGCATACTGCAACATTACTATCAAAAAAGCAAAAAAAAAAGAATTCGTCTTTGTGTTAATGTCCCGGTAGAGATCTCGCGCACGAGGGCCTGGGGTCCGTCTTGATTATGATCTAGGATTTGGCAGATCAGGTAATTAAGGGCGAGCGACTGCCACCTGACCTATGCGAGCCTCCTACCAGGGGAACCTGATCAGATTGGATCATGGTTACACATTTATTCGCCTAAATGTGCAGGTTTCATTACGATGTTTTCCCTTACCGTAAGAGCATCGGTTAGTATTGAACTATACATAACATACTACACATATACTAGTACATCACTCAGAAAAGAGTAATTAGTACATTGCCGCAGTGGGTTCGAACCCGGTACCTCTCGTTTATGAGTCGGATAACCTAACCGCTCGGCCACCGACGCTCCTTAAAATATAATAAAAAAGAGTAATACTTAATAAAAGCATGCGACCGAAGTCCCAGGGAAGTTATGCTCAAAAGCGAGAGTTTGAGTCAAATAGCAGCCTGTATTTTTTAAACTGTGTCAACAGCTACTAACTCTGAGTGTTTCAGAGAGCTAATTAATGTGCAACGTTCTTTAGATACTACTTTGTTACATTGCTTTTAGAGTCGTTACGTAACAATGCTTAGGTACTCTGTTTTTCCGGTTCTAAGGATGCGGTAGCAAGTGTTTTTACAAGTACTAGATATACGAGTACCATTAGATTTACGAGAGTTGAGCTATTGGCTGACGGGTCCGACTCGTAAGTGTGAGGTACCGAGTTCTATCCCCAGTGCAGTCATGTGCCAATGTCTTTTTCTGTTTAATGTACGTTATTTGAACACTAACAAGAGGGAAAATATCGTGAGGAACCCTGCATTTTCAGGCGACTGAATGTGTAACCATGATCAAATCTGGCCCTTCCTGTTAACAAGGTCACAGAGGTCAAGTGGCAGTCGCTCTACTGTAGCAGCCTAATTTTCAAAATCCTGGATCATGGTCAAGGCAGACCTCTGGCCCACGCACGCGAGAGCATAACCGGGATATTGACACCAAGATGATTATACGAGTTTCATCCGAGGTTTCAACTCGTCCAAGTTTCATTCCGAATTCATCCCGAAACTCGTAGATGCTTAGTTCCCGTGGAAAAAAGGCATAAACGACACTCACGTGGATAAAGACACGTGTCACATTCACTCGTTTCCCTTCCTCTGGTATGTAGACACCTATGTATGTAAAAAAGCTAGTGAAAGTCTCCTTGTCCGTTCACGTCGAATCGCATCGCATTGGCCTGATTTTCGGCAAAGATATAGGCAAAGGGATAGAGAAGGGCATAGGTCACTATCTGTCGATGTCACACCCGGGAAACGTGTGACATAGGGAATATTTGTACGGAAAATAACTGAGAAAAAATTCCGGTAGATAACTACTTACCTCTACTCTATCCTTAGCTGGTTTTTTTCCTAATATTTCTCTACATAAGGATCTTCCTCGGAAATAATAGTTTGAAAAAAAATTGCCAAATGATGCAGCTGTTCCGGACTTATGCTATGAACATGTTTCGCGGCCACCATATTGGTCTGCTATGCAAAGAAACCCTGTTCAATACCCAGCCGGGCAGAAGTTGATGAATTTTAAATTCTGTTATTGATTTGGATGTGTGATAGCTTTACAATTTGTGTACCACGATAGGATAAATCTAATAAGCGTGTTTTTAATTACTATCTGTACATATTTGTAGGTAGTGATTACATTAAAACAGTTGACTGTTAGAGACTGTTTATGTATGACATGGCTGATTCTCATATTTCTCTAAAAAGTAGGCATCTAGGGATATATGCTAAATGGCTAGTCTCTTTGATAGACCTATCCCTCATAAAAATTTGATCTCACAATAAATTGATTTAACAAGCATTAACAACTTAACTCGAGTTTACGTTAGTAACGATATTCTGTACTCGAGTTTCAACAGAACCAGGGGCAAGTTTATCCTCGAATATTAAACACTACTAATTACGAAAATAGTTGAGGGTAAGATTAAAAGTTTAGAACTACCCCCAATTTGCCCGCAGAACTGTGTTTACGTTGGAGTTACAAGCAAAACAAGAGACGATCTAGAAACCCAGTCTAGCCAGGTCAAGCACCCCCCCTCCCGCCACCCCTTTGCGGAGAATAATTAAGTAACTCGTGTTTATAAAGGACAGAAATGACCTAAATTAATTTGACTAGATAATTTGGCAGGCGTGGAACTCGGGTTATTTTTTATTTGTTTTGTATCCGGGAATTATCATAGGTTCGGTGTTAACCCATTTTAATATTATTCATCATCATCTTTTGGCGTTAATGTCCCGGTTGTGCTTTCAAGCACGAGGGCCCGGGGTCCGCATTGACCATGATCCAGGATTTGGCGATCAGGTAATTACAGTGTAGCAACTATCATCTTACCTGCTACCAGGGGAACCTGACCAGATTGGATCATGGTTATATTTATACACTGCGATCTCCAATCTGCCAAGCGTGGAGATTATGGCAATAACCTCGACTTTCGTGGGAAAGGCCCTTAGTCCTCCAGTGGACTGTTACGGGCTGTGATGATGATTTTTGACGGATAACTTCGTCCAAAAATAACGCTACAAATTACAAGACAACTCCACAAACGAATTGAAGTTCTCGAGAACCTCTTCTCGAGTTCACAATTTATTAATCGATTTAATTCGTAAACAGGTTTTACGGGGTTGTTTAATTTTGTTTCGAAACAATTCGGTTTGCGGCTTTCGTTCCGAGCTTCGGAATGAATGAAATTCCATTTTGTTGTTCCACGTTTGTGTTCCTTGCAAATATTTGGTTTCTTTGTACGCTTTCCGTTTCCAATTGCTATGGTACACGTAATACCTACAGCAGTTTGGATTATTTTATATTGATATCTGTGACGGCTAGCATCGGAGATAACATGTATTCTGTGTGCTATTCTTGGCTAGCTATATTACTGCCAAATTTCATCAAAATCTGTTTAGTAGTTTTTACGTGAAGGAGTAACAAATATCCAAACATCCATAGAAACTTTTGCATGTATAATATTAATAAGTGGACCCGACGCGACTTCGTTCGCATACCTTCGTACACCTACCTACCTGTTCTTTTTGTCTTGCTTATAAGCTTTCTTCCTGAATCACTCTATCCACTGTTGAAAACCGCATTAAAATTCGTTGCGTAGTAAGATCTAAGCGTAGATACATAGGGACAGACGGCGGGAAGCGACTTTGTTTTATAGTACCTATGTATAGATAGTAGATATTCTGTGATTAATTAAATCACTTTTTGTACACTTGTTCCACTTTATTATACAAATTTTATTAAATTTCATCCGGTTTCGAATTATTCATCTTCAGGCAAAGATGCCACTAGTGTACACAAAGTGATTTAATTCATAATAATGTAGTTCCAGGAGACAGGAGAAAGGAGTGGCGATTGCTCCACCGACAAGAGTCAAAAATATATCAAAAATATATCTTAAATATATGATGATGATGATAAATGGAGTTCCATCATGAAGTCACAACACAAAGTGTTAAATAGATATTCTGTGCTTAAGATAGAACGCTACGTAATCCATGACCAACTGATAGTCAATATTTACATTGATAAACTCTTGATGAGTTTCTTATTTCGGGTGTATTTATTTAAACCAACGATATTAATAAACTCGCGAACTACGTAAGCCGAAGTCAAACAGCCTTTGGACCAAGATATCTTAACCAAGTTATATTTAGCACGTCGGTATTTAAAAAAATCCTTTTTAAACCATCGGTAATTAGGCAAATGATCTTTAGACCGATGACTCAAATACCTACTGGCGGCGGAGTGCTAACGGGTTGTTTTTAAGCTACTGTACAAACGAGCAGATAGTTCACCTGATGGTAAGTGGTAACTGTCGCTCATAACATTTACGATTCATTCATTTAGGTTGCAGGCACCAAAAATGCAGAACCGCAGGTGAGTTGTCACTGAGGACTAAGATGAAATGTGTCATGCCTGTAATCGCGTAGGCTAACTTATCTTTTTAACCGGAATACAACAACGCAAGAACTGTTGTTTGGCGCCAGAAATAGATAAAGAGGTGGTGCTCAATCAGGCGGGCTCTTTAGGCTTGACAGAGTCCTACCACCTGATAAAAAATACAAACCCAAAACTAGCCGACATGCATTGTTCAGGGCCAACTAGTGTACTTTCTTGGCCGTGTGATGTCTGGCAGAGTACAATAGCACCAACCCCTCACACTCGTGGGTGTCGTACAAGGCGACTAATGTTCCGAGACAAAAAATCTAGAGTCTCAGTTGGCTAGGAATGGGCAGCAGCGTTTTATATTGTTATATTTCTAACACTGCGATCTCCAATCCACTTGCTAAGCGTGGAGATAATGGCAACAACCTCCCCTTTCGTCGGAGAGGCACTATGTCTTGCAGTGGACTGTTATGGGCTGTGATGATGAGTGTACTTTCGCACGCACGAACATTTGCAAGCTTTATGCTTCCATACCTCAGTTACCATTAGGTAGCAGTAGCATTAATCTTACCAATAGTAGCAGTAGTGAGATAGTATTGCATGAATCATAGATGTTATGGGCGACAGTCACCGCTGTCCAACAGGTTGTGTGCTAGCTTAGCACTAAAGTCAGTATGAAAAACTTAAAAAATTCCACACACGTTTCTCGCTCGTGGTACTGGTATTCATATTTTGGTCACAATATATAGGATACTGTTTCTAGCGTACAACCTAAATGATTACGGGAGATATTTAAGTTGCACTATACAGAGATACGAGGATATACGGGGTGTATTTCGGTGTGCTCAACGGAATATATTATTTCGTTTAAAATAAAATATGTCGTTTGATGCATAAATGTTGTGTGTAGAAAATATATTACCTAAAACGTAAACCATTAGGCAACAGACTATCAATAAAAATCACATACATTTTGTTTTCTCTATTTAGTTGTCATTATTATTGTATGTTCCTTTTTTATGTGCCATGTAGGTATGTGAGTGTAATAATAAATTTATTTTACTTTACTTTTACTCTACCATGATCTGTTTTAAATAGTACATAAAAATTAAAATTTTAGTAGTTCAGAGACGGTATCTGTTTAAAAATTTAGATCACTTGAATATACCTATCTACGGATATTCTAAGGAATCTTAAAAATTAATTTTTAATCCTGTTTCAGGTCACAGTCTGTATATATATATGTGTCAGTCATATTGTATGACACTACTTTAGAGCACAACCTGTACATGTCTTTCATATTCTGTGGCACTACTTTAGAGCTAGTGTTGGCTCTGACAACAAGTTAGCGTCCAACGTCGGGAAATATCACTGCAGCGGGCGTCGTGTCGGGCAACAAAATGACACGTTCGTTCTTCACAGAACACGATACAGGGTGTGCCCTATACTTCCACTTAACTTCGACCAGTTATACTTAGATACTTACCTACAACGATATTATACCTAACGAGCTCGTTGCAGTGCTGAAGTTCGACTAGCCTCAAAGTGTTTTGTACTTTGAGGCTAGTTATCCATCCAGTTTCCGGACACTGCGAGCGTTGCTTAATCTTGGTTATCGATTTCGCAAGCTCAATGCCACTAGACCACTGCCTGTACTAATAATATTAGAACTTTTAATAATCAATTTAATTATTGTTTTGCGTAGCTCGGGAAGTTTACAGGGTGTCCCAGAACTCAACGTCAAGCCGAAACGGGGTGACAGGATTGATTACAACCATCATGGGAAAAATCAGGAAAAAATCTATCCCATGCAGTTTAAAAATTATGGGCATTTAAGAAAAACCTAGAAATTTTGTCAAACTGTAACAATTTTTCGGTTATTGTGGTTAATTTTTATTATTTTTGTTCATTTAAACTTTGGAACCGTAACCCTAAATAACATTTCTAGAACCACAGTCAAAAATAATGACACAATTGCCCCAAGTTTTCTAGAATTAAGACTATTTGTTAAACTATGAATTTAAAATTTTCAAAATGTCGACTTCTTTAAAAAAAATTTACTAAAGTACTTTGGCAAGTGCCATTAAAAGTTCGCGCATTTAATCAGGATTGTAAAATGGTACAATACTTGTTAGTTTCTTAGTGAAATAAACGAGTAAAAAAATAAAAACCTCAAGTAACCCGATTTTTGCTAACCCATTTTACTCAGTTCAAATGTTTTTTACTTAATGGGATAGATTTTTCTCATGATGGTTACAATTAACCCTGTTTCGGCTTGACATTGATTTCTGGGACACCCTGTATATTAACATAATTATCTAATATGCAGCCTAAACTGTGGAAAAAAAAGTCAAATAGTTTACTTGATCCTAAACGGTAGAGAGTAAAGTGTTCTTGTGTGATGATTTACGGATGAAATAAGAACGCCGTTTAGTAGTTTTTTCCATTAAAGTATTGCTTATTGGCGTAAGCAAAGCCACAGGTGTTTTAAATTGAACAGTCGTCACGCAAACACTGAATCAAACAAATGAAAGAAATCATTGTAATAAAATAATAATAATATTTTGCTCATTAAAACGAAAATGTCTTAAATATCAATTAAATCCGAGTCAAATCAGTGAATTGGGAAGAAAGGCCTTATAAGTTCGTATTAATGTTTTTCTCAAATTATAAGGCGCTCAATTGGACTCATTATTATTTATAATAGAATAGAGAACATAATAATAACTCAATGCATTTCTAAAGGCGGGTTCGACCAAACTGGAGTAAGTTTCACTGCCCATTCTTCAGAACTCGGGCTGTCTGAACAGAAGAGAATAGTATAAAAATAATAATAATAATAATCTTGGCGTAAATGTCCCGGTTGTGAACATGAACCAGGATTTGACAGATCAGCTGATTATAGTGGAGCGGCTGCCATCTGACCTCCGTGACCCTGCTACCAGGGGAACCTGACCAGATTTAATCATGGTTACACATGCAGTCGCCTGAATGTGCAGGTTTCATCACGATGTTTTCCCTCACCGTAAGAGCGTCGGATGGTATCAACTAATGGACGTAATTCAGAAATAGTCATTGATACATGGCCGCTGTGTGAAGACCTGTCGCTTACGAGTACCGCAACAACTCTCTGATACCGTAACCACTCCATTTCCGTTTGAATCGGCATACACAAAATGGATTCGAGGAACTCAGATAGCGCAGCAATATTAGTTGGCTTGCTTTGATGGAATATCATTGAAATGGCTTTTGGGAGTATTAATAACATTGACGTTGGAATCACCAGAAAACTCATAAAGCAAAGAGCAATATTTGGTTATGTGACCTTGTGTGTATGTATTTGTATGTTTCCGCATCTTTTAATTACAATATTTTCGTTTTTACTGCTGAAATAGTGCTGTAGGTTTAAAAAAAAATATTTATTATTTATTTATTTATTTAACAATTTATTGCACACAATATACAGTAAACAGAAATTACAAAAATGAAAGACGACACAACAGACACTACTTATTTGAATATAATAAAAATTGAAATGATAGACATAGACAGAGACAGTAATTTTATCGGATCCCCATTACATTCTTAACCTAAGGTGAGTACAGTAAATTTTAATTATTGAAAATTACATAAGACCAGCCAGTGATGTAATAGAAGCCGAAATGGACCAGTCTCAGCATAATGCTGTGATGGCTTATGCCTGTCACAGCGCTGGATTTTAATTGATGAATTTTAATTTCTGTTACGTTTCTGGGTGTTACATGTTTTATAAGTATGTATTTATAAGTATATAAGTAGTTTATCTAGCACCTATGACACTTTGCTTTGCTTCATTTTGGGCTAGATGGCGCCGTGTGAATTGTCCAAGCATATCTAGATATTTATTATTTGTTTTATTTATATAAGATTAAAGTATCGGAAAACTGAGAGCACTTCTCTTTTGCACAACAATGTAGGTACTTGATCCGACACTTCTAAGCGCGATACATTCCAGACCAAATTTAGTACTAACATACTACGGTAACTAAACAAGCACAGTTCGTAATACTCGTAATCCAATCCTACATTCAGGAAATGAGACGAAAACGAAATAAATGGAACCAGAAAAGAGGAAGCAATGGAACGGAAAATCCTACTGGTTTATTTAACGTGTTTTGTTAAACTACTACTTTTGCGGTCCCCGCGAAGGTCTGGAGAGTGGTCTGGCTTGTAGCCTATTATTTTTAATGTCAAAGAGAGTCGGATGCGGAAGAGATACTTGCCACGGCGTCGGGTGCTTACTTGTGCATCTGTTCGGGTACCCCTTTATTTTGTTGTGTTTAAAGGTATTGTAGCAGCATATAGCAAAAATAAAATAATTAAAAATAAAACAATTTTCTTTCAGACAACTACGTGTGTCGTACGTAATATTACTGGGATATTTGATAAGAGACAAAATTAGACATTTCAATTACGATGGTATTTATTTTGAAAAAAAAAATGTTGAAAGTGGCGGGCAGAAAAAAATATATTTTCCGATAGAGCAAAAATGCCTAACAATATTTTTGGTTCAAAAATGGATGAAACGTGAATGATGTCATTTGCGAAACCAGGAAAAGGCCTAACCCCAACTCATAGTGCCGATCGTCACTAAGCCTTTTCAAATGGACCCCTGGACCCTAATTCTCGCGCTGTGACATCTCGAATGCGACATTTTTTCTAGCCACATATCTCCATTAATAATGACATTTAAATGTCAAAGCGAAAATATCGAATTTGAGATGTCACAGCGCGAAAATGGCCCCCTCGCGCGCACTTTGACACCCAATAGCAACGTTTCTGAGCACTGGGGGAAGCTCCCAACCTCTCATAAGGCAAATACCCAAAGGCCCCAAATCAGAACAATTCCACAACTGTCCCCAAGAATCCCTACCCGACCGTGCAAACTTAATAATTTCGCAATTGCTGCGATGGCCTCTAATTAGCAATCACGGATCCGAATAGTTAGACGATTGAACTTTGTAACGCAGTAGTTAATTTACTAATCAAGCAACAAACTTGTTAGTTTCACAAACATTTTGCCCAGAGGACTTGGACCTTTAACTCGGAGGTTCGATAGACTAGTACAAAGTTTGTTGGAGATGAAAGCTACTGGTTAGATTCCTGCCGTAATGTCGTACATTTTTGATGCTGGAATTAAAATTGCATGACATTCTCGTCATTTTAGCCTGCTACAGGACTTAGTGCCTCCGCCACGAAAGGTGAAGTTATCGCCATAATCTCCACGCTTGGCAGGCGGATTGGAGATCGCATTGTTGTAAATATAACAATGGAAAACGCAGCTGCCCTTTTTCCAGCCCACGTAGACTAGATCTTTAGCCTCTATTCTATTGCTATTCTACTCTGCCGGACACCACACGACGCTACTACAATATTATAAATGCAATTGTTTGTAAGGATGTAGTCATATTTAGATGTTTGTTACTTCTTTACGCAAAAACTACTGAACGGCTGGACATTTATTATCTAGTTTGGGACAATTACCCACACCAAATTTTTAATAAAATTAAGTAAAATTTATAGGTAATTACGTCTGGATTACAATGGTACAGATCCCATCTCTAATACTATTTTGGCATCTTGACAGCGATATATTGTAAGCATTATTGAAATCAGCCACAGAGATGCGATCTGTACCATTGTAATCTAAATATAATTGCCAAAACATCAAATTTTTTTCGAGGTCGCGACTTTTTTTAAGCGGGTAAAAACGCTCGGTTGACCTTTGGCAGCAATATAGCTCAGAATAGCACTTAGGCTATAATTTCTCCCGAAATTCAATGTGGTTCCCGCGGGAACTGGTCTGGAACGTTATTATCGAATTTTCCGCGGACGAAGTCACTTGATAGTGCTTTATATTTCGAAAACCATGTAAGCATGAATATTTTAAGTGGAATTGTGAAATCCGTTGTTATTGAAGACGATATTTAAAATAGTTTAAAATCGCCCTCTAACTGTAGGTATTATGAGGTATATTTAAAATTTTAAAAGTGTTTTTTTTTACATTAAGCGAATGACAAAATTTCTTAATTTAAAGCCAAGGATAGCTATTGCTACTTACAAAAATCGGTTAAATAATTTGGAATATTCAAATAAATATTAAAAAGCGTTTTCGGTCCCTTTTATGAAAATAAAATAATCTTCTTGGCGTTGATGTCCCGTTGTGCTCTCGCGCACGAGGGCCCGGGGTCCGCCTTAACCATGATCCAGGATTTGGCAGGTTAGATAATGTACAGTGAAGCAACTGCCATCTGATATCCGTGATCTTGCTGCCAGAGGAATCTTCAAACCAGTTGTGTATTCAAAACAACTCACGCGACAGAAACCCAGGACCTCAATTACAAGTATACACCGTAATCATTCTCTAACAAGCAGAGACACACCACTAATATCGGTGTCACAGTTCCTCCAAGTTTTCACCAATCCCGTATACGAAACACGTCCATACCAGAGTTGATTACAATGTACGTGACCTCCGGTATCGCGATATACGAAGTTTCGGACGAAAACTTCATAAGACTGTTAGGCCGCACTTGGGACTTTCGTAGGCGTTTCAAATGTTTCTTGTCATTCGCACCAATTTGTGCCACTATATTTTATTGCTAGTAATTTCTTAGTATCACTGCGACCATTAGCCGTTAGGAGCGGTAGCCGAGTGGTTAAGGTATCCGGCCCACTGCGGAAAAGTACCAATGACTCTTTTTTGAGTTATGCCCATTAGTTGCATGCTAACCGATGTTCTTACGGTGAGGGAACATCGTGTTGAAACCTGCACCAGTCATTTTTGGAGCATCGAGTATCGATAATTTTAGTTGTGTCCCCAAAAATACATAAATTTAAAATACGGAAATATGAACCCCACTCCAAAAAATTAGTAAATGCTCACCAAAATCGCGTTTTACATGCTATACGGCATTGCTTGTCGCATTTCTCGACCTGCAGAGGACCCTCGACTGTGTCCCACGTGAGATAATCTGGTGGGCTCTGAGATCAAAGTCTGTGCCCGAGGCGTACATTAAGATTATCCAGGACATGTACGCTAAAACTGAGGCCGTCGTCAAAACCATAGTAGGCCATACTAATCTCTTCCCGATTACCGTTGGTGTTCAACAAGGTTCAGTGCTGAGCCCTTACTTGTCTTGCATTGTGCTCGATGTCCTCTCTTCGGAAATTCAGGACGCGCCTCCTTGGCTTATGAAATACGCTGATAACATCGTACTAGTGAGCAAGCCTAGGCAGGATCTTGAGACCAAGGTAAACACGTGGAAGGCAGTGCTAGAAAACGGTGGTTTGAAGCTGAACGTCGCCAAAACAGAGTATACGGCTAGTTGCAACGCGGTTCTTGCAACCATCCGTATAGGGAACGAAGCTGTCAATAAAACAGATAAATTTAAATACCTCGGATCCGTGCAAAACGAGTCCGGCGATATCGGCCCCTTGGGCCAAATGGCGGGAGCTCACGGCGGTCACCTGTGACACTACAAAACCCAATAAAGCTCAAGGGACTAATATATAAAAGTATAATTAGGCCTGTGGTTCTTTACGGCAGTGAAACCTGGCCGGCGCTGATGAAGCACGTCCGCGAACTCCACGCCAACGAAATGAAAGTGCTGCAGTGGATGTGTGGTATTACGCGACTTGATCGAGTGCGTAACGAGTACATCTGTGGCAGCCTTGGCGTAAGAGATATCGCGGATAAGATCGAAGAGGCATTGCTGCGCTGGTATGGTCACGTGTTGCATAAGCCCCAGGGATACGTGGGAAATAGGTGCCTGAATCTGCCGGTATCAGGAAAGAGATCCCGCGGAGGGCCCAAGAAGCGATGGATTGACATCGCCGAGTCGGACGCGAGAGCCAACGGCTTACAACGTAAGGACGCCGAAGATCGGGCAAAGTGGAGAAAGCAAAGCAGGAAAGCGGACCCTGGCAGTAGCCGGGATTGACCGCTCGGATGATGATGATAACGGCAGACCAACAGGCAAGCGGGCCACCTCATAGAAAGTGGTCACCGCCGAGAATGGACATCAGCAACACCAAGGGCGCTACTAACGCGTTGCCTGCCTCTGAAGAGAACTTTAATATACCTCTTGAACGAACACTAGTTAGAACACTAAAATATAAAATGAACCACAAGTTAACTACTCACTTGCAAATGTGACACAAGAATTAATAAAATTAAGAATTATAATCTCGTACCAACGTCGATACCGTGTCTGGATTCGATATTCCTTTAAACCAAAGCCTTTCCGAACCCTGAATTTTACTTAAACACGGCCCTTTCCTTTAATTGCATTTCGTATTCAAAATTATTATCTAATCAAAAAGCTCTTAAGACGTCCGTCTGCAGACACCTATCCTTCCAGTGTCTACTAAATAACAAATGGATGACTGGCGAGGAAGAAAACAAGGGGATTAGCTGCTTCGGAAGTAACTTTTGTTTTAAGGAATTGGAGCCAAGATTTGGTTGTCAAAAGACTGAACTAGATAACACTTATTAAACGCTGATAACAAACATACTTTTAGCAACAATAAGTTAATGTTTATTTGTTGTTGTTTATGGGGCAACTAATGTACTTAACTCATGGCTGGCAAGGCGGGCTCGGTACTCGTCCCTATTACGCAGATCCTCTAATAGTGGAATCCACGCGAAGATTCGAAAGAACGTTTTTCGCTTGTACGATCCGGATGTGAAATGAGCTCCCAGCCACAGTGTTTTCTTGGAACTATGACATGGGATCGTTCAAGGGGTATATTGGAGGTGGGCAACGCATTGGTATGTCCATAGTCGACGGTGGCTACTTTCCATCAGGTGGTCCGCATGCCTGATTGTCTACCGTACAGCATAAAAAAAGAACTCTCAATAAAAAGTCATTGCTGTGCTAGTTAACGAACTCGGTACTACCTCTCGCCAACGAGTCGGACGCTAGCCATTAGGCCATCGACTCTCCTCGTACGAAGAAAATAATAATAATCGTCATCTTGGCGTCAATGGCCCGGTTATGCTCTCGCACACGAGGACCTGGGGGCCGCCTTGACCAAGATCCAGGATTGGCAGATCAGATCAGTGGAGTGACTGCCACCTGACCTCCGCATCCCAGCTACCAGGGGGACCTGACCAGATTGGATCATGCTTACACATTCAGTCGCCTGTGCAGGTTTCATTACGTTGTTATCCATCACCGTAAGAGCATAGATAAATATTCAACTAATGTACATAACTCAGAAAAGATTCGAACCCGATACCTCTCGCTTACGAGTCATATACCGTAACCACTCGGCTACCGACGCTCCTCGTACGAATCAATTAGCGAATAAAGAGCCTTGAGAACAAACCCACTTATAAATACAACATTACACGGCCCCCAAACATAGTTAGCGCACATTACACATGACACACCAGGGACCAGAAACACGTACCTAACCAGCCCACTGTGATGTTTGCAAAAGAAATTGCCGCATGCGATATGAAGTATGTGTAAGTGTCACCGGAATTAAAAACGTGCCCGAAAATGAAATGGAAATAAGTTTGCGCCCCGATATATTTTTTTCAACCGTCGACGAAAAAGAGGGGCGTCTGTTTGATGTGTGTATCAGTGGCGCTGTGTATGTGTGAAGGTGTGTCTTTCTGTGGCACCCTAGCTTCCGAACGGATTGACCAATATCGATGCGGCTTTCTTTATTTATTTAATACTTTATGCACAAAATAGTACAAAGGTGGACTTAAAGCTTCGTAGCTTTATCTACCAGTCTACCCCGAAAACTGGTATAAAAAAAAAAAAATTTCAGGCGGTGCACAAAAATGTACAACATTACCCTTACGTACCTAATAACAAACACAATTCTACCCACTAGTATTCACATACCGAAACTCAAAAATGATATTTTATTTAATTAACTATTTAATACTATTTAATACTTTATTTGAAAGGCTTACGATTTACTCAAAGGATTTACGATTTTCGGAGGAATTGTTTTGCTAAAATTCACCAAATGAATCATATTTCTGACGTTTCAACAAAAGTGACCTTTTTGGACCCCCTGTACTTGATCTGTACTTACCTACGCCATTTAGTAAATGTCATTTAACTAGCCTCACTAGCGATACCGTCTACTGAACCGATAAGCTGGTGGCTCTGTATAAGTAGACTATGGCCTAGTCTGCAACTAAACGCTCTGCGACGCAGAACTGGCCAAAGTGCATATTTACCACCGACATCTTTAGTTTCAACTACAAACCGCAATAAACGGGTATATCGCTCTAAAATCTATGCCAATTTACTCTCACTACTTGGAATCCATACAAATCGTGTTATTGGCGCAATATGTATTCAAATAAACCTTGCCCATTGAACGTGTATGCGATTTTTATATTGCTTATATCATGTTGGAATGGTTCCAACCTTCCCATGTTGAACGAATGGCCTCTCCGGTGTATCTGATGTTATAGTATACATTTATTTATATCAGCCTGAATCATCCCACTGCTGGGCAAACGCCTCCCCCTTTCTTCTATACTGCGCAATCGTTTGCTATGGTTTGCCAAAAAAAAATACATCTATACATTGATGACCCTTTGTCACCCAATTTCTTTGAATACAATAATTTACATAATAACATACTAATCGATGTCATTACCGTGAGGGAAAACATCGTGATGAAACCTGCACATTCAGGCGACTGAATGTGTAACTATAATCAAATCTGGTTAGTTTCCCCTGGTATCAGGGTCACGCCAGATGGCAGTCGCTCCACTGTAATTACCTGATCTGCCAAATCCTGGATCATGGTCAAGGCGGAACCCTGGCCCTCATGCGCGAAGGCATAACCGGGAAGGTAACGCGAATATGATTGTTTTAGTAATAATAAACAGACTATAAATAAATAAAGTTCCAGTAACCTGTATTATAAACGGCACGCCTTTGACACATTGTTTCCAACAGACTTTCCAGAAAGTCTAGCATCTAGATTTTAGACTTGTTTTGTGACTGAGCAAACTCTAGCGTGAAACCCACCAAGTGTGAAAACCAGTTTGTTTTGTGCTTTCATGTTCTGGCGACAGCTTTTAAAGTTGTGCCTTTGCAAAGCTCTAACTTGTTGTCTCGTTTACATGTGTGGGTGTGAAAGAGATGAGAAGGGTGTTTTGTGTTGTAAGTTTAGTGAATTTATATTGTAGATATAGCTTAGATATAGGTATGCGAATAACATTATTATGAGATTGGAAAGTTAGCGACCATCAAGGTTAAGACTGGCAATTTTTTTTTCTGTGATTATGACCCAGATAGGTTTTGACGCAGAACGTCACTTTCGCAAAATGTTAGTTTCACAAAACGTCATTTTCACAAAATGCCATTTTCTCAAAACGTAATTTTCGCTCAATGTCACTTTCGCAAAACATCATTTTCGCATAATGTCATTCACGCCTTTTATTCTCAGGAGTGACTGTAGTAATACTAACACCACAGCATCGGTTAACCGTTACTTGTGTAATTTATTTAAAAATATACAAGAAAATCATCAATCAAGTCTTTGTAACACACACAACTAAATAAACATGTTTAAACATGTTAAAGTCGGAGCTCTATGGTGTAACCATGATCCAATCTGATCAGACTCCCCTGGTAGCAGGGTCACGGAGGTCAGATGGCAGTCGCTCCACTGTATTGCCTGATCTGCCAAATCCTGGATCATGGTCAAGGCGGACCCCGGGCCCTCGTTCGCGAGAGCACAACCGGGACATTAACGCCAAGATGATATGTCTGGACAGACATGAACCAATCCCAGTCCCATTCGTACCACCTGGATGAGTGGCGGCTAACTACTGTACGATGTTCATGAAGTTTCCTAGCGCAACTTCTTACATATTGTTTTGAGATTGGGTAACTGAAGTAAAAATACGTGTGGCACTCGGGGACTGCCGCGGTAAAGCTATTGCATAGCATTTTTTATCAAATTATGCAATTATAATTATTTATTTATTTTATTTATGCAGTTTTTTTTTTTTTTATATTAATTCAAGCTTTTTCTTTGATATTAACCATATACATACACGTTAATGTTCAACTAGTCGCGGGCTCGAACTCACTCGTGGACGGCCAAAAAGCACGCTGTCTCACCTAGCGTTGTGTCTAAAAGAGATAGAATCAGTTATTAGCAGTTAGCAGCTAGTCTACACGCATACGTCTAGTCGCACGCACACAAACACCGTGCCGAAGTCTACCGAACTGAAACGACGTTAGACGATGCACGGCTTTCAACGCCGCACCGCTGTGCCGGTCGGAGTGGGGGGTGTTAGGTTTTTTTCGTTACGGAATTACTTGATAAAAGCTATGCAATATGCTTAACATTTTTTTTGGTCCAGGTTGTGCACGGACAGACCCACGTTTTGTGGTTCTCCTAAACGTCTTCTATCGCTACAAACTGGAATCTTTATTGTACTCTTTGATGTAGGATAACTTAAAGTACACTCACAATCTAGAGGATATATAATTATATCCTAGGATAGGATATGATATTATATCCTCTCATGGAAGATACAATTTATTACTTAAAAAGTACTTTATTATGTAGCCCAATTTTCTTTTTGTCAAAAATGTCAAAATATAAAAATAACATTTTCAATTACGCGAAAAGCGCTCACCAGCGAACTTACAGCTTTAAGCTACAGCCGTAGGAAAGCTCAAGGAAAGCTCGGAACACCTTTTCATCTCGCAATATCGGGAGCTTTCCTTAATCTGGGGCTTTATAAGCTTAAGCTTAATTGGGCGACAAATATATAAACAGCTTTGCTAGTTAATCTTGAATTAAGGAGATACGATTGCCTGGAATTTTCAGTCTACAAATTCATTTACAGTTGTGGTAGGAAACTTGCTTCGAGATAAAATTGAACTAGAATTTTGGTTTCATTTAAAATTGTTTACAGCAAATATTGTCTCGTCGGGATTCTAATTATTTACTTATTTATTGAAACTTTATGCACTAATTATGTATTAATTTACATATAAGGACTAGATAGACAAGGTTAGAGAGCCTCGGAGAGGCATTAGTTTAACACTTACCGATGCTCTTACGGTGAGGGAAACATCGTGATGAAACCTGCACATCCGTCTGAATGTGTAACCATGATCCAATCTGGTCAAGCTCCCCTGGTAGCAGGGTCACGGAGGTCAGATGGCAGTCGCCACACTGTAATTACCTAAATGCCTGGATTATGGTCAAGGCGGACCCCGGGCCTTTGTGCACGAGCATAACCGGGACATAACGCCGATATGATAATTTACAATTAATGTATAAGGATATTTTAATATTTGCATGTCAGTGCCTGAACTGACTAAATGTGTAAATTGCATCATGTAATTAATTACCTACCACCCGCATTTTAATATGTACCTACCATGTTTAAAACGAATAATCAATTATATTCTATTCTATTCGTCAAATTAAAAAGCTCTACATTTTCATTATTGGGTGTTTTACAAAGTTAAATTCGCCTTAACATTTTATGCTGGAAAACTTTTCTTATTTTCAGTAGTAGACCACTGAAATTGTTACATTAAATTCGTTCATACATGGTATCACAATTTAATTTTAAGCCTGTAATATATCGTATTTACACGACTCGCTGAGTTGCAAATTACGTAGATTGCAGGTTCCAAAATATATCAGATAACGCTGCGAAGTGCGACCCACTTTCTGGTTACTCCTAAATTTGAAGCGATATATTTTGGCGTGGGTCAGGCGAGTCACGGGCATGGATATTGGTTTCTGGATCGCGTCTGCAACCAAGCTTAAGGAAGCTTACAAGTAACATGGTTTATTTTGACATCACACAAATCCAGAAGCGATTACATATTAAGGCAATTTTAGAATACTACAATGCTAAAATAAAAGAAAGCAGGTACAATACACAGAAATAGAATAAATCATGGACCAATGCGATGCCAAAAAAGATCCCAGCTCAGCATAAGCTACAGCAATTACTGTAGCGCTTTATAGCTTATCTGTGAAGACCTGTATTTGGTTTTATGTATCTTATTGTATTAATTTCTAATTTGAAGTCGTTAGCTGTTGGTCTTCCTTACAATATAAAGAAATATTCGCCGCATGTAAAATGCCAAGACCATAAGAGGTATATGAATGAAAAGTTCCTGTAGGAATGCAGAACAACCCCTTTTTTTATTTATCTACATAGGTAGATAAATAAAAAAATGGGGTTTGCTATTCCCAATTCATTTGGCATGAAGTCTATACTTAGCGGATATTGACCTTTCGGTCACAATTAATTTGTAAGCGGTCCTCCTTAAATAGTGAAATTAGTTATAATTTAAGAAAATAGAAATGTATAAAACGGGTTTCTTAAAGTTTTCATAGTATAATGCCAGTACTTGACCGAGATATCATGGCACGCTATTGCCAATCCATTTGGCACAAACTATAGTCGTCCTCTATGACATTAGTCGTCTAGGATACCTGTCAATTGCAGTTCCATTTCAGTTTCTTAGTTTTCCTTGTTTCAATTACACGACTATCTTGGTTAAGTTTAAATTAGTTATCTATCATTGTCCTCTATGACATTAGTCGTCTAGGATACCTGTCAATTGCAGTTCCATTTCAGTTTCTTAGTTTTTCTTGTTTCAATTACACGACTATCTTGGTTAAGTTTAAATTAGTTATCTATCATTGAAAATTAAATGTATATAATATTACATTAATTGTAAATCAATTCACAATGATATTGGCAATAACAACATAAATGAACAACAAACCAATGTATCAATATCAATCAAGGTAAGTAATATTTAAAATTTCTCATGTCACAATTGATAAAATAAATAAACAATTTCAATACAAATGGTCAAAGAAGACAAAAAAAAAGGTTTTTGTCTTCTTTGACTTTTGTGTCAATCAATGAAAACAATGTTTTTTTTTTAAAAAAATACGCCTATTACTGAAAGATAACTGGATTTTCTAATACTTACTAATTCCTCTTTGAAAAACCAATTCTATTCTGTCAGATGACTAGAAGGAAGACTGAGGTCCATAATAAATAATAAATAAATAAATAAATAATTATCACTCTAGCTGATTATAAAGATGCCATTTAAAACTAATATCCGGCGCCATTTTGAAATCTAACACCGGACCGTCCGCGCCATCTACAGAGCCATTAAAAAAATCTATGACGTCTCCTTCAAACCTTTTTGCTCTGATAGTCAGCGACGGAGTCTCCAGTTAATATCTACTAAAGATTCTTCATAAGCTCACACCCTCTCTTTCCCAGCCAGTGATCCTCCCAAAACAGTTGCGAAACCTCTCGCACACGACAAGAAAATTAACAAAGTAACCACAGTACACTATAAACACCCAGTAGGTCCTCTCGGCTTCTGAAGAATTTACTTGTCCAGCGAAAAGGCAATAGGGCCATCTGTTGACTCCTCTTTCTGATCTTAGCATTGAATCATGGCACAGCGGATAGCGATAAATCTGCCTTCCAAGGTCCACTTTTCTACTAGGAAAGCGTTTCAAATTTACTAGAAGCGGTTTTGTACACCATAGTTAGTGAGAAGCCAGTTCACCAGAGCATCGTCCATCTGTCAGTAGGGAGACCATGTATAGGTGACGTAGAGGGAATAAACTTACTGATAAAATTTACTTTTATTTTGTTTTATTCTATTTCATTCGGAAGAGTACCTGTAGGAGGTAATACACGGATTACCATATCATTAATCAACCATCCCCTTTCCGCCATCGGGAGACGCGATCCGGGCGAACGCTTTATCCTTATGTCGTATATCTTCCGTCAATCCGCACGAGCCGCTTTGGTTCGATCTTTATAATGCATAAAACTAAGGAATGGAACATGTCGCCATAATCGCCATGTCGATATAATTTGGATGCCTTCAAAGCTAGAGTATAGACTAGGCTAGCTAGAATAGGCTGTTCCAAGAGAGGCATGCTCCATCTTCGGCCGCATCATCACTTACCAACAGGTAAGATGGCGGTCAAATGTCTTAGACAGGCATCATTAATCTAGGTCTAATATAAAAAAACAGACAGCCATGATTTAAATTCCCTACTACATCCGTTTCTACCGTTTGTACAAAGATCACCTACTGGCTTTTCCCTACTGTGCAACAACCCTACTCACAGCGAGCATGAAAACAATTGCGAGAACATATATGAAGTCGTTGTCCGAACCTGCGTCCGGGAAAACGTTCAGATCGGATGCTA
This sequence comes from Blastobasis adustella, assembly GCA_907269095.1. Taxonomy (NCBI): domain Eukaryota; kingdom Metazoa; phylum Arthropoda; class Insecta; order Lepidoptera; family Blastobasidae; genus Blastobasis; species Blastobasis adustella. The sequence continues at coordinate 6,082,288 of OU026138.1, forward strand.
ATGGGCAGTTACCCGAAACCGGCCGCGTTGCCGCTAGAAACCGCCGGTTATAACTGGTTATAACCAGATCCCGGTGACTGTGAAACTGGATATTTCCAGAAACGTAAACCGATTTCAGTGTTACGCGATGCGAATTGGTTATTTGAGAACGGATCGCGAGTACTCGGAATAGGGGTGGCGAGTGACGGGTTTTAAATTAATTACAGACGTTATTCAGTGCCTCTACCTATATATTTATAGCTTCGTCAATGTATGGCTTGCCTATAATTGATCTTCTGTAAGTTTAATATATATTAGATAGTTTTGCTAGCTCACTTTGTTGAATTATCATGTCATGAATACATGGTAAGGATTATAATCTTGTTCAATACCTTTTCCGTGAATTAATGGCATTGTATCTGTTATGTGTGCCTAAATAAATAAATGTTGTTAACCGCAGGTGTTTTTAAAAAGATATAATTTATTATCCTGTTTTAACTGAAGGTTGATTCCCGAGTGAGGTTAACACAACAGTTGGTTTCAACATTCCTCTGTTGTACATATTCCTGGCTAGTACCTAAAGTACTTAAGTTACAATACTTTCAAATATTTAACACTTTGTGTTGTCACTTCATGTTGGAACTCCATTATTATGAATTAAATCACTTTTTTACACTAGTTCATTGCAAATTTTTAAAAAAATTGTATAATAAAGTGGAACTAGTGCTTGATTTCACAAATGCTTTCAACACGGTGGACATCCTTCTTGCAATCTTATCCCACTTTCAAGTGTCGTCGGTATCTCTGGATTGGTTCGTAGCCTATCTTCGAGGTCGTCAACAGGTGGTCCGTTTGGGGCAGGCATCTTCAGACTGGTGTAATCTTGAGGCTGGGGTTCCCCAGGGAGGTATCTTGTCTCCCTTATTGTTCTCAATCTTTATTAATATGATTACCATCTGTCTCTCGTGCTTGTACCATCTGTACGCTGATGACCTGCAACTTTACGTACAGTGTGGTGTGAATGAGCTAGCGGATGCTATAGATGGTCTTAATGGGGATTTGGACAGAGTTTACCAGTGGTCTAAGAGTTTTGGTATTGCCGTGAACCCGAACAAATGTCAGGCTATTATTATTGGTAGCTCGCGGCTCTTGGCGAGGATCGATCTGGCTGTTCTGGACCCGGTGTTGTATAATGGTATTGTTATTCCGTTTGCCCCTCATGTAAAAAATTTAAGACTCTATCTAGACCAATCTTTGAGTTGGAACGTCCAGATTGCTGAGGTAAGTAGAAAGGTCACATATACGCTGCGCAGACTGCATCGCTTTAAGTTCTTTTTGCCGATGAAAACTAAAATATTATTGATGCAGACTCTGGTTTTGCCTATTTTAGATTATGCTGACGTATGTTATATTGATGTGAACGAAATCTACCTCAGTAAGCTGGAACGTTTATTGAATAATTGTATTCGTTTTATTTTCGGGCTACGGAAATATGATCACATCTCCGAGTACAGAGAGAGGTTGTCGTGGTTGACTGTTCAGGAGAGAAGGAGATCACGTGTCCTTTCTACACTTTTCTCAATTCTGGATAATCCTCTCTCACCGGGTTATCTCAAGCATAATTTCCGACTATTGTGTTCGACTCATGACCGTGATCTCCGTTCCTCCGATACGTTATGCCTTAACATTCTCCCTCATCGGACCAACTTCTTCAGCCATTCATTCACAATACAGACAGCTCGTTTTTGGAATGACATGAGGACGTACGAAAGGCGCAGAATCGATTAATGTTTAAAAAATTGCTAAAAGATTTTAATTTGAGTAAGAGGTCGTAGGTTGAGCGATGAGTTTGGCGTAGTCATTATCACATTTTGTATCTAGTGAAAGTATATATAATTGGTATATGTTTATTGTATCTTTTTTTTTTTTAAATAGTATTACTATTTATAGTATTCATTTCATTAATTTAATTTAATTTAATTTAATTTAATCTCAAATGTATTTCTTTCACTTTTATCAATTTTTTACTGTTAAGTAGCACCTACTTAATTACTCTCTGCATGGTCTGCTGGTTGACTGTTAGACAAAGCCTCAATGGCTTTAAATCCGCCAATTGCTGTAATTTGTGCAATAAAGTTTTAAATAAAATAAAAAAAAAAAACTAGTGAAAAAAAGTGATTTAATTCAATACTTTCAAAGTTTCAAAACAATTTGATCCCCTCTATAATTTTTACAAAATATAATATTCAACAAACGACGAAATCTGTCAAATGTTTTATTATTTAGAAGAAAAACTGTTCAAATACGAGTCGGACTCGTAGAAGAAGGGTTCCGTAATATTCTGGACAATATTAACACAAGTATTGGGTACTTCAAACAACAATAATAATATTTGATTGTGCAATAAACTCCATCCAATATACTCGATCTGGCCTCTTTATTGTATGGGTTAGTAAACACTGGTGTTCCTGAATATCTGTATGGCAAATTAAACTGGCGAAGCGGAGACGGCTCGCGAAATGCCCGCAGAGTTAGTCATCCTTTCAGGATACCTGCTCACAGGACGGCTGCTTTTCGTGGCAGTTTTAGATATGCAGCCACTAAATGTTGGAACAACCTGCCGCCTCCCATTAAATAATCAAAAACAATTACATTTTTTAAGATTAACATGAAACATTACCTTTTCGAACATCAAAAATCACTCTATTTAGGCTGCAGAGTTGTTCCAACATACCCAAATTAAATAAAGCAAGGTGAACATGTAAATAATAACTGTATACCCTATCCCTGTATATTGGCCGTGTGGTGTCCGGCAGAGTAGAATAGCACCAACCCCTTACACTTATGGGTGTCGTACAAGGCGACTAATGTTTTCGAGGCAAAAGATCAAGAGTCTCCGTAGTCTGGAAAATGGGCAGCAGCATTTTCCATTGTTATAATTAAACACTGCGATCTCCAACCCGCCTGCCAAGCGTGGAGATTATGGCAATAACCTCCCCTTTCGTGGGAGAGGCCCTTAGTCCTGCAGTGGACTGTTACGGGCTGTGATTATGATGATGATGATGATACCCTATCACCCATCGGGAACGTTAGAATAAATTAATTTGTAATAGTAACAAGCATTTACTTATGGACTAGTTACAGAGGTATAATCTATAGCATTGTTCTTAAAATTATTTGTATTTATGGCAAATGTATGGTACTTCGTACTCGTTCAACCATTTGGCGAGTGACGCACGCACTATAGGGCTCGGCTGAAAATCAGCGCTGTAGTTTTTCTATCTACAGCATATGCTGAGCTGAGTTCTAATTTGGCATGACACTACAATATTCACCATAAATTTTAATTGAATGTACCCTAGTCTTAACATGTTATACCTATCATTGTTGATATTATTACAACTTGTCTTATATATTTGTAGTTATTGCCAAATAAAAGCTTTGTCTATGTCTATGTCTTATTCATTAATTCATTCATTATTGATGCCAGAGCAACTTGGACATTTCAAACGAAGCCAAATTTAGGGATCTGAAGGCAAGGCATAAACGTCTTACCTAAATAAACGGGTATCTACTTAAAAGCCAAGCAGTGCTTCACATTTTTTTTCCGCGAGACGCAAAATGTGTAATGGCACCCTCCGGGCTATCGAGTGAGGGAGGCAGAGAACACTCATGTGTATCATTATGCTGGACTCGCAAGAGACCAAGCCGCCTACCAGCTAAATTCTGCCTTGGTAGTACCTATAGTCGGGAAGGCTTGGGGATGGAGTGGGGTACTTCACACCGGGGCATCGACTTATGTTGTAAAAAGCACAGGTCCGTCGACATATCTGTGGAGTAGGTACTGCTCCAACTTATGGACTGGTGCACCAACTATATATGCGGCAATAAGTATTGCCGACGGTTCCCTGCTCACAGGTGGTTTAGTTCCCTTGAGCCTTTAGAGAGGCTTTGGCTCTTTGTACCTACGTTCTAATAAAAAGATCAGAGAAACTGTGTTAGTTTGGCGCCGCTGTCACTTTTCCGTCCGCACCCTACATTAAACAAACACACGAACACACGCACACACACACAAACACACACACACACATACAGAGAGAGAATCTTATATTATATTTTAGACAGAGAAGTTTATATTTGAATTTATATAGCAGTTTTTTTTTTCTATTAGTATTTTATATGGGGTTTACAGGCTATATTAATTACCAAAATTATAAATTGCAGTTTTGTAATTGGCATTACAACTTAATAATGTAACATTTTTGAATAATATTTTATATGCTGTAAAACTGTGAAATAAATAAATAAATAAATGATGGGATAGATTTCATCCACATTATAGACGCCTAACGTCCAATGATCCAACTAACATACAGCCCTTTTATCGCGCCCGTGTAAGATGTGGAATGAGCTCTTCAGGGGCCTAATTCTCGCGCTGTGAGATCTCGAATTTATATTTTTTTCTAGCCACATATCTCCATTAATAATGACATTGACATATCTATTGCAGTCAAAAAATATTTTCTCAACTATCTTCGACAGTCGTATATTGTCGAAGATTAATTTCAGTGACGTTTAAATACAGTGATTTGGCTAGAGACAATGTCGAATATGTAATGTCACAGCACGAGAATCGCTTCCTTTGCAGCCAATGATCCAACGTACAGGTTTCACGAGCCCATTTATCGTGCACGTGCAAGATGTTAAATAAGATCTCTTTCGATGTCTTTCTTTAGCACTAAAACTTCAAAAGGCATGTTTACGTACCAATCTCGGACGTGACCGCAGAGGATTATTAATTCCTTTTTACGACTACGGACCCCTGAAAAGCGACAAAAAGGAATTATTACTCCCAAATCATATTCAGAAAAAAAGCTAAGTTTGGATTTCGTCTTCGACAAAATCAATAAACACGGTCACGATTACCTACACGCGGCTTTGACGGCCTTTGGCGTTTACCGATTTGCTGTAACCATTTCCGCAATGACAATGGAAGTAATTTTCCTTTCATTCCGAAACCGATTATATCTAGACTAAGATTTCCAAGGGGAGCGTCGGTGGACGAGTGGTTAAGGTATCCGACTCGAAAGCGAGAGCCATGTACCAGTGACTCTTTTCTGAGTTAGTTGAATGCTAACCGAAGCTCTTACGATGAGGGAAAATATCGTGCTAAAACATGCACATTCAGGGGACTGAATGTGTAACCATGATGCAGTCTGGTCAGGTTCCCCTGGTAGCAGCGACACGGAGGTCAGATGGCAGTTGCTCCACTGTAATTTTTAGATCTGCCAAATCCTGGATCATAGCCAAGGCGGCCCTCGTACTCGAGAGCACAATCAGGATATTAACGCCAACATGATTATTTGTTTTTTTTATAAACTTTCCGCGGGGTTACCTATGTTTTATCCTACAAAATTTCACTCAAATTCGTTCATTCGTAAATAACAAACATACAAACACACATACAACCTTTCGCTTTTATATTATTAATAGGATACCAACCAATAATATTTAGTTTGATAATCCAAATTCAAACTGGAATCGATAAAAATAACCCACTCGAATCGTTAGAACTCGTATTCAAGTATCGATACACACGATCATATAACTTGCAATTACAAAGTTTCAACTTCCCAATAAACTCCCGGAGCATCTTCCAGTTGGAACCAATAAAGAACTCTTTCCCGGAAGAACTAGGGTGCTCTTGTCCGGGACAAATTGTCCCGGAGACGTGCTTTATGTCCCGCAATATGTCTCCTGCCCGGGCCCAGGACAAAGGGTTCCCGCTTTATTGTTTCTCCTAAATACATGACTGTGTTGCCAGGGTAATGTGAGGTTGTTTAGTTTTAAGCGATTGTGGGCAGGCTTTTTAGCAGGATTCGTTATTTAAATACTGTAGCAAATATCCGCTTAGGATTTTGAGCTGATTAGTACTCCGTACCGGTATATTACTCTTATTATTAATAAATCTCATTATTTACTGCCAAGCAACATTTATGTGTGCCGGATAGGTTTTAGTTTCTACCAAACCCTCCCGTGGGTTAAGTATGTATATTTCAGACTGGTAGCCAATGCAATTACAGCCATCATCATAGGCGCGGTCCTAATTCGCAACGGTCGAGTCGTGCGACAGGTGGTTTAGGGACGACGTCCGTCGCACGACTATTGCCAATTAGGACAGCGCCATAGTCCTCACAGTAACAATGCACCTGCGGGGTAGGTGTAAGGTAGGGAAGGATAGAGTAGAGTAAGGGTAGGGTAGGGCTAAGACGCCACGTGAACGAAGTCGTGCCGGGCCCACTAGTCAGAAATAAAACTATGCAAGTACTCGAACCACAGTATGAACGGAAGGCTTCATGAAGTATTAAGAAGGCTTAATGAAGTGTTCAATTAAAGGTAGATAAAGTAGCAAAGGCTCCGCCTACGAGTGCTTAGCCGTTTATTGCAAAATGGAAGATGAAATTGCTAGACCAGAGCAATAAACGGACTGACATCACATAAATAGAACGTGGCCACTGTCGACTGTGTCTATAGCTAATTACTACAAGTTGAACTTTGATGAAGCGTAGTATGGAAATCGTTTTTTATGAATAGCTTTTGCTTCGTCCGCGTGAAAGTCGATTTATCTTTTTCCCGAGCGACCATTTTAAATGACCTCCCTAATGCATGAAAGCTGGTATTATGGATCCTGGATTCGGCAGATCAGGTCATTACAGTGGGGTGACCGCCACCTGATCAGTCGCCTGAATGCGCAGGTTAATAGGGTAACATCACGATTTCCAACCGTCACCATAAGATATCTCTACAGGGTAATGGATAGAAACTAAAAGCGGCATCAGTGAAAAACCTCAAGGAAAATACCTATGAAGTAAAAAAAAGTTTTTTTCTCTTGTCTTTTTCTCTAGGTAATCCAATCGTCAAACCACTAGCGTTACATTGTCAAAGTGCTCTCACATTAAATTGTAGTCAACATTTTAAGTACAACATCTAACTTTAAAACATGTATTTTACCACTTCAAACTACCAAAGGTCGTAAGGGCCTACCGAGTGTGAACCAATAAAAAACTTTTCACCGGGTGTAAAAACTTTCACCCGGGTGAAGTCCATGCCTTTATCCGGGTACAAATTGTACCGGCGACTTGGTTTATGCTCGTAATCCGTCACGAGTTCACGACCCCTGAAGGGTTGATGGGGCTATACAACTCACATAAGCTGTGTAACGCACATCAGCTGGTTTTAGCTTCCCATTTACTCACACGCATGCGACAGGGTCAATGCTTTGCGAAGCCGAACTAGCCAATGAACATTATTTACCAACATACCTTTAGAATGTGTGATAATAACCGCGATAGTTTAAAACCTTATGTTAATTAAATAAAACCAGAAATTGGTATAGATTCGTGTGCCAGCACAATCTCACAGTCGCAAATCTTCACATTAATGTTAAGCGCACCCACATTTCACATTGGAAAAATTAATTTCACATTCATTTTTAATAGAGGGTGCTACAAGTTAAGCTATTGAACGGTGATACACAATAAATATGCTTGGACAATTCACACAGTGCCATCTAGCCCCTAAGTAAGCAAAGCTTGGGTTTTGGGTGCTAGATAACTGATAAACTATTTATATACTTTTTTAAAAACATACTTTTACTTAATACACCCAGACTCGTAACAAAAATTAAAATAAATCGTTTTAATTACTGCTCAGCCGGGAAACGAACCCGGGACCTCTGCGTGGCAGACTTGTTAACTAACAGAACCACTAAGGTCAGGTCAGGTCCGGTGTATATTGTTATCCTGTATAGAGCGTCGGTGGCCCAATGGTTATGGGGTCCGACTCGTAGACGAGAGGTACCAGTAAATAAATAAATGAAAAGACATGATCAGATTTGATCAAGTTCTCTCGTAATTACCTGATCTGAAAAATTCGGTGTCATGGTCAAGGGTGGACCTCTGGCCCTCGCGCGCTGGCCCTCTGGACATCCAACGGTTTCGTTTTGATTTATTTTTTATAATCGTATCTAATCTACGCCATCTATTACAATTATTTGTACTATTTTTTCGTTTTAATCGGCCCTCGGAAAAGCTCTCAATGCTCGACTTTTTACTTACACACTTACTTACTTCACTGGCTCAGCGACCCGAAGTGGATCTAGGGACCAATGGCTCGACATGTAATAAATTTTATTCGACACCGCTAAATTGATCTTTTTGAGACCATTCGCCATGTAACGTGCGTTCACAACCTCTCGCCACGAGGCAAACCATTTAGGCGAGTCATAGAAAAGTCATAGATGGAGCGTCGGTGGCCGAGTGGTTAAACTATCCGACTCGTAAACGAAAGGTACCGGGTTCGAATCTACTGCGACCATGTACCATTGGTACCCTGGTTCTGAGTTATATAAATTTGTGTTAAATGCTAACCGATGCTCTTACGGTGAGGAAAAATCGTGATGAAACCTGCACATTGGTCAGGCTCCCCTGGTAGCAAGGTCACGGAGGTCAGGTGGCAGTCGCTCCACTGCAATTGTCCGATCTGCTAAATCCTGAATCATGGCCAATGTGGACGTTTCTCGTATATTGTATTTTTGCCATATGAATAAATAAATAAATTGATGTTAAGAATTGTCCAAGTCTTAGTTTTACTATAGCTTGCAGGTGGTCTATAAGTGTTTATCTGTTTGTTTCAGGTAATTGGAGTAATAGAGCTTGAACATCCCAGCCACAGTGTTTCCTTTGGACTATGACATGGGATCGTTCAAGAGGTATTTTAGAGGTTTCCTAAGAGTCGGGCCACGCATTGGTAGCACCCCTGGTGATGCTGATGTCCATAGGCGGCGGTGACCACTTTCCATCAGGTGGCCCGCATGCCTGTTTGCGGGAAAAAAAAAAAAAAAAAAAAAAACATGGCCCGGCGTTGCTGTTGTCCATAGGCGGCGGTGACCACTTTCCATCCATCGCTTAGCCTGTTTGTCTGCCGTATAAAAAATATAATTTCACATCTTACTGACTATACAGTAAGTAGGTACTTATAATTAATCGTATTCATCATGTACGTTTTGAATTTCAATATCTCAAAGAATGACATATTCTTATTTATTTACATATATTGCGACAAAGCTAAGAACCATCTTGATTAAACTGTTTTCCAATATCATTGAAATCGGTTCAGCCGTTAGGGAGCTACAATTTTTTTTTTTTTTATACATAAACAAATAATTAATTTATTATTACTGGGATGGTTACAAAAGGGTAAAAAAGGTACATTAAGATGGTGGAGAATCTATCAGGTGGCTGATAGATTAGGATGATGATAATTCTGTAGATACTATGTGTAAGTACGTCGCGTCCGAGGGGTCATTCGTGCCTGACAGTGACATCTTCCAGCGACGGTCTCGCCGAGGTTGTTAAAGGTTCAATTTAAGTCACGGTGGTAATGAAGTATTATTTATTTATATATCAACCTATTGCCGTCCACTGCTGAACGTAAGCCTCCCCCAAAGAGCGCCTTTCTATCCGGTCCTGGGCGATCCACTGCCCGCCTCCTTTTTAAGGTCATCGGTCCATTATGTCGCAAGGCGTCCCCACGAGAATGAGACATTTTTATCATATGTTTCAACATGCTATATTTTTATTTAGCATATTGAAATAGATGATAAAAAAAGTCAAAAATTCAGGTCGTGTCCTGGTCGATTGACCGGCTTCAGGACGGGTTCATGCCGGGTATGCCAGTGTTCCGGATCCCGCTTGACACAGCGGGATAAATTAGCGCAGATATTGCGCGAAATATAAAGAATGGACGTAGAATAAAATAGCATTAAAGACTAACCTTAGACAGCACGGCCAGCACAAGTGTGCACGAGAGAGCTCGCATCGCAAGAGAGCGTTTCTTTCATTCTCTTAAGACCGTAGAGAGATAGCAGGTCGCTCGCAAGAGCACAGTTGTGCTAGCCGTGCAGGAGATACAATTCTTTCAATGAAGCAACACTTCGTTGGGGCCCACTTTAAACCCGGCTTGTAACAATTTCTTATACACATTTAGGAATGACGTTGACGTCATTTTGTATGAAATTTTGTGTTTATCTTAGGCTTAAGTTACAAGTTTGGGTTTGTTTTATCGTGTGGATTTCATTTAATCTTTTATCTTTTATCGATTTTGACTAGATCTATTTATTAGATTTTATTAGATGGACTAGAGATTAGACACATATATTTTTTTGAGTTATCATCACTTATTAAAAAAATAAAACAAAAATCTCTGTTTGGCAACTTATGACAAGTTTTAAAAAAGTAATAGATCGTCATTCATAAAAGTCACAACAAACAATTTGATTTCTGTAGGATAGTTTATTTTCGTGAGTTATGAAAAATATTTTTTAAATAATGGGCAAAACAATTAAAAAGGAAGTGGGAGTGATAATTTTCAGCATGGTTAATAATTTAGTCACACTAAAAGTACAAGTTCAAGCCAAATACCTGAACGTTTACAAGAAGGACTGACAAGGACAGATTATCCCCAGATTATTGCCATATCCACATTTTATAATTTTTACTACTGTCAGTCGATTTGGACAAATTCAGGGATAACTGGCCATAACGATTGTATTGTAGGTATTACCACTGAATAATGATTAAAACTAAAGTAATTTTTATAAACTAGAACCGCTTGCACGCTCCAGTTTACCATAAAATAAGCGACCGTATCCATTGACAAAAACTGTATTCAATTAAGGTAATTGTGATGAATAAAGCAAACAGAATGTACGGTAGGGTCCATAGATATTCATGTGGAATTGTCATTGCTGTTTAACACTTACCAACCCATTGTCGGACATTTCTTTGTGTCCATAGAAAAAAACAAAATGGAAATAGAAGCCAGGCCAATTACGCTAACAGCAACATCACAGACCCCGTTCTCTTTTCAAATTAAAATGTCTCTTTTTAAGCCAGCAACGATGTAAAAAGTTGCCATTAAAAAGTCGATCAAAAGCAGACTGTGTATCTCGTAAAGAAAATTGAAGTGAGTTAGTTCTTTTTAGTCTCGGAGGATCTTTTACCGTAGCTCTGGAAGTATCAGTTTTCTAGGGGAGGTTATTTTCTTTATGACGAGGTATTTTAAACAAAGTGAATAAAGTAGCTCGTTATAAGAGACATGGTACAGTGTGCTAGAGTTTTTATTCCATTGTTCATTCTCTGATGGAAGTTTATTTTCGAACTGTTGTGTCCCGGTCTGCTGCAAGGCGTGCTTGCTTATTTCTTCGTGTGGCATATTACTAGGGAAAAATAATATGGTACAATTAAAATCTATTTTAAAAGACTTTAGCTACCTACTTAATGGCTGCGTCACTCAGAATGATCAAGAGGTTTAAAAAGGTCATAAGAACGTTTCATATTATGATTTATATTAGAGTGCCACAAACTTATCTGATCCAGTGACCAATTCTGAAACGAAGTGACGCCATTTTGAATTGTCATGTCAATGTCAACAACAGCGACGCTGCAGATAAGTTTGTGTCAATTAATATGAACCATATATTTTTTTTCTTCATTTAGAAACAAACAGTCGTTTACACAAATAGTACATTGCATTAGATAATTAATTAGACCTATAAGAATTAGAATTATGAAACACTAATGTGGCCTTTTTAAAACCCTAGGTTACCGGAAGGGCCTTCGAAGTAAGAAGCTCCGTAGTGTGTGACACCTAAAGTCCCAGACAACCCAATTTCGTGGTCGAGACCACAGGAAGCATTATCCGCGATAAATTCAAGTGTCTTCCCATTACGATTCAAAATCGACAGAACGACAGTCAGACTTAAACCCAGTAATAGGATCCCGTAGGAACGGAATCCTAAAACGTACTTAAACCTTCTATGGGAGGCAATTTTCATATAAATTCAGTGGTTACGTAAACGGGTAGTAAATGTAAATGGTGCTCAATAAAATTCGTGCTACGGCCTCAAAGTGACGATTTGTAAGAACAGGCTTAGAGAGATTTTTTTTAATACCACTTTGGTGGTAAATAGGCGGTGGTACCTGATGGTAAGCAGTTAGAGCGTTTATGCAAATCCGATTCAGGTTCGTGAATATTCGGGTGTTTCCGCTCATCCGGGAATTGGGCGTGTTCAGGACCCCGCAAAAGTTCTTAGGAAAACGTGGTTTCAGTTACTTTTGGTGAAATGTCTCAAACAAATTTTTCATCTGTGTAAATAAATCACTGATTATACAGAAAAACAGAGCATTATCGCTTAAGCGCAGTACGCGTCAGACATCTTGTAAGTTCATTTTTGCTGGAGTGCCAAACAACTTTGTACAAGAGTAAAGAAAAGTAACTAAGAACAAGAATATTTTATCCTGGAAAGCGAAACTTGCTAATAAAATTAAATCATGGTAAAACTAAAACAACGGATTTTTCTTTACAAAAATATTACATCCTTGTAGGCGAAACTTGCTAATAAAAATAGATCATGTAAAACTAAAACAACGAAAAATTCTTTTAAAATGTAATAAGCAAGGTAGAAGGGCAAATTCGCTTAAATTTTGCAATTAATATAAATTGGTAGCTGAAGCGACATTCATTCAAAAAGCATCTCAAAAATGCTCTCATTGATTTCTTAACTAGCTAGATCGACGCAGAGAAAAATGCAATTCAACGGTATATAACTCATTTTGGCGCTTTATTTAGCGATTTATCCTTTCTACTAACAATATATATCTATATACTACATTTAGATGCAGTCATATAACTACTAGGTACCTATATCACTAGATACTGTTAGTAATCTAATTTATTGGAACTGGCTTCTGTACCTAATGCGATATGATATCAGTAAATGCAAAGTGAACGATTTTTCAAAATGTCAGGCTTTGTCGGCGTTGTTGTATACTGATTTGAAAGATAAGATATACCGTGTAATAAAAGAACATAAGAGTTTGAGGAAGACAAGCTTAGTACTCATATTTTTTTAGGAAAGGGTGACGTAATTGTATATCCTGACCTAAATTCATCATCTTGGCGTTATTTTACCGGTTGTGCTCTTGCACGCGAGGGCCCACGGTTCGCCTTGAGCTTGACCATAATCCAGGATTTGGTAGATCAGCTAATTACACTGAGCGACTGCTGTCTGACCTCCGTGACCCTGTTAACAGGGGAATCTGATTAGATTATGGTTACCCATTCAGTTGCCTAACTGCTCAGGTTTCTTCACGATGTGTTCCCTCACCGTAAGAACATGGGTTAGTGATCAACTAATGTACATAACTCAGAAAAGAGTCATTCGCACATGGCGGCACTAGGATTCGAATCCCGGACCTCTCGCTTACGAGTCGGACCTTTTAACCACTAGGCCACCGACGCTCTTAATATCCTGAATTAAATTAATAATCAATATTGTATTTACTACTTTAAAAATAAGACGAATTTTAACAAATAACTTCACTGATATTTAACGATAAACGTAATATTTTAACAGTCGATCCCATACTTACAATTGTTTTACTGCTGTATTTAATTGATGGAATCTTGAATCTACTCGATTGTTAATAAATAAACAATAATCTGTCAAACTTGATATTTGTGATTGGTGTTGCCATTTATAAAGCACATTCCGTTGTGTAGAAAATAAATAGATTTATCTGTTCGGAGGTGCTCAAAACGGCAACTCAGTGGATGCGCTTATAAAAGCACGTGTAGCGTTGTATCTGGCTTCTTGTTATACTGGTGATGAAAGAGTAAACCAACAATTCTGTATTTCATGTTTTTATTACGTAAGCATCACACCATACTTTTTATTTTATACCACTAAGGTGGCAAACAAGCTTACGGCCTGCCTGATGGTAAGCAGTCACCGCAGCCTGGACGTTTGCAATACCAGGGGCATCACCCACGCGTTGTTGACCCCGATAATTCTGGGTTTAATTCTTTCTAACACTACTTAACTCGTGTATACTTACTGCAACACTTTGTCCAGCAAAACTGACAATTTATTCCTCCATAAACAAGAACAGGACTTTATTAAAACCACTTTGCTTAGCCACGGGGATAAATAGTGCATTAAGCTTGATATTAAACTCTTGGTCTGGAGCTTTCATATTTTTTGGGAGACTGGGCAGAATATTAAATGTTCAGAACAATGCAGATGACCCTCGACATCTGGAGACAATGTCAATTTTGTTAATAACGGCACAGGGTTGCCTTGATATCACAATAAATAAATAGAGAAAAGAGACAAGACTTCCGTGGATATACTCTCAAATTGTCAAATATGTCACTATGGTTGTAAAGTAAATATCGAGGTAAGGATAATCATAAGTGTAGTGACTAACCCAATTAGTGAAGGACTGAAATAGCATTGAAAAGCCACATGATAATAAAAAGAAATTAATAACCTAAGTAAACAAGTAAATAAGTAAGTTAGTAAGTAATAAATGAGTACTTAAGACCCAAAGACACGCCGCATAAATCAACGTTTTATAGTATCCCTAAAATAATCTAACCAACAGAAAAACTTTGGAAAACCTCCGTCCAAGTACCTATAGAAAATACATTATACTTAACCTTAATTTCGAGGAACTTTACTAACCAATCGTAGTTTTTACGACGTTCACACGATATAGCCTGGACTAATACCTATGCATCATAAAAAAAAATCTCTTGGCGTTGATGTCTCGGTTGTGCCCTCGCGCACGAGGGCCTGGTGTCCGCCTTGACCGTGATCCAGGATTTGGCAGATCAGGTAATTACAGCGAACGACTGCCATCTGACCTCCATGACCAGGGGAACCTGACCAGATTAGATCATGGTTACACATCCAGTTGCTTGAATGTACAGGTTTCATCACGATGTTTTCCCTCAACCTTACGGTGTAGTCATACGGTCAATCGGTTAGTATTCAACTAATGTACATAACTCAGAAAAGAGTCATAGTACATGGCCGGAGCGGGATTCAAACCCGGTACCTCTCGCTTCCGAGTCGGATACCCAAACTGCCTGAACACCAACGCTTCTATGTATATGCCCCTGAACTAATTAATATGCATGCATCCGCAATAAGTGATTGCGGGTCACTAGTGGTGCGAATTAGGAAGGTACTAGAAACTGGTGGGATGGGGGATCTTACCGAAACACGCAAGGTACACGTCGTCATTTGTATGAATGATTAGTGAGGTGATTTAATATGTCCTAAACTAGTCAACCGATTTAAGACTAAGGAAAGCGAAGAATCTCGTTTCAACGAGCTTTCAAATTGAGAATATCGCGTCAGAAACGGTTCATCCAGAGATAGACACACATTTACATACACCCGTACTACGGATAAACGTTGTAATTCTTATGCAATAAAGAGTTTACATACATACATACATACGTCAAACTTATACTACATCACCAAGGTTACAAAGAATCTCGATTCAACTGGCTTTTAAATAGGGAAAACCGCGTCGGAAACGGTTAATCCTTTCGAGAGCTATGATAACACAGACAGACATGCACATACACAAACCAACCTAACGCACGCGTCGGGGCTTAAATTTGTGCTGAATACGTAAATGAAGCTCTAAAACTGAATTCCCAAAGGGATTAGAAGGGCCATATTTACTCAATTTTATTCTTAGCCCTGAATTATGGATAGCGTCCGACACCAGGCTATTCTTGTATCCATTATTACCTAACATGCGAGCAAAATTAGCCGACCTGAAATCCGAACTCGCGATGTTGTAAATTATTCGGTGAGTTCTCGCGTCGAGAGATGAAAATTTACTTACAGATATCATATTGCTGGATTTTTTGGGTTCACGGTAGAAATGGTTGTTCTGTTGTGGAGCGTTATAGGATTAAGATGTGGATGCTGTTACGATGGGAGTGGTAGCATCTCCTTTCGCGGTATTTATTGCTATACCTATAGGTATTTTTGGAGATGAAATTGAAGATAAAAAGTGTATAAAAAATAAACCCATGTATACCCATTCATAAAAATTATCACATTCAAAATGAAATAAAATCGTATGAATATTAAAAGAAAACATAATTTTAAATAATCCACCCTTTGGGGTTTGGGGCAAATTGTTTGCACTTTTGATCTTGAATTTCGTCTCCGAGTTTAGTTGGATAGTTAGTTATTATGCTTGCCTTGGATCAAAGATGCTCGTGGGCACCAGCATGGTGGGAGGTTCCCCGAGGGTGCGGCATGTGTATATACTTGTTCTTGACCGCCCGCGCCCGCCCGCCGCCGCCCGTTGCGTTTTGAATATTTGATCGACCTTCAATTACAACATCCGATGCATAGTATCTGAACCGAAGTCGGAACCGAAAGTGTGATATCAATCGGAAGTTCCGAAATAGCGTAATCGGAACCGAAGCTCCGTAACATGCCTGCTATGCACATTTGCAATACCAGAAGTATCACTCCCGTGTAGTCGACCCTGTAAAAACCTTTTCACTCCTTTTGAGTAACTCTACGTCATATACTCTCCAAGGAAAACCTCTCCAAGGTTCCTCTCTTCCACAACCTCAGCTTCATTAGTTTCTTTCTGTTTTTTTGTTATTAGTCACGGTTCAAGCTTGGCTCTCTATTCAGTATTTACCGTAACGCCCACACATATCATCTGGTTTCTGAACCGCGTCATACTTAGACCGTCACTGCGTGACTGGAAAATATACTGTTGTGTATATAACTGTCCATAAAGGATCGTCTATGATTTTTTCCTGTTCTAGGAAAGCTTCCTAGATTACAGGTAACGGCGTTAAATAATACTGCTCATCGGCTTCACACTCATGCGATAGAGTCGGCGCTCTACTTGTCTGTGTATCTGTAAAATTTGAACCCTGGATGGGTACCTACCAATGCCTTAAAGCAGTGGGAAGCCGCTTTTAAAAAAATACTGATAATACAATGCTGACCGTGGTAACAAACCCGATAATTATTGCGTTCTATCATCACACTTTATAAAGCACCTACTACTCACTTTCTGCATGGTTTACTGGTTGACTGGAAGATAAAGCCTTAATGGCTTTAAGTCCGCCAATTGTGTTATTGTGCAATAAAGTTTTAAATAAATAAAATAATACATGTAGTGAAAGTGTAGTAAATATCCACGAAAGTCTGAAAACCTATATTACTTATATTAGGTTACGCGTCGCTCCGCTTTCTAAAAGCCTTATTTACGAGCAATTCATTCCACTTTGATTTGCTCTCACGCGTTTTACTTCAGAATTTAGTCAAATGTTATAAGCGCATTAGTACATATTTGATAAGGGAAAAAATGCTCGCATACTGCCGATGCTACCGACAGCCAATTTTTTGTCTGGGCCAAGGTACAGGATGCTCTCATCACTACGTATAATACCTCTCACATACAGGGTGGGATTAATTTCTCTTTGCACCAAAACTGCCAGCCGTTCGGGGATTTTTTGCCATACTCGCTGTCTATTAATCTTTCTTGTCGCAAGAATTTAGACGTATCTATAAGTAGCTATATCTAATAGCCTTCCGTAATGACGTAGGGTAGCAAGGGTGAGAATAGGATCGAATTCCTTAAACATATAGGTATATATCCTCTTGTCGTTAATATCCCGGATGTACTCTCGCACGCGAGGGCCCGGGGTCTGCCTTGACCATGATCCGGAATTTGACAGATCAGGTTACGGTGGAGCGACTGCCATCTGTCATCAGACCTCAGTGACCATGCTACCCAGGGGAACCTGACCAGATTTGATCATAGTTACACATTTGGTCGCCTGAATGTGCAGGTTTGTGATGTTTTCTCTCACCGTAAGAGCATCGGTTAGTACTCAACTAATGTACATCACTCAGAAAAGAGTCATCGGTACATGGCCCGAGTCGGATACCGTAACCACGCGAACACCGACGCTCTAATTCCTTGATTTTTTTTCTATCGTTTAGGGAGGTACACGGACGGAAGATCCACCTGATAGAAAGCAACTACCATCGTCTAGGATATCTGCAATCTGAGGGGAGCGGATGCGGTGCTCGCCATTGAGGTACCTGTAGACATGCCCTTTGCAGAACCCCGTGTTACAGTGCAAAGGAAAAGCTTCCGGAGGGAGACATAGAAACTGTATATAATTATTATTAAGAATAAGAATAATAATTTGCCATGTTCTACCTCTTAAACAAGACTGCTCATTACTCCAGCTACACCATGTAAAACCATACTTTGAGCAATTTTGTTTTAATTTGTTATTTTTACTTTGAATAAAGCTGGGACACACAATCGCCGGAGGCGAGGTGACGACAAGGCACTGACGTCACGTAATAACTCGTTCATGTAATTGGTTTATCCTCCCCCGAAATATTTTTAGAAAATTCCCGAAAAGGATATTTTTCTTGAGATATGTATTAGGTACAGCTAGTGGGTCTGGCGCGACTTCGTTCGCGGGGCGTTTACCCCTACTCTACCCTACACTACACCTATCTACACCTACAAAACACCAACCCATATCCTATGATACGAGATTAGAGTATCTTTTTATTTATTTTTTCGTTGTTGTCTTTGTTTTACTTATAATTTTTGCTTTATTTATTTATTTATTTCAATATACATTTGTAGCGTTACAGTAAGTAGGTACTTAATACTAATGCACTACAAACATGACAACAAAGTAACAAATAAAATACTAAGAAACAACTCAAGTAAATTTTGAATTTATGAATATTTAAGTTTGTTGCGTTCATTTATATTATTTAATTTTCCTAGGAAAATCTTTTCTTTTCAAGAACAAGCACTGGTTATTTTCCCATATTTATCTTTAGTAGTTAGTTAGTTGTCGAAATTCTAAACATTAGAGCGCCTAGTAATGTGGTTCTCATTTATATCATTCCTAACATACCACTTTAGACTGTGAGCGTGCCATAGGTAGACCTACGTCATCGAGTACAAGGAAAATTTCGCTTTATAGCGATATTAGAGGTTTAGAAGATCCACAAAACGTTGAACTGCTCGTGCACAAACTGACACAAAAATACGTGTGGCACTCGGGGACTGCCGCGGTAAAGCTATTGCATAGCATTTTTTATCAACTTATGCAATTATAATTATTTATTTATTTTATTTATGCAGTATTTTTGTTTTCTTTGATTTTAATTCAAGTTTTTTCTTTGATATTAACCATATACATACACGTTAAGGTTCAACTAGTCGCGGGCTCGAACTCACTCATGGACGCGGCCAAAAAGCACGCTGTCTCACCTAGCATTGTGTCTAAAAGAGATAGAATCAATTATGAGCAGTTAGCAGCTAGTCTACACGCATACGTCTAGTCGCAGGCACACAAACACCGTGCCGAAGTCTGCCGAACTGAAACGACGTTAGAGGATGCACGGCTTTCAACGCCGCACTGCTGTGCCGGTCGGAGTGGGGGGTGTTAGGTTTATTTTCGTTACGGATTTCTTGATTCGGTCGCCGCGCTCAAAGCCCGCGATAAAAGCTATGCAATAGCTTAAAAACCTATCGATTTTTCGTAGCGACAGTAGGTACTTACATCTCTACCTCTTGTGGAGTTCTAGAAGTAAAAAAACCGGTCTGCCTTACATCTTCTTGGCAGTTTCGCTTGTCAGCAATATGACAGTATTCATGTCTGATGATGATTTGATCGAAACTTAACTTAACTTATCGAAATTTAACTATAGTGGAACTGTTTAACACTTTGTGTTGTGACTTCGTGATGGAACTCCACTTATTAATCTCATCAATTACCTGAACATGATCTTGTATTACCTTAAATTATCATTGCCTGAACATGAGTAATTCGAAACCGGTTGCAATTTAATGAAATTTGTGTAATAAAGTGGAACAAGTGTACAAAAGGTGATTTAATTCATATAGCGGAACTAGTGTAGAAAGTGTTAATTATTTTATCATACAATGGAGTTCCACCAAAAATTCATTTACTATTAATAAATTATTTTGGGAATATTCTCGGTATGAATGAATTGACGTGGACTACTTTTTCTTTCGTAAAATACAAAGAGATACCGAATAATGATTGATAATTCGCAGATACTGGATTAAAACCAGCGAAAACAATTGTAATTTAATACATTGCAAAAACGAAGCGAAACTACGAATGAAATTACATTTTTAATCCCGAATTTCATGTTCTGTAAGTGATGGGATGCTTTTTAATTTAAAAGCTTCTGTTTGAAGTATGAAAAGTTATCTGCTGAGAGCATAAAGGTCTGTAAATAATTAACGGAAATTAACGGATAAATCGCGGTTTCATATTTATCATTTTATAAGCGTCGGTGGCCTAGTGGTTAAGGGGTCCGACAGCCATGTATGTGGCTGCTCAACAAATAACACTAACCAATGCTCTTACGGTGAGGGTAAACACCGTGATGAAACCTGCACATTCAATCCAATCTGGTCAGATTCAATTGTTAACAGGGCCACGGAGATCAGATGGTAGTCGGTCCACTGTAATTACTTGATCTGCCAAATCCTGGATCATGGTCAAGGCGGACCTCGGGCTTTCGTGCGCGAGAGCACCACCGGGACGCCGGCACATTTATCATTTTATTCCGACGTTTCGATCACAGTTATCTTGTTCATGTTTAGGGCATAATAACTATTGTCTTTAAAAGTAACAAATAAATATTATTATTTTGGAATACATTTTGGTATTTTTGAACATACTGGTAGTATCACCCTATGTTGATGAGTACGAGATCCTTGATTATCCTTGACTACCGGATCCCATAGAGATGGAAGTTGCCAACCATTTTTCCCAATTTTGACATTTTCAACCAATGAGGACTTGTTTTTAGTTTCAATTGCCTCCCAGATTATTCTGGGTACATATTTTAATTTTTTATTATTAAGCTCTAACGCAAGTTCGCATATTGCATAATTTTATCTGTGCTGCTATTTCATTGATTCTAACTTTAATCTTAAATTTGAAGCGGCACTGGTATGGCAGCGCATTCTCAAATCGATAACCAAGGTTATGCAACGTTCGCAGAGTCCGGAAACTGGTTGGGTGACCGTTTTGAACTCGCCACTCGTTAGATTTGATGATACCGTTGGCGAGGTTGTCCAAGGTCTTCCGCTAGGGACCTTAAGACTGGTCTAACAGTCTTGGGAGCCAATTGGCACCCCTTACCGGAATATTAATATTATACATAATTTTATTGCTTTTCCATATGAAATTTTTTATTAAATTAAAAGAATGGTTATATCCGTACTGATACTAACCTTTCATCAAAACACAGCGACAGAAGCCTACCAGATTCCTTGCAGAAAATACCCACGTTCCCCTCGCATGCCGAGCCAACGATCCGTAGTAAAATTCGCCGAATTCCAAAATAAATCATGACAACCTTGTTTGTCTATTAGCCAGTGAGAAAAAATATACATCAGATGAACTGGCGGGTGTAACCATTGGTCGTAAAAGCGGTTTATTCTGGTATTAACAACAATAAGGCTACTCTTGAAACTGTTGCGGCAACGGTATATGAGTTGTTACATAAATATTGAGAAAAGAATAGAATAGAATATTGATTTGCATAAACATGGTCACAATGAGAGGTTTTAAGATAATCACCAGACAGTGACTCACACATGTTCAGCCAGTATTAACAGAAAATGAGTTCTTGAACGAAATTCTTATGTTTTCCCGTTTTCTTCAATTAAAGGTCGAAATACGCACAAAGCAGATTAAAGGGTAATGGAATATTAAAAAAGTAAGGGGAAGACAATACAATGTACGGTTGTTACGGACTTTCTCTAATTAGTTTACTTTTGTTATCTTTCAAAGGAATCTGTATGTCCGTCTGTAGGTATATCGCATGTCTTTGTAACCATAACAGCTAGAAACTTACTTGAAACTTAGGTTATGGCAGAATACCAGTGTGTTGCTATCCCAGGCAACACTGCTGAGCCCTTTTGTGCTGCAGCACACACATGCGGCTTCATTGCGCCTACATAGTTAATTAATAACTAAGTCTACCTCTATACAATGCTTGTACTTATATAGCTTCTAAGTTTAAGTTGTCTGTGTGTGCATGAAGTATGAAATAAACGATATTCTATTCTATTCTATTCTATTCTAAACTTCAATGGTAGATATATGGTGTTTCTATGACCGCTAAGCATGAAGCATTTCATCTTAGTCGTCACAGTGAGGATGTAGGATTTGTAGATGTAATGGGCGACAGATATCACTTACCATCAGGTGGGCTGTCTGCTCGTTTGTCACTGAGTAGAATAAAGAAAGGTAAGCTTAAATTTAAAAAATTAAACAGAAGTGGGTCGCCATACGAGAATCGTGCTTTTTCAGCGTTCCGAGTTACTTTGTCTATCACAATAACGGTAATGTATACAAGCTCCAAATGTTGTATGATTAGTGGGGGTACTGTTAGCGTTGTATACTTAAACGAAGTTTATGGAATTACAAAGTTATGATAAATAAAAAATCGCTGAGGAAAGCCAGTGTAGACGATAGAATGCAGATACACTTACTTACTATTTGCATTTGTTTTTAATAGGTTAAACTCCTAATGAACCTGAGAGTATAATATGGAGTTCTTCAAGAAAGGGGTGATAAGGTTTTTACGGGGTCGGCAATTGGGTGATGCCATGCAAACACCTGGGTGCGGTGACTGTATTCTATCAGGCAGGCCGTAAGCTTGTTTGCCACATTAGTGGTATAAAAAAACTCATGTATCCTTATCTCATTTAGCATGCATTTTCATTACTTACCACTAATACTTACCAGTAACAAACATACAACAATACATTTCGTTTCCTGATATTATGTATCACCGTTCAATAGCTCTACTGGTAGCGCTCTCTATTAAAATAATTGTGAATCTAATTCTTATATGTAAAATGTATTTGCGCTTAGTAGCTGAGTTATGTACATTAGTTGAATGCTAACCGATGCTCCTACTCACCGTAACAACTCGTGAACATCGCGATAAAATCCGCACATCGCGATGATCCAATCTGGTCAGGTTCCCCTGGTAGCAGGGTCACGGTGGTCAGATGGCAATCGCTCCACGGTAATTATCTTATCATGGTCAAGGCGTACCCCGAGCCCTCGTGCGCGAGAGTACAACAGTAAATTAACACCAAGATAATTATTTAATTAGTAACGTAATACGCTATCGATTGGCGACACTATAGGACCTATACTATAGGTCACAATTTGTCATATTACAACGCACTCTGCGTAATAAGCATTCCTGAAAGTTGCCTGCCGCCGCCGCGTGGCAAAGCCGAGTGATCCGCTCTGCTCAGCGCTACGGTTCATATGTCAGCCTTTTCTATTGTTAGGGTAGGGGTGGTAGGCATTTTATCAACTTACAATTTCCCAACCACAGTGTTTCCTTTTGACTATGACATGGGATCGTTCAAGGGGTATATTAGACGTCTTCGTGCCAAGCGGACTCTGTGATGTAGAACATCTATACTATCTAACCGCAAACCCAATAAAACGCAAGCTCGGGCTAGGTAGACATAGACATAGTCAATTTATTTGGAGCCCCATTACATCCTTAACCTAAAGTGAGTATAGTGAATTATAATGATTGAAAAACACACACACATCCCCATTATGGACCCTCTAGTGATCCGAAATAACGTTTCGGATATGGAATGAGTTCCCAGCCACAGTATTTCCTTTGGACTAAGAATTGGGATCGTTCAAGAGGTATATTAGAGGTCTCAAAGACGTGGCTCACTGTCACCACCAAAGAGCAATTTAAAATGCTAGGCTCGGAGTCTCCTTGCGCGATAGAATCAGAAATGAGGAAGTCCGCAAGCGAGCGAAGGTCCCCGATAGCCCTAAGGATTGCCAGGCTAAAGTGACAGTGGGCAGGGCACATAGCTCGTAGAACAGATGGTCGATGGGGTAGTAAAGTTCTCTAATGGCAACCACGATTCCTGAAAACGCAACGTGGGTAAGCCGGTAACAAGGTGAACCGACGGCCTGGTATAGATAGAAGGTACCAGCTTGATGCGAAAGGCACAGGACCGGCCTTTGTGGGGATATCTTGAGGAGGCCTATGCCCAGCAGTGGGCGTCTTGCATCTGATATGATGATTTACATAACAGTTGCCTGAAATAAATAAATAAATAAAATAAATGATTTCCTAAATTTTCCGTAAGTTGGACCATTCTTAAAAATTATTTGAAACTGGACAGTTACAACCCTGCGAATCTTGAAACCTCAAAATGCCCAGAGAAAAATGCTTCCGACAAAGCCGCTTGCGGCTGCCAAAGTCGGAACACACTGGTACGGAGAAGATACAGTCTTCTCACTTACAAGCACTGGTTTGAGTAGTTCTGTCTTTGTCGCGCCTCAACGGGTTTTGCTACAAGTGAACTTTAGACACCGGATGAGAGGTAGATACCTAGTTTTACATGAACTGAAGGCACATTTTTGGCTACCTAGGAAGGATTACGTAATTTTGAAAAAAAAAGATTGATAATTTGAGCCCTTGGAGATAGTTAGATTTGTATACACAATGAGGTATTGGTCATACAAGACTTAAAACTAAAAATAAGACACATAACCACATAGCAGAAAATAATTTGCCAGTTCATAGACAGGCCTTTCAACGTTCTCCATACAAAAATGCGTGCCATTGGAATTGAAGGAATTTTTTCTTTAGGTAAATTTTACTTTCTTCAGTATTTAGAAGTACCTTGCCTTGAGAGGGCGTTAAAAACTGCAGATATTTGTATGTTTGTTACTCCTTTACGCAAAAACTACTACTACTAAATGGATTTTAATGAAATTTGGCCGTAATATATTACTGCCAATAGCCTCATCACCTCATTGCCTAGAATTGCACATAGATAGGCTATATATAATTAGTACCGAAATTGAATAAGGTTCCTGCGGGAACGGGTCTGAACATATAAGTATACCAAATGACCGCAAAACCCAAACTCAAGACATGCCACAATTTGCCGACTAATAAATCCAAACATTTACAACATCGTTGTGAACTTCACACTGCGTAATTCATCATCCCGAGTTAGCTGAAGCTACAAAATACGTGAGAATAAATATATTAAAGCTTGCGACTCTCTAGCAAAGTGGAATCATTTATTTTCATCCGAATAATATGTTTTCATAAAACATGGGAAGGGAGAAAGTTTTCACTCGACAGTGTAATTAATTGATTTTTCAACTCGAAACGTTGTCTCGAAGTTAGTCCATCGATGAGTTATGACTTGTTCGAATTTATGGTTCGAAAGGAATATTCTTAAAGACGGGACATCAATATCAATTTGATTGTTTTGTTACAACCGCTGGTTTTTGGGCTGCGGTTTCTTCTGTAATGAAGATGTATATTGGATCAAAATTCAAGCCAATATGATGTATTGATGAATGCCGAGAGTTCTTGGAGTATTCGTTATGAACTTTTTCGTTGTTTCATTGTTGTCCACTACCACAACTTGTTGTTGGTGGTGGACATTCATAACTTTTCACGTTTTAAGTAGCGCCTGGTATTTTTTACTTACTGTTGAATTCCTTTATTTTTCATGTAACTTTTCTTACTGTTTCTGGATTTTTCTATTTTTCTGTTTCGTGGATAGTACCATGCTGACAGTATAACACTCCATGATTATTACATGATGTGTTGTGCTTGTGTCGTCGTGTATTTAACGGGATCAGGAGAAATTACTTGCACTGTGTTAACTTAATGAGATAATATGAGAATCTATAGAAACTAGCGACATCTACGAAATGATTAAGTAACGATGGCGTTGTTCTTAACAAGTGTATCTACGAATAATCTCTATTCGTTGTCATTATAAAGTGGCCTAATAAATCGTCCTGCCTCAGATTAGTAACAGCGCGGCCCTGTAGCACCCCAGAGGCGACGCAAAATAAATCTTCGAAATCAGAGAGGAGCTAAATCATTTATAATTGACCGTAAATGTTTGTAGTAGGCACTAAAAAGAAGTACAATTGTTTGAAATTCGGTCGAGGATTCTCCAAACTCAAAAAACATCTCCTCTAGCACCACAAAAGACGTGAGTCTCCATGCCGAAAATCTGCTCACAGTCCTCAATCTGAAAGGTTCTAGAGTCAAGCCCATTGAGACGTCGCGGTAAGTAGGTAAATATTAATGGTCGCAAGTTAGTGCAAGATCGATTAGTGTGGTGCTGTTGAGCAGTGAGTGTATGTGTATAGCTGATTTGATTTCATTGGCTTGTCCATCTACATCTCAGACTTCCAGAATCTGTTGACAGTTAATATTTATCATTAATACTCATCTTGGCGTTAATGTCCCAGTTAGGCTCTCGCGCACGGGGGCCCGTGGTCCGCCTTGGCCTCGATCCAGGATTTGGCATATCAGTTAATTACAGAGGAGCAACTGCCATCTCCGTAGTCTCCGTACGCTGAAAAATGGGCACCAACGTTTTTCATTGGTATATTTATGACATTGCGATCTCCAACCCGCCTGCCAATCGTGGAGATTATGGCAATAACCTCCCCTTTCGTTTGACAGGCCTTTGGTCCTGCAGTGGACTGTTATGGGCTGTGATGATGAACTGCCATCTGACCTCCTTGGCCGTGCTACCAGGGGATTGGCCAGATTGGGTAATGGTTACACATTCAGTCGCCCGAATGTGCAGGTTTCATCACGATGTTTTCCCTCATCGAGCATCGAGCATAAGAGCATCGTTAGTGTTAATCTAATGCACATAACTGAGAAAATAGTCGTTAGGAGCTCTAGCTTGCGAGTCGGATACCGTAACCACTCGGCCACAGACGCTGCTGTTGACAGTTACGTTATTATTATTCTACCGTCACGGGGTGCCGGCTCCCGTGATTGTTCCACTAGTCCCAGGATCCCCAACGGATAACATTGGCCAACCTCGCTTCATCAACTGTATTAGGATGCACACCTAACTCGTTGCGGTGCTGGGGCTCTATGTTTGAATCGCTCGCATTCGTGCGAGCGCTCGCCTTCCAATGCCTGTCTTTTCTACCTCTAGCAATTTACTACGAGTATGAAAGAGACAGGTAACGCATTCGAGCTTTCGCTCGGATGTGAGCGGTCCCAAAATAGGGCCGCTGAAGTTCGACTAGTTTCAAAGTGCGAAACGGCGACCTATCCAGTTCCCGGGCTCTGCGTTGTTTAACTTCGGTTATCGCATGCTACTAATACACCAAAGCCGCTTCCGGGCAATTACGTTATGAAGTCACAAACATATGTTTTTACCCTTTTATTCTCGAACCCCTAAAAGCAGTGAACCCAACTATGAAGTCTCATAAATAAACCATTAGGGTACAAAGTTCCAACGAAATGTCGCATGGAGGAACTAATTCCATGGGTTTCGTTTCAAAGTACAATTTGGCCGGGCCATTTATAAGGGGAGTCTGGCAAACACACAAACAAACAAGTTAAATTTGTCTTTCCTACGTAAATAGTGGTAGTTAGTTGTTGTCAGTTAATTTATCATGGAACTTTGTGTTATGCACATCTTTTCATAGTATAAAACTAAAATAAAGTTGCTTCCGGCCGTCTATCCCTCTGTATCTATGTATCTATCTATAGATCTATTAGATAGATACATAGATTATACGGATTTTAATGCGGATTTCAGCATAGACAAATAGAAAGAGTTTAAGAGAAAGGTTTATAGGTTAGGACAAGTTGTTTCGAGCAGATTTAGGAAGGCAAGTTGTTTTTAGAGTACCAGTTCCTGTTATGCGGTAAAACGAGTTTCGAAAACATGTACAGGACTCGAACGAAGTCGCGAGCCAGCTAGTAAACAATAAATGTACACATTAGTTTTGAGTACATTATACGTTTCAACACCTGACACAGTGCGATACGTCCTTAGAAAATTAGGTACGCGTTGCTATAGCAAGTTTGCTACGATTTATCACATTTCGTCATTGTGCTCACGGACTATGTAGAGAATCGACCGGCAGCACCCTGAGGGTGAAAAGGCCTTTAATTTAGAAATATTCGGCATCTTTGACATGTTTCAATTAAACATTTTCGTGTTTGACCTTTTCAACGCCAAGGACCTAACTTGATGAAAGGCCTAACTTGACCGCCAACGACGAATTAATCCGTCCTCGGGACGATAATACTGTTTTAATAAAAACCTAAAATAAAATTTACTATCCCTTACCATCCAGGGCGAATTCTTATGCCTGCTCACTGTGAAACTAAGTCTGTCTTTCCCGTGTTGGGCTCTACAGTCATCAGAGAAAGTGGCGTACACAAACACCTAACGATGACGCTGTTTGAATCATCTACAATAGATTTATTTTATTTATTTATTTAACAGTTTATTGCACACAGTAAAATACACAATAGATGTTTAAGGCCAATGATGATGATAAGGTAGATTTGTATGTGTAGTTATTGTATTTCAGCAATATTTTTTAATTAAATGTTTACGTTTATTTTAATAATTCATTTTATTTATAGCGTTTGTCAATTTCAGCAGTAATTTGCTTGGCGTGTGAGCGACAGTTTTTTTATATTACACAAGACAGGCATTTGACCGCCATCTCGACTATTGGTAAGACGATACGGCCGAAGATGGAGCATGCCCGTCTTGGAACAGTCTATTCACTCTAGCTATGAAGGCATCCAGATTATGTTGATCAGGGAACACACTCGCAAGCAAAGTGTTCAAAAGTCGAACCAAACCGGCTCGTGCTCGGCTCGGCTGGAAGGTCCACGATATAAAGATGAAGCGCTCGCCCGTATAGCGTCTCCTGATGGCGGAACGTTTTGGTATTTGATGTGGCGTTGAAAAGGTTAAATTGAGAAAAACATCTAAAAATAGTTGCCCGGGACGGTGCGAGTTTGGCAAAAGCGGATAGCAACCTACTATGAGACTTACATTCATTTACTTAAACCAAATTGAAAATAATTCATCATCATTGCACGAAAATGCTAACGTTTGAATTTCATTGTTGCGAGGAAAAGCGCGTGATATGCAAAATATGATATCGACACATTTTTGCTTTACATAATGGCTTTCAGAATTCTAAATAAAAATAAATGATGTTTCAAAAAATATATATTAAACAAATAAAAATGAATTTATTGACACGAATTATATCGTTGTGGTAAAATAGGTAATTACAAAGCGACATTAGGAAGGCAAGAATTTACAACCCTGCCTCGTGTATCGTGTTCGATGGTGCCTTCATTAAATGCCATTTAGCCAATAACGTTGCCTGAGTTAGACCTGTATGTCAGTGGGATATGTGTCGTGGTTGAGAGAATGCATAATTTAATTAAAATCTTACTCTTCATCTTACTTCAAAACTTTGCTAGTCACGTATTTTCTTTCTTCTACATGTTGATAATTTTTATTAAGAAATTTTCGCTTGTTTCATTGAAACTTACATTCAAATTTACATCTATTCCGACACAAAGTCTACCAAGGCTTGTAGCCGACAACTTAAATTTGCCTCATGTTACCATTCGTGCCTTAGAATTCGAAAGTTGAAATGTTTAATGTGGTATGCGGATTTGCGTTCAAGGGCTTTGTGTAGGGTTGTACACCAAGGTCAAAATATCGATAAACTGTCGATAGTAATAAATAAACATTGGCAGACATATACACAGATACACTCGTCAAATGTATAATAGCACTCCTTTTGAGGCGCGAAATAAATAAAATCATCTTGGCGTTAATCTCCCGGTTGTGCACTGGCCACTGGCCTGGAGTCCGCCTTGACCATGAACCAGAATTTGTCAGGTCAGGTAATTACAGTAGAGCGACTGCCATCTGTTAACAGGGGAACCTGACCAGATTGGATCATGATTATACATTCAGTCGCCCGAACGTGCAGTTTTCATCACGATGTTTTCCCTCACCGTAAGAGCATCACATAAGAGTTAGTGTTCAACTAATGTACATAACTCAGAAAAAGTCATTAGTACCTACATAAATACTAATGACTAGCCGCTTCTCAGCGATTTTCACCCGCCCGCAGTCGGATCTCCAAAAACAATCAACTTTTCTGCGAAAAAATATCATTTTCCCGTAATAAAAAGTTTCCTAAATTACTCAGTTCTAATGTAGCATTCTATTAATGAAAGAAACGGTCCAGTAGTTTTTGAGTTTATTACAAATAAAAATACAAAATATATAAATGACTAATGATCTAATTGTAACACTATTGACAGCAAAAATAGTAATTTATTATGGTAATTAATATACTATTTTTTTAAACTCAACTTAATTTATTAGCAAGAAAAAATTATACGATTAGTATTAATTAATAATAGGGGTAAACTATCGACAATGAAACTATCGAAGGTGCCACTTCACTAGCTCGAAGGGTTACGACCCGTTAAAGGCAAGCGCTCAATTATTGGCAATATGTGCCAACAACTAAGGCACTTGGGCCATGATTGACACTCTAAATTTAGCACAAACGTCTTAGAGTAAGGGTTTACGAGTTCTACAAGAAGCATTTGCTTTAGTGATAGTATTAAATATTTAAGTATATTTATAAATATTAAAGTATTGCAGCCGCGTAAGTATGGGAGTTGGTATTCGTTGAAGTACTAATCCTCTGTTTAATACTACGTCACCATCATCGTATTAGCGCTTATCCCGGCCTCTGCTAGAATCCTCTTTCAGACTTATTCGTCTCCACTTCGCCCGGTCTTCGGCTTCCTTGCGTCGTATGCCGTTGGCTCTCGCATGCGACTCAGCGATGTCAATCCATAGCTTCCTGGGTCGCCCACGGGGCCTCTTTTCCGATACCGGTAGGTTCAGGCACCTATTTCCCCGTATCCTTCACGTATTTCTGTTTAATACTACCTTATGCATTATTTGTACTTATTGTATTGTTTGTTTTTCAGGTAAACGACTCATGATAGAGAAAAATTATAATCAGTTCTGGAAGCGTAAGTATTGTTATTCATAGGTAAATTGTTTCGCCCTAATTTCCCATCGATATTATCACCCCACTATTGCATAGAAAAAAGTAGGTTCTAGTCTATCCGTCAAACAAAAGAAAATATAACAATGCTTCAGATTTGTACGCAAGTAAACACTTATAAATATCTACAAATCACCAATAATTCTATTTTTATTTTTACATTCGTTTACAGAGATGGAAAATTGGTCTGAGACAGACTGTAGTTTATTACAACTATAGACGCGAAAAGAGGAGTGTTATAAGTCTGACGTGTATATCTGCGTGTCTGTGGCATTATAACTCCCGAATGGATACACCGATTTAAAAGCTTTTTACAAGCTTTTATTTAATTTCACATGTCTCCATGTCTGTTCGTAATAAAATCTTGCAAGTTAAATTTGGTTAAGGCAAGGTTTCCGATTGAGCTGAAAATTTTAAACACTCACGTAAGTTCGGTGACAATGCAATGTTATGATACCATCAAGCTGATCTGATGTTGGAGACGACAGGTGTCCATAGGAATTCCTAACCTTCGCATGGTAAACCCTTCGAGTTCGTCTCGTTTGATTAGTCTTGACAAACACTCTGACTGATTATAGAGAACGCGCGATAAAAGCTTGCTATGAAAAAATATGTTCCCTTTTAACTTTTTTATTTGAAATTCTGAGTTTTATTTCACGTTTCGCAGGCAGGTTTGGAATCGCGATATTGAAAATATCTACGGAGGGTCCTTCGTTACTACGACCTATAAGTACGCATGGGATACGTACAAAGGACCAAGTATGCGTTCAAGTGCGGAAAAAGGAAGCCCAATAACCTAAATATAAATAAGAACGGGATGGGATTGATAGTAAAGTAAGTAGAATAAAATACATAAATAGAGACATAAAAAAATATGCTTGGACAATTCACACAGCGCCATCTAGCCCTAAAGTAAGCAAAGCTTGTATTATGGCTGCCAGAGAACTGATAAACTACTAAAATACATACTTATTGTACATATGTATAACACCTAGACCCGTAACAGAAATTACAATTCATCGGGAATCAAACCCGAGACCTCTGCGTGGCAAACCGACATGTAGAACCAACTGAACCACTCAGCTCGTCAAAAAATATCGATGTAAAAAGAAAAAAATATAAACAAAAAAAAACGACCGAAAAAGATACACTCGAATCTCGTTCCCTGGGCCACACTCAGCATATGCCACGACAGTCGCCGTGACGCTGGTGATGCACGGATTAATGTGCCACAAGGAATAAAGTGTTACCCTTTGACCAAATGTTCGACATGACATAGGTACACATAATATATAACATCATGCCTTGTTCATAGTGTTGGATTCAATTCCTATAATACCGCCGTTCTCAGGGGCTATTCTGTGCGCAGTTCGGATCTCTGAAAAATAATCAACTTTCCATATAATTTTCCTGAAATAAAAAGTAGCCTGTGTAACACAGTGCTAATTTAGCTTTCTATAAGTGAAAGAATTCTTTAAATCGGGCTTGTTGTTTTAGAGTTATTCATTACAAACAAAAATACAATTATCTGTCTTTTAATATTAGTATAGATTGATTTCTTCTGTCAAATATAAACCTTTCCCTGGCATCATCTATACAATTTTCAACCCTATTACCCTACCTATAGGCGTCTCCCATGGTTCAACGCTTCCCCATACCCATTACGAATCGACCTGCCGCAAACTTGTCAAAACCATCACACGCATTGCCAAACTTTCCACTCCCAAATAAATCGGCCATTTTCTTTTTGCACCTATCCCAAAATGGTTCCCCTGACGGCATTTTTTCACGCATTTTACTGATTCCGTTCTCTCCCTAGCGTCCGGAATCTTTCGCACAAAAAATGTTTCGCCCAAAACAGATTTGTGTCCAGAGAATTTTTGGAGGCATTTGTTTTCATTTAATTCTCTATGTGAGTGCGAGCTCTATTGAAATCTATTACACTCAGGTCTATAGGTGTTTTATTAGTGACCTGTGGACTTTTAGGGATCTTTCAGACAGATAGCGGTAATGCGTTCGCGTTCTGCAGTCGTTGTCGTGTATGACGTTACATAGACATACCCACACCCCACACAGCTCGGCGTACCTATGTCTTTATGTACAGTGCAAGAGCATAAGTGAATGACCACCTTAAGAATCATATACCAGTGCAGTTCTTAAAAGGTATTTATAGAATTAATAAAATAAAATTGTATTTATCAAATAAAAAATACCCTAGGGTTCAAAGACGAGATCTTTGGGCCTAAGGGACAGCTACCCCAGAAGAGACCCTTCTTTTATCAAATTTATTTTGCTAAAGATGCACCTAATACCCAGTGTACTGCTTTAGCTGCAATGAATTTTTTTTTAAATGGTAATGCACTTGTGCTGTTCAAAAACAAAATAAAAATATCATTTATGTAGAAATTTCCTCTGTGACAAACGAGAGGACTGTTCACTTGATGGAAAGCGGTAACTGCCTGCACTAAGGTTATAAGTAACAAAAATGCAAAACGAGGTTACGAACTGTAAGAACTAAGAGGATATTGTGCCTCTTGTCTGTCTTCTTCACCGGGACACAACAACGCAAATTATCAATTGGCTATCGTTGTTTGTTAAGTACTACTTGTCATTGTTTAGTAGGCTAATAACGTATCTCTGTTGCCAACAATTCTCTGATTTCAATGATTGAAATTGTTACTTTTGCGATTACGTATGATCAATTCAATAGTTTCAGTTTATTGCAATGGAACTTTGTCAGCAACTGAACCCATGAAATCGAATATACGGATTGGTAAAATTAACAATTTCAATCATTGAAATCAGAGAATTGTTGGAAGCAGCGTTACGTAATTAGTGAGTTATAGCGGAGGATACGGGGTTTTCGATTCTGCTTATAAAATGGCCCAATGTTCGCTTTATAAATTTCTACAATAACGATTCCTTATGGACCTATTTTTGTGTCAAGAACACAACAATGTAAAACATCAACAACGATGTAGGTATTATCGAGGTTCGTCCTCCTTTACTATGATTCCATTCCATAGCTTAATTACAGATAATTTGTAATCTAATATATCAGTCATTCTGCCATCGCACCATCCGCCGCAGGCTGTGTTCAGCCACATCACGTAGACCCTTTGTTGATGTCCTCGCGACACTCCGAAATATCGTTTTTTGCTCGTACAGACAGCTTTTTTTATTGCTTAGGGAGGCACACGGATGGTTGGTATTAGGATGTGTAGAGATAAGGCAGCCGCCAATGTTGGCAAGCGAAGATAGAGAAAGTGGACAAGGGTAATTACCCACCTGGTGTGGTGGGTTGTTTGCCAGGCTGGGTGTTTTGACCAGGGGACCAAGGGTCCGATAGTTGATCGTCGGAAGTAGTAATGCCGTGGAAGTTGGCACACTTCTCTAGCGCGATGTAGGACGGTCAGCGCCATTTACGCCATGTTCGGGTACTCGTAATGTGAGTTTTGTTGAGTTTCCCTAATGGAGCTAGATGTCGTTACAGGTCCACCTGATGGAAAGTGGCCACCATCGTCCAGGATATTTACAACCTAA
The DNA here is from genome assembly GCA_907269095.1 of Blastobasis adustella. NCBI lineage: Eukaryota > Metazoa > Arthropoda > Insecta > Lepidoptera > Blastobasidae > Blastobasis > Blastobasis adustella. The sequence goes on from OU026138.1 coordinate 6,116,725, forward strand.
GGGGAGCGGATGCGATATGGTTTTTATTGTATGCTGAGGATCAGTTCACTCCGCAGTCGACTGCGCTATTCAAATGTGCAATGAGCACCAAGACGGAGATATTTTAAAGAAAGATCAGGGAGTCTAAAAAGGGGGACATTAGCGTTTCATATTATGATTCGTATTAATTTGTCACAAGCTTATCTACCTACAGCGTCGCTGTTGTTGAAATTGACATGACAATTCAAAATGGTGTCATTTAGATCCAGTTTTGGCCACCGGATCAGATAACTTGGTGGCACTCACATATGAATTATAATATGTAATTCTAGTGTGGCCTTTTTAGATATTACTCTAAAACGACGGGCATATATGAAAAGCGTGAGAGGTTTGTCAAGATCGTAGCATCAAGTGGAATAACATGGTCTCTGTCTACCTACAGAAATGACGCCACTGATGTTGCTGATGTCCATAGGCGGTGATAGTTCCATCAAGTGACCCGCTTGTCTGTTTGTCAACAGTAACAAAGTCATCCAACAATATAACCCGACGATTGTTATCCCATATACCAAAATTATATTAAAGCATATGAAACAAAGTCCGAATACAAAGGCTGCTTTAACCTGTCACATATACACAAAGGCTGATTTCATATTAGCTAAACGGCAGAGCTAGCGTAAACCCCTGTCACTCACGGTGTAGTTTAAGACGACTAACGCCTAGAGGTAGACCGTCTTGGATCTCTGGGGATCAGAAAATAGCCGACGTTTTCTGTCCTGAATTTTCAATATTACCTACTCCAACCCAAAAGTCAGGTACACGTGAATCTAGCGTGATTCGATCCGATGCTATTTATAAGTCTGAAAGGCAAACTTGTAAGCTTTGTATTATACCTATGACTTATATTATTATATTATATTATGTATTATACCTAGCAGGTATTTTATTTAAATTAGACTAGCCAGTCATTTGACCGCCATCTCACCTGGTGGCGAAGCGGCCGATGATGGCGCATGCCTGTCTAGGAACAATCTATTATCTCTAGCCTTGAAGGCGTCCAGATTATAATGACCAGGGAACACACTTGCAGGCGACGCGTTCCGTTCCTTAGCCATATGCATTATAATGGTTGAACTAAAGTAGCTCGTGCGGATAGGAATTTCTACAACAAGGATAAAGCACTCGCACGGATCCTACATATTCCTATATATGCAGAAACGTTACTATAAGGTTTCACAGTACTCGAATGCACAGGGTCTAAACCTTTCGCGATCCGCACTGCGTCCGTCAAAATGAACGAAATTGACCAATCAAAGAGCCATATTGACATGTACATAGACGAATCTTTATTTTTTCCAATAACACATTAAAAAACTAAAATTAACAAACAAAATAAGTACATAATAAGGAAGTAGGGCGATGTGTCGTCTGACCGAGCTGGACCAGGCTTAACATAATGTTATGGATGGCAGCAGCCAATCACAGCGCTGGTTTTCAGACTGACCCATAACAGAGTTTATTTATTTATTTAACAATTTATTGCACACAATAAAGAAATACAGAGATATAACATAGATATAACTGACACAACAGGCACTACTTATTTCTAAAAGAAATTTCTTCCAGCAGGCCTACAGAAGGGAAATGTTCAACTAAGAAATGCAGATACGACGTGCACAATGAATGAATAATTATAAAATACATATGAATATGATACATTTTTATATATCATATCAATAAATACATACATACTTATACACTTACATATTACTACATAACAATATAAATACATAGATATATAATTAATGGACAAGACAGGGAAAGGTAGTGGTTCTTCACTCGCTTTTTTAATACAGGCAGTGACGGACTGTCACGTACCTCATGCGGGAGAGAGTTCCACAGTCTCGCAGCATAAACAGTGAAGGAAAAGAAATCGGAATGATGGATGGGGATGGCCAAAGACGATCTTACATTCGTTCGTTGGAGTTCGTTTAGAGCGTTCATTTTGCTGACGAGCATTGTAAGAACGCATAGTAACGCAACTTTATTCAGACAAGTATTATTTGAATAACAGTAGTAATAATAGTATTAGTAGGATTTGTACGCGGCCACGAATAACACTGTATCAGTGGCGGAGTACTGGTCCTCGCAAATTTGACCCGCCACTAGTCGACACGCAAAGAAGGAGATTTGAATAACTTGCTAACTCATTCTGCTGCACGGTTTTTGACTAATCTTTACATTATATCATATCATTATTATGGTTATATACCACAACTATACAAAGACTATAATTTCTGCCGAAACTCAAAGTAGTTCCTCCGAATGTCGCTATAACCGAATTCCACACGTGGTATCCGGATAAAGCTAGTATATTACACGGTTATACTGGGCTCCCCAAAATTAAGATCTACAACGTGTCTAAGCTGAAATTCTGCCCTCACCAAATTTATCGCAGCCCATAAACTTTGATAAAACCGGACCCCGGGTTGATTACTGACAAATTGTTGTCGCGACCGTTTTTCCGACGATCCCTTCACCTGATGGTTATATATCTGGGGACACTTAGTTTTCATTAAATAGTAACTGGGGATACATGGACTGACTAAATAAGTGGGCTTCGTCATCGGCAGACAAGTCCTGTCAGCTGCAGCCACCCGAATTCACAAACAATGCTTGTCTAGTAAAGTAGCGTAAGATACTTCTGACGGCGGCTTTTGTTAAGTGCGCCTGCGTTCAATGAATAAATAAATAATCTGTTTATTATACCAATCTCACATATATGACAATAACTTGACATAGACACAAAACAAGCGTTTTGCATCCACTTCAGAAGTGAAGATAATCTATTATTTCCACTGCAAAGGACTGGAACTCTCTGACTGAGTCACTGTTCCCCGATAAGTTTATACTCATCGGGAAGGATAACCTTGGGGTCTTCATATCAAGAGTGAATAGGTTTCTTTTAGGCACGTGTCAGATATAAGGTATTTTAGTATATTTTAATTGTTATTTAAAGTTACATATACATATATATTGAAAACTAATGTTAATTATTAATAATCACGATAGTTTTCAATATATATGTATATGTAACTTTAAATAACAATTAAAATATACTAAAATACCTTATATCTGACACACGCATGCTAAATCTTCGACGTAATCGTCGCTTTCCATCAGGTGAGCGGAGGTCAAAGGCAAGCCTATTGATAAAAAAAAGGCTCATTTATTACAATGTTCTATCGTTACCTGTATCATTTTATTTTATTTTTATTGGTTTACCAACAGATGTACACTACATCTAACATCTAAATCTAAAGTATTACAATTGTTTTGTTAGTGCCTATCCAATAACAGGTAAACACATCATTTACAATTTAAAAAAATTACATTATTGCTGGTTTCCGCAGAACAATAACATTAGTTGTAAGTACATGTTCTTTAACATTTTAATATACCATGCACAGATTAGTTAGGTAATATATTTACTACAAATGTGTATGTATAAAAGGATAATGATGAGGAGATGTATAATTGGGCCACACTCAGCATAAGACACGGCTAATGCCATGGCGCTGGTTTTCAGTGGGCCCCTCGGTGAAGCGATACGGCTGTATGATTGGTAATTTCTTTTTTATATTAATAATAGGCAGGTATTTACTGCCATCTCACCTAATTTTAAGTGCAGATGCAGTCTACGATGGCGCATACCTGTCTACTAAATACCTATTCACTCTTGTCTTAAAGGGACCCAAGTTGTAGCGCTCAGGGAAAACATGTTCAGGCAGCAAATTCCAGTCCCTTGCCGTTCGCAACAGAAAAGAGTTAGTAAAACGCTGAGTGCGTGAAATAGGTGAAATATCGACAATATAGGGATGGTACGCTGACCTACACCTTGTGCCCCGAAGATGTAATGGGGCTGATGGAACTAGCTCGTGTAATTCCGTCATTCATTTTGACGGACACATATTGCCGATCGCCACTCATATCGGCAGTTGGAACTAGTTCGCGCCTACCAATGAGAACCTAGGCCCTGGGTATAGAACACGGGTGCGAATGCCGAAACCACGAATAACGATAGCGCAAAGACGATTGCGGGAAAGCTTGAATGCGCGATGGTTCATTTGTCCTCATCATCATCATCAGCCTATACTAGTCCACTGCTGGACATAAGCCTCCCCCGAAGAGCGCCAATGCACCCTGTCCTCAGCTTGCCGCATCCAGCACCCACCCGCAGCCTTTCGCAAATCGTCACTCCATCTGGCCGGAGGGCGTCCTACACTACGCTTGCCGAGTTACGCAATTGGCCGCGCTTTGGCTGGGTTCATTTGTGCAAAAAGTCAATTCCGCGAGAGCTTCAAAGGGCGATCATTCAGTTGTGCCACAATACAAATGCGCGATAGCCTATAAGCGCGATGTTTTAATTGAGCGAATTATCACTTTTTTATAGCAGTTTTTAATCTGTTTTGTGGAATCTATTTCTTTAATATTTAATCGATTTCGCCTTAGCACAATTCGGATCTTAACCGGGACATTAACGCCAATACGATTATCATTACAGTTTGATATTATTTTCCAATGCTCACTTAAAGTTAAAAAAAATTGCGTCATTTTGAATTCGAATCAATGTAACAAATGACTCTATAAAAAAATTTAAGCAATTACAATAAGAAACCGGAACCATATTTTCCGTTCTATAAGTCCTGCAAACCATTACAAACTTTATAACTACCTCCATTCCGTTCCCAAGTAATAAATGAACGATTATTATTATAGAAACCCTCTGGGACTGGGGAATGCGTAATATTATTGCCAAACTTCGTAATGTGAGAGCTTTTATGTTGGACTAGCCTTTTTATATGGACTGTTAGCATGTTTCTTTTTATTAATTGGTAGATAACTACACGTAGATGACAACCACGGCGTAAACGAAAGTAATAAAACTAACGTACTCACTTTCTGCATGGTCTACTGGTTGACTGAAAGATAAAGCCTTAATGGCTTTAAGACCGTCAATTGTATTTCATATGCAATAAAGTTTTATAATAAATAAATAAAACTGCCTGCAAATTAAAACGATAGCAGAAAACCGTAGGCGTAACTCTATTGCTAATAATTCTCTGATTTCAATAATTGAAACTGTCACTTTTGCGATTAGGTATGTTCGATTTAATTGTTTCAGTTTATTGCAATGGAACTTTGTTAGCAATTTGAACCCATTTATTATTTACTTATTTATTTCCCAAATGCTTCCAGACTTACAGTTGAAATGAAACCAAAACGTCTAGAGAGCCACTACACTATTACATATTATAAAATCGATTTTACGGAATCTTAAAAATAACAATTTCTATAATTGAAATCAGAGAATTGTTGGCAACAGCGTTATGTAATTAGCCTACTGAATGCAATGTACGTGTGAATATGTCCCCGAAATTCTGGCGGGACAACCACACCATCCCGGATATTGCGCGTCACGTGACTCCGTGACCGGGACATGTCACGTTATTATGTGAACGACTGGCGTAGAATGGTTAATGAGGTCACCATATATTATGTTAAGTCTAAAGATGTCTAAAGTAAGTAAGTCACTGAAGTCTTGAATATGTTTTGGTCAAAGAGGGAATTGTTGAAAGCATCGTGAAAAAGAGTCAAACTCTGAAACTATATCATTATGAAGATAAAAATTGTTGGCCACTGGCCATAGTGGTAGCAGGGTCACGGAGGTCAGACAGTAGTGCTCCACTGGAATTACCTGATCTGCCAAAACCTGGATCATGGTCAAGGCGGACCCCGGGCCTTCGTGTGCGAGAGCACAACCGGGCCATTAACGCCAAGATGATTATTAATTTATTACTGGCCATAGTGAATACGAATTTAGAGTAGTGTAGGATTTTCTAATGTCAAATTTAGTTGTCCACAGAGATAGTCAATAGCCCCGCTAAATACGGATGCGGATATAACTATAATATTATACCGGTTTCGGATACGGTTACGGATATGAAATTATTTCGAATTATCTGTTAGTTTCGGATACGGATATTACATTTTTAAGCAATTGTAAAAATAAAATACAAATAGATAAATAATTTGTCTTTATTTCTAGGTTAACATTTGATACTACGACCAGGTACAAACAAAAACCTGTCATAACATATCGTATTTAGACTCCGCCCCAAAATTATTCGAAACTTTCATACTGATCGGATAAGTAAGTAACTGTTTATCGGATTCGGTTACGGTTCCGGACTTTTTTATTCCGGATATCCGATGCTTTCGGAGTTACGGAGCTCCATAAAATCCCTGCAGCAGCCACAGTGTACTAACACTTAGGTGAACAACAATAAAGACAAGAGCACTCTCTTTAAAACGGACGGCTTATAATTAAAACGACAATAAAGCCGCTGCACTAAGAAAGTAGCGAATAAACCGGCTCGTCTCTTTACGGGTACCCACAAAGGATTAGCTCTTTCGTAAAAGTACGGGACATTTAAACGTGAAATTGCGGGACATTTCCAGGCCACGAATTGAATGGGGGGACACAGAGGGACACGGCCTGAATGCGAAGTGTTGAGCGTGTGAAGTTTTCTTTTTTCGTCGAGCTCTCGTCATTGTCGCCGGACCATTGTGGCTCGGATATTGACAGTTGAATGGTTGCTGACACAGACGGCGCAATGTAATGTAATATGGGTGAAATGATCTGCTGATAGTGGAATCGTTTTGAGTTCAGGTCGATTTTAACCCTTTGTGACGGTCACAAGTTTGTGCATGTGGTGTTTGTGTTTTGTGGTGTGAAAATAGTTGGGGTCTAAAATAGTTCTAGACCTGATTTAAATTGGAAGGAAACTGTGTCAGAAGGATTTGTTGTTCTGCGAAAGATTACTTCTTCTTGACAGAGCGGTCGTGGTCGTTATGTGTTGTGGGCAGCTGTCACTCGCCTCACGATTTCCGGCCATTTCGATCTGTTAGCTGTCTTCCTGGTACACTCATGCAAGGGACCGCCTAAAGCAGATTTGATCTGGTAATAGGAACTACTGTTCATCCCGGAAAAAATCTAGCCTCCCGCGTAATATTTGAATTTTTACTATGATCCGAACTGCGCGCGGAAGAACTGCGGGGGACAACTAGTAAAATACAAACCTGAAACGTAATACGCCTGGGCAAAACATTCCGCGTAATATACGCTCATGAGGCAGCATTATAAACATGGAGGCGTTGAGAAAGTAACGCCATTCGTCACAGGACTGCCTTCACGTGAGAATCTGTAGTGTTGGGCACTGTTGGGCACTGTTGGGGCTTGTGGAGGTTGAGGATTGCGGATAAGGATAAAGAAGGAACCTTAAGGCAAGCCTCCAGTAGACGTATTTTCGGTCTTCGGGTAAAATTGTTATTTCTTTCACTGGTCACATGAAATCACATCATCATTTTGCCACCTTTAATTTACTGCTTAGTTGTATAGGAAACCGCTATTTGTTATCATTTCATCATTGTTGTAATTTACTGGTTATAATGAAAATCCTAGCAATTGTCATCATTACTACTTATTTATCTAGTTATTTCAGTAGTAATAATAATTGATATATTGATTTAAGAAACACAGTACCACAAAATATTATAATTGCAAAATATTAGAAACCATTTGATATGAAATTATGTTATTTATTTTGTTGTTACTGCCAACCATTGGCACCCCGTTGTATAACACAAACTATGAACATCGCTTGTGACGTTGTGATCACGTAAGAAGCGTAAATCAAATTATTCTGTTAGGCTGCTCCCATGCCGGTGTTTTGTTTCCTCGGAAACAAGAAAACTGATACTGTTTTCAATGTTTCTGATTGATGTCTGAGGTCGAAAATAAGATACTTAAAATTTCTTAGCGACTTTAATACTCGTATAATGTTTACAAAATGGTTATAAAAAGTTAGGAATGGTCGTAAAAGTTAGAAACTTAGAACACAAATATTCAGTTACCACTGCTACTGAGGAGGAGGCTCAAGTCCAACAATGTAGTTAATTATATGTATACATAATTTTATTTGGTCTGATAATACTAAAAACTCACGTTTCTACTTTAGTTCTTGATATGATATAAGAAGTCAAAATAAAACTATTATGCAGATTCATATACCGCCATTTTAATAGTATTTTAACTCAAATGAAAAGTTTAAGTAAACTAAACTTTAGATTAATAGCTTTCGACCCCCAAGTGTTGCGGATATTCAAGGGCAACGATCTTCACGTACTGTCACAACACACGGGACCTGCTGGTTTGTCTTCCTCCGAGGCGAATTTTTCTAATTGCCCAGGGAGGTTCTCGCTGATAACAAACGCTCTTTCGTGGCGCGAGCTGTGTCGCGGACATTCTTGTGCTAGTCGTGCTGAACCGGCGATTCCACCTGATGGAAAACGGCCACCGTCGTCCAGCACGTCTAGCACAAAAGTGACCGCAACACAGATCGCGCCACGAGAGAGTGTTTGTTTCCTTCTCTAATTACTAAGATAAAAGATATCTCAATATCCATGTCGCGCCTTTTTTAGCTTATCGCGCGCGAGAGCATACTTGTACTAGCCCTGCAGGACATCTGCAACCTAAGAAGAGCGAATGAGTAAAAGTTTCCTCTACTTTCGGATCGGATCCGCAAATCCGCGTCCTCAAGCTCAACACACAATCCCATCCCTACTGCGTATACACTGTCGTTCATGAGAACACACTTTTCTCTCACACACCGCACAGTACCTAACCCTTTTAAATTAGCTACTTCCTTTGAAAAATTGCAACATCCATTCCGGCACTCAAACGAAGCCAGCGAAAACGGAGAACCTTCGAGACTATTTGGTTTTCCCGCCTACTTTCTTTACTTAAGCCTTGTTTTGGTATAAGGAATTGAATCGTCGGTAGCCGAGCGGTTGAGTATCCAACTCGTAAGCGAAAAGTACCTGGTTCGAATCCCGCTGCGGCCATGTACCAATAACTGTTTTCTGAGTTATGTACATTAGTTGAATTCTAACCTATGCTCTTACGGTGAGGGAAAACATCGTGATGAAACCTGCAAATTCAGGCAAATGAATTTTTAGCCATGATCCAATCTGGTCAGGCTCCCCTGGTAGCAGGGTCACTGAGGTCAGATGGTAGTCGCTCCACTGTAATTATCTGATCGCCAAATCCGGTATTATCTACTAATATAGATTTAAAGACTTTCGTGGTTAGTCACTACACTTTCACTATACATATTATCGGGTTTTTTACCGCGCTTGGTATTCTTTTGACCTCGATATTCTAACGCAGTTGCGTGCGCTATGGTCCCCGGTAATTATCTGATCTTCCAAATCCTGGATCATGGTCAAGGCGGACCCCGGGCCCTCGTTCTCGAGAGTACAACCGGGACATTAAGATGATTATTTTATTATTTTATTATAAGGAATAAGTCTTTAGCTTTTCTGTTGCGGAAGTAATAGTATTCATTTCGTGTAGTATTCGATTTTGTTTCTAACTGGCCCTATCGCGGCTTTCAATCGCGCGCAGTTTAGATCGCTGTAAACATTCATCTGTCCCGCGGGACCCAATTACTTTTCCGGTATGAAAAGTTACAAATATAAAAACTTTTCGTTGTAAATAATATTGTCATAGTGTACACAGAATATACTAGCTGGCCCCCGCTGTGCGTAGTTCGCATCTCTGTACTAAATAATAAATAAATAAATAACTATGCTTGGACAGTTTACACAGCGCTATCTAGCCCCAAAGTAAGCAATGCTTGTGTTATGGGTGTTAGATAACTGATAAACTACAGATATACTTTTTTTTAAATACATACTTATTATACATACTAAACATAATTGTAACAGACTATTATTTTTCCCGTATCTAAAAACGGCTCAGCAGTTTCGAGATTACCCCAATATACAAACTTATTTCATACAATCTTATAGGAAAAGTATTTTCCTCTTTGAAATATTTGTATAGATAACAGTAGCAAGAGCAACATTTCTGCACTGCAAACAGTCTAGCCTTGTTTCGAACAAAATGTCCGATCTCTTCTTGGTGCGACGGGATGGGTAATAGGATGTCAAACAATGCGAACATCGAAAGAGCTAAAGAGCACGTCCCAACTCTATTTTTGAATCACTGAACGCGAGTCGAACTGTTTTCATTTTTATTTTTCAACAAAAAAATCATTGTTGTATAAGTTACATTGGCAACACCGAAATTTAAGGGCAGTCCGACCACCCAACTGGAATTTAATCTCTTAGCATTAGAATCGCAACTACGTCAATGACAAACAGTATTATTTTAGGAATGTGTTTAATAAATAATTTCCAACTATCATTATCCTAGCGATCAATCCCTACTTCTACCAGGGATATAATTTGCCTGCAATATTTTCAGTAAACACACCTAAAAGCTTTTGTTTTATTACCCTGAATTTAAATTTAAATTGAAATCCGAAACGATTGTCTGTCGATTTATTATAATGATTTGTTGAAATAGTAAATGATACACTTACGAATTTATTGGAATGGGCATTCAAAATGTTTTTCGCAATAAATATTAATGATAAGTTCCTGGAACTAGTTTACCAGTTGAAATTATTGTGGCACGTATTATCGTTTAGAGTTATTATAATGGCACGAAAAATACTTTTAGCATTATCTTTTCAATTGGTTGTAACGAAATGTTTTAAATAAGAAATGTTTCTCTTTCGGTAAAGAAAAAATATATAAGAAAGAGTTAAATCTTTTCGAGGCGTTGTGTTTTTCACTGGCAAAGTAATTGCTTAGGAATTGGGATACAGCTGTTTGTTTTTTAATATTCGTTTTATTTGGCGAATAAAAAAACTAAATAAGTCACAAAGGCCTGTCCTCGCTAGATTAAAATATTTTTTTTTGTTAACAAGATAAAATAAGAGCCTCTAGAAATAATATGATGCCGAGATAAGCTGATGTTTCATTTATTTTCAAATGTGTTATTGAGTACACGGACAGCATCACTGTTTGTTTGTACATTAAAATATATAAACTTATAAAGTTGTATATGGTTGTCGAAATATGATTCACAAGAAGTTAGTACTTAACGGTTTCGGTAGCAGCAGGAGCCTCTTCAGAGAGAAAGATTTCGAAAGAATACTTCTAGTGCCTCCATTTCAGATTCGAACCTGCGTAGTAGATTCGTTATGGAGGCTGTCTGGGTGAAGATAATTATCTTGATATAGATTATAGATGACACGGCCGGCATGGCCGCCGCAGTCGTACTTTCGTTTCGTCATGCTACATAGATGTTATCAGTATGATAGTGGGCATTGTTTTAAGTGAAAATTTAAGCTGAATAAATTATTTAAATTACAAAACACTATTTCAGAATTATTATGGGTTTATTCAACTTAAAATTAGGTAGGCAAGAAATACACACTATGCAATAATTACTGACAATGTCATGAATTTCATCAAATCGGAGCAAGTAGGGAACTATTAGGGATTAGGAGAGGTCTACGTGTATACCTATCCAGGACTGGACTAATACCAATCATGCCTCATCAATCAGATAGATAGATAGATAAATAGATAAACACTTTATTGCTCATAAAACATAACAATACCAATCACTTACAATACCAAGGAACACATATGAGCAAAGGCGGCCTTATCGCTACAAGCGATCTCTTCCAGGCAAACCTTTACAGAAATTAAGACTGAAATTTTATTGTAGGTAGTTTTGAGCCACAGGATACAAGAGAATGCGTTGTGCATTAGTGCAATCAGCATGACCATCCATAATTACAATGTAAATAAAGCCTTGTATTATAGAATCACATTGTCATGTCAGACGGGTGTCCGTAACGAGGGCCTTTAAATTAGAGCTTGGAAGCCCTTTAATCAGCTTAAGGATACCTATAATCAGCAAGTAGTTATGACCAGGGGGTCTAAAACGGCCACATTAGCTGTGTAATTTAAGACGTGTAGGTATTTTGGTATTGAAAAGTTTTCTACCTTCATGGCTGACAATTTTTTTTTGCGCTTTTTTTATACGATTCGTCTGCTTTTCTAACAGAGTTTTGTAAGTAATTTTTGTATTCCCTTACTGGTGTATTGCATGTATTTAGTTTTTTATAGCTCTAGGGTGGCAAACAGGCTTACGGCCTGCCTGATGGTAAGCAGTCACCGCAGTCTATGGACGTTTGATACCCACATGCTACCATCATCATCAATGTCCCGGTTGTAAGCTCGCGCACGAGGGCCCGGGGTCCGCTTTGACTATAATCCAGGATTTGGAAGATCAGATAACTACAGGGGATCCATGGCGCATGCAACTGCGTTGAAATATCGAGGTAAAAAGAATACTAAGCGCGGTAACAAACCTGATAATATACAGGGTGTCCCGTAAGTCGTCGTCCCGTTAACAAAAAGTTAGCATCTCTGACTTGAAAGCGTCACTACCTGTCTCACTCACACTTCATGAATGACTCTCCGTCTCACTCGGTCTTAGGCAAGCTTTGAACGCACTAGAATAATTTTTAGTAGGTAATGAAAAATTTTTCGAAACTGGGTTTCTTGAAGGATTTTTTTTCCCCGTAATCAAAGAAATAATGTAGCAAGTATTATACCATTTTAGAATCCTTATTAAATGCGTCAACTTTTAGTGCTACTTGCCAACCTAGCGTAGTTCTTTTTTTTTCAGTACGGTCCGTTAAAGTTGGACAGAATATTAATTGTCTATTCATTGTACGGCATAATGTGACACTTTCTTCCAAGCTGGAGCAGTTGACTTAGAATTCTAAGTAATAGGTTAGATTAGCACTATTCGGGATTACATAAGAAAAATAAAATTGAAATAAAGTTAAGATTTGTAGCAACAGGAGCTAAAAAACCATCACAGGGTATACATTTTCTCGAAAAAAAAAGATGCGTATAATTTAAAAAATTCAAGACTTAGATTTTATTTTTTATTTTTCTAGTAACTATTATGATTTGGACTATCACCCGATTCCGGCTTGACGTCGACGTACGGGACACCCTGTATGTAATGAAAGTGTAGTTAATAACCACGAAAGTCTTAAAACCTACATTAGTAGATCATAATACCTAGCACAAACCACCACGGGCAAAGTGGAGAAGAATGAGTCGGAAAGCGGACCCTGGCAGAATCCTAGATAAACGCTAGGATGATGATGATGATGACCTGGCACAAACCACCATCATAGTCCTACTTAATCGAAAATAATACACCGTTCTTCAAGACCCACACGCACGCAATGATTCAGAAACAAATGGTCAATGTTAACTAAAAGAAAACAGTTCTAAACAAACGGGGCGCCATAAATTTTAAATATGGAAACGGTCTATTTCGGTTCGCAGTGGTAATGGTGTAATCCTAGTGCGTTCAATTTTCCGGGGCCACTAGTGTTGGTATTTGCCGGTTTCGGTCTCTATTGTTAATGCTAATAACGACCACCCGAGTGGTTCAGTATGTTAATAACGGTCTGCTACACAGAGACCCCGGATACGATACCCGGCAGAGTCGAAATTGAAATGGTTAATTTTAATTTCTGTATTTAAATAAACTATATAAGTAGTTTATCGATTATCTGATACCCATAACACAAGCTTTGCTTTTTTTTTGGCTAGATGGCGCTGTGTGAATTCGTCCTAGCATATTTATATTTATTTAATTATACCGTCACGTAGTGCCAATCGGTTCCTGAGACCTGAGACTGTTTAAGCAGTCTCAGGGGCTCCAGCGAAAGTCCTTGATCAATCTCGCTTCGACAACGGTATTGGGAGTCACACCCAACGGGTGGCGAGCTCTTTGCGGTTCTCCTTGCCTCAAGTAACGGTCACATGCATGCGAACTAGGGTTCTTGGCCATGGAAAAAGTTGAACTTGTTTTTTGGAAGCTGTAAATAAATAAATCATTCATTATCACCTGGACGCCACAACACAACATTAAAAAAAAGAATTTCATACATATTTCAACACACACAATCATACAACATAAAATCATACAAAATAAGCTATTGGGTCTTATTGTCAGTGTACCTCAGATAATCGAAAATCACCTATATGATATATACCTATATGAAAGTTGTTAGTTGTGTATTCTATTCTGATTACCTTGAAGGATGAGGTAGCAAGCGTTAGCTCACACTTTGACATACCAAAACGCATTTACCCCTTATAGACAACAAAAGAGTACTAGTATTCCTCTGTGAGCTGGGTTACCAGTTCGAGTTATCGAGCAGCAATAAAAACCAGACTTCGGTTTCGGTCCCAACCTTTCGGGCTCGACAGCCATCTCTATGCTCACCCATAAATCTAGTTCCTGCGAGTAATGTGCTCGAGAAACATAGTTGTGTTCCCCGGTTTTCGCCCTAATAGTGACATGGATCCTTTTGTTCGACTCTGCAAGTCATTGCCTGGTATTTTGCTATGATAAATAACAACCAGATAAATAGAAGCAAGGGACTACGTTGTAGGATGTTAAGAGAGTTGTAACTTACGTGGATGAAGTGGTTTTTTGTTCGGAGATTGGATGCTTCGGTTCGGTTATGGTGATTTTATATGTTTTTAATCCCGGACGTAAATAAGGGTGTTTTTCGTATGACATGTCGTCCTTTGACATGTGTTCGTTTATAGACTCTGTGGCATAGTAGCTCCCGAAGGGATGGGCCGATTCAAATGAGGTTTTCTTTATTTAAAAAGTAGATTGGTCGAGGTGTTTCTTAGTTAGATTTTATTAAAGTAGTTTGGGAAATATTTTAGTATAGTTATGTATAATTTGTCAGGGGTTTTCCGATGTCCAATCGGTAGTAATGAGTATGCATAGATTTTGATTATGCGTGATACATAGCATGTTATTATTAAATACTTAAAAATAAACTGAAGGAAAGCAAAGGAAATAATGAGAGCTGTGGACAGGTTGAGCGATATGTGTATTTATATTCTGTAGCTGTAGTGTGTTTACCACAACTTCATAACAAACAGATTTTCTTTTATACAATTCGATTTTTGCTCTTACCTCTTACATAATAAGGTTCACAGTCCAAAACAGAAAACTTACAACACTCCGCCCATACTAAATCCATAAACAATTGCACGAGTCTATTTTCGAATTGCCCTTTTCGAAATTCGCAAATTACTTCCTTTTTTAAATTAAGAAAAAAGAGACAAAGGTTGTCCCCTACCCGCCAGTAATTACTTCCCTAACAAGAAACCCTAGCAAACCGTTTTCGCCCCAAATTGTATCCAAAAATAACGTCAACGCCTAAGCGCCGTCTGATTTCCTTCAACCATGTTTGGTCCCAAGGCAATTTAATACAAAATTTCTTGCTCCTACCTTACTAAGTGGCTCTACCCTTTCGAGTAAAAGCTCTTATAAGATGGACGAGTATGTACGTAGTTCTTAAGTCCCATTTGGGGGGTTTGAAAAAGGCTCAAGGCCGTTAAGAGGCTTTTGCATTTCAATTTCTCTTCTCTCAAAATTAAATGGAGGGCTCCTGTTTATATTTTTCTCTCTAAAAAGGATGAAATATTTCATACACATAGCAATCACTTATAATATATTTTATACGGAGTGCCTTCACCGCCGACGCCGCCTAAAATATAGCAAATGAAAAACGACAAAGTATTTCCACTACATTTCAATTTTATGGTCAAAACGTACCCAGGGCCTTCGCGTGAGAGCACAGCCATGACATTAACGCCAAGATGGGATGAGTTCGTCTATATTTGGTCATAGCCAGGAACAGGAACATTCAATACCCTACCTCCTGTGCCAGTCAACGAAGATCGTAAATAACTTAAACCTTATGTATTGTTAAAACACTGGCTCTCTGTAAATCTAGATAGGATCGTAATAGTAGTTTATGCAACTAATAGTTCGACACGAGTGTTTTAATACCTAATTATATGCCGTTGCATACACTACTTTATCTACACTCATATTATCATGTTAAAATTTCGTACCTATAATATTTTCAACTTTGCTGGAAGTAACTGCGAGTCAGTTCTGTTGTATCTACGCGTCGAGGATATTAAGCGGCGGGAAATTCACTTTACTACATTCACATTTATCTATTTATTTGCTTCAAACAAGCAAAAACATTCACAAACACAAATTACAACAATTAGAAAAAATATTCTGTTTAGCGGGAAAATAATTCCAAATGTACACAATCACAACCACAGACTATGAACTGATCACAAATATAAACAGCAAAATTTGAATTTTTAATTTGTTGAAGACATTTAGGTATTCAGCCTACATTTAGCCGTGTCTAGGCGCCCGACAAAAATTTAAAAAAGAAAAGTGTTGCATAATGATAAAAAGTTATTTTTCGATACAGCTGTAATGAAAATAGTATGGGAAATGCTGTATCGAAAAGTAATTTTTTAAAATTTTATAGACTGGCGTGAAAAAAGTGTTTCCTTAAACAACTGTTTTCGAATATGTAATTGGAACATTATGCTATGAGTGTAGATAAAATAATATCTACAATGGATGGCTTATTTATTTATTGATTTACATCACATAATTTTTTATTTCATCAATATTTTTTCACGCCAGTCTATAAAATTTTAAAAAATTACTTTTGAATACAGCACTTCCCATACTATTTTCATAACAGCTGTATCGTAAAATAACTTTTTAATCATTATGCAACACCTTTCTTTTTTAAATTTTTGTCGGGCGCCGGAACACGGCTAAATGTAGGCTGAATACCTATATGTCTTCAACAAATTCAAAATTCAAATTTTCCTGTTTATATTTGTGATCAGTTCATAGTCTGTGGTTGTCATTATGTACATTTGGAATTATTTTCCCGCTAAACAGAATATTTTTTCTAATTGTTGTAATTTGTGTTTGTGAATGTTTTTTCTTGTTTGAAGCAAATAAATAGATAAATGTGAAAGTAGTAAAGTGGATTTCCCGCCGCTTTATATCCTCGACGCGTAGATATAACAGAACTGACTCGCAGTTATTTCCAGCAAAGTTGAAAAAATTATAGGTACGAAATTTAACATGAAAATATGAGTGTAGATAAAGTAGTGTATGCAACTGCATATAATTAGGTATTATAATACTCGTGTCAAATTATTATAATACTCGGCTACGCCTCGTATGATAAACAGACACTCATGTTTTAATACCCCCTTTTTCCCCTAGGGGCAACTATCCGCCAAAGTTCTCCTTTTTATTTGTGAAATAAATAAAACTAATTAAACAATAAAACGTAATATACAATGTAACTTAAACCCTAATGCATGTATAGAAACAAACAAGTAATAAAGATATTCAATATTAATTACTTACCAAAATAATGTTGACGCCCGTCAAAGCTTCAGCGTGTAAGATTTTTGCTTACAAGGACAAAACGCGTGCGCCTACGCTGATGGATTATATGGCACTGAGACCTTCGGGAGGGGTACTTTCAATTGTGATAAAGCGCTAACGCTACCAACATCCCTAACATAGTCTATCCGAAACTGGGGCAACTATCCCACTGGGGCAAGTATCCAGCTTTTACCCTATTGTATGTTGTATATGTTTGCAATAAAGAAAGCAGGACCGTAGAGTATAAATAAAAAAATTAGACCCATTTATTGTACCGTATATCTTACATTGCCTATAACAGTAGACAAGAAACATTTATAAAGTGACAATGTTATCGTTACTTCGTTACCTGTGCCATAAGGAGACGTACAACGTGGCCACACTCAGCATAAGCCACGGCTGTCGCCATTGCGCTGGTTTTCAGTGTAGTGGTCGGGCTACGATTAAATAAACCGCAAATCGATGTACAGGACAGCTGTTTGGTATACAGGTGTACTTTAGGTTAAAACAATTATTTTGAGCGGTAGTTCTTAAAAATATTAACAGCGTCCAGTGAGCGTCGATATTGGGAAATTGGAATAGCAAGTAAGTGAGCATTTGCTACCAAACACGATAGCTATGAAAAAAAATCAAATCCCAACTAAAAATTGATGACGTCATTACTGCCTTGGGAATATTTTAAAGAACTACCGCTCAAAATGATTGTTTTAGCCTAAAGTATCCGTGTACCAAACTGTTATCCTGTTCATCGATTTGCGGTTTTCTATGAATATTTGCTTTGTACACCGTCCACCATGACCCCTCAGTTTAGCACGGACATATGTGGTTTCACGTGCTAGTACCTACAGTAAAGTATTATATGGTATTATTCATTACAACACAAGGTCTCCACGCCCAAACGCGTCAAAATCTCAGCAGAGCAGAAATACCTCATCCCAAAATTGCCGGTCTCACCTCCGCACCTCCGTACATAATTTATGGGAGGAATGATGTTTTATGCGTCCAAAGTGAGCCACTTTCTTAAGATGAAATATTGTAGTTCAGGAACCCTTTTTCCTTGCCCGGATTGTGTCGTAATATGCTTTTTGTTACCCTTTCTATTCGCGTCTACAAAATAATGCGGGATATTAGCTTTTTAATGCAGGATTTTGGTCCGTAATGGATGAAACTTGGCATAACGTCGGTGGGAGGTTAAGGCGTTCGATAAGCAAGCTAGAGGTACCGATTTCGTTCCCCAGTGCCGCCGTGTACCAATGATTTATCTGAGCTGTGTACAGCACCACCGACTACCTGGAGAGGTTTTCCCTGGTAAGTACAACATGGAATTCCTCAAGAAATTGGTTGAAAGGTTTTTACGGGGTCGGCAACTCGTGGGTGATGCCCCTGGTATTGCAAACGTCCATAGGCTGCGGTGACTGCTTACCATCAGGCAGGCCGTTAGCTTGTTTGCCACATTAGCGGTACAAAAAAAGGGTTTGTTTGGCCCAACGAAGACCACTACATAATTATATATATATATACTAGGATGCTACTAAAAATGTAACATTATTTTGTAAAGCACTAAACTGTGTTTTACGTCCAGCTTTTAGGATAGCTGTCAGCAGGATGGCAGCAGTAAATTAAGTAATTAACTTACCGTACCTCAACAGGCTTTGTCAAAGCTATGTAGGGCGCTTTTTTGGTACAAATAAATTTCTTTTAACCTTTTTTTGTGACTGAGTTTCAGTCATTCATCATTGGGGCTTACGCGGAAACACCATGGAATCCACGTCGCGCCATCGAGGGAAAATCTTGAATTTATGGGAATGTAATGTCTGTGTGGTGTGTGTCCTATATGATGTATGGTGTGTGTACTATATGGGATATGTGACTTATTTTCTAATACATACTGTTAGTATCATAAAAATAAAAAAAACCTTTACACAGGTTAAGGTTAGGCCTAATTGCAGGTTTCATCACGATGTTTTCGCTTACCGTAAGAGCATCGGCATTCAACTAATGTACATAACACAGAAAAGAGCCATTGGTACATGGCCGCAGTGGGATTCGAAAACGGTACCTCTCGCTTACGAGTCGGATACTACCACTTGGCCACCGATGCTCCTATTTTGAAAACAAGATTATGTAAAGTTTTTATTACGTTGCGGACTGTACCAGAATTTTTTTTCTCTCCGCCTGAAAATTTTTAAGATAAAAATATTCACCGTAATAAAATTTAAAATTCAAAAAGGCTTTAATTTAAATTGAAGGGTGCAATGCCACCATTAGACAAGAAATGAATGCATAAATACTAAGAAGGCACATTTATGTTTTTTTTATGGTCGAGGGAGGCACACTGACGGCCGATAACCCTGATGGGAAGTGGCCATCGTCATCCAGGATATCTGCAACCTAAGGGGAGCGTACTTTGAGGTACCTGTATAGCTTTTTAGCGTTTTGAAGAGCTCCATGTTATAGTGCAAAGGAAATACTTCAGGAGGGAGCTCATTCCACATCTTGCACGTGCGCGGTAAAAAGGCACGCGATGCCCGTACATTAGTTGGATGCCAGGCAAAATTAAAGGACATGTGCCCTTTCAATTAGTCCTTAAGGACTAATTTATAAGGATAAATGTTATAGGCCGCAGATGCTGTCCATAGCCATTCAGCGTGGCAACGCTGCTAGTGTTATGGGCACCTTTGCACCGGGAATGGCAAAGAGTGGGTTAAACATCTAGTTTAAGTTTTATGACGAAGTTATACTGATATCTAGTTTTAAGTATTTATTTTTACTATGTAAATTATGTTGACGTATAAAGATCTATACAATAAATAGATCAATGTTTATAGTGCAAAGGAAAGACTTTAGAAGCTCATTCCACATCTTGCACGTGCGCTGTAAAAAGGCTCGCGATGTTCTTACGTTAGTTGGACGCCAGGCAAAACTAAAGGACATGTCCCCTTTCAATTAATAAGGATTAATTCTTAATCCAATAATGGATTGGCGTTAATGTCACTTTGGCTGTTACTATCACCAGCCACTTTGTCTGTCCCTGGGTGTTTCTTTTAACCCTCGATGATAAAAGCGGGGTGTTATGTAAGAGTCAGTTTAATCGAGGTTCTTCGCTTTCTTTCATTTTCGGTACAGTAGTTTAAATTTTTTTTTTTTTTTTTTTTTTTTATGTTACCCGGCAGACAAACAGGCATGCGGGCCACCTGATGGAAAGTGGTCACCGCCGCCTATGGAAATATTGAAGAATATGTATTTATTTCCTATTATTTGTTTATTCATTTAATAATTCTATGCCCAAAAGCAGTCATCCACCCCGCCAGCAGCTAAATCGGGAACAAAATTACGCCGCACAAAGGCCACCAAAATGAACAACGCAAATGGACCTCGTGAAAAATTCACAATCCACGCCAGCCGCCCGTAATGGAGGCAACAAACTCCAATAACCTACGGAACCGTAAAGAGAGCAAAACGACTCGAGCTTCACTCGCTTTGGCAGCCACAAGCCGCTTTTCCTAAATGTGCCGGAGACGGTATCTCGCGAATTTCCATAAAAAAGATTCCTTCTCACTTCCAGTGACCTTGACTCGGCGGGCATGTGTTAGCTTAGTGGGAGAACATGTATGTCCTAATTCTTGTGGAATGTCGGGGTCAGATGTTATGGCTAGACTGACTGAGTATATGTTATGGGCTATGTGATTAATAGGGCTTTCTTTATTTTTTATTATTTTTTCTTTACTGTACACTAACATGCCATCATGATACAGTAAGGTTATAATGTCCAAGCAATATGAATAATGCCCAATATGTGTAGATAATGTGATAAAAACTATTAAAAAAATTAAATTGACCGGGCATTATAAATAATTTCGGTTACTTATTGGGATTGAAATTTGTAAAAAACCGAATCTATCAAAAATGTCGTTCTGTCACTGAGGGTTAGGTTGCGAGTAGCGAAGCTGGTGCCGCGGTAGTGGACAAGGAGTACTCTAGTACTCCGGCACCAAACCTACAATTTTACAGTGCCATTTTAAAAACTGGTTTGTACACGCCAATCTCCGGAACTACTGGACGGATTTATAAATAATTTTTTATCTATGACGCTATAGCATGACTTTTGTTGCTTAATCAAGTTATAAAAAATTCTAATGCGGTTAAAATAAGTACATTGCGACGCAGACTAACTTCTATTAGCAATCTCGAATTACGCAAATTGTTGAAAAGCGTATTTTCGCACCTACTCTTCAAATGCGTATAACGGAGAGAATTAAAATATAACAACTCATGGCTGTACGGACGGCGCTATCATTGCTTTTTTTAGACTTGAAAAACGGCTTTCAAAATGGCGAACGCTCGTACGCTGGCTTAATAACGGCCCGCATTTTCAGGAAGACCGCACAAAACGCTGCCAGCTAACTAAGCAACGGCTGGAAAGCTCAAAAAGAAAAAATATCACATTTGGTGTGGCTAAAATTCCACAAAGAAATGAGAAAGTACGAGGTTTTGTGCGTTATGACAAGTCGTTGTGTGTCTTATCTTTGCTTGGTACTTTTGCACATGTCGCCCGTATTGTAAATTAGGCTAATGAAAAATTAGGTTAATGGTCTTAGTACATTTGACTAAATTCGGAAGCAAAAAGCGTGAGAGCAAATCGAAGTGCTGCTCATAAAATAAGGTCCATTTTTGTATCTCGGCATTTAAAAAGCGGAGCGACGCGTAACCTAATATAAGTGATACAGAAATTTACCTTATTCTATGGGCCATACATTATACTTTGATTTGCTCTCACGGTTTTAGCTTCTTAATTTAGGATACTGAATTTAGTCAAATGTAATAAGCACATACAAGTTCGCTGACAGTACGTCCACGAGCGGGAAATTGAAATAAGGTGTTGTGAGAATACGTCGAAAGGCGGGGCACTCTTTCTTACGAGTTTGGGCACTACGTCGACAGACGATTTTGCTTATAAATATTAGGAAGATCAGTATACACTGCCATCTTGTGAGCCCGCTCGTATTTCTTACTGTCGTATTATGAGTTTTATATTACATAGCGTTGACGTCTCTGGACTTAGTATTAGGTTGACAATTAGAACAAATGTGACGTTAATATTGACATTCCAGGGCGTAGTATCGTACTAAGACATAATTTAAACACTGACATTGTGTAAATACGTCAGTCGACGGATGTCATTTAGTATGGACAATTGTACTGCTGCATTATGGTCATTAAAATTAGAATTAATAAATAATAATAATAATAATAATAAATCTTTATTTTTCAGGCAAAAAACCCATACAATAAAAAATTGAAATTAAGTACAATAGGTATTAATTAAATAGAATAGTATAAAATAAAATAGAATAAAATAAAGATTACAATTTAAAAAATTTAAACTAAATGTCAATAAAAGAATTATATAGGTACTTCGGTACTTGTCACTTTCGATTCCCGCTGCTGTGTGCGGACAACCAGCTGCGGTAGATGGCGGTGTCCAGATATTCCCCCATCGTACGGAGAATCCTATTATTCGAGCAGAGGATACGCTCCCAAAAAGAGGCGACTCTAGTACGCAATACAGCGAAGAAATCTGGGATGCCGGCAGAGGCGAACATGCCCGATGCGCTACAGTATCTCGGAAGTTTCATGAGGATGCGGTATGCGTCATTATACTGCACCCTCATGGTCGAGTAAGCACGTCGCGTGTAGCTGACCCACAGTTGGCATGTATATAGACTTTGACAGAATGCTCTGTACAAAGTCTTCTTGACATCGTCATTACAGCGTGTGAACCGGCGCGCGAGCATGTTGCACCTCACCGCCAGAGCCCTGCGTCCGCGTTCGATATCGCCGTCATCGTTGAGATTCTCCGTCAGCACGTGCCCTAAGTATCTGAATTCCGCCAAACGCCGCACCTGCGATCCGTACAAACACACCGGAGGCACGGTCTCCGGGCCCCTCCCGCTCTTGAAAACAACCAGTTCCGTTTTAGAAACATTATACTGAAGTCCATGACTTAGCGCATATTTCTCACAGATCGACAGTAGTTTTCTTAAGCCCCTGATTGAGGGGCTGAGGAGCACCATATCGTCCGCATAACTTAAATTATTAATACAGATGCCGCCTACATGACAGCCAATTTTTGTGCTCCTCAACTCCTCAATGAGGTCGTTGACGTAGATGTTGAAGAGGTCCGGAGACGTGAGTCCGCCCTGACGTACACCACAGTCTAGCCTATAATCGTTAGACTGTGCGTCGCCCTATCTTACAATGTTCGTTTGGTTGTCGTACCAGTGTCTCAACAGATTTACGATTCTATTTGGTGTCCCGGCTTTTAGCAGTTTCCGCCATAGTAAATTATAATTTACCAGGTCGAAAGCGCGACTGAGATCCAGGAAACACGCGTATACACTGGTATCTCTGCTAGTATAATACCTAACTGTATTTTTCAAGCAAAAGATAGCTGAATCTGTTGAGACACTAGGGCGAAAACCAAACTGAGCATCACTAATACTAACATCCTTCATCAAAATAGGGCGTAGAAGTCTCTCCAATATCTTCCCTACAATAGTGCCTAACGATATGGGCCTATAATTCTTAGGGTTTGACAAGTCTCCAGTTTTGTTTTTCGGTATTGGAACCACCACAGTCTTCAACAAGTTCTTAGGTAGGTAATTCGTTTTAATGCAAACATTAAAAAGTTGGGATAACATAATATAAATGCTGTCACTAGCGTATATTATGTGCTCAATGCTCAACCCGTCGTGTCCCGGAGACTTTCCGCGTTTCATTTGACGTGTTACTGTCGCCACGTCTTTTGGCGAGAACTCTATCTGGTCGCAATCGTCCGGGAGAGGCGGCGGGCGGACACCAGGCGCATCGTCCTCTACAGGTAGCGGGTCAGTTTTAAACTTTCGTGCAAACAAATTAGCGATGTCGATAGGCGTCTGAGCCTTCTCAACGCCAACCGGCAAGTTTGATTGATAACTTAATTTTTTAGTAGAGTTCCAAAACTTTACGAAATTCTTGTTTTGCTTATGCACAGCTAAGATATCCATTTTTATTTTTTCTACGTTATTTTGGCACCATTTTAATTTGTTTTTGAAAAAATTTCGGCTCATTATCATGCTATCATAGATCTCACCCGACTTAGGCTTGCCTGCAACTAACCAGCATTGATAATGTAGTCTGGCTAGTTGATGACTATCTTTGACGTGGTAGTTCCAACCCGTCACCCTTTTGAATTTTCTCTGCACACAGCAGCGGGAAACGGCGCTATGTATGGCTGCCTTTTGTAAAATAGTAATTATTTTATTGTAAAATTCGTCAATTAAAGATAAATTAGTTGTACATTTAAAAATATCACAATCTGAACATTGACTAGAATGAGTTAAGCTTGAAAACTGTTTAAAACAGTATTCCCCGTACAATTTAATTTGTTCAGCGTCTCTTTGTCCCCATTTAATTCTATGCTGTTCATAAGAACCATTATTACAATGTGACTTAATCATAATCTTATCTATATTAGAACCTATTAATAATGGATAGTGATCCGACCATCCTACATCGTAGTCGACCCACACACGGCTGACCGTGTCATACGCCGCTCTAGTTGCGACGCAGTGGTCCAACCACCGGTGCATCACTCACGTACGTGTATGTCCCGGAGTTCACTCCCAGCAGCTTAAGGTCGGCGCACACAAAAAGATGCCAGTTCGTCACCAAAACCAGTCTCCGGATGCGCGTTGAAATCACCAACGACGAAGGCAGTTTCCAAGTCAGCAGCTTCGATCAAAGCCATCGTGTTTACCAGACAGTCTGTAAATTCGGGAAGGTTTTTCTCTTGATCTGTCGGCATGTACACATCTACTAGAAGTAGCTGTCGGCCGTTTCCAAGGTCTATTCGAATGGCTGCCAGTCTATCGCTATCACACTCGACGACCGTCACTGCTGGGAATGCCGACTTGCACCACAGTATCGCTAAGCCTCCATACGGACGCCCGCGCAGGACACCAGCCGACGTATCAACTGATGACTTCGCCGTACAACCGAACTCTTCATCAATCTCGTGTACATAATTGATATCGTGGGGCAGCAGCCAGGTCTCCTGTAACGCGATTATATCTGCTTTTTTACACAAGCTACGTACACGCTCAATAGATCGCTTAATTGAGCGGCAGTTGAAGGAGGCAATAGTTATTTTATTTTCTAAACTATTCATTATTTTATAGTATTAGTAGCTATCTTAGCACTTGATCTAGCAACACGTTCTCGGTAGCGCCTGTACACTATTCCTGCTGGCCAGAAATTTGCGTCCAAAAACGTAGCAAGCTTGCTGCTCGGTATTGTGACTTTAAACGAATTAAAAGTCGTTTCGTTATTCTGCTGTAGAAGTTCAACTCGGCAGCATGATTCTCCCAATTCCTTTATGTGGTCCGATATATCGGCCTCCTTAACGTGTTTTTTTGCACGTGACACATATATCGCGGAGATAGATTCGGTCACTTCTATTCGGCTCGTCGTTAAGGTACCGCGCATGTTACGAGTCTTTGGCTTTTTATGCGATACCACAGTGAAGCACAAGAATTAGAATTGTTTTTATTATTAAACTGTAGTCTTTATTGTTAATGTCCAGGAATTGAGGTGACTCAAACTCAAAACATAAAATTTATTTATTGATTAAGACATTAAATATCTCTTTCAATTGTCAGACAGATATTGCTGGATATTATTTGCCGTTTATACCTGTAGCTATATTTTATTTAATGCCCTATATTTTTCTCCACGACCAGTGTATCCTAACTCTACATTGATTCTGAATTTACCCTCTTTACGTCAATTCAAATCCCAAAGGCCTGAGTTTTAGCCTAGATAGATATTTCGGTGACAGAGCAGGGCAAAGCTGCTTTATATCGGATTATACCTTTTAGGATTTGGGGTCACTTTCTATAAGTAACTTCGCTCTGAATTTAGTATTTAAGGTTTTTGCTGTTTAACTGTTTACCTACGATCGAATTTTTCATACTCAATACTTGTATGTATGTTTGTATGACAATAACATGAAGTTACATGGTCATCAAGGTGAGATTATTTATAACGATACTTTTGTGTTACTTATCCTTCGATTCAGTCCAAGTACAATGCAAGAGCATAAGTGCTTGACCACCTTAAGAATCATATTCCTTTGCACTACTGTGCAGTTGTTAAACGGTTTTTATAGCATTCATGAATTAAATTTTTATTTGAGAGACCTAATTCTATTCCTTTAGCAAACCGACTATGTATCACGTGCCCAAACCAGGCGAGCCTTCTCGATCTTATCTGCGATATCTCTCACGCCAAGGCTGCCACGGATGTACTCGTTACGCACTCGATCAAGTCGCGTAACGCCACGCATCCACCGCAGCATCTTCATTTCGTTGGCGTGGAGTTCGCGGACGTGCTTCGTCAGCGCCGGCCAGGCTTCGCAGCCGTAAAGCATCACAGGCCTAATTATGCTCTTATGTATTAGTATTACTATTAGTCCCTTGAGCTTGATCGGAATTTTAGGGTCACAGGTGACGGCCGTAAGCTCCCGCCATTTGGCCCAAGCTGCGGAGATTCGGGACTTGATATTGGGGCCGATATCTAATCAATTAACTAAATATACACACAGCAGCGACACTATTGATGCAAACGTGGTACAGACAGGTTGAGGCGCCACTTTTTTTAGAACTGAGCTGCTACTGAAATGCTAACAATAATTATTTTTGTTGCAGGTACGTAGTTTTCAACAACTCCCATTCTGCTGATATCGTAAGTTTATTCCATTATTTACTAAAACTGTTTATATTATAAAAAGAACTAGTGGACCCGACGCGACTTCTTTCGTGTAGTGTCCTAACTCTACAACTACCCTATGCCTACCCTACACCTAACCTATACCTACCCTACGCCTACCCTACAATAACTTTACCCCTACCTACCCTTTTTTCTTGCTTATAAACCTTCCTCTTGAATCACTCTATCTATTATTGAAAACTGCATTAAAATCCGTTGCGGAGTTTAAAATATCTAAGCGTACATATTTAAATATTTAATACTTTTATGTGACTTCGTGATGGAACTCCATTATTATGAATTAAATTACCTTTTGTACACTAGTTCCACTTTTTATACAATATTTATTAAATTGCAACCGATTTTGAATTACTCATCTTCAATTACCCCCATTGCCCAGTACATATATACATACATACCTAGATACATACTTAGACACATACATAAATACAAATGACAGCGGGCGTGAACCGACTTTCTTTTTCCTCTATACAGAACAGTACAAAAAGAACTTGGCCACTAATGTGACCCTCATCTCCAAGGCCCGAGATGACCTACAGCTGTCGGTGATTTCATCACGACCCCGAATCACTCCCCGAATGGTGGGGAAGCCAAGTGCGGGCCAATTCTCGCGCCCCCGTCACGTGATATAATTAAAAGTGGTCCCTAGAAAGTGTTCGAGCGAACCCGATACTGGTACCCTTTTTCGGGGTACGGCCTCTGGTACGAGAGGTTGCGTTGCGAATATTCGCATAGTTACTTACAGTTTTTTTATGTTATACGACAGAAAAACAGGCAAGCGGGAGAAGGATAAGAAAAAACAGAAAAGTGGTCACCGCCGACTATGGACATGAGCAACACCAGGAAATCTCTGAAGCGACCTCTAATATACCTCTTGAACCTCTAATATATCCCATGTCATAGTCCAAAGGAAACACTGGAAGTTTATCGGTCTTATTCATACAAAGTTGTGGGAGCTTTATACAAGGTTTTAAGCTTGCTAAAATATGGTTCATGAAAAAACATTTTTAATAAACACATATTAGCACTAAAATGCTCAATAACGGCTTCATAACTTAGAGAAGGCTGATCCTTTCTAAAAACCTCTGATAAACCCATATCACCGACAAACATGGCTGCCGTCACACGAACAGCTGATTTTATTCGCTTTGTTTATTCGATTGTGATTGGCTTGTGAATCCATTCTTGACTATTATCCTGAAGAGGATAGACAAAGGGGATGCATCCATTCAGCCATGATTTCTATCATTTTCCTTGGAACTCTTTAATATTAACATTCTATATCAGTTCAGTGATTTGGAAGATCAGGTTCCGGTATAGTCTCCTCTCCTGTAGATTGATTGTACGTTTTCCGATATCTGTCAGTAGTTATTATATTTACACAGTTATAATTTCAATAGATTTTTTATTAACATGTAAAAACGTAGCTTACATTCAATGGACGACTTCTTAATGGTTATTAATGATGAACATTATATATGAGTTATCAACTGATTACTGAGGCTACAGGTGCTGTCTTAATTGGCATGGTCAGGCAGGACAGATCCACAATCCTTTCTTACATTATAAAACAATTCTAACAAATACAACTTTTTCCAACAAAACCAACAAAACCAAAGTCTCACGCTTAAACTTGTACCACATCTCAATAGCACCTTATTATCTTTCAATTAGAATCTTAATTAACATCCTTCCCGCTCTTCCGCTCCCGCTTCCGCTCGTGACTTGGCGGCCCGAATCAAACGCTCTTTGGCGGCACGTACGTAAATGTTAGTCTTCAATTTGGCGTGTTTTCCCTGTCTAGAGTTGCAAGGGCGAGCGTGTTTTCAACGCGTGCACTAAACATGTAGGGGCTGGTGGAGTGTTCAAGAGAATAGGTATCTATCTATAATACATATGGTAATAATATAAAGAGTATTTTTTATAAATAAATGTTTGTTTTTCGGGTTGTTTGTGGATTTGTTATGGATAAACTGAAAAACTACTTAATCGATTTTAAAAACTCTTTCATCAATGAAAGCTACACACTCGCAGGCAATGTGTTCCATTATCCAAACCACCTGGGGATGACTAACCTCATACATTGTAAAGATTTGAGATTTTTTTTTTTTTTATTTCATACCTAATGTTAAAAGTAATCTGAATAAACTTGTAGGACGTTACGCATTACATACCTACGTTGCATTGAATAACTACACGGCTACAACTACGAGTCGATTACACACTAACTTGTGCCCGCGACTTCGTCCGCATAAAATTCGGGGATTATAGCCTATGTGCTATTCTGGGCCCAAGCTACATTGCTGCAAAATTTCATCAAAATCCATTCAGTCGCTTTTGCGTGAAAGAGTAACAATCATCCAGACATAGGTACGTCCATCCAAACTTGCGAAATTTACGCGAAAATGTAAATTCTTTAGAGTCATAGATCCATAGAATCCACAAAAGCCATATAAACACCGGGAACACTAGCGATCTGAGATTTGATTGATAGTGACGTCTCTGAGCCCTGATTTACGAGACAAGGATTTAAGTGTTTACAAATACTGTTCGATCTATATATTGCTTCGCGAATTGGGGCTCTATTGTACAACAGACAGATGGTTTAGTAGATAATTGTGTTTGGTTTGGACGTGAAACGGTGGCGGACTGTACATCGTGTATATAAAAATAAATAATCATCTTGGCATTAATGTCCCTAGTTGTGCTCTCGCGTACGAGGGCCCGGGATCCGCCTTGACCATGATCCAGAATTTGGCAGATCAGATAATTACAGTGGAGCGACTGCCAACTGACCTCCGTGACCCTGCTGCCAGGGGAGCCCGACCAGATTGGATTATGGTTACTCATTCAGCCGCCTGAATGTGAGGTTTCCAATATATATCATACATATTCAGTAGAAAAACGAAGACGTACAGCTCTGGCTCTGGCTCTGTCGGTCTCTACTCAATGGGATAAAAATGGCGGCGTACTATCGGAGATCGGCTGTACGGCCGCCAGTCAGAAAAGCGCCTAAAGGTGCAAGTTCGTAGACTGCATACGCAGCAGTAGAATCGGGGAAATTCATTTTTAAGCCCGACGGAAAAAGAGGGGCGTTATACGTGTAATGTGGCATTGTAGCTCCCTAAGGGGTGCGCCGATTTTGATGTGGCTTATTATGCTTTTATTTGAAAGCCAGTTAAATTGACAAGGTTCTAAGATTTGTTTCATTAAAATTGTTTCAGGACTTTTGAAAATATTTGAGTTTAAGTATACTTATTCGCTGGCCGTGTGGTGTCCAGCAGAGTAGAATAGCACCAACCCCTTACACTCGTGGGTGTCGTACAAGGCGACTAATGCTTTCGAGGCAAAAGTTCTGAAGTCTCCGGAGGCTGGAAATTGGGAAGCACCGTTTTCCTTTTTAATATTTACAACACTGCGATCTCCAACCCGCCTGCCAAGCGTGGAGATTAAGGCAGAAACTTACCCAGTCATGGGAGAGACCCTAAGTTCTGCAGTGGACTGTTATGGGCTGTGATGATGATACTTACTCGGGGTTTATCCGATTTTTTCTGTTATCATTGCAATTCCACAGAAATTGCCACCGATCAGAAAGTGACTTTAGCAATCCGAAATTCCCGTGTTGCTAACAATTTCCTGTTATAAGGGCAAGTAATTATTAACTGCCAAA
Organism: Blastobasis adustella; assembly: GCA_907269095.1. Lineage (NCBI taxonomy): Eukaryota > Metazoa > Arthropoda > Insecta > Lepidoptera > Blastobasidae > Blastobasis > Blastobasis adustella. The sequence goes on from OU026138.1 coordinate 6,147,534, forward strand.
AACTGAAAGCCGATGTTACGGACGCGAGCTCAGAACTTTCTTTCGTGTTTGTAATCTGTTTTAATTACGCCCAGGCATTTGTTGGCACGAACTTTACTGCGTCAGTTGCTGAGGCAAGTCATCGAGTGGCGACCACGTATCGGAAGATGCAGCGTGGGTAGGACTCCTACAAGGTGGTCTGACGACCTGGTTAAGATCGCAGGCACCAGCTGGATGCGAAAGGTATAGGGCCGGCCTTTGTGGAGATCTCTGGGGGAGGCATATGACCAGCAGTGGGCGTCTTTCGGCTGATATGGTGATGATGATGAAAGAAGAGGGGTGCTCTAATTATGACGTGTGTATGTTTGTGTCTGTCTGTGGCGTCATAGCTGCCGAACTGATGGACAGATTTTGATGCGGTTCTATTTGTTTGAAAGTCAGTTTAATAGATATGCGTTAAAAAAAAATCGGTTCAGTAGTTTAGGAATAATTGAAGTTCCGCGGGCGAGCCGACCTTGGTCGGACGTCCGACCACGTCCCCCGCATTCGAAAAGCGGCTTTATTTAATACCACATAAGGATTATTCTCACTTGTCTAGTTGCCTCCTAAATTGACTCTGCCACGGTGTCATATGTAGCTTCTTATGAGTGAAGACGAAGCCGGAACTAGCCAATGTGGTGCATTATTTACCACCTATTGTTGCAGAAACTTAGTTCGTAGACAGTCCGTATCGGTTTTAGAAAGTGCGACAGGTACCAGGTTCGAATCCCACTGCCGCCATGTACCAATGACTCTTTTCTCAGTTAAGTACATTAGTTGAACACTAACCGATCCTCTTACAGTGAAAGAAAAAATCGTGTAAAACCTGCACATTTTTGATACTGAATTTGTATGTAATTATGATCCAATTTGGTCAGGTTCCCCTGTTATCAGGGTCACGGAGGTCAGATGACAGTCGATCCTCTGCAATTACCTATCTGATCTGCAAAATCCTGGATCATGGTAAAGGTGGACCATGACTCCTCGCGCGCGAGAGCACAGACGAAATATTGAAGGCAAGATAAATAAAAAAAATAAAAATATACTTGAACAATTCACAAAACGCCAACTAGCCCCAAAGTAAGCAAAGCTTGTGTTATGGGTGCTAGACAACTGATAAACTTCTTATATACTTTTAAATACATACTTATTGTAAATAATAACACCCAGACCCGTAACAGAAAATAAAATTCATCATTTCAATTCCTGCTCGGCCGGGAATCGAACGCGTGGCAGACCGGCAACCACTAAACCACTCAGGTCGTCGATATCAAGGCAATAGTCAATAATCAAGATAATTATTAAAATATACAATTTACTTTACACAAACATGTTTTCCTCGAAAAGCGTAATAGGCGACACGTATTCCTGGAACTTTACAAAGGCACAAAGTTTACAAAGACTCCAATTGAACTTTGTTTATAAGTCGCAAATGTTCACAAAATGGGGCAATACCTATTCATCATCAATCATGTTTCAACAAAATTGTTACTTGGAAAAGTTATCGTTCCAAGGATCTGTATAGGCTTTGCCACACCAAAACTAGACTAGGAGTCGATTCTCGGTCTGTGGCATCTCAAATTCGACATTTTCTCCAGCCGAAAAACTGTATTAAAACGGCACTGAAATTGATCATCGACACTATACGACTGTCGAAGATAGTTGAGAAAATATTTTTTGACAGCAAGAGATATTTCAATGTCATTATTAATGACATTGAAATATCTAATCATGGAGATATGTGGCTAGAAAAAAATATCAATTCGAGATCTCACAGCGCGAGAATTAGGCCCCTGAAGAGCTCATTCTACATCTTACACGGGCGCGATAAAAGGGCTGCATGTTAGCTGGATCATTGGACGTTAGGCGTCTATAATGTGGATGAAATCTATCCCATCATTTATTTATTTATTTATTTCACAGTTTTACAGCACATAAAATATTATTCAAAAATGTTACATTATTAAGTTGTAATGCCAATTACAAAACTGCAATTTATAATTTTGGTAATTAATACAGCCTGTAAACCCCATATAAAATACTAATAGAAAAAAAAAACTGCTATATAAATTAAAATATAAACTGTTTTGACTGCAATAGACATTTCAGTGTCATTATTATTGGACATTTGTGGCTAGAAAAAATGTCGAATTCGAGATGACACAGCGCGAGAATTAGGCCCCAGGGCTTCTAATGATTGTCTTTTCTATCTCTAGCAACTTACCACGAGTGTGAAACAGGTAGCTAGAGCACGCGTGGATGCGATCGGTTTCAAAAATATGGCCTCAAGTTTCCGACCGCCTAACTCTCTATCGGGATAGAGCAATCGGATAGAGTAACGGCATACTTCCTCTTTTCGGATAGAGCTACTATATATATATAAACTCTAGGATAAACTCTATAATAGAGTTTATCCTATAGAGCTATCTCATTTATCTCTTAGAACTATCGCGATAGAGTTGACTGAAATATAGGATTTTGAACTACATGAAGTTGGTTTTACTTTAATGTCATGGGAGTGTATTTTATGTTCCGTTCTTTTAACATAATGTTGATGCTTTATAGTCTTTATTTTATCTCGTTTTATAAATAAATTTAACATTGCAGAATTCATTATGACGCACATAAAATAACAAAATACGGGAATAATCTGAATATATTCTATTATAAAGTACAGAGGCATCATGTGGTACAGAGGCGTGAGCTTTATGTATGTATGCATATAAAAAACAACAATTCAAGCAATATATTCAATTTAAAAATACGATGTTTCAAAATCAAAGTGCAAAACGGATCGTTATACTGCCCAACTACATTCGTAATTCTCATTTCGTACATTCGTGAACGAAATGAATGCAGTTGGGGAGTATTAATGCTCCGCTGTGACGTCATTCTATCCAATTGGTCTAACCTGACAGAGAGTAACGCGGTCACACCCCAGAAGCTGAGCGTGGAATTCGCATAATTATCTAATTCTATGGGATGATTTGGGCTAATGACAAGAATTATAATTGGTATATTATAACTTAAGGACGCTGGTCATCTAAGTTTAACCCATAATTGTTATAATTTGTAATAGTGATGAAGAAACACTAAAAACAATAACCCAGATCCCAGATAGATAAAGTTTTGTCCCAAATACTGAAATGTCCCAAAAACTAACCCTAAAATATACTACCTTACTATAATTTTGCTCCGTAATGGGATCACGTTAAAAATACATTATTATTAACAGACAACCGGCCCCTTATTTCGCACAAACTTGAATTTTGCTAAGCTCCACAAAACAAGACACACGGTGACACAAAGATTCTCAGACTTCGATTTAAACCTACATGTGCATAGGTGGTGCAGAGTCACATTTACTTTAGAGTAAGAGCCAGAGCCTGTTTACCTGCCTTATGACGTACAACATCTTGAAGGTGGCTGAAGGAGTAACTGCTTTCGGTGCGCCAAAACCTATAATTCCTCATATTTCCCCCGGTAGTCGGATCCTAATCGAAACACGAAATCTAATTTACGAAGAGCGAGTAGGAATTGTAATTAATACCTACGTGACAAGTGATTAGGCCAAATGGTCATCAAAAGGTAGCCACAGGTCGGGGCAGGGTGGACTGCCCTCTTACGAGGTGGGCCGACTCATTGAAGTCGCGGAAAGTTTCGTGGGACCGTGTCACCGTGCGTTATGAGTAGGTATTTCACTGACAGATGTCGGAGAACCTATGTTATAAATAATTATCTTTTGGCGTTGCACGCACGCGCAGCACGAGGGCTTGGGGTCCGCCTTGACCATGATACATGGAGTTGGCGATCAGGTAATATCAGTAAAGCGACTACCATCTGACCTCCGTGACCCTGCTACCAGGGGAACCTGACCAGATTGGATCATGGTTACAAATTCAGTTGCCTGAATTTGCAGGTTTCATCACGATGTTTTCCCTCACCGTAAGAGCATCGGCTAGTATTCAACTAATGTACATAACTCAGAAAAGAGTCATTGGTACATGGCCGCAGCGGGATTCGAACTCGGTACCTCTCGCCTACGAGAGTCGAGTACGAGTCGGATACTCAACCGCTCGGCCATCGACGCTCTTCCGACATAATTTATATTATACACACTCAAACAATTTCGAAAGTACCGAAGCATTTTCACAACGGTTTTTTTTGTTAAAACTAGCTTTCACATAAGTCGGCGTACACGAGTCACACGCATAAGCCACAATAACAATGAAGATGCGTTGGTTATCTATTTGAGCCGATCACAGGGTCGGATTTAGTTGCCAATGTTCACTGAATCCTGCCCTGGAACGTCGAGATAGCTTGAAGCTATGGTTTAGGGTGGGGTGTGACTTGTGTCGCTTTCTTAAGCGAAAGAGTTTTATTTTTCTTGGAGTAAATCTAAGTATGAGTATCTTATTCGTCTGGGACATCACACGGGTGTCCGGCATAGTTGAAATAATGCCCACTACTGATATCGAGTAGGCTCAAGTCCAACAGTGGACAAACAAGCTTACGGCTTGCCTGATGGTAAGCAGTCACGTTTGCAATACCAGGGGTATCACCCACGCAAGGCGCCGGAAAGTGAAGCGGGCTGCCAATCCTCAACTGACGACCACGACCAAGAGTGTAGCGACTTAGAAGAAGAATAGTTCGACATAATTTCAAGTAACATAACAATGCTTGCAAATATGTGAACAATCATATCCTAGAATTAATTTAATCTTGAACACAGGATTCGAGTAAACAATACACAGAACCTGTATTGATGAACGCACACTTGATTGCTCACTGAATCTGTCACCCTTTACCACAGGTATGATTGTGTAGTGCTAGTGTGAGAGCGATTCTATTAGCGAGAAGCGTATTCTACACCTCTTACACAGTAATTAACTTACAATGTACATAAAAAAAGTAAAAGACAATAGCGACGAAAAAAAATAAGAATAAAAATAGTTATCATCGTCTTCTTTGCTAGCTGTCATATCTGCACTAACACCATTATCGTATTCGTCGATTTTTTCTCTACCGGTTCTCTCTGACAGACGTTTCTCTATCGTCAACCGATTGGGAAATATTTAGACCATTTGCATCTGCAAAATTTTTATGAAATTATTGCAAACTGCGCTATTCGCTTCTATGCATAGATAGGGCAGTTAGCAAGATATTACGGCATTTACAGCAATGAAGAAGTTTCCTTATATCGATATTGCCCTATTTAGTGACATAGTCTTAAAATATAGATCAAAACTAATAAGCCAGTGAAAAAAATTTTGAAATCCGTCCATAAATGAGTGAGTTATACTATATTTAATTTTACATATTTTTTCGCGAAATTATTGCTGCCGCAATCTAGCTGTGTGACCAGGCCACTATGGGACTACCCATACACTGAAACTCTTCGTGACTATACTTCGGAACCGTAATAGCTAGACACACTATTTACAGAGTATGTGTTACTATGGCCGCTATAACAACGAATAATAATGATATTCCAAAATCTAAAATAAGGGGGGTCTCCACACATGAAATTTGATTTTATGGCGTTTTCAGAGGTATTTAATTTTTCTCTATCGCGTAGTGGTTAAACTAACATGCATCACACTTTGGGAGAGCGGCACTGGTCTAGTGGCAGCGTGCTTGCGAGACCGATAACCGAGGTTGAGCAATGCTCGCAATGTTCGGGAACAGTATGGGTGACCGTTTCGTACTTTGAGGCTAGTCTAACTGCTACGAGCTCGCCACTGGTTAGGTGTGCCTCCTAATTGACCAGTGCCGCTCTACCAAAGTGTGATGCTTGTAAGTTTTATCATTTAGGGCGCCTAGGAAAACGCTTTTAAAATCACGTTTTATGTATGAAGACCCCCTTTATTTTTACTTAATGACGATTACTATTATTTGTTGTTATAACGGCTATAATAACACACAGTCTGTAAATAGTTCAAGTGTCCAGCTTTTACGGTTCCGAAGATACAGTCACAAAGAGTACCAGTGTATGGGTATCGCCATTGTGGCGGTCGCGATGCCGGCCTGGTGACGTCACGCACGAATTCGCGCACCTAATGAAATTATTCTTGCAATCGTAACTTTAAAGTCTCATAACTTTTTTGTTTCTTGAGATAATTAAAATTTTTTTTCACCGTTTCATTTGACTCAAATTTTTTAATTCAATTATAATAAAAATTTAGGAAACTTCCTCATTGTCAGAATTTTTATTATTTTAATAGTATATTCTACTAACATATGTACACAGATGGCACTTAGCAGGACGTATTGTTACATCTTTATTACAAATTCACACGGTTCATAAAGTTAATATTAAACGTTCTTAAAAGAAAATATAGCTCTCTTTACAGTACAGCTTAAGATACAATTCACAGAAAATAGTAATATGTCAATATAAAAAATAATATGATTTAGTGGATGGCGGGTATACACTCCCGGTCTCCCCCTACTTATCCGCTGCAAATGAGACCCCACCCCATCTCCACCCAGTTTGAATATTCATACACAAATCTCAGTAAAATCGCTGATATGCCCCGAGTTATAATCCCGTATTTTCGGATAAAATATGATAATATTGCTCGAGTGTATTACTATGTGTGCCTATTATTATTTACGCACATAAGTATCTATAAATACATACATATATACACGCATACATACATACATATCGACTTATAGTACAATAATAATATATACTACATAATGCATAATCTATAACTTAGGAACACTTTGTGTTGTGACTTCAGGATGGAACTGCATTATTATGAATTAAATCACCTTTTGTACACAAGTATATAAAATTTGTATAATAAAGTGGAACTAGTGTACAAAATGTGATTTAATTCATAATAATAATATCATTATTTCCAGACTTAACAATCAATAGAGTTTTAGTAAAAGTGTGTTTGTTGGCAATTTAGTATCTTTTGTACCATAGACGCAATAAAACTACATTACTTTTCTGCTTAATGATACTGCGCTCCCCGAGTCATAGTAATTTTTTTTTTAATATGCTTGCACAATTCGCACAGCGCCATCTTGCTAAGTTTGTATTATGGGTGTTAGATAACTGATGAATTACTGATATAATTTTAAATTTTAAATTAAAATACATAATTTCAATTTCTGCCCGACCGGAAATGGAACGCGGGAACTTCAGGACCTGCCTGGCAGACCAGCATATTAACCAACTGAACCAGTCAGATTGTCATTTATGACGAGCCAAGTCAAGAATTAAGGTTATTCACAATATTACCACCTCCTCAATCTTACCAACCTTCAACAACCCAAATTTTTTTAGTATAGGTACGTAGTTTCATATAATAAGTATTTAAATTTGTCAGTCCGTCGCAATGCGAACATAAAGTTTTATCTCTAAGCATAACCTCTTATTTTTACGGAGCCAAGTATGATTATAACCTATAAAGGACTCGGCTGCATCCGCTTTTGCCCGCGACTTCGTCCGCGTGGAAATAATTTTTAGGGCAGTTTATCTTTTTCCCGAAAGTCAATTTTAATTGAGCTCTCTAATGTATGAAAGCTAGTACTATGGGGAGGTCAAGCATTATCTCTGTTTCTACACAACCGAATGAAATGAAACATGGCCTAGATTTTGAGTTGGACCCCAAACTGTGAAAATCCCATCACAATTCGCCATTTCCATATTTCTTATAATCTAGCTAGATTTTAAAAATTCTTATTTTATTATTATTTCGCCATCGCCAAAATTCTTTTTTTGCAAATATATTCAATGTACAGAACAAAAGCTAAATAACATACCTGCTTACCATTCATAGCTTAAAGTTATAGTCGTGTGATAAAAAGGCGAAAGCGAAAGAAGAAGGATAAAGTGAGGGTATCCAGAAAGTCGTCTAAATGATGGTCCTCACAAAAGTAACGTGCAAGGCCCATGTTGATTAATGCCAAGGGATTCCCGCCCTAGTGCCCATAAACTTAAGCACCACTGATGCGAACAGTGATTTCAACGAGGAAGTGAAAGGAACCGTATGTTTGATGGCTTGCAGTTAAGGTCGCATTGTTGAGACTTACATCAATTTCAGCACTGCCTTTTAACCAGGTATAAGTAGATCAGGGGCTTTATTTTTGAATCGCTCGCCTCGATTCGTACGGATTTCAGTTTTGATTTTCGGCGTGAAAAAATCGATATTTTATGTGTGTTGCTGATTTTCCCTACTTTTGAATCGTACTCATTCGATGCTGCCAATGTGATAAAAAAATGAATTTTTCATGATAAAAATTAAAATTGAAATCCGTTAGAATCGAGGCGATTGATTCAACAATAGAGCCCCTCGTCTTTAAAAAGTTATCAATACAGTAATAATAATTTAGTCACAACTAAGAAAAAAAATTCACTGAAAAATTCTCTATAAACGTCGGAAATATTGAAATGAAGAACAGAGCTAATATGGTCATTTTAGCGTTAATATTCCGGTTGTGCTCTCGCGTGCGGTGGCTCGGGGTCTGCCTTGACCATGACACAGGAATTGACAGATCAGATAATTACAGTGGACCGACTGCCATCTGACCTCCATGACTTTGCTACCAGGGGAACCTGGCCAGATTGGATCATGGCACATTCAGTCGCCTAAATGCTTAAGTTTCATGACGATGTTTTCCCTCACCGTAAGGCTATCACCATTTAACTAATGTACATAACTCAGAAAAGAGTCATTGGTACATTACCGCACTGGAATACGAACCCGGTACCTCTCGCTTACGATTCGGATACCGGACAATGTTAGTAATTCCTAATTAGTAAAAAACTTACTGAAAATTTACAGAATAATGAAAGCACATTATTTTAGCTTTTCTGGTATCGCATGTATTGTAGTATCTACAGTCGCGTGGTGTATTAGTAGACGTCATAAATAGGCCGGTTGATTAATACCCTGGGACCAAGCTCGGCTTACCCTCGAAATAAGATAAGACTGTTAAGTGACTTCGAGGCTACAACGTGGGGCGTCTGTACTTATATAGATAGATAGATACATTCTTTATTACACACAACATTACAAAAATAGAAAATTTAAGAGGTATTTTCAAACATTCAAGCAGGCAAGCAGTTGTCAAAACAATTGATTGATGCCTGTATCCAGCTCTTCTCTACTCCTTATGAATCTGTATTCAAATATTTGTCGAATCTGGTTTTGAATTGGTTAGTATTATAACATTGTATTATTTGGTATTATTTAGTAGATTGTGGGCAAGGGCGGCCTTATCGCTACAAGCGATCGTTACATCGTTCGTTTGGAATCGAGTTTTTCGATTTCCGATTCGTGATATTCTAACCAACGGGTGTTTTTTTATAGGCAAAAAACTTTAAATTAAAATAAAACAAATAATTAAGTATTTAATACAAGTGAAACTAGCTTTACTAGAAAGATAATTTTATGGCATTTATGTTTGAATATTATTTCGGTCATGTGGCCGTGGCCGTGTTTTTATAAACTTAATAATTCAACCAAAAATGAGCTTTATCGCCGAACAAATATTTGTATAGCGAAAGAAATGAACACCAACGAATAAATTCACGTTAACTACCGAGATTGTGTGATCGAACTCCATTACATTATTTTCTTTGGAGATATGTCGAGCGACTTTTCTACACCGATAAACCAGACGATTAAATACACCATTCGCTGAGTTATTATACGCCCGCAATTGATCCGAAAAGTGAATGAAAATAGGATATTGTAAGAGAAAGAGAGTTGAGCTGTTTCGCTGAGTAGCCTTGAGGGGAAAAGAAAGCCGAGCTGAGCCAAGCCGAGCTACGTGGGTTGAGCCAAGCTGTTCCGTAATGAGCTGATAGAAATGCTGAGCTGTGCTGTTTAAATCATCATCATCACAGCCCCTAACAGTCACTGCAGGACTTAGGGCCACGAAAGGGGAGGTTACTGCCATAATCTCCACTGTTGACAGGCGGGTTGGAGATCGCAGTTATAAATATAACAATGGAAAACGCTGTTGCCCATTTTCCAGCCTACGGAGACTCTAGATCTTATGCCTCGAAAACATTAGTCGCCTTGTACGACACTCACAAGTGTAAGGGGTTGGTACTATTCTACTCTGCCGGACACCACACGGCCAGTGCTGTTTAAATGCTGTGCTGAATTTATTAATTGGTGAACAGAGCTGTGCCATAGAATCGATCATTAATTTGTCACATAAAAACACACTCACGAATCATTAATTTAATTCGAATATTAGTTAGAAAAGTTTTGTGTTGATTTATTTGAGGGGTCACGTGGGTAGACATTATGATTATGTTTTTGGTTAAAATGGGCCCTCCGAAGTTGTAGTCATCCCACTAATTTCCCAACTAGAGTTAGCTCTCTAAACAACACAAGTGAATCAGAAAGTTTATTAGAGCGTCCCGACTTTTATAGGGTTGTAAAGTGTAGTGCTGTCCTAGCGCTGAACACGTTTGGATTCCCTTTACTAGCTTTTTACTACACAGCCTAAGTACACGAGTCTTCAGAGGGTTGGCTTAGACTTCTAGCTAGATAGTCGGATCAAGAAGGACACTAGCAACAAAGGTCCCAACTTTTTTTAAATGTATATTTTATTTGCTGCCCTTACATGTATTAGCTGGCTTAAAAGGTTTAGTAAGGTTTATGCACTTTTACGTTTAAGATCAACTTCGATGTAATACATGCATGAGGCATATTTATGGTTCTGCATGTCTGTTGCGCGACTTCGTCTGCGTAATATTCGGTTTTTACGTTCTGAATAAGTTCCTGCGAGAACCTCATTGAATTTTGGAATAAATTATAGGTTATGTGCTATTCGGGCTTTAACCTACATTACTGACAAATTTCATCAAAATCCGTCCAAAAATGAGTAACAAACATCCATTCTTACAAACTTTCGCATTTATAATGTAATGTAACAAAAGATTGGAAAGTAACTTCATGGGTGAGAATTTTTTTGCTCTGAATTTCTCTGTCTCTCATTTCTTTCTTAACACATGTACCTCAAATATTACGTTACATGAAAAGGCATGTACCTATTATGAAAATGAGCTGGGGAAGGCATACGATTGCTGTACCGCCCCGAGGCCCTACAAGTCACAGACCACACATGAAGCTTTGAGACGAGAAATAGTATAAAAATCCTAATTTTAGCACGAAAATTTCCACATAATATTCTTTCTCGTTACCTAAGTTCGTTATTTCATCGCGCTTTCCAGTTCCCAGAAGAAAGGGAGTTCTGACGTCGTTCCCGTTAAGGGGGAACCATTTTCATGCAAATTTTAGGTAACCTTATCTATTTATCCATTATTTCAGGGGTTTCACGTTTTTAATGTATATTTGTGCAATTGGCTGTTAGTAAATGTATCCATATGAGCGTGAAATGGATTTCTACATGTTAAGAAAGAAAACAATGAAAAAGAAAAATTGCTAAATCACAAAACAACGGTATCTAGCGGCGATTTGTGGCTTTTCGATTTAACTGCTTTATTATAAATCATTTATCTATAGAAATCCATTTTGCGCACCATAGAATACATTTACTAAGAGTCTCTTCTTCTACTGGTGCCTCTCCACTACTGGAGGTTGGCCGTCAGCTCAACGAACTTAGACTTGTCCTGTGCCAGGCAAAACAGTTCTTCTACGCCAGCAACGCCTGGCATTCACTGATGTTACGAAATTATAATTATTCGACTTTGCCCATAATAATCATTTGGAAAAGCTGTTACATTCCGTGACGAATATATACTTAGAGTATAAATCGTAATTAATTGGCTAAACACTTAAACGAATGACAGAATGGAAAAATAAACTTTGTATAGAAATCGAACCCCCTTAACATTAGAATTTAACGCACATCGATTACGTGGTCTAGCTTCGCAATAACATTCCTACCGAGAAATCTGCTCCGGCGTAAACAATCTTAGGTGTATAAAATTCAGCACGATTTATTTAACCACGTGAATTGCAGGGGCGGATCCAGGTGGGCGCTGCTCCGTGGGAGGGGCATTTGTTTGCAGTATTTTTTTTTAATTGCATACGAGTGACAAACAGGCTAGCGGGCCACCTGAAGGAAAGTGGTCACCGCTGCCTATGGACATCAGCAACACCAGGGGCGCTACCAATGCGTTGCCCGCCTCTGAAGAGACCTCTAATATACCTCTTGAACGATCCCATGTCATAGCTAAATAAACAATATTACTGGGCTCATTCCATCTCCAAATTGTGCGTACCCAATTCAAGGGTTTCACTAATTCACTATTACAGAAGGACAAAATCACCAACTGTCTTCTATTACACATAAGTCCTTTCCAAACTGGACCATTTCACCATTACCTCTTGGCCATTTAGAAAACGCTGCGTGAAAAATACGCAATATAAAACCTAAGGGGGGTCCAAGGTAGACTGTCTCTAGGACATTAATCGCACTGTAGGACGCCCGTAAGTAAGAATGAAAATACTAAGCGCGAACTTACGAGTATTATTTATTGTATAGGTGGAAAATCTGCCACACCGAACGTACAAGAACACTCTAACATACCAGAATGAAGTTTTATCTCTATCATCACTATCACAACATTTTATAAAACAAAGTCCCACGCCGCGTGTGTCTGTCTGTCTGTTCGCGATAAACTCAAAAACTGTAAAACAGATTTTTATGCGGTTTTCACCAATAGAGAATAATAGAGTGATTCATGAGGAAACCTTAGGTGTATAATTATTTATTTATTTATTTATTTAACAGTTTATTGCACACAGTTAAAATAAGTACCCGTGTGAAGCGTGGGCAGGTTTCTAGTCCAGAACAATTTATTGCGGATGGCATATTTTGAAATAACTTAGCAATTAAACAGACAGACGTGTATCGCAACTTAGTTTTTTCATATTAAGCATAGAGCAATTTTTATTTTAGTAACAATGTGCTTTTACCGAAACTATGCGAGTAAACTAATGAAACTTACCCATTTGGTCTGGTGAATGGACACAGACGGACAGATGGCGTGGTATTTTGTTCTATAAAGTAAATGGTAAAGATCCTTTGTCACGCGATTTTACTTTGGTGTTCTGTTAGTCCAGTCTAGACGCTTTTATTCATCCTTATATCGTTATTTAGTACAAGTATTAACTTCACGGAATATATAAGTTATGGGTAGTTGCTGAAGTAATTACTTCTTCTCAGTATAAATTATTTGTAATGGTGTAGACTCTACATGTATACTTAAATAACGTCACCCCCTTTGCCCGTCGGGTTGTTAGATTTATATCATTATAAATATTATTCTTTGATTAAGATAAAACTGTCCACTAATTCGAAGGAGGCATAAGTCCACCAGTGGACTGATCAAGGATATTGATGTAAACATACACTTAGACACAATTTTATTGGTAAAAAATGTTTATAAGTACAATATTCGATTAGGTGAGAGTATCCAAAATTTTGTTGTTGTACTTTGTTGGAATAACTGCTTCGTCGTAAGAAAACTCACATTTTGTTATTTGCTATCTTTTACTTTTAGGTATATTCAGGGATATCCTGAGGAGTTCAGTGGTCAACCTGCCGGTTTGCCTTGGAGGACCGAAAAAGACTAGGAGTTTGATTTAACAAAGTGTGAATTGACTCTTGCATGGAATATTAGATTAAGAAATCATTTGTAATAAAAGAAAACTGTTGATTCATGTTAATAAATAAAATAAAATAACATTAAAATTTATCACAAACCAAAACATTCCCTACCGCCGTCTCTGGCGCGCAATAAAATATATTTTTACTCTGTTTACATACGGTCAGCAATACGCACCGGCAGCTGAGCCTAATCAAACATTCGTGGAGATAGCGGGCGTGTCAAAAATCGCGGCAGGGATCTTTTACGGGGGCCAGGGACCGAGCCAGGGTTGGGAAGGGGGTCACAATCGATGTTACAACATTTTTAATTATATTTACTAGCTTTCACTAGCGTAAATTTTAGTTCAGACAGGGTGGAAATTATTTTGAAACTAATGGTTGAAAGAATATGCTGACACTGTGAAACATAATATTATCCTACACAAACTTTATTAATGCAATAAAGAGATTACATACATACATACATACATACATACATACATACATACATACTTTATAATATTACTATGTAAGATCAAGATATAAGGACGATAAGATAGGAGGAAATATATTTCCAATCCGTAGGTAATTGTCAAGTGCATTTATTCATCTTAAGCTATTGAAATCACTTGTCACAACTGATTCCAAAGCAGGTTCTTGCGCGGAGTGTGTGGCTATTAGTTGTGGTGGTCCTTTATGAGCTGGAAATTTCGACTATTACTGTTACTGACGTTACTGTTACTGTTACTATTTACTGAAGAATCCGCCTGTTTTAGACGCCTGGATGACGTAATTAAGTTACCTAAATCCAATAAAATAATTGTTAGAATTTAGACAACAATCCACAAATGCTTTTCATAGACTTTTTCATATATTTCTTTAGCGAAACACAAATTAAACACAAATACAACCAAAAACAAAAAGCTAAATAAACTCAAAACAATTCATTCCACAAGCAATCACCTCGGACAAAAAGAATAATGAAGTACAAAATGTTTAGTACACATGAAAATGGAAGTACAGTGGAAATGAAGTGGGAACAATTTGTGCTCATTGTTAGTACATAGGGCGCTGAAAGAAGAAAGTAAATGAAATTAATAAAATAACATTATCATTTTTATCGTCCTAGCGCTTATCCCGGCCTCTGCCAGGGTCCGCTTTCCTACCCATTCTTCTCCACATCGCCCGGTCTCCGGCATCCTCGCGTCGTAAGCCGTTGGCTCTCGCATCCGATTTAGCGATGTCAATCCAACACTTCTTGGGTCGCCTACGGGGCCTCTTTCAATAAATAATATAACATATCCCACAAAACCCAAATGAATGTGAAAAAGTGGCTTACTCCTACTTATTAGTAGCTACTATATAACTCAGCACTGGTAATCTAAGTGTGCTCTCGGGAGAGCGAGAAAAGGCGCGACATAGAAACTGCTATCTCTTTGATCTCAGTATTAGGAGAAGGAAACAAACGCTCTCTCACGGCGCGAGCTGTGTCGCGGCAACACTTATGCTACCCGTGCTGGTAATGCTAATATCTAGACATAGACAGCGGTGACCACTTTAAGTAAAAAAAGTAGTTTAAAAAGTAGCCCAGAGCCCAGGCCCACTAGTTTACTTGGCTCAACCGTTTTAATTGTAGCAGAATACCAAAAATACGTAAAACTGCCATTGAGCTGTGATGCCATCCAATTACAATTCGATAGAGCCATTAGTAAAATAGCGGACTCAAGGCCCAGGTCGCTAACTTCGCAACTTCCATCAGTTTCATAAACTGTTCATATATCCGCCAATAGAAATATGTATTCAAATAGGAAATATTTACATGCATAGGAAGTAGATGGTAGGTAGACATCATCAGGTATATCCATTGACGAGTGTGTTTTAAGGGAGCTAAAATTGCTATGCGCGTCTATAGAGACGCTAGCTTATCTTATACTGGTTAGGCCGATATTCTGGCGTCTGTGCAAGTAAAGGTGAATTCGACCAAACGTGGATATTTTATTTATTCTTAGATTAAACCGATTACATATTTATTCTTAGATTAAATCGCCAGTTATTCGAGAGTAAAATAACAATTTTACGTTTGACAATTCGAACAATAGCGATCCTATTCGGGAATAATACATTATTTAACCGTTTTGACAGAGCCGGAGCACCGGCAAACACTTACAAAGCAAAGGCGAACTTATCCCACATCGGGATCTCTTCCAGCTAACCTTATACAAGCCGAAAGGAGCTTTAGGAGGTCAGATGGTAATAGCTCCACTGTAATTACCTGGTCAAGGCGGACCCCGGGCCCCTTGTTTTCGAAAGCACAACCGGGACATTAACGTAAATTGATTATTTTTTTATTGTTCAAATAGAAAATATTCATATTCTATGTGAAAATTTTAACAATAATTTTTTGTCTGCCTTGTACGGGTTTTTTGCTCATTGCGATATTGTTTATTATGCACTTGGGCCATTATTCCGAGCAACAGACAATTCAATTACCGTGGTCAAGAACTGAGCTAGCAAAATTTAAAAAGGTTTCCAATGACACAAGACAAGATACACCTCTGCGACAGATGATAACTGATACATCATTATCATCCGAGCGGTCAATACCGGCTTCTGCCAGGGTCCGCTTTCCTACTTTGTTATCTCCATTTTGACAGATGATAACAGATAGTGAAGGCTTATTAATAGGTTCCGCTTTCGCACAAAGGATTCGCTACCTCACAAACTATCAAAAAACAAAGCCATCAAAGATGAAAATGGCGTAACGGATAGACGAAAGATCTCCCGCCCGCACCTGTCAATCTTGAGGGCCAAACATTTTCTGTTTGATGGGCCGCCTAAAACGGGACAAATATAAATCCCGCAAGAAATAGGTAACGGGAAAACTTATAGCAATAAAAGAGCAATTTCGAGAAATCCCGTGCTAAAATATCGGCTATATAAGGACCGGACTTGAGTGGATGTTAAAAATAAGAAAGGATTGGTTAACAATAACACAAAGTAAAATACTTTAAATGAAACATTGGTTGATAGATGTCGTTATCGTCATTATTATCCTTGTGGCCAATCCTATTTTTTTTTTCATATTAGACTAGACAGGCATATGACCGCCATTTCACCTTTTAAATATAATTAACAAACAAAAAAACTGAGAACCCTTTCCTAGTAGAAGAGTAGACCCAGGCTGGCAGATTTACCGGTAGTCGGTGCGACGGGATTTAATACTAAGAAGAAGAAGAAAAATAATAGTACTGCAGATTTTAGTCTACCTATAAGAATGGCCGTCTGAAAGTGGCCCTCCGTAGCTCCCTTAGTACGTCCCCCACTCAGGCTTCTACGCCCACCCGGGTGTGAATGAAATGATATTGTAAAAGAAAGAAAGGTATTATCCCAAATGTCTTGGGGACGCCATTGGTTATCTTCCTATTCTTCCTATTGTAGGACGATGGGCCTCATAGATAGGCTGTGAACCTGTGAAGTACGACCCATAAGAGCTGATAGGGTTTTATGATTGCGTCGTTATTTACACAAATCCGATAGATAGCGACGTAATATACAGGTATGTGCGGGGTTCCCCAGGGCTCTAATTTGGGTCCTTTATTGTTACAACAGATGAAGGGTATTATATAACATTGTTCAATAAATCTCAATGTTATTTCGGATCCTCAAAGAGCTTTGTTATAGGTATTAATTTAATTGGCATAATGGTATAAGCGTACACATTAAAGCCTTCAGCCCAGGGGTAGGCAGAGAGTATCAAGTTCCACAAGCTACGATCCTGACACAGGTCTTTGCAAACAATAGTTAACAGTATCGTATTATCAATTCAGAAGAGCCTATCTATTGCTTTCTATTGGAAACAGTTTAGCCACGTTGGAGTACTTCAACGGCCCGAGACTCCGACATGCTGTCGACCGCTAAATTAATCAATGAAGTGCCATCTAAATTGGGTCCTTACGACTCTCAGAAGGCCGGTCATCTATCCTATCTCATGGGGTACCCCGCACATAGTTGCTTTTGATGGTATGGATAATCGATTATTCAAAATGATATTGGATAATTTTTGTTTTATTTAATCAATAGGAGCGAAGGCCTTCTTATTTGCTATTTATTTTTTATTTCGCTCTATTTAATTCTCAAAATCTTTTGTGAAGAAAACGCCATTTCATTTTGTTTTCATTTTATTTATTAATGCAATACACCCCCCATTTTCCTTAACTGGCAGCACGTAGATACCTCCGTACCTCGTATTTAATTAGTAGTTTCGCTCCTTACTTGCTATTTAATTTGTATTTCGCTATATTTGATTCTTAAAGTCTTCGGTAAAGAAAACGCCATTTTACTTTATTTTCATTGTATCTTCCACGTTCTCTTTAACTGGCTTCACTTATTTACCTTCTAGGCTGTTCTCTACCTCTCCTTCCCAAATTTTTCCTTTCACTTTTATTTTAAAGAAATCGTCATGTTATCGTGTCGCATCAAGAGTCTTGTCAATTTATCATTCTTGATCTATTGAAAAATACACTTCTTCTACAATATATAGGTACAGATATCTTTACCTAGACGTTGAATAACAATAAAACTTTAGAAAGGTAATTTAATATCTCTCAACTAGCCGTCCGTAAATCTATGAACTGCCTTCAAAGGCCCCTTTATTCTATCTATGACAAGAGCGACTAGTTAGACTACAGATTTATGGAGCATATTATTTAGAAATAGGGTTGCCACTGGGGGTAAACGCATGTTTAAATAAAACAGCAGTGTAGATTTTTAATGGATATCTATTCTCCATATATGTATGGATTTGTATTACTATGTGTATAAACAAATGTAGAAAATGTAGGCGATGAAGACAAAATTTGGAATAATCTTGTCTGTCTTTATCTGAACAGACATAAATCCAGGGATATAGGGTAAAAACTAGTAATTTATAAGTATTAAGAACCATATATGATGAGTACTAAACCGAAAAGGAATTACATACATACCTACATAGCGACACGCCTTACGACACGACCTAATTTTGAAATGTAGGATAATTTTTAAGCTAATAACCAAACCATACACGCCCTGCATCCTACAAACACAAACTTTTGCGCCGGTTTTAAAATATTATTCTTAAAACTGTTCGTGACAGCCCTATCCGTGTAATGGCGGACTCTGACTTGCAAATTACAAATAGTCTCACCGAAACAAGCTGCGGCCAAACTGTTGAACTACATAATCTGTGGCAGGTAGGTATTAGTTTACTTACGATTTGCATTTTGCAAAGGAACTATGTCAGGATCGTAGCTTGGGGCACTCAATGGTGTCTGCCTACCCTTATGGGATGCGGACGTGAGTGTGTATGGAGGTATGTATGTATGGACTTCTGATGGGTATAGCTTTATACGATGAGACTAGTCTCTTGTTGATTTCAATTAGTGTTAAGTAATAACAAATGGTTATTCTAAAACATGTTCTAAAAAACTACAACTTCAATACATTTAATAAATTAAACTCTAAAACAACATAATATCAGAGATAAAAATTAGAGATAAAAAGAGTAACATAATAAATAAACGATTAACAAAATAAATGAACGAATTATATTATATTATAAATAATAAATTTCAAACATTTAAACATTTTCGTTTTGTAAAATCGTTATTGCGGGGTCTTTTCCTCAGCTTTTCTGGCCTTCTGTTAAAGTATTGAAATGTTATTTGTGTTTTTTATCATAAAGAACAAAACCAATAATTGCCCAAAACCCAAAACGACCAGTACGCATATTGACCTATACGCATAATATCCGAACTAACTGCATACTGAATCCAACGTAGAATACAAGGCACGGACCTACCTCGCCACAAGGCACGGGTATTCCAAACTAACCATCATTAGACAGACCCTTGTTAGGAATTTATGTTATAGGTAACAGCTTTCACCCCCTAGCTATAGGTAGTATCAAAGTTTCCTCGGTACAGATTTGTGGTTAGTAAGTTTATTAATAAACTACCAGCTTTCCCAGCAAGACCTTGGTCAACCTCGCTTCGGTAATGGTATTAGGAGGCACATCTAACGAGGTTGAGGTCATCCGCTGGAGACCCTGAAACTAGTTGAAGATTCTCGGGAGCCACTCGAGAGCAGGAGTATGTTTTGACGGTATATTTTGTACCAGCGTTCCCCACGACCTCCTTCAAGTAGCTGGACATCGCATTTAATTTAGGTATGCCTACCATCAGGCACAGTTCTGCAATCGCACTTCCCGCCGCAGGCTGGGTACTCATCTCCATGTCTTAGACCCACTAGTGGTGTCCACGCGAAGGTTCGAAAGAACGTTTCTCGCTTGTACGATTCTGGTGTGGAATGAGCTCCCAGCCACAGTGTTTCCTTTGACAATGACATGAGATAGTTAAAGAGGTATATTAGAGGTCCTTTTAGAGGCGGGCATCGTCTTGGTAGCGCCACTGGTGTTGCTGATGTCCATAGGCGGCGGTGACCACTTTTAATCACGTGGCCCGCTTGTCTATTTTTCTGCCATATAACATAAAAAAGGCAGGCTTACGGCTTGTTTGCCACCTTAGTGGTTAATCATTTGTACTCTAATCACAATTATATAGAAGATACAGCAGCAAGTTGTGATGCCAATATAATTGTGCTATTTAGTACAAAAAATTATAGATAAAATCGAAGCATTTATAAAAAAATTACGGTAAACAGGTTTATTTTCGCGCTCATTTTTAATTTACTCAACTATGAACGAACCACTATAGTCGCATGCACCAGTACAAGACGGTAGGGTGAATACTCCAGTAATTGACACAGCTGTGTCCGTCCAATCAGGCCGGCCCGGCGCGCCGTAAACCCAATTGCAAGCATTGCAACCCACCGCCTGCTTCACGGCTCTAGTTTGGCTAACATCGGGACGTTTTGGTACCGTTTCCGCTTCCGTCCGGTCACGTATTTCACACATTTCAACCGTCTGTCCTTTGGACAGCTTTCTGATATTATTACAATAGAAGCATAGAAATTGTCTGTATTCTATTTGCCTCTGTGTTCTATATTATTTTATTATTATTAGTAAATTGTACTTAATTTGTCGCATATTGGTGTCTGCAAAATGTTTGCATCTTTCTTTATTACAATACAAATCTTAAATCCCGTTTAACTTTTAAATTAATTTAAAAGTTATATAGTATAATAATAAAGTTACCCATATATTAATTAATATATGGGTTTCTAAATCCCGTTTACAAAATTTCATTAGTTTTGATTGGTTAAAATGGAAATTACGATCAAACTTCGTTTGTATTGAGCCCGCCTTTCCGTAATTGACCTATCATCATCACAGCCCATAACAGTCTGCTGCAAGATTTAGGGCGTCTCCCACGAAAGGGAAAGATATTTTCATATCAGGCTTAGCAGGCAGGTTGGAGATCACAGTGTTATACATATAACAATGAAAAACGCTACTGCCCATTTTCCAGTTTACGTACACTCTAGAAATTTCGCCTCGAATACATTAGTCGCCTTGTACGATACCCACGAGTGTAAGGGGTTGGTGTTATTCTACTCTGCCGGACACCACACGGCCATATAACAAAAAACTAACTATAATGGAACCTCATCACAACTACCCCCATTTGGGTTTGAAGACTGACTGCGCAGTCTGCTACAAAGAGGCGCCCTACATCACGTTTTGGCGTTCACCCAACAAAGTCAAATAAAGTTTCGGGGGACAAGTTTTAATTTTTATTGCTTGGCTAGCCGCCCGTTAGCCATCAGAGGCTTATCGGGACACAGTGCTTTCTGGACAGCGGAAAAAAACGGAAAAAATTGTGCCAATATATGGTCGGTTTACCCGACTAATGGGCGATGATACTTTTTAAACTTTAAACTGTAGTGTGCCAGCTACTCAGCGGTCAGCACAGCCGCTGGAAAGAGGTAACTAACCTGTAATAACTACGATTCAAATGTTTAATATTTACTGTGTTTTATAAACAATCTTGAATCTAAATCATCCACTTCATAATATGCATGACACCTGTAATAACTTTAACAAAGTTAGGTTATTACCTTATTCGAATACCTATGTATTGTGTTTCAACGGAAACAAAAAAAAATTCGCTTTTCAAATTACATTCCGTAACGAGTAAAATATCTTCAATCTAAACAACTTTTGTACACATAATTTATTGTTAGAACACAAACTTCCATAACAAAATTCAAATTGGCTTCATATGTGGTTATCATAAGCGATTTATGTTGTTTTTAAGCAATCATGTCTGTATGAATGTGACAAATATTTAAATCTTCGACTAACAACGATTTCTCCCAAACTTTAGCAATTTAAACTTGATATATTAAGTGCATTAAATGCAAATTAAGTCAATAATTTGTTAGTTTATTATGTCATGTCGGTTATGTATGGCTGGTCCGTGCTCTCTGGAGCTAAGACTTGGGAGTTTGAGAAGTCCCGAGGACGATTCTCGCGTTGTGACATCTCAGATTCTACAGTTTCTCTAACCCAAAAACTGTATTAAAACGTCACTGAAATTGATCTTCGACAATATAAGAATGCGAAGATAGGTGAGACAATAACTTTTGGATGCAATAGAGATTTCAATGTTATTATTATTGGAGAATTGCGGCTAGAAAAAATGTCGAATTCGAGATGTCACAATGCTAGAATTAACACCTTGACCGAGGCAGTTTGGTTTTAGAAATATTTATTTTAGATATGTATATGCAACTAACAGACAGTAAGGCGAATGAAAGCAAAGGCAAATAAAATTTGCATTGGCGAAAATAATAAAAAGTGGCTATCGCAGAGTAGATGTTGTATTATAAAAAAATATCTAATGAAATCGCTTTTTCATTCCGTTCCAAAATCAATCTTATTCTACGAGCAACAAATTCCACTTTACCTATCGGTGCAAAACTATTTTTAATTTTGAACCTCGCCTCCACAGAAACAAGGCAACAGCGATTACCGAAGTAGATTTTCGACATTGCGATCTCCAGCCCGCAACCCGTCTGCCGAGCGTGAAGATTGCGGAAAACCTAATTTGGAAGCGCAATCTCTACCACCAGTTCGAGTTCTACAAGAGTTCGACAACTTTTGTACAGACAAATACACACACGCACATACACACATTACTTAAGTTCACTAATTTATATAATTTTTTCGAAAACGTACGTCGCGTGTTAGTCCCGTCTAATACGATAATATGTGTACAAAACACGAGTTTAGTTTGAAACAAACATTAATTTTTAAGTGACGTATTTTAACTTTCATCAAATAATTTGTGTTCATATTTTCTGTTTGTAACAACTGGAATAATAATTATATACGTAGATACTTATTTCATAGTCAGAAGTAGATAAAGTGCCTCCTGACACAAGGATTCTCCAGCAACCATAGATTTAAGGTACTTTTTATTAACGAAATATAGTAGTTTATGCAACTGTCATATAATACCTAATTATATGCAGTTGCATACACTATATTTTCATGTTAAAAATTTCGTACCTATAATTTTTTCAACTTTGCTGGAAGTAAGCTGCAAGACAGTTCTGTTGTATCTACGCGTCAAGGATATCAAGCCGCGGGAATTTCACTTCACTACTTTCAACTTTATCTATTAATTTGCCTCAAATAAGGAAAAATTTTCACAATCACAAATTACAACAGTTAGAAAAAATATTCTGTTTAGCGGGAAAATAATTCCAAATGTACACAATCACAACCACAGACTATGAGACTGATCACAAATATAAACAGGAAATTTTGAATTCGTTAAAGAAATTTAGGTATTCAGCCTACATTTCGCCGTGTCCCGGCGAAAGACAAAAATTAAAAAAAGAAAAGTTATGCATAATGATTAAAAAGTTATTTTTGGATACAGCTGTAATGAAAATAGTATGGAAAATGCTGTATCGAAAAGTAATTTTTTAAAATTTTATAGACCGGCTTGAAAAAAGTGTATCCTTTTTCGCTTTTTGTATTTAATTATTATGCAATAAAGAGTTTACATACATACATACATACTGTTTTCGAATATGTAATTGGAACATTACTCTATGAGTGTAAATAAAATAATTTATAGAACTATAGAAGCGACTCATTCCAACATACTGGACTGTAACGAGTTAATACACAAGATTATAGTGTCTGGGTGCTCATCTGGTTACTTTCTAACCATATTTTGAGATTACGTGTGTTACAAGTATAGGATACTTGTAACAAGCATAATAATAATAATAAAGCTAGTAGCTTGGGCCTCGTCCCGGTGCTGACGGTACTTTAGATTTCGGGTTAAGGAAAATTCCCGGGTACATATCGTAGATCGTCAGTCGCTTATTCAAGTAGGTACACGCGATATTCCACCTGATGTTATTAGGAGATCATAATGCTGAATCTGGCATAAAGATTGGAGGGTCATGCGTAAACAATTGCGAATAATCAAAGACGTTTCCAGAGTTCGTATAAATGAGTGCTACATCTTTCTGCCGCCATGTAACACCACCATAATTATCATCATCACAGCCCATAACTGTCCACTGCAGGACTAAGGGCCTCTTCCACGAAAGGGGAGGTTATTGCCATTATCTCCACGCATGGCAGGAGGGTTAGAGATCGCAGTGTTATAAAGATAACAATGGAAAACGCTGCTGCCCATTTTACAACCTACGGAGACTTCGATCTTTTGCCTCGAAAACATAAGTCGCCTTGTACGACACCCACGAGTGTAAGGGGTTGGTGCTATTCTACTCTGCCGGACACCACAAGGCCAAGTATCAACACCTGCTTTGTTATATTTGTTAAAAATGTGCTAATTACAACATTGAGGGCGCTAGTTATCGCTAGTTATCCACCGGGTAAGCGGTCTGCTCATTTATCACTTCGGTGAAGAAAAAGTGACGACGGTTACGGAATGAATCACGGTCAGAGAGAAATCTGGAAAATGAATATGGGGGCACCTTTATGCAATTCGGGGTGACGATTTAGCTTTTATCAGATTTTTAACCCCCGACGAAAATAGGGGGGTGTTATAAGTTTAACGTTTGTATCTGTGGCTTTGTCTATCTGTGAGTCTGTCTGTCGCATCGCAGAACCCGAACGGATGGGCCGATTTCGATGCGGTTCTATCTTTTTGAAGGCCAGTTTAATCCAGATTATTATTAGGTCTGTTTAAAGGTATGTTCGAGGTTCCCTACCGTGTGCAGCATCATGGTCATGGGACGACTTATCAGTCAGGACAGTCGTCCCGTGAGCATGACGCATGCAACTGCATCGAAATATCGGGCTACTCGTAAACAAAGGTAGGAAACCCGGAACATACCTTTCAAATGTATTATAAGCTAATAAAAAGACCTTGATTTTCTTCACAAAATACAATGTTAGTTTACAAAGTAGGTGAGAGAAATTTGAATAATTCTATGGGTGGATGGGGCCTAAACTTGGCCTAAACATGTGAGATAGGTATACTAACACCAACCCCTTGGCGCAAAAAATACTTTAAACTAAACATAATCAATATTCTGTGCTATAGTGTTGGTTCTTACTCACAACTTAGTACCTATATATTCAGCGAAAAGTTTTAAACTAAGTATTCGTAACCGAAAACGGTACAGTTACCCGTTCAGTGCTTGTGGTGCCGACCCGAACATGGAATAGGGACAGCGGGATGGCGATAGACGTGTAACACAACATAATGTAGTGGTCCCTTAACGTCTAACTCGATACTCATGTAATTGTATTACTGTGAAGTAACAATAAACTTTATATTATCATTATTATAAAAGAACTGCATTTGTGCCATATTTTATACGATTCCGTTCCATTTTTGCGTGAATTCAGTGACAAACATAGAAATCATCCCGCACTAACACCCGTGGTCTTTGTCATCATCATGTTGGCGTCATTCGACTACCTGAGTGGCTCAGTGGTCTACATACCGGTCTGCCGCGCAAGAGGTCCCGGGTTCGATTCCCGGCCGGGCAGAAATAGAAAAAATGAATTTTAATTTCTGTTACGGGTCTAGGTGTTCTATGTATAATAAGTATTCATTTAAAAGTATTTAAGTAGTTTATCAGTTATCTAGCACCCATAGCACAAGCTTTGCTTAGTTTGGGGCTAGATGGCGCAATGTGAATTTGTCCACGAATATTTATTCCCGGTCGTGACTACAGCTGCAGTTAATAATGCATTGCCAACTTGTAGTTGAGGTCGTTGTAGTGCTTTCGATTTTTGCAGCTGTTCAGATGGTATTAGTACATACTTTACAGTGCGCCGCACAGACGACATCAGGTTCCCTAATTCGGTAATCGAATCTGACGTGAAAACCTGACTTGTGTTTGCAGCCAGGCTAAATATTACCCTCAAATAATCCGCTGAAAAGGAGACACACAGAGCACAGAATTTAAACGCATTCAACGGCCACAGTTCGGCCGCGGTTGTAACTACTTTTTTATCGTCTAACGAGTTCATTTCGGCCACATCCTGTATTTTCATAAGGCGGATGCTTTTATAAACACTCGGCGTGGGTTATGGTGGAGGGATCTTTACAATAAATAAATATTCTCGCACAATTATTGCGGACAACGCCATCTAGTGGCAAACTAACAAAGTATAGTAATACATAATGGCAAATTGTAAATTATAGATACAAGTAGATATCTATTCAATTTCGTTTGTATGTACAGGTCTAATTATATATGTGATGAATATATGATCATACCTGTTTCGTAGACCAGGGGCCCTATTTATGAAACCGCTCGCGAGCGGTCGCGTGCGCTACCTATCTCTTTCACACTCGTGGTAAGTTGCTAGAGATAGAAAAGTCAAACATTAGAAGGCGAGCGCACGCGTCGATTCGAATTTTTTTTAATATTGATTTTAGGCATGAAAAATTAAATATTTTATTCACCTTGGCAACACCGAAAGAGCACGGTACGAAAATGGGGAAAATCAGCATCATGCAACAAAATATAGAATTTTTCATGTCGAAAATAAAAATTGAAAACCGTTCGAACCGAGGCGAGTGGTTCAAAAATTGGGACCCAGGTTTCCGAACGTGGATTAGGGCAAAGTCTCCTGTGATATGAAGGAGCCAGATCTTCGTCAAGTCCAGCAGTGCATTGATTATGATGATGATGACATTCTTAAACTAGGTATAATAGGAACTGATTCCATTCACTAACTTAAAATTTATAATGAGTTGCTAGCCCGCTTATTGAAACATCACAATTCCAGGGCAGTAATCCAACGAAAACGAAACGAAACGGAACGGGCCGTGTGGTGCCCGGCAGAGTAGAATAGCACCAACCCCTTACACTTGTGGGTATCGTACAAGGCGACTAATGTTTTCGAGGCAAAAGATCAAGAGTCTCCGTGGTCTGGAAAATGGGCAGCAGCATTTTCCATTGTTATATTTAAACATTGCGATCTCCAACGCGCCTGCCATGCGTGGAGATTATGGCAATAACCTCCCCTTTCGTGGGAGAGGCCCTAAGTCCTGCAGTGGACTGCTACAGGCTGTGATGATGATGAATCCAACGAAATCGAGATAAATATAGCCGGCTTCCTCTTTTAAAAAAGTGTGTAACTTTTTCCATTTCGCTCCAACCAGCGTTGCGGTTATGCAATCTAGTGCTGGTGGTGTGAGATCGAAAAGAGTTTAGTTCATTCCGTCATGCACGGTTTTGATAGACTATTGGAATACTTGTTATCTTTGCTTATTATTAAAAACTTGCTTTATTTTGCAAGAGTGCAATTTTAGAGTAAAATGCATCCCATGTTAAACACATTTAGCTTTCTTTAGGTCCCATCCAGGCGGACTTCTCAGACTTGACCTATTTCCCTACCACAAACTAAAAAGGTTACTTCGTGGTCTCTATCTTACCTGATTATTGGCAGATTCCTCAGGCAGATATTTTACCGTCAAGCAATAGGGTGTGTTACGATTTTAAGGGTAAGCGCCTACCTACGGGCATGAGGCATCTCTGCTTCTGCCTTTTTGTTATTTGAAAAGTACATGAGTCGTAGTTCTAATGGATGACAGTTACCCCTTTGCCGCTATCTCCGGCGCATCAGCCAAGTGTGGCAGAGTATCTAATACCGTGCAAGAAGCAATTCTCGCGCTGTGATATCGCAAATATTTCGTCACTTTCTCTAGCTTAAACACTGAAATTGATCTTTGACAATTTAAGACTGTCGAAGATAGTTGAAAACATATTTGTTTGCTGCAATAGACATTGCAATGTCCATCGCCATCCAGCGCGGGAATGCCGCCGTCATGGTGGGCACCTTACCGCGGGGCCCTGGTTTTGTACATATTTTTTAATTTAGTTATAAAGTTAAAAAAATATTTATAACTATAAGGTTTTAGTATAGTCAATTTTATATGTATTAGTGTATATATTTGGTATTTTAGATATAGGTATTAGTGTATTTTTTATTATAACCTAATAAACTAATGATTCACTTTAATATTGCAATGTCATTTTTAATTGAGATATGCGGAAAGAAAAAGTGTCGAATTCGAGATGTCACAGCGCAAGAATTAGGCCCCAGTGATGTGAGAGGCTCAACTCCCATACAGGCTTTTGTGGATTGTTGATGTGGTAATACGATGTCGAGGTTGTATAGATTAATCCGACATTTTCAAGATCCAAATTTTGCAGCCATTATCCTCCTAAACAATGCTGAGATTGTTGAGTCGAAAACGCAGGTATATATTACACAGGAAAAGCAGTTAATATTCAAATTGCGGCGTAGAAATTCAATGTTGGTCTACTAAAATATTCAGAAATACGCTGCACATTATTCTCACAACGAATTTAATTATTTTGACTATAGAAACGCTTGGAAACTTAAATTGAAAATCTCATTTTGCATCTGATTTGCAATTCTAGGTTATGATTACACCTTGATTAGGGTTTGGAGTTTTGTACTGCGAGCTTAGAGCCTGAATGGTGGACTTGTCAATTTAAATATTTCGATGATGATAATTGTATTTTCATGGTCGCACCGTCGTCTCAGTCGCTGGATATAGGCCTTCCTCCAGCAGTGGCCTAACTCCTTTTGTACGCCGCCATTTTGATGCAATTGAGTTTAAACCAATCGCAGCTAGACAGCTCTGGCTCTGGCTTGCTGCGATTGGTACACACTCAATTGCATCAAGATGCCGGCGTGCTCGGCAGTGCGGTTGCAGGCCTTCCGCACTTTTTTTTTTTTATCCGGCAGACAAACAGGCATGCGGGCCACCTGATGGAAAGTGGTCACCGCCGCCTATGGACATCAACAACACCAGGGGTGCTACCAATGCGTTGCCCGTCTCTAAAGAAACCTCTAATATACCTCTTGAACGATCCCATGTCATAGTCCAAAGGAAACACTGGCTGAGAACTCATTCCACATCCGAATCGTACGAGCGAGAAACGTTCTTTCGAATCTTCGCGTGGACACCACTAGAAGGTCCACGTAATGGGGATGAGTACCCAGCCCACGGCGGGTGGTGCGATGGCGGAATTGTACTGTGGGCACCAGATCAAATAATTCCTCAGAACACTCCCCATTGTACAGCCGGTAGAACACACACAGGGAGCCAAAGTCCCTTCGATCAGCCAGTGGTTCCAACTTGCTTGTCAGTATGGGATCGTCGACAATTCGTACGGCGCTCCTCTGTATGGAGTCCAAGTGATTAAAGCAGGTCGGCAGTTTCCCCGGCCCAAAGATGGCACTTATCGGCGTTGTGCATTTTGCATCTACCAGCTCCCCACAAACTTTACCAGGTCATTGTACTACGCTTCGGTTTTTATGGTAGTATAACGTAATATATTCTGGGTATAGTTTATTTTCAGATAAGTATAAATTATAAATGTTACTCGTCGGTACCTGTTAATCCTTGACTAATCAGAGAAAAAACATTGCCAGAGAACTCCGGAATAGCACTATAATATACCGATAGGTAAAACCAATATCCATTTGCTATTGAATATTATCTTAGATATCCTTTCGATCCACTGAGATCCAGGTGGTAAATATAGATACATTATGAAAATGAACGTCTTATTGCGGCGTGGCTAATGTAATTGAATAGTAAAACTATGTTTGTACACTTACAGAGTAATATGAGATTGAATATGTAAGCAACTCTCCTTTGGAATAGGCGTTGGGTAGGTTGTTACGTGTTAGGGTTCGTTATTTAGAGAGAAACACTGATGACAGGTTCCGAAGGTTTATTCTCTTCCAAGGTTTCCACGTTAAGCTGATTTTCCACAAACGCAGTTCTCTCGTAGTCCATAGGTATCGCCGAAGTCGTAGGATGTCGCAGGTACTCGCAGGTACTCAAATTTCGGACCTTTTGACTCAGAAATAAGGTTTATTATGGCTTGTAACTCAGTTGGAATGTTTAAGTTAAACAAATATTTGAACCATATGCAAAACACCTATACTTTCAACATTCTACTTGTTTTGACTTTACAGTTTTTTAATAACAGGCGAGGTTCTTGGTTTTAAAATTGTTTTTCTTGTTTGTGTTTTAGTTATCAAACATTAATTGAAAACATAAAGTTTATGTCACTTTAACCTTTTGTGACAAGTTTACTACGTAGGACGAAGTTTTGACACAAGTATAATTAAACTAATTACGGAGCAAAATTCACAGATTTGTTAGAGTTAAACGATCGGTCAAAGCTCAATCTTCGTTTATCGACCCATCAATGGATAAGGTTGCTAAATTCTATCCCACCGCACACCACATGGACCCAAATTTTATTACATTGACGGTTTTAAATCATCGAGAGAGTTTGCCATCCTAGTAAAAATATGGCGTATAAATATCGTCAGGCGCATGGTTTAATTAGTTTAGTATCGGACTTGCAAATCGTATTATAGGTACATGCACTGGTTGAAAATTGCTACATATTTTTTACGTCTCCATTTTGTTTTTCAGCTATCAAAGTATCATTCAAGTTTATCAAAGTATCATTCAATTTATATCTAATAAACCGTGTCCACATGCAAGTGAAATTATTCCAAATGAACGTAGTTGCTCGAATGTAGATAGATAGATACACTCTTTATTGCACACAAAATTACAAAATTTCAAACATTGTGAAATAGAGCGGTCTTGCATGGATGAATATGGAGCTGGTCTCGGTGTCGTGCGCTTTCAACTTGCGGGAAAAGAGTCAGGTTAGTACGCAAAAATATTAGGGTTTCGTAGACGTAGAGGGAAGGCAATGTTAATAATTTAACCCTTTAAAAAATGGTCTACAGCTATCCGTACGTTTCAGGTTACATATGGCTCTTAAGCATCTTTTTTGTGCCCTGAATACAACTTCCTTCCCTGTTGCGTTGCCCCAGAAAATAATCCCATATCGCAACACTGAAACTACAAGACCGTGATAGGCTAATAGCACAGTATTACAATTTACTACCCTATTTAGTTTGTAAATTGCGTATGAGGATTGGTTTATTTTGTTACAAACATAATCAATGTGCAAATTCCAACTCATATTCCGATCTAAGTGTAGGAGTAAAAATTTTGTGACATTTGTATTTTCGATTATTTGATCGTTCTAAGTAATGTTTGTTTGTTAAATGTCCTTGAATCTTTGCTTAAAATCAATAATTTTAGTTTTATTTAGATTTATTTTCCAACCAGTCAATTATTTAAGTCAAAATATTATTTATGTCAGCTATATTATTACAAAGCACCGTGCAGTCGTCAGCAAATATGGTAATATAATCATTAATTGAATTTACAATGTCATTGATATAAATAATAAATAATAAAAGTCCCAATATACTTCCTTGTGGAACACCATAGTGCACAGTATTGCAGTTTGATAGGAATTGGGTTTCCACTCTTGTTCTGGGGCATATCCTGGTTATTTGTGTCATTTGCTTTCTGTCACATAGGTAAGACTCTAACAAATTCTTAATAGTTCCTCTAACTCCTATGGCTTCTAATTTTTAAATTAGTATGTTATGGT
The DNA here is from genome assembly GCA_907269095.1 of Blastobasis adustella. Classification (NCBI taxonomy): domain Eukaryota; kingdom Metazoa; phylum Arthropoda; class Insecta; order Lepidoptera; family Blastobasidae; genus Blastobasis; species Blastobasis adustella. The sequence continues at coordinate 6,179,133 of OU026138.1, forward strand.
CCACAAAGTCAAACGCCTTTGCGAGATCTAGAAACAAGGCTGTGATTGGCAACCGGTTGTCTAGTTTTAAATGAATATTATACAACATATCGTATAAGGCCATATATTTGTCGTATATTGGTGTCTGCAAAATGTTTGCTTCTTTCTTTATAAATACTTTAATTTTCACCATTAGCATTATTTCATTTAATATTTCAATACAAATCTTAAATCCCGTTTATCTTTTAAACTATATATTTTAACAAAAATCCGACAAATCACAGACATATATGGGTGTTTAAATCCCGTTTACAAAATTTCATTCGTTTTTATTGGTTAATATGAAAAATACGATCGAACTTCGTTTGTATGGAGCCCGCTTTTCCGAAATCGACCTATGATCATCACCACAGCCCATAACAGTCTGCTGCAAGATTTAGGGCCTCTCCCACGAAAGGGGAAGATATTTTCATAATCTCCACTCTTGGCAGGCGGGTTGGAGATCACAGTGTTATACATATAACAATGAAAAACGCTACTGCCCATTTTCCAGTTTACGGAGACTCTAGAAATTTCGCATCGAATACATTAGTCGCCTTGTACGATACCCACGAGTGTAAGGGGTTGGTGCTATTCTACTCTGCCGGGCACCACACGGCCATATAACAAAAAACTAACTATAATGGAACCTCATCACAACTACCCCCATTTGGGTTTGAAGACTGACTGCGCAGTCTGCTACAAAGAGGCGCCCTACATCACGTTTTGGCGTTCACCCAACAAAGTCAAATAAAGTTTTGGGGGACAAGTTTTAATTTTTATTGCTTGGCTAGCCGCCCGTTAGCCATCAGAGGCTTATCGGGACACAGTGCTTTCTGGACAGCGGAAAAAAGCGGGAAAAGTTGTGCCAATATATGGTCGGTTTACCCGGCTAATGGGCGATGCTACTTTATAAACTTTAAACTGTAGTGTGCCAGCTACTCAGCGGTCAGCACAGCCGCTGGAAAGAGGTAACTAACCTGTAATAACTACGATTCAAATGTTTAATATTTACTGTGTTTTATAAACAATCTTGAATCTAAATCATCCACTTCATAATATGCATGACACCTGTAATAACTTTAACAAAGTTAGGTTATTACCTTATACCTACGAATACCTATGTATTGTGTTTCAACAGGAACAAAAAAAATTTCGCTTTTCAAATTACATTCGGTAACGAGTAAAATATCTTCAATCTAAACAACTTTTGTACACATAATTTATTGTTAGAACACAAACTTCCATAACAAAATACAAATTGGCTTCATATGTGGTTATCATAAGCGATTTATGTTGTTTTTAAGCAATCATGTCTGTATGAATGTGACAAATATTTAAATCTTCGACTAACAACGATTTCTCCCAAACTTTAGCAATTTAAACTTGATATATTAAGTGCATTAAATGCAAATTAAGTCAATAATTTGTGAGTTTATTATGTCATGTCGGTTATGTATGGCTGGTCCGTGCTCTCTGGAGCTAAGACTTGGGAGTTTGAGAAGTCCCGAGGACGATTCTCGCGTTGTGACATCTCAGATTCTACAGTTTCTCTAACCCAAAAACTGTATTAAAACGTCACTGAAATTGATCTTCGACAATATAAGAATGCGAAGATAGGTGAGACAATAACTTTTGGCTGCAATAGAGATTTCAATGTTATTATTATTGGAGAATTGCGGCTAGAAAAAATGTCGAATTCGAGATGTCACAATGCTAGAATTAACACCTTGACCGAGGCAGTTTGGTTTTAGAAATATTTATTTTAGATATGTATATGCAACTAACAGACAGTAAGGCGAATGAAAGCAAAGGCAAATAAAATTTGCATTGGCGAAAATAATAAAAAGTGGCTATCGCAGAGTAGATGTTGTATTATAAAAAAATATCTAATGAAATCGCTTTTTCATTAGTATCAGTGACGACTACTTCCTTTCTTCATACAAATACATTTTGTAAAATAACTAAAATACAACTGTATTGCTGAATAGGGGGATAGATTAGAAAAAGAGTTTCACACAAAAAGCTATCAATACCAGTACGTTTTAACATGTGCGTCTGGCTTCCCGTTCCAAAATCAATCTTATTCTACGAGCAACAAATTCCACTTTACCTATCGGTGCAAAACTGTTTTTAATTTTGAACTTCGCCTCCTCAGAAATAAGGAAACAGCGATTACCGAAGTACATTTTCGACATTGCGATCTCCAGCCCGCAACCCGTCTGCCGAGCGTAAAGATTGCGGAAAACCTAATTTGGAAGCGCAATCTCTACCACCAGTTCGAGTTCTACAAGAGTTCGACAACTTTTGTACAGACAAATACACACACGCACATACACACATTACTTAAGTTCACTAATTTATATATTTTTTTCGAAAACGTACGTCGCGTGTTAGTCCCGTCTAATACGATAATATGTGTACAAAACACGAGTTTAGTTTGAAACAAACATTAATTTTTAAGTGACGTATTTTAACTTTCATCAAATAATTTGTGTTCATATTTTCTGTTTGTAACAACTGGAATAATAATTATATACGTAGATACTTATTTCATAGTCAGAAGTAGATAAAGTGCCTCCTGACACAGGCTAAGCTTAAAAGGATTCTCCAGCAACCATAGATTTAAGGTACTTTTTATAAACGAAATATAGTAGTTTATGCAACTGTCATATAATACCTAATTATATGCAATTGCATACACTACTTTATCTACACTCATATTTTCATGTTAAAAATTTCGTACCTATAATTTTTTCAACTTTGCTGGAAGTAAGCTGCGAGACAGTTCTGTTGTATCTACGCGTCAAGGATATCAAGCCGCGGGAATTTCACTTCACTACTTTCAACTTTATCTATTTATTTGCCTCAATTAGATTTTTGAGTTTTTTGCAATAGACACTATTGGTTGGCGAAAATTTGTTTAGAACACATTTAAGTAAACCCACAAACACACACATACACCTATAAACACTACAGAACACGTGTACAAATGACAACACGGGATACAGATACATTAAACGACATAGAAAACACAATAAAAATAGACTGTCTAGACATTGGAACAATAGATGGCTGCAGGCTTGCGTTGACGGATAAATTCAAACTTAGGATACTTACCTACAATATACGGAGTATTCAGAAAAACTTCAACTCATTTTTTGTATCACTGGCTCGTCTTGGGTTGGAAATCGACGTCATTATATTGACTGAATGTTGGCTAGGGCCGGGGACAATAATAGGTCAGATTCCCGGCTACAATTCTTTCCACACTTCTCGCTGTCAAAACAGGGCGGGCGGAGTTGTGATCTATGTCAGGAACTACATGGATGCCAGTGGCTGTGAGCCCTCTCTCATGGACTCAGATTGTCTGAGAATAGATCTACCAAACTCCACTACAATACTCGGTATATACAGGTCTCCCTCATTCTCGCAATTGTCCAACTTCTTGAGAAGCTTAGAAACGGTGGCGAATTCGATTAAACATAGATCTCGTATAATCATCGCAGGTGACATAAACGTGAATATACTGGACCCGGTTGATTCCACATCTAATGAGTATTGCAACTTAATGGCCGAGCTGGGTTTTCTACCCGCAATCACCCAGCCCACCAGACTTGAATCGTGCCTGGATCACATATATGTACGCTCCACGGGAGACCGTCTCCTCGGTATTGTGTCCGATCTAGATATCACGGATCACAGAGTGGCTCTTCTTGGTGTTGGTGGTCCAAACTCCAAGATTCGTAAAATCAGGTATAAGTCAATAACTGATCACAGTTCCGTCTTGTCTGCGGTTGCAAAAGTAGACTGGTCACCAGTTATGACTGCTTCCAACGTAAATACTGCTGTCCAGATTTTTACATCCATTCTAACAGGAATCATCGGGGTGAACACACGCTCAGTGCGCCTCAGTAGATCTAAGCTAGTCCTAAAGCCATGGATAACCCCAGGACTCATCCGTTGTATGAGACATAGGGATAAACTACATAAGGAGCATAGACGGGACCCTTCGGATTCTAAGCGTAAACTCATATACCACAGATATAGGAACTTCCTAACTAATCTACTGCACAAACTCAAATATGACTATGAGGCAAATGAACTAAAAACAAATAAGGGCAATCCAAAAAGACTGTGGCAATCAATTAAATCAATTATACACACTCCAAATAAGAAAGAGCCATCCCTAGACCTATTATCTGCTTGCGGTACGCCCATAGATTCTGTGAACAAATGCAATGAATATTTCTCTACCGTCGGCAAAACACTCTCGGACAAACTAATAAAGGCGTCGAATACCTCAGAATCGCTATTGGCTTCTAACTTAAATCTAAAGGAAAAGTCTCAGCACAGCTTCTTTCTTCAGCCAACAGACGAACAGGAAATCATTGCGATTATAAACTCTTTGAAACTGGATAGCGCCCCAGGCGTGGATGGCATAAAGGCTGAACTGGTTAGGTATATCAGTAAGGAAATTATAACTCCACTCACCTATATTTTCAATCTTAGTTTATCTACGTCCACCTTTCCTGGTGAGTGGAAGAAATCTACAGTTATACCAATTTACAAATCTGGCGAAAAGACATCTCCCTCAAACTATAGGCCTATCTCTCTGCTTCCTGTTCTCTCCAAGATCCTAGAGAAGATCGTCAATCTTCGACTAAGGAAATTCTTGGAGAAATTCAAACTGCTCGAGGACAACCAATTCGGTTTCAGACGTAACCGCTCCACCGAAGACGCTGTGAGTCTCCTTTCCGTATCGGTATCTGACTATCTTGACAAGGGACACAGCTGTATAGGTGTATTTCTAGACCTAGCTAAGGCATTTGACACCATTTCAGTGCCAATCCTTCTCAAGAAACTTGAGGCCATTGGTATAAGAGGAGTGGCGCTGGAATGGTTTCAGAGCTACCTTAGTGACAGATCCCAACGGGTGAGGGTCGGAGACCAAACTAGTGATGATCTGCCAGTTGATTTTGGTGTTCCCCAGGGAAGTGTGCTCGGTCCAACCCTATTCATTATTTATATGAACGACATTCACCACCTGTCGTCTCAAGATATGAGGCTGATCTGTTACGCGGATGATACTGCAATTGTGTTTCACGCACCCTCCTGGAGAGAAGCCAGAGCTAGGATGGAGCTCGGCATGAGAACTATCAAGAAATGGCTCGATAATAATCTGCTGACACTAAACCTCCAAAAAACAAAATACCTCTGTTTCTACAAAACTGCAGCATCAGCTCCACCAACTCTAGCCGAAATTCAAATCCACTCCTGTTCTTTCTCTCCCTGCAGCTGCGAAGCGGTAACGAGGACGGAGTCCATAAGGTACCTAGGAGTTCAAATCGATGACAGGCTCTCCTTTAAAAATCACATTGGTTTGCTTGCCACTAAGGTAAGACAGCTTATTCATATATTCAGAACCCTCCGCAACTCGGCCGATCCCATTCTCCTAAAGTCCATCTACAGAGTATTATGCGAGTCGATCCTTATTTACTGCATACCTGTCTGGGGCGGGGCTGGTGTCTCCACAATGATCTGCGTTGAAAGAGCGCAGAGGTCCATCCTGAAAGTGATGTATAAGAAGCCATATAGATTCCCAACTAAAGATCTTTATTCCGAGGCCGGTGTCCTGAACGTCCGCCAACTGTATGTCCTCACGGTGTTCTCAATGGCTCACCGAGACACTCTTAAGTCCGCTGAATACCCAGTACTAGTGGCAAAGCGGGCTTACCGTATTCCATCAAACCCTGTAAAGACTGTATTTGCAAATAAACACCTCACCTTCAAAACTCCCTTCATATATAACTTTGTTGCGCGTAAGTGCGACATCAAATCCTCTTCAGTTTGGGAGGCGAGGAAACTGGTGACCGTGTGGCTACTTACTTTATCTTACTCGGAGACTGAAGACATGCTGAAAATAATCCAATAGAGAAAACATATACTCATACACGCACACACACACACACACACACACACACACACACACACACACACATACACACTCACACACACTCTAATCTTAATTTAAGTAATTATTTATATTTCTTCTTTTATTTTTAATTTTTAATTACTTGAATTAAAAGAAATTGTTATGTTGCCCACAGTATAGTTTTACCTAAGCATAGATTAATCCTTATGTACAATCTGGCCCCACGATACAGGCATGTCCTAGTGTGGAGGCCATAATGACCTTTCCATTGATCTGTAACACCAGCTGATGTACTGCAAACGTGTAACAACATAATATGTATAACTTGATTTTTTCAATAAACTTATTTGTATTTGTATTTGTATTTGTAAATAAGGAAAAATATTCACAATCACAAATTACAACAGTTAGAAAAAATATTCTGTTTAGCTGAAAAATAATTCCAAATGTACACAATCACAACCACAAACTATGAACAGATCACAAATATAAACAGGAAATTTTGAATTCGTTAAAGAAATTTAGGTATTCAGCCTACATTTCGCCGTGTCCCGGCGAAAGACAAAAATTAAAAAAAGGAAAGTTATGCATAATGGTTAAAAAGTTATTTTTCGATACAGCTGTAATGAAAATAGTATGGAAAATGCTGTATCGAAAAGTAATTTTTTAAAATTTTATAGACCGGCTTGAAAAAAGTGTATCCTTTTTCGTTTTTTGTATTTAATTATTATGCAATAAAGAGTTTACATACATACATACATACATACTGTTTTCGAATATGTAATTGGAACATTACTCTATGAGTGTAAATAAAATAATTTATAGAACTATAGAAGCGACTCATTCCAACATACTGGACTGTAACGTAACTCGTTATATACACAAGATTATAGTGTCTGGGTGCTCATCTGGTTACTTTCTAACCATATTTTGAGATTACGTGTGTTACAAGTATAGGATACTTGTAACAAGCATAATAATAATAATAAAGCTAGTAGCTTGGGCCTCGCCCCGGTGCTGACGGTACTTTAGATTTCGGGTTAGGAAGAATGCCCGGGTATATAGCGAAGATCGTCAGTCGCTTATTCAAGTAGGTACACGCGATATTCCACTGATGTTATTAGGAGATCATAATGCTGAATCTGGCATGAAGATTGGAGGGTCATGCGTAAACAATTGCGAATAATCAAAGACGTTTCCAGAGTTCGTATAAATGAGTGCTACATATTTCTGCCGCCATGTAACACCACCATAATTATCATCATCACAGCCCATAACTGTCCACTGCAGGACTAAGGGCCTCTCCCACGAAAGGGGAAGTTATTGCCATTATCTTCACGCATGGCAGGAGGGTTGGAGATCGCAGTGTTATAAAGATAACAATGGAAAACGCTGCTGCCCATTTTACAACCTACGGAGACTTAGATCTTTTGCCTCGAAAACATTAGTCGCCTTGTACGACACCCACGAGTGTAAGGGGTTGGTGCTATTCTACTCTGCCGGACGCCACACGGCCAAGTATCAACACCTGCTTTGTTATATTTGTTAAAAATGTGCTAATTACAACATTGAGGGCGCTAGTTATCGCTAGTTATCCACCGGGTAGGCGGTCTGCTCATTTATCACTTCGGTAAAGAAAAAGTGACGACGGTTACGGAATGAATCACGGTCAGAGAGAAATCTGGAAAATGAATATGGGGGCCTTACCTTTATGCAATTCGGGGTGACGATTTAGCTTTTATCAGATTTTTAACCCCCGACGAAAATAGAGGGGTGTTATAAGTTTAACGTTTGTATCTGTGGCTTTGTCTATCTGTGAGTCTGTCTGTCGCATCGCAGAACCCGAACGGATGGACCGATTTCGATGCGGTTCTATCTTTTTGAAGGTCAGTTTAATCCAGATTATTATTAGGTCTGTTTAAAGGTATGTTCCAGGTTCCCTACCGTGTGCAGCATCATGGTCATGGGACGACTTATCAGTCAGGACAGTCGTCCCGTGAGCATGACGCATGCAACTGCATCGAAATATCGGGCTACTCGTAAACAAAGGTACTCGGTAGGAAACCCGGAACATACCTTTCAAATGTATTATAAGCTAATAAAAAGACCTTGATTTTCTTCACAAAATACAATGTTAGTTTACAAAGTAGGTGAGAGAAATTTGAATAATTCTATGGGTGGATGGGGCCTAAACTTGGCCTAAACATGTGAGATAGGTCTCCTTACACCAACCCCTTGGCGCAAAAAGTACTTTGAACTAAACATAATCAATATTCTGTGCTATAGTGTCGGTTCTTACTCACAACTTAGTACCTACATATTCAGCGAAAAGATTTAGACTAAGTATTCGTAACCGAAAACGGTACAGTTACCCGTTCAGTGCTTGTGGTGCCGACCCGAACATGGAATAGGATGGCGATAGACGTGTAACACAACATAATGTAGTGGTACCTTTACGTCTAACTCGATACTCATGTAATTGTATTACTGTGAAGTAACAATAAACTTTATATTATCATTATTATAAAAGAAGTACATTTGTGCCATATTTTAAACGATTCCTTTCCATTTTTGCGTGGATTCAGTAACAAACATAGAAATCAACCCGCACTAACACCCGTGGTCTTTGCCATCATCATGTTGGCGTCATTCGACGACCTGAGTGGCTCAGTGGTCAACATGCCGGTCTGCCACGCAAGAGGTCCCGGGTTCGATTCCCGGCCGGGCAGAAATTGAAATGATGAATTTTAATTTCTGTTACGGGTCTGGGTGTTCTATGTATAATAAGTATTCATTTTAAGGTATTTAAGTAGTTTATCAGTTATCTAGCACCCATAGCACAAGCTTTGCTTAGTTTGGGGCTAGATGGCGCAATGTGAATTTGTCCACGAATATTTATTCCCGGTCGTGGCTACAGCTGCAGTTAATAATGCATTGCCAACTTGTAGTTGAGGTCGTTGTAGTGCTTTCAAGTTTTGCAGCTGTTCAGATGTTATCAGTACATACTTTACAGTGCGCCGCACAGACGACATCAGGTTCCCTAATTCGGTAATCGAATCTGACGTGAAAACCTGACTTGTGTTTGCAGCCAGGCTAAATATTACCCTCAAATAATCCGCTGAAAAGGAGACACACAGAGCACAGAATTTAAACGCATTCAACGGCCACAGTTCGGCCGCGGTTGTAACTACTTTTTTATCGTCTAACGAGTTCATTTCGGCCACATCCTGTATTTTCATAAGGCGGATGCTTTTATAAACACTCGGCGTGGGTTATGGTGGAGGGATCTTTACAATAAATAAATATTTATTGTAAAGATATCCAACGCCGCCAAAAGGCGAGACAACGCCATCTAGTGGCAAACTAACAAAGTATAGTAATACATAATGGCAAATTGTAAATTATAGATACAAGTAGATGCCTATTCAATTTCGTGTGTGTGTACAGGTCTGTATTAAGCGTAATTATATATGTGGTGAATATATGATCATACCTGTTTCGTAGACCAGGGGCCCTATTTATGAAACCGCTCGTATCTATGCGTGCGCTCGCAAAGTAAAGTAAAGTAAATATTTATTGTTAAAAAACTGGTTAACAAATACATGCCATAGCAGTTTACCCATTTCAGGTGTACAATATTCAAATAATTATTACAAAACACAGAAAAACGAAACGAAGAAATAAACTTATTATTAACCGAATTTACTATTATATTATCGTATCTATTTAAATAACTATATAATAAAAGAACTTCAAAAAATAACAAAACTTAATATTTAATATAAACGCTATCGACATTGTAATATTCCTTGAGATCGTAGCAAGACTTTTTTAATAGCCACTTTTTTAAATGCGTTTTAAATTTGTTAAGATCAAGTTTTTTAATTCATAGGGCAAATGATTATAGATCTTAATACCTGTGACATATGTACTTTTTGAAAATGTAGTTTTATTAATTTGGGGTATCTGAAGATTGTGCTCGTATTTTTTTCGTAAATTATTTTTTTAACTGATGACATTTTAATGAAATGGTGTTCATTCGTCTTTATAAAAACGCAAATTTCTAAGATATATAAGCAGGCTGCAGTCAGTATATTCTTTTCTATAAAAGTATTGCGGAGAGAATCTGTACTAGCCATTTTGAAGACACTTCTTAAACACTTCTTTTGCATTAAAAATAAAGACTTTACATTGAGAATTGCCCTAAAAAATAATGCCATAACTTAAAAGAGAGTAAACATAACCATAATATGCATTCAATGCAACTTGTTCTGAAGCTATACTAGAGAGTATTGATAGGACATAAGAATAACTGGATAATTTACTAACTGTTTTGCTTATGTGTTCTTTCCAATTCAGATTTGAGTCGATGTGCACTCCTAGGAATTTAGTTTCACTTAACGTTTCTACCTTTAAGTGATTTAAGTTAAAATTTTGTGATCTTTGTGTACTATTTGCAAATTCTATTAATTTTATTTTATCCAGGTTAACTTTTAAATTTATTGTTTGCAACCAATAAACTACTTTATTTAGGGTATCGTTTAATTCTTTCGACATATTTGTTTGGCAATTATTAGGTATTAAAATTGTAGCATCGTCGGCAAACATAATACAGTGATGTTTCGTAACTGAGGGCAACTCGTTGATATAAATAAGGAATAATAGGGATCCTAATATACTCCCTTGTGGTACTCCTTGTGATGTGATTTGAAAAGGGGACTGTATGGACTCAATTGACTTTGTGTTTTTATTGTACATATCTATAGACGTGGCCTGTTTCCTGTTCTTTAAATATGACTCAAACAATCTTAGGGCGTTTCCTCTCACTCCTATATGTTCTAGTTGTTTTAGGAGAATATCATGCACTACGCAATGAAATGCTTTTGATAGGTCTAGAAACAGTCCAACGCATGAATCTCCTGTGTTTAAAGTCATCCAGATTTGCTTGAGAGCTTTGAATATTGCAGAAGTAGTGTTTTTGTTCTTTTGAAACCCGAATTGATTTGCATTTAATATATTGAATTTGTTGAGGAAAGAAAGGAGTCGGTTGTAAATTAACTTTTCGCAATTTTTTGAAAAACAAGATTGTAAAGCTATTGGTCTGTAGTTACCTAAGTCAGTCAAGGAACCTTTTTATGTAATGGCTTAATTATTGCTAATTTAAGATCATTTGGGAATTGTCCAGATTCTAGTGAAAGATTAATTAAATATTCCAGGGGTTTTGCTATGTATTCAATGCAGGACTTAATTACCTTTATCGGAATGTTATCGACTCCAGCGCTCTTTTTATTTTTCATTTGTTTTGTTATGGCCTTAACTTCTTCTATAGTAACAGGTGTCATAAACATACTGTTACAGTTTAGACTCGATAATGGCTTGTATTTATCAGTTTGGCTATTATTGTTGCATAGGTTAATAAAATAGTTTTTAAATGCTTTTGATATTAATGTTGAATTTCTAATTACGTCATTATTAATTTTAATTTTTTCTGCTGTTGTTTTTAAATTATTTATTGAAGTAGTGTTCTGTTTAATTAATGACCATGTAGCTTTTACTTTGTTTTCACTATAGTTTATGTATTTTATATTAGAGTTCCGTTTTGCTTGCTATGTTACCTTTTTTAGTATGTTACAATATTTTCTGTATTTATAAATTTCAGTGTTATTTTTACTTTTTTGCAATTTTAAATGCATCATACGTTTATTTTTATACCCTTTGATTTCCATGGACACTGTTTTTTGTAAGTAATTTATATTTTTTGTTGAGATATACATAAGTTGAAGATCAGTGAAAAGTTATAAATGAAAATTTTATAGGCTTTATCAACATTATAATCTTATATACATCCGAAATACTTATATGTTTTATGTATTTTAAAAATATTTCAATGTTACTATCAATATTTTGCCTAGTTACATACCAGAACCTTCCTCTAAAGCCTTGACTACATTTTATCTTTATTTGTTGAGCTGTGTGATCAGATATACCTAGGTTTAATATTTGAGTTTCATATTTTTTTATATTAGTTAAAATATTGTCAATGCAGGTTTTTGAGTGATGAGTTATTCTAGTTGCTTCATATATAGCCGTGTGTAAATTGAATGATTTAACTGTCTGTAGAAATATTTCGCTTTTGTTACTTTTTTCCAATATATTTATTCACCTTGGCAACACCGAAAGAGTACGGTACAAAAATAGGGAAAATCAGCATCATGCAACAAAATATAGAATTTTTCATGTCGAAAATAAAAGTTGAAAACCTTTTCGAACCGAGGCGAGTGGTTCAAAAATTGAGACCCAGTTTCCGAACGTGGATTAGGGTAAAATCTCCTGTGATATGAAGGAGCCAGATCTTCGTCAAGTCCAGCAGTGCATTGATTATGATGATGATGACATTCATAAACTAGGTATAATAGGAACTGATTCCATTCACTAACTTAAAATTTATAAGGATTTGCTGGCCCGCTTATTAAAACATCACAATTCCAGGCCAGTAATCCAACGAAAACGAAACGAAGCAAAACGAAACGGACCGTGTGGTGTCCGGCAGAGTAGAATAGCACCAACCCCTTACACTCGTGGGTGTCGTACAAGGCGACTAATGTTTTCGAGGCAAAAGATCAAGAGTCTCCGTAGTCTGGAAAATGGGCAGCAGCATTTTCCATTGTTATATTTAAACACTGCGATCTCCAACGCGCCTGCCATGCGTGGAGATTATGGCAATAACCTCCCCTTTCGTGGGAGAGGCCCTAAGTCCTGCAGTGGACTGCTACGGGCTGTGATGATGATGAATCCAACGAAATCGAGATAAATATAGCCGGCTTCCTCTTTAAAAAAAGTGTGTAACTTTTTCCATTTCGCTCCAACCAGCGTTGCGGTTATGCAATCTAGTGCTGGTGGTGTTAGACCGAAAAAAGTTCAGTTTATTCCGTTATGCACGGTTTTGATAAACTATTGGAATACTTGTTATCTTTGCTTATTATTAAAAACTTGCTTTATTTTGCAAGAGTGCAATTTTAGAGTAAAATGCATCCCATGTTAAACACAATTAGCTTTCTTTAGGTCCCATCCAAGCGGACTTCTCAGACTTGACCTATTTCCCTACCACGAACTAAAAAGGTAACTTCGTGGTCTCTATCTTACCTGATTATTGGCAGATATTTTACCGTCAAGCAATAGGGTGTGTTACGGTTTTAAGGGTAAGCGCCTACCTACGGGCATGAGGCATCTCTGATTCTGCCTTTTTGTTATTTGAAAAGTACATGAGTCGTAGTTCTAATGGATGACAGTTACCCCTTTGCCGCAATCTCCGACACGTCAGCCAAGTGTGGCAGAGTATCTAATACCGTGCAAGAGGCAATTCTCGCGCTGTGATATCTCAAATAATTCGTCACTTTCTCTAGGTTAAAAACACTGAAATTGATCTTCGACAATTTAAGACTGTCGAAGATAGTTCAAAAAATATTTGTTTGCTGCAATAGACATTGCAATGTCCATCGCCATCTAGCGCGGGAATGCCGCCGTCATGATGGGCACCTTACCGCGGGGCCCTGGTTTTGTACATATTTTTTAATTTAGTTATAAAGTTAAAGAAATATTTATAACTATAAGGTTTTAGTTTAGTCAATTTTATATGTATTAGTGTATATATTTGGTATTTTAGATATAGATATTAGTGTATTTTTATTATAACTAAATAAACTAATGATTCACTTTAATATTGCAATGTCATTTTTAATTGAGATATGCGGAAAGAAAAAGTGTCGAATTCGAGATGTCACAGCGCAAGAATTAGGCCCCAGTGATGTGAGAGGCTCAACTCCCATACAGGCTTTTGTGGATTGTTGATGTGGTAATACGATGTCGAGGTTGTATAGATTAATCCGAGATTTTCAAGATCAAAATTTTGCAGCCATCATCCTCCTAAACAATGCTGAGATTGTTGAGTCGAAAACGCAGGTATATATTACACAGGAAAAGCAGTTAATATTCAAATTGCGGCGTAGAAATTCAATGTTGGTCTACTAAAATATTCAGAAATACGCTGCACATTATTCTCACAACGAATTTAATTATTTTGACTATAGAAACGCTTGGAAACTTAAATTGAAAATCTCATTTTGCATCTGATTTGCAATTCTAGGTTATGATTACACCTTGATTAGGGTTTGGAGTTTTGTACTGCGAGCTTAGAGCCTGAATGGTGGACTTGTCAATTTAAATATTTCGATAATGATAATTGTATTTTCATGGTCGCACCGTCGTCTCAGTCGCTGGATATAGGCCTTCCTCCAGCAGTGGTACCGCCTAACTCCTTTTGTACGCCGCCATTTTGATGCAATTGAGTTTAAACCAATCGCAGCTAGACAGCTCTGGCTCTGGCTTGCTGCGATTGGTCCACACTCAATTGCATCAATATGCCGGCGTGCTCGGCGGTGCGGTTGCAGGCCTTCCACACTTTGTTTTTTTATCCGGCAGACAAACAGGCATGCGGGCCACCTGATGGAAAGTGGTCACCGCCGCCTATGGACATCAACAACACCAGGGGTGCTACCAATGCGTTGCCCGCCTCTAAGGAAATATCTAATATACCTCTTGAACGATCCCATGTCATAGTCCAAAGGAAACACTGGCTGAGAACTCATTCCACATCCGAATCGTACGAGCGAGAAACGTTCTTTCGAATCTTCGCGTGGACACCACTAGAAGGTCCACGTAATGGGGATGAGTACCCAGCCCACGGCGGGTGGTGCGATGGCGGAATTGTGCTGTGGGCACCAGATCAAATAATTCCTCAGAACACTCCCCATTGTACAGCCGGTAGAACACACACAGGGAGCCAAAGTCCCTTCGATCAGCCAGTGGTTCCAACTTGCTTGTCAGTATGGGATCGTCGACAATTTGTACGGCGCCTCTGTATGGAGTCCAAGTGATTAAGCAGGTCGGCAGTTTCCCCGGCCCAAACATGGCACTTATCGGCGTTGTGCATTTTGCATCTACCAGCTCCCCACAAACTTTACCAGGTCATTGTACTACGCTTCGGTTTTATGGTAGTATAACGTAATATATTCTGGGTATAGTTTATTTCCAGATAAGTATAAATTATAAATGTTACTCGTCGGTACCTGTTCATCCTTGACTAATCAGAGAAAAAACATTGCCAGAAAACTCCGGAATAGCACTATAATATACCGATAGGTAAAACCAATATCCATTTGCTATTGAATATTATCCTAGATATCCTTCCGATCCACTGAGATCCAGGTGGTAAATATAGATACATTATGAAAATGAACGTCTTATTGCGGCGTGGCTAATGTAATTGAATAGTAAAACTATGTTTGTACACTTTCAGAGTAATATGAGATTGAATATGTAAGCAACTCTCCTTTGGAATAGGTGTTGGGTAGGTTGTTACGTGTTAGGGTTCGTTATTTGGAGAGAAACATTGATGACAGGTTCCGAAGGTTTATTCTCTTCCAAGGTTTCCACGTTAAGCTGATTTTCCACAAACGCAGTTCTCTCGTAGTCCGCAGGTACTCGCAGGTTATCGCTCGGTATTTTCAAATTTCGGACCTTTTGACTCAGAAATAAGGTTTATTATGGCTTGTTGAACCATATGCAAAACACCTATACTTTCAACATTCTACTTGTTTTGACTTTACAGTTTTTTAATAACAGTCGAGGTTCTTGGTTTTAAAATTGTTTTTCTTGTTTGTGTTTTAGTTATCAAACATTAATTGAAAACATAAAGTTTATGTCACTTTAACCTTTTGTGACAAGTTTACTACGTAGGACGAAGTTTTGACACAAGTATAATTAAACTAATTACGGAGCAAAATTCACAGATTTGTTAGAGTTAAACGATCGGTCAAAGCACAATATTCGATTTATTGACCCCGTCAATGGATAAGGTTGCTAAATTCTATCCCACCGCACACCACATGAACCCATATTTTATTACATTGACGGTTTCAAATCATCGAGCGAGTTTGCCATCCTAGTATAAATAAAATTGAGCGCATGTTTTAATTAGTTTAGTATCGGACCTGCAAATCGTATTATAGTTGCATGCACTTGGTTAGAAATTGCTACATATTTTTTTTGTCTACATTTTTTTTTCAGCAAACAGTGTATCATTCAAGTTAGGTATAATCCGTGGTAACATGCAAGTGAAATTATTCGAAATGAACGTAGTTGCTCGAATGTAGATAGATCGATACACTCTTTATTTGCACACAAAATTACAAAAATATGAAAATTTAACAGGACTTTTCATCACTTTAACATTGTGGGCAAAGGCGGCCTTATCGCCACAAGCGAATGTAGGTATTTTTTATTAATAATTAGGCGCCATGTCATTATGCTACCTAGAGTCGTGGTACCTAGGCCATAGGCCTCACAAAAGCTCAAAGTCACACATCATGTAATAGAAACAGGGCTTCTCTTCGTTTTCCAAAGGTCATGGTAGTTTTTATACCGCTAAGGTGGCAAACAAGCTTACGACCTGCCTGATAGTAAGCAGTCACCGCAGCCTATGGACGTTTGCAATACCAGCGGAAGCACCCACGCGTTGCCGGACGCAAACCCAAGTAGTTAGCCGAGTAGGTACCCACGTTAGTAATTTAGGTATCTACATACAAAAACAAATCAATATTAATAATTTTTTTCTTGTTTCAGATGTTATGATGAACTAGATCACAATAAAAGGTGAGTACGTAAATTACTGTTATTTATATTATATATAGCACAAAGGTCTTTTAATATTAGCGCCCACAAAAAAAAAAAAAAAAAAATTATATGTACTACCGCTAAGAAAAGTCAAAGTTTGGGTCACTAAAATAAAATATTTTTTTATTGTTGTGCAAGGGCAGTCCAACGATTTGTGGGTCTTCTAAACCGCTATTATCGCTACACAGTGGAGTTTTTCTTGTACTTGATTGTCATAGGATAACCTACGACACCCTTACAGTCCATTAATAGGTACACAATAAGTTGTACAAAGCCAACGTCATCCCAACATCATAGAAATATCAGTGGTACCAAACTTGGGTCATTTGGCCTAGTAGTTAAGAGGTCCGACTAGTAAACGAGAGGCACCAAGTTCGAATCCTGGTACCGCCTTGTACCAATGACTCTTGCGTACTTATCAAACCTGTTAATTAAAAAGTGAGCCCTTTTTTACTAATTCAGTTTTAGTCTACTTACTTTTAGTCTAGTTTCTTTTTTTTAAATACATACTACCCCCAGACCGGCAACAAAAATTAAAATTCATAATTACAACTTCGATTCGACCAGGACCTCTGAACAGACCAACCAACCACCAATTAAACCACTCAAGTCGTTGGAACACACTTAGCCTCAAGTCTCAAGGTCATAGAAACTACTAAAAAGGTTCTAGAAAGTTCCTTTGAAATGACAGCCACATCGTAATCTAACTTTTACAGTTAAATCAATATTTAATGCAACCTCCCGCTGAACACAATCTAACTTTGATACAACGTGGGCACACTTCGCAAACAGTAGAGATAAATTGAATTAAAACTTTTATACCAGTATTTAATGTCAAACGTTGTTAAATTATTGAGCTTCAGAGGAGTTTGCTTTCTTTTGTGATGTCAAGAATTTACAGTAATCGAAGTTTCAATGCCTCAAGTTCAGTTCGGTTATCTTGGCGTTAATGGCCAGTTTGATGTGCTCTCGCGTACGAGGGCCTGGGGTCCGCCTTGACTGAGATTCAGGATTTGGCAGATTAGGTAATTACAGTGACTGTGGGTCAACTGCCATCTTACATCCGTGACCCTGCTACTAAGGGAACCAGGGAAATCAAATTCATAATATGATTATTATGAATTTGTCACAAACTTATCAGTAGCGTCGCTGTTGTTGACATTTATATGACAATTCAAAATGGTGTCACTTAGTTCCAGTTTTATCCACCGAATCAGATAAGGTTGTGGCACTCTAATATGAATCATAGTATGAAACACTAATGTGGCCTTTTAGACCCCCTGACCAGAGTGGATCATGATTACACATTCAGCCGCCTGAATGTGCAAACTTCATCACGATCATTTACCTCACTATAAGAGCTTTGGTTAGTGTACATAACACAGAAAAGAATCATTGGTACATGGCGGCAGTGGGATTCGAACCCGTACCTTATTTGCGAGTCACATACCTGTACCGAAAGGCTCCAATACCTTAATAAAAAAATCATCTTTTGTGTTCTGGCGCACGAGGGCCCTGAGTCCGCCTTGACTATGATCCAGAATTCATCTGACCTTCGTAACCCTACCAGGGCAAACTGACCAGATTGGATCATAGTTATCTAAAGCCAAAATACCTACATAATTCAGAAACACAACTGAGACCCTACGCAAATAACTACCTGAAAATAGTTTGAAATATTCAATAGAATTACGCCAACACTAGACACGTTCCAAATTCAAAACCGCAAGGCGGGAAACTCGTAAAATATTTACACAGATTGTAAGAAAATACGATTGGAACGGTTGTGCCTCCCTTTCTGGCATGGGATGTATGAGAGCGAGTAGATAGTATAGGAATACCAGTAGGTCAGCTTCATACAAGTATTTTGAGTGGGCACTAGTAAAAAAATGGCGTAATATAGACCGTAAGTTATTAATATCAGTTATTTATATATTTTATGGGTCTTTTGCATGATTAAATTTTTTTTTATTATTATTCCCTTTATTCATTTTAATGTTTTTACAATAATAATACATAATATACACATTATAAAAAAAACCTAACACTAATAAAATTTAAAGCTTTTTTAGGTATATCTCGGAGGCATGAGTGTCGAGATGATATTTACACTTTTTATTCTGAAGACTCAAAAATCATCATTCGCCTGCCCTTAATCCACTCATCTGGGGTCGGCACAGCATGTTTTCTTTCTCCATTCATCCCTATCAGCTGTCATGTCCACGCTCACCTCTCACAGATATCGCTCATCACACAATCCATCCATCTTTTCCTTGGTCTTCTCCATCCTGCGTATCAATACCCTTTTGGTGACATGATTGTATATACTCAATACTCTTATTATTCAAAACCCTTTTGGTGCATGACACTACAATATTTAACCTAATTTATCTGTCTGTCATAATGTATGAACGGGTAGCCTTACATTATGACTTCAACGCTGCAGTCGCGCTCCCAAAACGCCTATAATATATAAAAGCGCTATTACTGTCTATTCCTTCACTGTGACGGAACTATGCCAATATTCGAAACGAATGCCCTGAAATTCGATACGGTATAGAGGACACTCTAATATAAGCATTCCTGGAGAGCACCCAATTTCGGCATCCCTTCACTCCAGGTAGATAAGAAAGGCGAAGACGTATGGCAGCTGAATGTGATAAGTGGTTTGCCTACTTGCAATGTGTGTGTGTTGTGTAAATGTTGTTTGGATATATTGCGAGTGTAGATGGAACGAGGTGGGTGTTTGTGCGTAGCTTCGCCTGTACTGAATTTGGTCTGTTGCGTGTATGAAGGTCGTAAACACATTTTGGCTATTATTTTACAGGTGCATAAATTTCAACCTTCAATAAAATAAAAAATAATCACGCAGAGGTCCCTGGTTCGATTCCCGGCCAGGCAGAATTTAAAAAGTGTATAAGTAGTTTATCAGTTATCTAGCACCCATAACACAAGCTTTGCTTACTTTGGGGATAGATCGCGTTGTGTGATTGTCCAAGCATATTTATTTATTTACTTGTAAGAAGGCAAAACCATGACCCTAATCAAGACGAACCGACTGTTGGTGCTGGGGTGATGCGTGGTGGAAGAAAATACCATAAAAACTTTGACTTGGATTTGTTTTCAACTACAATGTTTAAGATGAATAGCAATCGCAATGGCTGCGGCCTAACTAGTGGTAGTGGTGGGGACGAGCGGTGCGCTGGGATCCGAGGGGACTGAGGAAAGGGGGGTAAGAGCGGCGAATGCCGCTTGATACATAGATATAGGTAGGTACAAATGAATATCTACGTCACTAACACCGACTATGGAAAGATATATAGGTATTATAGGAAAAATGAGCAAGCTAGCTACCCAAAAACTACACTAGCTCCAAAACATGCTCATGTCACATCTAGCCAGCCACGCAACTAAATCCTTTATGCTAAACGTTTACTTTGATGGCCGTGTATTGAATCTTTCCGGGCTACATCTCTGCTCTATCCAGCGATGACGTGGATTCTCCCAAATCGATGGCAATTTGCTGAGATAGGGCTTAAGGACTTGATCAAAGGATACGGCACGGATAGACGGCATTTGAGGTTGTTTCTTAAATTTATGAAAAAATTTATGTGTCCATCGTGAAGAGTGAAACCTTACGGCGAAAAGCCTGGTTTTAGATTTCAGAGACGCTTTTCTAGAAAATTAAAATCGCTTTTATGAATCTCTATTCTTAAAGGGTCTATTATACCACGCGATATTCAGTCTGTCTTAGTCTACGCGTAGTGTAATAGAGAAAGTCATGTTAGTCAGTCTTATTAGTCTGTCCGAGTGGATTCGGCCTCGCTAGGCTGAATATCGCGTGGTGTAATAAGACCACGCGATAAGTAGATAAGTAAGTTAGACCATTTAGTTAGCGCGCAGTTTGGTGTTGCCGCCGGCAAAACAACGAAAAATCCGAAAATGTATCCAAATTAATTTTAAAATTTAATTTAAGATGTGGTCTTATATTTTTGTAATTGTTTATTAAAATTTTCTAGATATCATGGAAATAGGACATGTTGTATTTGAAACCAAAAGATTATTTTTTCAAATACCTATAAAGGTTACTAAATCATTACTTACATAGGTGACGGTATCACTATAATCGTTACTCGTACAATATTTAAATAAGAAACGAAATACCCTCCCAGAGCCTGAATTACCCAAAATCGGGTAAAAATACCCGTAACAACAACTAATAATAAGCTTATAACTAATGAGTAAGCGTGTAATATTCAGCGCGGTGTAATAGGGAGCTTGTCAAATTAGACAGTAAGACAGTCTAATTAGTCGAGACTGAACATCGCGTTGTCTAAAAAGCCCTTTAAGAATATAGATAAATAAAAATGATATTTAATTTTTTTAGCAAAGTGTCTCTGAAGTCTAAAACTTCGCTTGAACCCTTTCTTTCTTTGAGATGGTTTGACACTGAGTGACCTAAAAACTCCTTTAAATTACCCACAAGATGAGCTCAACCAAAAAGAGGCGAACATCGCAAACAATTTACTTAATAAAACGAATTAATTACAAAAAATAATTACTAAGGCCACCTGCTGCGACCTTACCGCAAATTAGAACAGGGTTTCCCACTGTGGCAGGAATTAGGGGTTTAAACCTAATTTGTTTTGCCTAAAAAACTGCAGGTACAAGAAAATTCACTTTAGAAAAATGATTATTTACCGGGCGTAAGGTAATCAGTGTGGGTTTAGGTAACGTTAGATCTGCTACCTGATTACGTGACTCTGTTGCCAACAATGCTGTGGGTAACCTAAAGGTTATGTTAGACCTGCTACCTAACTACGTAACTCTGTCGCTAACAATTATCTGATTTCTTCTATTGAAATTATTACTTCTGCGATTACGTATCAACGATTTCATGGGTTCAGTTGCTAACACAGTTCCATTGCAATTAAATGAAACTATTCAATCGAACTTACGTAATCGCAAAAGTAACAATGTCAAACATTGAAATCAGAGAATTTTATTTTATTTTTCTTTATTAAGGAAAACATACAGCTTTACATTCATAATATTACAAAGCTAGTACGTGCACTTAAGCCAATTAAGTTTCCACTTACTAGTATATTACATTGTTTTACAATTTGTACCGGATAACATAAAAAAAACAATAATTGAAAAATATTAACTTAAAAAAGAGTTGAAATTAAAAGAAAAATGAGATAGTTACACTAGTTATCAAGCTTTTAACTGCAGCAATGTAACTATTACAATTTCCGTTAAATACATCAAGTTTGTTAAAATGGTTAGGAACAGCGTTACGTTATTAGCCTACTGGTGCCTGGAGGGGGCTAGCCTGGTATAGAATTTTCCTCCTGAAATTATATTCTCGTAGGGATTCCCATATATCACTTCAAAATCCTGTAACTATCACTGCTAGACTCGACCTTCGTCCACGTTAAAATTTCTTAAGTTTTGTCCTTAATCAGGTGGTAGGACTCTGTCAAGCCTGAAGAGTCCGCCTGGATGAGTACCACCGCTTTATCTATTTCTGCCGCCAAACGACAATGCTTGCGTTGTTGTGTTCCGGTTTGAAGGATAAGGTAGCCAGCGCAATTACAGACATTTGGTATTTAATCTTAGGTAGATGTTATGGGCGACAGTTACCGCTTACCATCAGGTGGGCTGTCTGCTGCAGTTTAGTTACCAAATTAGAGTAGTGTAAGATTTTTTATGTCAAATTCAGTTGTCCACTGAGATAGCCAATAGTTTGACAGGTCGTTAATAGAAAGTCTACATGCTTGCTCGATTAGTCAATACTTAAGAGTTAAGTCAATACTTAAATTTATCTTTATGTGTCCCTACGTCTGCAGGGTGTGCTCAAAGGAGCTGCCGTACCATCTTTCTTCTTCTTTTGGTGTTAATGTCCCGGGTCCAGGATTTGACGATCAGGTAATTACAGTAGAGCGACTACCATCTGACCTCTGTGACCCCGCTACCAGGGGAATCTGACCAGATTGGATCATGGTTTTCATAGGTTTATCACGATGTTTTCCCGCACTGTAATAGCATCGGTAAGAATTCAACTAATGTACATAACTCAGAAAAGAGTCATTGGTACATGGCCGCAGAGGGATTCGAACCCGTTACCTCTCGCTTACGAGTCGGATACTCAACCGCCCGGCCACCGACGAAAGGAGCTGCCGTGCCAATTACACTAATAGGACAATTCCCGGGAGTCACTCTCTACTTTAATCCCGGAATTATTTAAAGCTCCCGCGGGATAGTTGAAAGATAATCGAATTGCGTGAAAACTGGAGGGAAAGAGTGACTAATTGATATACACAGTAGTATTATGAATGTATAATCGTAAAACTGTATATTTTTTTAAAAAAGAAAAGTAGAATAGAATAGTTAAAAGAAAAATACAAACGTAGTTTGATCATATTTTCAATATTACGCTATCAAAATCAGTGAAATTTTCCAGACATGATCCAGAAACCAATATCTATGCTTGTGGTTTTACAGATTTTTATTAAAATATATCGTTACAAAGTTACACGGGATTAAGGATTTCCATACAAATAAAACATAAAGATTGTTCTTTAGATTTATTTGGATATTACATTAAATCCTGTGTAACTTTGAAACAATATATTTTAACGAAAATCTGACAAACCACAAGCATTGATATTGGTTCCTAGATTACGTCTACGAAATTTCATTACCTTTTATAGCGTAATATTGAAAAGATGATCAAACTACGCTTGCATGGCGCGCAATGGAGCGCACTCGGGTGAAACTAGCCTTAAAACTGTACTTTCAGGTATATTGTTAAGCTACTCAGGTCGTCAAAAGTACGTACCTTAACGTTCCATGAAGCATGACTTAGAAAAACTTACATTTTAACGCATGGAGCTTAAATAAATAAAGGAATAAGTAAGTAAAGTGCCTCCACAGCTACATGGCTATTTATCCCGGACAGGAAGTGCTATGGAAGAACTCCCATAAATCCAGTGTTTTGAGCTCCGCTCACCACTTTATGCTGAGTGGATTTTTATTTGGTGACATCGTAGCTTTTATCTTTTACATCATGATCAGACCACCGTCGGAAGGAAGGATGAAAATAAATTTAAACGCAACCAATTTTTAATGGGAAGTAAATGGAACACTAGAAGATCGGACGGCTTGGATTATGATGGTGGATGGACAGAGGCTATGATACGATAATAGAGCATTTATGATTGGGCTATTCAACATAGCCCGCCGTCAAATTAAACTAGTTTGACAAAGTATCTAATAATAATGCAGCGATATCTCACCAAATCTCATTTTCTTACTAAATCTCTCCAAATACGAAAAATAATTAATGGACGTGACCCATTTGCTCGTTTGCTTACCTCGATTATAAATAATCATAATATAACATATTACAAGACATTTATCACGCTATGATCATGAGGAGAGGACTAGTCTGACTTATGGTGTCCGTATAACCTGACTTACACCTTTCTTTAAATATACTATAACTTGGCCGTGTGGTGTCTAGCAGAGTAGAATAGCACCAACCCCTTACATTGATGGGTGTCGTACAAGGCGACTAATGCTTTCGAGGCAAAAGATCAAGAGTCTCCGTAGTCTGGAAAATGGGCAGCAGCATTTTTCATTATTATATTCAAACACTGCGATCTCCAACCCGCCTGCCAAGCGTGGAGATTATGGCAATAACCTCCCCTTTCGTGGGAGAGGCCCTAAGTCGTGCAGTGGACTGTTACGGGCTGTGATGATGATAACTTATCCAGACGGAACAACAGCCAAAGCCTCATACACTCTACTTTCAGATAATCTATCACAAACCAAACGGTGCCGTGCCAAACTCCACGCGCTCTAAATACTTGAGTACGAAATTCGGGCCAAAAACGATCGAACAAGCGCTAATTAATAACCGATATTTCATCGGAAGTTGTTCAGCAACTATTCGCTAGCAGAGGCTGACCCTGGTCTAATCAATCATGGACTCAGAGCCACGCGGTAACTTTTGGGAGGCCTTATTAAAAAAGTTCCCGAACTCAAGTCCGCACTTGCTGGAGTTGTTGATATTAATTCATACGGAGATGGTGTGGAGACGACTGTCTTTGAGAGGACCAATGAATGAATGAATGAATGAACGAAAATATAAAATAAACACATTACCCTCCTTTGCGTCGCGCAATGGGGTAAAAATATCTTGGTGTTAATGTCCCGGTTGTGCTCTCGCGCACGAAAGCCCGGGGTCCGCCTTGACCGTGATCTAGGATTTGGTAGATCAGATAAAATTCAGTGGAACGACTGCCATCTGACCTCCGTGACCCTGCTACCATGGGAACCTGACCAGATTGGATCATGGTTACACATCCAGTTGCCAGAATGTGCGGTTTCATCACAATGTTTTCCCTCACAGTCAGACAATCGGTTAGCATTCAACTAATGTACATAACTCAATAAAGAGCCATTGGTACAGTGGGATTCGAAACCGGTACCTCTCGCTTAAGTCGGATACCTTAACTACTCGGCCACTGACGCTCCTATGAATGAAAATACTTTATAGTATTAATACATCGAGTGCAATGAACACAAAACGTTGCATGAGTTGGTCGTTGGAAATCTACATCGGGGAAGCGGCTGCGGTGGCCTTTCGAGATAATGGAGATAATGTAGAACGCTTTTGAACCCCAGTACAACGAAAGGCTTCGCGAGACATTTTGCTTGTGCGCAAAATCCAAGTTATCTTGCTATTTTTTGACGCCCTTGCCTCCTCCAGGTAATCTGGTTAGTGGGAATTAGGCCTAAATTCAGCACCAACCCTAGTGTCGTACAAGGCGACTAATGCTTTCGAGATAAAAGATCTAGAGTCTCCGTAGGTAGGAAATGGGCAGCAGTTTTTTTCATTGTCATAATTATAACACTGCGATCTCCAACCCGCCTGCCAAGCGTGGAGATTATTGCAATAACTTCACCTTTTATGGGAGAGACCTTAAGTCCTGTAGTGGACTGTTATGGGCTAAGATGATGAGGCCTAAGTTAGGTGTTTTTGTCGAGTACTGCCTGATTTCTCGTACACCCTTCAATTTGGTATTATGTCTTTCATATTAGGATGTTAAGAGGAACTGGATTCAATTATTAAATGGTAATGCGCCATAGCTCTAAGAATTCATTGGAAATTCATAGAATTACTGAATTTAGAGCAGTCGAGACTACTTTTAGGCGACAGGTCAATCTCCATATTTATGTGTTCCGTCTCTCATGGCACAGGGAAGTCTTGTTAGGGGTTTTTGAGAAATATTTTCCATTTTATTCTATTTCATGTAATATAATTGATTGAATCGAACAATATTTTGCGATGACAGAAGTTTATTCTTACTTACTTTTTCATTTGTAAACGTGTTTAGTTTTTGCGAAAAATCGTGTATTTATTAATTAAATAAATAATAATAATAATTTACCGCCACAGGGTGCCAATCTGCTCCCAAAAGGTAAAATAGAAAATGTATATAACATAATTTTTAACATATAATAATAAGGCCTTGTTGGGATATACAAGAACAGATCCGATGGTATGACATTATTTCCATAGGCACGAGATGTCCTCAATATTAAGAAATATAAACAATAAATATAAGCCCCTAAGTAAGCAAAGCTTGTATTATGGGTGTTAGATAACAGATAAACTACTTATCTGCTTTTTAAATATATATTTTAACATACTACACCCAGACCGATCTGCTCAGCCGGGAATCGAACCCGAGACCTCTGCGTGGCAGACCACTCAGGTCGTTGTATAGGTAAACAGATAACGCTTACAATTAACAAAAACGCTCCTTTCATACTGAAAAGGAAAATTATCATAACTTTCTGACTATGATTTTCCAGCCTGCCCGGCGGAAAAAATACATGAGCCGTCTGAAACAATATAAATTATTCATAAAGAAAACTTAAATCAACATCCTTACTTATACTAATTGTGAATTTTTGCCTATTTTCCTTTGTGGCGGACACACAAAGGGAGCTTTTATGAACATTTGCCTTTGAAATGTATGACTTACATATTTATTTGATATGCTAATTTCTTTAGTGGAATTGGAATTTTGAGTAAGTTAAAGTGACTGGGTAATGTAATGTTTTAAATGTAGCAGAGATTAGAGACTGAAGAAATGTTTAATAAATATTGAATATCTCTCTTATATGACATTATTTTAGACATTCGAATATTTTTTCCGAAAGATTCACTTATTTATTAAGGTACGCATAAAACACAGTTATAAATATTAGATAATTATGTTAAACATTATGATGGAAAGCTTAAATATTTTATTCGATATGGCGTCATACTTTTTCGAAATTCTATGAAATAAATAAAAAAAATATCATAGAAAAATAAGGAGGTTACTGTAAGTTAAATTCTGGACGGTGGCGGTCGACCTTCGGCGGAATTCCTTGCTACTAATATTGATGAGGTGGGATTCGGCCATTACCTATACACCGGGTTAAAACAATATTATGGTTAGTAATAGATTAACATGGATGAACTTACCCGTACCTGAGAGCCTCTCACTGGAAATGTAAAAACAAGAAAAATGATCGATATTGCCACGTAGCAGTTTTTCAAGATCTCCCTGTAATATCTACAGATATCTTAATTCCAAGAAATATGATGTTAACTTTATAAAGTTACGAGCTATAGCTCGCTCTTTACCGCCTGCGAATGTGTTACCTGAATATTTAATCAAAAATAATTGTGGTATTTTGTCGTGTGAATAAATGCTTTCCATTTACCGTGGACTGGGTACTCATCGCCACTACGTAGACCCTCTGTTGGTGTCCACGAGAAGGTTCGAAAGATCGTTTCTCGCTCGCACGATTCGGATGTGGAATGAGCCCCCAGTGTTTCCTTTGAACTATGACATGTAATCGTTCAAGGGGTATATAAGAGTAGTCTTCAGAGGCGGCAAAGCATTAATAGCGTCCTGGTATTGCTGATGTCCATAGGCGGCGGTGACCACTTTCCATCAGGTAGCCCTGCTTGCCTGTTTGTCTGCCGTATAACATAAAAAAATCTATATTAGGTTACAAGCAATGAACCCGTTATCTATCAAAACTAGTCTATTGAATTTGTATCAAGTCTCCGTTACCAATTTTTCCAAAACCCTTTTTCTAGAAATCTAGTCCCTTGAGGCGACATTAGGATCTTTATTTTATAAACGACCACACTTGTGCTTTCGCAGCGAAACTAAGTATATATTTCGTCGAAAAAGTTACCCTTATCTTTCATAGTTAATAGCATTTAGAAGGAGACGTTTGGGACAAACTTGGCACGCTATAAATAAGATATAAAGAAAATCCTCGTTCAATTTTTCTCTTTTTTTTCCAGTCACCGTCTGGTATTTCCAAATATCGGACGCTCGGTCTTGTTGGAACCAATAATGAACATCATTCTGTCCACTGACAGCGCTGTGGAGCTATCGATTTAGCAGTTATGACGTCTAGACGATATTATGAAACACATCCATTGCACCCTCGGGACCACTCCTAAGAAATTCTCGCATTAAAACTTAAAACAACGATCGGGGGAGTTCTGGGTGGGATATGTGTGGGTGCACACTTGGCGTACAACTTTCAAAGAAATATCTGGTATACTCAGATTTGAAAAAACATGAAACATTAAGTTGCTGTGTAATGCGATTTAACTAAGCAGGTAGTACCACTAAATAAAAATCAATCAACTTCGCATTAATCACCCGGTTGTGCAATCTTCATGTAGTCTAACTAAATAAATGTAGATTAACTGAAGTTGGATTTAATAATCAAACTTAAATTAAATGTGTGTAGAATTAACCACCTGGGAGCCGTTATTTCGACACAACACTCGTTATTTTTGACCTCATCAGAATACCTAGAAGTGACGTCATACACAACAGCGACGGACTCCATTATAGTTTTAATCCATGATTTGTCTGAGTACCAAAACCAAGCAAGCAAGATACAACATTATTAAAAAAGAATGATAATGTTCTCTAAGGTACAGTGTTTCCTTGGGCCTATGGCATGTCTCCTTTTGGGTCTCCTTAGTGGCGGGCAACGCATTGGTAGCGCCCCTGATGTTGCTGATGTCCATGGGCGGCGGTGACTACGCACCATCTGGTGGCCCACTTGCCTGTTTGTCTGCCGTATTAGTTATTACATAAAATAAAGAAATAACGTTTCTTGTTTTCAATATTATAAGCATAGGAGTCATAATGAAATACGTACCTAATTATAATTTTGAACTGAAGAAACTGTCTCAAATATTGAGCTTAAAGCTTAGAGCTGTAAACACGTCCCGTGCTAAATTTATTCGCAGTTTAACTAATGCCTCACCAGTCGACTTTTGAGATCGATGGGGCGACAATGACTGTACTCTTTCCACCCTTTCTTCAGATTAGGTGGTGCCCCTCCCAAAATCAATATAGGTCGAAGAGCATCGAAGCGAGGAGATTTCTTAAACCCTGGTACCTGGAGACTTTCAATCAAGTTTACTCTTTTTTAATTAGGTATACATATATTGTGTATTATCTTAGGAGCTTCGCTGGCCGAGCTTGAGATAAGATGAGATATCTCCAGGTATTATAGGGAGACCGTGAGAAACCATTCCGTACTAATATCGATTATTTTTCTTGTTATTACATGACATAGGATCTCCAGTGAGAGGCAACCTGCCTCTCCAGTACGGCTAAGTTTATCTATATTGATATATTAACAACTGTATTACTAGTATCCGACCCGTAAGCGAGAGGTATCGGGTTCAAATCCCACTGCGGCCATGTACCAATGACCCTTTTCTGAGCTATGTGCATTAGTAGAATACTAACCGATCCTATTACAGTGAGGGAAAACGTGATGAAACCAGCACATTTTGGCGACTAAATGTGTAACTATGATGCAATCTGGTCAGGTTTCCCTGTTAACGAGGTTGCGGAGGTCAGACGTCAGTGTAACACTATAATTACCGGATTTGCTAAATCCTGGATCATGGTTACAATGGACCCCTGGCCCTCTGTTTCCATTCAAAATCCCGTGTTTTAATGAAAAAGCAGCAAAAAAATTTTGTGACTACATGTGAGGTTTTACTTTTCTACGTCTTCGAAACACGCGTCACTGCGAAAAGGTGCAAGATAATGTTTGTTTATGTGAATGAATGTAAACGATTGGCCTTGTCGTTGTGTGACTTTCTTCGATTGTAGGGATTGAACCATCACATTATAGCGCAGACAAACAGGCTTGCGGGCCGCCTGATGGAAAGTGGTCACCGCCTATGATCATAAGCAACACCAGGGGAGTTACCAATGCGTTGCCTGCCTCTGAAGAGACCTCTAATATACCTCTTGAACGATCCCATGTCATAGTCCAAAGGAAACACTGGCTGGGAGCTCATTCCACATCGGAATCGGACGAGCGAGCGAGATTTGAATTAGGTCGCTTTACCAGTGTAAAGATCATCATCATTCGAGCGGTCAATCCCGGGTTTTGCCCTGATCCGCTTTTCTGCTTTATTTTCTCTACTTTCCCCTCAGGTTGTAAGACGTTGGTTCCCCTCCAGTCGCCGTGACAAACGTGTGTCGAAACCTGTTGCCAAAAAGGATGAACAAGGGGTCTAAAAAGGCCACTTTAGCGTTTCATGATACGATTCATATTAATTTGTCACAAACTTATCTGCAGCGTCGCTGTTTCGTGACATTGACATTACCTGGTATACCAAACTGCATTAACATGACAATTTAAAATGGCGTCACTTAGTTCCAGTATTGGCTACCGGATCAGATGAAGTGGCACTCAAATGTGAAACATAATATGAAGCGATAATGTTGCCTTTTTAAACCCTGAACTTGCAATAATACTCAAGCAGTTGTCAATGACGATAATCTATGCTTGTTACACACAATGTATCAAGAAGTATTACATTAGACGAATTCCCATTTTCATTTCATCTCGTATTCGACTCGACGATATCATACAGACATGATATATCACATCCACAAATGAAATTGT
The DNA here is from genome assembly GCA_907269095.1 of Blastobasis adustella. NCBI lineage: Eukaryota > Metazoa > Arthropoda > Insecta > Lepidoptera > Blastobasidae > Blastobasis > Blastobasis adustella. The sequence goes on from OU026138.1 coordinate 6,209,857, forward strand.
CACCCCAAGAAACTACGTCCGAAAACTAACCTAGATATATTAGCAATATGGAGAAAACTAATATGTGAATGTGACAATCCATAAATCATCTGCAGATTCCCATGGCCCGATGCCATACTTACCTGAAGTTTTTATAGCTAATATTAGAAGATGTGACACTCCATCGATCATTGGTGACAGCGTATATATTAAGTTTTATGGGACCCCGAGCTGTGCTGGAGACATTTGCGTGCTGCTCGAATTATTGATATAATGTAATGACAGCTCGTTTTAGCACAGTATGAGCCACAGAGCAAGAAAAAAAAATTGCCAGCCTTGGGTAGTTAACTTTGCAATTTCTTTTGTGTGAGCGTACACCTACTGTAGTAAAGATGTACTTGTACCTGTAATGGGAGATAGGTTGGTATATTGCGTTAGCTACGGAATTGGATATTTTCCCATTCTTTAGCGGCTTCGAAACAGACACAAAAATTGACATGCAACTTTATTCGCTTACGCTTAAGACTCAAGTTGGTATAATCGATCATTTAGGCGACGCTTATGTTTGATTCTATTACGGTTAATAAATTACCACTAAAGGAGGGTGTAGCTAGGGTACAGATAAGAGTTGCACATAGCTACAAAAGGCTTTTTGATATTTAGGCCAATATATTTTACGGCAGTATAGAAATGACATAGAGCGTCGGTGGAATAATGGCCGGGGGGTACGACTCGTAAACGAGAGGTACCAAGTCGATCCCCATTACCGCCAACCGTAAAAGAATCAACCGTACCGTTAGTTTAAAACTAGTTGATACTATTACGGGGAGAGAAAACATCGTGATGAACCCTGCACATTCAGGCAACTGAATATGTAACCATGATCCAATCTAGTCAGGTTTCTCTGTCAACAAGGTCACGGAGGTCAGATGGCAGTCGCTCCACTATAAGTATCTGATCATATAGCGGTCCCAAACTTAAACCTTGTCAAGGTCAAAGACAGCCGCAGTAGTGATAAATTGTTAATATGAGGTTGGCTGGAAGTCTATCCTATTTCACAAAGCGTTTACAGACTCTATTTATATTTTCCTCTGCATCCATAGGAAATGCAACCCTTTTGAATAGTTTGTAAGGTGGGTTTTCTATTACACTCTTGTTTACATGGCAGAGTTCATTCAAAAATCTCGTCTCTCCAAGCTGAATGGAGTAGTAGCTAAGACTGACTGTAATAACTGTGTCATCATCATCATGGCGTTAATGTCCCGGTTATGATCTCACGCACAAGGGCCCGGAGTCGGCATTGACTATGATCCAGGATTTGTTAGATCAGGTAATTACAAGGGGAACCTGACCAGATTGGATCATAGTTACACATTCAGTCGCCTGAATATGCAGGTTTCATCACGATGTTTTCCCTCACCGTTAGAGCGTCGGTTAGCATTCAACTAATGTACATGACTCAGAAAAGAGTCATTGGTACATGGCCGCAGTGGGATTGGACCCAGGTAACTCTCGTTTACGAGTTGGAAGCCTTAACCACTCGGCCACCGATTCTACTATGTAACGGTATATTATTTTTATGATTTATCTAAATAATAACTACATGATTTTTGCTCAAACTAAAACCCTCACCCTCACCGTAAGAGTATCTGTTAGTATTCAACTTTATTTAGTTAAATACTATGTACCTATCATCATCATCATAGCCTTAAACATCTAGTAGATGATTTAAACAGCGTCATCGTTAGGGGTTTGCGTACGGCACTTTTTCCGATGACTGTAGAGCCCAATACAGGAAAGACTCGGTTACACAGTGTGACCGAGGTACAGTTACAGTTACAGTCTTCTATAGCTACAGTTATGTACCTGTAGGAGAATAAGTATTTTCAAGCGTACTATAGTTTACACACTTTCTAGTTCACACCCTCCAGCGACTATCGTTACCAAACGTTAATAGGCAACGCTCTCACAGGCGAACAACGGAACGTTTACATACTAAAGTTAACGAGTGTTGGAAACTATAGAACATACCAAGGTACCCACTTACTAGAGGTACTTGGGCCCGGTGCGACTTCGTTCGCATGGCGTTCTACCCCTACCATAACATACCCTACAGCTATCCTTCACCTACACTACTCAACCCTACACCTACCTACCTTTTTTTCTTTCATACAAACCTTGCCCTGCACGGCCAGCACGAGTGTGCTCTCGCGCGCGATTAGTGACAAGACGCGAAATAGATACAGCTATCCTTTTTCATCTTAGTACTGAGAGAGGGAAACACACGCTCTCTCGCGGCGCGAGATGTGTCACGGGTACACTTGTGCTAGCAGTAATTACAAACACAACAAAAAAGAATTTGTTAAATTGGTGTAGCCGTGCTGTAATTATATGCGAACAGTCTTGGGTTACTATTGCAGTTTTCCTATTGAACTAAAATTTTTTGAAGATTATATATAGCCTATGTTACTTTGTGATAATATAGCTTTCTATAGGCGAAATAATTTTCGAAATCGGTTTAGTAATTTTTGAGTTTATCCATTACAAACAAACATACCGACAAACAATGAAATCATTTATCATTATAATATAAAATAAAAAAATAAAAAAACTCGTGGGCAAATTCACACAGCGCCATCTAGCCCCAAACTAAGCAAAGCTTGTGCGATGGGTGCTAAATAACTGATAAACTACTTAATTTTTTTTTTAAATACATATTTATTATACTTACATAGAACACCCAGACCCGTAACAGAAATTAAAAATCATCTTTTCTATTTCTGCCCGGCCGGGAATCGAACCCGGGACCTCTTGCGTGGCAGACCGGCATGTTGACCACTGAACCACTCAGGTCGTCAACATAATAACAATATATTAAGTATAGATATAGATAAGTAAAACATTTCAGAAGTAAAACGACGTCTTTAGTTAAACACTAAGGCGCTGTCCTAATTGGCAACGGTCGTGCAACCATGATCGTACGGCGGACGTCTCCCGGTCAATAGGAGACCTCAAAACCGCCTGTCGCACGACCGTTGTCAATTAGAACAGCGCCCAACCGATGCTCTACGCTGAGGGAAAACATCGTGAGGGTAAACCTGCACATTCAGACAATGTATAACTATCATTCGATCTGGTCAGGTTCCCCTGTTTACAGGGTCACTTACGAGACCCTCGTACTCGTAGATCATTGCTGTCACTCCCTTGTTTCTGTCACTCTTACTCACTCCACACATTTACCTAGTCACTCCACTGTATTTACCTATGCTGTCAAGTCCTGGGTCAAGCCGGACCCCGAACCCTCGCGAGAGCACAACCAAAAAGATTATTTATTAACAGCCGCGTAAACGCCAACATCTTAACTAGGTGCCGAGACTCGTCCACGGAAAATCCAATTTATCGTCAACGCAATCTGAAACAAATTGAATTCACAAGGAAATTATGTTTACCCTCAACTATTTTTACTCGACTCGACTCTCGAAGCGGGTTGCTTCTCACGAGAGAAGACGTGCTTCGCTCGTAGAAGTGACTTTGTTGTGATTGGATGAATTAATGAATGAATAAAATTTCAGACAAAAATACATAAAATGAATTACATACATTGTAACTTATACATAATACACAAACAATATATAATCACTAAAACTACCTATAAATAAAAACCTTAAAATACATACATTGTCCATATTTTATTAGTTGACACTTTGTGTTCGGCATTCATAATGGAACTCCATTATATTATACATTAAACACTTTTATACACTAGTTCTACTTAATATATTATATTTATAAACTTTAAATTAATTGCGACCTGTTTCGAACATCATGTCAAAACATTGCCAGGCAATGTTCTGCCAGGGTCCGCTTTCCTATTTTTTCTTCTCCACTTTGCCTGATCTTCGGCATCCTCACTTCTCAAGCCGTTCGCTCTCGCGTCCGACTCGGCGATGTCAATCCATCGCTTCTTAGGTCCCCCGCGGGGCCTCTTTCCTGATAATCAATTGAGGATATTCTGCAAAATTTATATCGATAGAGTCGTAATGGATTCCAATTGATTCTCAGTTGCATAGTTTTTGGTGTTGCCTTTAAAAATCTTCCAAGATATTGCCGTTTTAATCCACAATCTAGCTACAATTAGACAAGCAAATAGTCCAATGGCAGCAATGACATTTTTACAAGTTTAACTGACATAGAAATGTTTATTTCATTCTTATTTAATTATTATGACATGAATTGATTCTAAAGTGACATTGTAATGATGAAGATGAATGTATTTATTATCATAAACTATAATTATTAATGAAATGTAATGAGAATATGAGTCTGTGAAACTTGAAATAAATGATATTGATTTATTATTTACAGTACAATGAATACCATTTACATTGATCTTAAATTAGTAACAAAATATCGTGTCAAACTTCCTATTGAGATCCAATTAAGATTCATTTGAGCCATTCAGACTCGAGGCCCTGGTTAGGCTCTAACTAGTCACCCTTTACGACAACTTAAGTCGAAGGACCCGTTCCAATATTACACATCAAGCGAAATAAGCTAGAATTAAAGAAAATCTCAAATAAGGCTACCAATTAGGTACAGGACAGAGTAAATTACGATGTCAACAACCATTTTTTTAAGACAATACCGTTAACAATGCGGGAGAGAGCACCCGGCGAGAACATGTATTGATCAAATAAATTTTAATTATCTTCGAAAAGAGAATAACAGGAGTACCATCGACCGACATAAATCTGGCATTTGAGTTAAATGAACGGGGAACAAGCAAAGATATGCGTCGATACCTACCAGCACAGGGGGTACCTATAGGATACGAGTGTGAGAGTATGTAGATGTATTATTACGTATGAGTACTTCTGTGCGTATGTAAAAGAGCGTCGGTGGCCGAGCGGTTACAGTATCCGACTCGTAAGCCAGAGGTCCCGGGTTCGAATCCCGCTCCGGCCATGTACCAATGACTGTTTTCTGAGTTATGTACATTAGTTGAATACTAACCGATGCTCTTATGGTGAGGGAAACATCGTGATGAAACCTGCACATTCAGGCGACTGGATGTGTAACCATGATCCAATCTGGTCAGGTTCCCCTGGTAGCAGGGTCATGGAGGTCAGATGGCAGTCGCTCCACTGTAATTACCTGACCTGCCAAATCCTGGATCATGGTCAAGGCGGACCCCAGGCCCTCGTTCTCGAGAGCACAACCGGGACATTAACGCCAAGATGATTTTTTATTTATTTTACTTCTGTGCGTATGTGAATTGGAAAGTTATATTTCTTAGAGCTAAATCTAAGTTATCGTAGCCTGATATAAGCCGATATATCTACTACATTATCACTTCTAAAATTCTTGTAAGATCCTATTTCGGTAAGGTACCAGTTCATAATTCGTAATCATGAATTTTCTTTAAACATGGTCTTACAGAGTTGGAGTCATCATAAATATGAACAATCATGTTCAGCCTGTCAGAATTAGGGTAAAAGCCGGATACTTGCCCCACTTTTCGAAAAAGCTCTATTATGAAGAAATATGTACTTACTAAGAAATATGCGACATGTATATCAAAGCATAGGTTTTTAAGATTTTTGCTCACAAGGATAAAACGCGTGCGCCTACGCTGCTGGATTACATGGCACTGAGGCCTTTGGGAGGGGCACTTTCAATTGTGATAAAGCGCTAACGCCACCAACATCCCTAACACAGTGTATTCGAAACTGGGGATGTAAAAATCAAATCATAATTTGACTAGATATTCAACTTATTGCCAGTTATCTAATTAATTGTATTTTATGCTTTTACAGATAGCCATTTCTTTAAATTTTCCTAAATAGGCCTTATTTTACAATAGACTTTCTTTCACTAACATTTCAAATACACTACATTCGAACAAATATCCTTATTCCCGAACAGAACACATTTAATTTAATTCCTCTGCTCTACCACCCGAAAACAGCCCGAACAGCGAATCAACATCACAGAACAGACCAATAAATATTCAAGCAGGTATCCACCCACGGAACTAACATTGGGATGACTGAATCTAACCGGTTTTCGCCGGATATCCTGGCGCAAAATCATACCTTTTCGGGGACAGTTCGTTCGAGCGTCTCATCCCATTATGGTGGAACCATTAAACATTGTGGCCGTAATAAACCTTTGCCCCATTATATGCGTCGACAATGCCGTTCGGTAACGTATTTTTGGAATAAATAACCGTAGTAAACGGTCTGGCCACTGACTTCTATAGGAAACAAACGAGAAACGCCCGGTTTTCATATGTTTTTCAGTGTCGTGCACAAAGGTTCTGTACCTTCACAGAAGATTAAAGTTTGTTCTGTAACTGATAAGGTCTCTTTTTACATATCAATCCTAAGTTCATGGGTGAAAAATAGAATAAGGATTTAATTGTAAAATAGAAAATATATGGAAACTTACATTGAATTTAAGACAAAGTTGAACGAATATATATTAAAAGAATGTCGTATTTAAAGGAAAATATATACCTAGTTATTTTACTTAATTCAATGCAGTATACTTATGATTAATAGTGAAGTGTTGTAGTGTGCGATATGAACGACATAGTAAATTAACTGTATAAGTTATTTTCTCATGTAAGTGATGGTATATCTTTTATAAGAATAAATATGTTAAAACTTAACCCTAAATATTCCTATTTCAAAAACCTGATATTGTGGACCGGTTATTAGACCGAATGAGAGGAAACCTAAGCGTGTCGTTTAGGACGATTAGGGGATTAACGTATTACCAGTCCTAACATCTGTTGGGGTGTGAGTGACGGTGGATTTTCGCTTATATCTCAAAAACGTTGGGTCTTGGGAAGAAAAAGTTCTATTCAAATTCACTAAACGTTTGTTAGCTCTCCGTTGCGGTAGTTGGTGAAACACCTTTTCTCTAGAATTTTAAGCGTTGTTATTGGATGGCCGAAATGTTTGTGTGTGTGTGCGTGCGTGCGTGCGTGCGTGCGTGCGTGCGTGCGTGCGTGCGTGCGTGCGTGCGTGCGTATGTGTTTGTTACCTCTTCACGCCTAAACAGAATAATGAATATTGGATGAATTTTGGTAGGCAGCTAGATTAGGGTCTGGAGTAAGGCAGAACTACATAGGCTAGTTTTTATGCCCCGCTCTTCCTCCATCCGCGCGATATACCGTGTAGTCCACGCGGGCGGAAAGCTAATACTGAAATAAGTGATTCTACTTATGCGCTTATTACATTTAACTAAATTCAGAAGTAAAAAGCGTGAGAGCAAATCAAAGTAGAATGTATTGCTTATGAAATAAGGTCCATTTTTGTATTAAGTCGTGATACATAAAAAGCGGACCGTAGCGGAGCTACTGAATTTAGCCAAATGTAATAAGCGCATTAACACCTACTCAGGCTGGGTCAACCGCCGCCTACTACCGCCTATCAACGGTAATAAGTAACTGATAAATGTCGGAATACCCACAATTTGTCAAATTAAACGTATGGACTACTTTACCCGCGACGATGCCGCAGACAGACACGCAGATACAGACATCAAACCTACAACATCGCTCTTAAATGAAATAGTAGGAACTACTTTTTGCCGCTATAAAGACACAGACAGCTTCACAGAGATCAAACTTATCTCTTAAATCATCATCATTAATTTGTATTTTGTAAATGAAATAGTTGGAACTGCGTTTTCTCACTACGATGGCACAGACAGACACACAGATATAGACATTAAACTTTTAATATCCCTCTTTTTTTCCGCCTCCTCACTAGAAATCCTCATTAGGTTTTTGATGTTTCGAAAGAGATTAATCAACTGACTCCTAATTCGTTAAACACTTTTTCATTTCCAATCAGTCGCACTCCCCACACAAATATCGGCTCGTATCTCACGTCTGTCACGGCACATCGACTGACCCACCGCTCTGACCCACCCAATTACGTCGGGCGTAAACGACCCATCCGCACAGACATTGACCTTTCCGCTAGTCCGATCCTATTAGCGTTGGTGCCATTAGCTGCTTGCGCCATATTAAAGCCACCTCTGGTTGCTATAAGAATCTGTTTACACATAGCAAGTGTCGTGATTTGTGACGATTCGTTGTTATCGTCAACATCACATTAGCAGCTTTTAGTTAAATTAAAAATAATAAGAACAATAGTCCACTGCTATACTCTGTCTAATTTAGGATGATAATTTTGACAGATCACTAATGCTTGATCCTTGGCTCACGCTTATGAAGTTTCGTATTTTTTTCGATAACATGTACTATAGACGGATACCATCCCTTTAGTGAAGTGCCACGCATAACGAACAATAACAGACTATCGAAAATCGGTTTTCAAATAAATTAATCGATCATTTAAAATTAACATTCAAGTATTTTTTTTAATTTTGTAACTAAATTCTTTATTTGGATTTCACCCTAAGAGTCCTTTATAATGCGTACGGCCAAGGAATGGAACGCATTACCCGCGAGTGTGTTCCCTTATCATTATAAGGCCAGAGTTAATAGGCTGTTTCTAGACAGGCATGCTCCATCATCGGCCGCATCGTTACTTACCACCTGGCAGTCAAAGGCCAAAGCAAAGGCAAGGCAAGGGGCAAAGGTTTTATATAAAAAAAAATCGTAACAACGATCCATTAGAAATAATTATTTCAAAACTTCTACATAACCATGTAACTATCGATAACAAGTTCTATGAGAATTTAACGAACCCCGAAATTCAATTGTAATCCCCGGAAACAGGGGAATGTATTATACGCGGACCAAGTCGCAGACAAACGCTAGTAAGATTAAATGTGCCACTGCAAAAATTACAACGAAACGTCACAAATGACGATTCGGCAATCATCACGTTGTCCCCAGTGTGAACAGACTCTTAGGTTCATGCAAATCCAAGATAATTTTAATAGTTTAACCGATTTCACTTCATTAAACCGTAGGTTTATGGTTCTAGGTTTAATGGAACTCAGTTATCTATAGTTTATATAGAACGTCAGTGGCCTATGGATAACGGATTGAACTAGTAAGCTAGAGGTAGCGGGTTCGAACACCAGTGCAGTAAGTTATGTAGGCACAATGAACACTAACCGATGCTCTTACGGTGAGGGAAAACATCGTGGTGAAACCAGCACATTCAGAGGACTGAATGTGTGACCATGATCCAATCTGGTCAGGTTCTGCTGTTAACAGGGCCACGGAGGTCAGATGGCAGTCGCTCTGCTATAATTACATGATCTGCAAAATCCTGGCTCATAGTCAAGCAAGGAAGGCAAGGAGAGCATAACATAACATTTTGTGTTTGATCGTTGGTAGGCCACGGTCAAGACTGTGGAGTCCGCCTCGGTGAATACCACCGCCTCTTCTTATGCCATTTTTATTTTGTTTTTTACCTACATACAAATATACACATTCACGCCCGTATCCCACAGGGGTAGGCAGAGACTATCGACTGCCACAAGCTATTATCCTGACACACCATTCTTCTTTCTTCTTGTTTGTTTGCTTGTCCATAGTCTCTGCCTACCCCACCTGTGGGACACAGGCGTGAGCTTTATGCATGTATGTATGTATGTATGTTTGCTTGTCTTGGCAATCATCTTAGTCCACACAGTTACAACGTACCTGCAGTTCTACAGTTTTGTTATATGAAACCTGTGCTTGAATCGTAGATGTTATGGGCGACAGTTACCGCTTACCATCAGGTATGCTGTCTGCTCGTTTGTCACTGGTAATATAAAAACAATGTAATTTGGTACCCACATAGATAAAGACACAACTTTATTCGGCCCATATTACATCCTTAACCTAAGGTAAGTACAGTAAATTATAATTATTGAAAATTACGTAAGACCAGCCAGTGATGTAACGGAAACCGAAACGGAACAATCTCAGCATAATGCTAATAGCCATTAATATTTAAGGCGATTGTACCCATCTAGAGAGACTACTTGAACCTTTAAAACTACCCATTACACACGATAAAATCTGTAGCGCATCACATTCTTCTCGAAACCAGCCTGAGGCTATTGAAATACCTATCCAGCGTTCAACCGCAAAAATTCCATTACCAAAACTCACACAGAATACCAGTAATTCCATCCACCCCCCAAGACTCTCAAACATAGCTGTGTAATACTAATACATATTTAACATTCACCACGGTCCCTTGCCAAAGGCTGGCGAATCAATGAATCCGCCCTCTGGAAGCTCATTTCCCTTCATATTCAGTTACTAAGAGCCCATTCCGGGCCTATTCTAGAGGCCTTATTACAAATTACATCACCCAGTTTCGGATTCGCATTGATTCGAAATCGCACCTCTGCCATTGTCTCGGTATAATTTGAACGTTCCATGTTTAATTGTCGATATTAATTCGTATCGAATTTGGGCACTCTGCGGTAAAAAAATTAATTGAAATATGGCGCCTTTTTTTGAGTACCTATCTAATGAAAATGGTGAAGTTGCAGCAGTCTGCTGCAACGCAGAGTAAGATATTCCACGCCCGGTCCACTAGTTGGAAATATAAGTATCATAAGTGCAGGCAGCAGTGTTTTTACAATTTTTACCTTAATTAGCACAATAATGTATGTTTCTTTACATAGCCAAAATGCCAAATATTTCGAGATCGCTGCGCTAGGTCATGTAATTTTTAGAACTTAAAATTAGATGTGTTAAGCTAACCTGTTTTCCTTTTGTCCATTCATCACTAAGACAAGAATCGTTGACGGCACGTCATGGCTACATTATTATTTGACTTATATAAAAGACTAGTGGTCCCAGCGCGACTTCGTTCGCATACACCTACTCTACCCCATACCTACCCTTTTTTCTTGCTTATATACCGTCCTGTTGAATCTCTCTATCTTTTGTAGAAAACCTGTAAAATCCGTTGCGTAGTTTAATTAATCTAAGCCTATATGAGTACAGACAGTGGGAAGCCTTTTTGTATTATACTATGTATCGATGGCACGTTTGCCAATAAAGGCCCGTCATCCCTTCGCTAATATATAAGCCTGGATAGGATATTTAGAGTAAAAAGAAGCTTTAAAATAACACGTATAGAAAGGTCATCTACGATAAAGAATTCTCTTCTCAGCTCCACTGAGTTTAAAAACCTTATCTGAATACCCACAAAATTCGCCAGTCATCGCGTAATATGTCGCAGGTCCCTAACAGAGTCCCGAATCTTATTATACGCCGTAGGTGCTGTCACTAAGGCTCCAAATCCCGCAGCCAGCTTCAATCCCGATTGCGGGATCCCGGATACAATTTCACTTTTATTTTTAATAGGTACTGAAAATTAGTAAAGATTAATACAGGTTTTAAGACTTTCGTGGTTTTTACTACACTTTCATTGTTTGTTATCATGGTTACAATTGTTTTTACCTCGATATTTCGACTTCATGGTAAATTCTAACCGTAAAGTGTAAAGATACAATAAGATAAAATCAGTAATATTTAAAAATATCGAGTTCATTACCATTCGTTCCGATCATCGTTTAAGCCATTTCCGATCCGCACGTATGTTTTACGTAACATGATTAATGTTGTCACTAATATGAAATGCATCACACCTGTAATGGGCGCCTGTTACCGGGACACAATTATGCAAAAATTGTTGGGTCGGCAGAAATGGATTAGTCAGTGGACTCCGGTAAGACAGTCCGGACTCTTCATGCTCCTTTATTCCTTTTTTATTTCCTAAAAAGAACATCATGTATGGCACAGAACAATTTTGTGGCCAAACTGTTTGGACAGTTTGTTGGCGAATGATTACCGCTTAACGACCAAATTAGACAAAGACGTATCTTTATTTGGTCCAATAACACATTCAAAAAACTTAAAACTAACAGAATAAGTACATAATAAGGAAGCAGGGCACGAAATTATGTCCACAGGCTTAGGCTTGTCAGAGTCTTATACAACAGGGCATTAAGAGGGACTTAAAAATGACTCGAAATCTCGGAACACCGAGATCCCGCCACACCGGGAAGCCCTTGCCATCCCTTACGCTGTCACACCTCATTTATCTGCCTCCCATGTAGATATGTAACAGGGCAATCTGATTATGGCGTGTGAACTCGCTTAATGTATGCGTATGAGCTTGCACTTTGCCAGGTAAATGATAACGCTCTCTTCTAATATTATTTACGCATTAGCGTCACAATGTACGCCATAGCGTCTGTATGAGAAAGTAATGCGTGACGTTAACTCAATTGTAGCCGGCCGTGGTGTCAAAATTGATACAAAATTGTTAGTACTCTGGTTAGTACTGGGTTTAAGACTTTCGTGGTTATTCACTACACTTTCACTACACATATTATCGGGTTACCACGGTTAGTATTGTTTTTACCGAAAGAGGGTGGACCGATATGTAGACATAGACATAGACATAGACATAGACATAGACATAGACATAGACATAGACATAGACATAGACGTATCTTTATTTGATCCAAAAACACATTAAAAAAAAACTTAAAACTAACATAATAAGTACATAATAAGGAAGCAGGGCGATGCATCATGGGACCAAATTGGACCAGCCTCAACTTAATGCTATAAATAGCACCAGCCAAACACAGCGCTGGTTTTCAGACTGACCCGTAATAGAGCTCGATGCCTATTTATATGATATGTCTGTCCTTAGGAGCGACTTCACACAGCGGCACCAGTACTCGTGACCATGACGCATGCAACTGCGTCGAAATATCGAGGTAAAAACAATACTAACCGTGGTTACGAACCTAATAATATCTGTAGTGATGGTTAGTACTGTCGGTGAGCTTGTAATTGTATAAAATTTGCGTTTTCTAAGGCTAGTTTCCCCCGAGCGAGCACCAGAACGCTCCATTCAAACACAGTTTGATCATATTTTCAATATTACGACATCAAAGCCAATGTTCTGTATGCGTTGTATAGAAACCAATATCTATGCTTGTGATTTGTCAAAATGTATCGTTTCAAAGTTACACAGGATTAAAAATTTGTATGGAAATCTTAAACGATTGTATGGGAGAGCGCTCGGGAAACACTAGACTTAAATATTGCCTAGGGAAGCACATGGTCACCTGATGGAAAGTTGCTAGTTTGTAAGGTGCAAATGAGGTATTCTGCTGCCATGGATTGTTGTCTAGTCTGGCCTGTTATAGTTGAACAGGGGTAAATCAAAGATACACATGAATGTACCCGGCGCGAGTTCGTTCGCGTACACCTACCTTACCCCTACCCTTTTTTGGCCTATAAACCTTCTTGAATCACGCTATCTATTGTTGAACACCTTATTAAACTCCGCTGCATAGTTTAAAAGATTTAAGTTTACATACATACATAGGAACGAATGGCGGGAAGCGACTTAATTTTATATTAGGTATAGATATAGATTTAACTGACAGAGATGAACCTACGCACTCTTTAGGGTGAGAGGGATGATATAGCACCATGACACCTTCACCAAAACAAGTTTTCGCTCATTGTCCTGTCTTTTTGTCTGATGAATTTCGGGGAAAATGGGGAGAAATGTTTGCTTTTGTCTAAAACGTTAGATTGTAGTAAAAGATACGTGGTGAAAAGGAATTCCTTGGCTTTTTTTTTTCTTTGTTATACCGGTTTAATTAGGAACAATGGCTCGCGGAGGCAATTAGAATTTCCTTCTATAAGTAGGTACCTATTATCTTGATTAATTTTTTTTTAAGCGCCTTGTATGTCGTAATTAGAACTCCTTATAAAAGATCAAATAGGTCTTGTTACTTTAAAGACATTTTTAACAAATATTCGAAAAATCGAGCTATATCCTGTACTTAAAAATGTTACACTGTAAAAGAAATAAACAATAAATAAGCTTGGACAATTCACACAGCGCCATCTAGCCCCACAGAAAGCAAAACTTGTATTGCGGGTGTCAGAAAACTGATAAACTACTTATAGACTTTTAAATACATACCTACTTATTATACATACCTATAACACCCGGCCGGGAAACCAACCGGGACCTCTGCGTGGCATTCCGGCATGTTAACCAACTGAACCACTCAGGTCGTCAGAAAAGAAGGAAAAGTCTTAATTCAGCGCTACACTTAACTAAATACACCTAATATTTATAGCTTATCTATTGTATAAGTCAAACAAGCCTGCCGATGGTAAAAGCTATTTATATTTTATATTTAACCCTAGCTCAAGTAATCTAGACTTGCAAAAATACCTGAAAAGTCTAGTGAAAGCGAACTGAGAACATCAGATGCACTATTTTGAATCGCTTGCATCGATTCGAACGCTTTCCAATTATGATTCTCGTCATGAAAATTTCAATATTTCTTAAATTAAATTGTCAAGACCGAAAGAGTGTGGTTCTAAACTAGAGAAAATCAGCAACATGCATCAAAGTATCGAATATTTCATGCCGAAATTACAATTGAAAACCGTTCGAATCGAGGCATGCAATTCAAAAATAGAGTCACAGATCTATTAAAGCGCGAATACAAAATGTGTTGTTCACAACCCGACTGAACAACTTTGCGTCGTAAAAACTGAAAATCATATATTTTTTCCTGGAACCTAACTGGAAAACCAATAATCGATGTAGACTTATTTGTTGACGCCCCCGGCCCTCGTTGAGTACATTTTTATTTTCCCGCTGAAGAAAAATGGAAACGTAGTCCATTGTAAAATGCTGGCAGCAACGAGCTTATAGCCTTTAACATGCCAGTACAATGCGTGTTGCATCTGACAACTTGCATGCTACACAGTAAAAACTATTAAACACAGTCGGGTAAGACGTGAGATGTGCTTTCTAACATCTCGATATACGAGTTTTGCAATTGTCATTTCTTTTAGAGGAAACCAGCTTTTACTATTTAAAAATCATAACATTTACTATTTAAAAGACTTGGACTATTTAAAAATCAGTCATTTTTGGAGATACCAGTGGACCCGGCGCGATTTCGTTCGCGTACAACTACTCTACCCCTACCTCCTTTTAAACCTTCCTCTTGAATCCTCTATTATTGTTGAAAACCGCATTAAAATCCGTTGCGTAGTTTAAAAGATATAATCGTACACAGGGACACAAGCTATTTGGTTTTATACTATGTTTAGAAATAGTAGGCATATCGTTGTCCTGGTTTCTATCTACCTCCTTGTATTATTTTAGCCAACTCTGTCCAGCGGTTTAGGCAAGAAAATTTAATAGAGAGACAGACGGACTTCGCATTTATAATGTTAGCTTGGATAATTGTTGATTAGAATGAAAGGATTACTGTACGAAAAAAAGTAATAATGTAATGTATTGTTAGGACATCAAGTGAAATAATTTGTTCTTTGTACACTAATCTAAAGTGGACTGACATAATAAAATCATCGTTAGCCAGCCCGTATCCCATTAATTTACTAACATAATAAAATATGAATCTAAATTATTGGAACCAATCACAGTAGGTGACATAGCAGCCTATGAATTGAACTATTGCCAACAACTTGTCAATAAATGTCAGCGTATTTATTGACAAATTGTTGGCAATGGTTAAATTGCAAGTTGCAACTCAACCTTAATTATGAAACACTTGACATTATTGTATGGTGGGCAACGCATTGCGCCCCTAGGGCCCAATTTTTTATAGTTCGCATTCACGCGAGCGCTCGCCTTCTAGTGCCTGTCTTTTGTCTTTTGTATCTCCTTCTACAAGTACTGTTAAAAAATAGGTTCCCAAGGGCGCAATGCATAGCTCGCCTCTAAAGAGACTACTAACATACCTCTTGAACGAAACCACTTCATTTAAAAGAAACCGTTTAACTTAGAAACTTTTCCTTATTCTCCGCTGTAACGTCGTCAGTCGAAACAACCTTCTAACGAAGGGTTTCCAAATGACGCAGGAAAGCAACTCGCAAAGACCAAAATAACAGGACAAAGGACAATGTCGAAACAATTCGCGAAAACATTCCAAAAGGTTGGAAGTCGTTAAACATCCGTAATACAATTTTTAAAATGTCCTTGACGTATCCCAACGCCGCAAGCAGAACACGTAAAAGCCCAGAGTAAAAGGCAAAAGGTAAATTGAGTGAAAAGGGGGAACAGTGAAATGTCGCTTAAATCTAAAACTGTACGTTAACGTACAATTTTCCAAATGGAAATCAAACAAATGGGTTTCATTTCATGGCACGGTTAAATCTATTTCATACAGTTGTAACGAGATATATTGCGTGGCTAGGGAGTTGTGTCAGGACAGAGCAAAGTAGAATAGAATAAAATAGAATAATCATTTATTTGACATTTACATTTTTGACTTACAGTATACCTAATAATGAGTAACAAAATGTCGAAACGGTTCCAGCTCAGCATATTGCCATAACCGAGGCTGCGAAGCTGATTTTCAGCTGAAACCAGTTGATGAGATGGCGTATATCCATAACTATAAGTTTATATTTGTAGCGTAATCTCTGCCTACACCACCTGTGGGATAGAGGCATGAGCTTTATATTTGTATTTATGTACCAAGATACTCGTATTGATACGGTATAGTGTTCAACTGAGTTCTCTGAGTTACGTACATTAGGTGAATTGAACACCAACGGACGCTCTTACGGTGATTGAAAACATCGTGATAAAACTCTTTTATGAGTTATGTACATTAGTTGAACACTAACCGATGCTCTTACGGTGAGGCAAAACATCGTGATGAAACTTGGTCAAGTTCCCCTGGTAGCAGGGTCACGGAGGTCAGATGGTAGTCGCTCCACTGTAGTGAATTGACCTGCTAAATTCTGGATCTTGGTTAAGGCGGAGCCCCGTCCATCGTGCGTGAGATCGCAACTGGAACGATTGTTGATTGGAAAGACGATATACATTTAGTGTTCGACCAAGTAAAATAGCTCCATCCAATCAGGTAGTAGATCCGGTAAGCAATAACCTAACTGACAGAAAAATATCGGAAAACCCCCGGCCAACTATTCTTATACTCAAATATTTTAATAAACTACTGAAGCGATTTAATTAAATAAAACTAAAACCATTTCTACTTAACTAAAATTGTCTTTCATAATCATAATTTATTAACAACATTCGTTACAAGTCATTATTTTACATATTAAATACATTTGCAATATCATATTACATTATAATAGTAACTAGAATATAGACACAAGTTTATTCGAGATATTAAGATTTAAAAATTCAATATAACTATAAAAAGCACTCTTGACGAGCCATCCACGTAACCTGTCTTTGAATGATACGGTGCTCGGAGCGTCAACCACGTCTTGCGGTAGTCTATTATAGACATTGGGGTCCAATTTCAAACCGGGAGCTTCGATGCCACAGACAGATTGCTGACGTCAGTCTTATAACACCCCTCTTTTTTCGTTAGGGATTAAAAAATGGGCAGCATCGTTGTGTATCGAATATTTTCATCCTTATGTCGTGGATATTCCAGCTATCCGCACGAGCCGCTTTGGCTCGATCTTTATAATGCGTACGGCTAAGGAGTGGAACGCGTTGCCTGCGAGTGTGTTTCCTGATCAATATAATCTGGATGCCTTCAAGGCTGGAGTGAATAGGCTGTTCCAAGACGGGCGTGCTCCATCTTCGGCCGCATCGTCACTTACCAACAGGTGAGATGGCGGTCAAATGCCTGCCTTGTATAATATAAAAAAAAAAAAATACTATAATGTCTAGAGTATAGCCCGCCTTGCGAGCATTTCGATTTACGGCAATAATTATGTTTTATTGACTGGTTACTTTATCACAGGATGAGGCATGTATCTTGGAATATCAATCGAAAACGAATCGAGTGTGATTGGTGTTTGAATCACATCACAGCCCGTAACAGTCCACTGCAGGACTTAGGGCCTCTCCCACGAAAGGGAAGGTTATTGCCATAATCTCCACGCTTGGCAGGCGGGTTGTAGATCGCAGTGTTTAAATATAATAATGGAAAATGCTGCTGCCCATTTTCCAGACTACGGAGACTCTTGATCTTTTGCCTCGAAAACATTAGTCGCCTTGTACGACACGACACCCATGAATGTAAGGGATTGGTGCTATTCTACTCTGCCGGACACCACACGGCCAATGTAAGGTGTTTGAATAGTAGTAGTTAATACCAAACATGTGTCAAATTAACAGTTACGATTGCGAATCAATTACAATGCGACCGAGCCATTAGTAAGCTCGAGGCAATGAACGTCGTCGGTGTTTGACCATGTGCATCACTAGGCAATAAATAAATCTTTTAAATACATGAGCATCGTCGTAGTATAATGCGCTTATTACACCTAGCTTAATTCAGTCGACAAAATTTAGAAGCGAAAAGCGTGAGAGCAAGTCAAAGTGGAGTGTATAATTGTTCAAAGGATAAGGAAAATTTTTGTATTACCTACGTTTTTTTTAAGAGTTTATTTTAAGATATTACGCCTTCTCGAAAGCGGAGCGACGCGTAACAATTGTACAAGTGGTACAAAAATTGACCTTATTTTATGAGCAATACATTCCACTTTGATTTCACTCATGCTTTTATCTTCTAAATTAAGACGACTGAATTTAGCCAAATATATTAAGCAAATAAGCTAGTATATCCTTACTAGATACAAACAACATTCACAAATCGAATTACCCACTCCACGCGTTCGTTTTGCCTCATTTTCCCTAACGCAATTGTATTGCGTCAAAAAAAGACAGATAAATGTCACCGACAATTTACTTTGAGATTAGAGGCATCCGATATTTTGTGAGGAAAATAGAATAAATAAGGAACAGTTCAGAGGTAGAACTCAAGTATGCCTAGATAGATGCCACCGCGTAATCGATTTTAAGCGTCAAAAGGAGTGCTTGAATTGTTACACGTTGCTAAACCGATGACGACCTGAGTGGTTCAGTGGTCAACATGCCGGTCTGCCACGCAAGAGGTCCCGGGTTCGATTCCCGGCCGGGCAGAAATTGAAATAATTAATTTTAATTTCTGTTACGGGTCTGGGTGTTCTGTGTATATTAAGTATGTATTTTAAAAAAAAGTATTTAAGTAGTATATCAGTTATCTAGCACCCATCGTACAAGCTTTGCTTAGTTTGGGGCTAGATGGCGCTGTGTCAATTTGTCCACGAATATTTTTTTTTTTTAAACAACACTTCTAGATTGTATGAATAAGTAGGGAGATTACCAAGAAAAAAATATGAAGCAAGCTTATGGTCCAATTAAAGTGCAGTTCACGTATATTTATAACAAAAACCGCAGTTTATTTAACCCCTTACACTCGTGGTCGTAAAAGACAACTAATGTTTTCCATAAAATATCTAGAGGCTCCGTAGGTAGGAAAATGGGCAAAAGCTTTGTTATATTTATAAAACTGATATCTCGAACTCGCCTGCCAAGCGTTTATATTATGGGAATAACCTCCCCTGTCGTGGGAGAGACCCTAAGTCCTGCTGTGGACTATGATGGGCTGTGATATCCTCGATATCCTATCTAACAATACCAAGGTTAAAGTTAAACCAATCACAAAGTTCCAATTTACTTTTATGAACCTAACAACACCCGTCTTTAGCATTGAAGATTAAAAAGTAAAAAATGGATACCAAGGAAGCCCGCCTACTTACTAACAGTTAAGTCCCCAACAGAACCTCAGCTAAATACATTCATAACTTTCGGAACCTTTCAGAGCGAGCTTCTTCCCAAGCGGACAAAGTTGCCAGCTAAAAACTTCAAAGAATAAAGCGAGAATAAACAGAAATAAATCAATAAGTGTCTCACTAAGCCCGCTTGACTGTTAAGCAGTTGCTCGGTATACTTTCAAACTTGGGAACTGGGGAGTCCATAATCCATTATGCAGCGGTCTCCTACAATAAGCTTTGTAATGCTATTATGAATAGCTTGAAAGCAAAAATAGAGCAGAAACACTGCGCTTGGGAACACTGCAGCTGGGTCTTAGTAGCGATAGATTTTGCAGTTTAAACATAGGTACATACAAAGATACATACATTTTAGATATTATTTAGATAGGTGGTATTACCAGGTGGTAGTACTCTGTCAAGCCTGAGGAGTCCGCCTGGGTGAGTACCACCGCCTTATCTATTTCTGTCGCCAAGCAACTTGCATTGTTGTGTTCCGGTTTGAAGGATAAGGTAGCCAGCGCAATTACAGGCATCAGGCATTTCATTTTAGTCCTCATGGTGGCAACGCAGTGCATTTATGTTGCCTGCAACCTACATGCATGAATCCTACATGTTATGGGCGACAGTTACCGCTTACCATCGGGTGGGCTGTTTGCTCGTTTGACAAGAAAAAAAAAATTGTTTCTTTCCGTCAGTCCCCCAATCTTATGGATATTTGGCTGTTGTCAATTTTTTTATAAAAAACCTTGCAAGCGAAATAGTATAATAGTTTTAAATAATTTAATTTTAACGTTGTACTTAAATATATAACTTATTTAAATTTTAAAAATGTCGGAGTGCGGCCGAGAAACCAACTTCTTGGATCTATTTTTCTGACGAAAGTTTTTATGAAATCGATTGTTGGGGCGGCCTAAATACAATTTGGAATAAATCATTTCTAAAAGCAATAAAATAATTCTTGGTGTTAATGTCTCGGTTGTGCTCTCGCTCAGCGTTCGTCTTCACCATGAGCCAGGATTTGGCAGATCAGGTAATTACAGTGGAGCGACTGCCATCTGACCTCCGTGATCCTGCTACCAGGGAAACCTGACCATGTTGGATCATGGTGACACATTCAATCGCCTGAATGGGCGTTCATCACGATATTTTCCCTCACAGTTAGAGCATCATTTCGAGCGTAATTACGAAAAGCAAAACTACAATTGAAAACAATGTGCTCTGGGCTTGGGATATCGATCGATCATGGCGGCCATTAATCCTTTGTTTCTAAGTATATCTTTACTTTTCACTTTATTGCGTATCCCATTAATTTATCTGGCACTAAATTCTTTATGAGCCATGTTTACAGCGCAAATATAGCATTCAGCACTCCAAAAATAATATTATAAAATGGACTTTATGTCTTGGTAATGGGGCTGATATTGTCTTGACTTGTGTAGTTTATAGTTGATTTTATCGTGTTCATTATTCAAAGATGATGCATAAACCTCCTTGCGAAGAAATATTTACGAATCCAGCAGCAATACGCACAGTATGTTTTGTACCTATATAATATAGCTTTATATATTTAAATTTGTTGTATTATAAGCTGCTTATCTGCCACAA
The DNA here is from genome assembly GCA_907269095.1 of Blastobasis adustella. Lineage (NCBI taxonomy): Eukaryota > Metazoa > Arthropoda > Insecta > Lepidoptera > Blastobasidae > Blastobasis > Blastobasis adustella. Next base: position 6,231,053 of record OU026138.1, read on the forward strand.
AACGGTTGCTTGTCTGCGAGCAACAGATATACAGACAGACGCAGCATGGGACTTCGTTTTATAGTATGTAGCGATTTTGGTAAAAAAGTGCCTATATTTAAATTCGGGATAGGTCAGGAATATCACTTCGGGTTTGGTTGGAAGAGGGTTAAGTTGGGAATGAAAAATAAAAAATTCAATGCAATTCCTAGCCTAACCCTCTACCGGGTTACGTTTTCTAATCACCGTACACGGCGTACGGTCGGACGAATAAAAGGTTATATCGATGAAAAAAGGCTATACAGGCGTTGTACCAGAACGCGTAGTCTTAAACCCCCGACGAAACAGAAGGTTGTTATAAGTATAACGTGTGTTTATATGTATCTGTGTATCTGTATGTGGCATCTTAGCTTCTGTACGGGTGGACCGATTTGGATGGGGTTTTTTCTATTTGAAAGCCAGTTCCAGAGCCAGTTTCCAAGCCAGAAAGACAGTTTTTTCGAGATAGGTCTTAGCTTTGCTCAACCTCACTGACATTCGGCATAGTACAGAAGGCTGCACAGGGCATCTAAGAGTAACGTAACCGACACAGGTAGTCAGATAAACTCCGACAAAGTTACTATTAGTTAACTCAAATATTTTCCGACTGAACCGCTAAAAATCCGTAACTACTGACCCGATTTCGAAAACTACGAGTACATTCTCACTAAATGTCATAGGCTACTTTATGCCCCGTAAAACAAACAGGATCTCACAGAATAATCAAATATTAGTATGAAACCACAGGGACCGCTAGAACAGACCTAAAAGATAAATACATTATTCCCCGTAAAACAAACAGGATCTTGCGGAATAGTTGAATATTAGTAGAAAACCACAGGGTCCGCTAGTACAGACCTAAAATATAAAAAGCGAACCCTTAAAAAGGCGAAGTTTAAATCGTTTTTGCTTTTAAAAAGCTAAAGAGGAAGTTCACGAACTAATTCATTACAACGCTGTGGAACGCGAATGGAGCTTCAGAATTCTATATGAGCCTACGACGCGATTATGGCGGGGAGTGATAAAAGTTTCACAGTGTTTCGGCGTTGAAACGTGCTACATTGGGGCGGATTTTGGGCACTTTTCACATAACACAGGGTTTTTTATGCGGCCACTTTTTGCATGGTTTGGTAGGTGTCATATACCTATACTGCCATTTTTCGTTTTAAGAGGTTTCGTATAGGTACATACAGTACCTATAAATCAGAATAAGTATATTAAGTGTATTATCTATAGGTACATAGTCCGTGCGTGGTTCTGTGATAGTACACCTGCAGTTCAGAGCTCTTCGATTCCCTATCACGAAAGTTACGTAAAAAGTAACAAAATTTGTAAAGAACGTCGAACGATAAATTACCTTTCATCAACATTAGCAACTGTTTTCGCAACGGACTGTCCGTCCGTGTGCCTCCCTAAAAAAAGCAACAGATGTTATACCAACCAACTCTCGAACACATTAGTCATTAATCAGTTCCGCCATTTTGCAAAAACGACTACCGTCTAAGACTTTCAGTGCACCAACACCGTAACAGTGTTAGGCGGTAGTGTTAGGTGACTCATTCGTGAGGATGTTTGGGAAGCTGCCACAGTGCAGCGGCAGCGTGTTTGCAGGCGAGTTAATTCAATCAGATCCAATAAGAGAGAATAATTCTAATTTTATTTATTTATTCATTATTTGCAGAACATTACAGTTAACAACGAATGCGTTGCACAAATTAGGTAACAAATCACAGCTACTATACAAACTACTAATTAGGTACTAGGTAAAATTTTCAGAGAACATTGCAATTATTTTATGAATATTCACTAGAGAATTGTATATAGATATCTATTAGTGAACCAATTTTGCTTTAGGAGACAAAGAGACAGACGCGGCGAGGGCGTGTTTTTAACCCGGACGAAAAAAGAGGGGTGTTATTAGTTGCACGTTTGTATCAGACTAAAACTTATTACAGCGTAAACGAATATTTAAGCGATACGATAGCAAAATAATTAGATCGTATTCCGTCCCTTCTGTTAAGTTCTAAATACGTATAACTCATATCTATCTAGTTAAACACATAATTTACCTCTAATAATATTAAAAAATCTCTTAAACCATACTGTAATATATAAACAATGGTAATCTGAAAGTGCTACGAAACTACTACGAAAGTGCAATAATAGGCGTCAATGTAAGGGTGCATTATTTAAGTATAAGAAGTTTAAGTAATAAAAATAAAAGTACAAAGTATCAGATAATTACTATAGAGTATTGATTTACAATACTAGTAAAATGCACTGATAAATAATATATATAATGGATATCATCATCATCATCATCATATCAGCCAGAAGACGCCCACTGCTGGGCATAGGCCTCCCCCAGAGATCTCCACAAAGGCCGGTCCTCTGCTTTTCGCATCCAGCTGGTACCTGCGATCCTTACCAGGTCGTCAGTCCACCTTGCGGAAGGCCTACCCACGCTGCGTCTTCCGGCACGTGGCCGCCACTCGAGAACTTTACTGCCCCATCGGCCATCTGTTCTTCGAGCTATGTGCCCTGCCCACTGCCACTTCAGTCTGGCAATCCTTAGAGCTATGTCGGTGACCTTGGTTCGCTTGCGGATCTCCTCATTTCTGATTCGATCGCGCAAAGAGACTCCGAGCATAGCTCTTTCCATTGCCCTTTGGGTAACAGTGAGCTTTCTTATAAGGCCCACAGTGAGCGGCCACGTTTCGGTTCCGTATGTCATCACTGGCAACACACATTGGTCAAAGACCTTCGTTTTGAGACACTGCGGTAATTGGGACGAAAATATATGGCGTAGCTTCCCGAATGCTGCCCAACCGAGTCGGATTCGTCGATTGACCTCTTTCTCGAAGTTGGACCTACCTAACTGAACTATTTGTCCTAGGTATGAATAGTCGTCAACAACTTCAAGTGGAATGCCTCCAACGGTCACTGGAGTAGGCACAACATGGACATTCGACATAATTTTCGTCTTGTCCATGTTCATTTTAAGACCTACTTGTTGAGAGGCACTACAGAGGTCATCGAGCATTTTGCCCAAGTCTTCCAGGGTTTCAGCCATGACTACGATATCGTCAGCAAATCTGAGGTGAGTAAGGAACTCGCCGTTAATATTGATGCCAAGTCCGTCCCAGTCCATAAGCCTAAAGATATCCTCCAGTGCAGCAGTGAACAACTTCGGTGATATGACATCACCTTGTCTAACACCCCGCTGCAGCTGGATAGGTTCTGTGGTCTTACCCTGGAGACGAACTGACATAGTGGCGTTTTCGTACAAACCCTTCAGTGCTTCGATATATCGATAGTCAATTTGGCACCGCTGTAGAGACTGGAGCACCGCCCAAGTTTCGATCGAATCGAAGGCTTTCTCATAGTCCACAAACGCCAAGCATAATGGCCGGTTATACTCTTCGGTCTTCTGTATAACCTGCCGCAGCGTATGAATGTGGTCTATGGTACTAAAACCTTTTCGGAATCCGGCTTGTTCGGGAGGCTGGAAGTCATCAAACCTGCGTGCGAGACGATTCGTAATGACTCTCGAAAACAGCTTATACACATGGGTCAGCAGCGATATTGGTCTGAAGTTCTTCAAGAGAGCCTTATCACCTTTCTTGAAGAACAATATCACTATACTTCTGTGCCATGTTTCCGGCGTTTTTCCCTCGAGGATGACGGAATTGAACAGCTTCTGAAGGGTCTTAAGCACAGGTTTGCCACCAGCTTTCAGAAGCTCAGCCGTAATTCCATCATCACCCGGCGCCTTGTTGTTCTTGAGCTGTTTGAGAGCCATACTAATCTCGTACAGGCTGATGTCCGGGATATCTTCGGAATGGATATGTAAATACTTAAATAGTCAATAGGTATAAATTATTCCATTAGCATCGAAAGTTTAAAGCCTCCTCTCTCCCAAAATGCTGCGCCCAACCGGGTCTGTATTGTATGTACATAACAATGTTATTGTATTATCTTTATGGAAGCTAATAAATATGAATATGAATATGAATATGAATATCTGGCTATCTGTGGCTCTATACGCGTGAGTGTGTGGCGTGCCTGCCTGTGGTATAGTAGCTCCCGAACGGATAGACCAATTTCGATGCGGTTTTCTTTGTTTTAAAGCCAGTTTAATCAAGATGGTACTTAGCTTTGTTTAATTGAAATCGGTTTAGTAGTTTAGAAATAAACGTAAACGTAGTGTAAATGTATACTTATATACGGCCACTTGACCGAAATCATATTCAATACTTTTTTCTTTGTTTTATTTCAATTTAAAGTTCCCCGCCTGTAAAAAACACCCTTTACTCAACTGCTATCAAACCTGTAATTTTCTGCTCTTTGACATAGACATAGACATAGCTTTTATTTGGCAATTACTACAAATATATATGACAAGTTGTAATAATATCAACAATGATAGGTATGGAGGTTCTTACTCATAGAAAAACTCATTTACCGGTTAAACTCCGACGGTTGAGAACGCAATATGACTTATTAATGTAGGCATACCAAGGCATATCCTGTAATTAATTTGTAGCGACCTTATCCAATTTTTTCAAAGCAAATTAAGAATAGCCGAGAAACATTTAACGAACTATAACTCGTTTTATTTGCAACATAATTTCAAAGCTCATCTTAAGCAAATGTAAAAATAAATACAGTCGACATTTAAAAGCATCAAGTTTAAAGAAAAACTTGCGTTTCTTTCAAAAGATTTTCTTACTTCCTGATCTTCTTTTATTTTTCTCCCTACTTTGTGTATTCCATTCCGGTTGGAATTAAGTTTTTCTTTCGTCTGATATTCAAGACATTTCTCTTTATCTACAGTTGTTTATTTAATCTTAAATATATTCTTTGTAAATACGGGTGTATTTACAAAGAATATTTATAAAGAAGCGTCGCTATCCGGGCTAGTTAGCATCTCTTTCAATTCTGTGCCTTATGCGCTTATTACATTTGGCTAAATTCAGCAGCAAAAAGCTTGAGAGCGAATCAAAGTGGAAAGTATTGTTCATAAAATAAGGTCCATTATGTATCACATCTTTAAAGCGGAACGACCCGTAGCAAAATGTACGCTATGGCCCCATGGAGCACAGCATATTCAGTTGTGGGGTGTCCTTATGCGGGAGATATTGGTAGATATTATATTAATATACTTATTACTGGGAGAGGCAAAAGAGGTGCCCTAAGCAACATACACGTTGCTGTAACTATAAAGGAAAATTTTCCTAAAGTGGTGATATACTTTCGCTCTTTTATATTGTAGTATCTCTGAAAATAGCACCGAGAAAAAAAACTCTTCGTCCTCCACGAGACGTTTATTTGTATTTATCTGACAAAACCCACATGCTCACACCACATTACGGCTAAATGAACAGAAAATTAGTTTATCGCACAATTTTTTCTGGACCCCAACAACTTGACCCCAATTACAGCACGGGCGGCCCCAAATGAACCCCAGATTAGCGTTGAACGGCAACTGGGTGCTAAAACGACGCCGTGAGCGAAATATCAAGCGACTGCGGACTTTAATCACTCATCGACGATGTAAAACCGTTGGCAAAAATACGGGTGTGGTTAGTTTGACTTTTGTACTTGTGGATCTGTGGATCTGTTTGTGCCGTCATTGATGGACTGATCTCGATGTGGCTTCACCATGATCTAGGACTTGGCAGATCAGATCATTATAGTGCACCGACTGCCATACGACCTCCGTGACCCAGCTACCAGGGGAACCTAATCAGATTGGATCATGGTTACATATTCAGTGGACTGAACGTGCTGGTTTCATGACGATGTTTTCCTTCATCGTAAGAACATCGGTCAGTGTTTAATTAACGTATATAACTGAGAAAAGAGAAATTGGTACATGGCGGCAGTTTGACTCGAACCGGTACCTCTCGCTTGCGTGTCGGATACCTTTACCACTAGGTCACCAACGCTCCTCGTGTGTTTGTTGCATCATTTATGGACAAATTTCGATGTGATTCCGAATCTTTAGAGTTAAAAGCGTAACTCGGTGCGTCCAAATACCACGCACGCAGCGCGCGCGCGGTGCGCGAGCCGTTGCTGCAACTGCATGTTCGCGAGGCGTCCGGGAGATTCGAACGCACCCATATATGATTATTTTGTTTTCTATCTGTCTGTCTTACGAACCCTCAAGACAATATTTCTCGGGAACGGGTAAAGAATTAAGTTGAAATTATTATCAAATACCAATATCGACGATAAAGTTGTGGAAAAATTAAGGAAGATTTATTATGGTCATTAATGTCATGTTATAGACCATACCTGCTGTTTAATTGCAAGTCTCGCAAGATAGATGGTATCCTTATTTAAGTTAAACTTACCTTACCTTCAATTTAAATTTGTTAAAGCTGGACGTTAAATTTCATATCTTCTGAGGATTTTTATTAGTTTTCAAGAGTCTTATCAAGACTTGGAGACGAATATAGAAATTTTAATATTTTTCGGAAAATAACGTTTCTGTTTCTTCTTTTTATAAAATTTTTCGGCGAAATTCTTTAATAAATACTTGGCAAAATTAATAAATGTGGCAATTACAGCGGAGACATGCTCGAATAAAATATAAGAATCTAATAAAAATATATCAAGAAGTATCAAAGACGTGTCGTACGCAGTTGTCATAACGATGATAATAAAATAATGATAATATAAAACTGTTATTACTATCTCGGTGCACGTCTGTTATTAATTACGAACCTCCCTCACTTCTTAATGAAATTAGAACAATAATACACAACTATAACTATTGGCCGTGTGGTGTCCGGCAGAGTAGAATAGCACCAACCCCTTACACTCGTGGGTGTCGTACAAGGCGACTAATGTTTTCGAGACAACATCTAGAGACTCCGTAGGCTGGAAAATGGGCAGCAGCATTTTCCATTGTTATTTAACACCGCAACCTCCAACTGGCCTGCCAAGCGTGGAGATTTTAGCAATAACCTTTGACGTGGGAGAGGCCCTAAGTCCTGCAGTGGACCGGGCTGTGATGATGATGACGTAACTATTAACTCAAGTTCAGTGAGAAATACAATATATTAAATAGACTGTATCTCTCTAGTCATTAAAAATAATCATCTTGGCGTTAATGTTCCGGTTGTGCTCCCGCGCACGAGGGCTCGGGGTCCGCCTTGACTATGATCCAAGATTTGGCAGATCAGGTAATTACAGTGGGGCGACTGCCGTCTGACCTCCGTGACCCTGCTACCTGAACAGACTGAAAAATAAAATATAATTCACCTAATGAACGTAACTCAGAAAAGAGCCATTAGTATATGGCCGCAGTGGATTCGAACCCGGTACCTCTCGCTTACGAGTCGAATAGTTTTACCACTAGACCACTGACGTTTCCTATTATATGTCTCTGATCATTAATCACTATTATTATTCCAGACTCGCAACACTATCTACGTAATGTTGGCTCGTTAGGACCTATACTAATATTATTAAGAATGTGAATGGAATCTTACGTTCTTTTCTTGAAAAAGTAGGTATCCTAAGCTTTTTTTTTCTAAATACTATCTTACGGCCCGCCTGATGGTAAGCAGGTACCGTAGCCTTATTTAATTTTTAGGAAGCGTCGGTTGCCGAGTGTATCTGACTTTCGTAGGTGAGATGGCAGCCGCTTCACTGTAATTACCTGACCTACCAAATCCTGGATCATGGTCAAGGCGGTTCCCGGGCCCTCGCGCGCGACGGCACAATGAGGCCATTAACGCCAAGATCATGTTGTTTTAAGTTACTTTTACTACGACTGACCCAGCTTATAAGACCCAAAACGGTCATTTTATTTTAAAAAAGCGGGCTAAAAATGAAACTGTGCTACCATATATGTGCAGTGCACCTACGTGCTGTGGTACCACGTGCTGTGGTGTGTAGCCACGCATATTGTGCACTACGTGGCTGTTACTTCAATAGTGCGAAAGCACGTTCTTTAGAGTAGATATTTGTTTAATAGCTAAAAGTTTATAGTACGGTTCAGTCGATAAGATCAGTCTAGAGTCTAATTCCTCTCCGCAACAAAACTGATTGGTGATCTCTGCCCTAGGCTGACGATAATATTGAACAAGTATTTGTAAACTTTTTCCACTCGAAGTTTTTAATAGGTATACTCATATTATTTCTGTAAGCAACAGTCTTTGACGGAAATTCATAAGATCTATCCAAGGTCTTCCGCTTGGAAAGTCAAACAATTTCGCGAACGACTTCGGTAATGATCTTAAGCAAAACTTAGAGACATAACTTGTAAATTAGTTTCGATGTTCGAAGGTACGAAGCGAGTACGTAATTACTGTACGAGTTATTATGAAGGCGTACAGAGTGACTTCAAATTGATGATACCATAGGGTACTGTAGAAATGTGCATATTACAAACTTACCTTTACTACAACAAATACCTTTTACATCATCACCATCATCATCACAGCCTATAACAGCCCACTGCAGGACTTAAGGCCTCTCCTATTAAAGGGGAGGTATTGCCATAATCACCATGCATGGCAGGTGAATTAGAGTCGCAGTGCTATAAATATAACAATGGAAAACGCTGCTGCCCATTTTCCAGCCTACGGAGACTTTTAGATCTTTTGCCTCGAAAAAATTAGTTGCGTTGTACGACACCCGCGAGTGTAAGGGGTTGGTGCTATTCTACTCTGCCGGACACCACACCAATTTTTACAATGGTACTAAACAAAACAATTTTTTCTTTTTTTTTTAATTCAAATTCAATTATGAAACAGTTGATTGTATTTTTGCTTGATATCAGAAAGTGCGAGAGCACAACCGGGACATTGAAGCCAAGACGATGATTTATCTAATTTTACTCATAAAAATAGCTAAATGTAAACAAAAGAACGATAAAATAGGTCAAAGAAACCCAAAAAACCCGAACAAGTTCATTTCATGCAAACAAATGCTGCCTCGAAATTAATTGCTGACCCCCAAGAGCAGGTCACAAATAACTTTTCCATTTGTATCTGGAATTTAGACTCTATTACTTCTGCATACGGCGTAGAGTACTGTAAATTGTACGCAAACAGGATATCGGTAAAAATATAATTGGACGCCGCAAAGAATTGTCTACATAAACAAGAATGACGACACTCTATGGCCCTACAATAGTGTTGGGACACGCCATACCACAACTTTTATTTTAGACTATGAAATTATCGATATAAGATAAATTCATTAATTCATATCTTTGTCTAAAAGTGGAGCCTATACACGTGGGAAACATTTGTCAAAAAATATGTCTATACCTTCTCACACGTCATATATTTTTCAAAAATACAGGTTTTCACCTGCTAACCTAGTCAACGAATAAATTCTAAGAGTTTGGATTATTATTATTATTGGTATAGGTAAGTAAAATATAAGTTGTATAGAAGTGTATACAATTTTGGTCTTCATTGGCTTATCATATATCATAGGGTTATGTATATAATAATGACACTTAAATTTAATGCAAAAGTGGCAGCCATTCTTATGAAATAAGTATCCGACGTGGAATCGAAATTGTTTGCACAGGGTTTGTCTTGGGTGCGCTTTTAACCTATAAACTAAAGGTCTGAATATTGTATTTAAAATTGCTTTCCGAAGACGACAACACGGGTACAAGCGTTCTAGCTTAATTAACTACATAAAATTTGTAGAAGTGCACTGAGCTGTTTAAATGAGTAGTTTACGAGTATGCATCAAAACTTTTAATACCTATTCATATAGTTGCATACACTATTTTATCTACACTTAAAATTTCATACCTATAATTTTCTTAACTTTCTCTACTATGTAATTGGAAGTGAATATAAAATAACATACATACATTTCATTTCAATAAAAATTAAGCATGTAAGAACATATACACAAATTATTAGCAATAAAAAAAGGAAAGACAATAAATCGATATGACAGCAATCCCAACACTAATAAAAACAAGGGTCACGAGCAAACAGTGTTGCCAACAGCTGATAATTAACTTTTTACGTTGGCAATTGTTCCAAGTGTCGTTATTCTGAAATTTAATTTTAGAATTGACTGCTTGGATACAGCTTCGTACAAGGGTTTACGTCCAATCTCTGAAATGGAAACGGATATCTGCTTTTTTATTTTACAGGGTCAAAGTGGCAGCTGTAAACTGCTAATTTCTACTATTGAATGAACGGTATTGTTTTTCATTAGGAGATTGTATAGATTTTTGTACGATTCGGAGCGTTATGGTCTTTTTTGTTTGTTCATCATCACAGCCCATAACAGTCCACCGCATGACTTAGGGCCTCTGCCACGAAAGGACAGGTTCTTGCTATAACATCCACGCTTGACAGGCGGGTTGGAGATCGCAGTGTTATAAGTAATAAAAATTTAAAATGCTGCTGCACATTTTCCAGCGTACGGAGATTCCAAAAGTTGTGCCTCGAGAACTTTAGTCGCCTTGTACGACACCCACCATTATAAGGGGTTGGTGCTATTCTACTCTGCCGGACACCACACGGCCATTTTTGTTTGTTAGTCTAATAACAATCGTTATTATTTTTATCCTGCGAAAGCTGTACTTCGTTTTTTTTCTTCGCTATTCGATAATGGATGGAAGCCTATGTAGTATTTCAAGTTAACTGAAAGACTGAGAGGATCAACAAACAAAGGTTTTGACAAACAAAATATCTTCTTGCGAAAACTATGCGGTAAGTATTCGTAATATATTTCCAGACAACATTTGATCCGTATGTTTGGAGGACGTAATCTCTGGAATCACTGAACCGCTTTTGACAAGCTGACAAGACAGACAAGTTTTTATTCCTCTGAATGACGACGGTATGATTCGTGGTTTTCGAAAATAGTGTCTTTAATACGAAGCTTCAGTATTCTTGACGGACATATATTTGTAGCACCAACCACTTTCACTGATGGAATGTATAAACGACTCAATTCGTGCCAGTCTGGATAAGATAATTAGGTGAACTTGAACTCTGTCAAGCCTAAGGAGTCCGCCTGAGTGAGTACCACCGCCTTATCTATTTCTCTCGCCAAGCAGCCATGCTTGGATTGTTGTGTTCCGGTGTGAAGAACAAGGTAGCCAGCGCCACAGGCATGAGGCATTTACTCTTGGTCCTCACAGTGATGATGCACCTCGTAGATGTAAAGGGTGACAGTGATCACTTAACCACTATCAGGTGGGCTGTCTGCTCATTTGTCACTGCGTAGAATAAAAAAAGGACTCCATCATTTCGCTTCATTGAAAAAGCTAATCCAATCTCTATCTCATCTCCTTCTTTTCATACTAACAATCGAAGCAAACTAAGCATACCTTATAAACATGAGTGATTATCATCATCTTCCATCTGACCTCCGTGACCCTGCTACCAAGGGAACCTGACCAGATTGGATCATGGTTACACATTAAGTCGCTCAATGGGCAGGTTTCATCACAATGTATTTTCTTGCCGTAGTATTCAAGTACTTAACTCAGAAAAGAGTCATATGTACATAGCGGCAGTGGGATCCGAGCCGGGCACCCCTCGCATTGCGAGTCGGATACCGTTACCACTAGGCCACCGACGCAGCCTACCGAAAAATCTAATCCAATCTCCATCTCATCTCCTTCCACACTAACAATCGAAGGGAACTAAGCTTACCCTATAAACGCACATATATGAGTAAACGCACCTAAAGCGAGAGTAACGAACCCCGTGAACATTTTATAGGATTACTTTCTTGCCCTTCGCGAAATAATTAATCAGGCCCTAGGGTTGTACCTGGGCCCAGCACCTAATGAAAAAGGGCCTTCTGGGAATTGGGTTAAGGACAGGGATGGATTCAGTGACGGGGTTTTTTTTATTGTTTCTCATATTTTTGACCTTTCGTTTCGTTTGAGGTCGTTTGATGACCACTTTGACGCACTGTCTGTCACGCAAGAGGTCCCGGGTTCGATTTTCGGCAAGGCAGAAATTAAAATGATGAATTTTAATTTCGGTTATAGGTCTGCGTGTCCTATGTATAATAAGTATGTATAAAAAAAAGTATATCAGTAGTTTATCAGTTATCTAACTCCCATAACACGAACTTTGCTTACTTTGGGGCTACACTACGGCGCAGTTGATTTTTTCCTAGCATAGCATTGTTACCTTACACAGTAGTTAAGTTATTGGTTTGTTCATCTATCAAGCATCAATAAAGTAAAGGCTCGTGGTATAAATTGTGATGTTGCCGTAATTATTATTTCTTGGTAATAAAGTGGATATGTTTTCGCTCGTACGATTCGGATGTGAAATGAGCACCCAGCCACAGTGTTTCCTTTGGACTATGACATGGGATCGTTCAAGATAATGTTTCCTTAGAGGCGGGCAATGCATTGGTAGCAGAATAAGCCGCAGAAGATATTTTATACATCTAAATCAGAAACAGCTCGCCTAAGCAGTTACCATAGCCTTTTGCAATACCTTTGATTAAGTTATCACGAACAAAGTCTCATGTAAAAACTTACAAGAGTATCATTGAATACAAACTTATGCTACCACTAACTATGGGAGCCAAACGCTACCACAAATCCTCATTACAATTCCCAGACGACACACATGTCATTCCCAATTAAAATTCTAAGTTTGACACAATTACGGCCCTTAATGCTCCACTATATCGAATTCCTGAAACGTAATATAGGGACCGCCTGAGTACGGCCCTGTTGCCTAAAAGCTTATTAACTCCTTATTAAAATTTGAGCGTTTCAATTTACTTAGACAGACCCGTATCAGCTTATCAAGTAATAATGAAATGTAATGTGACAGATAGCCGTACAGTGGAAGCTTCGATTAAGGGGTGTCGTACAAATATGAAAAGGAAGATGTATAGACTGGAATAGAGAAAGAAATGTAGGATGGAAGAAAGAGGATGAATGAAAGGAGATTTATAGACGACCTGAGTGGTTCAGTTGGTTGCCGGACTGTCACGCAGAGGTCCCTGGTTCGATTCCCGGCCGAGCAGAAATTGAAATGATGAATTTTAATTTCTGTTACGGGTCTGGGTGTTGTATGTATGTATAATAAGTATGTCTTTAAAATTATGTAAATAGTTTATCAGTTATCTAGCACCGGGTCACGGAGGTCAGATGTCGTTCCACTGTAATTACCTGATCTGCCTAATTCTGGGTCATAGTCAAGGCTAACCCGAGCCCTTGTACGCTAGAGTACAAACGTGACATTAACCTGCGATAACTATTTTTTTATTTTTTTGTATTACAATTGTGAATAATTACAATTCTTTATTATTCGCTTATAATATAATATAATGTCTAAGCTTATTTTGGGGCGATTCATTATTTCCCATTCATCTTTAACCCTTTAATCTTTCATCGCGTTCCTCTCATGGCGATCGGGAGCGATGGATTAACCGGATTCCCGGATTTCGGCATCCCGGATTACGGACTCCGGATTGTTCCGGTTCCATCTTCCGCCAATTACACCGTGACGTCAGGACGGACGGTGATGGCTCGTTAGTGTAATGTCGGGAGGTATGTGCCAAGGGCGAGTTACATTGGGCGTCTGTAACCGGTTTAAGCCGGTTGGGTAGGTAGGTAAGGCATTTTATGCGATACTAATGGTCGCTCACGGTTTTCATCCGTAAGCTGTTGAAAACTCTGTCAGCATACGACTTTACCGGAGCATAAAACAATCTAATGCAAAAAAAAATAGGCACTGGTGCAATATTCGTACAATCTAGACAATTTGGATACCTTGCGTTTCTCCCTGGAAACTTTCCGGGTGCAATCTGATTATGCACATGGAAAGGATCGATTTCTAAGATAAATAATGGAATGATGAACGATGTAGGTCCCCGGATCGTTCCGGTTCCATTTTCCGCCAATTACACCGTGACGTCAGGATGGACGGTGATGGCTCGTTAGTGTAATGTCGGGAGTTATGTGCCAAGGGCGAGTTACATTGGGCGTCTGTAACCGGTTTAAGCCGGTTGGGTAGGTAGGTAAGGCATTTTATGCGATACTAATGGTCGCTCACGGTTTTCATCGGCGTGCTGTTGAAAACTCTGTCAGCATACGACTTTACCGGAGCATAAAACAATGTAATGCAAAAAAAAATAGGCACTGGTGCAATATTTGTACAATCGAGACAATTTGGATACCTTGCGTTTCTCCCTGGTTGCTTTCCGGGTACAATCTGATTATGCACATGGAAAAGATGGATTTCTAAGATAAATAATGGAATGATGAACGATGTAGGTCCCCGGATTGTTCCGGTTCCATCTTCCGCCAATTACACCGTGACGTCACGACGGACGGTGATGGCTCGTTAGTGCAATGTCGGGAGTTATGTGCCAAGGGCGAGTTACATGGGGCGTCTGTAACCGGTTTAAGCCGGTTTAGTGGGTAGGTACAGCATTTTATGCGATACTGATGTTCGATGACCTGAGTGGTTCAGTTGGTTTACATGCCGTCTGTCACGTAGAGGTCCCGGATTCGATTCCCGGCTGAGCAGAAATTAATTTTGGGTCTGAATGTTAAGTATATGTATAATTACAATTTATTAAAAAATATGTAAGTAGTTTATTAGTACTCTGGCACCTACAACACAAGCTTTGTTACTTTGGGGATAAATGGCGCTGTGTGAACTATTAATTAACCATTTTTTTTCTTTTTTACTTTCTTTTCTATGTGGATAATAATTATTATATAATTGTATAGACGAAGGAGAAATTATATTTTCAATCGTCGTTATAACTAGGTAATTATAATGTATAACCTCATCACATAATTGGACTATACACACATGACTGGTAGAGAAAGCTATGAAGTTTTAAGTCCGCCTTTGTACGTAACAGTGCATGAAGTTTTCAATAAATAAATAAATAATTTAAAAAAAATACGTCGGTACATTGTATTATATAAACAATTTTGTATTCTCACTAATATCATTGAAACAAACCTCTAATAGCTTTACCAAATTCACATAAAAATTGCGTTTCTGCTAAAAACTAAATAACAAGTACACATAATAATCCTCCGTATGAACACGCCCTTAGCCCGTACATAGGCTGTAGTTTAGGTTGGAAATGGGGTCATTATTTACTTTGATATGGGACAAGTTGGGAGTGACGTCATTTGGTTGACGACTTCGGGATTCCCCGCGTATGCTGTCCCACATTAGAAGAGGGTTAGGACACATTTCAGTATGATAATTATGGTATTTTAACATTTCTAATGACACACACCCGGTACATATGTGAAACTTATACCACCCTACTTATTGCGTCTTTTTTTACCTTGTGGCTTTCACCGGAGTTCAGTTCGGATCTCTGTAAACTATTAACTTTCCCACGGGAATCTATTATTTTACCGGGATAAAATATTAGACTATGTTACTCAGTGACAATGAGTTCAATGATTCTATTAGTTAAATACATTTTAAAATCTCCCCGGTAGTTTTAGAGTGTATTCATTACAAACAAAAATATAAATATTTTCTCTTTATATTGTAATAATATTCTCTTTATATTATAATTATAGTTAGTATAGATGGAGGCAAACAAGCAAACAGGGCCTCAAATCCGCTTATTTATTAAAAGCTCGATTAAATCGTAATTGGGTCATAATCGCAACTTAATGGCAGCTTCACACTTTTTGGTTTTCTGCTACTATGACTAATGTACACTCGTCGGTCGTCAAATAATCATCAGATCATGAAGGTGATAGTTCGACCTAACGATCTATTACCTGATGTAGGCATTTTTAAGGCAAGAGTGAATAGGCACTATATAGGTAAGCTACACGATCGCCCGCAACGTCACTTACAAACAAGTGCGATAGCGGACAATTTTTTTTTTTTATAATTTATTTGTGTAATTCGCCAAACTGTAAAACAGTTTGTTGGTGAATGCTTGCCTAGAGTACATAAAAATGCTTATTTTATATATATATTTTTGTTCCAGGTAAGGTGACAAACAAACGCATAAATCGTCAGACGGTAAGCAATTATTCATCATCATCATCATCATCATCATATCAGCCAGAAGACGCCCACTGCTGGGCATAGGCCTCCCCCAGAGATCTCCACAAAGGCCGGTCCTGTGCTTTTCGCATCCAGCTGGTACCTGCGATCCTTACCAGGTCGTCAGTCCACCTTGTGGAAGGCCTACCCACGCTGCGTCTTTCGGCACGTGGCCGCCACTCGAGAACTTTACTGCCCCATCGGCCATCTGTTCTTCGAGCTATGTGCCCTGCCCACTGCCACTTCAGTCTGGCAATCCTTAGAGCTATGTCGGTGACCTTGGTTCGCTTGCGGATCTCCTCATTTCTGATTCGATCGCGCAAAGAGACTCCGAGCATAGCTCTTTCCATTGCCCTTTGGGTAACAGTGAGCTTTCTTATAAGGCCCACAGTGAGCGGCCACGTTTCAGTTCCGTGTGTCATCACTGGCAACACACATTGGTCAAAGACCTTCGGTTTGAGACACTGCGGTAATTGGGACGAAAATATATGGCGTAGCTTCCCGAATGCTGCCCAACCGAGTCGGATTCGTCGATTGACCTCTTTTTCGAAGTTGGACCTACCTAACTGAACTATTTGTCCTAGGTATGAATAGTCGTCAACAACTTCAAGTGGAATGCCTCCAACGGTCACTGGAGTAGGCACAACATGGACATTCGACATAATTTTCGTCTTGTCCATGTTCATTTTAAGACCTACTTGTTGAGAGGCACTACAGAGGTCATCGAGCATTTTGCCCAAGTCTTCCAGGGTTTCAGCCATGACTACGATATCGTCAGCAAATCTGAGGTGAGTAAGGTACTCGCCGTTAATATTGATGCCAAGTCCGTCCCAGTCCATAAGCCTAAAGATATCCTCCAGTGCAGCAGTGAACAACTTCGGTGATATGACATCACCTTGTCTAACACCCCGCTGCAGCTGGATAGGTTCTGTGGTCTTATCCTGGAGACGAACTGACATAGTGGCGTTTTCGTACAAACCCTTCAGTGCTTCGATATATCGATAGTCAATTTGGCACCGCTGTAGAGACTGGAGCACCGCCCAAGTTTCGATCGAATCGAAGGCTTTCTCATAGTCCACAAACGCCAAGCATAATGGCCGGTTATACTCTTCGGTCTTCTGTATAACCTGCCGCAGCGTATGAATGTGGTCTATGGTACTAAAACCTTTTCGGAATCCGGCTTGTTCGGGAGGCTGGAAGTCATCAAACCTGCGTGCGAGACGATTCGTAATGACTCTCGAAAACAGCTTATACACATGAGTCAGCAGCGATATTGGTCTGAAATTCTTCAAGAGAGCCTTATCACCTTTCTTGAAGAACAATATCACTATACTTCTGTGCCATGTTTCCGGCGTTTTTCCCTCGAGGATGACGGAATTGAACAGCTTCTGAAGGGTCTTAAGCACAGGTTTACCACCAGCTTTCAGAAGCTCAGCCGTAATTCCATCATCACCCGGCGCCTTGTTGTTCTTGAGCTGTTTGAGAGCCATACTAATCTCGTACAGGCTGATGTCCGGGATATCTTCGGTGTAGTGTCGGGTCAACTTGGCTCTGGGGTCTTTTGCCATACTGGTAACAGGTGCCCGTGTTGTCGTGTATAACTGTCCATAGAACCTCTCGACTTCCCTCAAAATCTCGGACTTGGTCGAAACAACTCTGCCGTCATCCGTTTTCAGTCTTGTCAACTGGCTCTGTCCAATCGACAGATCTCTCGCAAAGACTTTAGAGCCTTTATTCCGCTCGATCGCCGCCTCAATGTTGATAGTATTGAATCGGCGTATATCGCGAGTCAGAGACTTGGAGATCTGTCGATTAAGTCGCCTAAATTGAGAGACATCATTAGGGGATTGCAGAGTCATTGCGCGTCTTTCTTCCATGAGTTTGAGGGTATTGTCAGAGATTTTGCTTGTTCTTTTTGTACGGCAGGTTTTGTAAAACTTTGACCCAACCGTATAGACAGTTTCCACGAACCTGTTATTGTAGTCGTCCACGTCGACGCAATCTCCTAGGCACTCGAAGCGATTTTGTAATTCGAGTTGAAAGCTCTCGGGGTTTTGGATTTGGGTGGGTACAGGCCGGAGCGTGGACCTCATCAATCTCGATCTTTCCAGCTGTGGATTAATATTCAATGTGCCTCTTACCAAGCGGTGATCACTGCCAATTTTTACGCTATTGATCACCGAGACATCATTGAATATATGCCGTTTCGTAGATAGGATGAAGTCGATCTCATTTTTTGTGACACCATCGGGACTAACCCACGTCCATCTGCGATGATCCGGCTTCCCGAAAAATGAGTTCATCATAAAGAGTCCCTCTTTCTCCAGAAAGCCGGCCAGCATCTGGCCACGGGCGTTCCGACTTCCAACTCCAAATTGCCCCACTCTCAACTCGTCTCCGCTTCGTTTGCCCAGTTTCGCGTTAAAATCCCCCATGACAACGGTGTAATGTGTCTTGGAGGTATGTATGGCTGTAGTTATATCCTCATACATAGCCTCCACTTCATCGTCGGAGTGAGTCGAAGTCGGTGCGTAGACCTGTATGACCTTCAACGAATACCGCTTGGTAATTCTGAGTATAAGGTACGCAACCCTAGACGACACACTCTCGATCTTGACGATGTTGTTCACAAGGGATTTGTGGACGAGAAACCCGACACCACCTAGGGACAGTTGGTCGCCCTCCCGGAAGTAAAGCAGATTTCCGGACTTCAGAGTTATCGAGTCCTCCCCCTTTCTTCGGACTTCAGATATCCCTATTATGTCCCAATGTAATCTGCTTACCACTTCCTCCAGCTCCACGAGCTTTTCGTCGGTCCGCAGTGTCTGGACATTGTATGTTGCCAGGGCCAGTGGTCGTTCTTTGCGGTAGCCTGATCGCGTCCGGTGATTTTTCGCACCCCCTGCCCCGCCGTTACCGTGACCGCTACCATGGTCCGGAATAGCGGGGCCGCCGGGTACTGGGGGCCGTGGCTTGTGTGTACTTGTCATCGGGGGGGGAATTGCCATAATCGCCACGCTTGGCAGGCGGGTTGGCGATCGCAGTACAGTATATGTTAATGTACCCAGAAAGATGCTGCTGCCCATCTTTCGGGTTTGTCCCTTAGTCGCCTTTTACGACACCCACGGGAAGAGATGGGGTGGTGTTATTCTTTGAGGTGGCGGCACCACAACCACCAGCAATTATTGTTAAAAATAAATTGTACTTGTCTCCATTATGGGGGCAACAACGGGTTCAATAACGTAGTAAAACCTTCTTAGTTTTTTATTTGCCATAGGTATACAGAATACCAACAAATTCATTTACTCGCTAAACAAATAATAGTGAAACTTTAGAAGTCTAAATCAATGTACAGTTTCATAAAGGTACATATAAAGTAAAAAACATGTTTTTATAGTTTTTTTTAAATAACACTATTTATTTTTTAGATGTCTTTTTTTTCTTATATTAATAGGATTTATTATGATAATGTATTTTGTTATGAATAATATATCAGTACTTTTGGAAGGAGAATTAATTTCTTCAAATTGTAGATCAGTCGTTATATCCTACACGCGCTTTTTCCAAGCATAGACCACATAACTTGCTACAGTGTACCTGACAAATCTCTTTCTCTTCTTCCATATTCATTAAGATCAAAGCTGGCATTGTCTCGATTTAGCTATCTGTGACAGAAATACCTACACTTTTACAAGTGAATCTCATCGCGGCTGTAATAGGTGGTTGGACCACTGCATCGTCACTGAGTCTGCACGGCAATCAGTCGTTATTGTGTCAGTGCAGTATGACGTGTATTGGTCGGACCACTATCCACTCGTGATTGAGTGTAACCTGTATAAACTTAAGCCTAAAGTAGATTGTAAGATGACAGATTACGATAATGTTAACCGTATTTTGTGGGGTGAAAGACACTCACAAAAAATTGTTAAAAACCTTGACCTCTGTCACTCTGCCCTGAGTCTTATAAATTTTCCACAGGAACTGAGTGAATGCCGCGATGGATTCTGTAATCGCAAAGACCATCACTCAGTTCTTGATGAAATATATTTAAAAATAGTAAATACATTAACACTTGCTGCTATACAGACTCATAGGGCGGGGTGTAGGCGGAAGGGTGGCTATGTCACTGGGTGGAACAAACATGTTGCGGGCGCGCACCGCGAGGCTCGGCTTACATTCCAACTGTGGACGCTGGCTGGTCGCCCGGCCAGTGGCCGTATATTTGAAGAAATGGCGGAAGCGAGGAGACATTTTAAATCTAAATTAAAATGGTGTCAAGATGAGCAGGAGCAACTTAGAATGAACCTCCTCGTTTCCAGCCACACTGCCAAAAACTTCAAAAGCTTTTGGAAAAACACAAATAAAATGAATTTGAGGCTGAGCCTCCCGGTGAGCGTCGGCGGTATTACGGACCACAAAGACATTGCCAACGGTTTCAGTGACAATTTCTCTGTGCAGTCGCCGTTAAGTTCAATGGGTAGGGAGAGCGGTGCTGAGACCATTTTGTCTCGACGGAACGTAAAAATACAAGCTAAGCATATTGCTAGAATTATTTCGAAGATGCAACGTGGGAGGTCTCCGGGACATGATGGTCTCAGCATTGAACATTTTAAGCATGCGGGGGCCCATCCTTCGCAAGTGTTGTCGCTGTTTTTCACCCTATGTATAGATCACTCTTACTTCCCAAAGCCGCTAATGCGGACTACAGTAGTTCCTATTGTAAAAACAAAACGGGTGACATGAACAACTACCGGCCCATCTCGCTCGCTACCACCGCGGCCAAGGTGCTTGACGGTTTGTTGAATGGGTGGCTCTCGGAACACGTTACCGTGCATGACGCGCAGTTCGGGTTTAAACAGGACGTGCCCACGTAGAGTGTCATTTTTACCCTAAAACACACTGTCAAGTACTATACCAAGAGGAGGACGCCGGTGTACGCGTGTTTTCTCGACTTGTCCAAAGCGTTCGATCTCGTTGCCTATGAGCTGCTGTGGGACAAGTTGAGGAACGCGGGTGTGCCGGCGGAATATACGTCCCTCCTCAAATACTGGTATGCTAACCAGATAAACCTGGTGAGGTGGGCCGGTACTCTGTCGGATGAGTACAGGCTAAAAAGCGGTGTGCGGCAGGGGGGGTTAAGCTCGCCTCTGTTATTCAACCTATACAGCAACGAACTTATCGAACAACTGAGTAGCACTCATGTGGGCTGTCATATTGACGGTACCTGTGTCAACAACACAAGTTATGCAGACGACATGGTGCTGCTCAGTCCGTTGATAAGACGGTTGAAAGAATTGCTGGCAACCTGCGAGACATATGCGGAGGTACACGGTTTAAAAAACAACTCGAAAAAGAGTGAAATTCTACAGTCTTACCACAAAAAAGTTAAACAAGGGACAAGACATCTGTTGAACACATGTTTAGAAAAAGTCGTACCACAAAAGAGTGTCTAACGGTTGTCTAGAGTTAAGCAATTGTTAAACCATGTTTAACTTTAGACACTGCCAGATGTTGGTTAAGCGCGTGTCTAACTTTATTTATGGTGGCATTTTTGGTGTCTTCTTCATCGTGTCGACTCGTGGCGGGTTGAATGTTCGAGTACGGTCATGAATTTTTGGATTTGATTTATTTTATCGACGAGGAAGAGATAATATACTTTTCGGGACAGAGTATACCGTGAGCGAATTAATCCATTTGAATATTATAATGAAAAAGATTTTAGATATAAGTAAGGTAGTCTGGTCTTTAACTACCCTTTCTCTATATTACTATTAATATAAGTTTATTGTCGAAACTAATCATCATCATCTTGGCGTCACGTCCCGGTTGCGCCCCCGCACAGCACGCGAGGGCCCTGAGTCCGTTTATTATTGAAACTAATGAAAACAAGAATAAAACTCGCAGAGAGGAAGATATTGTACGTAACGTAAAACTCGCGTCTTGCGCCGATCAAAACCAAGTCGCTCATCAATTTAGTAACGTCAAACGTAAATTACGTTCCTTTTCCGTTGCAAGTATGCTATGGAAACAAGGTCTTAGGAAATAATCGAAAATATTGTGATTTGTGTTCATTAAATCAATAAATTATAGAGAAAAACATAATACAAATTAAATTTCATTGTAATTCGGAAAACACTGAAATGTGTTCGAATAATGTTTGCATAAAACGAAACGGTTCGGAACGAATGGGGACCGAGATGAATGAATGTTGTTCAGTGTTACTAGATATGAAAAGAAAACATAAAGTTAAACACTGTCTTGGTAGACAGTTGCTAAACATCGTTTTGTAGTAAAGAAAGTTAAACACCCGCCTAAACAGAGTTTAACAATTTAGATAGTGACTAACTAAACACATGTTTATCTCGTGTTTAAAATATTTTTTGTGGTAAGACCGCTAGTGTTTAAAGCACCTAGACAGGAGTCACGCTGTGTACCGCCGGTATGTCTTAACGGCGCAATACTTAGTATAGTAAATAAATTAAAGTACCTAGGGCACATTGTCACTAGCGACCTACGGGACGATAGCGACATTGAGCGCGAGCGCAGGGCGTTGGCGGTAAGGAGCAATATGCTCACCCGTAGGTTCGCTCGCTGCAAGACTGAGTTCAAAGTAACTTTGTTCAAGGCGTTTTGTCAGTCATTTTACTCGAGCGGCCAAGCCTATAACGTCCTGCGTGTTCAATACAATAATGTATTTAGGATGCTGTTGCGACGGCCGCCGCGCTGCAGTGCGTCGGGCATGTTCGCGGAGGCGCGCACGGATGGCTTTCACGCCCTAATGCGCAAGAAAGCAGTCCCTCTACTGCAGCGCCTGCGTGGCAGTCGTAACATGATAAAGATGATAGCCAATAGGCTCGACTGCCCTATCCAAAAGCATTGGATAGAGTTAGCTATAGGCCTCAAATAGTGTTACCTACAAAGTAATCTTACTAATGTTACTAACATAACATATAAGTACAATTGTTACTAATATAATACTAACAAGCTATGGATCCATAGTCTGAAATAAATATATTTAATTTTAATTTTTTTTTTAATTAACTTTTTCATACATTAACGTCGGCTAAGGGTTCTTTAGACCTGACCTAAAAGTTTTGATGAAACTGAAAATTGTATAAACTACAACAATAAAACCGCTACGAAGTACTACGCCGTAGCAGTGCTACAAATTCTACGAAGATATGTAGGCTCCCAGTTATAATTATGTTTCTTGGAACCCTCATCTAGCAATCGTAGAACTTCGTAGAAGTTTCTTTGATATTTTGTAAATTTACTGCGACATGTTTTTTTAAGAGAATATTACGGATTTCCCCCAAACCGCTTACGATATCTAGATTAAATAAATATAATTAATAAGTACATATAGTAAGCTGAAATTCAAACTCTTTTCCAAGAGGAATTTTGTCTAAATTGTTTACCTTGTTTGTAATTTACGAAAAACGGTAAAATCCACATTAGAATATAGGTTGTAATTAGGTGTTTCAAACTATACCTATTCGGCTTTATGCAGCACACGTAAAAACGAATCTCGCATGTCGTTATGCAAAAACAAATGACAGGTGACAGCGTCCTCTTTCTGATGAATCGAAAGTGAGAGAAAGAAGAATGAGAAAACCATTGACGTCTGACCCATGCGTCTGACAGAATAGATTGCAGAAACCCCTTGTATTTTCTCAGTGCAGATCATCTAGTTACAACATAGATCAGAATTGGAACTTTGTCAGGAACCCTGTGATTTCTCACGTACTGTGAGACCTCATAGTAACGTTTTTTAATACAGTTGTATTGTAATTGTGTATTCAAATATTTCATTATCAATATATTCTTTAAATAATATTATGTTAACATCATTTCATTAAATACTGTTCCGACACACTTTTCCTTTCGTCCACACCCATAATTGATTCCATTTCTCACGTTTTTAGAGTCTCTATACATCTTAGTATAAAACAAAGTCGCTTCCCAAGGTCTGTTTATGTATGTATCTATGTACGCTTAGATCTTTTAAACTACGCAACGGATTTTAATGCTGTTTTCAACAATAGATAAAGCAATTCAAGCGCAAGGTTTATAAGCTAAAAGGTATTTAGGGGTTAAGTAGGTGTAGGTGTTCCACGAATGTACATAACTCAGAAAGAAGTCTTTGCTAACATGGTCTCAGTGGTATTCGAACCCGGTACCTCGCGCTTACGAGTCGAAAACCTGAGTCATTATGTTCACCACGTAATTAAAATTAATTCCCGAAGGTATTAGCTAACGACACTGTTGTCTTGACGTAGTCGTGCCGTCGTCGTGTCGCCTTCGTTAATTGTTCGCTGACGCAATGCCGACTGAAATGTTGGTATTAATGGCCCGACTTTATTAATATGGATGTGTGCCATTAGCTGGGTTTGTTTCTTGAGGTCGACGATTAGTTTTGGTCGTAATGTTTGAAGATAATCGTCAGCGTATGAACCATTAGCCTGGATAATCATATGGGCCATTATTTCCGTTACAGGACAAAGGTCTTTCGAAGTTAACGAGATTATCTTACTTTGGACTTTGGGTGTCCTGTAACTTTAGTGAGATTCGATATCAAAAACGGTAAAGAAAAAATCTCAGCATCATTAAAAAGGGTGAGATCTTATTTCAAACAATTTAAGCGTCTAGAAACTTCTAAAAAATCACGGTGACAATAAAAAAATGCATTTTAACAGTATATCACTTCAACATGTAAAAGTCTGATAAAAGAAATAATTATAAAGAATCATTTAATTATTTAAAAAAACGTTTCTCTTGCGTTTCTGTGTGGAAAAATGGCGGCATTTCATTTTGGAATGCATTTGAAATGACATATCAATATGCTAACAACTGTAAGTGACGCCGCCAACGGGATGTATAGGTTTGTTTGTGGCATACTATAGTAAATGTGGCGAAGGCACAGGACCGGCCTTTGCTCTCTCTATCTCTGAAGGAGGCCTATGCTCAGCAGTGGGCGTCTTTCGGCCGATAAGATGAAGATAGTAAACTAGAAAATGATATATAACTCGATTCTATTGAGTATCCGAAAACGGTACACCCCTCACCGGCTCCTTCGTTATTATATACCTTCTAAAATTTGACCACCGCTCAAAATGGGGGTGCCAACGTAACTACGTTAACTATGTCAAGGATTTGACGTATTTAATCTACTTTTTTTTTCTATTTTTCCATAGAAGAATGGCAAAAGGACTAAGACCCATTCAGCCCGATCTTTCAAAGGGAATCTTAATAATATACAAAATTCGAAATCTTTATTACGAAATATCTTTTTTCCAGACTTCATATGTGGAAATTGGTTATTGATATAAGTTCAGTAATATATTATAAACAACATCATATTTTTATAACCCATGTTCTTTTAGAGTTGGATTCTTGTCGATGGAGCAATCGCTACTCTCCTCTCCTATCTGCTAACCTAGTGATTGATTACAGAAAGTTACCTTCTTTGTAATCACCTGCGGGCTGCGTTTAATCTAAGCCTTTAACATTTCTTATACACTGGGCAAGCATATATTTGCCAGCCGAAGTTGAGAGTAGACGTTAGCTCATCAGAAGCTGGAGAATCTCGGTAAATGGATCGAACGGCTCGAACGCTTCACTATAAGCTCAAGTTTGATAGCACCAACTTCACAAAACCGGCCAACACGTGTCTGACCACTTGCAGTGTAGGATTCCGTAGTTGCCCGTCAATGCTTAAAAGAGGGCTTTTTAATACTATAAACAAATTTCAAAGTCTAGCCCCTGTACAAGTTGTATGAAATATTTGCTAACCCAATTACTTCTTTTTAATTGTGTTTTTGTAATGAAATTCAATTCAAAATTCAAAATCATTTATTCAATGTAGGTATAAATTATACTATTATTGAACGTAATTATCATGAAATACGTATTTGATATTTGATATATTGAACGTAATTATAATAATAATAAAAATAATAAAAATTAAGCACCTTATAAACTATTACTGTGTTACATTAGAACTATAAGAAATAGAAATTATAAATTCAATTCAGGATTACACGTCAAAAATTCTTTTAAAAAAGAGTACATCATTACAAATATTTAGAGTAACTTCAAATAAGTTTTCATGTGTATTTCTTTACTATACTACATGGCATTGCTTCTTGCCAATTTCCATGATTCTAGGTTAACGGTTACTTCAAAATTTGCAGCATAAAGGCATCATAAACGGCCGTATCTTTTTATAGCGTTGACTTAGAATTGCAGACTTTAGCATTCTATATTAATTTCAGCTTGATACGTTCCTGAGAAAAAATGTCATCCATTTAGTAGTTACGAGAGAACAAAGAAACATACATACATACTTACAGGCCAAACACAACACTTCCTTATGGGCTTCGCTACAGTCAAGTAGAAATTATGAAACCATCATTAAAGTATCTAAGGCGGAAGAGAAAGCCAAAATACATAACGATATCTACAACTTTTGGTCACTTCAAATATATATTTTGAACAAATTGCAGCCGTACCGTAAAGAATTCAATTATATAGTTCTATCCGTCCATCTACCCCCAAACCATTCCTACTTTCCAACCGACCCGGACATCCGAGTACGAAAGCTACAAAGAAAGAAAGAAAGAAAGAAAACATTTATTGCAGTAGACACCACGACACGATAATACAACTAATGAAAACGAAGGTACAACAACATAAAAACAACGAACTAAGCATACCAACATAAAATACAAATAATGATATTTGAAAATAAAAATAAAAAGGAATAAAGGAATAACAATAATAACTGTACCTACCTACCTACCTACAGTTTACGAGTATCTATTCCCAGTGGCATTGTTTAATCTCCGTGTCACGGCTTCCAGTGCAACTGGACCCCCTCAGCATAAGCATTACGCTTTTAAACAGATAAAACCCTGCCCCAGGTATGCGTCAGAAGTTAGCCGGCAATTGAATAACTTAAACCGAAAACAGGCAACACCAAAGCCGGTTTGCGCGGTTAAACCGTTTATGGCAGCCAGTAAACCGGTTATCCTAGTTACGGGCTCGCGTACACACGGATAAGGTAAACTAAGACGGGTAAATAAAGCAAGGTAAAGTCGCCTTATGTAAGTAGTGGTTGTAGGAAAATAATAAAACAATTTATCAGGCTTCATTGATTAAGCAGGATAGAGTATGCCTCGAAGTATTATGTAACTTGGCTTCGAATTTTTTTGAAGCAAGCTGTCGATTTTACAGATTATAGCCTAACGTATTTATTACGTTTATATCCGTATCGTATGTACATTACGAAACCACGGGGGGCAGTACCAGCGTTATAAGGACGTTTTAAAGCACCACCTTAATAAGCCTGTGATATTTCACTGGAGCGTTGGGAAGAGCTTGTGAAGATGAGACCGGAATGATGCACAAAGATTTCGGAGAAGCTTGGCTTAAACACCCGAACCACAAGCGCCACTTTCGGAAGACTCGGCCGAAGCCCTTCTACGCGTACACTTATCAAGGACAGTTGTAGCTTAAAATTCTGTTATCACGTTCCAGATTGAACTTCGAGATAAATTAAAGCCTTGTGCTATTGCTGCCAAAAATGCAGTAATTGCGCGAAGAAGTAATAAATATCGAATGATACATCCATCTTTACAAACTTTCGCGTCTATATATTAGTAAGATACACCATGAAGTCTAGTTATGGGGCCTCACGACCATCTCAGAGGCCCATGCCAAGCACACCTGATCAAGTTACCCCTGCTGCCAGCCGGACGAGACTGACGAATCGGCTGCAGTCTATCGGGTTTTGCGATCTGACCCGCACGGTGGCAGTCTGTATAAAACTGAAACAGTTAGAAAACGACAATAGACTGCTTTAGTTAGCATCAAATCCAAAGCGTCAAAACTTAGCGTCCCAAGTCTTATATTTTAAAACAAAACAAACATCTATCTATACGTAGTATAAAACGAAGTCACTTCCCGCCGTCTATCCCTATATGTATCTTTAAGAAACGTGTAAAAGAACATTATCTTTCCTTATGTGCCTGAATGTTCTACAATACCTGAATATATTTTAGTATGTATATGTGTATGTGTATATTTATATACATTTATACTATTGTGTGTATTTAGTATCTTTTTATAATTTATGTAGTTTATAATTTTTTTTTATTACAATTGCGCACGTCTCATCCCCTATACTCTACCATGTCTCTCTTCTATAGGCCTGCTGGAATAGATTTCTTCTTAGAAATAAGTAGTGCCTGTTGTGTCGTCTTTCATTTTTGTAATTTCTGTTTACTATATATCGTGTGCAATAAATTGTTAAATAAATGCCTATGTACGGTAAGATCTTTTAAACTACGCATCGGATTTTAATGCGGTTGTCAACAATACATAGAGTGATTCAAGAGGAAGGTTTGTAAGCAAGAGAAGGGGTAGGTAAGGGTAAAGTAGATGTACGCGTTCGAAGTCGCGCCGGTCCCCTAGTATCACAATAAATAAAAACTTCTAAACCTTTTATATATCACTGTCAAAACCATACAACCCCAAGCGCTTGGGTCTATTAAACACATTAAAGGGTTTACCCTAAAAAGGGTCAATAGCTGACTTGATAAATACGATAAAAGTACAAAATAGTCCCAAAAGACCTAAGCCATAGATCACGCAAAATATGCTACGTCATACGCGACACGTCTGAACTGAATATCGTATAATGCTTCAATCCAATGCCTACGTTAAACGTGAATTGATGAAGGCTTACTGGGTTTACGCGTCATTAGACAGGCTTCCAAGTAATACTCGCTCTAAATAACATTACTTGCCCACGGAAAACGGACGTGTATGCCCGGTGTCCCCATTACGAAGTAAAGACTGTATATGTCAATGGAGTCGGTTTTGGACGT
This sequence comes from Blastobasis adustella, assembly GCA_907269095.1. Taxonomy (NCBI): domain Eukaryota; kingdom Metazoa; phylum Arthropoda; class Insecta; order Lepidoptera; family Blastobasidae; genus Blastobasis; species Blastobasis adustella. Next base: position 6,259,983 of record OU026138.1, read on the forward strand.
TAGTTCGAAAGACATATGTAAAAGCCAATAAAGATTCATGTTTTTTTTTACGCTACTCAGTGACAAACGTGGAGACAGCTCACCTGATGGTAAATGTTAACTTTCAGTAACAGATAACAAAAATTTAGAACCGCAGGTGCATTGTCCCTGTGAGGACTAAGATGAAATGCCTCATGTCTGTAGTTTCGCTGGCTTTCTTATCCTTCAAACCGGAACACAACAATGTAAGCATTGTTGCTAGATAAGGCGGTGGTACTCACTCAGGCGGACTCCTCAGGCTATGCAGAGTCCTATCACCTGATAAAATGTCATATGTATATTACTATTATATCTTAAAACTTTTTCTAAAACAAACAAATCGAAGGATTCCGTCATAGTCCAATGTGACTGGAAATCCTTTCTACGCACTGTACCAGAAACATAAAGACCATACACGCAAAGGACCGTATTTTAAATACCCATTAAACTAGACACTTAAAAGACCAGAAATGCTAAAGGCCAGAATTCAATTCGCAATCGACCAGATAGCCAAACGACCAAATACACAGACACTTCCACATTCGAATTTTATGACCGAGAAACGTTCTTTCGAACCGTCATGTGGGCACAGGGCCTACGTAAATACTGTGAATTTATTCTTGTGAGACATATTTTCGTCTTATACTAATTAGGTATAGCTCCTATGTGTACTTCACATAGAGTTTGTTTTCGGGCAACCAGTAACACTCTATAGATAAAATATATTTAAACAATTAGTAAAAAGTAACTAAGCTAGTTCAATTCACCCCCCTCATTCATACTAAAGTGCTTGCCGTAATTATTTTACTGAAACTGAAAGCCTTTGTATCCGGCACACCATACCTGAAATAACACTTATCTAATTGGTGGTTGTCTTATCCTTTTGGTAAGGCACGGTTGGAAACCTTTTTAACGCCAAGTTTGTGACTGTTTGAAACCTTTTATTACGCAAGACTTATATAAGTTTATACAAGAGAAGAGGCTCAAGTTCTACGATAGACTGTTTCCGGCTGTTGTTGTTTATCAATCATATTAATCCTCATTATCATCAATATTCATCTAGGTTCCTTATGCCGTGATCACATTTGATCACTGGCTTACTCGCATGATCGCGTTCTTTGTTCGGTGATGGGTAAGATACTTTTAATCTTATACGGCAGACAACAGGCAAGCGGGCCACCTGATGGAAAGTGGTCACCGCCTATGAACATCAGCAACACCGCCCCCGCTACCAATGCGTTGCCCGTCTCTGAAGAGACCTCTAATATACCTCTTGAACGAACCCATGTCATAATCCAAAGGAGACACTGTGGCTGCGAGCTCATTCCAAATCAGAATTCTACGAGCGAGAAACGTCCTTTCAAACATCAATAAAGGCCTCAATAAGTTGCTAGCTTCCCAATAGGGAATAGCTTTCTTCATCTGTTATTCAGAAACAGGTTTTTATTATTTTTTTACGATTAATAACGAGAGAGTATTATTCAAATTTTGCCTACTATAACCCTGGTCCAACTATGGCGTTGTCATGGAGATATCGACCCTTATCTGATAATTAATCGAGTTATATGTCAAATGAATTGTAAATTTTTCCCCTATCCAACAGTATAAGGTTGCCTGGGAAAAATATGGTCGGACCGTAAATATTGATGAACTTTCGTAAAATAATCAATGAAAATTATTTTGTGAATGTTCGCCAATATTTCCGTACCCATATTTTTTTTCTTATTTGAGTCATAAGCTCTCGTGTAATGACCGATTATTCTGATTAGCAGATGAAGGTAGATAATTATTATTATGGTCGGATTGTCATAAGGGGTGTTTGTTTGGAGACGAAGAACTTACATTGAAATAAAACAAAGGAAATATATTTCATATCAGTTAAAAAACTTATTGGAACGATAACTTTATGGCATTTGTGTTTGAATATGATTTCGGTCAAGTGACCGTCGTGTGTTCATTAACTTAATCATTCTACCAAAAGTGAGTAATCTAGTACTCATAGCACAAGCTTTGCTTAGTTTGGGGCTAGATGGCGCTGTGTGAATTTGTCCATGATTATTTATTTATTTATCGCCAAAAAAATTATGTATATGGTAAGAAATGATCAATGAATAATTTTACGTTCGTTACCGACCTTGTATGATCTAACTCCATTACATTATTTTCTTTGGAAATATGTCAAGTCACTTTTCTACACCGATACACCAGAGACGATCGACCACAATTTTTGGTGAGTTATTAGCGAAATAAGCCGCAAAAAATGTTTTAAAATATTTATTACCTTTCTAATAAAGCTGGTTTTGTTGATACTAAATACTTTTTTCTTTATTTTATTTCGATTTAAAGTTCTTCGCTTAAATAAAACAGCCTTTATAAACGGGCCCGAAAGTATCCGCAGCTACCCCTAATATTTCTTTGGACTAAGCCCATTGCCTTACTTAAGCCATATTTTTTCGATATCTCCTCGCTTCGCTATTATTATCTGGCTAATTAATTGTACTAAGTTAAGGTCGGTGTAACTTACGAACTGACCGAGAAGTATCGTTTCACTAGAAGAGAAACGTAATTATTGAGATAATCCAGTGAATAAACACAATTCACCGCACCACCCGCTGCGGGCTGGGAACTCATCCCCATTACGTACACTCTTTAGTAGTGTCCACGCGAAGGTTCGAAAGAACGTTTCTCGCTCGTATGATTCGGATGTGTAATGAGCTCTCTGCCACAGTGTTTACTTTGGACTATGACATAGGATCGTTCAAGAGGTATATTAGAGGTCTCCTTAGAGGCGGGCAACGCATTGGTAGTTACCCCGGTGTTGCTGATGTCCATAGGTGGCGGTGACCACTTTCCATCAGGTGGCCCGCTTGCCTGTTTTTCTGTTTACATTAAAAAACTAATTTATAGGCGGTTCAGTGATAAAATAAAATCCGTGCTCAGTTATGGAGTTTCCTTCCTTATTAAGGCGGCCCGATGGAAAGCAGTCATAATATCGACGATAAATCGTTTAAAATAAATGGGATATAATTTCCGTGGGCGGATGATTAAGGTATCCGATTCTTGAGCGAGAGGTGCCACTAACTCATGCTCTTACTTTGAGGGAAAACATCGTGATGAAACCTGCACATTCAGGCACTGGTCACGGTACAGGTATCACGGTCACGGAGATCAAATGGCAGTCGCTCCACTGTAAGTAATCGTCCGCATTTGCATGCCTGTTAATACTGGCTGAACATATGTGAGCCACTGTGTGATGATTATCTTAAGACCTATAATTGTAACCATGTTTTGAGCAAATAAATATTTTATTCTATTCTATTCCGCTTGACGCACACCACAACGCTGATTTTCAGTGGGCATAGTGATCATCTGAGGGGCATCTGATCTGCCAAACCCTGGATCATGGTAAAGGCGGACCCCGGGCCCTCGTGCTCAGGAGCCCGAAGACATTAAGCCCAAGACGTTTATTTTTAATTTCAACTTCCTCGAACATGTCACACTGAAAACTATCAAATCCGAAATGCTCCTCGCTTAAAGAGGTTAACTTAACTCTTATCTTACGATTGCATTGAAGTTGCTTTAGCTCGTAATCTCAATCGCGTAGAACTCTATTAATGGGTTAGGTATCTACTATAATGATCCAGGCATAAAGTTTTATAACCTTGCAGGCACCATTTAATTTGTAATTATTGTGACATTGGATTGAACATGCATTATTTATAATTTTTGGTATTATTATTTACTAGTGGACCAGGCGCGACTTCGTTCGCGTACACCTACTTTACTTCTACCTACTCTTTTTTTCTTGCTTATAAACCTTCCTCTTGAACCACTCTATCTATTGCTGAAAACCGAATTCAAATCCGTTGCGTAGTTTAAAAGATCTAAGCATACATAGATACGTAGGGACAGACGGCAGATGGCGACTTTGTTTTATACTATGTATGCATAACGACAATCGTAAGTTTTATGTGCCACATTTGCCGGTTTTAACACCTTTTATTATATTGATAATGAAAATATTAATGCTTATAATATTAAAAGTCCCTAGCCTACCATTTTTAGTGACCGACTTTCTTCCGTCTCCATCATCACACACCGACTGTATTGTCATCCACGTTATCTATGAGAGGAATTCCTATTTAATTAAGCAAATAGGAGTTTACATACAAACATACATACGTTAGTCTTCACAATAACAATGCACTTTCTGCTAAATTACATACAAGAAACCCAAGAATATCGTAAGTAATATGGGCGCCAGTTATCTAAAACTTTCCATCAGGACTGTCTGCCCGTTTTCTATGTTGAATAAAAACATTATTTACCAAGTTGTGTAATAACACAAATAAAAGTAAAGCCAATAAAAACGCGTTAAAAGCACTCGGAAAAATACCTGTAACGGAAAAAAACGATAAGAGAAAGGTGTAAAATTCGAAGCGGGTCACAGAAGCGAACAGTAAAATTCCAGATGAAACTTTACAGCCCCATTTTCACGTTTCAGCGTTTCAAATTCGCCTTTATAACGTTTCCTGTATTGTCACTTCTAGTACAGTATTGCGTCCTAACTCGGGAAGAGGAAAAAACCTCGGCCACAGCTATAATTCTAAATTATTGCGCAGTTAGTGTAAAATTAAGTGAGAGCCATAGCTTGCGCCCTTTGTAACAGTATTTTCGGCAAGATTTAGATAAGGCCCTAATTTCCTTGGACTATAGAGTTGTCTTTTTGCGATTATTTCGGCTACGTCCCTGGCGTTTTTGGGATTGAACTTTTGATTTAATTTATACATACATACAATCATAACGTCAAGCTTTTTTAAATGTGATCGCACAGTCATCCGAGGCGAAGGATCAGAACGAACCGAACAAAACCAATTTCATAATTATTTGTACGAAATTCTATGAAATATACTATCCGCGCCGAATCGTCCGAACCTGGAAGAACCCTAGAAATACTAGACGAATTCGGATGTCGTCATCAGATTCGGCGCGGCCGATGTGATCGAATCGACCGACGAGCTCGCATTTTCACACTGACTGTTGTGCGCGAGAATACTGCTTCTTCTTTCCTTTTCTTTGACATGTTATTAAAGTGCGACAGATGTAAAGGAAATGGGAATTATTCTTTCGGCGCGGTCGATTCTTTCGGTGCGGTCGAATCTTTCAGTGCAGATAGGTGTGCTAGGCTTCATTGACTTCGATTCGTTCGACGCGGTCGGCTCGGATAAGCGTGCGTTCACATTTAGAGTTCCGTATATCCGAGAAAACAGAACCCTTGTATTAATTATCACTCGTGTGTCCATCTGTCCGTCTGCCATAGCCAAATTTCGATACTTAAAATTATGACACTCGACATAAAGCATAGAGTTTCCTATTACAGTAACTTATTCCTAGTATTAGTAAATTTACCTTAAAATACATATTAGTCATTTATATAGAAATAATCGGGGAGAAGATGTATGAATGTGGAAGATGCAAAAGAAGTGTTTCAGGATCGTAGCTTGTTGTCCCCTCAATAGTCTGCGTGAATTTTAATATCGATCAAAGATTTAATCAAAAAGTTAGTGCAGCTCATCAGTTGCAGTTACACGATCCAAGTTTGCAAACATAAAGCTTACAGCTCATCTCAGTAGATATAATGTATTATCAGCAACATAGTTTCAGTCACGTTCACTGGAAACTTTACCCTATAATTCTAACAGCCAAGCCAATATCCAAGGCTTAAAAGGCTGAAGTTTCATTGGCTTTAAAGAGTTATTATATTACACGGTGCTTGGCAGAAGTGCGTCGAATTATTAATTAGAATTCGGTGTTGAGTTTGGAGCGTCAGTAGCCGAGCAGTTAGGGTATCCGACTCGTAAGCGAGAGGTACCAGGTTCGAATCCCGATGCGGCCGTGTACCAATGACTCTTTTCTGTGTTTTGTGCATTATTTGAATATTAATCGATGCTCTTACGGTGAGGGAAAATATCTTGATGAATAGCTAGGCATTTGTCCGCCATCTCACCTGGTGATAAGATGCTTCATCTTCGGCCGCATTGGATTGCCTAGAAACTGCTTTATCAGATATTTTTGTAAGAAACCATGTTGTAATAACAAAAATGGATCTCTGTTGTTTAAATATATTAAATTTAAATTCAAATTAATCATTCGTGCTCTATTTGGTTAAAAGCTGTAAGTTTAATGAAATATTTTTGCCCACCAGGCTGCGAGTTAAATTTTGTCACTATAAAACCGAACCCTTTTATTTTTACGAATTGGTGAGATATTCATTTTTTTTTATTTAAATCAGTTAACACAAATGACAGGACACAACCGTTGTGTTCGAAGCAATGCCTTCAACTAGACACTGTGAACTTGACCTTGTAATTTGAAAAGATTTGATTGGTTAGGGGGCGGGGCTAGGCCGGCGGACAAAGATGACTCACTGCATTGTTAACGCGAACGAACTATACCAATATCGGCTAAAATCCATTTTTTCAGCTAAAACTGTCAGAGCGTTTCGCGAGTCACTCGGACACCGTAGGACTTTTTTACAAGCTTGTATTTCACACGTTTGTACGTAATAAAATCTCGCATGTAAAATTTTACCCATTTCCCGTTTTCCCTTTGAGCTGAAATTTTGCAGGCTTATGCGTTTATTGCACCTGACTAACTTCTGTCCATTAAATTCAGATGCAAAATGCGTGAGAGCTAGTCAAAGTGGAATAAGGTCCATTTTTGTATCACATATATTATGTTTCGCATAGCTCCTCCATTCAAAAGGCATGATACGAAAATTGACTTTATTTTATCAGCACTACACTCCATTTTGATTTGCTCCCACGCTTTCTACTTCTGAATTTAGCCAAATGTAATAAGCGCATTACATATGTAAGTTCGGTGACATTATGATACCATTAAGCTGATCTGACGATGGAGACAGAAGAACCTACGCATGATAAATCCATCGAGTTTCTACTCGATTGATTCATCTTGACAAGTACTCTGACTGATTATAGTGAACGCGTGACAAAAGCTTGCTATGAAAACATATTTTTGATTTGAGAACTTATTACACACTTATTTTCATGTAGATTTGAGACTTCGTTGGCGTAAAAAGTGTTTGTAATTTTCGGATCCGTTCCCGCGGGAACCACATTGAATTTCTGGATAAATTATATATAATCTTATATCTACTATTCTGGGCTATAAATACAAATTCTTTATTAGTAACAGAGTTACAAGTCAGAGTTTTAAGTTGGTACTAATAATGTATCTAGCTTACCTTAAAATAAGCTACAAGCTACATTACTGCAAAACATTGTCAAATTCTGTTCAGTAGTTTTTGCATGAAGGAGTAACCCATTCAATCTTACAAACTTTCGTATTTTTGAATGGCATATTTCGTTTTTTTTTAATCAAACTAGCATTTGACTAAAAAAATTGTTACTGCTACTAATAACCCAGCACGGCTATCACAAGTGTGACCGCGACACAGTAGTCAATACTAAGATGAAAGAGATAGCAGTATCTATGTCCCGGCTTTTCTCGCTTATCGCGCACGAGAGCCTCTTGCTTACTGGACCTAACAAAATCTCTGCTCATATTTATTTATGTAACAATTTATTGCACACAAACAAATACAGAGACATAACAGATATAACTGACACAACAGGCACTCCTTATTTCTAAAAGAAATTTCTTCCAGCAGGCCTACAGAAGGGAAATGTTCGACTAAGAAATGCAGATACGACGTGCACAGTGAATGAATAATTATAAAATACATATGAATATGATCAATATTTATGTATCATAAATCATATCAATAAATACATACATACTTATACACTTACATATTACTACATAACAATATAAATACATAGATATATAATCAAGTAGTCTGTCTAAAATAATAAATAAGAGGGAAATAAAAAAGATAAAACTCGCTCAGAGGAAGTCACTTTATCTTACAAAAGTTTTCTTGTTACAATTTTTTAATCGACACATCTTTCGGCGAACGGCTTTTTAAGGGAAACATCTTTGCTCTTACTAATTTTAATTAAAATTTGTTGCAGTTACTTTTGATCTCAGCTTTGTTTTTGCTAAGCTATTATGGACTATATATTTTATATCTATGCTCGAATGGTGGCTGAGTGGAGGTATCCGTCTCGTAAGCGAAAGGTACCAGGTTCGAATCCCACTTCGGACATGTACCAATGACTGTTTTCTGAGTTATGTACATTAGTCGAATACTAATCGATGCTCTTATGGTGAGGGAAAACATCGTGATGAAACCTCCCTATTCAGGCGACTGAATGATGGTCGAAGAGGTTCCCCTGGTAACAGGGTCACGGGGGTCATATGGCAGTCGCTCTACTTTAACTATCAGATCTGCCAAACTCTGAATAATGATGAAGGCGGACCCCGGGCCCTCGTGCGCAAGAGCACAACCGGGACATCAACGCCAAGATGATTATTATTATTTTTATCATTTGTTTTTGCTAACTTATTATTGACTATGTACATTTATATTAAATGTATATTTATATAATATGCTGGCATTAATAATTTTTCATACAACTCTAGACAACCGAGCAACAATAACTAGTTACCGATTATCTATAGAAACTCACAAACAAACAACTTTTTTCTCTTCATAATATTATTATTAGTTATTTGCGACAAGTTCCCAACACTTGGAAACTCTCTTGAGCAAGATGGAACGTGTTAGTCTCGAGTTCGGCCTAAAGATCAACCGTAGCGAGACCAAGGTGGTGATTGTCGACCGCGTCAATAATAACCTACCGGATGTCAAGAAGATTGCGGACTGCGTACAACAGTTGTATGCCTATCTGGGAGCACTGATATCCAACAATGGTGGATGTGCCAATGAGATCAAACGACGCATGGCTATTGCGAGGACGGCCATGGACAAGCTCAAGAAAATATGGAAAAGCCGGAGCGTCACAAAGGCCACAAAGATCCGTTTTGTGAGGGCGCTAGTGTTTCCCATATTCCTGTATGCCGCTGAGACGTGGACATTGAGAGAGAGCGAGAAGAGGATAGACGTCTTGGAGATGTGGTGCTGGAGAAAAATGCTTGGGGTGTCGTGGACGGAGTTTAGAAAAAAATATTCAACCCTCCAAGAACTCGGCATCAAGCAGCGTCTATCATCCACAGTACAGATTCAAATCCTGACCTTTTTTGGCCATGTCTCGTGATGAGAAGATGTCTCTGTGGAGCGCCTTGTGGTGCAGGGAAAGGTGGAAGGCACAAGACCACGCGGAAGATCACCGATGCGCTGGAGCGACCAAGAAAAAGCTGCAGTTAATGGTACTCTCTATTAGTGTACTAAGAAAGCAGCAGTTCGAGAGGAGTGTCGCCGAATAGTTTAGTGTGCTGGCCAATCCTCAACCGACGATCGTCGCTTTGATGTGGGGGGGGGGGGATCGTGAAAATCTGAAATCATTTAATACTTGTAATATATTCTCCGATTTCTCCGGAGCCGACCAACCGTCAGCTGCAGTCGATACTAATATATATATATATATTTTATGTTTATGTTGATACTAAGTAATTTCTATTATTCAGTTGTTGTAAAAAGGCTCTTAGGGTGAAATCAAACAAAGAATAATAATTTAGTTACAAAATTATGAAAATTTTTGAATGAAAATTTTTATTTCGAGTACCAGTACTCATATTCGGTTAGTATTAACTTAAAATTAGGTTAGTAGACATGTTAAGAAATGTTATAATAAGCTTTAAAATGTATACGAACCGTTTGAAAATAACCACCCGAGTGTAAGGGGTCCTATTCTACTCTGCCGGACACCACACGGCCTAAACGTATGCAAATACACATTTCGAAATGTTATAACAAGCATTAAAATTGATACGAACCGCTCGGAAACAACGAGAACGTAAACATTCATAATAGGATGACTTTTCCCATTTCATTATTATGTTTCGGGTAACGAAAAAGTCTGTGTAAATATTGGGTAATGGAGAGAAGACAGGATTTCAAACAGGGCCGGCCTCAGAGTTTATTTCGTTTATTTTAATGCGCGGGGCATTACAATATTGGTGTTCGAGAATGCTCGTATTCGAAATATTACTCGCGGATTGTAAGAGTTTATTTCATTAATTTTAATGCACTGGACATTATAGTATTGGTGTTCGAGAATGCTCGTATTCCAAATATTACGCGCGACACGTCTCTAGAACGTTCCATGGACTGTAATGGTTATGGAAATGTTAGTAATGGTCTCGAATTGGTGTGGACTGTTCCCGATACTCTTTTTTTTATACTACGAAGGTGGCAAACAAGCTTACGGCCTGGTTGATGGCAAGCAGTCACCGCAGCCTTTGGACGTTTGCAATACCAGGGGTAACACCCATCTTTGCTGGCAGGCTGTCGTCTTATCAGTGCTAATTGAGTACTACGTAGGACAGTAGAAGTTGAAATTGCTTCTAATTCCACGGCGCTTGAGAATAAGGAACGACGTTTTACTAAATAGATCATCTTGGCGTTTTGTCCCGGGTGTACTCTCAAATACGAGGGCCCGCTTTCACTAAGTAGATATAACCACCCAAATGACCCAACCAATCAAATGACGGCCATCTCACCATATTACAAATGTCCCTTCTGTTCTACAATATTGTAAATCATAATCTATGTCCCCGACGACGCGAAACTTACTGTGAAACAAGTGAACAAAATTGAAGTTTGAATGTGGAATCGACACTTTTCAAATGCGATAAATTAAGAAGATAATATATCTATAATTGTGTAATCTTCTTGCTGAAACCTACCTACTCAAATACTTCCTAAACTCTCGTACCGATTTTAGTGTTTCTAAGAGGTCATAGACACGAATGGCACGTTGTCAACGGCTCGGCGACTGCCGTCGGCGCATCCCGTCGAGCTGCCGTCTAGGGAAGCTGCTCCAAAGAAATTAGACATAGAGGCATAGAAGGAGCCTACTTCCAGCTGTAGTCACAATCTATATTGTGTCTCTTTTTTATGTATATACGTGTTACATAAGGGTCCAAAAGGGTCAGCTATAAGTTGTCAAATACCCCTCCAAAAACTACATCAGTTTGTAATAAGAGCTTGTGCTGCATTGCAGTTTGTTGGCGGAGAACTGTATTTTCTTTTCTTTTTGGCGTAATAAACAATTTTTTATATATTTTCTGCTATTTAAAATTTGGTGGCCTTCGTCCTCTTAACGTACTAGCTTTTTGTATGACATCGAGTCATTTGTGCGTCTAAAAACGCCACATTAATGCTGAACATTATGATTCATTTTAATGTGTCACAAACTTATCTGCAGCGTCGCTGTTGTTGACATTGACATGACAATTCGAAATGGCGTCACGTAGTTTCAGTTTTGGCCACCGGATCAATTAACTTTCTGGCACTCTAATATCCCCAACAGCATCTTGGCAATGCTCGCAGATAGGCTCGACTGCCCATACATGTCTCACTGCTACTAACGACATGTTGTGAGAAATGTTTAGTCAACTGTATTGTTTACAAATAACTGCACCAACAAATAGATTAAGAAATTACTAACACAATGAGTCTGGTCACTTGAATAAATGAATTATATATTAAATTAAATTAAATTAATATGAATCATAATATGATCCTTTTAGATCCCGGTTGTAACAGATTGACAGTGTACATTATCTATAGGTTATAGGTCGAATCTCCATCTACTCTTTAAGTCCAATATCTCTGGGCACACAAACTACGTCCCTGTCCCGCAAAACAAACGGCAACGACGTGAAATCAAGCCTGAACGGGTCCAATTCCAAAAATGGGTGGGAAAACAAGCGCATCTCAGCTCGGGTGCTCGAAAACATTTAGGCGCAATGTTATTTCCCTGAATAGAAACATTCCACTAATGAGGGAACGTTTTAACATCGGTTGATACGGGGGGTCTGGAATGTCAGGTTTCATTTTCATTCAACACCTTTGCTTTCACTGCGGAGGATGATTACTTGGACTATAAAAAGTAAAAACATGTTTGTGTAATGGCGAGCACTTTACGTGATTATCATCGTTTTGTAAGTTTTTTTTTAATGATAGAGGCAGACAAGCGAGTGAGCTGGTCGCCTTATGTACGTATGGAAGTGCGTTTGGGTAGTGAGCGTATAGGAGTGAAGGAGGCGATACAGATTTGGAAACGTTACGAATCCTGTACAAATGGATTGTTTTTCTAATACCCTGATAATATAACTTTTCCCCCGCCGTGATTCGAGAGTTGTTGCCATAGTAAAAGAAAAATCGTTTCTAATGACATATCGTTCTATGTTATTGGTCATGTAGGCTGATAGCCATAAACTTCTGCCGGTCCTCCTTTGGTTACTAAAATAATTTTTTCCTGCCTTTAAATGCCACGTCCTCCACGCATTTTGCAAAAATCTTCAAGGTCATACCGTCAACTGTAAGTAATGGGAGAATTTCATGGAATCAGCGACTGTTTGTTATAGCGGTCACAGATTTTCAAGGTTCATTTAATACAGATTCTCAGACAGGGTAAGGTGATAGCTCCATTGTACCTAACCTTTTTTTATGCTACTCAGTGACAAACAAGCAGAAAGCCAACCCGATGATAACTGATAACTGTCATCCGTAACATTTAGGTCGCAAGTAACAATAATGCATAACCGCAGGTGCGTTGTCACTGTGACGAAATGCCTCATGCCTGTAATTGCGCTGGCTACCTTATCCTTCAAACCGGAACACAACGATGCAAGTATTGTTGCTTGGCGGCAGAAATAGATAATTCTCGTTTGGGATCTACGATGCCACATACAGATGGACACACTCATTATATAAACTATAAGTTCTCTGTTTCCCTCGGGGGACAAAAATATTTTAACTTAGGTAGACTTAAGTTAGAAACACCCGACTGGGTGTTAAATATATATAGAAAATAATAGGCATTGCGGCTAAAAACTCCAGTTCTTAATTAGAGGCGCGAAACGAAGTGATGCGAATAATTTTAACAGGCGCACCCTTAAGTATTCGGTCAACAGCGGCCGAGTCACTCGGAGTCCGTTATTGAATTTTAAGCTTCGTCCCCTTTCTATTATCGCGGCTAGGGATGGGTATTCGGTCTCAGTCTCGGGAGAGCTACTTGGTGGGGTTGGCGCCGCCAAATCAAAAATGAAAAAAGTAATAAAGTAAATAAAGCTTACATGAACAAACATACATCATCATCACAGCCCATAACAGTCCACTGCAGGACTTAGGGCCTCTCCCATGAAAGAGGAGGTCATTGCCATAATCTTCTCGCTTGGCGGGCGAGATGGAGATCGCAGTGTTATAAAAATAACTATGGAAAACACTGCCGCTTATTTTCCAGGCTACGAGGACTCTAGATCTTTTGCCTCAAAAACATTAGTAGCCTTGTACAACACCCACGAGTGTACTGGGTAGGTGTTAAATGGAATTGAAACCCATCATCACAAGAGAAGATAAAAGTGTATGATGCATTTCGACCGTTTCTATGAAGATGACCTTGGAGCGTCTGTGGCCGAAGTGGTTCGAATTCCACTGCGGCCATGTATTAATTACTTTTTTCTGATTTATGTACATTAGTTGAATGCTAACCGCTGCTCTTACGGTGAGGGAAAACATCGTGATGAAACTTGCACAGTCACGCAACTGAAAGTGTAACCATGATCCAATCTGGTCAGGTTCTCCTGGTAGTAGGGTCACGGAGGTCAGACAGCAGTTGCTTCACTGTAATTACCTGATCTTCTATATCATGGATCATGGATCATGGTCAATGTGGACCCCGGGCCCTTGTATGCGAGAGCACAACCAGGAAATTTACACCCAGATTAAGTATTTATTTATGAAGATGACCTTCTGGTATCTGTTTTGTGCTACGCCGCGAAATATTCAATACCAAAACCTTAAAATTAGGTGAAAACCCATCCCTAAACCATTTTCTTATTATTTCCCAGTCTAGGAATCCAGTTATGGAGCAATTCATTACGTATGGAATTTTTCAACCGCAAACCGTTGATGTTCTGTTGAACCCGTGATTTTGTTTTGTTTTCTGTTGCCGCCTTTAATCGACTTTTGAATGCACAATGGAAATGATAAATGTTTCCATCTTTGTTCCCCGTGCCCAGTTGTGTGATTTTTGTCCCTTTCTTTCTGTGACGTGAAGTTTTTATCGGAAAAGTAATTAATGCAGACGCCCTTTTGTTGTGGGACTAACTTTTTCTAGTGACTTCTGGTGTGGAGGAAAACTTGTTTGTTTGCAATTTTAAAGTGCAATAGTGTATTTGCATACGAAGAAATGATACGCGTTACCTGTGAGTGTGTTCCCTGATCAATATAATCAAGACGCCTTCAAGGCTAGAGTGAATAGACTGTTCCTAAGCAGGCATGCTCCATCATCGGCCGCATCGTCACTTAGCACCAGGTGAGATGGCGGTCAAATGCTTGAATAGTCTAATTATATAAAATATCATCATCATCATCATCATCATATCAGCCAGAAGACGCCCACTGCTGGGCATAGGCCTCCCCCAGAGATCTCCACAAAGGCCGGTCCTGTGCTTTTCGCATCCAGCTGGTACCTGCGATCCTTACCAGGTCGTCAGTCCACCTTGTGTGTGTATATATAAAATATATTGTTTATTTATTTGGAATCGATGCATAATTTTTTACTTGCTCAATTAGAGACTCCGTTATATCTATTTCTTAATATTTTTGTAATTTCATTAAGTACTTTCTGCTTAGACTGAGCGGACGCGACAGTGGGAGGTGTCCCAATTTTTCAAAGCGTTCCCCTCACTTTGGTTCAATATGAAAAACTCGAGCCCTCTTCTGCCGCCTCAGGCGCCCAATACTCTTGTAAACCGTATATATACCAGCAATAAATAAACCAACAAACAATGCGCGGTATTTGTACCTGAAATTATTTGATTTTATAACGTTACAAACTGTTACGGGACACAACTTTTGACTTGATACCTTTTTTCCTGACGCTCAATCTCGATATCTACACAACGAGACTGAAACATATTTCCGACACACGTTTCTACAGACGACGCACAAATATCTCGTTGAACCCTTACCATTGCTGAGTAAGAGCTCAGACGGTATTTCGCATCATTTCTGTAAGATTTATTTCAAAAGTTTATGCAATTTTGGCCTCTATAGTCATTAGTAATGGGTATTTTATTATTTGTAAACAAACGCGTAGCGCCCGCATTGTCTCCGCACAGTAATCGTGTCACACTCACACAGCCACCGCGTCGTTTTCGCGCCAATAGAGTAGACTGCACATTTTTGGTTGCTACGTGGTGATTATGCGGGCACGACGCTTACGCGTTTACTGTCCGGTTTGTAAGCGGCGACGTTTAGACGGACCCTTATGTGATATGACTGATTCTTTGGTTGTACTTTGGAGTGCTTTTCCACACCCAGTTTCGATCCCCGACTCAATGGCGTAAGTACACGAACAGTAAAGTAACTGTTCACACGTTCACTGAGACACACGGTAAAATATTAAAAAATAAAAAGAAAAGTAAAGCAGTGACATAAATCGACAGAAAAAATATACTCTAATCTCGTTACCTAAGCCATGAGGAGAGTTCAAAGAGATTGGAAAGTCAGCCTTCATGGTAAAGACTGGCAATTTTTTTTTCTCTGGCGGAGAGTGCAAGGGGCCACACTCAGCGTATGTCACGACAGTCGCCATGACGCTGGTTTCAATGGGCCCCCATAATAGGAATAGGTTGGTAACTATGTTTATTTTTTAAATATGTTCACCATCTAGCGGTACAACAACCGTTCTTTCGTTAATTCTGACAGGAGTTTAGGGCTTTTAAAAACTTAAATTTTCAGGTTCATTAAAATCTATTTATTTTTAGCCTAAACTAGCCTGTAAAGTTAAATCTACGCGCCGGCTTTATGTCACAATCTTTGCTTCTTTTTAATAAAAATCTCGATGAGCCTGGCCACTCGCGTTAATATCAAAGGAGGTTCGGGCAAATTTATTTACTGTGAGGTCGGGGCTTGGGAGCAATCTCAGAATATATTAGCGAAGCGTTTTGCCTAAATACACCTTATCCCTCACGGAATAAAGTGTATTTTGCTTGTTCGGATGGGGGTAAATGACCAAGTGGGTCAACTGAGGGTAGGAGATCAGGGCTGGACCAAAAATAGCGTCATCATATCTTTAATTCGGTAGAAACTTAGGACCGCGGCAAACATAGTCATAAACTAAAATACTGAAATTTCAGTATTGTGTTTCTTTGGAATTTCAAAACCTTTTATTTTTTTATACCACTAAGGTGGCAAACAAGCTTACGGCTAGCCTGATGCAAAACAGTCTATCAAAATTTGGGGGCGGCCTGGCGCTCTATTTTGACCACTTGTCCCAGGTATGATTCCCGGCTTGGCAGAAATTGAAAAGATGAATGTTAATTTTTGTTACAGGTTTGGGTGTTACTATGTATAATATTTTATGTAGGTATTTATTTAAAAGTATATAAAATACCGGTTCGGGGACCTAAATTATTCCCGTCTCCTGGTCCCCAGCGGAAGACCTTGGTTAACCTCGTTTCGCCAACGATATTAAGATTCCTAAAAAGTATGTAATCAGTTATCAATCACCTACTGTACAAGCTCAGCTTAGTTTGGTGCTAGATGGCGCTGTGCGAATTCGTCAACATAACAAAGCAATAGTTTTGCCAAAAAAGGACATTGTCCCCTGTCGACAGCAAAGCCTATAAAAATAACACTCGTAAACACCCTAATCACTCCTATCCCACTGAATTGAAGATCCCAATAATCCCTCCGGGATCCAGGGACCCTCACGTCCCACCCACATGTATGTTATCACCTCAAAATCCTCACAACAATACTTTATCCTGTTTGCTAGCGCTCCGGTATTCCGCGCGCGAAATACTTAGCTCTTCCGCCGCCATATTGGATTCGTGACCCCATCCTCTCGTCACTCAATCCTGCCTCGGAGCTAAATCTATTACACGTCGTCCCACTGACGAGGAAAATAAATATAATAATGCTTTTTTGTGCGCAAGAAATAACGGAAAATACGCACGTTGTGTGGAGGTAAAGCGCTTACCAAAATATTGTCTGGGGGCGTACGTTTTTAACAATAGCTCTGTCTATTCAAATATACGTACGCCTGCAATACTTTGCTGAATAATTTTGGAGGATATTACATACAAAATGTTTCATCGTGTAAAATTCAAATACATCATCATCATTGGCCTTAGACATCAATTATATATGATTTAAATAGCGCCACTGTCAATGGTACGGCACTTTCCCTGATTAACTCATACCCTTACGTAAATTCTGTCTATCTAGACAGTTGTGATTTTGTTGTGAAAAGGCAGAAACGACGACATAGGCAGCAGAACCTACGACATAGCACTAAATCTGAAGTAAATGTGTCTATGTCTGTGAATCTGAAGTAGCACCGGAACAAAAAGCGCAGAACAGGATTACCCCTACCAGGTATTTATAGACATACCGACACACCACACATACGCCCTAACTAATTTTATACGCGGCAATGTGCAACGGTGTATTTAAATATAATATAGTAATAATACTTGCGTCTTTTTGTACCTTTAGAAAGATAATGTCCTGACAATCCAATAAAATTAAAAAAATACATCATGACGTTAATTTTCCGGTTGTGTGCTTGCGCACTAGGGCCCAGAGTCCGCCTTGACCATGATCCTGGATTTGGCAGATCAGAACATTACAGGGGAACGACTGCCATCTGACCTCTTTAACCCTGCTACCAGGGGAACCTGACCAGATTGGATCATGGTTACACATTTCAGACGCCTGAATGTGCAGGTTTCATAACGATATTTTCCCTCGCCGCAAGAGCATCGGTTAACATTAAACTAATGTACATAAATCAGAAAAGAGTCATTGGTACATGGCCGCAGTGGGACTCGAACCCTGTACCTCTTGCTTACAAGACCTGACAATCCACTTAATTATACCTATAATACCTACATAGGAATAGTAGATATTATGAGACGTCGCTCTTTATCATCTGGGTTACCACTGGAACTGTTAATAACTGTAGAAAGCTCGAGAAAGTAACGTTAACCCCAAAACCTAATATTACCCTAAAAGTAAAATATCTGCAACAATCAAAACCATCAAACTTCAAACAACGGCTTTCGGTACGCCCGCCTCCAACCTTCGATAAAGACCCATAAGTCAGCCCAAGTACGTCTTTGACAAGAAATTTAAGTGTAAAGTTTCGGAAACTCCGGAGTTCGCGAAACGCAACTCTGTCAACGCTTTGGAGTTTGGCGGGTCAGTGTATTTTTTTTCTCTTGGGTTTACTTTCCCCCTTCTGAAGTGGGTTATTTCAGTCTATTTCTCAAAGCTATTGTATTATTTTCCTGACGATGCGACGTGTCGCTAAATGACGTGAGATTTTGAGATTTTGAGACGTGAGGTTTGACCTGAGTGGTTCAGTTGGTTAACATGCCGGTCGCCACGCAGAGGTCCCGGATTCGTATCGTATATATTCGTAAAAAGGTACGTAATTAATCAATCATATAAATTTAAACGAACATAATAACTTGCCTAACTTGATAATAAATTCATGAGCAAAGATAGTAAGCTTGAAACAATGATATGTTAAACAAAAGCACCGTAAATTTCTTTTTAATATGCTTGGACAAATATACGCATATGACTTTACTGCACTCGGCTATAATATAAATAATAATAATAAATAAATATGCTTGAACAATTCCCACAGCGCCATCTAGCCCCAAAGTAAGCGAAGCTTGTGTTATGGGTGTTAGATAACTGATATACAATTTTTTTTTTAAAACATACTTATTGTACATACTACACCCAGACCCGTAACAGAAATTAAAATTCATCATTTCAATTTATTCTCGGCCGGGAATCGAACCCGGGACCTCTGCGTGGCGACCGGCATGTAAACCAACTGAACCATTCAGATCGTCAAATATATTACAATACAGTGCAGGACAATTAAAACGTCGTTAGCAACGCAAAAAAGCGGTCAATAATTAATGAATTGTTAATCACCCGTGGTTGGATACTTTGTTGGATGTAATTTCATTTTGATGAAAGGGAAAAGAGCTTTATTAACAACGTGATGATTGCCATCGGGGTTGTAATTGCCCCGATTACCATCCCTGTGTAGTAATTAATTCGCTGACACGTAAAGGGTTATACGGCGTGTTTTTGAGATAAAATGGATAAATGTACGGGGTGTTAATCAGTTCCCAAGACTGTCCAAAAAGTGTCAGGGTCCCCAGCGACAAAAGACCTTGGTCAACCTCGCTTGATTGAAATGATAAATTTTTATTTGTTATGGGTCTACGTTTATTTGTAAAATAAGTATATATTTTAAAAAGTATATAAGTAGTTTATCAGTGTTCTGGCACCCAAAACACAAGCTTTGCTTACTTTGGAGCTAGATGGCGTTGTATGTAGTTATATGAATTGTCCAAGAATATTGATTTATTTATTTTTTATTGCATATCCTATGTTATCGGTTTACGTAATTTTCTTACGTAATTTTAATTTAATCGTAATAATAATTCACTGTACTAACCTTATTTTAAGGATGTAATGTGGAACCGAATAAAGTGTTGTGTATGTTTATGTCTATGTTTACGCTGCCACGAGAACAGTATAGCAAATCTTGTTTGCTTTCTTTGTGATTAGCGCTTTAAATGCACAGTTCAAACTTCAAAATAGAACACTTGTCCCTAAAATAGAAATGTCAATATGTCCATTACAAGATGAAAAAAAGCGCTCACACTTCCAAAAAATATACTTCGTAATATATTGAATGTAATATGAGCGTCTGTAGCCTAGTGGTATCCGATTTGCAAGCGAGAGGTGCCGGATTCGAATCCCACTGCCGCCATGTACCAATGACTCTTATCTGAGTTAAGTGCATTAGTTGAACGCAAACCGATACTCTTACGGTGATTGTGGCAACTGAATAACCATGATCCAATCTCGTCAGGTTCCTCTGGTAACAGGGGCACGGAGATCAGATGGCAGGCGCTCAACTGTAATTATTTGATCTTGAAAATTCTGGATCATGGTCAAAGCGGACCAAGTATAACCAAGTCATTAACGCCAAGATGATCCTTTTGTAATGTTTGTTACCTACTAAATGCTAACCTTTTTTAACACAACAAGTATTACTGAGATGTAATGTGTAAATAGTGAAAACCGCATCCAAATCGGTCCATCTATTCGGGAGCTACGATGTCACAGACAGAAACACAAAGCCACAGAAATACACGTTAAACTTAAACACCCCTCACTAACAACATTTTCATCGGGAGTTAAAAATCGCTCGCACCCGCCGGAAAATACACTTCCAAAACATATACATCGTATTATATTGAATGACAGAGCCAAAGATACACACGTAAAACTTATAACTACCCTCCTTTTGATGTAGGGGGTTAAAAACAATAATAGCTCCGTTAAAATAAACTCTACCCTCACATACAACACCCCATGCATAGAGACCCTGTTAACTCGATACAGCCATACAAAATTGCACGGACACGTGTTGTTTTAATGAACTCTGTGTGGGGCGCCTTTGACTGACAGAAAAAGTAAAATGGGAAAGTACATTTTATATTACATTTTGTTGCTCTTTGATCACAGTATAATGCTGTGTTAAAAAAGGTAACCTACATTTAGTACACTTATTGACCGTTAGAGCATCGGTTAGCATTCGACGAATGTACATAACTCAGAAAAGAGTCATTGGTGGCGGCAGTGGGATTCGAATCCGGAACCGGCCTAACGAGTCCGGCCTTTAACCACTAGGCCACCGACGCCCGTTTTCGTGCGAGTATTTTAATGTAAAAAGTTGCCATACATAGTAGCTTTCTACATCAAGGCCGGCTTGCACCAAACTCTTAAACGCATTTAAGCTGATACTTAAACAAAAACTAAATACAAAAAACGTGTGTATGTATGTAATCTCTTTATTGCACCAATTTATAACATTACAGGATGTAAAAATACAGTTTATAATGCAAAGGCGAGCTTATCCCACAACGGCGAGCTTATCACAAACGTCATTAATAAAGTTATTTAAGAATGTTATGCAAGCGCGGCTAAATGCGTGAGTTCCGTCATGCTCAAGCTATATCAGTAGTTCTACTGTATGTTTAATGCACTGTCTCGTTAGTGCTAATTAGTCTAATGAAATGTTTAGTGGCCGTTTAGCCGCTCGGGGCCAATGACAGGGGCTCCAAGGAGTAATAATGGTCGGTTATTAGTAATTGCTTATAAGTGGCAATTACTGCAAATGCGTGTTGGCTGAAATGGCGAGTGGTGCAGGTACAGGCAGTACTTTAACCTTACCACCACCACTGTAACATGGTTACTATGAATAATAACTTATTACATTACACCTGCTCAAAATTGTACGTCGGTGGCCTAGTGGTTAAGGGGCCCGACGTAAGCTGCGGTCCCGGATTGACTATTTTCTGAGTTATGTACATTAGTTGATCACTAACCGATGCTTACGGCACAGAGCACTATAAAATGGTCCTTACGGTGAAGGAAAACAATGCAGTGAAACCTGCACATTAGGGCGACTAAATGTGTAACCATGATCCAATTTGGTCAGGTTCCCCTGTTAACACAACGTCACAGGTCACAGGGTCACGGAGGTCAGATGGCAGTTGCTCCCTTGTAATTACCCCACCTGCCAAATCCTGGATCATGCTCAAGGCGGACATTAAAGCTAAGATGATTTTTACCAACACAAAAATGGCTTACAGGTATTTGGGTATTATATATATACATGGGTATATACTAATAACATAAAAGTAAAACTTATTTGTGTGTTCTATAATCTCCTTGCGTCATAGATGTAATAATACCTATGGCCAATTTTTTTTTGTGGGTCCAGTGGGCATACGGCCGCAACAGCCGGCGACAGGCCATTGCTGTTCTTGAACGTCCTCCACATTAGTAGAGGGTATTGTTATAATCCCTAAACTTCGCAAGCGGCTAGATATTCATTTAATTAAACTTAATACACTGTTTCGTACAACGGCGGACTTAAAGCGCCTTACGAAATAGGTTTGGACGCGGTATAGAAAACACACAAGAAATCCTGCTGCCCATTTTCTGGTCTACGGAGCTTCTAGTAATCGCCTAAGGCGCGTGCACAGGACCTTGCGTTTCGAAAGTGTATGATTTAGAACATAAAAGGAACTTTCTCCCACGCACACTAATGGTGCGGAATGAGCTTCCTGAAGAGGTTATCCCTGGAGAATACAATCTACGAGGTCTTTAAGTAACGGCCTGCAACAGAGGAGTGTGGCCCCTGGATTTGCAAACGTCCATAAGCTGGGTCACTACTTATTTAGTGGTATAAAAAAATGATTTGACATTGCAGAGCTTGTAAAATTCGTTGCATAGAAATTTTTATAATTTTAAAGAGTGAACGATTTGCAGCGCTCAGACGGTTGTTTTAATTAGCCTCAAAGTTTTTTTTTATGTTATACGGCAGACAAACAGGCAAGTGAGCCTGATGGAAAGTGGTCACCGCCGCCTATGGACATCAGCAACACCAGTGCACTTAACTAATGCGTTGCCCGCCTCTGAAGAGACCTCTGATATACCTCTTGAACGATCCCATGTCATAATCCAAGGGGAACACAAGGGAGCTCATTCCACATCCGAATCGTGCGAGCGAGTAATGTTTCAAACCTTCGCGTGGACACTAACAGAGGGGATTTTTAATAATAATCTCATTCCATAAACGCCTAAGAAGACAATACTCACACATGTTGATAGAAGCTAATTAAGGCGTAATCTACCATAAATGTATTCGTATACAATAATTTCTTGTTACATATGAGATAAGCGAGCAAATAAGAAATAATTATTTCCAAGCTCACGTATTAGTAAACAGGATTTCTCCTACACAAGCTTGGAAGGAATACGATTCTCGTAGCATTGTTAAAGGAAAATGTTATATTTCCTCTCAGTCACCAGTGTTTTTGTACATGTTCATTTCGTTGACCTTCAATTGTTGCTTTGTGTGACCACATACAAAGCCAAAGCCTGCCGGGACTGGCTATCAGACGGTAGTGACCGAAATGACCTTTGCCATAGCACGTATAATGTACAGTAATCTAATGTATCTACTTTTTTATTCAACTTATTGTCAGTGGCAAACTAGCAGACACCTCATTAGATGTAAATGGGGAAACTGTTCCCCGTAACGCATATGGTTTCTGTATTTAGGTCTATTTTATTAACACATCAGTTTCCATGTGAATATGGAAGAAGCCAGAGATATCTGCCAGGAATGATATGGACTCTGCCTACTCCACGGGAAATAGGAGTGCTTGGAAATCAAGTACTTTTTAGTTACAAATAAAAGTCAAGTTTTTAATTTTTTTTTATATAAAGAAAAATATGATTTTTAATGCTAACTACTAATATTATAAATGCGAAAGGTTTTAAGGATGGATGTTTGTTACTTCTTTAGCTCATAGCCCAGAATTGAACTGAGGCTTCAATTCCCCCCGGGAACGGGTCCGAAACGTAATTTAGTGCTAGTGTTAGTTCTAGTGTTTGAAAGCTAGTAAAACCTAATAAATAGCAAAGCAATTAATCCTATCTCCACCTCCATCGCATGGTCTTATCGACCTCTCGGTCATAGAATTCATTCGAGATGAGCGCTACTTAGTGGCCTTTTCGGTAAAAAGCCCACCCCACGCCAAGGTGACTGAGATTACTGCAACTTCTGGCTACTGTATCCAGACGGGTAATTAATTAATTAGGAGGTAACCTTCCGCTGCCATTTATAACCGCCATTCCAAATTTGTCGACGTAGCTTTTGGTGGCGTAGATCTAGGTCTAGATTTATCTAGGTTCGACTGGGTCGTTATAATGGCGGGGTTGGAAATAGATTTGTCTAATTGTATTTAGGTAGTACTTTGTAGTCTATACTATCTATATGATATCTATTATTATCATAAAGGGATAAGATTTGGATTTTTGGTTTTTATTTGTAATAAATAAACTCTTAGAGACCAATTTAAAAAAAATACTGTCACATTTTCAGAATGCTACTAACACTTAGCAACATAAGCTACTTCTCCCGGGAAATAATAGGTTCCCGCGGAAAAGTTGATAGTTTACAAAGATCCGAACAGCGTGCGGGTGGAAGCCGCTGAGAACGGCCAGTAACTAATAAATTAAAAACAAAAAATTCTAAGTTATGGACCTAAGAGTGCGACCAAGGACAGAAGTAAAGCAGAAGGACTGAACATTCTGTAAGGAGGACAAGGAAACTTCTCTACACTTGATCTACAAGTGTGAAGCCCTGATGCCAGTTACTTGGTTGAATACCAGCTACTACCCATTGAGGTGCACGATATCAGTGCTAAGAACCTATTACAGTTCATAGAAGCTGTAGGGATCAGCACTGAACTGTGAGCTAGTGGCGATCACAATAGATCAGCAATGGTCGCAGTGATACTAGGACATTTAGCCTTGTGAAGCCCACTTAACATAATAATAATAAGGGTGCGACCAAATCTTACTAATGCGCTCTTGCAGCAACGGCTTGCGCGCCGTGCAAGCAAATTCAAATTCAAATTCAAATTCAAATTCAAATTCAAATTATTTATTGCAGTAAATGTGGTAAATATGTACGTACGACATGATATTACAGAGTAATTAGTATCACACATAAAGCCAAATCAATTGGCATGCAAAATGAAAAGAGAGCGTCACAAACAATATCAAAAATAAATTATTCAAATACAATTATATGTCAAAGAAAATCAATCAAATTGAATACCAATGTCAAACTTATAGAATAAATTAAATTAAGTCAAATATTTCAGAAATGTCAAAACAATAAGTCAAAATTCATTGAAATTAGTAAAAAATATTAAATAAATTAAATTACTTATGTCATTTATTTGAAGTTTACATTCAAGTTTCGACGGTTATTTTTTAAATACATTTTAAATTCATCAATATTGTAAAAAACGTGATTACTTAAAAAATTATTCAGCACAGCTTTAAATTTTTGAACAGGCATATTTTTAACTGCATCTGGCAGCATATTGTAGATTTGTATGGACATGTTGTGGCTATTTCTCGCAAAGCATGTAGTTGAGTGAGGGAGAGTCACGAGATCATTGGGAAAACGTGTGGAAAACGTGCATACATCAGACTTCATCTTGAATAAATCTGGGTTATTTTTTACAAATACGCATAATTCGAGAATGTACATTGAGGGCAAGGTCAGAAGTTTAAGTTTTCTGAAAAGTGGTCTGCAGGAGTCCAGTGGAGCCGCACCGCACATGGCTCTGAGACACTTCTTTTGGAGTATGAAGGCGCGGTTTATGTCAACGGAGTTTCCCCACATAATAAGCCCATACCTCAAAGCAGAGCAGACATGCCCATGGTAGGCTAGTAACGAGGTCTTTTGATTACTTAATTTTGTTAAGCGATATAAGGCATAGGTAAAACGATTGATCTTTTTACAAACTTCGTCAACTTGATGTTTCCATGTTAGGTTAGCATCGAGGTTTATCCCAAGAAACCTAGCCGAAGTGCAATTCGTAATAGGTGTTCCACTGTGTATTATAGATAGATTTTGGGCCTCTCCGTTTTTATTATAAAATTGCATGTGTTTAGTTTTTGATAAGTTAGCTGAGAGATTATTATGATTTAGCCAGTTTATTACGTTTGTTATGGTCATGTTGATTTCAGTTTCGTAGTCAGTGTCTGGTGTTTTATTAATAACTATTGATAAGTCGTCAGCAAATAGCGCGCAGGGATACTTGATGATAGAGGGAAGATCATTTATGTAGAGAATGAATAATGTTGCTCCAATCAAGCTCCCCTGGGGTACCCCAAAATGGTTTCCTCTGATTGAAGATTTGTAGGCGGTCATTTGAGACGAGTCATTCAGCCTATTTATTTCAACCATTTGTTGTCTTTCAGTTAGATAGGACTTGATCCAGTCATGCGCAAGCCCTCGAATACCGTATGCCTCTAGCTTATCCAGAAGTGTTTTATGGCATACATGGTCAAACGCTCTACTCATATCAAACAACAACATGGAGACAGGAACTCGTTTGTCCATGTGGTGTGATATATGTCTAACAAGACTGAAGCAGGCCAGAGACGTTGATTTTCCCTTTTGGAAGCCGTATTGCTGAGGACATATTAAGTTGAATTTTTCGCAGCATCACGCTGAGACAGCTCGAGCATAAGATTTGGATTCACCTTAATGATATGTACACACCGCGCCCAACGAACGCCAGCGAATGGGTTTGGCATCCGTCGTTTGTCCCATTTCGCGGATTAGAAAACGCCACAACGCTAATGACCGACCATGTGCCGGCGATCCGAAGCATAGCGGTAACATAAAAATGATAAAAGTAATCGACAAAACGCAGTTTGGATGCCGAACCCATTTGTTGGCGTTCGTTGGGCCAATGTGTACATAGCATAAAACGAACATCATATCAACCGAAAGACGCTCACTGCTGGGCATAGGCCTCCCCCATAGATCTCCACAAATGCCGTGCCTGTGCATTACGCATCCAGCTGGTACCTGCGATCTTTATCTGGTCGGCGGTCCACCTCGTGGGAGGCCTACCCAAGCTGCGTCTTTCGGTACGTGGTTGCCACTGGAAAACTTAACTGCCCCATCGGCCATCTGTTCTTCGATCTATGTGCTCTGCCTACTGAAAGTTTAGCCTGGCAATCCTTAGAGCTACGTCGGTGACCTTGGTTCGCTTGCGGATATCCTCATTTCTGATTCTATTTTTATGAGATTTAAGCATAGCCCTTTCCATTGCCCTTTGGAGTTACAGTGAGCTTTCTTATAAAAGGAACAGTCCAGGAATACCAGGAATATTATTACCACTACCAATAGGTACTGGTAACGTAATTTGGTTAAGTACGAAGAACAATGAAATAAAGTCGATCACTATTTCGCCATCGTGCATCTCATTTATTTCCATTGATTCCTTAGTTCAGAACCTTGAATGGAAATGAATGAGGTGCACGATGGCAAAATTGCAGCATTTCCATTCAACAGTGACAAGACCTTACCCGCCAGTGGCGCCAAGTGGTGAACAAAAATAAGCCAGCCTTCTTTGGATAAACAGCCCTCAATTCCTGCAAACCTAATTTTTTAATTAGAGGGTAGACAAATTAATATTATTATTCGAAAATTAATTTCAAGGGACTTTTAAGGTCTTTAAATAATACCGTTAATGTCCCTTATTAAATTACTCATTCTAATTTTAATTTAAACTCCATCACGTATTTACGTTACTTTGTGGAAGGGTTTCTGTCGTAATTTTTAATTATGTCGTGGGGCCGGTTTGATTCGAGCTCGTTCAATTGGATTATATTGAAGAGCATGGCGCGATGGGTAAGACAACAGTAATGGGCTGCGCCCCAATCTAAAGCCCATGGAAAACCACGAAATTATAGGGTTTAAGTCTTTCGTGGTTATTCACTACCAAATCCTATTCTGCCAATTCCTGGAACATAGTCAAGGCGGAAGCCGGGCCCTCACGGGAGCGCAACCGGGACGTTACGCCGAAATGATGATGATGATGATGATGATGATGATGATGATGATGATGTGGTTATTCACTACATTTTCATCGCACGTTATCGGATTTATTACTACTCTCGTGGTCACTATGTTACTGAATTGTCTCAATCTCTGTGTTGGGTTTGAACCCCGGCCGAGCAGAAATTAAAATTATGCATTTTAATTTATGTTACGAGTCTGAGTGTAATATGAATGATTAATATGTATTTAAAAAAAGTATATAAGTAGTTTATCAGTTATCTAATACCCATAACACAAGCTTTGCTTACTTTGGGATTAGATGGTGCTGTATGAATTTGTCCAAGCATATTTATTTATTTATTATTATTATTTCCTCCACAAAGAGTAATAGTGATTACCGTACCAAAAAGAGAATATTCAATGAGTTAATCATACGCATAAGCTGTTTCTAGACAGGCCTCGACTTCGTTACTTACAACCAGGTTAAAAAAAAAATCAAATTGAAAGAAATACTGTTTTCAAACTGCGATCTTAAGCGTGGTGAGGTTTATTGAAATTTTTTTTTAATTCTTTATTGAACACAAACATGACTTTATGATACAGTATTTAATAGCCGTGAGGTGTCTGGCGGAGTAAAATAACACCAACCCCTTACACTCGTGGGTGTCGTACAAGGCGACTAATGTTTTCGAGGCAAAAGATCTAGAGTCTCCATATACAGGAAAATGGGCAACAGCGTTTTCCATTGTTATATTTATAACACTGCGATCGCCAACCCGCCTGCCGAGCGTGGAGATTATGCCAATAACCTCCCCTTCTATGGGAGAGGCCCTAAGTTCTGCAGTGGACTGATATGGGCTGTGATGATGATTTAATAGCGGTTATAGGTTCAGATAATAATAATAATAGATATATCATTTATTCGGGAATGATTCGTACAAAAAGTTAGTGTATTATATAAACTTAGTAATTTATTTTTACACCCTGAGATCCAAACTAGGCAATAGCCTGTATCTTGGATGTCAGTGTCCTGCCGTGGAAGCTATATATTGAGTTTAATTTATACAACCATATATAATACAAGATACCACCTGCCTTCGGTTCAAATTCACATCACTACCTATAAAGGGTTATTCGTCGGTATTAATTAACGGTCTTGTTGGTTGGATCGATTAATTACAAAATTGCGTACCGTTACCGCCCTTGGGGAGTAAACGAGGAGGATCACGAAATTTGATATTGTTTTAATGAAAAATGTTCTAGCACTTTACAGCGCTGCTTTGACGGGTGTCCTTCGTGGATAAATGAGTGTTTAGAAGAAAATTTGCAACGATCAACGATGAATTTGTTTATTTGTTATAATCAAATCAAATTTAATACGTTTATTCAATTTAGGTTTTCACAAACACTTATGAACGTCATTCAATATACGTGTAACAACAATGAACACTAGGCACCACAGCATCATCGAGCGGACAACGGTTTCATAGCCAGTATGTAGGGCCATAAAAAAAGTAAAATTTAAATAGACTCTACGGCCAAAAATTTTTGTTCTTTGTCCGCGACGCAAGCGCCGCACGCCGGCCACCTGTCACTGTGATATATATTTTCTTATACCACTAAGGTAGCAAACAACCTTACGGCCTGCCTGATGGTAGCTTTCACCACAACGTCAGTTTGCAATACTCACGCGTTGCCGACAACCTAAAAACCTTTTCACCCCTTCCTTAAAGAACTCCATGTTGTAGTCTCCAGGAAAGGTGTGAGCATGAACGTGTCGGTGGCGAGCGGTGCGATGATAGAATGTAGCCCAGCCATCATATCATGTCAAACAGTTTATTTTCGGGGGTAGTGGCAAAAAAAGCTTTAATGTAGGCCGACTCTGTTTCGTGGATCATTTTATTGCATGGGTATAAATAAATGAAAAGTCTGAACAGTATAAGTTATAAAAAATTAAGCCTGTCGCGGTAATTATCACACATTTTAAAGGTATGTTCTGGGCTTCCTATCGCGTAATTTTGAGTAGCCCGATATTTCGTCGCTGTTGCATGCATCATGGTCAGTGGGGTCCGGAAGACGGTACGTAGTAGGGTACCTGGAACATACCTATAAAATGTCTAACTTATTTTGTATGCAAATTGTATAAATAAAATATATTTGTAACCCGTCTCCTCTGCAAAGTAATCTCAGTTGCCAAACTGTCAAAGTATCTTCATCACAATCTCAGCCACAGGGCGTCCACTGCTGGACATAGGCTCCGAACATCGATAGACATCCGTAAAAAACTCCGAGTAAGCCCCCAACCATAACTAGAGCGGGTACATAGACCACTAACTAACCAAATATCTCTTTGTCCACAGACTATGCAAACCTGACTAGACGACCAAACATGCCCACAAGCGATACAAGATAACGCAACAACACAACAATGTCTTCCGACCGGGAATGGCTCGAATATGACGGCTTCCAATACAACAATTCGAGAGTTCTCGACAACAACAACAAACTCGATGTGGGACTTCCGAAAGTCAACTACAGTTTTAATGAAAACGAGTCTTACCCGGAATATACTAATTTCACAACAGATGATTTCTGCACGTCCAACTACTCACACTTCTATTTGAACGTCACCTGCGAGTTTCCTATCGACTATGCTGAGCCTATGTATGGGTAAGTATTTAATACCTATATAATGCTCTTAAATTGTTAAGCAGGGCCCATACATCATAATATGTCAAGATGTGTATACATACATACGTACAATTATTTTACAAAATTTTACTCTTTTGCAAAAGCGACTTCCTACACATATTTCGCAAATATTTCTGGATCAGTTTTAGCAAAGACAGCGGACATAATAAACGACAATATACCGCGTAACAGCGAAGTGAGTCTTTGCAAAGAGTGTGAGAGTCGTGTAAATATTTATGGGTTGCACCCTTTGATGTACGCCAAAAAACCGACACATGAATGGCAAATACGAAATATTTGTACAAATTCTGAAATGAGGAAATTTATTAAAAGAAATATTTGCATGACAGAAATAAATTAAATAATGCTAATACTAAATTATGAAATAGTATTTACAAATAAAAAACTTGCCCGAAGTCCCTTGTTAAAGGAATTGTCCCCAAAAGACTGGCCGCATTGCCTCGCTGCGCTGTATCGCGAGGCTGATCCTTTGGCCAAGGTATTGACCAGCCTTTTGGTCATGCAAAGCGTTAACCAGGCGCTTAGACAACTCTTTGAAGAGAGTATGAGCCCCTGGACCCCACGGCCCAAGGGTTTCTACATCTGAAATTGATTTTGTACAAATATTTCGAACACATCGATTTTGAGAATCTTTGTACACATCTTGACACATGTCTAGGCCCGGCTTTAGTATGTAAACGTGTGCAGTGGAAACGCAGTGAAAACCGCTTCGATAAACAAAGTTCTTGAGTGGAGATCGCGATATAGCAAGAGTAGCGTAATACGCCCTCCGGCCAGACGGAATGACGATTTGCGAAAGGTTGCAGGTGGATCTTGGATGCGGCAAGTCGCGGAAAGGGTGCATTGGCACTCCTTGGTTGAGGCCTATCTAACGATGTATATGGCTGTGGCTGCTAAGGAAATTATTCTTACAATGGTAATGGTTTATGCTCTTGTAGTGTGCCAAAGCATAAGTGCATTACCACTTCAAGAAAATTTTCATTTGCCGCTACAGCAGCATTCACGGTATTTGGTGCATCTTTAGCCAAAATCAGTTTGCGAAAAGAAGCATTGGCGTCCCTTATGCCCAAAGGACTCGTCAAAATAAGTAAAATTTGAAATCATGAATGACATAAAAACTGTTTAAAAACTGCACTGTAGTGCAAAGGAATATGATTCTTATGGTGGTCATGCACTTATGCTATTGCATTGTACATAAGGTAATAAACAACAAAACGATGCGCCACGGCATCATTTGTGTGATAATAATCGAATTATTATTACACAAGGCGACCTCATTGCCAGAAGCAAAATCTTGCTGGTGTATACAATTAAGTATTTTTAACTTTGAAGATACATTCCATTGAGACTACATTGCTCCACTTCCTAACCTTAAACTAAATATATGTTTGATTTTACCATAGCTACAATATTTTGTCTATATGGTGCTTTAAATTTATCCTAGTTTAGAAAATGATCTACGTTTAATAACCAACAATGATTCAAACTAAACATCACGAAAGATTACGCCTGACTTCTCAATTTATCAGGCACTGAATACACACTTTAAAAGTGTCTAGGGAAAACGTATTTTTTGCCAACTACTAAAAATCAAGTTTAATTTTCATGGATAATGCATCCTCATCCATTAAGGCCCACACCGTCTAAAACAAAATCTCACAGAAAATCACGCCAATCATCTACCTTGAATACAGACACCTCTAAACTGTCTTGAAGTACTTTATGCCAAATAAAATCAAGTTTATTTATTATATTTAAAAAAAGAAATGATTGATTTTCTGTAGTCAAGGAATAATATAATAAAAACAGGATATTTAGTCAAATAAAAAAAAAAACGATTTGGCAGATCAGGTAATTACAGTGGAGCGAGTGCCATCTGACCTCCATGACCCTGCTATCTGAGCAGATTCAGTCGCAAATGTGCAGGTTTCATCACGATATTTTCCCTTACGTAAAAGCATCGGTTAATATTCAACTAATGTTCATAATTCAGAAAAGAACCCAATACCTCTCGCTTACGTTTCGGATAAATTTCCACTCGGTCATCGACATTCCTAACAAAAAAAGAACCTTTAGTTATTGTTAATAACATGTTTGATCTCTTGATGAGTGTAGGTAGGTACTTGAAATGTAAACGGCGAAACTATAGGCGCATTAGTTCTACTATAGTTCATAGTTTATTTATTCTATAACAATAATATACATTGTATTAGAGACACAATAAGAAAATATCACATAGAATAAAATGTTGAATGTAAAAGCACAATAATAATAAAAAATATACCTACATAAACTGTCATTCTATATTAAAAGTCACTACACTTAAAAAAACTGTCAAAGAGAAATTTGATTTTAAAAGCACAAAAAGCAATATAAATGAATAAAAAGCAAATAAAATATCACTTTATAAGTCAATAGTCAATGGAATTATGATTAAAATGAATTATAGAAGTGTTCATTTATAGAATAATAATATTTTTCCAGCAAGAAGGATTTTAACTTACTTTTAATAATCTTTTAATTGTCAATTGTTTTAAGTTCTACAGGTAGAGCATTTAACATTTTAATACTTTCATAACGAACACAGTGCTCTGATATTTGAAGTATTGAGTGGAGAGTGTGTGTCAAGTCTTTCCTTCTTGTCAAAACACGTTTCTCTCTTTCATTCTCACTTTCATATTTGCCTAAAATATATCGGCACACACCATTAAGATTTTCAGGCTTTTCAAACTTCCTTACAAGTGTCACCATCATCACAGCCCATAACAGTCTACTGCAGGACTAAGGGCCTCTCCCACGAAAGGGGAGGTTATTGCCATAATCTCCATGCTTGGCCGGCAGGTTTGAAATCGCAGTGTTTTACATATAATAATGGAAAACGCTGCTGCCCATTTTCCAGCCTACGGGGACTTGAACTTTTGCCTCGAAAACATTAGTCGCCTTGTACGACACCCACGAGTGTAAGGGTTTGGTGCTATTCTACTCTGCCGGACACCACACGGCTTACAAGAGTATCATTGTGGAATTCTAACCATTCTGAGTGCTCCCATCTGAATTACGAATGCTTTATTAATATTGTAGATATCTCCGTTTCCCCAAAATTTTATAGAGCACGTTACTAGCAAATACCAGATATTAAAGCCGTAACTTACAAAAATATTCCGGGAATCCCTTACCTGAGATTCCGACGTCGATTCCAACGGATTGCCGAGACGTGCTGGGAATCTAAGTGGGGTCTGTTCCTGCTCCTACGCTGGCCTCAGATTTGTTGAGTTTAGGTCAGGATGACATGTGCTTTTAATGGGTTGGCTGGCTGTTTTTATTTAGTTAGTTTTATTTTGTTTTGTTCAGTTCATCGTGCGTGAGCGGAATATTCTATACTAGCTTTTGCCCGCGACTTCGTCCGCGTGGAATTCGTTAAAAGGGCAGTTTATCTTTTTCCCAAGCGACAATTTGAAATTACCTCCCAAATGTATGAAGCTAGTACTACGGAGAGGTCAGGCTGTATATCTGGTACCGAATTAGATGAAACATGGCCTAGACCTACATTCATTTCTATTTATTCATTAGTTCAGAACGAATGGTTGTAAATAGCCTCTGTGATGGTAGAAATAGCCTTAGAATATAATATGAAACTAAAAATACTAATACTAACACTGCGCCATCTAGCCCTAAAGCAAATAAAGCATGTGTGATGGTTGTTAGATAACTGATAAACTATTTATATACTTTTTATAAACATACTTGTTATACATACTACACCCAGACCCGTAACAAAAATTAAAATTCATCATTTCAATTTCTGCTCGACCACGACTCGAAATGTTAACCAACTGAACCACTCAGGTCGTCAAAAGAATGAGGTGAATGTGAAATGAATGAGGTATAGGATGGCAAAATAGCAACATTTCTATTTGTTCTGAATGAAACAAATTCACACGCATGCTCCCGTACCATCTTGGTCGTCACTGTGAGGACGAACATGCGGTTCAGCATTTTTGTTACATGATTAGAAACTTAAGAGCATGAGTCATAGAGTTATCGCCGAATGTTACCGTTTTGCATCAGGTGAGCCATGTGATCGTTTTTTACAGAGTGTGAAATGTGTTCCCCGAACAGTATAACCTGGACACTTTCAAGGCAAGTGTGAATAGGCTGTTTCTAGACAGGCATCCTTCACATTAGCCGCATCGTCGCTTCCCATCAAGTGCGATGGCGGTCAAATGCCTGGCTAGTTTGCCTACCTACAAAAAAAGTGTTATAAAATACTAAAGGATTTCTTATTCACACGGAAGTGGATGAAAACTAGGTGTTACAAATGGAAAATGAAACAGTAAGGTCACCTAACTGGATAAGTGATTACAGCTATGAGAACTGTCTTTTCATGTGCCATGCCAATTGAATTGACAATACCCAATTTTCTAAAAATACTGATGTTCATAATGTCAATTTAAGAAACAAGAATAAAACACCGGTATTCAGACTTAGTAAAGTAAATTCATCTTTCATGGGTAACTGTATAAGGTTCTATAATCATATACCTGAATGTATTATTAATTTGCCTGAATCACAATTTAAAGAAAGGGTGAAAGAAACTTTAATGAAAAATGACAATAATGTATGGTGTACTACTAGCTCTTTGAAGTTATTTATAAATTTACAATTTTGTAAATTGGGTGAGGATGATTTGATGTGGAATAGTCATTCAATAACAAATATTTTTTAAATATTTACGGCATGGCAGTGCATGTTCACTTAAAAGTCTGCCTGGTGGTGGCGTGGGGGTCGGGTCGTTCTCTTCCCTCAAATATGGTTGAATTGGACGATGGCTGGGCCCTGCGTCATGCTCGTAACGGGTGCTGCCTTTGCCTTTTTGAACTGGCCTGCTTTACTGTACAATTTTTTTTAATTTTTTTATTCTTATGAAAAATGACCGATTTGTAGGGGTCCACATCATACTCCAATCAAAACAGGCTCACTCAAATTAAATTGACAAATGTATCAATGCAATGTAATCATATTTAAATGTACCTATGGGTTTCTTGCCGTTTCTTTTCTCCCACAGATGGTCATTTTCCTAACTAACGCAGCGTACTGACAGACAGACGACATTATTTTTACTTATTTGTTCCGAGCTCAAGGGGTGACGCAGGTAGGCCGGCTGGTGCGTGCTGGTGCTCGCTGTGCACATGATTCGCCTAGGCGGTTATGTGCGTGGCGTGTATCGGTGCCCGGTGTCCCGCCGGAGTGGGCGCTCGTGCGCGCTGGTCGGTCTGCATGCGTCGTCGTAAAAAGATATTAATTAACGTAATCCTAATTTAACAAATACTTGTTTCATTTTCGTTTTCATTTTCTTGGCTTTATGTGTGATATTAAATACTCTGTAATATTAGGTGTACCTTCATCGTGATCTTCTTCTTTTTAACGAGTCGATGGACTTAACTCCCCCTTTCATCGTGATGAAACCTTCACATTCAGGTGACTCTGAATATGTATTCATGATCCAATCTGATCAGGTTCCCCTGGTAGCAGGGTCTTGGAGGTCAGATGGCACTCGTTCCACTGTAATCTGCTAAATCCTAGATCATGATCAAGGTGGACCCCGGACCCTCGTCTACGAAAGCACAACCGGAACATGAACGCTAAGATGTTTTTTATTGATTGATTGGCTGAAGTGAATGCTAATTGCTTACAATCAGACAGGTTCATTCATAAGTTTTCCACCAAATTTTATGAAAAAGGGAAATAATAAAAAAAACGATTCCTAGTACAGTCAGTGACAATCTGTCGGTTTGAATAATTGTCCATTTCGGATCGGGGCCCGTTCTAAATAAATAATTCACAACCCCTGTCAAATGTGACGTAATTTTCCTCTCCAGTCTCCTTGGGAGACAAACGAGATATTCTAAGTTGGCAATTGGTTTCGTTGGAAGAAAGTTTCTTTTGGTTTCTTAGTAAAATAAGGAAAGTTAAAGTTTTGACTCGTAAGTCTGTTCATCTGTCCGTCTGTCCAGGATTTAACTCAAAGGATTTTCGTTAAAGGTCAACCAATATACTATTATGATTGGATTCTAACAATGCGATTTGTTTGAGCCTTTTCTTCGACTATACTAGAGATCTAAAACTGAGAGTTCTATATACATCTTCCGTACGTACATAATGTCACGCCTTTTTCCTGTAACGTTGGCAGAGACCACATTTTTCCACTTGCTGTGATCCTGACAAGCCGCTCTCGCTTCTTCCACATTCATTTATCTTTTCATACACATTTGTCGGTTTAGGTAGTTACTTAGGTAAAATAACCGAGTTTTTTTTAATTTTACTCAATGACAAACGAGCAGTCATTATACCTGATGGTAAGTGGTAACTGGCGCCCATAACATCGACAACTCATACATTTAGGTAGCAGGTAATAAAAATGTAGAACCGCAGGTACGTTGTCACTGTGAGGACTAAGATGAAATGCCTTATGCCTGTAACTTCGCTGGCTACCTTATTTATTTATTGTACACAATAATGATATACAGAGAATTATGAGAATACAAAAGGCACTGCTTATTTCTAAAAAGAAATTATCCTCCAAACCGGGACACAACAATGCAAGCAAATGCAAGTTTGGTATTGTTATACATATTAATAATGGCGACAACGTTAAAGAAGTCCGTAACTACATTCACTTTTTAGGTAAATAGATACCTCCGCTACACATAAAGTTACCCGTACCTCAATAATGTTGTTTACGTGTCAACTGTCACAATGAAACAGGTCTGTGCCTAAATGTGGTAAAAAAATTGGTAAAAAAAAATTGGAAAAAAGCCTACCTAGCCTAAGCGAAGCGACCACAAGGATCCCGACAGCAATTCCCTTAAACATTTCGTTCCCAATATTCCTTTTAAATAACAAATGGCAACGCGACGGCCCCAACCAGCCAGTCCGTCAAATGGTGGAACAAACAAAACATCTGACGCTCAACAAAGATCACTTTCCGCCCAAATTTGTATTCCAACTTTGCAGATGAAGTGTCAGCGAACTAACTTTGTCATTAATTCGTTGGACCCTCATATCTGCCAGACGAGGGGGGTTTGACATTTGTCAGTCCCTCCGCCTGCTGTTTGAAGTGACAGGAAGGATCCTCTATCCCTAATTACTTGCGAGTGTCATTGGTTCATGGTTCATTGTATGACATCAGTGAAGTGTATGTCACAAATCAAATTAGGATTCAAATCTCGTAACGTTAGCAACGGCATATCGTTGAAATATTATTATTGGATAAGTAATCAGGGTACCTATGAATAAATACTTACTGTATGACTTTGACCGTTTTATCGATCCATAATTTCGAAGGTCTTTGACCAGGGATGACCTACGGAACGAGACCTTATATTATGACAGCTCACTGTCACCCAAACGACAATAAAAAAAGGCTATGCTGGGAGTATCACGGGGCGTTACCGCGATCAAATCGGAATGAGGGGATTTGCTGGCGAGCCAAGGTCATCGACATAGCTCGAAAGTTTGCCAAGCTGAACTGGCAGTGGTACAGAATATTAGTGGGCAGGGCACATAGATCGCATCACAAATGGCGTCTGGGGCTGTAAAGTTTTCGGGTGGAAAGCACGCACCGGTAGACGCAGCAGATCTGAGAAGCATTATGCTAAGATTGGTCCATTTCCGTTTCCGTTACATCACTGGCTGATCTTACGTATATTTCAATAATT
The DNA here is from genome assembly GCA_907269095.1 of Blastobasis adustella. Classification (NCBI taxonomy): domain Eukaryota; kingdom Metazoa; phylum Arthropoda; class Insecta; order Lepidoptera; family Blastobasidae; genus Blastobasis; species Blastobasis adustella. The sequence continues at coordinate 6,298,048 of OU026138.1, forward strand.
ACAATTTACTGAACTTAAATTTGCTTAAGGATGTAATAGCCGAATAAAGTGCTGTCTATGTCTATGACTCCCGCATGGTGGATCGATGACCAGGCAAAATTTGAATGCTGGATGCAGACGGCACAAAACTGGCCCTTATGAAGATTACTGGGGAGGCCTATGCCCAACAGTGGTTATCTTTCGGTTTGATCATCACAGCCCGTAACAGTCCGTGCAGGATAGGGCCCTAAGGGCCTCTCCCACGTAAGGGGAGGTTATTGCCATAATCTCAACGCTTAACGCATAACAATGGAAAACGCTGCTGCCCATTTTCCAGCCTTCGGAGACTTTAGATTATATACCTCGAAAACATTAGTCGCCTTGTACGACACCCACGAATGTAAGAGGTTGGTTCTACTCTGCCGGACACCACACGCCAAGTTTCGGTTTGTGATAACTTCGTATTACTGGCTTATAGAGTACACCCCCTGGTCTCGATAGCTTATAGACAAATGCCACAGTTTGCATTTGAGGCTTTGCGATACTGGATCCGTTGGTGATCCATCACGGGCCAGACCACAGCTTAGCATTACACCGCTTGCTCGGGATATAATTGGGCAATTTATCAACCCTCTGTTTTTCCTGGTAGCCATCAAAATGGCGCCGAGTTAGCCAGTGGAGGTTTATCGAGTTAAGGATGTTTTGACGCATAGGATATAATAGCGTTTGATGTTCGAGTGCGTCAAAATACAGATCATTGGTTCGTGAATGTCACTGCAGGCACGAATATTATATGAAAATCGTTATAAAATGTTATACTTACATCAAATTTTAACGACTATGATTATTTAAATTATTTTAGCAATTGTAGTGACCATCTTAAAATTGCCTAGTTCCAACAAACAGGTCAATGTCCGCTATTGCCAATTCATTTGGCGCCAATAACCATACAAATAATTTCGAATACACATCCAAATCACGTTAAAAGCCCAAAGTCATACATAAAAATCTAATGCCAAAACCATAAAATCTCTAAAAGATATCTTGGCAAGCATTCACGGATGTACATTCAATGGGGCATAACTTATACTGTGGAAGGGAACCGTCTGCGTATGACCGCTAACATATCTCCATGTTTGGCTTGTATCCATGCCAAATATGGGGCGCAAACGATGTCATATTAATCAGTGTTAGGCTAGGTTATGCCGCTATGATGATTTCATTGGGGTTAATAAACAGGCTCTGCTATTATCTAGGTCTAGGAGATTCGGATCGTTTTCTAAGAATTTGATGACCTAAGTGGTTCAGTTGGTTAACATATGTATGGCCGTATGTACCGGCGTATGAAGTTGAGAAGTTGTCATACGTAGGTACGACATGAATCTTAATTACTTCTGTAATGTTTATTTATTCCAATTTGTGCTGACTTTAACAATTGTATACGACATGATGATAATGTAACTAAATGACCTGTAACTATTGTTATCAATAAAGTATCTGAATCTGAATCTGAAAGAAAACCACATCGAAATCAGTCTGTTCGAGTGCTTCGTTGCCACATACATACCCATAGGGTCAAAATTTCCCAGATACATAAAATAAAAATAAATAAATAAATAATAGTTTATTTACCACGAATAAACAATACAGAATTAAAAATAAAATAAACAAATAAATAAATAAATAACAAAAAAAAACGAATTGAAAATGTACCCGATGATAAATGGGCTTATGGCTCTGAGTAGCGTGATATAAATCCCATCCCCTGCAATTCTGCCACTCCCTTCAAAATATATACCTATTACAAGCACACGAAGTTGAAGAAAGATAAAAACCAGAAACACAAATAAGAAGCACACAGCCACCAAAGCACATAGCCAGCCACCTCACTGCGCAGCGTCACACCCCACACACAGAGCCTGCTTCAAGAGCGGCCAAGATTTACCATGTTTCATAAATGTATTTTTGGTGACTCTGACTAGCCCCCGTATAGGTGGAGGCAGGTCGTTCCAAATCTTACATACTCGTACTCAAATTTATAACAACCCTATTTTCGCCGGGGCTTAAAAACTACAAACAATATTTCGCTTGAATAAAAATTCTAGCGTAAATAATGTCTGTAAAGACCTCTGACGTCACAATGTATTTTTCCGAATGGTCGAAGCAACAGGTTAAAACATGACACATTGTGATTAACGCTACGTATAGACTGTGAGGGCGCCGTAGGTAATCCTACATCAATAATATAACACTTACTTATTGTATACTATTCAGTTTAACGGTTAATAGATGCCCTGTAGCAAATTAAAAAAAGAAGCATTTGTCCCTTAGTGGCCTCTTACGACACCCACGGGAAAAGTCGGGGTGGTGCTATTCTTTGAAGTGGCGGCACCACGCACCACATTTATTTTTTTCTAGAACCCACACTCACAAAGGGACATATGAGTACTATCGCTACGAAAAGTCGAAGTGCGGGCCACAAACATTTTTAAGCTATTTCATAGCTTTTATCGCGGGCTTTGAGCGCGGCGACCGAATCAAGAAATTTCGTAACGAAAATAAACCTCACACCCCCCACTCCGACCGGCACAGCGGTGCGGCGTTGAAAGCCGTGCATCGTCTAACGTCGTTTCAGTTCGGCAGACTTCGGCACGGTGTTTGTGTGGGTGCGACTAGACGTATGCGTGTAGACTAGCTGCTCATAACTGATTCTATTTCTTTTAGACACAATGCTAGGTGCTTTTCGGATGACGACGAAAAAAAATACTGCATAAATAAAATAAATAAATAATTATAATTGCATAAGTTGATAAAAAATGCTATGCAATAGCTTAACCGCGGCAGTCCCCGAGTGCCACACGTATTTTTTTTCCAGTTCTTGTACGGGCAAACCAACATTCTATAAGTTTCCTAAACCTTTACTACCGCTACAAAGGGGAAATTTTTCTTGTACTCGATGATGAAGGATAACCTACGGTGCCCCCACAGTCTATTAGAGCTTAGGTGTGATTAAACCCCCAAACGACCTAATTCCAGCGCCGTGGTTAGTAGCTGTGGCATTTAGCTACCGCCAATGTTTTGCATTTTGAACGATAATTTAACTGATAGGTTTGGAGCATAATTACTTTGGTGTTTGGGCCTTTTATGGGGATTGTATGCTAAGTTTGGGATCAGATTAAGTATAGTCATTCAACTAAATAGTTGACACCCCCCACCTTACCTGACAATATGGGGTATGGGGTCAGTCAAAGAGAATAAAAAAATACCATGAAGGTAGCTAATTTTCCAATCTTTTATTGTATCTATTTATCAGCAAAGATGATATTATAAAAACATTTTTTAATTACAAATATTTTTAATTGTTTTGTGAACGAACCTGTTTGGGATGCTGTTATAAATTTTTATAGCCATTATATATGCGCTAGAGGAATATATTTTTAACGTAGGGAAAGGCTGAATTAATTTGTTTTGGTTTCTATTATTTCTTTTTATTTTTGTTTTGTCTTCGGGTTGTATTTTTTCTTAGGTTTCTTAGGTTAGGTTTATATTTTTTATTACAAATTTGCATGATTTTAGAATATAAATAGATGTTAGTGTTAGTATGCCGTGTTTTGTTGAGTGTGGTCGGCATGTCAATCTCTTTGGGGTCAGCTAATTAGTTGTATGACTGTATATGAGTTTGAAATTGTTTGAAAATTAAGTGAAAAATTGAAATTGAAATTGAGTTGTGCAATTTTTTTTAATTATAGCACTCTTAAGAAAGGGTTCTAAGATTTTTCCTTGGTTGAACTTGGACTGAAGGTATTTGAAAAATTGATAAGGCTATGTTACAGGACATCTATTAAATAGGTTTTGTTGACTCAGTGTACATTAACCGTTAAACATACAACAAGTAAATGTTATATTATTATATTATACTCCTTGCTTCGTCCTCAGATTAGGGAAAGAGTACATGTATTCAGACCGTATCACGAATACGGTCCGGCCATTAAATTCACTCTAATCATTCGAACGAAGCACCTCGTATAATTTGGATAGAACTTCACTTCAGGTAAGTTCGATTAATCACCAATTATAACACATTCTTCTATTCGTTGTGTACTTACTAGTTACTAAGAGGTTCTCTCAATAAAGAAGTTGTAGAGTGCGCGAGCGTGTAACTAAGTGGTTCCTTCAGAAACTTGTTTAGTGTATTTAGGGAGTGAACATACTAATAATCCCCTCCTCTAGGAGGTGAGCCGAAGTGAAAGAAAGTTTAAAGTTCTCACTTTTGAGTTTTTCGATAATATCTCCAAAGCGGTGTGACGTAGAGAAAAGTGTTGTCTACCGAATGAAAGAGGTCAGGTGGCAGTCTCTCCACTGTTATTACTTGATCTGCTCAATACTGTATTATGGTGACCCCGGTGTAACCGGGATATTGACGCCAAGATAATTATTATTTACTGGAGAATATGCTCTGAACATTAAAATCGAGGGCACCCAAATCTTATTACTTCTAAAAGCATACGCTCTGCGTCCACTACATCCTTACTACACCCGTACTTCCAAGACTAATGAGGGCCTGTAAAATGTTGTACGTCACGTCAATAAAATTTACATTGTCGTCCTTGACGTAGTAACTTTATAGTGCGTCTCGTTGACGTCAACTGGACATCGAGAGACGTATAAATTACCATTCAAGGCAATAGGCTGTTTCTAAGCAATGGTTGTTGTCACCAGGTGACTCTTTTCGAGACGCCGGTCTGTTTCTTATTGAGACAATGAGATTTTCCGAGAGCCGATTGCAAATAAGAAATAATTCTTAAAATTGTAATAGATGGCGTTGATTAGACACGATACTCAAAAAGTTCTTCTCTGAAAAGGTACTAAAATTAAGTATATTTTTACGAAACTCCTTTCCGAGTAACTTTGGTTACCAAATTCGATAGTTGAGAATCCTGTTTAAGCAGTGCTATCTAGTGAGGCATGCCTACTACACTTTTTACTTGTTAAAGTAGCTATCTGAAAATCCCCCATTTCAAGTGACGTCATATTCTCATTGCCCTGTGACACGCACTTGGAATATTCTTATTACCAACGGCAATATTGCATACATAATGTATAAGAAAACTACAAAAAGAAGTCGTACCGCCGTACCCGTAACGCCTTTAAATAGACGACAACGAGAACATTATTCAAATTCCATTGAACCGTAAAACGATAAAGTATTCAAATTATGCAACGGGATCTGCACACAACGAAACAAAAATATCACCTGGAAACTGGTTAATTCCATGAAAATTTCGTTAAACACCGAACAATGCCATCCCAGTCACGGTTTAAACTGTCACGGCTCAAATTGGACAATTATTCCATTAACGGAAAACAAAAGGGTCGATTCAACTAATTGGCTACGTAAATACGAAGTAAGCCTTTCTTGAGTCTGTCAGTGAGACGAGCAAGGGGTACATTTAAAGGGAAGAAAGTAAACATTTATTGTCCAGATACAGGGTTTTAACAGGGTTGTTAACAACCCCCCGTTAAATACCCTTGATAGTGCAACCTACCATGTGCTTACCATCAGGCGGGTCGTTAGCTGCAATGGGCCGAATTCGACCAAATTACAGTTTATACCAGCGATATGCCCGCGGCAGCGACAGTGACATAGGATTACGCATTCTCGTAGATGTTTTAATTATTAATGTGTCCTTTGGCTGTAACTGTTATTGTGTTGTGGTGTGCTATGTGTAATGAATGTCTTTTCTTTCTCTTCTTCTTCCGATAAATTTATTCCACGATCTTATTCTCATCATCATTATCACAGCCCATAACAGTCCACTGCAGGACTTAGGGCTTCTCCCACTAAAATGGGAGGCTATTGCCATAAACTCCAGGCCTGGCAGGCGGGTTGGAAATCGCAGTGTTGTAAATATAACAATGGAAAACGCTGCTGCCCATTTTCCAGCCTACGGAGACTTTAGATTTTATGCCTCGAAAACGTTAGTCGCCTTGTACGACACCCACGAGTGTAAGGGGTTGGTGTTATTCTACTCTGCCAGACACCACACGGCCAATGGCCGATCTTATTCTAGATAGACAAAAAGTATATATGTATGTATGTAATCTCTTTATTGCATCGATTTAAAACATTACAGGAAATAAAAATACAGTTTATAAAGTCGTTTGTCCACTCTTGGATTTACTACTTTACCATCAAATAATTACCGTGTAGCGACTGCGATCTGACCTCCGTGACCCTGCTACCAGGGGAACCTGACCAGATTGGATTATGGTTACACATTCAGTCCCCTGAATGTGCAGGTTTCATCACGATGTTTTCCCTCGCCGTAAATGCGTCGGTTAGCATTCAACTAATGTACATAACACAGAAAAGAGACATAGTTACATAGCTGTAGTGGGATTCGAACCCGGTACCCCTCGTTTATGAGTCGAATACCTTAATCACTCGGCCAACGACGCCCCGGTGCTCCGGCTCTGTCAAAACGGTGATATAGTGTATTATTCCCGATTAGGATCGCTATTGTTCGAATTGTAAAACGTAAAATTGTTATTTTACTCTCGAATAACTGGCGATTCAATCAAGAATAAATATGTAATCGGTTTAATCTAAGAATAAATAAAACATTCTCGATTGGTCAAAACCACCTTTAGTTGTACAGATGCCAGAATATCGGCCTACCCAAAACCAGTATAAGATAAGCTAGCGTCTCTATAGACGCGCATAGCAAATTTAGCTCGCTTAAAACACACCCGTCAATGGATATACCTAATGATGCCTACCTACCACCTAATTCCTTTACTTCCTTTACGAGGTTGCAGTGTTCGTACGTACGAACAGTCATCTATTCCCAAGTGTGGAAAGTGCCCGGCGCCGTGACCAGTTACATTTACACCCTTGCAAAACGGCAATGTTCCACAAAAGTGTTTTTGCAATGGCCCCAAAAATCTATAACGCTATACCAAAAATAATACGTGAAGCCGAAAGTCTGAACCGTTTTAAAACACAACTGCACAATTATCTCGTCGAAAGAGCGTTGTACACGGTAAAAGAACTTTTTATAAAAAAACACTAACACTCTTGTGCCCATCTTTTATTATTTGACATGATTTTTTAATTATTTTATACCTTAACATCCAGATTTGTGTTTGTTTTAAATATTGTTATTATTTTAATAATTATTTATTTTAGTCACAATTGTATTTAGTGTATGACATGAAGATTTATATTATTATTTTAACTGTATTAGGCATTTGACATTGTGTTTATAATATAGTTTGACATTGTTTTAAAATCACAATTAAATTTGTACGCCGAATGGCAGGTCACAGAGGAGCACATAAATGTCCAATGTATCATCTTTTTTTACCTGTGTTACCACAAACAAAATAAATTTGAATTTGAATTTGGATGTGCGTACAATTCGAAGACGGTCCAAAGTCTAAACAAGGTAGGTTAAGATGCTGGCTTCTGTACATTCTACTATTCCGGTCACCCCTAGACCAACATTAAGGATGTTTTAACCTCCGAAAGAAAAAAAAGGGCTTTTATAAGTTTGACTGTGTGTATCTGTGTCTTTGTGTATTTGTCTGCGGCATCGTAGCTCCCGAACGGATGGACAGATTTTGAAGCGGTATATTTCCCCTGTGAAAGCCAATTTAACCGAGATAGTTCTTAGCTTTGTTTTTTTTAAATCGGTTCTGTAGTTTAGAAAATATTGTTTTTTGTAAACTTTATTAAACTTTGGGTTTAAGTAAACTTGGTCGGAGGTTATCTGATATTTTTGTGTAGGAGAGGTTATTACACAAATTTCCCAAATAATAATATTATGATAATATTAGGGTAGCGGCCATAATCCCCTAAAAGCCTGCGGCAAAAGCTAAAATCAACTCCCAAATCAAATACGGTATACGTTAAATAATTACCTAATCTTTGCTCGCTACAGGAAAAAGGAATAATTATAATTTTGTTAGGCCTATTTCATTTTACATTATTAAAATGGTGTTGAATCGCCATGTTAATTAAATGCTGACTGTTTATTTATTTGTATGAGGTTAACAAGTGATAATGAATCTGTGGATACATTGTTTTACCTTCGTTATCCAATATGGTAAGGAAAGAATACTAAGTACTTAACTCATAATTTATTGTATGTAAATAAATAACCATATTAGGGTGCTCTCTCGTGCGAGGGGCCGGGGTCCATCTGGACCATAATGTATATCCAGACATAGTATAAAACAAAGTCGCTTCCCGCCGTCTGTCCCTATGTATCTATGTACGCTTAGCTCTTTTAAACTAAGCAACGGATTTTAATGCGGTTTTCACCAATGGAGTGATTCACGAGGAAGGTTAATAAGTAAGAAAAAAGGTAGGTAAAGGTAAAGTTGGTGTCCTCTAGTATTCTATAAAGATCTATTTTTATTATTATGTGACGCCGTACTTAATGCAATATCTACCTACACAGTTTATTCCAAATGAACTGTAACATATTGGACAAACGTCGAAAAACAAGGTTTATCAGAAATCAGTTTCGGCCAACTGACTCTCGTGGCCATTACAACTTTTGCCACAACAAAGTGGCTAACCAAACTTTACGGCTTTCTCCACCTGTTGCAAAGCTCCCGTGTCGTTGACAGGTCGACGACCCCCCCAACTTTATTATACCAACGTAGGCCCGAAACAACCACCTTCCGAGCGAATGGGCACAACGTCTTCGTGAAACATTAAAAGCCTTCGCAGACGAGCTTAGTCCCCAGGGTCAAGTTTTGTGCGTCAAAATATATCGCGTTACAAATTCATCGAATGACGCACACGAGGGACTGAGAGCGTCGCATTGTAGAATCTGAGTTAGTCAAAATGCTGACGGAGGCAGACACAGTACCATTTTACAAGCACTTTTCTATGCTTATAATATTTATCTTTGCTCCTGAAGGAAAAAATGTGCGCCGGGGATTATAAGGAGATGAAAAGTTTGTTAGACAGAAGAGAGGAGCGGCGATTGCTCAGTCTACAAGAGTTATTCTCTTAAATATAAAATTATGATGATTATTTCGTCTACTTTTTACTTCATGTTGGAACACACGGCAGTTGGTTACCTTTCGGCTACCTTTGCAGCTTTGAGACGCTCTCGAATCTGCCTCGGTTGCTCAGAGCCGAACATAGGGATACCCACGTGTGGGCCCACCCATGGCCCCCTCTTACCAAAGATAGTCGTGATTTGTATTTCTTGCTGGCTCTTGCACGGGCTGAGGTGGCATAACTTTCGTATATTTTTTTCGGGTTTTGGGCAACAATGCAAACACTGTTGCTTTGTAGCAAAAGTAGGTAAGGCGATGATCACCCAGGGAGACTTCTAAGGCTTCAAGAGTCCTATCACCTAATATTTAAATGTCGCGTGTAAACAAAAGAATATTTTTTTATAGGAATATATTTGTATCCAGGCGAAGTGTTTCGGATGTAAAAGTGCTGCAATTAGAACGTCAGATTAACGGATTATAGATCTGTATTTTTATCGAGTCGAATCGTATGCAGTGCGTAAGTGCTCGTAAAGTACGAGGAGGCGCATCAACGGACTTTAGCCCCAGTTGAATTGTCTACTATGACGTAGGTATGAACGGCGAATAAATATGTCCAACCGTACCTTACCTACCGCCATCCCATAGTCATATTGGCCACATCCGTAAGAATCAGGGAAAGCAGTATTGCCAGTGGCTTTATCCACACCGGCACAGCTAGACTTCTCTTGCCTGACATTCTTTTCAAGACCTACCTATGTATAGTCCCTCTCTTTTTATTGGGACTCGGACTGCACAAATAACAGCGGCATTATGTACTGTATATAATGACCCTGTAGCAAGAACTAACCGGTGACTATTTCTACTCCATTTTTATCTTTCGCAAACAAAATTGCCTCGTCTACACAGCCCTATACAGTTGCGACCCCGACGAGTCGTTAGATTGAGCGAGTTGGCGTACAACCATGGACCCGAGAAAAGAAACAAATACAAGTACATTTACATCGCGTCTCAGGCATTTGTTTCCCCAAGACGGCTATCCATCTGATCTCGAGTCTCGACCCAATTTTCTGTCCGCCCTATTTTTGGAGCCACTTTAATACCGGTAATCCGTAAATGGCGTCGGCATAAAATTGACAATTATAGAATTGAAATTGCTCATTATACTTTCGCCTCACTCTCATTTATTCTAATCATCATAGTAATAAATTCGAAGATGGAAGGGTCTGTCGAATTATGTTAATGTACTTGGATAATTAAAAATGCTTAAAAATGTATACTGAAATATTTTTGGTATGATGTAAGTTAGCAATAATTTTCAATCATTTAAAATGTTTAGTGTTGGAATCTATTACAAAATCTGTGAAAATTTATAAAATAATATTTCAACTAAATATAACAGTTTATTAGAAACAGTGTGTCTAATTAATTAAATAACTACGACATGACTCGTCGCCAATTAAACGTTGGCGCCCTACAAGGGACTTTCTAGAATACATTTTCAATACATATCCTAAAGTCACATATTATTGTAATTTAATAATCTATACGGGACAACTACCCTCTCACCGCGCAACTCATTCAGTATATTTGAAAGTCTCGTGTAAGCGTTAGAGCCTGTTTTCATTTCTTCTGGATGTGAATTTGGGCCAAATAAATATATTTTTATGTCTATGTCTACATCTACAAATCGTTAGTAATCACAAATCAATTATTGTTATATATTATATATAAAATACAAACAAGCAGGCAGGTCAACTGATGGGCCGCAACGCTAAAGGAGTCGAGATTGCGTTGTCTTTGATGGTTTGGTACAAACATGAAACATCAACATGCAAATTGTCTAAGACATTCAGAATATTCGAAAGTCAAACCAAGACGTGTGATTCGTAAATCGGCTCTTAGCCAAGTAAACAAACGTCTCCGTTACGGCTCACTGATCCGTTCACACATTATCCAAACAATAAATCTCACTCGCTCTGATTCCAGTGGTCACACGAGTGTCCCAAACAATCAGAGCGAAGCACACAATTTGACTATTGGAGTGTGAATTTGATAAACTTGATTTGACGTTTATAGCGAAATCTATTTGTTCCCATCGTTCAAAGGTTTAGGTTACTGCAAATGCTAAAGGAATATCGCTGTTTGGTAAAAGGTAGCGGCACCACCTGCGATCTCTGTGGAGCAGAAATGTGTTTTGCCTACTTAGTCTTACCATCGTTACTAGACCTGTAGGTATCTGAATATTGTCTATATTGTTTATATTAAATAACGTCCTGCCGTTTTCTCGTATGCATATGTTATATACATACTTTACAATACAATTATTTCCATGTCATCATCTTAGCGTTAATGTCCCGGTTGTGCTCTCGAGGACGAGGGCCATGTATACATAGAATATTGGATATATTATAATACTATTTTTTATTGATTGTGTTTGACATTTTATATTTAATTCGTAGGTATACTATTAAGAATAGGTACCTAAATATGCGTTAACATGATGAATTAAGTTATTTCTATTATTATTTATGTGAATTTGTTCTTAACAATGTAATTATTTATTAAATTCGATTTTAATTATTACTTTTGATAATTATTTCGATGAATTGCTTATATGATCAATTGTGTGGTATATTGTAATTTTTATTTATTATTTAATGAATCCAATCATCACTACTGTGCTTACAAGTGAAGGATGCAGGCATATGTATTAAATGATCTTCATACCCGCTGCCAAGCGTGCAAATTATGGCAAATCGACAGTCTTGGGCGGGTCAAGTCTAACAATAACAGCTTAGTTGTAAAATACGATTTTAATATTTGCATATTTCATAAAGTTTATTCTCAAAGACGATGATAAAAATAACAATTCAGACAAAATCGTTTTGCTTATCTGATCTATTTGAAGTACGCGAAGTTAACAAAGCGTTAAACGTAAGTAATTCAACTTAGATATTTGGAATGCAAACAAAATATCTGTACATTAATTCAAAGCAGACGCAAGCAATTTTGTTTGTTCTAAAGGTACCGTAGTGGCACTTAAATGATTGGCAATTAAGAAGTTGAATTGAAATATTAGAAGTTACAAGTTCTAAACTATTTGAGTGGAATTACGCTTATATTCTTGAGTTTGGTTGTTCTCGCTCACCAAAGAGTTTTAAAGTTTATCTTTGTACTTAGATATTACTCTTTTTGACATTATTTTGTTTAACATTATTTCCTTATGAAACACCTATTTCGATTGTTACATGCGTAGACAATAATTATGTATAATATGTATAAATTAGCGTGTTGTGGTTTTCAATATTTTAGTGGGTACTTTTAGGGCTTGGTGATCAAACATCGGTGGTAAGTAGGACCGAGAAACCATCTACGGACGCCGATGAAAATCAGTTCTCTGTGAAGTGCTTACCTACTTAATGCTTGTCTACGTAAATATCCTCGACGTCCGAGTCAGGCCGCCCGCTGCGTTGTGCGGGGGACCGATTCCATTACGGATTCAGTACGTGGCGCGAGCAACTGAAGGCCTAAAAGGCCAGCAATGGATTAGAATCCTCGCGAGGGTACCGCCAGATGCAGCAACAGGAAATCCTGTCGGGCGATAAATGTGAAGGGTGGAGCGTTGGCAATATATATGAGATTGTTTGTTATTGGTCAGTGGAGTTGGATAGCGGTTGGGCAGTTACCATTTAAATGAGGAAATCCACTACCAATGGTAAATTACGACTTGAGTGGTTTACTTGGTTAACTGGGCGGTCGCCACGCAAAGGTCCCAGATTCGATTCTCGGCCGAGCAGAAATTGAAATGTTGAATTTTAATTTCTGTTACGGGTCTGGGTATAGTATGTATAATAATTACGTAATCAAAAAAATTGCGGATATACGCTAGTGCCATCCGGCAGACTGGAAGGTAGCACCAACATCTTACTCTGACAGGTGTCTTAGGAGGCTACAAATGTCTTAGCGGTAGACCAGCTAAGGCCTGTGTAGATTGTAAATGGGCAGCAGCGTTTTCTGTGCTGTGTATTTTCAGCCCTGTATCTTCAAGCTTCCACCCAGTACAGCATTGGACTATTATGGCCTGTTAATATGATGATATGATCTCCAATTTGTAATAATGGCAAACCTCTCTAATTTTTGCTAGGGCAGGCTAGTTCTTTTAAAAACAAAAATCATATCTTACTACGCATGACAAAGTTTAATGTTAAGTTACTCTTGAAACTTTATAAAATCTGAATCACGATAATTAGAATCACTTACCAACTCAACTATATGCTTAAATATCTTTACCACAAATTAAGAAAGTCACTCAAAATCCATATCGCAATAAACCTCCAATTAGGCAGAATAGCTTTTATCAGAACCGAACATAATAAATACTAATAAACATCAAAGAGCCGAAATCCGAAACTCCGATCCTGAATCACGAAATTCTCGGAAAGCAAGCAAAATAATCCTCCCAACAGTGAAACCCATTAGCCGTTACAGTAACTAGTATCTGTTTATTTATGTCTGAATCAGTGTCTATCTCTACAGAGTGCCAGAATGAAAAAAAGGGAAATGAATGAAGGCTTTCATAGGATCTTGTTGCTGGCAGAGTAATGTATACTACCTGTTTCTGTGTGTAGAATATTGATTTTCAAATTTTTCGGTTTGCATTAAAATTCTTCCACAGATCGTTATTATTTTGAAGATGTAAATTTGATTCGAAAAGTTCGAAAAAAACCTAGGGTTCATTTAGTTCTCGAACTGTCAATTCGCGAGAATCAATACATGTTTATCGAGTAAATGTATTAGTATGGAGCAAATTTTATTTTGTACGGTTCAATAAACCGAGAACAAAAGCTACAATCATTTGTGAAGAACGTAAAAGGAGCGTCGGTGGTATATACAGGCTGTACCGAAAAGATTCTCGATACCTTTTAGGGTTTTATGAATCTTTTCAGAACTCCACACACCCAGTTTAAACCAAGACCTTAATAGCCCACTGGTTGATTTATGGTTCACCAGACGTGCTTTCTTCCATTATGTTTTAATATATTTCTTTTACGTTCTTACTTACCTCTTTTTAATTTTATAAAACTTCCTTAACCGATTGATTTGTGATTGTCTCTTTGGTTCGAGCCCACGGTGGCAGTTAATTAAAAATACAATGCTGTCATAAATTCGAATTTGATTGACTGCTTCAAAGGAAAAAAGAAGGAACTTTACCAAATAAATTAAACTAGACATAGAAGCATAGAAGGAGTCTACTCACTGCTGAAGTCACAATCTATTTATTGTTTCCTTTTTTAATGGTACATATGACTTGTCTAAAAACTACGGCTATACGTTGTCAAATACCCCTTCATAACCACTGCTATTATCATATTTGGTGGTCATTTATATAGAGTTGTGACATAGTGGCAGTGTACATTCTTTATAGGTCGAGGCTCCATCTATCATCATAATCTTGGCGTTAATGTCCCGGTTGTGCTCTCGCGCCCGAGGGCCCGGGGTCCGCCTTGACCATGATCCAGGATTTGGCAGGTCAGGTAATCACAGTGGAGCGACTGCCATCTGACCTCCATGACCCTGCTACCAGGGGAACCTGACCAGATTGGATCATGATTACACATCCAGTCGCCTGAATGTACAGGTTTCATCACGATGTTTTCTCTCACCGTAAGAGCATCGGTTAGTATTCTACTAATGTACGCGGCTCCATCTATGCTCTACATAAAATGTCTTTGACTTGGACAGACAGAGAAGATAATTACAAAACTTCAACACAGAAATAAATATTTATAAATTTTATTTAAGTGAATCAATTAAAAATCATGCATGTTAGAGCTTTTAAAATCATGTTATAATGTACATTCATGGTGAGCCTCTTTCTAAGGGCCGCCAGAAATTGCAAACTGTCCCAGGACCTCAAAACCTATAGACAATCAATCAATCAATGATGACAAAGCGTTAGCTTTTGTCTTTGGCGTTGGCGTTGGCTTTAAGTCCGCCGTTTGTGTTGTTGTGCAATAAAGTTTTTAAATAAATAAATTTACAACCGTAAAATGTCTTACAATGTAAGTAGTTAACCAGCAAGGTTAAAAATCCTTTTATCTTTTACTCTTCTATATTTTATATCCTTTTATTTAGTTATATTATACCTGTTTGTTTTTTATTTAGGTGAGTTTGTGACCAATGTCTATTAGTTTACATACCTACAGAAAACTAACAGTAAAAGGAATATTTCACGTTAATTTTAGGCGATATATATTTGACCTTTTTATTTTAAAACGATTGAAAAGAACGAAGGAAGTTTAAATTTTGTACAGGTAGGCAAAAAATTATTTAGCAACCCTACCCTCCTGTAAAGTTAAGGTACTGAGTGCTCCGGCGGCGGCGGTGCGGAAGTTAACCCACTTTTCTTTTTTTTCTAAGACGCAAGCAACTTTGTTAATTAGGTATGAAGTTATAGTGACTTTTAATTATCTAGCCGTATTTTAGTTTAGTTTTATTTATTGCTGTATCTGCTGCACCTGGCCTGTCACAATACAGCACCTAGCTACTAGCTACCCTTAGCTATTTATTTGTTTCTTTTATTTTATTATTTCATTCAGCTGAGCTTACGCCGCTTCTATACGGTGTAAAACCCTATCTAGCTCTTCAACCTTTTATTTTTAGTAGGTTTCATCCTTATAACGTGAGTTTACGCCACTATCATACGACGTAACTTTCACTTTCCCATAACTGAACTTTACGCCACCTTTACTCGGCGTAGTGCTTCACTCTTGCTTATTAGCTAATCTTACGCCGTACTATCAGTCGGCGTAACGCTACATTGAATTTGTCCCTTCCAGTTCAATGCAAGTCTCCATACTTTTTTCAGTAATTATGAAGAGTATATTAGCAAGTGACAGATTTCAGCGTACCTACGTTGTTCTTGGTAGTATTAAACCCTTTTTCTTTTAGAAAAGCTAGAACAAAAAAGATTAGACGGAATGTAATAAGAACAAAGAAAGTTGGTCCAAATAGTTCTCTAAGCTACGACTCGACAAAAATATGTATCGGCCCTTAGATCCTCAGGGGCCTCAGATTAAGCTCCAAAAATATAGTGTTCTTCTCTACACCCTGTACAACATTTACAATATCTCACATCGCCATACAAACTGCTTCGGGAGACAGACTCTCGTAAAATGGGGTGTAAAAGTTGAAATACCGTGAGCGTATCTGGAATTCTCGAGGGGACTAACTGCGAACTCGATTATACACCAACTCCGTCCATTTTCTTGCTTTTCCATTTTTGTTTACAGTTTGTTACTCAACTCTCGTAGGAGGAGAGTGATGTTTGACTGTCGTGTGTTTCACATCTAGTGGTTCAAGGGTTACTCACGTTACACCGTGCCGGGTCCGACCCGAGTCTTGGCCGTAACTCGGAGGTAGCACGGTCAAATAATATCTCATAAAATTTGTATGGATACGCTCATGCCATACCGACCGAATGACGGTCAAGTAATGACAACTCGATTGGCCCTCGATATAGCATTGGCCGTGTGGTGTCCGGCAGAGTAGAATAGCACCAACCCCTTACACTCGTGGGTATCGTACAAGGCGACTAATGTTTTCGAGGCAAAAGATCTAGAGTCTCCGTAGGCTGGAAAATTGACAGTAGCGTTTTCCATGATCTCCAACCCGCCTGCCAAGCTTGGAGATTATAGTAATAACCTCCCCTTTAGGCTCCCCATAGGCCCAGAGTCCTACAGTGGACTGTTATGGGCTGTGATGATGATGATGATATTTTGTATGGACACGCTAATGCGACCGAGGGGCGACCGAGTGGCGGCCGAGCAATGACAACTCAGTTGCCCCTCGGTATAGCATCAGCTGTCCATACAAAATATATGGAAGATTAGTTCACCATGCTACGGCTGAGACTCGGACCCGACCCGTTGTAGCGAGAGTCATTCTTGAGTCTACTAACATTTTTAAGACCCCCATTTTTAAAAAGAGGGATGTTATAAATTTGATGTGAGTATCTCTGTATCTAGCCAATACCTAAGCCCTACCTAAACCTATCAAAACGCTTTCCCCTAACCCAAATAAACCCTAATCCTAAGGACCCAACCTGCTTAACATAAACCTTGTAAAGCTCCAGTCATAACGATAACCCATTTTATAATCCTACCTATCCTAGAGCCGAACCAGAGCACACATGCTACAGTACAGTATCGAGTTTCATACAACAACCGCTCGAGTAGTTACGACGTCGATCAGATTTCATTCGGTTTAGTAATAAGGCCTCTCAAGAAGGCGCTTTTAAATAAAGTTAGTAATTTCCAACACAGCAATTTAAATCTTACGCTCATGTAATGTTAGGTGTTGCTCAAGGTTCTTAAACACATGAGAACAACCCCATAACTTTTTTTATGTTATACGACAGACAAACAGGCAAGCGAGCCTGATGGAAAGTTGTCACCGCCGCCTTAGAAAATCAGCAAAGCCAGGGGAGTTACCAATACGTTGCCCGCCTCTGAAGCGACCTGTAATATACCTCTTGAACGATCCCATGCCATAGCCCAAAGGAATAACTTTAGTGAATGCAATCTAGTAGAGAATATGTTACAAATAGTGTATTGTCTTTATGTTTAATAACAAAGCTAATACGTAAGCTCTCGTCTGGAAAGCTAGCGCGTTTGATGTCAGGAATTTCAATCTCTATTGAGGTTATTCTGAAATTGGACCATTTTTATTGGTTTCCGTTCCCACTGTCTTGTATTTCGTTCACGTTTTCCCTTTATTCAATCGAGTAAAGTGTTGCCTGTCACGATTCTGGACGGTAAATACTATTTTTGATGCGTAGGTACGATTTCCGCCTTGGGACACCGAAGGCTCATAAAAAAGGAGGTACAATTTCCATAATTTGGTTTAATTTTTATAATTCTCTATCCTAGCAATATGTGAAGGTGAAACGGCATCATTTATTAGGTTTAAACATTTTGAACGACTGCAAGATGTAGCTTTTGTCAAAGTCAAGTTTGCGACCAATTTAGTGTTCAACTAACTAACTGTATTTAACTCAGAACAAGTCATTGGTACATGGCGGCTCTGGAGATCAAATTCGGTTCTTCATGGTGACGAAAGCAGAATATCACAAAAGAGAACTTGAGTAATTCATGACTATATCAGAACATGAAAGCCATTTAAAACCCCTTAATCGTAACCCTAGGTATATGTACAGAGAACTTTCCAAGAAATTAGTCGACACCACAGGTGACCGAAAAGCTGGCAGCTACCTCGCGCAAAAAATAAGCATTGCAAGCTAGCTAGCCTCGCACAATTTTTTTTTTTTTTTTATTAATAATGGTAAATTAATATTAGGTAATTAGGTTACTTTTTTCATAACTTAGTTTTAGTTAAGGTATATTGTTACTGAAATAAAACTCTTAAACATTTATAACAAAGTCGGGTCAAGTCGCTAGTTCGCCTAAAAGCTTGATATCTGCAACAGTTCCGATATTAATCCCAAGAGGGTCATTTACGGAATATCTCCCCATTAAATAGATTCGGGGACTTTAAAGGTAGCAGCATAGCTATGGAACCACTTTGTCTTCTCAGAGACGGCGATTAGGATATCCACTTCGCCTCGAATTTTCGACAGGCCAGCCGTATTGTCTCCAGAAACTTAATTAAGTCGTTGTATTTAATAGTGACTGAGCATCGGCGCGAAATGGCTACCTATTGTTAGGTGGAATACTTGGAAAATGTAGCTGGAGTTGTTAATGCTTGGAATGTTTTTTTTTTCTTAATAATCTACAGTAACTTGACAAGTTAGTTTAAAAATACGCGTGGAACTTGATTTGTGTCATCAGCATACAGCTATATTTTCCATTTATTTTTTTTTTATTTTTTTTTGCGACCATCGCAAAGTTAATGGGCACCCTCCGGTAACGGATGGGAGGGAGGAGGTGAACTCTCATAGAGTACCAGACAGCCGGCCGGTCTAGTTATGCACGACTCGCCAAAAAAAGACCTAGGCGCATACGTACTAAACACCCCCTGGGAGCACCTGTAGCTGGGAAGGCTTTTCAGATTTCATCGGAAGCGACACCCCATGGGGATGGAGTGCGGAGCGAACCTTTTTTTTTTTTTTTTTTTGCGCCCAACGCAAAGGAAATGGGCACCCTCCGGTATAGCGGAACCTCTGAAATCCTTAAGCCTTATACAAACTGAATGCCTACCCCGTTAGCGCGATTTAAAAGACACCCAGTGCCATCTGGCGTAACCTGTCACAACTAATCAACGCTCTTCTCCACAGATACATCGCCCCCTTCCTCCTGGCGACCACGATAGTCGCAAACACCCTGATCGTGGTAGTACTGTCGCGTCGACACATGCGTACACCGACGAACGCAGTGCTGATGGCAATGGCACTCTGCGACATGTTCACGCTGCTCTTCCCTGCACCATGGCTGTTCTACATGTACACGTTCGGGAACCACTACAAGCCTCTGAGTCCTGTGAGGGCTTGCCAGGCTTGGAACTATATGCACGAGGTTAGTGGATTCGCTTTTTAATATACTAGAGTTTTATCCAAATCTTCTTCTTAGCGTGTCGACTAGTTGCGGGTCAAATTTGCGAGGGCCAGTACTCCGCCACTGATACAGCGTTGTTCGTGGCCGCGTACAAATCCTCGCACGTGCAGGTGGTAGGTGGTGTCAACGTATTAAGTTATCTTCTTGACTTTCCTAGCCTTGCATCACTATATAAAGCTTTGTACACCCAAAAAAAGAAGAAGCAAACAAACTGATAATCCAGATATTTAGTTGCAATAGTGTCTAGTAAGACTTTTATGGGGAGCAATGTCAGACTATGAGGGCGCTGTGGGTTATCTACGTCATCGAGTACAAGAAAAATCCCACTTTGTAGAAATAGACGACGTTTAGGAGACCCACTAAACGTTGGTCTGCCCGTGCACAACCTGGCTAAAATCATTTTTTTAGTGACCCATACTTCGACTCTTCGTAGCGATAGTACTTACATATCCTCTTGTGTGGGTTCTGTAAGAAAAAAAAACTGGTCTGCCTCACATCCCCTGGTCAGTTTCGCTTTTCAGACACATTATAGGGACCAAAAAGTGTACGGGGCGTCCCCCATCCATACCTCAACACATGCCCAATTGCCACGTCGATCTATCGCAAACTGTACTTACATAGTGTTTCACTAGGTTTCCATCAAACATAAAGTAACTTTCGAAGCGTAGTCTGCTCATACGTCCCTAAAGTACACTCATGAACTCTACAGCAAACATCAATAAGGCCTATAATGGTGATTGTCACGAAGCCTATCGACTTAACCCAGACACCCCTTTCAGACCACTATAAGCCTAAATTGCGTATTGTCTACCTAGTGTACAAGTGTAATGACGTCATATCGCGCGACTTCAGGCTATGACGTCACGGTAGAGCTGGATATTGCATTCAGGTGATGCGGAAATACACAATGCGCCATTGTACGCCAAAGATGGGTACATGAGACAATTACGCCGGGAGCCTATATATTTACTATTGGCACAAGCGTCCTATAGGTTTAGATCAGGGTTGTTGCTAATGCAGGGTTTTGTTACATCGGCGGATGCTGATGCCGATTTTATTTAGTTGACGTCAGCTGATGCTGATTTCAATGAATGTCCGTCGACTTGCCTAAAGAATGTAACAATTCATAATTTTTCGAGCGATTTTACCTTTCTTACGGAAACATCACATTGGCAATTTTCATACAATCGAGACAATTTGGAGACCTTGGAACGTTCTGGGTGCAAGCCGATTATGCACATCTAAAGCATGGATTGAGGAGTCTAGAGTTCCTAAGGTACCTAACCGATTGAAAAGGCCGTTAAAAGCAATAAGTAAGGGCTGCTTTAGCAAAAACCTTTCACTAATGCGGAATGAGGAACGACTTTAGCAGAGAAACTTACTGTAAAGTACATTATGTGATATGACAATATTTTCCCCTATATTTTACTCTAGAGCACGACCTAGTTCCTGCGGCCCCTTTCAGTCATCAGGAAACGTGAAGCGGGCAGACGTTCCATCCTTTTGTCACAAAGTACGAAAGGCGGCCCGCCCCAAGCTTGTATCGTGGTTCTTCCGGCACAACCCGCTTTATTTTTTTTTTGCCTAAAGAGGCGCACGGACGGACAGTCCACCTGTTGAAAACTGGCCACCGTCGGCCAGGACATCTGCAGCTAAACGTTAGCGGATGCGGTTCAACCTTCATGACGCGCACGGCTTCGGAATGGAACACATTGCATACGTGTTCCCTCAACATTATCTTCTTCAGTTACATCTGTTACATCTTCGGCCATTATTATCTAGACAGACACCTTCAACACTAGAGTATCAGTTGAAGTCAGTTCTATCTTAGGCTCCATCATCACTTACCACCAGGTGAGAAGCCGATCAAATTGTTGACTCATCATATCACTCGAAAGACGCCCACTGCTGGGGATAGTCCACCCCCATAGTTGTCCACAAAGGCCCGTTCTGTGCCTTCCGCGTCCAGCTGGTACCTGCGATTTTTACGAGGTCTTCGGTCCACCTTGTGGGAGACCTGCCCACGCTGCGTTTTGCGGTACGTGGTGGCCACTCGAGAACTTTACTGAACCATCGGCCATCTGTTCTTCGAGCTATGTGCCCTGCCACTTTGGCCTGGCAATCCTCAGGGCTATGTCGGTAACCTTGGTATATTTTATAAAAATGCCTGGCTGTATCTTATAAAAAAAGGAATTCCACATTTACAATCTCTAATGACTTCGCCGCCCCTGTACCTGCAAGTTATTGAGCAAACTTCTAAACGGAATTTGGCGTTTGTTTTCCATTGAGCAGCGCAAACAAAGATTGCTACAGCAATTCAATCTTGAACTTGTTTATCGAAGTCACCGAGCACATAGCCAGTAGAGGAGTAATGTACGGTAATTATTACAGTTAATGCCTGACAACCTGAGTGGTTCAGTTGGCTAACATGTAGGTCACCACGCAGACGTCTCGGGTTCGATACCCGGCCGAGCAGAAATTGAAATGATGAATTTTAATTTCTGTTACGAGTCTGGGTGTAGTACGAATAATAAGTATGTAAGTATTTAAGCATCAAAATTCGCCGCGTGGTTTTAGAATAGCCAGAAGATACACAGATGTGGAAAGTGACTTTATTTTATATTTAATAAACAATAATTTGGCTTCGTCCTGTGGATGGTATTAGTTAACCCGTACCAAGTACTGGGAGGTGTCGACCTAAACGAAAATAATAATAAATAAATGTGCTTCAACAAATTCACACGTCACAGCGCCATTTAGCCCCAAATTAAGCAAAGCTTGTGTTATGGGTGTTAGATAACTGATAAACTACTTACATAAATTTAATTTAAATCTAATGATAAGGAAGGATAAGGATGTACGTGTTCTAAGAAAGTGATTGTAGATTGCGCCTCTACTGGGTCTGTGCTCGGTGACCGAAGTTGTTTAATATAAACTTCTCTAACCGGCAGAAATAAATAGTAATTTATCAATGTACAATGTGAGTGATGTGAGCCGTGAGTTTATTTTTGTGAGTGAGTCGGTTGAAGGAAATATTCTTGGATGGGACGGGCGGAAATTCCACTTTGATAAGAAGTAATGAAGTAAGTAGTTTACTGAAAGTTATTGAGAAGGGGAAAATGCTAGGACATTTAATAAGGCGTGACAACTTTTTGAGAGTTATAATAGAAGGCTAAGTTGAGGGAAAGAGAGGAAGAGGAAGGCCAAGATTTGAATATTGGAAGGACGTGAAGGAAAAAGTGAGCGCAGGGGATTATAAAGAGATGAAGAGGTTGGCAGACAGGAGAGAAGAGTGGCGATTGCTGCACCGACAAGAGTCATACTCTTAAATATATGATGTTGAAGTAATACCTATTATAATTATAAAACCGTGTGGCCGTGTGGTGTCCGGCAGACTAGAATAGCACCAACCACTTACACTCATGGGTGTCGTACGAGACGACTAATAATGTTTTTGAGGCAAAAGTCTCCGTGGGCTGGAAAATGGGCAGCAGCGTTTTCCATTGTTATATTTATGACACTGCGATCTCCAACCCGCCTGCCAAGCGTGGAGATTAAGGGAATAACCTCCCCTTTCGTGGGAGAGGCCCTAAGTACTGCTAGGGCTGTGTATTTAATAAGAAATAATCATCATGGCGTTAGTGTCCCGGGGCTGACGTAAAATGCGGATTCCTACCTAATACAGGAATTGAAATTTATTTACGTAGATGACGGCCTTCAGTTGCTATATTAATTGCAAATCGCCGCGGGCTGGATACTCATCCCCATTACGTGGACCCGCTAGTGGTGCCCACGCGAAGATTCGAAAGAACGTTTCTCGCTCATACGATTCGGATGTGGAATGAGCTCCCAGCCACAGTGTTTTCTTTGGACTTTGACATGGGATCCTTCAAGAGATATATTAGAGGTCTCCTTAGAGGCGAACGCATTGGTAGCACCCCTGATGTTGCTTATGTCCATAGGCGGCGTAACCACTTTCCATCAGGTGGCTCATATGCCTGTTTGTCTGCCGTATTAAATTAAAAAAATATCCGAGTACCTACTCGAACACAAGTTTGGCAAGCATTCGCACATAAATGGCGCTGACTATTTCCATCTTCTCCATCTCCGCTTGCCTACATTGGCGGCTACCTTATCCTTTCACCGCTAAAAAGTGTTCTGGTATACCAAACTTACACTAGACACTAACAGTAAAATTGAATAGACAAATACTTGGCCCCTTCCTGCCAAAGTCACGGATCTGCGCTGTCACAAGCACTGGCGACCTTACTCACCGACAGGAATACAATACTATTTAAAATAGTATTGTTTCGCTACGGTGTTCTGTAGGTGGCGCTGCTTTCCATGTCGGGCGGCTCCAATTTCGAGTTTGGGGTTGTATTTATGTAGGGCTACGGTAACTGACATCTCGCTGTGACTATTGTTTACATTTTCGTCTACAAGTCGTCTCGTTAAAAATATTTCCCGCTTTTAATAATTTAGAGGGATTTTTTAAAAAACGAACGAGGTATCAGCCGACTTTTGTTTGCTTAGCCATTGTTATAAGACTGGGAGATGTCTTCTTTGTTCACATTGTGTATTTCTTGTTACTTCCTTTATTCAAACGGTGGCTTTACGATATTTCTTCTTATCAATAGGTATTTTATACCAGCCAGTAACAAAGAAGCAGACGTCCCACCTGATGGTAAGTGGTCACTGTGTGTCATAATACAAAAAGACAAAACAATGGTACTTGACAGATACGTAGATTGGAAAATGGGCAGCAACCTTTTCTGTTGTGGTTTTATAACTGCTGTCGGTAAAAACACAGTTGAACATATGTATGAAGCACTCATGGATGTAATAGTCGACCGTTACAACTATTCATCAGTTTATAAATAATAAAAAATATAAATCCTTAATGTCCCGGAGCTCTCGCACACGACTGCCCGTGGTCCGCCTTGACCATGACCCAGGATTTGGCGGATCAGCTTCATTGTAGTAGAGCGACTGCCATTCTGACTTCCGTGACCCTGTTACCAGGGGAACCTGACCAGATTGGATCATGGTTACACATTCAGTCGCCTAAATGTGCAGGTTTCATCACGATGTTTTCCTTCACCGTAAGAGCATTGGTTAGAATTCAATGTCTTTGTCTATGCCTAAATTATTTTCGAAATACAAACATTAGGCCAATCAACAAACTGGCTCGTCAAACCACCGCAAGTTCCATTGCCGCTCTATAACAAGCGCCCGGTGTCAAAGGCGTTTGTTACGCCGCAATGGTTTGCGCCATCAATTAGAGGGAAATTTATCGTAATTGGAACCACTGCGTTTGACACAGAATAGGTTTGATATTGAATTAATATAGTTATTAATATAGTTATACCTTGAGTTGTTCATCTCATTGTGATCGTAGCGACTAGCGACTTTGAAATTAGCAGGCGTACAAAACTGTGTCTCGGGGTCTAAAGAGACCATATTCATGTTTCATAATATGATTCAGATTAATTGGTCACAAACTGCAACATCGCCGTTATTGACATTGATATTTGACAAAACAGAGACATGACAGTTGACAAAACCGTGTCTCGGGGTCTAAAGAGACCGCATTCATGTTTCATAATATGATTCTTATAATTTATCATAAACTGCAGCGTCGCTGTTGTTGGCATTGAGATGGCAATTCAAAATTTCCGGCTGTCTGTTTCCGCCTACCCGCAGCCAATTTATTCCGGTTTGTTGGCGGATATCATCAGTCCATCTTAAGGGTGGTCTGCCCCTGCCTGTCTGACATTAAAGTTTTTTTTTTTTTTTTGTTTTAATTTTTTTGAACAGGGTGTCTAAAAGGTTACATAAGCATTAATTATGATGATATTAGAGGGCCACAAACTTATCTGAGCCGGTGGCTAAAGCTGGAATTTTGCAATATCAATATCAACAACAACGACGTTGTCGATAAATTTGTGACAAATTAATATGAATAATAAAATGTAACGTTAATGTGCCCTTTTAGATCCCCAGGGAATTTTAAAAAGGCATCAACGCACCTCCGCATAATCGCTTCGCCCGACAAGATTCTTATAAAGTAGTCCATTAGGCATTTCGCCTCGCTATGGTAAGAAAAGAAGATATAAAGTGAACGTTAAGTGGTCATTAACAGTGTCCAAGGCAGGTTGGAGGCGTCGATTTTGATAAATGGAGTTTTAATGGCGCTACAACGAGGTGTCAACTACAAAGGTCCCTTTTGTACTTACCTTTTCACAAGCAAAGGATACTGTAGATGGCTATGGTTGATTGAGCAAAGGATTGTAATTATCAGGGAATCTACTATAATTTTGTAAAGGCTTTTACTTGTGACTTTACGTAGGTGATAGTTACTTTAATGTACACAAAATGTTTCTTCAACAATGTCACGTATGATCGATGTTATTTTTAGTAGATCGTAGTTACAAATGAGCAGGTAGCTCACCTGATGGAAAACGGTAACTGTCGTCCATGACATCTTTGATTAATGTACTTTGGTTTATCAAACGTGCTTGGATGGTTGAGTTATAATCTCCATGGCAGCACAGAACAGATAAAATTGCCAGTCTGGAAGGTAGTTAGCTTTCAAATACTTTTACATGTTCCTTGACTTTATGTTGTAGACTTTAAGATATACATAAATAATCTTACTAAAAGTAAAGTTAAAGCCCCTTACGGCATATTATAAGATTTTATCCATCAAGCTATTCTTTACAAAAATACGAGAGCACTAACGACAATCTCTTATCTGCCCATAGAACAATGTACGTAAAATACCGAATTAACAATTGTAGTAAAATCTACGCAGACCAAGTTTCGAAACCGCAAACTTTTCAAAAGCTCCGTCCATGTTAATGAGAGCTTTCGCCCTGAAACATGAGCTTTCCGTGAAATCATTAACGTCCAACGCTGATTTGAGAACTTCCAAGCGCTTGTACTTGCGATTGAGAGTAATTTGTCTAAGTCTGTGTTAGTTCCGGATACTCGGAGTATCCGAATAAAATAATAATGACTTTTAGAGTGTCGTAGGCTCGCGGGTCGGCTTCGTATGCGAGAGGACCGAATTTGATCACCAGTGTCGCCGTGTAGCGAGGACTTATTCTGAGTTTTGTACATAAGTTATTGGTACACTAACCTATACTCTAAGGCTAGGGAAAACAATGTGAGGAAACCTGCTCAATAATGTACATTATCCATGATCGAATCTGGTCAGGTTCCCCTGTTTGCAGGGTCACGGAGATCGGATGGCAGTCGCTCTCCTGTATAGAAGTTAAAACATTGTTTGGCACGACTTCAATATAATTTCTTTATCATAACCATGATTAAATTGTCCTATTTCTCCAAGACAGATCATATGATCAGGTCGGCAACGCGTGAGTATTGCAAACGTCCATAGGCTGCGGTGACTGCTTACCATCAGGCAGGCCGTATGCGGTGACTGCGTACCTTAGTGGTATAAAAAAATATGAATTTTTG
Organism: Blastobasis adustella; assembly: GCA_907269095.1. Lineage (NCBI taxonomy): Eukaryota > Metazoa > Arthropoda > Insecta > Lepidoptera > Blastobasidae > Blastobasis > Blastobasis adustella. Next base: position 6,325,098 of record OU026138.1, read on the forward strand.
TGCTTGAAAGTCCTGACCAACATTTAGGATTTGTAGACATAAATAACAAGAAAATTAAAAAAAAATTAACCTTCAACCCCCATAAACGAAGGTGCCGGTCTAAATATAAAATAACCAGCGCTGTGTTTGGCTGCTGCCATTCATAGCAGCCATTCATGGCTGCTGCCATGCATAAGCTGAGGCTGGTCCAATTTGGTCCGATGATGCATCGCCCTGCTTCCTTATTATGTACTTATTATGTTAGTTCTAAGTTTTTTTATTTTAATGTGTTATTGGACCAAATAAAGATACGTCTATGTCTATGTCTATGTCTATAAATCTATTCCATACTTACTACCTTTGCCCAGTAGTGTAATGATTCAAACTGATATCAATAATAATATTTAATACCAAGTTGTTGGCCAAACCTCGTAAGCTCTTAACCCTTTCACTGTGAAAAAGTTATCAGAGAAAGTAAAGCTTGTCTGTTTCGTAGATTCAATGGTAGCATTATCAGAGACAATGATCTACTGATGCTAGCTACGCACTATCTTGGACCGACCAACGACATCAGACCTAACCGTCGCGTCGGTCGAGCACTGTTACAGCCTATGTGTCATGCAATCTATGAAACGGCCAAGTCATACGTTCTGACCAAAATGTAGGGAAGGCTTTGTAGAATTAGGAACTTGGCTCATAATGAGATCTGCTAACTTTCTCCCAGTCAAATCGTCAAGAGATTACAAGGGTTGGCCAACTAATTTCACATGAAATGTACTTTCCATCCATTTCATTTTTATTATCAGAACGGAACCTAACCGTTCCAACTTCCACTTGACCGCCTGTTTAATCTGGCATCGCATTTGTTTACACAGAGATCCAGTAAACACCGAAAAGCCAATTTTTTTTAAGCCAGTTTAATTTATCCCAGCCAACACCCAATTACCGATTCCCAGCAATATTTAACAAATACTCACCGCAAGCCTCATAAAACATCAAGAACCAAATTCGTTAGCGCCTCAAATCGGTGTAAATTATTAATTTTTCCCCATCCAACATTTAGGGGCATCTCGAGGGGCCTCAATCCGCAAAGAAATAATGGCCTTTGATGTAGCCGACTTGCGGTCCCTCGATTCGCTGGAGGCTGTGCAAGATTGATCCCTTTGCCACGAGAAGACATTTTTCTCGAGAAGACAAATGGGAATGAGGTAAAGCAATCATTACGCCACCCTTTTTACCTGGAGCCTTTGATCTGGCCACAAAGGGTTTAATTTCAAACTTTTAATTGTGTTTGTTCGCTTTACGCTCTCCGGCTAACGTGAGCTCGCCGTGAAATCAGTTTCTGACTTTTTTGTTACTGGAACAATGTTGGAATTAACGAGCGGGAAGGAATGATGACGTTCAGTGGAGGAAATTATCATAAGAAAAGAAGGCGATGCCCAGCTTGCACCAAATTTTGTTAAATGTCATTCTCAAACGCGTGTAAGAATGTCGTTTAACGTTTTTTGTATGAAGTTTTTTGGAGTATCAACTTCTAAATATGTTTAAGAAGTTGGTGCAAGCCGGCCTAAGTGTAAAGTGTTAGAAACTGTGGTTTAGTTTAGTATTGAACACCGTAAACTTGCAATGTTCTATTTTCTTATACTTATACATCATAATTTATCTAATATCCAATATTATAAATTTAAAAGATTTTTTATATGTCGGTTTGCTTGTATTGGATACACTCAAAAACCAATTAAAAGATTTTAAAAATTCTTTCACATACAGAAAGCTTCATTAACATAGAGTTCTTTTGATGCCGGAAAAATAAATGTTGTTACCGTTTTTTATGTTATATGATAGACAAACAGGCAAGCGGGCCCCCTGATGGAAAGTGGTCACCGCCGCCTATGGATATCAGCAACACCAGGGAAGTTACCAATCCGTTGCCCGCCTCTGAAGAGACCTCTAATAGACCTTTGAACCATCCCATATTATAGTCCAAATAGTCCAAAAATTGGATGGGAAATGTAGCATTTTAGAAACGTTACGCAGCCATTCTAATGTAATTTGGTATGAACTTGTAAAAAGGCGTAAATACATCGTTTGCTGATATTGGTACAAAGCAAAACCTGTGTACCTTTTGTGAATATCTGTCCAGATGAAAACGTTGGAGAACTTTTGTACAATGGAAAATTGTACTATTACTTTAGGGGTACTAATTACTTCTTTTTAATAGCATTCATCATCATCATCATCACAGCCCGTAACAGTCCACTTCGGGACTTAGGGCCTCTCCCACGGAAGGGGAGGTTATTGCCATAATCTCCACGCTTGGCAGGCGGGTTGGAGATCGCAATATAATAATGGAAAATGCTGCTGCCCATTTTCCAGACTACGGAGACTCTTGATCTTTTACCTCGAAAACATTAGTCGCCTTGTACGACACCCATGAATGTAAGGGGTTGGTGCTATTCTACTCTGCCGGACACCACACGGCCAATTATTAATAGCATTATTCGCCTCTAAAAATCTAAATTGCATTCTAAATTACTAAGTCAGCCACTATCAATGCGCGTCTTAATAATACTATCTTCGCCACTAGTTATCTTTTATGTAAGCCATTCTAAATATAACCATCATGGCGGTTATTTTTTAGCATCTAAATTTGTAACATGCGTTCCAACAGTAAACTTCTAAAATATTAATATATATAACCACCAAAATAGTAATTCTATTAGCTTCTAATTTTATAACTCAGTGCGTTTAAAATATAACTCATCTTACATCAATTAATCGTCAAATTCTGACTGTTACCCTGTTACTGTTACCCAAAGGGCAATGGAAAGAGCTATGCTCGGAGTCTCTTTGAATTAAAAATGAGGAGATCCGCCAGCGAACCAAGGTCACCGACATAGCTCTAAGGATTGCCAGACTGAAGTGGCAGTGGGCAGGGCACATAGCTCGAAAAACAGATGGCCGATGGGGCAGTAAAGTTCTCGAGTGGCGACCACGTGCCGGAAGACGCAGCGTGGGTAGGCCTTCCACAAGGTGGACTGACGACCTGGTAAGGATCGCAGGTACCAGCTGGATGCGAAAAGCACAGGACCGGCCTTTGTGGAGATCTCTGGGGGAGGCCTATGCCCAGCAGTGGGCGTCTTCTGGCTGATATGATGAAATTCATCTGAAATTATCATTAAATAGTATATTAAAGACAAACAAAACAACTTTATTTAAAAAAAAAACTGCCGTTTGGTTGGTATTTTAAGTTCAGAGTTCTTCTTCAAACTCTCCAAGATTGATTTCGTCTTTGTTAATTTCAGATTTTGTTTCGTAGCAAATACCATAGTCGTAGTTGTTCGTAATAGAATCGTGGTTATGCTCGCAATCTGTACGATAAAGTAACACTGCCTCTGTACTCCTTTACGTGGTATTTTGTTGCATCTATAAATCGTTTTTTTCCATCCATAGGTACGTGGGTAGTGCGTACTGCCCACGTATTTTCTGTACTCACGGCTTCTTCGGCGAAACTAACACACGTAAATTTGTTTACAAATATTCAGTTCTTATATTTACCTCGCTTTTTTTCGACAGCTGACCTTCCGAATCCTCGTCAGAAAAGTACAAAGGTACTTCGTTTTCACTTCGAGACATCATAACTAATTAAAACTTATCGAAAACTTTAATTTAATTACAGACGAAACTCTAGAAACAATAAAATACAAACGCACGAACGACAGTAAATAAATACGCGTGTCGGCAACTCGGTTGGTACATGAATCGAATGGCGCTCTCTGATTGGTGCAAATGGCCGATCGCTGTCATCTCGCGCACTCGCGCCAAATCGTGTAGAGGCTATTTTAACGATAAAAGAATATGACGTATTATTTTACATGCTAAGTTATAATATTAGATGTTGCCTATTGAAGCTTTAATGATATTTTTTGAGGAGCTTGTGTCGATGCTATTAAACGTTAAATAGGGATCAATTATAAAATCCGTGGCTGAGTTAGTTGTTTTACGTGGCAATGTATTAATCAGAAGGACAAGTAAAAATAATTGTTGATCTTTACTTGCCGCTTTCTTTAAAATATTTAGTTGGCGTCGTAAAAAAGACGAATTAGTTTATTAGAGCCTAACATATTTTCCCGTTGCTTGGTTATAAAAAGAGAAGTTTAAGCGCGTGGCCAAGTAAAAATTCTGTGGCTGGACTTATAATTTCTCTTACTTTAGTACAATGGAAACGCGGTGTTGGGCAAAACAAATTAATGCACAATCTCGAAGGCGTTGACAAATTCAAATAACAAAAGCTTACAATAAAACTTCCGATACAGCGATCAAAGATAATTGAAAGTAAGACATTTCCTCGTGAAAATTTATGCAAAGAAATTACAGAGATGTATTTAAGTGTTGTAGTAAGGGACCACAGTATATTTGCTTTCTCGAGCCTTGTTCGCGAAAACTCTAAAAAAAGACTTATTAGACTTACTTCTCGAATTTCTGTCAAAATATGATTTGGTCATAAAAAATATTATTATCTTTATAAATACGGGACGGGACGACTGGACAGCTGAAGGGCGCTCGCCGCTCTCTAGTCGTCCCTTGACCATGACGGCAACTGCGTCGAAATATCGGGCTATTGTATTTCAAATTTTATAGGTACGCGGTAGGAAACCCGGAACATACCTTTAAAATGTGAAATACACGTAAATTCAACGGTCCTTAAAAATTCGCTGTTGATTTGAGCCTCGATATAATGAACCATTTTGTCTCCATCTTGCATCTTGCAGACGAGTTAGAGATCGCAGTATTAAAAATACACATCAATATTCTAGTCTAATGAGTTAAAATAGCTTCTACTATAACCTCCACTAAAACGTTAACTCATTTAATGCAAAATTGGAGCCAAATAAAACGCCAGTGGTCATTTTATCTCCAGAAGGCAGTCCCATTATGCATCTCATTTGAATATTAATTACTTTCAAACTTTAGTTGCCGGTCCATTTACATATTGCTGTGAAAAGAGGTTCAGAGTGTTTACTAAGATCTTGTGGATTATGAGATTCATTCGTTCTACGGCTATGTTGTTCTATTCAATCATGCCTAAAAACGTAAAAGGAGTTAATTTTTTTTTAATGTAATACGGCAGACAAACAGGCAAGCTGGCCACCTGATGGAAAGTGGCACCGCCTATGGACATCAGTAACACCAGGAGGGCTTCCAATATGTTTTCCGCCTCTATGAAGACCTCTAATATACCTCTTGAACGATCCCATGTCCTAACGAAAGTATTTGTCTTATGTTAAAGATTACGTCTTCCAGACACAGTTTGCACCAGCTTCGATCAGTAAATAGGCAGATACATTCATTCTGCCTTATACAATTCCAAGCCAAACAAACAGACATATTGATAGATCTGTTGTACATTTGGTATGACTCTGACCGCCCTTGGTCGGAGGTCCGACCACGCCTCCCCATTCGAAAAGCGACTTTATTCCATACTACGTAATGATTAGTATCCATTAACTAGCTGCCTCTTAGATCGGCGCTGCAGTAATATCGTATCGAAGCCGCCTTGAGAATTCCGTCTGGATAAATACCACAGCCTTATTAAGTTCTCACGCTAAGTTATAATAGATTACATTGTTGTGTTCCGGTTTGAAGGCATCACAATAACATACACGAGGCATATCATCTCAGTTATCATAGTGACAATAATTATCATCATAAATAATCATCGTGACGTTAATGTTCCGGTTGTGCTTTTGCGCACGAGGGCCCGGGGCCCGCATTGGCCCGAAGTCCAGGATTTGGCAGATCAGATCATTACAGTGGAGCGATTGCTATCTGACCTCCGTGAACCTGCTACCAGGGGAACCTGACCAATTTGGATCATGGTTACACATTCAGTTGCATGAATGTGTTTCATCACGATATTTCCCACACCGTAAGAGCTAATGTAGGTACATGACCGCAGTCGGATTCGAACCCGGTGCGGTCCGATACCTTAACTACTCGCCCATCGACGGTCCTAGTTATCATAGTTACAATGTACCTGACTAATTTAAGTGTTATGTTAGTATATGTTATGGACGACAGTTAACGCTTTCCATCAAGTTTCTCCTTTTCACAAAATATGTCGCTGTAGCTGACAGGAAACTAGACATTAAAGAAGTACAGACGTAGCGTAGACACCTACTTGAAATTCGTACTGTCTTTACTTACTGGTGTTTGGTTACGGTGATTCTTATTTTGACATTTCTAACGTGTTAGCGCAAGTGTTATGACTTTTATTATTGTTAATTATTGAAAGTGACATGATTGTTTTATAGCTTTATATCCTATTACTTATTTTATACTTAGGAATTTTTGTTGCGGACATTTTAATAATAATTAGATTAATTATGCTCAAATATTGCATGCCAGATTCTGGTGAAGTGTGAGAAACGACTATAAAAAATTGTAACATCTACCATGTACCACATTTTACAGCAATAAATTATTCATTCATTCATTCATACTATGTAGGAATTTGAACAAAATTTAATGTGTATGCGATACCAACAGAATATCAAATTATAACAGATTTTGGTGATTTCTGAGAATCTGAGGTATTTCAGTCTCATCGGAAACACGATATAAACGAGACACTTAAGTGCTGTCCTTATTGGCAACGGTCTTACGACTACAATCTTACGACGGACATCGCCCGAACAAAAGGAGACCTCAAAACCGCCCGTCACACGACCGTTGCCAATTAGGACAGTGGCTAAGCTAATGCATGTGCCTTAGCAGAAACGCCTACCAATTTCCCCGTATATGATAATTGACTAGTCTACTTTTGGGTAAAATAATGTCAATTGTTTAGCACAAACAATGTTATCATTGGGACCCACATCGCAATTACGCCGCGAAAATTAAACATCAAAAAGGCCTTGTTTATCCTAGCGCCCCAGAGAGCGACCCTTGATCCCTCCCTGTGAACTTACCATAGCAAAACTAGGCAAAGTTAAGTTTGCGATCGCACCGGGTGTTATATTAAAGGAATTGTTTCTGGCTCACGTTTTTGCGAGCGCAACAAGAAACTTTGCCGGCGCTATTTGACATCCACTAAGACTCATTTATTCTTCTATCTTAATTAAAAGTAATCGGTGAATGGTGTTGGAGTTAGTTTAGGAGTTTTGGCGCAATTTGCATTGATTGTCGTGTCCTATTTTATGAAAGAAAGGTGAAACAGTATTTTTAGACTATCACTTAATTTTATATAACTTTTTGTAGATCTATAATGGTAGCAGTCAGTGAAACATAATAATCATCTTGGCGTTAATGTCCCGGTTGTGCTCTCAAGAACGAGGGCCCGGAGTCCGCCCTAGCTATGATCCAGGATTTAGCGATCAGATAATTACAGTGGAGCGACTGCCATCTGACCTCCGTGACCCTGCTTTGAATAGATTGCATAAGTAGTCATCATTAATGATTTTAAACTTATGACAACTTACTGAGTACCTACTAAACGACGTCTAAGTAATTTTGGTTATAAATCTATTTACCTAGTTGTTAGGTTAATTACCACATCATTATAGGTTAATATAAACGTTTAGAGTTTTTTTATGTCGTATGGTAGGCTAACAGACAAGCGGCCCACCTGATGGAAAGTGGTCACGTATTAGGTACAATGCAATCTTAAACTTATGCCTTTAAAATAAGGATTATGGGTTTAACCAGCAACGGGTTCGGTTCTACAGCATCCCATGATAAAAACTATGCCATTCCAAAGGAACATTCTTTTTAATTTACAAGGTCATCGAGTTCGGTTTGAAAAGTAATGTTAGATGATATTAACTCAGAAGTATGGTGTTATACTTTGTGTATTAAATAAACTCAAAACCGTTGTTTACTCTTTGATCACAAGAATAATAAGGAACCAGATACAACGTTACACGTGTTTTTATAAGCGCATCCTTAGGTTGCCATTTTGAGCTCCTCCGATTAGATAAATCCATTTATTTTCTACAGAATAGAGTGTGCTTTAAACATGGCAACACCAATCACAAATGTCAAGTTTGACACTTTATTGTTTATTTATTAACAATCGAGTAGATTCAAGATTTCATTAATTAAATACAGCAGTATCGGATCCAACCAACTCTCTCTCGGCAACCAACTCCATGTATCGGATCAGCTGTTAAAATATTACAGTTCATCGTCAAATATCAGTGAAGTTATTTGTTAAGGTTTGACTTATTTTTATAACACTAACAGTAAGTAACCAGAGCCAGGCAAGAGGCAGTCCTCATAGAGACAGTGCAACCTTTGGTACTACAATTTTTCAAGCTTGGCAATATTAAAAAAAACTCGTAGATTTAGAGAGCAAAATGCACCTAGAGAAAGTAATAGTTCAGTCTCCAACTTCAAGAGAAACCGTGAAGAAACAGCTAGCTAAGTATAAGTTCTTTTGCCGCTTTTCCAACAATTCCGTTTTCAGGTCCGTTTTCCGCTTCTTGGTTCCAAAGTAAAGAGTTTCAGAACTGGAAGCTCGTAAGCTGGCTTTTAAAATTCACTCCCATAAGTCTTGGAAGTTACGTACGCTTTAAGATAACATAATACTTCCTACCACCAACTTGCATTTCCGCCCGGAGCTAGCGCCTCTGGCGGTTTGTAGCTCTACAACTTTGAAGACTTTGTTTTTGGTAACTTATCAGCTCAACTATATGTACAGGTCGGACGACCTGAGTGGTTCAGTTGGTTAACATGCCGGTCGCCACGCAGAGGTCCCGTGTTCGATTCCCGGACGAGAAACAATTGAAATAATGAATTTTTATTTCTGTTACGAGTCTGGGTGTAGTATGTATAATAAGTTAGAATTAAAAAAAAATAATAGGTTATTTCAAAAGACCTAGCCAACGACACTCCACACAATGCACTATACGCGAAAAAATAATTCATCTCCCGATTTACGTGTAAGGAAGTTACCCAAATAAGGGTATTTGAAAAAGTTTTTATTTTACAATACCAAATTTCAGCTCTCTAACACTAATAGTTTTTAAGATAAACGGGCAGACAAAGGAACAAAGGGTTCCTTGGTTTACTACGGAACCCTAAAAACGTTGCCTTGCCCATAGTTGAATAATCGTTTAGCCACGATCTTCAGTGACCCAAAGAGATTGCGTTTTCACTCGACCAAGCTTAAGACCAAGCTAGTACTGTCTTTGAACTTGCTAGTAATTTAATTAAGGATGTAAGGAAAATGTAGGAGTCTAAGACATTTGGTTCCGACTTCCCTCATCAAAAAGCGGAGACTGCGCAGAAACAAAATAAATATATAGGTGGTAAATAATGTACCTAAGTCGGCATTGGGCTGGTTTTTTTTTGTATCATCATCATCATCATCACAGCCCGTAACAGTCCACTGCAGGACTTAGGGCCTCTCCCACGAAAGGGGAGGTTATCCCCACCTTAATCTCCACGCTTGGCAAGCGGGTTGGAGATCGCAGTGTTTAAATATAATAATGGAAAATGCTGCTGCCCGTTTTCCAGACTACGGAGACTCTTGATCTTTTGCCTCGAAAACATTAGTCGCCTTGTACGACACCCATGAATGTAAGGGGTTGGTGCTATTCTACTCTGCCGGACACCACACGGCCATAGGCCATTTTTTTGTATAATCTATTGATATACCGACCTGTGCAGACTCCTGTTGGCTCGAAGATCTGTTTGAAGCCTCCGACAGAACTGGCCGCGTCTCTCAGTTTGTGTCTGGAAAAAAGTAAATACTCAATAATGAACTTAACCTGTGTTAACATTGACACAATAAGAAGAATCTTTAGATGACAAAATATATTGTATGAATTAGAATTAGAATCATTTATTTGCTGTACCTAGGTACATTAACAATGTTGGTGGTACAATTATCAGAGATGCAGTTCTCAGGCACTGACATGCAAATATCAATACATAATAACCATTAAGTACATTTTATAAATTAGAGAAATTTTAAATTTAAATTATAATTATGAGAATTCTTATACATATATATATATATATTTATGTACCTAATTGTAATTACAGAGTCTCCCATAGTGACAACGCATCTGTTTATACTTCAATCATGAAACTACAAGTTCTATCCATGTTATATGATAAAGATAGATAGTACCGCTTTCTACATTACAGTTTTACGTATCCGAAATTAATATTTTAATAATGAATTCAAAGACTACCTACTAATATACCTTAAAACATACAGAATTGTAAATTCTAAAATAAATGTTTATTTATTAATTGAATAGTGAACCGATTTCTAAAATACTCTTCGTAACAGGAATCCACACTAATCCCGAATGCCTTGGGGTTATCCCAGAAAAATATTAGGGTCCCACGGAATATTTACAAAGATGGGATGAAACCGTGGGTACGGCTAGTATACCTATACTTTCCTCAGACATATGTCACCGTTTCACGATATGTTATTGACAGTGATTTACGAGGATTTCATGCGACTGTCCCTGAAATGTTTCTACCGGCAGCCATTACCATAGACTTGCTTCCATGCTCTGCTTTAATGGTTGTAATAATCGTTTGAAATATGCCCGAGAAACCTGTTCGATGGACGATAGCGTTTATGTATTGAAACGCCTTTATCCTTTATCCTTCCGATGTGTACCAGGTCTATAGCAAACATTTTTTTATTTGATAAAAAGTTTGTTTGATTTTAATCCGGCTAATCACCGGAACTGATCCTAAGAATATGTTACTACTTGAAAACCACTGTATTTTAAAAGCACAGTTGAGTGAGATAACTAAGGTACTTATTCCCTTATAATAGTTAATAGAGTTCGATGTCTCGCTAGGAAATCCCTACTTTACCTAAATTGTAAATTAATTGTTTTTCTCAAGAACATTTTCTCAATGTCTAAGCGCCTGGTTAACGCTTCGCATGACCAAAAGGCTGGTCAATATCTTGGCCAAAGGATCAGCCTCGCGATACAGCGAGGCAATGCGGCCAGCCTTGTGGGGACAATTCCTTTAACAAGGGACTTGGGGCAAGTTTTATATTTGTAAATATTATTTTATAATTTAGTATTAGCATTATTTAATTTATTTCTGTCATGCAAATATTTCTTTTAATAAATTTTCTATGTACCAATGTACAAATATCGAATTTTAACACAAAAATTCTCCATCGACCTCATAATAAAAAAATATATCTTTTCTCAATAAAAATTTTCTCAATTTTCGCCGCTGAAACCACTGAAACAATAATTCTTGTTTTCAAGCAGTCACCGCAGCCTATACGTTTGCAATACCAAGGGCAACGCCCATGCTCTGACGACCCCGTAATAACCTTTTCACCCCTTTCTTGAAGAACTCCATGTTATACTCTCCAGAGAGTATTCAAGCAGTCACCGCAGCCTATGGACGCTTGCAAAACCAGAGGCATCCCACCCACGTGCTGCCGACCCCGTAAAAACCTTTTCACCCCTTTCTTGAAGAACTCCATGTTGTATATAGGAAGCCAAAAGCGCAACTAGCCGATGTGCGTTTATTTATTTTACCGCCGACTCAATATTTTCAATAAACTTCCTCACAGACGGAATTGTGAGAAAGCTAGTGTACTTCAAAGTCGCCTTAGAAAATTCTGTTCGAATTGTCACTGGAAAAATATGGGACGCAATTGTCGCTGGAGAGTGTGGCGGAAATACTGCGTTTCAATTACTGGGTGCAGAGCGGGCTCATTGGAAAATGGTTCGGGTTTCCGGGATATTTTTCCTTTATGGTTTTATTTCAGTGTAGATATCCAATCGATGACGTATGCCAGCTTAACGTCGACTATGGTGATTGGGACCATTTCTAAACTTGAACTGGACACCGCATTTTCTTAAGTAGTTTTTACTGGACGGCTTGTAACCCGATAGCTCAGGAGGTGGTGCAACGGCCTGCTGATCTGAAGGTCGTCCACTGAAAATACGAATATGCTGATAAAGAGTTATTAAATAGAGTATGGTTGTAGTAAATACATAATTATTGTATTGTGTTGTTGTTATACATATTTGTGTTAGGTGCATTTGGAAAATAAGTGTGTTGCTGTTAACTTCCTTGCTTACCTAGTTTCATTTAATTCATTATATATTGTAGTTATTATAGGAGTGTACATAATTATAATATAACACTAGCTGGCCCGCCGCGACTTCGTTCGCGTGTTGTCCTACCCTATAAACATTTCTCTCAAATCACTTTTTCTATTGTTGACAACCGTATATTACGTTGCGTGGTGCAATCCATTGCGTAGTTAAAAGACCTAAGCGTACATAGCGATACAGAGAGACAGACGGCGGGAAGAGACTTTGTTTTATACTATGTATAGATTGTAATCTCGAGAAAGATAGGGCATAACGGAGTATATCATCCCGGGACCGCCTGACTGGGGAAGTACATCCTACCCACCGTACAGAATACTGCAGCCCGACAATAAGTATTGTTCATGCCGGTGAGTAGACAAGGTTTCCAGTGCTCCATGGCGAACACTGGCTTTGCAGTGGATGTGAGCGTATCATTTACCTATTTGCTACCATGGCAACATGTTCCGGGTTTATCTCAAACCTCAAACGGGCTGTATGTATGACATACAAAATCACAGCTAACGTACTGACTGGCAAACTAATTTGATGTCTCTACTACGAGTACTTGTTCGATGCCAAACATCCTTTATGAGTCGTCGAATACTGGACGACTATAATATAGTTGGTGTTCACTTCATAGACTCGATGAGAAGAAGCTCATGAGAGTGTCGTGGCAGCACCTGAAACCATGAGTCTGTAATACTGGGCGAATAAAGTGTAAGTTGGTGTGCACTCCATCGTCTCGATAAGAAGCTTATGAGAGTCCCGTGGTGTTAGCACCTGAAACCACAACACTAGCAATCCCAATGCAAGTAAAGCTCCAAGCCCAGACTACACCGTTTACCTCCAAAGTTCGTCGCAATAAATAAACCAAAGAACAAAGGAAGTAATCGAGAAAATCCAGCGCAAACCGGTATCGAATAGCACCCCGGGCGATTCCGTAAATCCAGTTCTAGCCGTGTGGAGCGTCTACATAGTTTTATTTGCCGTTCACAGAAAAAGTGCACAATTTCCGTTCGAAAAGGCTATGTGTGAAGACCTGGCTATACCAAACGCAGATCGGGGGGTTGGTAGATATAAGTATATTCTGTAATAGTAGGTACTTAATAATATACCGTGCCCATTGGCTCTCAAGACCAGAATTCAACCAGTCTCAGAGAAACCACAAAATTTCACTAAAATCAGTTATTGCGGGGAAGTGCAATGAACATCCTTTTTTTTTTTTTTTTTTTGCGCCCAACGCAAAGGAAATGGGCACCCTCCGGTATAGCGGTTGGGAGGGAGGAGGTGAACTCCTATCCTTACAAACTATCCTTATAAACAAAACTAAACTAATATTAGGCACTAACCTAATTGGCAACGGTCGTGCGAGCATGGTCTTGCGACGGGCGGTTTTGGGGTCTCCTATTGGTCGGCCGACGTCCGTCGTACAACCATGGTCGCACCACCGATGCCAATTAGAACAGCGCCTTATACTGTAGAGAAAATCCAAAACAATATGAGTCCTGTCCCTTTACCCGTGCCCAAATACTATATTTCCGGACATTTAATAAGTGTTTATATCTTTTATTTTCTTGTAAACCCTTTGCTCACGGTGTGGCGATGCCTTTCCACTCGCACGGCACTTGAACTGGCTCACGACGTTTTACACGCGATCTATCTTTTGCTATTTTCTAGTAATTTCTAATGGACTTTCTAAAATCGCTACCTTGTGCGCCACTTTGTGCCCTCATTTAGAGGTCGCTCAGCTGTAACCACTCAGCGTTTCAAGGATGGACGACCTTGAACAGGTCGTAGGGAGCCCATGGTTGCAAGAGGTATCTAGTCGATCGGTGTGGAAGACGTGGGGGAGGCCTATGTTGAACAGTGGATGTCCTACGGCGAAGATGATGACAGATGCTTTCCTGCGCGCAGAGGGTTAGCGGATTTGGATCGAGTCGAGTCATCATCACTATATGGTTATACCAGGGTCCGCTTTTGCGGTGGCAAGCCTCAGCGATCTCTATCCATCGTTTCTTTGGCCGTCCTCGAAACCTATTTCCTGATACAGGCAGGTTTAGCATATCTTTCCATCGTATCCTTAGGGCTAGCGCAACACGTGACCGAACAAGCGCAGGCGAACCTCCTCAATCTCCTCCTCCTAATAATATACCTCAAATCTACATCACGCCAAGGCTATCACAGATGTAAATAATAGTTAAGTACTCAGTCAAGCCGCGTAAATCCGCACATCTACCGTAGCATTTTCGTTTCATTGGAGTCAACTTGGCGGACGTTCTTGTCAGCACCGGCCAGGTTTCGCAGCCATAGAGCATCACAGGTACGCCACTGTACAGCAAATACGCAGAGAAAGAGATTTCTGGCATTGGCGGAGACGATCCGGTTCTTCTTGGCATTGTAGGGCGCGGTCCGGCTGTGCCTGAGATTGTCGGGTATTAAGCTGTGCGAACCGTCGCAGTTGTGGGCGTGGGTAGTCTCTGCTCCAGCTCTGTGGATCAGGAGCGACTAATATGTCCTGTGTATTCCCGTCCTATTTTGCTATTTATTTATTTAAAACTTCATGCACTGTTACGTACAATAGCGGACTTAAGGCTTCAAAGCTATCTCTACCAGTCAACAGGACAGTTGATAGTATGAAAAATTACAGGGCGGTGCAAGATGATTGACACAAATATTTGTGAAAACATTAAATCTAAGTACTTATGTTTAAGCAAATTTGGCATATATTCACAAACCAAGACTGGCAGTAACAGAAAATATCAGAAGAAAACGAAAGAAAAAAGAAAGCAAACAAAGATAACATCGCTGTCCTATTTGATTAAAAGCCAAACCAAGAACCAAGAATGTCTTACCAACAAATGTTTCATTTTGTATGTTCGTTGTTCGGTAGCAGTTAGTTTTTTAGTGGATACGGCTGCTTACTTACGCTATTTATAAGCATTGACGTTAAAATGGGCTCACAATGCAAGCCACCTATTTTCATGTACAATTAATATTCTCATTCACCGAGCGTCGGTAGCCGGGCGGTTGAGTATCAAACTCGTAAGCGAGAGGTACCGGGTTCGAATCCCGCTGCGGCCATGTACCAATTACTGTTTTTTGAGTTATGTACATTAGTTTAATACTAACCGATGCTCTTACGGTGAGGGAAAACATCGTGATGAAACCTGCAAATTCAGGCAACTGAATTTGTAACCATGATCCAATCTGGTCAGGTTCCCCTGGTAGCAGGGTCACGGAGGTCAGATAGTAGTCGCTCCACTGTAATTATCTGATCACCAAATCATGGTCGAGGCGGACCCCGGGTCCTCGTGCGCGAGAGCACATCCGGAACATTAACGCCAACATTATTAATATTCTCATACACTGGTCCCAAATGAAGCTTCTGCTGTGTTTTTTCTACACTGCGAACTCCTACGCCTGCCAAGCTCAAATAATATTGTGATATGATTAATGTTAGATTGATCGTGTTAATTGAGAATGTACGGCCTCGAAATGACGTGGAACGTTCCCGATACACTTGTCTGTAAACCTATCGCCATAATAATGTAATCAAAGTATAAGAATAATATTCCCATTAATTGGATGAAACAGAACAGAATTTCTGTAAGTACATATAACAATGAGGAGGAATAAGCTACTTTTTTCCAATTAATAATAAGGTCCAGCGGGATGGCTGAATGATTACAGAAATCCGAACTGCGCGCAAGAGAACCGCGGGGGATAGTTAGTAATAACAAAATGGACGGTAGAATAATAACTGTATAATAATCATAATCATAATCATAAACTTTATTGCTTTCTTGTGATTGTTACAGATGTTCAACGTAAAATCATATTTAATACAATACAATATTAAACATTATTTAAATTAGTGTAATTTCAGTAACAATAACCCTGGCTAAATATACATAGACCTTACTTTAATTATATTATAATGATAGGCATTTATTAGATAATCAATTCGCCTTGCTAGAGATCTTGAGATGGTTTGTTTTAGACAACAACTTCATGAATTTTCTCGGGTAGATAGAATTGTCTATACACACGAAAGCAAAACTGCTTGTAATTAACTGACAAGATGCAAAAAATTACGAAAATGAAACTTGAAATGCTTAGTTGTATTTTTAATTAAGTGATTTTAGTTTTTTATTTGTATGATTATAAGTTTGTATTGAACTATGTATGTAATTTTTTGTATAAATATTTCATTTTGGCGTCTAGTCGATAATAAATTTTTCGTATTTTTTATACCTTTAACAACATACCAGTAGACGGTAAACATGCGTAGACTGATGATAAGCAGTTACCTTAACTGAACGTTAAAGTAAAGTGATTATTCTGAGTCTATGAGGCAGTTACTGATTGACTTCCAATATAAAGAAATCAAGTACTAATTCACTAATGGAGAGCCATAATACTAGCAAAAATAGTGGTATAGTTGGTTAACATGCCACTGGTACGCAGAGGTCCCTGGTTCGATTCTCGGCCCGTCAGAAATTTAAATGATGAATTTTAATTTCTGTTACGAGTCCGGGTGAATTGTGTTTAATAAGTATGTATTTGAAAAATATGTATAAGTAGTTTATCAGTTTTCTAGCAGCTATATCTCAAGCTTTGCTTACTTTTGTGCTAGATGGCACTATGTGAATTGTTCTAGCATGTTTATTTATTTATATTTTATTTAAATGTATATGGCCGTGTGGTGTCCGGCAGAGTAGAATAGTACCAACCTCTTACACTCGTGGGTGTCGTACAAGGCGACTAATATTTTCGAGGCAAAAGATCAAGCGCCTCCGTAGACTGGAAAATGGGCAGCAGCATTTTCCATTGTTATATCCTTATACACTGCGATCTCCAACCCGCCTTCCGAGCGTGGAGATTATGGCAATAACCTCCCCTATCGTGGGAGAGGCTCTAAGTCCTGCAGTGGACTGTTATGGGCTGTGATGTGATGATGATTTAAATGTGAGTATTCGAACTCTGTTGGAACTTGATCGGAGGGTAATGGATATATAATGGACATCACTAAAATGTATTTATTTGAATTCTTTATTTGGGAGTTTTATCAAGTGCAATTGACAATGACACTCCTTAATTTCTATAATATTATCCTCAAGTTCTGCTCAATAGAACAACGAAATTTTTCTATCTCTGTTCATACCAATTTGACAGCATTCGCCAATAGCAGAATCTAGCTAGGTCTTCTGGTTGTCCTGGGATCCTGAGGGCCATACAGATATACATGATTTCTCCCAAATTTTCACGCAATTATGGTTTCTATGCTAATCACAGAAAGCTTATATTATTATTTGTAAACCGTCCCCGCACCGTATCGCACTCGCACAGTCACCGCGCTGTGTGTGCGCCAATATAGACTGCACGTTTTCTGTCCGGTTGCTACGCGGTAACTATGCGGGCTCGACGCGTTATTACGCTCCCTGAAACTGTTTGAAACGACTCGGGAGCGGATAGGCACCGTGACAGTACTACATAATTAAACCGGTTTCGTATCTCTAGCTCTATCACCATTACCCTAGTAACAAAGGCTGCCTTCCGAGAAAATGAAGGACTCGCGAGAAAATCCTAAGTACCTACCCACTTCAACGGCCTCTTCAAAGCGGGTGTCTCCACAGACCATTAAAGGGTGTCAACCTTTTAAAGGTGTCACCGGAAAGCGGTTCCTGTTACATAAGTTATATTGCGAGAGTCGCAAGAAATCCTTCTAGAACAAGCATGTTGTCTGTCAAGTTACATCACTACCTTGAAACCTGTTTAATGAACAAAAGATGTACAAAGACGTCTCTGCTTCTAGTAATTTCGTCTGTTACGTGCGATTTAATTATGGTTCTGCTAGTGATGGGATTTGTTCGGCCAAATAGCTAAAATAGGCAATTTTTTTTTTCATTTCTGTATTTAATTCTTATGCAATAAAGAGTGTACATACATAGGTTTAGTTAAGTTGAGGATATGAAACACTATTTTAAGTTAATAAGCAGCAGGCGGCCTTATCGCTTAAAGCGATTTCTTCCAGGCAACCTTTGGGTAGCGAACTATCAATAATTATAGGGACATGTTTATACAGAAACTAAAAGCAAGGGCGTAGCTCCTACCAAAAATAAAATCTAGGAAAAGTGGCATGAAGCCGTAGCTGGTTGGAGGTAGAAAGCCACTTGTTTTAAAGTTATAAAACGAACGTTTTTGTCCAGTATTGAAAGTCTTCCAGTTTAAAACTATGATAGTGATAGCGGTCCTGTCTAATAGCAACGTCCTTGCGAGACCATTCACCAAAGTTAAGCACCGTACGCGGTGTTCGGAAACTGGATGGGTGACCATTTCGTACATTTAGCCTAGTCAAATTTCAGCACCACAACGGGGTCGCTATTCATTAGGTATGCCGTTGCCAAAGCGAGGTTGATCAAGGACTGCCAATGGGACCCTAAGACTGGTCAAACAGCTTTGGCTGCCGATTAGTACCCGGTGACGGTTTAATATATATTATTATTTGTAACGGTTGAGAGCGTCGGTGGCCGAGCGGTTACAGTATCCGACTCGTAAGCCAGAGGTCACGGGTTCGAATCCCGCTCCGGCCATGTACCAATGACTGTTATCTGAGTTATGTACATTAGTTGAATACTAACCGATGCTCTTACGGTGGGGGAAAACATCGTGATGAAACCTGCACCAAGGTGTAACCATGATCCAATCTGGTCAGGTTCCCCTGGTAGCAGGGTCATGGAGGTCAGATGGCAGTCGCTCCATTGTAATTATCTGACCTGCCAAATCCTGGATCATGGTCAAGGCGGACCCCGGGCCCTCGTTCTCGAGAGCACAACCGGGACATTAACGCCAAGATGATTATTTGTAACTTTAATAAGTAACGGTGAAACTGTTGAGGATAAAAATATTCCAAGTTGTTTACATCCATAGTTAAGTCGCTAATAATGGCAACACTATATCGGCCCATTGGCCATTTTTGTACTATCTGTGTTTGTGTGTGTCCCGTCCAGTTTCATTGTTGTACTGATTTTGTTTTATTTAAAGAAACCAACGTCATCACGCTCTGAATGCGATGTACATATTATTGAATTATTAAACGCAGTTATTAGAAATAATTCACAAGTTTCATTTCGGTGCACTGTGTTGGACACCACGCAGGGCACACGTCACTCTGCCCCACAGTAACAGATTCTATAACAGGACCGAGACCAGACTCAGACGACACACGTCCTAAGAGAAGACATGCCCATCACTAGTGCTCCCTAATTAATTTCGGACCCGTAGAAGCACTGTTTGCCCAGGCGAAGACTTCCATTTAATGAAGCCACTTGTAATTTTAAAACAACTTTTAGGGACCGAGATTCGGTCTTTTTACTTTTCTTTTCTTTTTTATTTAAGAGTGGTTCAGCCAGCCAGTGTTATTGTTTTCCAACCGAGCGAGCGAATGTTGATGGTAGTTATAGTTTAAAACAACACTCTAGTTACTTTAAGTGGAAATGTTTATGGGCGTCGTTGTTCCAAGAAGTTTAGGTGTACTGGATCGATTTTATGCTTAGTTCTTTGAATTACTAGTGTACACGTTATAACAAATAATTTTGGGCTGACGAACTGCATTTTTTTAAGCACATTTTTTACTACACTTTCACTACACATATAACTAGGGTAGGTTATATATAGGTATTTATATATAGTTTGTTATATATAGGTATATTATATATAGGGTTTGTTACCACGATTAGTATTGTTTTTGACTCGATATTTTGACGCAGTTGCATGCGTCGTGGTCATGAGTCTACCACGTAATTCTTAAAACCAAATACTTCTTATATACTGATATATAAATCAATGCTAAAATATTTTTTTATTTTTTTGCACAACATAATAAATAATTTAGTCAAAAATTTATCTTATAGTATACTATATCATATCTATCACTCTAGGGCAACCCCTAGATACTAATCACTGCCTCATACAAAGACACACGATCTGAGGCCTCATACATTTTTGCATTTGCTCAATAACAATGCAATACCACCTACAAAATAGTGCTACTACGACCCGACGAAATTCCTGATATCCAAGACAGGTCCCTGACCTACTTTGGTTTCAGAAGTTTCAATGTATTTTACCTCAGCACTATGTATAAATCTCTATGCTATCTGTATACCTATTACATACATTGTATTTTTAACGCTTATGAAAGTTTCAAAATATATTATTATGTTATGTTAAAAATTTAAGCTAGGGTTTTGTGACCATACCGCCAAGTCTTTAGTTGTTTATTCTTAATATATTTTTCTCAAAAGCTAATGTATTTCGTTTCGTTGTGCAGGAGCATATCTTTCCTATCTTTCAGTTTTTCTTTGTAAATATCAATTTAGAGAACCACCAGACCAGATTGGATCATGGTTATCCTGAGCCGCCACACTAATTCTGTATTTCTTCTTCCTCAGGTGATACCAGCCATGTTCCACACGGCCAGTATTTGGCTGACGCTGGCGCTGGCTGTGCAGCGGTACATCTACGTCTGCCACGCGCCGGTCGCTAGGACTTGGTAAGTTGGACTCACATCTTCTCAAAACGATGGACTAAATTCTAACCAAACGGCATGCTGAGATCCCATCCGATGACATGCGTGCCGTTTGGTGGAAAATGTACTTTACACTTTATTTGCCTTGTATTATGATAGTACATTTATTTATTTCCGGAAGACTTACAGCTATTACATTACAATATACACAGTTTATAATACAGTCGCTTTCTGCGTCTGTCTGTCTATATAACCATCCGCCAACTACTCCGAAACCATGCAACGAATTTTGATGCGATCTTCTCTTTTCATGTAGAGAATTTCCTCCGAAGGATTGTTTTTTTATGCTACTCAGTGTCAAACGAGCAGACAGCCCACCTGATGGTAAGTGGTAACTATCGCCCAACATCTATAATTCAAACATTTAAACTGCAGTCAACAAAAATGCAGAACTGCAAGTGCGTTGTCACTGTGAGGCTAAGATGAAATGCCTTATGCCTGTAATTTCACTGGCTACTTTATCCTTCAAACTGGAACACAACAATACGAGCATTGTTGCTTTGCGGCAGATATAGATAAGACGGTGGTACTTACCCAGGCGGACTATTCAGGCTTGTGGGGAACAAGTGTCTGGCCATGCCGCCCCCGCCGGGCACGGGAAGGAGAGGCCGGCCCAAGAAGCGATGGCTTACCTCACCACTAGGGATGCCGAAGACCGAGCGAGGTGGGCCAAGAATAGCAGGAAGGCGGACCCGCGTGCTGCGCGGGGACGCAACCGGGACACAACGCCAAGATGATGATGATGATGACTATTCAGGCTTGAAAGAGACCTACCACCTAGTAAAATATTATAAATATTATTAAGATTGTAGTATCTAATACCTGTTCGAAGCCGAAGCGAGTCGTTAGTATAGCTTTAACAAGTGAACGCAATAAAGTTCAGCTAATTTAGTGGCGTCCTATTTGTAACTTGGGTCGGGTTGTCGGGTAGCATTAGCCTCAATTGGAGTTAAGCCTATTTGTGTCAAGTGTTTGTATCATGTCTGTGTTCTTTTTGTCGTTATAAATATACCGTCATGGGTATCATCTTTACATGGTATGAAACAAAGTCGCTTCTCGCCATCTGTCCCTATGTACCTATGTACGCTTAGATCTTTTGAACGACGCAACGGATTTTAGTGTGATTTTCAACAATAGATTGAGTAATTCAAAGATTTACAAGCAAGAAAAAGAAACGGTTGGTAGAGGTAAAGTAGGTATACGCGAACGAAGTCGCGCCAGGTCCACTAGTCCTATATATTTGACTATACTTATTGGGAGAATTGCATGCATTTGGTCTAGGAATGCGCTCTGGCATGCTTGACAAATTCCGTGGGCTGTGTAATCTATGTGTTCTATACTGACAATTCTATGTATGTAATTACAAATTACAACACAGCATAATTTTATCAAAATAGGTACCTTTAGAAGTTTTAAAATGAAATGAAAGAGTAACAAATTGATTACACTATTTGTATTTAATTACAACCGGATTGGTATCGAATGACAATAAGTGCCTGAAAATGATGAAGATAATCCGAAAACGGTTGCAATTTAATAAAAAAAATTATAATAAAATAAAAGTAGTGTATCTACAAAAGGTGATATAATTCATAACATATTACAATGTACTAACAGAATAAGCGACTATTTGTCTCTAAATAAAAAAAAACAGCTGTTTGAAATTCTCATGCTCAATTGTTTTATCTTTTTTCCTATGCAAACGTATCTCCTTCACCAACCGCTAATCGTTCGAATCTATTCCGTGCCACGGACTTAAAACACATTAGCTTCAGTAAACAAACGCCAAACTAGTCGAAATCCAGACAGGTTGTTTGGTAAACCCATCAGGCACCCATCAGGAATGTTTATCGGGGCGTCACGTGTGAAAGCTCTCGATGGACGAACTGCTATTATAATGCAAATGATTCTATCGCAATGCATCGATTTTATGTTCAGTTAGGAAGTATTGGCGTACGCATCTGCGCCTACAGCCTCGCGTTCATACAGGGAAACATAAATACCTATATCTTGTTTTTCTTTTTTTTTCTCTCGCTCTTTTTAAATTTCTATTTTATTTGTAAGACATATAATTGTATTATTATACCTAGATAAATTTTTTTTGTCGTAGTTAGGCGTATGAGCTACATTAAGTCCTAAATTATATATTGCAGTTTAGTTATTGGCACTACAACTTGATTATGTATTTAGTTTAAATATAATTAGATTGCTGTTAAACTGTGCAATAAATAAATAAAATATTTAAATAAATAGTATTGTGTGACAGATCTTGCTAGATAAAGTATTTATATCAACATAAAAATAATATTAACAGTTAAAGTAATGCTATAAATGAGAACGTTTGTAAGGATGGATGTTTGTTACTCCTTCACGCAAAAACTACTGTATGGATTTTGATCAAATTTGGCAATAATGTAGCTTATAGCCTAGAATAGCACATAGGCTTTAATTTATCCCGAAATTCAATGTGGTTCCAGCTGGAATGGGTCGCTGGCAAAAGTTAGTTTTTTGTAATGTAGTTGTTTGGTCATTATCTTTTTTCTAATTCGGTATTCGTTTCTTGGCCAGTTGTCTGTCGCCACACGAGTGTAAAATCGCACTTTCTACCTTTACACAATACCTTACCTGTACCTTTTGTACATAATGAGTACCTGGTTTTGCTTCGGCAGTGAATGGACCCATCTTCTTCTTAGTCGGCATCTTAGCAATGGCTGAAGGTCTAGTTCAAAATGCTGGCCATTCGCTATACCATACTCTTCCACGTGGTTCTGTCCTCGGCGGTCTTAATAGCTTTAGCTATCGGTAGGCCAGTACGTGTCTTTATTTGGTCTGAACAGCGGTTAGGCGATCGACCGCGCAATCTGTAGAACCATATGGAATCGTTATTGTGTATGAAACCGAATGTAGAATAGAATAGAATCTAAATATTTTATTTGAGTATAGTTTAGAGTTGATTATGACATTATTAGACTCTTATAGAAAAAATTGTTCAACTCTCCGCGCATGGATGAAGATGAAACCCACACCCGCGGGTATTCTGTCACTGCCAGACTTAGACTGAACATTGGTCATAGAATATTTGGTCTAAATTTGTAAAATATTTTTCTTTCACATACAATGTTTACCTTAAATATAAAGCATGTACCTACAATATAAATTACATACATAAACATTTTAAATTACGCAAATACATACCATAACAATTAGAAGAACCTGCCTGTACCTGAGATGTAGAGTAATTTACGCGAACATAATTACTCTGGTGTAGCGCCAGCTTAAGTTGCCCGGAATATAATTTGACACTCTGAGAAATTGTATGTCTTGTATATTCTATTTTACGACGTGAGGTCGGTCGATATTAAATTTAAAATCTGAATGAAAAATAATATTTGTAATGATATTATACTAACGTAACGTACTATATATAAGTACATATAAGTACACAAGCTTTGCTTACTTTTAGGCTAGATGGCGCTGTGTGAATTGTCAGAGCATATATATTATAAATAAATAAAATAGATATGCTCTGACAATTCACACAGCGCCATCTAGCCCAAAAGTAAGCAAAGCTTGTGTACTTATATGTTTTTAAATACATACTTATTATTAGACTTATTCAATTAAAATCTCTCATTTCAATTTCTGCCCGGCCGGGAATAGAATCCGGGACCACTGCGTGGCAGATGTTAACCAGGTGAAACACTGTCGTCGAAATCAGAATATAGATAGGTATATTATAGGTCTATGTTGTAAATCATTTGAAAATCAGAACTGTCATTGGTTGTGCCCTTCATAGCATTACGCTGAGGCTGGTCCAGTTTGGTCCAACGTCACATCGCACTACTTTGCTTTTTTTGTAAATTTAAAGTTTAATTCTTTTGGATGTATTTGGGCCAAATAAAGATTTGTCTAAATCTGTCTTAAATATATTCGCGAAAACACTTTCCTGCTTAAACAGCAAACTAATCCATATACCCTTGGCGGTAACAGCTAAAAGGACTGCAAACATACCTTTGCAAGGATGACTGGGGAGAAATATTTGCCATTCCTCCAAAAATTATTCCCGAATTCTCCGGTCGCGGCAATGATGGGAACTGACGGGTTTTCGGTTGGCATTTTTAATACGGGCCGAAGATCGGGCAAATTGGAGAAGAAAAAGTAGGAAAGCAGTCCCTCACAGAATCCGGGATTGACCGATCGGGTGATGATGATGATTTTTAGTACGAGGACATGCCGAAGGAACGTGGTGGGAACGAATATTACATAGTGCAAAAAACTTATCTGACTCGGTGACAGCGTCGCTGTTGGATGTTGACATGACATTTCAAAATTGTTACATTTAGTTCCAACTTTGGCCACCGGGTTAGATAAGTTTGTGCCATGTAGTGATTAAGATAGAGATGTGCCTACATAACTTAGCTGTCTGGGGGACGGGTGGCGCTGTTTCTGGCATTGACATGTCAGTTCAATACATTTCGAAATGGCTCAGATTAGTTTGTGGCACTGTAGTTATAGGATAAATGAATGGAGATAAACGAAAAAGATATAAATCAATTTCGAGACTTGTCGTGACGTAATGCGTGCTTAGGCGGATTTTAATGCGATTTTTACCAATAGATAGAGTGATTCATGAAGATTTATAGGCAAGAAAAAAGGGTAGGTTGGGTAAAGTAGGTGTAGTGTAAGTGTAGGGTAGGTTATAGGTAGGACGCTACACGAACTTAGTCGCTCAGTTCACTAGTTCATTATAAAATACAAACAAATGATGAATTGCTAATAATAGACGACATTTTAACAACTTCCAGAGGCCACGCAAAATCATCGTTAGCTGCTTACTTTCTGTTTTTCATTAAAAAAAGTTTTCGCCGCGTTCATCAGCATAATGGGTTTTTAATTAGCGATTTGAGAACGTGACTTTTAGGAGCTGCGTAGCTCTGATTTCTGAACGGAATTGTTTGAGGTTCGACTTTCGAATTCTTCGGCCGGAAGTGTTTGCTTTCCGTTCTCTGTGGTTGGTAACACGGGATATTTCGAGTATTTGAATAAAAATATTCGGTCATACCACGATCCTTGTAAAATAAATGAAAGATAATTATTTTACGATTATTCACCGATATTTTCGTTTGGCACACTTTTAACTCGATTATATAACAAATGAGGGTAGATTATCTCCATGGCAACCCATAATTAGACCAGGGTGAGTACCAACCCATATTTTTTTTCTTATTTAAGTCATATTCTCACGTAAAATGCACAATGTTTCTGATTAACAAATGAGGGAAAATATTACAACGTGAACCTATACAGGCTTCCTTGTTCAGGCCCCACAAATATGTATCCGTAGCCACCAGGTTCTGATGTCTTAATGATGTACCTTGTTGTGGTAGTTGTTGTTATTGTGGAGAAATAAATCGATTATTTATTTATTTACTATGCCCGAATCTTAGATCTGTAATTTATAACTAGGTATAACAAAGGTATGAATTTACCCTGCCCACTTTTCAGCCCAACAAGAATCGTGAAATTAAATCCAAGATCTCGCAATGAATACACAGCAATGGCCGCCCGCTGAATTTGGGGCGAACTATTAAAAACACGGTTTACGACCGAGTTTACTGCGAGGCCTTTCTAATCTGCCATATCTCTTGAATTAGCTCCAATGCCCGCGAGACCTTACTATGAGCTCAGAAATCTATGCTACTACGAGGCGACTCGTGAAGGCTAGGCTAGAATAAACTAGGCAGTTTAGGGCTCTGTTTTTGAATGGCTGGTCTCGATTCGAACGGTTCTTAGTTTGATTTTCGGCATGAAAAATTCAATCCATGATTGTATAAAAGTAAAATTCCCTATGTATCTATGTACGCTTAGATCTTTTAAATTACGCAACGGATTTTAATGCGGTTTGCAACAATAGATAGAAAGATTCAAGAGGAAGGTTTATAAGGGGTAGGTAGGGGTGAAGTAGGTGTACGCAAAGGAAGTCGCGTAGAGTCTACTAGTATTTTTTAATTCACATTGGCAACACCGAAAGAGTACGGCTCTAAAATAGGGCAAAATCAGCATAATGCATCAAAATCTCGAATTTTTCATGTCGAATATCAAAATTTAAATTTGGTTTGAATCGAGGCGAGTGATTCGAAAACTGAGCCTCTGATCATCTAAAACACCCTTCTTCTTCGTTTTAGGTTGTGGCTTCTGCTATGTAGCGATTTTGCCAAATACGAATGAACTGACATCAACACGTCATAAGAAATATAGCCAGTAATAAAACATCCTTGCTTGCAACGATGCCATATGGCTGTCAATAGAAGCGTTGCTATGGCGATTTCACGACGATCAGTCATACAGTAGCGCTGCGATCAAGGATGTTGTCAGAAAATCGCACCGTTGTAGGAACACATCATCGATCGTGCAATTGGAAAACTTAGATCGCCTAGGTAACTTAGATTGGCTCAACATAACGGAACTGGATGCCTGCTCGTTTTAACGATAAGTACAGGCATGAGACAGCGAATTTACAGGCATGACACATTTCATCTTAGTCCTCACAGTGACAACGTACCTGCGGTTCTACATTTTTGATACCTGCAACCTGAATGTATGGATGTTATGCGACAGGTACCATTTACCATCAGGTGTGCTGTCTGTTTGTTTGTCACCGAGTAGTAAAAAAAAGTACACTGTTCACGTCAGATCAGTTATTCATGTGAACGATATAAAAGAGTGTATGATGTGTATTTTCATCAAATATATTTTAATACAGCGTCTCTTCCAACTGTCGTATCCTTTTCTGATAGGCAGGTAATATGTTTCACATCAGTGTCAGGATGTTAGCTTTAGGAAACCTAGAGTAACTGATTGGGCGGCCTATAGGGACAACCTTAAACAGAACCTAGAAGATGTACCTAAAACAATAAAGACAGTAGAAAGTCTGGATATTGCAGTGACCATAGTCTCTAACGGCATAATTAAGGCCTATGAGGATAGCTGTCCTGTAAAAACAATGTCAACTAAAAGGGCAGTACCGTGGTGGAGCTCCAAGCTAGAAAAGCTTAGAAGTAAAACTCGGAAACTATTCAATAAGGCTAAAAGGACCCAAGAGTGGGAATCCTATCGGGAAGCCTTAACCACTTACAATAAAGAAATTAGGAAGGCTAAGCGGGGAACTTGGAGAAAATTCTGCGAAGAAGTAAACAGCACGTCTCAGTGCGCAAGAGTTCACAAATTCCTCGCAAAAGACAAACCTAACCAAATTGCCTTGCTTAAATACCCTAATGGGACTTACACGGCCAACGAAAAAGAAACTCTAAATTTATTGGTATCGACCCATTTTCCTGGTGCTTGCGCAGAAAGTCCATCCTCAACGCAATCATTTCGCCCAGGTAATGAAGAATGGAGGAGGGCCTCACTTATAATAAGGCCATCTCAAATAAAATGGGCCGTTAAATCCTTTAAACCATACAAATCATGTGGAGCGGATGGCATTTTTCCAGCACTACTGCAGCAAGGAATAGAAGTAATAATCCCTTACATGATAAAAATCTTCAGAGCAAGCTACGCCTGGGGACATATTCCAGAACAATGGACCGAAGTCAAGGTTCTATTCATTCCAAAGGCCGGAAAAAGAGACTACTCTCAACCGAGATCACTCAGGCCTATTAGTCTAAGCTCCTTTATGCTAAAGACTATGGAAAAGGTTCTGGATATTTACATTAGGGAGGCGATCAAAATTGACTATCCTATTCATTATTCTCAACACGCCTACAGCAAAGGGAGATCTACTGAAACTGCCCTTATGAATCTGGTAGACAAGGTAGAAAAGGCGTTAGAGGATAAACAAATTGCACTTTGTGCATTCTTAGACATTGAGGGCGCATTTGACAACACCCCTATAAGGACACTAGTTCGAGGTCTCACTGAGAAAAATGTTGACCGTGCGACGGTGAAGTGGGTCGAAGCGATGCTTTCAAACCGGAAAGTGAAGGTAACCCTATATGAAACCTCACTTGAATTATTCACTACCAGGGGTTGCCCCCAGGGGGGGGTCTTATCTCCACTACTTTGGACCCTGGCAGTGGATCAGCTCTTGTATAAAATGGCGGAGCTTAGGATAGACACGCAGGGATTTGCTGATGACCTGGTGATAATCGTCCGAGGTTTCTGTCAAAGTATGCTGTCATACGTTATGCAACGAGCATTAAATATTGTTGTTAAGTGGTGCAAGGACAACGAGCTGTCCATCAACGCGGGGAAAACAGTGGTTGTACCATTTACCAACAAAAGGCAACTTGACAATTTAGTCAAACCACGATTGAATGGCCAAACTATTGAATTCTCCAAGGAGGTCAAGCACCTAGGTGTAATATTGGACCAAAAACTTACTTGGAACAGCCATATAATCGGAATACTGAACAAGGCTAAAACAGCCTTGGGAATATGTAGCAGACTGGCAGGACAACGGTGGGGGTTATCTCCTAAAAACACCCTATGGCTTTATAAGACGGTCGTAAGGCCCATAATAACATATGCCGCCGCAGTGTGGCACAGGAAAGCCAGCCAGGAAACTGCTACAATTAAACTAAGCGGCATGCAAAGAATTGCGTGTCTCTTGGTCACAGGAGCTATGTCAACCTCACCTGGTGAGGCCCTGAATGCAATGCTGGATATCCCGCCCCTACACCTGCATGTAGAGATGGTGGCGGTAAACAGCACATACAGGCTAACCACCCAGGGAGAAGGAAACTGGCTCTCAAAGTCACTGAGATCGTTCCAGGACACTGTTATGGGCAGCAACAGACTGAGTATGTACACTGACTCTATGACAAAACAGAGCAGCTTCCCGAAACGATACTCTGTGGAACTTTTATCCAGAGATGACTGGCTTAAAAGCCAAGTATACTGGAAAAATGGAAGCCTGATATGGTACACCGATGGGTCCAAATCAGGTGCTCATGTAGGGTGTGGAATATACGGAGAGCGGCCCAAGGTCAAGAAATTCCTAAACTTGGGCAAATACACCTCCATATTTCAGGCCGAGGTGTACGCTATTTTAGAATGTGCGGACATAAACCTCAAAAAGAGATACATGAACCATTGTATTTATATACACTCAGACAGTCAAGCAGCTCTATTGGCCCTCTCATCAGACTCTGTGAGTTCAAGATTGGTGCTAAACTGCGTGAAGGTCCTCAATTCCTTGGGTGAGAAAAACCAAGTGATCTTGCGCTGGGTCCCAGGGCATGAAGGGATCGAAGGCAATGAAATTGCGGACGAACTCGCGAAGGCTGGTAGCACAATTGCGACATATGGTCCAGAACCATTCTGTGGCATACCAAATAGCCTTGCAAAATTGACCCTTTATATAAATTTCAAAGAACAATCATTAGAGCACTGGAAAAATCAGCCAGGCCTAACACATTCTAAGGCATAAGTCAAACCCTATAATAGGCGGCATGCCAAAGAACTGTTACTACTTAGTAGGAATAACTTGCGTATCCTAACAAGGGCACTGACTGGCCACTGTGGGCTGAACAAACACATGTATAATTTGAAGATCAGCAGAACAAAGGACTGTAGATTCTGCAAGGAGGAGGACGAAACGCCTCTCCACCTGATCTGCAAATGTGAGGCCCTGGTGCGCAAACGCAGCATCCATCTGGGTAAACACCAACTACTACCCGATGAGGTGCACGAAATCAGTACTAAGAAACTATTACAGTTCATAGAAGCTGTAGGAATTAGTACTGAATTGTAGAAAGAGGCGATCACAATAGATCAGTAATGGTCGCAGTGATACTGGGTCTGGAAAGCCTTGAAGAGCCTATATTTCAAAAAAAAAAAAAAAAAATGTTTCACCGTAAATTGCTTCTATGGCACATGCATGAGCTCTTTTGTCGCGAAAGCCTAGGTGAAGAGTTAAATAGAAATAAAAGATATGTTATGAGTGCCGACTCCATTTAGAGTAGGATAGGGAGAGAATTAACTATTTAGTATTTATTCTCTGAGTAATAATGCAATGCAAATAATCACGTATATCGCATTGATCTATTGCTTTGTAGCCCTTTTTTCATTTTAGAACTATAGAAAAGTATCTGTCTCTTTGTTTTGCCTCTTTATTACGATTTCACAGCTAAATCCATGCATGGGATCGTTCAAGAGGTATATTAGAGGTCGCTTCAGAGGCGGGCAACGCATTGGTAACTCCCCTAGTGTTGCTGATGTCTATAGGCGGCGGTGGCCACTTTCCATTAGGTGGCCCGCTTGCCTGATTGCCGGCCGTATAACTTAAAAAAAATACTGTACATTTTTCCCGATATCGTCCGAATCACGTAGAAAGTACCGTGGTAGGGCCCCGAGTCAAGCCAAACCGTTTACGATACCAATAAAAATTTGGTCAAATAAAATATCGCGCCCTATCGCCCTGTTTACGACAATGTTTTCAGTTTTACGACTATTAACTGTCCGCTGTGTGACTGTGTGGACACGCCTTTACAGTTCGGCGGGGTTCGTGTTTGTTCGGCTTTCTTCGGGAGTTGGGAAAGTTAATGTGTTCTTTGACGATTTTCGTATTAGCGCTATCTACATTTAAATGTACTTACTTATAGTAAGAAGCGTCGGTGGCCGAGAGATTAAGGTATCCGACTCGAGAGGTATCGGGATCGAATCCCACTGCGGCTATGTACCAATGACTCTTTTCTGAGTTAGTTCAATGCTAACCGATGCTCTTCGGGTGAGAAAAAAACATCGTGATAAAATCTGCACATTCAGGCGACTGAATGTTTAACCATGATCCAATCTGGTCAGGTTCAGATGGGCTCAAGTGTAGTACCTATAATAAGTATGTGTTTAAAAAAAACTCATGTGAGTAGTTTATCAGTTATCTAACACCCATAACAAAAACTTTGCTTACTTTTAGGCTAGATGGCGCTGTGTGAATTTGTCTAAGCATAATTACTCGATAAATTAAAATGACAATAAATATGTGTTTGATAATTAAAGTAGGAGATATACATAATTCGTTTGTATTATTTTATTATTCCACTTAACGAAGTGATTATCAAAGACATAACACCATAGTTTCTTACACATATTTTTTTATTATTCTAAAACGCGGCTCACCGGCAGGCAGTGCCCGTATTGCTCTAAGGGTATTTTTATTAATAGACTAGACACAGTTAATATTGGGTCCTTACCTAGAAATTGGCATTTTGTATGGCTAAAATGACGAAAACGGAATTTTCATACAAGAATTTTTTTAATTTCTTGGAAATGGCTAATCCGATTACAATGTAACTTTGTAGGTGTAATCAACCAACATTAAGCTAACTGGTGCATAGCATTTCATTTTGATAAGTAACTCTTTCATAAAATTACAATTAGATAAAGAGGCAAAACCGACGACAAATGAAGAGGAATATTTTCTCACGCCTGTGTCCCATATTTTTAAACCCATACAAAAACTAAAAAAAAAAATTTTATTTAATTTTAGGAACTTACTGGCATCTAAACATACTCTGTTTTTGAAATCAAGTAATCATTTTGATATTTATTTATTTATTTATTTGTAGGAGTACCAACAGCTGTACATTACAAACTGATATTTTATGTACAATTGACAACATTTGATCAAATCTGTAATTGCGAAAAAGTCCCAATTTCATAGGTCCCAATAAGGACCCAATAAAATGTCAAGTTGCTTAGCTCATGGAATAACCAAGTAATAAAACAATTGGATGGACCGAGTTACGACTACGTTGTAAAATGCTTATCTGACGCATCCCGGAGTGCAAAGTGGGATTTCTTGTTACTATAATAGGAAAGTATTATACCGAATAGTTAGTTTAGTAGTGGTAGTTATGAAGTTACGTTGACACAGTCTGTGGCGCTGTCCTTGGCAACGGTCGTACGACCGTGTCGTGCGACGGGCGGTTTTGAGGTCTCCTATTGGTCGGGTGACGTCCGTCGTACGACCGTTGCCAAGTAGGACAGCGCCCAAGTCTTGAGAAGACTTAAAACTTTTAAAGTAAAGTCGTCATAGTCGACCTTTTTCGTCTCCTAATTTGTTACCACGACGAATAAAGCGGACACTTAAAAAAGTCGGGTAAGCGGAGTTGCTACTGGATCCCAGAATCTATTTCTTAAACCCCTAAGGTGGCAAACAAGCTGGAAAGCGTCGTATATTCCGAAATCCTAATTAAACGAGGCACGTAAATCAGCCAATCTTTATTTTCGAATATTACAATTTAACAGCCTCCAATTGCAGCTAGGGGCTGCTGGGATCCGTGTCTTTTGGGATTTAATTTAGCAGAGATGGTAGAAATTAGCAAACATTGTGGCGGATTTATTGTTTGACCTTGTTTCAATTTTATTTATTCGTATGGCAAAAATACAATATACGAGAAACACATTCAACTACAAATTTAAATCAAGCGAAGTCAGCCATTTAATTGCTTCGTCACTAAGGGCGATGAGGTCCTCCAGTGGGCCAGGGTAACTTGTGTTTGGGCAATTCAATTATTTATGGTTTATACTCATCACCAAGTATTAAAAGATAAAGCGGATAAGATCGAAGAGGCTCGCCTGCGCTGGTTTGGTGACGTGCTGCGTAATCCCCAAGAATTGGTGAGAAATAGGTGCTTAATAATAAATATGCTAGGGCAAATTCACACAGCGCCATCTAGGCCCAAACTAAGCACAGCTTGTGTTATGATCCGTGTTAGATAACTGATAAGTTACATAAATAATTTTAGTTTTAAACTTATCCATAACAGAAAATTCAAATTCGTCATTTCAATGTCTACTCGGCCGGGAATCGAATTCGAGAACTCTGCGTGGCAGACCGGCATGTAGACTAGTGTATTCACTTATTAAAAACTAGTGGACCCGGCGTTCTACCCATACCACTACACTACCCTACCCTACCCATACCCTACACGTACCTACCCTTTTTCTTACGTATTGATCTTCCTCTAGAATCACTCTATCTACTGCTGAAAACGGCATTAAAATCTGTTGCGTAGTTTAAAAGATCTAAGCTTACATACAGATAGACAGGGACAGACGGCGGGCAGCGACTTTGTTTTACACTATGTAAAGATAGACTATGGCGTATAAGGGCTGATGGACGAGGCAGTTTTTGGATATAAAATAGGTTAAATGTTTGTCTTTCATGTATTTTGGTCGTTTTGTTGTAATATTGCGTAACATATTTCGGCTTGTCCCATTTTGAGCCCCATGTCACATATTTTTTACTATTTTAGTGCCAACTGGGCACGCAGCCTGATTCGTATATTTTGGTTTAATATGACAAGTATGCGACGCACGCAAGTATGCAATTTGAGCAACCAAGATAAAGCATTCATGGTATTTCAGACTTCAGTTAGGCTATTCATCCTACTTAATTTTATAAATGCGAACAATTTTAAGGTTGAATGTTGTAATTTTGTAGTTTGCACTTTTGTATTAAAAGAAATATTATGTAATTCTGCAGTATTGTAACTTGTAAGTCATAACAACACCTATACTGAATTTACTTTGCCGTTAGACAAAATGTAAACAAATCACGAAAAATATTATTTTAGATGCCGTTTTTCGTAAATAATAGAACATTCACCAAATAATTACTATTTTAAACAAAACATAAAATTGCTTAATATAGGTGTTATTTTTTAATTCCAAACTGAACATTTATGAAAAAAAACACTCATGAAATACTTTTAATATTTATCACATTTACCTGTAATTCATAATTGTTGGTCTTTTTTTATAACTTAAAACACAGTTAATATCAAACTATGAACGCATTTTAATACTACCAAATGAAGATAAACAGTTATTTCATGTAATGAACGTAGAATTATCAGCTTTCGTATTTAGCCGAGTTATATCCGCCATTTTTATTCTTGAGCAACTTGTTGACGAACGTTTTCCTCTGCGATTAATTTCGTATTTTTATGTTAATATCTGTTAAAGTTGTTAAGTTTTATTGTTGCGATACGTTTTTACATTCTGTTATTGTTGAGATTTTTTTGTTTATACTTTGTCTCATGGAATTTAGAATGGAGTATACGTTCATGGTTATATTTCGGGACCCGGCTGTAAATATCGTGGGTAACAAAACAGTGTCATAAAGCGTTGGTGGTTGGCGTAGAGGGAATTAACAGTCATTGTTACGATTTAATAGCTTAGATTATAGAAGTGATTTTTAGCTCAAACATTGTCAGCGTCATCAACAGCCCATTGTATAACAGCCCAATGCTGGATTTGAGCTTTCTCCACATTAGTGGACGGCATTCTCATTATCTCCGCGCCAGCAGCAGATCGTAGTGTAGAAAAAACTTGCCACAAACTTATCCTTAAGTGACCCATTTTGAAATGTCACGTCAATGTAAAAATCAACGACGCTGCTACCAGGGGCCCTATTTTTGAACTGAATGCATCCACGCTCGCTTCTAATACCTGTCAGATATGTATGTGGCACTGTACTCCGCTGGATATAACAGCCACAGCTCAGATACCGTCCAAGGAACAGCCCGGGGAAGTTATTTATTAATAAGAAAGGGAAGCCTATGAAACTTGATAGTTCCGAAGGCGATAAACCGGCATCGTAATAATTCGATGGTCTGAAAACTTTTATAGAACCAGCGCACGTACATTATTATGCCTCATAAATTCTGGTCTCTTTTTAATTACATTGTGGTTTTGAAAGCCGCAAGGGTTACGGTTTGATACCGGTTTTATGGAGACTTAAACGGTTCGGTTTGAGATTTTTATGGCCCAAATATTATGTTTGGAGTGTCGAAATATTTTATGGGCGGCTGTTAATGATTTTGCTTAGGTCTTGGGTGGCCTCGGGCTCGAAGATTTCATACTGGATTCAAATAGAGTTGGGACGGGTAGAGGTTGCTAATTTCCTTAATATATTATGTAAACGCTTATAGATTTTTGTAATGTCAAAATAAATCATGTCTATGTCTATGTTCTATGACGATTTAATGTATTTTTTTGTGCATTTGATACTGTACATAATTATGGTTTACTCACTCTTGGCCTTAAGTCGCAGGTATAGTGACGCCATCTACGGACGCAGATGAGTATTCTAGTTTCACCAAAGAGTTTTAACTTTAATATAGAAATAAATACTTTATAATAATGTTATCATTTGTAACGCTTAGATACATTTATAAGTGTTGCTGACATATGAAAGTTGGAATATTGATAATCCTTTAGCAGGTGAGCTTTTCCACACGACGATGAAACTTCTCCGAACTTCTTCGAATTTCACAATCTTGTTGATTTGGACACATAACAGTTTAATTAATCATCACAGTCCATAATAGTCCACTGCAGGACTCAGGACCTTTCCCACGAAAGTGGAGGTTATTGCTATAATATCTACGCTTGGCAGGCGGGTTAGAAATCGCAGTTTTGTAAATATAACAATGGAAAATGCTGCTGCCCATTTTCCAGCCCACGGAGACTAGATATTTTGCCTAGAAAACATTAATCGTCTTGTACAACAGCCACGAGTGCCAGGGATTGGTGCTATTCTACTCTACCGGATACCCTCATAGAATTCGATGGTTAGAAAAGGTTTATGGTTCGGAACAGCCGATTTGTGATTTTTTTTAATTTCACTGGTCTCGGAGTACTCATAGACCCAGAATGAAAAGTCGTCTTCGGTGAGCAGCATTTGCACGCGGCCCCGAGGATCTACCTCCTAACTATTTACTATAACATTTGCGATAGCTTATAGTTATATTAGGATGGAGCATCGGTGACATAATGATTAAGGTATCCGACTCGTAAGCAAGAGGTACCGGATTCGGATCCCACTGCGGCCATGAACTAATGACTCTTTTCTGAGTTATGTATAGTTGAATGCTAACCGATGCTCTTGCGGTAAGAGAAAACATCGTGTTGAAACCTGCAACCATGATCCAATCTGGTCAGGTTCCCCTGTTACGTTCACGAAAGTCAGATAATTACAGCAGTCACTCTGCTGTAATTACCTGGTTTGCCAAATCCTGGATCATGACCAAGGCGGACCGCGGGCCCTCGTGCGCCCAGCACAACCGGGACATTAACGCCACGATGATTATGTTTTTGTTATTATATTTATATTAGATTAGGATATCTGGAACTTTATTAACAGGTTGCGATACAAGCGTGGACGGCCTATAATGGGCCGTTGGAGAGTAATTGAAACTGGTACTTCCTATTAATAACAATAACGATGTTTGCCACCAGGTGTACGATGCCTCGTGTGATGAAGTGCCTCATCTACATCGGGATAGCGGCGTTTCTGCACCAGCTGCCTCGGTTCTTCGACCGCCAGTACTTGCCCCATACCACAGTCTGGCGCGGACACTTCGAGGAAGTTTGCACGGTGAGTGTGAGCCTTTTATATATATAGATATATATATATATATATATATATATATATATATATATATATATATATATATATATATATATTTATATATATTAGACAAGACAGGCATTTAACCGCCATCTCATCTCACCTGTTTGTAAGTGGCGATGCGATTATATTGATCAGGGAACACACTTGTAAGCAATGTGTTCCATTCCTTAGCCGTACGCATTATAAAGTGGAGCCAAAGCGGCTTCCAACAGTTCACACCGAGTGACCCTGTACCTCTCGATCCGGGCGAACGCTTCTTCCTTATGTCGTGAATGTTCCAGCTATCACGAGCCGCTTTGGTTCAACCTTTATAAAGCATACGGCTAAGGAATGGAACACGTTGCCTGCGAATTTTTTCTCTGATCATTATATTCTGGACGTTTTCATGGCTAGATTGAAAAGGCTGTTCCTAGACAGGCATGCTCCATCTTCGGTCGCATTGTCACTTACTACCAGGTGAGATGGCGGTCAACTGCGTGGATAGTCTATTTCAAAAAAATCGAGAACCTTTCCGCCCCATGCTGCCCACTGGCTATTCAATTTGGCGAATCTGAAACACACTGACTTTGGTTCTTTTATGGATATATTCATTTCTAATCCTATCAGTCAAGAGTTTTACTTATGCAACTGACAAGTGACCTGCTTGCTTGCTGAAAGCTAAACACAAGCAAAAGCTCAAGGAAAGCAGGAAACTGTACATATTATCTAATCTAAAGGATATCGACCACAACAACTTCATATGGCCCTTTTTGTGAACGCGCTTCGTGTGTTTATTTTGCTACGGTGGCGCGTTAGTCGCATTTGGATGCACTTCTGCAGCGATACAGTTGCACGTTTGCATCCATATAGTTACACATCTGTATCGATGCAAACCTGCGACTGTCTCGATACTGACGCGGGACTGTATCGGTCTCTATGCACGACCGCATCGCATCCGCATCAAGTCAACATCGCGATCTTCCTAACAAAGATTTTGGTTTCTGCAAAGTTTTGTTACTTGGCAGAACTGAGCCCGAAACGTAACCGCATTAACCGCAGAGGTTTGATCACCGTCCCGATTAAGCTGACTTAGCTCCTGGTTGTAAATTCACTGTTATACCTTACCTCAAACCTAAGCATTGTAGCAAACTGCAGAAATAGATAAGAATGAGAAATAGGGGTACCCACATTTACCAGATATCTAGAATTCCACATGCTTACCAGCGATCCTATCTTAATTATGTCCATAATTTCTCACGAGGTGTTGTACGCATATATAACCTTATCATAACGGGCTGTTAGAATTAATACGGCTGTAATTTCACCTAACATGGCTAGCATAAGTGTGCCAGCGACACAGGTCGCGTCGCAAAAGAGCGTTTGTTTCCTTCTCTCAATACTAAGATGAAATAGATAGCAGTATCTATGTCGCGCTTTTTCTCACATATCGCGGGCGAGAGCACGCTTGTGCTAGCGGTGCTGAATAGCTAATATCAAACGGTAAAATATATATTTTAATCAAAATACGTTCATCCCACTCCTGAGTTGCTCTGACTTAAGATTAGGGCTCAACGAATGTGAGCTAACAAATGGACTGATCGAACGGCTAATGGATAACACATCTGATTTTTAAACGAACCGTAAATTATAGTGAAAACAAAATCAAAATCGATGAAATAATGGAGTTTATAACTTTAATAGTCTTCCATATCTCTCTTTTGAAAAACCTTGTACGAAAATCATAAAGTTTGACAGCAAATAGCGCTATAAGCTATATCGGAAATCCTAGGCAAACAATTTAGAAGTGATATTACAACCTTCGGGGTTTTTGTCTAACTCAGTTGGCAACTCAATTTGACATTAGATAATTCTACACTACGTCATCTACGTTGGCCACTGGCTATAACGTCTAGGAAAGTAATTTGTCCACTGAGATAGCCAATAGCCCTGCTGGATCCCAAATAACATATTTCTATTCCTTCCTAAAGTTACATCTAACCCAACAAACACTTTATGCGAAATGAAAACAGTCCGTGCATACATCCCATTTTAGTTTATCAGAAATAGAGTGATATTACGACAAATATATAACATAATCCAAATTCTGTTCCAGATGCGAATGGCGCCGTGGGTCCACACTGTCTCCTTAGACGCCTACTTCATCTCCTATTTCGGTTTCCGGGTCCTCTTCGTCCACCTCATCCCTTGCACGTCTCTCGTGGTCCTCAACGTCCTCCTCTTCAGAGCCATGAGGGCCGCCCAAATCAACAGACAGAAGCTGTTTAAGGAAAACCGAAAATCCGAGTGCAAGAGGCTGAGAGACTCGAACTGCACAACTCTAATGTTAATCGTAGTGGTAACCGTCTTTCTGCTAGTAGAAATACCAGTCGCCGTCGTGACTGTACTCCATATCATATCCAGTACCATGGTGGAGATCCTCGACTATCATATTGCCAACATACTCATACTGATCACGAATTTCTTCATCATCGTCTCGTACCCTATCAACTTCGCCATCTATTGTGGTATGTCAAGACAGTTCAGGGAGACCTTCAAAGAGTTGTTTATCAGGGGTGCAGTCACTAGCAGAAAGAACGGATCCAGTAGGTACTCCCTGGTCAATGGACCGAGGACTTGCACTAACGAAACTGTGCTCTAACTTGGTTGGCGTAAGTTTTCATTTCGTTTGATTCGATCGTCTTCGAAAATGTGTAAAAACTGTTTCAACAGTATAGAAACTCTTATGTAGCTCTATTGGCATAGAAAATTTATAAGTAATGTTTTTCACCAGAGCGTTACAGTTATACAATTTCAATACAAGCCGTCATATTCATTTCATTGTGCTATCCAACTTATTCTTTTGTTTTAGAAAATATTTTGCTAATATACTCGTAAACTGTGGTTTTTGATATTGTGTTCATTTTGTTTTATATAGAATCACCTATATTCCCTACATTACAAAATAGTGCACTGTCATTTTTTTATAAAACATAAGTCTATGTTGTATACTTCTGTACATATCATTGACTTTTGAGAAATTTGTTGATCCTATCATTATGCATATAATGTCTGGCATTGTATAGAAAAGTATATTATTTTTGCATAGTACAGTGTAATAAATAATTCTAATGTAAACGTAATGAGTGTTTCCTTTATAATTTTTAAGGTATACATATATTGTTATTTTATTATACACTCGTATTATAGCATAATATATTATTATATATGCTTATATAATAAAATTAGTGTAGGTATTAGCGTTATATTCTCTTAGTGACACTTTTCCTAGACTGTGTGATGACCTGATCGCTGTCATTTCCAAAATGACTATTGAGACTAACTTCTACAAGAATAAAAAATACATATAAATAATCAGCTAATTAGCTTGTCACACTGTCTGTAATGGAGAGCCCCCATTAAGGAAAAGTGTCCTATCATCAGAATAACTAACAATGTAATATTATAATTAATACTTATTCCTTTAGTCCTGTGTAAATATTTTTAATAGAATGAAAATGTTTCGGTGTATATAGTATAGTGTATAAAAAGTCTCAAATTAAATTACCTGTATAATTTATTATGACTTTATATATGAAGATGTAAATAGAGACCTTTATATATAAAATGAGTAAAAAGGAGAATATGAATTTACAAGATGTAGAAGGTAAAATCTAAAATAGAATTATTTATTAAAACGTGTAGTCTATAATGACAGTATGATTATTAATTAATTGTTCTTGTGTTTTTTTGTGAAAAAATATATTGAATGTTTTTTTAAATATAGTTTATCTAGATTTTTAATAAGATCTATTATTATATTAGACAAGGTTTTTATGTCGATTTAGACAGATTTATATGGATGTATAAATTTGGACCACGGCGAATCAA
This sequence comes from Blastobasis adustella, assembly GCA_907269095.1. Taxonomy (NCBI): domain Eukaryota; kingdom Metazoa; phylum Arthropoda; class Insecta; order Lepidoptera; family Blastobasidae; genus Blastobasis; species Blastobasis adustella. Next base: position 6,366,058 of record OU026138.1, read on the forward strand.
AACCAAATTCAATTTATATTAAGTTCATATATTAATTAATAAACGAAATTAAAAATTTATAAATTTTTATTTTTATTGTATTTTCCTGATAAACTAGGGTATTTAAAGGCTATTTAGGTACAGGACTATAGTAGGTGTAGTTTACGATGGAACCAAGGATAGGAGCAATATTGCAATTGACCTTCTGAGTCCGTACCAAAAAACTTAATAAAATGCACGCTGCGCTGGTTTAGTCTTTCATTTTAACGATCATCTAAGCTATTAAGACTCAAAATGTCAAAATTCCGAGCTCTTTTCGCTCGCTCATTCATTGGTTTCAGTTACTTTTCTTGCAATTCGAGCCAATATTCCAAAAAGTTCGTTTCATTAATTTTTTTTTATCGGGGCACATATTGCAGTTAAGAAACAATATGTCACAGAATTCGTGCTGGCTTCGATCTCTAATTCATTAATTTAAGTTACTTTTAGTACGATCACTATTTAATAGAAGCGATCACCACCTTCCAATCAAAATTAGTACCACATTTTTTTAACATTACCACAGGATATCTATACTAACTGATCATCATCATCATCTTGGCGTTATGTTCCGGTTGCGCACCAGTTCCGAGGGCCCAGGGTCCGCCAATATATCGAATACTAACTAAAGTAGTAATAAATAGCGTATAGCCTATCTATGGACATTTGCAACACTCGTGGCGTAGCATACCCTCGTAGCGAAGTACTACGAGCCCGCAACCGTAGCGTGTTCTACAGATAGCTACGAATACACGAGGCTCTGTTCTTCGTTGGGTGGCCGATACTTACATTATGTTCATAACTACTGGATGCTCAGCTGAGGATTCAGCTCAGGGTCAGCTGAGGAGGTCAGGAACAGGATACTATAATATGTTCTGCTCATCATTATAAAAGGCGACAAATGTGCAGCGGTTGCCAACCTTTTCACAGGCAAGGGGCATAGAGTGAAAAAATGGAGTGAAGGCAGGACATAGTGGAAAGTAGAAGAAGTAACGTTGGTGGCCTAATGGTTAAGGGGTCCGACTCGTAAGTGGTAGGTACAGAGTTCGATCCCCTGTGCCGTAATATACGAATGACTTGTCTGAGTTATGTAGGTACATTAGTTGAATACTAACCGATACTCTTACGGTGAAAACATCGTGAGGAAACCTGCACATTCATTCGACTGAATGTGTAAACATGATCCAATCTGGTCAGGTTCCCCTGTTAACAGGGTGACGGAGCTGGTACCTGCTATCTTTACCTGTAACTATCTGATTTGGCTAATCCTGGATCATGATGATGATGACGATGATTGCAGCCGCTGTATGACAGCGTCCGTCCTTCGAACCGCGTTGTATGCACAGCTCCGAAATTACAAATTTCCGGTTTCCGTGGAAGTTATGAAGAATTGGCAGCTCCATTATAACAAGGCTACCCCTCTGGTCTGGGATTAAATATTATTTACGGCTTAAACCGGATATGATACTTAAACCGGTTCCTAATTAATAACCGCTAAGCCCGGATTATTTTTAACGGAAAGAGTTGGTCAGCTCAATATGTATTTTGTAATTTATGTATTTATTAGCAGCTCAATACCACTTGTGAGCAGGATATTATTTTACTCAGATACAAACAGACAAGGGACACTTGATAGAAAGTGGTCACCGCTACCTATGGACATTAGCAATATCAGGGACATCGCCACAGCCAAAGTTACAAATGCCAAAGCCATAGTTCTCCACAGCCAAAGCTCCCCCCATGCCCCATGGAGCACTTAGTTTTCTAGCATATATTTTGAACACGCCAATATTCAACCAGCCTGCCTAATGCAACACGGCGTAAAGCCTTTTTTATGCAGCGTAATAACTAACGAGCAGACAGTCCACCTGATGATAAGCAGTCACGACCTGAGTGGCTCAGTGGTCAACATGCCGGTCTGCCACGCAAGCGGTCCCGGATTCGAAATTTGTTCGAAAAAGGTTTCGAAGAAGAAATTGAATTTTAATTTCTGTTACGGGTCTGGGTGTTCTATGTATAATAAGTATGTATTTAAAAAAGTATTTAAGTAGTATATCAGTAATCTAGCACCCATAGCACAAGCTTTGCTTAGTTTGGGGCTAGATGGCGCTGTGTGAATTTATCCACGTTTATTTATTTATTTATTTATTATTTATTTATTAACTTAAGGTTGCAGGCAACCTAAATTCAGAATCGCAGATGCGTTGTCACTGTGAGAACTATGATAACTGCCTCATACCTGTAATTTCGCTGACTATCTTATCTTTCAAACCGGAACACAAGAATACAAGCATTGTTGCTTTGCTTCAGAAATACATAAGGCAGTGGTACTAACCCAGGTGGACTTATCAGGCTGTTCCAAGACAGGCATGCTTCATCTTTGGCCGCATCGTCACTTACCAACAGGTGAGATGGCGGTCAAATGCCTGTCTTGTCTAATATAAAAAAAAACACCTAATAATCCCTCCGACAAGCCTCCATTAAGGTGGAAAATGTACCAGTCCAACAATGGATTTGTCACGCTCGGCTTGTTACTTTCAATAAACTTATACGTAGTACACTTACTACGAATAAATAAATAAACATTACTCACCGTCTAGATAAGCGTCTGCCCTTCGAAACACGTGTACCAAATACGAAATTTAATAAGTAGGCACTTAAGCCCGTCGGGTTCTTGGGAGTTAATTATAAAGTTTCCCACTTAGAAGCCAATGTTCTATCGAGCGTATAATATTTTTATTCAGCGTTAAAAACAAAGTTGTGCCCAACCAAAATATCCTGGGAACAAAAGTTAGTGCGCCCAAAATTCACTTGATAATTTTTATCGTGTTACCAAGTTGGCTTGGCTGTCTGGTGGAAATTCTTTGCCTATATCGCTCTAACGAGGTTTTAGAAAGTTTGCTTTAACATTATAATGAACTGTCGACGCTAAATTCTTCGGTCGAGGGACATAAAGGGATTGACAAAGTCTATAAGAAACAACCTAACCTAAAAGGTTCAATAACCCCAACGTCCACTTCTATACGTACATAATACATACCCTTTCCGTAGGGATAGGCAGGAAACATATCGTATAGGAAGTATTTATATATCCAAACAATACTTATTGTACATACTACACCCAGGGGGCTTACCATGAGCTTATATAGCAGGACCTAAAGAGTACTGCCCTGCTTAGAAGGAGACAAGCTTATGTGACACGTATAGAGCTGTCTCGTTCTAAGCAGGGCAGTTCTGTTTAGGTCCTGCTGTAAGAGCTCATTGTAAGGCCCCAGACCACGTAACAGACATTAAAATTCATCATTTCAATTTCTGCTCTACCGGGAATCAAATCCGGTAGCTCTGCGTGGCAGACCGGCATTTTAACCAACTGTACCACTCATGTCGTCACATATACTTCAATATTTCCTATAAATATAGAGGTAGATAAAGAAGAACCGATTTTAATAAATTATAGCTAGACCCATCCAAATTAAACTTGCTTCCAAACAAAGAAAACTGCACCGAAATCGGTCCGTCATTTAGAATCTATGATACAATAGACAGACACACATGTGGTCAAACTCCTTTTTCGTCGGGAATAGCCAAGATGAATACCAACCTAAAGATATTAGATAGAAGACATAGATGGAGAACCTATAGAGAATATACACTATCAATCCGTCACAACTCTATTATACAAATAACTCAATGTCATATAAAAAGCTGGTACATTAAGATGACCAAGGCCACTTTTGACAATAACAGTGGTTATGTAACTTACAGCCGTCCGTTTTAGCCACGAAAAAAAGATACAAAATATACGTTGTGGCTTCAGCTGTGAGTACGCTCCTTCTATGCCTCCATATTTGTCCAATTTCGTTGTACCATCCAAACCAAGCTCACACACTCATGCAACCGCAGACGAATTACTTTCCAATTACATTCACATCCCCACGGGCCTATAAGTAAGTGGGTCCATCATATTGGTTAACCAACCGAATAAGCCAATGACCACGCCTAACTCATTTATCTGGCAGTAAACCTATTGCACTCTCATAACAGAGCAGCCATAATAGGGAGCAAGGTGAGGCTTCTATGAGCCTTGTCAATCGTTTCAGTGCGCACCCACTTCGCTTTTTATACCGCCGTTTAAAGGGTGGGCAGTCCACCTGTTGGATTGCGGTATCTGTATTATAAATACCGAACAATTTTGTGCTACTTATGTATATACACCGGCATCCTACGACCTTAAGGCGCTGCTCTAATTGACAACGGCCGTGTCGTCGTGTAACGGGCGGTTTTGAGGTCTCCTATTGGTAGGGCGGCGTCCGTCATACGAGCATGGTCGCACACCGTTGCCAATTAGGATAGCCCATTCGTTCCAAGATGGGTTAGTTCGGAGGTAAATGCTACCTTGGAGTTGAATTCGAATTATGGCTTGCACCACCTAGAGGTAGCGGTTGCGCGGGGTAGCTAACACTGGGTTAGTAATGTCCAAAACGAGAATTCATTTCAAATCTTGACGTAAAGGAATACGGTATACAAATCACTGTGGAGCGATAGACAGCATTTGCCGTGCCATTTAATACATTTACAAAGAGTATAAACCATAAAATAATTACTAAACACTCAATAGAATAGAAGTAGAAGTTGGAATAAAAGAACGGAAATTAGTTACTAGCGAGGACCTGAGGACCTTGGCCGTGTGGTGTCCGGCAGAGTAGAATAGCACCAACCCCTTACATTCATGGGTGTCGTACAAGGTGACTAATGTTTTCGAGGCAAAAGATCAAGAGTCTCCGTAGTCTGGAAAATGGGCAGCAGCATTTTCCATTATTATATTTAAACACTGCGATCTCCAACCCGCTTGCCAAGCGTGGAGATTATGGCAATAACGTCCCCTTTTGTGGAATAGGCCCAAAGTCCTGCAGTGGACTGTTACGGGCTGAGATGATGATGATGAGGACCTGTAATTGGCTTATTGACTCTAAGATAATATTTATTATGTTTTATATAGCTGTTGGTACTCCAATAAATAAATATAAATTTATTTATTGAAGTATCTATGAAGACCACCGAAGACACCGAACAGAGAAAGTAGGCAGTATCTCGAGTCGCGTTTTCAACCAACAATGTTACACTTTCCACAAATTCCTAATAGTTAAGTTGGCTAAATATAGCAAAGGACTAAAGTCATGGGTCGCTCAAAACATGTTTAGAAGTTATAACTAAGTAGTTACGAAGTTGGAAACCGCGTTAAGGGATTCATTATGAAGTTTTCCACTTATAAGAATATCTGCCTACGTGTCTAGACATCGAGCGTCACAAGGAATATGTATTTAAGTGTAATCGTAGAGGGCACGTTAGATCATCTCTCTCGGTTGCTATTATTTCATAAAACATAACAATACAAATTACACTTTTTTTTATGTTATACGGCAGACAAACAGGCAAGCGGGTGGAATAATGGAAAGTGGTCACCGCCGTCTATGGACATCAGCAACACCAAGGGAGTCACCAATGCATTGCCTGCCTCTGAAAAGACCTCTTATATACCTCTTGAACGATCCCATGTCATAGTCTAAATGAAACACTTACAATATCAAAGAACACATATGAGCAAACGCGGCCTTATCGCTATAAGCGATATTTTCCAGGCAACGTTTACACAAATTTAGAAAGGAATTTTACAGTAGTGACGAGCCACGGGATACAAGAGAATGCGTTGTACATTTATCTAAACACCAACAAACAGTCAAAACCATGACATAATCGTACTTCTGCAGGTATACTAAAATAAAGTTTGAACTATTCTAGCCAGAGTCTAGGCTAAGTAGGAGAGGAAGGAAACTCAATGCGACTGTTCTTATTAAACGTATATTGCGAACTCCGTTACATTCATACCTTCATATTTATTTCTTATAGTTAAATTATTCTACCTACATTACACTCCTCCACACTTAATTAACTGGTAAGTATTTTAACTTTATTTTTAACATTTCCTAGTACCTTGACAAGTAAGTAGCTACTACAAAATCTAAATATTATGAATATTGTACAACAACTAGGTACTTACAAGTTTGTAATGAATTCAAGTTTCAATGCACTTAACAATTTTAAAACAGAGGAATTTACGATTTTGACAAACTAAAAGTTTAGAGAACTTATACACAGTTATTACAAACATTTTTATCACTAGCGATATAGTACCTACAACACACAGTTTAGGTTTTGTAATTAGGGATTTTATTTAGCCTACACTGTCTAATCGGGCGAATCTTAGGCGGAGATACGGACGGTGAGGCGAACTGCCACTCCGGTGAAGCTGGTGGTGTCCCTCCCGCCCCGCGCGGCGGCGCCAGCGGGCCCGGCGACCTCTCCGGCTGTTGAGCCTCCGCTACAGTAACATTAACCTCGGAATCCGACTGAGAATTTGTGCTGTGCCTATCGTTTAACCTATAGGTAGACGTGGCCATTGACATTCGCTTATTGCCTGATTTCCTACGCAATTGATCGATGTGTCGATGTAAAGTTTCTCCATTTTCCCCTCTGACTTTAAAATTACTACTTCCAATGGGATCCATGATACGCCCCGGTACCCATTTCTCGCCCTTTAGATATTGCCTGTACCATACGGGGTCATCCCTATCCAATGACCGGTTCCCTCCCCCAGCGGCTTCCTGCTGACGCTGCTGTTCCCGTACTACTCGGCTTTCAATATTCGGTTTTATGACGTCTAAACGCGTACGGGTACGCCTACCTAGGAGTAGAAAAGCTGGGCTCTGGCCTGTCGTGGAATGTTCGACGTTTCTATAATATAACAAAAACGTCCATAACGCTCTGTCGACGTTCTGGTTTTCCTGAACCGCCTTCTTAATTACGCGCTTAAGGGTTTTTACCGCATTTTCTGCCAAGCCATTTGAGGAGGGATGGTATGGTGCAGTAAACGTATGTTCAATACCGTTACTTTTAATGTAACTTTCAAATTCCTGTGAAGCAAATTGAGCCCCATTGTCACTAACTATTTGCTTCGGTAAGCCCCATCTACTAAATAATTCACTAAGCTTATCTATAAGTCCTGTCGCTGACATACTAGTCATGTTGAATACCTCTATCCACTTGGACATAGCATCGACAACCACTAGGTAGGTCTTTCCCGCGATGGGACCCATGTAATCAAGGTGTAGTCTGGTCCAAGGCCTACTGGGCCAGGGCCACATGCGCGGCGCCTGCCGCGGCGGCGCGTCCGCCTGCCCCGCGCACACCGTGCAGTCGCGGCACATGCGCTCCACGTCCTCATCGACTCCTGGCCACCATACGTAACTCCGAGCAATGGCTTTTGACTTAACTATTCCCATGTGTGGCTCGTGAATCATTTGTAATATTTTTTTCCTACACTCTGACGGTGTTACTAACCGATGACCCCACATCACGCAACCTAACTCTTCATATAACTCTTTTTTCCTATTAAAATACGGTTGTAAATTATCTATCTCGCATTGGTGTGGCCACCCCTCTCGAATATAGTTTAACACCCGGGATAACTGCGGGTCGCGTGATGTTTGACGTTTTATTTCATTATAATCCAATAACAATGCTTGTTGTACAAAGTGTAGGTACGTTTGTTCTGGCGTTGTCGCTACCGTTTGTTTATTTGCGATGGGAAATCTTGATAAGCCATCCGCTCCATTCCTATCCGTGCGCACATACTGAATCTCAAATGAATAGGCAGACAATATTACTGCCCACCGCTGCATACGACTCGCAACCATAGTTGGAATACCTACTTTGGGTCCGAAAATTGAAACAAGTGGCTTATGGTCCGTACGTAATGTAAAATGGCGGCCATATAAATATTGATGGAACTTATTCATACTGAAAATGATTGCTAACGCTTCCCGATGTATCTGTGAATAGTTCTTCTCGGCCTCGGTAAGTGTGCGCGAGGCGTACGCGACGGGCCGCTCGCCCCCGCCGGCCGCGGGCTGCGTCAACACCGAGCCAACCCCGCGCGCGCTGGCATCACAAGTTACGAACAGAGGTTTCTTCGGATCATAGTGTGCCAATACTTCCGCACTGGATAACAATGACTTTATTTCTTCAAATGCCCTATTACACTCGTTAGACCAAAACCACTGTTTTCCCTTTTTTAATAAATCATATAAGGGAACTAATTTTTGACTCATGTTTTTAACGAATTTTCCATAAAAGTTTACTATCCCTAAAAATGAACGGACCTCTGTGACATTCGTAGGTTTAGGTAAACCTTTGATAGCCTCCACTTTGGCAGGATCGGTCTTTATACCTTCGCTACTGATTATGTATCCTAAATAGCGAACTTCATTAACAAGAAATACACATTTACTGGTTTTTAATTTTAAACCATAACGCTGTAACCTACTAAATACTGCTTCTAAAGCCGTTAGATGCTCATGTTTAGTTTTTCCGCCAATAATGACGTCATCCAGAAAAACTTCAACATTAGGAATATTTTTTAAAATGTTACACATTATCCGTTGGAAAATACCTGGACTCGAGGAAAGACCGTATACCAACCTATTATAAATATATAATCCCCGGTGAGTATTTATAACTGTATACTTCTTGGTCTCATCCAGTTCTATCTGGTTATAAGCTTGAGATAAATCTATTTTTGAAAAATACTGTGCCCCGCTTAAGCTTACCATAAGATCTTCAATTTTAGGTAAAGGGTATCGATCTATTAATAGAACTGGGTTAAGTGTAGCCTTATAGTCAGCACAAATTCTCAACGATCCGTCTGGTTTATTTACCGGTACAAGCGGAGAGGCCCAGTCGGAGCAGTCGACGGGCTCGATGACGCCAGCGCGCAGCATCGAGTCGAGTTCTGCGTCTACCCGCTCGCGCAACGCGTACGGCAGCGGTCGAGCGCGGTGAAACACCGGCGCCGCGCCCTCGCGCACCCGCAGTGTAGCCTTACTGCCCGTAAATCTACCCAGACCGCCGTTGAACAATTCTTTATACCTGTCGAACAAGTGATTTATCTCATTAGACATTTTTACATTTCCACTGATTTTGTGACAATCTACACTAAATGTTGGAATTTTGATGTTTAATTCCGCTAGCCATTGCCTACCCAGCAGTGACGTTGTACCACCCTCTATTACCAATAATTCCAAGCGCTTACTTCTTTTTCCATATGTAATTAATGGCCTTATCATTCCCACGGGTTTGATTTTTGTACCATCGTAAAAGTTAAGCACAATTTTGCTGGTTTCTAACGGATGATAACGAAAAAACTCGCGATACATGTCACTATTAATACATGCTACCGCCGTACCCGTATCCACCTCCATTGTAATAATTTTGTTATCTATTTTTATTTGTAATCTCACCGGTTGGTAGTCGTTTAGACACAATTGGTGAAGGTTCGCCTCCAAGTGACTATCGTCGGCGTCGCTTGCGTCGTCATCGTCGTAGACTTCGTCCGCCGCTTGGCCGTAGAACATTCTCGGCTGCGCCTGCCTGGGCCCGGCTCGGCCCCGCTCGGTAGCTCTGCGCCCGGGGCACACCCGCCGAAGATGCCCTGTGCGTCTGCACAGGCTACATTCGTAGTCTTTAAAACGGCACATCGCGTATACGTGCTCAGCACTGCCACAGCCCTCACAATCGTTCCACGCGCGGCCCGTGTAGTTAGGCCCTCTACGAGATGCGTTGTGTGGACCGGCCGGCGCGGCCGCACTTCCGCGCGAATAATTACCCCCGCCGCGTCTGCCCCGCACTGCTCCGGACCTCCGCTGGCTATTGTTGCTATGCGCTAGCGCATGAACCGCCTGCGTTGACGGCCCTCCGGCCCCCGCACCGTCCCTTCCGACACCATCCGGTGTTCGTAACTCGACGACGGCTGCATCCCGCTCCGCCGCCTCTAATGATGTTGCTATGTTTACCGCTTGTGAAAAACTCAGCGAGTTATCTTCCGCAAACAGGCGTTGTCGTATCCAGTCACTGCGGACCCCGCAGACAAACTGATCACGCAGGTTCTCATTTAAGTTGTCCTTGAACTGACAATAACGAGAAAGTTTTTTAAGCTCGGCGACATAAAAAGATATATTTTCGTCCAAACCTTGCCTCCGCTGTCTAAAACGATATCTTTCCGCATGTACTGAGGGTGTAGGTTGTAAATGTTGACGTACCAATTCTACAGCGTCCTTATAAGTCAACTCCGACGGCTTTTTTGGGCTTGCTAGGTTAACCAACAACTCGTAAGCTTCCTCACCGCATACTGCCAGTAATGTTGGCAACTTTAACTCCGCCTTGACTTCGTTTACCAAGAAGTACATCTCCAGCCGGTCAATGTACGACGTCCACGATCCATCGTTCACCGCGAATTCGCCAATTTTCCCGATCGACATTATAATTTAGCGATCACCGTTCGCTCGCACAAGGGTAAAACCACAACTCGTCGCCACTGAACTATTCTAGCCAGAGTCTAGGCTAAGTAGGAGAGGAAGGAAACTCAATGCGACTGTTCTTATTAAACGTATATTGCGAACTCCGTTACATTCATACCTTCATATTTATTTCTTATAGTTAAATTATTCTACCTACATTACAAAGTTTCACCAATCTTTCGCTAAAAGGTATTTACGTTGTTTTGACTAGTCAATGACTTAGATTGTCAAACTATAGATTAAATAAAAATAATCATCTTGGCGTTAATGTCCCGGTTGTGCTCTCAAGAACGAGGGCCTGGAGTCCATCCTAGCTATGATCCAGGATTTAGCGATCAGATAATTACAGTGGAGCGACTACTATCTGACCTCCGTGACCCTGCTACAACGGGAACCTGACCAGATTGGATCATGGTTACAAATTCAGTTCCCTGAATTTGCAGGTTTCATCACGATGTTATCCCTCACCGTAAAAGCATCGGTTAGTGTTCAACTAATCATCAAGAGTTATGTACACTCAGAAAACAGTCTCTGGCTTACGAGTCGGATACTGTAACTGCTTGGCCACCGACGCTCTTTTCAGACTGTCAAGGTATTGATTGATAGCAGTTTAATAAAAGCCTTGTCGAAGGCCCCTAGGGTAACACGTATCCCCGAGACGAGAGATGAAGCCTCACGCGATAAAAGACAAAGAAAATTAAGTCCCCAAAGTAGTTCGTAACGAAATGAGCTTTACTCTATTTCAGCTTACAAAAGGGACAAAGGAAACACAGGAAGGAAGGGAAAAGGACAGCAAAATATGGGTCATGCAGACCAGAAGGTTCTAAACACTACTAAGAAGCAGCTATTGTTCATTATTGTCATGCTATTGCGCTATGAATCATGTCCATCTCCACCTTTTTTTTTATCCTACTAAGGTGGCAGACAAGCTTACGGCCTGCCTGATGGTTAGCAGTCACCGCAGCCTATGGACGTGTGCAATACCAGGGGCACCACCCACGCGTTGCCGACTCCGTAAACACTTTTTCACCTCTTTCTTAAATAACTCCCACTTCAGGGAAAACCTCCCACTTCAGGGAAAACCTCCCACTTCAGGGTAGACCTTTAGGGCCTGTGTAGCCGTCACCGCTTACAAACCGCGTACGTGTCGCATACGCATATGCATAGCGACCGAACAGAAAACGTGCAGCCAACACCATTTTAGCGCGTTTGCTATGCGGTGACTGCGCAGTCTCGACGCGGCGACAAGGCGGACCCGAAGCGGGGGCTGCGCGGATGGATGCTACACGGTCAATAGGCGAGCGTAGCACGCTTGCTGAAAAAAATAAGCTCTCTGGGGCCTTATTTTTGAAACTGCTTACATCCGCAAGTGCTCGCGTGCGCTATCTAGCTCTTTTACACTTATTAAGTTGCTAGAGATAGCGTCGGTGGCCGAGCGGTTACAGTATCCGACTCGTAAGCCAGAGGTTCCAGGTTCGAATCCCGCTCCGGCCATGTACCAATGGCTGTTTTCTGAGTTATGTACATTAGTTGAATACTAACCGACGCTCTTACGGTGAGGGAAAACATCGTGATGAAACCTGCACATTCAGGCGACTGGATGATCCATATGTAACCATAATCCAATCTGGTCTGGTTCCCCTGGTAGCAGGGTCATGGAGGTCAGATGGCAGTCGCTCCACTGTAATTACCTGACCTGCCAAATCCTGGATCATGGTCAAGGCGGACCCCGGGCCCTCGTTCTCGAGAGCACAACCGGGACATTAACGCCAAGATGATTAAGTTGCTAGAGATAGAAAAGACAAGAATTAGAAGGCAAGCGCTTGCGCAGATGCCAGCGGATTCAAAAATAGGGCCCCGAACATTAGTATAGAACCCAGAAACATATAAGCATTTGGAACCTCGCGCGCAAGTATCGTGTTCGTATGTACGGACTCTTATAAATAGGGGTACATTTATCCATTTAAATATTCATTTGCTCAACACGCTTAGTCATAAAAATGTTCCCTCTTTATCACACACACACCCTTAACTGCCAGGGAAATTAACTGGCACAAAATGTCCTTCTTTTCGACGCCGTAATATGATATTTGGCGTGCTCAAAACGCAGGTATAACACGGAATGGCGGATAATTTCACACTTTGATTTAGAGGAGTGGGACTGCAGTGGTGCTATTGTGTGATTCGGTAGCTTTCGCGTCGGTATATTGTCGATTGTAAAATGGAACGCAACCATTTTGACGTTTGAGTCGCTGTCACTGTCATTTCTCTCTGCTATTGCCGGCTTTTTTCTCTGTCTGTGTGCTATCGAAATTGAAATCAGATTGATTAGAAATAATATAAAATTTTCCCTCAGTTTGCGGTACGGTATAGTACAACATAGTACACATAGTTCAGAAACAATAGTTCGGCTTTGTAGAGCGACATTTCAGTCGAAATTGAGCAAATACGAAGCTGAAACTAACCGATGTGGACTATTTACCGCCGACATCTTTAAATAAGTTTCCTGACCCTTTCGTGTGCGAACCGTCGACAATACCACGGACTTTTTATATTATACCGCAGACAAACAGGCGGGCCACCAGTTGGAAAGTGGTCACAGTCACCTATGGACATAAGCAACACCAGAGGTATCAGCAACGCATTGCCCACCTCTAGAGATACTTATAATATACTCTTGAATGATCCCATGCCATAGTCCAAAGGAAACACAATGGCTGGGAGCTCGATTTACATCGGAATAACACTTGAAAAATACATTCTTTCGAACATTCCCCATTATTTAGCCGATGGAACACACACAGAGAGCCAAAGTACCTTCGAACAACCAGTGGTTCTAACTTGCTAGGTATTATGAGATCGTCGACAATTTGCATGGCGCGTCGCTGTATGGATTCAAGAGGATTCAGCAGGTCCGCAGTTTCGCCGGTCCAATGACGGAAGCAATACTCCATATGTGGTTTGCTGCCACCTACCTAAAGTAACTACTAAGACTAAAGGATTACGAACACAAAAAAATACGCGAAAACGAAACGATGGCAAAACGAAAAAAATGCGAAACCGAAAGAAAAGTCTCTAATTTACATAATTGCTCACTAGAATGGTGGGAAACGGAATTATCACGTCCAAAGGAATAATTTGGGGGATTTAATTTTCGTCACATGTAATGTAATGCTCTTTTTCCGGTTCATATTTTTTTCTGTAATGGCGATCCGGTGTTTCGGCTTGAATACGAATTTTATCAGGTTTCCTGCATCTTTCTTTCATTACCGCGCGTATTATCGCCCTAACAATTTCTATAACGTAGGTAGTGACGCATAAAGGACGAAAAAAGAGGGGTGTTATAAGTTTCACGTGTGTATCTGTGTCTCTGTGGCTCTGTCTTCTGTGTGTAATATTTTAAATAAACTTGGTCGGGGCTTTCCATAGTGTATTACATTATTTTTCGAAATTCTTGGTGGATATTTTGTGCGGTAAATAAGCCTTACAATATCAGAAACATTAATAAGAAAATGCCTAGCAGTGTCTGATGTTGTCTGTTCCAGCACCTCAATCTTTAGTCTCTCGTCGATATGGCAAGTCCTCCAGTTATACACAATGTGGTGGTGGTCCAACAGAGCACCATTACGTGCTGATAATGATAGACCGCCTTCCCATAATCATGATGTACATTAGCAACACCAGAGGTATGATAATGATCTTGTTGATGATAATGATCATCAACCTGGCATCAATCCCGGTTGCGCACTCGTGGGTTGCCCCGGTTGCCACTTCTCCTTTCCCACTTCGCTCGGTCTTCGGCGTCCTTGGTGGTGAGTTTCTTAGAACGCACGACCTCAAGTCATCGCTTGTCATACTTATAATCTTCCTGCCTATGAAACGAATTAAATGAATCGGAAACCATTTAAAAATAAAATACTTAGCAAAGTAATAAATTCCTTTTTTACGGAACATTTTAGCAGCTAATGTTCACCGGGGACTGAGGTTTTATTGGCACTTACAGGATTAAATTGTTTGGAATTTCAGTCATTGTACGAGATTTATTTCGGTTTAAATAGCTCTAAGTTACCAGCAAATTAACATTTTATAACCGCAATTAGAACTAACATCATTTTCGACTAACATAGCAGCACATTAGTAAAATATACCAAACTGTTGAATAACAATTCAACTAATGAACGCAGGTCTAATTAGTGGAAACATTTTGATAATGTGTAACACATTTCTATTATTACCTACTCGCTACATTCGTTGCCAATATAGAATGAATTTATACCCTTTCTGGGGCATCTGAGCCCACAGCCCGTTTTACCCCAATGAATGGGAGATTTTCAGACAGCTACCTACTTTAAAAAGTATAGTTCGGCGTACCTCTTTAGATGGCACTGCTTAGACATGATTCTCAACTATTGAATTTGGTAACCGAAGTTACTCGGAAAGGTGTTTCGTGAAAATACTTAGTTTTAGTACCTTTCTGAGAAGAAAACGCAAATGTCGGTCTAACGGTCTCGTTTTGATTATTTTTGAGAATTGTGTCTAATCAGCGCCATCTATTATAATTATTTGAACAATTTTTTCTTTTTAACGGCTCTCGGAAAATCTCCCATTATTCCCATCTCGACACCCATGGATCCGGTCTTAGAGTGCGTCTTGAATGCACCGTTGCTTTGCTACAACGAGAGAAGCCCGCGAAATGCACGTAAGCAGTGCACGCAACCTCTATGTTCACCTGCCATTGAGCTGCGATTGTGATCCAAATACAATTCAATCTAGCCAATACTATATAGCAGACTTGAGATCGTATATCGCCCGCGGTGAGGAAGGCGGGAGGGGAACGTTTCGGGGCTGAATGCGGGGGCGCGGGGCAGGGACATCAAGTGTTTTTCCACAAAACGTCATCAATTGCCCCAAAACCTTCACTCTTCCATGCTAGCTCGGTCACCAGCTTGTATAAGAGATTTTTTGCTCTATAACAACGCGAAAACGGCGGCATAGTGGCGGCAACTGGAAAAAGTGTAAACATTTCAAGGTTTTTTGGCCCCTCTCCCAAAGTTCATTAAAGTAGGAGTATGTATGTATGTATGTCGGAGTTGTGTCTAGGTCGAAAGTACCTGCCGATTATGCGGGCGATGTATCAGTTGTGCGGTCGTATTTATTCCAATAATGAACCCGAACAATTTTACCCGAAATCGTTTCTCTAAATTTAGGTTGGAGCCTCTCAAATTCAAAATGAGTTTATGTATGTTTCGTAAAAACCACGGCCAAGTTTCGGTGACGCATTTTCGTAGTAAACACTAGGGGTGTGACAGAAGTTGTTTTAACGGAAGCTTAATCGGAATTGAAGTTTATTAATTTGTTTTTTTAGGGAATCGGAAACGGATTCTGAAATAGAAGAAAGCTGTGTTACTAGTGTTAAGGCTGTAAATGGGAAATCTAATAAAGCAATATACTTAATACTAACAGCTTCTTTACTATCGGTGTTGAAAATAAAAACTGGTATATTATAATAACATTTTCATACTTTATGGTAGGATTATGGGGCCATACCATAGTTTGGTATCCTCAACCCCTGCTGGATGACGGAGGAAGCCTTGGCGTACTGGCAAATTTGTAATGGATAGTACCGGTCAGATGAGAGTCACCGCACATAAAAGCCTTTCAGCATAAATAAGGATTCTGGCAGGTAACCGCCTTTCAATTCAATTCAATTTAATTATTTATTTGCGTTAAATATGGTACATACATTACAGGTCTTATAGTATAAATAACATTGAATCATATATTTAGTCATATAGGAAGCGACACGCAAAATATATTGTATGTCAATTACATAAAATAAATTTAGGTATACTTATAAAATAAACTCTAAACTGGCTTCTTTTGCTCAAAAAATGCTTTAATTGTATAAAATACACTCTTCATCAACCAGTTAACCTAGATTAAGAGCCGGGATTGTGTCTTTTTATTTCTTTTTTCTACTGCTACTTACATGTTTAGTTTAGTCTTCGTCAAATAGGTAAGAGCTTTAGATAAACCGCCTGATGAAGAATTTTTCATATTATAAAACGTATTATTCGTAACTTGGATACCCACTCGCTTCTATCTCTGATTACAACCTTTCCTTTTAATAGTTTTGGGAATGAAGACGAAATCGGAAATTTAGGTAATATAATTTCCCATCCGAACTTTTTGGAATCGGAGTTTCACATCCCTATTTCATACTAATCAAAGGTTGTACGATTTCTCAAACTCGTGGTCCTACGTAATTAAACTCAAGTGATGCGAATACCGTAGCCTTACAAATGGGAAAGTTTCAAAAGAAAATAAGTAAGTATTTTTAAAGTAATCAACAATTTTTTTGCCATTTTTCTTCATGTTAGTCAAAAACATCGAAAGCTCGTGTACCGATTTAAAAAAATACATTTATTTATTAATTTATTAAATATTTATGCACAAAATAATACAATAGCGGACTTAAAGCTAAAATAGCCTTATCTACCAGTCAACCAGGAGATAATGGGTAAAGATAAAGTAGACGCTGCAAGATGGAGATTGACAAAATGAAGGAGGGCTTTATGCAACTATAACCGAACGAGAGATAAATAGATAGATAACTGAAAATAATATAAATATAATAAAGCTAGAATTAAACCTGACTGAGTAGATAAGATAGCAAGAATACATAACCATATAAATACTACACGAGTAAAAGAAAGAGAAAAGGAGAAGCTCAGTCAAAGAAGGGGGAGGTTGGAGGCGAACTCGTGTGCACCAACACTAAAGATCCATCAGGTAATGCTCACGAACAGCTTTCTTAAATGAGTATAGATTGTTTATGTCATCAGTAGGCAAACAGGCAAGCCTGATGGAAATTGGTCATCACTGCCTGGTATCACACCAATGCGTTGGCCCACGTCTGTAACACGTTGCTCTAGGCAGCAAAAAGGCAAATGCCCCTCCACTATCAAAGCCACGGAATTGATTAATTTAATTTACAGACTATCTATAGTTGGAGATGAAATGAAAGATGAAAAATGTAAACACACAACTGTCAATGTCAAAGAGACTATCCAGGGGTATAAAACCTTTTGTTTGCATAACCAAATGGTTATGCATGATGCACACTTTTCAGTGTGCTTTACAATGGCTGATAAACTTTCGAAAACGAAACAAATCGATTTACCCACATTTATTCAATTTATTAAAAATGTAATAAGTAACTCGAAAACTATTATTAGTCCAAGAACACTAGTTAGAAATTTCCATATTAGAAAAACATTGTTCCCAATTTAATTCAATAAAATATTTTAAAATATTCATATGATTTTATTTTATTTTGATTGTAATAATTTAACCAATATTTTAATAATTTTAAATAATCCACCATTTCTGTTAATTTTTTTGTAGTAGCAACTCATTTGTTTACATTTTTGATCTTTATTTAGATCTCATACCTTAAAATGAAATCCTCTCAAATCCAACACTGGACTTCAGCTGCGGCCTTTTGATGATGATAATGAAACGGGGACGTTTTGCCAGCATATTATTAAGACAATAAATAAAATAATCATCTTGTTGTCAATATTCCGATTGTGGTACGAGGGCCCGGGTGCCGCCTTGACCATGATCCAGAATTTGACAGATTTTTTATTAAAGGAAAAACTGTATTTTTTACTATATTTTACGGAAAACTTTATAAGCATGTAGGAAAATTACATTTTCAAGCTACCTTTTAGATGTCTAATTTCATTTTCCATAATTTTTTGAGCCGCCTTCATGCTTCATAACGTATTCCAGAGTGTGCCTGTGTGAGAGGAACACGTTTTTTCGCTCTAACGTGGTTGTGGCTCCTATCAAGTAATGCGGTCCAAGTATTCCAGTAGTCCAAAAGGGACATCTATAAGTTGTCAAATACCTCACCATAACCACTGCTATTGTAAAATTTTGTGGCTTTTTGTATGACATTGAGTCATTTGTATAGAGTTGTGACAGATAGGCAGTGTACATTCTCTATAGTTCGAAGCTCCATGTATGCTCTATGTCCGATACCTTTGGGTGCAGCCAACGGCAGCCTTTGCTATAGTAAGGCCGGGTCATCGACTGCACGCGGACGGCATAGCGACAACAACCGCCGACAGGCCGACTGCACGCGGCCGGCACAGCAACGGCAGCCGCCGACACACCGACTGATCGCGGACGGCAGCTGCTAATATGCCGTTGACAACGTACCCGCCTTGTTTAAGCAGGTCTACCTGAAACCATGTTTACGAAATTATAATGCGCCCAAAACCAATGCTCTGCCTGGCATTGTCGGGCACGGTCAGGTCGTGGTTGGCATGGGGTGGGTTTGCTGCGGCCATGGGGCGGCCAGTGTGTCACTGTGTACTTCCTTCCTACTTTCCTACCCCCCTCCTTTTTAACGATTGAAAGAGATATTTGATGTCCTAATCAATAAAGAAATTTTGAATTGAATTGAATTTTGAAAATCAAGCGATTAACCGAACCAATTCACTCAAACGGATTCTATAACAGGGGCTAAGCGGAGCGCCATTAAAACTTTCTTTATCCGGGCATCGGGCAAAGGTCGGTTACGCAAACAACCCAGTGGTAAGTTGATCTCTTCACGAACTTGGATTAACCGTCGACCTGTAGACTTTAAATAACTACGAAACAAACGGCTCGATGATGTAATTAATGGTGGATAGAACTCATCTGATGATGATTCACAGCCCATAATTGATTCACAATCCACTGCAGGACTAAGGGCCTCTCCCACGAAAAGAGAGGTTATTGCCATATTCTCCATACTTGGCCGGCGGGTTGGAGATCGCAGTGTTATAAATATAATAATGGAAGACTACGGGGACTAGATCTTTTGCCTCGAAAACATTAGTCGCCTTGTACGACACCCACGAGTGTAAGGGGTTGGTGCTATTCTACTCTGCCAGACCCCACACGGCCAAGATAGAACTAGGAGAAAGTAAATATCATCATCATCATCATCATCGTCATCATATAAGCCAAAAAACGCCCAATGCTGGGCATAGGCCTCCCCAAGAGATCTGCACAAAGGCCGGTACTGTGCCTTTGCATCCAGCTGGAACCTGCGATATTTACCAGGTCGTCGGTCTACCTTGTAGGAGTACTCACACTCACTTGGGCATCTTGGGACTTGGGCATCCGTAAGGCATCTTGGGACTTGGGAAAGTAAAAATATTAGAGGTAAATAATGCACGTCGACATGTTCGGCTTAGTTGTTATGGTGAGGGAAAACATCATGATGAAACCTGCTAACATTTACTAAGCCGTAGCCCAAACTTGGTATGTTTTGAACATATTTCTTGGATTTTTAGAAAACAGGCCGAAAGGTAATGTTACGTATATTTTTGGAATCGGCTCATGAAGCCAATACCAAACACCGAAAAAACAGTTTAAATCCCATACAAACAATTTATAACGTCATTACTGCTCCTTCCACGGGAATATTTCTAAGAACTACCGCTCAAAATGATTGTTTTAACCATGGAAGAAAGTAGGCCATTTGCTCCTAGTTGTGGCGCGCCTACATCGCCCACGTCGCCCTTCTAACTAGTTTCATTGATTTCTATGGTTTTAACCTGAAGTACCCGTGTACCAAACAGCTATCCTGTACATCGATGTGCGATTTACTATCAATATTTGCTTAGTACACTGTCCACTATTACTTAATCCAGTTTCGTAGAGCGTCGTGTAATTAGGAAGGAGAAACTAGCCCACATGCTTTATTCACCTCGAATTATATAATCAAGTGCTCCCAAACCGGGTTAACATTTATAAACTTTTTTAAACAGATGTGGGAACACCCCAGACTGAAATTGACCACAGACTTCCGGTTGTGCTCTCGCACACGAGGGCCCGGGGTCCGCCTTAACCGTGATACAGCATTTTGCAGATCAGATAATTACAGTGGCACTGACATCTGACCTTCATGACTCTGTTAACAGGGGAACAAGACCAGATCGGGTCATGGTTATACATTCGGTCGGCTGAATGTTCAGGTTTTATCACGATATTTTCCCTCACCGTAAGAGCATCGGTAAGTGTTTAACTATAGTACATAACTCAGAAAAGAGTTATTGGTATATTGGGGATGGAACCCGGTACCTTGGCTTACGAGTCGGACACGTTAACGACTAGGCCTCAAGTGCTCTTACCCACACCTCTTAGAGTATAAACCAGCAAAACTAAACAGTATAGGCTCTATGGCCCGTCAAAGCGCACAACCCATAAAATGATTTTTTTGCAACATATAGTCGACATGCAACATGTGAATGTGCCTGGATTAATTGTCACAGCGCCATCTAGCCCTAAAATAAGCAAAGCTTGTGTTATGGGTGTTAGATAACTGATAAACTACTTCTTTTTAAATACATATTTCATTTACTTACTACACCCAGATCCGTAGCAGAAATTAAAATTCATCATTTTAATTTTTGCTCGCTAGGGAATCGAACTCAGGACCTCCGCGTAGCGACCGGCTTGTTAACCAACTGAACCACTCACGTCGTCGTATGTGAAGAAGTGTCTAGTTTTCCAACTTCGGACAAATATAAAACAGAACAAAATAAAACAAAAGGAAACAGTTGTAAACAGCAGTGTGGGAGCACCTTAACATTCTGGTAGAAAATACTTTCAATAAATCTAAAACTGCTTTCCTTATAGAAGAGCCGACTGGCTGGCAGATTTACCGCTATCCACTAAGCCTGGATTTACCCGCTAGAATAAAGAAGACAAAAAAATATGTGTAGGGTTGCTAATAAAGTTCCATTGCAATAAACAGAAACTATTAAATCGATCATGCGTAATCGAAAAAGTAACAATTTCAAGCATTGAAATCAGATAATTGTTAGCAACCGAGTTACGTAATTAGCCTACTGTATTTGGGCACGTAGTATGAAATAAATTCGATACCTACACCGTACAGAAAAAAGCCTAACGTTTATTTGGAAACAGAATAAAAAAAAATCATAGCGTTAATGTTTTGGTTGTGCTCTCGAGAACGAGGGCCCGGGGTCCGCTTTGACCATGATTTAGGATTTGGCGATCAGGTAATTACAGTGGAGCGACTGTCATCTGACCTCTGTGACCCTGCTACCAGAGGAACCTGACCAGATTGGATCATGGTTACAAATTCAGTTGCCTGAATTTGCAGGTTTCATCACGATGTTTTCCCTCACCGTAAGAGCATCGGTTAGTATTCAACTAATGTACATAACTCAGGAAATAATCATTGGTACATAGCCGCAGCGGGATTCGAACCCGGTACCTCTCGCTTATGAGTTGGATACTCAACCGTCCGGCTACCAACGCTCTTCTGTTTGGAAACTAAATATAAAGTCATAAAATCCAGATCGCGGTCATCGCAGCCGAAGTCGCGGGCCAAACCTCGTCCAGTATAAATTACAAGAGTGCAGCTCAACTAAACTAATTTATGCTAGAGAGCTCGCCAGCTCACCGTTTCATAGTTTTAATCTATGGCTTTAACTCTTAACAGAGACGGACTTAGGGTAGGTAATCCATAATTAAACTATCTCGGGAGCCATTACTCTCAGAGTCGGAAAACCTTGGTGACCCTCGCTTCGCCAAGGATATTAGGAGGTAGATCTCAAAGTATGAAACGGTCACCCATCCAGATCCCGGACTCTGCGAGCGTCGCTTAACTTTGGTTATTAGTCGTAAGCACGCTGCCACTAGACCGGGCCGCTAAATATGTAGTTTTTTTTTCTATTACTATGCATTCTACATGGACAGTGACATATTGAGTGCTAATAGCAACGATTACAAAACGCCTCTTGTGGCAATTCCAATTTACATTTGTATAACACCTTCTCATACATTGAGATTGAGAGCACTCCTTAATTTGCCATAATCTCCACGCTTGGCAGTCTTGGCAGTCTTGGCAGCATTGGCTTTTACGGACTTATTCACATTCGCTTGATATTCCGTATTTTGTAATTTCTCTCTCGTCCATTCTCTGTTTATATTATTATTCAAACCAGCTTGGCATACCTCCTCAATTTTAGTATTGTCCGACCGTCAATTTCCGAAGGTCAATTTCTGACCGAAGCCGAAGCCGTAGCCGATTAATCAGTTATCGACACAACGTTTAGCCAAAGCCGAAGCCGAAGGCTTAAAAGTTCTAAGAAGTTTAGCTCAAGATTGTCTGCAAGCTACAATTAATAATATAAATGATTTGAAATATTTAATTGGAAACTTTTATTTTCTTATATTAACTGGTTTTTTTTATATTAAACAAGACAGGCATTTGGCCGTCATCTCACCTGCTGGTAAGTGACGATGCGGCCGAAGATGGAGCATGCCCGTCTATTTTTGGAACAGTATAATATAATATAGAGAGATAATTTAAATCATCTTTAGAAGTTGATCTAGAGATTATAACAAATACCTTGTAATTTATTTGTCAAAAATAATAAAAGCCATCTTCGGCGAAACTTTCTGCTTCAGCCGAGTTTCGGTCCAACGCCATAGGTGTCGCGGAAGGTGGTTTTGTTTTCCGAAAGTGGCCAAAGACGAAGTCGAAACCGTTTTTGAATTTAATTTAATTGAATTGACAAAAAGGACTACAGTAGGAAAGAAACACACAGTGACATCCGCCGCCCCGTAGGCACTCGTAGACGCGCTACGGCTCAGGGCTCGTAGCACTAACGCTATGGGGGTATGCTACGTCACGTCTGATACCCCTGAAGCTCTACTTTTGAATCGGTCGCTTCGATTCGAATGGTTTTTAATTTTGATTTATGAAGAAGAAAAATTCGATATTTTTATGCATGATGCTGTTATTCCCTATTTTTCAACCATACCCTTTCGGTGTAGCGAATGTGATTTAAAAAATAATGTATTTTTCATGCCGAAAATCAATATTGAAAACAGTTCGAATCAATGCAAGCGATTCAAAAACAGACTACCTGGTTACGATAACGATAACAAACAGATGGACGTACACCTGGATGCGTATCTGTAAATGACGAGAACGCATTTCACGGGATTAGGTACCTGAAATGTCGCATCCGGGAATTGTTTAATGTTGTGCACAATTTGCTCGAGTTTGTATTTCAAGTTGGATTCAATTTTCATAAGAACAATAATTCACAGCGTATTTTCAAAAGGGTATATAGGAATAAGTATAATAAGTATGTATTTTAAAGTATATAAGTAGTAACCGGTTATATAGCACCCTTAACATAAGCTTTGCTTACTTTGTGGCTAGATGGCGCTGTGCGAATTGTCTAAGCATATTTTTTTATTTTTTTGAAACCCGTCCCCCGCGGTTTTCACTTTCGCGCAGTTCGGATCTCTGTAAACATTCAATGATTCTGCGGGACATTATTATTTTGCCGGGATGAAATGTAGCCCATCTCACTCGGGAATAATGTAGTTTTCTATTACTAAAACAATTTTCAAAATCGTTCCAAAAGTTTCTAAGATTACCCCCAACAAACTCACAAACGTACAAACTTTTCCATTTTATAACGTATATTCACAAATGGTAGCCGATCTAAATAGCTGTCAAGACACGGATTAAAACCACAAAGTAAATAACGGTAAAAACTTTACATTGCGTGCTGAAGTAATTTATATTTATGAAAACAAAATCAGGATGCATGTAAATACTTTATATACCATAGCAGTTATCGCAAAGGTTGTCTCAGTAAGAATCGTAATTTAAAAAACTTAAAAAGCATCATAATTTTTAATTATTAAATTTTTAATACACATAAAACAAAATAACTGCTAAATCACCACCGTTGCTCTGTCGACAGGTATGCACTCTAATGACGAAATTTTGCAGTACATTCCGCAATAAAGGCTGCTGGATTCGACAAACCCGAGAATCCCTCCAGCCCACATGGCAGGGTGGCATGGAAGTTTTTGAATGGCATGTCGATTTTCATCTCCCCAATTCCGAGAATTCGGTTTGTTAAAGCCATTGAGGTGGAACTGAGCCTCGTCACTGAAGATGATTATTTTTTAGTAAAATTCTCTCCATTTTGTAATGAATTTTCACTATTAACAAACGTTCATAATAAGACAAAGTATGGAAATCTATTATAGCCCTTTCTTATTTATGAAACAAATACAACCTGCAGTTTAATAATTAGTTATCGATACTTAAGCGACAGCTACTGTCACGCCAATTCCATTTGTTGACTATAGGCCTAATATTAGTCACCTAGTAGTTGTAGAAACAAAAGTCATTCTAAAAATGGTAATGGACTTATGAGTGTACAATAATGCGTCATTACCACGAGAATAATGATGACGAGGATTTCAAACCTATACCGCAATCAGTGTAAAATAGCTGATGCATTACTAAGTTGACATGTCTTATATCTATAGGTATGCATTGTTGTATAATTAGACCTGTGACTACTCCAGAACTGCGACACTTGGCCGGCGCTGACGAAACTCATCCGCAAACTCCTCGCCTACAAAACGAAAATGCTGCGGTGGATGTGCGGATATATCTACTAACTTGACATTATTATTATTATTATTTAATTGTTATTTTAATATGCAACTAATTGATTAAATTTTGATTTAGAGAATTAATTTGTACTCTTAATTAGATACTTAAGTTATGACATAATTTAAATAATGCATGCTCTCTCTCACTTTGTTTGCAACGCCCTAACAGGGTGTCATATGTAAGTACTATATAATATTGTACAATCTTTTAAAAACTGTGATACGCAATAAATGAAATGAAATGTGCATCGTCACACGACTCGACCAAGTCCGTAACGAGTACATTCGTGGCAGCCTTGGCGTGAGAGATATTGGGGCAAAGATTGAGAAGGCTCGCCTGTGCTGGTTCGGTCACGTGCTGCGTAAACCTCAGAAATACGTGTAAAACAGGTGTTAAAACATACGTATCAGGAACGAGATCCAATGGCCACGACGTGGATGCTGAAGACCGGGTGAAGTGAAGGAAGAAAAGTAGGAAAGCGGACCCTGGCAGAACCACCCACTGCTGCTCCAAATAGTGTTGTAAAAGCTCGAGTCCGGGAATCTATATTTTAGGACTCGACTCGACTTGACTCGACTCGACTTGACTCGACACCGACTCTACTCCACGATGTATTAAGAGCGCATCGAATTTCCAAATAGACTCGAGTTCGAAATTAGCGCTCGAGTTTATTGTGCGCTCGAGTCTGTTCACGTAACGAGTCTCGCTCGAGTCTTCAAGTATCTGCCGAGCGGTAATATGGTATGGTGTGTTAAACTGTAGTATAACTGGCGGTGGTGTCTTATGTTAGGTGAGATACTGAATAGTCGCTTCGAGTCAAGTTTTCGAACTCGATTTTGTAACGGAACTCGATTTATAGTTAGAACTCGCGTTATTGTTTGACGCTGTCGCACGACCATGGTCGTACGACCGTTGCCAATTAGGACAGCGCCTTAGACTTGAGTCCATGCTCCGATGACTAGCTCTCGTTTCGCCTCTAGACAGGTCACTGAGCCCTGAGTGTTTAGGTCACTAAGACCTGTAGGCCCATTATTAAAAAACAATTGTCTAATTTAAATGATTGAAGTTGTTACTTTTGCAATTACGTATGATCCATTTAATAGTTTCAGTTAATTGCAATGCAACTTTGTTAGCACAGAACCCATGAAAACGAAGATACAGAATCGCAAATATCACAATTTCATTCATTGAAATCAGATAATTGTTGGCAACAACTTTACGGCTTACTTACTGAAAAATTTAGTCGAGTGTATAATTTCAGACGCTCGGACTCGAGTTTTTCGCAACACTATCTCTAAAAGCAACATAAACAATTCATCCCAAAGGATTACCGGTCCCTGTTTACTAAATAAACAAAACTTGGGTCTCTTTTGCAAAATTAATGAAAGTTGAATCGACGGTAAATGTCAAAGTGTGACAAACACTTTGCAGGTTATACGTCGGGCGGTCCATGATGTCGCCACACGTGTACGGCAAGCGTTGTTTCTGTAGCAGCATTGCGTTGGAAATTAGTTCACTTTCGTGCCACTCGAAAACTTATGTTTGTCGCTTTACAAACATGTGGGCGAGTGTTTTTAATAAGGAATGCGAAGATTCGCTACCGCTTTTTAGTGTTTGTTGTCCGTTGGATGTGATGTACTTTAGTGATGATGAATTCACTCGTAGCTCTACATTTTTAATGCATAAATACCAAATATGTATGGCTATCACAGACAAAGAGCGAAACACTCTCCACATCATCATCTTGTCGTTAATATCCTCCTAAAGAGTCCTCCTTGACTGTGGTCCAGAATTTGGCAAATCAGGTTTTTACAGTGGAGCGACTGCCAGCTGATCTCCGTGACCCTGATAACAGAGGAACCTGAACAGATTGGATCATGGTTACACATTCGGTCGCCTGAATGTGCAGGTTTCATCACGATGTTTTCCTCACCGTTAGTCGTTTAGTCTTCAACTAATGTACATTACAGAAAAATCATTGGTACAACTCGGTACCTCTAGCTTGCACGAGGTTCCCCGTATAATATTGATTTTTTATTACTGAGTATTGGATTTTACTTGGACCTAAAGATATTGAAGCTAAAATGTATCACAATTTAAAACCTACTGTCATTCTACCTACCTATTCTATGATCCTACTAAGAGTGTGTTCCCTGATAATGTATGTATGTATGTATGTAAACTCTTTATTGCAACAACATAGTACATTTCAATAGGAAACACTTACAAAGCAAAGGCGACCTTATCCCACAACGGGATCTCTTCCAGCTAACCTTAGACAAGCCAAAAGGAACTTTAGCGAGCGGCAGAGGCATTAATAGAGTACCTTACCTACTTTAAAAATAACCAAAGAATTAATTACAATATAATGAAATGATAATATATTCCTAGACAGGCATGCTCCATCAACGGCCGCATCGTCACCTACCACCGGCTGAGATGGCGATCAAATTCGTAGTGAAAAAAATAAATTTAAACCAAAATTTTAACAAATTACTAGATCATGGTCAAGGCGGACCCCGGGCGCAAGAGCACAACGCATTATTTTAACAAATTAGTGGCACGGGTGCGGTATATTCGTACTTGTATGTTTAAATACATAAATTAAATATCCGCATTTCTACGTACTTAACCACGAAAAGGTCACGCTCGTCCCATCTCTTCTAGATTATGTGGAAGAAGTTAATAATTTATGTCATCAGAAACTTTCCTATTTTCCTGTTTATCTTGTCGAAAATGAGATATATCTCCACAAACCATTGGCTTAAGTATACGGACTTGCTTTGTAATATTATGAATGTAAAGCTGTATGTTTTCCTTAATAAAAAAATAATAAAAAAATCTTAGGGTGCGTCCAGTTCCCGCGGACGTTGATGCAACCAAATCTGGATGCATCCTTACAGATGAATGTAACTCAAAAAACTCTGGAGACCCATATATCGCTGGATGGTCCTACAAGACCTGTGCGCACTGGCACCTACAATCCTCGATTAGCAGGAGATGGCGCAGGGCAGGAAGAGGTGGCGATCTCTGGTATCGGAGGCCAAGATCTACTTTGGGACGCTGAGCCAGCGCAGTAAGTAAATAACTCAAGAGGAGTTTGAACTCTAATCATCCAAAACCTGTTTCAAGTAGTGATGGGACTCGAATTGAAAATTAATATTCGAATCAACTCGAATCATCAGGCAAAAGTTCGAAGTTCGAATGATTCGAATTAACCTTCATTCGATATGACTAATGATTCGAATCGACATGATGATTCGAATCAATTCGAATCGACATGATGATTCGAATCAATTCGAATCGATATGATGATTCGAATCAATTGGGATTGAAATTATGATTTGAATCAATATGAATAGATATAAATAAATAAAATAAGTATTTGAATACTTAGATAGATCTATTTGTGAATTTACTTAGCTTGTAAAAACGTTTTACGATAGGTATGTTTGCCGCAATAAAAGATTCGAATCAAAGAAATTGATTCGAATCAGCTCGCGGATTCGAATCAGATCGTGGATTCGAATCAGCTCAAAATTCGAATCAACTCGACAGTTCGAACCAAGCGATGATTCGAATCAACATATAATCTCATTCGAACAAGTTTTGACCATAATGATTAGAATCATTCCAATCAAATGTGATTCGAGTCCCATCTCTAGTTTCAAGTTTGGATCATAAGTCAAGTAACCATCTTATTAGTTAGTTAGCAAAAATAGAGACCCTGTCGTACATCGGCTATTTCGGCCTCATATCTATTCACATACGTAGTGCGTCGGTGGCCAAGTAATTAAGGTTTCTGACTTGTAAGCGAGAGGTACCGGGTTCGGATCCCACTGCGGCCATGTACCAATGACTATTTTCTGAGTTATGTACATTAGTTTAACGCTAACCGATGCTATTACACTCAGGTCATCAGGTATATTAAACTGACTATACCAAACATCTTAGTAAACATTTACGTAACCTTTTCCACGCCCATGCCTTCTTTACACTTCCAAGTTGAACTTCGTTTTGCGTTCCGCATAATCACAAAGCGGGTACACTATTTCTACAAAGGTCTGTACATACTAGACGTGCACTTATCAATTATGCACACGTAGACGCCTTTGCAGCCGGGGTGGACGCAGACTTATATTTTCTGGAAGGACTTACCAAGGAGTCTAAACAGGCCACATTAGCGTATCATATTATGATTCATATAAGAGTGCCACAAACTTATCTGATCCGGTGGCCAAAACTGGAACTAAGTGACGCCATTTTTAATTGTCATGTCAATATGAATAACAGCGACGCTGTAGATAAGTTTCGTGACAAATCAATATCAAACATAATATTAAATGCAAATGTGGTCTATTTAGACCCCCTGATGGCAAAGCCAAAAGGAAAGGCAAAGAAATCAAAAACGATTTACTAGTGGAAAAATATGACACGCGTCAAATCGTTACTGGCTGCTCTACGTTATACGTCACGTCTTCGCTTGTAAGTTTACAAACTGGACTGGCGTCGTGTCCGCATAGTCACCGCGTAGCAACCGGGCTGAAAACGCGTTAACTTCGGGTCCGCAGTGGATTGGAACCGAGCAGAAAACGTGCAGTCTATGCACCCTAGTGTCTATAAACTACATGGCTTGCTTGGGGGGAGATAAAAAGCTACGTTGGGTAATGTGAGGGAGAGAAAGAAGCCTGAGTTACGTCATTTTACATTATTGAGAAAAAACTGCAGTTTGATCGATCATTTGAAAATCATTCCAAAGTCATGACAATAAATTATATTATTAACTTTCAAATAGGGAAAAAGACTACGTTCCATTCCAGAACGTATCTAGTTCCTCGTAAGGCAAGGTAGACGTCCCAGTTCCTTGTTTAATGCAACAAAGTTTATTTTTACATCGCCAACGTTGTAGGTAACCTGAAGGCGAAGGCTTGAAGTGTCTTGTTTGTAGCGATACTAGGTCAGTTGTTTTATGCATCGGTATTTCGGTGTTAAAACATCTTTTATCGGAATTTTGCGGATAGTCTTCCCAGTACGATACTCGCCAGTTTCAGGAGTCACGAGCTTCGTGAGGCGCTGTCCTAATTGGCAGCGGTCAGGCGACCATGGTCGTACGACGGACGTCGCCCAACTAATAGGAGACCTCAAAACCGCGACCAAATGGCCGCACGGCCGATGCCAATTAGGACAGTACTCTAACAGGCCCGAATTTGATATTTTGCAGTGTTGTGGCTATTTACCTACTATTCGATCCGCACAACTCATTAGGGAAAAGCCCCGTCCGTCTATCACCAGAAGGATCACGAAAAAAGAGGTTGACTTATGCACGACTCTCCATAAAATACCTAAGCGCTTAACGTGCTAAACACCCCCATGCGACTACCAGTACTCGGGAAGGCTATTCAGGTTTCATCGGATGCAATACCCCATGGGGATGGGGTGCGCACAGCGTCATTCTTAGCGGTGACCTCAGAAGGGGTGACCGCTACCTTGACATGGGTAGTTTGGCTTACGGGGGTGGCTGAAACTGCACGGAGAGGCTGTGTTGAGTCGGCCTGATCCTCTGGTAGCAAGCTCAAAGAGCGCACGACCGTTCAGGAGGGGGGCAGCCCCGATGAGCACTGCGGGAACGCATTGTAAGGCAACTTTACTTAGACAAGTGTTGTTTGAGAATACGGTTGTAAGCTTCTACGTTTCCCTACAACTAATATCAGCAAATCACAGCCATTATCCGTCAACAAAGCTAGAACTCTCGCAAACACAGTCAGTAACAAACAGATTTGTAGCGTGTAAATTGTCTGAATAGAACAAAGCCATTGTATATTTACGTCTGCACAACGTGTGTTGGAGTATTATTGCTGGAACATTGTTAGTTTCAGTTTACGAGTGGCCATGTAGTTACTGACGTTTGCTTCAACTAATTGAAAACTTTCAAGTCCAATGGGCTGTGTAATATTCAGTATCGAAGTTCAAAATAGCGATGTATTGTGTTCGAAAAGTATATAAGTACGAGTTACCATTGTACTGTTTGTTCTGAAGTATAAATAAATAAATTTCTCACTACATAACTGTTCGAAGTTCCGTACATAGAGGTAATGAACATTCTCAAATAAGTAATTGTATAATTACTTATTTGAAATAAGTAATTCGTACAAATACACATTTGACAGGCGATCGTTAAAGAGGTATATTACAGGTCTCTTCAGAGGCGGGTAACGCATTAGTAGCGCCCCTGGTGTTGCTGATGTCCATAGGCGGTGACCACTTTCCATCAGGTGGCCCGCTTCCTTGTTTGTCTGCCGTATAACATAATTTTTTTTTAATAATAACCACAATGCCTGTTACCTAAAATAAAAATCTTAGGGTGCGTCCAGTTCTCGCGGACGTCGATGCAACCAAATCTGGATGCATCCTTACAGATGTATGTAACTCAAGAAACTCTGGCGACCCAGATATCGCTGAATGGATAAACTCCTACAAGACCTGCGCGCACTGGGCATCCTCGATTAGCAGGAGATGGCGCAGGGCAGGAAGAGGTGGCGATCTCTGGTATCGGAGGCCAAGATCTACTTTGGGACGCTGAGCCAGCGCAGTAAGTAAATAACTCAAGAAGAGTTTGAACTCTAATCATCCAAAACCTGTTTCAAGTAGTGATGGGACTCGAATCGAAAATTAATATTCGAATCAACTCGAATCATCAGGCAAAAGTTCGAATCATGATTCGAATTAACCCTTGATTCGATATGACTAATGATTCGAATCGACATGATGATTCGAATCAATTCGAATCGATATGATGATTCGAATCAATTGGGATTGAAATTATGATTCGAATCAATATGAATAGATATTTATATCTAAATAAAATACGTATTTGAATACTTTTATAGATAGAATTTACTAAGCTTGTAAAATGTTTTACGAGAACAACTTTGTTGAAAACGAAAAATACCCGAAGGAATCCATATTGTCTCATCCATAGGTATGTTTGCCGCAATGAAAGATTCGAATCAAAGAAATTGATTCGAATCAGCTCGCGGATTCGAATCAGATCGTGGATTCGAATCAGCTCAAAATTCGAATCAACTGGACAGTTCGAATCAAGCGATGATTCGAATCAACATATAATCTCATTCGAACAAGTTTTGACCGTAATGATTCGAATCATTCCAATCAAATGTGATTCGAGTCCCATCTCTAGTTTCAAGTTTGGATCATAAGTCAAGTAACCATCTTATTAGTTAGTTAGCAAAAATAGAGACCCTGTCGTACATCGGCTATTTCGGCCTCATATCTATTCACATACGTAGAGCGTCGGTGGCCGAGTGGTTAAGGTATCTGACTTGTAAGCGAGAGGTACCGGGTTCGGATCCCACTGCGGCCATGTACCAATGACTCTTTTCTGAGTTATGTACATTAGTTTAACGCTAAGCGATGCTATTACACTCAGGTCATCAGGTATATTAAACTGACTATACCGAAAATCTTAGTAAACATTTACGCAACCTTTTCCACGCCCATGCCTTCTTTACACTTCCAAGTTGAACTTCGTTTTGCGTTCCGCATAATCACAAAGCGGGTACACTATTTCTACAAAGGTCTGTGCACACTAGTCGTGCACTTATCAATTATTCACACGTAGACGCCTTTGCAGCCGGGGTGGACGCAGACTTATATTTTCTGGAAGGACTTACCAAGGGGTCTAAACAGGCTACATTACCGTTTCATATTATGATTCATATAAGAGTGCCACAAACTTATCTGATCCGGTGGCCAAAACTGGAACTAAGTGACGCCATTTTTAATTGTCATGTCAATATGAATAACAGCGACGCTGTAGATAAGTTTCGTGACAAATTAATATAAAACACAATATGAAATGCAAATGTGGTCTTTTTAGACCCCCTGATGGCAAAGCCAAAGGGAAAGGCAAAGAAATCAAAAACTTTATACTATTGGAATTTTGACACGCGTCAAATCATTACTGGCTGCTCTACGTTATACGTCACGTCCTCGCTTGTAAGTTTACAAACTGGACTGGCGTCGTCTCCGCATAGTCACCTCGTAGCAACCGGACTGAAAACGCGGTAGCGTCGGATTCGCAGTCACAGTGTAGCAACCTGTCAGAAAACGCGTTAACTTCGGGTCCGCAGTCACTGCATTGGAACCGAGCAGAAAACCTGCAGTCTATGCAACCTAGTGAGTGTCTATAAACTACATGGCTTGCTTGGGGGGAGATAAAAAGCTACGTTGGGTTGAGTGAGGGAGAGAAAGAAGCCTGAGTTACGTCATTTTTAATTATTGAGAAAAAACTGCAGTTTGATCGATCATTTGAAAGTCATTCCAAAGTCATGACAATAAATTATATTATTAACTTTCAAATAGGGAAAAAACTACGTTCCATTCCAGAACGCATCTAGTTCCTCGTAAGGCAAGGTAGACGTCCCAGTTCCTTGTTTAATGCAACAAAGTTTATTTTTACATCGCCAACGTTGTAGGTAACCTGAAGGCGAAGGCTTTAAGTGTCTTGCTTGTAGCGATACTAGGTAAGTTGTTTTATGCATCGGTATCTCGGTGTTAAAACATCTTTGATCGGAATTTTGCGGATAGTCTTCCCAGTACGATACACGCCAGTTTCAGGAGTCACGAGCTTCGTGAGGCGCTGTCCTAATTGGCAGCGGTCAGGCGACCGTCGTACGACGGACGTCGCCCAACTAATAGGAGACCTCAAAACCGCGCGTTGCACGACCATGGTCGCACGACCTATGCCAATTAGGACAGCACTGTAACAGATCCGAATTTGATATTTTGCAGTGTTGTGGCTATTTACCTGAATCGACTACTATTCGATCCGCACAACCCATTAGGGTAAAGCCCCGTTCGTCTGTCACCAGAAGGATCACGAAAAAAGAGGTTGACTTATGCACGACTCTCCATAAAATACCTAAGCACTTAACGTGCTAAACACTCCCATGCGACTACCAGTACTCGGGAAGGCTATTCAGGTTTCATCGGATGCAATACCCCATGGGGATGGGGTGCGCACAGCGTCATTCCTAGCGGTGACCTCAGAAGGGGTGACCGCTACCTTGACATGGGTAGTTTGGCCTACGGGGGTGGCTGAAACTGCACGGAGAGGCTGTGTCAAGTTGGCCTGATCCTCTGGTAGCAGGCTCAAAGATCGCACGACCGTTCAGGAAGGGGGGCAGCCCCTGATGAGCACTGCGGGAACGCATTGTAAGGCAATACGGTTGTAAGCTTCTACGTTTCCCTACAACTAATATCAGCAAATCACAGCCATTATCCGTCAACAAAGCTAGAACTCTCGCTAACACAGTCAGTAACAAACAGATTTGTAGCGTGTAAATTGTCTGAATAGAACAAAGCCATTGTATATTTACGTCTGCACAACGTGTGTTGGAGTATTATTGCTGGAACATTGTTAGTTTCAGTTTACGAGTGGCCATGTAGTTACTGACGTTTGCTTCAACTAATTGAAAACTTTCAAGTCCAATGGGCTGAGTGTAATATTCAGTATCGAAGTTCAAAATAGCGATGTATTGTGTTCGAAAAGTATATAAGTACGAATTACCATTGTACTGTTTGCTCTGAAGTATAAATAAATAAATTTCTCACTACATAACTGTTCGAAGTTGCGTACATAGAGGTAATGAACATTCTCAAATAAGTAATTGTATAATAACTTATTTGAAATAAGTAATTCGTTCAATTACACATTTGACAGGGGATCATTAAAGAGGTATATTACAGGTCTCTTCAGAGGCGGGTAACGCATTAGTAGCGCCCCTGGTGTTGCTGATGTCCATAGGCGGTGACCACTTTCCATCAGGTGGCCCGCTTCCTTGTTTGTCTGCCGTATAACATAAAAAAAAATTAATAATAACCACAATGCCTGTTACCTAAGACTGTGCCATATTACCTTCTCTTCATTCTCTAGTCCAGCGTCTAGCGGTGAACTTGCCAGCCAAGGTCCGCTCCTCTACTAGGAAATCACTTTCAGGTTTTCTCCAAGCGGTTTCCTACCAAATTCCAAATAAATAAAAATGATTGGACAATTCACACGCCATGTAAGCCCAAAGTAAGCAAAGCTTGTGTTATGGATGCTAGATAATAAACTACTTATATACTTTTAAATACATACTTATCATATAACACCCAGACCCGTTGCAGAAATTAAAATTTTATGTACGGCCGGGCATCGAATCCGGGACCTCTGCGTGGCAGACGAACCAACTACCCACGGAATAGTGGATGTAAATAAACTGAACCACTCTAAAATTTGTGCTGTTTTGCCTTTTTAAATCTACGAAATGCACCTTTATACGACCCGTACAAGCAATAATGGACCCAAATGCGCAATTTTGGTTTCTACAATGACAGAAAGCTTATTTTAATATCTCAGCTAACGCGCAGCCCCGCCTACAGTCACCGCGTTGAACCCGCGCAGCAACCGCGTCGCGTCGGCCTTGTCAATCCTGGCCCATCCGAAGGTAACGTCCGTAGTTTAGAATAACGGACTTAGACAGTAGCGCTAAGTGAAGCACACGCGTCTGCCGTCTCCACTTTACGATATCCACTTTACGATTACCCACTTCACTTCCACAATGGTCTCGTAAACCAACATTACATTCAAGGGTGCGTTTATGGATCTTTGTCGCTTTCGTATCGTTTTCATCAATGAAACGGTTTAAGTTGAAATTAATTTAAGCAGAAATAAACCTCTATGCGGCGTACCCAAGATGGTATTTAGTAGTCTGTGAGCTTTATAAAAAAAGTGTTTGATTCAGACTTATGCGCTTATTAGACCTGGCGAAATTCAGTGGACTAAATTCAGAAGCAAAAAGCGTGGGAGCAAATCAAATTGGAATGTATTGCCCAAAGAATAACGTCCATTTTTATATAACTTATATTATGTTACACGTCGCTTCACTTGTCAAAAAGTACACGTACATACGAACAGTTCAAGTTAAATTAAATTTTATAAATTTAAGAGCTTCTAAAAACGAAAAGCAACCAGATAGAAATACACAATAGCACTACAGGCGCCAGACGCACATGGCCGCAGCGGTGAAGGACCAGCAGATGTGACAATTTTCAGAGCAACCCGTAATAACCGTGTTCAGACAATCATTAAACATTATTATTACTTACGTTAGTGTTCACACTGGTAATGAGATATTGTACGTACCACTGTGCGGTAATCATCACAACCCATAACAGTCCACTGAAGGATTTAGGGAATCTCCCGCGAAAGGGGGGGTTGCCATAATCTCCACGCTTAGCAGGCGGGTTGGAGATTTATTTATTATTTCTTTCTTTCTTTCTTTAAAAACTTTATTGCACTAAAATTATTACAATTGGCGGACTTAAAGCCATCAGGCTTTATCTACCAATCAACCAGTAGGCCATGCGTAAAGTGAGTGAGTAGGTGCCAAAAGCGGAACAGAGAGCAAGTATACTCAATTGACTAAATAGCAAATACTAATAACGAGAAAGATGAGATAATAAATAAAATATTATATACCATATCCCTTCAATAAATACAATACGATACAAATAATATACCTATCATAAATACTATAGGTACATATACTATATCAACACATACATATACTATTTACTGTTAGGCCTTTTCTATATAAAGAATTTCTTTACTAGCTTTTTAAAGGTAAAGCGATTTTGTGATTTTCGAACATCTTCGGGAATTTCATTCCAAAGACGCAGATCGTAGTGTTGTGAATATAACAATGGCAAATGCTGCTGCCCATTTTCGAGGCTACGGAGACTAGATATTTTTCCTCGATAGCAGTAGTTGCCTTGTACGACACCCACAAGTGTAAGGGGTTGGTGCTATTCTACTCTGCCGGACACCACACGGTCGAGGTTTTTTTTTTTTCGTGGAATTTTAACTAATTGTGAAATTGTTAATATTAGCTTTTTAAGTATCTGTAGGTGTTTTAAATTGTTAACTTAGTTATGTAAAACTATATTCTTAGGCCCATAAAATAATGCTGTGATTTTGTCTCAGTACAAAAACGTTGTAATTTGCAGTGCCCTAGCAGGGTTCTTGTGTGAAACTAAAAAACATTGTAACATCTGTAACAACCACAAGAAAGCAATAAAGTTTATGATTATGATTATGATTATGAGGTGATTAGAGTGTGAGTTAATAAGGTGGGTTTAAGTTTTAAGTGAAAGTGTAAGTAACTTTAGCCGGAGGTAAATAATATACATCGATTAGTTTCGTCGCTTTATTTACTCACGAAACCAAAAAAAAGATTACCCACTCTCTCCACATCACACGTTATACATTGAAATACAAATCATGTTGCGTTAATGTCCCGGTTGTATCTCGCGCGCACGAAGGCCCGGGGTCCGCCTTAACCATGATCCAGCATTTGGCAGATCAGATAATTATAGTGAAGCGACTGCCTTCTAACCTCAGTCACCCTGCTACCAGGGGAACCTGAGTAGAATGGATCATGGTTACATATTCAGTCGATACTACTTACCGGCTTACAAGTCGGATACCTCAACCACTCAGCCACCGACGTTTACGTAACATTAGTCGGAGGTAAGTAAGGTACGTCGGTTATTTACTCACACACGTGCGGCAAAGACGATGCTCTACGAAGCCAAAAAAAAATTCATTTATTGTACACAGGTTTTCATAAGCTTAACATAATCTTAATCGCATCATATTAATTGTATGTGTTTATTACATTGTATATATTCTACTTAAGTATATATTTCGTCCGTGCTTCACTGAAGTGCACACTGAAAACCTGCGCCATAGCAGCCATGGCTTATGCTGAGTGTGACCCCGTTGCACGACTTCTCACAGCACGGGCAACGGTACAACACTGAAATATTATTACATCGTCGTTACTGTTACCATTGTAGTTTTATTATTATTTGTATCAACTAAATGTACATGCTGTTCCATGTGATTAATAAATGCGTTTTATTTTTATTTATTTATTTAAGCCGATCTAGCATTATTCACAAGTACGTTTCAATATTTACAAAAGTAGAGAACGATAACTGTAAATAAAATAAATAAATATGCTATATTTTTTACACAGTGCCATCTATCCCCAAAGTAAGCAAAGCTTGTGTAATTGGTGCTAGAAAATTGATAAACGATATTAGTACTTTTAAATACACACTTATTATACATATAACACCGAGACCCGTAACAGAAATTAAAATTCATCATTTCAACTTCTGCTCGGCCAGACATGTTAACCACTGAACAACTCAGGTCGCCGTCAAATATCATCAACAGAAACCTCCATTTTCTGTAATAAATACGTTCAGTGGTTTTCAAGTAAAGAGAAATCGGGGTCCATTCGTTCGAAAGCTCCACGACACCACAGACAGACACACATTTACATACACACGTCAAATTTATCACACGCCGTTGGAGATTAATAAATACGTTTTTTTATTTTTTATTCTACGCTTCGACAAACGAGTTTTACCACCTGATGGTAAGCTGTAACTGTCGCCTATAACATCAACAATTCATGCATTTAGATTGTAGGCTACAAAAATGGAGAACCGTGCGTTGTCACTGTGAGAACTAAGATGAAATACATGAAAGAATATCTACCTATAGATTAAATTAGATTAGATTTATTTATTACTCTATTAAAGTTATTTCATAATGATAATATTCTTATTATAGATTACATTAGGTCAATAAAAGAGATCGTCAAGTTATAAAATAAGAATTATTGCTTTCATACAAGAAGGCAATTTCAAATAATTAATAAACTAATAAAATAAACAATGTCGAACTAGAAAATAAATTATTACATAAAATTACACTAAGGTAAATTGACACAAAGCATGTCAAATTATTTTACATGATCGACTCATGCAAATTTACAAAATACAAACAGTACCAGTAAGTATATCGTTTCCGATATTGCTAGCTATCCATACAAAACCGAGAACTAGTCTGATATTACATAAATGTGAAAATTGGAATCGCATAACCCAAGTTCCCTGCAACTCAGCCGTACGGAGCAAACTAATACCACAGGGACTCATCAGAGTTGCACAACTTTGATGGATCTGGGACCGGATCCCAGGGATGTTAGTTCAAATACACAATATTACCGGTGTAGTGTAGGTGATTATTACTTGCCAACGGTGGGTTTTTGATTGGTTTCGAGTTGAATAAATATGCTTGGTCAAATTCACACAGTACACATCTAGCCCCAAAGTAAGCAAGCTTGTGTGTGTTAGATAAACTACTTATATTATACTTTTACGTACGATTTTTTTTATATAAATATTTATTAAAGTTCATCATTAAAATTTTTGCTCGGCCCGCAATCGAACCCGGGACCCCTGCGTGGCAGATCGGCCGAATGTTAACCAACCAAATCACTCCGGTCCTCTGTCAACTGAACCTCACAGTTGTTTTGAATACGTGGCGCGAAAGAGGGGTGTGATTTATGTACGTGTGTATATGTATGTCTGACTGTGGCATCGTAGCTCTCGAACGGATGGACTGATTTTGATGCGGTTTACTTTATTTAAAAACCAGTTTAATCGAGATGGTCCTTAGCTTAGTTTCGTTGCAATCAGTTTTATAGCTTAGACAATCTGTCTGCTAGGTTATTTTGCCATTACGACATATTAACCGGCTCGAGAGAGTCTATAAATGAGCATATGGGTACTCAAATACACTCCTTTGCAAAGAAACGGGTACATAGACAATTTTCATACAATTAAGTCAATTTGGAGACCTTTTATCTCCCCCTGGGAACTTTCAGGGTGCAATCTAATTATGCACCAAATACCAACTGGCTGCTTTAGATTCGATGAAAAAACGTGCAAAGAAGTTAATTTGTGATCCGCAGTTGTGCGTAGGGTTGGGCGTTTGTCGGTCTTCTACAGGTTGCATTTCGAAGTGTGCGAAGCGTTGCACGACCTCATTCCGCCGGCTCCATTCCGTCATCGGAAGACGCGATTCGGGTGGGCGCATCATCGTTATGTACTTGATTTTCCAGCTATCCGCACAAGCCGCTTTAGTTCAACCTTTATAATGCTTACGGCCAAGGAATGGAACGCATTACCCGCGAGTGTGTTCCCTGATCATTATAATCTAGACGCCTTCACTGCCAGAGTGAATAGGCTGTTCCTAGACAGGAATGCTCCATCATCTTTGACGATTGAAAGAGATATGTAATGTCCTATACAATAAAAAAAAATTGAAAATTATGAATTGGCCACATGTTCATCC
Source organism: Blastobasis adustella (assembly GCA_907269095.1). Lineage (NCBI taxonomy): Eukaryota > Metazoa > Arthropoda > Insecta > Lepidoptera > Blastobasidae > Blastobasis > Blastobasis adustella. The sequence goes on from OU026138.1 coordinate 6,406,292, forward strand.
TCACAGTGACAACATATCTGTGGTTCTACTTAAAAAGTAAATGCTTAAATAGCAGATTTTATGAGCGACAGATACTGCTTACCATCAGGCTTACTGCGTACAATAAAAAATAAACAAAAAGAAAACATTTTTAATCCCCAACGCAAAGAAGGGTGTCATGTTTGATGGTAACTGTACAAAAGGAAACAAAGTAGGTAATATTTTTATTTATTTTATTTTATTTTGCAATTGACAGGAGGATAAAAGTTCGTTACATTTTTGTATAAAAAATCTAAAAGTGCCAGCCAGAAGAACAAAATTTTGTTTTCCGTTAGAACAATCAACTCCTAAACATTTTTATGACGTAAAATAAAGATAAATAAGGGATTGAGGAGGGATTGAAGAATAAGGATATTTAATATTGTACTTACGTTCACCCTAGTAATACATATTGGTGATAGTGGGCGATCAGGTTAGAATAGAAAATGTTAAGAATACAATACAATACCATACATTTTATTTCAGACTGTACATAAAATAAATTACACACATTGTCCACATCTTGTTAGTCCAACTTAACACTACGGGTTAGTAGTGAAAAGAATTACGAAAGAATAACTTATCTGAAAATTACAATTTCTTTTTCTGCCCGACGTTCTTGCGTCTTTCAGTGTTTTCATCCAAAAAGAATGCTATCCTTTATCACCAGTTTAAATGTGCAGCCTGTCCAACATGTTGGCATTTAAAAACGTTTATTACACAAATACCGACAGGTTTGCATTCGTAGATTCCGATATAGTAATGTCAATGGCACTGATAAGTTTCACAGCAACGTCTATACTCAAAACTACAACAGCAACTTTTTAAGAGGATTTACGAGGCCGAACAGATTTTTTGTCTGTTCTTCGGTATAATCAGAGAAACTGTTGATTCCAAAAGTAGCAGTAGAATCTCCCGCGTTCAATCTATTAATTTCGATCAGACTCTTCACGAATGCGTTGTAATGAGCTAGTCTATCGAAATCATCCTTGTATACTTTGTCGTAATCCTTCACAAACTGCTGGAACAGCTCCGGGGCTCTTGTTACGTCGATCGGGGGCACATTCGACCCCAGAGCCACTGTCGCCCCCAACACCGCCACAACGAAAACACACAAACTATTCATTTTATATAATACAGTTTAACAACGCTGTAAGTTGAAATGTGTCAGCAATAACTACAGCGTGCTATATTTATATACTTATATAGTTACGGATTTTATCCTTAACCGTGTGTTGAAATGAATTCGACACATACATGTGGAGTGAGCTACCTAAATTAATCATAATAATGAGTACATTACAGAGTATTTGTTTTTATTACATCATCATTTTTTATTTTATACATCATGGCGGAATCGTATTCGGTATGGCTACGCATTACGATGAAATCTTGCGTAAGGATTTAAGGGCAGGAAACCAGTTTTTTTTTTCAAGTTATGTGAGACAGGAAATAGCGTTTTAAATTTTGTTAAGAATCTAATCTAGTCAAAATCGCTAAAAGTTACAAGATTTAATTAACGTCACTCGATATAAAAAATACTAACGAATTTCACTCGATAAAAAATCCCAAGTCAGTAGTTTAGCCAAAACTGATATTTAACATTTAATTTTATACTCAACTAAAGACAATAAATATTTACAGACATTTTACTGAGTTTGACTTTTATTTGCTTTTTACAAATAAAAATTGTATTAAAATGTGTTTTGCGCTCGCGCACGAGGGCCCGGGGTCCACCTTGCCCATGATCAAGAATTTGACAGATCAGATCATTACAGTGGAGCGCCTGCCATCTAACCTCGTGACCCTGCTACCAGGGGAACCTGACCAGATTGTGCAAGTTTCATCACGATGTTTTCCCTCAAGACACCGTAATGTACAAAACTCAGAAAAGAGTCACTGGTACATGGCCGCAGTGGGATTCGAACCGGGTACCTCTCGGTTACGAGTCGGATACCTTAACCGTCCGAATTCTATTACTATCAGCATATATATTTAGGTATCTAAAAAATCAGGCCGACTCGCAATTCCCACATCAGCAAGGCTTTCCCTTTTTAAAACGAGAAGTTTGCGCTAACAAGATCGCATTCATCAAAAGCGAACGTTGACAAACTGCTTTCAGGAACCTTTAAAGAAAAACTTCGTAAACGGATTACTGGCTCTGTGTACATTTGTAATACTCTTGCTTCGAGACAAGTTCTCCATTACTGGGAGTTCTCGAAAGACGCCCGCAGACTTAAGTTAAAAACTTAGTAAGCTAAACTGGCAGTGGGCTGACAATATCTGCCAAAGAATCGACATGGGGTAAACGAGTTCTTGAGTGGGAACCAAAGCAATTGGGGGATTTTCAGACAATTACTATAAAAAGTAAAAATTATAGTTCGGCTTGCCTCACTAGATGGCGCTGCTTAGGCAGGATTCTCAAGAATTGAATTCGGTAACCGAAGTTACTCGGAAAGGTGTTTCGTGAAAAGATTATTAGTTTCAGTATCTTTTCTCAGATCAAAAATGTAGACATATTGTCTACATTTTTATAAATTCAACGGTCTCGTTTTAATTTACATCTGAGAATCGTGTTTAAGCAACCCCATCTTTTACAATTATTTGATCGATTTTTTTCTTTTTAATCGACTCTCGGAAAATCTTCCATTGGAAAGTTCCTGCCTTCATGGTAATAGCTTTTTCTTTTTTTAATTACCTTCACGGGAATCATGCCTTAACAAAACTTGTACCATAGAAGCGGATTACTTTGGCCAATATTGTAAATCCTGGGCCTAATATTGTAAAACACACATTGGGCATGTTAGTGATAGTTTGCATAAACCGTTACGTACTATTGTTACTCATAGTAAGGTCTGAGAATATCAAGTTTCCTTCAGAGTAAATCACATCATGTAATACCGAGTGTCCGGTCTTGCGATGCTAATGTTTTTAAGTACGAACACTCCGTGGGGCATGACGCCAAATATTACATTTTTGGCTAAATTACTGGATTAAGCCGGCTCTTGCCAGTTTTACTTCAGTTAGGTATATTATACCTACAGGTAGTTTAACGATGTCTCGGAAAACGTGTTTTCTATTGATGACTGCTTTGAGTGCAATGGGAGATAGCTCATTCCCCCAGCACCACCATTCCACCAGCCCATGCATGCTGATATTTTTATTCCATGTTGTTGCTTTTGGTATATATTACAAAAAAAGTGTTCCTTAATAAATCGTATGGAAGAATGAGAAAGAGGCAACTGAAAACAAAAATCATGTTTATATAGAAAAATATAGAAATCTTCTAATGAATTAAGTTGAAGGTTTGAACTTCATTTTGCTTTATTTTCTTCTTCACATGTATCATCTTTAATATATTGTATATTTAACCACTTTACCGAATTACATGTCCCCGCAGGCAAAACTGGCAGGGTCGCCATGAATTATACACACCGATTCTTGTTGGTATAAGTATAATTGTTTTTTTTTCTTCTTTGCTAATGTATTTAAGTTGTTATAGCATTGTTAAAAATATATTTTGAGTACGCAAGTAAACAACAGACAAACACACTTTTATGCAATACTTTTTAACAGATATAAAAGAAGTAAGCACATCTAGAATTGTACATGCTTATAATAAGTAAAGGGGGTGAGGGGAATGCCACACTACATGAATTAAGACCCCTTTTCAGAAGTGCGAGCTTTATGCGGCTCTCATAATGACAACTAGGGTTGCCAACCCTACTATACAATATAGTATCCTACTGTTTTAGATGTCCACCTATTATTATTTTAAAATTTTAATATAGTAGTCGAAACTACTATATTTTATCAGCAAAGTCGTTTATCAATATCACTTACCGTAAAACGGAATTTATAACTGGTAATAACATTATAAATAGTACCTAATTATAAAGCGTTCCTCAAATTATAATACTCATTACCTAAGAAAACATATAGGTATAATTTATTTAAAATACTATATATTTTTTTATTAATTCTCTGCCTACTATATTTTTATGGCTACTTAATCCAAAAAACTTGGTATATTTGGTCTTAAAAAAATTGACAACGCACCCGGTGTCCTGCATTTTTGATACCTACAATCTGTACTAGGCAAGCATTTGAGTGCCATCTCGATGATGCGGTCTAAGGAACATCATCACCATCACCATCATATCAGCCGAAAGACGCCCACTGCTGCCCTAGAAGGTGTCCAGGTTATACAGTGCGGGAAACACACTGCCACACAAGGCGTTCCACTCTATAGCTGTATGCATTAGAAAGGTCGAAGGATGTCATGGGCGACAGTTACCGCTTACCATCAGAAGAGCTGTCAGCTCGATTGTCACTGTCGGGCGACCCACGTATTCCCTCGAGTCTAAATGTGTAGGTAGTGGGCTACAGCTAACTTAAGCTAAGTTCTGGTGGAACTGTGTTTTATAATATTATGCCCCGGCTTTAATGCCCCGGTTGTACTTTCGCGCGCAAGGTCCCGTGTCCGCCTTGACCATCAAGATGTCAAGATGGGATCATGATTACACACTTATGCGCCTGAATGTGCAGGTTTTATCACAATGTTTTTTTATCCCTCACATTAAGATCACCAGTTTGTATTCAACTAATGTACATAACTCAGAAAAGAGGCATTGGTACATGGCCGCAGTGGAATTCGAACCCCGAATTATACTTTGTTTTATAATATATAGTGCTGATAAATAACAATAAATTCAAATATTGGATGGGCCCATAGGCTTCCAATGGTAAAATCTCTAAATAATTCCAAACTAGGTATTTATTTGCAGCTACATTTGATGGTAACTGTACAAAAAAACAAAGTAGACAATATTTTTATACAATTTAATTAACATTGGCAATTGACCTGAGGATAAAAGTTCATAACTATCTACTGATACGTTTTTAGAGGTGTAATTTAATCCTATCCAACTTTGTTATTTAGAAACAAAAAAGAAATTTATGTCACGTTGATTCTGCTAAAATTATGTCAACGGCACTGACATCACAGCAACATTTCTACTCACAACAACAACAGCCAATTTTAATGAAGAATCACCCCATGCAGGAATTTTTGCTCTTCTTCTGTATAATCAGCTAAACCCGTGATTCCGTAGCCACCACCAGGGTGTTGTGCGTTTAATCTATTGATTTCGATTAGACTCTTCACGAATGCGTTGTAATGAATTATTCTATCGTAATCGTCCTTGTATACCCTGTTGTTATCCCTCATAAACTTCTGGAACAGCTCCGGGGCTTTTGTTACGTCGATGGGTGGCACATTCGACCCCAGAGCCACTATCGCCCCCAACACCAGCAGAGCGAAAACACACAAACTTTTCATTTTATATAACACAGTTTAACAACGCTGTAAGTTGAAATGTGTCACCAATAACTACGGCAAGCTACATTTATAATACTTATATAGTTACGGATTTTATCCTTTAGCGTGTGTTGAAATGAATTCGACACATACATGTGGAGTAAATTTTTTGGATTAATCATTACAGATCAATCAATCATACATTACAGAGCCTATGTATTTGTGTTTATTACATCATGGCGGAATCGTATTCGGTATGGCTACGCATTACGATGAAATCATGCTTTAGGATTTAAGGGCAGGAATCCTAGAAATTAATATTTTTTTCAAATTATCTTAGAAAATTCTTAAAAAAATATATTATGCTTAACATAATATATCTTTTTGAGAATTTTCTATCAAGTCAAAATCGCTAAAATTTACAAGTTAAAATTTTAATGAACGTCACTCGATATGAAAAAAACTAACGAATTTCACTCGATAAAAAATACCAAAGTAGTTGTAATGTTTTCTCAATTTTAATATGTCAGTAGTTTAATGAAAACTACTGATATTTTACATTTAATTTTTTTACTCAACTAAATATTATAAATGTTCACAGACGATTTACTGAGTTTGTCTTTTATTAGTTTTTTGTAGAAGTAAAAATTTTTTTAATGTAGCACTTTTTACACATCGCGCGCGTCCAAAATTCAAAACGGCCCTTATTCTATAAGTAAAGCGTTCCACTTTGGTCTGTCAGTATAATAAAATAAACAAAAGAGAAACGGGTCACCTGCCCTTAATAGCAAAGCAATGAAAACTTGATTCTGTAATATTATGTCGTGGCGCGATCTAATGAAAAGAAAAAATGGAAATACATAGCGAGTAAATTTTTAAGGGCATCTATTTTAACTACGTTTAATACCGGACTTAAGAAATACCTATATTTTTATGCTAAAGCTTATTAAGTAAGTTATTTAGCCAAAATAATTCACCGCGCAATGAAACTCATAGCGATTAATAAGTCTTACGTACACACCGTGACAGTTCTTTGTGTACTTTTATATCTATATATAGTATTAAACAAAGTCGCTTCCCGCCGTTTTGTGTCTATGTACTTGTATGTGTATGTCTGCGCAACGGATTTGCAAGCATGCTACATCTTCGACCTTATCGTCGCTTCCCATCAGATAAGATGAAGTCAAGTGCAAGCCTATTACCAATAAAAGAAAACTGTCTACTCGTGACCATGACGCATGCAACTGCGTCGCAACATCGAGGTAAAAAAATACTAACCACGGTAATAAACATGATGACATGTGCGTTGAAAGTGTAATAGATAACCATGAAAGTCTTAAAACCTATAATAAAATAAGTAAATCTTAGGGTCTTCAAGTTAAGAATGAATAGGTATATTTTTTCTAGTCAAGCATGCTACATCTTCGACGTCGTCACTTCCCGTCAGATAAGATATATTTCTATTTGATTCCGAATTCCATTACTATATATTCTTCATAATAATAATCATATTGACCGTTAAAATTGTCCGGCTATGCTCTCGCGCACGAGGGCCCGGGGTCCACCTTGACCATGATCCAGAATTTGTCAGATCAGATCATTACAGAGGAGCGACTACCATCTGACCTCCGTGACCCAGCTATGAGGGAAACCTGACCAGATTGGACTATAGTTACACATTCAGTTGCCTGAATATGGAGGTTTCATCACGATGTCTCTACTGTAGGCCTACTTGAAGAAATTTCTTCATAGAAATAAGTAGGCCTGTTGTGTCTTCTATACTTCTGTATCTTGTGTACAATAAACAGTTCAATAACTACATTAATTAATGTTTTTTCTCACCGTATAAGCATCGATTAGCATACCACTAATGTACATTACTCAGAATACAGTCACTGATCCATGGCCGCAGTGGGATTCGAACCCGGTACCTCTTGCTTACGAGTCGGATACCTTACCGAATTCCATAACTATCAGCATATGTAGTTAGGTAGGTAGGTATATAAAAATACAGGCCGACTCGCACTTCCCACATCAGCAAGGCTTTCCCTTTTTAAAACGAAAAGTTTGCGCTAACAAGATCGCATTCATCAAAAGTGAACGTTGACAAACTGCTTTCAGGAATCTTTAAAGAAAACTTCTTAAACGGATTACTGGCTCTGTGTACATTTGTAATACTCTTGCTTCGAGACAAGTTCTCCATTACTAGGAGTTTTCGAAAGACGCCCGCAAAGTTACCGACATAGTGCACAGAATTAGTAAGCTGAAGTGGCAGTGGGCTGATAATATCTGCCAAAGAACCGACATGGGGTAAACGAGTTCTTGAGTGGGAACCAAAGGAAAGGGAGATTTTCGGGCAATTACTAAAAAAGTAAAAGTGTAGTTCGACTTGCCTCACTAGATGGCGCTGCTTAGGCAGGATTCTCAAGTATTGAATTCGGTAACCAAAGTTACTTGGAATGGTGTTTCGTGAAAAGATTATTAGTTTCAGTATCTTTTCTCAGATCAAAAATGTAGACATTTAGTCTACATTTTTATAAATTTAACGGTCTCGTTTTAATTTACTTCTGAGAATCGTGTTTAAGCAACCATCTATTACAATTATTTCATCGATTTTTTTTCTTTTTAATCGACTCTCGGAAAATCTTCCATTGGAAAGTTCCTGCCTTCATGATAATAGTACTTGTACCATAGAAGCGGATTATTTTGGCCAATATTGTAAATCCTGGGCCTAATATTGTAAAACACACATTGGGCATGTTAGCGATAGTTTGCATAAGCCGTTACGTGCTATTGTTACTCATAGTTAGGCCCGCGAATAATAAGTTTCCTTCAGAGTAAATCAAATTATGTAGTACTGAGTATCCGGTCTTGCGATGCTAATGTTTTGAAGTACGAACACTCCGTGGGGCATGACGCCAAATATTATATGTTTGGCTAAATTACTGGATTAAGCCGGCTCTTGTCAGTTTTACTTCAAAAAAGTATATTATACCTAGAGGTAAGTTTAACAATGTCTCGAAAAACGTGTTTCCTATAGGTTTTCAAAAGACGACCTTAGTGGTTCAGTTGGTTAACAAACCAGTGGTAGAATCAGACGTCCCGGGTTCGATTCCCGGCCGACCAGAAATTGAAATGATGAATTTTAACTTCTCTTACAGGTCTGGGTGTTATATGTATAATAAGTATGTATTTAAAAGTATACATGCTATTGTTACTCATAGTAAGGCCCGAAAATATCAAGTTTCCTTCAGAGTAAATCAGATTATGTATTACTGAGTATCCGGTCTTGCGATGCTAATGTTTTGAAGTACGAACACTCCGTGGGGCATGACGCCAAATATTATATGTTTGGCTAAATTACCGGCTCTTGCTAGTTTGACTTCAGTTAGGTATATTATACCTACAGATTGTTTAGCGATGTCTCGGAAAACGTGTGTCCTAACGGTGACTACTTTGAGTGCAATGGGAGACAGCATACCACCATTCCCTCCAGCACCACCGGTACACCAGCCCATGCATGCAGTTATTTATATTCTAGTTTATCTTGTTATGTATTACAAAAAAAAGTTTTCATTATTAAATTGTATGGAAAAATAAGAGAGAAGTAAATAAAAACAAAAATCTTGTTTATAGAAAAATTTAGAAATCTTCTAATGAATTAAGTTGAAGGTTTGAACTTGATTTTGACACTGGTAGGGTCAGATCTTTAAAATGATTTGCAACGGATGAGTTACCCTCGTATATTGGCTCCGATGACATTTGTGGTAAACAAGTACAATTAATTAACTGACCCACCCAAGTTTTATGCCGATTCGATTCTTGTTTGTATAGTTTGGTTCCGTTCTTTTTTCTTCTTTACCAATGCATTTATGTTGTTATAGCATTATTAAAAATATGTTATGAGCACGCAAGTAAACAACAGACAAACATACTTTTATACCACACTTTTTAAATAGATATAAAATAATTTAAGGCTGATGTAATGCATTGGTAAGCATATCTAGAATTGTACATGCTTATATTAAGTCAATAGGGGTGAGGGGAATGCGACACTACCTACATGAGTTAAGACCCCTTTTCTGAAGTGCGAGCTAGATTCAGCCCTTACAGTGACACCGCACCTGCGGTTCTACATTTTTGTTACATACAATCTGTACTAGGCATGCATTTGAGTGCCATCTCCGGCTGGGAAGCGACGATGCGGCCGAAGGTGGAACATCATTATCATCATCATATCAGCCCAAAAACGCCCACTGCTGGGCATAGAGCTCCCCCAGAGATCTCCATAAAGACCGGCCTTGTGCCTTCCGCATCCATCTGGCACTTGCAATCTTTTCCAGGTCGTCGGTCTACCTTGTGGGAGGCTTACCCATGCTGCGTCATGGTGGAACATGCCAAATCATTCTGGCACACAAGGCGTTCCACTCCTTAGCTGTATGCATAAGAAAGGTCGAAGGATGTCATGGGCGACAGCAACCGCTTACCATCAGATGAGCTATCAGCTCGTTAGTCTCTTTCGGGTGAGCCACGTATCCCTTCGAGTCTATATGTGTAGGTAGTGGGGTACAGCTAGCTTTAGCTAAATGGACAGTAATTTCAGAAATAAGTAAATTAAATAAAGTATGCAAACTTTTTACGTGGGGTATACTTAAAAAAGCGACCATGCACCGGACATTATATAGGAAAAAAATCGTACCTTGAATCTTATAAAAATCTATAGACACTTCTATTACATAACCCATTTATTACGCCCGGATTATAACAAGCGTCGCCGACTCGCCTTGCTGTCACATACACTCAAAATTGTATGAAAATCAAATTTAATCCGGGCCTTAGACTATATTATAAATTTAATGTGAACCCAGACAATCACATAAGGTGTATAATAAATAAAGCATTTTTATACTATGCATTCACAAACGAGCATACAGCTCACCTTATTTAATTGTGTGTTTCAAATCCCAGGTTCAGAGATATTTCACTTCAAAGATTTATTTATCTAACATAACAAACTCATGTCATGTACGTAAAATATAGCTTATTCAATATAGCTAATGGGCTAGGCACGCTGGCATGAAGATTTTTAATAAGCAATGACCATATAAACCTTCCTCATGAATGACGCTGTCGATTGGGGAAAACCGCATGAATAGGCTAAGTTCTGCAGCATATGCTGTAAAAAAGATACGAGTTATTTCTGATGAGGCTACAGCAAGATTAGTTTATTTTAGTTATTTCCACAGTATGATGGCTTATGGCATACTGCTGTGGGGACACGCTGCCGACTGACATAATGTATTTGTACTGCAGAAAAGGGCTATTCGCGCGATTTACCAATTTAGATATAGAACTTCACTTAGAGATAAATTCAAGAATATTGACATTATGACAATATGAAATACATATATGAGAACTTGATCTATGTTCATAAAAATATACACCTTTTTATGAAGAATAGTGACGTTCATAATAGGAATACTAGGAATTACTAGAAGAACTTGTTACTAGTGCTTGTTGTCTAGCCAAAGTCCACGAATTATTTATGGGTCAATGTGCACGCTTTTATAATAAGGTTCCAACAGATATACAAAATTAATCATTGAATAAATTTAAAGTCAGTATGACAAAAAAGTTATTATAGTATATCTGAATATGTAAATGACAAAAGTCCATGGGACTGAACTGCTGTTCTATACAGTGTGTCACTGTGTGCTTCCTTCCTACTTTCCTACCCCCCTCCTTCCTGACGATTGAAAGAGATATTTAATATCCTAATCAATAAAGAAATTATGAATTTTGAATTTTAAATATCCGTTCGGTGAATAGCTTATCGCGACCAGACAGATAGACAGACGCGACCTGAGACTTTGTTTTATTATATCATCTTGGCTTTATTACCCGGTTGTACTCTCGCGCGCGAGGACCCAGGTCCGCCTTGACCATGATCCAGGATTTGGCAGATCAGGTAATTACAGTGGAGCGACTGACATTTGACCTCCATGACCCTGCTAGCAAGAGAACCTGTAAAGATGGGATCATGGTTACACATTCAGGCGCCTGCATTTGCAGGTTTCATCACGATGTTTTTGTTTCCTTAAGATCATCAGTTTGTATTCAACTAATGTACATAATTCAGAAAAGAGTCATTAAAATTCTAACCCCGAATTATACTTTGTCTTATAATATGTAGTGATGATAAATAACAATAATTTCAAATATTGGATGGCCCCATAGGCTTCCATTTGTAAAATCTCTAACTAATTCCGAACTAGGTATTTATTTGCAGCTACTTTGATGGTAACTGTACAAACAAACAAGACAATATTTTTATACAATTTAATTAACATTGGCAATTGTTCTTATACTCAATACTCTGAAGTATAAATAAATAAATTTCTCACTACATAACTGTTCGAAGTTGCGTACATAGAGGTAATGAACATTCTCAAATAAGTAATTGTATAATAACTTATTTGAAATAAGTAATTCGTTCAATTACACATTTGACAGGGGATCGTTCAAGAGGTATATTACAGGTCTCTTCAGAGGCGGGTAACGCATTAGTAGCGCCCCTGGTGTTGCTGATGTCCATAGACGGTGACCACTTTCCATCAGGAGGCCCGCTTGCTTGTTTGTCTGCCGTATAACATAAAAAAAAATTAATAATAACCACAATGCCTGTTACCTAAGACTGTATCATATTATCTTCTCTTCATTCTCTAGACCAGCGACTAACGGTGAACTTGCCAGCCAAGGTCCGCTCCTCTACTAGGAGATCACTTTCAGATTTACTCCAAGCGGTTTCCTACCAAATTCTAAATAAATAAAAATGCTTGGACAATTCACACGCCATATAAGCCCAAAGTAAGCAAAGCTTGTGTTATGGGTGCTAGATAATAAACTACTTATATACTTTTAAATACATACTTGTTATACATATAACACCCAGCCCGTTACAGAAATTAAAATTTTCTGTACGGCCAGGCATCGAATCCGGGACCTCTGCGTGGCAGACGTACCAACCACCCACGGAAAAGTGGATGTAAATAAACTGAACCACTCTAAAATTTGTGGTGTTTTGCCTTTTTAAATCTACGAAATGCACCTTAATACGACCCGTACAAGCAATAATGGACCCAAATGCGCAATTTTGGTTTCTACAATGACAGAAAGCTTATTTTAATATCTCAGCTAACGCGCAGCCCCGCCTACAGTCACCGCATTGAACCCGCGCAGCAACCGCGTCGCGTCGGCCTTGTCAATCCTGGCCCATCCGAAGTTAACGTCCGTAGTTTAGAATAACGGACTTAGACAGTAGCGCTAAGTGAAGCACACGCGTCTGCCGTCTCCACTTTACGATATCCACTTTACGATTACCCACTTCACTTCCACAATGGTCTCGTAAACCAACATTACATTCAAGAGTGCGTTTATGGATCTTTGTCGCTTTCGTATCGTTTTCATCAATGAAACGGTTTAAGTTGAAATTAATTTAAGCGGAAATAAAGCTCTATGCGACGTACCCAAGATGGTATTTAGTAGTCTGTGAGCTTTATAAAAAAAATGTTTGATTCAGACTTATGCGCTTATTAGACCTGGCTAAATTCAGTGGACTAAAATCAGAAGCAAAAAGCGTGGGAGCAAATCAAATTGGAATGTATTGCTCAAAGAATAACGTCCATTTTTATATAACTTATATTATGTTACACGTCGCTTCACTTTTCAAAAAGTACACGTACATACGTTAAATTAAATTTTATAAATTTAAGAGCTTGTAAAAACGAAAAGCAACCAGATAGAAATACATAATAGCACTACAGGCGCCAGACGCACATGGCCGCAGCGGTGAAGGACCAGCAGATGTGACAATTTTCAGAGCAACCCGTAATAACCGTGTTCAGACAAACATTAAACATTATTATTACTTACGTTAGTGTTCACACTGGTAATGAGATATTGTACGTACCACTGTGAGGTAATCATCACAGTCCACTGCAGGACTTAGGGAATCTCCCGCGAAAGGGGGGGTTGCCATAATCTCCACGCTTAGCAGGCGGGTTGGAGATTAATTTATTATTTCTTTACTTATTTCTTTAAAAACTTTATTGCACTAAAATTATTACAATTGGCGGACTTAAAGCCATCAGGCTTTATCTACCAATCAACCAGTAGGCCATGCGTAAAGTGAGTGAGTAGGTGCCAAAAGCGGAACAGAGAGCAAGTATACTTAATTAACTAAATAGCAAATACTGATAACGAGAAAGATGAGATAATAAATAAAATATTATATACCATATCCCTTCAATAAATACAATACGATACAAATAATATACCTATCATAAATACTATAGGTACATATACTATATCAACACATACATATACTATTTACTGTTAGGCCTTTTCTCTATAAAGAATTTCTTTACTAGCTTTTTAAAGGTAAAGCGATTTTGTGATTTTCGAACATCTTCGGGAATTTCATTCCAAAGACGCAGATCGCAGTGTTGTGAATATAACAATGGCAAATGCTGCTGCCCATTTTCGAGGCTACGGAGACTAGATCTTTTGCCTCGATAGCGGTAGTTGCCTTGTACGACACTCACGAGTGTAAGGGGTTGGTGCTATTCTACTCTGCCGGACACCACACGGTCGAGGTTTTTTTTTTTTTCGAGGAATTTTAACTGATTGTGAAATTGTTAATATTAGCTTTTTAAGTATCTGTAGGTGTTTTAAATTGTTAACTTAGTTATGTAAAACTATATTCTTAGGCCCATAAAATAATGCTGTGATTTTGTCTCAGTACAAAAACGCTGTAATTTGCAGTGCCCTAGCAGGGTTCTTGTGTAAAACTAAAAAAACATTGTAACATCTGTAACAACCACAAGAAAGCAATAAAGTTTATGATTATGATTATGATTATGAGGTGATTAGAGTGTGAGTTAATAAGGTGGGTTTAAGTTTTAAGCGAAAGTTTAAGTAACTTTAGCCGGAGGTAAATAATATACATCGATTAGTTTCGTCGCTTTATTTACTCACGAAGCCAAAAAAAAGATTACCCACTCTCTCCACATCACACGTTATACATTGAAATACAAATCATGTTGCGTTAATGTCTCGGTTGTATCTCGCGCGCACGACGGCCCGGGGTCCACCTTAACCATGATCCAGCATTTGGCAGATCAGATAATTATAGTGGAGCGACTGCCTTCTAACCTCAGTGACCCTGCTACCAGGGGAACCTGAGTAGATTGGATCATGGTTACATATTCAGTCGGTACTACTTACCGGCTTACGAGTCGGCTCAACCACTCAGCCACCGACGTTTAAGTAACATTAGTCGGAGGTAAATAGGGTACGTCGGTTATTTACTTACACACGTGCGGCAAAGACGATGCTCTACAAAGCCAAAAAAATATTTATTTGTTGTACACAGGTTTTCATAAGCTTAACATAATATTAATTGTATGTGTTTATTACATTGTATCTATTCCACTTAAGTATTTATTTCGTCTGTGCTTCACTGAAGTGCACACTGAAAACCTGCGCCATAGCAGCCATGACTTATGCTGAGTGTGACCCCGTTGCACGACTTCTCACGGCACGGGCAACGGTACAACACTGAAATATGTAACGTAACACTGTCCGACGGACAGTGCCAGGCTCAGTTAATAATAAAAACAACTAATATCAGGGTAATGGGTTTATGCACAATCAGTCCAGAAACTACAATCTACAAAACAAGATATTTATAAAAAGAATTTAAAATGTTAAAAGTACGAAAGTTTTTACGAAAGTCCACAACTTATGCCCGGGCTGGATCACTGGGTTCACTTTTGGCCGAAAAGTACAGATTGCAGATTGACTCGACAGACTATTTAATTTAGAAAACTTCGAGGATAAACTTTTATGCAGTCACGTGCATAATTTGACCGGTCGACTGGTATTTAATTTTTGGTTTCTGAAAATAGCTTCTTCTAGCTATGATACTAATCCACCTTCTAGTTCGAAGGCTGAGAGAACTCTGCCCACTCATCCGCTGCACTCTCTAACAAAGGCTCGGGTCTTCACTTAAACACGTTCGAAAACGCATTTGGCACAAAAGAAGATATAGTCTTGATGGCCAGTACTCATAGTCGACCAGCCAGTTTCTGAAGTGGTCGATATTTATTTTCGGACGACCTCGTGTTTAGCAGCCAAGGATATAATCCATGAAGATATGATGAAGAATTGGATCCAGCAATTATCTAGAATAAGGGGAGCACAAAAAAAGATTAAAATCTCCGCCATCTATGAACTGTGTCCGCATGACAACATATGACATATAAAGAATAAAATAATAAAAGATTAACGTCAATTTGGAAAACGTGATACTTCAAATACCAAATCCAATACTTCTACAATATATCTATATATTAGAAAGAAACCTTCTAATGTGATGGAAAAATGACCCCCCTGGGAAGGGGGGTATGTCTGGATTCCCAACAAAAGGAAAATAAGAAGATACAACGGTAAGAATCCAGACACACACCCCAATACCCTTGTATTTGTCCAAAAACATCATTACTTTTACCAATTGGATATTTAGGAAACAAGAGATCATTTCCCCAAAAGAAAATACTCTAATCGAAGTTCAATTCGATTCAAAATATTTGTAGAACGTTACAACATATTTGTTGGCCGTGTGGTGTCCGGCAGAGTAGAATAGCACCAACCCCTTACATTCATGGGTGTCGTACAAGGCGACTAATGTTTTCGAGGGAAAAGATCAAGAGTCTCCGTAGTCTGGAAAATGGGCAGCAGCATTTTCCATTATTATTTTTAAACACTGCGATCTCCAACCCGCCTGCCAAGCGTGGAGATTAAGGCAATAACCTCCCCTTTCGTGGGAGAGGCCCTAAGTCCTGCAGTGGACTGTTACGGGTTGAGATGATGATGTATAAAAATTGACAATAAAAGTGTCAACGTGCTGAACAGTTATTTGAACAGGAGTAACAGTAAGTACAGCTTCAGGGCAAGATTCTACAAATATTATAACATCGTCGTTACTGTTACCATTGTAGTTTTATTGTTATTTGTATCATATAAATGTACATGCTGTTCCATGTGATTAATAAATGCGTTTTATTTTTATTTATTTATTTAAGCCGATCTAGCATTATTTACAAGTACGTTTCAATATTTACAAAAGTAGAGAACGATAACTGTAAATAAAATAAATAAATATGCTATATTTTTTACACAGCGCCATCTAGCCCCAAAGTAAGCAAAGCTTCTGTAATGGGTGCTAGAAAATTGATAAACGATATTAGTACTTTTAAATACACACTTATTATACATATAACACCGAGACCCGTAACAGAAATTAAAATTCATCATTTCAACTTCTGCTCGGCCAGGCATGTTAACCACTGAACAACTCAGGTCGCCGTCAAATATCATCAACAGAAACCTCCATTTTCTGTAATAAATACGTTCAGTGGTTTTCAAGTAAAGAGAAATCGGGGTCCATCCGTTCGAGAGCTACGACGCCACAGACAGACACACATGTACATACACACGTCAAATTTATCACACCCCGTTAAGATTAAAAAATACTTTTTTATATTTTTTATTCTACGCTTGGACAAACGAGTAGACGGCCCACCTGATGGTAAGCGGTAACTGTCGCCCATGACATCAACAATTCATGCATTTAGATTGTAGGCTACAAAAATGGAGAACCGTGCGTTGTCACTGTGAGAACTAAGATGAAATACATGAAAGAATATCTACCTATAGATTAGATTAGATTAGATTTATTAATTACTCTATTAAAGTTCTTTCATAATGATAATATTCTTATTATAGATTACATTAGGTCAATAAAAGAGATCGTCAAGTTATAAAATAAGAATTATTGCTTTCGTACAAGAGGGCGATTTCAAATAATAAATTAATATAATAAACAATGTCAAAATATAAAATAAATTATTACATAAAATTACACTAAGAAGCGTCGGTGGCCGAGCGGTTACAGTATCCGACTCGTAAGCCAGAGGTCCCGGGTTCGAATCCCGCTCCTGCCATGTACCAATGACTGTTTTCTGAGTTATGTACATTAGTTGAATACTAACCGATGCTCTTACGGTGAGGGAAAACATCGTGATAAAACATTCAGGCGACTGAATGTGTAACCGTGATCCAATCTGGTCAGGTTCCCCTGGTAGCAGGGTCATGGAGGTCAGATGGCAGTCCCTCCACTGTAATTACCTGTCCTGCCAAATCCTGGATCATGGTCAAGGCAGGCCCTGGGCCCTCGTTCTCGAGAGCACAACCGGGACATTAACGCCAAGATGATTATTTTTATTACATAAAATTACACTAAGGTAAATTGATACAAAGCATCTCAAATTATTTAACATTATCGACTCATGCAAATTTACAAAAAGCAAACAGTACCAGTAAGTATATCGTTTCCGATATTGCTAGCTATCCATACAAAACCGAGAACTGGTCTGATATTACATAAATGTGAAAATTGGAATCGCATAACCCAAGTTCCCTGCAACTCAGCCGTACGGCTACGGTACGGAGCAAACTAATACCACAGGGACTCATCAGAGTTGCACAACTTTGATGGATCTGGGACCGGATCCGAGGGATGTTAGTTCAAATACACAATATTACCGGTGTAGTGTAGGCGATTATTACTTGCCAACGGTGGGTTTTTGATTGGTTTCGAGTTGAATAAATATGCTTGGTCAAATTCACACAGTACACATCTAGCCCCAAAGTAATCAAGCTTGTGTGTGTTAGATAAACTACTTATATTATACTTTTACGCACGATTTTTTAAAAATAAATATTTATTAAAGTTCATCATTAAAATTTTTGCTCGGCCCGCAATCGAACCTGGGACCCCTGCGTGGCAGATCGGCCGAATGTTAACCAACCAAATCACTCAGGTCATCTGTCAACTGAACCTCACAGTTGTTTTGAATACGTGGCGCGAAAGAGGGGTGTGATTTATGTACATGTGTATATGTTTGTCTGACTGTGCCATCGTAGCCCTCGAACGGATGGACTGATTTTGATGCGGTTTACCTTATTTGAAAACCAGTTTCATCGAGATGGTCCTTAGCTTAGTTTCGTTGCAATCAGTTTTGTAGCTTAGGCAATCTGTCTGCTAAGTTATTTTGCCATTACGACATATTAACCGGCTCGAGAGAGTCTATAAATGAGCATATGGGTACTCAAATACACTCCTTTGCAAAGAAACGGGTACATAGACAATTTTCATACAATTAAGTCAATTTGGAGAACTTTTATCTCGCCCTGGGAACTTTCAGGGTGCAGTCTAATTATGCACCAAATACCAACTGGCTGCTTTAGATTCGATGAAAAAACGTGCAAAGAAGTTAATTTGTGATCCGCAGTTGTGCGTAGGGTTGGGCGTTTGTCGGTCTTCTACAGGTTGCGTTTCGGAGTGTGCAAAGCGTTGCACGACCTCATTCCGCCGGCTCCTTTCCGTCATCGGAAGACGCGATTCGGGTGGGCGCATCATCGTTATGTACTTGATTTTCCAGCTATCCGCACAAGCCGCTTTAGTTCAACCTTTATAATGCTTACGGCCAAGGAATCGAACGCATTACCCGCGAGTGTGTTCCCTGATCATTATAATCTATAGGCCTTCACTGCCAGAGTGAATAGGCTGTTCCTAGACAGGAATGCTCCATCATCTTTGACGATTGAAAGCGATATGTAATGTCCTACACAATAAAAAAAAAATTGAAAATTATGAATTGGCCGCATCGTCACTTACCACCACAAGGTATCCGCCACACGTTCATCCTCACAGTGACAACATATCTGTGGTTCTACTTAAAAAGTAAATGCTTAAATAGCAGATTTTATGAGCGACAGATACTGCTTACCATCAGGCGGGCTGTCTGCTCGTACAATAAAAAATAAACATAAAGAAAACATTTTTAATCCCCAACGCAAAGAAGGGTGTCATGTTTGATGGTAACTGTACAAAAGGAAACAAAGTAGGTCATATTTTTATTTATTTTATTTTATTTTGCAATTGACAGGAGGATAAAAGTTCGTTACATTTTTGTATAAAAAATCTAAAAGTGCCAGCCAGAAGAACAAAATTTTGTTTTCCGTTAGAACAATCAACTCCTAAACATTTTTATGACGTAAAATAAAGATAAATAAGGGATTGAGGAGGGATTGAAGAATAAGGATATTTAATATTGTACTTACGTTCACCCTAGTAATACATATTGGTGATAGTGGGCGATCAGGTTAGAATAGAAAATGTTAAGAATACAATACAATACCATACATTTTATTTCAGACTGTACATAAAATAAATTACACACATTGTCCACATCTTGTTAGTCCAACTTAACACTACGGGTTAGTAGTGAAAAGAATTACGAAAGAATAACTTATCTGAAAATTACAATTTCTTTTTCTGCCCGACGTTCTTGCGTCTTTCAGTGTTTTCATCCAAAAAGAATGCTATCCTTTATTACCAGTTTAAATGTGCAGCCTGTCCAACATGTTGGCATTTAAAAACGTGTATTACACAAATACCGACAGGTTTGCATTCGTAGATTCCGATATAGTAATGTCAATGGCACTGATAAGTTTCACAGCAACGTCTATACTCAAAACTACAACAGCAACTTTTTAAGAGGATTTACGAGGCCGAACAGATTTTTCGTCTGTTCTTCGGTATAATCAGAGAAACTGTTGATTCCAAAAGTAGCAGTAGAATCTCCCGCGTTCAATCTATTAATTTCGATCAGACTCTTCACGAATGCGTTGTAATGAGCTAGTCTATCGAAATCATCCTTGTATACTTTGTCGTAATCCTTCACAAACTGCTGGAACAGCTCCGGGGCTCTTGTTACGTCGATCGGGGGCACATTCGACCCCAGAGCCACTGTCGCCCCCAACACCGCCAGAGCGAAAACACACAAACTTTTCATTTTATATAATACAGTTTAACAACGCGCTAAGTTGAAATGTGTCACCAATATCTACAGCTCGCTACGTTTATATACTTATATAGTTACGGATTTTATCCTTAACCGTGTGTTGAAATGAATTCGACACATACATGTGGAGTGAGCTACCTAAATTAATCATAATAATGAGTACATTACAGAGTATTTGTTTTTATTACATCATCATTTTTTATTTTATGCGTAATGGCGGAATCGTATTCGGTATGGCTACGCATTACGATGAAATCTTGCTTAAGGATTTAAGGGCAGGAATACCAGTTTTTTTTTCATGTTATGTGAGACAGGAAATAGCGTTTTAAATTTTGTTAAGAATCTAATCTAGTCAAAGTCGCTAAAAGTTACAAGATTTAATTAACGTCACTCGATATAAAAAATGTAATTAAAATTGGCCGTGTGGTGTCCGGCAGAGTAGAATAGTACCAACCCCTTACTCTCATGGGTGTCGTAGAAGGCGACTAATGTTTTCGAGGCAAAAGATCAAGCGTCTCCGTAGTCTGGAAAATGGGCAGCAGCATTTTCCATTGTTATATTTCAACACTGCGATCTCCAACCCGCCTGCCAAGCGTGGAGATTATGGCAATTACCTCCCTTTCGTGGGAGAGGCCCTAAGTCTTGCAGTGGACTGTTACGGGCTGTGATGATGTGATGTATGTGATGATATAAAAAATACTAACGAATTTCACTCGATAAAAAATCCCAAGTCAGTAGTTTAGCCAAAACTGATATTTAACATTTAATTTTATACTCAACTAAAGACAATAAATATTTACAGACAATTTACTGAGTTTGACTTTTATTTGTTTTTTACAAACAAAAATTGTATTAAAATGTGTTTTGCGCTCGCGCACGAGGGCCCGGGGTCCACCTTGGCCATGATCCAGGATTTGACAGATCAGATAATTCTAGTGGAGCGACTGCCATCTAACCTCGTGACCCTGCTACCAGGGGAACCTGACCAGATTGTGCAAGTTTCATCACGATGTTTTCCCTCAAGACACCGTAATGTACAAAACTCAGAAAAGAGTCACTGGTACATGGCCGTAGTGGGATTCGAACCGGGTGCCTCTCGGTTACGAGTCGGATACCTTAACCGTCCGAATTCTATTACTATCAGCATATATATTTAGGTATCTAAAAAATCAGGCCGACTCGCAATTCCCACATCAACAAGGCTTTCCCTTTTTAAAACGAGAAGTTTGCGCTAACAAGATCGCATTCATCAAAAGCGAAGGTTGACAAACTGCTTTCAGGAACCTTTAAAGAAAAACTTCGTAAACGGATTACTGGCTCTGTGTACATTTGTAATACTCTTGCTTCGAGACAAGTTCTCCATTACTGGGAGTTCTCGAAAGACGCCCGCAGACTTAAGTTAAAAACTTAGTAAGCTAAACTGGCAGTGGGCTGACAATATCTGCCAAAGAATCGACATGGGGTAAACGAGTTCTTGCGTGGGAACCAAAGCAATTGGGGGATTTTCAGACAATTACTATAAAAAGTAAAAATTATAGTTCGGCTTGCCTCACTAGATGGCGCTGCTTAGGCAGGATTCTCAAGAATTGAATTCGGTAACCGAAGTTACTCTGAAAGGTGTTTCGTGAAAAGATTATTAGTTTCAGTATCTTTTCTCAGATCAAAAATGTATACATATTGTCTACATTTTTATAAATTCAACGGTCTCGTTTTAATTTACATCTGAGAATCGTGCTTAAGCAACCCCGTCCTTTACAATTATTTGATCGATTTTTTTCTTTTTAATCGACTCTCGGAAAATCTTCCATTGACAAGTTCCTGCCTTCATGATAATAGGTTTTTCTTTTTTTAATTACCTTCACGGGAATCATGCCTTAACAAAACTTGTACCATAGAAGCGGATTACTTTGGCCAATATTGTAAATCCTGGGCCTAATATTGTAAAACACACATTGGGCATGTTAGTGATAGTTTGCATAAACCGTTATGTACTATTGTTACTCATAGTAAGGTCTGAGAATATCAAGTTTCCTTCAGAGTAAAACACATCATGTATTACTGAGTATCCGGTCTTGCGATGCTAATGTTTTTAAGTACGAACACTCCGTGGGGCATGACGCCAAATATTACACTTTTGGCTAAATTACTGGATTAAGCCGGCTCTCGCCAGTTTTACTTCAGTTAGGTATATTATACCTACAGGTAGTTTAACGATGTCTCGGAAAACGTGTTTTCTATTGATGACTGCTTTGAGTGCAATGGGAGATAGCTCATTCCCCCAGCACCACCATTCCACCAGCCCATGCATGCTGATATTTTTATTCCATGTTGTTGCTTTTGGTATATATTACAAAAAAAGTGTTCCTTAATAAATCGTATGGAAAAATGAGAAAGAGGCAACTGAAAACAAAAATCATGTTTATAGAAAAATATAGAAATCTTCTAATGAATTAAGTTGAAGGTTTGAACTTCATTTTGCTTTATTTTCTTATTCACATGTATCACCTTTAATATATTGTATATTTAACCACTTTACCGATTTACATGTCCCCGCAGGCAAAACTGGCAGGGTCGCCATGAATTATACACACCGATTCTTGTTAGTATAAGTATAATTGTTTTTTTTCTTCTTCGCTAATGTATTTAAGTTGTTATAGCATTGTTAAAAATATATTTTGAGTACGCAAGTATACAACAGACAAACACACTTTTATACAATACTTTTTAACAGATATAAAAGAAGTAAGCATATCTAGAATTATACATGCTTATAATAAGTCAAGAGGGGTGAGGGGAATGCCACACTACATGAATTAAGACCCCTTTTCAGAAGTGCGAGCTTTATGCAGCTCTCATAATGACAACTAGGGTTGCCTACCCTACTATATAATATAGTATCCTACTGTTTTAGATGTCCACCTACTATTATTTTAAAATTTTAATATAGTAGTCGAAACTACTATATTTTATCAGCAAAGTCGTTTATCAATATCACTTACCGTAAAACGGAATTTATAACTGAGAATAACATAATAAAAAGTACCTTAATATAAAGTGTTCCTCAAATTATAATACTCATTACCTAAGAAATAATATAGGTATATTTTATTTAAAATACTATATATTTTTTTATTAATTCTCTGCCTACTATATTTTCATGGCTACTTAATCCAAAAAACGTGGTATATTTGGTCTTAAAAAAGTTGGCAACCCTAGTGACAACGCACCCGAGGTCCTGTATTTTTGATACCTACAATCTGTACTAGGCAAGCATTTGAGTGCCATCTCACCTGATGGGAATCGATGATGTGGTCGAAGGAACATCATCACCATCATCATCATATCAGCCGAAAGACGCCCACTGCTGGCCTAGAAGGAGTCTAGGTTATACAGTTCGGGAAACACACTGCCACACAAGGCGTTCCACTCTATAGCTGTATGCATTAGAAAGGTCGAAGGATGTCATGGGCGACAGTTACCGCTTACCATCAGAAGCTGTCAGCTCTATTGTCACTGTCTGGCGACCCACGTATTCCTTCGAGTCTAAATTTGTAGGTAGTGGGCTACAGCTAGCTTTAGCTAAGTTCTAAGTAATAAATGAATGTATTTAAACTTTTTAAATGGAGTATATTTAAGAAAGCGACCAAGCTCATAATATAGAAAAAAAATCGCACATTGAATCCTATAAAAATCTATAGAAGAGACGATCACATAAGGTAATAAATAATGCATTTTTATACTATGCAGTCACAAACGAACAGAGAACTCACCAGATATAGTTTTGTGTTTCAAATCCCAGATTCAAAGATATTTTACTTCAAAGCTTTATTTATCTTACAATGCCATAACAAACTCTTGTCATGTACGTATAATATAGCTAATGGGCTAGGCACGCTGGCATCAAGATTTTTATATAAACCTTCCTCATGAATGACGCTGTCTATTGGGGAAAACCGCATGAATATCCGTTCAATAGAGTTTATCGCAAACAGACAAATAGACAGACGACAGATAAATAGACGCGACGTGGAACTGTGTTTTATAATATTATGCCCCGGCTTTAATGCCCCGGTTGTACTATCGCGCGCGAGGTCCCGTGTCCGCCTTGACCATCAAGGTGTCAAGATGGGATCATGATTACACACTTATGCGCCTGAATGTGCAGGTTTTATCACAATGTTTTTTTTATCCCTCACATTAAGATCACCAGTTTGTATTCAACTAATGTACATAACTCAGAAAAGAGGCATTGGTACATGGCCGCAGTGGAATTCGAACCCCGAATTATACTTTGTTTTATAATATGTAGTGATGATAAATAACAATAAATTCAAATATTGGATGGGCCCATAGGCTTATAATTGTAAAATCTCGAAATAATTCCGATACAATAATGGTAACTGTACAAAAAATTAAGACAATATTTTTATACAATTTAATTCACATTGGCAATTGACACTTGGATCAAAATTCTACTGATAATAAGTATCTACTGATGCGTTTTTAGAGGTCTAATTTAATCCTATCCAGCTTTTATTTGGAAAAATAAATCTTTTATATTACGTTGATTTGGCTAAAATTATGTCAACGGCACTGACATCACAGCAACATTTCTACTCACAACTACAACAGCCAATTTTAATGAAGAATCACCCCATGCAGGTATTTTTGCTCTTCTTCTGTATAATCAGCTAAACCCGTGATTCCGTAGCCACCACCAGGGTGTTGTGCGTTTAATCTATTGATTTCGATTAGACTCTTCACGAATGCGTTGTAATGAATTATTCTATCGTAATCGTCCTTGTATACCCTGTTGTTATCCCTCATAAACTTCTGGAACAGCTCCGGGGCTTTTGTTACGTCGATGGGTGGCACATTCGACCCCAGAGCCACTATCGCCCCCAAAACCAGCAAAGCGAAAACACACAAACTTTTCATTTTATATAACACAGTTTAACAATGCTGTAAGTTGAAATGTGTCACCAATAACTACAGCCCGCTACATTTATATACTTATATAGTTACGCATTTTATCCTTTAGCGTGTGTTGAAATGAATTCGACACATACATGTGGAGTAAATTCCCTGGATTAATCATTACAGATCAATCAATCATACATTACAGAGCCTATGTATTTGTGTTTATTACATCATGGCGGAATCGTATTCGGTATGGCTACGCATTACGATGAAATCATGCTTTAGGATTTAAGGGCAGGAATCCTAGAAATTAATATTTTTTTCAAATTATCTTAAAAAAATATATTATGCTTAACATAATATATCTTTTTGAGAATTTTCTATCAAGTCAAAATCGCTAAAATTTACAAGTTAAAATTTTAATGAACGTCACTCGATATAAAAAATACTAACGAATTTCACTCGATAAAAAATACCAAAGTAGTTGTAATGTTTTCTCAATTTTAATATGTCAGTAGTTTAATGAAAACTACTGATATTTTACATTTAATTTTTTTACTCAACTAAAGATTATAAATGTTCACAGACGATTTACTGAGTTTGTCTTTTATTTGTTTTTTGTAGAAGTAAAAATTTTTTAATGTAGCGCTTTTTACACATTGCGCGCGTCCAAAATTTAAAACGGCTCTTATTCTATAAGCAAAGCGTTCCACTTTGGTCTGTCAGTGTAAATAAACAAAAGAGAAACGGGTCACCTGCCCTTAATAGCAAAGCAATAAAAACTTGATTCTGTAATATTATGTCGCGGCTCGATCTAATGTATTGACACGAATGGAAATACATAGCGAGAAATTTTTTAAGGACATCTATTTTAACTACGTTTAATACCGGACTTAAGAAATACCTATATTTCCATGCTAAAGCTTATTAAGTAAGTTTTTACACAAAATATTCACCGCGCAATGAAACTCATAGCGATTAATCAGTCTTACGTACACACCGTGACAGTGCTTTGTGTACTTCTATATCTATATATAGTATTAAACAAAGTCGCTTCCCGCCGTTTTGTGTCTATGTACTTGTATGTGTATGTCTGCGCAACGGATTTGCAAGCATGATACATCTTCGACCTTATCGTCGCTTCCCGTCAGATAAGATGACGTCAAGTGCAAGCCTATTACCAATAAAAGAAAACTGTCTACTCGTGACCATGACGCATGCAACTGTGTAACATACTGTGTAACATCGAGGTAAAAAAATACTTACCGCGGTAATAAACAAGATGACATGTGAGTTGAAAGTGTACTAGATAACCATGAAAGACTTAAAACCTATAATAAAATAAGTAAATCTTAAGGTATTCAAGGAAAGAATGAATAGGTATATTTTTCTAGTCAAGCATGCTACATCTTCGACGTCGTCACTTCCCGTCAGGTAAGATATATTTCTATTTGATTCCGAATTCCATTACTATAAATAATAATCATATTGACCGTTAAAATTGTCCGGCTATGCTCTTGCGCACGAGGGCTCGGAGTCCACCTTGACCATGATCCAGAATTCGTCAGATCAGATAATTACAGAGGAGCGACTACCATCTGACCTCCATGACCCAGCTATGAGGGAAACCTGACCAGATTGGACTATAGTTACACATTCAGTTGCCTGAATATGGAGGTTTCATCACGATGTCTCTACTGTAGGCCTACTTGAAGAAATTTCTTGATAGAAATAAGTAGGCCTGTTGTTTCTTCTATACTTCTGTATCGTGTGTACAATAAACAGTTCAATAACTAAATTAATTAATGTTTTTTCTCACCGTATAAGCATCGATTAGCATACCACTAATGTACATTACTCAGAATACGACTGTATTCTGGTCATAGGTCAGTGACTACTGACCCATGGCCGCAGTGGGATTCGAACCCGGTACCTCTTGCTTACGAGTCGGATACCTTACCGAATTCCATAACTATCAGCATATGTACTTAGGTAGGTATATAAAAATACAGGCCGACTCGCACTTCCCACATCAGCAAGGCCTTCCCTTCTTAAAACGAGAAGTTTGCGCTAACAAGATCGCATTCATCAAAAGCGAACGTTGACAAACTGCTTTCAGGAATCTTTAAAGAAAACTTCTTAAACGGATTACTGGCTCTGTGTACATTTGTAATACTCTTGCTTCGAGACAAGTTCTCCATTACTGGGAGTTCTCGAAAGACGCCCGCAAAGTTACCGACATAGTGCACAGAATTAGTAAGCTGAAGTGGCAGTGGGCTGATAATATCTGCCAAAGAACCGACATGGGGTAAACGAGTTCTTGAGTGGGAACCAAAGGAAAGGGAGATTTTCGGGCAATTACTTAAAAAGTTAAAGTGTAGTTCGACTTGCCTCACTAGATGGCGCTGCTTAGGCAGGATTCTCAAGTATTGAATTCGGTAACCAAAGTTACTTGGAATGGTGTTTCGTGAAAAGATTATTAGTTTCAGTATCTTTTCTCAGATCAAAAATGTAGACATTTAGTCTACATTTTTATCAATTTAACGGTCTCGTTTTAATTTACTTCTGAGAATCGTGTTTAAGCAACCCCATCTATTACAATTATTTCATCGATTTTTTTTCTTTTTAATCGACACTCGGAAAATCTTCCATTGGAAAGTTCCTGCCTTCATGATAATAGTACTTGTACCATAGAAGCGGATTATTTTGGCCAATATTGTAAATCCTGGGCCTAATATTGTAAAACACACAATGGGCATGTTAGCGATAGTTTGCATAAACCGTTACGTGCTATTGTTACTCATAGTTAGGCCCGCGAATAATAAGTTTCCTTCAGAGTAAATCAAATTATGTAGTACTGAGTATCCGGTCTTGCGATGCTAATGTTTTGAAGTACGAACACTCCGTGGGGCATGACGCCAAATATTATATGTTTGGCTAAATTACTGGATTAAGCCGGCTCTTGTCAGTTTCACTTCAAAAAAGTATATTATACCTAGAGGTAAGTTTAACAATGTCTCGAAAAACGTGTTTCCTATAGGTTTTCAAAAGACAACCTTAGTGGTTCAATTGGTTAACAAACCAGTGGTAGAATCAGACGTCCCGGGTTCGATTCCCGGCCCAGCAGAAATTAAAATGACGAATTTTAACTTCTCTTACAGGTCTGGGTGTTATATGTATAATAAGTATGTATTTTAAAGTATACAAGTAGTTTATCTGTTATCTAGCGCATACCAACCACAAACTTTGCTTACTTTGGGGCTGATGGCGCTGTGTGAAAATGTCCAAGCATATTTAAGCGTATTATACCTACAGGCAGTTTAATGACGTATCGGAAAACGTGTTTCCTAAAGGCCCGAGAATATCAAGTTTCCTTCAGAGTAAATCAAATTATGTATTACTGAGTATCCGGTCTTGCGATGCTAATGTTTTGAAGTACGGATACCCCGTGGGGCATGACGCCAAATATTATATGTTTGGCTAAATTACCGGATTAATCCGGCTGAAGCCGGCTCTTGCTAGTTTGACTTCAGTTAGGTATATTACACCTACAGGTTGTTTAGCGATCTCTTGGAAAACGTGTGTCCTAACGGTGACTACTTTGAGTGCAATGGGAGACAGCATACCACCATTCCCACCAACACCACCGGTCCACCAGCCCATGCATGCAGTTATTTTAATTCTAGTTTATCTTGTTACGTATTGCAAAAAAATGATTCGCAACGGATGAGTTACCCTCGTATATTGGCTCCGATGACATTTGTGGTACAATTAATTAACTGACCCACCCAAGTTTTATGCCGATAGTATGACTAATGAGTTAGTCGCCGATTCGATTCTTGTTGGTATAGTTTGGTTCCGTTCTTTTTTCTACTTTACCAATGCATTAATGTTGTTACAACATTATTAAAAATACGTTATGAGCACACAAGTAAACAACAGACAAACATACTTTTATACCACACTTTTTAACAGATATAAAATAATGTAAGCCCGATGTAATGCATTGGTAAGCATATCTAGAATTGTACATGCTTATATTAAGTCAATAGGGGTAAGGGGAGTGCGACACTACATGAGTTAAGACCCCTTTTCTGAAGTGCGAGCTAGATTCAGCACTCACAGTGACAACGCACCTGCGGTTCTGCATTTTTATTACCTACAATCTGTACTAGGCAGGCATTTGAGTGCCATCTCCGGCTGGGAAGCGACGATGCGGCCGAAGGTGGAACATCATTATCATCATCATCATATCAGTCGAAAGACGCCTACTGCTGGGCAAAGACCTCCCCCAGAGATCTCCATAAAGACCGGCCTTGTGCCTTCCGCATCCAGCTGGTACTTGCAATCTTTTCCAGGTCGTCGGTCTACCTTGTGGGAGGCTTACCCATGCTGCGTCATGGTGGAACATGCCAAATCATTCTGGCACACAAGGCGTTCCACTCCTTAGCTGTATGCATAAGAAAGGTCGAAGGATGTCATGGGCGACAGCAACCGCTTACCATCAGATGAGCTATCAGCTCGTTAGTCACTTTCAGGTTAGCCACGTATCCCTTCGAGTCTATATGTGTAGGTAGTGGGGTACAGCTAGCTTTAGCTAAATGGACAGTAATTTCAGAAATAAGTAAATTAAATAAAGTATTCAAACTTTTTACGTGGGGTATACTTAAGAAAGCGACCATGCACCGGACATTATATAGGAAAAAAATCGTACCTTGAATCTTATAAAAATCTATAGACACTTCTATTACATAACCCATTTATTACGCCCGGATTATAACAAGCGTCGCCGACTCGCCTTGCTGTCACACTATTTTCATACACTCAAAATTGTATGAAAATCAAATTTAATCCGGGCCTTAGACTATATTATAAATTTAATGTGAACCCAGACAATCACATAAGGTGTATAATAAATAAAGCATTTTTATACAATGCAGTCACAAACGAGCATACAGCTCACCTTATTTAATTGTGTGTTTCAAATCCCAGGTTCAGAGATATTTCACTTCAAAGATTTATTTATCTAACATAACAAACTCATGTCATGTACGTAAAATATAGCTTATTCAATATAACTAATGGGCTAGGCACGCTGGCATGAAGATTTTTAATAAGCAATGACCATATAAACCTTCCTCATGAATGACGCTGTCGATTGGGGAAAACCGCATGAATAGGCTAAGTTCTGCAGCATATGCTGTAAAAAAGATATGAGGTATTTCTGATGAGGCTACAGCAAGATTAGTTTATTTTAGTTATTTCCACAGTATGATGGCTTATGGCATACTGCTGTGGGGACACGCTGCCGACTGGCATAATGTATTTGTACTGCAGAAAAGGGCTATTCGCGCGATTTACCAATTGAGATATAGAACTTCACTTAGAGATAAATTCAAGAATATTGACATTATGACAATATGAAATACATATATGAGAACTTGATCTATGTTCATAAAAATATACACCTGTTTATGAAGAATAGTGATGTTCATAATAGGAATACTATGAATTACTAGAAGAACTTGTTACTAGTGCTTGTTGTCTAGCCAAAGCCGCTAGCCGCTTTTATAATAAGGTTCCAACAGATATACAAAATTAACCATTGAATAAATTTAAAGTCAGTTTGACAAAAAAAAAGTTATTATAGTATATCTGAATATGCAAATGACAAAAGACCATGGGACTGAACTGCTGTTCTATACAGTGTGTCACTGTGTGCTTCCTTCCTACTTTCCAACCCCCCTCCTTCTTGACGATTGAAAGAGATATTTAATATCCTAATCAATAAAGAAATTATGAATTTTGAATTTTAAATTTTGAATATCCGTTCGGTAGAGCTTATCGCGAACAGACAGATAGACAGACGCGAAGTGAGACTTTGTTTTATTATATCATCTTGGCTTTATTACCCGGTTGTACTCCGGAGCGCGAGGGCCCAGGTCCGCCTTGACCATGATCCAGGATTTAGCAGATCAGGTAATTACAGTGGAACGACTGACATTTGACCTCCATGACCCTGCTAGCAAGAGAACCTGTAAAGATGGGATCATGGTTACACATTCAGGCGCCTGCATGTGCAGGTTTCATCACGATGTTTTTATTTCCTTAAGATCATCAGTTTGTATTCAACTAATGTACATAATTCAGAAAAGAGTCATTGAAATTCGAACCCCGAATTATACTTTGTTTTATAATATGTAGCAAACACATAGTAGATAAATAACAATAATTTCAAATATTGGATGGGCCCATAGGCTTCCATTTGTAAAATCTCTAACTAATTCCGAACTAGGTATTTATTTGCAGCTACTTTGATGGTAACTGTACAAACAAACAAGACAATATTTTTATACAATTTAATTAACATTGGCAATTGACACTTGTATCAAAATGCATAACTATCTACTGCTACGTTTTTAGAGGTGTAATTTAATACTATCCTGCTTTTATTTAGAAAAAGAAATGTTTTATGTCACGTTGATTCGGCTGAAATTATGTCAATGGCACTGACCTCACAGCAACGTTTCTACTCACAACTACAACAGCCAGTTTTATTGAAAACGCCCCCCTTGCAGTAATTGCTTTTCTTCTTCTGTATAATCAGCTAAAACCGTGATTCCGTAGGTAACACCAGAGTCTTGTGCGTTCAATCTATTGATTTCGATTAGGCTCTTTACGAATGCGTTGTAATGAATCATTCTATCGTAATCGTTCTTGTATACCCTGTTGTTATCCCTCACAAACTGCTGGAACAGCTCCGGGGCTCTTGTTACGTCGATCGGGGGCACATTCGACCCCAGAGCTACTGTCGCCCCCAACACCGTCAGAGCGAAAACACACAAACTTTTCATTTTATATAATATAGTTTAACAACGCTCTGAGTTGAAATGTGTCACCAATAACTACAGCCCGCTACATTTATATACTTATATAGTTACGGATTTTATCCTTTACCGTGTGTTGAAATGAATTCGTCACATACATGTGGAGTGAATTCCCTGAATTAATCATAATAATGAGTACATTACAGAGCCTATGTATTTGTGTTAATTACATCTACATACATGGCTACGCATTACGATGAAATCATGCTCTAGGATTTAAGGCCAGGTATCCCAGAAACGTAAATTAGTTTTTTCAAACTATCTGAGACATAGAAAAGAGCGTTTTAAATTCCTAAAAAAATATTAAACATATTAGTTAAGGATTAAATTATGTAGGGAATTATCTGGCCATGCTACCCCCGCCAGGTACGGAAAGGAGAGGCCGGCCCAACAAGCGATGGCTGGACGTCGTTAAAAGTGACATGCGTGCCAACAGACTCACCACAAAGGATGCCGAAGACCGAGCAAAGTAGGCTAAGAAAAGCAGGAAGGCGGACCTCGGGCTCCCGAGCGTTGCGCGGGAATGTAACCGGGATTTAGCGCAGAGATGATAAGGACGATGAGTTAAGGATCTAATCAAGTCAAAATCACTAAAAGTTACAAGATGTAATTAACTTCATTATTTAATTTTATTATTAATTACTAATTAATTTTTATACTCAACTAAAGACAATAAATATTTACAAACAAATTCGCTGAGTTTGATTTTCATTCAATAAGCAACGCCCCCATTTGGTCTGTCAGTGTAAATAAACAAAAGACAAACGGGCCCTTAACAGCTAGTGAAAACTTGATCCTGTTATGTCGCGGCTCGTTCTAAAGAATTTACCCGAATGGAAATATATAGTAAGTAAATTTATAAGGGCATATATATTAATTACGTTCAGTATCACACATAAGAAGGAAATTCCCATATATTTGAGTTTTAAGTATTTTTTTACACAAAATAATTCACCGCGCTATGAAACTCATTGCGATTTATCAGTCTCACTTGTGTACATGATCATGATAGTTCTTTGTGTAGGTACTTCTATATCTATACATAGTATAAAACAAAGTCGCTTCCCGACGTTTGTCCCTATGTATCTATGTACGCTTAGATCGTTTAAACTACGCAACGGATTTTAATGCGATTTTCAACAATAGATAGAGTGATTCAAGAGACGTTCCCTGAAAAATCTAATCTTGAGGTCTCCAAATGAAGATTGAATATGTATGTTCTGTTTAGTCAAGCATGGTACATCTTCGAACTCATTGTCACTTCCTCTCAGGTAAGATTAAGTCAACCCCATTGTCAATAAAAGAAAACTGTCTACTCGTGACCATGACGCATGCAACTGCGTCGCAATATCGAGGAAAAAAAAAACTAATTACGGTAAAAAACACGGCAACATGTGCGTAGAAAGTGTAGTGTAAATAGTTAAATAAATAAATAAATGTTTTCTGTTGGCATTCCACTAATGTACATTACTCAGAAAAGAGTCACTGGTACATCGCCGCAGTGGGATGCGAACCCGGTACTTCTCGCTTACGAGTCGTAAATCTTAACCGTTCGAATTCCATTAGGTACTATCAGCATATTATATACTTAGGTAGGAAGTGCGAGTCAGCCTGTGTTTTTAGACATCAGCAAGGCTTTCCCTTTTTTAAACGAAAAGTTTGCGCTAACAAGATCGCATTCATCAAAAGCGAACGTTGACAAACTGCTTTCAGGAATCTTTAAAGAAAAACTTCGTAAACGGATTACTGGCTCTGTGTACATTTGTAATACCCTTGCTTCGAGACTACTGGAAGTTCTCGAAAGACGCCCGCAGACTTAAGTTAAAAACTTAGTAAGCTAAACTGGCAGTGGGCTGACAATATCTGCCAACTCTGAATCGACATGGGGTAAATGAGTTCTTGAGTGGGAACCAAAGCCATTGGGGGATTTTTAGACAATTAGTATAAAAAGTAAAAATTATAGTTCGACTTGCCGCACTAGATGGCGCTGCTTAGGCAGGATTCTTAAGTATTGAATTCGGTAACCGAAGTTACTCGGAAAGGTGTTTCGTGAAAAGATTATTAGTTTCAGTATCTTTTCTCAGATCAAATATGTAGACATTTTGACATGGGCCAAATTTTTTATCTTTAGTTAGGGTTAGAGTAAGGTTCTTTTTAATTATAATAATTGTTAACATTTTTATTTAAATAAATAAATGCCTTTTGTCTACATTTTTATAAATTCAACGGTCTCGTTTTAATTTATTTCTGAGAATCGTGTTTAAGCAACCCCATCTATTACAATTATTTGATAGATTTTTTTCTTTTTAATCGACCTTCGGAAAATCTTCCATTGAAAAGTTCCTGCCTTCATGGTAATAGCTTTTTCTTTTTTCAATTACCTTCACGGGAATCATGCATTAACAAAACTTGTACCATAGAAGCGGATTATTTTGGCCAATATTGTAAATCCTGGGCCTAATATTGTAAAACACACATTGGGCATGTTAGTGATAGTTTGCATAAACCGTTACGTGCTATTGTTACTCATAGTAAGGTCTGAGAATATCAAGTTTCCTTCAGAGTAAATCACTTTATGTATTACTGAGTATCCGGTCTTGCGATGCTAATGGTTTGAAGTACGAACACTCAGCAAGGCTTTCCCGTAGCGTAAGCGTGGGGCATGACGCCAAATATTATGTTTGGCTAGATTACTGGATTAAGCCGGCTCTTGCCAGTTTTACTTCTGTTTGGTATATTATACCTACAGGTTGTTTAGCGATGTCTCGGAAAACGTGTTTCCTATCGGTCTACGTTGAGTGCAATGGGAGATAGAATACCACCATTCCACCAGCTCAGGCATGCTGTTATTTTGATTCCATGTTGTTGCTTTTGTTACATATTACAAAAAAAAAAGTATTCCTTAATCAATTTTGTGGAAAAAATAGGAGGCCTTTGCCTTGCAGAAAAAAATTTTGAAGTCTTTTAATGAATTAAGTAGTAGGTTTGTTTGGCAACACTGGCAGGGTCGCCATGCAATGGTACTTTTAAAATGATCCTCAACGGATGAGTTATAATCACTGATTCTTGTTGGTATAGGTAGAATTGATTTTTTTTTTTTTCTTTACCAATTCATTTATGTTGTTATATCATTATTAAAAATATGTTATGAGCACGCAAGTAAACAACAGACAAACATACTTTTATACCACACTTTTAACAGATATAAAACAATGTAAGCCCGATATAAGGCCGAATGTCCACTCGCGCGGTGCCGTGCACTGCGCGGCGCCACGTCACGGGACAACCAAAGAAACGTTGGTGTTATTCTGGTTTTCCAAATTAGGCAACGTTCGCATGAGATATTTGCGAGAGATTTTAAGTTAGGCAACGTTTGCACGAGAGCTATTTCGACGCTTTTACGCGCGTTATTTTAAACGACTCGCACAATTATTGACCATGTCTTCTCGACTGTGTGTTTATCGCAGGCGTAAAAAGAGACTGAAGATTTTTAAATCAGCCGTCTCAAATGTAACCAACAGAAACGTACGAAAAGGATATCATTCATTTTGGATTAAAACGCTGAACGCGCCGGCCAGAAAAATATTACGTAATTTTCAGGTACAGCATACAGTTTCTATCATTTTTTACTATGGTGCCAACCTGTACGCCCACCATCACTATGTACCTACCACTGGGCGTACAGTAGGTACTATGTATTGCTATTCTAAAAGCCTATAACAATCGAACCGTCGGACGTGCAGATTTGACGTCATAGTAAACAATGTTAAGAACTGTTTTCTCTATTGTAAACTAATAATATTGTTCTGGCCGACATCGACACTTAGATTTTTGATTCAAAATGTTTGAAACGCGAATGTTGCTTTTTTTAACTAAAACTAAAAAGTATAACATCATAAATATGTAAAGAAATTGGACCATTTCGATTAGTCTTCCTCTAATACTATGATAACTGATACTTTTTACCCGACTACTAGGAAACCAAGAATGGGTAATGAAGTTAACAGTCTATGTATGTATGAAGAAACCACAGAGATTTGTCAAGACCGTAACAAGTGGAACAATGTGGTCTCTGCCTACCCCTACGGGAGAAAGGCGTAACGGAATGAATGTATGTCATTCAGAGAATTTCTTTCGTTCTATTTAGGAACTAGTGTTGTAGGACCAATAGTTCCAGAGTTATTACAGTTTTAAGTTTGACAGCTATCAACCGAAATGTAGATCTCGTCGAGCACTATCATTTCTCTTTAGAAACTTGTGTTCTAGAACAAAACAGGCCTTATTTATAATTCGGGAGGAACTGAGAAGAAAATGACGACAGGATCACGAAAGCGAAACAACTACGATAATGTTGCTGAATCACAAAAAGAGGAGGGGCTTACGCTGTCTATTGGGGAAAACCGCATGAATATCCGTTCGGTAGAGCTTATCGCGAACAGACAGATAAACAGACGTGACGTGAGACTTTATTTTATTATATCATCTTGGCTTTATTACCCGGTTGTACGCGGTTGTCCTCGCGCGCGAGGACCCAGGTCCGCCTTGACCATGATCCAGGATTTGGCAGATCAGGTAATTACAGTGGAGCGACTGACATTTGACCTCCATGACCCTGCTAGCAAGAGAACCTGTCAAGATGGGATCATGGTCACACATTCAAGCGCCTGAATGTGCAGGTTTCATCACGATGTTTTTTCCCTCACGTTAGGAGCATCAGTTTGTATTCAACTAATGTACATAACTCAGAAAAGAGTCATTGGTACATGGCCGCAGTGGAATTCGAACCCCGAATTATACTTTGTTTTATAATGTGTAGTGATGATAAATACCAAAAAATTCAAATATTGGATGGGCCCATAGGCTTTCAATTGTAAAATCTCTAAATAATTCCAAACTAGGTATTTATTTGCAGCTACATTTGATGGTAACTGTACAAAAAAACAAAGTAGACAATATTTTTATACAATTTAATTAACATTGGCAATTGACATGAGGATAAAAGTACATAACTATCTACTGATACGTTTTTAGAGGTGTAATTTAATCCTATCCAACTTTTATTTAGAAAAAAAAAAAGAAATTTATGTCACGTTGATTCTGCTGAAATTATGTCAACGTCACTGACATCACAGCAACTATTTTACTCACAACTACAACAGCCAGTTGTTATGAGGTCGCAGCCCATGCAGATTTTGTTTCTGTTCTTCTGTATAATCAGAAAAATCATTGATTCCATAGGTAGCGCCAGAGTCTTGTGCGTTCAATTTATTGATTTCGATTAGACTCTTCACGAATGCGTTGTAATGAATTATTCTATCGTAATCGTCCTTGTATACTTTGTTGTAATCCCTCACAAACTTCTGGAACAGCTCCGGGGCTTTAAATACGTCGATGGGGGGCACATTCGACCCCAGAGCCACTGTCGCCAACACTGCCAGAGCGAAGACACACAAACTACTCATTTTACAATGCAGATTGACAACGCACTAAGTCGAAATGTATCACCAGTACCTACATGCCAAGTTTATATAGCACAGTTACGCATTCCATCCTTTATCATAGTGTGTGTGTGAACTCGTCACATACGTTGGGTAGGTACCCAAATAAATTATAATAACAAGAACATTAAAGAGCCTACGTATTTGCTTTTATTACTGTGCAAATGCATCGTGGCGAAATCGTATTCGGTATGGCTACGAAGAAATCATGCTTTAGGATTCAATAGGCAAACAGTGAAAAGTAATTATCAGTCGCGGGCCGAACGTTAAGTCGGGCCAATCGTGAACTTACCTGGAAATCATATAGATTTCCATTCAGTTATTGAACGAGAGGATTGAAATCGCAGAGACGGATGCAAGAGCCAAGCTTACGACGACGCAACGATGCCGTCTAGAAGAAGAAAATGTAGGGAAGCCCCTGGCGGAAGTTTGAATTTGGATGACGTAGGTGATTGATAGTAGGTGAGGTGGATGATATAGGTGACTCCAGGACAGTTGCCACTGTCAGATAGATGCCGTGATTTTAAACTTAATTTTTCGTGCAGTGATTTTCACTTAAGAGGGTCGACTTCCATACTAAATTTATTTTTCCTTTTTTCCATTCTTTCATTTGTGGTTAGTAATTGAATTATGGTTAATATTTTTAGTAAATATATTTAGTGGTGCGCATAATGAGTTTCTATAGGTTAATGATTTATAATAAAGCAGTTAAGTTAAAAAAACACAAATCGCTACTAGATGACTTTGTTATGTTATTTCATTATTTTTCTTTTCCATTGCTTTGTTTTATATTATTAACATAAAGATATCAAAGATATCCATTTCACGCCAACGGCCAATTAAACAAACATACATTAAAAGCGTCAAACTCTTGAAACAATAGATAAATAAGGTTAGGTACCTATATAAAATTTATATTAAAAACGTTCCCCTTTACCCGTTTGTGAGTCTAAATAAGTCTGGAGAATCGCTGCATTTATATGATTAGTGTTACCATGTCACAGACAAACAAAATGTTGATATTTTGTAAAACCGTCAATTTCATTATTTGCCTACGACGTAACGACTCAAGCAATTCTCTCCACATCTCTGCTCTCATTCATGGTATTTTAAGTACAAGTAATGACAAACAATCTCAGTAGCACTCGTGCGTTTATTTCATAGTTTTCAAGTAAATTAAAACATACAGTGGCGCGTGCAACCGCTTCGAAATACCGTGGTAAACATAATTTAAAACCAAAATGAATAGTTTGTTAATTTTGCCAGGGTAAGGTGGTCCGACGATCGGAAGGCACCAGAGGCCCTATTTTTAAATCACTCGCTTCGATTCAAACGGATTTCAATTTGATTTTCACAATGATAAATTCGGTGGACTAAAAATAGGAAGAATAAAAATAGGTGGACCGACGACCTGGTAAGGATCGCAGGTCCCAGGATGCGGAAAGCACAGGACCGGCCTTTGTGGAGAGCTCT
This sequence comes from Blastobasis adustella, assembly GCA_907269095.1. NCBI lineage: Eukaryota > Metazoa > Arthropoda > Insecta > Lepidoptera > Blastobasidae > Blastobasis > Blastobasis adustella. The sequence continues at coordinate 6,445,398 of OU026138.1, forward strand.
GGGTGAGGCCTATGCCCAGCAGTGGGCGTCTTCTGGCTGATATGATGAATGATAAATTCGATATTTTGATGCATATACTCTTTCGGTGTCGCCAATGCGATTTAAAAAATATTGAAATTTCATGCGGAAAATGAAAATTCAAAACCTTAAAAATCAATCGTGCGATGCAAAAATAGAGCCCTGGCCTTTGTGGTAATGGACGTCTTTTGGATGACATGTTGATGATGAATAACTATGACAACTTTCAAATACCTGTTATTACCACAAGGTTTCAGAGTCACAAAACTAAAGTGGTAATGGGCAGTCCATACAGCTGGCTCCAATGACCGATGGGGCGGAAATGTATGTATGTATGAAACTCTTTATTGCAACAAAATAGTGGATTACAAAAGAAAACACAAAGCAAAGGCGAGCTTATCCCACAACGGGATCTCTTCCAGCTAACCTTAGACAAGCCGAAAGGTGCTTTAGGGAGCGGTCGGCAGACAATTAAGTGGGAGCAGTCCAGCAAGTGATATAATGTTGCTACAGAGCATAAACACAAAAAATAATTTATTTTTTTGCTTTTTCTGCAATGTGTGTATGGCACCCTCCAGACTAACGAGGGAGGGAGGCACAGATAGCGCGATGTAAGTGACACGCAGCGCCATCTAGTGACATCTTGTTGTAGTACAAAATGTAATTAATGTAATTTATACCTAATCTCTAATTTACATTTTTGATATTGCTGTAAATCGTGTTATAGATTAAGGGCACCTGTTGGAGGTTGCTTTTAACCAGTAGACAATCCATCACATAACACCTGCTGGAAGATGGTAACCATGGTGGACAATAACATATAAAATTAACATTAAATGGTAAACTCGTTTTTATTAGATGTAACGTAAAATATACTCAGCAAAAAAGATGATAACTCTTCTGCCTTTAAATATTTTTTTGTTCAAATTGATTCAATGGCCTGAAGGTCAATCGTTCCGATTTTCATGTTTCTAACACCTTTAATTACCATTAATTTTTTTGTTATTAATTTTACTGAATTTCGGGGTGTACCGCTAGCACTATATTGAAATACACAAAACCACAAAAGTTTAATAAAAGTAATAATATTATGGACTTTCTATACTTTTCTATACTATTTTTTGGCAGGCATACTCGTGGCACAGCGGATAAATGTCTGGTACCCTCTAGTATATATAAATCTATGCTGGTACCAATTTCTTTGTCAAACCCGGATGTCAAATCCGGATGGGATGGATGGTTTGCTATTTAAAACGAGATGTAGGTGAATCTGAAACAAAAGGAAAAAATACGTTATAACTACGCTAGTATATAGAAGTAATTGGTTATAACCATTAATTTGAATACTTATTTAATGAAAATGTTAGCCAGTGGAAATTGTATTTTCGAGTTCGCTACGCGCTTGTTCATTATGTTTATACTTAATTGGTTTCTTACACAATAAGGATCAGTCATATGGTAGAATTTTATACGACTGTTAACAAAATCTGAACGCATTTTCGTAGCAATGAAATTTTGAAGTCTATTTTGAAATGCCTAAGTTACTTGGGTTTGAAGGACGTCGTTTGGCGTCAAGCGCAATGAAATATGTACTATATTACGTGTCACGTAAGGTTTACCAGGGTGTCGAATGACGTCATCAGATATGTCAAATTCACAGTGTTCTAGCGCAAATATATTTTCTGGTTTAAGAGATATCGTGAAAATTTCTTCACAGCCATTTATGTGATGTCGTAAGCTAATGGAAAATTCACTAAACATAAATCATGACTGATTCTCATTATTAGGAAAGCTCGGGGAGTGGACCACCGTACTAATCATCATCATCATCACAGCTCATAACAGTCCACTGCAGGACTAAGGGCCACTCCCACGAAAGGTTATTGCCATAATCTCCATGCTTGGCTGGCGGGTTGGAGATCGCAGAAATATAACAATGGAAAACGTTGCTGCCCATTTTACAGCCTACGGGGACTAGAACTTTTGCCTCGAAAACATTAGTCGCCTTGTACGACACCCACGAGTGTAAGAGGTTGGTGCTCTACTCTGCCGGACACCACAAGACCAAGTATCACGCCTTTCAATAACGTTATCCTGGATACGCCACCCCATGTTGCGCTTAACTTCGTACGTTACGAGGAAATATTAATGGCACTGAAAACATTATCACAAATAACCCTCCTTCTGACGCAGTCGAGTAAAAACATTTATACTCACAACTAATCAGTTGCCATGGCGGCCGGAATTACCTCCGTACATCTCCGTAATAATGTTCAGCAACCTCGTCGTCGGATAAATCAGTTAAATCATTGATTCCATAGACAGCACTTCCCGTTTCCCTTACGTTCATGTCATTGATTTCGATTACATTTTTCACGAATTGGTCGTAATGGATTTGTTCGTCGTGTTCATCCTTGTATACTTTGTGGTATTTTTCAACAAATAGCTCGAAGAGCTCGGGTAATCGGGTTATGTCGTACGGGGGCACATTCGACCCCCGAGCCACGGTCGCCCCCAACACCGCCAGAGCAAAGAGACACAAACTATTCATTACTAAAATACCGTTCAACGACGTCCTCGTAACTTGAAATGCGTCACCAATACAGCCCACCACATTTATAAACTAAGTGCCAACGCTACAGGCTGTGAGCGTTAAATTAAATATGTGTATTGTATTGATCACACTATGTGAACTTTAATGAACACACTTTTGGTATAATAACATTACAAATGCAACATGGCTTAAGTATTCGTTACGGATAGGTGCACAGGTTCCGATATACAGAATTCCGAATTCCGGTGCCGTAGCTAAACAGGAACCATATACATTTATATTTTTTTCTTTCGGTCCATCGTCTGTGCTTGCGTCACAACCAATTCACTCGAATTGGTTGTGACGCAAGCACAGTCGGAAACTTTTAGAAAAAGCACGCCAACAGTTCACAAGCTGTCCGCTAAATTGCCTTATTTTTCGTCGATACGTACCTATTACGCAAATGTATTGATTTTGTTCGAATCTGCGTAGGCGTAGTGAGCTATGTCAGGGCGAGCTTCTGCCCTTGTTCTGCGTTCTTCTGCAAGGTGTACGAATTGAGAAACAAAATTATAATTATAAAAAAAAAACATTTTGTGATTTAAATAGCCTCGGAACTTTCTGTAAGTGTAAAAGAAAGATAGTTGAAGTGTTTCGCTGAACTGCCTTAAGAGGAAAAGTAAGCCGAGCTGAGCCAAGCCGAGCTACGTTGCGCTGAATCAAGCTGTCTTGAGCTGATAGAAATGCTGAGCTGAACTGTGCCATAAAGTCAATATTTAATTTGTCAGAAGGAAATCCCTCCAGAATTATTAGTTTTATTTAAATATTAGTTAGAGAAGTATTGTGTTGATTTATTTCAGGCGTCATGTAGGTCCGTGGGGCCCGGGCGCACACTCACACTTCATGGAGCTTAGTAAGCGGCTCAGGGAGGCGACGGGTGACCCACGTACCGGCAGCTTTCTCGCGCAGCGGATAAGTATCGCCATCCATCCGCCGAATGCCACAGCCATGATGGGCACCTTACCGCGGGGCCCTGGTTTTTACACTAATACACCGCGGTAACGCGGAGAGTTTTATGGGGTTTTGGGAGTAGATCCGATATGTATCGTTCTGTATTCGTTTTGGTGAAGATGTGATAAACTAATTTATCGATTTCCCAAGTTCACGTTGCAATAATTATTCTTTCTGTTATGTAAAGATTTGACATATAATTATGAGTCGGGCAAAAAAGGCTATTGCTAAGCCGCCGCTGTCTGAAACAGGACTGTATCTTGGAATCATAACTTCTGTAGCTGCTATAACCTCTAAATACAGAAAATTACAGAAATAAATAAAACCCAGGCAATTATTCGTCCGCATCGCGCAACGAGGCTTCGAACTTAATAGTATTTTACGAGTAACATGTTGGTCTGGTATTAAAATCTTGTTGTGTTAGAGTTATTTGAAATAACGGTACGGAGCCTTTCATGTGCGAGTGCGACTCGCACTTGGCCGGTTTTTTTACTGAACTTGCATTTATAATAAACAGTCAAGGTGTTAAGATTAAGCTGAATACTATTAGTTGTTATAAAATATTATTAGTTGTGTTTGTGCCGGTGAGTAAGGTGTCCAGTGCTCTATGTGGTGGGGATTAGGGGAACCAGCTTTTGCAGTAAAGGGGCATTTGCCTTTATGCTGCCAGAGCAACGTGTTATAGAGGTGGGGAACGCATTTGCAATACTCTTGGTTTTGCTAATGTCTATAGGCAGTGGTGACCACTTTCCATCAGGTGACCCGCTTGCCTGTTTACCTACCGCCTGACACAAAAAGGTTATAATATATGAAAAATAAATTTTAACTTCCAAGCTCGCATGCAAATCTTAAATAATAATCAAAAACTATCATAGCGTAGGCCGCGTCGGCTGACAACGAAAGACAAAAAGGTAAGTAAACATTTCTTTGCTTTATATTCATCGTCATTAGCATTTATTTATTTGTGGTAGACAGGTTTCGCAGTTGTTACAGTTTTAGTAGATGGGTCCTCTGTGACCTGCCATCGGCATAAACATTTTGAGGAGTGGGTAATTAAAATCGTAATGTTAATAAACTGAAAACATCTTTTTCTAAATTGTCTATGTTTACAAATAGTCCTCACGCTATGATGGTTAAAATTTACAATCATATACCTAAAAACATAAAAAATATTAAAAAATTTGAAGCATTTACCAAAGAACTGAAATCTTTTCTAGTGCAAAAGTGCTATTATAATATTAATGAATTTTGACTGACCTCGAATTGAGATGCTCCAGCACAAAGCTATTTAATTATTTGATTATATTATGACATGGATACGGATGACAATAATTAATTGCTATACAGAATGACATCTAACTAATATATCTACTAACTTGATATTATTATTAATATTATTTAATTGTTATTTTAATATGCAACTAATTGATTAAATTTTGATTTAGGAAATTAGTTTGTACTCTTAATTAAATACTTAAGTTATGACATCATTTAAATAATGCATGCCCTCTCTCACTTTGTTTGCAATGCCCTAACAGGGTGTCACATGTAAGTACTATATAATATTGTGAAATATTTTAAAAACTGTGATACGCAATAAATGAAATAAAATGAAAATGTTGAATTTAAATAATGTCAAAAGAATGAAATACGTTCAAAATTATAAACAATTGTCAATCATTACAACATTTCACTATTACCCGTTCAATGTCATTATTAATTAAAATGTCGATAGTAGAGAATGTCAATAATAATTAAAATGACAGTTTTAGTTCATTAATTGGCGAGGATAATAGTACAAATCTGAAAATTAAATTGATTAGAAATTTGGCATGGATTTGCCACAGGCTCTTTCTGGGCAGGTATGCTCACTCAGCATCATCTGATAAATGTCTAGTACCTATTTCCTTGTCGAAGCCGGATGGCGAACAAGTGCTTGCTATTTTAATCTGAAACCAAAAGAAAAACAAATTATTAACATTAATTTTGAATACTCTGCCACAGGACGTATATTGCATGAGAAAGGCCTTCTCCTCGGTTTTGCACCGTTCCGTTAAGAGCCCCTTCGATTTCATGTGCATGGTCGCCACTCGAGGACCTTTCCGCCCCATAAGCCATCAGTTCCGTAAGGTGTGTGATCTGCCCACTGCCACATCAGTTTGCGGGTCTTAATGCCATGTCTGTGACTTAAGAGTTCTGGTCTAGGTATCGTTAGAAAGAGAAACTCCAAACACGGCTCCTGAAATGCTTTTAATGCCTATTTAAGGGACCACAGGAGCGGCGGCTATTTTTTACCAATTACCGAGTTCCTAATTTTAAATAACGATGACGCTGTTTAAGTCATCTACAATTGATGTTTAGGCCAATGATGATGATAATGAGTTTTGCAGATGTCCATGATCGGCGGTGATCACTACTATCAGGTGAACTGGGCCTCGAATCCGCTAAAATCTTTGGTTCCATCGAAATTTTCTCGAAATTGGATCGTAACAGTATCTCGACTGAAGTTTTAATTTTAACTGACGTTGCGCTGCGGTTACGATCCGATTACAATTCGATAAAGCCATTAGAAAATTAGAGAACTTGAGGCCGTGCTTGCTCGTTTATCTCCCTCTGTCAATAATAAAGGAAAGTGACAACATAAGATTCTAGACTTTTAATATAATATGTAAGATGTAGACTGTATCATTAATACCGCGGGCGGTGCTATTGATCTTCTCAAACCAAAAGTGTAGAGTAAGTAGGGTTGCGCGTTTGTCGATCATTTGCATACTGCATTTCAGGGAGTGTGCGAAAGATTTGTTCGATTTATCACGTCCCTCTTGGGGTATTTGGAATACAACGCTTTGCCCGCTAGTGTGTTTCTCGAACAATACAACTCCTTTAAGACCAGAGGGAATGGGCTGTTTCTAGACGGCCATTCTAAATATATGGCCGCATCGTCGCATTTCATCACGTGCGATGGCGGTCAAATTCCTGCACAAGTAAGAAGTAAAAAGAAATCCTGGGTGCGCCACCCCATGTTGCGCTTAACTTCGTACGTTCCAAAGACGTATTAACGGCACTGAAAACATTATCACAAAAATACTTCTGTCACAGTCGGGTAAAATCATTTATACTCACAACTAATCAGTTGCCATGGCGGCCGGAATTATCTATACATCTCCGTAATAATGTTCAGCAAACTCGTCGTCGGATAAATCAGTTAAATCATTTATTTTATTTTATTTTATTTATTAGGAAGCCAACAAAATATGAAAATATAATAACATTTTGTTTTTAAACTTATGTATTACACAACATTCATAATTCACTTACAGGCTAACTCAACATGTATAATTCAATAACTTATATTTCGAACTAACTAAAATCTTTTTTTCTACTGATCTCGCTTGATGTGACAATACTCATGTTAAACGCTGGACAAACGTGACACAAATTCTAAAAAAGAAAAAAATGTAATGAAAATAATATTATATAGTTCTGTATAAACTCATGAAGTACGCGACCAATTTTTGTTTAAAGGAATGGAGTTACAAAAGATATCAATATCCGCATGTTTGTGTAATGAGTTATAAGACTTACCTATTCTAAACCTAGATTGGTTTTACAAAGCTCTGTCTTAAATGGAATATATGTTCCCGGTCTAGAGTTAGGTCTAGGAACACCTATAGCGACCCTAGCTAGCAATTGAGGGGCGTTCAAATGTCCATTCAACAGTTTTTGCAGGAAGGAAAGATCTAACAACGTTCTACGATGAGCCAGGGAAAGTGTTTTATATTTTATTAGCTTTTTATTATATGAAATACTATTGACTGGGATGCGATCTTTATAGCACAAGTACCTCAAATTTTTTTTCTGAATTCTCTCGATTCTAGCTTTATGTAGGTACCTCGTAAAAAGGGTTCCAAACAACTGAACAATACTCCAAAATACTACGTACAAGAGAGTTAAAAATATGTAAAATAGTGTGTGTTTATTTGAACTCTTTTGTTGTTCTTATAATTAAGCCGCTGGTTCTCAGCGCTTGTTTGATTATTTTCTCTATGTGTATTCGAAAATTTAATTCGGTATTGACAATGACGCCCAGATCTCTAGTCTGTTGTATCGATTCGATGTAATGGCCACCAATGTTGTATCGAGAACTTAAATTTGTTCTTTTTCTATGGAACGATCATTAATTCCATAGACAGCAGTTCCCGTTTCCCTTGCATTCATGTCATTTATTTCGATTACATTTTTCACGAATTGGTCGTAATGGATTTGTTCGTCGTGTTCGTCCATGTATACTTTGTGGTATTTTTTTACTAATTGCTCGAAGAGCTTCGGAAATCGGGTTATGTCGTACGGGGGCACATTCGACCCCCGAGCCACGGTCGCTACCCAACACCGCCAAGGCAAAGTTCAACAACGTACCTACTCGTAGGTTGAAATGCGTCACCAGTAGCCCACCATATACATATAAATGTGCTAACATGTGGGTAGTGAGCGTTAAATTCAATATGTGTATTGTATTGATCATATTATGTGAATTTTAACTAGCATATTTTTGAATTAATGATTTTGCAAATGCAACAGGGCGAAAGTAATCGGTATAGACAGGTGCATATTTCAATAGAGGTATCAATAATAATTCCTGCACAGGTGATAAGTAAAATAAATATGTTAGATACGTCGCCCCATGTAGCGCTTAACTTCGTACGTGCCAAGGAAGTATCAATAGCACTGATAACATTATTACTTAAAACCCTCCTTCTGTGGCAGTCGGAGAAAAACATTTATACTCACAACTAATCAGTTGCTATGGCGGCAGGAATGATCTATTCTTCTCCGGTATGATATTCAATAAACTCATCGTTGGATAAATCTGCAAAATCATTGATTCCAAAAGTAGCAAAAGGCTCACTTGCGTTCATTTCATTGATAACGCCTAAATTTTTCACGAAGTTATTGTAATGGACTTGTTTGTCGTGTTCGTCCTTGTATACTTTGTGGTATTCCCTCACAAATTGCTCGAAGAGCTCCGGAGCTCGGCTTATGTCGTACGGGGGCACATTCGACCCCCGAGCCACGGTGGCCCCCAACACCGCCAGGGCAAAGAGACACAAACTATTCATAACTAAAATACCGTTCAACGACGTACTCGTAAATTTAAATGCGTCACCAATACAGCCCACTACATTTATAAATTAAGTGCCAACGTGTGGGCCGTGAGCGTTAAATCAATATGTGTATTGTATTGATCACACTATGTGAACTTTAATGAGCACACTTTTGGTATAATGACTTTACAAATGCAACATGGCTGAAGTATTCGTTACGGATAGGTGCGCATTCCGATATACAGAATACCGAATTCCGACGCCGTAGCTAAATAGGAACCCAACATTTTTTTTTATTTCATTCCATCGTCTGTCCTTCCATCACAACCAATTCACTCGAATACTGTTGGACGCTTTTAGAAAGAGCACGTCAACAGTGCACAAGCTGGTCGAAAAATTGCCTTTTTTTAAATGCCTGAGTTATATGGATATGATGGAAATGTCAAGTGCAATGAAAGTTGTACTTTATAACGTGTTACGTAAGGTTTACCTGGGTGTCGAATGATGTCAGGCATTCCAAAATCACAGTGTTCTAACGCATATATCATATATCTTCTCTAGTTTAAGATATATCGTGAAAATTTTTTCACAGCCATTCAAATGGGCTTATAATAAAGCAAATGAAAAATTCACTATACATATACAAATCGTGACTGATCCTCATTATTTAGAAAGGCTCGTGGAGTGGACCACCGTACTGGCCGCCACAGCTAAACAACAGTTCACAGGCTGTCCGTTAAATTGCCTTATTTTTCGTCGAAATGTAAGTACCCATGACGCAAATGTATCTAATTGGATTTTATTCAAATCTGAGTGGGCGTAGTAAGGTATGACAGGACGGGCTTCTGCCCTTGTTCTGCCTTCTTCTGTAAGGTGTACGAATCGAGGGACAAAATCATAATTTAAAAAAATGTTAATTCTGTGATTTAAAGAGCCGCGTAACTTGTTGTAAGAGAAAGAGAAAGAGAGTTGAGCTATTTCGCTGAGCTGCCTTAAGAAGAAAAGGAAGCTGGGCTGAGCCAAGCCGAGCTACGTTGAGCTGAGTCAAGCTGTTCAGAGCTGATAATAATGCTGAGCTGAGCTGTGCCATAAAATCGATCACAAATCGCTCCCCAATTACTTGGAATTTTAGTTAGACAAGTATTCATCATCATCATCATATCAGCCAGAAAACGCTCACTGCTGGGCATAGGCCTCCTCCAGAGATCTCCACAAAGGCCGGGCCTGTGCCTTCCGCATCCAGATGGCACCCGCGATCCTTACAAGGTCGTCGGTTCACCATGTGGGAGGCCTAACCACGCTGCGTCTTCCGGCACGTGGTCGGCACTCGAGAACTTTACTGCCCCATCGGCTATCTGTCTTTCAAGCTATGTGGCCCACTGCCACTTCAGTCTGGCAATCCTTAGAGCTATGTCGGTGGTTCGCTTACGGATCATCTCATTTCTGATTCGATCGCGCAAAGAGACTTCGAGCATAGCTCTTTCTATTGCCCTTTGGGTAACAGTGAGCTTTCTTATAAGGCCCACAGCATAAGAGCAATACTTCTCTTTGTTGATTTATTTGAGACGTCATGTAGGTAGGCATTACGTTTCATTATTTATTTTGGTCAATAATAGCGGCTATTGTGTTGCGGTGACGCAGAGAGATATCGTTCTGTATTGATGCAGGTGAATATTTGACAAAATAATGAATAGATTTTCCAAGTTCACGTTGTATTAATTATCCCTTCTTTTATATAAGTTTGCAAAGATTTTGACATTATTATAATGATTCGGGCTTAAAAAACGATTCTCTATTAAGCCCCCGCAGTCTGTCTGGCAGTCTGAAAGTAACCTGTATCTTGGAACCATAACTCCTGTCGCTACTATAACATCTACATACAGAAAATATTGAAAATTACAACAATAAATAAAACCTGGGCAAGTATTTGTCGGCATCGCGCAACAAGGTGTCGAATGTAATAGTATTTTACGAGTAACATGTTGGTCTGGTATTAAAATGTTGTTGTGTTAGAGTTATTTGAAATAACGGTACGGAGCCTTTCGGCTGTCATCGAAAGACAAAAAGGCAAGTAAATATTTTTTGCTTTATATTCATTATCATCATCATTTATTTATTTGTGGTACACAGGTTATGCAATTGTTACAGTTTTAATAGATGGGTCCTCTGTGACCTGTCATCGTCATACAAATAAAGAGGAGTGGGTAATTAAAATTTTAATTTAAATAATTTCAAAGAAATGAAATAATATTAATACATTCAAAATTATAAAAAATTGACAATCATTATAACATTTTACTATTAGCCGTTCAATGGCATTATTAATTAAAATGAGCTTGTGAATTTTAGTTAATTAATTGCCGAGGACAAATCTGATAATTCAATTGATTATAATATACAGCGTAGATTTGCCACAGGCCGTTTCTAGGCAGCTATGCTCACTCAACATCATCTGTTAAATGTCTGGTAATGGATGGCGAAAAATGTTTGCTATTATAATCTGAAACCAAAGGAAAAACATATTATTACATTTATTTTGAATAGTCTGCCACAGAATGTCTATTGCATGAGAAATGCCTTCTCCTCGGTCTTGCACCAATCGATTCTGAGCCTTTTCAATTTCCTGTACATGGTCGCCACTAGAGGACCTTTCCGCCCCATTGGATATCAGTTCTGCGAGGTATGTGGCCTACCCACTGCCACATCAGTTTTGCAGCTCTTGAAGCCATGTCTGTGACTTTAGACTTCTGGTCTAGGTATCGTAAAGGTAGAGAAACTCCAAGCATGACTCCTTAAATGCTTTGAATGCACACAGCATCGGCGGCCATTTTTTACCAATAACCAACTTCCTAGTTTTACATAACGTTGACGCTGTTTAAATCATCTATAATTGATGTTTAGGGCGAATGATGATGATTATGAGTTTTGCAGATGTCCATGGTCGGCGGTGATCACTACTATCAGGTGAACAGAGCCTCGAATCCGCTAAAATCTTTGGAGTGATCGAAATTTTATCGAAATTGGATCGTTACAGATCCGATTACAAACACATTACAATCCAATCGCGGTCACTAATAACTAATCTCGTTACTAATGTACCTGTAGCAGAATACCAAAACCGTGTCAAACTGCCATTGAGCTGCGATTGCGATCCAACTACAATACGATCGATACACAAGTAAATTAGAGGACTCGTGGCCCTGCTTGCTCGTTTGCCTCCCTCAGGCAATACTAAAAGGCAAAGTGCCAACATAACATTCTAGACTTTACTATAATATGTACGATGTAAACTGTACCATTGCTTCCGCGGGCGGTACTACTCAATCAAGTCCTCCCTAACCAAATCGAGGATCTAAGTATTGAACATCGGTGTGGAGTAGGGTTGTGCGTATGCCCAAAGTTTGCAAACTGCATTTCAAGGAGTGTGCGAAATATTTGTTCGATGTTATCATGTCCCTATTGGGGTACGATAGGCAACAGATGCTCCGCCGATATATCCGCAAGAACCACTTTGGCTTGACCTTCCTAAGAACTAGAACGATTTGCCTGCTAGTGTGTTTCTCGAACAATACAATCTGGACTCCTTCAAGACCAGAGGGAATGGGCTGTTCAGGTAAGAAATAAAACAAATATCCTGAATACGTCACCACATGTCGCGCTTAACTTCGTACGTTTCGAGGAAGTATTAATGGCACTGAAAACATTATCACAAATATACTTCTGTGGCAATCGGGTAAAAATAATTATACTCACAACTAATCAGTAGCCATGGTGGCCGTAATTATCTATATATTTCCGAGGTATAGGTCAGCAACCTCGTCGTCGGATAAATCAGTTAAATCAGTGATTACAAAAACATCAGTTCCCGTTTCCCTTGCGTTCATTTCATTGATTTTGATTACATTTTTCACGAATTGGTCGTAATGGATTTGTTTGTCGTGTTCGTCCTTGTATACTTTGTGGTATTTTTTAACAAATTGCTCGAAGAGCTCCGAAAATCGGATTATGTCCATTGGGGGCACATTCAACCCCCGAGCCACGGTCGCCCCCAACACCGCCAGAGCAAACAGACACAAACTATTCATTACTAAAATACCGTTCAACGACGTACTAGTAGGTGGAAATGCGTCACCAATACAGCCCACCACATTTATAAGCTGTGAGCGTTAAATTTAATATGTGTATTTTATTGATCACACTATGTGAACTTTAATGAGCACACTTTTGGTATAATGACTTTACAAATGCAACATGGCTTAAGTATTCGTTACGGACAGCTGCTCGTTCCGATATTTAGTATACCGAATTCTGGTGCCATAGCTACACCGGCACCATATCCCTTTATATTTTTTTCTTTCGGTCCATCGTCTGTCCTTTTGTCACAATCAATTCACTCGAATACTAGTGGACGCTTTTAGAAAGAGCACGCCAACCGTGCACAGTAAATAGTAAAAATATTGTCCTTTTTTTTAAATGCCTAAGTTATATGGGTTTGAAGGAAATGTCAAGTGCAATGAAATTTGTACTTTATTACGTGTTACGTAAGGTTTACCAGGGTGTCAGTATTCTAGCGCATATATCCTATATTTTCTCTAGTTTAAGATATTTCGTAAAAATTTCTTCACAGCCATTCATGTGGATCATAAGCTAATGGAAAATTCACTAAAAACAAATCGTGACTGATCTTCATTATTTAGGAAAGCTCGTAGAGTGGACCACCGTACTGGCCGCCACAAATTAAAGTTCCATAAATTCCGCTTGAATGAGTGGCGGTCAACTACGTTTGCGTTTGCGATCCGATTACAATTCAATCGAGTCATTAGTAACAGCAGCAGAATACCAAAAGCGTGTCAAACTGCCATTGAGGTTCTAATAAATCAAGTCCTCCCAAACCAAAATCGAGGATCTTGAACATCGGTGTTGAGTAGGGTTGCGCGTATGTCGATAGTTTGCAAACTGCATTTCAGGGAGTGTGTGAAAGAATTGTTCGATGTTATCGCATCCTTCTTGGGGTACGATAGGCGGCAGAAGTTCCGCAGATATATCCACAAGAACCGGTTTGGCTTGACCCGCTTAAGGACTAGAACGCTTTGCCTGCTAGTGTATTCCTCGAACAAATTTCAAACTATAGGCCAATTTCTCTATTGCCTGCTATTTCAAAAATATTAGAGAAAATGATAAATAGCAGGCTAGTGCAGTACCTAGAAAACAAATCAATCTAATCGAAAAGGCAATTTTGTTTTAGATCCAAATTGTCAACTGCCGATGCTGTGCACCATTTAATAGACTACTTAGCCTGTGAACTTGATAAAGGTCATCATCCTGTGGGAGTATTTATTGAGCTTGCCAAAACATTTGCGTCTACGTCCCTGTTCCTTTGCATAAGCTTGAATCTTTGGGAATTAGAGGTACTCAACTTAAACTTTTTGCTAACTACCTAGATGAGCGCACGCAACGTGTAAAAATAGGCAATGTGGTCAGTGCTGATCAGAAAAATACCAGTTACAGAGTTCCTCAAGGAAGTATCTTGGGTCCTACTCTAGTTTTAATTTTTGTAAACGACCTCTGCAACCTTCAATTAGACAAGGATACAATCATATCTTACGCCGATGATACCGCTCTCCTTTTCTCGGCAAGTTCGAAAGAGGAAGCCTACGTATATGCACAAAGGGGTTTTAATGTTGTAAATAACTTGCTACAGCAACATCTACTAACGTTAAATGCAGAAAAGACAAAATATATTAATATTAAGTTTTCTATATGTAAATCCAGTCCTGATCAAACAATTCCGAAATTGTATGTCCATCACTGCAGCCTTATGACCACCGAGTTTAAATGCACTGAAATAATAAGGACAATTAAAATTAAATATTTGAGTAATGATGAAAATCTGACATTTAAATAATAATAATAAATAATAGGTATATTTTCCCTTCACATAGGCTCTTATAAACTATACATAAATAACTTTTAAAATAAAATTTTAGATAAATATTATATTCTTTATTGTATACATACTTAATTAGATACATCAAACAAAAATGAGTGCAATGGCGAACTTATCTCTATGAGAGATTTCTACCAGCTAACCACAAATGATGTGAAGCAAATTGTATAGCGGAACAAGCAAAGCATACAAAGCTAGAACATACTTATACTGGTAGGTAGACAACTAAAAACTTATTATCTACTAAAAAATACCCCCCCTAAAACATAATACAATAATAATACTAATAATAAATAGGCTACTAAATGATTTAAAAATACATAAATAAATATAATAATACTATTACAAAATCATGGATAGATAGTGCTCTTTTAAGCTTCTTTTAAATGTATGAAGTGATGAACACTCTTGGACGTGCTTTGGAAGTTAGTTCCATAACTGAGCAGCTATGACTGTGAAGGAGTTGAGGAAAAATCTGGTATTGGCCAAAGGATAGACCAAAGTACTTGGTAGGCAAGAGCGTCTGGAGATATAACCTGCGTGGGAGACTGGTGTCTGTACTAGGTTATAAATACCTGTTTTACAGATCACCAGGCCCCCAGCCCATTGGAATGTAACCAAGCCGAGCATATTGAAGCACTCTGCTGCAGAATCCGTAAATTAAAATATGTTTTTAAAAAACTACGACCTATTTCTAACTTTAAGTTATGAAAACAGGTTTATTTCTCACTTTGCCAATAAGTATTAACCATTACGTCGTGGGCTAGGGTAGATAAAACGTTATTAATAAATATTGAAAGAGCCCAGAGAGCCGTTCTAAAGGTTTCTACTTTTCGTCCCTTCCCCTATCCAACGGTGTTGCTGTATAAAGCTTGTAATGTATTAACTGTAAGACAATTGTTTATATTAAACACGGTACTAAAACAGGACTCAGCCCTTCCATATAGCACAGAAATTATTTAAAAATGACGGAATGATTTTGTTTGCCCTCAAATTGCAATAAAACATGTGTTCTCTTCAAGGTTTTACATGTTCCTTGGACCGCTTCTCTACAATAGATTAAATAGAAAATGACGTCTGTATTGAAACTGTTACAGTAGTTGTAAGATAATGGTTCAAGAAGCTCTCCAACAGATGTCACATGAAGATACAGAGAAATTACTGTTAGTTCTAGGTTAATGTAGTATAAAATATCGAATATATTATAATTGTATTTTTTTTTTGCTTGTAATTATTCTGTATAATTAGTATTTTTTCGACTTTTACTCCTTTTGTACTTTTTCGACATGTAACTTTTCGCCTGAAACACAGGGTATCCTAGTTCAGGCAATTTAGTTATTTTTTTAATTACCTTTTAAACATATTATTCTAGACGTTAAATTTTAATGTAAATGTATCCCACAATATTTAATTAATAAAAAAAATATTTATTTATTTTATTTAATAATACAATCTGAACTCCTTCAAGACCAGAGGAAATGGCTGTTTCTAGACAGCCATTCTAAATCTTTGGCCGCATCGTCGCATTTCATCACGTGAGATGGCAGTCAAATCCTGCAAAGGTAAGAAGTAAAAAAATATCCTGGATGCGCCACCCCATGTTGCGCTTAACTTCGTACGTTCCGAGGAAGTATTAATGGCACTGAAAACATTATCTCAAATAACCCTCCTTCTGTCGCAGTCGGGTAACAACATTTATACTCACAACTAATCAGCTGCCATGGCGGCCGGAATGATCTATATATCTCCAGTATAATATTCACCAAACTTGTCGTCGGATAAACCAGTTACATAATTGTTTCCATATGTAGCAGCATGCTGCTCCCTTGCGTTCATTTCATTGATTTCGATTAAGTTTTTCACGAAATTGTTGTAGCGGACTTGTTTCTCGTGTTCGTCTTGGTATACTTTGTGGTATTTTATCACAAATTGCTCGAATAGCTCCGGAGCTCGACTTATGTCGTAAGGGGGTACTTTCGACCCCCGTGCCACGGTCACCCCCAGCACCGCCAGAGCAAAGATACACAAACTATTCATTACTAAAATATCATTCATCAACGTACTCGTAATTTGAAATGCGTCACCAATACAGCCCAACATATTTATAAACTAAGTGCCAACGTGTGGGTCGTGAGCGTTAAATTCAATATGTGTTTTGTATTGATCACACTATGTGAACTTTAATGAGCAAACTTTTGGTAAAATGACTTTACAAATGCAACATGGCTGAAGTATTCGTTACGGGTAGGTGCACATTCCGATATACAGAATACCGAATTCCGGTAAAGTAGCTAAACAGAACCCTTTATATTTTTTTCTCTCGGTCCATCGTATGTCCTTTCGTCACAATCAATGCACTCGAATACTGTTGGAAGCATTTAGAAAGAGCATGCCAACAGTGCACAAGCTGTCTGCCAAATTATTTTTTCGCCTATGTATGTAAGTATGACGCAAATTTATCTAATTGGATTTAGTTCGAATCTGCGTGGGTGTAGTGAAGTATGACAGGACGGGCTTCTGCCCTTGTTCTGCCTTCTTCTGCAATATGTACGAATCGAGGGACAAAATTATAATCACAAAAAATTTTGATACTGTGATTTAAAGAGCCTCGAAACTATTTGTAAGTGTAAAAGAAAGAAATTTCCCCTTGAGGGGAAAAGGAACCTGAGCTAAGCCAAGCCGAGCTAGGTTGAGTTGAATCAAGCTGTTCCAAACTGATGGAAATGCTGAGCGAGCTGTGCCATAAAGTCGATCATTAATTTGTCACATGGAAATCACTCCCGAATTAGTCACTTGGAATATTACTTAGAGAAGTATTGTGTTGATTAATTTGAGGCGTCATGTGGGTAGATATAATGTTTCATTATTTTTTTCGGTTAAAGGTAGCGGGTATCGTGTTGTGGTGACACGGAGAGATATCGTTCTGTATCGGTGCAGGTGAAGATGTAATAAAATAATAAATAGATTTTCCAAGTTCACGTTGTATTAATCATCCCTTCTGTTTACATAAGGATGCAAATATTTTGAACTCGGACAAAAAAACTATTACTAAGCCCCCGCTGTCTGAAACAGGCCTGTATCTTGGAACCATAATTCCTGTGGCTGCTATAACATCTAAAAACAGAAAATTACAGAAATAAATAAAACCCAGGCAAGTATTTGTCGGCATCACGCAACGGAGTTTCTAATTTAATAACATGTTGCACTGGTATCAAAATTTTGTTGTATTAGAGTTATATGAAATAACGGTACAAAGCCGTGTGTAAGTGTGACTCGCACTTGGCCTGTTTTCTTACTGAACATACATTTATAACGAACATGTTGGTGTTAAGATATAGCTGAGTAAACCACGTTTGAATTAAAAAAAAAAATTCTAAGCTCGCGTGCAAATCTTAAATAGTAATCAAAAGCAATCGTATGCAACGACGTAGACCGCTTCTGCTGACATCGAAAGACAAGTAAAAATTTGTTTGCTTTATATTCATCATCATCATCATTTATTTATTTGTGGTACACAGGTTATGCAGTTGTTACAGTTTTAGTAGATGGGTCCTCTGTGATCTGCCATCGGCATAAACATTTAGAGCAGTGGGTGTAGAAAATTATGAATTTAAATATTGTCAAATGAATGTAATACATTAATACATTCAAAAAATTTTAAATCATTAAAACATTTCACTATTACCCGTTCAATGGCATTATTAATTATAATGTCAATACTAGAGAGTACCAGTAATAAATCGAATGTCAATTTTAGTTTATTAATTGACGAGGATATTAGTACAAATCGGATAATTCAATTTATTACAATATATGGCGTGGATTTACCACAGGCTGTTTCTAGGCAGGCATGCTCACTCAACATCATCTGTCAAATGTCTGGTACTGGATGGCGAACAAATATTTGCTAGTTTAATCTGAAACCAACGGAAAAACAAATTATAAACATTTATTTTGAATACTCTGCCACAGGACGTCTATTACATGAGAAAGGCCTTCTCCTCGGTCTTGCACCAATCTGTTAAGATCCTCGTATATTTTCAGTACACGCTTGCCACTCCAGGCCCTTTCCGACCCATTGTTCATCAGTTCTGCGAGGTATGTGGCCTACCCACTGCCACATCAGTTTTGCAGGTCTTGAAGCCATGTCTGTGACTTTAGACTTCTGGTCTAGGTATCGTGTAGGTAGAGAAACTCCGAGCGAGGCTCCTGAAATGCTTTGAATGCCTATTTAAGGTACCACAGCAGCATAACGATGACGCTGTTTAAATCATCTACAATAGATATTTAGGGCCAATGATGATAATGATGAGTATCAGGTGAACAGGGCCTCGAATCCGCTAAAATCTTTAGTTCGATCGAAATGTAATAGAAATTAGATCATTACAGCAGCTCAACGGCAGTTTTAATTTCAACTGACATTGAGCTGCGATTACGATCTGATTACAATCCAATCGCGCCCACTAATCCCTTATCTTGTTACTAATGTAACAGAAGCAGAATACCAAAAACGTGTCAAACTGCCAAAGAGCGATCCGTTTACAACTCGATCGAACCAGTAGAAAATTAGCGAACTCGAGGCCTTGCTTGCTCGTTTGCCGCCCTCAGGCAATACTAAAAGGCAAAGTGCCAACATAAGATTCTAGACTACTATAATATGTACGATGTAAACTGTACCATTGCTTCCGCGGGTCTACTCAATCAAGTCGTCCCAAACCAAATAGCGGATCTAAGTATTAAACATCGGTGTGGAGTAGGGTTGCGCGTATGTCAATAATTTGCAAACTGCCAAAGAATTGTTCGATGTTATCGCGTCTCTCTTGGGGTATGACAGGCGGCAGACGTTTCGCCGATATATTCGCAAGAACCGCTTTGGCTCGACCTTCCTAAGGACTAGAAGGATTTGCCTGCTAGTGTATTCCTCGCACAATACAATCTGGACTCCTTGAGGGCCCGAGGGAATGGGCTTTTTCTAGACAACCATTTTAAATCTTTGGGCGCATCGTCGCATTTCATCACGTGAGATGGCGGTCAAATTCCTGCACTGATAAGAAGTAAATCAAAATCCTGGATACGCCACCCCATGTTGCGCTTTACTTCGTACGTTCCGAGGAAGTGTCAATGGCACTGAAGACATTTTCACTAACCCTCCTTCTGTGGCAGTCGGATAAAAAGATTTCAACTCACAACTAATCAATTGTCATGGCGACCGGCATGATTTACATTTCTCCGGTATGATATTCAAAAAACTCATCGTTGGATAAATCAGTAAAATCATTTATTCCATAAGTAGCAGTATCCCTTGCGTTATCTTCATTGATGCGGTATACATTTTTCACGAAATTGTTGTAATGGACTTGTTTGTCGTGTTCGTCCTTGTATACTTTGTGGTAATCCCTCACAAATTTCTCTAAGAGCTCTGGAGCTCGGCTTATGTCAAATAATTGTTTCCATATGTAGCAGCATGCTGCTCCCTTGCGTTCATTTCACTGATTTCGATTAAATTTTTCACGAAATTGTTGTAGCGGACTTGTTTCTCGTGTTCGTCTTGGTATACTTTGTGGTATTTTATCACAAATTGCTCGAAGAGCTCCGGAGCTCGACTTATGTCGTAAGGGGGCACATTCGACCCCCGAGCCACGGTCGCCCCCAACACCGCCAGAGCAAAGAGACACAAACTATTCATTACTAAAATGCCGTTCAACGACGTCCTCGTAACTTGAAATGCGTCACCAATACAGCCTACCACATTTATAAACTAAGTGCCAACGCTACAGGCTGTGAGCGTTAAATTAAATATGTGTATTGTATTGATCACACTATGTGAACTTTAATGAGCACACTTTTTGTATAATAACTTTACAAATGCAACATGGCTGAAGTATTCGTTACGGATGGGTGCACAGGTTCAGATATACAGAATACCGAATTCCGGTGTCGTGGCTAAACAGGAACCATATCCCTACATATTTTTTTCTTTCGGTTCATCGACTGTCCTTTCGTCCAAACCAATTTACTCGAATACTGTACAAATCCGATAAGGGTCCAATAGGGTCCAAGGGTCGATAAAATAAACACTTTAAAACTGTTTGAGACCTGTTTACTAGAAATATTACCAATATAATACAAAACTTTCGGAAGAACCGATCTAATTAACACACAACGACATCTAGCGTGAAGTGTGCTAGTCAATCAGACCGTTACATTTAGATTAAATCCGCATTAACCATACCGCCCACCAAGGACAACTGATTTACAATGTTGTCCTTCACAATAGTAATTGTTAAATACAATAGTATAACAGAACCCTAAAACCATAAAATTAAACTTCCCAACTTATTACTAATTAAGTACGAACATATCATACGTATCCAATTATTTACTAATTGACCGTAAAAATAACAAAGTTAAAATTAATTGCTATTACATCAACTCACAGGACAGTTGTTGGATGGGCGTATCGACAAAGCAACAAGATCCAGCGCTCTATGTGTCACCTGCCACCGTTGAGATTGTCTCCCCATAAAAACCTTCGAAATTTATCACATGTTTGTCCTTCACCTTTATCAGCCTATTAGCATCTT
This sequence comes from Blastobasis adustella, assembly GCA_907269095.1. Taxonomy (NCBI): domain Eukaryota; kingdom Metazoa; phylum Arthropoda; class Insecta; order Lepidoptera; family Blastobasidae; genus Blastobasis; species Blastobasis adustella. The sequence goes on from OU026138.1 coordinate 6,466,593, forward strand.
TCGATTTGCCATATTGAAATTTTGAATGTTCTACATCCTTGAATGGAAGATTAAGAACAGTCCGATCAGAATCATTCCTGAGAGACAACTCACTGTTATCCCACGAGCCTTCTGGTATAACCTTTATTCTATATGGGTGGGGTACCCATATCCATTTCCTTTTAATCAACGTTTTATCATGTCGCAAATGCATCACATTAGATTGTGACGAAATGCCAAATAGTTTCTCCACGCCTCCGGATCTAGCCTGCCCTTTTCCTGTTACCGTTGTTGTGCCCTGCCATGCGTACCTGCTGGCGTTACCTTAGCGCCTTTTGAATGCAATAGTGTGTGGTGGTTGCTATTGTACAATCGACACATATAACTCCGGCAAAATTTTACGGAGTGGTTAGTACCCAAGCACCGATAACACAAACTATTTTGCTGTGCAAATATTAAACTACGACGAGTATCAACTGCCTGTGCCGCGTACTTCTTACAGTTGTACAGTCTATGATTCTGACCGCAATAAATACAACTCATCCGAGTAACATGAAAATGTTGCCAGCTGTTCACTTGTCCACCTTGAACTTGGGGTGGATTATTAGATGGTAATACAGAAATTCTAACATGGTCAAGGCGGACCCCGGGCCCTCGTTCTCGAGAGCACAACCGGGACATTAACGCCAAGATGATGATGATGAAGATACTGAGTGAGCATGCCTGCCTAGAAACAGCCTGTGGCAAATCCATAGCTTACATTTGTAATAATTTAAAGTATCGTCCAAGATCGTGCATCTTAAGTTGTTGTCCCTTACCACAGTGGAGCGACTACCATCTGACCTCCGTGACCCTGCTATCAGGGGAACCTGACCAGATTGAATCATGGTTACAAACTCAGTTGACTGAATTTTGATGAATAGTTGCAGGAATCATCACGATGTTCTACCTCGCCGTAAGAGCATCGGTTAGAGTTCAACTAATGTACATAACTCAGAAAAGTGTCATTGGTACACGACCGCACCGGGATTCGAATCTGGTACCTCTCGCTTACGAGTTGGATACTTAACCGCCCGGCCACCGACGCTCCATGCTCACTCAGTATCGTAAGTAGCGGTTAAATTTCTGGTATTACTTTGTTTAATGAGACGGGGTGGTGAATAAATTATTACTATTATGTAGGTAGGTTTAAATATTATGTATTTTCAACGAGATGTTCATCTGCAACAAAAGCGAAAAACACGTTATAAACTTATACTCGAAAATGCGTGTAATGTGGCCATTATTCTGACAACGTTATTTTAGTAAAGTTGCTTCAGTTATATCAAGCACAAGTTCGATCCTGCACGGAGTACTGTTGCCATGGATGGATCAGCCAAATTCCAATTGGCTGCATTGGATTCTGTGGGAAAACGTGCTAATTATTTAACGAAATAATTGCCATAAGCTGCAGAGCCTCGAGCATCAGCAAACAGTTGCACGACCTCATTCGTCCACATCGATAATTTGTGACCCTTGAAGTAAAACCGGTGACTGCTACTGCTTGTAAACGACCTTCAATGTAGGAACAGAATCATCTGTAAACCTGCTCGGTACAACTTCTCCAGGAACAGACGGTGGTCTATACGTTCAAAAGGTTTGCTAAAATCAGTGAAAACAGTATCCTTTTTACGGCAAAGCCGCAGTGACGTAATCGTTAAATAATGGTATCTGGTCGGTATGACGTAAAAGTTTACGTGTATAAAAAGTTGTTGCTGCTGCTCCGGTGCCAAAATAATTGCAACGAAGTGTAGGTAGGTATACCTGGCAATAAATATTAATTTAAAAGGTTTTGCAAAAGGCAAACATATAATTAAGATATATATAAGATATGGAATGGGAAATTTGGAATTTCGCTTTATTTAGGCTGCGATGACTGGCTACTGGCCTGCGCCACGCATCGTACTTGTCCATTAGCACGACCAGCAACGCAGTCATTCATTACAGACAGCGGCAGTAATAAACTATTAAATACCTCTTCATCGCCATCTTAACCACAGCAGGTCTGCTCCGGGATATAGGGTGCCCCTTGCATCCACAAACAAAACCAAAAAAAAATCACGTGGCTTATTTTGGCGCGGCCACCATGGAATTAATTTACTTTGATTACATGGCCAGGATCCGATACCCCATCGAGAATATATTATCAATAGCACTTATAGTATTGTCCCTAGAAACATTATACTCACAACTAATAATATGAATCGTCATATTCGATTGAATCAGCGAAATGGGGGATGTAATATTTTACAAGTTGGTCGGGTTTGTACAATACATCATTGGTATAAATTAAATATTTCACGAATGAATCGTAATGTTTTTTTCTGGCGGCTTCGTTCTTGTATTCTTTGTTAAAAATCTTCTGAAATTGCTCGAAGAGCTCCGGGGCTTTGTTTATATCGAAAGGGGCATGGGGCCCTGGGGGAACCGCCCCCCGAGCCACGGTCGCCACCAACACCGCCAGAACAAAGAGACACAAACTATTCATTTCTAAAATGCCGTTCAAAGACGTATTCTATGAAGAAATGCGTCACCAATACAGCCCACCATATTTATATGCCTACTAATTGCTAATTGCCTCGTGCATTTCAATATGTGTATTGTATTGATCACATTAATGTGAAATTTAATGAGCATGTTTTTGCTTTAATGACTTTGCAAATGAAACATGGAAAAAGTATTCGGTACGGACGGACGAAGGCAGGCAGTTAGACAGGTGCACATTACAATATAATCATGGTTTTCGCTGCCGTTGCCAAACAGGGAAGATATACAACGTTTTTCCGTACGGCGTCTGTTCTTTTGTCAAAACACAACCATTCCACTCGAAATTTGTAGGCTGCAAGATATGGATGTGGTGGTGTGTGGTGCCGCCACCTCAAAGAATAGCACCATCCCATCTCTTCCCGTGGGTGTCGTAAGAGGCGATTAAGGGATAAACCCGAAAGATGGGACATCTACTGCACTGCATCGCCAACCCGCCTGCCAAGCGTGGCGATTATGGCGATTTCCCCCCCCCTACCAGCGACCACTAAGCACGACCACCGACCACTAGCCCTGGCAACGCACAATGTCCAGACACTGCGGACCGACGATAAGCTCGTGGAGCTGAAGGAGTAAGCAGATTACATTAGGATATTATAGGGATATCTGAAGTCCGAAGAAAGGGGGAGGACTCGATAACTCTGAAGTCCGGAAATCTGCTTTACTTCCGGGAGGGCGACCAACTATCCCTAGGTGGTGTCGGGTTCCTCGTCCACAAATCCCTCGTAAACAACATCGTCAAGATCGGGAGTGTGTCCTCTACGGTTGCGTACTAAAAACTACTCTGAATTACCAAGCGGTATTCGTTGAGGGTTATACAGGTCTACGCACCGACTTCGACTCACTCCGACGATGAAGTGAAGGCTATGTATGAGGATATAACTACAGCCATACATACCTCCAAGACACATTACACCGTTGTCATAGGGGATTTTAACGCGAAACTGGGCAAACGAAGCGGAGACGAGTTGAGATTGGGGCAATTTGGTGTTGGAAGTCGGAGCGCCCCTGGCCAGATGCTGGCCGGCTTTCTGGAAAAAGAGGGACTCTGTATGATGAACTCATTTTTCGGGAAGCCGGATCATCGCAGATGGACGTGGGTTAGTCCCGATGGATCACAAAAAATAAAATTGACTTCATCCTATTTACGAACCGGCATATATTCAATGATGTCTCGGTGATCAACAGCGAAAAAATTGGAAGCTAGTGGTAGTGGTAGTGGGTTTTTAAAGAGAAATGGTAGTACTCGTCGAGATCTACTTTTCGGATGACAGCTGTCAAACTTAAAACAGTTTTAACTCGGCAACTGAAAGTTCTAGAATACTAGTTTCTAAAGAGAAATGATAGTACTCGTCGAGATCTACATTTCGGATGACAGCTGTCAAACTTAAAACAGCTAAAACTCGGAAACTAAAGGTCCTTGAACACTAGTAGCTCTAGGGAAATGATAGTACTCGTCGAGATCTACATTTCGGATGACAGCTGTCCAACGTCAAAAGTGTATAATAACTTGTAAACTATTGATCTCAGAACTCTTGTTCCTGATAGATATGATAGATCTGTGCCATTCTGTCCATGATTCCATGTCTAAAGGAGTGTAATAAAAAATAACAATATATTTAATGTATGATATAAGGAGTATGTGTGGGGTCATCATCATTGATAAAATGAGGAGTAATGTGATAAAAGTTCGTAAGGATGATGTGATGACTAGGATTGAAAGAGGTATGCTGAGATGGTTTTGACACGTGGAGAGGATGGCAGAAAAACAGCATACGAATGGTATCTATCGTATGAATGTGAATGGAAGGGTCGAAAGAGCGCCCAAGAAGGTCATTATATTGATCAACTAAATGACCAGCTCCAAAAAGGGCAGGTCAGGAGTACCCTCAACCGGCGTAAATGCATGAAAAGATGTATGAATGTGGAAGAAGCAAAAGAGGTGTGTTAGGATCGTAGCTTGGGCACTCGATAGTCTCTGCCTACCCCTATGGGACACGGGCGTGAGTGTTGTATGTATGTAATAATAGTACCTATACATATATATTTAGGTTTACTTAATAAAAATTGAAAAGCATGCGGAACCAATTTTCATATCAGAAGTACCTTATTTCACACTACATAATATTTAATCGATGAGGGTCTTACATTTGTATACTGGGTTACAGCTTTCTAGTTTTTCTAGGAGACACGTATGCAGTGAGTGTCATGTCAGTGTCAAGTTGCATGTCGTTACGATGTCGTTAGCGTGCGACGTGCGCAGTCTAAATATATTATTTTTTTCCTACACGCAATTACTTTTTTCCTATGTGCGGAGTGCCTATGTCAGTTCGTCTCCAGGATAAAACCACAGAACCTATTCAGCTGCAGCGAGGTGTTAGACAAGGTGATGTCAAATCACCGAAGTTGTTCACCGCTGCACTGGAGGACATCTTTAGGCTTCTGGACTGGGACGGACTTGGCATCAATATTAACGGCGAGTACCTCACTCAACTCAGATTTGCTGACGATATCGTAGTCATGCCTGAAACCCTGGAAGACTTGGGCAAAATGCTCGATGACCTCTGTAGTGCCTCTCAACAAGTAGGTCTTAACATGAACATGGACAAGACAAAAATTATGTCGAATGTCCATGTTGTGCCTACTCCAGTGACAGTTGGAGGCATTCCACTTGAAGTTGTTGACGACTATACATACCTAGGACAAATAGTCCAGTTAGGTAGGTCCAACTTCGAGAAAGAGGTCAATCGACGAATCCAACTCGGTTTGGCAGCATTCGGGAAGCTACGCCATATATTTTCGTCCCAATTACCGCAATGTCTCAAGACGAAGGTCTTTGACCAAGAAGGGAGACCCAAGAAGTGATGGATTAACATCACCAACTCGGATGTAAGAACCATCCGAAGTTGCTGAAGATCGGACGAAGTAGAGAAGAAAAAGTAGAAAGCAAATAATTGCAGAATCTGGGTTTGTTCGCTCGGATAAAGATGACTATTGGCGGCGTAGGTAGGCCTGATAACAAGAGAATATAATTTACTCCGACTTACTGTTGTAGCCGTGTGGTGTCCAGCAGAGTAGAATAGCACTAACCCCTTACACTCGTGGATGTCGTACAAGGCGACTAATGTTATCGAGGCAAAAGTCTCTATTGTTAAAGTATTAGTAGAGTTTTCTATTGTTAAACTTATAACACTGCGATCTCCAACCCGCCTGCCAAGCGTGGAGATTATGGCAATAACCTCTCCAATCGTGGGAGAGGCCCTAAGTCCAGCAGTGGACTGTTGGGCTGTGATGATGATGATAATGACTGTTGTTTACCTATGATATTGCCGTTTTTTTCGGCCGTATATGTCGCTGATTGTCCAAATGTCGGAGATTGGATTTAGATGAAATATATTGTCCGCCATCTCGTAGTCAGTATGCATATGCGGCGTTGGTGACGGCGACAGTGAAGTAATTCCTCATCACCAAACGTTATTAAGCGTACTCCACATGTCCGCCGAAACTTTCGGCGAAACTTTGGCCGGGACTTTGGTCGACCCTCTACATTCTCGCCTATTGGGGATGTGGTGAGTGTCAAAACGCGTCAACATTATATCGATTCATTGGTGTAATATCGCTAATCCGCTTTAAACAGGGTCACAGAGGTGATGGCAGCTGCTATACTGTAATTACTTGATCTATTAATATCCTGGATTATGGTCAAGGGTACCCCGAACCTGTTACTCGAAAAAGCGCTAGGAATATAAATATAAAATCGATCGAATCGAAACGACAACGAACTATCTCTACTTTGTCTATGAAATAGGCGAGACATGCCAAACATGCACGGGACTACACGAATGTAGGCGAATACTGCCTCCACATTCGTGTTCCCGCGGAACTGTCCACATGTGGAGTGCGCTTTACTTTCGCCAGATCTAACAGTTCAGAACATCTATGTCCAAAATCTTCGATCGATATACATACAATTTTTTTTAAATTCTCCAACACGGCTGTATTGAAAATCAAAGACAAAAAAGCAAAATATTTTATTGTATTTAATTTATTCATTGTTGAGTTGATATAAAAAAATGTCTGCGACCATTCACCATACTTTGTCCTCGACCACAGAGTATATTTGCAAGGAATTAATGGTTGGTCCTTGGCAAGGAACAACAACATACGATGAATGATCTACACTGATACTTCAAATTATTACAATTAGTTCAATGTCTAGTATTCCTTTGTTTAATGGAACCGGATGGCGAAAATGATTGCTATTTATGGATATCCAATTATATATTTTGGACGAGGTATATAGCTGAAACAAAAGGAAAAACAGATGTTATCACTTTTATTCAAAAATGCATGTAATATGGTCATTATTTATACAACCTTGCTTGTGCAAAATTACTTCAGTTATTATGCAACAGTCCCATCCTGCATGAAATACTGCTGCCACATCTGGGATGGGTCAGCCAAATACCAAGTGGCGACTTTTGTTCGGTGGAAGAAAGGATCATTGCTAAGCATTGCGAGTCTATTGGTTTTCTAATGATTGCATTTCGGAGAGTCTGCAAAACAATTGCACGACTGCGTTCCGCCGGCCCCGGAAACATGATCTGGGCGGACGTTTCATCCTTATGTCGTGGATCATCCAGCTATCCGCACAAACTGCTTTGATTCAATACGCCAACGTGTTCCATTTCTAAGCCGTACGCGTTAAGGCTTAGAAATGGAACACGTGCTATAATGCAAGGGATCGAAACTATCTGTGAGAAAGCGGTCATCGACAATACGAATAGCCCGGGATTGGATGGAATCTTATAGTAGTAGCAGAGAGATCGTGATAATTAAATGCAGTTAATTATGAAAGGCACGGGGATTGTTCTAAATGAGTTGTTAGTACCTGATACCGAATTTCACCACCCTACAACTTGCCACAAAAAGTTCCATCTGGATGAGTGACGGTCAACTACCATACGATTTTCAAGAAACTTCCTGTTGCTTACGACTCATCCATAGTATTTCAATGATCTTCCAGTACTTCCGGGCCTCTTCAAGAAACGAACCTACAACTTTCTCTAAAATCGTCAGCGCATTTGCGACTGGTTTTGCAGATATCCATGGGCGGGGCGTAATCAACTATTTACCATCAGGTAGCCTTTTGCTTATTTGCCTCCTTCTAATATAAAAAATAAAGCTACTGTAGATTGTACTATACAATCAAACCATACGATCAAAGGTTTTTGGACTGACACATGGAACCACATGTTTTTGGACTGACACATGGAACGTGAGCCTTTAAAGGTCGGACTGCGTTCCAAACCGAGGATAAAACCATCGCAGTTCCAACTGCGGATCAATCTGTCATGCGCGTTTACACATACGCTTCCGAACAAAGGTTGGAATGGCGTGAGGCGATCTTTACTTACAAAGGCCGCTAGTAAGGCTTTCCTTTCACCTCGGGCTTTCTCGTAGTCAAGCCCAAAGCAAAGCCCTGGATGCGCAACCTCACCGAGAACGTTATTTGTATCAACGGCACTGATATAGCATTGCCACTATAACATTTACCTATACTCACAACTAAAAGTAGTGATGATGAGGTCCTCCTAAGCCTTTCAAATATGACAACTCTTCCTCAGTTAAATCAGCGAAACTGGTGATTCCATATGTAGCGCCAGGGTCGGCTGCGTTCATTTCGTTTATCGTCACTAATCTGTTCAGGAATACTTTGTAATGAGCTAGTCTATCGTCTTCGTTCTGGTATACTTTGTTGTAATCCTTCACAAACTGCTCGAAGAGACCCGGGGCTCGGTCTAGGTCGATTGGGGGCACATTCGACCCCCGAGCCACGGTCGCCCCCAACACCGTCAGTGCAAAGAGACACAGTCTATTCATTACTAAAATACCGTAAGTTTAAAGTCACCAATACAGCCCACCATATTTATATACCAAGTAATTGCTAACGTGTGGGCCGTGAGCATTAAATTCAATGTGTGTTTTGTATTAATCATATTATGTGAACTTTAATTATTATATTTTTGTTTTAATGACTTTGCAAAAGGCCGCGACAGGTCGACATGGTAATTTTCTAGTGATGCGACATATCTCGATTATCAATGTCGATATTGCTTTTCACCAATCCGAATCTTCCTCCTCAGCATAATATTGTGACATAGCTTACGTCCACGATAGGTCGAATTGGACAGATATAAGTCTAAAGTCACCACCAAGTATGCCAAAAAGCTAACGAAATACCTGTGCACCAAAGAGCAGGAAGTCGGACCAGATATAATACATAATGTACGTGACTAACGCACTTGGAACCTTCTGGTCACCTTCCAGTTCCAACGCCAGAACCTTGCTAAATACTAGGGCCTTCTTGTGCGACCCAAGAAGCGATGGATTAACATCGCTGAGTCGAATGCGAGAGCCAACGGCCTACAATGCAAAGATGCCAAAAACCGGTTGAAGTGGAGAAGAACGAGTAGGAAAGCGGTCCCTGGCAGAGGCCGGGATAAGCACTAGGACGATGATTACTCTCTACGTGTTGTTTCCAATTCAGAGTTTTGTCAATTGTCACATTATTATTCAATATATTTAGCTTCCCTAACCATTTACCTGTTATAATTAATATTCCAATTATTAATGATTAGAATTAATTTATTATATGTCTTTGTTAAATTTATATTCAATTTATTTTCATTTATTCAATTTACTAATAATGTCAATGCTTTATTTATGTCATCCCTACGTAATTATAAATTATTATTTTCATTTGTATTCACTTTTAATGCGATATCATCAGCATATAAAATACGTTTGTGATGTGTCCCGTTGGGAAGGTCTTTAATATAAACTAAGAAAAGTAATGGACCAAGTACGCTTCCTTGTGGAACCCTAGCTATATTACTTTTTAAACAGGACCTCGCTGCAGTGACAGTTTTGTAACAATCAAGCATGCTATTTTCTATACATTGCTGTCTATTGGATAAGTAAAGTTTAACCCATTTTAGAGCTGGAGCTGAGCAATTTATCAAGTAGGGTATCATCTGTTACTATTAAGTTTTTGTTAAGTCGAAAAATATTATCGTTCTATACTTATTATTATTTTTGTTTTCTAGGATTGTATTGATGTAGACAGCCTGTGCTGTAGATTTGTGTTTCCTAAATTCAAATTGGTTCCTGATTAGAAGAATATTGTTTTTCTCAACAAAATCCACCATGCCTTTCAAAAAATTTGGAGGGTATTGTATATACTTATAAAAAAATTGTCTTCACTAACTAGCTTAATACTGTCTGATTAAGTTTCATTGTACTTCATTGGATTTGCCATTTGCAAGAAATTGCGCAATTTGCTCTTATGAGTTTTTTTTTGTCATTTTGGCCGTACATAACGGCAATTTCATAGGTGATGGCATATTATGTATTTTTAATAAGCCAGTAAAATAAAGAAATGTCGAGACGATGAATGCGCGAGGTTGCGAGCTATCAGTTGCACTGCCGGGGCTTATGCAACTGACATCTTCGTACATAAGACAGCAAATCGACCTTCCAAATATCTTTAAAATATAGGTTTTGGGTAGATCGATATGCTGTCTTCTGTACCTACACAGACAATAAGATAATATAATGTAAATACAATCGAGCCAACTGAATATAACTATTTAATTATGTCCCTTGTCAGGCATGGCGTTGTCACTATGATAGGTATTTTCTATGAAAATGTTCCACAGTGGGTCACGTTTAAGATGGTTTTATAGTATGTTACTTTAATTCTCTATCCCGTGCCTGTTATATGATCAACAAAATTACAGAACTGGTGAGGACTACGATGAAACGCCTTATGCCTTTAATTGCGCTGACTACCTTATCATTCAAACCAACATTGGAAAAGCATTGTTGCTTGGCGGTAGAAATAGATAAGACGGTGGTACCCAGACGGATTTCTCTTTGACAGTGTTGCTTGACAGGCAACATCGAAGAACAAAGTTCGACGTTTGTTTTTGCTATTTTGATATATTTTCCCATGGGCCGGTTAAAAAAAATCGGACTTTGTTTCACGTGCAGAACGCGAAAAACTATTGATAAATGAATACTAGAGATTAATCCCACTTAATACCTGTTAATGAGAAAGTTTCTGTGAACGTACATACACACAGTATGTTTGTTACCCAAAAAGATTGGAAAGTTAGTTACTAGACTGGAATTCTTTTTTTATTGCTCTGTGTTGTTACCTCTTCATGCCGAAACGAATTTTGATGAAATTTAGTAGATATATAGATTAGGTTCTGGAAGACATGGGCAACTTTTTACAAAACTATTCAATCTAAAGTTCATGCCACAATTCCAGACTTAAGTTCAACTATTTTGTCTGAAGATTGTATAGGTAAACAAGAAAATGGTGGGACGGCCTGTTTCTAGATGGAGCGATGATCTGCGCAGAAGGTGGTGGATGGTTTCGCAAAACTGAGGTCCATGTTCAGCAGTGGACTGCGATGGACTGGATGAACGGAGGATCAACACGGTTTCTATCTGCGTGCAGTTCGAACCTTCTTTAACCCTCTAGCCCACGGAATCTTGTAATATTTCTGGGATGAAAGTACCCTAAAAATTGACGACCTGAGTGGTTCAGTTGGTTAAAATGCTGGTCACCACGCAGAGGTCCCGGGTTCGATTCCCGGCTGAGAAGAAATTGAAATGATGAATTTTAATTTCTGTTACGGGTCTGGGTGTAGTATGTATAATGAATATGCACTTAAAAAAATAAAATAAGTTGTTTATTAGTTATCTAACTCTATAACATAAGCTTCGCTTACTTTGGGGCTAGATGGCGCTGTGTGAATTTGTCCCAGCATATTTATTTATTTATTTAAATATATTGAAACGAGACCGATCGCGTAAGCCAAATATGTTCCTTTGCGCCCCTATGGGTAGATGGTGTTAAAGAAAAAAAGAAATCTTTTTGAGCATTTAATTTTGAGAGCCCATACAGACGTACACGATCTGCGCGATTTGCGATGTTTATGCAATTTTGGCTTCTATTCTAATGACATAAACCTTATTTTAATATTTGTAAACTATCGCGCAGTGCTCGCGTCGCGCCCGCTCAGTTGTCACGTCGCGCCCGCCTAGTCACCGTGCTTAAATCGCGAGCCAAGCTGCGCGATGTAGGTGCGACTAGGTTTGGGCCCGGCGCGTACGCGATTTGTAAGCGGCGACGTATAAACGGGCCTTTAGGACAATAGAAGTTTGCTGTATGAAGTAGATAGGTATTTGAAGAAAATCTAAAACATTGTTAATCTGAAACAAAAGGAATAAAACATTAAACTACTAAAATTATAAAAATTGTTTAACTGTAATATGCGAGCTAAACATTTCGACCTCCATGCTTTACAAACGAATACACTCATCATAATCATTAAAAGTGTGTAGTGCGAGCTCAAAACTCAAAACCGCCCGTCGCAAGACCGTTGCTTATTAGGACAACGCCTAAGACTGACTTGGACTTGACTTGGAAGGCTCGTAACTGCACTGATAAGACACTAGATTGACTGATCGCAATAACATTGGTATACTCACAGCAGAAGTATTTTAGCCTCCTAACGGACGAGGTCTCAAGCCGTTCAAATGTGCCAACTCTTCCGGGGTATAATCTGAGAAACTGTTGATCCCGTAATAAGCAGTACTATCTTGGGCGTTATACTCGTTGATCTTGTACAAACTGTTCACGAATGCGTTGTAATGTACTTGTCTATCGTTTTGGTCCTTGTATACTTTGCTGTAGTCTTTGATGAATTGCTGGAACAATTCTGGGGCTCTATTTATGTCTATTGGGGGCACGTTGGCTCTCCCAACACTTTCACTCGCAACGGCCCCCAGCACCGCAAGAGCAAAGAGACACAAACTGTTCATTGTATACTGTAGCGTAACAACTTATTCGTAGCTTGAAATGTGTCACCAATAATACAGTCTACCATATTTATATAATAGGTTTTTTCAGTGCAGCTGTACTCAACCTGCGGCCCGTCGGGCTTTTGTAAGTGTCGAGGTAGTATCCATAATAAGACCACGCTAAGTTTTAATCGATTATTAAAAAAAAAACTGTTTGGCAAATTTTTAAACGTGATTTCTTTGGGATTGTTTATTTTCGTAAGTTATGAAAAATATTATTAACTAATGGGCAAAACAATTAAAAAGGAAGTGCGGGAGATAATTTCTAGCATGATTAATAATTTAGACAAACTAAAAGTACAAGTTCAAGCTAATAGTGACCAAATAACTAAATGTTTACAAGAAGGTCTGACAAGGACAGATTATCCCCAGATTATTGCCATATCCACACTTTATAATTTTTACTACTGTCAGTCAATACGGACTTATCGCGGTCGTATTATACCCATACATATTCTGTGCCCTTATGAAAAAAAGGTTGAGTACGGCTGCAATACTGTGTGCGGTGAGCATAAAATTAATCACTAATAGAAGAACATCGAGTATTTGCATTTGTTTTTATTGTAATATAATGCAACATATCAAAATCGTAACCCGAAAAATGCGTTGCCATGAACCTCAAAGATATTGGACGCATGTCCAATTTCTTGATGAACCTAGTGCTTTATGGTTCCATAGTCAAACAGAAACGGAGCTCTTATATTTCTTTCTATCTGTCTGTCCGTTATACCCGGGGCCAGATTAGATTGCTCGCGGATGACAAAGGAACTAAATTTGACAGGCAGTCAACAATATTAACTCACAACATAAACAATGAGAAAGACGCCATAACCTCAAATCAATCTTATCTGGCACCGAGTCTACTTATAAATAAAAATCTATAAAAATTAATGAGTTTATAGCCGTCAACAGTCAGACTTCCGTCTCTCTTTCTCTCTTTGAATACAAATTGTCATCTTGGCGTAAATATCCTGATCGTAATCGAATCGCAATAGCAGCTGATTGGCACTTTTAATTGTAGCAGAATACCAGAAACACATAAAACTGCCATTGAGCTGCGATTGTGAACCGATTATAATTCAATCGTGTGAAACGGCTGAGCTGCGATATCAATATAATAACAATTTGATCGAGCTATTAGTAAATTAACGGACTCGAGGCCCTGGTTGTGCACTCTTGTGCGTTGGGCCCGGGTTCCGCGACCATTGGCCAGGATTTGCCTGATCAGGTAATTATAGTGGAGCGACTTTCATCTGACCTCCATGACCCTGTTAACAGCGAATCCTGAACAGATTAGATCATGGTTACACATCAAGTCGCCTGAATGTGCAAGGTTTCATCTCGATGTTTTCCCTCACCGTGGGAGCATCAGTTAGTGTACAACTAATGTACTTAATTCGTAACACATACATGGCGTACAGGGCGCCATTGGGAATCGGTGAAAAATGTTTTTTTAACACTCTATTGTTAAAAAAACATTTTTTTATATTATTATATGCATATATATTATTCTCGTTAAACACAATAAATAGCCGTGACCTCGTTGATCGTTTTTAACGATTGAATGCAACTTAATTTGTTCCACGTACAGCAAACATTGGTATAGTGAATTAAAACAAGTAATGCTTAACAAACATACAACAACAACAACATAATAAAATCAGCAAATTGCACTCTTTATAAATAGCCAAATACATTATATAGAATGAAAATGCTGCGATAGATGCACCGTTACACAACTCGGCTGAGTAAGTAACGAGTCCATATATGTGCAGCAGTCTAAGAGTGAGAGATATCGAGGATAAGATTTCAGGAGTTGTTTGAACGTAATATATACTCACACTTTAGAGGACACCATATCAAACTGCAAACACGATTCTCGAATTAAACAATCCTCACAAATACTTCCTAAGTTATAGACTAGTGCAGACATGGAACAAGTGAAGAAGTGGTTACAGCCAACAATGTCAATCAGTTTAAAACAAACTGTACCATTCGATTTAAACGCGTGGAGAAGAATAACACATTCATCAGCAGAATACAGGCTAATCAGTTTCTAAACTGCCTGCATGATTAAACACAATAATAATAATATTGAAGTAGCTCGACTAAGCTAGCTTGGCCACGTGCCGCGTACGGAAGCCTCAGAATAAGTTCACCTGCCGGTAACAGGCAAGAAAATTCGCGGGAGGCCTAGGAAGCGATATCTGATGCGAGAGTAAGGCTTACGACGCGGGCTGGAGGAGGGTAAGAAAGCGGACCCTGGCAGATATCAAGACAGACCTAGGACGATGATGGTGTTAACTTTTCCAAAATAACATATTTTACTTTGGAAAATCCTGGAATATATTCGTTCTCAGTGGGAGCGTTCCAAGTAGGTAAATAATCATCTTGGCGTTAATGTCCTGGTTGTGCTCGAGGGCCCGGGGTACGCCTACCTACCTGGGAGCGTTCTAAGTAGGTGCAACTTTTACATTTGTTGATCTTGACACGAGGCAGCACTGGCAGGATCGCCATGCAAAGTGTCGCTTACGGGAGATTCGGAATGATACTCAATATGTCAAGTTCAAGCATTTAATGTCTCTTATAACCTGAGTCAACTTATATATGTGTATACACTAAGGCGCTGTCCTAATTGGCAGCGGTCGTGCGACTGGCAGTTTTAAGGTCTCCTATTGGTCGAGCGACGTCCGTCGTACGACCATGATCGCACGACCGTCGCCAATTAGGTCAGTGCCTAAGGTATTGTCCTAATATGCAACGATCTTGCGATGGGCGACGTCCGCCTTACGACCATGATCGCACGGCCGTTGCCAAATAGGACAGCGCCTAATACTAGGCAAGGTGTACGCTATACACTACCTACAGCATCATCATCCTGGCGTCAATCCCGGTTGTGCTCATAAATAAAGAACATGAGATCAGGAGCCAGGTCAGGCCAGGTGAGATGGCGGTCAAATGCTTTTAATCAGACGATAAAAAAATATAATTAACAAGGTATTTTTTATGCATTTAATCAACGTAGGATGTGAAGAATTGTTAATCTGAAACAAAAGGAAAAATAATATTAATGTTTTCGTATTTCGTTATAAACATTTATTTAAGTAACAGTTGCCCGCGACTTCTTCTGCGTGGACAATCGAACATAGACAAATTCATTCTTATCGTGGTTAATATTTATTTCTACCTCTCTCTCTATTCTTTAAAGAACTATCTGAATATACTACACACTACACTGAATAAACTACATGACCTACAAAATCATGACCTTCTGAACTCATATATAGTGCCGATTTTGGTTACATAGTTCGGGTGTACTCGAATTCCGATGAAGCATAGTCCGAACGTTCAGGATAATTATACGGTGGCACTCCCCTAGTTTATGGCAGTATTGATAGAGGTGTTCTCAACTTCGTCCCACTCGATCTTGATCGATCTGCGCCTCCTGGTGTGTGACATTTCTCGCTAACGCACACAGTAATTTAGACCAAGATAATCGTACATGCTATGAACAACTTCTTAACGAATATAATTTATATAGAGACTGTGGCTGTTGTAGTAGCCCGTTGATATTCAATAAACGTCCCCCTCAAATCCTAAACTCTTGAACGTGTTAGTTGCTACCAAGTTCTTTTGCGGGTAGTGCAATTTAAGTACTCCCGATGACATTCTACAGGATTGGAACAAGATGGCGGCGTACTGTCGGAGTTAAGTGGTACGACAGCAGAATGCTTGCCTCGCATACTACACTACAAAATCACAGCAAAAGAGAATAGTGATACCACCCACTGTCCACCACACCGCCCATTCTTCCTACGGATCTCTTAAAGTACCTACATGACACTCCACACACAGAACTTTACATACTGTGTAAACAGATGGGAATCATATAGGCAGTATGGACCATGTCACCGCAACAAGAAACAGTGTTGCTGCAATGCCAAAAGATGCTACAGCAAATTTCTTCTATGAGATTGTGGCTATACTTCTCCTACTGTTGCACTGGGTGCGAGAGGCCACAAAATATTAGCAACACTGCGAATAAATGGCGCAGACGTCTTGGGCTATCCCTTACGATTGTCTTTGCAAAAGTTCTATTACTACAAAAATTGCAGTTAATCTACAAATTCAGGGTTACGTTTTACGTATCTACGACGCTTACGAATACGCAAACGTATGTTGCGCCAAATAAATACGAAAACACGGTACAAGTACAACACAAGAATATATTTACTTTTTACGAATTCATAAAATGAATGTTTTTGTGCACTCGGCTGGGGGTAAAAAGTTCGCGCCAGGCCAGGTAGTAGGTAAATAAATAAAAATAAGTACATTCGTTAAATTTTATCAATTGAACCGCAGCAATGTTCATACCTTTTTCCGATAAAGTACCTGCGAATATCAACATTGTCTAACGTGTTAGGGGTTCGTTATTTGGAGGGAAAAACACTGATGACAAGTTCCAAAGGTTAATTCTCTTCCAAGGTTTTCACGTCAAGCTGATCTTCCACAATTGCCGGTCTCTCGTAGTCCGTAGGTATCGCCGAAAGGCATAGGATGTCGCAGGTACTCCCAGGTTGTCGCTCGGTATTCGCTCAGAAGTTACTAAAACTGAACTGTCTCGAGCCACGCCGGCTGAGATTTGATCTAGGAAGCTTAAGAGCTACAAAGTACAAGTGTCTAAGGACAACAACTGATATCTTTTTATGTGTACCTTATTCAAAACATGTAGAAATTCTTCACCACACAAGTGTTAAGTCTTACGGGCATAAGTCATAGGTTCGATCTTGAGTTCGGAGTGCACTAGGGTGCTACTCTTAGCCCGCTATTATTTATTTCTACATTGAACTACCCCACAAAGCATTGCGAGAAAACACTATCCTAGAACATACATACTGTATACATACGATATGTTTCTTTTTCAATGAAAATTTTAATGTAATGAGTAGGTACTCAAACACAATAGTCTTAACAAAACTTAACATACCTAATGTCGTGCATTTTCCACGGCATCACAAGCCCTGATGCAAGTTATAATTAGGACAGTTTAGACATTTAAAAAACGAAGTGTCATTTACAGTATGTTTCAAGTGACCTGTTTCGTTGATTTTAGTAAGCATTTCAACTGGGAGACAGAACTTGTGTTATGACTCACTTTATTAACAATCCAACCAAAGCCAACGTAGCGAGGATGCGGAAAACAGAGGCGAAGGAAAGCAGGAAAGCGCGCCCTGACAGAAGCCTGGATTCACCGCTATAATGATGATACGACGTCATACGAACTGCATTGGTTATGTACATTGATATATTAAATTTATATACCATCCTCTAGCGCGCGAGTGTATGTTAAAATGTCTGGTGGTGTGCATTCATTAAACATGAAAAGTCATAACTTTAAGCGACATATTTTTCTTTTAACGGCTTTGCGATAGGCATGGGTAAATCGTATTCGGTATAGATACGCGTTATGATGCAATCGTGTTTAGGGTTCTGTAGTCAAACGGTCAAAACGTACCTAACCCTTGCGGTAAATGTAAACCAAAGATATTGGACGTAGAGCAGTCTCGACCTATAGAGAATGTACACTGTCAATATGTCAGTATGAAGGTACATTGAGATGACCAAGGCCACCAAATTTAGCAATAGCAGTGGTAATGGAGGGGAGTTTGACAACTAATAGCCGACCCCACTATTAAAAAAAGAAACAAAATATAGATTGTGACTTCAGCTGTGTGTAGGCTCCTTCTATGCTTCTATATCCAATTTCTTTAATGTAAACGGTACCTAATCCACTTAACACAAGACTACAAGAAGGTATTTGGGAGTGGAGGTGACTGTTTCTCAACACGATAACGACAAAACCAAATGTAGGTACTAAGTTAAAATTAATGAAGCAACATCATTAGATATTATGAAGCAATATCATCACATATATGCAATAAAGACTAGTATACCCCAAGGATCGGTGCTTGGACCAATCTTTTATCTTATTTATTATAAACCAGGAAAGTCAGTCTAAGTTACAAAATAGAGACATAAAAAAGTGCATTGACCTACGTGCCGTTGCTCTAATATGCAATGTAGTGAAATGAAATCAAATGAAAAGGGCGTGTGTGATATACTAATTTCTTTATTAATCAACAATCTACAGCATATTACATTATAAGTAAACAAAGAACAAATTAATTACAAACAGGCTTGTTACAGATTTCACACTATTAAATTTATAACGAAATAAAGCATTATTATTATTATGTTACTTTATATCAAGATTTAAATCAAGAATGAATAGGTATATTCAAGGCACGCATGCTACATCTTCGACTTCATCGTCGCTTTCCAACAGGTGAGTTGAGATCAATTGCAAGCCTATTGTCAATAAAAATAATTGCTTTTTTAAATGTGCGAACCATGATCCAATCTGTTTTTTCTGTTAACAGGGTCACGGAGGTGTAGCTAAAATTAGGAGGCACTACTTTTACCTTTTCTCGGAGCGTTTCGACGAATTTTCAAGCCCTTGTATCTTCGGTCTAGATAATGCCAGAAAGCTCAAAGTGTCATTAATCTAGCTTTTATACTTTGGATTTTATTAGCACCTAAAATACACAAGACGTCGTCGTATTGGTTGAGCACTGCATCCTGCCTATGTGTCATACAATAGTTCTATGAAACGGCCAAGTCATACTTTCTGACCTAAATGTAGTGTATGTAGAGTTAGGTTTTGTGGAGTTAGGTCCTTAGCTCTCCATGATATCTGATACCTTTTCCACAGTGAAACCTTAACTATGAGGCTTGGCAAACCAAGTTCAAATGTTTTTGGTAGCTTGGTATACAATAATATATAAACAAAAATTTATCCACATAAGCCAACTTAAATAACAATGCAGTGTCTAAGAGCTACTTAATAATAACGGCTTGCAATAGTACTAAGCATCTTCCCCTGACTCTCGAGCGAGGTAAAACTGTGTTACGAGAATCAGAGGTTTCACTCCGCGGCTGATGATTTATATTTAACAAGGTTAAAGTTATTTAACTGATGGTAACTGACCACTAAGCAATCTATTTATTGATACTGTTAAAACTAAGAATAAAGAAAGAAGTTGAAGAAATTCCAGTAATATTTAAAACTCACCGTTCTTAGATCTCAGCAGCAATAGATCTTAGAACCTTGACATCCAGCCGGTCATTGTAATCGGCGAATTCGTCGATAAAATCAGAATAATTGTTGATTGCAAAATGAACACGAGGATGTTCAGCATTCCATCTGTTGATCTTTTTTATATTGTGCACGAATGCGTGATAATGGAGTTTTCTTTCGTGTTGATCCTTGTAATTTTTCTTATAATCCCTCACAAATTGGTCGAACATATTCGTGACTCGGGTTATGTTGTATGTGGGTGTCACTTTAGGAGTCGTCGAGCTTGTTTTAATAGTAATCGGTTTGTGGGTTCTTTGAGTAGGAATTGTCCGGGGTGTAGGATAAGTACGGTGTGGCTTAGTACTCGTATTCGGGGCTACCTTTGTAGTCGTTGTCGTGGGTGCTTTACTCAGTTCAAAAAAATCATTTTCAAAATACTCTGGGGGCACATTTGAACCCCGAGCCACGAGCACCCCGAATAGCACCAGAGCAAGACACAAAATATTCATTACCTACGAAAAATATCGATCAACAACGTAAGTTGAAATACAGCCCACCACATTTATATACAAAGTGCTAACGTGTGGGCTGTGAGCATTAAATTCAATATGTGTATTGTTTTAATCATAATTTGTGAAATTTAATTAGAATATTTCGGTTTCAATTATGTTACAAATGCAACATGGCTTGAATATTCGGTATGGATAATGGATATGTGCACATTACGATATACTCCCGAAGTTTCAGAACTTTCCTTTGCACAACCTGGGTTTCTTCAAAAGGCATTTCAGCAGGTACGTCAAAGGTCGGCTCTGCATCCTCTTACCTTAAATTGCAGATCTCTTGGACGACCACTTACCATCAGATGGACCGTTTGTCCGTGCTTCCCTAAAAACCCTTCCTAATCATGTTTTAGGGTGCAGTAGCCGAACAGGGCAAACATATCTCAAAATATGTATTTCTTTTTTGGCATAAAGCTACCTTAGTCTTGGGCGTCTTAAACCTTTTGCGTCACTCAGGACTTTACATAACTCGAGACTCCTTCGCTTTGCTCAGGATCTAATATGCAGCTTTATTCCCTTGGTGTATAATCTTCTATTCCGCATCTGTCAGACTACACCAGTAGGTTATTTCCACTAACTCCTGAACCACACTACGGATTTTGATTCTACTTACCTTTACTATCAAATGTATAATACATACATATATAAAACATATAGGTTTATAATACATACATATTGTAATAGAAAAAAACCCGAGAACACGCGTGCAAGGTCGGGGCGCGTCACTATGAACTATACTTTCAACTTTGATCTTTTCCATTGTCAAGCTTACCAGTTACAGCATAAATAAATGCAAAGCGTACAAAGATTTCAGCTATAACTATTCTCCAATGATAAGCGTAACAGCTTATGCAGAATGTTCATCATATCAGCCAGAAGAGGCCCACTGCTGGGCATAGGCCTCCCCCAGGGATCTCAACAAAGGCCGGTCTTGTGCCTTCCGCATCCAGCTGGTCCCTGCCATCTTTACCAGGTCGTCAGTCCACCTAATGGAAGGCCTTTCCACGCTGTGTCTACTGGTTGCATGTTCACAGACCAGGCAGCACTGGTGCGAGCGCCGCTTTTGTGTCCCGGACCTTCCCCGCCACCTCGTCCAAGCCTGATGCTAACTCAAGATTATAACAGGTACCTACTTGTTGTGATCTTGAGGTACCTGCATTACCATACCATACCTAAAGTAAATAATGACACTGGACAAGAATAACGTTCCTAAGACGAATATTTAATTCAATTCATCATCATCATCATCATCATCACAGCCCGTAACAGTCCACTGCAGGACTTAGGGCCTCTCCCACGAAAGGGGAGGTTATTGCCATAATCTCCACGCTTGGCAGGCGGGTTGGAGATCGCAGTGTTTAAATATAACAATGGAAAATGCTGCTGCCCATTTTCCAGACTACGGAGACGCTTGATCTATTCCTTCGAAAACATTAGTCGCCTTGTACGACACCCACGAGTGTAAGGGGTTGGTGCTATTCTACTCTGCCGGACACCACACGGCCGATTCAATTAATTTAATTCAATTTGAAAATGACATTTATAACTTCGACATTTTGTATTCATTTAAATATTTAAATATGTTAGATAATATTAATATTGATGATATCTTTGTGAATTTATAAACTTTCTTTTAATCCAATTACTGTAATAATCAAAGATAAATAAATAAAAAAAACTAACACTTTTCCAACATGGTATCCGTAGGTATGTGATTTTAAAGAAGTTTCACGTCAAAAACCAAACGATAGTTACGCTTTTATTTATTAGTATTACTTAATTAACAAGGATAATAACAAATGAAATCATATCAACTGTTACTTTTATTGATTGTGATATGGTTTTGCAACAGGCAATTTAGCTGACAAAATTTCTAGCTATTTATTTGTCAACCCCGGAGAATATGGCGAGTAAAACCTTGATAATTTCTGAAACAAACGGAAAAGCAAGCATTTATTATAAAAGGATGGATATAATAATCAATAGAAACATTTATACTCACTAAAATAGGTCTTAGTATGTGATTTTTAATAAATTTCGTCTCTTCGTCGATAAAATCAGCGAAGCTATCGATTCCATCAGTATGAACAGGGTCCCTTGCGTAATTTTTGTTGATCTTGATTAAAGTTTTCACGAAAGCGTTGTAATGTACGAGTTGATCGTTCTGGTTTCTGTACACTTTCTCGTAATCATCCACAAATTGCTCGAAGAGCTCCGGGGCTTGGCTGACGTCGTACGGGGGCCCAACCGACCCCCGAGCCACGGTCACCCCCAACACCGCCAGAGCATAGAAACACAAACTATTCATTAAGAAAATATCATTCGACGACGAACTCGAGAGCTCGTCAGAATGATATAACTTTATCGCCTAAAAAATACTTAGTGTCAGAGGCTGAGATAATCATAATTTATGTAAGCTTAAATGAGCATATTTTGTTTTAATTAATTCGCGAATGCAACATGGCTCAAATATTCGGTTTGGATACGAATACAGCTATTGCACTCAAATACCTACTGTCGGCGGAGTGCTAACGGTTTTTTTTATACTCAGCGACAAACAAGCAGGCCCATAACATCTACAATCAACAAACTAACAAAAATGCAGTACCGCAGGTGCGTTGTCACAGTGTGGATTAAGATGAAATGCCTCATGCCTGTAATTTCGCTGGCTACCTTATCCTTCAAACCGGAACACAATGCAACTATGCAAGCATTGTTGCTTGGCGGCAGAAATAGATACGGCGGTAGTACTAACCCCAGGTGGACTCCGCAGGCTTGACAGAGTCCTACCACCTGATAAAACTTTCTTATAGACCGTTGGTGCCACCAACATTGGTATTTGTTGGAAGTTCAACAAGTACGTGCCACTATCACACTAATCGATTACCCCTGACGAGGTGGAAAAATCTCTGACTCATATGAAGAACGGGAAACCGATTACATTAATGAAAAGTCAGAAGGTGTTCAAAAAAGCTCGTCTGGCTATTCGTAGAGTAGAGAACGTATGAAGAAGAAAGTTGAGTGTGGCAGAAGCATGAAAATAGAATAAATGCAATAGAAACGAAAGCCTTAAGAAGTACGGAAGGAGTATCAAAGAAATATAGAAAAGCAATTAGTACGGAATAATGTAACATGTAAACGTTCTGGAGTGAAAGAAAATGTAGATAGTAACTAGGATAGAGTAAAGAATGCTTAGCTAGTTTGGGGCCCAAACTTTGGGCATGTAAAGAGGATGAAAAATAACGTACCACCCACATTATGTAAACCCTTTGTTGGTGTCCACGCGAATCTTCGAAAGGAGTTTCTAGCTCGTACAACCAATGACTAATTACAACGGCATTTGTATATGTATTGCGTCCATATTTTAAATTTGCTTATGTGCGTTAATGCGATAGTGGGCATCATTTCAGCTTAGACGAGCTCTACCTACCTATACCATAAAAAACGAAAAAGATATGGCAGGCAGGAGTGAATGTACGTAGATATGTACGTATCACGATAAAATCGATTATATTTTAAAGAAAAGTCGGATCATGAGTAGATGAGTAGAGACAGCTGTGGTACGTACATACCTAAGTTTTTCAATTATATCTGCCAGTTTGTTCTTAGTCCTTTCTATTGTCTGTGGCATAATCGACCGCCTAAGAATAGCCCTCAGTTATTTTAAATCGGCACCATCGATGTTCTTAACGTGAGTGCACAACATAGGTATCTTCTCGTTTATCATGTGGTATTTACGTCATTCGTTTGTACTGTATAAGCAGGTTTCATCACGATATTTTCCCTCAGCATAAAAACATCGGTTAGTATCCAACTATTGTATATAACTCAGAAAAAGAGTCGTTGGTACCTGGCGTCAGTAGGATTCGAACCCGGTACCTCTCGCTTACGAGTTGATACCGTAACCACTCGGCCACCGATGCTCCAGGTACCTACTGATATTCTGACGGCGACGGTGACGACTTTCCTACGGGCCTACCATCATCTCTCATTGCGACTCATTATCACAGCCCATAACAGTCCACTGCAGGACTTAGGGCCTCTCCCACAAAAGTAGGAGGGCTATGGCCATAATCTCCACGCTTGGCAGGCGGGTTGGAGATCGCAGTGTTATAAATATAGCAATGAAAACGCTGCTGCATTGCGACTCAGTTCAAGGATATCCCTCAGGGGCTTTAGCCCGAGGGATATCCTTGAACTTGATTTTTTTAGCGAGTGATCGAGTTTTAACTCGATCACTCGCTTTTTTGTATCATCTCGTCTTTTACGCCTTTTTATTTGAAAGCGTTTCAGAGAAGTAAGTCAGTTGTCTGTTTATAACGTAAAAAATGTGAATCATAAGATATACAGTAGTGCGAGCACCGGTTTTGTGTCCCGGGCCTTCCCCGCCACCTCGTCCGAAACTGATGCAAACTTAAGGTTATAACAGGTTGTGATGAGACGCTAATAACCCAAACTCATAAAACATAACCCTCCTTCAATCGCAGTCGGGTAAAAATATTGGCGCCGTTCGAACGTTACAATTTGGTAACCTAAGAGGCTGAACTCCAACATGTGGCACCTACTTAAAATTCCGAAAACTAAAAGCAATTATTTCCCAAAAACGCATCGAGCTTAATCACAAGTGTCACATTTGTAAAGCGTGGAAAAAATTTAACCTTCCAGTTATGGGCGACCGCCCATAAGTCACGCTGGGATATCGATGTAAAGACAATACCAAGAAAGCGAACAAGCTAGCCTAAGAATAAAAAACTATCATAAAAACAAAGGTTTCATATACATTTAAATAAATCTGTATCCTAAGTCTTACGACTTAGTGATGCTTATCAAATATGATATTACGCGACAAACCGTTGAACAATTTCAGGGACGAGCAAGCGAGACAAAATCAGTCGGTGGTGAAGCGGCGCATACGCGGGAAGCGACGGGAATCGGGAAGATTGCACTCCCCGCCACAAGGGATGATGCGCAGGCGTCGGTTGCCATCCGAAACAACCAAAGGATACCAAGCAACACAAGCAAAGAAGAACCTTATGTTAATTACAGTAGATACTAAAATTGTAATTAGTCATTAATATTGGTCAACGAGACGAATCGAGGGGTAGAGGGAGGACACTTCTGATTTCGGAGCGGAGCGAGGCGGCTGGGCGAGCAACGAGGCATTTATTAAGATCAGATCTTAAAGTCTAATAATGTACAATTATATTATACTTTAATTTACAAATAAATTAGATTTAGTGTACATTGGCAGTCCGTGACAAAAGTTAAATTGACACCTTCTATATTTATGTAAATGGTTTGGGTATTAATTGAGTCGATCTGATTAATTACATTGATAAATTTTATCAAGTTCCATTAGTATTCTCACTATTAGAGATTTCTTTTACATAGTTTAACTAAACAATTGATTGACATTTACATTTAATTTTAACGTAATTATTAACTGTGAATTATCTCTACGTGAGATAATTAGAGCAACAAAATATACCGAAGCCTATGTCTTCCATCATACAATCAAGTAATTATGTGTTTGATATATCTCTGTATGAGATCATTATCTGCTATTGTTTAATTAAATTCAACCAAAGCCTATATATATGTATGTATTGCATAATTCACGTTAACGTTAACAATCACGTTAACTCATCCCTGCGTGATATAAAGGGTCTTTCAACAAGGACGGGTCGATGTTAAAATTGAATAAAACAAGATGTGTGCAAGATATTAACGAAATTTATTTTTTATTTGAAAGGCCCATTTATGCCATTACGGATGGAATATGACATCGTTCAAATGTCCGCCGCGGCTTCGTATGGTGGCACGAATCCGAGAGGTCCAATTTTTAATGACTCTGCTGCATAGATCCGGCTGAATCTGAGCGATGGCCTGCGTTATGTTGGTTTTCAGGGCAACGGTCGATTGTGGCTTATTGGCATAGACCTGCGACTTCAGAAAACCCCACAAGAAAAAGTCCAGCGGAGTCAAATCACACGATCTTGGGGGCCAATTCACGTCACCTCTGCGAGAGATAACCCTACCCTCAAACCGTTCATGCAGAATCTCTATTGTGTCGTTCGCTGTGTGGCAAGTAGCGCCATCTTGCTGGAACCACATATCGTTCACGTCCATATTGTTCAATTCAAGCCAAAAGAAATTGTTTATCATTGATCTGTAGCGCTCGCCGTTGACGGTGATGGCCTCGCCAACGTCGTTTTCGAAGAAGTACAGACCAATGACGCCGCCAGACCAAAATCCGCACCAAACAGTAACTTTTTGTGGATGCATTGCTACCTGGTGAACCTCATGTGGGTTGTGGTCATCCCATATACGGCAATTTTGCTTATTAACAAAACCATTCATCCAAAAATGTGCCTAGTCGGTAAAGATTATTTTTCGGCTAAAATCGTGGTCCTCTTCCAAGCGTTCTGATGCCCATTCAGCGAACACACGGCGTTGTCTATGGTCATTGTCTTTGAGCTCTTGGGTCAGTTGGATCTTGTACGGCTGCAGGCCCAAGTCCCAACGCAAAATTCTCCAAGTTGAAGTCTGCGAAAGGCTGAGTTCTTGTGCACGGCGAGAAATCGACTGCCTCGGAGTCTCCTGAACACTCTCACGAACAGCGGCGATGTTCTCGGCCGATCTGGCGTTCCTTTGACGTAAAGGTGTTGGTTGGTTGTTCACCGAACCGGTCGTCTCAAATTTGGTCACCAATCGTTGGAGAGTAGACTTTGAAGGGCCACCGCGTCTGCCGTAAAATGAGCGCAATGCGCGCAACGTTTGCACTAACGAACACTCATTTTGATAATAAAGTTTTATCATTTGCACATGCTGCTCAACCGTGTAACTTGCCATGGTTATTTGGCATCAGTGACTGAATAAGAAAAAATAGATTTGACAGATGCCGCCATAACCAAATGGCCGCCACAGACTATTAACATCGACCCGCTCTATTTGAAAGACCCTTTAGTAGTAATGTGGCATTATTTGAATAAAATGATATCAAGCCTACCTATGTCTGAAATGGGACGCTTGGGAGTTTGTAATGTTCTTATATTTAAATCATCATCAATAACGAATACTTCAAAATATATATTGTTTAATTGTATTCTACATAAATGTTTGGTAATAAATACATGTAATAACTTAAACCAACGGTTTATTCATAATGTTATAAGACCAAAAGGCGCATGGGCTGTCCCAGCTTAAACTACTAGTCTAACTTTGCAAACCAAGTATGACGCCTTCCTTGACTTTCAGTTATGTAACTGTAATGATTTAATTTGAACGAATAATTTTTGAGATAATAATTAATTCAGGTATTAATTAATTATAATAAGTCCTAATTGGGCAGAGTGGTTTTTGTACGTTGTCAGAACAGTTTTTTGCCCACTCTATCAAGAATTGGCCTTAGGAAACGTGTTCTGAACATCACGGATTTTATTATTATTTTCTAATCTAGAAATCCCTGGTGAAAATCAAAATCAGTTTCAATCGTAGAGTCACAATTAAGTAAATAAACGTATATTTATACTTTAAACTCTACCTGTGACTTTAATTCATATTCCCGCATACCTTGACTTATTTTCAGTAAATTACTTTCTAAGTTGGCCCTAAGTTGGGTTCCTAAATCACCCAGCATTGTTACAAGTAACTTCATTCTAGACTAATGGTACTTAAATGCCTTAAATAAACTCATTTGCTTTAGAGAAAATCAACACAAATATCCATATAACTTCTTACGCATGGCATTCGAGTTTTGATTTAAAGTAATACTTATCAAACCCTAGTTGGTTCTATGTTCAGTAAGATTGAGACACCACCGTTGTAGCGATCCTTCATCTCGTGAAACGTAGGGAACTAGCTGTCCCAATGATCCTAAATTGAAAAAAAAAGAAAGAAAGGAAAATATAAAGGGGCGCCCTATTCTCAGATGAACAGCTGATGTGGTTTAAATATATGAATATGACAACCCTACGGGGTTATATTGATTGACAGTGGTATATCTAAGGATATACCTAGTTATCTTGCCAGGAAAAGGCAGGCAGCTTAGGGAACCTTGGGGATCAGAAAGCTTCGACACCCTCCATAATGGTACTCCTTGGAGCACAT
The DNA here is from genome assembly GCA_907269095.1 of Blastobasis adustella. Classification (NCBI taxonomy): domain Eukaryota; kingdom Metazoa; phylum Arthropoda; class Insecta; order Lepidoptera; family Blastobasidae; genus Blastobasis; species Blastobasis adustella. The sequence continues at coordinate 6,494,904 of OU026138.1, forward strand.
GAAAGGAAACAGGTACACGTTAAAAGGTCCTAGTAACTGACTAATATCGGCGGGGAGACTGGCTCCTTTGTGACCCACTTCAGGGGGCTCAACTTGCTGTCTTATAACTAAAACTATATTTCTATATCACTCGAATCATTGCCATTGACGTAGTGGAGTTTTATTGCAAGTTTTTGTCATCTCATTTTACATAGACACTAGAAATGAACTAACATTACAGTTTAAGGCATTTATAAACCAATCATCAAATCGTAATCTCATAAAGTTAAATGGACTGCCGTTGACGGCCTATGTACAATCCATTTTATATTGGACTTACACACAATGGTGAGACCGCTTCATGTTATGCGCGCGGCTTTGACCTTGGCTAGGATTGTGTCATCTAGGTGACCGTGAACAGCTTGACTCAATTAGGATCAGGACCACCTCATCTGGGGACGTAATGCCCTTAGGAGAATGACACTGGATTGTCATCAATCAATCAATCATCATCATGTTGTTTCAAGTTTGTTACATTTTAGGACGAATATACCAATATTGTGGTTACAGTCCACTTTTCTAAAATGGTACCCGTAAGAAGTTGCACGCAAAACCCAATGAAATAGTTACACTTTTATTTATTAGTCTTATTTAATTAACAAGGAAATCATATCTACTGTTACTTTTATTGATTGTGACATGGTTTTTCAACAGACAATTTAGCTGCCAAAATTTCAAGCTATTTCTTTGTCAATCCCGGTATATTCTCCGATATGGCGAGTAAAACCTCGATAATTTCTGAAACAAACGGAAAAGCAAGCATTTATTATAAAAGGATGGATATAAATAATCACTAGAAACATTTATACTCACCAACATAGGTCTTAGTATGTGATTTTTAATAAATTTCGTCTCTTCGTCGGTGAAATCAGCGAAGCTATCGATTCCATCAGTATGAACAGGGTCCCTTGCGTAATTTTTGTTGATCTTGATTAAAGTTTTTACAAATGCGTTGTAATGAACGAGTTGATCGTTCTTGTTCTTGTACACTTTCTCGTAATCATCCACAAATTGCTCGAAGAGCTCCGGGGCTTGGCTGACGTCGTACGGGGGCCCAACCGACCCCCGAACCAAGGCCACTCCCAACACCGCCAGAGCATAGAGACACACACTATTCATTAAGAAAATATCATTCGACGACGAACTCGAGAGCTCGTCAGAACGATATAACTTTATCGGCTAAAAAATATTTTTGGTAGAGCCTGAGATAATCATAATTTATGTAAGTTTAAATGAGCATATTTTGTTTTAATCAATTTGGAAATGCAACATGGCTCAAATATTCGGTTTGGATACGAATACAGCTATTGCACTTAAATACCTACTGTTGGCGGAACTTTCTTATAGACCGTTGGTGCCACCAACATTGGTATTTGTTGGAAGGTCAACAACTACATGCCACTATCACAATTATCGATTACCCCTGACGAGGTGGAAAAATTTCTGGCCCATATGAAGAACGGGAAACCGATTACATTTATGAAAAGTCAGAAGGTGTCCAAAAAAGCTCGACCGGCTGTTCGTAGAAGAATGGTCGATCGAACATTAACGAACGGGAGAGAAAGTTGGGTGTGGCAGAAGAAGCATGAAAATAGGATAAAAGTAGTAGAAATTAGAGCCTTAAGAAGTATGGAAGGAGTATCAATGAAAGATAGAATAGCAATGGGTACGGGAAAATGTTATAATAAAACGTGCTGGAGTGAAAGAAAATGTAGATAGTAACTATAGGATATAGAAAGGAATGCTTAGCTGGTTTGGGGCCCAAGATTTGGGCATGTAGAGAGGATGAAAGATAGGAGATTATGTACTATTTACGTTATGTAGACCTTTTGTTGGTTTCCACGCGACTCTTCGAAAGAACGTTTCTCGCTCGTATTATACATTAATAAATAAATAAATAAATAATCCTGGACAAATTCACACAGCGCCATCTAGCCCCAAACTAAGCAAAGCTTGTACTATGGGTGCTAGCTAACTGATATACTACTTACATACTTTTTAAATACATACTTATTATACGTAGAACACCCAGACCCGTAACAGAAATTAAAATATATCATTTAAATTTCTACCCGGCCGAGAATCGAACCCGTGACCTCTTCGTGGCTGACTGGCATGTTGACCACTGAACCACTTAGGTCGTCATACGAATGTGAAACGATCTCCCAGTCACAGTGTTTCCTTCGAATTATGAATTTATAACATAAGATTCTTCAAGAGATATTAGTGGTCTCCATAGAGGTGGGCAACGCACTGATGACGCCCCTGCTGGTGTTGTTGTTGTCCATTGGCGGCGATGACGACTTTCCATCAGGTGTCCCTGCTTACCTGTTTGCCAACCGTACCTATAACATTAAAAAACTAAAAGGTAGGAGTGAATGGAATGGTCGGCAAAATCGAGACGTAGATATCGTATCACGATCAAATCGATTAGATTTTAAAGAAAGCTCGGGTCCTGAGTAGTTGTACTGTACAGTAGGGGTATACCTATGCGGCTTTCTTGGAAGAGCTTAGCCCACCGCTTTAGAGATAGTTTTGTTAATGAGAAATATTTATTTAAATATTGAACACTGTATTGGCCGTGTGGTGTCCGGCAGAGTAGAATAGCACCAACCCCTTACACTCGTGGGTGTCGTACAAGGCGACTAATGTTTTCGAGGCAAGATATCTAAGAGTCTCCGTAGGCTGGGAAATGGGCAGCAGCGTTTTCCATTGTTACCTATATTTATAACACTGCGATCTCCAACCCGCCTGCCAAGCGTGGAGATAATGGCAATAACCTCCCCTTTCTTGGGAGAGGCCCTTAGTCCTGCAGTGAACTGTAATGGGCTGTGATGATGATGAAGAACACTGTAAAGTGTTGCGGCCATTCTGATCCATTTGCATTCGGATCTTGGACCTGGGGCCACATTTTTTAATCGTTCGCCATAATTCGATCGGTTTTCCATTTTCATTAGAGGCATGAAAAATTCGATATTTTGATGCATGATCCTGATTTTTGCTATTTTTTAACCGTACTCTTTAGGTGTTGCTCGTACTCATATTGATTTTGAAAATATTTAATTTATCTTGCTGAAAATCAAAATTGAAAACGGTTCGAACCGAGACGAGCTATTCAAAAACAGGGATTCTGGTGGGTTCTCCATCAGAATATTGTGGATAGTCCAAGCTTATTTGTGATCAAGATTAGATAATCTTGTTAAATTCCGACGTATCGTTCGCGCCCCTACAGTACCCTAAACCGACTTTCATGTATGGAAAGGTTAATGAATGTGAAAGAAGCAAGAGAACTCTGAAGACCGTAACAAGTGGAACGATGTGGTCTCTGTCTATCACTAAGGGATAAAGGCGTGACGGTATGTAGGTATGTATGTATCACCACCACAGCCCATAACAGTCCACTGCAGGACTTAGGGCCTCTCCCACAAAGGGGAGGTTATTGACATTATCTAAACGCTTGGCAGGCGGATTGGAGATCGCAGTGTTGTAAATCTAACAATGGAAAACGCTGCTGGTCATTTTCCAGCCTACGGAGACTAACTAGATCTTTTGACTTGAAAATATTTGTCTCCTTGTACGACACTCACGAGTGTAAGGGGTTGGTGCTATTCTACTCTGCTGGATACCACACAGCCAAAGATGTATGTATGTTTTATCATATACGGCAGTCATGTAACAGATAAATGTAATGTAAGTACCTACCTACGTACCTAGATAAAGTACAACCTGAAAAAGACAGCTGTGGTACATACATTAGGTACCTACTAAGTTTACTACCTAAGTTTTTGAATTATACCAATCTGCCAGTTTATGAATTAGAATTTGACACATTTATTTGATATAAATGCGGCCCATATGCTCCTACTTACCTATTCTCTGTGGCATAATCGACCGCCTAATCGATATTCTTAACGTAAGTAACTAAGACGTAAGTACACGACGCAAGTATCTTCTCGTTTATCATGTAGCGTCTACATAATTCGTTTGTACCGGTAAATACCGGGCACATTACTCAAACGTCTGAAATCAGACCCTGTGCCCACCTGAGACCACTTCCTATGACAAATAGCAGAGGACGTGTGGTACTAACCGCATATTGTTCACGCTCATTTGTCCAGGGAGAAGGTTCGAATTGGGCCCTTTTGAACTCGGCGACCTCGAAGGATGGAGGAAGGCGCGCGGAAGGGCCTACATTGATTTATGTAATTAACTATGTAGATAGGTATTTAACAGTAGATTGGGTCCTTCTGTATATAAAATTTTTTCTCCATGATTGGGTCGATGTTATGCTTTTGTTTTGTGAATCTAGACCAAAAAGATTGGAAAGTTCGCTACTTATATGGTTGACAAATTTAATTTTTTTGGTCTGTAATCTAATTGCAAACTACTATACTTTTTTTTTTAGTATAAGGTACTGAGGCTGTATACGACATGCTCATTGGTTCATTCAAATTAAGTACGTTAAGGCAGCTTTCACGACGTGGATTGATTGGTGGTTGGGATTGATGAAGTGAAGACTATGATGAAGATAGGTAGAAGTAGTACTAGTAGAAGGTAGGTAGGTAGGTAGAAGCTACAACGAGTCCTCAGATGGGCCGTTCGCCCTTACGTCCGACTCAGAATGTAGTGTCAGGCCTCAGAGTCTTACCTAGATAGGTAGGTACTTTTAGCTTGCTAGATAACTATGCAGAACGAGATACCTTTTAATGTTATTTTTAGGTATTTTAAAAAAATCGGAACATTGAACCTCGCCCTTACGTCCGACTCAAAATGTAGTGTCCGGTCTCAGAGTCTTACCTAGATAGGTAGGTACTTTTAGCTTGCTAGATAACTATGCAGAACGAGATACCTTTTAATGTTATTTTTAGGTATTTAAAAAAAATCGAAACATTGAACCTCGCCCTCCCCTACCTAAGGTTGCAGTAGGCTAATTACGCAACTATGTTGCTAACAATTCACTGATTTCAATAATTGAAATTGTTAATTTTGCGATTACTTAACATTGATTTCATTGATTCAGTTGCTAACAAAATTCCATTGCAACAAACTAATAAATCGGTCATACGTAATCGCAAAAGTAACAATTTACATCATAGAAATCAGAGAATTGTTGGCAACAGAGTTACGTAATTAACCTACAAGTGGAGAGTTTTACTCTCATAAAAATTTTGGTACGTCTGCTCATACCTACAACTCCGGAACTGAGTAAACTTTAAACTGACTTTGACCCTTGTGACCTGACATAATCTTCCATCGTCGAACTTCGAAACGTTATTGCGGTACCAATCAAACATGTGGGGAACCTTAACCTTCCAAGGGTTCATTTGAATCTCCAAGGCATTCACAGAACCGTTTGTTTACGGTCCCTTCCTAATGACATTAGCGACAACGCAAAGGTAAACGGATTACATGAAAGGCTCTAATGAAATTGAATTTTAATGAACACCTGCTTGTGCAGGGAATGTAGGTACCTCGTGTTTAGAATACCTGTTTACGAATGCGGTACGAACCTGTTTACAAAGTCGTGTAGAACTACTGCTCTTGCAACACTAAATTACTGTATAACTAAGTGCTTCCGCTGCACCTTAGGATACATAGCAAACATAGCTGGGTTAGCCGAGAAAGCCGAATCTACTTCAATAGTGAATCGATTTAGAAACAACTGTTTAGATTTCTGTTTTTATTTTTGTTCTTTTTACATACATACATACATAAAACTCACGCCTGTGTCCCACAGGTGGGGTAGGCAGAGACTATGGACCGCCACTTTGCTCTGTCCTGACACAACTCCCTAGCCTCGCATATATCCACAACTCTTTTCATACATCTCCTTTTATTCTTACCACTTCGGACTCCAGCTTTTTTGAGAACATTACTGATCTGATCAGTGAATGTTTTCCTGGGTCGCCCTCCTCGTTTCCTTGTTCTTTTTAAAGTAGATATTGGATTTAAGATATTTACATTTAAAAAACCCATTTCATTTTTTTTATATCAATAAAGTGACTAACAAACTTACGGCCTGCCTGATAGTAAGAAGTCACCGCAGCCTACGGACGTTTGCAATACCAAGGGCACCCACGAGTTGCCGACCCCGTAAGAACCTTTTCACCCCTTTCTTAAAGAACTCCATGTTGTAATCTAAAGGGCACCTCCCAGGGAATCCCTTAATATCAAAAAGACCTCTTCAAACAGCACCAGGTGCATCCATTCTTGAAGCTGCGTTGCCACGCTAAATAGCCAATGAGATCCTTTGCACGAGATAGGGATCCAGAACATATGGACCAAAACCATTTTCTCGCAGACGACGACCAACTTAAGCAGTGAACATTTTAGCTTCTGAACCCCACGTAGGTGCACGCTTTCCCACTGCCACTAGAACGAACAGATACGCCGATTTCAAGCCAGCATACTTTAAATGTTAAGCTTTGGCCGCCCTCTCAACGGCTGTCCCCGCTGATTGCATATGACTGTGAGGGCGCCGTAGGCTATGCAAATTTTTTAGTGACACAAACTTCGGTTTTTCATAGCGATAATATTTACATATCTCTTGTGTGGGTTCCATAAGTAAAAAAACCGGGGTGCCTCACATGCTCTTCGCTTTTCAGCCGCATTAAAGTTACTTTTCTCTTTTGTGACTTTAATGTGGCTAAAAAATGTTTTTTTTTCCAGACTGGCGGTCAGGTAATTACAGTGGAGCGACTACCATCTGACCTCCGTGACCCTGCTACCAGGGAAACCTGACCAGATTGAATCATGGTTACAAATTCATTTGCCTGAATTTGCAGGTTTCATCACGATGTTTTCCCTCACCGTAAGAGCATCGGTTAGTATTCAACTAATGTATATAACTCAGAAAAGAGTCATTGGTACATGGCCGCAGCGAGATTTGAACCCGGTACCTCTCGCTTACGAGTTGGATACTCAACCGCCCGGCTACCGACGCTACCGGCGCCCTCACAGTCTAATAGTTGTAAATAGCTAGTCGCAAATGTGCAGCAACAAGTGGAGCCCCGCAAGGAGCGACCCTGTTTCCAAGGTATTGAAATTAGACCATCGATCGGGCCGCTTTTCCGTTCTACCTAAACCAGGTGGCCTCAGAACAGAGGGGACATTAATTGATCATCATCATCACAGCCCGTAACAGTCCACTGCAGGACTGAGGGCCTCTCCCACGAAAGGGGAGGTTATTGCCATAATCTCCACGCTTGGCAGGCGGGTTGGAGATCGCAGTGTTTAAATATAATAATGGAAAATGCTGCTGCCCGTTTTCCAGACTACGGAGACTCTTGATCTTTTGCCTCGAAAACATTAGTAGCCTTGTACGACACCCATGAATTTAAGGGGTTGGTGCTATCCTACTCTGCCGGACACCACACGGCCAACATTAACTGATGTTAAGGCATAATTTATGTAATTCAAGCATGGTACCTAGACGACGAGCTGACGTAAAACAATTCGGTCCATGAACACCACTCGCAACCATCATCACGTATACGGATAATAATCACCAATACTGATATGAGGCGGGAGTCTGTTATCCTGACTTGTCTTTTTTTGCTTCAATTTAATACTCGTCGCGCCCTAGTTGCTTTTGTGTTTAAATTAACTCCTTTGTACCCCTACCATACAATAAATGTATAGTAGGGGGTATCTCTCTGCAGCTGACTGTACTTTAATTATGGCTATTTTACTTTTATTACAATCATGTATTTATTAGATTATGCCGTATATCCATCGACGGTGTCTAATGTCACAAATGTATAGAAGTACGAACCAGTATAAACGGAGCTAATATAGCTATGCGCCTCTATAGAGGTGCTAGCTCATTTTAAACTGGTAAAGAGCAGGCCGATATGTTGACTGTACCTCCTCAAACTAGAAAATGGGTAGAATAGACCACAATAAGTCCGTATTGACTGACAGTAGATAGTAAAAATTATAAAGTGTGGATATGGCAATAATCTGGGGATAATCTGTCCTTGTCAGTCCTTGTAAACATTTAATTATTTGGTCACTATTAGCTTGAACTTGCACTTTTAGTTTGTCTTAATTATTAATCATGCTGAAAATTATCTCCCGCACTTCCTTTTTCATTGTTTTGCCCATTATTTAATAATATTTTTCATATACATAAATAAACAACCCTACAGAAATCAAATTGTTTGTGATGACTTTTATGACGTTTAAAAAATTTGGCACAAGTTGCCATACAGAGATATTTATTTAATTTTTTAAATAAGCGATTCGAACTTAGCGTAATCTTATTCTAGTAACGTTTTCTGTTGTAATATTAACAACACTAAGAACAACCCGCCTGCCGACCGTGGGGGCCACTGCAATGTAAGAGGTTCAAGTTCAGCAGTGGACTAATGGAATTCCACTTTGAATTTAAAGTGACACATATATGTGTGTGTGACATTAATGTGACTAAAAAGCGAAACTGCCAAGAGGATGAGGCACACCGTTTTTTTAACTTATAGAAACTACACAAGAGGATATGTAAGTAGGTATTATCGCTACGAAAAGTCGAAGTTTAGGTCACTGAAAACATGTATTTTGTGCCCGCCTGCGCCCGCGCAGACCAACTCTTAAACGTCTACTATCACTACAAAATGAATTTTTTCTTGTACTCGATAACGTAGGATAACCAACGGAGCCCAGTGTATATGGGCTGTTGATGTGATGTGAGGTTATTTGTTCGCTAAATGAAACAACAAACACGAATAAATGAGAAACATGTTTATTCAGATCTCGCGAAGAGTTATCGGTACAAAATAAATTTTTAAACAAAATAATATCAATAAATAACTGCAATAATAAATCAATATAAAAAAATGCATTGGCAATGCCACTTGATGACCATGACCATCCAACTTAACGAGGCTTACATTTGGCATAAATCGCACAGTTCCTAAATCATACGACGTAATCACAATATCCAATAGGTGGAATGGAAATTCGGTGGAAAGAAAATACTGTTTATATAAGTAACCATAGTGTTTTTAGTGGACACAAATAAACTTTCCTCAACCAATATCAAGAAAAAAAATTACAAAAATATGTTACAGACCAATATTAAGAAGAAAAATGCCAAAAATATGACACAGAAAACATAGAAGAATTTCGTGTACTTACACTAATACAAAAGTTATTTCTCAAGAATGGTTGAGAAAGCTATAAATCGAAGAATTTAAAAATTGTATACAACATTTAAAGCATAATAGTTATAGAAAAATGTGCCACATAGGCAGTTTGCACGGACCTGAACAGTACTAAGGTTAAATATGTTGTATGTACCTATAACTGGTGTGCATATAAGTCTTGTACCATTCTAATCTAACCTGCAATTTTTTTTTAATTACTCTATTAGTTTAACAAATAAAAAAAATTCATGAGTGAAGCATAAAAATGGCCGCCAATATATGTGTGTAAAGCTTTGACACTGTCACGAGCGTGACAGACCGGTACAAAATTTTATAAAATGGCGGTGTATTGCCAGACCTGGTCTATCTTTGAGAGGGTGTAGGTCAATTAAAATAAAATAAATTGTCAAAATATTGTTGTACCTTTCAAGCTTCACTTCTCTTTAGTGTAGAATGGTGTCTGTATCTTTTCAGGTCCGTGGCTAGTTAGTTCGTAAGATTTTAAGAGTTTTAGTAAATCTTATGTCTTCAAACTAAACATTATACCCGTAATCCGGTATTATTAATAATAATAAAGTACGTACTCGTATACGTCACGACAGACATAATTAAAAATTAAACAAAAATAAAATTTGTGACTTAGATTTTACCGATAATAATATCGATATCATACAATAATTATTACATTATTCATAAGAAAATAGTGTTAATATTATCATTTTACATTTCGGAAAAGGAAAATAGGTATGTAAATTGTTTCCATTTCATAAGTACAATACCTTTTAAAGGCAAGGTGAACTACACTTATATACATAATTTTCCACTAGCAGATTAAAGTATAAAAGAGTATTTATTATTTGGAAGATGTTTACAACATGCCTGTATCCTGGCCTGGAATCCTGGATTTATCGAGTATACTACAATAATAGTGTTTCATAAACACCTAATATAGGCCCCAGAGAGGTATATCGATTGTCATGTGTCCAGTCATTAATTTGAAACACCTTTATGTCCACAAATCTAGTACTTCTAGATATCGCATCTTTTTTTATTTTTGCGAGAGATTTTGGACTTGTGAAGCAGATAAACAAAATTAAGATTTTTTTTTTCATGTCCAATATCAGAAAAAATAACTACCTTACCAGGTGAGCTTAACTCTATCAAAGAAAGAAATTCCCGAAAAAATAAAGTTACTCAGACTTTCTTTTTTTATTTCGACAAAACTGGACACAATCTTTGACAGTACACTTTGAACACTATAACAACTAATTTAAGGCAGGTTTTTGAACGGTACCCTTACGTCTATGACACTGTGCGATTCAGCCACTCATCCATTGAGAAGGTCGCGTATTCCCCACCGGACGATCGACCTTTGAAGGTGTCTGTGGAAATTAAAAAATAAGTTAGCATCTGTCAAAAAATGGCGCGAAAATTTACAGTTAGAGCAAGCGTGTTAGTGCCGTGTCTGGTGGACGATTTACAAGGCTTATTTTGACATCTAAATAACCCTCCTGCTGTCGCAGTCAGGTAAAAATGAGAGAAGATATAATAAACAAATTTTTCAATAGCTCTTGTAAAAAGTCCGCTCATGTAAAGAAACGTACTGTTTGCGAAAAGTTTTAATTCTTGCATTCTTCATCTAAAATAAAACTAAAAGATTTTATACTCAAATATATTTAAAACAATAAACTAAACTAATGAAAATACCATCGCAAACAGTAAAAAATAGGCTGAATAGGAATCGCTTTCATTCAATCTAAAATTACATATAAATTTTATTATCCTTGTAACGAAGCATTTTTAATTTTAAACAAACTGGTGTTCCACAAAAATATGGAAGTAATATCTTTTTTTAGTAGTATCTACAACTTTTTGTGGCAACCCAGGTTAAGATTCGTAAACGCGCGGTAGTGCCCAGGCCAAGTTCCTAGTTCCAGCCTGATTCATATTCAGCCCAATGAGAAAGTGTCGTCGGTGCCAACACCGCATGGCAAGACGTGGGGGTCGATTCTCGCGCTGTGACATCTCAAATTCGACATTTTTTTAACCACATATCTCCATTAATAATGACATTGAAATGTCTATTGCAAACAAAAAATATTTTCTCAACTATCTTCGACAATCGTATATCGTCGAAAATCATTTTTTATTTTTTTGTCAATAGCCTAGTAATTTTTTTTATCAGTTTTTCAGCTAGATAAAATATCGATTTCGACATATCACAGCGGGAAAATTAGGCCCCTCGTGTAAACTCTTTGTTATATACTTGTTGCGTGCCGCGGAGGTCGTCGCGGGTTCACGGCAGCAGTTCGCGCTCTAGGTTCTCGAGCGGCTCGTTGTTGGCTGCGTTAGTTATTCATGATACAGTCATTGACGTGTATGAATAAAAATATAATCCAACTTGTAATCTACTTAAGTACTAAAAGTTACTTATGGAGATTTTGCAACTTAAAAAAAATATTCGCGAAAAATGTTTAAGGACCGGGTATGACTACACTTGTAAACTACTTCACTAGGTACTAAAGGTTACTTGTGGTAAAGAAATTACAATATATGAAAATATTCGAGAATAATATTTAAGGACATTCATTGTTTTCCACTTTTTTAATTTTTACCAAAAATAATCTATACAAAGTTTTACAATACGTAAATACTTCAAAACAAACTAATAAAACTAATTTGGAACCAATTATGAAGATTTAAAAATCTTACATTAATTTTTTATGTCCTTTTATAAATTTTTTATTACTTCAAAGATCCATTTAATGTGTCCATTTATCGCATTCTCAGAGCTATTAAAAACACAAAAAAGCTAATAAACAGAAATAAAAATAAAACAATTAATTGTTTAGACTGACAGCAAGACCTAGACCTAGAGTTTTTGGCTAGAGTTTAAAATCAAAACAACTACACAAACAAAATTATGCATGTGCATAATTTAATAAAGTTGACTTCTATTATCCCTAGTAAAAAAAACTTGTGACTGTTGCCAACAATGAAATAGACTTCATAATGTAAAAGCAAAATCCATATCGTATCGTATAAAATAACCCTGTATCTTGTACTTCGGAATTTTCAGATTGTAAAATGGCTGAATATTCCTTTTCCCTGTTTCAACTATATTAACATCTCATATCCCAGAGATGTGAAATCACGGACATTTAGATGCAAGCGATGTTCGACACTACTTCCTACGTAATAGAGGCGACTTATTGCCCTCAAACGCCAAGACAAAACCAAAATCATCACTCAGATGCCAATCCCTACAGTTCCAACAATGCATCAGTCAATCTACACATGAATTGCAGATGTTATGGGTCAGTTCCACATTCTAACAGGTACAATCGGGAAATTCGCAATATTTACCTACGTTTATTCCATTGTACAAAGTAGATGTAATCATAATTCAATTATTTATTCATTCAGTCATTCAGTCAGTACCAATGACTCTTTTCTGAGTTATGTACATTAGTTGAACACTAACCGATGATCTTACGGTGAGAGAAAACATCGTGATGCAGAATTCATTCAGGCAACTGAATGTGTAACCATGATCCAATCTGGTCAGGTTCCCCTGGTAGCAGGTCAGATGGCAGTCGCTCCACTGTAATTAACTGATCTGCCAAATCCTGGATCATGGTCAAGGTGGACCCTGGGCTCTCGTACGCGAGAGCACAACCGGGACATTAACGCCAAGATGATTATTATTATTTTTATTCATTCAGTCATTCATTCCTTAGATAGGTAATCAATAAAAGACTTACCTATCATGGTTTTGAGTCTGACGGAACACATTATGAAGTCGTCGAACTGGATGTAACCGTCGTTGCCGCCGTATCTAAGAAAATAAGGAATTAGAAATAAATAATGGAGTCAGCGAATAAATGTAAGAGTCTGAATTTTTTTAACACTTCAATTTAAATTCGATAAATATTGGATTAGTGAGTGAGTGTTGTCACTGAGTGGAGTTGATACTTGAAAAGGGAAGTCAGTGTGCGAGTAAGTTGAGTGAATGCGGTAAAGAAGTGAGTCATTGAGTAAGAGAGTGAACTCAGTGAGTTCCACATGGAGTCGGGGCGGGATTGAGTGGAGACAGTGAGTGAGACTCGCTTGGTGGGGAGACCACTCGTGGGTGTCGTACAAGGCGAGTAATGTTTTAGAGGCAAAATATCTAGACTGGAAAATGGGAAGCAGCGTTTTCCATTGTCATATTTATAACACTGCGATCTCCAACCCGCCTGCCAAGCGTCGAGATTATGGCAATAGCCTCCCCTTTTGTGGAAGAGGCCCTAAGTCCTGCAGTGGACTGATATGGGCTGTGATGCTGATGATGATGAGGGACTGAGAAATTGAAATACATCATTTCAATTTCCGTTCGGTTTCTGCGGCTTCCTACGGCGTTTCTGGGACCTCTGCGTGGCACACCAGCTAACCACTGAGCCACTTAGGTCGTCAATTGGGTACAATATTGCATACGTGTTGTCTTACCTGTGGGCTAGTACGTTGAGTACGTGTGCGTTGACAGTATATCCGGCCGAGTGCAAGGCGTCGCGTAAGGAGTGTACCGGGATCGCGCCACGACGCTCCGTGTCGTACAGACGGAACACCGCCTGTGGAATAACAGTTACATTATCCATCGTAGTAATTTTATTTTTATTTTGTTGAATTTGGATGTCTCACAACTTACAACAATAAGATAAGTACAATAGCATAACTTCTATCAGCCATTTACGAGACACCACGGTATTTCCCAATGCGTTATTAGGGTCAGATGGTAGTCGCCGCCCGTAAAAGGCCAAATCATAACAACTTTTTATTGAATAGTTCTAGTTGAAAAGCGCTTTCCGACTAGAAGAGCGGAACCTGGCCCTTGCCAGCGGATTGAGCGGTATGATGATGATGATGATACAGTCATGGAATTCCGTGAAATGGGTTCCGAGGTTGTACAAGTCACAGGGTCCTCAGGCTTTGGCCAATGCTCGCTTCGCAATCGCTGTTACCGTTGCCAGGCAAGGTTAACCAAGGGCAACAATAATACTCCTTGACAAATTGACGCAGTATAATCTATTTTTTTCTTATGCAATACGGCAGATAAACAGACAAGCGGGCCACCTGATGGAAAGTTGCCACCGCCGACTATGGACATCAGCAACACCAGCGCTACCAATGCGTTGCCGCCCCTAAGGAGACCTCTAATATACCTCTTGAACGATCCCAAACGATAGATCTAGCTCTAAACCAAGCATAAATGTACTATGTACTATACATTTATTCAGTGTACATTTACCCTGTGGAACTTGACCCTTCTTCAATATGTCAAACGTCGTAGAATTTAAAATCGTTCTTTTACAATCCCGAAAAGTGTACTAACTGTTGTAGCTAAAGAAGTTTTCACTTAGAAGAACCGTCTCAACTCACCCGCCAATTGCGAAGATCTATCCACAGTTCCTTAAACTCCTGGAAGCCCAGTCCGCCAGAATGATCTTTATCCAGCATAGCGACCATGCTGCGGCAGACGTCCTTCGAAAACCCTTGCCCGTGGAGTTCTGTATCGATAATCCGTGTGTGAGTATAGTGTTTGACAGATAATTGATTCAAAATCGAGACAAAACAAGGCTGCATGGATACGCATCCTTTGTCTGCCTTAATATTGTAACAAAAAAATTGCGGTCTTTCAAGAACGACCGCCATTGAAAAAATACAACTGTTTTCCTAATTTTGACTGTAACCGTTGTATTTTTTTTGTCTGTGAGGATTTCAAATACTTGAGCTGAAATTCGGAGACGTTACACGCTCCCTCAGTCTTCTAAGTGTAAATATGTGCTTGGGTTCACTATTTTACACACAGAAGTATAAGATCATTTGTGGTTGGTTTCCGAATCTCAGCCTTGAAAAAACACTTAAAAATAAGGTTTCTTTTACGGAAATGGAGGTGACTTATGTTAACGAAGACGCAATTTATAATTAATTCGTACCGTAAAACTATTTTTCGTAATTTTATATTTTTATTTACATTTAAAATGCCCATTTTTGCAACTTTCGTGCGCTCTTTTTTTATAGACGTGCTTAAAAGCGGATAGTAATGAAGAAATTTTCAAAATATATTTTTGAAAACCTCCACATTTAGGTGTTAGTAGCAAATAGATTATTTTATTGAAAAATGATGCTTCGTAAATAAAATTATTATACTACACCTAAAATATTTTAAGAATATTTGTGTACATAACAAAGCATAATTTTACAAATGATAATAAGTACTTAAAAAATAAAATAGAACAAAATAGAAATTTCACCGCGACCTGAAATCATATAACACAAAAAGAAACTAAACAAATAAAATTTACAATACTTAAAATCTAGTGGCAAGTAATAGACATTTTAAATGTGCCTCCATTTCAATAAAAATATATACAAATGATTGAAGTGGAAAGCATGCAAACGACGCTACAGGGATCCTGAAAACTGTATTAAAACCACATTATTATATAACCAAAAATATAAAGCATTATCACAAAAATTCAATAAAACAATTTTGTAGAAATAATTGCTTCTGTAAAATTTGTGTTCTATAAAAGTTTTCAATTACACCATACATGAAACTGTACATATATTTATTGGCTATAAATATAGATTTTACATTTAAAAAAGAAATTTCTTACGACACTATTAAAGCACTATTATAGTCTTTAGCAACAGGGCCACCTTTCGCTGTGTATTTTTTAATCTATTTTATTCTAATTATTATCAATCATCCATTCTTCTACCCGTGATGTTTCTATCCATTACTACCACGAACAAAATATTTACGAAATAGATATAAATTTTTCATCCACATTCATCGTCCTTCCAAAGATTCGTCGCCCATTACCAGCCACTACTAGAAAACAAAAAAAAATTTATCCAATCCTACCTACCTAACCTACCAACCTTTCTATTTAAATTTTAATGCACTATACAAAAACCTTCCGACATAAACACACACGCGCGTCACTGTCACTCCACCATCCATTTTACCTGGCTGTGGCTGAGGTTGAGGCTGTGTCAGGTGGACTTGTTCGTTCTGCATCTGTTGTAGATCCACTCCAACCTCCTTGCATATCGGGGCACAGAGGGCACAGAGCAGCTGTTCCAAGCAGTTCTGCTCCTGGGGGGGTCCCGCGCCGCTGGGCCCCCCTGTGGGCCCCCCTTGGAGCCCCCCTTGGAGCCCCCCGCCGTCGTAGGCGCCGCCGCGGCGCATTGCCATCTCTGGTGGGGGCGTACGGCGCGTCAGTCTTTTCTAGTGTTGCCAGACTATCGATACTTTTACTAGCTATTTTGAAGAATTGAGTCTCGGGTTCGGATTATACTGCCGCCATGTACCAATGAATATTCTCTCTTTCGGTGAGGGAAAACATAATGAAGCCTGCACATTCATGCGATTGAATGTGTAACCATGATCCAATCTGTTTAGGTTCCCCTGTTAACACACAGAGGTCTGACGGCAGTCGCTTCACTGTAATTGCCCGATCTGCCAAATCCTAGATCATGGGCAAGGCGGACCCCGGGCACTCGCGCGCGTAACCACAACCGGGACATGGCCTACCGCCAAGACGATTATTTTTTTATTGAAGACTAGCTGTTGCCCGCGACTTCGTCCGCGTGGAAATCGTTTTTAGGGCAGTTTATATTTTTCCCCAGCGACTACTTCAAATGACCTCCCTAATGTATAAAAGCTACGGAGTAATACGGAGATGCCAAGCTGTTTCATCTCGTTCTACCCAAATTGGCCCAGATTTTAAGTTAGACCCAAAACTATTGCCCCCTCCACCCCGCCCGCCGCGATGCCCGGCGCGCTTTTCAGACTGCATCGCAAACAACGGCCACGGCGCTATGGCGGTTTTCTTTACTGTTTGAATTTTTTAATTCGTAATATCTTTTGAATGGAAACTCCAATTTAAATAATTTAAAAACTATTTTATAGGTAGTTAAATGGTCTTGACCATAAAATAATTTATTTGGATAAGGATTAATATAAACACATAAATAGCATGGTTTGAATTTGGTTAGCATTTTCATTAATGTTTAAAATGAAAAAAGTTGTTGTAGTGACATAACTACAATAGTTGGACATATGCTACCGCGGAGTTTTTTGTAGACATAATGATGTTCTTCAATATTGTTGTACATTATTTTGTTCTATCGCTAATAGTTTCGGCAGCGCATTCGACGAAAGACATTTTAAGACTCATTTTTCTACACCTTCGGTTACATTGTTCAAATTTTACCAAGGATCCCTAATTTTTTTCAAAATGAAATGTAACCTATGTCAAATTGGAAGAATGTAGCATTCTATTGGTGAAAGAATTTTTTAAATCGGCTCAGTACTTTTTGAGCCTATTCATTACAAACATACAAACATACAAAAATAGGTACAAATCTTTCCTCTTTATAATATTAGTGTAGACAATACCGCGAGTTTATAGTAGGGAAGTATGAGATCACTTATATAAACAGTTGGTCTTCGAAAAGTATTTAAAATAATGTTTTTTGTACGGATTTCATGAAATCAAAATTACATAATTTTATGTACCTGTAAAAACACTATCGATAGTTTTACTATCGACAATGAAGATATTGCGAGTTTCTTAAAACAGTACTATTAAAGTGTTTGCAACCTTTCAATAGGAAACAATACTATTGTAAATACTTTATTTAAAACATTATGAGCAATCGATAGTATCGATTTTGAACGAGTTCTATTAAAATGTAAGTTTTTCAGACAACGGATGTTAGGCCGATGTTACGGTGGACTTCAAATTTAAAAGGTATCGTCTCCAAGGCAAAATTCAGATGGAACTCAGTAGATGATTTAGGAAATAAAAAAATTAAAGTTTTAAATCGAAATATAGTAAAAAAAAAATTATACCATTATGGTGCCAATCAAACTTATGGCCTGCCTGATGGAAGCAGCCTACATAGGTACTAGCATACTAACATTAGTTACCGATTTTAATTTTGACATTCTTGCTTGTGTTATCATGATATTAATGTCAAACATGATGAAGCGCGGTCGGCTTACGCCTCAAAGACTAATTTCAAAGGCTCAATACTGACGCTCAAGCTAGCTAGCCCAGCTAGCGGACCTAGGTCCTCAACATAAATTTTGTGGTCCTTGTGAGAGTCTCCAATTCCCTGTAAGCTTTGTGTCTGAAATTCACTCAAGCGGTGTCCACCACTAAATAACTACAACTACGCTAAACTACTTAAATAAAATTATAATGTAATAAAATAAAAAAATTACTACACAAGTTAGCTAGCGATAAATGAAATTAAGGACGAAGTAACTTAATTGTCGGTCGAAATAAAATAAAAATGCGAAGCGATAATTATCTAAAACACTACATAAAGTGTAGGAACTTATCTCTCATAAAGTACTACTATACTTTTTACTGTTTTGTTGTTACTTAGAATAAATACTTACAATTTTATAGTATCCATTCACGGATAGCGAACTGAACGGAAAGCTGCTTTTAAACACATCACAAAAAGCTTGTTTTAACACATTGAAAGCTCAAAAATGGGCATCTTTTGAGTTTTGAAAATAATAAGTAAGTAGGTAGTCATAAATAAAATACGCCATAAAATATTTGTGCCAAAATTAATTTGCTATACGGAAAAAAAATTAAAGTTAAATCAAATTATAATAAATTAAATAGACACAGTCTAGGTATATAATATAAATATTCTTTACAAGGAATATAAAAATTGTGGCTAGTTTAAACTTATAACATTAATGTAATAAAAATGTAAAAATAAAAATTGAAACTTTATATTTCTATCCCTTGACTGTCAATTATTTGCACAAAAGTAATAAATTTTGTGAACTAAAATTTTGTAAATAATAGGTAAAAGCTCTAAATTCAACATAATATTAACCATTACACAATTTATGATACACCATTCATGTTATTTCTTAGGTTTCGTGAATTATCTCATTAATTAGATTAAATTATTTTAATTAAATTAATTACATGTAAATAACTGTATAAGAAATGTAAAGCCATGTAAATGTGATTTATTATATTTTTTATGTGATTTATTTATGTGTGTGATACTTTTGAAGGTTTTAGCACAACAGTGTTACCAAAGGAAAAACATCATTAGATTCCGCCATACTATTATGCCTGCCAGAAAATATTCTAATAATCAGCAGACAATCAAAAGACTATCCTTTATTTATTTTACTAAAATATTTCTCAATGATAATTACGTTGGAGTGATTATTGTGGTAGGTAACTCTACATTTTTTCTACCAGTACGCTGAAGTACAGTAGTAAGCAGAAGCTAGCTAAGTTGCAAATTGCAATTCAAAATTTCGGTTGAAGCTACATTACGCGACCAAAATCACGTCGCCCACAACCCACAAAATTACGTCCGTAAGAGTAAAAAAAAAATTTACCATTATTTTTTATCCAAAACCCAGTTAGATAATTTTTTATCCTTATTTTTCTTAATCAAATTTTCAGATAACAAATCTCGAAAAAAAAAATTTGTTTTTATTAATAAAAATATCTCCACTCACCCTCCCGCATAGCGTAATCCAGGATCTCCTTCAGCTCCTGCCAGTCCACTTCCCCATCAGCTCCTGCCAGACGATCGAAGAACTGCCGCACCGGGTCCTCCGGCTCGGCGGGGGCGGGGTCCTCGCGGATGCGGTCGTCCACGGACCCCATGCCGATGTCCTCGTCGTTCTCGCTGGGGGTCAGAGGGGTCGAGGTCATGAAGGTAAATCAGCTCGTTATGGGTCGGAGGGACGGGGTCATCAAGAAAAATCAGCTTCATTCTTTGAAGAATAGCTTTTTTCTCGCAAAATTGCTCTCATGTCCATGGTTGACATGGGAGGACAATCCACTAAGGCAATCCAATCAATTGGCATTGGCATAGGAATTATAACTACTTCGGAATTATGTCATAATTTCGAACAAAATATTAAAAAATTTAAAACGAAATTCTCTCGCTCGCTGTCTTTTTCTCGCAAAACGGAGTTAACGTGTATTTTAGATGGCGATACAAAACCGTGACGTCATAATTTTGTATTGCCTGCTTTGTCTATTTAGGAATTTCAAACGTTCATAATTGTTCATATATTAGACCGATGTTGATGAAAATTGTATTTAAATGTTTGTAGAAATTAAAATTTCAACTATAAGTGTAATACTTTGTGGTCTCTTCACATAATGTGAGTATGGCTGGTAGAGATCTCTTTTAGGGATAACTTCGCCTTTGCACATTGTATTGTAACTATGTTTCTATGTGTTTTGTGTAATAAAGAGTATAATAATAAAATTTCAAGGATACTAGTCGCTATCAATACACAGTACAAAACAAAGTCGCTTCCCGCCGTCTGTCCCTGTTTCTATGTACGCTTAGATCTTTTAAACTACGCAACGGATTTTAATGCGGTTTTCAACAATAGAGAGAACGATTCATAAGCAAGGTTTATAAGCAAAAAAAAATGGTAGGTATAATAAGACCACGCTTAGTCCGAATCATATATTAAAAAAAAAATCTCTGTATGGCAACTTATGCCAAGTTTTTTGAACTTCATAAACAAAAAGTCATAACAATCAATTTGATTTCTGTAGGATTGTTTATTTTCGTGAGTTACGAAAACTATTGTTAAATAATGAGGAAAACAATTAAAACCGGAAGTGCGGGAGCTAATTTTCAGCATGATTAATAATTTTGACAAACTGAAAGTAAAAGTTCAAGCTAATAGCGACCAAATAACTATGTTTACAAGAAAGACTACCAAAGACTGACAAGGATAGCTTATCAAATCGATATTGCTATATCCACACTATATAATTTTCACCACTGTCAGTCAATAATAATAACTTAGTTATTATTAATTACCTTTAAACATATTATTCTAGACGTTAAATTTTAATGTAAATGTATCAGATAAGATTTAATGAATAAACTTTTATTATTATTATTAATAATACGGACTTATCGTAGTACTATTCTAGTAAAGTAGGTGTACGCGAACGAAGTCGCGCCGGGTCCACTAGTGTTTCTATAAATAATACTCACGTCATGTTGTTGCATTTCTCGGAGAACACTCGCAGAAGGAACTCTCCCTCCTCATCAGGGTCGAAGGTGGAAGGCACGATGGCGTAAGAACCGGGGTCCAGCTTGAATCTGAAGGTAGGACGATATTCATTTAGTTATAATAGTAGGGGTTTAAGAATGAAGTTGCGGTTTTTTTTCATCCGTTTTTATTATTTAGACTAGCCTGCCATTTAAACGCAATTTCACCTGATGGTAAGTGACGATGCGGCCGATGATAGCGCATGCCTGTCTAGGAACATTCACTCTAGCCTTGGAGGCGTCCATCCATTCATAATTTCGCGAATTTTTTTTTATGCCACTCAGTGACAAGCGAGCAGACATCCCACCTGATGGTAAGTGGTAACTGCCGCCCATAATATCTACGATTCTTACATTTAGGTTGCAGGTAACAAAAATGCAGAACCGAAGGTGCGTTGTCACTGTGAGTACTGAGATGAAATGCCTCATGCCTGTAATTGCGCTGGCTACCTTATCCTTCAAACCGGAACACAACAATGCAAGCATTGTTGCTTGGCGGCAGAAATAGATAAGGCGGTGGTACTCGCTCAAGCGGACACCTCAGGCGCGGACAGAGTCCTACAATGGTAGGTGCTTGACCTTACGCTCCTAAACGATTATGTTTGCGATCCAGAATTTCCGGTGCCGCCGAAACAACATTAAGTGCCAGTTGTATCATACAAAGATACAACTGATGAGTGAAGTGTAGGTTAAAAATTTCAATAAATTCTATTTTTATATATTAGTTTACACATTATAATAATTTGCATGTAGGTGTAGGTTTTATCTTTGCCTGTATTTTGTATCAGTTTATTTTGTATTTATGTTGTTTGTGTATTTATAAATATGGGCCTTAGTTGCCTAAAAAAATGAATAAATAAATAAAATAAACTCCAAACCGTGATTCTTACCTAGCAGAAACCTCTCTCAGGTTAATAAAGGCCTGGGACCTGGCAGCACTAGCGTTGTACTTGAAGAAGTTCATGTCCAAAGGCTTGGGCACGTGTCCGTAGTCCGGCAGGCGGTACAGTGCGAACCCGATGGTGAGGCACTCGAGTCCCGTATGGCGTTGGGAGCGACGGTTCTTCTGCATCAGGGCTACTATTACCTGTAGGAAAGAGGTGATATGTTTAAAGATTTTTTTTTTTGCCGTTTTGGGCAGGTATTTCTGCGATATCTGACCTGACAGCACAATCAGCTGCTCAATGGCAGTTTTAAATATAGCAAAAGACCAAGAATTCGTCAAACTGCTATTAAGATGCTATTGAATAGGATAGAATAATATACATTTATTTACACACAATTATATTGCGATTCAATTACTATTCAATCGACTCTTAACTAACCGTAACCGTAAAAGTAATTGACAAAGGAAATCTGCGAAAGAAAAATAGAGAAGAGAAAATACGTGTAGACGTCATGAATGGGGAAAAACGCGAATGGAAATTATGAAAATAAAAGTAATCTAATGGCCAAATTTAGCAATAGAGAAAAATGGCAATAGAAATTACACTACGGGTAAATAAAGTATTGGGAACAAAATAAACGCGAGTAGGTAAAAACGCCAATGAGAACAGAACTATTGGGATAAAATAAAATTAGCTAATCAATCTATACAGTCGACGGAATGCCCATTTGGATACCTTGTAACCTTGTAACACAGTATGGTATGAAAATAAATACTTATGCGCTTATTACACATGGCTAAATTCGGAAGCAACTAGCTTCTAAATTTAGAAGCTTCTGATTCCACTGTTCTAAATTAATTTACTGGTTGAAGCGTCACGAAGTCGGACGTGTCGTG
Source organism: Blastobasis adustella (assembly GCA_907269095.1). Classification (NCBI taxonomy): domain Eukaryota; kingdom Metazoa; phylum Arthropoda; class Insecta; order Lepidoptera; family Blastobasidae; genus Blastobasis; species Blastobasis adustella. Next base: position 6,518,001 of record OU026138.1, read on the forward strand.
TACGAGAACGGCTGCAGTACTTTTGGATTCCAGGCAATCTGTTTTACTTTTTATTTAGATGTTGCGTTCGAAAACTGCACTGCTTGACATTTACATGAAAACTAAACATGATTCTTGTAAGTAAGCGATCTTGGCGTTAATGACACTGTAATATTTATTTTAAATATGATATCTCTAAAAAGGCAATAGTATGATTTCTATACTTAATTTCATTAATACAAAACTCACACAGTTAAATTACCAGGCAAAAATGAGTTTCTGAACGTCCATCTGAATTAAGTAAGTTACTAAATGCTATTACACCTTCCTAAATGCGTTTCTAATTAGGCTTCTAAATTCAGAAACCATACGTTCTTCTAAATTTAGCATTCTAACTTGCTAAATGCGATTACATTTGACTGAATTCAGTAGCTGAATCATTTAGTCTACTGAATTTACGCATGTATAATAAGCACATTAGATAAATAAATGTATCCACGCCATTTCCTCAATCCTATTCTGCTTGGATATGATATATTCCTAGATACCCTATTATTCCTGCCATCTTAACTCCTTCAGGAAACGTAGCAATCCTTCCAGTTTTACAAACGCCTCCGGAAGGGTTTGTGGTTGTCCGAGATGCTCAAGTCTGTATGATGCCACTCCTCGCATGTTTGCAGGATGCCAATCAATCAATCAATCAAACATTTATTTATATTTATATGTGTGTATACAGGGTGTAAAAAGACCGCTAGCATTAATTGAAACCCCATATTCTACCCATGAAACGGAACAACTTTCCCCAAGAAACATACCCGCGGAAATGACTTCATAATTTCGCTACCTCAAAAAAATTATTAATTGCGACGCGCAATGTACATCGTCCAGCGCACGGCTCTCGCTCGCCCACGTGACCAGTGGCCATTGACCCCGCGCGGCGGCCGCTCTGGCGTATTCTACCTAACTAGTAGGGATACCTAAGCTTGACTATTGAGTACCTACCTATCTTCTTTTTTTTGCTTCAGTCTCCACGGTTCGGTCGTATGATAGGAATTGGGAATATTCGTAATACAAACATGTTGGTTTGGTTCATCCGTTCATCCTGTCAGCTGATGACAAATGGTTCGCGCGGCGGTAGATAGTTACTACCACAGGAACTACGTTCAATTCTCATGTTCCTAGTAGGTATTGGACTATCGATCGTGATCTTTACTGCACATATCGACAGTAGGTAGGTAGTAGGTACTGGGCTCGATTCTCGTATGATGTGAATGTCCGTAAGCAAACGTGTCGTAAGTTAGGTAGGTAGACAGCTGATCCTGTGCCTGATCATGCAAGTGCGCGCCGCGGTAAATACCTACTATGTTAAATTCTCATGTAATGTGAATGGTCGTCATACAATCATTTACCTAGGTAGGTAGAACTTTCGATCGTGAACTTTACTGCTGATATCGACGATAGGTAGGTGCTGGGTACGATTTTCGTATAATGTGAATGACCGTAAGCAAACGTCTAGGTAATGCATTAAGGTATGCGTACCCCTGTCGTTGCTGTCCCATGGGCATGGGCCCACGGGCGGCCGGTGGCGGTTGGCGCGGGCGCGGCCGCTGTAGCTAGTACCTACCTCCGGGCGCGCGGCAGCGAGTAGGTAGGTAGTGAGCGCACGTGTGCGGCCGAGCGGCGCTTTACATTGCGTTCTTTTACTTACAGTGCATTTATTTCAACTTAAATTTGAACTTTGAGAGTCTATATTAATTGTGAACGATTTAGTTATCGATACTTGATATTTTTTAGTACAAAAATACAACTTTTTATTTTATTTTTAATCTCGATTTCTGCCGAAACTAAGAGTTTCCGCGGGTGTGTTTCTTGGGGAAAGTTGTTCAGTTTGATGGGTAGAATATGAGGTTTCAATTAATGCTAGCGGTCTTTTTACACCCTGTATGTGTGCAGCTGTCTCTTCTTCTTTCTTAAAATAAGTCCTTACCGTACACTTGTTCTCATTGTCCCCCTCGTCGACGTCCTTTAATGTGATTGTGTACTGCGGGTTCTTCCAGAACGTCTCCAGGTAGTTGCGGCAGCCGCCCGCCGTCACACCTAGGACAACGAACAATTTTTTAGCAGGAATAACAGTAAAAACGTAGAAACGAATCCGACCCATAAGCAAGAGGTACCGAGTTCGAATCCCACTGCAGCCATGTACCAATTACTCTTTTCTGAGTTCTGTACATTAATTGAATGCTAACCGATGGTCCTCACGGTGAGGGAAAACACCGTGATGAAACCAGCACATTCAGGCGACTGGATGTGTAACCGTGATCCAATCTGGTCAGGTTCCCCTGGTAACTGGGTCACGGAGGTCAGATGGCAATGGTTCCATTGTAATTACCGGACCTGTCAAATCCTGGATCATAGTCAAGGCGGACCCCGGACCATTGCGCGCACGAACACAACCCTGACATTAACGCCAAGATTATTTACCTATTTATTTTAAAATTTAAAAGTAGTAGGACTCAATCAGGTATCAGTTGATACCACCATCATAGCTGTTTTTGACTAGCAACAATGCTTACATTGTTGTGTTCCAGTTTGAAGGACAATGTAGCCAACGCAATAACAGTCATGAGTCATTTCATCTTGCTCCTCACAGCGACACCGAAATTTTATACATGAATCCGCGAGTTGACTAAATGCCAAATCTGATCTCTTTATGATCTGTCAAAACGTATCACTTCTATGAAATTTGTATGAGACTTTGAACTGTGACGTCATTGTACGAATGCGTCAAATGTGCTCCTTTTCGACATTTGAAAATTATACATATTACGATTTCACTTCATTGTACTAATTGCTGGTCTACTTAAAGCTCTATAACGATAAGTTGGTTTCATAATTTACATAAAATCTATAGATGTAATATTTTTTATTTTTTTACCACTAAGGTGGCAAACAAGCTTACGGCCTGCCTGATGGTAAACACTCACCGCATCCTATGGGTGGTCTGTCTGCTCATTTGTCACGGAATTACATGAAAACAAACTTATATTTTTACATTATTATCAACACGAAATCTTACCTCTCACCCACTCATCTTCGAAGACTGACATCTCCCACTTCTTGGTGCAGCCCTCGGGGCACTCCTCGGGGTCCAGAGAGTCGGGGTTCAAGTTGCAGATCTCCACTCTGGAAGGGAAACACGGTCCTTAGACTAGCAGTCAGCAGACTTATGTCATCAGACAACAGGCCACTGCTGGGCTTAAGCCTCTTCCACATTTGTAAAGAGCATTCACGAGGCAAAGACAGCGAGGTAGATGGAAGAAATACAAAACGTTACATGACTCGACTTCATAATGTTTGTATATTTTTCAAAAAAAATTCTATATTATTATAAAATGCAGCTTAGCAAAACATTGTAATCGTTAATTTAAAATAAGTTCTCAAATGAAAAATGCTTTTTCATAACAAGCTTTTATTGCACGGTATAGTACCTACACATCAAGCCCATTCCAGAGAACCCAAACACGACCACCTTCCGACTCATCAGAGCACCTCTGTGGTAGAGCTCGTCTAAGCTGAAATGACGCGCCCCACTATCGCATTAACGCACACAAGCAAATTTAAAATATGGACGCAATACATATACAAATGCCGTTGTAATTGGTCATTCAGTTGCCGGTGAGACTCAAACGTAGGAGCACGCGTCGTTCGATTGGAGCGTCGACGCTCCCACACAGATGAAGTGTCGTTATTAATATTTGCACTCACACATCGAAATCAACTAATTAAGTAGTGGGGCGCGTCATTTCAGCTCAGACAAGCTCTACCACATTTTAAGCATTGTCATCCAATTTACATAGCTATACCAAATTTCAGCTCAATCTGACACCAACGAATGGTCGAAAACTAATATGAAAAGTTTGACGGACAACTTCCATACGAACAGTGCAAGTTTCTGACCCATTACGGCGACCTCTTCGACCCCTACTCTTATGCATACATCCCATATTACAGAACTCACCAATGCACTGCACTTTGAATAGTATAATTATCTATTCATGCATACACCCCATATTACAGAACATACCAATGCACTGCAATTCCTCGAATAGTATAATTACCTCTGGAAATGGTCGACAAAGTCCTTGAAAGACATCCAGAACTCTCCATCATCATCGAAGGTCAGCCCCAACTCCTCCTTCTCGGACTCCGGTATGTAACGCCACTCGGGGGACCTGTGGAATATTAATACTTGGTTATTTCAATAGTAATAATCATCTTGGCGTCAATATCCCGGTTTTGAAATCGCGCACAAGGGCCCGCGGTCCGCCTTGACAATGATCCAGGATTTGGCAGGTCAGATAGTTACAGTGGAGCGACTGCCATCTGACCCCCGTGACCCTGTTAATAGGGGAACCTGACTAGATTTCTATTTCAATAATGAACTTTATTATTTTCAAAAATGAATTGAATATAGAGGCTGTTGTTAGGTATAATCTGCTCTATTTGTGTGAAAAGAAATTAGCCATAGCCAAGTTTGGTCTTGTGCAAGTTGTCCGTAAAAAATAAGTAAGTCTACAATATTTTTTTGTCCGGATCGACCGAGCCTGTGTAGCAAGACGACCTTTGTCGTGCGAGACAAAAGTTTGTGTCTCGCTTACTTCTACGCAAATCGAAAGAGCTAGCTAGAGTAATTTCCCTTTCTCACGCGCGACAAAGCTCGTTATGCGGGTGTAGTTGTAGGGACAATTTCATTGGATGGGAAGAAAAAGAGCGGTAATTTTTCAGATATATTTTCAGCACTTCTCTATTTTTCCCCCTTCTCTCTCCCTGTCCTTTGCTCCTTTCTCTCTTCTCCTACTCTCTTGGCCCCTCGCTGTCCCTTTTCAGTTCTCTCTTCCTCTTTATCTCTTCATACTATATATCCTAGACCTATTCCACTCAGCTTCGTTCCCCCAGGGGTTGATCAGAATTCTCGATGTCTACGTAACTACTGTGGATCCATCGCGAAAATATAAATAATCTTGCCTACAAGTTGGCAGACAAGGGACAAGAGTCATACTCTTAAATATATGATGATGATTTGTATATGTGTATATGTGTGTGCAGACACTCACTCCAAGGCCCATCCCACTCGGCTTCGTTCCCCCAGGGGTTCCTCAGCCTCAGCAGTGCTATCTTCATTAGTACTCGGTACTGATACCACTTGCTAGATAGATACCACTGTACTCTCCGCACAAATGCTGTGTGTAAGACCTACGATTTGTGTGATTCATTTGATATTTTGGCATTAATTTGACATTTTTACACTGTATCCTCTACGTTGACCACTGGCCATAGCTGTGTGTGAGAATGTGGACGTGATTTTTTAATGTGTATTTGTGTATGTATTCTCCGTCGACAAGAGTCATACTCTTGAATATATGATGATGATGATTTTTGTGTATGTAAAGTGTGTGTGTAAAGATACTCACTTATCACTCCAGGGCCCGTTCCACTCGGCTTCGTTCCCCCAGGGGTTCCTCAGCCGCAGTAGAGGTATCTTCCCAGCCCGGCCCGGGGTCTCGATGTCCACGTACTTGACCCGGGTCACGGAGTACGCGTGGCCCCGGATTAGACCGGCTGGGGTCTCCGCTTCTAGGACGTTGGGGTCCGGCTGGGGTTAAATAAAGAAATAAATAAATAATCGTGGACATATTGACACAGCGCCATCTAGCCCCAAACTAAGCAAAGCTTGTACTTAAATACTTTTTTTTTAATACATACTTTATATTATTTATATTATACATAGAACACCCAGACCCGTAACAGAAATAAAAATTTACCATTTCAATTTCTGAACGGCCGGGAATCGAACCCGGGACCTCTCGCGAGGCATGTTGACCATTGAGCCACTCAGGTCGTCAAAGGGTTAGGGGGAAATATATTTTAAATGTGCTAAAAATCGGAGCTTTGGCGTTGAATTGGGTTGTTCTTGATATAACATTCATGTCTTACTAAAATACCAGTTTGACTTTCATAGGCTTTCATTTATTATTTGACAACCTGTGTGGCTCAGTTCATCAACAGACGGTCTGCCACGCAGAGGTCCCGGGTTCGATTCCCGGCCGGGCAGAAATTGAAATGATGATTTTTAATTTCTGTTACGGATCAAGATATGTATAATAAGTATGTTTTTAAATAAATTAGAAATATGAGACAAAAAACAAAACAAAATATGAAAAAGATAAACATATCCTCAAAACAAAATTACCTCAATACTGCACCCCATGAGCGAGTTCCTCTCGTAAGCTTTCAGCAGTATGGAATAGAAGTTAGGTGGTAACTCCGCCATATCGTACATCTCGGTGACACCCCCTGTAAAGTCCTCCATGGCCTCGCAGGTGGACCCCCCTTTTAGGGCTTCGTAGGACCCGTGCAGTCTGGGGATTGGGAGAAATCGTTTAAGGACATACGGCAGGAGATAAACCTTCGCTTGTATAAGACCATGTGACTTGTCTGTGTATTAAGCGGTTCGTTAGACGAAAGTTGCCTGGTAGACATCACTTGCAGCGATAAGGCCTTTATCCACAACTAGTTATGGTTCTTGTAGGAACTTCTAATGTAATTATTCTTGTGTCAGCAACATAGAATTTATCTATCTATCTACGCAAATCCAGTATAAAAGGAGCTTCCATTGTTTTGCGGGTCTATATAGATGCTAGGTCATCTTATATTGGTATTGGATGTAAATATATACGCATTGGTAGCGCCCCTGGTGTTGCTGATGTCCATAGGCGGCGGTGACCACTTTCCATCAGGTGGACCGCATGCCTGTTTGTCTGCCATAAAATATTAAAATATATAAATAATTAAAAAATATTAGACACGTATTTTTTTTTTAACAAAGATAAAGCGTATCAAAGTTTCGAAGTGGAGGCTCGTGACCTCACTTCTGAGTAAAGTTTCGTCTCATGCGTGACGTCACGCAACATTTCAAAGCAATGTTTTGGCGTAATTTTTTGTTTACGCATAAAAAGAAAAAATACGTACCCCATATTGTTTGATAATCTATTTTCCCTTTCCATAAGTGATTGTGTGACTAATCCGCCTTTACGTATACATATAAGTCTGGATAGCCGTGTGTGGTGGATGGACCTACTCCCTATCTATGGCAAAACGGCATAGACGGCAAGACAGAACAAATGTGGTTCACGTACGATTGAAATTGGCAGAGCAAAATAAAAAAACTGTTTGATTTTACCTTTATAGGCCTATTTTAACCGTATGCAGAGCATATTAAGTTGAAATTCGTTCGTTTCTTTAATGGGCTAACGGATAATATGGACAATGGCAGTCATGGAGCAATTTAACCAATGAAGTGAATCAGTTCTTATATCGCGCAATTACATGCATGGAGGATCTTTGTTGTTCTGTAATTTTGTTGTCTGCAACTTGAACGCATGAATCGTAGATGTTATGGGTGACAGTTACCACTTACTAACAGGTGAGGTATCTGTTCGTAAGTGCGTATGTGCTCCATCATCAGCCGCATCGTCACTTACCACCAAGCAAGATAGTGGTCAAACGCCTGGCTAGACTAAATTAAAAAAAAAACTCGTCTCCACTGCTGAAAGAAATTGCTCCGGAATCCACGGTATGCTGTCAACTGTCGACCATAGACTCACTTGGCATAGGCCTTCTCGAGTAGAGCGCTCCAGAACTCGTTGGTCTCCGAAGAGTGCAGGAAGACCAGCTTCCCGTGGTAGGTGGGCAGCCGGTCGTCGATCACCACGTCCACCCAGCGGCCATACTGCCAGAACCTGGGATAAATAATAGTAAAATAAATCAATAAAAGCTTTGTTTCGGAAACTCAATAGTAGTTTATGCAACTGGCATATAAAACTTCAAACATCAACAATTAGAAAAAATATTCTGTTTAGCGGGAAAATAATTCCACCCATACACAATCACTGACATAACCTGGAAAGTTTGAATTTTGAATTTGATAACGACTTATTTAGGTATTCAGCCTACATTTTGGCGCGCCCAGCCCTACCAAGCCCTACCAATACGTTAAAAAATTGCAAGCTATGCGAAAGAGCGTTTGAGTTTGCGTTTAGTTGAAAAGATAGTAGAATAAGGCCCCAGATGGCGTTACTGAGAAGTAAGGTGTTGTCAAAATCTATGTGGAAACCAGCCAATGACAGGGCTATATTTTGACAGCAGTTCTCCGGTCTCAGTAGCGCCCTCTGATGGGTTTTGGATTCGCGACCTCAATCATCATAATCTTGGCATTAATGTCCCGATTGTGCTCTCGCGATCGAGGGCCCGGGATCCGCGTTGACCGTGATCCAGGATTTGGCAGATCAGGTAATTACAATAGACCGACTGCCATCTGACCCTACTAAAAGGGAAACCTGACCAGATTGGATCATGGTTACTCATTCAGTCGCCTGAATGTGCATGTCACGATGTTTTACCGTAAGCGCATCGGTCAGTATTTAACTAATGTAAAACCAACCAGGAATTCAAGAAAACTCACCGGAAATGGAAGACACCGGCATAATCTTCGTCGAAGCTCTGGTCGTCAGGCACCACTTGGAAGAACAACCTGGAAAACGAAGGTACAACCTGTAAGTATAGGTAAGGCGCCATCAAATTATGTAACGCGTTCGTCAGTGGCGACAGAAAATTGCTCCCAAGAGTGTGTATCATCATTAACAGCCCATAACAGTCCACTGCAGGACTTACGGCCTCTCCCACGTAAGAGCATGTTTTTGCCATAATCTCCACGCTTGGCAGGCGGATTGGAGATCGCTGTGTTATAAATATAACAATGGAAAACACTGCTGTCCATTTTGCAGCCTACGGAGACTCTAGATCTATTGCCTCGAAAACATTAGTCGCCTTGTAAGACACCAGTGTAAGGGATTGGTGCTATTCTACTCTGCCGGACACCACACGGCTAGAGTAGGTATGGTTGTCCGAAAACAGAACTCTAAATGTATACTAATTAAATAGTTTTTTCTCGGCCCATTTGAGACTCCAACCCATCCATTGCGTGTAGTACTGTCGGCTGCAGAGCGAATGGGCCCTAGCAAACATTACGGGCTGTGATGATGACGTAAGACCAGTGATGTAACGGAAACCGGAGCATCACGACACTGCTGTGGATTGTTGATATGCTCACTTGCGATGCAGAGTAAGGTTAGCGACGGCCGCGAGCAGCCAGCAGTCGCCGAGCTCGCCCTGTTGCACGTCGAAACGGCTGTAGCCCTCCACGAACAGCTGCGGGTCGGAGGCTATCTCCTAAGGACGGGGAGAATGTGGTCATTAACACTTTTGCTGCGAACTTAAATATCAAAGAGTCAGACGCGGTGCTAACAAACGCTGCTAGATGAGTCGTACTTACAGCTGTATGGCCGCCGAAATATACCATACGCGTGTTCGGCCCGGCCAGCTGGCCCCGCGCTGGCGCGACACGAGTGCGCGGGCCATAGCTGACCGCCATAGCTGACCGCTGGCCTAGCGCCAATTTTGTATGCACTAGCGAAACGAGTCGTGCACACTCGCGTAACGCCAATTACGACCCAAGTGTCGAGGCGGCCGCAGCGAACAGGTTAATAATGTATACCATCACACGCCACGGGCATTATCGGCCCCAGATACTGTTAAATTAGAATTACAGGCTTTGCCCACCATTTATTCCCACTGCTGCATTATTGTATAGTCAGGATCTACAGCGGCGACTACTCACAGGACCTGAGTTTTGATACTCTAGCACGCCCGTGGACGAGCTGAACTGTCTTGGAACCCGCAACAAATTTAATTAAGAAGTAACAAGTATAAGTATTTTTAAGAGCAGCTGATTTACCCCCTCAAAAAAGCAGAGACAGCTCAAAACAAAATAGGCATTAGTAATTGCCAGAAATCTTAACAGAAGTCTTAAGGTTGCCAGGGGAAGACGCGACCATTTTGGACATGAGTTTCATAATTAGAGGTGCCATCAAGGATGAGTAACAGCTGGTGAAGCTAGCCATCGACAGGCCTTCGAAGTATTACATAGGATAATAATTGAGTTGGGAAGTTAGATTAGAAACCGATAACGAAATTTCACTAGAAAAAAATGTAAAATGTAGTGAGTCAACAAAAACGTGGTAAAACGAACAACTGCTGCTGGTGACGCCATCTCCTGCGTCCATTGAACGCGGTAGTGACATTGGTCGGTTTCTTGGAACTATAGTCTACAGTTAAGCTACTCCTCAAGACTTTCGAGTCCGACTACATATTTATAAAAAACATCTTGGCGTTAATCTCCCGGTCGTGCTCTCGCGCACGAGGGCCCGGGATCCACCTTAACCATGATCCAAGATCTGACAGATAAAGTAATTACAGTGGAGCGACTGTCATCTGCACCTACATGATCCTGCTACCAGGGGAACCCGACTAGATTGGAACTTGGTTACACTTTCAGTCGCCTGAATGTGCAGGTTTCATCACGATGATTTTCCTATACCGTAAGAGCGTCGGTTAGGGTTCATCTAATAGACAACAAGAGTTATTGGTACATCGGTAGATTCATACAATTTTTTTTTCGGCTTGCATTTGACCTCATCTCACCTGATGGGAATTAACGATGAGGCTAGATTGTGTGAGAATTTTTTTTTCAGGGAAGAAGTTCTTTTTTATCTCAATTTGGACGTTGGCTAAAATCTAGTTAAGACGGAACATAGCGATTTCTAAGTTTAGTGAAAACGGCCATTAGACTAGTTAAGGAAATTATATTTAAGTGTCTAGTAGGTAGTTTAAAGCCACTATGTAGTAGAAAATTTTGTTAAAATTGCCGTTTGTTAATTAAGGCAAGAATAGGCCAAGACCCTCCATTAATATCGACGACGCTCAAGTCCGACACTAATCATTCGAGCCGATGGGAACATAGGTATTTCTATTTTATAACCGAAATATGTTAGCGCACGAAGTCGTGGCAAAAGGTAGCCATTTAATGCATAAGTAGGAGAAGTAAAAGAGGTGTGTCAGGATCGTAGCGAGGGGTACTCGATTAAAAATGGTTAAAACGGTTTCCTACTAATATCCTTACTAAAATAAAATATGATTATTAAAGGCTATCACCCAAAAAGTACTAAGGTGTAAAAGGAAAGTGCCGACCTAAATCCGAAAAGTAATTTCATAGAATTCTTTGATAGAACCGTGGCCGAGGTAACATTTTTATTACATCGTTATTGAAGTTTGAAAATCAAGAATTTGATTGCAATAAAGTCAAGCTAGATTTTCAGGTTTCAAGAACAACTCTTAGTTATTTACGTATAGCCCAACTGTCCTGATACAAAATGTTCAAAATAATGCATGCCGGCCATTTAAATTTTTTGTACTTTTGTGTATTGTTCACTTTGTAGTGCTCTGGCTTTTTTACAATAAGACTGTTACAGTACAAAAGCATAAGTGCATTTCAACTTCAAGACAAACTTTCCTTCGCATATATAGCAACATTAAGGGTATTTAGTGCATCATTAGCTAAAAATTAAGTACCTCAAGAAGAGGGCATTAGCTGAGGCCCAATGAACTCATTCTTAATCCCCAGGGTATTTTTTATTGAATGAATAAAATTTTTATTCATGAATGATATAAGACCATTATAACAACAGTAATATGATTCTTAAGTGGTACCTAAATACGTGATGATAGATTTATGATAGGCTAACGGCCAGTTTCTCGTACGTTAATCCGTTGTTAATTATCAATTAAAATTCGCCATTCTTATGGCGAGTTATGGAGTTATGGTGAGTTGTAGATATTGACAGAAAGAGTTTGAATCGATGACTAACATTGACAAGCGTTTCAGAAACTGGGCGTAAGAAGGTTCCATGGCCACTCACCCCGGGTCGCAGCCAAGTGATGGGCCGGTCCAGCCGCTCCTTGTAATACAAGCTGCGGTTGATCGCCGGGAACTCCGGGTCCTCGAACAAGGCCCCATCGGCGAGGCATCGCGACCTGATGTCCTTGAAGTCCTGGTACGACGCCGGCCCGAAAGATGATGGACGGGTCTCGCCGAGCTGTTGGGTGGAAGGGAAGGTTTAGACATAGACTTGGCTGGCATGTGACACAAAGAATTGCGACGCGGGGTCAGATAAAATTGCTTTTAGGTTATGGCGTCCTTGTCATTGTTTCTATTGTGAGTTAATATTGTTGACTGTCTGTCAAATTTAGTTCCTTTGTCATCCGCGAAACTGACACGTAGATACGTCTCTGACGGTTGAATCCTAGGTAATTTACTCGACTTCTTAGCAGTCACCACGAAGCCTATGGACGATGTCAATGCCCGAGCTACCAGCCGCGTGTCGCCGACCCCCATAAAAATGTTACCTATTTCTTTTGTATTTTTTGGCGAAAAGTGACGATTTAGAAAGATAAACGCACGTACGTCGGTTCGACGTAAGACGTAGCTACATCAGTGCAGCGCTGACGCGTGCTACGCACGTATATCTACGACACTGACATAGCTACGCAACCGACAAAGGCACGTACACGAACCGTCGTCGGTCAGGAACTGAAAGGCCTAGTGAGGAAGTGTTGTAAGTCTGTTTGTGTCTTTTTGCGGCCTATTGTAATAGCTTTTTAAACCTCTACTTTCTGCCAAAAATGCAAAAAATAAATTGAGGAATTTTTTATGGGGTTGGCATAACGACACTGCTGCCCCTGGAATTACAAAAGTCAATGGGCTACGGTAAGTGCTCATCATCATTGTTTGCCCCCTTACTGGTATAAAAATCATTAAAATTATAAACTGTAAGGATCATTTCTATCTTCCTTTACACATACAGATATCACTATCCAGCTGCGGAGATATCTATGCACCTTTCAAGATAAACAATTTCGTATTAGTTATTAGTTAGATTAGCGCTTAAGTCACTCATTTCATGGAACCTACGAAAATCCAGTGCAATTTTGTAAAAACATGTCCAAACTTGTTTTTACAGTAGTTGCTTGCTTTGTTAGTGTACTAACTACGTGTTGTAAATCAGCTACACTGTCAACCACTACAACAAGTTATGTTAAGAAACTTTATTTAAGTACTGGACAGAAATGACTACAATTCAAAGAAATACATGTGGTTTATTGTGGTCTGCGTCTACCCCTATGAGAAAAACGAGTGAGTTACGTATTATGTACAAAAATGTATACAGACAGAGGTAACTAAACTTTCGCGGGCGTTCGACGGAAGGCTCGTGGCAATAATTGGAAGGCTGTGGAAGAGCAGAATCTCTTAATACAAGCAAATCCAAGCTGAAAAATATATAACAGATGCTGAATATTGTAATCGATTGTAAGTTGCCGAAATAAAGCTTTTATTTATTATTTATTTATTTATTACATAATTTGATATCACCGCACTACCTCCATACCACTCCCATACCTTAGGAGCCTATTGACGCTATGTACCTAATTCCTACATTATTATGATGTATCCCGTAGGTAAGGTAAGCAACTTAAAAATATCCACAATATTAATACATCCGATTTTTCTAAACAGGAAAGATTGTGAGGTAACTTTGGATGTTGGGGATAATCACCAAAACCACTGAACCGATTTCGAAGATACTTTCCCTATTTAATATTTTCCTATACTATTACCATGTGTCATTGGGTGCTTTTGAACCCGGAAAATAATAGGATTCAGGGGGATAGTTGAGTCTTGAAAAGAGATCCTAACTGCACGCAAGTGAAAACCGGTGGGGACAGCTGGTTCTATTTATATTTTTCTTTTCGCAGTTTAAAAAACGCTAGCGCACAAAAACATACGGGGATTTAGTTTGTATCATTCAGAGCAGAGATACAAAACTGACATTTGATTGAATTCCCCGGAATAGTTATTTCCTTCTAACAAATTTTCAATTCGCTTTTTTACCGGGATTACATTTTCTCAAAAGCTTTACTTTCTAAGCAAGACACGATTCTTAATTACTGTAAGAAATTGAGCGAGTTATTTTTCAATTTGTTTTCCACGAAAAAGGAAACAAACGGAGTTGGCAACACCATGGAAAACACAGAATCGGTCCACGTGGGTAAAATATATCGTCACAACAAATTCAAACGAACCCAGAATAGTCGCTCGCCTGTCGGCATATGCATTTTGCTCCCCTTGTAGAAGGAGGGCATCCTCAATTGATTCTCCGAACTGAGGTCCACTGATGTCAGCTTCCCGGCCCTCTTTCTAGGCTTATCCCTGAGCTTCACTGTCACTGCATCACCTAGTTTCACTACATGACCTGTGTCGGCCACATCTCTAACTAGAACCACATTTCCGAGGTTACTGACTACATTACTGTTCTCAGTATCTAGAAAACGTTTCGACGATACTTCTTCGACTATTATCACAGGATTTTCTTTGGGTTTAGAAGAAAAACGTTTCGTAAGAAAGTTTTGCCCCTCTTTGGTCGAGTCGGAGACTTTGGAGCCCGACGTCTTTCTGAACAGCTTGGAGAAGAACCCTTTCTTTGGGCGTGAGTCTTCATTTTTAACGTCTTTAGTGGTTTCTGGGACAGGCGTAGTTTTAATTTGCACTGCTTTCTTCCAAATGTCCGTGGCTTTGACTGCGCTGTTCGTCGCGTAGAACGTCTTCAAGTAGCCCACTTCTTCTTTGGTGAGACGGACGAATTGTTCTTGCACCTCTTCGGCCATTGTGCTAACAATGGCTTGCGTTTATGCTCTTGCGTGGCTATTTAAATCGCTTCCTAATGAATATCTTTGTAAATTAAGACTGAAATGAGCTCAAGGCAAGGATGCATTAAATTTATGGTTTTGCGCGATACATTTTGTTCATTTCTAGCATAAAGGACATCAAATACTAAAATGATGTACAGATACGAGGTAAAAAAGAAAACTATCTTTGGTATGGAACAACGTAATAATTATTTGTGTTATAAAATAAATTAGTACTGCGGTTTTACTTTCCTGTTAGCATTTATTGTTTTTTCCTGTACCAACACAATTTAGATGCTTGCACTCATTTTACTATGTTAAATAAGTATCTAAATAATATTTTTTAAACTCTATGAGAGATAAATATTCCCCCTGAAAGGTCCTACAAGCAATTATACCCAACTATAAGACAACCCAATTTACTATACCCAATTTTATACTATGAAATATTTGAATACAACTTTACATGTCCACATTAACTTCGAACTCAAGGTCGATCGTAGTTAAGGATATCGATTACTCCACTGGCCTAACTGGCCTGTGAAAATATATTACCATGTTCTTTTCAATTTTCATATAAAAGAGCAATTATTAATCGAATAATTAGGTACAATTTGAGTGTCTCTATGGTTATTTCGTAAGTTTCTGCTGGTAGCAAACTTGCGAACACGCGGGAGGACTGTAATGTAACACGTTATATTGTTACTACACTTTACTATTTAGAAGTATGTGATATCAAAAATATTGCAAAACAATACCTTAGAAGTTATAGAACAAATGAAAAATAAAAAAATAATTATATTTATGTTTTCATCTTCCATTAGAAAACAACTTGAAACGGCCGAAAGCTCATTTCACAAAAAACTAACGATTTCATAACGTTGCACTTCACATCAAATATATTACTAAAACACTATTTTATTACTACAATTTCCACACATTACTGGTCACTCGGAGAAAAATATGTCACTGGCATTATAAAAAAGATACAATTTAAAATAAAGTTAAAAGTTGGGAGCCACACCCGTGTCTCCGCCAATAATAGTCATTGGCGACTGATAAGGCTGTACTAATAAATGTATTGTAGTGTTGTGGCTATCGCCGGTAACATGTGTGGACGTAGTGAGGGACGAGGTAAAATTACCTTTAACCGACTGGGATCGGAAAACCACCGACCGCCTACTTTGACTCAAATATTTCCGAAAGTACTGAAGCGATTGCAATGAAACAAAGCTAAGAACCATCTCGAATAAACTGGTTTTCAAGTAAAAAGATCGCATCGATATCGGTGATTCCGATTGGTGGTTATAATAAACTGTTTTTTTTTTTTATATAATTAGACTAGCTAAGCATTTGACCACTATCTCACCTGGTGGTAACGATGCGGCCGATGTTGGAGCATGCCTGTCTAGGAACAGCATATCACTCCAGCTTTGAAGGCGTCTAGATTATAATAGGCTCAGTGATAGGTTTAATTTCCGTGAGCCTCCAGAATTCAGATACATGACTATCCAGTTTTCTGGAATTTTATCTTATTTTTTTTTAGAGAAAGGCTCTGTGTCATTATGTTTGGCTCGCGGCCATAAGGATATAAAGTAGAGCGTATCAAGACTCAGGCGTTGCAGGAAAACACAAGAAAATTTTCTAAAATACTCAAAGCTAATAAGGGGGTAAAAGGTATTCTATTTAAAACCACAACTCAGTACAGGCCTGGTTATTAGAAATATGTGTGAGTGACGGGAAACTCCATGGAGATTATGAATATATAGAGCGACAAAACCGTATGTATGTTCAATTATATTTAATTTACTAAGTAATTGATGTACATAATGGGTTATTATTGTGTATGTTAATTATAAAATGTAAATACTCGTCGACAAAATATACAAATATCATACGTGTTTCAAGCTTTAAGATCGGCGACTTACCTACCTATTTACGTATTTATATGTTTGAGGATAGTTACAAAATAATTTTTTTAAGCGTCCCACAAGATGGCCAATGACCTGATAAGGTAACCAGCTGGATGTGGATGGCACATGACCGGCCTAAGTAATAGGCTGTTTTCGGTTAATGTTATGAAACATAAATTTAGATGATATATTTAAACACAAAAAACTTCACAGGTAACACGCACACAAACGCAACTATAAGCGGACTCAAAGAGCGAGCCAAGTGATATTTAATTATGGTCCCATTACAGTGCCTTGAGGGACACCTCACACTTTCCAAGGCGTGGCCATAGACTACACCATTATCGGTACGCAGATCGAAAAACGGGCGACATAAAAAAATAATTATCCAATTGTGTCGTTAAAAGCGATGGCTTTTAAGCTAATAAGTGTGGATAAATGAATTAGTCAGTCCAGAGGCTTGTTGCTACTCTATACAACCCTTCAACACGGCTTGGATAGTGCTATTGCTGCTGTTCTGCAGTGATTCATATCACGCAAGCTATTACATGAAACGTGACAAGCGAAAACAAGGTAAATATTTAATCTATAATATTACTAGCTTTTGCTTGCGACTCCGACAGCGTAAATATTTGTTACGCCGTATTCCCGTGAGAACTATTAAAATATTGGGATACATTTAAAATTACAGGATTGAGGCATTTTCTCTTAGTCATCTCTGTGCCGCACCTGCGGTTCTGCATTTTGTTACCTGCATTAATGAATAGTAGATGTCATGGGCGACAGTTACCATTTACCATCAGTTGGGCTTTCTGCTCGTCTGTCACTGAATAGGATTATAAAAATCTGGGTTCTCCGAACCTTCAAGGCTAGTGAAGAGGCTGTTTTCAGAGAGTTTTCATCTTCGGATGTATCATCATACCACCAGTAAAGTACTAAATACCTGACGGCTAGTGATTATAAGTAACTTTAAACTAGCAACAGACATTCCGTTGTGACTGAAGCCGATCAACCGTCTGTTGCAGTCGATACTAATCCTTACGCAATATAAAATAAGTCGCTATTCAGTGCGCGGGACGTGGTCGGACGTCTGAGCAAGGTCGGCTCGCCCGCGCATCCGAATTAATCCAAAAACGACATTATTTTTTACATCGCAAGGATTATTATCGCCTGCAATTGACGGTTGATCGGCTCCAGCCTAATCGGAGCGCCTGTTACTAGTTTTAGTCAAAGCAACCGTCCGAAACACACCCTTTTATGACGCTGTTACAAGGTCATATCACTTGAAACGACCTATCCTTACGGGCGTATTGACTCTGATAAAACATGCACAATTATTGATATACCGTGATAATAAAATTCGATAGAAGTGACAGCGAGACAAGGCCATACACCTCGTTTTGCACTGTCGTAGGCTTCGTTCGCGTACACCTACTTTACAGGGGTAGATAGGGACCTACCCTTCTTTCTTGCTTAGATAGCTTCCTCTTTAATCACTCTATCTATTGTTGAAAACCGCATTAAAATCCGATGCGTAGTTTAAAAGATTTAAGCGTACATAGATACAAACATATATGCACAGGGACAGACGGCGGGAAGCGACTTTGTTTTATACTATGTATAGATATTACTCGTATGTACTTTATTTTAGTAAACTGGTTACTATTGGTTTTGACGGGGAAGCTTCAGCTTTATGGTACTTAGTTTCTATTTTGCATTAAGTAATAAATATAAAAATAAAATAAAATTATTTGACAATGTAGAAACTTTACAAAACCTTTTGTTAACCAACTTCCAAGTTTCACTATTCGTTGCGTTTTTATACATATTTTTACATCTAATACCTAAATCGAATTCAAAAATTTCCACTACAGTTTGAAGTAAGACTCAAGACTCAGTAATCAATATCACCTTTACGTTATCAGTAGATGATTCACGGATTGTCACAGATCTTTTGTTTGTTGACAAGTATTTATTGATTTATACACAGTTACATGAAAGATAATACATATTACTTAGATAAATACTTTCTAATTGAAATATTACTTAATTAATGTCCAACATTGCTCTGTGGCATTAATGTCCCGGTTGTGCTCTCGAGAACGAGGGCCCGGGGTCCGCCTTGACCATGATCCAGGATTTGGCAAGTCAGGTAATTACAGTGGAGCGACTGCCATCTGACCTCCATGACCCTGCTACCAGGGGAACCTGACAAGATTGGATCATGGTTACACATCCAGTCGCCTGAATGCGCAGGTTTCATCACCATGTTTTCCCTCACCGTAAGAGCATCGGTTAGTATTCAACTAATGTACATAACTTAGAAAACAGTTATTGGTACAGGGCCGGAGCGGGATTCGAACGCGAGTCCTCTGGCTTACGATTTGGATACTGTAACCGCTCGGCCACCGACGCTCTATTGTTATATGTTATAATATGTTATGAACAATATCTAATGAAAATAGCAAACAAACTATAAAACTCGGTCAAGGAAGAACGGCGCACACAAATCTAAGTAAGGTAAATAAATAGTACCTACATCCTTGTTATTGTGGTTAGCTCTTAGAGCGTTTATTTATTTATTTATTTTATTTAATACTTTATGCACAAAATAGTACAAAGTTGCGTTTCTTGGCAACCTGGAACCTAGACTACTAACTCCACTCATACCTATTCAATAGGCAATGTTTTAAACGCGCTTCCTATCACATGTCGTACGAATTGCGCGAATTGCGAAACGCACGAATGAAATTTGTATGAATTGAACGTACTACAATAGTCCGTACAATATGGCTTGAAGTTTGTGACAGCTGTACTTATAATAGGACCACGATAAGTCCGTATTAACTGACAGTAGTAGAAATTATATAAAGTATGGATATGGCAATAATCTGGAGATAATCTGTCCTTGTCAGTCCTTCTTGTAAACATTCAGTTATTTGGTCACTATTAGCTTGAACTTTGTCTAAATTATTAATCATGCTGAAAATTATCTATCGCACTTCCTTTTTAATTGTTTTACCCATTATTTAAACATATTTTTATAACTCACGAAAATAAACAATCCTACAGAAATCAAATTGTCTGTTATGACTTTTATGAAAGACGTTCTATGACGTTCAAATAGTTGCCATAAAGAGATTTTTTTTTAATAAGCGATTTGGACTTAGCGTGGTCTTATTATAGACACATAGGTATAAAGTGATCCCACCAAAAATATTTCATGGAGAACCTAACCGACAGAAAAAGTCAGATAACCACCGACAAAGTTTACTTAAACTCAAATATTTTCTAAACTATAGAACCGAATTTAATGAAACAAAGATCCATCTCGATTAAAATGGCTTTCAAATAGAGAACACCGCATCCATATACACAAAGCCACAGATACACACATCAAACCTATAACACACCTCTTTTTTCGTCAGGGATCATACATGACGGTCTCACTGTTAGAAAGTTATCAGATCCAAGCACTCAACTCTACAAAGCGTAACTCCACAAACCCTCCATTTTAGTCACAAAGTATGGCTTGGCCGTTTCAAAAGTGTTTTATTTGAAATGTTACATAAATAAATAAATAATTGTGGACATATTCACACAGCGCCACTATAATGGGCTTTGCCTCACCACTCATTCCCATCGCTGCAACTCCTGTGTAGCCAAGATCTACAGCGGCGACCACACACAGCTCCTGAGTTTTGACACTTTGGCGCGCCCGAAGACAAGCTAATACTATTTAGGAACTCGCAACAAATTGAATTAAGAAGTAACAAGTAGTAGGAAAGTAATAGGAGTAGGAAAGATAAGAACACTATAAGTAGGTACCCATAGAATTGAACCTACAGTACTTCCTTATCAATGACAGCTTTCACAGAGATTACTCTATAAATTACGGAATATAGTTCGCCCCAAGAGTCCGAGGTCAAAGGGTCGGGAATACATCATGCGATTCTTACTAAACTATTATGTGGATGGGTGTGTTAGACATACAAAGTCGATTAAACACCCATCGGGCGAACAAAGGACGCAGACTACGTCTAGACAAGTACTCGAGGGGGGCGCACATCGTGTTCAGAGGATGCTGAGAGTCTAGACTATTCTGATTATCGATTTTAGCTGTTTTACATTTCACTGTTATATAGATTGTCTGAAGGGGCTGCTTGTCTGCGCTGATATGGCTACGTGTTACGTAGGACCCAGGGATACGTGAGAAATAGGTGCGCAAACCTGCCGGTATCAAGAAAGAGGTGTCAAGAAGCGATGGATTGACAACGCCGAGCCGGGCGTTAGGGCCAACAGCTTGCTACGCGAAGATGGCCAAGATTGGGCGAAGTGTAGAAAGAGTAGGAAAGTGGACCGTGGCATAAGCTGGGATAGGCCGCTCGGATGTCGATTATTTATTGATTCGTAAGGCATTTTAAGTCGTATAACAATATGATTATCGAAACATCACAAAGTAATTTTCTCCTTGTATCCAGAGAATTGCGGTGACGATTATGATGATATAGATTGTCTATGTGGTGTGGTACCTTACAGTCGAATAGCGCGACATCTTACACACACGTGTGTGGTATAAGCACACTAAACTACAAAATGGATAACACTATTTTCTGTTCTGAATTTTCAACACTGCAATCCGCCCTAAGCGTGGAGCCTGGAGATTATGTCAAAATTCTCCAGTCAAAGATCCTTTGGTCCAGCAATGGACGGACTGACGACCCAACGTACACTGATGGTAAATAATTATAGTAGGTAGTCGAACACTACGTCGAACGAAGTAAGGGCTGGCCAGTTGGTGGGCAGATGCGCTGACTACGTCATTCCTCAGATATGGCGAGCATTGCTTAACCTTGGTTATGGGTCTCGCACATTGCCACTAGACCAGCTAAGCTTTGACAGTGTTCAGTTTGGCAATGTGGACAAACGTTTAATCTGTCTAAGTTACCCATAAAAAAGTTAAATAAAAATAAAAACAATAAAATAAAAATCATTTATTTCAGACATAGTTGTCCATATTTTATATGTTAGGTAGATTTAAGATTTCAAGTTAAATAATATTACTGCAATGTCAAATAATTATATTTCCAATTCACAAACCCATAGATCGGTAGTAGGTATTTAGCCTACAATACCGCAATACGGTGCATTCTAGTCAAGAGTAAGTCGGTGTGTCCATGATTGTGTCTAGGATTATGTCTGTTTGAAAATGTGTCCCAGATAATCAAGCCATGTGACACTTGATTATCTAATCAAAAACCAGGTTATGAGACCGAAAATAAACTACTCACAGCAAGATAGCATTGTTTCTGTAGCCGTATTTTCCCACAACGCTAAAATACGGATTCGCACACTAAATGCCTTTTCAAGGTCCTATGCATCTGGATAAACTAATTAAACTCAAGTAGACGCAATGCCGAAATCATAAAAGCAAGTCTAGGTAGCTAATGTACAGAAATACATCGCACTGGATTATCAACGATTGAAACTGATCTCTGTTCCTCAATCGTGGGTTGTTTTAGGAAAAAAAAATGGCTAGCATCTATGAGTATATATTCTACAGATATTGTAAAGAAAAACTTATAAGGTCTCAATGAATCGTAAGTTGTTTAGGTATTAGGTGCTTGTTTGCGAGTTCATGGCTTAAACTTTTGCAATTTTTTTGCACTAGATTTGCAACACATGTATTTGTTTATGAATTTTATATGATCATATTATTAGTCGTGCAATAATTTAATATTGTAAATTATCAATTAGGTTTCCCAAAGCGGCTTCATTGACGTAGAATTTGATAAAAGATACCCTACGTCCTTTCATGTACCTGTACATAACTAATTATGAAATATTTATTCTAGTAGTTATTTATTAAGTTGTTAACAAACGAGAGATATTTTCCTATAAGCATGAACCACGAATACGCTTTACCGACCTTTGACTCTTAACCTAACTTCTTCTCAATCATCATTTGCCTCTTTTTAAATGTTATGCGGCAGATAACAGGCATGCGAGCCACCTGATGGAAAGTGGTCACCGCCGCCTATGGACACCAGCAACGCCAGAGGCGCTACACATGCGTTGCCCCCTCTAAGGAGACCTCTAACGTACCTCTTGAACGATCCCATGTCATAGTCCAAAGGAAACACTGTGGCTGGGAGCCATTACTTTAGGACTGTGAATGCCATTCATTTGGCGGTCGCACAGTATGTTTTCTTTCATCATTCATCCCTATCCACTGTCATCTCCATGGATAGATATAAATCCAAAGATTTTAAGTATCCGTTGAATTGAAATCAATTCACAACAGTCTGTCTAAAACTAATACGTACCTATAACGTTATACCTATATCTTAAGGAAAAGAATGTCGTTTGCCAATTTGCAGTTCTACCTGAGTGCTATCTATTTCTCTGAATGTTTTTTTGGCACTTTGTCAAAGCTTTTATCGCTGGGGTGGGCCGAGTTTGTTAAACTCTACGCGATACGGGATCGAGCGCTTTGTTAGAACGTTTCAACGGTCAAGAATGTTATTCTGGCGCCATTTTGGCCTAAAACATACATACATACACATACAACTTATAAGCAACACAAAAGAAGAAACTTATTTCTGACGACGGACTAACTAATTACTAACTAAAGCCGCATGTGTATGCTGCAGTAACGCAAAAAGGTCATGGCTCAGCACAGTGTTGCTTGGGAGAGCAATATTCTGATATTCTGCCAAGACCCGCAAAGAAGAACGGTGCATGGTAAAACAACGATCCCATATATGAGGTGCAACTACCAAATATACCTACTTGATTTCTTTATTATTATTATACTTCACTAAAAAGCCATAGGTACCAGCTATCCGCACGAACCGCTTCAGTGACCTTTCTAATGCTAAGTAAGGAGTGGAATGTTTCGCCTGCCAATGTGTTTGCCCCGAACAGTACAATCAAGAGCCCTTCAAGGCCAGAGTGAAAAGGCTGTTTCTATATACGCATGCTCCACATTCGGCCGCATCGTCACATGCCGTCATGTGAGACGGCGGTCAAATGCCTGTCTAGTTCATTGTAAAAAGAACGCGTGACCGGTGACATTCATACATGATCTCGTAGAAAAAAAGCTCCTTCAATTTTGCTCAAACCTGGGTAGCTTTGTATCGATGCAGTCGCGATACATTCGCGCGTTTGAATCGATTCAGTTTCGCGTTTTATCATGACATCAGTAACAATAAGTTCTCAAATGAAAAATATTTTTTCATAACAAGCTTTTATCGCGCGGTATAGTATAGATGTGGTTATCTTGTTGCGTTGTGTTCCTATGACCACTTTTCGAGTTTATAATCGGACCAGCTCCATGGTACCATATTAATACATTGTCATCCAAGCTACATAGGTTTACTAAATTTCAGCTAAACTGAACACCGGGAAGTGGGTCAAATGCAATTGCAAGATTTGCCCCGACCATACATAGTGACATACAAACATTACAAGTTAATAAAACGCTTGTAAAAACGTACAATCGCAGGTGCAACTATTGCTACGAAACCTAAACGGACATCCCACGGTTGAATTATAGACCCTATCGTTCAAAACGCATTGTTGCTTCTTGCTTGGCTGTAGAATTCTCTATCGTCGCTACAACGAACATACCCATCCAGACAGTATACTCATTACTCAGGCATGACAACTACACCTGTAACTACAGGAGAAAATCCCAATTACCGTACAATTTTATCTTCGTACAAAGCGCTGGTCGCCTGTCGAAACTCCTTCGCCCTTCATCTATTTCGGAGTACAGCGCAAACCATGCCAATGTAGATTTATATTCTTGTACTCATCGGCGAGCCTAAACCTAGTTGAAACGAACAATTTCTTTGTATTTATTATTCGCCTTATTGCACTACATCGTTTTCTTTTTATAATTTATTTATTTGCTTGATAAGCAATAAAGATATTTTATTAATATAACTAAGTACTATGTACATTAAGGCCTGCATTGGAAATACTTACAAATTATTTATGTCCCTTTATTCTCTAGCTAAGTGAAACTTGTGTTATGAGAATCAGTGCGTCCACACTGTGCCACCCCAATAATTTGCAAACTGACATTATGCCTGGGCTTAAATAATACCTATATAAGGAATCATGGAATTGTATGGCTTTGTAAAGTGTATTCTTGATAGAACTCCACTATTATAAATCCAATACTTTGTGTTTACACTAGTTCCACTATATTGTTCCGTTTAACAAATTTTTGTTTGTTTCTTTTGGGTAAAAAAAAAGTTTTTTTTTTTATTATTCAACTATCATTTTTAATAGAAAATGCAATGCAGTTATATTGTATTACCTATTTAAAGGATGAGCAATCCACAACCGCCGTATGGAGTCCGGAAGAGAATACCTATAGCACCAACCCGTGCCATTACAAACATCTGACTGCACTATAACGCGTCATATTTCTTTGATCCCCTGTGTAGCTTCCGGTTTGATCGACTGTACAAGGTGACTAATGTTTTAGTTAGTAAACCCATTCCGGGAAGTGGGCAGCAGCGTTTTCAGTCTGTTTTTAGCATCGTGACGTCCAACCCGCCTGCCAAAGCTTGATGATTGCGGCAATTTCTCCACACTATGTGGCAGGCAGTCCATCTGATGGTGAGCTCTTACCCATGAGTCTCACGAGTATTTTAATCTTATGAAAAAGAGTGTAAACACAGATCCAGGTACAAAAACTATAAAATATTTACTAAAGCTCGCCTAAGCTGAAATGACGCGCCCCACTATCGCATTAACGTACACAAGCAAATTTAAAATATGGACGCAATACATATACAAATGCCGTTGTAATTGGTCATTCAGTTGCCCGTGAGACTCAAACGTAGGAGCACGCGTCGTTCGATTGAGCAGTTGACGCTCCCCCACAGATGAAGTGTCGTTATTAATACACTCACACATCGAAATCAACTAATTAAGTAGTGGGGCGCGTCATTTTAGCTTAGACAAGCTCTACTACTATATGTATTACTAGTGAACCCGGCGCGACTTCGTTCGTGTACACCTACTCTACCCCTACCTACCTATTTTTTCTTGCTTATAAACCTTCCTCAAGTATCATGTTGAAAACTCTATCCCTTGTTGAAAACCCCAATAAAATCCGTTGCGCATTTTAAAAGATCTAAGCGTACATAGATACATACATAGGGACAGACGGCGGAAAGCGACTTTGTTTTACTATGTTTAGATTTAGAATTTGGCTACGTGAGAAAATTGCAGGATATTCATAACCTCGATCAGCGGAAGACGAACATGAATGCAACACTACTCATATAGACTTGCATCTATAAAGGCAGTACGAATGTAATGACCGTCACCTACTAGTTATAAATAGATCGTGGTCTAGCTGAAAGACTTTGGAATCCAAATTGTCACAAATTGGGAACCAGCTCATAAAAAAATAATAAAACATGTTTAAAAAGCCGTAGCATGTCTGCATTACAGTTTCAATTCACAAGGTCACTGCAACCGGAGACGTAGTTGATGGCAATTTAGCAATTTAACTGTTGAGCTGATTGCCCCACCCAGCAACAAGGTTAAAAAGGGGTTAGGTATATTAAGCATACAATCCTGACGACGACCTGAGTTCAGTTGGTTAACATGCCGGTCTGCTACGCAGAGGTCACGGGTGCGATTCCCGGTCAGGCAGAAATTGAAATGATGAGATTTAATTTCTGTTACGGGTCTGGGTGTAGTATGTAAAATATGTATTTAAAAAATAGTATACATATAAGTAGTTTATCAGTTATCTAACACTCATAACACAAGCTTTGTTTACTAGACTACTAGAGGGCGCTGTGTGAATTTGTCCAAGCATATTTATTATTTATTAAAAATCTCAAGGATTTTCCTGTAGATGACATTGAAGTCAGAATTCCGCAAAATGAATGGTGGTGTTCTGAACAACAGAACTATTTACTGAGAACTCATACCTAACCGCTTTACTAGGCAAAACTTCCTTAGTTCCTTTCCTACTACTTAAAATGGGTTTCTCCAAGCCATGTCTACCTACAGCTATTGTATAAGAGCATTAGTGCATAACCACTTAAAAAAACCCCTTGACGTGTGACCCCTTTGCACGTCTCCCCAGGCACGGGTAGCGACACATTATGGATATAATCTCTGAGGAAGGCCTATGCCCAGCCGTGGGCGGTTTCTGACTGATATGATGATGATGATCGTGTCAAGAGTTTATGTGTAATAAAGGTCATTTATTTAACCCAGAGCACAGACGCTCTGTGGGGTATAATCATCTTCTCTTCCTAACGCAGCCGGGTAAAAACCGACACCCCTGTACTGTACTTACAGAATCATACGATTCCATCGAGTTAATTTAGTTGCACATTAACTTTTTGAATGCATCAATTGAAGCGCAACGTTGAAATAGAATCTTGATACCAAATGAATTTATGTCGGAACTATATTGAAGGCTTGCCGACAATGTTTTTGCATTGCAAAATACCGATATTGGCTAGGTATTCAATCAATCAATTAGATGTTACGATCTGTTATGCACCAAAGAATTTGCACTGAAAAATATATATGTTGTACAAATATTGGCCATAAATAATGCACATCAGCTAGTTTCAGCACACGCGTGGGACAGAGCAGACGCTCTACGAAGCCGAACTACACGATGTGCATTATTGACCGTCTGATTGATTAGTCGCGCTTATCATATACGCAATTGGTCATGCACTGGCCCGAGTTGACGCGGTGCTCCTCTACGCTTTGCCATAACACTGACCTAACCGAATTTAAACGTAATTTTATGTTTCTTTGAAAAATCTCGATTATGAACTAATGATATTCACGATGATTTACACCAATCTTGTGTTCTATGATCACCAAGGCACATGCCACGCAGTACCAAACCCCCCACTAATATCTCAAGAAACTTAAGTAGAACAGTGAATAGTTATTTATTTATTTATTCGTATGGCATTTAAAGTGGACAGTTGACACCTAACAACTGGTCATGTAGGGCAGAACCAGCCTAGCAATAATGACTGCATTCTGGTATTGCGCTCAAATACCGCATGTTTAATCTGTGGTTGCTATATATAATACGTATAACGCAGCGCAGATTAGCCATGCGTCAGTAATTACTATGGGCGGTGCTTTGTTTGATCACCCATGGAGTCGTTTGAGTAATTCAATGATGAGTAACCAACAATGAAACGAACAATACGTTGCAGGTCGAGGTGGTACTAACCTAAACTAACGTAATCTCCACGCTTGGCAGGCGGGTTGGATATCGCAGTATTATAAATATAACAATGGAAAAAGCTGATGTCCATTTTCCAGCCTACGGAGACTATAGATATTTTGTTTCGAAAACATTAGTCGCCATGTACAACACCCACAAATGTAAGGGTTGATGCTATTCTACTCTGCCGGACACCACACGGCCGGTAGGAGGTACATATCTTAGATAATTGGAAAGAGGAGTGCTTTGTTTCATTTGGCTCATGTTGGTAAGTTTGGTATTCAGTCTGTCTGTAACTTGGCGCTGTATATTTTTGCTGATCCGGACCCCATACTACCATTCCGATAATAAATATTTAAAGCGGCCTAACCTAGATGTTCCCGGAAAAAGTAAAAGTCGAAAACGTGATTTTCTAATATTATTACAAATATGAATTATTACAGTTTATCGTTCTTTCAAGCAGCGGTAGAGCAATATCTACTTTTCATGCGAATTTTGCATGAACGAAGTTGCGAGCAAAAGCTAGTTTCAAATATAATGTACCTATTTTTGGAAATCATTTTCGGATATTTTCATTTATGATAGATACCTATAACTATCTATACATAGTATAAAACAGTACAGTCGCTTCCCGCCGTCTGTCCCTATGTATATATGTACGCTTAGGTCTTTTAAACTACGCAACGGATTTTAATGCGGTTTTCAACAATAGATAGAGTGATTCAAGAGGAAGGTTTATAAGGAAGAAAAAAGGGTAGGTAGGGGTAAAGTAGGTGTACGCGAACGAATGGCGCCGGGTCCACTAATCTTAGGATAAACTATGGTTTTCTTGCTGCCTTGAATTGCATTCACCTGCCTTGTGGACAGCCTTACGTTATCCAACTATCAAGATTAGTCCAGACAAACATGAATCGTATACGTAATTTAAGTCGTCATTTATTATATACACTTGACTATAATCTAATTCGTCACTAAGCTATTTCGAGTGATTACGCATTAAAAAAAGGAGGAACTTGGACCGTATTTGTAGAGGATAATAAAAAGAATTCTCACGCGTTCGTGGTCAAAAATAGTTGAGTGATAAGGCCGCCCATTGTTGTTGTCTTCTTGTGTTTTCCTTGTGTATGTGTTATTTGGTGTGCAATAAAGTGTTATTGTATTGTATTGTACCTACCTTACAGATACTTGTAATTAGAATTTCATACATTTTTAATTTAAAGCATGTCAGTTCTATTAATGTAGGTGAAAGCTAAAATATATTGATTTAAATGTGAGTTAAACTATTAGATGAATAATCGTTTTAGATCAAAGATAGATAGAAGTGTTTTGATCGGTGATGACAATAAAGTCAAAGATGGGCTTAAGCATCGATAAAGAATTGTATGGCCAGCACGGCTTGCACAGTGTACTTTCGCGCGCGAAAAGCGAGAAAATGCGCGACATAGACAAGCTCTTTCATCTTAGTATTGAGAGAAAGAAACAAACGCTCTCGCGGCGCGAGCTGTCGCGGGCACACTTATGCTAGCCGTGCTGCTTTACACGTTTGTCGCAAAGGTCTAGTAATAATGGCTCGCAATTTCGCTCGCAATAACGTCAAACCAACATGAAAGCATTCCACACTTTATATTGGATCGTAACGTGGCTAATATACTCCTCGCACGCAATTCGGGTGTCCGACGTTAGCTACCTCTTTCAAGTCCAACCGGTTTTGTTAGCTATTCTTAGACAAATCAAGATTTACAAGCAAATCATCTTCATAAACACATACATAAACGTACATACATAAAGCGCACGCTTCTGTCCCACAGGGGTAGGCAGAGACTATGGACCGCCACTTTGCTCTGTCCTGACAACTCCCTAACCTCGCCTACATATATCCACAACCCTTTTCATCTTCAGAGATAAGTAATTTAGTGGTACATAGAGTAAAATTTTATTTAGTACGCTATTTGTGTCTTACTTATTGATACACAACCTGCGAAGTATTGACACGTGATTGGTCTACCACAAAGGCCAGCACCGCATCCGCTTCCCTTAGGTTGCCGATGCTTAGGTTGC
This sequence comes from Blastobasis adustella, assembly GCA_907269095.1. Taxonomy (NCBI): domain Eukaryota; kingdom Metazoa; phylum Arthropoda; class Insecta; order Lepidoptera; family Blastobasidae; genus Blastobasis; species Blastobasis adustella. The sequence goes on from OU026138.1 coordinate 6,547,890, forward strand.
TAACCTAACCTAACCTGGACGACGATAGCCGCTTTGCACCGGGTGGACCGTCCATCCGTTTGCCTCACTAGGCAATAAAAAAACTGTGACCAGGGTCGTCGGCGCACTGTTGATTATTGATAGATATTTGATTTGATGTGAACCGTGCACCGGCGAACATTTTCACGGTCAAAATCAATTCTCGCTCGATAAGTTTATTTATTCCCATGGGAAATGTATCGGCGGGATATCCTACGAGAAAAATCCATGTAAGCTAACTTGAAAATCATCATCATCATCATTCGAGCGGTCAGTCTCGGCCACTGCCAGGACCAGCTTTCCGGTAAGCTAACTTGAAAATCATCATCATTTATCTAAGAGTATGACTTTTGGAAATACCTACCGAAATTACCAAAAATTTCCGCGAGCTTGTTCAAGTTGTGAACAAAAGAAAACCTGGTTACAGATGCAATCGTTAGATTCAATGTTCTTTCGACGAACCTATCTACCTATCACCGAAACTGGGGGCCAATAAACCGTGTAGGAGTATATATTGAAGATTTACGTACTTACTGGTAGCGATCAGCCACCTACACGGTCATGGAAGGTCAGCCAGCATAGGATGTTATAATGTGATTTTTCGCATTGTTTTTAGCGCGTAGGTAGTAAATAGGCATCATTATAAGAAAGAAATAACCAGTAATGCAAATAATTAACTAGTAATCTAACATAGTATAAGACAAAGTCGCTTCCCGCCGTCTGTCCCTATGTGTCTATGTATGTAAACTACGCAACGGATTTAAATGCGGTTTTCAACAATAGATAGAGTGATTCAAGAGGAAGGTATATAAGCAAGAATAAAAGGGTAGGTAGAAGTCGTGTTGGTCCACTAATGTAACATAAAAACATAATTAAAAGTTCTTACATGACATAAACTGAGAAAAGTGAATAATGAAGTACTTAGGTAATTATTTATTCATATTTATATTGATGACATAATATGACAAACACATTCTTCACACTTAACACAAATAATATTATGACTATGTAACTTTTTATAGATGTTAAATATCAATAGATATGTACCTACTCATATGTAGCACCTATTCTTAATATTTTAGGTAAAATGTCTGTACCTATGTCAGCTTAGGTTGTACACTGACTTTCATAAAATTTGATATGAAGATAGAGCTTAGATTCTGTAAGGGCATGGTGCCAAAGTTACAGGGAAAATCTTAGGTTTAGATTTAGGTTAGGGACACCCATTTTCCGTACTTGGACTCAAAGTCAGTTATTTGTATGGGAAAATGAGGGAAAATTTTATTTTACACTATATTTTAAACTCATCAGCAAAGCAAATAAATTCAAAGCAATACTGTAAAACCTAACATTGAAGGACCTACTGTAAAATACAAGGTCACATAGTACTATTAACATAATTCATGATTGTTATCATGAAAATGGTCTGGCATGTTGTCACACTAGAAACCAAAGCAAATAATCTGCTGTGTTTTCTATTCCAGTAAAAATGGTGAATTGTGAAATGACAAAGACTATAATTACAAGCTTCAGTAAAACACACCGAAAAATAAGGTCCACACTTATATTATTTACGAAATATATTTAAATGGGACAAACGCTAAATAAGGTTTTTAATCAATAACCTGTTTAAAATAAAAACGACAAAGTGTTAAATTATCACACAATATGTTAAGTGTACCTACTACCATTCGCTGCCAGTGCTTTTTTGGATCATGCAGAGTTGAGAGCTATAAATAAAAGTACAATAATAATAAGTATACATATAGGTACTTACATACATAAAATTAAATATATATATATATAAATAATTATAAATATAATACCAAATTAAAAAAAACCTAATCCATACAAAATTTATTCAGAGAATAGAATTGAGTTTTTGTACTTATGATATGTCAATCACTTAAAAATTACTTGATTTATTGTAAAAATTCTTATACCTACAGAAAGCAAAGTGCTGTACTTAATTTTTTTTTAAAAGGTCCTTCCTAAAATTGCCATACGGTAACCAAAAAAACAGTAAAAAAACATGTGAAAACATGGGGTTTATAGCTAGTGGGCTAGTACATAATGTAAAGAAGATGTTATTTATAGTTCCAGATGCTACCTATAACAGAAGTCCCCTTTATTTTCCCTCAGACAGCCTAATCAACCAACCATAATATAAAAAAAGACAATGTAATCGTAACTAATAACACCTACCACTTTATAGTTCTTGATGCTGGGCAAGAACCTCTTCTGCTCCACTTCCTTCTTCTGGAAAACTTCATTGATGATGTTACCCAAAGTCTGGGCACCGTAGTTTAGTAACGCCTGACCCCCTTGATGCAGCAGCTGCTTCCCAGCCCCTTGAAAGAAGGAGCCAAAGTCTCCCCCATTTTGCCCCATCTTTACTCTCACTCTCACTATCACTACCTATATCTGTCCCATTCTTCACTAGGACATTTTTTATGCCAATCTGAGAATGTATAAGTTGTTAGAATAAAATCCTGTTTTAGCAGCCATTTTGTGCTGTGTGTGACAAAAACTTTTTATAAAGAAGAAAACTTTTTAATCCACAAATTTTATTCTCATAGATACACTAAACAAATATTACATCCAATAAGGAACACGCATTCTACTATAAATCAACAATATCTAAGCCAAACATTGTTAGAAAAAAAATAATGGCAGTCACAACACAGCCACACAGTATGATGTGATTGCTATACTAACTAATGGTGTGACTTGATACTTTGTGGAGGTTGTGCTGTGGCCTCTGTCTGTCTGTGGGTACATCAGTCAATGACATCAGCAAGTAATTGCCTCTGAAGCATGCTAATTATTAATACCTGTGTTATCTGCTGTTTAAATTCTTTTTTTATAACAAAGATGTGCCTGTATAGATTTTGTTAGTCTGGTAAAAATATTAACAACTTTACTGCTATTACCTTGCTACTGAGTCAAGTCTAATAAGGGAAATATAATTTTAGGTATTTAGTTATTGATGTATTCTTAGAAGTTTAAGTTATCATGGGTTGAATCCTTGTCTTATACCATAAGTAAGAAGTATATTGAATGAAATTACCTATTTAATGGATGAAATTTTAACTAACTTGTATTGTAATAAATTATCCCAAGTGCCTTTTCTAAGTTTTTTACTTGCACCTTTTCATATACTCCAATTTTATTGGAATAATTATTTAAGTCTTCAGTAGTATGAATGGACCATTAGTTGATTTTGAAATTAGGAATCAGAACATTTCTAGAGGTCCAATTTATATTCTGTAAAATATGTTAGATCAAGGTTAGTCAACTACGTAGAACCCGGCGCATAGCAATATTAAAATAGTCGGAGTTAACGACACGATAAAAACCTTGTAATCTCCAGTTAGAGAGTAAATTAGGTCACTGGAATTTGGTAAAATGAATGTTGAATATATGAAAACTTATCCTCATTGTCAGGCACAAGAGTCACAGAAGTATTTGAAGTTAGGTACACGTAAAAACAACAAGTGAGGTCATCATTAAAACGTGAGAATCGAAAGAAATCTTGATGGAATGCGACACCACAAGATTTATTGTTTATCACATAGTGTAGACGCCAAATTGATATAACTACATCACACACAGCACAATAACCATACACCTTACAATTTTAACGCATTTTTGCGTTATTAAACAGTTCATTTAAATTAAAAACAGGAATCTTTCTAACACACAAATCCTCCCAGAACAACTCGCTCGAAAATTGACAGCCACACAACCGGCTGAATCTAAAAGCTCGCTTTGATTTGAGTTGTGCGCTCACGGTCTCTCCTACTTATCTCAGTAGGATTATAGGCATAGAAAATTGCCAGCGTATACTATGACGTAAGCGCCGGAATGAACTGAGTGAACTTTAATCATATTTTAAGCCCAGCCCCTGTGTTTTATTAAATTATTTATGTCTTTAAAAATATTGTTTCGTTTGAACGACCCTCGACAGAAGACTTTGCTGAAGTAAATAATTATGATGCAAGCAACACTGACTGATTGGAAATGACCTTGAAAGTTTTAAAAATCGAGCCTCTATGCCAAAAGCCCGTAACTTATAAATTACAAAAATGCATACTTATTACTAGGTATTGGATATAGTATATTTAATATTTATACTGGTGGACTTGGAGCGACTTATTTAGCGTACTTTACCCCTACCTACACTTTTTTCTTGCTTATAAACCTTCCTATTGAGTCACTTCATCTATTGTTGAAACCCGCATTACGTAGTTTGAAAGCTGTAAGCGTACTTAGATACATAGGGGGGACAGGCAGAGGGAATTGACTTTGTTTACTACTATTTGCTTTTTATTATTATACTAAGGTAAGACTTTTGGTTCGTGTGTAATATCAAATATGTAGCACTTATATAATTATTTGAGCATCATAGTCATGAAGTCAGTGTAGGTATTTCAAGTTCTGTAGGTATGAGAACCGAATTCGGATGTCTTGTTTACGCAAAAGGTAACCAGCCTCCCGAAATGGTCGGACCAATTTGAGTAAATGGCGTTAACTGATACAGTCACCTTGGCGCCACATGGCATACCAGTATCTACGTGTCATGGTCAGCATGAAATGTTTATCTGATTTAAACAATTAGTTCAGTACTTATAATTGTTATTTTATTACGAAAAAGCGTCATTATGTAGAGTACCTAGACCTAGCTCTACAATCTGTCTGTACTTGCAGACCTATTTATAAAATCGTTGTCCTCGCACTACCAGAGCCAAAACTAGAAAGCTATGATCCAATGAAAGGATTTTTGGAAATTACAACTTTAAAAAGAATATTGGAGAGAATTTTTCTTGAAAATCTCGATCTCTATCTCCTAGACGTAAGATGTATTGTCCAAGGTGAGGTACTCATGCCACAGCAAATCGAGGTCGAGTACAGCAAAGCAAAGTACTTTAGCCTTTCTTTTGTCTTTTGGGAACGCTAAATTTTGAAACTTGTTTACATTGGTAATGAACTGATTTCGGCGTAGCTTTCAGCAATGGTTAGGTAGTAGATACATACTTACGTAATATTGTTTATAGAAGTGGGTTGGTTAAGTTCAAGAGCATAAATGTATTACCGTGTTTATGACGTTTGAAAGATATATTTAAAGATACCGTGTGGGTATCATATTCAAATAAAATTAAATATATTTATATTGTTTTTTAGAACATAATCCTTTGCAGCTACATAAAAGGTATTTGTATTATCGCTAATATTTTAAAGAACCTATAAAGAACTAGTGACTACCCTTGGTTTCGCACGGGTAGTACAAACAAAGTATACACATATTCCTTAGGAATAATTGGTGAAAACCGCATGAAAATCCGTTCAGTAGTTTTTGAGTTTATCGCGAACAGACAGACAGACGCGGCGTGGGACTTTGTTTTAGAATATATAGTGATAACAAATTAAAATATAGGTATCCTAAAACAAATATTTAGTAAGTATTGTGTTATGGTTCCCATAAATTAAAACTTGCAAGTAACGTCGACTGTTTTTAATTGAACTAAAAAACTCTTATCACTTACGTTCTTAAGGTACTGTATTTTTATTCTATCTAACGATATGCTACATGCCATCAAATCTTTAAACAACTGTACAGGAAAAATAAAACCGAAATGTACTTTGCTCTTTAACTACCGAGTGAGAACGAATATTATTAGACAGGAGTAATTAATACTTACATATATTTTTATAGGATAATAATATCCCGCTGGATTATGCTGAAGATTGCCTGAAAATATTATAAAAATCGGAACAGCCGTTTTGAGGACAACTTGACATTTTATTACCTTTTTTGAGTGTCCGAAAGACAGACAAAAAGTTCCGTTTTTTTAATTGTAACCCTAAAAAAATATTTAAATAGATAAAGATGACAGATAACCAACGGTCATAGAAATAAATTCGGACACAAATATACCTACGCCTGTTCAATTGTCGTTTCACAATTCGATCACATTAGCGATACGTTTGTTGAATTATAGCTGTCTCGTATTGTAAATATGGCACATACATTTACTGTAAGCTTGTTGCTGGCTCGATTCCAGAAATAGGTACTTTCATAGTGTTAGATATCTACGTTTTATAGGAGTTAGTTAACTATCCGTGGCATAGCGAATATTTGCAAGACCTGCATAATACGATACAACCTTGAACCTAAAAAAGACAGTGGAGGAACGGATTCAAGAGAATAAACCAAACGATTACCAGGTAATTTCGGTGATATCCGTATCTTATCGACCTTCAGTGTAGTTTTTGTCCGAGTGGATACCAGTTTCTGTTGTCTGTTTATGATTACGTTATAACCTTATCTAAGTACCTACTTACATGCATTTATAGATAAGGAATGTAAGGCTGATAACTAATTTGTGTCACTCATTCAACCTAATCGTCACCTTGTTACCTTTTAACAATACACTTAAATTTTGATAACGTGTGTTGTTGTACAGTATGAGTAATGAGTTTTTCATTATGACTCAAATAGGTAGGTAAGAATAAGACTGTTCACCAACGCATTCACATCCCTTAATTTCTTATTAGTACCAGACTTCAAAAGCCGCTCTTTCCATACTAATCATACAAGAAACCTGTTTCTATTTTAAGTCTGGCGGTGGTTAAAAATATAGCCGACAGTGTTCCACATGTCTCCCTGCAACCACAAACCGGCATTCCCTGTAAATGATGTCAACACCACCGTGGTATAATGTTATAAACGTACGCAATGTGAGTAGGTATAGAATAGCGAGCCATCAATATTTTAATGTGCACACTCAAGTGTATAAAATTAAAACACAGACGCCGCGTGTGTTTACGTTCAAACAAAGTAAATAAAGAACACGTAAGGTAATAAATATGTCCGTATAATATTTTTAGAGTTCATGCAGTGTTTTCGCAGCCTTTTTGTACTAGCTGATTTCTATGTTTCTCGCGGAAACCTTAAAGTGATCTTAAGTACCTAGGAACTTGTTCACTGATACTTAGGAATAGTGTAAGTTTCTAGTAGAATTATTGAAATTCGTTTTAGTAGGTATGTTGGGAGATTACCCCAAAAATACTAATATACCGGTTCCTTCACTGTACAGTCTGCGCGTTTATGGAACTCCATACCTCCTAACATTCGTGCTAGTCCTTCTCTGATTACATTTAAAAGGAATTAAAAAGAGCATTATCTCTCTCTCTAATATGCAGTTATAGTACGTATATATTTATTGTATTCATTATTAATTATAGTATTTGTTCATAGTATTTATTTAGTATACTTGTGTTCACTTAATATGCCTAAATGCTGACTTACGGTTTCTTTGATTCCAAGGTTTGCTGGTAGAAAACTCAACTGTTGAGTTAAGCTCGCCGTTGTCCTTAAGTTACCCTCTGTTAAATTGTATTTATTATGTTTGTTTACAATAAAGAATAAAGAATACCCTTATGTCCGATTTACATTGGTCAAGTGTTCACCGAAGTTGACATGTACAGTGAACAACTACACTGGTAATTAGCTATGTAAATCTCGGACAGTAGCGAGTCCGTACAGCGTGCTGTACTTGTACTTGCCACTCGCCACAGTTTTTTACCAAATTAAATCGGGCATTAGACTTACGAGAGCGCTAGGTTTGGTAGTGTGTCGTGGAACCTCTGTAGTGCACATTAGTGTCTCTGTAGTACTAATGTAGTGTTAATTTGTCCAATGAATGGCATTGAGGCGATGCTCCTTTCATTTAACTAAATAGATAACTCGGTTAACCGAGAACAAACTGTGTAAGACTATTATGTAAAATGTAAGCTAATAACTAAAATAAGAAATGTTATACTTAATTTCAAAAATATTAAGATTAATTATTGTAATTGTTATTTTTCGCTACTATTTACTCTTGCACTACCTCTACATTACCTCTTCCCTTAAAGCTCTCGCTTAAAGCGAAAAGGCCGCCTTTGCGCGCATGTATATTATGCTTATTCTTGTATATTGTCTTGTAATATGTGTGCAATAAAGAGCTATTACTTACTTACTTAATTAATCACCAGAATACGGAAAGATTATCAATAGTTTTTACGGCTTGACGAAAAACAAATTCCTCCAGTTTTTCTGACGTACGTAATCAACTGACGAAATACACACACAAGGTATACATGGGAAAAACAAAGCGCCCCGTACCAAAACATGATTCAGGGTGCGTGGGAAGCTACTTTCCAGATATCAAGATGTTTAGTTAAAGCCAGTTTTTCCTTCCGCTCCAAATGTTACGAACTCTACGTCACTGCGTGATTCAGGTTGCCTTAATAGCTGGGTAAACCATTACTCATTATCATTATGGGTTTGAGATTTCATAAGTTACGTAGTTAGAAATAATTGTACACCGTACACTCAAGATAAGTATTATACGACCATGAAGTCGCGATGCGATGCGACAAACACTGTGAGTTGTGACTAGGGCTTGCAATCGAATGTTCGAATTATTCGAATATTCGACTCATTTCAATATTCGAATAGTAACTTAGGTAAAATTCGAATATTCGAATATTTTTAAACATACAGAATTTGCGTACTCGTGTCTTAATTTTGTGGTATTTAATTAAACTGATCGTGTGAACGCACCCACCGAATGCTCGGTGACTCGTGCATGATTATTCTGCTATGCGAGACGCATTCTGTCTGATATAATGTTATAGTTTACATATAATTTGATTTTAATTAGCATCACTTATCTCATGATATAAAACGTTTTCCTTTTTCTTGTTAAGTTAAAAATCGTTTAGCATTCTAATATCGTAAAATACCGAATCTTAGGATCTCGCGAGGCAGGTACTTTTTATTTTGCTTTGTTCGGGACTACACGGGAGGGAATCGCGAGGCAAGGAGACCGATTACACTCTCGCCTCACGAGAGTTAAGGGGATTCGATTTCCGTACTAAATTAAATTTTAATTAGTGTTTAGTAATTGAATTATGACTTATACTATTAGTAAATGTATTTAAAGGTGCGGCAAATCGCTTTCTATAGCTTAATAATATAAAATAATGCAGTTAAATCGAAAAAACCATATTCGTCTTGTTTTGTGATTTCGTGATTTTTATTTTTCATTGCTTTGTTTTGTATTATTAACATGTAGAAATCCATTTCACGCTCATTTGGATATACATATTTACTAACGGTCAATTGCACAAACTTACATTAAAAACGTAGTTAATACCCTGATTCCAGGTTAATCCATATTTCGAATAATATTCGAATATTCGAATATCACCAGCAAAAATATTCGAATACTTAAATTTTCGAATCTTTGCAAGCCCTAGTTGTGACAAATAATTAGTTTTAATAAACAATAATAATCCATGTGTGAATGGCTTTCACTTACGCACAATAGCATATTACGTTACTCTCTAATTATTGATACAAAATTAAAATGCTGAACTATTTATTATAGTTAACGCCATTAATCAACGCATCGTACAGATAAAAATAACACAGCATCTAGCTAGGTAGGAAGGTACTTAAAAACACGTAAGATTTTAACAAAATTATCTGTTGAGATATTAACTTGTTGTTTACTTCTATCACTCGAGTTTAGTAATAAATCTCTTTGACCACTCGGATAAAATAAACTTGTTCTCGTCTTTCTTTTGTTTGTATTATTTGTATGTTTTTATTTAATAAATTCAGATAAGTTATTTCGACAAACACATGAAACATAATAGTTTCAAAATCATAAAAAAACTATTTGTCTATTTGCAAATTGTTTGTGTTGGTTTCCCAAAGGCACTGATAAACATATAGATCCAATCATGTGCGTTCCATCTGCGCAACCGCGAACCTAACTCTCAAACTATCGTGGCAAGTTGTTAACATCGAGCACTACCCGCGTTACCCTAGACAGATCTCTGACTTACAAAGCGCACTGTCTCAATGCAATCCAAAAAGTTTGTGCACGCAATAATCTGCTACGGCGTCTAAAATCCTCCACCTGGGGAGCTGATCCGCATGTTCTCCGGACGACAGGCTTCTCGCTTATATACTCGGCAGATGAACATATAATGTACTATTGTTAGGTAGCTACTAAATGTAAACACTTACCACAACGTTGACATTGACCGCAGCGCAGTCCTCTTCTACCACTTCCTCCACAGCACCACTCTCATACTCCTCCACTGGTAAAGGTGGGTATAGCTTGGCCGTACCAACACTGAACACTGTGTCATCCTCACTTGGCAGCGTAGGGTACAGACTCGCTCTCCCGAGCAAAGCTTCAGAACTCCCGGATCCTTCCCCTCGTTCTCTGTTCAAAAACCCTCGAACAGCACCCGCGGCTTTGGCGGTCCTATGCCAGCCCCAACCGTTTGCATGAAAGTTCTTAGGATAGTAGAAAGACATTGTACGTGTTTCTGCGAACAGCTTTCAAATTCACTTCTCAAAATAAACCACGTGTTGACTACAGTACGCGCGGAAGCTGAATGAACTCGGGAAATGATTCGGCGTTTATTATAAACACGAAATCTGTAACAAAATAATTGGGTTTTATTAATGTCGTACTTGAGGAAAATAATCAGCATATTTTTATGGGTGCATGGGATTTCTGTTTCTATCTACATGTATATAATGATCAAACATCCCGGCGCTGAATTTGCTGCAAGAGTATTTACCCAGTGAGCCAGGTAGGATAGATATTTATTTACCTTTGATTCGAAAAGATCCATATAAGGCACCTACACTAAGCTTCTAATTTGCATGCTCGCGATGTTACTCATTGTGATCGATCATGCAGAACATTGACTGTGGACGTCACGTCACTATATCTCGAATGCGTTATCGTTGTCAAATGACCTAGAAATACTTAATTTGCCATTGAGTGAAGTGAAACTGTGGAACGTTAATGGAAGTTACAACACGGCTCCGAAATCTTCAAAGCGAATTACGGAAGTGCGACATTGTTCGTTCAAAGAACTCGTTTTCCTTTATGATCATAAATCTATGATATTTCATATTTGTTGTAGATAAATCTTAAAGAAGATGAAACTCTATTAGGCCATTGTACTGTCTTCTTGTATTAGGTATCCTTATGTACATGTTCTTTGGTGTGCAATAAAATGTTATTGTATTGTATTAGGCATTAGATATTTATGAAGTTCTTTTCTGCTGGCCAAGATGGTGTAATTTTTTTCTCAGAAAGACGGTGGCTTTCTGGATGTGTGTTCGCTGCTATCTGTATTTCAGGCAATGTTCCGAAGAACTTTCAGTTTGGTGCTGGTCACTTTTCCACAATCGCACCCTACGACGGTGATATAAATTTCTATCCATGTCATCTGTAGACTAATTACGTAACTCTATTGCCAACAATTCTCTAATTTCAATGATTGAAATTGTTACTTTTGCGATTACTGTACTCGATTCCTATCAAAAGAGGATAACGGCAAGGGCGTAGCGAGATACGGCGAGGAGTAGGACGATTTTAAGAGGAAAAATGCCAAAAAAATCTAAATGTAACTTCATATTCAACACAAAATGAAGAATACCAGGTAAAATAGCTTAGGTGAACTAAAAACAAAAAAAATCATTCAAAATTTCAATACTTTTTATTTATTACTTTATTAGGTCGCACACACTCACGTCTCACTCACACAGCTGTCTGTTACCTATTTCACGAGTAGGTTGTTAAACACTTTTACAGGGCGTGTGGGTTAAATTACACAAGGGGACCGATTTTGGGTGCGACTTTGGGTGTGAGTGTGCAAACTGTAGCCAGGGTTGTGACATCATGTGGCCCGCCCTTGATCTCATGCCCAGGGAGGTCACCTACATAGGTCGGTGGGTACTCGTTTTAATTAAATTTTTAGTTAATACGCTTCATCATTTATACTAGTCCAGTACTGAGGAGTGGTTATTTCGTGACTGCTCTGTTGAACCATAAATTATGTGAAGTAATTTCTATACTTAATCAAACTTATTTAAGTAGTAGCTTCTGTTTCTTTTTTTATTTAAATCTGGAAATATAGACTAAAAGAAGTAATTTCCAACGCGGGACATATTAATATAACACACAGACGTGGGTCTAGTCTAGACGCGGTCTAGACGTTCTCTATCCACCTGTATCCATATCCATAATTTGTACCTACAATATAGGCTTCATGAGGTACGTGAGTACTTCACCTGACAAAGTACGTATAAAGTTTATAAGGATGTTTAGATGTTTGTTACACCTTTCACGTAAAGACTACTGCAAGGATTTTAATGTTTTTTTTCCTTTTAATTTAAAGATTATATCCTAGAATGAAACTATAATACATAAGATAATTAAGTATCAATTAATATATCTATAATAAGTATCATTTTTCCCATGGAATCACGGCATATAAACGAATTTTAGGCCAAAGAGTTGTTCTACTCAACGGAATTAGAAGAAACATTGCTTATATTTTAAGTTTGTCCTCAAGCTACCAAAATGTGAAAACCCCATCAAAGTCCATTAAAAGTATCCTTAGCTTTGTCCTGTCCGCGTAATATTGAGATAGCTTTATTAAATTTTAATTGATTGTGCACTTCCAATAAATATACCTACGTCGGAATTTTTCTTATTTTGACTTCACAGTCAGGACTTTTTTTAACTTGTTTAAAATTAACGGAGAGCAAGATCCCCCAATTGGGAGTTTTTAAATCTAAACTTGTTAGCTGTACAAATACAAACCCATCTACCTCTATGTATATGTCAAAATCTTTGATAATCGTAGACGAATTCACACAGTGGCATCTAGCCCTACACTAAACAAAGCTATGATTGCTAGATAACTGCTAGTAAATTTTAATTTAACAATAAATAACATCACTACATATCATAAAACAAATTCCCATGTCTCGTCTGTCTGTTCGTGATAAACTCAACAACTACTGAACGGATTTTCATACAGTACATAGTAGATACAGTTAGATAGATAATATCGACATCATCAATAAGCAGTAAACATACAAAACGCAATGATAAAAATGATAAGTATAGGTATGTAACTATCTAACTAAATAATCATCAAAATATATTGACATACTAATTTGTATTATCGCGATTTATTTCAGCACGTATAACAAGTTTAATTGTTCATAATTGTGCATCCCTAGTACCACAGTTTCACACAAATTTGATAATATCGTAATTTTGTAGGTGTTTGGAAAACACTCTGACGCGCAAGATTGTTATCTATCAGCAAGTAAATCTATTTTATTGTTTTAGGTTTATATTTCTATTGAAATTCGTAGGCATTAGTTGATGTTATATTAAGTTATTTATTTGTGTTAGTGTACACTACAAGAAAGGTACATGCGAAAAACATAACCCTTCCCTGACAGTGGATAAAAATAGGTACACATATCGAAAGAAAACTAATTAACAAAACAAACTAAAATCAATTTAAATCTCGCGCTTCAGTTAAAACTCGCTTTGTTGATATCACGTGAGAAAAATATGTACCTACTTCACATTTAGGTAACAAACATTACACGCTAATAAAATTATCTACATTTACAAAATTGTACAAATCGTTTTGTTTATGAGATAATCAGAATTTACAACATAATATTATTAGGAAAAAGTTACTTACCACAATCTCTTCCCAGTCTCCGACAGACGAAGACCGAACTACCAAAGTATCAACCAAGTACCAACAAGAATGAATGGATTTTTTATCTTAGATTAGGTTCATTCATATGTAGCATTGAATGGTATCGTTTAGAAATATTTTGTTATCATATAAGAGTATAATAAACTGGAATGATTTTACTTCCATTCCGAGAAAATATATTCTATAGTCATAAACTCTAGCTAGATCAACTTCTAGAGATTATTTAAAATATGATAGTTGGCCCGGCGCGACTTCGTTCGCGTGTTGTTCTACCCTATTCTACCCCTACCATACCCTACAACTATTCTACCCCTACCTACCATTTTTTCTTACAAACCACCCCTATTTCATACGAATAAAACAAAATAAATGAATTACTCAAATACAAATCGGTCCAGCCTAAAAAAGTAGTATCATCTTCTCCACAAATATTTCGGAACGTCTCTACATGCGTCATTCTTGTCGGCTGGCTGGCTGTCTATTTGACAGCTGTCAAGGTACAAAAACATTAGCACGTGTTTTTAAATTCTAGCATTGCAATTTCGCCTAATTAATACTTATTAACTTAAAAATGAAGGTGCTAACTGAAGAAAAGCTCCGGATCCTGTTCGAGAAGCTGTCCAAATAGTGCGTGTCGTTGTTTCACTTTGTGTCGAGTCCTGCCGCTGTGTTGATTTTAAAGACGTGGTTATTTCGCAGCATTGGCGCGAACGTGAAGCTGCTCATCGAGCGTCCAGATGGCGCGTACTGCTTTCGCGAAAAATCTGGCCGAGTATATTACCTGTCAGAGCGATTGCTGGCACTAGCGCAGACTGCGGCACCTACGAAGCTCGTATCGGCCGGTACATGCCTTGGAAAGTTCACAAAATCCGGCAAATTCCGGCTCCACGTCACCGCGCTAGCCTACATTGCACCCTACGCACCGCACAAGCTGTGGCTAAAGCCGCAGGCTGAACAGCAGTTCCTTTACGGACACCACGTCACCAAGAGTGGTAAGTACCATGACAATGCAAGCATCCAGGATGTTAAGGTTATGAAATGAATGGAGACCTCACCGGAGTGGGTCCTCACCGGCTCTTACAAAAAATAACAAAATTTTAAGTACTGGCCAACAAAATTATGGTAGCTACTATAACAGCATGCATTGTAGCTAAGCTGCAGTTAAGCTATTTAATTTATATATTATATTCATAGATTGTACAATGTGTTGCACAAGTTAGGGAATTCTTAATATTAATTAAATTATTAAGCTATACAACTTGTTCTTGAAACCTGAAAATCTAGCTTTTCTATTCTTGCAATTGAATTCTAGATTTTCAAGCTTCTATAACAACTGGTAATGGTCATATAGAGTGGCTGAAGTAATAAAAATGTTCAGAGTGAATTGTTCTATTGTATATGGATGGATATTTGCATAATATTTTACCAGTTTCAGTTAAACACATACAGTTGTGTGTGAATGTATGTATATTAGAGATGCCACAAATAGTTATGTTTGGTATTCAGCCAGGCTCTCTGCCGAAGAGCGGAATATTCAGCTCATATAAATCAATGTCATGCGAATGATTGCTAGATCAAACTTCATAAAATACTGATAATCTATCATCACCCAGTCGCAGTGAATATAGGCAGACTATGAGAGGCTATTTTCAGAAGCAGGCATAGGATTATTTGATAGTAACAAATGCTGAAAACAAAATTTTTATTCATCACAATTTACCACACATCAATATCGCCATTGCTTGATTTGAGCCTGCTCCAGCCTGGGCCTCAAGTCCGCTAATTTACCAAGGGGTATGAATTCTAATTTGATTGCAATAGCAGCTCAAGGGCAGTTTGACGCGTTTTTGGTATTTTGCTACAATGAAAAATGCTATTGAGATTCAATTACAATTCAACCGCGGCATTAGTAAATAAGCAGACTTGAGGCCCTGGTTGATGATTGCAGTGTTGAAAGTACTCAATGAAAACCGTTTTAAAAATAGACTGGATTGACATAACAAGAACAAAATATCTTAATATACAGGCGTTCGCTAACAGCTGCTAGTGTATAATAAATAATAATAGTGCTGATTGACACCTATTGCTGATATGGTACAGTGTATGATACAGTGTGTGTGATATTGCAGGGCTTGGCCGCATCACAGAGGGCACAGAGAAGCACCAGGGTGTTGTGGTGCTAAGCATGAGTGACACTCCATTGGGCTTCGGGGTGGCAGCGCGTGGCGCGGCAGATTGCCGCCGGGCGGACCCACTGGCCACTATTGCCTTTCACCAAGCAGACATCGGGGAATATATACGAGCAGAGGATACACTCACATAGTGATTACACTCGTAACTTAATTAGGTTTAAGATATGTAAGTAAGTAAAAGTATGAGGAAGTGTGAGTGGATGATAATGTAAATACAAATATTAATGTATAAAGGTGTTATTTTATTTTGCTATAGTTTATATGTGCTTCTGCCAATAGTGGTGTGTGCAGGTCTTTTAGGACTCCATCCATTCAGCGATATCTGGATCGACGTCCGCTCGGTCGACCCACATATGATTTTCTTAAGGCGCGATCCTCCCCCATCCTCTCCATGTGGCCAAGCCAACGAAAAGAGATAAGAAAGAAATGGCGATCTCTGGTGTCGGAGGCCAAGATCGCTGAGCTAGCGCAGTACGTATCATTTATATGAAAGAAATAGAAGTCTATACTATCCTAATCCCTCCCAATGAGTAGCAACTCATCGGAGAGGCCTATATCCACTAGTGTACTGGTATCTAACAGGCTAATGAGCATTATGCAGGTACAAATAATATATCAATATTTTGGACTTACAATTTTATTAATTCTTACAACTAAACTTAAACTAAACAAATCATAATCAGATAGGTCTAAACTCTTGACATAAATAAATAATATTTTCTTCACACTGTGGAATAACTTTAATTGCATAAACTTGCTCTCGTGGTCTTTTTATACATCAATTTCATATAACACATTGTGGCTCCAACTAAACCATCAAACCAAGATCGAAGGATACATGATAGACTGTGATGATGACGTAGGATAAGCTACGATAGCCCTCACAGTCTATAATTCACGTTCACACTTGACAAAATCTTAAGTCATACAACCAGCTACCCATTCACGCACTCTGATCCATTGGTGCTTCTTCACCTAACGAGGCCTTTATCTCATTTAGAAGTGGACCCTGGACTTTGTACTTCTTCTGCTCTCCCCACGGCCGGACCAAGAGCTTTCCACCACCTGCTGGATAATAAGATAAAAAGTTAATTTTCATGAATGTAGTGTTGTTTGTTGTTCACATAAAGAAAACCGCATCGAAATTGTACCATCCGTTCGTGGGCTACGCTGCCACAGATAGACGTGTTAAACATACGGCAGGTATTCATCAACATCATTATCATCATATCAGTCCACTGAAGGACTTAGGGCCTCTCCCACGAAAGGCGGGAGTTTAATCTCCACGCTCGGCAGGTGGGATGGAGATCGCGGTGTTATAAATTTAACAATGTAAAATGCTGCTGCTCATTTACCAGCCTACGGAGGCTCTAGATCTTTTGCCTCGATAACATTAGTCGCCCTGTACGACACCCACGAGTGTAAGGGGTTGGTGCTATTCTACTCTGCCGGACACCACACGGCATATGAAAAAGAAGTAAGTAAAACTAAAGTAATAACTCTTTATTGCACACACAAAAGTAAAAGATAAAAAAAAAATAACAATTTATATGCGCGCAAAGGCGGCCTTATCGCGTGAAGCGATCTCTTCCAGACAACCTTTGGGAAGAGTTAAATTATCACAGTATCTTATAGTATATAGGGAAAAACTAAAATATGTATACTTACTGTATACTTGTTATTGTCGGTTAAATAAAAAATAAATAAAAAAAACGACGGGTATCAATAATAAGAAATTCCCCACAGCTTACCTATCAAGGTATCGTTATAGCTCATAGCTATGGAACACTTCTGTATCGGTATGTTGAATCGTAGCACGTTGAACATGCGGTCTGAACGCATCACCCGCACCGCGCCCACCTTCTTCATGATCGGGGACATCGCCTCTTTCACCGGGAGACAGGGCTCACCGTATATCTGGAATCCATTGCAAAGTGATGTTATTCGACCAAATAAACATATTATTATGTCTATGTTTAAGTTTCTCACAAATTGGTACGAAGTTCCTCCAACAACAACCCGCACAAGCATTTCTTCAGCAGAGTCCTGGTACTTTGGAACAAGTTAGCTGGGCAAGTTGTATCAGCACCGAATACCAATGCCTTTAAAAATCGATTAGGTGAATTTTTAAAGAAAAGCAAAGTGAATTAATTGAGAATTTAAAATAGGCTGAGGGATAGTGAGATACAGACATATCAGTTGTTTCAACTGCCTGTCTGTTCAGGAATTATAATAATAATGATAAACTATTATCGTGGGTAGGCCTCCAACAAGATGCCAGCTGGAAGCGGAATGCACAGGACCGGCCGCCGTAGAGATCTCTGAGAGATGCCTATGCCCAGCAGTGGGCGTCTTTCGGCTAATATCATGATAATAATGATAGTGTCCTTCCCCAGGCCAGGTTGGCAGTCACGTTTTCTCCCAATTTTATCCAAATCTGTTCAGCGGTTTAGGCGTGACACACAGGAAAAAGTTTATTATTAGTACGATAGATATACTCACTCTCATTTTGAGGTAAGGAGCTTTCGGTGGGACGAAGTGCTCATGTATTACTTCTCTAATAATCTGTGAACAGAAATAAAAATACGTATAGAAAGTGGGAGAGAAGCCATGAAACTACACCAGAACTGTCTTACATACAAATGTTTTGGAATTAACTTTCTCCTGCTCCTCTTCTTCTTTCATATAATGGCTATCCATTCCATTCAGTTTGTTTTAGCCAATGTCAAGTGGATTGTGAGTAAGTGTACTATTCTTAGTATAATCACGAAATTCAGGCAACATGGTACGGTTGCCTGAAGCGATGGATTGACATCGCTGAGTCGGATTCGAGTGCCAACGGCCTACGACGTGAGGATGCCGAAGACCGGGCGAAGTGGAGAAGAGTGAGTCGAAAAGCGGACCCTGGCAGAAGCCGGGATCAACGCTAGGATGATGAGTACTTACATATATTCTTATGTGTTTGATCTAGAAGTAAAAAAAACGGGGGTGCCTTACATCCTCTTGGCAGGTTCGCTTTTCAGACACATTATACTCACTTTTCTTTTTGGTGACTAGTCACTAGACTCACAGTCTAAAAGGTTAGACTCTTCTTGAGTGTCCAATTTTGTATTGGCTTGGAAATACAGCTACATAGAGATCATACAGCGTTGACTCACCTGAGGCAGGTACGGTGACAATTTCTTCAGTTCCGTCCTTATTTGTTTGGTAGCCTTTTCCTCCTCTGTAGTCGGGTCAACAGGCTCATCACCCAAACCGTCTATGTGTTCCGTGATCTGCAGCAATTAGAGCAGAAGATATTAGGTATTGTTTTTTTTTCAACGGCTGCGAATTTCAGTAATAGTGATATCAACTAACCTTTTTAACGATCTTTTCTGTGTACTTGCCGGTCGCAAGTTTCACCTTGTCGTAGGGTACGGTGCCGAACACTGCAAGCAAAGAATACTATCGTTTTATACAATTCTTACTAAAATTCAGATTTTTAAAATAGTGAAAATAGAGAATTAAAACAAAGAATACGGTATAATTACTATCACTGAAACTAGCTTTAGAGAGAGGATTAATAAAAAGGAGGGAAAATATAGGAAATAAATGTTTACATTTAGACCCGTGTTGTTGTTTGTGTAGTTTTCCCTAAATAAGTATCCTAAATAAAAAACGATGGAAAGATGATTACAATAAAAAAGCTGGCCCTCTATGGATACGAACCGCTCAGGATAGAGAAAGATGGAGATTGTTGGAGGAAGCCTTTGTCGAGGGACAAGCTGGTACAGAAGAGCAATCGGTTGTTAATGTGTAGTAAATTTAGATTTAAGGGATAGAAATGTAATCAGCAATAAAATTATTTTATTTAGGCATTTTATTTGTTTTATTTTATATTTTTGTATTTGACATTGACTTTACCAATTATCTACCACTGTGTAATTTACTATTGTATTTTATTATATTCTCATGTCATTATTAATATTTTTCCTATTTACTAATTTTTTTTTTATTTCCACAACGAAAGTATCTAATTATGCTTGTACCTAATGTATATTTTAAATATTTTATTATAAATACTGACGATTTCTTTTATAGATTTATATAATTAATATAATATTGATAAATGTAAGGCTTTAAAATGAGATAATAAGTAAATCTAAATCATAATATAATGAAAATAATAGAAAAGCTCTGACCATAAGGCTGATTGCTGACAGCCATCAGTTCAGCCTCGTTGATCTCCGTTCTCGGGGTACCAGCCGCGTACTCCAATGAGTGCAACGCAGACAGTATCATCTGGAAGTCGGCGAAGTGCGGATGCATCCTGCGATAGGTACGGCTCAGCTTGAAGCCGTTGTCATTCTCGGTGGGATTCGATTTTATTATCTTGAGCAGGCGTTGGTGTATGGTCTGGAATAGACGGTTATGTATCTAAATGATTATTATGTATTAATATTTGCATGTCTGTGCCTAAAGTGACTGAATATGAGAACTGCATCTCTTATTATTGTATGTATGTAGGTGGTAACCTACATTGTTAATGTACTTACTGCAATTATAGCAAATAAATTATTCTTATTCCAATTTGAAAGTTGCATTGGAGTTATAAAATGTCAAAATGTGTCAGTGTATTCATATCAATTGTTATCGTATTCAGCAACTCTCTTCCTACAAATTTCCAATAATATTATAAATGCGAAAGTAACTCAGTTTGTCTGTCTGTTCGCCATATTGTGTACTATAATGCTAGGAAATTCTAGTTTTTATGCTATTCTTTATGGGCACATCTGTTGGCCATTTCAAATATCAGAAGGTATGTACACATCTTAAATACATTAATTGACAGTGTGAGTATTAAAAGGAGTTTCTTTTTTTTCGTCATTTTGTTATTTAACCATAACAAGACTTACACTAACAAAGTTATAGCAACATATATATATATATACAACATACCCGAGCAATGTTCTCCAAAAGCTGATGCTGCATCTTCTTGCTGAGAGGATAGAGGCCAGTGTACTTGCACTGCAGTTCCTCCAGGATTTCGTGATGAGTTTGTACCAGCAACTGGAAAACGACAAGTTATGAGTGAATTGAACTCATAGGTGCAATTAAACATATACTGTGGCTCGTTTTGTTTTTTATACAAGCTTTTATTTAATTTGCACTGTTTGTATGTAAGTTGTTTGTCAAAATTTGAAAATCATTTTTCAACCATTTGTTGGTATCCAATTGAGCTAAAATTTGGCATACCTATGTAACTTGGATAAAAATGCATTAATATGGTACCATGGAGTTGGTCTGATAGGAGTCAGAAGGTGGTCATGAGAACTAATGAACGTAATAAGATAACTCCGTCATGTTTGGGCTCTTTGGAATGGTCTTGATGAGTAGGTACTATTCCGTGCGATAAAAGCTTGTTATGAAACATATTTTTTCATTTGAGAACTTATTTTTTAACTGTTGTCATTTACATCATTTACACTAAAGTTAGAATAATAAAAATATAGATACCATATGAATACTTACTTGTACAGGTGACAATTGTACAGGTATTAGCGCCGCCAGTCTAGTTTTCAATGGTATTTTGCCTTTTTTACAAGCGGTAGTGGGGAGCTGCAAAAAAAAACAATAAGATAAAAGAAATTAAGTAGTAGATAACCAACAAAATTTATTTATTATAATTTTACTAGATGTTTAGTAGAATTTTTCTTATTAGTTTTTATCATAATACAAAATAAAATAACGATAAATAAACCATCAAACATAGAAGACAGTTCAAACAAATTTAGCTTTTGTGACAATCCTTGTGCATGCATGGTTCTTTGTTACATATGCGTTTGATGGAAGTGCACTATCTTCATCTGTCGTCATCTTCATGTCGTCTAAACTGTCAAACTGCTGAGCTAAACTATCAAACTACCCCATACTTTTCCATATACTCTTATACATTTCTGGAGTTACAAATCAGTCTTTAACTGCATAATCTATTCTTCTTCTTTCTTTAGTCTTAATCTATTCACATTGAATTGCTTACAACTATTTGCAACGGTTGTTAAACACCAATACACAAGCATGTTTAGACTATACATAATATAAAAATTGCAACTTCAACTTGCTATCTCATAGAAGAACTAGAATAGGAAATAAATATTTAAAAATATATAGGCACAAAAAAGTTCGTCAGGGCCATTTACTTACTTCAGAAGGGAGTTCATTGGGTATATAAGCTCCAAATTTCGTCTGCGTCTTGATCCTCCAGATGACCTGTCCAGGGTCCAGGCCCTTACCAAGGCGTATGTAGCATATTTTCGTACCACCGGGGGCAGCGCGAAAGAGCAACGCTTCATAGAAACCGTTTATCGCCTTCATCAACGATTTCATAAGTTTCGGAAGGGTCATCTGCAAATTATCAAATAGTATGTGCTTTTCAATGTTGTGGTGTTGTTGTTTGTGTCAATAAATGTTCTTTCTTTATTTTTTTCATATCAATAGCATTAGCAAATAGCAATGAAATGCGACGCTATAAATTATTTAGTTAGACAATGTTGTTGTTTGTAATTTTCAGCAGGTCGGTGTTTTCGTATTAGTCCGTTTACGTTTTTTCTTCTAAACTACGCAACGGATTTTGATATGGTTTTCGCTATAATTTAGATAATTTCTTCCGGAAGGTTTATAATATGTTTAATACATGCTTAAAGGAGAGAAAATGCGAGAACACCGAAGCCGGGGCGGGTCGCTAGGTTATAAAAGATATGAAAAATCATTTATTTACCCTTATATGCACTTTATTTACGACTATGACATTCATTTTTGGTTTTTATAAGTAGTCTCTTATGGAATATGAAAGTATAAATCAGTAAAACCAGTGTCGCGAGCGAATAAAAATAAAAATTCACCAAACAAATTCACTCCAAGTTTTTTTTATTAGGTCTGCCCGTCTGGTAAAGGCAAAAGTATTAATAGTTATACAGCCATGGAATTGATAGAATCCATGGCATTATATTGGAAAGCATTTCCGAATATACATTACGAAGCTCGGATTTCATGCATCCAGGATGGGACGGAATGGAATGAAAATGTCCTCGGATTCAATCCGTAGCTCAAGCAAGTGAATGAAATTTTACTGCGTCGACTTGCGATCCGGGGCGGAACGGAACGGAATTCTCACCGGAAGCAGGACCGGTACCGCAGATCTCCAATCGCATTATACCACCCCTCTGGATTGACGTCACATCATGCATTTCGGATATTCTGTAACGTCATTCCAGAGGGTGGTGTCATGCGATTGGAGATCGGTGGGGCCGCTGCTGAGGCCTCTTTCATCGTAAGTAATTTTAAACGTCCGTAACGTAACGTAAAAGTAATTTTGACGTCCCCAATTACACCCCGCAGGGAACTTCTACTCTCGATTCCGTCACACAGCGCAGCGGGTTACGGAAAGTCGTTCCGGGTGTTTGCTGCGCGCCTGTGGAACGCACTACCTGAAGACATTCAGAATTCTCGGACATCATGCTCCTTCAAGGAACTATTGAAGAAGCACTTCCTATTATTTCAGAGCCAGCTTTTATCCAGAGCTTTATTTTATTTTATTTATTGTAGAATTATAGTATATTAGATTTATATATTATTTGTATAGTTTAGTTTATGTGGTATTGTATAATTATGTGATAAAAATTGTAGTTAACTTAAAATTTGCACAGTACTCGATATTGCTACTACCGCTCGTTAAATAGCTCATTTCGGACTATCCAAGGTAAGGTTAGCTGGAAGAAATCCCATTGTGGGATAAGCCCGCCTTTGCCATGTATATTTATTTTCTTTTGTTAATGTTCTTTATGAATTTATACACGTCGAAGTAGTTCTAGCTAGACTATTCGGAGGCGCCACAGAATCTTCTCCTTAGTCTGTGGGGCCACCTGTTGTGTTGTGTAGCGTAATACCGCTTCAATCTTTGGTTTTATGTATAACTAGGGTTCCCGTCGTGATTTCGTACGCGTACACCTACTTCACCCCTACCTACCCTTTTTTTCTTATTTATAAATCTTCCTCTTGAATCACACTATCTATTGTTGAAAGCCGCATTAAAATCCGTTGCGTTGTTTAAAAGATCTAAGCGTACATAGATACATAGGGACAGACGGGGGAAGCGACTTTGTTTTATATTATTATATTAGCCTGAATTATACCACTGCTGCGCAAAGGCTTCCCCCGATTCTTTCACTCTTCGCGATCAAGTGCTAATGTCTGCCTGTTTTCGAAGGCCCGCAGCTCATACTATGTGTACATTACATTAATTTTGTTCGCTCTATCTACAGATAAATTAAACGAACTACGTATGTTTACACAACATTTATTTAAAAATAATATCCTTTTAACAGAATAGTGACAATGACTTACACATAAAGCATTAAGTAATCTATTATTATAATTCAAATTAAAGTGTCTTTTATATTACAGACTAGATGATAACGAAGGAATTATTCGTCTTCCGAACCACACTCGTCCAAAACTACCGCTTCAGCCAATAAAGCCAATATATCTTCATCGTCAAGCTCGTCATTGTCAACGAGGTCTTTATCATTCTTTACATCTTCACTTGGAGTTAATTTTAAAGCAGGTTTATTTACAACATTTGTAGTTTTTTGAACAACTTTATTTGCATTACTAGATTTATTTTCGTCTACTTTAGGTTTTACTTCACTGGCAGATTTTGCAACTGGCTTCCCAGCAGGTTTCTTTGTAGTAGTTGAAGTAATTTCTGGCTTACCAGCAGGCTTTTTTGTAGCAGAAGTATTTTCTGTATTAGTTTTCTGGACTGCTTTAGTGGATGTCGCTAATTTACTCACATTTACTTTTTCTACTGCAACCGGTGATTTTACAGGGGTTGTTTTCACAGCAGTTTTAACTTGTTTTGCCACAGCTTTCGGGGTTTGTTCCGTAGCCTTCCTAGGCGTGACTGGAGGTGTAGCTGTGTCAGCTTTACTAACTTCGGAGCCCTGTTCTACTTTCACAGGAGCTTTTTGCTTTGCAGCTGCGACAGTTTCACCATCTTTTGCAGTCACTGTAGTTGCTTCATTAACTTGAGTTACTTTAGGCGCTTCTGCTTTTTTCTCCGGAGTTGTCTGTTGTTCAGCTTTAACAGGATTTATAGTTTTCGATATTTGCTTAGTTGCATTGATCTCATCTTTTTCTTGCTTTAGTTTACCTTCAGCAGGAGTTGGCGTTGTTTGTTTATTGTTGTCATTAGATTCAGTTACATCCATAACTTTAATATTTTGCGCTTCAGTATTTTCATTTTCGTTTTCTGTAGCAGTTTTGGTTTGTACATCTTTACTGTCACTGTCACTTTTCGTTGTACCAGCACTATCAGTGCTACCACGACTAGTTTTATCCTTGTTCTGCATTTTGTCTGGTGATTCTGTATCTGCCGCATCTTCTGGGTCCGGTTGTGGGGATATCACCTTGTATAGCGTTTTGAGATTGTCCGGGCAATAGGAGAAGTTGTAGGAAGGGGTAACTTCGACTGCAGTGTTACCTGGTGACAGAAAAATTAACTAATTGTAATGACTTGTTAAGGAGCTCATTCAGGGAGTCCGGTTTAGATTATTTTTATTAAAGACGTCAGAATGTCTAATATTTCAAGTTCAACGCGTTATTTTTATAAAACCAGATTTTACATAACATATGTCACCTCTCTTTTTCCGTCTGGCATTAAAAAATCACCACTACCTACTAGATAAAAAAAAACATCTTGGCGTTAATGTCCAGGTTGTGCTCTTGCGCACGAGGGCCCGGGGTCCGCCTAGATCATGATCCAGGATTTGGCAGATCAGGTGATTACAGTGGAGCGACTGCCACCTGACCTCCATGGCCCTGCTACCAGGGGAATCTTACTAGATTGGATCATGGCTACACATCCAGTCGCCTGAATGTGCAGGTTTCACCACGATGTTTTCCCTCACCGTAAGAGCATCGGTTAGTATTCAACTAACGTACATAACTCAGAAAAGAGTCAGAGGCCGCAGCGGGATTCGAACCCGGTACCTCTCGCTTACGAGTTGGATATTCAACCGCCCGGCTACCGACGCTTCAGATATTTTTTATTTTATATATCCATGACTAGATACCTTACCTTACAGAATACCGCAGCTAAACAATACTCTTTAAATAGTATTGTGTTACTGCCGGCGAGTAAGGTCTCCAGTGATCCATGGGGTGGGGATTTGGGGAACCGTGGCTTTTTGCTGCCAGAGCAACGTGCTATAGAGGTGGGCAACGCATTTTCGATACTCTTGATGTTGCAATGTCTATAGGCAGGGTTGACCACTTTCCATCAGGTGGTCCGCTTGCCTGTTTGCCTAACAGATGATATAAAAAAAAACCCAGATATTTATTTTAAAGCCACTCACCACACCGCAGGTCCTTCCCCTTCCCCGTACATATGCGATCGAAGTCCTCGAAGCTGGTGAGCTGTGCGTGGAAGGCTATGACTCCCGCGTTGCCCCCAGGGGTGGTAGGGGCCCGCCGCACCGCCTTTATGTTGTACTCCTTCAGGAGGGCTTTGAGGGCCTCAGCTTTAGGCTTGTGCTCGAAATGGAGCTGGGTACGATGAAAATGAAGATAAATTAGAAATTCACATGTCAATAATTAGTCAATTCTTTTCTCACCTATCGTTAAATTGCAAATTTTTCAAGTTCTTTTAACTCAAAGTATAAGAAAAAGTTATTGAATGATTAAATATTGGAAAGCAAAGGGAAAGTTGTGTACGAGCTTATGGAGCGGGACTATTGGCTTGACATTTGATGTTCTATCAGGTGGTAGGACTCTGTCAAGCCTGAGGAGTCCGCCTGGGTGAGTACCACCGCCTTATCTGTTTTAGCCGCCAAGCAACAATGCGTGCATTGTTGTGTTCCGGTTTGAAGGATAAGGTAGCCAGCGAAGTAACATGCATGAGGCATTTCATCTTAGTCCTCACAGTGACAACCACATGCGTTTTTGCATTTTTGTTGTCTGCAATCTAAATGTATGAATTGTAGGACTGTAATTTGGTGATTGCTATGCAGTGGCCAAAGTGATGACGGTAATCTGTAAGATGGATGTATTTCCCCATTCAGGCGCCTCAAACACAGTT
Source organism: Blastobasis adustella (assembly GCA_907269095.1). Taxonomy (NCBI): domain Eukaryota; kingdom Metazoa; phylum Arthropoda; class Insecta; order Lepidoptera; family Blastobasidae; genus Blastobasis; species Blastobasis adustella. Next base: position 6,574,833 of record OU026138.1, read on the forward strand.
TATCCTTACCATACCATACTCAATTACTCACCTGAAAATGCTATTCAAAATCTAAAAATCCGATTACAATATACAGGCTGATATCAAATTGATGATAAAAGGGGGGTACCGTATGCAAGTGCTCGTTATAACAAATAACTTTTACCATGGCGCCATATCTGACATCGCGAAAAATTACATACATAATTGAAAACGAATTCTGCCAAAATGTATGAATGAAACAGCAGACTTTTTTGCGATTACAATGTTGGTGCCAAAGTAAAAGTTGTTCGATACAACGAGCACTCGCATACCGTATGCCTTTGCATCACCAATTTAGACATAGACGTATCTTTATTTTATCCAATAATACATTCAAAAAACTTAAAACTGACAATAAGTACAAAATAAGGAAGCAGAGCGATGCGTCATCGCACCAAATTGGGCCAGCCACAGCATAATGCTATGGCAGCAGCCAATCACTGCGCTGGTTTTTAGACTGACCCATATTATAATTTGAAATCACCCTGAAGACGTTCTAAACCGAAAAACCCCGTCCACGTACGGCTCAGACAATGTTATTTGTGCTGTCAGAGTGGATACAAATAGGACTTAGAGAAAACTTGTAGGGAGTCAAGCAGTGCGCGTATGGAAAGATCCACCGGCAAGTACTGCGGCCCCTCCCGTGATTCGGTCTGACGCGGTCCGTATGACAGAGAGGTCGGGAGGACCATGGGTGGTGGTTTTTTTTTAATTGTTTATATGTAATACGGCAGACAAATAGGCATGCGGGCCACCTGATGGAAAGTCACCGCCGCCTATGGACATCAGCAACACCAGGGGCGCTACCAATGCATTGCCCGCCTCTAAGGAGACCTCTAATATACCTCTTGAAGGATCCCATATCATAGTCCAAAGGAAACACTGGTGGTGTTGGGCTTGTAAGGCTAATACGTACCTTCACAACGAGAGAATCGTGGACGTTCAACAGCCGTTTGGTGACGTTCAGTGCCACCACGTTCTTGACGTCCACGCCGCCCTCGTTCCTAAGAGTTTCCACCACGGCCGCCTCTTCGACAGACTCTAGCTCCTCTTCTGGAAACACTTGCCATACCTACATGGGGAAACGAGACGATTTGATTATTCCGTTGGAAGGAATTATATGCAGTTATGTCAAAAGTTCAGAGGTTTACGGACTCCAGCTTATCTTTTGGGAACACTAGCCATACCTTATTGGGGAAAGGAGATAATTTGGACACTTCGTTCAAAGGAATGATATGCAGTTCTATTAATAGTTCAGAGTGCTTATCATTTATTGTATCAAGGCGATGGATTGATACGATCCAAGTCCTGTCAGTGCGAGTTAGTCCGTGGTGTTTTTATAATCTCTTTCTCCTTATCGTATGTAGGGCATGCAATTATCCGTCTTAGTTTGGTATTCGGATAACTTGGATACTTACTAAACACTATCCTTTTAATAAGAATAAATCAAACCAATTTTGACGACATGAGTGGTTCAATGGTCAACATGCCGGGTCTGCCACGCAAGAGGTTCCGGGTTCGATTCCCGGCCGGACATAAATTAAAATGATGCATTTTAATTTTGCTCTCAGTATAGCTAAGCAAGCACATATACACAGAGAGCTTTAATTATTTCTAAATCTGTTTGAATTTATTTTATTCAATTGTCTAGGAAGGAACATGGATGAACGGTCCACGTAATGGAAAGCGGCCACAGTCGTCCAGGATATCTGCTACCTAAGGGGATTGGATGCGGTTTTGTTTTTGACTTAGACATACTTTATTCTACTGAACATTTTAAGTGTGTTTTACGGTTCCAGATATTGCCCTGTGACAGACAGACAAGACAGATGGGGTCCCTTTTCGGGGTGCGGAAGTATTGGTACCTTGGTCATGATCTTGCGTAGTTCGTTCTCCAGCGCGTACAATGTAGTATCATCCAGCTCCAACATATCGTCTTCGGCTGGCTCCTCTTCCATTAACTCGCTCGCCAACAAACCTAACGACAAAAGATAAAATGATTGATAAGCCAGAAAGGGTGCGATATAGATACTTTCATCTTAGTATCGAGAGAAGGAAACAAACGCTCTCTCGCGGCGAAATATGTGTCGCGGGCATACTTACTAATATTACAGACAAAAACAAATTGAACATAAGGTTTTTTAACAAATTTGACTTACCTGCATTTTCTTCAGCTTGGCTGTCTTTTTCGGTTTCTGCATTCTTCGTTTCCAACACAGCATCGGATTTAGGCGTCTTGATTTCCTCCTGGAGCTTCTGGACCATTTTCACTACTTTTGGAACCGTCACGGTTTTTTGTACAACTTGTATCGGTGCTTGAACCGGTTTCCTCGCAGCTTGAGCCGGTCTCATCGGCGATTGGCCCGGTTTCGCTGTCGCCTGTACTGGATTCTGTCGTGGAACAATTTTCTGCGTTCTCAGTTGTCTTTTAGCTATCAGGGCTGCTTTTATAGCCTTCTGATATGGTGTAATCTTCTTTGGGGGTATAAGGGCGGCTTTCGTTGCCTTATTACAGAGCTTCTTTGGTGGTGGGAGGACATTTTGGTCGGATTGAGGTCTGACTGGTCTTGGAGGTCGTTGCGTACGAGGTGCCCTGTCGATCGGTTTAAGGAACACTCCGTCTTGCTCGAGCTGTAATTGTTTGCGGGCAGGCGGGCTCTTGTGGTCTGGCGGGCTCTTGTTGTCTGGCGGGCTCTTGTGGTCTGGCGGGATAGAAATAATGTGGTTAGTCGTTTGGTTTGCGGGAGAAAGGAGTTCAACGTGGACCGCTCCAATAGGCATGATGACTGGACTTTTTTGATGTAACGAAAAAGAAATGTGAAATTAGTTTTTGTATATCTTCAAAAATAAAGCCAGATATGAACGTTAGAAATTCCTAATTAGCCAGAGCGGAGATTTAAAATACACGTAACCTCCGGTTTGCGAGAAGGCAGATCCTTAAGTCCAATGTTTTTACACCGATTTTGATTTCTTTCCCAGTTTTCGTTTTAAAGCTATTTTGTTCAAAAATTTTACATATTCAGTAGTAGACATCGCGCCTATTCCGGTACTTGACAGTCCTTTTCACAAGATGTTGGTCCGAATTCCATAACTACGTATTCGGGCTAACCAGACAATGTAATCTAATCTTTAAGTAATAGGTCGTAGGTTTTATTTTTACAATATTGTATTCATTCAAGTTAACCATAATTTATGTTGCTACAATACTATAATCCATTCGCGTTACGAAAATAGTGAGTAAATGTGTTTTCACTGTGCAGAGAAAATTCAAACAATTATATTTTTGAAAAAAATAACGTTTTAATGGATAAAGTCAAGGATGTATCTTTGCTTAGCAGGAAGTCTATAGGTCGACAACTTAACTGGTGTATTGCCTGCGGTATGTGAGGTAGGTGGGAGGGAGATTTTTCGTGGATGAACGCGGGGGTGCGGGGCGGGGCGCAGTGAGTATTTTCTTCTGCGAAACGTCAGTTGATGACGTTCCTCGCAAAAAGAAAGAAAAAGAGATTATGCCGAACTTGTCTCAAGACATATTATATCCCGAGACGACAAACCTAATGTTTGCCAACGGGAAATTGTAAAACCAAACCTCGATTTTGAATTTGGTGCAAAAAGAAGAAAGATTTATGTCTAGAACAAAGCAGTGCCTGTTGTGTTATATTTCTGTAACATAACGTAACTTAACTGAATTCTTTATTGAATTTAGATATTTCATCATCATCATATCACTGCTGGGCATAGGCCTCCCCAAGAGATCACCACAAAAGCTTAAATTTAATTTTAAAAATTTTTAATGTATGTGTTTTTGCCTGAAATAAAGATTGATTGATTGATTGAAAAGCTGGTCCTGTGATGTCTGCATCTAGCTGGTAACCGCGACCTTTCGTCCAGGTACCGGCGACCAGGTCGTCCATTGAAGCCTTTAGGATACCTACACTTATCACGTGGGCGGACAGCACAATTGTGATGTGAGATGTGCTTGAGCATGAAAGGAATCTTGTATATAGGATATTTTTTTATATTGTACAAATGAACATCTAAGTTTAGTTTCGAGACGAGAAGATGGAAGCGCCTAACGGCGCCCCTCCTTCCTTTCCACGGAGCCTCAGGGCGCCGCGGCGCTCACTTTGGGAACCCCTGGGCTTGTCTATAAATTTATCAGCAATAATTTTTGAGCCTCCGCCTCAGGATTGATCTTCGGCAAATTAATCTCGTGTGCGTTGTTCCGAGCGTCCCTAACAAAATAACCAACCGCGCTGTGCGGAGCCCGCGGGCGCACTGAGAAACATCGCTTGAGCTCCCTGCCCCGCGCCTCCGCGCACAGCCCCGAAACATCACATGACGTTTCTCATCCTGCCCTCCGTACCGCGCAGACGATACAACAATTAAGTTGTCGATCTATAGTATTTGCTGTTTATTCCAACCTGCGAGGTATTCATTTTTATTGTTTTCTGCCGTCAACTGGTCACTGAGAACTTAGCTTTCTAATTTGTTGCGACCCGATTGGTTGAGGGGGGAGCTAGGCCGCGGACTCACTATTTTCTTAACGCGAATGAACTTTATTAAAACACATAACCAAGCTTTTTAAGCGCTAGAAGGCACTGATCCTAATCCTAACAACACATAACGTCAACAATCCATAACAGCCTACTGCAGAGTTTCGCCCCTTCCATATTAATGACGGGTTTCGACATAATATCCACACTTCGCAAGCGGTTTGGAGATTCATACTCCACAGAGCCATTTTAAGGCCTACAGAGACATCCTACTGACATATATTGATAGATGATCGATGAATCTGTGCGTAGTGTAATAAAATTACCCAGCGAGAAATCGTCATCGTCATCAACGGGGTGACGATGTCCATGATAGACAAATATATCAACCCAAAGAAATCAGCCTTCTATTTCCAGGGAAGATCATCATGACTGATCACGGGGGAAATATGCTGGTCAAAACTGAGAATTTATTTTGGGTCTGATAAAAGTATACATTTCGTTTTCTCATGTGGGTACCTAAAACTTCGGAAAATTGCTTAAATCATTCTCGCATATCAATTCTGATAAGAACTTACCTTACAACAGGGCATTAAACCGTGCGCTCATAGCACGTCTTTTATGTAATACGAAAGGCAAACAGGCAAGCGGGCCACCTGATGGTGCGTGGTCACCGTCGCCTATGGACATCGGCAACACCAGGGGCGCTGCCAATGCGATACTGTAGAAAACTACCTTGATTGTACATGATTTCCTCCAGACTGGTGCAGAGGGCTCTGCAAGTGATGATCAGGACTTCTCTCCGCCACGGTTGATGTGATGACATAAAATTGCTTGAAAAGATATAGCAGATCAGCTCTAATACTTACACCAACGATCCAAAGTGTGTCTTGGTCTCAGACAGGTTACGCCACCTATTCAGTCTCTTGCCAATCAACAACTTCAGGTTCAGGCTCCATCATGTCAGTATATTTTGTAATGTTTGGATATCTGTCTTACCCAAATCGATAAGCCGATCTTGATTGAAATTATTTGCACTCCGCAGCTGCTGATACCAGAAATAAACTAACCGACAGACGTCGGAAAACCTCCGACAAAGTCTACAAACACTTAAATATTTCCTCAAGTTACTAAACCGATTTTAACGATATTATCGAATAAAGAATACAGCATTGCAAGCGCTCCATTATTTCGGGAGAAGCGATACCACAGATAGACAGACAGACACAAGTCAAACCCCGTTTTTGTGTCGAGGTGAAGTACTTTCAAAAGGCTTTATGGTTTCACTAGTGACAGTTTGAACCCAATTCATCCGTCTTTAGTCTGTAATATGGAATATAGGTTCCATGATAGCAAATTATGTGGGTACCTTCTAAAACACGAGACGCCAGCAACGGGATTTCTTATAGAGTCGCGGGCTGCAATATGCGCAGTCGATACTCTGAAATACTTTACCTTTACATTTATTCGTCGAGACTAAACATAGCATGTAATCTGGAAACCACTACGCAGGAGACGCTAGTTAGCTTGGAGATAGCGTCGTGTTACAACTTCTTTAAAGTGCCGAAAGTAAATGATAACACACACACACACACACACACAGAGAGAGAGAGAGAGAGAGAGAGAGAGAGAGAGAGAGAGAGAGACAGATGATTAGAATTGTTAAAAACGTATTTTTTTTGTAATGGTAACTTTTAATAATATAATAAAATATCTGATGTCAAAGTTTTAAGAGCTGTTGATTCTACGACAAATAATAATAATAAAAAAAGAGTTCATGTTACATTTTTTTTGCCTAGGGAGACACACTGACGGACGGTCCACCTGGTGGATGGAATAAGAGATAGCGTCGCGCAAGAGTTCTATTTTCTGTCAAAAAATTTACCCATCCAATAAACACTACGTAACCACAGAAAGTTCGGGTAAAAACGTTGTCAGCTATTGTATGAACGTGAACTAGAAGGATTTATCAATATTTTTAGGATTAAACGATAGGCTTCTTTAAAAAAAACGAGAACAGAGTCTCATCTCAGTTGAGAACCGATTCTCATTTTTTCACACACTTACGTAAGGGACTCACATATCCCCATGATCCATATGATCCCCAAACACACTAGCGCCACCACGCGGGAACCACGGAAATCCAAACCATTAACGACAGCAGTCTAGAATAAGAGTAAGCAGCAGGAATATAAGATGGCTGTGGATTGAAATCAAATAAATATTCGTTATTTTTTACCTGATAAAGTTTCTTCTACAACTCCCTTGGCTGCTTCCGGGTAGCGTTTCACACTTTGTATATACAATTACATTTAGATGTACTGCGTTGCCAATTCAAGTTGTCCGATCAGACTGGTGGAGACAGCTCATATTAGCGGCGCATAGCACATCAAATGGCAATTGTTACTGCCAAATTTTGCTTCGTGAAACGATGATGATATTTTTTCTTGAATCGTTATGCAAGCTTCTATTGACGGTAATCTCCTTTTGCCTCGAAATGAACCCCTGGAAAGCAGTTTTCCCAAAGCAGTCTCGTCAGGCTAGACTTGAGAACTGAAACTCATTAAAAGACAAGGCAATGCCAATATAAAATGATAAAAATAACAAACAGTTGCGATGTTTATAACTAGGTTTAGCAATGTATTTCATTGAATTATTTAATGTCATAGTTACCTTGACGGGACGACGACAAATGAGTGGAGCACAAAAAATAACTTTAAAATTGAAATCTGCGATACGACGACATTTATGATTTAGAAAACGAACCGTCATTTAAGCTGATTAACGCGGTAGCACCCAACGATATCCTGAAAATGTGAAACGTGCATCACAGAGAAATAACGCCATACACACGATTTCTGAAAGATTTATTAATTGTAATCTGCAAGTATACATAAATAAGGAAAACAAAAATCCACCCACGGTGTGGTCAACCGAAACACTCTCCATGTGAAAACTTAAATCTAAACATAACATTTAACTCATACATATGACGTCATCTTCGTCTTCGGAGGACGATCCCAACTCCATATTGGCGACGTCGTAACTGTCGCTCGTCTCCGATCTATACCTCTGTAAGACATCCTCGAGTTTCTCGTTAGTATCCTCGTACTTGCAATCGACGGTCAGCTGCTGAGACCTTCCCTCGACGAAGTCCAGAGAGTAGTTCATTTTTCTCAACGCCTCGACCGACTCCAAATCCATGTCGACTTCCAATCTGTAATGTTTCCGGTCGTGCGTAAGACGGTACGGTTTCCATAGATTAATGTAGATGCCTTTGACGCCCTGGTTGCTCTGCCTGAGCCGTTCCAGAAACAAGGGTGCGGTTACCCGGACCTCGTTTTTGAGGTAATTACTCCCGTAAAGCCGCGACAAGTAGATATTCATCCGAATGAATTTCTTGTTGCTGTCGTCGGCACCCAGGACGATCACAGTGTGCTTTTTCAGTTTGCCGATGTCGAGCCTCATCAGCCACCGTTTGGTCTCGTCGTTTTCCGGCACCACGCCGAGGTACCCCGGCTGGCAGAAGCCGAATTTTATAAAATCTGTCTTGCCGCCAGTTTTCTCTTGGTGGTATTTGAAGATTTGGTAGACTATCATCTCCTTGATCTTTCTGGCTTGCTTCAGGGTTAGAACTTTGCTGCCCTTCAACGCTACCTTGACTATACTTGGGTCATGGTGCAGAGAGGGCATCGGCGAGTTCTCCACGGCGGCCTTTATCACGACCTGGTCCTGAATGGAGGGCTCCTTCAAGCCCGCGTCGAAAGCGTTCTTGTCCACGGCCACCGCTTTGAGATAAACGTTCACCTTTTGCAGTTCATAGCTGAGAGACATCTTGTGTTTCTCAAGGGCGCGCGCCGACGACGGGGGCATGTCGACGTAGACGCGGATGCCCTTCGGGTTGACCACCTTCTTGACTAGTTTCCACGTGTGTATGTTGACGTCCGCCAAGCTCTTGTTCTGAAGCTTGAGCTTGACCAGAGGCTCGATGTTGCGAGCGCGCGAGTGCCCCGGCAGCCATATGGCCGCGCGCTCGTACCACAGCTCCTCTTGCGTGTAGACCACCACGTTGAAGAGGGCAAAGTCGCTGAAATCCAAATTGAGTATCCAATTCTTGGTGCTCTCGTCGGTGGTGACCAGCTCGTACCTGTAAAGGCTCTGAAGGCCCTTCAGGGTGAAGTCGGGCGTCCAGCCCGTTCCGCTTTCGGACTCCCTTATGATCTGAGCGATGAGGTACTTCTTGAGTTCCTCGGCTTGGAACGAATTGTAGGGGTCGAAGTCGACCTTACACAAGTAGAGGTTATATTCGTCTTCTGTTTCGCGGGGCGGCGACTTGTTTTGAAGTTGAATATGTGCCTGCATTTGGGAGTGAATCCGCGCTTGCTCCTCAATGGAGGGAACGAACTCGGCCGGTGGAACGACCATGGGGTAGGGTGCGGCGAGACCCATCTGCATAATCGACATCATGTCGTACTGCGGCATGCCCGGCATGCCCACGACCGGCACGCCGACTCCTGGCATATGCGGCATCATATTCCAATCTGGAACTGAGTAAGGGGGACGGTGACAACCTTAAAAAAGGACAACAATCAGACGCCAACGCATCTGTAACAGGTCGACAAACTTACTAACTTTAAACGTGTAAACTTACCAACGTCAGCCTCGGCAATGTCCATCGGTACTACATCTGTAAAGGACAAACGTTTAGTTTAAGGTCACGGGCCGCGTTTTTGTCGGTAAGCATTGCGAAGGCCGCGTTCTATGTGAACACGCGACGTAGATTCCCTTCGAACGACGAAGTTTACGGTTAAAACTTTGCATTCCATCCAATACGAAACAAACTATTATAGAAAAGTACCCGTTATCGAAATAAAATGATATCTCCCATTCAAGTTAAATGTGTTCCACTATCAAAATGTGTCACAAAAGTATCCAACATCTGAATTTCCTGATCGTAATTGACGCCCTTTACTCGCTGACTACTGAAAAAATACCTCAGATTTTATATTCATAAGGTGGTAATTTGCCACGAAAACAAGACTGCATCTATACAAGTTCCCTTTTTACAAGCTTAGCTTAACTTGTTTGTCCTGGAATTTGGACACACTACCAGCGGCGTTTAATTGAGCTGAAATTTAGTACAATTATGTAACATGGATGAAAATGCATTAATATGGTATCATGGAGCTGGTCTGATGATGGAATCGGAAGATGGTCATAGGGACTAATGCTCACAACAAAATAACCTCATCGTGCTTGGGCTCTTGGGAATGGTCTTGATGAGTAGGTAATATACCGCGCGATAAAAGCTTGTTATGAAATTCAAAACATATTTCACAAAGAGTTTACATACGTTCAAGGCAGAGTTTACATACATAAGACGCTGCAAAGCGGACTTATCCCACAGTCGGAATTCTTGCAGGATAACCCGAAAGGAACATAAAGCCGTCTCCCATAAAAACACTCGACCAAAATGTTTGTTACTTCTTAGCAATTCATAAAATTAAAATTTTTGATTGGACATACAAACAATAGAAATAGAAATCTGTAGAATACTTCAACGTATCATCACAACACGCTGTAACGGCGACACAACGCACGGGGGCTAGGAGGAAAAAACATAAATCGGGAACATGCTTTGTAGTTTCTGGGTGGCCATTACTGTCTTTTTCATGCCCGAACTTGTCTGCAGAACATTCTAGAAGATGCGAAAAGGATAGCTACATATAACATGCACAGCTACAGCATTTATGAGATACGGTCGTGTTCGGGAACGTTCTGGAAATATGTGAAAATAACGAATATCTACTAGTACTATCGACTATTCTGGAGCAGCTGTAGTGTTCGAGGAACGTTCTGGAAGCGTGGAAAGGAGATAGCATCGATTTTTCTAAGATCACTGAAATATTTGAGACACGTTGACTAAGTTACCCATAACCTCTAGTGTGGGTAGAGCCAACCGGTAAATTTTTTCATGTTCCTTTTACGTCAAAAAGGTTTATATTATATCAATAATTCTCAGCTCAACAAAATTGGGAACCAATCAAATAATGACTGAGTCAAACGTCGAAATATTTTGAGTATTTCGTGCCTATTCACTACATTTTTAAGTCACTCACTTCACCTACTGCGCTCACTCACTGAGTCACGCCCGACCGTGTCAGAGGGACGTCCATTACGTCCCCACAGACGGGTAGAGCCGTCCCCCACTCGCCGATTAAGCTAGTAACACACTAGCTATACTACATCTAGCCTAGGACCACTAACATTCAGAGAGCCGCTAGATAGCGGACTCCATTGACAGGGCGGTAGAATAACCGTCGGAGAAACTTGGGCACGGGTTCCGAACCATAGGCCCGCCGACCTCCCTCCCATAGACAAGGAGGAAGAAGACCCAGTCAGTACACTTTCACTTTTGACAGTTCATGTATTACGACCATACTTCGGATACTTTTGGGACACACTTAGATTTAAACAACTCTCTACTCATGTCCATATTGCCTACCCACACCTACATTCATATCCGAACATTAACTATTTCCTGTTTTGAACTTGAACGTCAATTTACTCATACGTAAAATAGACCTGTCCAACTTTATACCGTATGCCACAAAAGTTACAAATACAAAAAGCACTTAAATTTCGTCTCAGTATACTAAATACTCGTTACAATTTCTTACCGGTATTCACGGGGGACTCCAGTATGCGCTTAGTTTTCGGAGGTACCTCAGTAGATTGCGCAGACTCTGCGAACACAAATTACATAATTAGTTTCCCAACATCACTATGGACTGACAACAATCGAGATAACCCCAAAACGGACACAATGTAGGTAAAATCAACCGGAGCGCATTCCAGAATATTAATAGATGGAGAAGTTTGTTGTAAATAAACACATATTATATTGATTTTTCTTTGCATTGTAATCATGACTTTCGACTGTTTACAGCTGCACAGTCAGTCATCTGGTCATTTCTGTATGTTCAAATGCATGTCGATTTACATTTAGATCTTCGAGAATGCATAATCGTGCACTGCACTGCACTGAAAGTATCGATAAAATAATGGCACTAACGCGTTACTGATAGCGTTTTGCACATTGAATACGTATTCCAGTGTAATAAAATTCGTGGGAACGTGTTTGTTACTTATTTAGTAACTGTTCGTCATTATCTACCTTTATCTCAGTAGATGGGGTTGACACAACATTTATTTTTCTCTTCGTTTAATCCTTGTTATTCATCTTGTCATATTTCAAAAAAATATATTAATTGTTTATATAAAATCCGCCATTTTGAATCCCGATTTTCAATGGCAAAAAGTTCGTTCCATATTTTTCATTTTGCATTTCCGTTACTTCGAGCTGAGGATCTGTATGTCCATACCGTCGGAAATCATCTAGATCCATATCAATTACACTCTGAAAATCGTTGAATGAATGAATAAATGAATGAATAACGCTTTATTGCACAATCAAAAGAATACAATGGGTACTTAAAATTAACAGCAGGAGAAACAACAGGCGGCCTTATCGCTTAAAGCGATTTCTTCCAGGCAACCTTTTTGGGTAGATAATTGTCGACAGAAGTCTCGTCAGAAGAATCTTTCTTTTTCGGATCATCATCATCACAGTCCGTAACAGTCCACTACAGGACTTAGGGCCTCTCCCACGAAAGGGGAGGTTATTGCCATAATCTCCACGCTTGGCAGGCGGGTTGGAGATCACAGTGTTTAAATATAACAATGGAAAATGCTGCTGCCCATTTTCCAGACTACGGAGACTCTTGATCTTTTGCCTCGAAATCATTAGTCGCCTTGTACGACACCCACGAGTGTAAGGGGTTGGTGCTATTCTACTCTGCCGGACACCACACGGCTTTTTCGGATGTTTCTGTCAAATTGTTCAAGAATTACCTTTGTCTTTGACGTTCATAGTCTAATAAATAATATTGTAGCACTCTTTCAAAAGGTACTGTTTGTCATTCAAAAGTCTGCTTATAATATTGGTGCATCTTTCTCACATAGGCGATGGCGTTTAGCTTTTTCTGTTCTCATGATATAGTAAATTCACATGATATAGTTCGTTCATACATATTAGTGCATGAAAAAAGCACTTAATTTTCAAAACTTGGTGCTAATTATTATGTAATTATTCAAATTACTCTGTCGTACTCTGCTATTTTAGCCTGACTTACAAATTTTTAAGAATTTTTTTTGTTGCTCCTTATGTATTTTATTGAAAAAAAAAAAGGATCTGTACATTCAGCATACATCAGCTGTTATTGCGGTATAATATCTTTTTGTCAATAAAAATCATAAAAAAATGCCATAAATGTCCAATGTCACACAAAAATATTAAATTTTTTTATGGGAAACGTTTTTTCACTATTCATAGAAATTACTGCCATATCTTCCTTCATATTCTGTAGTATACTTTAGCATGACAATAATTGGTACTGGACGATCTTTTGCTAAATACCATTTCCACTTCATTGTGTCCATATAAGCAATGGTTTATGGTGAGACACATTTCATTTAATTACTGCAGTAGTACAAAAACTGTTAGTACGAATTTCAAAGGAGATTAATACAGCGGTATCCAAAACGTGCATCACTTACACGTCAACCATGGAAAAAAGAAAACAGTCTCTGCGTCACGAACCGTGTGGTCACAATCACTTACACCCTAGCCATAGAGGCAACAAACTGAGAGATACATACGAATGCATAGTAGGTCAAATGAGGTCTTACCTTCGGACGGGCGTTTCAAATTCACATTCCTGTAGAGGTGCGGAAGGCTGGACATGATATCGCCCAGCATTCGTTTTTCGTCGGCCGCGTTGTATTTGGCCTTGAACTTTACCACCATCTCTATGAACGATATATCTTGATTTCCGTAGGTGTCCCCCAGAAGCTTCGTCAGGTACACCTTCAGTTCGTCGAGAACGCGTTCCTTTATCGCAGGGCTGTATATGTCTCCGTGTTCTTTGATTATCCTGCTGGCTATATCTTCGATCGCCTTGTCTCTCTTCGTTTTGACGGTGGGGCTCATAGGGGGTCGTCTGTCACCTTCCTTGCTTCCGCCTCTACAGTCAGGTCTCCTGTCGCGACGGTCGCGTTCGGATAACTCTCTATCATCGCTTCTATCTCTATGACGGTTGTCGTCACGATACTTTTTGTCGTAGTCTGTCAAGTGTCTGCCGCGTTCGTCGGTGTGCTCCTCGCGACGCCTCAGCTCCTGAGCCCTTTTATTGAGCTCGACGGCCCGTTTATATATATCCTCGAATTCCTTGTTAAATTGATCTCCGTCTTCGGGTAGTTCTTTCCTGTCGCCGCGGCGGTAGTCGTCCCTGCGGTCGCTGTCTCGGGAGTTGCTGCGGCGGTCGTGGTCGGACCGCGTCTGGCTTCGGTAGTCGGACCGGTCGTAGCTGCGGTCGCGACGGTACTCTTCGCGTGGCTCGAACTTCGGCCTGCAAGGCTCAAACGTCGACTTGAACTTCGGCTCTGCTCGAGGCTCGAACTTTGGATCTCGAGGCTCGAATTTCGGCTCGTGGCGGCCGAACTTGGGATCGCGAGGTTCAAACTTGGGTTCGCGAGAGTCAAACTTCGGGTCGCGAGGCTCAAACTTGGGTCCACGAATATCAGACTTGGGATCGCGAGGTTCAAACTTGAGTTCGCGAGAATCAAACTTGGGATCGCGAGGCTCAAACTTGGGTTCGCGAGAGTCAAACTTGGGATCGCGAGGCTCAAACTTAGGTTCACGAAGGTCAAACTTGGGATCACGGCGGTCGAACTTGGGGTCCCGAGGCTCAAACTTGGGTTCACGAGGTTCAAACTTGGGTTCACGAGGCTCAAACCTGGGTTCTCGAGGCTCAAACCTGGGTTCTCGAGGTTCAAATCTGGGTTCACGTGGCTCAAACTTTGGTTCACGAGGCCCAAACTTTGGATCACGAGGTTCGAACTTGGGCTCATGTAGATTACGGGGTTCGAACTTCGGCTCAGGGCGGTCGAATTTAGGATCACGAGGCTCAAACTTTGGCTGAGGGAAGCGTTCGTCATCTTTTAAATTACTCCTCGGGGGCTCCTGGCGAGATGGGCCGGGCTGATCCAACCGCTGAATCAAATCGGAGCGTATGCTGATACGATCGAGTCTTCGGCCGTCTTCGGGGCTTCGTCGGCGGTCCTCCTTCTCATCGTACGGGTGTCGCTCCCACACCGGTTGGCGTTTCATTTTGTCTGGGTCTTCGAAACGGCTCCTGAAGTCATCATCTCGATTTTTGTTTCCAGGCCACATAGGAGGCGGTGGCGCGTCGTGTACATTCGGGCTGCGACGTTTCTCCATCGCCCAAGAGCGATGCGGCGACCGTGGCGACGGCGAATGCTTCTTGTACCGCTCCCTTGGCGGAGACCTGTCCCTTCGAATGGGAGACCTAGACTTCCTCGGAGACCTGGATCTAGGCTCATCCAGGCGCGGCTCGAACTTGGGCATCCTGGGCCCGTCCCTGACATCCTCCTTCTTTCCGAAAGGCGCCTTTTCCTGTTGCCAAGGCGAGTGTTGCTGACCCATCGAATACTGAACGTGGCTCACGTTCGGGCGGTAAGCACCTGAGTACATAGCTTGATTTGGCGCCTGTAAATTGAAATTGTATATATGCAAATAGAGAGAACAGTTCAAAGGCTAAGACTAGAGACGTTGCGATCGGATAGTTTCGGGTTGGAAAGGGGATTCGGTCTCCTGTCTGAACTCGGAAAGTAGGGTGCACTACTAGCATTCTCTTATCACATTGAATGTACTTAGAATCTAATCTATACATAATTAACAAAAATAAGCAATAATATCTATTCTAACGTTCGCCATTCATTATCGAATACCATGACTACATGTCGTAGAGACAAAATAGGAATACACTTTTATTTCCTCTAATATCCATAAACGTTTTTCATCAAACAAAATCACTTTGTAGAATTGTCTGCACACTCAAGAAAGCTAGTCCAATGATTTCATTAACTTCGCACCTATCAGCTTTTAACTTTATATTGGTTTAACTATGTCTTTTCTTCATTTCGTGGAGCACCAGGAGTGGAAATCGTGTTCCAGTACCAGTAGTAACTGCTCATTCACTGTAGGTGTTGGCGTTATATGAGAAGTGGGCAAACTTATACAACCCTCTACTATAACCTTATTATCCTCCAGTTTTGTATTAAGTGATAGGCCTGTGATACTCCCCCCTTTACAAATATATTGGCATGATTACATGTCTTTGTTGTCACTCAGTATTTTGTCTTAAACATTACTCTATTTTATCTCACGCGCTTGTTGTATCTACATCAATCAATAATCGTCAAATTTACATCATTAACAGTCCACTGCTGACCTTCAGCGATAAGCCTCGGCCACATTAGCGGAGAATATTGTTCTAATCATAACCTCCACGCTTGGCAGATGCTTGGTAAATGGGAGAGGTTTGCGTCATTCTGACTGATGATGTCGTGTCCCTCATCTTCAGTTTGATGTTGTCTTGATCATCGTAGAGTTCAATCCTGGTCTCATTTCTTTCGGTCTATGCATCCCCGCGTAGCAAGCTGTTGGTTATACTTTCCGACCCAGCGATGGCTATCTATCGCTTCTGTGGGTAACGTGAGACCACCTTCTTGGTACCGGTAGGTTTAGGCACATATCCCTGAGGCTTACGCTTCAATGTTGGCATAACACATAGTAAGAAAAACTGTACTCATTGCACAGTCAGCCACACAATTACATGAATTTTTCTATCTCAAGCCTTTTCTATTTTTGGTATAAAAGGATTTCGTGCATGTTAAATGGATAGTCGTTGTTATATTTGGTCAAAATACCATCAGGCCATGTCTGTATCTGGGATATCATATCATCTTAACAATGATATTAACAGCAAATTGTTCTCCACTTGAGGTTTCGCCATAATCTCTACGAATTATGAAACAGGTAATCGCAATATATTTCTATCGTTCTTGCAATCCATCGCTTGCCATTAGAAATTTTGCAGATCTTTACCACTGTTGGTCTGACCTCCTGTGTATGCATATACAAGTATGTAACAACATTGCATAGTAAGGTACAAAATCAAACCTCCATGTGTTGAGTTTGTGGTTTTTGCCAATTCTCAGTTTCATCGTCACTTGCAATCATCTCTGCTGGACATAGGTTACCCCATGGCGAGTATCCCATTTTATCAATATATTGTCGTAAGTGCTTTTGGGGATCTAGCGAATCGTGTCGCTGTCTTATATGTGGAGATAGGCCTGTGGAGGTGCACCCAATCCGATATAAAGAAGATTCAGGCCATTAATTCTTCATAAGAAACCTTTTCGCACCTTCGGCATTCGCTACCGGTTTCGCATCGGCCACCTTTTTTGTTTTTTGCAATGGCTGTGATGTCATTACTCTCGCTCGCTGGCGTTGTCCTTTTTGGGGGTCATTCGCTCATATTTTTTCTCTAATTCAGGGAGGTAAACGAGCTGGTCACCTGATAGTAAGTGATCATTGTCGCCAATGGACCCCCGCAACATCAGAATTGTCACGAATGCGTTGTCGGCCTATTAGAAAAGTGTAGCCTCGTTTCTCGAAGGTAAATACTACACAGAGGACTATAAATCATAATAAGAGATCATACGTAGTAGTTGACCGCCACTCATCCATGTGATACTAATGGAACATTAATTTCCAATTCCTTCTTGCTGTTCTGGATCCATCGTGGGGCCAGCGATAGCCCGTTGTATCACCTGACAGCTGTGTAATATATGCCTCTATGTCATGTTTGGGCACTCATAGAAGTTGACAGCGCACGCGACCTAACCTTAAAAGTGACGTAACGCCATCTGTTGAAAGCTATCCTCCCATTGGTCCGTTGTTTGACCATATTGTTTCATTTTCTCCATGATTGGTTGACGTCGTGGTACAGTTGAGATCCTTAGAAATGTTCGAGAATAAAGATTTTAAATAGGCATTTCTTACTTTTCGTCAAATTCTAAGCACATCGAGCATCTAATATTAGTAATAGCGTAATTTTATAATCTTTATCGCTTTTATTCACTCTCCACACATTTAATTTATATTAATTTCATTTTATGTTTAATATACGTTTATCCACGAACTTTAGATACTTGTAAATATCAATACATATCCATTTAAGTATTTTCCTTGTGCTATTTTGTATCTTCTGAATCTTAGGTATATGTTCGCTTATTTCGTCGATTTTGATTTATAATTATAATTAACTAAGAAAATTATAAGCTGTATTGATAGTTCAACTAAGTATTGAAAGCATCTTAAGTTCGTGAAGACCATTTAGACATTCCATATAAGCGACGCTGTCCAATAATAACTGTAGTACTTATTTAAGCAATTAGTATCGATTTGGGTTACCAAATTATAAAAAAATCCGGCACGAGCTTCCCACAGAAACTCAGGACACCTTAGAGAAAAATAAAAACAACATAAACGCCGGATAATCTACACAATTCTACCAAAAAAGGCGGCCGATTTTTCTACCACGATACGCAAGTTATTCACATGTGGCAACACTCCGGTTGGGAATAGTAGGGTACATACCTGTGAAGGAGGTTCGTAAGCAGGCCGGACGTCTTTGAGCGACCTCGTGACGTCACCGGGCTTGTCGTGACGGCGTGGGGGCGACGAAAACCTGTTTCCGTTGTTTTGTTGTTATAATAATAAGGCGGGAAAGATTTTTTTATGTTACTCAGTGGCAAAAGAGTGAGGGAAAACATCATGATGAAACCTGCACATTCAGACACTGAATGTAAAACCATGATCTAATCTGGTCAAGTTCCCCTGGTAGCAGGGTCATGGAGGTCAGATGGCAGTCGCTCCACTGTAAATACCTGGATCACGGTCAAGGCGGACCCCGGGCCCTCGTGCGCGAGAGTACAACCGGGACATTAACACAAAGATGATTATTAGTGGCAAAGAGTAGTGGCAGTCGGACCCCGGGCCCTCGCGTGCTGCGCGGGGGCCCAACCGGGACCTAGACGTCAAGATGATAATGATGATGATGATGAGTGGCAAAGGAGTAGCGGAATTAGCCAATATGATTATATTTTTGCGACGACGCGGATGGTAGGATAGAAAGGAAAATATAAAGGTTTTGACATAAGCAATGGAAAAGTGACATAACCATTTTATCGGGTGGTAGGACTCTGTCAGGAGCCTGCCTGAGTGTGAACCACCGCATTATCGATTTCTGCCTCCAGGCAACAATGCTTGCATTGTTGTGTTCCAGTTTGTAGCATAAGGTAGCCAGCAAAATGACAGGCATGAGGCATTTCATCTTAGTCCTTACAGTGACAACGCACCTGCAGTTTTGCATTTTTGTTACCAGCAACCTTAATGTATGAATTGTAGATGTTATGGGCGACAGTTACCACTTACCATCAGGTAGCTCGTTTACCACTGAATAGAATAAAAAACCCATCGCTAAATGATATTTAGGATCGCAAGAAAAAAACTGCAGAACTGCAGATGCATTGCCACTGTGAAGGCTAATGCGCTTATAACACCTGACTAAATTCAGAAGAAAAATGCGTGAGAGCAAGTCAACGTGGAATGTATTGGTCATAGAATAAGGTGATGAAAAACCCGATATGTGTGAACACTATCCACATTCAACGGCTCTGTTCTTCATTTTTCTTTCATTCGTGTATGTTTGTCAAGTTGTTGTTTACTCATTTAATGTTGTTTGTTAATAATAGTTTTGTTTGTGCATTATTATGTCACTTTCTTTTTCTTAATACTTTTTTTTTCACTTCTCTGGAGTCGAGCCACTGACCACAAATAACTTGCTTATACCTTTACCTTTTTGGAGGTAAGTGATTCAACCCTTTTGAGCCATTATGTTGTGTGTTTATGGTGTTATTGTGTGTAAATAAATGTTTCTATTTCTATTGTGACGAGCTATGTGTAGTGAATCGCCGCGATAGTCCTAATAGTGATACGTCGAATGTTCATACCTGGTGGTATGTCGCGGCGGGGACTCCCTGCCGGGCGAGAGTCTTTGCCCCGGGCCGCGACGATCGAGCCCTGTAAACAACACTTACAGTTAGCCTGCAGGCTAGAGTTAAGGGTAACTTAGCTGGTGTGTCGGTGGCCTAGCAGGTCCGACTCGTAAGGGTTCTGTCCTCACCTTAGGTTAAGGATGTAATGGGGATCTGAATAAAGTACTGTCTATGTCTATGTAAGCAAGAGGTACCCGGTTTGATCGCCAGTGCCGCCATGTACCAATCTCTTTCTCTGAGTTATGTACGTTAGTTAAACACGAACCGATGCTGTTACGGTGAGGGAAAACATTGTGATTCAGGTGACTGAATATGTAACCATGATTGGGTTTTGGTGTCCCCGCGGTCACTAAGTCTTTGTGGGTGGTTGCAATTAGCTCATCTTTTATGACAAAATAGGCCGAGACACCTCGAACAAGTACCTTCCTCCTACTGCTCATTCATTCTTTACAGGCACGCTCCATGTTTGGCCGCATCGTTACTACTAGAGAGGCTATTGGCTATCTCAGTGGGCAACTGAATTTGACAGTCGATAATTCTACACTACGTCATCTCTGTTGGCCACTAGTCATCATCACAGCCCTTTACAGGACTTAGGGCCTCTCCCACAAAAGAGGAAGTAATTGAAAGAAAGAAAGAAAGAAAGAAAACATTTATTGCAATTGCCATAATCTCCACGCTTGGCAGGCGGGTTGGAGATCGCAGTGTTATAAATATAATACTTATAATGGAAAACGCTGCTGCCCATTTTCCAGCCTACGGAGACTAGATCTTTTGCCTCGAAAACATTAGACACCCACGAGTGTAAGGGGTTGGTGCTATTCTATTCTGACGAACACCACACGGCCACAAACTGGCCATAGCGATACCACATTCGAGAAGTGTATTTCAAATGTAAAATTCATTCATTCGCAATTGTCCACTGCGATAGCCTATAGCCCCAGCAATAAGGCGGCAAATGCCGGACTAGTTCCTATAATAAAAAAAAACGATTACAATATGGCTACAAGACATACAGCACAATAAAAAAAATGGCTACAACACTCACCAGGTGACATACGGGGTGGCGCGCCGACATCGCGTCTCCTTGGCGAGAGCACCCGCGCGGGGCCGCCGGGGCCGCCCGGGCCGCCATGGCTCCCGGGGCCGCCATGACTCCCGTGACCGCCGGGGCCGCTGTGACTACCAAGGCCACCGAGACTCCCAGGGCCACCGTGACTCCCAGGGCCACCGTGACTTCCAGGGCCACCGTGACTCCCAGGCCCGCCATGGCTCCCTGGGCTGCCGTGGCTCCCGGGGCCGCCTCGGCCTCCGGGGCCGCCATGACTCCCTGGGCCACCAAGGCTCCCTGGGCCACCGTGGCTCAATGGGCTGCTGCGGCTCCCGGGGCCGCCTCGGCTTCCGAGGCCACCATGGCCGCCCAGACCGCCATGGCTCCCTGGGCCACCACGGCTTCCAGGGCCGCCGTGGCTCTCTGGGCCGCTACGGCTTCCAGGGCCACCATGGCTTCCGGGGCCGCCATGGCCGCCATGGCTCCCGGGGCCGCTGTGGCTCCCGTGGCCGCCGGGGCCGCCGGGGCCGCCAGGCGGGGACAGAGATTCGTCTGGGTACTCCTGTGGAGGTGACGGGTGGTTGAAATAGCCTACATTTATGATGCGTTCGGCTTCATAGATTTAATGAGTATGTAGGTACTTCATTTTTTAATAATTACTAGTGGACCCGGCGCAACTTCATTCGCTTATCTACTTTACACCCTACCCTTTTTTGTTGCTTCTTAACCTTCCTCTTGAATTACTCTATCTGATCTAAGCGTACATAGGTACATAAGAACAGACGGTGGAAAGCGACTTTGTTTTATATTATGTATAGATATACACTGTCACGTGGTGCCACCCCGTGTAGACTGCCGAGAGTGTTCAACCAGTCTCAGGGTCCCCAACG
The DNA here is from genome assembly GCA_907269095.1 of Blastobasis adustella. Classification (NCBI taxonomy): domain Eukaryota; kingdom Metazoa; phylum Arthropoda; class Insecta; order Lepidoptera; family Blastobasidae; genus Blastobasis; species Blastobasis adustella. The sequence continues at coordinate 6,596,339 of OU026138.1, forward strand.
GAACACCGTGGTCGACCTCGTACGCCAACGGTATGAGAAGGGGATGTGGTACACTTGCACGAACATACAAAGTTTCGTGCTTTTATGTGTTGCCATAGAAAAATAACAAAACACCTCTTACTAACGCCGAAAAAATGGGGGTATTCACCCTTAGTTTTCTAATTTTTCTAATTTATTATTTGTTGTTATAGCGGCCATAGAAACAATTTCTGAATGAAAAATCCAAGCACTTGTCTGTTACGGTTCCAACTTAGTCAGTGGCGAGTTCTTTGCGGTGCGGGATGTTCGACTAGCCTTAAACTACTCATCCAATCCAATTCATGGACACTGCGAACGTTGCTGAACCTTGGAATGCCGCTCACATTTTTTCAAAGTTTGACTTGTGTACCTGGGTGTCTCTGTGTCAAATCCTCACATCGTATTATTACAAATAAAATAACGTTTAATAGATGTATATCGGGTGGTAAGACTCCGAGAAGAAGTAAGAAGAGAAGTCAAGCCTGAGGAGTCCGCTTGGGTGAGTACCACCACCTCATTTGTTTCTGGTTTGAAGGATAAGGTAGCCATCGCAATTACCGATAAGAGGCATTTCATCTTATCCTCACAGTGACAACGCACCTGCGGTTCCGCATTTTTGTTGCATGCAACCTGAATGTATGAATCGTAGATGTTATGGGCGACAGTTACCGCTTACCATCTGGTGGGCTGTCTGCTGGTTTATCACTGCGTAGCATAAAAAAAATGTACATGCTTCTTAGCTTTTTTTCCATGAAAATCGTTTCAGTAATTCAAGAAGGTGGACCAACGACCTGGTAAATATCGCAGGTACCAGCTGGATGCGGAAGATACAGGACCGGCCTTTACGGAGATCTGGGGAAGGCCAATGCCCAGCAGTGGGCGTCTTTCGGCTGATATGATGATCAGTTAGATTATTGTAATTACCTTCCTAGCAGCCGGAGGCAGGAACTGTACGATCCTCTTCATCGGATCGTCGGTCTTCGGCTGGTAGCCCATGCGCAGGTCGGAATGGTGGGGCGGCATGTTCTGGGAGGCACGCGGCTTCTCCTGCGAAAGAGGACGTTTGGTTAGGATATTTGCCAGCTATACCAAGCTCTGTGGGTCTAGTCAAGTTGGCAAGATCGTCATCATTATGTTAGCGTTAATGTCCCGGTTGTACACGAGGGCCCAGGGTCAGCCTTGACCATGATCCAGGATTTGGCAGATCGCATCCTCACTCTTTAGGTTGTCGATATCCTTATGCCCCACCCAACTCGAATGCTAGCGGTTTTAAATTGCTATCTCGCTCGCTCTCGAAAGGCGCCGCGAATGGAGCGAGCAAGACGAAGTTATAAAGCTATCGTAAAGAGTTAGGCGACGACGATGGCCGAGGACATGGTGGCCGCTTTCAAACAGGTGGTAACAACAATAGCAAGATATTGCGAACGTCCTTAGTCCATCAGGCAGGCCGTAAGCTTGTTTGCCACCTGACAGAAGGTCTGTCTGTACAGACACGAGTTCTATAGACCACGGAGCTCTTTACTGCGACACGAGTTCTATGGACCACGGGACGTTTGGCCGCGACACGAGTTCTATGGACCACGGGACGCTTGACCGCGATACGAGTTCTATGGACCACGGCACTCTTGATCGAGATATGAGTTCTATGCATGAAGGCACGCTTGACCACGATACGAGTCCTATGGACCACTGACCGCTTGACCGCGACATGAGTTCTATGGACCACGGGACACTTGACCGCGACACGAATTCTATGGACCACGGAATGCTTGACCGCGACACGAGTTCTATGGACAACGGAACGGCTGACCGCGACACGAGTTATATGGACCACGGAACGCGGGAGCGCGACACGAGTTCTATGGACCACGGAAAGGTTGACCTCGACACGAGTTCTATGGACCACGGAACGCTTTACCGCGACACGAGTTCTATGGACCACGGAACGGTTGACCGCAACACGAGTTCTATGGACCACGGAACGCTTTACCGCGACAAGAGTTCTATGGACCACGGAACGTTTGACCGCGACACGAGTTCTATGGACCACAGAACACTTGATCGCGACACGAGTTCTATGGACCACGGAACGCTTGCCCGCGACACGAGTTCTACGGACCACGGAACGCTTTACCGCGACACGAGTTCTATGGACCACGGAACGGTTGACCGCAACACGAGTTCTATGGACCACGGAACGCTTTACCGCGACAAGAGTTCTATGGACCACGGAACGTTTGACCGCGACACGAGTTCTATGGACCACAGAACACTTGATCGCGACACGAGTTCTATGGACCACGGAACGCTTGCCCGCGACACGAGTTCTACGGACCACGGAACGCTTGACCACGACACGAGTTCTATGGACCATGGAGTTATACGGATCTATATTTTATGAGGTGGTAGGACACTGTCAGGTTAGGTTAGCCTCAGGAGTCCGCCTGGGGAAGTACCACCGTCTCATCTATGTCTGCCGCCAAGCAACAACGCTTGCATTGTTGTGTTCCGGTCTGAAGGATAAGGTAGCCAGCGAAATTACAGGCATAAGGCATTTCATCTTAGTGGCTGCCTGTGATGAAATGCCTTATGCCAGGTGCTGTCGCTCATAGCAATAAAGCACCTGCGGTTCTGTAGTCTTAAATGTATGAGTTATAGATGTTATGGGCGATGTTAAGCTGAGGCTGGTCCAATTTGGTCCGATGATGCATCGCCGCCTTATTATGTACTTATTACGTTGGTTTTAAGTTTTTTAAATGTGTAAACCAAATAAAGATACGTCTATGTCTATAGTTACCACCTACCATCAGGTGGGCTGTCTGCTCGTTTGTCACCGAGTAGCATAAGAAAAAATGGACAACGGAACGCTTGACCACGTGACCGCTATCTGTCTGACAGGTCCCTTAGTGGTATAAAAAAATGGTGGACGGTCTAACCCAATGCCTCTCTCGCCAAAAAACTAAAACACACTCACAAAAACCTCCCTCGTCGGCGAGTACTTCTCCCGGCCTTGAAACGGTTTCTGCGGCGGGCGGCCCGCGAGGTGGTCCGGCCGCGGGGTCGGCACCGCCAGCGGGCCGCCGGCGCGGCCGCGCGGGAAGTCTGGTTGGGGGGCTTTGGATGACTGGAACAATGTATAAGTATTGTTTCTTTTTTATTATTATTGGACTAGCCAGGCATTTGACCGCCATCTCACCTGGTGGTAAATAAATGCGGCCGATGATGGAGCATGCCTGTTTTGGAACAGCTATTTATTTAACACTTTATGACTAACAGTTTACGTCGAGAGGATGCTGAAGACCGGGCGAAGTGGAGAAGAATGAGTAGGAAAGCGGACCCTGGCAGAGGCCGGGATAAACGCTAGGATGATGATGATTATGTTAGGTGGATGTACTTCCCCATTTGGACTTCTCCAATACAGTATGCCTTACCTCTCTTGAAAATGCTATTCAAATGCCGATGTAAAAATCCGATTACAATATATACTCATATAGACTTTAAATTCATAATAACTTGGGCACCGTATGCATGTACTCGTGTGAGCAAACAACTTTTACCATGGCACCAATTCTGAAATGTCGAAAATAAAGTAGAATACTGACAAAATCTTAGTCCTCACAGTGACAACCTGCGGTTCTGCACTTTTGTCACCTGCAACCTAAGTGTATGAAGTGTAGATGTAATGGGCAACAGTTACTAATTACCATCAGGGGGGATGTCTGCTCATTTGTCACAGAATAGCGTAAATGAAACAGCTGATTTCAGAGTTGGTGCCATAATAAAAGTTGTTTGGTATCACTAGCACATGCAAACGGTACCACTTCTATAGAGAACGAAGGGAGAGCTCAAGTTACTTCCGGCGTATACGCAAAGGATGATATTTCGTACTAAACCATACTCGTAAGTAAATCTATAGGTAAAAACTGACAAAACCTAAATGTGACTTTAAGACTATCTACTTCACTTCAGCATTGGAAACTGAAACGGGATATTTCTGGTAATTACCTGTTGAATGCTCCAGTGTGTCGACTGCTGTTGTTGTTGCGAATACTGTTGCACCGGCACCTGGGCAAAAATCGCTGTTTGAATTCTCATATCGAATCGTTGTTTACAGATCCAATATCTCATTGAATTCTTACATCAAATCGTTGTTAACGGATGATCCAAACAGGTTCGAAGTACAAATTTATGGTGCAAATTGGTAGCCGATGGCACGCGGCAGCATGAAATGAAGATGAAGATAAGATGAAGACGAAGATGAGGGTGAGGATGAGGATGGAGACGGGAAACGAAGGACAAAAGACGAAAAACTAATTATCTTGGCGTTAACTTCCCGGCTGTGCTCTCGCGTACGAGGGCCAGGGGTCCGCCTTGACCATGATTTGGCAGATCAGATTTTTACAGTGAAGCGGCTGCTATCTGACCTCCATGACCCTGCTACTAGGGGAACCTGACCAGGTTGTGCAGGTTTCATCATGATGTTTTCCCTCACCGTAACAGCATTGGTTTGCATTCAACTAGTGAACTCAGTAAAGAGTCATTGGTACATATCCGCAGTGGGATTCGAACCTGGTACCTCTCGCTTACGAGTCGGATAATTTAACCGCTCAGCCATGGACAGCTTTGGTAGAATGCCTGTATAGCCTTTTATTTGTTCAACCGTAGCAGAACAAAAAGAAAGTTTCTACAATCAGTAATTTACAGAAAAGTTCGTACAACGCACCTGTTTAATGGGTTCATTGTAAGTCTGGTCATAGCGTGAACGGTCCCCAAACACTGATTGGGTTTTTTGACCTTGTTCCTGACAAAGAAAAGTTATACATAATGATAAACTAATCCCTCAGCCAATAGTTTGTTACATAAAGAATCACAGACTATATTGCAGACTAGCTTTTGCCCGTAACTTATTTCCGAGCTATTCAATGTATACACTTTTTTACTGTTTCATTATATGTAATAGGTTACTCTGAAGAGCCACAGACCCTGCCAAATTTTAAATTTCTAGAACTAAAGAGTTTCTAGAAAATTAAATGATGAAGCATAACAATATTATGAATCACACTAAAAAACTTTCTAACATTGTCGTGTGTAAGACAGTGCCATCTTCTTTGAATATTTACAATTATTTACTAAAAAAATTCACAAAACATTGATGCAGTACCAATGCGGGCTACAAGCACCTCGAATTACCTGGATTATGATTATGGTTGTACGTTATATTTTTTCTTTCTATGATAAATATCAAATTAAAGCTAATGCTTTTAAATTAAACTTAGTCTATACCATGAAACAGCAATAATAAATCCATTAAAAACCTTCTAGGTAAACCTACATGTTTTTGCAACGAGTGAACGTGTGTAAAATTCTTACCTGATACGGCTGATTTCCTCCATGACTCTGTTGATAATCGTAGTTTTGGTTGGCGGACGACTGTTGCTGTGGGGCAGGATGTGGTGTCCAGCTGTTACTGGCTACCTGAGCATTGGATTCCCATGGGCTAGGTTGTGTCAATGATCTGTTGAAGTCAGTCTGCTGGTTTTGGTTTTGGTACTCATTACGTTGCTGGTAATCGCCCTGGCCATAATTCGACTGGTTTACACTCTGTAATTTTATGGTATTTATTATTATAATTAAGTATTACAAGCAAGCAAGAAATTTTATGCTAAGAACTTGGCCCAAACGCACTAAGTTTCAAGTCAAAACCAGTCAATAATAAAACTTATGAATAATGAAACTTATGTGAAGACTATAAATACAAGAAAAATTAAATAGGTGTGTTTCTATCAGGACAATAACAAGTGGGACAAAATGGTCCCTGTCTAATATTGGGTCATTTGTGGGTTAATATTGTACTCACAGGTTGTTTAGGAGGCACCGCCTCAACTCTCAAGACACTTCCATTATATCTGTAGCCATTCAGGCATTGTATCAGTTGAAACCCCTCACTTTGGTCAGTTACTCCAATCCTTAATTTCTTGAAACCACCAATGTCAAGGGTCAAGTTATCCAGAATAAAGTCATTTAAATTACACCTCTGTCGAACCAACAGTTTTATATCCTGGTATTTAGCCTGCAAAATAATTCGTTAGATAAATAGAGCAAAATTATAGAAGTAGGTACACAGGATTCCATTGTACAAATAGGTTATGTTAGTTCAAATTATTTATAATGGTTAATTTAGAAATATCGCAAAAGATATTCAAATTAATTTATCAAAAGTAGCAGATAGATATGACTTTTCAGAGTACAGACAATATGTAATAAAAATTCAACTTACTGTTGACGGCAGGTTGTGAATCGTGAGCATCATCTTGAAACGATTTAATTGATTACTTATCCTCAATCATGATTTTCACATTATAAAATCCAACATTTTATTATGAGGTTACGTACGAAGAAGAAATCGAATGAAAATTCGGTCGATGAAACGTAAGAAATCCCGAAAATTCCAAGAAACTCAAAGAATAATACACAACTTTTTTAATATTTAATTTTTTGGTCTGAGCGAGCAAGTCGGATCACAGATTACGTTACGTTATACCTAATAACTCCACGTTATCCTAGAATGCACTTAGCTCCAGGCATGTCTCCAGGCCATAAAACTGACATTTCTAAATCAGTTTTATACTCTTTGTTCCAAATAACAATAATAATTTATTGATCGTCGGCAAATTCCACAAAATCGGCAAATCGGTGAAATTTTGCAATCTTTTCCGTTGTGTTTCAATTGGAGATAAAGTAACAGTTTGATTGATCCCCAAAATGTTGTTAGTGATTCACAATTTACCTTCAAATGTGAGTAACATTGTATTCGATGATATATTGAGATCGATAGTAACCATAAATTCTACCAAGAACCAAGGCTAACCCAGGCCCATCTCGATGGTATAATGGTATTACAGTCATCTTCATCATCCTAGCGGTGTGCTAGCGATCAAGACCATTAACAGGTCATACAGCATGCGTGAAAGGCCGCGTTGGATGTAGACAGCAAGGCTGATATTGTGTTTTAGTAGGCGTTATGCTTGTTATAATTATCATATTGTATGTTCTTATTACAGAGCCGATACAGCGATGTAAAGACTTTGCTGCAAAACAATTGTGGCCTCTCGGAGTTGATACTGGACAATCTAATCAACGAAGGCTTGGGTAAAAAGGTTACAGTAGGAGTGGCTGATGCGGGAGATGCTGCTATCCTTGTGCGTAAAATAAACGGCTTATATGTTGGCGGACAACAGCTTTTCGTTGAAAATGCCAAGCAGCAGAAGGTGTGATATTTTAAAATTGTTTATCTTTTGTTTACAGTATCCAGACTGTTTTTATTATTTCCTTTTTAAGGATTTTCATGCATATTTTCGTTATTTGTCTTGCATATTTTAGGATTTTTTTATGTTGCATATAATCCAATCTTTATACATATCTGTACAATCATATTGTATGAAATTTAGTCTCAAATTTATGTTATATATACACACTCATATACATAATCTTAATCTCATTTCATAGTAAAATTATGTCCTTTATTTTTGTTTTAGTCTGACCAGCCCTACAGACCCACAAAAGGTCTAGAGACTTACCAAAAAGAAACAAAAAGTACTGATTATCTGAACCAGTCTCAAGGCTGGTCACAAAACCAGCACACTGCCAGCAACATGGCTGCACAGAATATGTACATGGCTGGTCAGAACATGCTTGCAGATCCTACTACGGGCATGATGATGAACTACGGTGTCCAAATGCCAGCAATACCATATTACCAAATGCCATCAATGGGCATGGGGATGCCAATGCAACAAGAATCTCAGGTATGTGTATTATTATTTTCGAGTAATTCTTTTATTTATTTATTAAACATTTTATTGTGCAAAATAAATAGTATACAAAATTGACAAACAGATAAGATCACAACAGGTACAGCTTATTTCTAAAGAAATATCTTCCAGCCGACCAACGGAAGAGAGACCAATAGCAACATTGGGACATATTATTATGGAAACACAAGTATTTAACAAAATATTTTGTTATGGTCATTGTCACAATAAACATGACGAAGACCTGCACGGTTGTGCTCTCATTTAGCAATTTGCTTTGTGAACAGGGATGAATAAACAGAAATGGTAGGTTCAGCACGGCTAGCACAAGTATGCTCTCGCAAGATACGCGAGAAAAGGCACTACATAGATACTGCTGTCTCTTTCATTTTAGTATTGAGAGAAGGAAACAAGAGCTTTCTCTGCCCTTGAGATGTGTCGCGCCGACACTTCTGCTAGCTGTGCAGGGGTTGTAGGACATCATAATATTTATATTTCATGGTTATATTTCTGGCCTAAGTTAAGACAAAAACCCTTGTTTTCTACTTAGTATTGGGTAACAGAGAATGTACATTCTAATACCAAATAAACAGATGACTTCATAGTAAAGTGGCAAGTGGTAGTGGTGCTTTTCATATGTGTAACTTTATTTAATGTTGCAATACAATAATTTTGGCTTTGCAAGTTTTGCCTATGGGTTTGCAAAGTTTATGCAAGAGCACTATACTGAAACTCAACCTATAATACTTGATTTCACCCACCACTAAATGAAGGCGCTATAAAGAACTCGGCATATATTGGCTTTGCACTGTTCGCATTTCAATAACTTTGTTGAGACCTTTGACATGTGATTGAATCATCTTGTCTCTACAAGATTTGGTTGATTCCACATGTGGGTTGTGTGCCTACGCTGCGTCTTAAACAGGCATCAGCTCTTCAAGAAATATATTATTAGAGTTTTGTCTGTAATCTCGTGTCAGCTGCAGTTTTTCTCATGTTTTCTCACAGCTTTATCAAAGAGGTCCCCCCCCAGAATGGGGAGCCCACCAAAGCGAGGCTCAGAGTATGGGACGAGTGATTCCCCACAGCGTCGCCCACCCCGTTGTCTAAGTCTTTACCGCCTGGGCTTGACCTGCCTTGGCCGACATGGAAGTCTTTGAACAGACTCCGGACCCAAGTCGGCCGAAGCAAGGAAAACATATGTCTGTGGGCTACAGCTCGGAGGTGGTTTACCTGTGTGGTGTCTCCCACCAAACAATGGCACATTTCTTCATTTGTCCTCTTCATTGTAGCCACGGATAACGCTGTATCTGTGGCGGAGTCCTGGTCCTCGCAAATTTAATTCGCCACTAGTTGACATGCCAAGAAGTGTCACGTGCAACGCACACTGACTTCATTGTGCAGATGCTGCACAATTTTGTCATTGGATGAGTACGATTACGTTCTGAAACTTTCAGAACACTGCTCAGTGATATATTTGGCAAAAGACCCTTGTCTCGAAGTTGCACATACAAAACTGGACGGTTTCCAGATGCCCCGAATGTTTTAGTTAGACCCACACTTAAAGACTTATTGTTTTATCATCGCCGAAGATGATATTGTAGTCTTTTCTAGTCTAAAAGCTTGAAGGCAGCACTGAACAGTTTAGAGACATAATATCTCCGTGTTACACTCCGCTTTAGTTGTATAAAAGTATCATTGATAAATATCGTGGTAATGATCTCAATAAATGAACCTTGATAATTGTTTTGGTATTGCGGGTTTGAAAAACATATACTCTCACAAACGTCATGTAAAGGAAAATACTGGAGATTAAGACGCTGTTTGGGCTGATTTTGGGTGAATTACAACACAAAACTGCAGTTTGTGGGCGAGATACCGAAATTGTCAAGATAATTATCAAACAAAATAATCTCTTGATAATTTTGAACCCTGCTTTTGTTTCACGTCTGTGGCACTAGCACTCGAGCATGACGGAATTAATTAGTCTCTGAAGGTGAAGCAATGGTCTTCCCCTTGCTTTTAGCAGCTTACTTGAACCATTGATTTAAGCCACCTTCGTCATGTGTTCTATTAATTCGTCATTCATTACTCAGGGTACTTTTTTGGAGGTTGAATCCTTACCTCTTTGTCCAAATGTAACCGACAAATCTGGTCGGTATGCATATTGTATGATGGCTAAGACATTAATTTCTTATTAATGTCCTAGCCATCATATGCGGATACACTTCGCACCCTCTGCTCTCTTATGGAATAATCGGTACAATAAATAATGTTGTGTTTTCCACCTTGCAAGAGTATTAGATATTTTCCGGCCTGTAGAGGTCCTATACGTTCTGCCTCTAAGTCATTAGTCGAATTTTATTAAGGTGTGCACGAATTAGAGCGGCTCAGCCCGAGGCATGCTCGCCGCACGCAGCGAGGCTGCTCAGTTACGCATTTGTTTGTTCGTTGAGGCAACGAGCACGCGGCGAGCCAAAAATGCGCGGCACTAGCAAAACGGCATCCGATACGATTACAGCTGTTGCTGCTTGTGTCATAATTCACCGCGTCATTAACCAGAACAAGAAAAAACCAAATTATTCACAACTTTCTGAAAACACTGACTGTATGATTGTAATCCAAACAAAAATCAAAGTTTATATCAAGTGTCAACAAGCATTACGCGCGCACGTTCGTTTTTTTCTGAGGCTCTGATACACGTCTAAACTCGCGAAGCACTTTTGAGCGTAGACAGAAAACCGACCGCCGCCGGCGGCTCGCAGCCCACATGTTCGCAGTGGGCCGAAAGCTGCGTACGAGGCACCGTGCGTGCCTCAACCTTAAGCTGCCTCTAATTCGTACGCACCTTTATATGGGTGAAAGGGGCTGGTGCTAATATTCTGCCGAGCACGACATTTCATTACCGACACAACATGATTTATAGAAATTGTTTTTAATCTAACGTAATAACCATAATATCAGGCAAGATATTATGATTATGAAGATTAAAAACTACACTGTGGACTATTTGTTTAATGGAGCTTTGTTTACAGAATAATTTAATGCATTACGGCGGCCAGCAAGAAACGGATAGAAATACCGTGATGCCCCAAGTTCCTGACTTGCGCAGTCAGGTGGAACACTCTCGTGACTATACGCAAGGCAGACAGTCTAAAGTCCAACAGAGTTCTTCCGGCGGCGCCAGGAACTGGTCTGGAAACGCTCAATCGTCTGTACAAGAGCGATCTCCGGCCGCTAGACCTGAAAGACTGTCGAGACCCGAATATCCGAACAGCAACTTGGGGCAACGAGCCCGCAGCCGCTCGCCTCAACAATCAGCGCCATCGTGGAACTCCCGTGAACCGTTCTACATGCAGCAACAACCGGCCGACACTAACATTTCCCAGTACGGCACCCGGCGAGACCAAAAAAGAGACTTGAGCTCCAATTTTGGTCAAGAGAGATCGGGCTGGTCTGCTAATTATTCGGTTCGGTCGGATACTGGTCGTGGTCGTTCCGATTCCAGGGCGCAGGGTCGTTCGGATTCCGACGCCTACGGGTACCCGGAGCCCAGAAGCCGCGGTTCGAACCGATCGCCGAACGCTTACGATCCGGGCGATCCCACTCGGGTCTCCCGCTGGAACCGCGACGAAATGAAAGCTTTGGAGAACACCAAGTCTTTCGCGAGCTCCGGCGACCGATCCTGGCGCTCGGACGACGTTGCGTACCCGTTCACAGGCAGCAAGAGGTCCCAGGACGCTCCCAAACAGTTCCAGTCGGCGAGTGGCGATCGCGCACCGAAACATTACTCGGACAGATCGAACGACTACGAGGAGCCGCGTGCGAAGCGTTTCGCCGGATCGGACTATGGAAATCGCAACCAAAGCTCTTTCTCAAAGCGCGTGCCACCGGCTAAAGATTGGCAGCAGAGACCGTCCACTCAGACACAGCCGTACTCTAGGAACAAGGACAAGCCGTGGGAGCCAAGGCAAAGCGGGTCTTTCAAAGCGCCTCCGCCTCAGAAGAACAAGAAAGTTGTCAATAAAAATCAGTTGATCAAAGAACAGAAGGCGAAAGATATGGTCACCATCATGAACAGAGACCAGACCTGGCGTGGCCAGGCGACCGCTGCAATTGCAAAACAAATATTGGAGCGTTCGCCAAAGGACGACACGAAGACGGAAGTCGTCAAGAAACTTAAAAATATTATCAAGTCTCGCATTGAAGTGTTGCTTGGCGACGAGATAGGCGTCCCGCTGCAAGATATTATAGATAGGTACCGCAAACGGTATCCCCCTGACGAAGATGAAACCTTCTTCATTGCCGTCTTGGATAATTTGAAGACGGAAGAAGCGGAGTCAGGAAACTCAGGTAATTTATATTATTTGCCTTATTGTTAAGAGTACGCTGTGACTGTGCTTAGTTATGTTTAATGTTCCTATGCGAGCACAAACCACAAGGTTACGAACGTGAGTTAAATCTTAAGTATTCCGTTTGAGATGGTTACAACACGTATGGTGTTGTAAACTGCTCATCGTTGGTGTTAGTATCATAATACAGATGTCTAAGGGATATGTGTATCATAGATAGAAAGTGTTACAATAGGCGGAGGTACTGACTGTTCATGGACGCGCAGCTCACGTGGTTTTCTCATTTAAGAGTGACTGTAACTCACGAAAACACTGCGCATGACGCCAGTTCAAGTTTAGCTCTGATTTATAGCCCACCATGACCTATCCGCATTGAGTTAGCGTAAGTTAAGAACGGCGAATATTCATGTTCTGTTGAACTCAATATAGCCGTACGAACTACTCTCTCTAAATCTATTATTAGAGAAATGTTGCGCTGACTTAATCATAGGTCCCACACTTCCTGCCCAGTAGGCAATACAGTTGCAAGATTGTAACCAACAAAGGGAACCACCGAACTGAAGTGCGCGTGTCCGAACATATTGTATATACACAATGTGAAAGCCCGACATACTCAGATTTACCACGCAAAAGCACCTCAACCTACCTGTTGTTAGGCTTTGCACTGTTTTCAGTTGCCATCCATAGTGATGCTAGCCCACTTTATAACTGGTGGCATTAGCATATTCTGTGCTGGTGGTGGGTAGGTTGATGTCCGCCATTTTGTTGAGACTCTGCGCTTTTGCGGTCTCATACAATGAACTTGTGTTATGGGCGACAGTTATCGCATTCCAATCCAAAAGTGGAGTGATTGCTCGTTTGTCGCTCAGCGGTATGAATAAACTGCTCGCCAATTCTGAAAAAAAATGTATACCTCCACCAATCTACAATAACAAAGTTGCAGATTATCAGCAATACATACGTACTCCGAATAGTTCGTAGGCGAAAATATCATTAAGTTTGAAGTGTTAACATTTTAAGATTCATTTACTAAAGTGAACCACAACTTTTAACATCATTTTTTATTTATAAAATTACAAGCTGTTTTGAAACTGCTCGCCAATACTTGAAAAAGAAAATTCAACCTCAAATTGTAACCTTTACTATTAAGTACTGTCGAAACTGTGAAAAAAGCTATTTGAGGTCCATGATTAGGCCATAAATTAATCTAAGCGTTGCCATGCCACAGACAAGAACAACGCGTCGACGCCGGCTGGTTCTCAGCAAAAAGATGCCACACCGCGTAAACCGGCCGCCCAGTCGACGAAGCAGCCGGCTAAACCAGCCCCGAAGCAGCCGCCTTCTGCTCAACTGCCAAAGGTTAAATTCAATAAGGCGAACGCGCAAGAATGGCCTTTAAGATACGAGGATGCCTGTGAGTATTGATCTAATATTACCCTAATCAGAAAATTTGTCTGTAATTATCATACTTCTCTAAATACTTTAAGCAATGTTGCTGTTTTCGTCTTTCTGTTTCTCCGCTTACTTTTTCTAAACCATGTGTATAATTTATTTCTAGGCATATGAAAACGTTTTAAGGCATTTAAGAATAATTTGTTTGCCTTCACTCGTATATATCGTGTCGTCCTAGACATAGCACAATAATACGCATTTGCAAAGTTTGTTAAATAATATTTTCTTTGGTTTCAGGCAAAGCTAAATCTTCAGGTGAGTTATTGATTATCCATTTTAGTTTCCGTAAACAATATCCGCACGCAATACCAAAACGAACTTGAATACTTATCAGTTTTTTTTATTAACATCTCTGTGGATTTGTACAATGGCAAGAATATTTCAGGGAATACAATGAACGTGGAAACAGAATCAGTGTCTCAAGATACAGATGACCTCAGTGTTATATGCACAGATAAAATAGACACAATCGACCTTTGTGATAGTGACGATGATAAAACAAATATAGAAAATAGTAGTATTGATACTTCTACACTATCGAAGTCACAAAAGAAAAAACTAAAAACAAAAGAAAAGAAAAAGATGCTTCAAGCTCAAACCAGTATATCAGATTCAATAAGCAATGAAACAAATGATTCTAAAGCTCTTCTTCCAACTGCTGTCACTTCCAATAAGTCTAAAGCTCTTCTTCCAACTCCGAACGCTCTTCTTCCAACACTTGTCACCAGTAACTTATTAAGTGGTAGGCAGGAAATAGTATTACCACCTGGCTTAACGAAATCTGCTAGAAAAAAATTCAGAAAACAATTATTACAAAACGCGCCTGGAATGACGATACAAATGTCCCAGACTGTTTGTATTGTTAATCCTAACCCGCGTGGTGAAAATGTTTCTAAAATTGTCACCACGGCGCATTCTGCAGATAACCTAAGCCTAAATAGTAACTGTCTGTTAGGAGATGCCGGTAAATCCGCAATTGAATTACAACAATCAAGTGTCATTCAGAAAAATAATATTGGAGATGTGGGTTTGACGTGTAACAAAAGTGCTACCAGCACTACAAAAATAGTCCAACAAACAAACACCGGTAGTCAAAATGCCTGTGCCGTGAGTGGTACTGAGCAAAGAAATGATAAATCAGTTATTAAAAGGGAGTGTTCTAATCTTCCTAAAACAATACTCCCGCACTACAGACCCCCTTTGAACGAATCGAAGTATTTTGCCGTGATAGCGGACGACGTGATGGCTATGTCGTCGGAACAAGCTAAAATACTGACGGATGCACTTGAGGTTAAACTGATGCAGTTTGTTAATCAATGCTATAACGACGGCAATCAAAATTTAGGAGATCCCATTGAATTCTCCAGGAACCCGTCTAGGTTTGCAGGAGGTCTAATCGTTTTTTGCAAGAACCCGCGGAGCTTAGAATGGACGAAACAAACCGCCAGATCGTTTGGAGAGCTCTGGGAGGGATGTGGACCTTTCCAAGTGATACCCTTCCGTAAAATCCCGCGTTATTACAAAGGGACAACCCATATCTGTCTAAGAAATTCAGAAAATCTAGCGACCGTCAGAAAGGTTTTGATATATCAAAATAATGACTTCAAAATTAGCAGTTGGCCAATTTTCAGACATAACAGTTATGTTAGGGATGGTGAATCTAAACAATATTTGGTCTTCGGTGTCCCTGAATTTGAAGTTGAAAAGGTAAAAGCTAAAGGTTTCATCCATTATGGATTGGGATCCCATGCCATTTTAGTTGGTTTTACAAATCCTTTAAAACTGGATAACGTATACGAGACTATTGAAATAGAGGATGAAGATGATGACCCAGAATTTGAGGATTGTGAAATACTTAGTGAAAGCAAAGCAAAGGTTAAGCAAGAGATAATGAATGATGATGATGATAATATTTCGTTATCAACAAATTTCAGTATGGGTAAAAACTAAATTAATTTCGTTTTATTTTGTTAAATGTGGGGAATGTGGATTAATGTGATATTAGACTAATAACATAAGAACTGTAACAGTATTTTAGTGTTATATAATTATTTAGATACAATACTACATACACGGAGATTGCTACTGCAATAAATGAAAATGTAAGTAAAAATAAGTAAATAAGTAAACAATAATTTAGTACTAACACACAAAAACACATTATAAAGAGTAAACATTTGTACGTAGCAAGTAACAACCAAATCTACTGACCGGTTTTCAAAAAACCTGTCACTAACAGGAAACTAAAATACGTACAGTATTCCCATGTGTCATAGGGGTAATTCTTGTTCTGGAAAAGTAAGTATATATCGTAGACTAGTTGAATGTACTGTAGATAGATAGCTACGTACTAGTACATATGTACCTATCTGACATAGCGCGCATATATACGACCGATTGTCATTCTGATTCTAGTCTTAAAATTTTATAAATCACATAAAACTTTAATAATTAAATATTTATGTACGTAATTATTTATATTTATTTTGCACGTCTTAAACTGCTTCCAGTCATCACATTCTCTTTGCTGTGGGCCTGCTGGAAGAAATTTCTTTTTAGAAATAAGTAGTTAGTGCCTTTTGTGTCATGTATATATTTGCCATGTCTCTGTTACCATTTTTGTGTGCAGTAAATTATTAAATAAATAAATAAAAAATAATAAAAAATTAGTAGAGCAACTTTCACTTACGGGTGTCAGGTAGACCAGTCAGGATCTTTAACCAAGCTAAGCATGATGTTTTGGAGTGGAGTATCAACCAGCCTGCGTAGCATGGCAGGCTTTGTCACGCAAGATATAACATTGTATCTCGCTTGAATCGAAATTGAATAGCAAGAGTTATCTCGCTGTCACGCGCGCGACAAAGTCCGTCATGCTACGGGTGCTGGTGTCAGAAGTTTTAATCTCTAGTCAAAATCAATCGATAGTAGTCGGGAAAGCTTAACGATTGTATGTATGTATTTAAACTCTTTATTACAACAACATAGTAAACACTTACAAAGCAAAGGCTAGTCTCTCTTCTGTAGGCCTGCTGGAAGAAATTTCTTTTTAGAAATAAGCAGCGCCAGTTGTATCTTCTATACTGTTATATTTCTCTATATATCAATATTGTGTACAATAAACAGTTAAATAAATAAATGAAGGCGAGCTTATCCACAACGGGATCTCTTCCAGCTAACCTTAGACAAGCCGAAAGGAGCTTAAGTGAGTTACCTTACTAAAAACTAATAGACCGGTAAAACTAATATCAGTACGTAAATACATAAATACGTCGTAATATGTAACCCAATACGTAAGGTATGGATATTACTAGTGTAGAAGGAAGGTGGAAGGGCTATTGCAGCCTTGCGTTATTACGGTCCCATGCACGGCCACTTATGTGTTGTTACAGAGCAAAAGCACCAACAACGTATGGAAATGGAGAACGAGAATCTTTATGAGCTGCCGCCCCATTTGACTAAAGCACTGGACGCCGAATGCGACACGCTGTGCGACTTGGTAAGTGAAATATATAGACGACTCTGTAGGAGGGCACATAGCTCGAAGAACAGATGGCCGATGGGGCAGTAAAGTTCTCGAGTGGCGACCACGTACCGGAAGACGCAACGTAGGTAGGCCTTCCACAAGGTGGACCGACGGCCTGGTAAAGTTCGCAGCTGGATGCGGAAGGCACATGACCGGCCTTTGTGGAGATCTCTGGGGGAGGCCTATGCCCAGCAGTGGGCGTCTTTCGGCTGATATGATTATGACGATATATAGGAATTTGGACACGTTTTGTTTCAGAAGATAATTGGCCCGCATTGATAAACCGTACTCACTGAGTGCAATCTGTCGCAGCTTGTAGATAGGAATCCTAGTTTTAACAGCCTAATCTTTACCAGCGGCCTGAATTTTAATTAACAGGCTAGCTGAAGCTTTGACCGTTCATTAGACTAATCAGACGCCTGAAATTGAATTCCAGTTTCAGATTGGTTGAATAAGAGTTCCTCAAACTCATATCCATATTTACGCCCTTCCCCACCCATACTCCGTAGCTATACACCGTACCCCGCAGCCCTAACCTGCATCATACCAAAGCACCCTGTCTCCCGCAACTCGTACCCCAATTTACCCCATACAAAAACTCATATCCACAGCATGACCGTTTGAGTTTCATCGCTAGATGGCAGAAAATGCAACTAAATTTAAATAAATCCACTAGCTAAACAAATCTTTATTGTTACAATTAAGAACAATCTCTATCTACTGCCTTAGTCAATCCAGAACTGTTCAGTTTGGCCTCAGAATGTGTATGGTGCCTTCAAGTTTTTCCTTCTCTTGCAGTTCATGGGTGAATGCCAAGAGCCGGACGACGAAAGCGACAAGAAGCTCTGCGAGCGAATCTCGGACCATGTATCTGACGTGTTCAGAAAGGTTTGTGACCATTGTAGACGTAGACATATCTTTATTTGGTCCAATTTGTGTTTGATTGAATGTAAGGGACATTGCATTACACCCCTGGTACTCACGGGCGGGAGGTAAAACAACAGGAAGTTCATCCTTACAGCTTGTAACGTTGTTGGTCGCGAACTGTGCGGTTCCTATCCCCCTCAAAGGAACTTTCTACCACGCTCTCTTAAGGTTATGGAATGAGCTTCCTGGAGAGTAAAACATGGAGTTCTTTAGGAAGGGATGAATAACTTTTTACAGGGTCGGCAAGACGGGATTGTTACCCCAAATATTGCAAACGTCCATAGGCTGCGGTGACTGCTTACTGTCAGGCAGGCCGCAAGCTTGCTTGCCACCTTCATCATCACAGCCCATAACAGTCCATTGTAGGACTTTGGACCTCTACCACGAAAGGGGAGGTTATTGCCATAATCTCCACGCTTGTCAGGCGGATTGGAGATCGCAGTGTTATAAATATTACAATGGATAACGCTGCTGCCCATTTTCCAGTCTGCGGAGACTCTAGATACTGCGCCACGATAGCCAAAACATTAGTCGCCTTCTACGACACCCACGAGTGTAAGGGGCTGATGCTATTCTACTCTGCCGGACACCACACGGCCAACCAGTTTGCCACCTTAGTGGTATAAAAATGTATAAGGCTGGATTTTGTGTGCTGAAACGTCCAACAGCACGTCTAGCGCGCGACAAGCGAGAAACGACGCCAACGAGGGCCCGGGGTCCGCATTTGACCATGATGCAGGGTTTGGAAGATCAGGTAATTTACACTGGAGCATCTGCCATCTGACCCCGGTGGCCCAGTTAACAGGGGAACCTGACCAGATTGGATCATGGTTATCTATAGTCGTCTGAAATGGTTTCGACGCGATGTTTTCCCTCACCGTAAGAACATCGGTTTGTGTTAGCCAAACGTCACTATTTGTCACGAATGGTAATAGAATAAGCACATTGGCTTTCTTATCGTTTTATGAAAACAACGCATTTTTTATGGTAACAGAAATAATTGGTATTAAGCGACGCAAATCAGAACATTGGAAATTGAATTTTACTTCGATTGCATTATGTATTGTGAAATTTTGTTTAGTACAATGGCCCAAAAATTTTGATAGGTTCTTTACTATAATTTACATGAGTAACACACACGTCTGGTTATGTGGTGTCCGGCAGAGTTGAATAGCATCAACCCTGTACACTAGTGGGTGTCGTACAATGCGACTAATGTTTTCGAGGCAAAAGATCTAGCATCTCCGTAGGCTGGAAAACGGGCAGCAGCTTTTTCCATTGTTATATTTATAATACTGCGGTCTACAACTGGCCTGCCAAGCGTGGAGATTATGGCTATAACCTCCCCTTTCGTGGGAGAGGCCCTAAGTTCTGCAGTGGACTGTTATCGGCTGTGATGATGAACACACACGTCGACTTATTTTGGTAGCAAGTAGCCATCTCAGGGTTACAAATAGATTCACCATGCACCTTTTTAACGACAACGAAAAAAGATGTTCTATGTTCTCCTGTACGAGCAGAGAGAGGTAGGACCGAGATTTATGGACCCCAGCTCCTCCTACGCGACCAATGAGGTTAAGCGATGTGTCGTTCGAAAAGTTTCCTTATCTACAACTTTATGCCCAAACTAACATAACCGACGAATACACGTCGGATTACCCCCGACGTATAAATAATTCTTCAATATTTTCAATCCTCAAACTTGTACAATGGAGGACTTGTTCGAGGCCAGTTCAAACGCTGTATGCGTCGCCGAATACTGGGCGAATAAAGTGTAAGTCAGAGTTTAGACCATCGGCATGATAAGAAGAAGAATATTTCCTAAACTACTGAACTGATTTTAATGAAACAAAGCTAACAACCACCTCTATTACGAAGCGCATCTAGACCAGTTCTTCCGTTCGGGAGCTCCGATCCCACAAACAGACACACCTGCACAGATACACACGTCAAACTTCAAACACCCCTCTTTAAAGTTGGGAGTTAATAAAACAGAGGTTATATTTCTATTCTCCACTGCTGGGCAGGATTGTTACAGGCCCTTGATAATGATGAATTATACTTCCAGCTGGTCAAACTGAACGTGACGAAGAGAATCCTGAACGTAACCAGCGGCCTCCAAGTCCGCATATGCAGCTCATACAAGAACCCAAGCAACGAGGCGCTGACGAAATTCCTGGAGCCTCTGGGTGTGATCCACATCAAGAAATCAACCAGGACCAAGGGACCGTTACATGTCGCCCAGTGTGGCTCCTTTGAAAGCTATGACCGGCTCTGCGGTATGGAGACTGCTGTGATTGGTAAGTTTGGCTTTTGGATTGTATATTTTTAGGTTAGATATAAGTTTCGTGTAACAAAAATGCAGAACTTTTAGTCATGCTCAATTGTTTATGCTTTTTCTAATGGAACTGCATGGGTGATGTCCCTGGTATTGCAAAAGGCTGCGGTGGCTGCTTACCATCAGGCAGGCCGTAAGCTTGTTTGCCACCTTAGCGGTATAAAAAGAAACTACCAACAAGAACATGGGGAGTTGAGGGTCCTGTTGCAAAGATTTTGATGACGCCAAGCATGGAGATTGTGATAAAGCTCCTTTCTTAATGTGGTAGAGGCTAGAATCTGGGCTGGCTATTGATTTAGATTTGCCACCCCATTACTTACCAGCACGGTGGCACATCACTTGGCTATTTATTTTACTTCTGTAGGCTGTGCAACAGTATTTTCTTTCGTGCATCTTCTGCGCGCCTACACTATAGTCTTTATCATCCTTACGGTTAATCCAGGCAACCGCCAGTGTGCGCTTTCCTGCTCTTCCTCTTTATTTAATTTAATTGTACCTAATTATATCAATAGCAGCAAGTAACTTCAGGCAAATCCACTAAAGACACCATGTCACACGCGACGTAAGCCGTTGGCTCTCGCATCCGACTCGGCGACGTCTATCAATCGCTGGGTACAAGATTGTAAAGCAGTGGTATTGCAGTTGTCCACTTACATTTGAGACGCACTCACCATGTCAGTTTGTTAATCATCAATAGACGCCTTCGAGGCTAGAGGCTGTTCCTAGACAGGCATTCTGGACATCGTCACTTACCACCAGGTGAGATGACGGTCAAATCCTCGCAAGTCTAATCATAAAAAAAAACATTTTTTCCAGGTGGTGTCCAGGTGACAATAAAACCCTTCCACGTGACCGGCCCAGCGCCAAGATACGATCGCAAGCAGAAACCAGGCAGCATAAAGGAGATAGATAGAGATGTACACAAGCAACCGGCGTCCGGCGAGCAAGACTCCAAGGACGATGACTATTGTGACAATGATGAGGACGATGATGCAGAGGGAGATGAACCAGACGAGGGCGATGACGGAGACTACGAGGATTATGATAATGGTGATGATATCAATGAAGGTGACGAGCATGGTGACAACGGAAGCTGCGCTCAAGATGTTTTAGGCGACGAAACTGAGAAAGATGAATTCAATGTGGACGATGTAGGCGAAGATGATTTAGAGGATTACTGATAAACGTATCTATTTCTCGGAAATGCCAAGTGCCGAGAAATATAAGATGTTCTCTATTATCATCAAAGTGTTTATAAGTTATTTTCGTGATGTTAATTGTATTAACTTGGTGAATTAACTGAACTTTGGTATTTAATGATTATGTGATAAGTGTATTGCCACAAATGTAGCATAAAAAAAGGATATCTCACAAAGGATTAGTAAACGTAAATAAAAAAAAATTTTTTTTTTTCATATTTTATCTTTTATTTTCTGTCATCCATACAATTAAATCCATCAAAGAAAATAGTAGTTAAATTGTTAATGTAAAGATAACTTCTTTGGTCTGTAAGCAGAAAAATAATATGTCAGTATAGAATATTTCTCCTAAATGATCTCAAAGTTATATTAACTTGTTTTCCCTTCTGACCTGCTTTTCTTCAGGCTTCATTATTGTCATCAGGTACCACCTCGATAGCCTGCATGTTGTCATTAGGCAAAAACTCGACACTTTCTTCTCTCTCTATGATGTTGTCATCAGGCAAAAATTCAACACCTTCTTCTTCGTTTGTTATCACACAATCATCATTGGATGGCAGTTCTGTAAGTTGAAACATGTGGTGAGTAAATGAGAAATAAATAATTTAATCACAAATTACAATAGGCCAAGAAATTGCCAAATAGTCCTTCAAAATGCCCTAATAAACCTTTTATTTGATATGTTGCTGCTTTTAATTTAATTAATTCCCATAATTCATTTCCTGCTAATAAATTTGTTAAAATCGATCATATATTTTTGTGACATTTTAAGAACAAATGCTTGTTCTATATATCATTCGCATCAACACTTTTTTGGGATGTGGGTTTTGATGCATGGATTTTACAGCACAAAAACATTGTGACTCATAATTTCATCACTTTTAGAAGGTACCTGTATCAATATTTTCGTCTGCTTCATATACATTTTCCTCTTCCATTACAATGTCGTCATCGTTTAATTTTACTTCATTAGCGTCAGCATCACCATTATCATTAGCGACAACGTCGTTGCGTATTCGCTTTTTGGTAATTTTGCACGCTTTGATTGTTTCCAGGAGTTTTTTCACTAGTTGCACATCGGTCTCTGGTGGATGCGCTCGCCTGTACAACTTAACGATTTCTCCGGCCGTCTTCCATTGGCGCTCCTGGCTCCCTGATGCCACGCATATAGTGAACCTCTTCCTGAGGTCTGTACGCAATATCTTGTACAGTTCCATGCTCTGAGGTTTATCGGCGTGTTCTTGGATGATCTCCCTCATCTGGCCTAGGATCATATTGCATGGCTTATAGAAGTTGGGTAGCCGTTCTTTAGGTGCCTTAATTTTTTTCGGAGGTGTTTTTGAGTGTAAAGCGCTTTTTTCCTCGTAAGTGAGTCGACCGGGACCGGTGCGTTTAGGAAACTTTTCCCTTGGTCTGGGGGGCGAGCGGCGACGAGGTCTGAACTCGTCTCGCTCTGCGTCGGCCCGCCTGCGGCGCTCGCGCGAGTCCATATCCGCGAACTCTCTCACAGCGCTAGGGCCAAATTCCTGCGAAAGTCGATCATGCCAACTCACACACTACACATTGGCCTATAACAACATCAGCATACACTTGATACTAATTGGGCTATATATCATTTGATGCCTCATTTGAAATATTAATTATATGCTGAAGTTAACCAATGAGTAGATTGTATTAGCTTTTTGTTAAGGATTATGCATAGTTCAGAATTACGTCTACATAATCACATACATACTGCTAAAATATATATAAGGAATGTGCCTTTGGCAATTGTATGGAAAATGCCTATAAATAAAACTTCCTATAACACACAGGATCGTGACTGATAGTCTGCACTCTCGGCACTAGATCAGTATTGTTGTGGTGTTTAATCAGCAGTCCACATGCTCAACTAAAGCCCATATTTCACACAACATATTTACAAATCATTTGGTATTACCACAACTACGTCCTTACCTTAATTAATTCTAATTTCTTCCTCTCCAACAGTAATTTTCTTTCTTCTTCTATTATCATCCTCTGTTTCTTTAAGAGCTCAATCTCTAACTGCAACATTTCATAAGAATTTTTGTTAACATACACATTGCAACTAGCTGAACTTAGCCAATATTTTCAGATGTTACAATTTGAAATATATTTACATCAAGTTGCGAACTTTCGTAATTCATGACTGGACTACGGGATCGAGATCTGCCTCTGCCCCATGAGTTCCTCTGTTGGTGCCTCTCTTGTCTCTCATATCGGTCGTACCCCTGTTGGTTAGATCTGTATGGGCTAGGTGGTCTGTCACCAAATTCAGAAACACTTGCTGACAATGGATAGGTCTGCTGACCAATGGTGTAGTTGAACCCATCAAGCAATTCCAAAACAGCGAAGGCACAATCCGGATCGTAAAGTTCCAATGTAGCTTCCTTTAAATCAGTGCCACGAATATCAGATATATCTTTTATCCAGAATCGTTTTACGTTGACACGTTTCAATATCTGTCTAAAAGAGTGTATGAGTTTAGGTATCTTGCTCTGAAAATAATTAAAATATTGTTAATTACAATTTAGTATAACGGCTTACGACGTTAGGATACCAAAGACCGAGCGAAGTGGAGAAGAATGGGTAGGAAAGCGGACCCTGGCAGAGGCCGGGATAAACGCTAGGATGATGATAATGACTGTAAAATCATACCAGGAGTCTCATTGCAACACCGGGTTCTTGTGATGGACCTGTGCGTGAAGCCCCGATGCAAATACCGGGAGCAGTGCCGACGCCAAACCCGGTGGTGACTGCTTGAAGGAACCAAGTCAACGACTTTAATGTTGCGACAGACGATGAACCCGTCCAACAACTCTGGAACAGAATTCAGGCAGCTATCGCACGGGCGGCGAGGACGGTGCTGGGGGTGCCTAGGGGCGGTCGCAGGCTTGATAAGGACGCTTAGTGGTGGAACTCCAGAGGGAGACCAGGTTGAAGAAAGCCCTCTTCAAAAAATGCCAAGCGTCCAGATCTCCTGGAAACCACGCTGCATACAGGGATGCCAAAAGTGCCACTAAACGAGCGGTAGTCAGAGCCAAACGAGATCACTTACGTCCTTTGTACGATAAGTTAGAATCGTTCCCTCAGGAGCAGAAACAGGTGTTAATGACCCTAGCGGTAATCTGTTATGCGATGACCGCGCGGTAAAGGAGAGATGGCGCTCGTACTTCCAAAAGGTGCAGCTAGGACTTCTGCTACCGGTTATGCCTGAGAAAGTCGAAACAGCTCTTCGCCGCAAGAAAAACCGGAAAGATGTCGGGCCCGATGGAGTCCCTATTGAGGTGTGGAAATCGACGGGCTCTATTGGTGTGAGCATCCTCTCCGACTTTTATAACCGCATCCTTCTTACCGGGAAAATACCCAACCTGTCTGACTGACAACGTGGCTGAGTATCATTACTCCAGTCTACAAGGGCAAGAGCTCGGTGCGGCAGTGCACTAACTGACGCGCTTTAGTATAGTGTTTGAACTGAGTGATCCTTATAAAGGTGTAAATTTTTGGATATCGCCAATCGATTTTGACTATTTTTGACTATATGTAGGTTTGAATTTTTCCAAAAAAAGTAAGATAGGATCACTCAATCAAGATGCACATACCGGGTTGTGGCCCTTGCATGTCCTGTTCATGCATATCCTGATATGCAGAAGGCCTTTGACTGTCTTATTCAGGAGACGAGAAGACAGCATCCGAGACTATCATGAGGTGCCTATGTGGCTGGTCACGTATGCGACGATGTCGCGCTGATAGACTCTGACAAGGGGCGACTTGTTCAATGTGTAAAAAAGAAAAGTGGAAGGAGCCACTTGATAACCGCTGTCTGAAGATTAATGTGTCGTACCAGAAACAGACGCAGACAGAGTACATGGCCTGCAACAGTGCAGATCCCTCATACGCAAAGGCAAAGATGAAGTCAAGCGCACATATTAGGCCGAATACCTGAGATCTGTACTTAGCGTATCCAGGGACATCGACAGCGACATCAAAGCCAAAGTATACGCGGGATGGAGCGAACAAAAAAATTAAATTCTGGAAACAGCCTCCTAGTTTACAGTGCTACTACTGCAGCAGAGAAATGATAAATGTTTGGTATTTTATTCAATTTTTTCTGTTAATCCTTCCTGCTAAATGTATTTTGATAAGCTGAATATTTGGTGCTTTGGCCGAGAGCCTGGTCCAATATTCGGCCAAAATATATTCGTGGCATCTTTATTCAAAACCCTGTACTCAGGCTCACAGAGGTCCGATGGCAATCGCTCTACTTTAATTGTTTAATTCCTTGATCTGCCAAATCATGGCAATAGGCAGACTGGCTCTCCTGCGAGAGCGAAACAGCTGAGTGATACCCCAGGTATTGTAAACGTTTAAAGGTTATGGCTTTCCATCAGGCAGGCCGTAGGCTTGTTTGCTAGCCAACGTCAGTGGTATAAAAAAAAGAAAACAATATTCAAATCACACAAAATTAATAACGATTTTCGATATAATTCAATTTGACTTTGACGAAATCTAAATGAAATTACGGTTTAAGAACTTTATTTTCTCCAAAAACTTATAAAATTACTTACAGAGAAAACACTAATTAAACAAAGTAATATCCGCCGATTGGCATTTTGGACTAAGTCTATCATAGAAAAACAAAAAATACAGGGTAGACTTAACAAAAATGTGATGCTAACACTCTCTTTAAGTTGATAGATGCGCCAAATTGTAGCAAATTGGAAATTAGGAATGATTATACCATACGGAACCCTAAAACCGGTGGTTACGGAGGAACTGGTTGTTAAAACGAACGGCCGCACGAATCGCAAACAGATAGTGCCAAACATGTCAAAAGGCATGCTCATTGCTCAATCAATCAATAGTAGCATGCTTTCGTGTTTGAAATACGAATGTGTAACACTACTACTGACTTGCAGAGGCTTTTGACGAAAAACAAAACAACCATTTTGTTGTTACAGTCGGCCGGGTACAATTATAGTAATTTCTATTAGTATGTAGTAATTGAGGGGTACTTACATTTTCCGGCAAGCCGGTAACAACAATATTCGTCATTTTTAAAACTACGAATCGTAAAACCCCCTAAGAAAGGATAAAACATAGAAATAGAATACCTTCCCGAAAAAATATCCCACAAGGTGCACCCCACAAACCACCACAAACTATGAACCCCAAACAAACCAAAGAGGACAAAAACATTGACATTGACTTGACACTGACAACCACTGACAACACAGTCAATTTCAAGACCCAAGAATAGACCACGATCGTTATTTTTTAAATAGGCATTGGCATCTAGGGCCATCAGCCTAAAACGAGACACAGTTTTATAATCTAAAGCGGGCTCCACACAACACAATCTGATTGTCCAAACAGATAATTGACCGTTAACATGAGACAATTTGATTGGCAATCTAGTCAGTACCCTACAATCTGATTGTCCGTCCTTGGCGCGTCCATACGAGAAAGAATTTGGAGCGCTAAGCTAATATGAGACAATTTAATTGCCAATCTAGTTAGATTGTACGTATAATAATAGGACAAACGGTGTTTTGATTTTTTATTTATGCTACGCACTGACAAACGAGCAGACAGTCCACCTGATGTAACTGTGAGTCACGAGAGACGGCTGTTTGACTGTTGCCAGTAGTAGTTTGAGAGTAGAATAGCACCAACCCCTTACACTCTTGTGGTGGTCTGTTTTTGAGTCTAGAGTGCCCGTTATAAAACTAATAATATGAAAACTCTATCAATCCATAGGGAGCGATGTGTATCTGTGGTTGTTGCCATGGATGGATTATAAATATCGATGTCATTATTTCGTGTGCTATTTTTAGCTGCATAAAACCTAATGTCTTCCTAATGGTTTGTCTTTCACTCCATATCAATTTATTCAACTAAAATTTTATTGAACCAAAAGAAGAATAATATTTCAACATGTCTGAAGAAAATGCCACTGAAAAAGCGAGTTGTTCGCGCTATCTTCACCCCGAGCGATTTGATGAAGAACCAAGTGCTGCCGCGTCTGATTTAAAATGGTCACATTGGTATTTTACTTTTAAGAATTTCTTATCAAAAGAAGTCGCCCCGGGTGCCAAGGATTCTATGAAACTGAATCTTCTGATGAATCATCTCTCTCCCACAATTTTTACTCTTATTTACGTGCTTGTACAACCTACGACGAAGCTATGAACACCTTAGAGTAAGCTTATGTAAAACCTAGAAACGAAATACTTGCCAGACACATGTTAGCCACGCGTAAGCAGCAATCTGATGAAACAGTAAAAGAGTGTGCTTTAGTGTCACTTCAAGCAAGTAACTACGGAGGAGCATCAACACAAGTCAATGCGTGGAGCATTCGTCGCAGGCATCAGTTCTCAAAAAATAAGGGAGAGATTAGAGAAATTTAATTTGAGTCTAGAAGAAGCAACCAACTTAGCAATAATTCTGGAAGATGCTGAAAAAAACACGCAAACCTTCAGCAATGCTGGAACCACACCTGGTACATCCTTGAATCTCAATGCATCATCTGGATCGACGCAAACTAATAACGTAGTCGCTTCAAGACCTATTTTTCATCCAAACTCGAAGAGACGTTGCTTTTTTTGTAGTGGAAATGTGCACCAGGGTATTAAATGCCCCACGACTAATGAAAACTGTCAACTTTGTTCGCTCATTCATCATTCATCATCATCATTCATTTTGCGAATGTTTGCAGATCCAAGCAAATTCAAAGAGCTAACGCCGTGACAGCCGATGATGACCTTATCCAACCTGATAGCGCACTTTCTGCAATCTCCGCTGCTTCTCCGAGCAGTCTTAGAAAGGCCACCTCACCTATAACCATTAACGGATTTAAAGCAGAGGCTTTGATAGACACTGGAAGCTCTGTAAGTTTCTTAAATAAAAGTCTGGCTGAGGTACTAAAACTGAAGATTAAGCCTAGCCGTCAAACTGTCACATTGGCTTCCCTGAGTCACGTCTCTTACGTTCATGGTGAATGTATTGTAAATATTCAACTAGAGAAGCATCACTACATACGCCAACCTCTTCTCATTGTGAAAGATCTGTGCGCAGATGCTATCATCGGTCACGATATTCTCAAGAACCACGCTTCGTTGGAACTGGAGTTTGGAGGGACCCAGGAACCTTCACGTATCTGCAACGTCATGGAAGCTTCAGTACCAGCCGCATCTTTATTTACTAACCTCTCCCCTCACACGAAACCAGTTGCAGTCCGGTCGAGACGCCATAGCGCTGAAGATGAACGATTTATAAGCGCAGAAGTGTCCAAGCACACTGAATTGGACGCCTTCCCTTTACCAAGAATAGAATCTATAGTAGCAAAGGCTACTATAGATTCTATTATTTCAGTCAAAAATACTTAAAGAGTGCTTATCACCAAGTGCCTATTCTGCAAAAAGAACTCATTTTTACCAGTTTTAAGGCAAATGGTAAATTAAAGTTCAGAGTCACGAACGGTGTCGCAGCATTCCAACGTACTCTCAACTATATCATAGAAGAAGAAAACTTAAACGGCACATTCGCTTATTTACACGATGTTACGGTATGTAGGAAAAGCAAAGAAGAACACGACACAAATCTGTGTAAATTTAAAAAGGCCGCCGCTAAATACAATCTTACATTAAATGAAAGCAAATGCACGTTTAGTAGAGAGACAATCAACCTTCTTGGCTAAACAATAAAAAATAATATAATTCGCCCAGATGAAAACCGGCTTAAGCCGCTGCTTGACTTACCTGCTCCTGCAAATGCAGATGCCTTAAAACGAGCGTTAGGCGTTTTCGCTCACTACTCAAGATGGATACAAAACTTTTCGGAAAAAATCAAACCATTGCTTTCAATAAATTCATTTCCTCTGTCTGAAATCGCAATCACTGCTTTTAACGAAATAAAAGGAGATATTGTAAAAGCCTCCCTGTCTGCTGTGGACAAAACTGTAATGTTTACTGTTGAAACTGACGCCTCAGAAAATGCCCTTGCCGCTTCTCTCTCTCAGAATGGTCAGCCTGTTGCATATTTCTCATGTTCTTTAACTGACTCGGAAAGGCGACAGTCTTCAATTGAGAAAAAAGCTGCCGCTATAGTTGAAGCTTTACGTAAATGGAGGCATTTTTTGATTGGACGGCATTTTCTACTAATAACAGATCAGCAAACTGTTGCATTTATGACTACCAGATTCATTCAAGCAAAATAAAAAATGAATAAATTGAACGCTGGAGATTAGAATTATCTTGCTTCAAGTACGATATCATATATTGCCCTGGCAGAGAAAACATCGTTGCTGATGCTCTGACCAGGGTATGTGCTAATATGGATGTCAATAATCTGAAGACCCTACATGACAATCTCTGTCATCCCGAAATTGTCCGCATGGCTCATTGGGTACGGTTGAAAAACCTACCATTGTAAATGACATAAAACAAATGTCTACCAATTGCAAAGTATGTGCGGAAATTAAGCCGCAGTATGCGACATCCAAGGGACAGCTTATCAAAGCAACGGCTCCATTAGAGCGACTAAATATTGATTTTAAAGGACCACTCCCGTCAAAGTCGCGAAATAGGTACATACTGACTATAATCGATGAGTACAGCCGTTTCCCATTCGCATTTGCCTGTAGAGACACGACATCAGGCACTGTTATTAGCTGTCTGAACGAAATATTCTATTTATTTGGTACACCAATGTACATTCACTCAGACAGAGGTGCTTCATTCATGTCACAAGAGCTTTCTCAGTACCTCGTTTCTTTTGGGATAGCTTGTAGCCGTTCTACTACATACAACCCACAAGGCAACGGCTAAGTCGAATGCCTAAATTTTACCATGTGGAGGACCATTCAATTGAGTCTAAAGTCAAAAGGGTTAGAAATATCAGACTGGGAAAAGGTCTTGTCTCTAGGCTTAAACTCGATACGGTCACTACTGTGCACAGCTACAAACGCCACTCCCTATGAAATAATGTTTAGTCACCCTCGAAGAAGTCCAAACGGGGTATCACTGCCAGCTTGGCTAACCATCCCAAGACCTATCCTTATTAAAAAAAACGTGCGGAATTCCAAATAGGATCCCATTGTGGAAGAAGGTCATCTCCTACAAAGCAACCCTAATTATTTCCACGTCAGATACCCAGATGGAAGAGAAGGCACATTTTCAAATAGACATCTGGCACCAGTCCCTTCAGGTGATGAATACTTCTCTATATCATCAGACGACAATAACGATGCACCTGAAACCATGGTCGAAGAACCGCTTGTGCCTGCGCCTCTTAATGATCCTCAGGCAATAGAACAGAACACTACCCAACCAGAAGTTCGTCGGTGGATGCGAAATAGGCGTCCACCAGCTTACCTGGAGGACTATCAGACATCGTAGGGGGGGTAAATGATGTGTATCTGTGGTGGTTGCCATGGATGGATTATAAATATCGATGTCATTATTTCGTGTGCTGTTTTTAGCTGAATAAAACCATTCTTCCTAATAGTTTGTCTTTCACTCCGTATCAGGGTGTATGACGTGGGCTCTTCGCCTTGTGTTTGACAATTTATATTAAAAGTGCCTTTTGTATCCACCTTAAAGAAATAAGCGTCAAGAAGCCCTCACGTGCATACCTTCGTTTATTGAAGAATAGAATTAAAGCCAATTGAAGCCAATATTGTTTATTAATTGGAGATTCCCCAGACAGTAATAAATAATATTAAAATTAAAATATCTTTCTCTACCGAGTATTACGATAATTTACATGAATGATGTGAACTATAATGTTATTATTTTCCTTTTTATTTTGATTGCTCCAAGTTGTCCGCAAATTCATCTTCAACCTAAAAGAAAAAATTCTGATTTAGTTAATTGAATAGTAGCTATATATAATAATCAAACTTCGTATTCAGCCAAATTTCAGTAGAAAACTCAGCTTGTAGTGAAAGTTGATTATATTCTTTCTATCGGACTATACTACTACTTTGTCAGTTATTTGAACCGAATAATCGTCTGAATACAAACATCAGCAGAACTCACATTTTTCTCACTAACAAAACTTTAAGTAACTCAGAAGTTAGTTTTTGCGAGCAAATACATACGTCTTTTATGGTTAACTATATAAACAATACCTACCTATCACAAGCATTGTTAATTTACTTCTTACTTTACTCTCACAAGGATTACACACGATTTGATAATATACAATGAACTAAGAATACAGAAGTACCTACACCAAGTACAGAAGAAACTAATGAATGAACGCCGCAAAAACATAGTACATAGAAAATTAATCCCAATTACTAGAAGCTTTATGTATGTGCCTCACATCACAAGGGACAGCGCTATATTTTATTCTAGACACTGCATGTCTACAATATATAATGTCCTAGCAAGATTTTGGTAACAATAACACTAACAAAAGAGCTTATATCCCCTTCTCCGCGGCTAGCACAGCTTCTCGTAATAAGTCTGAAGGGCGCCTCTTTTTAGGGGCTGCCGCCTCTTTCCTCTTTCTTTCAGCCTCCTCCTCTTCTGCAATTTTATAGACAAGTGTGGGAGCCACCTGTGGAAAAGGAACTAGAAAAGGAATCGAAGAAATATATTTATCTCGTAAAATTGTATGATTGTGTAGGTAATGCAATATTTTTACGGTAGACATACAATTCCTGTCGTAATATTGTGAGGAAATATCCATCCTCTCCTCAATGTTATTGAGTCCTGCGTGGGCAGCCTTAAAAACGCTACCTGTATCTTTTCGTATCCATCCATCCATCCATCCAGGCCGTAAGAAAATGTTTTTTTAAATAATTAACGGTCCGTGGTGTGCAGTGCGGTCGTGTCGTAGTTTATTTGTAGAAAGAAATTTAATTCAAACAAGCGATCTACCCACTAGCTTAGTACTACAGTAATTTAGAGTGGTTTATAAAATATTTGCCGCTGCAATTACAATGAAACGTAATTCATATCGTAATCGCCAAGGCGGCAACCGCGGTGGGAATCGCCAGTCGGGCGGCAATAGCGGCGGAATTAGGCCTTTCGGTTCACCGGCCGTTTCATCGGGACCCTTGATGACCAACCACCTTCAGGTAAGCTTCCACACATTTATAACAATAGTGCTAACTAGGTATGGTCGGGCTGCTGAAGCAACACGAGAATATCGATGTGAAATAACATGTTTATTTCATTCCATAGATCATTCCAAAATGGTGTCTTTTGTCTGAAGGAAATGATTGTTTTCATTGTTTGTGACTTTTACTGCTACTGTTTCTGACTCTAATTTCACTTTGTTAGGAGTTGGAATTGGAGCTGGCGCTATTAAAACGCAAGAGGGAGATCTTGGAGACGCAGCAGCAGATGTTAGTTGATGACCGGTTCAACAGACCTGTGAGTATTCTAAATGTTATACTTGAATAATATTCAGATTAAGATCCAGAAAGCACAGTCAGATTAAACAGGCATGGGCTTTATGTATGCATTAATCCAAATTGTTTTTATAAGATCACTTCAATTTAGGGCTTCCGTCATCATTAAACAATGATTTGGCCAATGTAACATAATTTGGCAATTAATGGACACAGATTTTCTTTATTTTAAATTCATGGTTATCTTAGACTTCTGATTATATTATGCACTATATTAGTGTCAAAATACCTATTTTCTATATCTTAGTTCTATTAATTTAGTTCTTCGAGAGTAATGTAACAATTCCTTAATTATTTATTTAGTTATTAAACAAATCAAGAGTAACTTTTGTTACAATACACACTCTTCAAATATTAATGTATATGTTGAAAATTACCTTTAATTAAATTAAATTTTGTATAATATTTTTGCATATATCTCTTGGGGGCCAGGATTTTACTTGTGCCATTGAGAGGTATATGCATAATTTTTATTAGTATATGATACCTGGAATTTTATATAAAATAAGTAGCATTTAATGGTATAAATTTATAAAGTATGCACAATTGACAAATAATGCAATGTTATGCAACACCATTATAAATTACAAGTTTTAGGATCGTATACATATAACTCAATGTCTAGACTTATATCGTTATAGATTTAAATGTTTGACTACTGTAGAACATCACTCCATCATGAGATAAATCCTTAGTTCACATTCATATCTACAATACTTGACAAAGAACTGATTTACCTGAAGATTTCATTGAATTCATACGAATTCAATGAAATCAATTGTTTCAAAATTAAATTTTGTTATGTTGTATACACAACAAAATTTAATTTTGAAACAATGGACTTATAATGAATTTGGAGTATGGTGTAGTGGAATATGTGGAGGACAACTCTTACCGATATTCTGGTACATGAGATTTCAGATTTTTGTTTTTACTATTTATCTCTGTACTATTTACGTTCTATTTTCTTCAATGTACTTTGTTGTCTTTTTAATAACTACCCTCATTATCTAGATAATTAATTTTCTCTAAAATAGCTTAACCTTTTAAAAAAAAAGATTTTCTATTGTTATAAATATCTTGGGAGTCAACCTGTTAACAGGTTTATCCTAAAATAAAGTTTTTTTACATTTTCTTGAAATGGTCCGTAATACAGAAAACTAGGTATGAAAAATTTATAAAAATCAGTAATGTTCTCCGAAAAGCTGGGGTGGCAAGAATAAAATGAGATGTATGAAGATGGTTGTGGATATGTTACAGCTAGGGAGTTGTGTCAGAACAGAGGAATGTGGAGGTCCATAGTGTCTGCCTACCCCACTCTGTCCCAGAGGCGTGAGCTTTATGTATGTTTGTAACAACTAAACAAGCGACTTGAATGAAAACCTATCTGCAAACATCCTATAACGAAATAACATGTCTTGGTTTGTTTACAAATACACTATAAGGATCACATTGTGTGCCTGTGACAAATCTGAACTATTGTACAACAGCGTCATCAGTCAGTTGTACAATACAAGAATGCCTATTGAGCTGCTGGCATCACAATGGTGCCAAATAAAAAAAAACGCCTTATGCTGCTGGCACCACATTAGTGCCAGGGCGAGAAATATATATGTATATAGCCAGTAACTAATCTAAAAGGCTAGCTAACTAACCGACCAAAGACATTAGGGCAAAGGGGTGTTGTATCCACAGTTATTACCAGAAGTAATGCAAAAACTTAAATAGCATTGCAATATTGTGGTAATGGCGCGAGTCATGGTTTGCGGCCACTGCTGCTGTCGCCCTTGACCACATATTATGGCACAAAAGTTGTAGGCTCATTCTGTGACATTTAGTGATAATGGCAAGGTTTTAAATTATCATCAGATAATTATCTCTACACTTTTGGTCATCTTGCCATATTTTGTTGTAATGCACTCTAAGTGAGTCCAACCAAACAACTTAACATATGTTTAGAAATGGCAAAAGTTTCAGAAATAACCGACTAGCTTAGAGACATAATTTGATACTGCAGCCAAGAAACTTGGTATCCTCTCGAAGGTCAGGTGGTACTTCACTTCAAAGGTGCTTTAGTTATATGAAGCCCAAGTCCGCTCTTGCAAGGAGTACTGCTGCGACCTCTGGGATGGATCAGCCAAATACCAACCGGCCATTTTGGATTCGGTAGAAAAACGTGCAAAGACGATAATTTGTGTCCCACAATTTGATTAATGCTAAGTTGCAGAGCCTCGAGCATTGGCATAGGATTGCTCGTCTGTCGGTCTTCTACAGGTTGCATTCCGGTTGCACCGGCTCCTTTTCCGCCATCAGAAACGCGATCCGGGCGAAGTCTTCTTCACTTGTGGGCAAAAAGCCGCCTGAGGTCGGCGGACCGTCTAACTCGTATAGTGACAGCTTTCACACGAGCGAGCGAGATAAATTCCTATAGTTATCGCAAAAGTTAGGCGGTGGTCTTGACAAGACCAATCATTACGCCGAAACTGGTTCAACGTTGCGACTTTCCATTTTATAGATAATCTTCTGTCCCTCCATAGTATCTAGATTCTAGCTAGATCATTAGCGATGCATGCTGAGCGAGCAGACCGCGTCCTTGCCACTATCATTATAGTGATATTCTTGAATTATACACGTTTGTCTTCTGTGGACTGCTTACTGTCCCTCACTCTCCGTCCATCCTGTGTTCCTTACAAATCTTCGGCCGCCTTTCCAAATGCAGAAGACTGCATGTCTGAGTTTGAAGATGAATTTGTGGTGCTGATAATATCAGAACGCATTGGTGATATGAATGATCCAACGTTTCAAAAACAACAATCAGATTGCTCACTCTGCTCACTTGTTATCCGGCCCGGTGCACCAATTGAATTTTGAGCCTCGGAATCTCATCTGTGTGGATGACATCGGAACTCCGACCCTACCGTCTCTCGTGAGTCGTGACCGACCAACTAGTAACGAATCCAACGTTATGTCTGTATGCACGTGGCAGGTCTAGCTCGCTTTGTTGATATAGACTCGACATTGTAAAGCGATGTACCTGCGTGTCGTTTTTCGACGACAGACGCCCAGGCCCGGGCCATATAGTGTAACACTCTGTATACTCATTCCTAG
Source organism: Blastobasis adustella (assembly GCA_907269095.1). Classification (NCBI taxonomy): domain Eukaryota; kingdom Metazoa; phylum Arthropoda; class Insecta; order Lepidoptera; family Blastobasidae; genus Blastobasis; species Blastobasis adustella. Next base: position 6,632,513 of record OU026138.1, read on the forward strand.
ATGACAATGCCATATGTGGTGTTTCAGAATTTTACCATCTCACCTGAAATCCACATCAGACTACCGTCTGCTCTAGATCCATTAGTGCAAGGTCGACTCGTCATTGGCCTTGATCCTCTGTCAGCAGGGGACTACGAGCAGGTGAGCTTGTCTTGGGGCATGGGATGGTGGTGAGGCCCATAATATTAATAATATTTAACGTATTTCTTTGTTCATGCTCTCTCAGCAGATCATGAACAAATATTAAACCTCTAATACAGGTCACGGAATGTCTCTATAACTTTTGTGCCAAAATAATTACAAGTATTTTTGAATAGGTAGTTTTGTCAGTAAAAGTATTAGTAGTAAAAGAGTGCTTAAGTTATGTCTAGATTTTTGACGACTATAGAATGCATGAATAACTCTTTTATAACGACTTATAGGTGCTGGTGGACTTGTAATTAATTGTATGTATTTTCCTTACAGTTTTTAAATCAAATATATTGCTGGCTGGCCTTGATATATCAGGACTTGTGTTTTATTACTTGTGATTTGTTGTAATTTAACGGATTTCCTGTATAAACAGGATTTCGTTTTATTGCAGCAATATTGTATATTTAGATGATCAACGCCCACCTGGGTGGGTACCTCCCCATGATCTATTTCACCCAGTGGATGGGTACTTCTCCCTTATCTATTTCTCCCACCAAGCAAGTATGCTGCCATTGTTGTGCTGCGGTTTGAAGGATAAGCCAGCCAGTTACAGGCAAGAAGCATAGTATCATCCTCGTCCTCACAGTGACACCTGTGACTCTGCACTTTCGTTACTTATGTGCATGAATTGTAGATGTTATGGGCGACAGACCGTTTTCCATCAGGTGGGCTGTCTGCTCGTTTGACATTGAGTAGCAAAATAATACTGCTTTTACAGTAGAAAACATTTTATGTACTTATTGATTTTCCTACCAATACTTCTTTATCAGTTCAGTGATGAACTAATCAGCTAGATAATGCGAGATACCTATTACTTGGGGTGGGTGTTCGTCCCCCACAATATCAGTAGGAATAATTCACTTGTTATTTGTACTGATTTGGACATGCGAAAACTGTGCACACACACTCTAAACGTGTCACAGCACAGTTTTTCTGTCCGGCCGACATGTTTTCTGTCATTTAACATTGTTTCTACTTGTATTCCAGAGTCAGTTTTACGATGACGTGTCGCAGTCGAACCCCACCCATAACTTCGCGAACTATTACAACGACGCCGCGTCCGATAACCATAGGGCGGGTGGGAGCGTGTTCGACCGACTCTCGCCCAAGTTTAACCAAGGCTCGATGGCCGTGTGGGACAACCCGCCGCCCGCCAAGCGGTTCCGCGACGAGGCGCCGCGGTTCACCAGAAAGCCGAACCCTCCTGCGGGCGGGCGGCCGCGGCCGGAGCCCAAGCCGAAGCAGGGGGGCTCGGGCGGCTCGGGTGGCTCGTGGCCCAAACGCGACTTCCAACCCACCAAGGTGACCAAACCCAAGAGCCAGCTCAAGCCGCCCGGCAAGCCGGCCACCAAGCCGCCACTCAGCTCCTATTCCACGGAGGACCGTAGGAAAGTAGTAGCGCAAGCCAAGACCGCGGGGCTCGTGACCGAGACCGTCTCCGAGGACCGGATCCTGCGCGAGGGCAAAGAGCCCTCCGCCAAGGTGAACGGCACGCTGGAGCTCGGTCTCGGCAACATAATGAAGGAGGTGAAGATCTTGCACGGGATCAAGACGGGCGAGCAGCTCAGTATCCATGCGTTGCAGAACATTAAGCAAATCATTAGGGACCGTATCCGCGCGGTGATGCTCGGCAAGGAGGTGCGCTCGGGCCCGGCTGTGGTGCTGGAGTACCGCAAGCAATACCCGGAAGGGTCCGACGCCTTCTTGCTCAAGGACGCGAAGAAGGCGAAGGTCGAGCGCGCGAAGGCCGAGCGCGCGCCAAGGGCCGTGCGCCGTCCCCGGCACCTGATCGATGCAGGTAGAGACATCACTCCTTACCGGCTCTCACCGGCCCTTACCAGTTCTTATTGGCTCTCGGACGCCGTTCCGCTCCCTCGAGAGAACGGCCCGACACGAGGTGGCTGCGTTCCGTTCGGAATATCCAGCCGCCTCGGTCATCGCCTCTCGCACATCTATTCTACCAAGATAATGGTTAAACTCCAGCTAGAATACACTTAACGTGCCATGAAGTGATAAAGAATCGGTTCCTTCGTAAACCGTTGTCTTGTCACATCATTAGCGTTGAATATGTGATTCTCTAGCTTCTTTTACATTTATAAACATCTTTGAAATCACCGTTCTATTAATTTTTTTACAATTAACTATGCGTGTGTTAGGGTGCTAATTTTGTGAGTTATGGGTTTCCAGAAGACCCCGAGAAGTTCTTTAAGCTCAATTTCGGGAAGTTGCTCTCGAATAAACTGGACCAGTTGTTTACTAAGGTAATTACAAAGAGTTTTCGTTTCCTTCGTTTCTGCTGCATTTAATATAAGATAGTTATAAAATACCCAAATTATTTTCACACAGGTCATTTCAGCGGGTCGACAGGATGTGCGTAAGTACCACAACAAGAGTACGCTCGACATAATCAAAAACATACTGGCTAGACAAGGTCTCCAATTAGAGCCAAATGATCCCAACGGCGTCATATCGATGCCAGGAGAACTGAGCGAAGACAACCCGATAGTGGTAGACGCCGATGGCGACGTAGCTGCCAAGGTAGTCTCGGCAGACGTAAAGGAGGAGAACGCTGAAGAGGTTGACGGTACAGAAACAAATGATGGAGACAAGAGTACAGAACAGACAGGGACAGATGAAACGAAAGACAAGGAATCAAATGCTGAAACAAATAATACTTCAGCGGAAGAAAAAGAAACTGATTCACCAACGGAGAATGCAAACCCCGAAACAGCTGCATCGACAGAGCCTATGGCCGTTGAGGGTGAAGGTCAACCCAAACAAGACTCAAATGAACCACCGTTGCATTTGAACCCAGAATTCTACGAGGAAGTACTTAGTGTCCTGCTAGAACGTAAACTGCCGTCTGTGTTGCCCAAGTTCAAAAGTGTGAGTTGATTCGTTTTTATTGTGAGATTTTTTGTAACTGTACATATTTTTGGAACAACGGCCTGTACCAGTCTAAGATTGAAGTTAACTTATAATGTGTAGGGCTGATGAACCTTAGTCACATTTTCGTTACAAGGGAAGTTTGGTGTGAACTGCTAAAGCATTTTCTTCTCTCTTTATTTTTCTATTATTTTTAAAAAGGCTTTCCTAAAATGAATTCTGCATTTTAGTTAGATACACATGAAGAAACTCAAATTTAAGAATCGTAGCTGTTTAGGGTAACATTAACACTTAGGTTGCATAAGAAAAGAAAGCTACCGCATTTATGAAGTACAAATATAAAAGTTTAAGATTTTCTGTATCTATTTAAATTGTTGCCTTCAGATGATATTCGACATGCTGAATACCGACATAGAATATAGAAGCACACTGGCTTATACCATTATTGCTACAAAGAAGCGTTGGGTGAACCCGAACATCAAGAAAGAGGCCAGTGCATCTGACAACTCGGACAGCAATGCAGCTAGCAATTTCACAACACCCAACATCAGTCAAAACGAAGGGCCGAGACCCAACATCCTTTACGTTAAGGTAAGTTATTGTGATATACAGGAAAATACAGGATTTTTTGAAAAAGATTACGTCCATGTGGAGTGCAACATGGATTTTTTCAAGAAGGGTGTGAAAAGGTTTTTACGGGGTCGTCAACAGGCTAGTGATACCCATGGTATTACAAAGGTCTGTAACTACTTACCAATTAGGCGGGTCCTATGCTTGACACAGTTTCTACCAAAATAACGATAGAGCGAGGTTATCCAAATGGAACTTATCTTAAAACTATGGCAGAGGATGTCCTAATTTCAAAAAGCTAGTTTACAACGAATTTTTTTCTGAAAATTCACTTGTATATGATGACTAATAACTTGTGGCGTCACTACCTGATACGAATTCAATTGTTAGATGTTCTTCGTGTGCTTGGCCGGTGGGCGATGGAAGGGGTGGGGGGGTCGTGCATGCTTACATTTTCGTGGCGGTTTTCATCAGCGCGACCCGTAGGCTAGTTACGTAAACGCTGTTGCCAACAATGCTCTGATTTCAATGATAGAAATTGTTACTTTTGCGATTACGTATCATCGATTTCATGGGTTCAGTTGCTAACAAAGTTACATTGCAATAAACTGAAACTATTAAATCGATCATGCGTAATAGCAAAAGTAACAATTTCAATCATTGAAATCAGATAATTGTTGGCATAAGAGTTACGTAATTAGCCTACCGTTCACGGACCGAGCATGGAAGACAGGGTTCCCTATCAAAAAGGATAATTTTCCTCCATTTTTTTTTCCTTTTTGTCGCACAGATCGTGGGCAAGCCGACGCTGCCGAAGCGCGCCCAAATGCAGGCGTTCCTCGACCAATTCCACCCGGCCTCGATCAAGAAACACCGCGGACTGCACAACCTACTGTTCGTCGGTTTCCTCGGCCGCGAAGACTTCGAGAGCATCCTAGCGGCGGACAAGACCGTCGTCGGTGAGTTTCGACCTCCCATCACATACAGTGCGATTAAAATAAGAATTAAAATTGTTCGAGGCAAAAGATAAAAAGGCTCCGTAGGCTGGAAAATGGGCAGCAGCGTTTTCCATTATTATATTTACAACACTGCGATCTCCAACTCGCCTGCCAAGCGTGGAGTTTGTGGCAATGACCTCCCCTTTCGTGTGTGAGGCCCTAAGTCCTGCATTGGACTGTTCTGGGCTGTAATGATCATGATGGGCTTTTGACGTACTTCCCTTTAGAGTCCAAAAAAATGTAAGTTTATTGAGAAGCTAAAACCTGAATGAATGCACAATTTATTTTAAAGTAGATATAAAAATAAGCAATAATACCTAACCGATAACGCTCATACGGGTTTCTTTTAACACTGGACGTACGGTGCCTTCTCTACTAGAGTACATATCTCTATATCAATGGCATATACAAGATTGAAACTCAGCATCGAGTTACGAATGAACTACTTACTTCATTACTTCATTCATAACGCGATTAATTGCCGGCCGAGAGTACAAGCATTGTTCTCATTTCCAGGTAACTGTACATTGAACATATCAGTCAGCGAGAGAGTCAAACCGAAGACAAGCAGCGTACTCGACCAGAGTTGTGAGCCAGCCGAACCACAGAACGAGTCCGATGGCAAACTGGACTCTGATATCGACTCGCAGATAACTGACCTGCTGCAGTCCATTAAGAGTGAGGAGGAGAAAGAAGCCGCAGAAAACGCTGTTAAGAATGAAAACGGTGAAGTTAAATCTGAGACAGTTAAAGTTGAAAATGGAAACGATGACTCTGGGGCCAAGGGGCCTCCACCCGTTGAAGATAATACAGTAGCTGCTGACGAAGTCATACCAGTTGATGATGATGATAATCTATTGGCTTCTGAGGATGAAGTACAACTTGTTGAAGATCCTGATGATGTTGTACCGGTTCTGGACAGTGATATGCCGGCCATCGAGGAACAGGATGAGGTAATGGAGGTAGCTGACGCAGCGAAGAATGGAACTGGGAAGGCCACTCCGGCTCGGGCCTCTGCCAGGATTGCCACGTCCACGCCAGCGGCTGCTGTTAGGACACGCCGTGCCAGCCGGCTTGCAAAAGATAACTAATAATAAGTAGTTATAATAAGAAACCTGATCCCAATTTAAAACTAGGAATCGAGACTCGGCTAATGGTGACCGACGAAATATAGTATGTATTAAAATATAATTTAAGACTATGATTTTTTTTTCTTAGAATACGAACTGTTTAGGAGTTCTGATTTTAAGTTGCGTCGCTTTGAACTAGGTTTATGTTGCGTAAGATTTTGTTGAGTACCTAATAAACATTATGTATGATATTGGTTTTGTTTTGTTTTCATTGATGATACTTGAGTTGAATTTTTTTTATCTAAACTATAATGATAAAAGACATAAAATGTCCATCTGTCTCTGTTACCTTTTCACGCCTTGTAAGCAAAAGACAAAGTACAAGACCGGTGGGATAAAATTTGGCAAGAAGATAGAGGACGACAACCTAGGGAAGGACATAGGCTTCTTTTTATTCTTCAGATAGAACCAAATTTTAAGCAGAAGTCGCGGGCTATTCAATGTTAGTAAGGGGAAGTTGATAATGTTCAGTCTAGACCAAGCAAGACTCATTTTGGGTCATAGACTAATAGAATGACTAAGTAATTATACGAGTAATGCGATTTATTGGAGTTTCGCTTTCATCAAACTCTTTCCAACTCTGTAATATCAATTTGAATCCGAGGCCACCAATTTCACATTACTTTTCGATTACACGCCGCCGATGGGATGGCGATAAGCGAAGGCAACTACGGTTAAAAAAATTACGGCTGAAATTATTCAATCTCTTGCATTAGAAAACACTTTAGACGAAAGTAGGCACATTATGAGAAATCTATTGATTTGTGCACCTTACAGTAATCACACTAAATACTATAAATATTATGAAATAAGCTGTCGTTCATAAATGAATACATTATGCACTTTATTTATTTGACTAAATTCAGTAGCCTAAATTTAGAAGCAAAAAGCGTGAGAGCCTTTCAAAGTGGAATGTATTGCTCATAGAATAAAGTCAATTTTTGTTTCACTTACATTGTATCGCTTTTCAAAAGCCGTGATACAAAAATGGACTTTATTTTATACTCTCATGCTTTTTGCTTCTGAATTTGGTCGATGTAATAAGCGAATAAGACGATATGGCGATTTTTTTACCCCGTCTCCTTGGTGAGATGCATAGAGATTTTGCTCAACCTCCTCCCTCCCCTACACTAATCTCACGTGAGGTTTTCCAAAATGCGTGTGTTTGTAAATAGGCGTTAGATTCATAAAAAAATCTAAATTTAGGTCATTATTTATGTTTAAGATTCAAAACTATAGAAAAAAATGTAAACAAATGTAGTTTAGAATTACAGTCAGAAAAGCGGACAATAACATGCTTTGTGGCGATAAATATTTTTGTATAGTTTATCCGGTGCTTGCTCTTAGTATACCGCCGGCTCAGCATAGATTTTTGCGCAAACGTTCCACGATGACGAACTTGGCTGAATTCGTGGATTCGGTTACCGTTTTTTTATGCTACTTAGTGACAAGCGAGCGGACAGACCTGATGGTAAGTGGTAACTGCCGCCCATAACATCCACGATTCTTACATTTAGGTTGCAGGTAACAAAAATGCAAAACCGCAGGTGCGTTGTCACTGTGAGGACTAAGATGAAATGCCTCATGCCTGTAATTTCTGCCGGTTATATGGATGAGGGCTACCAGGTGGAAGCCGTGTACACCGACTACTGTAAGTGTTTCCATAAACTGAATCATGGTGTTATTTTACGTAAACTCGAGGAAGTCAGTGTGCACGCTGACTTCTTTCGATACGCACACAGACACAGAGACACACTTTAAAAATAATTTATATGCTGTAAAAGTGTGAAATAAATAAATATAGGATTTATCCATATTTATATTCTCGCCTTTTACACTATTTCTTGCGGGAAAAAAATACGTATTTGCTGCGATATATTGATGTTTTTGCTGTTAAAATCCGGATTTATTAACTTTTTTCTACTGAGACGACCATAATAAAAATAACAGAAACCATTAAATAGAAGACCGCAGCTATATTAAGACCATGGTAAGTCTGAATCACTTATTAAAAAAATATATAAATCTCTGTATGGCAATTTATGACAAGTTTTTTAAAAGTAATAGAATGTCATTCATAAAAGTCATAACAAACAATTTGATTTCTGTAGGATTGTTTATCTTCGTGAGTTATGAAAAATGTTAAAACAATTAAAAAGGAAGTGAGAGTGATAATTATAAGCATGATTATCTAATAATTTAGGCAAACTAAAAGTACAAGTTCAAGCCAAATATCTGAATGTTACAAGAAGGACTGACAAGGACATTATCCCCAGATTATTGCCATATCCACATTTTATAATTTTTACTACTGTCAGTCGATTCAGACTTAGCGTGGTCCTATTATAGCTCGGTATTTATGGTGTTTGGCTCTTAAAATCAAGAAGCGAGTTAGATGCAATGTAACTTTTCCTCTTATTATTTTACCCTTCGGTTCGTACACCTTGCGGGGGGGGAGACGCTAGCTCATCTTTTACTGGTTTTCGGTCGGTATGCTGTCGACCATTAGTGTTAACAAAAGAGCTTCGCTGCTGCCAGAGCATTGTAACCCGGACTAGATTCAGCAAGGTGCATGAAATCCTGCCAGGAGGGACTTTTTTCCAGGCACATCACATGGTGGGGATTTCAGGAACAATTTTCCAATAATCCCCACCACATGAAATTTATAAACGTATAAACAAAGATTTCGTTTATGGACAATACTCCCTTGGGTGGGTTTTTGGAATAAACGATTTTGAATAATCATGATAAAGCATTTCTCAGAGTCTGCTATCTCACCTGGTGACAGATGTATATATGTATGACCGGCTCTTACTCTTGATTTGAAAAGGCCTAGGCAGGAGGGTGATCATCTCCTTGGCAATCATAATGTTTTGTGCCATTCGTAGGCATTGATGTATACGCTAGTATATAGAAATATTTGTTCGTAGGTTACTTTTCAATTGACAGAGATGATGTGCTATATGTTAGCAAACTAGTTTTTCCCCTTGATTACATCGAACCCAAGCATATATATGGTAGTCGATCCTCTGATCCAGTTTGTATCCCTCCGGCCTCCAGAAAGACATTGGCTCTCGGGAATGTCCCAAGCTGTTTAGTTTGGTGCCACCCTCACTGATTTCACTCACATCGTCTATCTAGATGACTGATATCCAACTCACGTACGGGTATCGCGAGCCTTTTTACTTTTACTTTTTTTACTTTTTGTAAGATGTCAAATAACCTTCCTCACGAAGTTTTTCCTGTGCACTACAACTTTCTTCAAAAGGCATAATATGTCTATAAGTACCTGTTACTTACCTCAAACATTACGAACTGTTACGAACTCCTCTGGAGTTCCTCAAAGGCCGGCACCACATCCGATACCCTTCGGTTGCAGATGCCCTGGACGACGGTGACCGCTTTCCATAAAGTGCACCGTCTGACCGTGGGCCTCCTTACACAACATATTGAAGTAGTACTAAGGCCCTACTGATATGAAGCGGCGGAGCCGCTTAGGGGCGAGTTTACGTAAGTCTTGGGTTCGGGAAATAAATAAATATGCTTGAACAATTCACACTGCGCCATCTAGCCCCAAAGTAAGCAAAGCTTGTGTTATGGGCGCCAGAAAACTGATAAACTACTTATATAAATGCATACCTACTTATTATACATACAACACCCAGACCCGTAACAGGAAATACAATTCATCATTTAAATTTCTTCCCGGCCGAGAACGGGACCTCTGCGTGGCAGACAGGCGTGTCAAACTGAATCACTCGGGTCGTCAACGCCATGTCAAATGCTAGTAGCCTTCTACGACAAATGCTACTATGGTGAAACTTACCATCAGCTGGTTGATGTAGTATTCGTACGTGATCGTGTCCGTCACCGGATCCAGCGCTGTCTGCATCATTTCGTCGAATTCCTCCTGCGGGGTTGTCGTATCTATTCATTTACGTACTTATATAAGTTAAACGCTAGTTACAGTCAAAAGCAAAGAAAAGTAATTCCCCACATATGTACTCTGCTCGGATAAACTTTTTAAGTTTTGCGTAATAGGAATAACCCGTAACTGACTGTTTTAACTGTCATTTTACTGACTCGAATTATAAATAAGTACAGTGCTAAAGGGCTACTTTTCTCTGCTGTTGACTTTGCACAATATAGAAAACATATGGGTATTAATACACCTTGGGTTTGGGGGTAAGACCGAAACCGGACTCTTTCTTATGCAGTGACGGAAAAAACCGTGACGCCCGTTCTGATACGTTGTTTCATATCTTTCGGGCCGATTCGGGACACAATGCCACATACGCAAAATGTTACACTCTCAAAATGCCACAAATATTAAATTGCTCCATGTTGTCTCACAACCGGCGTGAACGGCTCACCCCACCTGCGTGGACGGCTCGACCTACCTGCGTGAGCGGTTAGCCTACCCACGAGAATGGCTCGCCCTACGTGCTTGAAGGGCTCGACCTACCTGCGTAAACTGCTCGGCCCAGTTGCATGAACGGCTGGCCTCAACTCAACTCAACTCAACTCAAACATATTTATTCAATTTAAGGTTTACAAGAAACACTTATGAACGTCGACAATAAATACCTACATAACAAACGAATAATACAGGTTAGGCACTAGTTTAGGTATCTTAGTAGTCAATTCAATATTTCAATGTATGAATTCATAATAATCATTATTACATTCATTTCTTAGCCAATAGTATAAAGAATTAATCAAATAATAAAAATTGAAAAATTACAATATTGCAACATAATAAATCCCAAGTCAACCAAATCATTGCATTAAATAAACAAGTTAAATAAATCAATATAAATTATTATTACTCACCTGCGTGAACAGCTTGTCCTACCTGTGTAAACGGCTGCCCTACTCGCGTGAACGGCTCGCCTTACCTGCGTGAACGGCTCGCCCTAAATCCATAAACGGGTCGTCCTACCTGCATGAACGGCTCGACCTACAAGCGTAAACGACTGGCCCTACGCGCGTGAACGGTTCGCCCCACATCCCTACATGCATAAACGGCTCGCCCTACTCACGTAAACATCTGGCCCTACCTGCGTGAACGGCTCGCCCTCCTCCAGCATGATCTGCGTAAACTTCTCCTTGCTGAGGTACCCGCGGCCCTCCGCGTCGAAGTAGCGGAACGCTGCCAGAAGCGTGTCCGCGTCCGCCGGGTAGTACCTGTCATATCGTGGATAGCGTTATGTTGACGCATCACCTTTAGAGGTCATTGTGTAAGCTTTGCTTCGATTTTACTCTACTATCGCGTTTGCGCTTAAGTCGAAATTAATATGAAGATTCATTTATGTACCACTAGATGGTGCTATACATTTTTTCTTACTAATTTTCACGTAAACGCAAACACGATAGTAAAGTAAAATCGAAGCGAAACTTCCACTCAGCCCTCTTATGAGTGTCTCTGGTTCATCTTGACGACTTATGCCTCCACCGCCTCCAGTTTAGACTAACGAATAGGTTTACATAATCTTCACGCTTGGGAGGAGGGTATTGGAGATCGCAGTGTTGAAAACACAAACAGCAGTCTGAGGAGGTCCTGGGCCCCGACCGCCTAACTCGAATTGAACGTAAAGGCAAGTTTACATTTAAGTAAGTATAGTAGCGCGTAACTTGCATCTTTGGCGAGATAAGTCTCTTTGTTTGGACGCCACAAGCATAAGTAGTAAGTTGTCAAATAAGTTGCATTGAATAGGCTACCATCTCATTTTTGGCGAGTTAAGTGTGAACTCTCCGCCTCCCTCTAGCCACCTGCCATCACAACTATTCGACGTGTAGCGAGTTTAGTACAAATCATAAGTTTACGCACGTTGGACTGTACTTGCTACTTAATAGCCAACTGTCAGATTACTAAACCGGTACTGTACTTACCGAAATGTAAATCGGCCTAAAACGTCTATAACATCGGGAGGTAACAAATGATATGGCGATATAATTTGAGTTAGGCGGTCGCTCCGCTGGTCTGCCTCGAGAGCCGTGCACAGAAGGGGTTAGTGCCCCCCCCCACACTGCTTACACCATAAGCTTCAGACACATACCAAGAGAACGACGAGCAATCGAGGAACAAGATGCGAGAAAGCAAAAGAAGAAAAAAATGCAGAGAAGATCAAGTAGAAGGCTCCAGCCAATAGTGGACGCATAAAAGAATGATTAAAATTATGCACGCTAAACACATGACTTACTTAACCCATCAATAGTAGATAGGCGCGAACCTGCTCAGAAGGCGGGTTTGAGATCGTAGTATTGAAAATATGTTGCAGAAAACACTATGCCGCCCATTTTCTAGTTCTACGTTCTATAGGAAGAAAGAAAGAAACATTAATTACACATGGACGCCACGACACAATAATTTTACAATACAAGTACAGTTGTTAGGTACATTAATCACTACAATTATTACGTTCCCAGTGGCATTGTTCGTGACATCCAGCGTAAGTGGACCCTTCTCAGCATAATGATGTGGCCGCTTGACACGTACTACAACGCTGGTTTTCATAGATGGCTTGTCTAACTAAATAGACGCCTTTCGCGATACTTGTCAATGGAAGGGATTGGTGTTATATTTTATTTTGCCGGCAACCACCAATGCTATTTTTGTTAATATGTAGGTACCTTATTTCTATTTTTTTAAGTACAGTCGTACATCGAATTAGATGACTTAGTCCATATTGTCTTAATGGATTATCATATGGTCAGATGATGAACTAATCCGTTGAACAACTAGACCTAAGTATTTCACAAACCTGCGCTCGTTAATTGCCTTCACCATAAATGGCAAGAATTCCCCGAGAGTGACATTGCCAGTCGCCTCCTTAGCCTCGGTGCTCATTATCACCTCTTGCACCTCTGCTTCGGTTGGGCAACACCCTGCAGAGGAGGAAACTCTGAAGCGACATCTATCGCTTCAATAAGAAAGCTCAACAATACTCGTGCACGAGTGCACAGTTTGCAAGCAATGCATCTAGATGGCGCTGGTCTTGGCCGTCTATACAAATCTTAACTTTCCATGTGAGCCTATATCGCGCTAGAAAAGTATTCCAACTTCCGTCCCCGAAATGATATGATGCTTGCCAACTGATGAAGACTATAATGTTGAGCTTCTCTATTGGAGCGATAGATGTCACTGCAACTCTTAGTACAGAGCGTGCTCCACATGTTCCTCATTCCGCGGGATCACGAGAGTGTAGAGGGAATATTCGCCTATATTCGTGTAGTCCCGTGCATGTTTGGCATGTCTCGCGTATTTCATAGACAAAGTAGAGATGTATCGATTTTAAATTTATCTACTTAGCGCTTTTACCTGTAACAGGTTCGAGGTACACTTGACCATGATCCAGGATACTAGTAGATCAGGTGATGACAGTAGAGCAGCTGCCATCACCTCTGTGATTCTGTTTACAGCAGAAGGTATCAGATTAGGGATATTACACCGATGAATCGATATAATATAGACGCATTTGATACCTACCACATCCCTAATAGGCGAGAATGTAGAGGGTCTACCAAAGTCCCGGCAAAAGTTTCGCCGAAAGTTTCGGCGGACATGTGGAGTACGCTTAAGGCTTTAGGTAAGTCCATAATGTAATCGCTGGAACGATTTGGAAATTAAAATGGTCGTAGGCAATAGTAATTTTTCGGATCAGCATCCACCTCTCTAACACGCGGCATCAATTTCGCACTGTCTTGGTTTTCACTCCAGCGTTCTCCTGTCTTCGTTGATCGCAAAAACTTTTGTTCTTTAAACTTGCCCTCAAAAAATAATACCCACCTAATATAACAACCTTACCTACCAAAAAAAAAAATCAATGCGGGTCAGAATACTACCGACAAAATTCGCATAATATACCTAATAGGAAGTATGTAACTACCTCAAATTATTTCCTTTACTACTGAGCCGACTTTAATGAAACAGAGCTTCCGAATAAACTGGCTGCAAACTGCTTCGAAATAGGTCCAGCCGTTAGGGAAAGACCTACGATGCTAACATAGGCCCGTCTTACTTATAAGGCCTCTCTGTTGGCGTCGTGCTTTACATCACGGTAGGCCGGATTTTAACTTCAATAGGTAAGGTAAGGTAAGGTAAGGTATGCCCATCACCGACTCAATGGACTGATCTGATGAAAAAAAGCTACTGAGTCCTCCATGGTCCAATATAGGTATACTCACGTCTCTAACCGGCAGAAGTGGAAGCAAATCGCCGAGAAAAATATCCTCGGGAAAGTATGCGACCCCATGAATTATGAAGATCTCTCCGGGTCTACGTAACCACGACCACTCTGACAAGTTTCCAACTAAGAAGAGAGACGACTTACCAAGTGAGCGCAGTATAGTCCCTACTTCGCGAACATCAACGGTCTGCTTTGCGGAATGGTCGAATACTTCGAAAGCCTCAATAATCTTCCTCTCCAGCTCATTTTCTGGTTGAACTGAAATTAAAATAAAAGGGTGAGTGGTGGTGATCATCCCCCTGCCCTTATCCCATTAGGTGGGTCAGCACAACATGTCCATTCCTTCCATCCACTCCTTTCTATTTTATTCGTATTTTCTTTGGTCGGCGTCTACGGGACATCCCCATCCATTTACATTCAAAATTCATACGTTGCAGATGTTCATTACTTTCCTTGTAACATGACTAGGTAGGTATACCTACAGTTTGACAATAATTTTGAGGGCGCTCTGTCAAGGAACTTGACAGCAAAAAGTATCCACTCAGTTTGACAGATATTCATTGTTGCAAGAGCAGTACTTAGTTCTTTTTCACAACTTTGTTGTCAGACTGTACCTACGTTACGTCCTTCAGCTTAACATGTTACTAATTTTTTTGTCCTCATTATTTGGTTGTGCCTTAAGTCAGTACAGTAGGCAGGTAAGACATCGCTTAATCATCTAGAAGACCTTCGCTGGAAACATACGTGTCATGTTGTGTACATGTTGTTTAAGACTTGTCGCCATTTCATCCAACCAGCATTTATACACATATGCTTTTCATGGTAAATCTCACCGTCAGGGGCGCTGGGAGAGATACCCCATCAAGGCAAGCTGAGAAACTGGGGACTGAGAGAAACTGGATGGACATATACGATGGTTCTACTAATCTTCAACCCGACACTGCAGTTTCTCCTGCAATTTGCCCAGCACGCATCAGGGTGCCTCCTTTAGATCCGATGTTAGCGCATTCATTGAATACTCATAACAAGAAATCAAATGCGGGCTTTGTTTCATCATCATCATCATTATATCAGCCGAAAGACGCTCACTGCTGGGCATAGGCCTCACCCAGAGATCCACCACAACGCGGCAACGGCCGCCTGGAAATCCTACGGGCTATGTCGCTGACCTTGGCTCGCTTGCGGAGACTCCGAGCATATCTTATTCCATTGCCCTTTGGGTGACAATGAGCTTTCTTATATGTCCCACAGTGAGCGGCCACGGCAAGTCATCACTGACAACCCACTTTGGTCAAAGATATTCGGCTTGTGACACTAAAAATAGTAAACAATCGTGGACAAATTCACACAGCGGCATCTAGTCCCAAACTTAGAAAAGCTTGTACTATGGGTGCTAGCTAACTGATATACTACTTATATATTTTTTAAATACATACATATTTTACATAGAAGACCCAGACCCGTAACAGAAATAAAAATTCATCATTTTAATTTCTGCCCAGCCGGGAATCCAACCCGGGACCTCTTGCGTGGCTGACTGGCATGTTGACCACTGAACCACTCAGGTCGTCCTATACTGCGATAATTGGGACGAAAATATATGGCGTAGCTTTGGCGGGCTTTGTTTACTGGTAAAGTATTAACAGACGATCGAACATATCCGCATCTTGGTTTGGTCCAAGCAACGCGGTAGGTACATTGGTACCTAATTCTGTCTGGCACTTGCTGCATCCATTGAACCCATAGAAATCAATGAAAGGTAGGTAGGTAGTAAGTATTACTTTCATTGTTTTCTATGATTGAACCTTTCGAGGGACCTCAACAGAATACGTATTTATCTAAAGTAGGTAGGTACTTATATAGTCAACGAACACCATGTGAAAGTTCTTCGGTATATTTAACTGAATTCAATACATTTATTGCTCAATAAACATGAAATGAATATATTCTTATTCACCTTAAAATACTCACTTTTTATTATTTCGTTTCTAGCCATTTAGATAAGTACTGTTACTACTTTTATACACAATTTAAATGAGATTCCAAAATAATATCAATAGTTATATAAATAAATAGAAAACCGTGTAGAAAATCAATACATAAATAAATGCGGTACAAACAATACTTTCGTATCCAAGCAACGGTGCCGCCAAAAAAAAAGCTTGCTGCTAACCAATTTATTAAAAAAGTATGTTCTGAACACAGACATAAATTTGTATATAAATTTTTTTCTCTATGGTTCTGAATCATGTTCTTGCGTAGTTTTATGTGTATTACATAATTTATATGAGTAATATCTACTCTTCTATTGTCTCCGGTTATATCCGGAACCGACCAAACCGGAAATCGAATTACCACTGAAAATGTTTCCACACTGCTAAATCCAACTATTACAGTAGAAATCTGATATTGTGATATTGCAGGAATCAAGCATTTGTCGTTAAGTTCATTTTACGAAGTTAATTTTAGAAAAGTCACTATGTACATTATTTATGCTTTGTCTTAATATTATACTTAATGTCTTTATTTATACGGGAAATAGGTACCTACACATAAAATATTTACAGTTATAATAAAAATATACAATAATACCTACGTCTAAAATACCGAAAATATACACTAATACATATAAAATTGACTAAAGTTGGTCGCAATGTAGATTGCGACTAACAATCGCTATTTAGGAAACCAAATTGGGAATGAGTTAAGTCAAGCTTCAGTCCATTTTATGTTAAGCGCGCTCCACATGTGGACAGTTCAACAAGTTCAACAACACGAGAATGTGGAGGCAGTATTCGCCTACATTCGTGTAGTCCCGTGCATGTTTGGCATGTCTCGCCTATTTCATAGACAAAGTAGAGATAGTTCGTTGTCGTCTCGATTCGATCGATTTTATATTTATATTCCTAGCGCTTTTCGAGTAACAGGTTCGGGGTACCCTTGACCATAATCCAGGATATTAGTAGATCAAGTAATTACAGTATAGCACCTGCCATCACCTCTGTGACCCTGTTTAAAGCGGATTAGCGATATTACACCAATTAATCGATATAATGTCGACGCGTTTTGACACCCACATCTCTAATAGGCGAGAATGTAGAGGGTCGACCAAAGTCCCGGCCAAAGTTTCGCCGAAAGTTTCGGCGGACATGTGGAGTACGCTTTAGGGATACCACCTGTGGTACTGATAAATTACCTTAGTTGTGGGGTATTAATTTTTATATGGACCCTGAATTTATCTAAGGTGTGAGATCGAATTAAAGATAAAAAATGTAAACAAATGGGTTGCTACTACAAAAACAATAACCCAAATGGTAGATTATTAAAATCATTGAAATATTGATTAAAATTATTACATTCAAAATGAAATAAAATCACATGAATATTTAAAAATATTTTACTGAATTAAATATGGAACAATGTTTTTAAGCTATTGCATCGCGGGCTTTGAGCGCGGCGACCGAATCAAGCAATTCCGTAACGAAAAAAGCCTAACACCCCCCACTCCGACCGGCACAGCGGTGCAGCGTTGAAAGCCGTGCATCGTCTAACGTCGTTTCAGTTCGGCAGACTTCGGCACGGTGTTTGTGTGCGTGCGCCTAGACGTATGCGTGTAGACTAGCTGCTAACTGCTCATAACTGATTCTATCTCTTTTAGACACAATGGTATGTGAGACAGCGTGCTTTGTGGCCGCGTCCACGAGTGACTTCGATAAGGTAATCCAAAAATAGTTAGTATTAAAGTAACATCATATCTATATAAATGTACATCGCGCGAAATTCGATGATCAAACTCTTAATATCGTTCTTTTTGTTCAAAATTTTTGAATCAAGGTACTTATTATAATTGCATGAGTTGATAAAAAATGCTATGCAATAGCTTTATCGCGGCAGTCCCCGAGACGTATATATTTTGTTACGTATTTGTCTAGTTTCAATAAAATATCTGTAATTTTCATTTATGCCACTGGTAATGGTGTAACAATATAAATTCATCCATATAGAGCAATATAAACTCATAAAAATAAGAGTTTAATACATGAATGTGCATAAAATTAGACAAAGGATTCTTAACTAAAAAACGTAGCGTAGTGGAGTATAATAGTAGGAGTACACTACCGTCAACAAAAACTGATTCTAAATAAAATTACAACAATAAACACTATTTACAAACTGTACCATTATTTCGACTACTTCTGTAATAGTGTGGATAGTACGGAAAAGTACATGTTTAACTTCTAAGCGGAGTTCAAATCCCCCCCAGCTACAAGAATTTTTTCTTTTTTTCTTTCCGAGAATATCATAACGAGGTCGGGAGTTCAAATCCCATCAAGATACTAATTTAAAAAAAATTAGTTTTTTTCAGATTGGAGGATTGCAGAGCTTGATATCCAATTTGAGGATGTGAGAGCCCAGCGTGATGTACTTCAGGCAGAGGTGACTCCTTTCAGGAGTGCAGCGAGCAACACATGTCGCTGCGCAACCGTATAGCGGATCTCGAGCGTCAACTTCAAGCTGCGCACCGAACCATCCACCAACATGAAATGACAATCTTCCTAGACGCAAACAATGTACAACGAACTTATGTCTGAAAATATTGTTAATTATGTATGTAGAAAAAAAGCGAACGATCACGAGGCAAACACAAAAATAACACTAACTTGAAAAATTAATTCGTAATAATCAAAATTTAAGAAAATGATTTTATAATACACGAATTAAACTGCAAAATTGTACAGACACTATGCTTAAACAACAGTCCACGTATATACAAGATACTCACAACTTGCAGGTGAAACTTTCAGAAATGGAGGCGGAACTAACAGATACTATGACATGTGTCAATATGATAATTCATAAAGTCTGATAACAGAATATTCAGAGTCCATGACCAAATTGCTTCTGGAATTAAAAGACACTAAAAATAAATTTAATTCCTTAATCGATAACCAATTCTGTAACTGCGTGTGGTCACAAAAAAATACACGTTGCGTTTTGCCTCTGGAGGGTAACCGAGAATCTCTTGTGGATACAAGTGCGACGGTGGCGCCGCAAACGGAAAGTTTTTGCTCGACACAAATAATCATTACATCACATCGAACAATATTTTTTTCGAATGGTTTTGATCGACATCTAGGACCACTGTTAAGCACGTATACCAGTAACAGTGTGATCAACTACTGCTCTCCCGGTAAATCATTAAATAGTTTGAGATAAAAAATAAGCGCCATGAATTTAATAATAATGACATCTTAATAATTACAATTTCCTTTTGGAAATTGTAATTATTAAGTCTTAGAAAGTCTTTTGACTTAATTTGAATAAACATGACATTTTTAATCTTTATAATATTCTGAATTCTATAACCAATATTGGAAAAGTGATAATATGTTGTTTTCCATTATCTAATAATTTAAATGTTTGGCAAAATAAAAACGATTGTTATCTTAATTATTTATTAGACACACAAACACGTAAAAACAATAAAATTATTCTTTTTGACATAAATAAATATATTCGACAATTTAGTTACAATAAACATTATGTTTAGATATCCATAAAAGATGAAAAGTTAATTGCTAAATTATTAGCATCTTATATTTTTAATCCTAACATAGTAGTTAAATCTAATTCCATTGACATTAATAGTACAATTAGTACTTCTAATATTTCGATGACTTTAAACCATCAAATTTGACAACGGCTATGTCCTGCTTTAAAACAAACTACTTAAATTTAATGTATCAAAACATCCAAGGGTTAAACAGCAAGGAGCTAGATTTAAATTTATTCTTAATTGATAGAAATGTAGATATTATGTGTATATCTGAGCATTGGCTCACAAAGTCATCTATATATCCAAAATACAATGGCTTTAGTGTTATAGCAAATATTCGAGGCAGAAAGCAATTCATGTTGGCTCACTAATCTTTGTAAAAGATTACCTTCAAAGTAAAGACAGAAAAGATATAGTCAAACTATCTATAGAACGAGCTATCGAACTTTCTTGTGTCGAACTAGACACATATGTTATAGTTTGCGTCTATAGGCCTCCTGTCGGTGATTTTGATTTGTTCGAAGAGACCATAGATGATGTGTTAAAAAAATTGTTAAGGGGTAGTAAAGATATTATAGTTTGTGGCGACTTTAATATTGGTATGCTCGAAGATAGCTCACGGTGTAGGTGATTAAAGTCCTTACTTAAATCCTACAATCTAATAAATGTATTTCTGGAACCTACACGAGTAACCGAAACTACAGCTACGTGCCTAGATAATATATTCTGTAGTTGTAGTATATCGTCAAAGTTTATTCTTAACTGCCTAGGTTCTGATTATTATGGCCTTGGAATTAGACTAAAACATACGACTCAACAGAAGTGTAACAAAATAAATTATAGGCCATTAACCGCAGCATGATTAAAATGTTTCAAGGAACAAATTGATACTAAAATGCTGGGTTTAAGTTCATCTTATAGTGATCCAAATTCGCTTTATAACGAGCTATTTAACGTAGTAAAAACCGATTTTGAGACCACATTTAAACCTATAACATTAAATGAAACTATTAATCTTAGCTTTTGTGACTGGGCCACTGAAGGCATATATAAGAGTAGGATGCGACTCTATGAGTTATATAACATGAAGATTTCGAATAAATCTGCCGTATTTGCTGAATATGTTAAAAAGTATTCTAAAATTTTTAAGACTGTTTACTTCAACGCCAAGGCTAATTTCATTAAGATAAAGATTGATAGAGCTACAAACAAAAGTAAAGCTGTTTAGGGCGTTATTAATAATGAGATTGCTAAAACTAAATGTCGGGATCAACAATATAAACTAAATATCAATTCTGAAATCATTACAACTGATTTTTTCTCTAAAAAAGCTGTAAACACGACTAAAAATCTTCAGTCTTCTCCGTCGGTGGCACAGTCTTTGCTGAAACTGACTAATAACCCTTGCAATGAAAACTTTAAATTCAGTTCCATTAATGAGATGGATATAATTCAAGCCTTCAAGTCGTTAAAATTGAAAAAGACGGAGGATATCTGGGGAATATCCGTCACGGTATTGAAGCCAATTGTAATTCGCTAGCACCACATCTTGCATATATTTTTAATAAATGTATAGATGAGGGTCTGTTTCCAGACTTAATGAAAATCAGCAAGATAGTGCCCTTCTTTAAAAATGGCGAAAAGCATGAGCTGTCCAACTTTAGGCCCATACCAGCACTAAGCAAAAATTTCGAAAGAATAATGCTAGATCAACTGCTGGCCCACTTCACTGCAAATAAGTTGTTCCACAAAAATCAATTTTGTTTTAGAAAAGATCAGACTACTGTAGATGCGGGTGTTGAACTAATAAAGCATATAAATGATGCTTGGGAGAGATCACAGAATGCTATTGGTGTTTTCTGTGATCTTTCCAAAGCATTCGATTGTGTGAATTATGACACGCTATTACTGAAATTAGATCATTACGGTGTCCGGGGAAATGCATGTCCCTTTTAAAATGTAATCTTACCAACAGGCTTCAAAAGGTAAAAGTCAATGGTGCGACATCTATCGAAAAGACTGTTGAGATGGGCGTACCTCAGGGATCTATTTTGGGTCCTTTTATGTTCCTAGTCTACATAAATGATATGCCTTTTTTCTTGGGAAACCGCTGCGACACTGTACTGTTTGCTGACGACACTTCACTAATATTTAAAATCGACAGAAATAGGGAAAACTTTGACGACGTACACAGTACACTATCTGAACTACATACATGGTTTACAGTAAACAACCTACTACTAAACGCTGTGAATACTAAATGTGTTTTGTTTCACATGCCAAATGTTATGCTGTATCTCAAAAACGAATCACTAGAATTCACAAAGTCAACAGTTTTCTTAGGATTGACGCTGGATAATAAACTGCAATGGAAAAACCACATCGAAACCCTGTCAGGGAGGTTAAGTTCAGCGGCTTATGCTATTAAAAAAATTCGTGGTCTTACAAATGTGGAGACTGCCCGTATCGTCTATTTCAGTTACTTCCATAGCATTATGTCCTATGGCTTAATGCTGTGGGGTTCTGCAGCGGACATCCATGATATATTTGTTCTTCAGACGAGAGCAGTACAAGCAATTTATAATTGGGGTTCACAGGTGTCTCTAAGAGATCATTTAAAAAAATATTGAAATACTGACAGTAGCTTCACAATATATTTACTTCAATTTGGTACACATCTACAAGCATAAAATCTCCTATTTAAAACTGTCAGATAACCACAACTTCAACACCAGAAATAAAGACAGGCTTGCCAATGAATGTTGTAGACTGACAAAAGTAAAATCTTCTTTTGTGGGTCACTGTGTAGCCTACTTTAATAAAATTCTAGAAGATATACAAAATTTACCCTTAAATAAATTTAAAAATACAATAAAATCTAAATTAATTAGTAAAGCTTACTACAAAATAAATGATTATTTAGATGACAAAAATCCTTGACATACATATTATAATTAATTAATCTACGTTTTACAAACTGACATTGAAACTTATTATTTCTAAATCAATATCTATTAATATTATTTAAATTATGCTATTAATATTATTATTTTATTTATTTTAGATGAATATAATCTGGAACTTAATCTTATACTTGTAATTTGTAAACCAATCAGGAACTTGGCGAGATCTGAAATTTGATAAAATAGCTATATTGATAATTACTTATTTTAATTAATTATTTTAATTTATAATTATTTATTTTAATGATTACTGACCCGCACTGAATTTAATGACATGTTTTATATCAATGTTATTATTTTTATTTTTTTATGTACATATGTATATATATTTTTATTTTAATCATATTATATTCTCAATGACATCATATTCAATTACATTTTAAATGGAATCTCCAATTGATTTTTTATGTAATAGTGATATAAGATGTTAAATAGTAAGTAGTTACATGATCATTTTATCGTCTGTTGCCCGATCCTTGGGGTAATGTTTTTGTTTGAGTAACACTTGGTTATTTTTTTGTTTTGTTATATTCACCTTACTTTATGCAAAAACGTAAAGTATAATATACTGGGCGTCATGTAGTTAATGGTGGCGACCTAAAATACAAACAGAAACCGGGTTAAACCTGTAAAATACTCCATCATTGCATTTATGTATCGGTGTACGGTGAGGTGCACAGATGCATACTTACCACAAGATGTCTCACTATAAATACGTTTTTTTTTGTAAGCATGAGTTTCTACCATCGCATTTCATTGTGCACTTTTGTATTGATTGGATAGATGGAAGAGTATTATTTTGTATTGGCTTCTATATTGGTTTGGATTACTATATCGAGTAATTGTGTGTGAAATGATCTGTAAAGAGAAGAAAGCACGTTTTGCAATGTTTAAATTTCAAATTTTGCATTGAGCCTGAATCATAAAATGATGGAGTAACAATGTACTTACCATGGGGCACGTCATTATTTGTTCAATGATTAAATCACTAATCTACATAAGTATTTATATACTTATAAAAGTTAGATTTTATACTGTGTTACATTAGCTCAGATTGTATTATAGATTAGTTTAATCGTTTGCGATTTTGCGAGCGGCATCGTTGATGTGCTCGGTGCGGTGACAGTCAGACAGTGTCAGAGTGACAGGTGGCGGCGCTGGAGTTGCGGTTTATGTTTTTTTTTCTGTGGCCGTGCCTACCGGCTGTTTTGACTGGTCGGTCGGTCTCAGCACGGCCAAGGAAATGCGCTCGATGATGCCGCGGCGCCAAGCAGTTTAAAATGCTTATAGATTTTTATTTAATGTTATCTGTGTAGGTATGACGTTCATAAGTGTTTGAAAAACCTAATTTGAATAAATGTTTTTGAATTTTGAATTTGAATTTGAATTCGAGTTACTTATTTCGTTTTTAATAAATTGAAAAAATGGGGGTAAATCGATTTGTTTCGTCATCGAAAGTTTACCAAACATTGTAAAGCACACTGAAAAGTGTGCGTGATGCATAACTATTTGATAAATAAAGACATTCGATAAAAAAAAGGTTTTAAACCCCTGGATAGTCTCTTTGACATTGACAGTTGTGTGTTTACATTTTTGGTCTTTAATTCGATCTCACACCTTAGTGCTATACGCCCAGTGATACAAAGTAGTATTAATTTACGTACCTACAGGTTTGATTACATAGTAGAAAATGTTAGGAATTGTATACTCTATCTGAAAGTTACAATAGTTCTTTCTAGTAAGCACAATCTAGTGTTTGGTCCAAAATGAATGATATCTTTTGTTCTCTGTTTTGAACACTGTCATCATACGTGACTAAACGCTTTGTACTCATGTCTTTGTTTTAATTAAAAGCCGAAGTATAGAATGCGCGCGGCTGAAAATGGAACAAAATTTGATAGTCTAGTAAAATTGCAAAGACCTTACAGAGTAAAATGTTTCTTTGGTCATTGATCTATTCGTTATGACGCGCACTCTAGTAAATTTATTCGCAAGATGTACGTCTGAAACGTCCTGTCTCATATCTAGCCTATTACATGATAGGGGATTTTTCAAACATTTTGGGGCTTAATTTTGGTAGAGGTTGCAACACTGGTACTTTGAGTCTGTCTCTCTCGGGTATACGCGCTTGGTTTATCCGTTTGATTCTTGATCCTCGCAATATAACATATTTCTTCATAAAATGTCTCCCTTTTTAGTAATTTAGTTTGCCATGGAGCCATGGGGCTACTGGCAACACTACACCATGGAATAGAAATCGTCTTGACATCGGTTAGGCATTGTTTATGGTTCGCATTTGCCGGCTTTTGCTTGCTTATGCTTCGCTGTTCTTTTTTTTCGCCGCCGAATTCCGCCATATTGGAATGTCTTGGCGCTTTCTTGATCAAGAATTGCGAGTAATGTGTAATTTTAGAAAAGTTGTAGGTTTAGATTGAGTGACTGTGTATTATTTTGTGTTTAGTGCATCGGACACCTAAAATTTTACCAAAATGGATCCTGCAAAGATGAAAGTTGTTGACCTTAGATCGGAGCTTGGGGCGTTGGGGTTGGATACCAAAGGAAACAAGCCGGCTTTAGTGGAAAGATTGAAGAAAGCTCTTGAAGCTAAAACTGGAAAAGGTAAATTACCATACACTTAAACTTATACCATCCCGCATAACCTTTATGACATAATATCCATGATCAGATCGCAGAAACACTCAAATTAAAGCCACGTGCCTTGGCTTGACGCAAATTTACTATCTGTCATGTTTGTTTTCTGCTTCTAGAAATAAATGTTTTTTTTGCGAGGCTAGTAAGGGTGGGTGACGTCACGAACAAAGTAATCTCTTGTTACTAACAAGTCGGAAATGTAGAAAAGTAAACATTTCTCAATATTAGTAATTGATTTTTGGTTAATTGCTGTCGGTTTACTCTATAACCTGATCTTCGTTGGATAATCAAATGAGGGGCCTATTTCATAGAAAACATTAGTTCATAATATCAGTTCAAAATATTAGAATGTGTTTGCATGCATGTTCTAATATTTTGAACTGTTATGTGTTGATCATTAAATTGGCCCCTGGTTATACAGTCATGGAAGGCTTCCTGTTATGCCTTGGTCACACGCAGCTATTTATAGCCGCTATAGAATTGAGCATGGTCAATTAAATAGTTATGTGTGACCAAACTACTGTTAAAAGTAATGTAAAACTGGTCTCCAACGAAAATTAAAAAAGTTGTTAAAGATTTGCTTTCGCTGGGAAATATTTTTATGTTTATTGGGAGAGGTCCAATTACTGCATTTCTCAAATGTTTAGCTCTAGTCTTGATCGTAGGCTAGTTACACTATGTCCCCTTAACCCGGGGTTCGTTGTTAGGCAATTATGAACACAAACTGTTGCTACTGGGTAAAAATTACCACATTATACACCTTTTTAAACATTTGAATATATTTATAAATATTTTTTAATTGCATTGTGTTCATTTGTAATTCAATATATAGAGTGACAAATATATTAAAACATGTATTTATTAATATTTAACCCACATACACTAAAGAGAGCTAAGAACCATAGTATTTTTCTTTGTCATTTTGAATTGCATATTGCCACCAAAACTAAATATTTCCTAACGGAAGCAAACGAAAGTGTTGCCCATTACTAGATATTGTCAGCAGATATCAACTGAAGAAAAATGGAAAAAATTAAAAAAAAAAAATGTTATATTATTGGCTTTAACAGCTTTTTTTACTCTGTTTTGTATTTCCCGGGTTGTGCTGTTTCTATGTAGTGTTTCTATCCTAGTTGTTCTGCCAGGTCTGCATAGTCCAACTGAATCATTTGTCTTATTTGTTGACAAGTCACTACAATGACATTTGGACTAGTAGGTACCATTTGAATGGGGTTTATAGCAGCTACAAACTGCATCTAGTCGGCAACGGTCACACCGTAGCAGGTATATATACATGCTACAAATCACAAGCAGAAAGTAGCAGCCATAAATTACTGAGTGTGACCGAGGTTTTAGGGGAAGTTGTTTTGCTTCAAATATGTATTTTTCAATTAGATATTTAGATCATCCTTACATAGTTATTCCAGAAAGTTGTAGCATTTTATAAATCCCTGTGAATCCCTCAGCTCCTTTTAAGATATGTGGCAATATAATTGGATTAAATAATTTGTATTCTCCAATAAAAGCAAATCAGGGATACACTTCAAATAGTGTCAATGAATGAATAAAGCAAAGAGATGTGTCACAATAACTACACCTAGTAAATTGAAGAAATTTTTAATTTATGGAACAATAATACTGAATCTTTTTTATTTAAAGTTATAGGGAAAATTGTGGAATTTCATATCATTTAAAAAAAAAACATCTTGGGGGCCAAGTATGAGTTCTTGGGGCCTAAGGAATAGCTAAGGTCGCATTCTTTTGGCTAATTCAATTTGCCTTACAATGCACCAAGTGCACTTTACATGTTGTAGCTGCAAAATAAATTATTATTTAAGTGGTAATGGACATGTAAAAAAGTGGATTTTGCAATATTTTGTAGGTATTTAGGTTAGATCAATAAAAATAAAAACTATGTGTGTATTTTAACTTTCTGGAACTACTATATAGATCTAAATGTTAGATAAAATACTCATTTGCTTCAATTACTCTTATCTATAGATGCCAATGGCTCATGTTGTACATTATTTAAATTTAAATTGCCTGTTGCTGTGACCGAGGTTTGTTATCTTTGTGGTTTTATTTGATATCTAAACATTGTATTTCCAAAATAATTGCTATGGGTCATTATGGTCAATTGATTACAATTTGCAACAATAGTAATTCTATTCATTTATTTAGTAATAATAATTAAAACACTTGAGGGTGCATTGCATTCTTAATCGCATTTAACACCTTTGCTGCGGCCGATGCAGCAATTGCGTCCAACAAACGCGTGTGCGCACAAGGCAACTGGTCGCTCCATTTAATACAAAGAGGATTATGGCTAGAGCAAAATTCAAATAGAGAGAAACTAATGAAACACTTTATTGCTCATAAAACATTACAATATCAATAATTTACAATAACAAGGAACACATACGAGCAAAGGCAGCCTTTACGTTATCGCTACCTAACACCCACAATTTGAGGAAAAAGTATAATGCTGTATAGCTGTATGCTACAAAGAGGAGAATGGCTACAGCAAAATCCAAATTTATTGGCGAAATTGGGGAGAAACTAACTAGCTACCCATCTGAGAGTCGTGCTTTTTGGTCTCTCTCCTAAGCTGCCGAGGGGAACTTATTCGGACTATTTTTCCTCCTTTGTGCAAGCTAGACCTATTGGCCTATATGGCAAAAGAGAAAGTCGATCTCTTGGGTAATCTCTTTGCCAAAAACTCAACTCTGGATGATGGGGGAGCTGCACCGCCTACCATCTCGCGGTGTGGTGCCCACAATGCCTGAAGTTCGTTTCACCCAAAAAATTATAAGACGTGTGCATCTCTCCCTAGACATCCGGAAGTCCAGTGGGTCTGACGGCATTCCGGCTATTATTCTCAGTCGAGTTGTCTCCGATCCTCTTGAACGGTGCCGTCTTCGTGGAAGCTAGCTCATGTGCATCCGATACCCAAGAAGGGTGACAATTCAGATCCATCAAATTACAGGCCTATAGCGGTAACCTCCTTGCTCTCTATGGTGCTGGAGCTTGTTATCAATAACCAGCTCCTCGGATACCTAGAGAATCACCAGCTTGTCAGTGACCGTCAATATGACTTACGTCATGGTCGCTCAGCTAGATGACCTTCTTGTGTACCCAACGCACTGGTGGGCTGAAGCTGTTGAGAGCAAGGGGGAGGCTCTGGCTGTTAGTCTTGACACAGGCAAGGCATTCGATTTTACCTGGCACAGATCAGTGCTATCCAAACCCCCAAAGTACGGTATTTCCAGAGCCCCTCTGCAATTGGGTATCCAGCTTTCTGTCTGGAAGGAGCATCCAAGTCGTTGTCGACGGATGCTGCTCCAATACCGAGACTATCAATGCTGGAGTACCCCAGTGCGTATCATAGCATATCAATGATATGCTGAATATCGCCAGTATCTATGTTATGCTGCACTGGAAATGCTCGTTATACTGACCGAGCGAATATCCCTCGTTCCGAGGTGTCGTAAAGCCGAATTAGACTTGTGTCGAATATTGAATATTCCTTGGATGAAGTTGCTCAGTGGGCCCAATAAACCTGGTCCAATGCAACCCCTCGAAGACACAGGTCTGCGCATTTTCCGCAAAAAATATCTTTTTGACATAGTGCCGCAATTCCAAAGAACACCCCGTTCCATCTGATAAAAGTATCGAGATCCTTGGTGTACTTGGTGACTTTGGCTCCCTATGTGTGTTTTATCGGCTGTACAATAGGGAGTGTTCTGAGGAACTTATCGATCTGGTGCCCACAGCACAATTCCGCCTTCGCCACCACCCGCCGTGGGCTGGGTACTCTTCCCCACTGCGTACATCCTATGTTGGTCACCACGCGAAGGTTTTGAATGAACGTTTCTCGCACGTATAATTCGGATGTGGTCGTTCGTCGGTTCGATCTTGATCTTAATCCAGGATTTAGCCATCTGCCATCTGACCGTGACCCTGTTAGTAGGGGAACCTGATGAAATTTAATCACGAATACACATTTAGTGATCTGAATGTGCAGGTTTCATCACGATGTTTTCGCTCACCGTAAGAGCATCGGTTAGTATTGAACTAATGTGCAGTCGAGGAAACTTAATGTTTCGTATATACGTCCGAAATTGGCTGTATTGCCTCAGAAAAAGTTCGTATATGGCGCGGCACTGGGGATAGAACTCGGCACCTCTCGCTTACTAGTCGGACCCCCTGACGCTCTCATCGTTCATCACGGAGTCTCAATAAGTTTTTTTTTAGTTGTCAATAGGCTTGCATATGACCTCAACTCACCTGATTAATACCTGTAATTACCTGACCTGCCAAGTCCTGGATCATGGTCAAGGCGGACCCCGGCCCTCGTACGCGAGAGCACAACCGGGACATTAACGCCAATATGATGATGGTGAGGCTTGCATATGTCCACACCTCACCTGATGGAAAGCGACGATGAGGTCGAAGACGTGTCTAGAAGATACCTATTCACTCTTGACTTGAAGACCCCAAGGTTATACTTATCGTTTCTCCCCTAGCGATCCTGGACGAAGATACCTATTCACTGTTGACTTGAAGACCCCAAGGCTATCGTTTATACTTATCGTGTCTCCCATAGCGATCCTGGACACGACGGTGCTAGACACCTCGACGGAGGAAGCGGACGAGCCGCCGACGCCGCGGCGCGTCGGGCCCGCGGCGCGGACCACGCGGCGGTCGTCATCGTCGCGGATGGGCGGCACGCCGGCTAAGGTAAGCGGTTGCTGTTGCATGTAATGCGATTGCTGGGACTTTAGTGGCACGTGGCAACCGAGCTAAAATCAGCTCAGCTTGGCTATCACTTGTATATCCGCGACACAGCTCGCGCCGCGAGAGAGCGTTTGTTTCCTTCTCTCAATACTAAGATGAAAGGGATAGCAGTATCTATTGTCGAGCCTTTCTCGCTCGTTGCGCACGAGAGCAACATGTGCTAGCCGTACTGATCACCCCCAGGAACATCTGTTCCAAGCGGTTTGCTTTGTCTCAATAATGCAAGGTGGTTGACCTTAGATCTCCCATACGTAACTCTGTTGGTAGCAATTCTCTGATTTCAATTATTGAAATTGTTACTATTGCGACACGAATAATCGATTTCGTGGATTCAGTTGCTAACAAAGTTCGATTGCAATGAACTGAAACTATTAAATCGATAATTCGTTATCGCGAAAGTAACAATTTTGATTTTTGAAATCAGAATTGTTAGCTACTGAGTTACGTAATTGTCATACAGATCAGCGCCTACAAAAAGTACCAAAAGATACCATAGACTAGTTTTGTTCCCGCTCTATATGTATAGATAGCCAAATGGGTTAGCAAGAGAAATAAAACAAACAAAAAAATCCTTACTGAGATCGAGTCATCACAACAAAGCCTAAATCTAAATAAACAAGCATTGTTGCTTGGCAACAAACTAGGCGATAAGTGAGGATACCCAAGTTTTACCCAACCAGACTGAAACAGCATCCATCCAATAACAGTCAACTTTGTGTAAATTTTGCGTAAATCGATATACAGATAATCAATAAAATGACACAAGTATTGACACTGACAGTCACGCGATTATAGTAATTGCGGAGCGTTGGTTGGCAATCGATTGGAAGCAGCCGGCATATGCTACGTCCAAGGTCACAGTCCAAACAAACAAATATCATATTGAACAGGGAAGAGCATTAACAATTTCACTTCATGTGCAGAGGCTGTCATTGTCAGTTAGTAAAGTGATTTTTATAGATAAAATGTTCACGGTGTTGGCTTTGTATAGACTTTAATCGCTTGTAGTGGTAGGAATCACTGACAATTCGGTTGATGACTGCTCTACCTCCTCTGTGGTTCGATATATGTACTTTTTACTTACTAGTCTTCATCTCAATTGTTACTTACTGTATCGTATCGTATTTGGTGTACAAATGTCTTCTTCACCTCTATGCAAAAAAAGGACGCTTTTGCTAAATACTCGAGACAAAGTGATTCGAAACAACTGCTGCTGCCCTGCGAGTTGAGAAAAACTCTTCGGTGAGGAGGAAACCGAGGTGGAAGAGGCGAAAAGTTGTTTCAAACGAGAGCATTTATTTTATATGTCATGACTCAAAATCATTAGTCAGTCAGGTCAGCACCCGCAGCCAAAAATAACTGCTCCTTTGTTGAAGTTGAACAAATACTAATCTCTTGGTATATCTAAAAGTATATATAAGTAACAATGTTTTAAACTATAGCGGATAATATCACACATTTTAAAGGTATGTTCCGGGTTTCCTACCGCGTACCTTTGTTGAATGTCGTCGTCCCGTGACCATGATGCATGCAACTGCGTCGAAATATCGGTCTACTCGTTCTACTAAGTTCAATCTACAAAGTTACACGTTATATTTATTTTAATTAGCCTTAATCATCCCCCTGCTGGGCAAAGGCCTCCTCCCGATTCATCCGCTCTTCGCGATTAAGTGTCATTGTCTGCCAGTCTATATATCGTCGGTGGTTTGTGGAAAGGGCGAAAGCGCCATTTCTATATTTTTACAGTAGAGCGGGTTTTTAGTTTCAAAGACAGTTTAAATTGTTGTTGTTTTACTTTTTGTGTTTATAGTAAAGGGTTATGTTAGTTGTTGTTTACCGAATAATATTTTCGCTACCAATTATCTGTGTAAGAAAAAAGCTAGACATAAAAATGTTTTTGCAAAAATTGCATATTTACACTTTACGATATATTTATTTTATTTATCTATCTCCCAGCACCCGCGCGAAGACCTCCCTGAACCCATAGACGAAGAGTCATCGTCATCGTCGTCGTCGCCATCGTCACCGCCGCCGCCTCAGCCCCAGCCGCAGTCCCAACCGCAACCCGTGGCGGCGCCTGAGCCGGTGCCGGCGCCCGAACCAGAGCCATCGCCCGCCAAGGACCCGAAGGCAGGCGTCAAGCGGCCGCATGACGATGACTTGTATTGCTTGGATGATGACAGGTCAGTGAGGATTACAACATTATTTTTTTAAGCTGTTCCTAGTCTTGCATGCTCCATTTTCGGCAAAGTCGTCACGTACCACCAGGAGAGATGGCGGTCAAAATGTGGCGAGGGGCTGAATTAAATTAAAAAAAAAACTTCCATAGAGTTGACCGACGACACGTAGGCCAATTACGTGATGTTGCTAACAATTCTCTGATTTCAATTATTGAAATTGTTACTTTTGCGATTCCGTATCATCTATTTCGTAGGTTCAGTTGCTAACAAAGTTCCATTGCAATAAACTGAAACTATTAAATCGATCGCATCAATTTCAGTAATTGAAATCGGAGAATTGTGGGCAACAGCGTCACATAATTAGCCTACTGGTAAAGATCGCAGGTACCAGCGGTGTGCCTTTGTGGCAGCAGGCCTTTGTGGAGATCTTTGGGGGAGGACTAAGCCCAGCAATGGGCGTCTTTCGGCTGATATGATGATGATTTTTCTTATTGGTTTGCTACACTGGCACGGAACTGCCGTTACACGGGTTCGGAGCCTTCGGCGCGCGAAAACCGACTCGCACTTGAGCTTTTTTATTACATAGCTCGGCACACGATCAGACGTTCTATCTGATAGTAAAAGGCTGCTGTCGTCCAAGGTCACATCTCATTCCATATCCTGCACGTGCGCTCTAGAAATGCTCGCGTTGCCAGTACGTTACTGGTACCTATTTTAGGCAGCTAGATGCTGCGTATGAAATCTATCCCATCATAAGGTTTCTTAAACCTCCCAAATATTTCCCAAATCTTCTAAATTTTAAATTAGATTTAAAGACCCGATTTGACATAAGTATTATTATTAATAACAAAAGATCTTTCGAGATGAACTTCAATTTCTATTTAAGGACTTTCGAAAATATAATGATTATGAGCCCATCATGTAATTAAAAAGTCGCATTGTCGTATACCTACATTCCACTGAATGAGAAGTTGTTCTAGAGAGCGGGTACTTTGATACGACACGGTAATAACTTTACAGTGTTACAACCACGTCAGAACGAGCGTGTATTAAACAATGTACGCGTATAGTTGTATGCGATATCTGTACAATATTTCCTTGTAACAGTTACCCGAGTGTATAAAAGCGGTGAAAAGTGCGGAAAAAATTGTCGTGACCCTATTTATAACAGGTGTTGTTTCTTACAGAAGCCAGTCTCCGATCGTCGTGAGAGACGACGCAGAGGAGAGTGGTGAGCGCCATTTAATTACAAATCTCACAAAACGATTGAAACTGCACACTCCATCCGTATCTAAAAATGCCATTTCGCCAGGTAATATTCGTACGCCATTATTCCGGTGTTAGCATGTACACCTGCTCAATAACACGCCTTCACTCTTTTATATGATTATGGAAATTTATCGAATGATATTCGTCGCCGTTGGACATGTGTGTGTGTAGGTTTTATTTGTTCTACACACGGTATCAAATTATTACATGTATAGTGTATACAGTAAAATGGCAATTTTTTTTCTAAGGAGAGATCACTTCCAGCTAACTACTAACCTTGATTTTGAAAAATGAACTGAAAAGCAGAAGTGTGCTGAATTACTGTTACTACCTGTAACAGTTAAATTTTCACACACCGAAACTATCGACTGTACGGATTTTTTCTGTATATTTTCACATTCATTTCATTTTTCATTTACTTTGACGCTTTCTTAGTTTCAACACGCATGAGACTGTCAGAGATGATACTCCGTACGGCGGAACTTATGAATTTTCTCTCTTTAAACGCACATACGTACACGTCATGCCTCAGGGGTACTTACAGAGACTACATTGTTTCACTTGCTGCAGCCTAACAAACTTCCATCGCTTCTTCCACATTCATCAACCTTTAAATATATCGACATCGGCTTAGAGTACTCCACATCTCCATGCATCCATCATTTACTCTATATCTTGGTATTCTATCGCTTACATTCGTGCTTTTCATTTAAATCTCCAATATAATCCCTTTTTATATTGTATAAACTTGTACCTGCCGTATTAGTTGCACAGTAGTAACAGTGGTCATCATGAGGGTTTGCTACGCAGAGGCTCGAGGGTTCAATCCCCCACTTTACATACAGGGGGAATGTTAATGTGTTTTACACAGAAAACAGTTTTGCACCTGCTTATGTATGTAGAAACAGTTTTTTATGTATAACACAGCTAAAAAATTAATATGTCGGGAAGTGGCTTAACATTAATTTCTTCCCACTTTTTATCCCCGACTTTATAAGCTATTATTATTAATTTCAATTTCTGTTCAGTATCTGTGTTCTTATTCTAAATTATCGGTATCGCTTTCGGTTCACGGTTGTAAATCGTTCAGAATTTCACCGAAGTGTAGTCCGAATCGCAGCACCGTGGGTCGGTTGCACTCGAATTCTGCGCGAAGCTCGGCTCCTGTAGATTCGATAATACTAGGTAGCGATACCGAAACGAAATATAATGTATAATTTCAAACTATCCGTCCGAATCGAAGCGTAATCGAATTGAACGGCTCGGTAACTTTGTTTTATAATATGTGGCCGACCGAATCTAATATCGGATCATTTACAATAAGGATCAGAACACACGCTGGGGATAGCGTTGCCGTGAAAAATCGGAGTTCTTGGCAATTTGGCTATTGGTGGATACTGGTGTGGATAAATCTCTGTACGCCTGTGTTTACGGATATTGAAGACATAGCGCGCAGCGGTGACTTCATCATCATCATTAATTCTCTTGTCGGTGAAGCAATCAAAACGTTTCCCTTTTCTTTTGACAAAGGTTTAACATGCAACGCAAGTCTCCAAGAAAGCTTCCTGCAAATAACATCGTCGCTTACTTTGTAGACGGGTAGTTGTTTGAGTAGTGTACCTTGAGTAAGCAGACAAGTTTCACATGGCTGTCGACGCCGTCTGCGACTCCATTCCTGATTCATATGAATGCCTACTTCAGTTGGCATTCTTTGGAATTATAGTATTGTCTCTGATAAATATTTATCAGAATCTAAGGTCAACGTACAACGTAATTCTTGTCACCCATTACGGTAACACTAGCTGTCAGCTTCGATGCATCCAAAACCCAGGCACGCCTTTTCACCCTGAAACTTCCTTTTGAAGGTGAAGGAGCATTACTGCGTTTTGGAGTCGTAAAGGACTCCTTTGGTTTCATTATTTCCGTAGGAAACACGTTCGGATAACCGACCGTTTCCAACTCCTCGACATAGTTGAGTTCCACCCTCCCGTGTGCCTCATACTGCTGGCCATTTAAACCAGGTTAAACGATACTTCACAACAAGACAGCTTCTACAAAACACAAGTCAGATCGTGCAGTATTTCAGTCACCTGTGAGATGGCTGAGCTAAATATCAGCAGAGCCAGGAGGTTCATTTGCGATGTTGAGCTAGAATTCGATTCTAAACTTCATGGCTTAGCACACTGGCGCTAAGTCGTCTGCTTGTCTTACGTTCTTATACATGAGCCTTATGAGCTCATTCTGCCGAACCCTTCTACTATTGGACCAAGTTTTTTTTTTCGTTCAATTCGTTTTCGATACAGTGGAATACTGTATGGAAAACGAACATATTCGTACCATGCGCACCGGCGAAAATGGAATTCCTTATCTTCGATTCTTTGAGAAGTGAGAGGCAAGCAAGATGAAGGTTAGCAGCAAGGGTACCAAACAAGAGTTCATATAGTCTCTCATATAGACAATGTTTTTTTTTTTTGAAAGTTAGAACAGATCCAGAGACCAGAAAATGGGGCCAAATTTTTAACAATGTTTTGAACCAGTTAACAGAATTAAATACCATTAGCAACTGGTAAAGTCGTAAAAGCAGTTAAAAAAGGAGAATTTTCGTTTTTATGATGGCTACACAAATCTGGATGAGGCTCGACACCAGTAATAGGACGGTTACGGCATGCGTTCGAGATGCGTTACTGGCTCGCATGACGCGTACGCGGTCTTGCACGCTTGCACGCGGTTATAACGTGTGGCGTGGCCAGACATAAAATACATAAGACAAAGACAGGGCGCAGACGCGACTTTTTAAAACATAAAGAAAAGACGGGTCGCGAACATGGCAGCGTCGCGCTTCCTGTTATTGGACTAGTCACGGACGCAGGCAGGACAGAAACAGCAAGCGCTGCGTGAGAAACCCGGCTTCTTCCGCCCCTTTCTGTATGTTTTGTAATAGGGCGCAGACGTGTCTGCGTCGCGTCCGCGCCCGGTTATTGCTATGTGTTTTGCATGCTTAGGCGGAATTAGGAAGTCTGCAATCGCAGCTTAATTAAAGTGTCTGCGTCTTAGTCTTGTCTGTGTATCTGGTGGCTAAGGGCGTTGTTATGTCCCCAGAACCGATGGAGTCGCAAGACGAGCCCGCGCCGGAGCCCGCGCCCGAAGCCGCCTCCCCGCCGCCGCCCGCCGAGAAGATGGACCAGGACGATGATGAAGACAAGAAGGGGGAAGGCGAGCCGGAGGAGAGGAAGATTGTTATTGTGAGTTTTTGGGTGATATATTCATTAGTACAGCTTTCTTTAGGTTTTTTCAGCGACAAACGAGCAGACAGCCCACCCGATGCCAAGTGGCAACTGTCGCCCATAACATCCACAATTCGTGCATTTAGCTTGCAGCTAACAAAAATGCAGAACCGCAGGTGCGTTGACACTGTGAGGACTAAGATGAAATGCCGCGTGCTTTTAGTTTTTCTGGGTAGCTTATCCTTCAAAGTGTAACACAACAATGCAAGCGTTTTTGCTTGGTGGCAGAAATAATTAAGGCGTTGGAACTTGCCCAGGCGGACTCCCCAGGCTTGACAGATCCTAGCACCTGACAGGTGGATAAAGGTTTGCCACCTTAGTGGTAAACATAAAAGCTGACCTAACAGTCCGTACGATTCGCAGCCGCACATAATGTCTGTTGCCTGTTGTGTCTTCTATACTGTTATATTTCTCTGTATATAATTATTGTGTACAATAAACAGTTAAATAAATAAATAAATTAATAAATAATGAGCGATGAGGAGCTTCTGGTACTACAAACGTCCATAGGCAGCCGCGACTGCTTACCATCAGGCAGGCCGTTTGCCATCTTAGTTGTATAAAAAAAAAGCGAACCTAGACTTAAGAGTCTCTCTGATTCGCAGCCTCACATAATGAGTGAAGAGGAGGAGTGGCGCGAACTGAACGTTCGTCTGAAACAGCGTGAAGAGGAGCGAAAAGAGCGAGAGCGGAAGCAGGCCGAGGACGACAAGAGCAGGCTCGAGGCACTCAAGGACGTGAGTATACTCACTGTGTTATTCATAAAAATACCTTACAATAGGTTTAAAACGTTCATTAGCAAAAACCCTCATTAGGTCTTTAAAACGTATTTTAATATTACTTATTCATAAACGTTCCATAAACCTCTATTAGCTAAAGGTCTGATAAAATACAAATTGGCATCATCATGTTGTCGCTTTCTAAAGAAAATTATAGAAGTCATGGCTGTATAGTTGCAGCCCCTTTGCCTATCGACTGTTAAATTAGTAACAGGCGTTCCGTTTTGGCTGGAGCCGACCAACCGTCAGTTACAGTCAATACAAATCCTTGCGGGGTACAAAATAAAGATGATTTTGGATTATTTAGGGTGCGTGTGCGAACCGACCTCGGTCGGACGTTTGACCACGTCCCCCGCACCCAGAAGTGACTTTATTTTATACTGCGTATTACATGGGTACTACATTAGTTCGTTCTATATTTTCGCCATTTCTGTCCCACTAGGTACCACAGAAAACAAAATACTATAAGTAGCCTATAAACCATCCTCTTGAATCACTCGTATCTATTGTTGCAAACCGCATTAAAATCCATTGCGTAGTTTAAAAGATCTAAGCGTACATACGAACAGAGGGACATACGGTGGGAAGCTATTTTGTTTTATTCGGTGTATAGATAGAATATCGCGTGCCATGCCAAAATACCTGTACTACGCAATCACAGTCATGTGTCAGATACTGTGGACAAAAGGTGATCGGGTCACCTACATGACGATGTACGCGTGTACGTCTACGCGCATAGGACTTCTATTAATTAATCTTAGTTTGATTTCTGTGATACATGCATACGTCACGCCTTTTTCGTAAGGGTAGGCAGAGATCATCGTCCCACTTGCTAGCGTCAGTCAACGGATAAAAAGTAATACTGATGGATTGTTTTTAAATTCCTTTTTCCAGCAATCTGTCAATTATATCCACATTTAACGAGGACGTTACGTGTTATGTGGCCTGAATGCTACGAGCCCATTGACTCTTCCACTTAATAATTTATTGAAAGCAAGTCCCGTAAAGTCCTTCTCTTCGATGGCAAAAATTAAAGTTCTTTAACTCGGTTCGTTTCCCCCAGGACCCGGTCCGTCTAAACCGCTTGAAGCGCAAGTTCGAGAAGAAGGCGCGCTGGAACAACTACTACCGCGGCATCGAGAACGCCAACAGCGCGCTCACGCCGCCCAAGCCGCCGGAGACACATGCACATGTAACACATACATACAGATATACCTGGCGTGTCTAGGGTTTCAGAATAGGGCAAGCCGAGAGATGAAATTTCTGTGGTTTTTACGGTTATTGAGGATCAATCCATCTTTTTGTCGCATCACTTATCACTGCAGGTACCAGCTGGATGCGGAAGGCACAGGACCGGCCTTGTAGGGATCTCTGGGGGAGGCCTATACCCAGCAGTAGGCGTCTTTCGGCTGATATGATAATGATGATGACGTATCACTTTTCAGTTTCATACCAGCAATATGACTAATAGTTTGGTGCGAGATGCCTGGTCCGAGTCTCAATTTCAACTCTGTGTCAACTTGCTTGAAAGTTGACACCTTGGAACCGTGGTTCGTGAGCTAGGCGGCGGTTTGCACTTAGTTTGAAAAGTAAAGTTTTAATAGTTTGATAGTTTGCGCTTACCTTTGATTTTTGATCGATAATAATTTTTTAAGTCAAGCCCAGCTTTTGGGATTATATGACAATAACGCTACTGAAATAGACCTACCTGCAATCAAACAAAAAAGTGCGATGACCTGTGTGCCGTAGCTGTAATGTATGACGTAGTAAAGTGAAGTCTGTTATACCTAGTCTCAGATCAATTTTCCATGGATATAGGCAACGACTGCTTTTCAATTCAATGTTAAACTAATTAGTGGAGCGTTTTATGTGTGCGTGCTCACAAAACTGAAACAAAATTTGTGACCCATAGTGTGAATTCACATCCGTTCTTCTGTTTTGGCGATTTTTTAATGCTACTCAGTGACAAAAGAGCAGGCAGCCCACCTGATGCTAAGTGGCAACTATCGCCCATAACATGTACAATTCATACATTTAGATTGCAGGTAACAAAGATGCAGAACCGCAGGTCACTGTGAGGACTAAGATGAAATGCCTCATGCCTGTAATTTTGATTGAGGGGAATCCATGGAAAATTAATCTGAAGCAAATCGATTTTATTCACGCTCGCAACATAAATAATTTATTTTCCACTTTTTTACTTACTAAAAGCGCCTTTTTTTCCTTTCCGTCCTCGTGCTGGAGAGATGAAAGTGAATTGTTACTCTTTGCAAGTGGCTCAAGATATGCAATGCACCATAAGTAGTACACTTTTTGAACGCTACCGTCATCAATTCATCATTATCATTTCATCATCAACAGCCCGTAACAGTCCACTGCTGGACTATGAGCCTCCTCCACATAAAAGGATGGTCTTGCCATATCTCCACGCTTGGCATGCGGATTTTAGATCGCAGTGCTAAAACAACAATTGAAAACGCTGCTGCCCGCTTTCTGATCTACGGAGGTACTTGCTAGTTCGCCTCAAATACATTTGTCACCTTCTACGACACCCATAAATGGAAAGGGGTAGGGCAATATTCTACTCTGCCGGCACTACACGGCTTATCATTACATACTAGGATTAATATACTGTTTGTCTGTACAGGAGGGCGCCAAGGGAGCGGCCAAGGTGGTTGAGACGCCGCGGGTCACCGAGCCGGAACTCAACGACCATAAGATCTCTCTGTCCTGGTGTAAGTATTTTATTCTATTCTCGTTTTTTCTCCGCTATTAAGGAGCTGGTTAACTAGTGGAGAGCGAGCTAATACGTTTTTGTTTTAAACTTTTGTCACCGGGAGAGGTAAGCGTTGCTGTTGATACAGAAATTTAAAGCCTTACCAGTTAGGCGCGATATCTGGTTAGTTTATTAGGATGCACGCGATCTTACACAGCTGTGATATTCGCTTAATTAAATTACACGTTTGCGTTCCTGCGTCCTCCAATCAGAGAACGTTTACAATGCCTTATGAGTTGTACTCCCTACGAGATTGTGAGATATATTTTGTGACGCCTGCGTGCTGAGTCGTCTAGCAATGGACGTTATTGAGTTCACTAAATGGCAAATGGCATGGCTGCTACAGGTCGATTAAAACGTAGCTGTGTAGAAAGGACGCGAAACGCATTATCTGAAGAATGCACCCGATTATATCGCAGTGTTTGGGAGAGGCTTAAGCCGCGTAGGGTGTTTTCGATTGGCGAAAAACACTTCACATATTACTAAGAATACTATATGCGAAGGGTGAATTCGCCGGTCTTCCCTGCTGGCGTTCTCCACTGGTTAAATTGCTGATGTTTCGTTTCAATAGAAAACAAGTCAAAAGTAAAGCACGACTACTATGAGTATTATTAA
Source organism: Blastobasis adustella (assembly GCA_907269095.1). Lineage (NCBI taxonomy): Eukaryota > Metazoa > Arthropoda > Insecta > Lepidoptera > Blastobasidae > Blastobasis > Blastobasis adustella. The sequence goes on from OU026138.1 coordinate 6,673,350, forward strand.
TAGATATATAAATAAATTGACTTATTTATTTTTATTAAACCAATTTATATGAATTTCTGTGCAATACCTTTTAATAAGTCAATTTATTTAGATTTCTGTGTTTGTGCAATATTTCCACAAGATAAAGAGATTTCTATAGCCTATGGTATGGCCGCGGCGCCTGAGCATTTTATTTATTATATTTTTTCTGACATTCATGAGCATTTCTAAAAAACCTAAACTGAAAAACAGGAAAATAAAGTATTGAATCGAATAAAAGAAATCTCTCGTACCCCCCCTACAGACGACAGCGACCTGAACCAGTACCTGGAGCTGCCGGAACTGAACTCCGTGGTGCCCCTCTCGGAAGGCGCCTTCGCGCACGCCTGGGCCGGAGCGAGGGCTACGCATGCTGTGGCCTCGGGACGGGTGTGCTATGAGGTATGTTACCATAAAGATTGACATTTATTTTCAGTAGTACAATAATTGGTGTTACATCACCCATTTTGAAAGTTGAATTATTGGCACCAACATAATTTTTTATTTGAGTCCATGCTATAAATAATATTAAAAAAAAAGTTTTTTTTTTTCATAATTGTTGTACACATTAGTATACACTGAATGCCGAGCTAGTTACAGACCTGTGTCGCGGGAGACAGTTGTTACTAACTCAATAGGATTGAGTTTGCAATGGTAAAGTGGTAATTGGAGAATTTCTATACCATTACTTTTAGCTATTTCATCTGCTAAATTATTTTCACTGGTCACTGTCAACTTGTGAGGGAAGGGATACCCCTTCCCTCACCTTATTTTATAGTTTCTCACGCACCGCCTTCCTTTTTGGATCACATTTTTTCACGGTTGACTGGTAGATAAAGCTACTTTAGCTTTAAGTCCGCCAACGTATCTTTAGTGTATTAAGTTTGAATAAATAAACTTAGCTTCCAAATTTTCTGCGACACGATTGGTCGACCGAGCTAATACGGCGACAAACGATACGTCACTATTTTCTTATTGCAAATGGACTATACTAATTCTGAAAGCGCTTTCCTAGTAGAGCGGATTTCTCGCTACGATGACAATAGAATTGATGTGTATCTGTCCCCCTGTCCACCCCAGGTTCGCTAGGATGAGGATGGTATTGATGTGTATCTGGTTCCAGGTGCGCGTGGGCTCGGTGGTGACGACGACGGAGAGCCCGGAGAAGGAGGGGCTGTCGGCCGGCCTGCGCGTCGGCTGGTCCACCGACGACGCCTCGCTGCATCTCGGTGGGTATCCCTATCCTACGAGTACTCCCCCAGAGATCTTCACAAAGAAACACAGATACAGGATGGACATATACGATGGTTCTGCTAATCTTCAATCCGACACTCTGCAGTTTCTCCTACAATTTGCCTTTAGATCCCCAGAGATCTCCACAAAGGCCCGCTGCCTGCTGCTAGTGGTCGGACTACGATAAAAAATCGCAAATCGATGGACAGGATTGACGTTTGGTACACGGATACTTCAAGTTAACACAATCATTTGGACTGGTAGTTCTTAAAAATAATCCCATGGGGGGAGCAATAATGACTGTGCCTTCCGCATCCAGCTGGTACCTGCGATCTTTACCGTGGTCCACCTTGCGGGAGGCCTACCCACGCGGCGTCTTCTCTCGAGAACTTTACTGCCCCAAGGGCCATCTGTTCTACAAGCTATGTGCCCTACCCACTGCCACTTTAGCCTGGCACCAAGGATGCCTAAGACCGAGCGTGGTTGGCCAGAGTAGTAGGAAGGCGGACCCTGGGCCCTCGTGTGCCGCGCAGGGGCGCAACCGGGACATAACGCCAAGATGATGATGATCCGTTTTCCCCAATTTATATCGAACGCTCGTTTCTGCAAGCCGAGAGACGGACTCCTCAGGCTCGACAAGAGGCGAGAGAAGTCGAAGCTTGGGTCAATAGAAAGAACTTGATTTTTGTGCCAAGCTTTGCATGGGTAGACCAACGTTTCGTATGTCTCCTAAACGTCTACTATCACTACAGAGTGTCATTTTTCTAGTACTCGATGACGCAGGATACCCTACGGCGCCCTTAGGGCCGTCGCGCGGCCGCTCGCGGTGACGCCGCGCGACCTTTTTGAAGTTTTCAAGCGATACTAGTAGTTATAAGTATGTAAATAAAGTTTAAAATTATTTCACACTGAAAGTGCTCGCCGCGTCACTGCCGGCCGCCGCCATTCCGGTGTGATTCGGCCCTTACAGTCTATAATATGTTGTACCCGTTTGCGGTCTCCTAAACTTTTATTATCGCTACGAAGTGAAATTTTTCTTGTACTCGATGACGTAGAATATACAGTGTCCTTGCCGTCTATTCCTAACATGTTGTACCCCTTCCCTGCAGGCGAGTCGGAAACCAGTTGGGCGCTGGAGAGCACGGGCCGCGCGGTGAGCGGCGGGGAGTTCAAGGACTACGGCGCCGCGCTGGTCGAGAAGGATGTCATCGGGGCCTACTTGGTATGGATGCCCTAGCTTGCTACGACATTGCTATTGTTTTTCAGGTGATATTTTAGACAGAACTATTCGACACGATGCCCATAGACACGTTCTAACACCGCACTAGTATAGACAAGGAGTTAATCTTAACACATTGGAACCCAATTGGTCGCGAACTGTACGGTTTAAAAGGAGCTTTTTTCCAAAACAGGACTGTAAAGTGTTTTACAGGGTTGGCAATACTTATTTTATATTGTACAGACAAAATTGTTAAAATATGGAATCTTATGGTAATTTACAAAGGCAAGTTTATATCTGAAAGAGATAATATTGTACTTACAACTTTCACGAGCAAAGGGGCCCCGCAGTCGGAACGATTAACTAGGACAATAAACCGAAAAGTATTAAATCAAATCATGACTTTTCAACAAGAAATCAATTTACTGAATAACAGAGAATACCAAAACTAAAAAACAAGCGAACCTTACAGTAGTCGCATATGATATGTAACATCTGACATCTTACCGCCCGCGCTCATTGGTCAATTCAAATGGGGCGCGCTCATTAGCCCGCGCACTTCCCCTACTTCCTGTTACACACTTCCATCCATTTTCGCGAAAGCAGCCCCAGATATTGCAAGAAAGCAAGAGGAAAGATGTTAACCATAAGAAATATATGCAATGCAAGAGCATAAGATATTCTTTTGCACTTATTAAGCAGAATTATATTCTTTTGCACGACTGTGCAGTTGTTAAACGGTTTTTATACCATTCATGTATTCAGTTTTTATTTATAATATTAAAAATGCCCTGAGGGTAAAGGACGAATCCTTTAGGCATAAGGGACAACTAATGCTCCCTTCTTTTTGGTAAACTGATTTTGGCTGAAGATGCACCAAATGCCGTGAATGTTGCTGTAATGGCAGGGGGAAATTTTATTGAAGTGGTAATGCACTTAAGCTGATGATGAAACCTGCACATTCAGGCGACTGAATGTATAACCATGATCCAATCTGGGCAGGTTCCCCTAGTAGCAGTCAGATAGCAGTCGCCCCACTGTAATTATCTGATCGGCAAAATCCTGGATCATGGTCAAGGCGGACCCCGGGCCCTCGTGTGCGAGAGTAACATTAACGCCAAGATGATTGTAATGCACTTATGCTCTTGTCTTGTCTCCTGTGAATGTGAATTCGGCACCACCCCACCATGCCTAATATCACACCGTCCCCACCCCCAGGACCTGGAGTCGTCCCCGTGCCGGATCTCGTATACGGTGAACGGTGTGAACATCGGCCCCGCGTTTGAGTTCGAGAAGGCATCGCTGGAAGGGAAGCCGCTGTTCCCGCACGTGCTCACCAAGAACATGTGCTATCGAGTGAACTTCGGATATGACAGGTAAGGAGCTGAAATATAACAAAATACAATGCACAATAAATAATCAATTATAACGAAATACGATACAAAACTCTTGCAAACCGAAGGACACATACACAAATACAAAATATAAGGTAAGCAGTGCAAAGGGCGGTCTTATCACCAAAACAACCAGAGTTAGAAACCTACATTCTTCTTGAGCACAGAAATCAGTCAGTAGAAGTGCTATGCGCGCGTGACTTTGTCACCATGCAGATAACCTGGGTGTTAACTTTTGGCATAGTACTGTGTAAAAAGTTACTGCGCATTAGTAATATATAGTTATACATTTATATCGTCTACATATTGGTATAACATGATAAATGCATATTTTACCAAAAATTTGTTATGATTGCAGTTAACGTAATTTTCGATGCTCTATCTATAAGTTAAAAATAGTAAATGGCGATGAAATGTAAATAATCATTCTATGAACCCAAGTAAATCAACTGGATTCGAGCTAAGCAGACACAAGTGAAAGATGATAATATATCACTTTAAGGTTTTTCTTTGTGGGTTTGGTATTCACTTAACTATAAAATCAGCTAAATACAGTGTTTTCCCCAATAAATCCATAGAGTTGTCCCGGTGCACACTTTTATCATTAACTTGTTATTTCGTCCTAATTCTGCCAGCTGCAACGCCGCCATGCTGTATGTGTGTCGGCCGCAGTGGGCAGACACAGTAACGTTCCGTATTTACTCTCGCATTGCCACTTGGGCGAAGTGAGATCGCAAGCGGAATGACAATATTATTAAGTTTTTGCACAGAGGTCTCTTGACTTTGTAATAAGTCTTTGTAATAATGATTGTCTGATCTTTAGGATACGATAGATGTTAAGAGCGGTTACCAACTGCATCTGATCTGGATCCGAGAAAATGTTGAGTTAATGCGCACAAAAAAATCTCATGAGTTCAGCTGTCTAGTACCAACGGTTTCATTAATACTTTTAGAGGTCTTGAAAATGCCCTAAGACTACCCTAAGTTAGGGGCTCCCATTTTCCGTACTTGGACTCTTAAGTCGGTCTTCTGTACATGACTGAGAACCGGCTACAATAGCCAGCCCTATTCTAGACTTTAATCACTAGCATACCAAGTAACACTTCTGAGCACAGTGAGTGATTTAAAGGCACAAGATTCGAAATCACATCAAAAATCGATTTTCCTGTATGTGTCTTACACACCAAATCCGTCTACATGCTGGAGCGGTGAAAAATTAAGAATCTACATTCAATGCGCTTGATTCCAGATACAACATGCTGACTAAAACCAACATCGTCCGCCGCAAGGTCCAAGTACCGGTGGAGCAAATTCTAGAGGAGAAGAGGAGAGTGGAGGAGGAGTTGCGAAAGCAGAAGGAGGAGGCGCAACGGAAGAAGAAGGAGAGACAGGCGAGGGAGAAACAGGAGCGCGAGGAGAGACAGAGGAGGAAGCGCGAGGTGAGACTAGTTATATCGTAGTTATTCGTAGTCGTCTACTTACTACCAACGAATGGGATGAAAACATCTTTTTGTTATTCCATTGAGGTGTCATGGCAAACAAGCGTTTTTTTAAAGGCTTGCAAATGACCTTTCAAAGAAAAAAGCCTCATTCGTTTCATCTGTTTAGGAATTACGATTTCACACACAGATACTCAAATACACGCACTTTTACATCTTATCGTAACATTACATCTATAGCTAGAAATAAACTAAACAAGAACGCAGTTTAACACACGAGTCTTCCCATAATTATTTTAATTAATTTAAATCATTTTTATGGACGAAAAATAGTCAAAACTTTGGTCACTAGGAATGGGGTCTTCGTAGTTACACTGATGTGACTACGCAACGGCGAGTAGCGAGTAAAATGAATAAATAAATCGACCTCTATACATAGTAAGTTGCTTCTCACCGTCTGTCCCTATGTATGTATGCTATGTACGCTTAGATATTTTAAGCTACGCAACGGATTTTAATGCGGTTTTCAACAATAAATAGAGTGATTCAAGAGGAAGGTTCATAAGCTAGAGAAAAGAGTGAGTAGAGGTAAAGTAGGTATAAGCGAATGAAGTCGCGCCGAGTCCACTAGTAATTACATAATTCATACTGAATTACGATGTTTATGTTCCTATATATAACTTTAAGTGTTGTAAAAAAACTCTTTATGCTCGAACTGTAGGGTCTGTTTGTGCATTGAAATTGTATGTAATATTTGTAAAAGACCGTTTGTTTCCTGAAGAAATAAATAAAATAAAAATTAATAAAACCAACTTGTCTCCGACCTACACAGGAGCGAGAGAAGCAAGACCGCGAAAGGAAGGAGCGCGAGGCGCAGGAGAGACGCGAGAGAGGCGAACCCGAGCCAGAGGAGGAGCTGGATGAGAAGGAGAAAGAGCAGGAAAAGGAGAAAGATAAGGAGAGTGAGAAGGACAAGGATAAGGATATGGAGGTTACGGAGATTACGGATTTGACTCAGGTACGTGTTTTTTTATTATTAGTGTAGTGTAGTTTATTTTAATGCTAGTAAAGTATCGTTTTGACTACCGAATGAGTAAGGTGTCATCAAAGTTTATACTGTCATATACTTACTCCTCATTAAGGATAATCGTGGCGTATGGTGTCTGTAGAGTGGTATAATATCCTTACATAGTCTAAAATGGAATCGCTATCCGCGTCTGCCTGTCTGTACCGCTAACTTTTGATACGATTTTCAATTACAGAATTTCGTCTGATAGGTTTTATATGTATAAAATACATTCATTTGCATTCATTCAAAGTTCCGACTAAAACCGTAACTAGTTGTGGGCGAAGGCGGCTTTTTCGCTGCAAGCGATCTCCAGACAACCTTTGTCTAAAGAACCGCTTAATACACAGGCAATAGTAATGGTAATAGACTTAATCGACAGGCTATTGTTGAAGGGCATTCATCCTGCAAGTTATTATTACTCGTCACACGCTACTTCGTGTGGCGGGCAAACGACGCAGGCAGATCGATATTCCGTATTTACTCTCGCTGTGCTCATTGCGCTGTGAGATCGCAAGCGGAATTACATACCAATACCACTATTGTACGATAATGTGTGGAAGGTCATCATCATCATCACAGCCCATTGCCATAATCTCCACGCTTGGCAGGCGGCTTGGAGATCGCAGTGTTACAAAGATAACAATGGAAAACGCTGCTGTCCATTTTCTAGCCTACGTAGACTCTAGATCTTTTGCCTCGAACACATTAGTCTCCTTGTTAGACACCCACGAGTGTAAGGGGTTGTTGCTATTCTACTCTGCCGAACACCACACGGCCAAGGTGTTTAAGGTATTTCGAATCAATTTTAAATATTGGTGCAATGAATAAAGGAATGTTTTGTATCAAGGCTTTTGAAAAGCGGAGCGACGCATAACATAATATAAGAGATATAAAAATGAACCTTATTCTATGAGCAATACATTTCACTTTGACTTCGCTCTTAAGCTTTTTGTTTCTGAATTTAGTTACTGGATTTAGTCAAATGTAATAAGCGCATAATACCGTTTGCGCAGCGAGGTCGACTTAGGTCTACCGCCTGGAGATCCTGAGACTGGTAGAATAGTCTTAGGAGCCGATTGGTGCTCCGTGAAATATATCTTATCTAATAGTCTCCTATCTCTCCCAGGCCAACGGCGCCGCGCCCCCCACAGAGGTGAAGCAAGAACCCATGGAGACTGAGGCGGCCGCAGACCCCGCAGACCCCGCGGCCCCCGCAGCCCCCGCCGCCGCCAACGAGAAAGAGTCCGTCAAGGAGGAACCCGCGGCTGGTATGTGACTGACTGTCTACTGTAGTGTAGAGCTGAATCAGCTGGTAGCCTGATAATCTCTTCGGTCAATGCCCCTGCTAATGGGAAAGAGCCCGTCATTGAGGAACCCGCGGCTGGTATGTGACTGACTGTCTACTGTAGTGTAGAGCTGAATCAGCTGGTAGCCTGATAATCTCTTCGGTCAATGCCCCTGCTAATGGGAAAGAGCCCGTCATTGAGGAACCCGCGGCTGGTATGTGACTGACTGTCTACTGTAGTGTAGAGCTGAATCAGCTGGTAGCCTGATAATCTCTTCGGTCAATGCCCCTGCTAATGGGAAAGAGCCCGTCATTGAGGAACCCGCGGCTGGTATGTGACTGACTGTCTACTGTAGTGTAGAGCTGAATCAGCTGGTAGCCTGATAATCTCTTCGGTCAATGCCCCTGCTAATGGGAAAGAGCCCGTCATTGAGGAACCCGCGGCTGGTATGTGACTGACTGTCTACTGTAGTGTAGAGCTGAATCAGCTGGTAGCCTGATAATCTCTTCGGTCAATGCCCCTGCTAATGGGAAAGAGCCCGTCATTGAGGAACCCGCGGCTGGTATGTGACTGACTGTCTACTGTAGTGTAGAGCTGAATCAGCTGGTAGCCTGATAATCTCTTCGGTCAATGCCCCTGCTAATGGGAAAGAGCCCGTCATTGAGGAACCCGCGGCTGGTATGTGACTGACTGTCTACTGTAGTGTAGAGCTGAATCAGCTGGTAGCCTGATAATCTCTTCGGTCAATGCCCCTGCTAATGGGAAAGAGCCCGTCATTGAGGAACCCGCGGCTGGTATGTGACTGACTGTCTACTGTAGTGTAGAGCTGAATCAGCTGGTAGCCTGATAATCTCTTCGGTCAATGCCCCTGCTAATGGGAAAGAGCCCGTCATTGAGGAACCCGCGGCTGGTATGTGACTGACTGTCTACTGTAGTGTAGAGCTGAATCAGCTGGTAGCCTGATAATCTCTTCGGTCAATGCCCCTGCTAATGGGAAAGAGCCCGTCATTGAGGAACCCGCGGCTGGTATGTGACTGACTGTCTACTGTAGTGTAGAGCTGAATCAGCTGGTAGCCTGATAATCTCTTCGGTCAATGCCCCTGCTAATGGGAAAGAGCCCGTCATTGAGGAACCCGCGGCTGGTATGTGACTGACTGTCTACTGTAGTGTAGAGCTGAATCAGCTGGTAGCCTGATAATCTCTTCGGTCAATGCCCCTGCTAATGGGAAAGAGCCCGTCATTGAGGAACCCGCGGCTGGTATGTGACTGACTGTCTACTGTAGTGTAGAGCTGAATCAGCTGGTAGCCTGATAATCTCTTCGGTCAATGCCCCTGCTAATGGGAAAGAGCCCGTCATTGAGGAACCCGCGGCTGGTATGTGACTGACTGTCTACTGTAGTGTAGAGCTGAATCAGCTGGTAGCCTGATAATCTCTTCGGTCAATGCCCCTGCTAATGGGAAAGAGCCCGTCATTGAGGAACCCGCGGCTGGTATGTGACTGACTGTCTACTGTAGTGTAGAGCTGAATCAGCTGGTAGCCTGATAATCTCTTCGGTCAATGCCCCTGCTAATGGGAAAGAGCCCGTCATTGAGGAACCCGCGGCTGGTATGTGACTGACTGTCTACTGTAGTGTAGAGCTGAATCAGCTGGTAGCCTGATAATCTCTTCGGTCAATGCCCCTGCTAATGGGAAAGAGCCCGTCATTGAGGAACCCGCGGCTGGTATGTGACTGACTGTCTACTGTAGTGTAGAGCTGAATCAGCTGGTAGCCTGATAATCTCTTCGGTCAATGCCCCTGCTAATGGGAAAGAGCCCGTCATTGAGGAACCCGCGGCTGGTATGTGACTGACTGTCTACTGTAGTGTAGAGCTGAATCAGCTGGTAGCCTGATAATCTCTTCGGTCAATGCCCCTGCTAATGGGAAAGAGCCCGTCATTGAGGAACCCGCGGCTGGTATGTGACTGACTGTCTACTGTAGTGTAGAGCTGAATCAGCTGGTAGCCTGATAATCTCTTCGGTCAATGCCCCTGCTAATGGGAAAGAGCCCGTCATTGAGGAACCCGCGGCTGGTATGTGACTGACTGTCTACTGTAGTGTAGAGCTGAATCAGCTGGTAGCCTGATAATCTCTTCGGTCAATGCCCCTGCTAATGGGAAAGAGCCCGTCATTGAGGAACCCGCGGCTGGTATGTTACTCAGTGCCTACTATAGTATGGAGCTGAATCAGCTGATAAACTGATATTGTCTTCGGTCAATGCCCCCGCCTCTCCCGTCGTCTCCGCCAACTAGAAATAACCTGTCAAGCAGATGTGCTTTCGGTGTGGGACCAGCTGGATATATTTTTTTATGGTTCTCAGTGACAAACGAGTAGACGTTCCTGATGGTGTTCGTAACTGTCGCCCATTGTTATGTAGTTAGAGATGGGTGGGATGTTATGGGTGGGGTCTACGATTTATACATGCAAGTGCGTTGTCACTGTGAGGACTAAGATAAAATGCCTCATGTCTGTAATTTCGCTGCCTACCTTATCCTTAAACCGGAACCCTAAACATACATTTTAAATGCATGTCAATAACCGCGATAGCTTATAGTAAAAGACTGTCGCTTGAGTAGTTACTTTTACTCCAGTTATAACTACGAGTTCATAAATACGAGTGCTAGTCACTAAATTATATATTTTTGTGGCAGAAGGCGAATTGGCCGAGGTGACGGAGGAGCAAGCGCTGCAGGGACACGTGCTCGACAAGCGACTCAAATTCTTGACCAGGTACGATTTCTTTTTGTGTTTTTTTTTATTTTTATGTTATACGGCAGACAAACAGGCATGCGGGCCACCTGATGGAAAGTGGTCACCGCCGCCTATGGACATCAGCAACATCAGGGGCGCTACCAATGCGTTGCCCGCCTCCACCGCCGACGTTTCAGGCCTGCCCTGTCCTTTGTGTGAATTTGTATGTTTTTTTTATTACTCTGGTGGTAAGCGGTAACCATCTACGTTTCATACACGTAGATCTCATTAAATTCAATAAAAATGTAGCATCGCAGGTGCATTGTTACTGTGAGGACTATAATCAAATGCGTCATGCCTGTAATTGCGCTGGCTACCTTATCCTTCAAACGGAATATGACAATAGTGTCATCATCATCTTTGGTGCGGTCCACTGATCGTCACAGGTCTGCACTGCACGCCATTTGGACCGATTAGTGACATGCCATCTCGCATTTGCCTAATCCACAGAGTACAGATCCAGTAGAGAAGCATTGTATGGCATTTAGAAAGATATCTTACTTACAAACTATATCGTTGTTGTAGTCTATAACGACATGATGTGTTAAGTGACTTAAAAAAAATTAATTATAAAGCTTCACCGCAATATACATCGAAAGTAAAGTAGTTCCTTGAGTATATAATATGTATTATAATTGTCATTTATTACATTAATCACATGTAAAATCACTGATGTGAACTTGACTGGGTATGTACTCTGTAGCCTAATCGCAATGTAATATTGGACCCTTACCGTCGATTTTTTCGCAATTACACATTTGCTCAAATATTTTTACAACACACACAATATATCAAAATTAATACTTTATTTAAAAAATAGGGTATGTTTCGTTGCAAGTAAGTCCCTAAAATTGAATACAAAATATGTTCTTGTACGAAATATTTGCTTATATGAAAATTTCAGTTTCCATCATTTTCGCCGTACAAAACGCTAATTTCATAAGTAAGGACCTAATATTTAACTTGGTTTGTACTGTACAGACTCATCGTAACATACTACTTTACTAAATCTGTACTTTGCGGCCTAATCATTACGTACTATTTTACTGAATGTGTACTCTGTGGCCTAATCGTAATGTTACTCCCCTTAGATACGAGATGTCCGAAGAGCTATCCGGCGCAGAAGCTTGCCTGGAGCCCGGCTTCACTTTCATCTGCCACGCCACACTGGAAGACGGGCCGAGGCGACCGGCCACACTCGCCGAGTGCGAGGTACATATAGCGTATTCCTACAAGTGGAATTTTTCTCTTACTCGACGACGTAGAATAACCTACGGCGCCCTCACAGTATCTCCTTTTCTTTCTTTCTTTGTTTTAGGTTGTGGCTTCCGCTATGTAGCGTTTTGCCAAATACTAATGAACTGACATCAACACGTCATAAGAAATATAGCCAGTAAAAAAAAAACATTAAAAAGAGGTGTCTATTGAGTTCCCATAAATGACTCCTTTATGTCGCGCAGTTGGGTAAAAATGTGGTCTATCATCATCCGAAAGGTCCATCCCGGCTTCTGCCAGGGCCAGATCATTTGGTAATTAGGTTGTCAGGTAATTACATTGGTTCGACTGCCACCGGCAGAGTAGAATGGCACCCACCCCTTATAACCGTGGCTGTCGTATAAGGCAACTAATATTTTCGAGGTAAAAGTTCTGGAGTCTCCGTAGGTTTGAAAATGGGCAGCAGCGTTTTTCATATTTAAATTTACAACACTACAATCCATAACCTCTTTTCTTGCGGGAGAGGCCTTAAGTCCTGCAGTGGACTGTTTATTTATTTATGTTACTGTTATGATGTTGAGCTCTTGTTATCTGATCTGTGACTATATTAACAGGGACACCTGACCAGATTGGATCATGGTTTCACATTTAGACGCCTAAATGTGCAGGTCTCCTTTCGATGTTTTCCCAGACCGTAATATCATTGGTTAATGTCGACCTAATGTACATAACTCAGAAAAGAGTCACTGGTACACGGCGGCACTGGAGATGTACCTACTAGTCTAGGAACCCCTAGGCCACCTCAGGCCAGCTCGTTCGTTGCGCCGACCCATCCGTAGGTGGGCACTAGTAATGCGCTGATTACATTTGCCTAGATTCAGTAACTAAATGTAGAAGCAAAAAGCGTGCGAGCAAATCAAAGTATCCATTTTTGTATCACGGCTTTTGAAAAGCGGAGCGACGCATAACATAATACAAAAATGAACCTTATTCTATGACCAATACATTCCACTTTGATTAGCTTTCATGCTTTTTGCTTCTGAATTTAGTGAAATGTAATAAGCGCATATGCTAGCAACCACTAAGCCTAACCCCCCCCCTAGGTGATAATGATGGTGGGCATGCCCGGCTGCGGCAAGACGCACTGGGCGCGCGCGCACGCCGCCGCGCACCCCGAGCGCCGCTACAACATACTCTCCACCGGCGCGCTCTTCGACCGCATGAAGGTACGCCCGCACACCGCATGGCATGTAGGGACACGTATCGCATACCTACGGCACAGTACACACCACACACTAGGGACCGCATACCTACCGCACACCACACACCGAGTAGGGATCCATATCGCATACCGACCACACACCGCGTAGGGGCCGCATACCGACCACACAATACACGCACGAGTTCCGTGAGAAGTTCTTCTGCGACTGAACACATTACGAGACTGCCACATAGGGACCGCATACCAATAGGACACTATACACACAAGTTCCGTTCTGCAGCCGTACCGCCGATCCCCGATAGTACGCCGCCATCTTGATGCAATTGAGGGACCAATCGCAGACCAATAGCATCAAAATGGCGACGTGCGATCGGATATAGGTAATACCGCTCCTATTCTATACTAAATTCTTCTGTGACAAAACACATTACGAGACTCTGACAGCGAAACATTATTTATAATTTGAGTCAGTAAGATGACTCTTAAAACTTTTAGTATTGAGGAAAAAAACTTGTAACTGGCAGTTTCATTGTAATTTTACTGACTCAAATTATACTCTATACTTGAAACACGCACGCCATACACACCTTTCGCACGGAGTTACACAGATGAGACGACATACACAGATAGCATATACAGTGAAAACAGAGAGACTATTTACAGAGATTCAACTTATACACAGACGAGAGTTTACACACTATGAAAACAACCCATTCACGTAAGGATTGTCATTCACACTAATACGTCAAAGATAGTCTAAAACACAACAAGGCAAGAGAATAACTAAATGTTCTACACACATTCACCACACTCTTGTACAAAATTACCAAATTCAGTATTTAATTATACGATATTGGTTCGTAATAAGTATTTTGGAGATGATGTTTGGTTGTTACAAATTGGTACGAAAGGAAGCCATCCATACATAAATGTGGGCATACGTCATTAACCATCGTCAACGCAACTGGCGCCAGCATGATGATGATTATCATCGTGAACATTACTTATAAGATGTGATAAGACTAAGAAAATAACATGTCAAAAGTTAACAATGTCTACAGCAGAAGTGAAATGTAAGAAAAACGTTATACACTATTAGTATGATTACAAGAAGGTAAGTATATTAATTTGATTTAAGAAGATGTGGTAAGTATGCCTTAATATTATATTTATTTAAGGAAGAATTGTAATATTTGAAATAAAAAATGTGTTTTTCTCTTGTTTCTCCCAAATATCATCCATCATCGTTTCATTGCAATGACAGATGGATTAGTTTTAATGTGGCCACGGGAAAAGTCGCTGGTAAAGCTAGTTATATTTAAGGATACATCTCTCAAAGGATACTTGTTTAGTACTTGTTACCGTATTGTCTTCAATTATATTTAAGACCTCGAGATAAGTCGCTGGTAAAGCTTGTATTTAAGAATCAGTCTCTGGAAGGATACTGATTTTGTACTTGTTACCGTATTGTCGTTCAATTATATTTAAGAGTACGCGAAAAGTCGCTGGCAAACCTAGATAGATATACATAAGAATCTATAAGTTATGAAGACATTAAGCTGCAAATTGATATTTACCAACCATTGCCTGCATCGTTAGCTGTGAACTGATAAAGAGAGGTCAAATGCTTGCCTAGTACTCTAGTACCTAGCCTAGTACTTGACTGTAAAAATGAACAAAAATATGTCTTTAGGAATACTCGCACATTTTTAAAAGGCTGTCACATTTTTATGCTTAGTATATCTTACGCAAAAAGTTGGTATGTTTGTCACTCTTTTGTGTATCCTTATTAGAATTGGGATGTTAATAAATACTTAGAAAGTCTTAAAATTGGTGAACTAAATTATTTTGACGCTATCATAGCCATTTATTAGAAATAGTGAATTATAAAAAATTATTAATTATAGTCTGTCTGTGTTTGACTGTCTGGACGTGATTTTTTCTATAATAAGAAGGTAGCTTGAATGTAATAGCGTGAAAGAATTCGCGGGCTTCCATCGTCATCATTTCCATATTCTTATGAGGGTTCAACACAACTTGCATCTATTTTCCATTGATCTCTAGCACTCCTGACCTGATATCTGTGCAAGTTAAACAAATGTTTTACCAGTTAAAGCAAAAATAAATAATTCAACTAATTACAGCACAATATAGTTAAATGACTGACAATTTCATTATTCATATTTCATATCACCATTTCATTGCCATCATCATCATCAAACATTTTTAATTAATTGACCTCTGTAATGTTATTTCAAATTAAATATCTCTAGAAGTATTATACAAAGTCGCAGGCAAAATGAGGAGTACTTTACACATATATTTATAGTACGTACGTATGATAATATTTTCAAGAAATTCACTCTTTTGGTCACAATGTTTGGTTTGGTAATTATGCGCCCTATAAAAATAGTTACGTCTAAAAGCTATGCGGACACAAGATGGATTGAATTGTTTTTCGTGTATATGTTTAATTTATTTTATTTAGATACTAGATATGAGATACTTGCTAATATAAGTACTTTATGCTTATAGATTTTATGGATGGCTAATTGTAAGAAGTATGTGGTTGTGTCTATAGATTAAGACTATTAGGTCTGACTAGTAACGGCTATAGTTTCATGTCTTCAAGACCATATTCACTGAAAAATAAGCAAGTTATCAGAAACGCCGAGTACTTTTTTAGAAAATTAGTTATGAAACCTACGCTATTTAGGCTACATAGACCTTCCTGGCTATTAGTATAGAATTTTGTTGCAGCTTTGACTAGAAACATTGTACTATACTCCTTTGAAATCGCTTTACATCCTTATTCCAGCAGAAATAAGAATCCTTATACCTAAGTTAAGTATGCTCAATACGAACCAATATCGGTTACCAATATCGGTCCACACATAAACCACTCACATTATACACTACAACATGGAAAGACACGACAATTCACACTGAAGCTAATAAAAAGTTCCTTTTCAGCATAAACCAAAGGTTTGACTACAAAAGGGTCACAAAAAAAATCCTACAAAGCGACAAACCCGACTGATTACTAATGTACGTCTGTTATTTCAACAGGAATTACGCATCACTTTTATACTGTTATTGACGCTAGCGTATTACGCCGAGCGCAGTAGTTGTTACCGATATCGGAACCTCCGGATATCCGGAAAAGGAAGGAACCTCTAGCTTCACAATTTACTAAAAACGATGATACCAGAATGGAGCGACGCGTGGAAGAGGACACGGGCGGTACGGTACGCCTTGCCGCGCTGGTCTGGTATCACAATTTACTCCTCTAGCTTTAGTCCCTAGTCGTAAGCGAGTGTCGTTACCCACGCGGTGCGGTGTATATTGTATTATTGTGTGACGTCACGCCAGGTGGACTGTAAACCGTACCGGGCGACGTTCGAGGGCCGCTGGGACGCGATGGTGTCCAAATGCGCCAAGTGCGTGCTAAAAATGTTGGAGGGCGCTAAGGGACGCCACAGGAACTTTATACTGGACCAGGTGAGAGCAATAGCGTAACGGAGCGTAACTCGGGCGAGCACATCAGCAGGAACAATCGAGAACGATCGAGGACCAACCGACCTCTTCCGGCACCGTCTTCTTTTCCGACTCGTTGGCGAACCATCGAGCGATTACCGATTTTGAACACCACCATGACGGCGTTTGGCAATGCTAGTATAGACACCTATGTCCTCTACTACTTCTCAACTGTACACTTTATAAGTTGCAACCATATTTTAGTTAATTATATTATTGTTGTGTGTGTATAATGCCTTTATTTATCAGCCACGTTCACTATCACCATGTGTGTTTGTGTCAACGCTCCGGTCGAAGGTACGTTGGTATCGATAAGCTAGATTAAGTTAACGGTAAACGTCTGCACACCACCCCAATTTTCGCCTCCCATTTTCTAGAGACAACGGTAAGTGTAGAGGGTGGCGGTGTTGCCACAACGCCCCGCGCGCGGGCTCCTTTGCCAAACACGGTCGCCGGTGTCACGAACGGTTCTCTATTGAGCTTGCTCTGTGCGGACCTACATAATGTAGCCATTAAGCGAGAGAGCGCACAGAGCGGGGCATGTTCAATAATCCGTGCATTGTTTTGCTCCACATCACATATGCGCCGATCGCCGACGAAAAATTGGATACCACCGCTTCGCTGGATACCCCGGATACGCATACCCAAAAACCTATACGGCCCGCCGTACAAAATCATCACGGTATTTCGATCATACCACGAGTACAGACAAACGTGTACCCGTCCGCTCAAAGGCGGAAACTGCGCGAGTTCGAAGGCTACCGGCGGGTCGCGGTCGCCATAGTGCCCGCCGACGACGTGTACGCGGAGCGCCGGCTGCAGCGCGAGGCCGCGGACGGGAAGGAGGTCCCCGACGGCGCCTTCGTTGAGATGAAAGGTGCGTAGGGCCCCCGCAGCCCGACCGACCCGCAGCTGTGCGCACTCCCGCCGCCCACCGATCCAAATGGGACCCCATCCCCGGCGATTCGCTAAACACAGTCGGATGCGACGGGATTGGGCCTCATTTCGATCGCGCGCACACGCGACCTATGGACGCGACGGGAGCGCACGATCCAGCCAGTACGCGAATCTACAGCGTCTGTTTTATTCCGCAGCTAACTTCGCTCTGCCGGAGAAGGGTTCGCTTCTCGACGAGGTCATATACCCTGAACTAAACGAGGAGGAGGCCAAGAAGGTGGTCGATGCGTACCACAAGGAGGCGAAAGCTGCTGGCGTTACGAAGGAGCGAGAGAGGCGAGAGAGGTCGGAGAGTCGCGACGCGCCGCCGGCCAAAAGGCAGCGACAGGACGACAGGAAGCGACGCGATGATAGACGATCCGGGGGAAGGGACTTCGGCGGTGGTGGACGGGATCGCGGTGAGTTGGAACTCTTTTTTTTTTTATATCTATTTGTCTCTAGCCTGGCATTTGATCGATATTTCAGCTGTGGTTAATGACGATGCAGATGGAACATGCCTATCTATAACAATAGCTTGTTTACTCTAGTATTTAGACGGCTAGGTCTAGGTTACAATGTTGAGAAAACACTCGCTGGCGTTATAAAGGTTGAAGCAAAGCCATATGTGCCCGCATCGTATTTCCCGATAGCGAAAAGGGGCGGCCAGAATCGGGTCGTTGAATCAACCAATCAGCCTTGTCATCCATGCCCGTTGGATACCAATATCATTCTCATCATCAGAATTAATGGTGTCGGTATTACAATGAAGAAAGATTTACTTGTTTGCTTGCAATAAACGTTGATGCTTCTGAACTTATTGCCAAAATCAATAGGTTATATCCTTTAATCATTACTGGCCGAGCTTAAAATTCACGTGAATTCCACATGACTGTCAATAACGATTGATCGCCGTGATTGCCACAGTGATCGATATTGATTGACGTGATTGTCGTTCGTATATACTCGGCAATTTAGCACTGAAGGGGAAATGTTGCATATTCTCAAGAGATTTGGTTTAAAAAGAAAACAATTTAGCATGTAGCATAATTTTTACAAACTAAATGTAGCTGTAGGGTTATTAATGTCCTTTGTGGACTCCAAATAACTACTGACGGCAAAAGATTGTCGCTTCGATTGAAGGTCCATTAATCGGAGATTCAATCGCGATCGTCGATCGATTGACAAAAATGTAAAAATTGATAACCGCGATTTAGCCTGTCGCAGCTCTGTTAGGAGTCCCCGAAACAGTAATTTGCAATTATCAATTTATATAAATGATGCGACAAAAGATCGGTTACCGCAATGAGGGGATTGTCAATACGATACGATCTACGGTATAGATAATGGGTATAAAAAATATTTACGGCAAATGACGCACCGTGCATTGACAGTCAATGGCCTCGACCAATAGCTGCAACCGAACATGGCAACACACCTTACCTCAATACATACAGTCTAGCAATAAACTTATAAAGCGATTGATACACCCTCAATTGAAGCTTCATTTCAAATTTTAATCACGTGAACGGTTGTTAATAACCGCAATTGACAGTTTCGGACACCCATACTTATTCATCCTATGAACACAGACCGCTGGGGCGGCAGCGGCGGTGGTGGCGGAGGCGGCGGCGGCGGCGGCGGAGGCGGAGGTGGCCGCTGGGGCCCGGCCAACCGCGGAGGCGGCGGCGGAGGCGGGGGCGGAGGTGGTGGTGGAGGCCGCTGGGGGCCCGGTGGCGGCGGAGGTGGCCGCGACCGGCCCTCGCACGGCGGGCCCCCGCAGCGCTTCGATCGCTGGGGACCGCCCGTCGGTGGCGGTGGCGGCGGAAATAATCGGTGAGTGATTTAAGCAGTTTATCAGCTCTCTCTTAGGCCGGTGCTTCTTATCTGAAGATCGTGATTTTATCCTGGTTGCAAAACGCAGTTGTTCTGGCAGCCGGAGGGATCTTCTCGGTTATTGTCTCCGTCATGTTTGCGAGCCTAGTTGGTGAGCGGCCTTTAGGTCTTTTGCTCTCTGTGTCGAACAATGATCAGCTTCACGCAACTGTTGTCCCTACGCCTATGCTGAGCTATTTTTATATATTATTACGTAACCAAAATAGCTCAGCACGCGTTGATAGTAGATTTTTTAAGTCTATATTTTATTATTAAACTCTTTATTGTACACAAAATGCATTACAGATATTTCAACTCAGTTGTGCGCGCGGCCCTATGTGTGGGTAAACCGTCGTCTCGCTCGTCTCGCTCGTGTCCGAGCAAGACGTACGACTGCCGCGTCACTGCCACATAAATGAAAGCTGTATATTTACAAGCGCACGCACACATAGCGCCGCGCGCACAACTGAGTTGAACTATCTATACTTATTTTATCTGTAAGTGTATTAAAATACAAATGTCTTCCCTTTCTGCTGCTTAATAGATTTTACCCTGAGGTTTTCACCTTTTTAGCTGGGCTTCTTGCCACCTGCATCCATGAGCTCTTTCCGACCTATCAACTGCAGCATCAAGGCATTGTCCCGAACCCATATCATTTAGCAAATTCAGTACTTCACTTCATTACACACCGAGTGTTAAATATTTGGGGTTCAATCTTCTCACGGGGGATATGACTTTCTCATTATCCTCATTAATTTAAGAATCAAACTCTTGTCGCAATCTTCTAGCAATCGCTTTCTTCTCTCTTGTCTGCTAACCTCTTCACTTCTTCCATTATTCAATCCTTGGCCTTCCCCTTCTCCTCCCTTCCTCTCTTAACTTTGCCTTCAAGTTTGTCTTTGTCATGTCTCAGTAGAAGTCCTATAACTTATTCTTCGTCTGTCTTCTATAACGTCCACTAAACTTAACATTACTTCCAAACCTATTTTGATTCAACTCCATCATTAACGCACCGGTCGTCCCACAGCAACGACTTCGGCGGCGGCGGCGGTGGCGGAGGTCGAAACGACCGCGGCGACATGTTCCGCGGAGGTCGCGGAGGTGGCGGCGGCGGTGGCGGCCAGGGCCCTCGCGGAGGTCCACGAGGACCCGGGGGCCCCGGTGGTCCCGGAGGGCCGGACCAGGGCCGGTTCCAGCGGAACGATAGGCCGCCGAACCGCGGACCGCCCGGACAGGATAACAAGCGACCGGACGGCGGCGGCAACGTGCTGGGATGGGGTGAGTTCGATTTGGATGAGAAGGACAATTCTTACATAGTTTATAAGACAGGGCGAACACAGAATGCAGCACATAAACATTTACTAGTTTAGCAGCACATTTATAAGTGTAGATACTACACTTATAAAAACGAATAGTACACTAAATAAAATCGGAAACTATAGGTCTATTTACAGTAATTTATTTAACATATATATATTCGTATGACTGTTTGCTCCAAAACAAATGAAAAAAAAATATTACCTACTTAAATCCCGTATAAAAGGAGCTAACATTACTATGCGCGTCCATAGAGGTGCTAGCTCCTAGCTATGCTGATTTGGGGTAGGTTCATGTACTTGTGTGCCTTCTATGCTGATTATTGTCGTCATTAGCAGTTAACTTATTAAACACCAACTTTTTTGTATACATGTATAATATATGTATATTGTTGAAATTGAAACTTTAGGTCTATATCTTTTGGAATGTAGGTATTAAATTTGTCAATGGGCGTTTAGCTAAGCAAGTATAGACAAAGGATGCACAACATACACAGGCAGAGACCAACACAAGTAAACAAGTAAGCCTTAAAACGAGACGCCTACTACTCATAAAATTATAATTAAATGTAAAACACTGTGACACATTGCTCCGGTAGTACAAAGGCAAACTTGACATATTTTGACATCCCAGGCAACAGCAACGCCGGCGGTGGCGGCGGCGGCATGGGCGGCGGCGGAGGTGGAGGCGGCGGCGGAGGTGGCGGCGGGGGCGGAGGCTCCTGGCAACGAGGCGGCGGCGGCGGACCGCCGGCCCGCCAAGGACCCGGAAACCGCCCGGGACCGCAGGGACCTAGGAACAATAAGGTACGACCACCACAATCACGACCACACAACCTTTCCAGTTATATTCAACTTCAAGTGTTTCCTTCCTGCTTTTTTTAATCCTAATCAATAAATTAATTTTGAGCAAGGGCACCACCCAGTCGCAACAGTTCAGTCCATACATTCAAAAAATCAACAGCCCATACATTCCACAGCTGTGGAGGGCTTTGCCATAATCTTCACGCTCGGCAGGAGACTTGGATCATCATCTTATCACTCATCTTGGCATTATATCCCGGTTACGCCCCCGCGTGTCACGCGAGGACTCGGGGTCCGAGATCGCAGTGCCCAAAACACCTCGGAAAACACTGCTGCCCATTTTCTGGTCTAAGACTTTAGTCGCTTATACCCAGTCGAATAGTCGGTTATATTATTCAAGATTATTATGACAGCTGATAGATAGCGGTGGCCTCTAGCGGCACCAATTCGTGAGCAAGAGGTACCAAGTAAGATCCCCAATGCGACCATGTATCGGTGACCTGTTTCTGAGTTACGTTCATTAGTTGAACACTAACCGATGCTCTGGCGGTGAAGGAAAATATCGTGAGAAAACCTTATCTGAATCTCTGAGGACTAAATGTAACCGTGATTCAATCTGGCCAGGAACACTTGTAATCGATCTGCGATTGCTGTAAAACTGTAAAGCCTTGTGCTCGGACTCTGAAGGAGAAAATTTCCATCAATGTAAACTTAAAGAAAATCAGAATTACTGACGTAGCCTACTACAGAATAAGTAGGCTGAAGGGGCAGTGGGCTGGATATAATCTACCAAAGAACCGACAACCGTTGGAGTAAATGAATTGTCTCGTGGAGCCGAGGATAGGGCACTGCCGTGCTCAGCTATATTATCCTACTTTCCTAGCTGTAAGTGTGAAAGTTTTTAAGGATGGGATATTCAGATGTTTACTACAATAAAAATAACTAGAAATCGACACAATAAAATGGACTCAGGTAATGGCTAGTGAGCACGTTCTTCCGTTCCGAGCGCCTCCAGCAAAGTGAAGTCTTCCGTCGCTGCTATCTGCTGTCCACGAAATTGACCGCCGTGACGTTAGCGCACGATCTTCACTCCGCATATAGGTTTCCGCTAATAATAGTATTACAAAAGTCATGTATGTTCCCCAGGACGGCGGCGGGGGCGGCGGCGGGGCCGGAGGCGGCGGCCAGGGCGGCGGGCCCGGGGGCCAGGGCCAGGGCCAGCAGGGCGGGCCGGCGGGCCAGCAGGGCTGGAACCAGTGGGCCGGCAACTGGGGCGGCTGGGGGAACTGGAACCAGAACCAGGGTGAGTGTTATCTGTTTTATATAGATTTTAGATTTATTTATTACTCTTTTAAAGTTTACATAATAATATTACATTTATCATTATATATTATTATTTAAAGAGATCGTCAAAATAAATACAAAATGTTATAAAAATTTACACAATTGTAAAACTGATCTTAAAATCTATAAATGTTAAAAAAAATTAATAATCCGAAGTTTTATAAAAGAATTTCCTCTAATTAATAAATTACCCAGGAGGTAAGATACAATGTGTGTATAATGACACAATCAAATGTCAAAAATACAAGCAAGAAATACATTATTTAAGATTAAATGTCAATAACAAAAGTAACAACAGCAATGTCAATAGGAAAATCCATTCATATGTCAAAACACAATTAATATTGCATATCATCACATTTAAAACTACATTAATAAGTTACTAGAAGGTAAAATATTATTAAAACAATGAATAAAATGAATGTGATATGTCATCAAATACCACTGCTAGCGACCCGAGCCGGCTTCGTACGGGTGTTTTCGGTGTTTCTATATTATAATTTCCGTGTATTATACGTGTAAATATTCTTTAGATGATAGTGAGAACCGCATCAAAATCTGTAGCGTTATTTTTAAGGAAGGAAAATGATACACAAGCTTACGGCCTGCCTGATGGTAAGCAATCACCGCAGCCTATGGACGTTTGCAATACCAGGGGCATCACCCACGCGTTGCCAACAGTCTGTTATAATATGCCTGTATTATACATATAAACATTATTTAAATGATTGTGTGAACCGCATCTAAAGCCGTTTAGGTGAAGTTAGCGGTTACATAGAGAGACAGACGCGGAAAGCGACTTTATTTTATACTATTTAATGATTAAGGAAGGTGGCATACAAGCGATTACCTTACCGTAGCCTGTGGACATTTGCAATACCAGGGGTATCCACCTAGCGTGTTGCCGCCAACCCCGTAAAAACTTTCACCCTTTTTGAAGAACTTCATGATGTACTCACTTGGGAAAACCTCACCCGCGAGTTTATTCCACAACCCAAGCACAACAAACCTAAAGTTTGTCTTCTAATAAGATACGATAGACTGCAATGACACTGGTATAGAAATTATTAATACGGTGTCGCCACGGTCGCGTCGCCAACCCACCGTGCGTCGATTGCTCGAAGCTCGAACGCGGACAGTAAAGTTTTTCACACAAAAAGAGCCAAACTGTTCCTGACTGAGAGAGTTTTCTTTCTATTTTCAATGGATTCAGATTATCCCATTCGATTTACAACATTTAGCTTGATAATTAATAATTTATACCTACATATTGAAGATACTTTAGTGTTACATTAGTTATCATCGTCATCATTTTCATCATCATCATCATCATCATTTGAGCTACAGATCTCGGCAGAATGCTTGGCACAAAACCTAAACTGCGCAAAAGCCGAATTTTAGGTCTCTTTAGTGGTGGGGTGGTATCGTACTTTAAGGTTAATTCATGCTAGCGTAGAGTCGAAGCGAATTATGTATAAGTTAATATAGCAAATTCACCCTTATCTCAACATAGTAATGCTCATATTTGAATTGGCCCTTTGAAAACCGTTTGCTATCATAATTCCTGAACAGCTGTCTGTTGCTGTTCTGTCAGCTGCAGTTGGAATAACTGATATGTCTATTGATGAATTAATAACAATGTCTCTCTTTCCTTGACAGCGGCCGCCGGCTGGGGCAACTGGGGTAACTGGGGCAACTGGCCCGCCCAACAAGGCAATGCAACCACCGGCAACACAGCCCAAGCCAAAGCGGGGGGCACCGCGGGGGCCAACACCGCCGCGGGGGCCACCGCCGGCGCCGCGGGGAACACCGCCAACGCGGCCTGGCCTGGGGGCTATACCGCCCAGCAGTGGTACCAGTGGCAGCAGTGGCAGCAGCAACAGCAGGGGTGGCCGGGGGTGAGTTATGCACGCCTTCACTTACTTACCTAACGCTTTACTACCTCGTATTACTACCATTACACTACACAAAATAGCAAGCGAATCCAGAGCCCTGTTGGTTTTGGCTCAGGCGCAAAACGTCCACTTCGTAAATTGTCTACCAGTCGCAAAATGTCTCTTACTCGCATTCAATGCCTCTTTCGCATAATGTCGCTTTCGCAAAATATCATGATACTAACTTAGAATGAATGGCTAAATTAATGATTATCTACAAAAAAGAAATTTATTGATGCACCAAATAGTCAACTCACCAAGCCCCTGTTGGCTTCAAAAACCCCTCGCATCCACGCGAACGCTCACGTGCGCTACCTATCTTATTCACACTCCTGGTTGAGTTTTTCACACTCCTAGAGATAGAAAAGGCGAGCGCTCGCGTGAGAATGCGAGCTGTTTCAAAAATAGTGGATGAGTGGCGGTCGACCACCGTACGATGTTTACGAAACTTTCTGCCTCATACGACCATTCATCGGCAGTGTTTCCAGATCACTACATTGAAATTTTCAAGAAACCAGCCATCAGCCATCTCTCAAATGCATCTTGCTTGACTACGTAGCTCCGCTGATGTAACTTCTAATACCTAAAATAATCATAATATTTATCTTGGCGTTAATGTCCCGGTTGTACTCTCGCGCGCCAGGGACCGGTGTCCACCAAAACTTCTAATTCAGCTTTATTGGCTTAAGGTATAAAAAATTATGTTCGTATCTTTTGTTAATGAAATAGTTGTGGTTTTTTGCAGTACCAGCAAGGCAACCAACAGGGTAACACGGCCGACGCGCAACAGGCGTGGGCGCAATACTACCAGGTAATTTGAGTTTACTCGCCAAAAAGTTGTGAAAAGGGGAGTCGATAAAGGAAATAGAAGCAGGTTCAGAAATAGAAGCTGATTATTTTACTCGTATATATTATGTAATATTTGTATTGGGGACGGGTAATATAGATTCCTACTATATGGTTTTAAATCGTCATCATCGTCTCAGTCTCTCAAAACTTGTAAATATAATATAAAGATGTCAATATCTCAAAAAATATTTCTATCCATTTACACAGTTGGTATGTATATCATTAATTTTACATTTGTAAATATTGATCTGCTTTTTTATTTTTTACTTCTGAAGCTACATCGACAGGCTTACCTATCCTCTATCCCGATCTATTTCTCATGCATAATCATTATCATCCGAGCGGTCAATCCCGACTTCTGCCGGGGTCTGCTTTCCTACTTTTTCTTCTCCACTGCCCGATCTTCGGATACGTCGTAAGCCGTTGGCTCTCGCTTCTATCTCGGAAATGTCAATCCATCGCTTCTTGGGCCTCCCTCGGGATCACTTTTCTGATACCAGCCGGTATAGGCACCTATTTTCCAGGTATCCTTGGGAATTAGACTAGGAGTAGTGATATGTATGTCATTATTGTACTGGCGCAAGTCATCAAATTATTTATTTCTAATTCCAGAACTACGGCGGCGCGAACGCGGCGAACGCCAACACGAACGCGGTGGCGCCCTCCAGCGACAAGAAATGATTCGATCGCAGGCACAGTGGACGGGCGGCCTAGTCGCGGTCACTATGGGAATCTACGTACAATAGCCAGCCATTGCAATAGCGGTCTTATAGCTAGTATTTTTATACGGAAACTGACTAAATTTCTTTTTGTCTAAAGCTACCATGAGCTCTTATAGAAGGACCTAAACAGAACTACCCTGCTTAGAACGAGACAAACTTATGTGACACGTATAGCGGTATCTCGTTCTAAGCAGGGCAGTTCTGTTTAGGTCCTGCTATAAGAGGTCATGGTAAGCCCCCCAGGATAGTCATGATTGTGCTGTGACACTGTTGGAAGGAATTCTCCGTGACGGTTAGTGCAATGTTTGACAGACAAATGTTGAGCTTTACGTACATTATCGGTTTGTAGTAAGTTCTGAATGTGAGTGGTATTGGAATCGTTCCATAACTGTTTCAATGTTTTATTTTTATACTAACTAGTTAGTAGCAAATTTTCATCATACCTATTTTTCTTTCGTTACTATGACTCCTGATTTATATGTGCAATAATGGTTAATTAACTTTATTGCAAGATTATATTGGCTACCATCCACTAGCTACACAAGTATTATGGTTGATTATTCACGAACTGAAAAGTGTGATTCGAGCACAAATTAGAATTTATTCGCGCTTGACAACGCGGCCCATTCGACCGTTTGAAGGAGTACCTACACTTGATGTGACCGCGGCTAAATACAACAATTCTATTGTGATCCTAATCGTACCTCCACTGTACGAAATCCTATGCGATAGGAGATTTAATATAAGAAAGTAAAGAAACCTAATTTTAGTTAGGGAACGAAACCAAGGCGTTGATTTGTTTTAATTTCTTTATTCAATCAAATAGTGAAATATTTTTATATAATTATTAGCACATCAGAAATGAATTTTGTAAGCACCTGAGGTTTCAAATTGTATTGTGTTTTGCCTTCGAGCACTTCACGTTTGAAAAGAATGCAATTAATAGTTATTTCGCATCCAAATTAGTATACGTATTAGAGGGTTTATTCTGTCGTTTTTAAAATACTTAGTCCAAACTATTTTTATAAGAGATAAATGAAAAATGTTTTTGTTTTTGCTGCTTTCCCATTTTTACAAAGTAAAAATTGTTTGGATCGGCGGATCTTGTTTTGTATTCCATACGTTCTCCAAACCCTAGGGATGTAAATTTATCGTAAGAAGTAAATTGGATTTTCTTAGTTTTTTGTCGGAAGGTTAGTTTAAGTTCACCTTGATATTGAGGTCATTCTTATTTCGTAAAAAAAATTATGCCGTTAAGTTCTAATAATAAGTAAACATAAGGCGTGAATGAATGTGCGTGTGAGTGTGTCATCGTATCGTAGTGCGGCCAGTATCATAGTACCATTGTGCTAACCAATTCAATAGGGCAAAGCAGACGCCTGAGGGCTTACTATGAGCTGTTATAGCAGGGCCACTTTATAGGTCTTTCCACACTTTTGGTTGGTTGGTCGATTGGTGTTTATTTTATGATACTGACGATGCAATTTGTGAACTGATGTTGTGTACAAACGTTTTAGTTAAGAAAGTCGTGGGTCCTATTCCTTTTTCTCACTCAAAACAATGTATAATTAAATTACAATAAAAATGATTGATTATGCATACCTGTGGTTTTCTTTGATCATCATCATCCGCCCGCCCATGTCCCGCGAAAGCACGTTTCAATGGGAAAAGACATAACCTAACAACCTGACATGTCCTGTGATGAAGTAAATGTCGTGAGTCCATTACCAGAGATGCTATTGGCTAGCTCAGTGGATAACTGAATTTGACATAAAATAATCTTACACTACCCTAATTTGGTAGACGATATAGCCAGTGGTCAACTAAAGTCCAATTCTGTTTCCAGCTAAGTTAGACAATAATCCCGCAGATCTTATAGTTGATCACTTCATAATGTGGCCGACCATTTGATGAAATTAAAACTGAAATGATCGATTAAACTTTTGATATGTCAATCCGCATTTGGCCTAGGTTTTCCATTATATTTGTTGGGTAAAATTCAGGTATATATCGTCGAAACGCTGAATATTTATTGATCTGGCCAGATCATATGATATGGGCCTGAGCAGTAGGCACTTTCTAGAAGTAGTTGGCGAAGATCTGGCCACGACATATATTCAGTGCACAGATGTTGAAAACCCTCCGACAAAAGACAATGAACACGATTTTTTTCATTTATAGCGTTATCGCCCTGAAAGTCTACACATACTTATTTCCCAAACTACGGAACCGCTTGTTAGACAACCACGTCGAAATCGGTCCATCCGTTTGGGCGTTACGATGCCCCAGACACTCAAACTTACAACATCACTCTTATCTAGTATTTTTGGCAGCCTTCTGCAGGGCACCACGTATACGAAAACGCGCTGTGCCTACGCTACCCTTAGAAAAACATTCATTGGAAATAAATGCGTGTTTTTCATATTGGGTGTCGTGCACATTATACTCCGAAAGGCTAATGACAGGCAAATATAGTAAAGCAGCGATAAATATAAAAACAACCTCGGTGAACGGAGAGTAGAGACACGCAGCGAGGGCTAGCCTGCACTGCTTTTCTCCCACGACAAGGGAGGTTATTGACATAATCTCTACGCTTGGCAGGCGAGTTGGAGATCGCAGTGTTATAAATATAACAATGAAAAACGCTGCTGCCCATTTTCCAGGCTATAGCGACTCTAGATCTTTTGCCTCGGAAGCATTAGTCGCCTTGTACGACACCCACGAGTGTAAGGAGTTGTTGCTATTCTACTCTGCCGGACACCACACGGCTGACGGCCCAACAATTCAGCTCAACAGAGCATTCCAATGTGTCAACCTCCATAAAGTCGGATTGACAAGCCTGCAGGTGAGACTAGGGCCGTTGCGCCTTGAACGCGGTCGAATGGAAGAAACTGATAAATACCAGAATACAACATATTATACTGTGGTGCCTAAAGCTGTTGGTGGCAGGAAAGAGGCCCTGGATTAACATCACGAAATCGGATGCGAGAGCCAACGGCTTACGACGCTATGATCTCGCTGGACCAAGTAGACATGCGTAGAAGGAAAGCGGACCTTGGCAGTAGCCAGGGTTGACCGCTACGATGTCTCCCACTTTCGAAATAGAAGGTGAAAATAAAAATACCTCACTCAAATTCAAAACTCTTTACAATGTTTATTTTTCCAAAAATGAATAAATATTGCCAATTTATATATATTTTTTAATTTGACAACATTGTGAAAAACCTTTAGATTTCAATTAACTAATGTAGTCTTCAGTTTTTTACATAATTTTTCTTTTCATCAAATGGACTGACTATACATAAGTTATTTTATTTATTAACAGTGTAACTTTTTAAATTCTAAGTTAATTCGATACAACTTCCTCAAGGATTAGTTATAATAAAAATATATTTCTTTTACCATTCAATTAGAAATACTATACTCGTATTAACACAATCGGAAACCACCTACGTAATTTGTAAAAAAACCAATGCATACAAACCTATAATAGTAAAAAATGCTATCGCTTACAAATTTAAACATACATAGCTAAAACTAAGCCTAATCACAAACTTAAATAAAATAAATGCAAATACCTATTTTATTTATGAATTTTTGGCTAATTTTAAATGACATCATAACACTAAAATAAGGGGAAAATCAAACAAATCGTATACTAAACTAAATACACTGGTATAATGATTGTGAAAGCCGTTAACAATAGTCGTCGAGATTTTACTTCTCATTTTTTTTACCGAAATACCTATAAAAGTAACTAAAAGTATGAAGCTAAAGTATAAGGTAGAAACCTCCACAAAAACATCATTAAAATGCAATACAGGATAATAATTTAAAAAATAGATCTTTACAAAATTTGCCAACAAAGCTAGACCCATATTCTCACAGTATAAAACGATTTCAGTATACTTATTATGACATGGCTATAAATAATCACCTACTATGTATTTTTAAATATAAAAACCGGAATTATGAGATGTGCTCAATTATAACTTTTTGCATACAACGGCTCTATATTTAGAGTACTTTGTCATGTTAAAAAGAGAGAACCAGGGATGGTTTAGCATGTTCATGTTTAAGCCACGATCATTGCTGCGTATGCCACAACCACGAGCATTTTAGTTGCGTGGGTCTTATATGGTAAAACATAAGAAAAACATATCTCGACCAAACGAATAAATTACAATAATATATAGTTTAAAAAAAGACACCTCAAACGCATTTTCACACTCACTCCAAACAAATGGTCCTAATAACAACTTGTTCAATTTCAACATTAGGAAAATAAATTCTAAACAATTACAGTTATAAGAGTTAGATTTGAACAAATCGATGAAACACAGAGGTGTAGTGGCACAACGTTAGACATAGTCCGATATTTCTCTAAACAGAAGTTCTCTAGACGTATTTTCAAATGGAACAATTGTTGTGAGCTGTTTGGCCACAATTATAAACAATTTGTACTAAATAAAATTTACTCGATAATTTTTACATTAGAATATCGTAATCATTCTCATTTTTACGGCTTGTATTGACCGTTAGTCAAAAGGGTTATATAAAAAAAATTAGTTTAAAAAATGACACTGGTTCTTCATTGAAACACAAAGTACATTAACTCTAAAATTAGGACTCACTAACAAGCAGGAAATGGTTTAGTAGTATTGAACGTTCACCAATGTCGCTACTAATGCTGAATTTCATTATAAGTACCTACTACAATGAAATTGTCTTTTTTTGCAAGTATACTTTTGCTCAAATATTTTTTATTGCACATAACAGATCAAAACTAACACTTGATGTCAAAAATAGAGTATGTTTAGATGCCAGTAAGCCCATACATGTTATATATAAACTTTAAGATGCACTATTCACTTTGGTTAGTGGTATCAGTGGTGTAAGTGGTAAATATAATTTCTGTTCATATTTGAAAACACGTCGGCAGAGTATAATTACTTTGGCGCATTGTCAAAATTGCCAAATTAAATAAGCAACAGAGCCTGTACACAAAACCAAATATTGCAAATGATTATGAAACATCATAAATAAAATATTCGAGTTTATAAACTTTATGATTGTGGTATACATGCGGAAGGTGTACAATTAGATTTTTTATACAAATAGACTAGTATTAAGATTAATTTTGGTTACTAACTAGTTAAGATTAAGTTAGATTTTATACATAACATTTTCCTATTCATCCCTTATGTATTTATTTTCGTTATAACATGGCACTTGTATTTTTTGGATAGTTTTCTCTCCTTTTGCGTGTAATTCTGTCTTGACAAAAGACAGTTTCAATGTTCACTTTATTTTATAAATTAATATTCATATAGTTATGTAGGTAAAATCTTAAATGTAGTTAGGAAACCAGTATCCCAAAATTTAGGCACATTTGACCGTTTAAGAGTAAAGCGAAATTGTCCTCTTAGGCCCGCACACGTCCGGTCGTCAGGTCTGTCAGACTTCAGCGAGGCTATTGGTTATCTCAGTGGTCAACTGAATTTGACATCATAATAATCTTACACTACTCTAATTTGGTAGACGCCATATTAGATAGCCAACATAGATGGCGTAGTGTAGAATTATCTTATGTCAAATTCAGTTGCCAACTGAGTTAGACAATAGCCCAATGAGAGTCGCGATTTCAGATGGTGCTGGTAAGGCATACGGTCCGTTGTCAAAATACTGTCGTGCTATTTGACAGAAAATAATGCTGTAAAATGACGGATCCATCCAATGACAGGGCTTTATTTTGACAGTAGACTTCACGTCGTAGTAGCGCCATCTGTATTTGGAATCGCGAAAACCTTCATTGGCGAACTGCTACGAGTGCATAGTAATGCTAAAGAACTACGACAGAACATGTGCTGGCAGCTCTAACATACAATTATTACAGCGAAGTCAACGGAATATCGCTACATATCGCCAAACATTCTTTACTCAGGACGGACATTTAACTATTTATTTATGCAAGATTTACAAAGGTCTTTATATCCTAACGTTTAATTTAAATCTCAAACACGGGTGCCTAATTGTTATTATAATTTTTTTTGTATGTTTCAGCAAAATTTTTTAATAGATTTTGTTTTACTGAATAATCATTTTATCGAAATACTAAAATGCCGCCGATTCTTGGGGTTTTGGAAGGTATGTTGGTATAGCTGCCCATAAAATGTTTTCGTTTTTTTTAATTCGCACTAAAAACTTTGTGCTGAAAACTTTAAATATACTATTATTTAATATTTTTATATTTTATATTCGGCGAAAATAATTCGATAAAAGATTTTTTGAATCGAGGAAGAAAAATATATAAAAAAGAAGAATAAACTAATACAAAGAAATATGGGCTGCATGAAAAGATAACTCAATTCTAATATTACCTGGTAAAGTTGGTTTGGGGGTAGTCGTATAACATTTTATATGTACCTACTGTAACAGTATCGACTCTAATACCTGTGACCTCTTAACATGGGCTTCCTACCTTTATATTATAACATATAACACTTATAACGCCTTTACAACATCTAATAACATTTTGATTAATTATAGACCAATATGGTCATGGTGGACTGACCAACTAAAAGATGCAATTCGCCAATATTGCTACATACAGAGGTCACTGGGGTCAATTTATCCGTTCCCGAATGGAATCCTACCATGGCCACGATCTTCAGACATAAAAGACCGATCTGAGAGAGAGATGGTCATGGTATGGTTCTACAGTCGAAGCCGTACCTCCGATCTCCGATAGTACGCCGCCATCTTGATGAAATTGAGTAAGGACGAATCGCAGTTAGCTAAAGCCAGAGCTGCCTTGCTGCGATTGGTTTAAACTTAATTGCATCAAGATGGCGGCGTGCTATCGGAAATAAACGGATGAGCAAAGAATTTTCTGTTTCGTTTATATCTCGAAAACGGTGCATCGTACGGCAATGTGGTCTATTACAAGCCCGAGGCCTATTTAATAGAAAACATAACATAATTTAACCAGTTTAAAATATTGGAAAGCGCATGGTTGCGCATATAAAACGCGTTCTAATATTTTGAACTGTTATTGAGAGGTAATATTTTCTATGAACAACATGATATAGGAAGGGGCCCGCCACGTAAGAAGGCGGACCGTTTGTTGAAATATGACATATCGGTTGTTAGAAGGGGACAAACATTTTCCCCTCCACACGGTTCTTTTTACGTGACGGAATCTTTAAATGGTGTATTCCAGTTGCCCCTATGATCCATATCCACATTGACGGCAAGAACAATTCAAATGCAACTTAATGTGCTCCAAATAGGGCTCACATTAGCACAGCGAAATAAAATATGTCTGATTTTAGTTTGCTAATTAATTTTTCAATTATTCAAATCAAAATTTCGGCCGTATGCGGAGTAAATACAGTTACATTTCGATCGCGCTCGTCCGCAATAAGGCATTCGCAAGTTCGAAATTCCACTAGATGGCACCACTGGCGAGTTAGGCCCGTTGTCAAAACACGTCACGCAATTAGTCAGAATCTAACGCTCAAAAATGACAGCTGGATTATTTCAGCCAATAAAACCTTATTTTGACAGTGACAAGACCTTACTACTACTAGTAGCACCGCCATCAGAGCGGCTATTGGCTAGCTCAGTGTACAACTGAATTTGACATTAAAAAATTTACTCTACTGTAATTCTATAGACGATATGGCCAGTGGCCAACATAGATGACGTAGTGTACAATTATCTAGTGTCAAATTCAGTTGACAGCTAAGTTAACCAATAGCCCCGCTGGTCAGCTTAAAACCGGTTGCCCTCATTGGACCATGGGGACAATGCAAATACATCTATGCTATGAATGCTGACAGCAAAACTCAAGTTTTAACAGGGCCATCTATTATTTTTCCGTAGTACTAATTCCACCTATAGAAAGGCAATGTTAATCCATCACAGGTAACAACGCAGATGTATAGTTTAGTATAGTACAGTTATCGACAATGCGCCAATTTGTTAACCTTATCTAAGTTAGATCTACGCGTGTATATTTATCAGTATTTAGTCCTCACAACACAAGTGTCGGCGCTTCGCTGGTTCTGTTGGCAAAGAAAACAATATATAAGTTGATACTCCTTCTGTCGCAGTCGGGTAAAAATGCACGCGTGTTTCTGTTTTTCTGTTAGGGACTATTAGGCAAAAAGCGTCGGTGGCCTAGTGGTAAAGGTATCCGACTCGCAAGGGAGAGGTACCAGGTCCGAATCCCGCTGCGGCCATGTACCAATGACTCTTTTCTGAGTGGTGTACATTAGTTGAATGCTTACCGATGCTCTTACGGTGAGGGAAAACATTGAGATGATTCAGGCGAGTGAATATGTAACCATTTTCCAATCTGATCGGTTCCC
The DNA here is from genome assembly GCA_907269095.1 of Blastobasis adustella. Lineage (NCBI taxonomy): Eukaryota > Metazoa > Arthropoda > Insecta > Lepidoptera > Blastobasidae > Blastobasis > Blastobasis adustella. The sequence goes on from OU026138.1 coordinate 6,707,922, forward strand.
CTGGTAGGAGGGTCACGGAGATCTGATGGCAGTCACTCCATTGTAATTATCTGATCTGCCAAATCCTGGATCGCGGTCAAGGCTAACCCCGGTCCCTCGTGCGCGAGAGCACCATCTGGACATAACGCCAAGATGATTTAGCACCCACAGTACAAGCTTAGTTTGGGGCTAGAAGGCGTTGTGTATTTGTCCAAGATTTCTTTTTTATACGGGCACGAGGGTCACTTGTGGGGGAATTGGGGGTGTTGGAGGAGTCGGGGGTGTCGGGGTCGTGGGGGTCGCGGAGGTCACTCACGTGCTATTGCGGCGTCTGCGGCGACTCGGAGCGCGAGTGCGCGGCCAGCGACTGTTGAAGCGCGGCCGGCGTCAGCCACTCCCTGCCCGGACATACTTATTTATTTATTTTTCAGTTTATTGTACACATGAAAGTTTGAGGGAAAATACATAGTTATAGATGACACAACAGGCGCTACTTATTTCTTAAAGAAATCTCTTCCAGCAGGCCTATCAAAGAGATATGTGATAAGTAGTCGCAGATCAGACATAGCACAATATCTAACTAAATATACATACACATATAATAAACTACATATACCTACTACTTATACCAACACATCAAATACATAGATACCTACAAATTATCTATAGGCATTGTACCCTGCATCAGGAACTAAGAGAGAGATAGTGCGCCTTCACTCGTTTTGTTAAAAATACCGATAGATTTAGGTACTTATTTTGGTTATTTCAAGCATTATTTTTATGCTATTCAGTGATAAACGAGCAGACAGCCCACCTGATGGTAAGTGGTAACTGTCGTCCATAATATCTACAATTCTTACATTTAGGTTGCAGGTAACAACAATGCAGAACCGCAGGTACGCTGTCACTGTGAGGACTAAGATGGAACGCCTCATCCCTGTAATTTCACTGCATTTGCGGTTTCCAGAGGAACTTTCTCCCACGCACACTAAGGTTATGGAATGAGCTCCCTGAAGAGTACGATATTGGGTTATTCAAGAAAGGGGTTAAAGGTTTTTGCGGGGTCGGCAGCATGTAAGTGATACCCCTAGTTTCGGCTGCTGAAGTTATGTAGCACTAGCTAATACCGTTATTACAATTTTGTATTCCAAATAGTCTATCTTTTATTGATTCTTGTGGCAGCACGTATACGATTAGCTTCTGTAATTAAGCAATGTGCTCTGCGTGACTGGTTAGCTATTTATTTATTTATTTATTTTCGGAAGACTTACAGCTATAACATTGCAATTGATATCTTATCTTATCTATTGTTTAAATTAATAATTTTTATTGCCACCTACAACTTGCCGTCTTATTGTTATTTGACTTTCCATAAACCTACTTTAGCAAATAGCAGATCAGATGGCAGTCGCTCCACTGTACTTAGCTGATCTGCCAAATCTTGGATCATGGTCAAGGCGGACCCCGGGCCCACGTGCGCGAGAGCTGGCAGTTTGGCAGTCGTTATTACCGCCAGAGCAACATGTTAAGTGGGCAATTCATCGGGGATATCCCTGGTGCTGTTAATGTCCATAGGCAGTAGTGACCCACTTACCATCAGATGGCCCGCCAGCCCGTTAGTCTATCATCATCACAGCCCATAACAGTCCACTGCTGAACTAAGGGCCTCTCCCACGAAAGGGAAGGTCGTTGCCATAATCTCTACGCTTGGCAGGCGGGTTGAAGATCGCAGCGTGTTAAATATAACAATGGAAAACGCTACTAGCCATTTCCCAGTCTATAGAGACACTAGATCTTTTGCCTAGAAACCATTAGTCGCCTTAGATCCACGAGTGTAAGGGGTTGGTGCTATTCTACTCTGCCGGACATTTCAATGTAATTATTAATAAAGATTTGTGGCCACAAAAAACGTCGATTTCGAGGTGTCACAGCGCGAGAATCGCCCCCTGGTGTTGCTAATGTCCATAGGCAGCGGTGACCACTTACCATCAGGTGGCCCACTAACCTATTTATCTATGGGTTGACATAAAAAAGGAAAGTATACCAACTTGGGCAGGCACCGCTGCAGGAAGGGCACGCACGAGCTGACGTACGCGAGCCGGTTCACCCACGCGGGGATGTCGCGCGAACAGAGCGCCTGCAATACAGACACACAGCATTACAATCAGTACCTACATTGGAGAGGGTGGGCAAAACGGACCCCGGGCCCTCGTGCGCAAGAGCATAACTGGTATATTAACGCCGAGATTATTATGATTATGATGACCTACAAATACGGCTAGCACAAATGTGTCTGCGACATATCTCGCGCCGCAAGAGGTTTTCTTCTGTTAGTACTAAGATGGAAGAGAAAGCCATATGTGTGTCGTGCCTTGTCCCGCTTATCGCGCGCGAGAGCACTGTTGTGCTAGCCGTGCTGTTGATAGTAACAGTAATTTAAATAGTCAATAATAATAATTAGTTCGATGCATGTCATAGTTAATAAATTTGGCAAGTTTTTAGTTCATGCAGGCGCCTAGCGTAGTGACCGCCGCATGAATCTAATGCGGACACAATCATGATAATAAATCAGTACCTACATCGGAGAGGCTTGGTTCAATCTGGTCAGGTTCCCCTGTTAAGGGTCATGGGGGTCTGATGGCAGTCGCTCCACTGTAAGTGATTACCTGATCTGCCAAATCCTGGGACCTGGACTGGTCAAGGGGCCAAGATGATTATTTTTATTACTGAAAATCTTTCATTTTTTAGAAAACTCACTTGCGCCAACTTTTTGACAGTCGATTATTAAGAAAATGTAGTTCTAAAATTCGAACAGATGGCGTTGATTGCACACGACTCTCAAACATAAATCAAAATGAGGTCATTTTTATAAAAAAAACAGACTCTTTGAATGTCCCTGTCCTGTTTGTAACATGTCTTTCTAAATATCTTTGACTATCTATTTTAAATTTTTGAGAATCGCCGTTAAGCAAAGCCATCTAGTGAAGCACCTGAGGCTGGACATAGGCTACTTTTCATTCCCCTCCACTCGCAAGTTACCAAAACATAGGTACAAAAGAGAGCTAGCTCCACATAGACTATGTACCTAGATTACGAACCAAGAATGCGTTAACAATCTGTGAGAAACATAACAAGTTTCGTAACAATCATAATTGTCGGGTTGTGAATGTCGTTATTTCTCGACCTTGCTTTGTTGAAGTCGATATTAATTGATTTGCTAGTGGATTTTATACAGACAGTGATGTAACGGTGTACTAGAATGGAGGTGACTTTCTGATGGGTCATTCTGGGAAATACGCTGTTAATGGTAGAGAGTAGAGACATTGTACATGCTGCGTTACAATGCATCATATTTTTACTTGGCATTTTCCTCCATTTACAATACATCCTTCTTAAGAACTGAACTTAGGGCCTCTCCCATGAAAGAGGAGGTTGTTGTCATAATCCCCACGCCTGGCAGGCGGGTTGGAGACGCAGTGTTATAAATATAACAGTGGAAAACGCTGCTGCCCATTTTATAGTCAATAGAGTTTTGCCTCGAAAACATTAGTCGCCTCGTACGACACCCACGAGTGTAACGGGTTGGTGCTATTCTACTCTGCCGGATACCACACGGCATCCTCCTTACACAGTATAAAATAAGTTCTCAAATGCTTTTTTTTTCATAACAAGCTTTTATCGCGCGGTATAGTACCAACTCATGTAGACCATTCCAAAGAGCCCAAACACGATGAGGTTATCTTATTGTGTTCATTAGTTCTTATGACCACCTTCCGACTCCATCATCAGACCATCTCCATGGTACTATATTAATGCATTGTCATCCAAGATACATAGGTGTACCTAATTTCAGCTCGGATACCAAAATATTGTCGAAAAATGATTTGCAAATTTTGACGCACAACTTACATACGAACAGTGCAATTTAAATAAAAGCTTGTAAATAGTAAAATCTGTCACTCACCATACAAAAGGCCGACGTGAAGTGATTACAATTATTGTTCATTAGATGGTACCTGAAATCAGAATTTGTTCATTTATTCGACATTTACATGGTGTGGTACAAGTTGGAGTATGTGATTTTGTACATTTATTCGACATATTCATGGTATGGTCCAAGTTAAGTGTGTGTGTGTAGATCTAGCTAGCTAGATAGTTGATGGAGAGACATCTCTTTTTAATTATCAGCATTATGTTATGATCTTAATTAGATTTAGATTTAATTTATTTCCCAATTTCATTATGAACATATTTAATAGGTATATCAAAAATGTGTTTTCATTTTGGGATCGCCAGAGTTACAGTACACATGTAAGTACTGACACAAAAACATAGGTAACATTCAAATGTCTGATATTTAAATAAAATTAAATAATAATGTTGCGTAATATTAATATCATCGCGTATAGTATATTTTGTGCAAATAAACGATGTGTCCAAGGAGCGCCGGTGGCCGGTAGCTAGCGGGTCGACTCGCAAGCGAGGTACCTGGTTCGAACTCCAATGCCGCCAGTACTTGAACACTAACCGATGCTCTTACGGTGAGGCAAACAGCGTGCAAGATCATGCACATTCTACTGATACAATCTGGTCAGGTTCCCCTGTCCACAGGGGCACGGAGGTCAGACGGCAGTTGCTCTACTGTAATTACTTGATCTGCCAAATCCTCGATCATGCGTTTATTACAACTGGCTAAATGCAGTCGACTAAATTCTGAAGCAAGAAGCGTGAAAGCAAGTCAAAGTGTAATGTATAGCTCAATAATAACGACAATTTTTATGTCACGCCTTTTGGAAAGCGGACCGACGCGTAACTATTATTTATGTGGTACAAAAACGAACCTTACTCTATGAGCAATACATTCCACTTTGATTTGCTCTCAGGCTTTTTGCTTCTGAATTTAGACTACTGAATTTAACAAGGTTTAATACGCGCATCATATTGACGCCAAGACCATGTACCAATGACTCTTTTCTGAGTTATGTATATTAGTTGATTACTAACCGATGCTCTTAAGGTGAGGGAAAATATCGTGATGAAACCTGCACATTCAGACGACTGAATGTGTAACCATGATCCAATCTGGTCAGGTTCCTCGGTAGCAGCGTCACAGAGGTCAGATGGCAGTCGCTCCACTGTAGTTACCTGATCCGCCAAATCCTAGATCTTGGTCACGGCGGACCCCGGGCCCTCGTGCGCGAGAGACACAACCGGGACATTGACGCCAAGATTATTTTTTTATAATGGAGATTAACGAAAAAGATATGAATCAATTTCGAGACTTGTCGTGACGTAATGCGTGCTTAGACGGATTTTAATGCGATTTTTACCAATTGATAGATTTTTACCAATAGAGACATTAACGCCAAGATGAATTTATTATTATTATTATTTATTTTATTTTATTCAATGTACATTTTGTTTCTTAACACTAATTGACACAAAACCCGGATGGGTTTATCTGTGTCTACCTGGCTATTTATTACACAACACACTCGTTCACTACAAAATCGCAATTTCTAAGTTTAACGGATACACACCCACATTATCAATATCCATTTTTCATTCCAATAACACGTTGTGTTTGCTCGACACAATACCACAATACATATTTTTTATTGACGCCAAGACGATTACTTATAAACGTTGTATCGAAACTGTGTGTTGTATCGAATTTGTGTTGGCACAGACCTATCCCCGCGGAACTGCTTCCCGAGCTCGCAGACCAGCCGCCGGACCTCCTCTTCGCTGAAGTCCGTGTAGCCGATGTGGACGCTCTGTCTGCAACATGGAACAATACATTATGAATAGGATTCATCATAACATACATAACAAGCGACCCAGAAAAACATTCACTGATCAGATCAGTAATACACTAAAAAAAGCTGGGGTCCGGAGTGACAATATTTTTTATGTAATACGGCAGACAAACAGGCATGCGGGCCCACCTGATGGAAAGTGGTCACCGCCGCCTATGGACATCAGCAACACCAGGGACGCTAGCAATGTGTTCCCCGCCTCTAAGGAGACCTCTTGAATTCTTTTCATACATCTCCTATTATTCTTGCCACTTCGGACCCCATAAAAGTTACATATAGAAATAAGTGAAAATGTTATCACATTCAGTTTGCATACTGAACACTGTTGCTTTTCAAAATGTTTAGAACTGGATTACTCATATTATCGACTGTTGCGCGAGTATTACTTGCATTGTAATATGTGGTAAATGTTGTGGATTGTACAGACGTCACTACGATTATGTCATGATAGTTGTAATTACTAAACCTGTACTATTGTTTTTTGAGCCGAATAAAATAACATATAATTAAAAATTAAATAAGTTAGACATTACAACGAAGAAGTTGACCATGGTAGGTAAGCTGATCAGATAATTTATTGAATGACTGTACCGACCACGGGACACGGTTGTATTTTATCACCTACAGGACACGGGTGCACCGTCCATGAGACGCCATTGTGCCTCCCATGAGACACTGGTGTACCTCCCACGGGACTCTGGTGTACCGTCCATGGAACACAGATTTACCTACTACTGGACATTGATTTACCTGCCATTGCCAGCCACGGGACACAAGGTATACAAGCTTGCAGTATAAAAGGAACTACCATTGCTGTACGCGCCCACAGAGACCCCAGCTCATCCTACATTGGTTCCGGGCACTCACCTGAACCGGAACTGCTCGCCCAGCTCCCGCGAGTCCCTGGGCGCGATCTCGAAGACCCCGGTGAAGGCGTACGGGTGTCCGCCGTACGCCCACTCGCAGCCGTGCACCTCCACGCCGCTGTGGAACACGCCCACGCCCGCGCCCGCTGTGTACCTGGTGGGCGGGATTGGGGGCTTAGAGGGCTAGGTGCCTAATTCTAGCTGGGTATCCCGACTGGGGAAGCACCTCCACCTCACAGAATAGGGGTATCGCCAATGCGTTGCTCACCGCTATAACACGTTGCTTTGGCAGCAAAAAGGCGAATGCCCTTCCACTGCCAAAGCCACGGTTCCCCAAACCCCCACCCCATGGAGATCGGGAAACCTTCTATATAGGACACCATAGTGTACCTACAACGGGACACTAACTGGTAACGTACGTGGAAAGCGTTTGCGTAATACTTTCTACGAATGTGAAAGGATCTCCCAGCTACCATGTTTTGTGTAGGCCTTAGACGGCGGTGACCACTTTACATCGGGTGCCTGTTGCGTACCGTATATAAATAAAATAAAAAAGGGAAAATCGGTGGCCTAATGGTTCAGAGGTCTGACTCGTATCGAGTTCAAGCCCCAGTGCCACTACGTACCAAAGAGTCATGTGCAGTAGTTGGTCACTGACCGATACTCTGACGGTGAGGGAAAGCATCGTGATGAAACCTGCACATTCAGGCGACTGAATGACCATGATCCAATCTAGTCAGGTTCCCCCGTTAAGCCTCTCCCAAACAGCCGCGATAGAACCTTAACATTTGCCATTTAGTCAACAAGCAACGTCCGTTGCTAGGCGATTTAGGACGAATGCGCCACAAAATGTATATCATTGGGTGTAGAACTCATCAGGCATTGAAAACTTTCGCTGATTGAAGGATGCAGGATCGCAAGCATCCTGCTTCTACTTATGCGTTAATATCGCAGCGCTGTATAGTCGCATGCGTCCTAATACAACATGTACTCTGAACTGATATCGCAATAATGCGCGCGTTATTATCACGGTTGTCTAGGAGAGGCTATAAAAGAGTTACAAAGGTCAGATAGCTATCGATCCACTGTAATGAGCCGCTTTCAAGGCTTGCTTGCTACAAATTACCATAGATGGCGCGCTCTAACGACTGACGACATTATCATAATCTCGTCGCTGTCTGGTATTGATATTTATCTTTATTGCGATGCAATTTATTTTAGATATACCAATTTAACAGTTTTCGGGTGTCAGTGCTCCTTTAAAATTTTTATTAATCATTTCCTGGTTGACTTGAAGATAAACCTGTGTAACTTGATGTCCGCCTTTGTACCTCATCGTCCATGAAGTGTAAATAAATAAGTAAACTTTAGGTTAGAATTTTAAGACAGCAATTTAGCAAATATTTACAAATATCTAGCGTTTAACGCGGTTTGTTCTGAGGCATGTTCTCATGACGTAGCACATAAGACTTGCCATACAACTACAATAATAGCGCCGTATAGTCAAAAGATTATAATACTGTTTGAGTCCTTAGAGCGCGCCATCTATGTGAATTTTTGTTAAGCTATTCTTGAAAACGGCTCATTAAACCTGATCTGCCAAATCCTGAAGCATAGTCAAGGCAGACCCTGGACCCTCATGGGATTTATCATATCAGTCAGAAGACTGGCCTACTGGACTGGCATAGGCCTCCTCCAGAGATCTCCACAAAGGCCGGTCTTGTGCCTACCACATCTAGCTGGTAGGTACCAGCGATCTTTGCCAGGTCATCCAAGATGATTTTTATTTATTATTAGGTATTCAATAAAGCCCACTAAAGACAGTTTAGTGTTGTCACCACCAGCTCTGTTGGTCACCACGCGAAAGTTCGAAAGAACGTTTCTCTATCGCTCGTACGATTCGGGTGTGGAATGACCTCCCAGCCACTGTGTTTCCTATGGACTATGACATAGGATCGTTCAAGAGGTATATTAGAGGTGGGCAAAGCATTGGTAACTCCCCTGGCGTTGCTGATGTCCATAGTCGGCGGTGATCACTTTACATCAGGTGGCCCGCTTGCCTGTTTGTCTGCCGTATAACATTAAAAAAAAACTCAGTGGACAACTCAATTTGACAATAAAAAAAATCTTACACTAGTCTAATTTGGTAGACTCTATTGCCAGTGCCCAACTGAGTTACCCAATAGCCCCGCTGATGGTTGGATGGACCTGTGATCTTTACCAGGTCGTCCATTATGATTATTATTTATTATTAGGTATACAATAAAGCCCACCCAAGACACCACAACTCACCAGTTGGTCCAGTACATGTCATAAACGTTGAGCACGACGGCCGCCTGTCCGGGGCGCGGCGCGGGCGCGGCCGGCCGCCGCGACAGCAGCGACATGCACGACGGGAACATCGCGCACACGCCGCACGACTGCTGTTTGGGGGAAGTTGGGTTAGGCGGTAGGCTAGCTACGTGAAATTGTTGCTAATGATTGTCTGACTTCAATTATTGAAATTGTAGACGGACCCCGGGCCCTCGTTCCCGAGAGCACAACCGGGACATTAACGGCAAGATGATTATTTTTTTTTATAATTATTGAAATTGTTATTTTTGCGGTTACGTATGATCGATTTAATAGTTTCAGTCTATTGCAATTGTAGTGTCGGAGGCTAAGGCTCATTTTGGATGGTTGCGTCAACATAGTCAGTAAGTTTATTGTAATGGAGCTTGGTTAGCAACTGACCCCGTGAAATCGATGATACGTAATCGCAAAAGTAACAATATCAATCGTCGACATCAGATAATTGTTAGCAACAGAGTTACGTAATTAGCCTACAGGTGGCTACAGATCAACCAACGTATCTGTGAACTGACATTTGTCGCCACCGTCGCATTCAAACGTACAAACACACCATAACGCGCTTATTACAAGTGGAATGTATTGCTCATTGAATAAGGTCCATTTTTGTACCACTTATATACTTCTTCCGCGGCGGTCCGCTTTCCAATAGGCGTGATACAAAAATGGACTTTACTCTATGAGCAATATTTGACTTGCTCGCACGCTTTTTGCTTCTGAATTTAGTCGACTGAATTTAGCCAGGTGTAATAAGCGTAATAGGCTAGGCACTGCCAATTGAATGACATTCTAATTTCGCCATTTCATAGATAATTTGGTCGCAATGTGCTAGTTTTTTTAACTACTAAGGGCCTCGGTTAGTATTGTTTTTACCTCGATATTTCGACGCAGTTGCATGCGTTGCGTCGAAGTATCGAGGTAAAAACAATACTAACCGTGGTAATAAAGTCGATAACGTGTGCGATACTAAGGGCCTGTTTCAGCACCCGTTTATAAAGTACCAGATAGCCTATTTAGAAGTTATCTGATAGATATAACATTTTTGTTTCACGTATAGATATGTGGCAGACAAAGTGTTGAATTGGCTGTGAAGTTACCAGACACTTTCATCCCCCACCCCTTCATCACTAATCTCACAAGAAACTTTATCAAGTGTGTAACAGAGGATCGTGAACCAAATATCGGGTATCTATCAAATAACTGGATAGACTGAACTGTATCTTTATGAAACAGGGCCCGGTGGTGAAACAGATCTTAACTGAAAAAACGAGCAGACAGCCCACTTGTTGGAAGGCGGTAGCTGTCGCCCATTACATGTACGATTCATGCACTTAGGTTTCAACTTGCCAAGTACAAAAACCGCAGGTGTGTTTGTGTTATTACTGTAAGGACAAAACCTCATGCTTGTAATTGTGCTGGTTGAAATATGTATGCGTCTTGTCGTGCGAGATATAACTTTGTATGTGTCTCGCTTACATACATGCAAAAAAAAAAAAAAAAATTATTCTACTCAGTGACAACCCACCTGATGGTAAGTGGTAACTGTCGCCCATTACATCTACAATTTACACAATTAGGTTGCAGATAATAGAAATGCAGAACCGCAGGTGCGTTGTCCTGTAACTATCGGGCATGTCATTTACTAAAGGTAAATTTTAGTACCTAGTAGTTCCACAATATGTTATAATTTGCATACCTATACCCAATTTCAAGCTCTCTAGGACGAATAGTTTCTGCATTAACACACAAACGGACATGACAAAACTATACATATACTTCGTTTTACTACGGACCCGTAAAAAGGCGTCTTTGTTTTAATTAAACGATAAAAAATATCGTTTATCTAGTCAAAAACACAAAATCTCAGTTTCTTAGTCATTTGAGTTTTAGGTAGTTTTAAGTTGCCGGAATAGGAATAAAAAAGGATTATCTAGACAGCCGTTTTGGAGCGATGCGTCATTGATTGAGGTTCAGTGTTAATTCTTGTTGACACGATAATTCCCTGTGTTTTGCCCAACTGCGGCGAAGCCCATAAGAAGCGGTTATCTGTTTGGCCCGTTGTAACCTGTGTTATGTATGATATTGTATATTTATTTGTTCCCTTATTCAGTATTCTTTTACTAAAGGGTCTCCCAAAATTAACGCAAGATTTGAATTAAATAGAAAACACAGTTTTTAGTGTTTTGATTGTAATTTTTTTATTGAATCATAAAGTACATAGGATAGGGTTATTTATGGAATAACACATCGGGTAAATGGCCTCCACGGCTTTGCATACACATACACACTCGTTTGTCGAAATTTGCCATGACCATTCTGCATAAATGTGGCTGAATTTCGTTGATGCAACGTTGAATCTCCTCCTTTAATGCACGCGTGGTTGTGGGCTTGTTGACATAGACCTGTGATTTTAAATAACCCCATAAAAAGAAATCTAATGGTATTAAATCACACGATCTAGGGGGCCAATTCTGATCACCGAAACGAGAGAGTACACGACCTGGAAATGTCTCATGCAGTAATTGAAGTGTTTTACCGGCTGTATGGCACATATTGGTTATATCATTATCGTCCAATTTCGGCAAAAAGAACTGTGTTATCGTGTCGCGATATCGAGCACCATTAACAGTCACTGCTTGACCAGCCTCATTTTCAAAAAAGTATGGTCGAATTATGCCTCCAGCCCAAAATCCACACTAAACAGTGACACGTTGTGGATGCATTTGTTTTTCAACAATCACATGTGGGTTCTCAGAACCCCAAAAGCGGCAATTTTGGCGATTAACAAACCCATCAAGGTGAAAAAGTGCTTCGTCGCTTAGAATGATTTTGCTTGAAAAAATCAGCATCCATTTGTTGATGCTCAATAATCCATTCAACAAACTCTCTTCGCTGTGCATGGTCATTAGGCTTCAGTTGTTGTGTTAATTGAATTTTTTAAGCATGGAGACACAGATCTTTAGTGAGTATACGCTGTAGAGAGCTTTTTGAAATTCGAAATTCTTGTCCACGACGCCGAATTGAGGTTCCTGGATTGTCACCGACACTCTCACATATTGTCATTTGAACGGCTTGTTTTTGGACGAACAGTGTGTTTGCCGTCTCCAACGGATCCTGTCTCCCGGAATTTTTCCAATTAATCTCTTCACGGTTGACGAAGTTAAAACACTATTTCGACAACATTTTGTATGAAATTTTCAAACTGCGGCCGCCAAGCTTTCATTATTTTTGAAATATTGTTCAATAATGAAGACACGTTGTTCTATCGTGTACGCTCCATTTTTACTTACCCTAAACTGTCAGCTGTCGATTTGTTTTTTTTTAGGGTTGTCAACACTTTACAGCATAAATGGCGGCAAATTCAAATCTTGCGTTAATTTTGGGACACCCTTTATTTACCTACATGTCGTTTGATTTGATTTGGTGTTGCTACTGTAGTTGTACTTGCTTCGGCGGTACATGTACTAAATTGGATCCATTTGTCTTGATGGCACGACTGTCACGTAAAATAATAGGTACATTCAAATGAAAAATAAAATAAATTTTGCTAATTTTGGGCGCCATATTGTCATCATCATCACCCCCTGCCCTTGCATCATCAACCCTATCAGGTGAGATCGGCACAACATACTATAAAAAGGTTCAAAAAGATCGCCTAGTTGACGTCAACTTATCAATCGGTGCAACAATGGCCACTTTACAAGCAAATAGTAGGTAGAACCCACTGCAGAATAGCACTGGCAGGATTCATAGTCATGGTAGTCAGTCATCATCATCATCATCATCATATTTCAGTCAGTCATAATATTTGTAAATAACAGGAACAATTCACAGATTCACAATTCAAAATCACAGACTTTAGCAATATGCAAATATAGACCGCTATTGCTAAGCACGGTATTGGCAAGGAGAATCCATGGATCTTTCCATTGCTGGACTATAAAGTAGGCATCTACTAACAGCATACTGCAAACTGGCTACAGTGCTAAGCAACTCCGTTGAATAAGTCTAGATAGTTTACACAATTATCATCATCACATCCCTAATAATCCACTGCAGGACTTAGGGACTCTCCCACGAAAGGGAAGTTTATTGCATTAATCTCCACGCTTGGCAGGCGGGTTGGAGATCGCAGTGTTATAAATATAACAATGGAAAACGCTGCTGTCCATTTTCCAGCCTACGGACGGACACTAGATATTTTGCCTCGAAAACATTTGTCGCCTAGTAGTACGACACCCACGAGTGTAAGGGGTTGGTGTTCTACTCTGCCAGACATCACACGGCCACTTATACAAGGTACAAATTCCAAAAATACTCTAAAGTTGTGCTTACATGCGTTTACCTACAATGCGTTGAAATCTACGAGGAATCTAAATATTTTCAGACAAAAAAGCATTTAGTTCAACGAAAACACGAACCACAAGCTTCATGAAGCTTCGTAACAATGCTTATTAAAAAATACACACAAATAACCTATACATACTCTGTTTACTTATACAATAACGCAGCCAATCATCTCGACGGACTATCACCCGATTCGAGTTCGAATTAACGTAATTGGTCGGCCAAAGATTAATAAGGTTTGACCTCGACTTGGTCACGTTTGCAACTATGTCTGTATCATACTTAGTAGGGTTGTCAGATGTACCCCTGGGTACTAACGGAATATTTGGTATAGTCTCGGAATTGTTAGCAATAATTTTCATTTTTAATTTGCCCCAATGTCAGAACGTCCCCTGGCCCCTGCTTTTTTTATGTTAAGGGCAGGTGGTAGCCCGTTTGCCTTTTGTTTATTTACACTGACGGACTAAACTAGAACGCGTTGCTCATAGAATAAGGGCCATTGTCGTATCACGCATTTTGGAAAGCGGAACGATGCGTAAGTGCGAAAATGTGCTAATTTGGATACATTTTTGCTTGTTATTAAAAAGCTATCCCCAAATAAAAGTCAAACCCAGCGAATTTGTCTGTAAATATTTATTGTCTTCTTTTATTGTCTTTATAAATAATATTTTTTACTAAATGTAAAATGTCGGTTGAGTTTAGTCATCACATTGAAAACACATTACAAAATGTAGTAACTTTGGGATTTATTTATCGAGTGAAGTGCATTATGTTAAATCTTATAACTTTTAGCGATTTTGACTAGATTAGATCCTTAACTAATACATTTCTTTTTCGAATTTCAAACGCTAACGGTAGGCAAACACGCAAGCGGGCCACCTTGTGGAAAGTGGTCGCCACTGCCTATAGACATTGGCACCACCAGGGATACCGCCAATGCGTTGCCCACCCCTACCTACCTATAACACATTGTTCTAGCAGCAAAAAAAGCAAAACAGCCAACGCCACAGTTTACCAAATCCATACACCATGGAGCACTGCTGCGGTATTCTGTAAGGTATACTTGTATTTTGACCAGAAAAACCACAAAGATGCCAAAAGATAAATTTTATGTGCACTTTTGTACATACTTCCTTCGAGTCCAAGTTTTGATGTTAAGTTCGGAAATGTTCTACAATAAAAAAATGTTTTTGCTAATAAATAGGTCTTGCAGTTTTGCCCCGGAATTCGCACGCAAACGTGACAACCACAGGCACGGCAAGTGTTGCCAGTATACTAGATAGGCGTTTAGGCATGCTCTCACACTGCTAATTATATCTGTACACAGATAAAAGTTTAGAACGTGTCCCTCACTATCATGTGCGTAATGTGATCGATCATAATATTTGCCTAATACCAGTGCATTCTGATCCTCGATTATCTATCTGAGCCACTTTACATAACAGATAGGTCTTCACATATCAGATAGGTATGCTAATTTAGGCTGGAGCTATATATATACGAGTTGCATTTGACGATACTTCCTAATTGTAAGTGGTGGTCTTAGTTGGGCCAAATAAAGCCGTTGCCTTACGCATTGTTGATTATTTTTTTAAGGTTAATGTGACTTTCAATAAATGTATCTTGAAGGTAATAAAAATTTAATAAACAATATCTTGATTAAGTGAACTGGTTTTCCAATAAAGAAACTGGTCCATCCATTTGGGATCTACGAAGCCACATACAGACAGAAACATAGAACACATGGGAAAAGAAAGTTAAAAATATAATTTAAAAAAATAATAAATATTAGTAATTATGCCCGAAAACAAATTAGTAGGGTACGCGCTTTGTTGCTTACATTACCGTACTCGTGCGACAATTGTATTTTGTCATACTAACATTTTTCCCCGCAAGTGTGTTGTAAAAGTCGTTATGAAACTCGTGACCATTGATAATTACCTGCTCGAATCATAATGAACAAATATTGCCTACCCACACAGTTATTAATACCTGCTCTACTTCAAGGAAAGGGCTCCCAGAAAATCTCTTCAAACCCCAAATATTCCTATCCCAAATTACTCAAAACTTTTCAAGAGTTATGCGAACAATCCTTATTATTTTGTACGAAATATAATCAATTAAATTGTTTCAGACGTTTGTTAAATTCTTCGATAGTTCGAAATCTATGGAGTAACCAATTTTGGCTTGTTTACGTCTAGAACGGCGGCCGTCAGCAATGCATATTTCATTATGAGAAAGTTGCACCTGT
The DNA here is from genome assembly GCA_907269095.1 of Blastobasis adustella. Classification (NCBI taxonomy): domain Eukaryota; kingdom Metazoa; phylum Arthropoda; class Insecta; order Lepidoptera; family Blastobasidae; genus Blastobasis; species Blastobasis adustella. Next base: position 6,723,533 of record OU026138.1, read on the forward strand.
CACTCCGTGGGTACCACGTGTTTTCACCCCCATCGATACTCCTAACCAAACCCTAACTTGAAAATATTTTCGAACTCAAGTTCATTGCTATTTTGGTAGATATTACATTGCTTCTTTATTTACAATATTAGTATAGACTAATGAGGCATTCTATTTATTAGTTAACTAGTGGACCAGGCGCGACTTCGTTCGCGACCCTACACCTACCCTATATATACTTTAAACCTACCTACCCTTTTTTCTTGCTTATAAACCTTCCTCTTGAATCACTCCATCTATTGTTGAAAACCGCCTTAAAATCCGTTGCGTAGTTTAAAAGATTTAAGCGTAGGGACAGACGGCGGGAAGCGAGTAAGTTTTATGTATAGATAAATGAGGCATTCTATTTATAATTTAAAGAGAGGTATAGGCAACCGAGAGCACCACTAGAGGGCTTAGTGCGAGTCTACAGCGACAATTCTATTCGATAGTCTCTAACGTTAGCGTAAAAAAATCGTATGGCGAACTGGCGTACGGTAGTTCATCGCGCAACTACCAGGGGCGCTATAAAGTTCGACATTCAATTATTTACGCTTTCGATATAGACTATCGAATAAAATTATCACTGTAAACTCGCACTAAAACCTCTGATTGTAAAAAAAGTCTATATCGAAGCCAGTTGGTGGTCTACACTACACGGTAGCCCTTGTTGTTTAAGGCGGGCATGGCGTCAATTTCATCCAAACGAATGACTTTTAAACATCCAGATTGGCATGGCAGGCCACAGAGGATAGAGCCATAATTTAAATCTTAAAAAAATACAGAGTATAGTTGAAGAACTAAACTAAAAGTATCGCCGAATATAGTTTTTATTTAGGGGATAGCTTTTTAATAACAAGCAAAAATCTATCAAGATTAGCACTTTATCGCATATAGGCATCGCTCTGCGTTCCAAAATGCCTGATACGACAATGACCCTTTATCTACTAGCAACGCGTTCCAGTTTGGTCTATGGCACTTTGGTTGGTTGGTGGCAGAGTAAATAAACAAAAGCTTGTGAACGGCCTCGCTTTAAACAATAAAGCGGTTTTGTACAATGAATCAGGATTAGAGACGTAAAACTACCGTTTACTGCCAAATAGCACAGTATTCTACCATAAGGCACGATAGTTTACGTATTTAAATATTTTATTTAAAATTTAAGTTTGACTTGTTATTTTGCCTTTCAATAAGTTTTTGTTGTGCTTATTAGCGATACCTAATTGATACCAAATAGCACGGTATATTATAGGTAGCCTACCGTATATTACCGTAGCATATCGTATTTTATATGAAATTTAAATTATTTTTAAATAAGACGTGTTTTTCACATTTTAAGGGTATGTTCCGGGTTTCCTAACGCGTGCCTTTATTGACGAGTATCCAGATATTTCAACACAGTTGCGTATGAAACCCGGAACATACCCTTAAAATGTGTGATAATAACCGCGATAGTTTAAAACATTATGTTGACGTGTTTTTGTTGGTCTGATTACCAATATTTTATCAGATTAATAAAAGATTGGCTCGCTACAAGCTGCTGATAATTAATATAAAATTACTAACTCCCTATCCACTTTTCGTTTTATCGACATGACACATAGCTAATCGAGACGCTTACAACGCTAGGTCACCCAAGACCGGGCGAAATGGAGGAGAATTAGTCGGAAAGCGGACTGGCAGATGCCGGGACTGACCGCTCGGGTGATGATAATGATGATGACATAGCTGCGCGAAAGATAGAGAGAGAGAGAATGACTTGGTGAAGGAGCTTGTGGGTAGGTACTGCGCGTAGGTAAAGCGCCCACCCTACGCTACCTTCCGTTCCCCTTAATACTCTTAAATAAAATATATTCACGTCCTTGCTGATTATTTTTAACAACTAACGAATCTTTATTGGAAATGGTAAGGTAATCGTTTCTTACCTTTTCTGTAATTATATACAGTGGGAAACGGTAGACTACTACAGGATATAGTAAAAGGAACGAAAGGAAAGTAGGAAGTGGCGATATCGAGATGTTTCGAAACTCGACGTGGAGGAATAATCGATAACACCTTAGTAGGGCTATTGACATTGAATCAAAATACGCGATTGATACAAATAGGACTGAAGGCTAACCGTCTTCGTATACAATATTCAAACGAAAGTCTTCGATAGGCCAACCATATATCGCATATAAAGTGAACCTAGGAAAATTGCAAAGAAATCAAAGTATCAAAAATATTTAAGGAAATATACCAAATCTAAACTAGTAACGGTGCCTGGGCTGACAGAATAATAACATGTGGACCGCATTTTGTACTGTATAGCTTATTCGAAAGAAATCTCGAGTATTCAGCCGGTCGATTCTATTCAAGACAACATCCGTGAGCGCAGCGACGGATCATCACAACAATCGGCCCACCTTTTTGCACAATTTATTTTCCTAATTTCTAGGAAAAGCGATTTCGATATTGATTCGTTTATATTTAGCATCTGTGAATCACATATATTAGTGTACGTACGCACTTCATTGTATAATAATAGCAGTTAAGGGTTGTTAATAAACATTTTATAGTAAACACTGCTCGGCTTTTACGTCGAGATTCAGTTAGTCACATGTTCTGTTTGCGAAACAAAGTTTAAAACGGCGAATACGTTTTATGAACTTGGTCAATTACTATTTTATTTATTTTGATTGAAGACCCTACAGAAGCTAAACCGGCCCAAGCTGCGGCTTTGCTACTTTGCAACAAGGCTTAAAGTTAACGTGGTGTGACCTGAAGATTCTGCAATTTGGAGAGTATACTAGAGTATAGGAGACACTGAGCAGTATCGAAAGAAGACCGGGATTTGGAAGTCAGAGGGGCACAACAGTAAGGGATTACCGCCTTACTTGTGACTTTTTTTAAAGAAATGCCACTTGCCCGTGTTGGCCTTCAACGACGCTTAGATGAAGTGAAGGGAGTGGCTATAAGTACTGTAAGGAGACTTTGTGAACAGCATTTCATATCCCACAAGTCAACGACAAGTCTGACGTCGACTTGCGAGGCAGCGGAACTATAGACCAGGGTATCTCCAAGTGGGGTACGCGAACCCCTAAGGGTTCGCCATTCGACGGTAGGGGGTTCGTAGCAAAATTTACGTAATGCTGGCTATATAACTGGCAGGCGCGTGTGCAATGCATGTTAGCACAAAGCGGTGAATTTGTTTTACCCTTCGCTACAACATACTTTTGAAAGAGTTGGTTTTCACACCTTGTCATGCGTGATAAAAACGAAATATAGAAATCAACTTGATGCTGAGTCAGAATTAAGGGTAAAATTGTGCAAAATTACTTCTAAAATTGACATAATTTGCGACAACACGTTAATATTTTAAATGAAAAATTTTTAGCACTGTATTGGTTGCTTTTTATTTTATTATAGGGTTCGCTGTCATCTGGAAACTTTGACAGGGGTACGTGGAGCCATAAGTTTGAGAAACGCTGCTATAGACCAATGGGCGTCAATTCTCTTCTGTGTTGAGAGCCAGATTTTAAAGGGTTCTGTTTTGATGGCCGTCGTTATATCGTAAGACGGAAGAGTGAATGCAGCCGTCCACTATGGTGAAGGCTCATAGGCAACATACGAGATTTAATTTTTTAATTGGGCGCTCAGAACTGGTGGCCCTTACCTTAGGAGTGAAGATCTTGAAAGATCATGTCGTGCCGTATGCGGGCTACATAAGAGAGAACTTTGAATTAAGTAATACATGATAATAATGGAGGGCCACAGGTAGCCCGTATTGTCACAGTACTAGGAAAAACAACGTTTTGCGACATCGTCTTCTGATAATTTGCCCTTTTGACGATTTGGTAAATTTCAAAGTATTATTTTGCGTTTTTTCTAATGGCCTTCAGTTTCCTGACCACCTGATAGAAAGCAGTCATTGTAGCTCAAAACACAACACTTAAGATTAATTATGTAAATAAAGAATCGCACGCAGGTGTTGCCCCTGTCAAGACAAAGGTTCGTATTATGTCTTTCACCCGTACGGCTAACACGCACGTAGCGATCCATTTGATAAAGATGTTATCGCTTTCGATCGATAAATTAACAGTTGGACGCGTTTTCAAATAGTAATTTATATTTTAGACATGTTATTGTTGTGAGTGACGCCACTGACGCCGCTAAACTATCTATCAAATATGAAATAGGCATACCGATGGCGGGAGGTGAGGTCGCGAGGGAAACCTAATACTAGTAACAGACGCTCCGATTAGGCTGGAGCCGACCAACCGTCAGTTGCAGTCGATACTAATCCTTACGAAGTACTAAATAAAATCGCTTTTGGATTAACTCGGATGCGTCGGCGAGCGGGCCTTGGTCGGCCGTCCGACCACGTCCCCCGGACCCAAAAGCGACTTTATTTTATACAGCGTAAGTATCAACTTCAACTGATGGTTGGTCAGCTCCAGCCAAATCGGAATGTCTGTTACTAGTTTACGAAGCGATTGATTGACGTCGCTGAGGGGATGCGTGAGTCAACGGCTCACGACGTGAGGATACCCAAGACCGGGCTAATTGGAGAAGAAAGAGTGCGTTAGCGGATCCTGGAAGAAGCCGGGAGTGACCGATCGGACGATGTTGATATCGCTATGGCGGAAGGTTCTGGGTAGACGGTTTTCTTTGAACTAGTATAACTAGGCTAAATCATTATCTCCCTGTCCTATCCCACTAGGTGGAGAGGGTACATATTTCTCTGTTACATAATCACTCGACGAATTGATTATTTTACTAACTCATTTCGGGTTTTTACTCGTTCAGTTATCAAGCAAATTCCCAACAGGCAATATCGATCGTTCAGCGAAAGAAAAACGTATAAAAAATTACAAAAATACCTAATCAGTGTACTATTTATTGCAGCATATTCTACGGCAAGTCATTCAAACTGTGCACAATGTATACGCATCACATCTATACACGATTGCGCAATTTACAACTGAGACAAACGCGTTAGCGCCGAATGCCAACACCGGGCACATATTTCAGCTCGCTAATGCGACTGTACCATGAAAACTGACGACCTTACACAGTAATTAGAACCTACACTATAATGTTCAGTTACTAGTGACACTTTGTATGCGCGTCAACATATAATTTGTGTTACTATTGTCACAACAATATTTGCGTACGTTCTTGACAATACTGTGACGTTACAACACGGGTTTATAATAGTAAAGGCTTCGACTCACCGAAAGCAGATCAGGGGTCGAACGGGTTTCAATTTGTTTTGTTTGTTTCGCAACATGAAAAATTCAATACTTTTAAAATTACATTGGCAACACCGAAAGCGTACAGTTCAAAAATAGATAAAATCAGCATCACATAAAAAAAATGGAAAACCGTTCGGCTCGAATCAAATCAAATGAAAATTTATTTATTGAGTAGGACATTACATATCTCTTTCAATTGTCAAAGAGGAGGGTGTATAAATTCGAAGCGAGCAAATCAAAAATAGGGCCCTAGGAGCAGCGTAAGCAGAAGTAGAGCGGTGTGTTTTTTCAGTGTAGTTGTAAAGGGTCTAGCATTTAGTTCTCCATAAAAACAAAACACGTCGCCATTTTTGTAACATGAAAACTACATAAATCTTAAACGTTATGATCACCACCCCTTCTCATCAGGAGTGCTCTTCTCTAAGGTAATAACAGCAAATTCAGCGCTGCAGCAGGGAGGTAATGCGTCATTCGAATTCTCTATGAGATGGGTTGTCTACAAGACTGTCATTAGCTTAAAATGACAACTGCGGACTGAATCGTCACAAACACAACGCTCTACTCTTGCTTTCGGTGAAATACGCGTTTTTTATTATACATTGAACTCTTGCGAGGGAAAAGAGTACTGCTCTTACACAGGGCTTAATAATCAGTAATCTTTCCCTATGCTATGAGAGTAATTTATAGATTGTAGAGATTATGTCACAGCCCTCTACCATCTCTTTGGACAGAAACCAGCATAACGACCTACCCTAAACCAGTACAAACGAAGCTAACAATACTATGCGCGTCTATTAGAGACGCTAGTTCATCCTTAGTGTCCGACCGAAGGTCAATTTCAAGCGGAAGCCGATTCATCGTCTATCGCCACAACCTTCGGCCTAAGCCGAAGGCTTAAAAGCTGTAAGAAATTTTGTTCAAGATTGGCTACAAGCTACAATAAATAATATAAATGATTATAAAACTTCAATATTGAAGGTTCGTGTGACAGTATAATATAGAATGGTAATATAAATAATTTCATAAAGTTGATCTAGAGATGATAAAAAAATTGCCTTGCAATTTATTTATTCGTTTAACTGTTCGATATGCTGTTTTCTGTACCAACCAATGGTCAGTAGCGGACTATTAAGGGTTGCTGATCGGTGAACAATGAACGTGATGGGGTGTGAGTGAGACGAGAATGGGGGTCTCTTTTCTTCAGTAGCTATTGGCGGCACGTTAGTTCCTTTTCACGCCGCATTCATTATTATCTTCTTTATTATTTGTCTTTCTCTTTCTATTGAAACACATTTCACATTTCTACACTCACCGGCACAATTATCCGCCCACCCCATATTTTTCCATATTCATACACCTTCTGGCGTTACATATCAGTCTGTAACTTCATAATACTTAATCGATTTTAATCTGTATATGGTAAAATAATATGGGGTGGGCGGATAATTGTTCCCGTGAATGTATTTACCGTTTATGTAGGTACACTAGTAGGAAGCTATAAACTTCCCGAGTGTCATATGGCTTCATAGGGCACTTTATGAAACAATAACAGAATCCCGCGGGATAGTCGAATTACCGGAGTTTCGGACTAATTTGAGAAAGAATAGCTATAATTATGAACATTGCAAGTCTATGCATTTACACGCTTGACACGTATTACGATTAAGAATTTATTTGCCAATGACACTAAATTAATTAATTGAGTATATTTTTAACAATTTATTAAATTGACAAGCTACCTAATAAGATTTTGAATCTATTAGAATTAGATTAGGTAGTTAGTTTGTATTTTTATATTCAACCTAAATTATATGTAAGTTGTACCAATATTTTACAAATTGACATTCTACGTATGAATTAATTAATATTGTATTAAGTGTTATGTAATGTGACCACATATTTTGTAGTGTCTTGAGAAGGTGTCTGATGTGCAACTCATCACCTGTGTACGTATACCATTAGACTGCAATATAAATGAATAGTGATTACTGTAAACGCTTTCGTCGATTGTTTGAGTAATAAATATTTCTTCACACTTTCCAAGGGGCTATTGTTTCCGTGTAGGGCTAATGAAAAGCCTCTTACCTAGGCCTAATAACGAATTAACAACGTTATGCAAATCTAATTAGAATCCCAGCTTTGTGAAATGAACCATGTCAGTCATACAGGTTAGATTCGATAGGTAGCTACGTAACAGGCGGGGTCACAGGGGACATTGGTTTTTCGTAAATATCTCCAAAACAGTGCGTCCTACGAGAAATAAAATAAATAATCATCTTGGCGTTAATGTCCCGGTTATGCTCTCGCGCACGAGGGCCCGGGGTCCGCCTTGACCATGATCCAAGATTTGGCAGGTCAGGTAATTACAGTGGAGCGACTGCCATCTGACCTCCTTGACCCTGCTACCAAGGGAACCTGACCAGATTGGATCATGGTTACACATCCAGTCGCCTGAATGTGCAGGTTTCATCGCGATGTTTCCCTCACCGTAAGAGCATCGGTTAGTATTTAACTAACGTACATAACTCAGAAAACAGTCATTTGCCACAACCTCCACGCTTGACAGGTGGGTTGGAGATCGCAGTGTTCTAAATATAACAATGGAAAACGCTGCTGCCCATTTTCCAGCCTACGGAGACTTAGATATTTTGCCTCGAAAACTTTTTTGTTGTCGCCTTGTAAGGGATTAGTTCTATTCTACTATGCCGGATACCACACGGCACACAGGTTATAAAATTATCAATCAATTTGCACTAAAGATACAGGTCTATATTTGCTGCCTGCCATTTGCTGCAATAATCATTTCTTTTTCAATTAGTTCCACCTCAAGCACTATTTTTGGTTGATTCTACTCCACTACTTGCACATAGACAAAAATGCAAAAAATAATCGAGGTCTTTCTTCTTCTTAGTGCTTAACACAGTAAGTAAGTAAGTAAGTAAGTTCTTTATTGCAATAACATAGCCTATAGGCCAGTTTATCCTTTTCGGATATACAATAGTTGGATAATGGTAACTAGAACAACATATATACAGTTAATTAATTAGTTAAATAAACTATTGTGAAGCTTAAATAAAATATTAACACAATTCCTAACTGTGTAGTTTCTACAATAGAAATTTGCGACGATGATCTCTCTACACAAATATAAAGATTTTGCTGAAAATTCTGGCAACCAATTCTATAAGCGACGACAAAGAAAACGCTTTCTACGCTAAGGCGTGTAAATACTTGGTTGAGAGCAAACATGTTAGAAGGGAAGAGAGTTTGACAGGTTAGGCTATTCTAAATATTCTTTTAGAGATGACCCCAGACGTCTCAAATGTTACTTATCAATCACCCGATTTTCCAATAAAAATAGCAGACTTCCATTTGTTTATAATGTGTGTATTACACACTGTGTAATGTCCGTGTAATAAAGTCTAATTTAGTCCACACATTTTTTTATTAGTGACGCCCTCCAAAAAGGGTGCAGCCGCAGCTGCTATCTAATAGTTTGTATGATAGGCGTTCATATAACCCTAGCCTGTGATCACTTTCCATTTACTGTCTTTGACCGAAAATTTAATGAAATCATATTTTCGCTTTTGTAACGTGACCACGGGAATATATTGTTTTAATTAAGACACGTTTAACTAAACGCGAACTCAATATTCTGTGGCACAACTTAAAAGAAGGACATGTAAACACGCACTAAGTCAGGTAAAACCACAGACCTCTATGAATATGTCAAAATCTTTGGGTAAAACAGGCCTGCAAGCTAAAGCAATTGAAACATGCAAAAAAAAAACTTTCTAGATTAGACTAATTAATAAAATAACACATCAATAATTAATAATATCGTGAGGTACAAAAATACACGGGTACTTACATTCATGTTTTACATTGAACGACTAGTCTGACGGTTACATGGACGTAAATATTTTGGATTTTATTCTCAATCTCTTTATTCGTTTGGGTTTTTACAGTTCAACTTTTACAGAAAAAACATTGTCTAAGAATGTTAATTACATTATCATGGTCGTATCTACAAATAAACAATCAGTGTACGAGTTCTTTCGTACTTGACCGATTAAGTAAAAGTTTGCAAAAGTTACCTTCTTCGGGGGAACTGTAATATTTATTTTCTTCCTCATATTATGTATTCCAAATTAAACTTTCTAAACACGAATAAGCACCATGTCACATCGCAGTTAATGATGAGTAATTTCACCAGTAACTTTATCACTTCACTGACTCACGATTTAATATCAGACTAAAGCAAAAACTTTTTCGTGAAAACCGCGGGAAAATTCGCCGCCGCCATTTTTTAAAGACACATCCGCTTCATAAAACCGTGGTCGAGAGACTGTATGCAGTGTTCTCGTCGCTTCATCGCAAGGGCATAATGGTATGATTAAGGTTTACGACCACGTTATCAAGACCTATACACCACTTCTTTTCTATGTAATAAACCTGTGATAAGATAGACGTACTTCAGCTAATTTATTGGCGGTGTCAATTATTATGGCGTCGTCGGCCGATGTAGCGTGATGGCTGTATTTTTAATCCGATTTAATCTTAGCCAATGGTTTTTGTATCGTCGATGTTGATGCCCTGTACTTTTGTGCATTGTTTGCCGTTTACGACGCAGAGATTATTGACCGGTAGATTAACATGCTTATGGCGTATGCGAAACAGTTTTTCGGTAACTGTATTACGTTGGAGATTTCGTAAGGACTAATTTAGCACTAACTAGATTAATCATTTTAGACATCACTTCTAACGTTAAACGTAAGTGAGGCGAGATCTTTTACTGTGTAGGAACTCAAAGTAATTTTTTGAGTACTCGAATCAAACACCAAGTAATTAGCTAAACTAAAGGGTAGGTATGATGTATGGGCCGCAATATTAATTTGTATGAATCCTATCAACACAGATAAGATATCGCAATTTAATAAAAATTATAAAAATATAGGAGGCCATTGCCCTGCAGTGGGACAGAAATGGCTAAAAATAGTAGTAATAGTAGGTAAGTACTAGTAACTACATCCCATGAAAACACAAATGTAATAAATATACACTGATACACCTAATCTACTGCAAAATTAATATGTACATACACGAAACACAAAAGTAACTACTAGTAGGTACAAAATAAAAATAACCATGTGCACTGTACTGTACATTTACACTAGTGCACAGAGATCGCTATGTGTTGTGTACGAATGCCAGCAGTCAATTTAATATTTTCAATATTTATAATAAGGAGAAAATAAACAATTGTAGCTGTAATGGGCAGGGCTGATGTGTTAGTTTGTAACACATGGTAATGTAAATATAAATATTGTGGGTAACATGTTAATCTGCCAAAGAGATCTATTGAATTTTTATCGAAACTTTATCTATAGAAAAATTGCATTAGCAATCAAATATTAATTCAAATACTGTTAATCTACTAAGAACAAAAAATGTTGTAATTCATCCAGCACCTTTAAAGGTATGTGAAATGCAAATGTAAAGGTAAGTTGCTTAGCAAACAGAACTTCATACATTGATCTGTCTCTGTTGCTTTCGCGTATATATATTTGCATCACACTCACACAGATTCAACAGATGTGACTCTGTGTGAGGGTGATGCAAATATATTTATGCGGAAGCAACAGAGACAGGTAAATGTACGAATTTCTTTTGTGAAGCGACTTACCTTTAGTAGTGTAACCGCAGGCACTCGCACACAATAGCTTTCTATAGCTTGGACACAGACAGTGAACTAACTACTATTTCACTGTTACTCTTACAACGGCACTGTCAAATGAGTCCTCGGGCTCTAGGGTGTACCGTGACCGCTCCGGCACGATCAAGGGCCGGCAGTCCGCCCTGTGGTGCTGCTGGGCAGGACAGTATCGTTTTCGGCAATCACACGAATTCTTCATGTCTACACATACTTCTCAACTGTGGACTGAACGGTAATAGCCCATCAGCGTGGTAATAGTGTGAAGAGTGTAAAAATGTGTAAAATTACAATTTGCAGTAATTTCTATATAAATAAAAAAATTCTATCAGAAACCTACAAACCTACTGAGTAGGTCTATGATTTAATTTTAATAACTCAAAGATATATTTTTACTATGTGATTAACCTTTTATAAGCCAAAAAATTTTTCTTCAGCCAGGTTAACATAAATTCAAAAATTCGCTTCATACTAGATATTCATTTTATTTATCAGAAAACAACACTATAACCTCTATAATTTAATGAGTTTTATAATTCATACCACTGCAGTAAACAGGTTAATAATATACCTATTCGTTAGTAAGAAACAATTATAATAAATAACTTTATAATAATCTCAACTCTTTATTTCTCTATATTATTTGAGATTGTTTTCAATTACCATAAGATGTGGACAATTAACTTTCTACAATCATTTATTCTTTGTCCAAGCACTTTATCAATAACAACTTCAATTAAATGCTATTTATAGTTGTCCACAAGGATATCATACATTTCTTTCTTTATACATTAGCCAGTTTTGTAAATCTGAATATAATTTTTTGTAAGCTTTGTTGTAATGTAGTACCTAAATAATAAGTTTACCATACAAAACAAAGTCCCAACCAACGAATAACCAATTATCATAAAATTTAAATCAATTGTTAACAAAACCAAAATACATGCACATTAATTAGAATGAATTAATGTTAACCATACCTCATCATCACTGTCTATAAGAGAAATACGATCCATTTCCAATAAGAGAAGATTATGGTTATGGAATATTACAAAGAGAAAAACACAAATACTTCAACAAGTAAATAAAGGGTAATCTTGTAACTCAGTGCATGAGTGTCTACTCTAGCCTGAAAGTCTATAGGTCATACAAACAGGCAACATGAGAATATGATTGTATGCAAATGAGGGACTGACCATTAGCGAAATAATAACGATATATCATTTAAACGCACGCGTACTGTTCGAACATGTGACATAATGTGCTAGCACTAAGATCAACACAAAAATAACAATAGGAGAGCCCATACTTACAACTCGTTGACTGCCTTAGCAATAAGTACGCGTTTTCCATAGAATTCGGCCACCAATTCAAATAATTAGCTTCATGATGGTAGCAGCACTATTGGAGACTTTAGCTAATTATCAATATTACGAAGTATTATGAAAAAAGTTGTAATTACAATAGAATGAATACAAAAACCCAAATCCTATGACTGACTTGTACTTGACCAATTTGACATTTTATTTCGTTTTTGGTTCCTGTGCCAAGAAAATCTATGGCTTTGATGCGTTCGTTTTTGTGGAATCGGACGAATCGGATGATCGGCACCATGTAATCTCTACCGAGAGAGGATCGGACCGTAATCGGATCTCCACAATGGCAGCTTAAATATACAATTTTGTATTCGAAGTCGTGAAAACCATAAACTACGAAAATAATAAAAAAAATATTCTACACGTCATCTCGCGGTGTGTTGTCATTTTATATGTCAAGTTTCGCAAAGTTTTCGTGTTTTTCATGATATTTTGAAGAATCTTATTAAAATGGTAATTGTATTGTGTAAATGTGTATATGAAATATGAGTAAATGTAATCCGCTACAGCACCTTTAAAATAATACTCACAATTTATATACACAAGTGGTGCTGTGTATTATTTATGTGTGCCAATAAGTAGCTGTTTTTCATATTTTACAGGTGCTTATAGCTGCCACAGTATGCACGAAATCAGGGAAAGGTAATATCCAAGCCCATTGGTTCTAAAAGGTTTATCTAAACAATTTTATAATAGCCTAAAAATTGCTATAACTTTCTTGTTATCTTGCAGCATTGGTGTCCCGTCAGTTTGTGGAGATGACGAAGGCTCGTATCGAGGGTTTACTTGCTGCCTTCCCGAAACTGATGACCAGTGGCCGCCAGCACACCTTTGTGGAGACTGAGTCAGTCAGGTAAAACATTGCAAATGTTATTGTTATCTGAACCAAATGCTTACGACGCGAGAGTTCTGAAGACCAAAGCGGAGGAGAAAGAGCAGGAAAGCAGTAACTGGCAGAAGCCGGGATTAGCCACTCAGGTGATGGTAAGCTGACTAAGCTTACACATTAATTGGAGACCAATATTGCATACTACGTAATAAATGATTTACACCTCACTAATATAGTATAGGTACAGACAATTAAATGTAGAAATAATGTATTTTGTTGTTTTCCTGACTCCTGCTTATGATATGATACTATTCATCATCATCATCTTGGCGTTATGTCCCGGTTGCGCCCCTGCGCAGCACACGAGGTACTATTACTGTGTATTAATTCACACAAAGTTTAATATATTAAAAGACAATCTTTCGTTTTTCGACCAGATATGTGTACCAGCCTTTGGATAAGCTGTACATGCTGCTCATCACCACAAAGGCCAGCAACATCCTCGAGGACCTGGAGACTCTCCGGTTGTTCAGCAGAGTTGTAAGTAGCTTCAGATTAAATTTTTAAATTTTAACTTTAAACTGCTTTACTTGTACTTTTAAATTTTTATATCATTGTCTAGGTCCCCGAATACTGCACTCAGCTTACCGAAGCAGAAGTACTGAACCAGGCGTTCAACCTGCTATTTGCGTTTGATGAAATCGTTGCACTGGGCTATAGAGAGAGTGTCAATTTGGCGCAGGTTTGTACAGTTTTAGTTGATTATTACAGTTAGAAAATTTAATTTACCGATATATTTTTAAATTACAGGGACTGTCACTTGAAGTGTTACCAATTAAAACAGCTGCAATTTTGTCAATTTTGATTTTTTTATTGTACGACTCTCATGAACTTCAAAATCTTCAGTACCTATATTAAACAAATTTTGCTTCGATATACTGGTCTTACTATTCGGTGTATTTACAGAAGTTTTAAAATAAAAAATAAAAAAATTAACAACATTGCTTCATCTATTTGAGTGACGGCCCCGGTAATAATATATAAAAAAAGGAATAAAAATTTTAACAAGTAAATTGTAGTGTTTATTATTTTTATTCATTTGAACTGTTTATTGTGCATAGAAAATAATGTTTTTTAATTATAAAATAAATTTTTCATGTTGTGGTGTCTAACAATCTGTGATGTATTTAATAATATTTTTATATTGGCAGGTGCGTTCATTTGTTGAGATGGACTCTCATGAAGAAAAAATTTATCAAGCTGTCAGACAGGTAAGTGTTTCTAAATATTATATTATAATTATTTAATTTGATCTATCTTTGTCATAGATGACTGTAAAAATAGCCAGTTTCGAGTGTGACGAGATAAAGATACGTAATCAGTTGCGATTATGGTGAACTGGTAAAGTGATCAATCAGTTGCGAGTATGGCGAGCTGATTAATTGATCAGTTATGAGAATGACGAGCTGTAAAAGTGATCAGTTGCGAGTATGGCGAGCTGATTAAGTAATCAGTTGCCAGTATGACGAGCTTTAAAAGTGATCAATTGCTAGTAGGGCGAGCTGTAAAAGCAATCAGTTGCGAGCATGACGAGCTGTAAAAGTGATCAGTTGCGAGTATGGCGAGCTGATTAAGTGATCAGTTGCCAGTATGACGAGCTTTAAAAGTGATCAATTGCTAGTAGGGCGGGCTGTAAAAGCAATCAGTTGCGAGCATGACGAGCTGTAAAAGTGATCAGTTGCGAGTATGGCGAGCTGATTAAGTGATCAGTTGCCAGTATGACGAGCTTTAAAAGTGATCAATTGCTAGTAGGGCGAGCTGTAAAAGCAATCAGTTGCGAGCATGACGAGCTGTAAAAGTGATCAGTTGCGAGTATGGCGAGCTGATTAAGTGATCAGTTGCCAGTATGACGAGCTTTAAAAGTGATCAATTGCTAGTAGGGCGAGCTGTAAAAGCAATCAGTTGCGAGCATGACGAGCTGTAAAAGTGATCAGTTGCGAGTATGGCGAGCTGATTAAGTGATCAGTTGCCAGTATGACGAGCTTTAAAAGTGATCAATTGCTAGTAGGGCGAGCTGTAAAAGCAATCAGTTGCGAGCATGACGAGCTGTAAACGCGAGCTGTTGCGAGTATGACGAGCTGTAAAAGTGATCAGTTGCGAGTATGGCGAGCAGTAAAAGTAAACAATTGTTATTATGTTATTACACCGGTGAAACCAATAGCTCCTCGAAACTGCTGCTTAAATAATAGGCATAAATCTTTTTTCATGAGACCTACAGACCCACAAGAGGTGATGAATATAATTAAAAATTTAAAAAATACAACAAGCACCGGCTATGACGAAATATGTACGAAGGTAGTAAAATTTGTATCAGATTTAATTTCTCCTGTGTTGTCCTATATTATTAATTTGTGTATAGAGACAAGTGTTTTTCCAGATAAGCTCAAAGTTACTGTAGTGAAACCAATGCACAAAAAAGAGCAAAAAAACTTAATAAAAAACTATAGGCAGTTAGCGTTAATACCAATATTTTCGAAAATTTTAGAAAAGATAATTCACTCAATTCTTTACACATACTTTGAGAAAACTGGTTTAATATGTAAAGAACAAAATGGGTTCCGTAAAAGTAAAGGCATTGATTTAGCTATATACGACTTTCTTGACGTAGTTTATAATAGAATGGATAATAGGCTTCCTGTAATGGCAATGTATATGGATATGACTAGGGCTTTTGATTATGTACATCATGACATTCTTCTCTACAAATTAGAGACCTATGGAATTAGAGGAAATGCTTATAACTTAATAAATTCGTATTTAAAGGACAGATGGCAAAAAACTTACATAACCAAGGTCTGCATAAAAACCAAAACTGAAATGATTTATCAATCTGAACTTAAAGCAGTCCGTTATGGAGTACCACAGGGTAGTATACTGGGGCCTCTTCTATTTTTGGTGTATATTAATGATATGCCGAACTGTATACGCACCCTAATGATATTATATGCAGATGATAGCACAGTAATATTCAATGATGAAAATGAAATCAATGATAGCCTCATAAAAATTACGGAATGGTTGGAAAATAATAACTTAATCATTAATTTAGATAAAACTAAAATAATGAAATTTGCGCAAAGAAAAAATAAAAAACTGGAGACTGAAATTACATATAATAATATACAGTTAGGAGAAACAGCCACAACAAAATTTCTTGGACTATATATTGACAATGACATGCGATGGCAAACACATTTAAAGTTCGTATGTAATAAATTAAGTAGCTATTCATATGCGCTCTACAACCTAAATAAAATAGTAAACCGTAAAGCTGTTTTATCATCGTATCATGGATATGTGGCCTCGACATTAAGATACGGTGTTATTTTCTGGGGTAATGCGGTGAACATTATCCAGGTATTTAGAGCCCAAAAAAGATGTGTTAGAGCCATGTGTGGTCTGAAACGTACAGATAGCTGCAAAGAATATTTTAAGCAGTTAAAGATCCTAACTTTAACATCTATCTACATTTACGAAACGGCACTTTTCATTCGCCGAAATCCCAATTTGTTCTCCAGAGTAAATAGTTTAAGGCGTAACGATGAGTTGATGCAAAATGGATGCAAAACTACTCTTTATCAGAAAAGTTTCTACATACTAGCCCCAATGATTTATAATAAATTACCAATTAACTTACGCCGTTGTACAGATTTTATGACATTTAAAAATAAATTATATTCTTACTTAGTAGATAAGGCATATTATGAATTGACGGAATATTTTAATGACATTTAAATTGTATGACATGGTTTTATTTATTGATTATTGTATAACTTATATTTGAAATTTAAATTTGTTGAAAGTATTATTTATGAAAGATTTTAATATTTAAAAAATGAAAAATGAAACAATTACATTTAAAGATTTGTACGCCTCAGCATGCGGGCAAAGGATAGAGAAACCATTGAAGATAATGATAACATCTGTAATACCTATATTTTACAAATAAATATTTTGAATCTTGGAATCTTCATGATAAACTGTCAAAGTGATCACTAGCGAGTATGGCAAGCTGATTAAGTGATCAGTTGCGAGTATGACAAGCTGTAAAAGTGATCAGTTGCGAGTATGGCGAGCAATAAAAGTAAACAATTGTTATTATGATAAACTGTCAAAGTGATCAGTAGCGAGTATGGCAAGCTGATTAAGTGATCAGTTGCGAGTATGACGAGCTGTAAAAGTGATCAGTTGCGAGTATGGCGAGCAGTAAAAGTAAACAATTGTTATTATGACAAACTGTCGAAGTGATCAGTAGCGAGTATGGCAAGCTGATTAAGTGATCAGTTGCGAGTATGACGAGCTGTAAAAGTGATCAGTTGCGAGTATGGCGAGCAGTAAAAGTAAACAATTGTTATTATGACAAACTGTCGAAGTGATCAGTAGCGAGTATGGCAAGCTGATTAAGTGATCAGTTGCGAGTATGACGAGCTGTAAAAGTGATCAGTTGTGAGTATGGACAGCTCTAAAAGCGTTTAATTACGAGTATTACGAGTTGTAAAAGTGACGTCAGTATCACGGACTGTGAAACTGGTTAATTGCGATAATCACGAGCTGTAAAAGTGAATAGTTGCCATTGTGCCAAGCTGCAAAAGCGATCAGTTGCGAGTATGACATGTTGTAAAAGCGATCAGTTGCGAGTATGAGGTTCTGCAAACGCGATCAGTTGCGAGTACGGATGGTGAACTGGTATAGTAGTCAGTTGCATTTGACGACGAGCTGTAAAATCTCTATCTAATAATAATAATAATTTGTTTATCCCATCCCCCATAGACCCAGGAGCGCGAGGCGGCGAACCGGATGCGCGAGAGAGCGAAGGAGCTACAGCGAGAGAGGCTAGAAGCGGCTAAGCGCGGGCAGCCGCCAAGGTCGCATGGGGCGTTCGGTAATATTATAATTTGGTGCAAGCCACCTCAATAGTATAAACCATAATACAGTTACTAAACACTCGAAAAAAATGGAAGAACGGTAAGAGAAATGTAATTTGGGTGACGTTCCAGCTAAATAACTTGCGTTGGTCGCAGGCGGCGGGTTCGGCAGCTCTTAGATCCTCTATCCCCCGCAAACGGGCCACAGGCTGCGGTGACTGCTTACCATGAGGCACTTATTTGCCAGCTTAGTGGTATATATGTATAAAAAAATGAACCTTAATTTTGTGATGGAACTCGAGTCAAAAATTAATATTAGAATGACCCGACAAAAATTTTAATCATGTTTCGAATAGACCCTTGATTCAAATTGGTTGATGATTGGAATCAATACGAATCGATATGACGATTCGAATCATTTAAAAAAAGTATACTTATATACGTTTTTAATAAACTTAGATAGATTTAATTGTGAATTTACTTTATCTTATTGAAGTCAAGGAATGCAAATTTGAGAAAGAGATAAAAAATCTAAATTGTTATATTGGTATAAAATATCAGCTCGCGAATCCGAATCAGACCGTGGATTCGAATCAACTCGACAGTTCGAATCAGATGATTCGAATCAACATAAAATCTCATTCGAGTCGAGTTTTGATTGTCATAATTCGAATCGAACGTGATTCGAGTCATCTCTATTTAATATCTTGCATTTTTCGCAGGCGGCGGGTTCGGCAGCTCTTCGATGTCATCTTCGGCTGCCACGGAACCCATTACGGAGAAACTGCCCACGACGCCTGCCAGGGAGATGTGAGTAGTATAGGGATCAAGTTAACTTTATTTAGTTTACTACGCTTTTTATGTTACGCAGTGACGAGCAGACAGCCGACTTGGTGGTAAGCGATAACTGTGAGGACTGAGATGGAATGCGTCATGGCAGCTAGCGCAACTAATCATGGAATTTAGCAAGAAGTATTGTCCTACAATACAAGTAAAGCGAAAAAGAAACCAAATTGGTATTGCAAACTGCAGTGACTGCTTACCATCATGCAGGCGTAAGCTTGTTTGCCACCTTTGTAGTATAAAAAAAAATTAAAAAATGGTATAATATTTTTTCATACTATTTCCTGAGAAAATGATAATTTACCTACCGCAACAAAACGAGACTGTTTTGCTCGTAAACGGTTGAGAATTAAAAAAGTGTGCAAAGCCAAAGTTGTAGAGAACTTTATGTGGATTAACTTAGTGTAAGAAACTCTTTTACCGCCGCTGTTTTAGATTTATAAGTAAAAAATTGGAAAAAGTCCAAAAATTCCGAGGCGTTTTGGCCAGCCTCAAAGTAACACAGGCTCCTCGAGGTCGAAAACTTAAATTACCCCACACTATAACCGAACAAAATTCCATTAAAATCGGAATTGTTGTGAAAAACAGTACCTGTCGACCGAGCTATATGCCCAGCAGTGGGCGTTTTTCGGCTGATATTATGTAGAATAAGGATGAATTGGCCGTGTGGTGTCCGGCAGAGTAGAATAGCACAAACCCCTTACACGAGTGGGTGTCGTATAAGGCGACTAATGTTTTCGAGGCAAAAGATCTAGAGCAAAATGGGCAGCAGCGTTTTCCATGTTATATTTACGACACTGCTATCTCCAGCCCGCCTACCAAGCGTGGAGATTATGGTAATGAGCTCCCCTTTCGTTTGAGAAGCCCTAAGTCCAGTAGTGGACTGTTATGGTCTGTGATGATGTATTTAGTCATTCACCACATTCCCGTAGGATGCACTGGAGATATTTACGAAAAATCAGTGTCCCCTGTGACCCCGTCTATTACGTAGTTACTATCTACCGGATCGAACCTGTTTGCCGAGCGTGGAGATTATGGTAATGAACTCCCCTTTCGTGGGAGAGGCCCTATGTCCTGCAGCGGACTGTTATGGGCTGTGAGGATGATGATGAAGTATCTCTTAAGTATCATAGACATCCGTATCCGCATCCGGATGTCTAAAATTCTATTATTAAAATTCGCGACATCCCTGCTACTGTCCATGCCACTAATCAACAACCAGCAGTACTATGATACTATGTGCGGTCAAACAGAAGCCGGTGTGGCTGGAACACCAATATTATTGGGTCCATCCCGGGTCCAGCAGGCAAGCGGGCCACCTGATGGAAAGTGGTCACCACTGCCTGTAGACATTAGCAACACCAAGAGCATCGCCAATGCGTTGCCTACCTCTATAACACGTTGCTCTGGCATCAAAAAATGCAAATGCCCCTCCACTGCCAAAGCCACGTTTCCCCAAAACCCCACCCCATGGAGCACTGGAGACCTACACCGGCAGAAATACAATACTATATAAAAGAGTATTGTTTAGCTGCGGTATTCTGTAAGGTAGAGGTACTTCCCCAGTTAGGCGGCTCCAATTCGAACGGGATACCCCGCTACCTCTCTTAAAACTCGATTCTTCGGATTATGGGCTGTGATGATGAGGGATGGTTCCTATCGTCCTTAGCAACCGCCCCACCGGCGGCCGTTCCGCCATGAAGCTGGGCTCGCGCGGCACGGACGCCGACTCGTTCGTGTCGCGGCTGCGCTCGGAAGGCGACGCCAACATCGCCGCGCGCCCCGCCGCCGCCGCCGACAAGCCCGACAGACCCGCCGCGGCGGACCATAAGGAGTGAGTCACACACACACACACATACATCCATACACGCACGCACACAGAGAGAGACACACACGCTCCCACACATTAAAGCTCCATTCAACTAAGCTGTAAGATATCCCATTGTGGAATATGCCCGTCTTTGCAATCTGTTTTATATTACTTTTGTTATATAGTTCTAAGCACACGCACCTACACACTACAGATTTACGCACACCGGACCAGAGAATGGACTCCAAGACCAAAACGCACAAAGAGCACGACACTAATGTACAAATCGCTATCACAAGGCGTGAGTGGACTGGATTTAACGCATACCTACGTATACACACTACAGATAGAAGCACCCCCATGTAGGATCACCATAAAATCAAGCAATTCGAGATATAAAACAAGACCCAGCAATCAGTACAGTTAAGAGTGGGTACCAAATGTTCCTTTTTGCCAGCTACCCAGCTTTAGTCATATCATCATCATCTTGGCGTTAATGTCCGGGTTGTGCTGTCACGCACGAGGGCCTGGGGTTCGCCTTTACCATGATGCGAAATTTGGCTGATCAGGTAATTACAATGGAGCGACTGTCATCTGACCTTCGTGACCCTGCTACCAGGGAAACCTGACCCAGTTACCCAGTTATTTAATCGCGTATAATTCATAGAAAGTATCTGCGGCCAAGAAAATGGTTTATCAACTTCGCAAATAATTGAAGCTTGCAAACCATCCAAGCAATATCATCATCGACCTTGACGTGCAACCTAACTTCATCCTTGATGATATAACAGTTTCCTGTTACTCTAGCTGTGGTGCAGGAAAATTAGACATTTACCGGGACAATTGAAATAACAAGCTAAAATTGTAGCAAATGCCGATAGAATAGGCCAAGAACCCGAAATGTAACCCGTCGAATAATAGATAACTTTAGAACAAAATTCATTTGTTGGATTTTAATAACTACAATTATATCAAACAAATTGCAACAATATCAACAACGATAGGTATAACATGTTAAAACTAGAGTACAGTAGGTATCTCAAGGACTAAAATTGACGTAAAATCATAGATTTTTAGCATTTTTAAAGATAAAGCAGTTGAAAGTTATTTAAAACAAAACGAGTAAAATGACGCTTGGTTCAATCACTATGCCTAAAAGTCGAAAAATCCAATATGGCAGCGATTTTTTTTCAAAGTACGGATTTTCCCCAGGATAGGTTTTTTAAGAATTTTGGGATATAAATCAGGACACTTTTCTCTACATTTCCACCAATTTTCTTGCTTGTTGTTTTAAATGTCCTGGTTTGTACAATTTTCAATATTACTAGCTCTATGTATTTGCGTTGAAGTAAGCGAGACACAAACTTATATCTCACGCGATAAAGGTATCTGTGAAACTGGGGCTTATGGTGTGATTGTCACTAAATGCCACGTAAATATATATGGAATATGGCATACCATACCACTAAAATCCACGTTCCCCTTCCCAGTATTCATCTCCGGTTTGAGGAGAGGCTGAACTTGGTTGCCGGACGGGATGGCGACATGCAGAGCTTCGAGCTTTCAGGTAAGAAAGCTTCGTTTGTGACTCTTTGGATTATGCAGTATATCTCTATGATGTATCTAACCTAACCTGACCTATAGACTAATGACGTAACTCTGTTGCCAACAATTCTGTCATTTCAGTTATTGAAATTTACGTATGAAGTTACGTAAATAACCTACAGGAATGTATGAGGTGCCGCCATATTGCGGATGTTTTTAGAACAAATTTCTTACACTGGCAACAGCAAGTAACCGCAACAGTAGCTCCCCCTTGACACTCTTGACAGACCTGATATTCCTGGTCCGGCTTTATTACTTATTTTAGCTCATTACTTTGAATATACACCTCAGCTAACATTATTATCTCTCCCCAAATGTTGTCTGGAAGAGTTCGCTAAAAGCGAAAGCCTTTGTGCGCGTTCAAGTACTATCGGCTGGGGTATCGGTATTTAGTTGTGAGTATCGGTAAGAGTGTAACTTAAGTGAATTGCAAAAAATATCAAAGTCCTCTGACAATTATCGTTGAATCGTGGGTAGTTTGACACTCTATTTCACTTCTTTGTCATACTCATACCTTTTTGTTATATTCTTACCGGGCCGGACCTTAGCGGCCATAATTTCGAATCTCGGCTTAACAGATCAGCCCCCTAAGCCATTACCAAAAGAAACTCCTTATTCCGTAAGGTGGACAGGCCCTATGGTTAAATTTCTATGGCTATGACAAGCGTGCCGATTTGCCATATTGTGTTCTATGATGCTAGGGAATTCTAATTCTTATGCTAATTGTTTTTGGACCACGGACTTTTGTCTTAGACGTAGACGTTTTCTTGCAGTAACTTTTTGTCAGTTACCAAACTTTAACCTCAGAACTGACAAAATGGCTTAAAGTTTTTTTTAATCCGATGTCAAATTTTAAGTATTTTCCACGTCACTGTTTTTGAAGGCCGATTTTAGCAAAAGTAGCCCATCAAGTACTACCTCTGCTTAATAATTACGAAAGCTGTGCATAATTTTAGAAAAAAATCATAATTCGAAAACTATGAACAATCGTATAACCGGCACTAGGGACCTAATATTTTTTTTTATTCAATCTTCCTCCCTGTATAAAAATGTAAATACACATTATTTGACACGATGACCTGTCCTCTTCAATGGAAATTCTTTCATCATTGCGCGAAAACTAAAACCCCCATCTTTGTTCCAGGCCTATTGACTTTGCGAATCAGCAACGATCAGTTCTCCAGAATACAGGTGCACGTTGACAACAAGGACTCGAGACCGCTACAGTTGCAGGTTAGACCTAAATTAACAGTCATCATCATCATCATCATCCTAGCGCCTGTCCCGCCCAGCTTATGCCATTTGCTTTCCTACTACTGCTTCCACTTTGACGGCTCTTCCCTCTCGTCGTATCTATTTAACTCTCGCATCCAATTCGGCGAAGTCAATCTATTGCTTCCCAGGCCTCCCGCGATATCTCTTTCCTGATAGCGGCAGGTTTAAGCACCTGGGGCTTGCGACGCGAGATTGCCGAAGACTTGGCGAAGTGGAAAAGAGAGCAGGAAAGTGAACCTTGGCAGAAGCCGGGAATGATCGTTCCATAAAACTGTCGCGCGTAGCAAGAACTGTGCTAACTCGTAATCATCATCACCATCACAGCCCGTAACAGTCCACTGCAGTACTTAGGGCCTCTCCCACGAAAGGGAAGGTTATTGCCATAATCTCCACGCTTGGCAGGCGGGTTGGAGATCGCAGTGTTTAAATATAATAATGGAAAATGCTGCGCCCATTTTCCAGACTACGGAGACTCTTGATCTTTTGCCTCGAAAACATTAGTCGCCTTGTACGACACCCATGAATGTAAGGGGTTGGTGCTATTCTACTCTGCCGGACACCACACGGCCTACACCAACTCGTAATACAATGCAAATATTGGTGCTTGGCGGCAGAAATAAATATGGCGGTGGTACTCACCCAGTCAGACTCCTCAGTGTGGACAGTGTCCTACCACCAGCAGGAGTTCTATATATAAACCATTCTATACGAGGTGAACGGTTTCCAATTATGATTTTTGGCATTAAAAGTTCAATATTTTGATGTATCTGATGTCGCAAATGTTCCCTATTTACGAACCGTTCGCATTCCATGTTGCCGATGTAATTTAAAAGATATAAAAAATTTCTTGTCGAAAATCAAAATTGAAAACCGTTCTATAATATAACACCCACCGTTTCCGATCATATTTTTTTATCGCTGTTGACTACTTTAGCGTTAAGTCCGCCAATGTACCTTTAGTGCATAAAGTTTTAATAAATAAATACCGGACAATACCCTGATGTTATCCCCAGACCCACCCGAACGTGGACAAAGAAGCGTTCCGGTCGCGCGGTATCATCGGTCTGAAGCAGGCGCAGCGGCCCTTCCCGCTCAACAGCGATGTGGGAGTCTTAAAATGGCGGCTGGCACCCGCCACGGACGAGAGACCGCCTATTGCAGGTTGGTTAGGCAAATGCCCCTCCACTGCCAAAGCCACGGTTCCCCAAATCCCCACCCCATGGAGCACTGGAGACCTTACTCACCGACAGGAACTGAATATTATTTAAAACAGTATTGTTTAGCTGCGGTATTCTGTAAGGTGGAGGTACTTCCCCAGTCGTGCGGCTCCTATTCGAACGGGATTCCCCGCTATGCCCTACCTCTCTTATCAGGTATTCAGGTAGTAAACAGTCATGTTACAGTGCATGAATTTACGATTTTTACAGCTTGTAGGCCTACAACTACCCTAAATGACATTACTTATAGCACAAAATAAACTTACATAATATAATGCAGTGACAATTTTACTTAAAAGTACCTACTTAGTACACATTATTAGGATTACAAAAAGTGCTACAGCTATACCCTGTCAATTCCACAAATTAACCTGGCATACCTTGTAAATATTTCTTAAAACTGACTTAACTATTATTAAACATATCTATATCACCATAGGAAAAATATATATTTTGCATAATTTTAATCATTTGTTAAATTATACAAAATTTCCTCAGCTTTTCCCTATCTACGCTAGACCGGTACACTACATACACTTAACGTGCAAACTGCACGTGCGTCACGTAATACAGTGGTGGACTTATCCCCTCGTCTCTTCCAGTGAACTGTTGGCCATCGGACGGCGCCGGCGGCGGCTGCGACGTCAACATCGAATATGAACTCGAGCAGGACCATTTGACATTAACCGATGTCAATATTACCATTCCGTTGCCGTGAGTGGTTTTATACTTTCCTCCTTTTACAAATCTTATTCTTAGCGTGTCAATGATGAATATTATAATATAGTGGCCGAAAACTGAGGTTTAGTAACGTATATTGACGTTGGCCGTGTGGTGTCCGGCAGAGCAGAATAGCACCAACACCTAACACTCGTAGTTGTCGTACAAGGCAACTAAATGTTTTCTGCACAAAGGATCTAGTCTCTGTAGGCTGGAAAATGAGCAGCAGCTTTCTCCTTTGTTATATTACAACACTGCGATCTCCAACCCGCCTGCCAATCGCTGCAGTAGACTGTTATGGGCTGTGTTGATTTGTTTCCCGAATAGTACAATCTGCACTCCTTCAAAGCCAGAGTGAATAGGTTTATCAAATAAATTACCAATTACCACCAGGTGTGATGGCGGTCAAGTGCCTGGCTATACTAATAAAAAAAAAAAACTTTCTCTAAAAAGAGCAGCAGGGTGATTTTGGTAAACGAGCCGCATTCCCTAATTGATCGATGAAATGTCAAATGTCAATGATGAGTTAGTCCGTGGCTTCGTATAGGTGCCTCTCAACCGTTTGATATATTTTACTCTCTCTTGCGTATGTGAACAATTTTTTAGAGTTTATTGTACACATGAAAGTTTAAGGAAAAATACGAAATTATAGATAACACAACAGGCGCTACTTATTTCTATTAAGAAATCTCTTCCAGCAGGCCTATCTAAGAGATATGTGATAAATAGTCTCAGATCAGACATTCATAATAATAATACAATATACAAATACACCACAACATACATAACCATCGACATTATCACGGACGAACCCGCGAAATTGTAGGTCCATGGTGTTTGACACTTCATAATCAGAATAGATTCTAGTTTTACTTTTATCAAAATCAGGAGTACCCTCAACCGGCGTAAATGTATAAGAAAATGTATGAATGTGGAAGATGGAAAAAAGGTGTTTCAGGATCGTAGCTTTTGGCACTCGATAGTCCCTGCCTACCCCTACGAGATATGAGTGTGTATGTATGTGTGAATAATATTGGCTTTTCCTCCCAGCACCGGCAACCCCCAAGTGTTGGTCCACCAGTGGGAAGGCAGCTACGCGCAGAAGGGCCGTTCGCTAATTTGGACCATCCCACTCGTCAATGGACAGCAGAAGACTGGCAGCTTGGAGTTTACGTGAGTGTAGACGTTTTGTTGTGTTTTCTGTGCTAATCATGATATCTTATATCTTAATAAGGATATCAAATATCTTTTGGCGACCTGAGTAGTTCAGTAGTCAACACCGGTCTGCTCCGCAAGGGGTCCAAGGCTCGGGTCCCGGTCTGGCAGAAATTGAAATGATGAATTTTAATTTCTGTTTACCAACTGACCCACTATGCAGCCGTACCGCCATTTTGATGCAATTGAGCGTGGACCAATCGCAGCAAGCTAAAGAGCTATCTTGCTGCGATTGGCTTAAACTCAATTGCATCAAAATGGCGGCGTAGAATCGGAGATAGGCTACCGCCTGCAGGTCGTCAAAGCATAATAAAGTCCTACCAACTTACTGAAATTAACCAAAGGAAACCCCATTCCCTTCAACAGGGTGACACCGGCTATCCCGAACGATTTCTTCCCACTCAACGTGACTTGGACATCGGAGACCTGTCTGGCTCTACTGACAGCCACCAAGGTGGTCCAAGTAGACGACGGTGCCCCGGTAGACTATAGCCAGGAAATCAGCTTCCATGCTGACAAGTATGAGATCGTTTGAGGGTGTTCAGAATTGAGGGTAGTATTGTAATTGCAGGGCATGGAGCAATTTTACCAGTGGAGATTGAAGGGTACATTTTATTACTGTCGAAACTTTTGTAATTGTAATGAAATCTTCGAAAACAATGACGAAAAAACGAAAAAACTCCTTACTTTGTAAGGACGGACCCTATAGTTCAATTTCTGTTGCGATGACAGGCCATGAACGTGCCGATCGACGGCCGATTCGTCATGTTTCTAATTCTAGTTCTTTTTAGGCACATCCGTCGACCATTTTGTATATCAAAAGGTATGTCGTCACGCATTATTTGACATGACGCGCTCTCCTCTTAAAAGGAGTTTCTTTCTTCATTAGAACTAAATGGATTTATTAATATTTTTGCGATTGCGGCCTGATCTTTTTATAAAAATTATAACACGGTAAATGTCCGCCGCATTGGCCTGAATCAGACTAGGCCTAGGCCGCATAGGCTTGAAACGTCCTGAATGAGCACGTTTTAGTCATTAACACTTGTCGCCACCTTGGGCCGGAGAGAGATCTACTCGTCGCTGAAAAAGAAATACTTCGCATTAGTATAAAAATAGCATATTATGTTCGTGAAAGTGCAGTCTTCCGCTAGCTTTCTTCGCTAGTTAAATTGCTTCATGTTTCAGTGTATTGATTTATAATATGTATAATGTAATATAGTTTAATGTACGATAAATTTTACTTCGTTTTGGATGACGGCCTTGCAGCATTTTCAAACAAATTGATACAAAGGTATGGTTTGATCGAATTATACTTTCTGAGTACAAAACATAATAATCATTGAAAATATGTAGTAACTGAAAAGTTTGTTGTTTATTTTATTTCAATCGTTTTCATTATGAATACATTCCTAAGTTTATTTATGTAACTTTCTTGTACTCTAAAGAATTATTGAAAGCGCTGCAGAGTGCGGACTTTTTCGTTTTACAGTATAAAATGTTATTACAGTTTAGTTATACGCCACATAAAATGTATTTTGCAATATTATAATAATGTCAATAAAAAATAATATTACAACTTGTTTTTATTTATGTTCTTGCGGTTCCTCGATATTTATATTTTTGCATTTACGTTACGTTGACGATGATTATACGTAGTTTAGACTGAAGGGGAAAATAATTTAAGTTATGAGAAATTAGTATTACATGTACTGTTAGTGCCACAAGAACATCTATGTTTCTGGTCGTGTGTTTTCTGATGATGTGGATAGTTCATTGCCAAGATTCGTATAATGAATTGGATTTTGATCCCAGATCGAAGAAGCACGAGGACTATTTCGATCCCAGAGCGAAGAAGCACGAGGACTATTTCGATCCCAGATCGAGGAAACACGGGGACTATTTCGATCCCAGATCGAGGAAACTAGATTACTATTTTGATGCCAGTCCAAAGAAACCAGAGGATTCTAATTATGATTTACCCATCGATTATAGTTCCATGGAAGGGCAAGTTCCGACGTTCAGAGCACCAAAAAAATCGCCTAAAACGACACCGAAAAAAAAAACTACAACGACGAAAAAGATACCCGTTGGACCTGTAGCAGGAGGGGGGACTACACGGAAAACTCCGGACGAGACATGTGAGTGGGCGGAATCATCTTGGCGTCTTCTGGTATTCTTGTGTTCTCGCGAACGAGGGCCCGGGTCCGCCTTGACCATGATCCAGGAGTTGGCAGATCAGGTGATAACAGTGGAGCGACTGACATCTGACCTCCGTGACCCTGCTTCCAGGGGAGCCTGACCAGATTGGATCATGGGGTGGATGATTTTTATTATTTCTCTCAAAAGTTGCATTGTAGCCAGAAAACCTGTCTCGTGGACCTCTCCCGTTTGTGAAAACTGTATTTGTAATAAAACCCGTTGCTTAACGGAAATAGACAGATGTGAGATGCAGATACGACTTAGAAAGTTAGTACATCGTTTAGAAGATCTTACTGATGATGAGGCTATTAGTAAAGGGATGTTTAAGAACACACAGGAAATGCTGCTGCTCATGTTCTGGCATACAGAAGTCCTACTGGTCTTCCGCTAGTCATTAATTGCCTTTTACAGAAGACAAACACCTATATGTGAAGCGTCTACTGTTCTTGCAGACTTTCCCTCGATCGAAGGCTACTATGTGGATGCCGCAGCGACCACGGAAAAGGCATATCCGTGGATAGCCCGCGTGGTGCATTCATCCAGCAAGGACTACCCGCATATGTGCACCGCTGTGTGTATGGACGACCGGGTGTTTGCTACTGCCGCTAGGTGTATATACACGTAGGTACTACCCGGCTTCGATCATAATCTTATTAGTCGAGTTGACACCGTACGATCCACCGCGGTCCCTATTGCGCACGTGCCGAGCACGTCGCTCCTTGTCGCGGCCGATCCGTTCGCTTTATAATAGTAACAGACTCTCCGATTTGGCTGAAGCCGACCAACAGTCAGTTGCAGTCGATACTAATCCTTACGATGTATAAAATAAAGTTGCTTTAGGATTAATTCGGATGCGCGGGTGTGCACCCACGTCCGCCGCACCCAAATGCGAGTTTGTTTTATACGTAAGGATTAGTATCGACTGCAACTGACGGTTGGTTGGCTCCAGCCAAAACGGAGTCTGTTACTAGTTTATAGTCGGGTCCACAGTGGACGATCCACATATCTGGATCGTGGATCGTCCAGTGTGGACCCGGCTTATCGCATCTGATAATACAAACACAAGACAATTGAGCTTGTAAAGCGTAGTATTTTTTACTCTGAATGTGGCGTAAAGAAGAACTAACATGCTGCCAAGGTAACTAATACTGAAGAAAAGACGTGAATGCCCTCACGGAGTTATTGTTGTCGTGTTCATTTGTTTTGTGTTTTTTTATTGAAACACAAGTTACTACTTACTTTACTATCATAGGCCAGCGATTAGACCATGTGTAGACATGCGGCTTTGCGATTTTTTATTACCAACTTCACGTTCTGGACTCGTTCCCGCTGTGTGCTAGGCTGTGTTTTAAGCTAATATACTGCCAAACATTAAAATCCGTTCAGTAGTTTTTGCGTGAATCGGCTCAATGCTATTTGTGAGCATGGCATCATCGACAATTCACACAGCTCGAGTCACAAGGACCAAGCGGATAGATATGCCGGTGCTCCCGCCCATAGATGGGGGAAATACTCTAAATGGGGTCTGACTTGAGCCTTATATAGGAGAAGTCGTTGCCCCGGCGTGAAGTATTGCTTCGATCTGTTAAGCACACACACCCAGTTTTTTAGATGCGAGCCTAACCTTTTCTTTCAGATTACTGCGAAACTGAACGTCACTGGAGATTCCAGATAGAGTAGGTATGGAACGAGGGTATTAGCACGACCCATATAAAAGGCGTCTTCAGTATTGTCATCTTCATAGCAATGCATGCCTCACTCAGCCCCGCGTCATTGAATATGAACGCAAGGCCCCGCCACTACCAAAGCCTCGGTTCCCCATTGAGCACCGGAAACCTTACTCACCGGCAGAAACACAACATTATTAAAATAGTGTTGTTTGGCCGGTGTATTCTCTAAGTGTTAGCGGATATAGGTGCCGCTTCTATGCCAAAGGAACGGGAACCTACTACTCTACGTGTCCTAAAGTCCTCATCATAACTAGGTACTATTGGAAAGTGTCTATTATTCAGCCCCATAATTAGGTAGATATTTGCTTAATGGCATTTTTGTTTGCTTGCCGTTCTTTAGCCGGTCTCCATCAAGACTTCCCCCAAGCCATCCTAGCAAGTCTCACCGGGAGCGAACTTCACAGTGGGAAGGCAGCCGCCTTCCAACTGTGAAGTTCCCATGCTCCTACGGCTGGTTCAGTGTCTCCGCACTGGGATTTTAAAATTTAATCTATTATTCATTATCAATTCAGCCATCTACAGATGTAGGGCATAGCGAGGTATCCGTCCCGTTCGAATTGGAGCCACTCGACTCGGGAAGTAGGTAAGTATTGGTAGGTACCTGCAGTTTGAAAAATATGGCAACCAAACAGGTCCTGCCGGTGAGTAAGGTTTCCAGTGCTTCAAGGGTTGGGGATTTGGTGAACCGTGGTTTCGGCAGTAGAGGGCCATTGCAACGTGTTCCAGGGTTTAGTGGTATTGGCGATACCCCTGGTGTTGCTGGCGTCTATAGGTAGCGGCGACCACTTTACATCTGGTGGCCCACTTGCATGTTTGCCTACATCATTACAAAGGCCTCCTCCAAAGCCTTCCACACCGATCGGCCCTGCCACTTGCATCCATCCACTCATGCATTATGATTAGTCTAATACTTATTTCAGCTTGAAAATAAACTACACAAGGGTGTTCTACGCTGGTAACGCTTTCAAAACCATTGCGTTTGTGTTACCCTCGACGCCTTCAAGGCAATCGTACGATGATATAGGCTTCATCGTGGTGAATTCCAAAGGGTTCCGTGGCACCTGGGCCACCATCGAGCCTGTCGCCATCACCAGGAATGATAATTACTTCAAATGGTTCGACACCCTTTTAAAGAAAGATAAGGAGTACAGGACCGTTGGGTACGCAGTGCCAAAGGTTGGTTTATGAAGAATTTTTCTAGTCCCTTCTGTAGTAAAAGCTTTGTGCCAACGATATGTAAGGCATTTCCAGCAGTTGCGGTAACTGCTAAATTAGATAACAAATTTTTTTTTTCTCCAACAGCTATTTGAATTGAAGTATTATTGTTTTTAATGCGAGGAGCTATTAGTTTTAAGGGCTGAGTGTAATTTTTGCTTCGATTTTAAAAATGTATAGCGTCATCAAGTGGTAATGAAGTTTTTTTATTCTGAAAGTAAAGTAAAATCGAAGCAAAACTTACATTCAGCCCTCTGGTGTCCTTGGGCATCTTAAGCAAACCAAGGATATCAATGTTGTTCATTGCAGACCACATATCGTGTCAAGAACGCGTTTACTAAAAACGACCTGGTAGCACTGGACGTGGTGATTTTGGGACGTAACGCGTGCTCAGAAATCTTCGCCATGAACATGATGAAAGCATTCTACGTACCCTGCTACCACAGCTGCTCCCTCAAACAGTTCAATAAGAGAAGCAAATCATGCAGGAAATACTTAGGCGCAGAAGGGGCCGCCATATACAACACAGCCTCAAAGAAACTCCTGGGCATCGCTACGTGGAGCGCTTCTTTCTACAGATACGAACTACCTGTGGGCTTCTCAGTACCCAACTCGAACAATTTCTACAAGGACTTCAAATGCGCCAAGGCAATCAGAGACGACAAGACTGTCGTGAAAAAGGATGGCTACTACCAATCTTTGTGTAATCAACTTAAATAATAAAACAACAATGAAATTTAAATTGGTTTTATTCTAGATCACATTGTGGTCTTGAATGGACTTATCTGAACTCGCACTAATAGTAATTGTCAAATTAACTGTGGGCAGGCGCAGGTTACTGTGTGGTTAAATTTGAATTTCGTAATTGTAAATGTGCAATAGGTACTGGAAGGTATAAATAAGTCTGCGTGTCATTGCATGGCATGGAGCTATTAAGCAGTGGTGAGAATCAGCATATTTTTGCCGGAGGGGATAAGAATGGGCGGTTCAGTCGATTGACGCAAAGTATAAGCTGCGTAAGATGACTCCCATTGGTGATAAATTTTTTGCATTTAGGTTATAAAAGTTATTATTAGCGACGTATGCGAAAGAGTGGAGAGACCTGGCAACAAATAGGTCTACGTGAGAAAATGGGAGCCTTTGCCCTGCAGTGGGCTCCTAAAAAAAAGGTTATAAAAATAGCATGTTTGGTAAGTATTTTACCTATATGCAGTTTGTTTTGTTATATTGGCAGTCCCCCGCTAGCTTCTACCACTGGTTAATGTGTCCACATTGCATAGCCATTACGAAAGTTAAACTTACCACAATAGCCACATGAAGTCGAAAAGTTTAAAACTTTTAAAATAAATTGTACAGAAATTCAGAAACACATATTTTACAAAAAAATCTAGAAATAATCATTTCAACATTAATTACTGTACAGAGTTCATTCATATACCTAACTAACATATTATTATTATTATTTAAGTTACTTAGCCTATGGTTTATCAGTGACATCAAAATTAAATTTGAAACCAGTATTGGAAAAAGTAAATTTAAATGTTTTCGAACTATCTATATGGCCTGCTTTGTTGGAGTTTTCATCATCTGAAGGCGTTGTTCCTTTAGCATTGCTATCGCTAACGTTGGTGTTTGCAGCTTGTGGCTTCACTGAGTTATTTGAAGCTTCAGGAGCATTTTCAGGAACAGTATCTAGATGCTCACCGTTTAGATTGAAATTAAATCTAAAAGCGGAATCTCCTGTAGTTAAGAATGCCGATTTTCTGAGGAATGTGGCCTTCGGCTGAGCAGGACTTTCTGTTATCTTCATTTTGCTGGCCACTGAAATAAAATAAATGGCTAAGGAGACCCCCAGAGGCTTATTTGAATGCAAAGGTAAGTTATAGAGAAATCTCCAATATTGTGTTTACACAAAAACTTAATTTTTTGGATCTGTGATCTATTGCTATTTTCAAAACTAAAATCTCTTTGAGAACAAAAATTAAACAAACCAGACTAGAGCTTTTACCCGTTTCTAGGATCTTAAACTTTTTTAAGATTATTACTTTTGGCTAATTTTTTCTCTTCGGCTGCCATTTTGGCTCTATAGTCTCCAAAATGTGTCCGCATCAGTTGCCGTTTGCGTATCATTGGCTGGTTGTTGTTTTTTAGAACAGTTAAAATTTTCCATGCTTCTTGGACTGAAATATAACATATACAATATTAGTAGATATTGTAACTGGTGGGTAAGTCCCATCACAATGCATAGGTACCTACAAAATGATATCATATTAAAATCTGGTATTGAATACAATTGACAATTGTGAAATATTGTGCAATAATGAATATAAATTAGTCAAATAGTAGAGAGCAGGGTCAAATTCACGAACCTCGTGAAAATAAAAAAGGGAAATTCCTTTTGCAAGAACATAATGGAAAATAACCAAAACAAACAAGTGATAACACCTGCATCTATTTTTTACTTTTGAATATTGCTTTACATGTTAGGACTTATACTTACGTTGTTTTTCGTTCCCTTTCTTATCGCTCAAAGTTCTTTCTAATTGCTGTATGCACCAACAAAGTTCCAATTGGAACTGTGATAGGGAGTCTTCGGAGTCCGCGGCATCTGTGTTGTCCTTGTCAACTTTGCATGGTTTTTGGATAGAATTGGGTTTCCCCTTGGGCTTGGAGTGCAATTTCGTCGCTTTCGGCATTTTGTACTATTAGAATATTCAAAATTCCAAAAAATCACACTACGGATCTACAACTCTACACACACGCTTGTTTTGATTTATTTTTTTAATTTCGTTTCGTTTTGGGGCATCGGATTCGGACCCTAAGAGGGTTTATTTTACTTTTTTATGGCTGGGCAGGTAAGCTACGTATCAATTTCAAATCGGAATCGGATCACCATAGATAAGTTATCGCAAAGTTGCCAGTAAAAATAAACGACAGTGGGGACATCAGTGAGCAGCGTTGCCAGATCGTACCTTTTGGTACGATTTACGTACTTTTTGGCCGTCTGTCGTACCTTTGGCGTACTTTGCTCCACATCGTACTATTTAGTACGGTTTTACAACATGTTACATTGAACTGGGGGGGGTGATCACTTTGCCTTTCCTGTCCGCAAAATACCGTAGAATTATGTAAGGAAGGGTTGATTTTGACGTGTATTTTCTCAATGGCACCACCGGCGAGTAAATAAGGTCTTGTGTTGTCAAAATAACGCCGTTTTATTGGGTACCCCCCCCCCCCCCCCCCCCCCCCCCCAATGTCGATAAAATAGAAGATAAGGTAAACCGTACCTTTTTATCCATTTTCGTACTATTTTAGGAGCCCGGACGTACTTTTTTGGAA
Organism: Blastobasis adustella; assembly: GCA_907269095.1. Lineage (NCBI taxonomy): Eukaryota > Metazoa > Arthropoda > Insecta > Lepidoptera > Blastobasidae > Blastobasis > Blastobasis adustella. The sequence continues at coordinate 6,758,802 of OU026138.1, forward strand.
ACTGCTGCTGGTAACACTGTCAGTGAGTTCCGTAAAGCGGTACAATTTTGTACTAAAAATATAACCTCCAAAACAAATAAATTGTCAGTCAAAAGGTTCGAATTTTGGAGAAAGAGTATGCCGCTTGGAAAATTTGGAAAAATAACACTATCGTGGTAATTACTTACATAGTAACTAAATTATTGTGTGTTACATTCAAGTATTTTTAGTAATTGTGGTGAGCCTTGCTTGATTTTATTTGGGTCCTTTTTGTTATGGTTTTCACACACAATCATTATTACATATTATATTCATATATTTAATTAATTTACGATAATAACTTCTATATATTATTTTTAAATTATCCGCCTATCTAAAAATCGGTAGGTAACTTTTTATAATACAATCAGCTGATCCACTTTAAAAGGTTAGGTTAGATTTAAATTAGATTTGTGACACAATATTTCTAATTTAGGATAATTATATAAACATGAAACAGTTATTAATATTGTATAACTCCAACATTCTACATAATGCTGGCCGGACAGAAATTAAAATTATTAATTTTAATTTCTGTTATGGGTCTGGGTGTTCTATGTATAATAAGTATAAAAAAAAGGTATTTTAGTAGTATATCAGTAATCTAGCACCCATAGCACAAGCTCTGCTTAGTTCGGGGCTTGATGGAGCTGTGTGAATTTGTCTTATTATCTTTTAATTATGTATTATTATCCTTTTTCTGACTTTAGTAGGGCGTGGATGGTGGTCAATTAATTGCAAACTAGTTAGGATAATTGTTACAGTGTTATTGCCTAGTTTCTGGCAATATATTTACCAAGACGAGAAATTCGTAAAAAATTATGAGATAATCCTAATTAAATAATTACATACCAACTATCTAAATGATCACCCAGTCAATTAAAAGCATCAATATAACAATATTAATGGAGTGATTTATTAGCTAATAGTGGTATTCATTATGATTTCAAGGCGGTAGTCTCTTATATACTCAGGTTGTCAATATTATATTAAAGACTCATTACCCAAATTTCAGGTTAGTGATCACAGTATCGAGTCTCTCCTTGTTTGTGGTATCGAAGAACACTATAAATGGTCACCGTTTGGAGAACATGAGAGTGAGAGAACGCATGCGCAGATCAAACGACGGAGACTACTCTATCGACGTGTACCGCAAGTGATACTGCCACTTGGGTATGTAAGATAGCACAGGAAGACCAAACATTTTTACTACCTATTTTTTTAAATTTAGTATGCACCATAAGTTGCTTGGAAGAAAGCGATAAGGCTTTCTACTGTTTTTTATTGATTTGACTTTGTCTATTGATGCAATAAAGTATTTTCATTAATTCAGTCAGTTTTTCAAAATATTTGATTCATCATCATCTTGGCCTCAGTCTGAGTTGTGCTCTCGCACGCGAGATCCTGGGGTCCGTCTTACTCCTCTTTGTCCATCTTAGGGATCCTTGGTAATGAGGTACTTTGTTCAAGCCATCGCTTTTTGGGCTGGCCTCTCCTCACCGTGCTTTGGGGGGTGGCATGGCCAGACATTTGTTCCCTACATCATTTGTCGGTATCATGCCATACCATCGACGGCGGCACTCTTGCAGCTTCTCCGCGATATCAGGGACGCCAATGTGAGCGTTTCGGACGCGGATTTGATTGAGTGAGAAGAAATCTACTGCGAGCTACAGAGCACACGAATTGCACTAGTAGACTATTATTAGCATCGCCTACTTTGGGCTTCGTATGTCACGAGTACAACGAGACGACGCTCTACGAGTTCAATTCAATCGAACGAACCCGTTGTGCGAAGACATGCGTCATTTACCGCTGACATCAAAAGAAAACCAGCGTTGTGATTGGCTGCTGCCATTCATAGCATTATGCTGAGGCTGGTCCGTTTTGGTCCGAGGACGCATCAACCTGCTTCCTTATAATGTATTGATTCTGTTGATTTTAAGTATTTCGAACGTGTTATTAGACCAAATAACGATACCTCTATGTCTAAATTTTCAATTTGCAGATTACAACATCACGCCATAAGCGAGCAAGCGAACCAGAACCGAAATGGCGACCCCCCAGTTGGATCCAGCTAAACTGCAGCTGGTGCAGGATTTGGAGATTGAGATGATGTCAGACATGTACAACCGGCTCGTCACCGCGTGCCACAGGAAGTGTGTTCCTGTCAAATATGACGAGGCAGAACTGGGTAAGTGTGACATCAGCTGGTTTATTACAAGCCACATATATTGGCACCAGACGTAGGCGGCTCTGCAATGGTACCGCCGATCTCTGATAGTATGCCGCCATCTTGATCCCACCATGTGGAATGACGTCACAATGTGCAATTCGAATAGGCTCTACTCCATAGGGCCTACCATGTGAAATGGACTAAAATGTACGATTTTGGACGATATGAAGTTGGTTATGCTCTAACTGTATGGGAGTGAATTTTATGTTCCGTTCTACGAACATAATTTTCAAGCTTTTTAGTTTTTATTTGAACCCGTTTTATAAATAAATTTAACATTGCAGAATACTCAGGATGCACTTAAAATAACAAAATACGAATAGAATCTCAAAATATTCTATTATCAAAATGGCAGTGTTCAATTGGAGATAGGCAGTACCACCCCTGCGCGGCCACAGAACGTCCACGGTTGGACATAGGCTTCCTCCCTTTCCTTTCGCACCGATCGACTATGTGCGTTACGTCGGCTCCATGCGACTTACAAGGACGTGCATCCAGCTCGTGGAGGATCGTCCTACGCTGCGATTGCAGATGTGGGGTCTCCACTTATCTAAATAGTGACTTCTGCGTATGAGGTCATCCACGTACAGTAGTAGGTTCCCTTGCGGGAACTTCTAACCTTATAAATGTCTTATAACTTTATAAATCTTGACCTCGGAATCGGTGGAAATACCACCGTCATAATACAGTCTTATACAATAATACAATCTTTATAACGCGGTTGTTAAGCGGGTAACACCCGACGCGGTAAAGGCTGAACTGCGTTACGGTGGCGACACAATACACCTAAGATTTTTATTAAGTAACAAGCTGGCCCGTAGCGACACGTGTTGTCCTCCCCCTACCCTAATTAATCTACTTTTTTAGTCTGTATGTATGAAAATAATCCCGAACTGTAGAACTATTAAGTTATCTGTGACTGATAGGGTTTGTTAACTGTGACCTGCTGATGTACCGCCTAACCCCGATAGTACGCCGCCATCTTGATCCAACTGAGTAGGGACCAATCACAGCAAGGCAGAGTCAGAGCTGTCTTGCTACGATTGGTTTGAACTCAAGTGCATCAAAATGGCGGTGTACAATCGGAGATAGGCGGTATCACTATTGTGCTGAGTGATGTGATTAGTTTCTTCTTTTTTACAGGCAAAGGAGAATCCGTCTGCCTCGATAGGTGCGTTGCGAAATATTTGGACGTACACGAACGCATCGGTAAAAAATTGTCGGCCATGTCGACGGGCGAAGGCGATGGGGATTTAACTAAAATTAACCTCAATGATAAGAAGTAGTTAGCCAACTTGCAATGAATCTGAGGTGACATAACTTCGATGTGATAAAAGATAAGCTTATTTATTGCTTTAATTTATTGTAGGCAATAATCGGGCTCAAGTTAGGTGTTGTAGGTACAATGTGTGTAAAGCAACTGGCAACACTATTCTAAAAAGAAATAAGTGTGGTAGGATATGAAATCCACAGAAAGTTGCTTATTTCCGCTGTTCCGGAATGTTGGAAGGCAAATTCTAAAGTTGAAATTCGAAATCCTAAAGCTTTTAAATTTATTCGAAAGATGATGATTGCAGTGATGCCTACAATAGATATTATGTTGATTACTTGTCTATACATCACTATTACACTAATAAAAGTAAGTTATTAAATTGAAATTGCTTTATTCCTCAGTGTATGATAAAAAAGGTATGGCCACCAAGACAATAGATTTTGGTTCTGGTGGCCACACCTATACCTACCCTTAGATTCATTGCAAAGTCGCATATTCGTTTGTTAGGCAATTAATTGAATATGTATAGTTAATCTGGTGATGTACAAAAGTACTAAATATTGTTTACTTGAGGTAAAACGAATGCATTTTATTTTATTTAGTATGGGTGACTATATTTTAGCTGTTTGTATTGTTAGTGATTGAATAGTTAACCGTTGTTAGAAATAAAACCGATTGATTATAATATGCGAAATATTTATTTCTAATAATAACTATACATCTAATAATAACAACCTATCTACAATAATAGAAGAACAACCGAAAACTATTTGGTTTTAGTGCTTGCAACACTGTTAGACATTTGGCCAAAACCGTAATCTGGCGTGTAGCTCTTTACAAGTTGGGCCAGAATGTAAATGTTAGCACAGAAAAAAACAACACACTTCAACCATATACGAATAAACACATCTCTACTTTTAAACTCTAACAAATACGCGGACAGCAACCAAGACGCTTGGGCCGACATCCAAATTAGAGTGAGAATACATGCTTTCAAGCGAGACACCTTCAGGTTGTGCGCAACCAAAGGCAACAGAGAAAGAAACCAGATGAAGTACTGTGACGTCATCACGCTGTTGAAAGCGACTAATACAACCGCCTGACAGAACAAGGCAAAAGGCAAGCTCTCCGCGTTGCAGCCAAACGTCAGACTGAGAACAAATAGAATCATACATTCAAATAACAACGCAACGGTTTTCACTACATCAAAGATCAACTGATCCGCAGTCAAGTACAAATAGTAGAATAGGACAGAGAAGTTGTGTCTCGTATCTTTCCTGAATAAATGGTAGATGTAGGTTTCGAAAAGGAATTCGTAGCCGTACAACAGATACATGCTGAAGGTAAGTAGGAATAAAGATATGACGCAACTGCAGGCTAGGATAATCTGTTTGGCGTTCGGAAGAAGCTGTAACAGTCCGTCCTTGGCCTTGGTTTGTCGGTTTATTTTATACTGTCCTAGAGAAAGGTACATGGGAAAACTGAAGGCCAAAGGGTACAGGCGTAGATGAATTGAAATTCCGAGGAATATGCCAGACAAAACGTACTTCCAAAGGCTGCTTACGGCGTTGGATTGAAGAAAGTATATCGACATGATGATGAAGAAACAAGGCACAGAGTCTGCGTTACCTCGAGTGGATATTGCAATGCTCAATGGATTGTAAAGCCAAAGCATCGAGCAGATTGCAGCCACCGAGGATACTTTCTTCGTATCCTTGCTCGTCCTCCATTGTTGTTCGACCAACACTTTGATGGATATAGCGATCAAAATATCGAATAAACAAAACAAGAATTTTCCGCAATTATTTCCGATAAATATGTTAGGCACGAGAAGGTAAGCTATAAGGGGGCTGTATCTATACGTATGTCTCTTGTAAGGAGATTCTCCTTCGCTGACATGCCTGGCAGCGTCGGAGAAGACCTTATAATCGACATCTGTGTATGGCACATCGTATGTTCTATCGTGATAGTTCCCATACAGGATGAGTATGAACCTTATGATGGCCCCTGCAACGACATGGTATTTGAATGGCGAATTGACAAATCGAGAGACCCACTTCATCTTCAAAGCCTTGTCTTCATATCCTTGGCGGCACTTTGCAAACATTTAGAGAATTCTTTGAATTCCTTTGCGCAATCGTCCTTTTTCAATTCCTCGTTTAACAAGGCACACTTTGCGTAGGCGGCGGCTGATTTGGAGCACTTGGCGAATACCAAGGGGTACTTTCCGAATCTCTCCTTGGCTTTCGCTACTGCTTCCATTATTGCTTCTCAGCGTCGATAGCTTCGCGTTCCCTGCCGAAGGTTGTCGGTGGTTCGCTCAGGTCGACCTCCTGACGGGGCGTCAGGAAAAGGTCGTAAATAGGTTTGGAGAAGAACAGGCCCAGTCCTAGTATTGTGAACGTGATCTGAAATGTCATCGGGTACTTGAATATCCAGCTTCTTTTACCTAGTGGCTGGCTCCGGCGGGCACCGCGGTCCATCCTGGAACGAAAGGGTTATGAAGTAATTATTTAATTCTTTTATTAATGAACTTCGCACGGATATACCTAACCATCTTTGTGGAGTACTCTCGTATTAAAATTAGTTATTTTTACGTTTTCCGCGTATCTATGTATATCCGCATCTTCTCCTAAACCACGCAACGGATTTTGATGAGGTTTTCAATATTAGTTAGAGAATTTCTTACAGTTTTATATGTACATATCTCCAATACAGTAAAGTAAAGAAAAGCCGAGAAACCCTGTGAAGTTAGGTTCGGTCTTGTGTCAACAGCAGAGGCTTTCGATTTCGCTTTTGATAATATGTTGTTATAGGCCAAACAAACACAACATTTCATATCAATATTAAACAAATTAACTATTAACAAATAGTGTGAATTCATACTAATTTTCTCGTAAACGCAAACGCGATAGTAAAGTAAAATCGAAGCGAAACTCACACTAAGCCCTCTGTTCTTTTGCTATTGGCCTATTGACGAGGTATGTAAAAGTGGTTTGTTTATTACATCCATGGAAAATGTATTTGAGACAAGGTAGGGGTAGGGTAGGGTATTACGTGATATGTTCGTTTTAAAAATCGCGGGTTCAATTCCTACTCACGGATCTGCACTTTTAAACATCCCTGTTCCCTTTACTATGTAAAAAATATATTTTCTTTTTACAACGAACTAGTGGACCCGGCGCGACTTCGTTCGCGTACACTTTACCCCGACCTATTCTTTTTTTCACAATCACTCTTAGCTATTGGTGAAAACCGCATAAAATCCGTTGCGTAGTTTAAAGATCTAAGCGTACATAGATACATACAAAAGGGCAGTCGGCGGGAAGCGACTTTGTTTTATACTATGTATAGATTTAATAGAAGGGGTACCTAACTATAATAAAACGTAGTGATTTATATTCTCATTGGGGCTTACATCGACATATTTGGTTTTTTCGAAGGTAGCAATTAGGTAGTAAAGGCAGGTAAAAAAAAAAAGCAAGTTGAGTCAAAATGGCGGACGAGCATTTTAGTTCCATATCTCCGACACCCCCTGAAATAATTTCACTTATTCAGGTGCTAGTAATTAAAAAAAATCTTAAACACTTACTCATAAATCAGACAAAATAAAAGGGTATTTACATTAAAAGAAGAAGAGAAAAAAAATAATTAAAAAGCACTATACATATGCATTAAAAATTTAAAATGTCCACACCGCTGCCCCCCGGAATTTTGCCCAGCTGGCTGCGTTACCTCGTTGAATAGCAATGCTTATTTTCTGACCGAGGCACGAGGCACCTGTGGTGTCTATTACTCTTTTAGGTTTTACAAAAGTACGAGTTGCTGTTTCGTGTGGTTCCACCTTTATGACGTCATAACGGCGGTACCAGTTTTGTTTGGATCCCGAGAGCTATTTTATTTATCAAAGGTAGCAAATAGTACTATTTAGGTAGTAAATTCAACACTTGGTCCCGCCATTTGAGGCTTACGATATGTGTGGTTTACCACGGATCACGGAAAGCTAGCCTTACCAAGGAATCTATTTACATTTATTACTAGGGCCGTGGCAAGTGGAACGATGTGGTCTCTGGCTACAGTGCCTACGAGGAAAAGGCACGACGTTATGTATGTAGGTACGTATGAATAAAAATAAAATAATTATCTTAGCATTAATGTCCCGGTTGGGCTCTCGCGCTGAGGGCCCGGGGTCCGCCTTGACCAGATTGGCAGATGAGGTAATTACAGTGGAGCGACTGCCATCTGAACTCCATGACCTTGCTATCAGGGGAACCTGACCAGATTGGATCATGGTTACACATCCAGTCGCCCGAATGTGCAGGTTTCATCACGATGTTTTCCCTCACCCTAAGACCAAGAGTCAGAGTTTATTCGCAGCGGGATTCAAATCCGGTACCTCCCGCTTGCGAGTCGGATACCCTAACCGCTCGGCTACCGAGGCTCTGTACGTAGGTATGTATGAATACCTAACAGAAACTCGAGTACGTAACTGATAATTACATGCTTGAGAATCGACAATCAATTACAATACACTGACTAATGTAATTCGATACGGAACACATCACCGCATGGGTATTGCTTCGTAGTAGATACAGATAAAACAGCGATAAAAATCTGTCTCAAAAGCCAAGCGACTTGGGAAATTATATGATTGACTGAAATCAACAAGTAAGCACACTGACTGATTAAATATTAATAAATTATTATTGGACAATTCACACAGCGCCATCTAGCCCCAAAGTAAGCAAAGCTTGTGTTATGAAAGATACAGATAAAGATTTTAACCATCGATTCTGTTGTCTAATTGGAGTTAAAAAAATTGTACTTCAATAGTCAGAAAACGCGACTAGGGTCACAAACAAGCCAAGCCAGGCCTGCCTGCTGAAAAGCAGTCACCGCAGCCTATGGACGTTTGCAATACCAGGGGCATCGCCCACGCGATGCCGACCCCTTAAAAACTATTTCACCCCTTTCTTGAAGAACTCCATGTTGTACTCTCCAGGGAAAACCTCTCCAGGTAGTTTATCCTAGTTCTAGGTTTATAAACTTTATTTTAGTATACCTACAAAAGGACGATTATGTTATGTTTCTGGCTGTTTGTTAGTGTTTAGATAAATGCACAACACATTCTCACACATGGCAATTCGTTGCAACGGAGCGCGCTCATCCGCGTTGGTCCCATCACAACCCATTACAGTTCACTGCAGGACTTAGGGCCTTTCCCACAAAAGGGAGGTCATTGCCATAATCTCCACGCCTAGCAGGCGGAGTGGAGATAGCAGTGTTATAAAATATAACAATGGAAAAAGCTGCTGCCCGTTTTCCAGCTAACGGGGACGCTAGATCTTTTGCCTCGAAAACATTAGTCGTGGTGTAAGGTGTTGGTGCTATTCTACTCTGCCAGACACGACACGTCAAATGGCTGTTCAATAATTGTTCGCTCGAAACACTTGCTGATGGGGGCGACAAAAATATCTGCCTGCGAAACTTGGCAATATTTTAAATTCGCTTCGATTGACGCCCCTCCAGTTGAGAGGACAGTTATATTTATTTCATATCTGCATCCGCAATAAATGAAGCGGAAGCGGACGCGGATGCAGATGTCAAAATTTTTTTTCTTACACAATTCACACAGCGCCATCTAGTCCCAAAGTAAGCTTGCATTATGGTGCCAGAAAACTGATAAACTGCTTACATAATTTTTAAATACATACTTATTATACATACAACACTCAGACCCGCAAGAGAAAATAAAATTCATCATTTTAACATCTGCCCGGCCGGGAATCGAACCCGGGACCACTCAGCCACTCAGGTGGCCATTTTAAAGCGGATATTCCGCATTTGCGGATACAATAATCGCAACACCCCTTGTTAGTAGCAGCACTACCAGCATAGAATAAGCATAAGGTGAGTCGTAATACCAGCGGTCCACTTGCCTACTTCTTCTCCTTCTCGTTGAAGACCCGCGGCTCCAGCCGGTAGCCCTCGCAGACGAGGGAGTGCTGTTTGTGCTTCAGGCAGCACTGGCGCATTGCCTCGAACACATCCGCGCAACGGATCTCCTGGAACTCATTAGCTGGGGGACGGGAGAGTAATCAATATTTAACACTTTGTGTGACAACTTTAGGATGGAACTCCATTATTATGAATTAAATAACTTTTATCTACACTCAAAGCGTAATGTTTCAATTACATATTCGAAAACAGTTGTTTAAAGATACACTTTTTTCACGCCAGTCTATAAATTTTTTAAAAATTAGATATTTTTCGATACAGCATTTCCCATACTACTTTCATTACAGCTGTATCGAAAAATAACTTTTTAATCATTACGCAACACTTTAATTTTTTTAAATTTTGTTGGGCGCCGGGATACGGCTAAATGTAGGCTGAATACCTAAATGTCTTCAACAAATTCAAAATTTCTGTTTTTATTTGTGATCAGTTCATAGTCTGTGGTTGTGATTGTGTACATTTGGAATTATTTTCCCGCTAAACAGAATATTTTTTCTAATTATTGTAATTTGTGTTTGTGAATGTTTTTTCTTGTTTGAAGCAAATAAATAAATACATGTAAAAGAAGTGAAGTGAATTTCGCTTGATATCCTCGACGCGTAGATACAACTGAACTGACTCGCAGTTACTTCCAGCAAAGTTGAAAAAATTATAGGTACCAAATTTTAACATGAAAATATGAGTGTAGATAAAGTAGTGTATGCAACTGCATATAATTAGGTATTATATGACAGTTGCATAAACTACTATTATACACTAGTTCCACTTTAACATAATGTTTTAAACTATTGCAGTTATTATCACACATTTTAAGGGTATGTTCCGGGTTTCCTACCGCGTACCTTTGTTGAGGTACTATACCCTTAAAATGTAGTTCCACTTTATTATACAATTTTTTCAACCGGTTTCGAATTACTCATCTTCAGGCAAACTGAAAGTGTAAAAAAGTGATTTTATTCATAATAGGAGAGTAACCAGTTGAGATATAGAAATGAAACTTTTTTATTATAGGATACTTATGTAGGTACCCGGGGCCCTCACGTGCCGCGCGGCAGCGCAACCAGGACATAACGCCGAGATGATGATGACTTATGTAGGTACAGCGTTGGTGGCCTCGCAATACGAGAGGTACCGGGTTAGAAACCTACGGCCGCCGTGTACCAATGACTCTTTTCTTAATTATGTGCATTAGTTGAATACTAAACGATGCTCTTACGGTGAGGGCAAACGTGATGCAACCCTGCTATCAGGGTCATGGAGGTCAGATGGCAGTTTCTCCACTGCTATGTTCAATCCTGGATCAAGCAAGCAAGGTTGTTGAAGAAGATGCTTATGTGACGTCATTTCACTACTTCTACGGAGTCCGAAGTGGAGGAGGACAAGTAGGAAAACGGGCCCAGGCAGAAGCCAGAAGCCGGCAATGCCGGCATTGACCGCTATATGATGTTAATGATGATTATTCTCTCAAGAAGCTTAAAGAGCTCATTTAAATACTACCAATTAAACCTAGTTAACCTGGGGGTCCTATTAAGAAGTTGACTAGCGTTTGATCCAGTCGTATAATTTTCTGATTTGTAAATGAAACAAATTACTAGGTAGGTACCTAGAACAAAAATAATGAATCTGCCTCTCTAATTACACAGAAGAGAACATATCTGATAACCCTTTCCCAAAAACAATTTAAGTACCTAAGCAGGTCACCTTATGCACCCTGATGGTAAACGATCACCGCTCGCTACACCAGGAAGGTTGCAAAATATGAGTACAAATAGACACAACTTATTTCCAACTTCATTTATATACATCCATCACATCCACCATTGGCTGTGACGTGATACCGCCACCAACTTAATTATGTTCAGTTGACAAAATCGTAACAAAGGATATTTTTGTACTAAAATTACAGTTAGAAACGCCGACTTCACCACTAGCGACCTCGTCAATGAACATATAAATTGGTCTCACTATACAGTCAACAGTAGGTACATCGACTTGCCCAAAACCAGTATAAGATTAGCTAGCGTCTGTATAGACGCGCATAACAATGTTAGCTCCTTTTATACTAGTTTTGGTAGGACATGCTTTTCTGGACGTTACGCCCATCGTGATAACGCCGCTAGTATGACGATTCCGTCGCCGATAACAATTTAGATTATTTTTTCATTAATTAAATCATCACTTGCTATTTATTTAAAAACTAATCAAGTACTTACTAGAGATGGGCCGACTATGGGTTTGGCCGACTAGTCGGCTACAAAAAGGCCGACTAGTCGGTCAAGCCGATCATTGTTTTAGGCGAGGTTCAGATGGCATCGGTAATCATGTAGGTGCAAGCAGAAACCACATTGGCTTTAGTCATGTTTTTGCTTTGGCGTAGAAGTAAGGCAACATGGAATGGGCTCCGTTTAGTGGAAAACACAAACACGTCCGCGTTTTGGTAGAATTGAATTAAACACTCGACTCAGCATTGAGACCTGTAGGCTATTTACGTAACTCTGTTGCCAACAAGTCTCTGATTTCAATGATTTAAATTGTTACTTTTACGATTACATGTGAGCGATTTAATAGTTTCAGTTTATTGCAATGGAGCTTTTTTAGCTTAAACCAATGAAATCGATAATACGGAATCGCAAAAGCAACAATTTCAGTCATTTAAATCAGAGAAATGTTGGCAACAGCGTTACGTAATTATGTACCTGACATTCATCGCAATAATATCACATCTCTATGAACAGTAATAAAACAAAATCGAGTTAAAATGGATAAGATAGTTTATTATGTAAGTAAAGAAGGAAGCCGATTAGTCGGCTGTTTCTGCTGACTAGTCGGCAATGTAGCCGAATATTCGACGACTCGTCGGCAACCTCTAGTAGGTACCTACCGATATACAACAGGGCTATGCAAAATTATAAACTGGCCCGGCCTGCTTTCTATTGCCTTGGTAGGTATTTATCCTACTCTATCCCGAACTCTTCACAGGCCAGCAGAACAACTCACCAGTTTAAAAAATCGGTCCAGCTGTTTCGGTGTCAAGAGAGAACAAACATAAATACCTACTTCCTAGACAGATAGAACACATTACAATGTAAATGGTTAACGTGAAGTAATAAATATTTACTGTGAATACCCAATAGATAGGGGCGGATGCGCCGGTTAGCAACCACCCTCTTGTATGCTGTTGTCACAGGATGTGCGACAGATTTTTACTGTTTACCAAAGCTTAGCAGTTTAACCGCCCACTTTAGATGAGACATCTAGGATCTTACTTTACTCTAAGTCCTTTTGCTTAGCCGTAGTCGGGTAAAAATAAATATACACACATCTACACGCAAAATAGTCGGTGCCCATGTAGGTAAATTAGTCCTGAACAAAGTTGGTCAAGTCATCATCATCGTCGGCCTCTGCCAGGGTCCGCTATCCTACTCATTCTTCTCCACTTCGCCCGGTCTTTGGCATACTCTCGTCGTAAGCCGTTGGCTCTCGCATTCGACTGAGCGATGTCAATCCACCGCTTCTTGGTTCGCCCACGGGGCCTCTTTCCTGATACCGGCAGGTTCAGGCACCTATTTTTCACGTATCCCTGAGGCTTACGCAACACGTGACCAAACCAGCGCAGACGAGCCTCCTCGATCTAATCTGCGATATCCCTTACGCCAAGGCTGCCACGGATGTACTCGTCAAGTAAAGTCTCGAAACAAAAAATATCTACCGTTCAATGTGTGAAGTGGGCGTTTGACCTGCACTTACATTGATCCCTATCCCCTTCCTCCTATTATTTTCATGCCAGTCTCTCAATTACAATACTTCCTGTTTACAATATCTGGCGTCCGACATGTCATACATCACACGTCTATACATCCTGTTCGATAATAACTACTTATTCAAAATGTTCCCAGATTATGTACTAATCTACCATTCATATTCAATTTGTGAATTCTCAATGAACGGCAGCAGTTACGTAAGCACGCAGTACCTAATTAGTAACCAACAGGTTATGTAAAATAAAAGTCAATGTCAGCAATTTATACATACATTTTATTAACAATATGATATAATCGACATGCGCCTTAATCTCATTAGAAAAAAGATATCTTTTATACAATAAGTTCTTACTAAACTCGAAAAGAAACAAACTGAAGAACCAACAGAATGTTTTAAATATTTATAACATGGACTTTTTCCTAATTTACATTAAAATAATAGTTATAATGACGTTTATTATATTATTTAGATTGTGGATTTAACATTTTACATTTCTAACTAAAGCAAATATCCTTGTAACACGATCTTACAGCAGATTTGTCGCCCGAAAATGTTGCATCCACAGCCAACAACTCTTTAAAAGCTAAGTAACTATATTTTATTAATAATTACATATTTTTAGTATACTTTTTACAGACAATAGTCTTTTAGCTTTATTTGTTAGTCTATAGATTCTACACAAACAATTATTGCAATTAAATTTTACGCTAAATGAAGTTAAACCGTAGGTATATGCAGATCAATGTACAACCACATAACCTTGTTGAAGCGTATTTCGTTGGAACAGGTTCTCAGTTTCTTCGTAAAGTTTCAATTTAGAACTCCACCGAGTAGATACCAATTGAAACAAATTGCCGTTCAAAGTTGAAATCGGAACACGATCACACGAGGCCCAATGTTCACATTGTTTGACAATGCGGCTGATATGTTTTTAAGCGTAAATAAAAATGGGAACCGGCAATTCGCACTGCATAGGTGTGGTTTTACACATCGTCCAAAGCTTGTCAGTGAGAGATAATGCTCGAACAGAAATGAGTCACGATTGTTGGCCGCTACTGATTGCTAACGGTTCGCATGGCACGTTACAAAGCATTTTTCTGAAGTGTGATTATGAAATTTTATGTAGTATGTATGCAATTTCGTGTAGACTAATAGAAAAACAACACCAAACCTAATATAGAGATGCAATTTTAAACCATATGCTAACACCCTTAGGCCCATTGTACATACATGCAAAACGTTTTTTTAAATACGTAATAGTGACGTTGGAAAGCACTACGCGTCATAGTTGCGTCGCTGTGTTAAGTCCCAGTAATCTAATTAACAGATCCCTACTAACCATGAACGCCAGTCAAGTTTGGTTCATAATGACTAATACGACTTCTAAAGTCGAAACAATTTATGTTCAGTGAAACACTTAAATATCTTCACAAGATAGTTTCTCTTATAAGATTCTAGTCCGAAGCCAATATTGTACATTATTAAATTTACAAAGTGGAAAGTAGTATCAAAACTTTACAATATCATCACCGTTTCAACCTTTGCTTATTAGAGTTTGCAACAAGTTACAGACATGTGAATTAATTTGTTGATGTTTGAAAAGAAGTATCAAATTAATCGAGGAGTAACAATATAAAATCAGTCAAAGAGCAAACATGATATAAGTTACCACTACATTAAATTTTTTACAAGTAATTTTACCCAATTAATTAACTGAATGGTAGACTTAAGTATGTCATCAATATTTAAGCCCTGTCCCAATTATATATAATTATACATTCCTCTTCATCGTATTATGTGCAAAACATAGTTCTGTCTTCTTACTTTCCATGCAATAGTAAGAGACAAAACAAATTAGTTAACACATTAAACTGTGATATACATTGGTACCATTTTGTCCCTTTAAAAAGGGAGTATATAATAAAGCATTCTAAGTTATATCCAACATTATTGTTCATATTGCTGTTAAAAAAATACAAATCCATAACTTACACAACACTCTTTCCTTCCTCTATACTTATTTCCTTTACAAAATATACATCACTATCCTAGCATTTTTCTTTATGTAGTTTATCATCAGGGAGTATACCAATATTTACTTTATTACAATACCTTGTTAAATAATAATAAATAAAGAAAAAACTATAAAACCAACCATATTACAGCAGATTTTTCATAAAATAATTTTAATATCAGCTCTAGATTATTATTTTTATGAGTTCAATGAATCTCTTTTTTAATAATAGGTACATTGCTTTTCATTGACATTGTACTTGCATGATGATAAGGAAATTGATATCACGAGTTTAAATACCTCATTATAGTTAACTTTAAAATGGTCTCATTGAATAACAGATTAATGATGTATTATTTTATACAAATATCCATTTCAAAAATTAATCCACACATATTGTTTGTCCCATACTATATATGTAAGCTGCCATATTACAATGCAGAAGGGATACAATTGTTTTAAAATAAATTATATTAAATTTGTACCTCACAAATTTAAAATGAAATTGATAACAAGATGTCTCTAGTCATACAAAAAAATATTTGATTACAACTGGTAGTGAGGGCATAAGGGGTCTATCTCCTCATGGCTATTAATATTAATAAGGAATACAAATGTGAAAAGTGTAAAATATACTTACGACATGTAATGTAACTTTAGCATTTACAACTAAATTCTCGCAATGACATAAAATTGCCATCTTTTGAAGAACCAACCTTTATCAATATTTTATCATACTGTTTTTATCACTAATGTTATTTTAATGTTTAGAGCGAACAGCCATGTAAACTCGATAGCTACAGTCTGCATTTTATTTAACTTCATTGTTACTGTTATAATAATTAACATTAAACTAAGATGAATGTGCAACAGACCATAGTAACAACTCACATTAGCTCATTGTGGAAATACAGTTGGGTACCAGTAGTTTATACAATTGTTTTCAAGTATGAAAACATAGAGTTCATTTCATCGGTTGCTGTCCGATCAACAGCACATGTGCATATTGGCTATTGACTGGGACTGGCTTCAACACTTTCAGGTCGAGATAGGGCAGGCTTTTCAGCGATCTGAGGCTTCACTGCCATTTGAGGCTTTTCTGCAATCTGTGGTTTCTCTACCAATAATGGTTTTTCCTCAGACGAGTCTTCATTCATTGCTAAAGGCTCTTCAGTAGTTTCAATGTGTGTATTAGCTAATTTGTTAGTAACCATATCTTCTTTTTCTTGTTCCATTTCAGATGGTCCATTTTGATGATCTCCATCTGCCATAGGTGAGATTGATCTTTGAGCAGAACTCTCTGGTATTGATGGTGATACGGCTCGTATTGTATTCTCTTCGCTTGACGCTGCTACATGTCTCGGGTTGGTGGGGTGAGATAATGTCTGAGGCAAATGGGGATTATGTAAAGGTAATCTAGACTTATCACTCTTTCTCCACAATGTCACCTCCTGTTGTTTAAAGTAGCGACGGTCCTCAGTGTCCATTAGAACAAGATTTAAATAGTATCTAACAGAAAACTTGTTATTGATGTCTCTCATTGTAGGAGTCAGATCATACCCAGCTAAAAACACCCTTATTGGAATGCTTTCACCTTTGACAGGAGCACCATCCATGATTTCATATTTTGCAACTGTCTCATTCTCTGTAAAGGTGTTAGGCCCTGAGCCAGTGGTTTCTCTTTTAATTATGGATATTTCCATGTGTTTGATCTTGATACGGACCAGTAAGAAATATATTTTGCCAACAATTACATCTTTCAGGTGATATTTTGACTTATTATATTCAAATTCTATATGAAGACAATCTTCAATGCCCACCTCCATTTTTATGGAGTTTAGTACATCTGGGTAACTGCAAAGTGTATGTACAGCGATGTCTACCTCTTTGATGATGTCAGTAAGGCGGCGGACGATAGTGGCTCGAAGGAAATACCTCAATCTTACGTTCGCTCCAGTGTAAACTTCGTACGGCTTTTCGACATTGGCAAACTCGAAAGGATACGAGGTATGCTGCAGTAGGTCACCCGGCCGCGCCAGTTCCTTCACTAAAGATATAAACTCGTGATGATTGCCTCTGTCGTAGAATAATTCAATCTGACCGATCAGTTCGACCTTGATGCCTTGATGTTCTAACTTTGACCCGGGCTTCCTCAGTGTGACGTTCACTCTTCCAGACACCGTTTCGCCATCGTAATAGAGGAGTAATTTCTCCTTTTTACCGTCATCCGTTTTCACTTCGGCAACCTTCCGTTTGTCAGCATCATCGAAAACGATTTCAATATCCGCCGTTTGACCGAACCCGAAAAAGCTCATTTTCACAAAATACTGTTACACAACACTGCGAAACTTTTTTATGTAGCTTTTGACAAATGTAATAGGGAATTATTTGAGCAAAACATTGAAAATCGGCGATGAAACGCCCGCGAATCCGTGGAGGCGATTGAAAGGTTGAAGCAAAGATGGCGACTAATTTTATGTCGGCTGTCGTAGAGAGGTTAGTAAATAAACATAATTGTAAAAACTTACCATTCAAACATCTCTGGATGTCACAAGCAAACCTCTTGCAGGGGTCGGTCGGCATAAATAGAAAACTATGTTAATTTTATTGTAAAAACGAACAGAAATCTTAAAATTTCAGTTGTGTACACAATTTGCAATTTTTTGGGTTGGCAATACTTCAATTATTTTTTCCTTCGTCCGACATTCCGACAGATCCGATCACGGATCCGATAATCCGTTGTTGCTTGGTTCTATTCAAATAAGAGATCGATTACACCTTTGCTTAGTCCAGCAAATTAAGTCATCAGAGAGCAAATCAAAATAGAATGTAAAGAAGCAGGCGCGTACAATATATAAGTTACTTAAATATATTTACGATGCTTTACACGGTGCAAGCTATGAAGCAAGCTGTCCTACCATTGCAGGGGTACTATCGCAGGCCCTACCGCCGATCTCCAAGAACTTTTATTTTTAAATTGAATGCTAGAATAATGAACTTTATAATAGAATGTTTTCAGATTATTTTGGTATGTTATTATTTTGAGTACATCATATATATTCTGAAATGTTAAATTTATTTATAAAACGAGTTCAAATAAAAAAGTAAATAATCCATTCTCATGAAGTTAAAGTATAACCAACTTCATATCGTTCAAAATAGTACATATTAATTCATTTCACAGGATAGGCCCTAGAGTAGAGACTATCCGAAATGCATGTGTTAACGTAATATCATAGGGTGGGATCAAAATGTCGGCGTGCCATCGGAGATCGGTGGTACCGCTGCTAGTCGGCCAACATTATAGCCCCTCGTCGACTAAGACGTTGGGTCTCTCGGTTTGGAGTGATGTCGCCAGTCGAACAAAAAAATTGCCGGAACCCAATTAGAAATTACCCGTTATGTAGAGAATATTAGTTTTTATTAATAAAAAAGAATAAAATGAGTCGTTTTCAAGAACAGCTTCTCAAAAATCACATAGATGGCACGCCCTAAGGACTCAACATTATTATAGTCTTTTGACTATATTGGGCTATTGTTGTAGAATGGCAAATCAAATGTGTGATTGTCATCATTCATTGCCTCAGAACAAATTTAACCGCGTTAAATCACTAATATTATTTAATATTTGCTATGGTGCTACCATTCTGACCTAAAGTTTATTTATTTAAACTTCATGAACGATAACGTTCAGAGGCGGACATGTGAGATGTGAACCGAGAGATGTGAGCACAATCGCGGAAGAGCTGAATCAATTAAAAAAAAAATTAAAACAGTGAGCTCGGCGTAGTGCGCCCGGACGGACCGGTGTAGTATGGCATAATTTATGGCGTAAAGAGTACTCCACATGTTCGCCGAAACTTTGGGCAAAACTTTTGCCCAGACTTTGGTGGACCTTTACATTTTCGCCTATTAGGGAAGTGGTAGGTGTCAAAATGCGTCGATATTATATCGACTCATCGCTAATCTGGTACGTTCTGTTATAAACAGGGTCACAGAGGTGATGGCAGTTGTTCTACTGTAATTACCTGATCTACTAATATTCTGGATCATGGTCAAGTGTACCCCGAACCTGTTACGGGAAAAAGCGCTTGGAAGAAAAATACGAAATCGATACATCGGCCATCGGATACATCAATATTTTTCTATTCAAATTGAACATTCTATGCATATTGTACATTTTGTTTGTAGTGACTGAATTTACTTTTCTGTGAATTTTGTGCATTTTTGGCTTGACCTTAGATCGAGATTACAGTGGATTTTCGACTATAAATAACCAAAGTCATGTGATACAGCATAAAGCGAGACGACAACAGATAATAGAATGATAATCTCTACTCAGTATCTGAAATAGACGAGACATGAAAAATAAGCACGGCACTGCACGAATATAGGCGAATACTCCCCCAACATTCTCTTGATCCCGCGGATTGACGAACATGTAGAGAGTGCTTTACATTGATTTTGCACCGTTTCCGTTCCATTCATACCAGAACGGATGAAAACGGCTAGTATGGCGCAGGCCTTAATATTGTTTTTGTGAACGCGGCTCAAAAAACGACAAGCAACAGCCAGTGGTGCCAACAGGATTTCTTTTCAAAAAAATAAATGGCAGATCATCATAACATTTTCTTACCGAAAAGCCGATATTTCTGTTGACAAATCGTGGAAATTTAACAATAAAACATGGAGATTACTCGCGCGACCCTTGGGATTGCCGTTGGAATAGCGGGCACATTATTTTTAGGGTACTGTGTATATTTTGACCAACAACGTCGTAAGGATCCCCTTTACAAAAAGAAGCTGAGAGAACGTAAGTGTAAAATTATTTTGAAACAAACGCACATACTTAATTAAACTCCAATGAATATCCTGTATTTATCTGTAAATTTTTAACACTGACAAATTAGTGTAATGGGTAGTAAGAGCGGTCATGCTCATTATGAAAATAACCTAAAAGTATCTTCCTCTACAGAGATTTTCGCTTTCACTATTTTCACTAGATTTTAGTAAGCATTTATAATAATTGCGAGTGCTCAACGTGCGTTTAATTCTTACACCGTACGCTGTTTTAAGCAGCTATGTATGCTATGTTTAATTTGTGTGTTGTGCAATTGTGTCATTGAATCTAATGCCAAGAGACATGCTTTCATACATGAATGATCGAAGTCCAGAGAGTGTTACTATTACCTACCTAAGGAATGAGGGTAGACATGTTATCATTTTAGATTTTTAATATAGAGGTTTTGTAACAAGAATGCAGAACCACAGTGAGGACTAATATACCTAATGCCTGTAATTGCACTGGATTCCTTATCCTTCAAACACAATAATGCAAACATGCTTAACAGCAGAATAAAATAGGCAGTGATACTCATCCAGGCAGACTCCTTTGGCTTGACCGAGTCCTGCCACCTGGTACTGTGTGTTTTGATAATGATTGTTTTCATGGAAATCATTCTAAATCTACTGAAATAAATTGTTATAATATGTTCTCACTGACTACATTAGAAAACATTGTACCAATAAATACATCAAATCTATTTCTTTTGCAGGTAGATTAAGTGCACAGAGGACAAGCAACCACTCCCGCACCTTTGGCACTCCTACGTTGGACATGAGTGACCATGAAGCTATGCAGAGGTTCTTTTTGCAACAGGTAGGATGTTGATCGAGGTTCTCAAAAAATTACTTATAATTGTTTGATTTCAGTAAACATTTCAGCAAACAGTTAACACAAGTTTCTTACAGACATTATAAAAAATAATAATACAGGATTGGTGCCTCTGACATAATTAACATCATTCATTTATGAGCTTCACTTAGGAATAATAAAATTCTTCCATGCTATAATAAAAAATTAACTTTTGTTATCACCTCAATATTTATAACAAACCTAATGATACTTGTGATGAAAGTGTAGTGAATAACCACAAACATGTAATTAAAACCTATAAAGAGGAAAAGTTTGTATATTTGGGAGTTAGTAAGTTTGTATGTTGGGGTTGTAATGTCCAAAACAACTGAACCCAATTTGAAAAATTCTTTCACCAATAGGATGGAATTGCCGAGTGTTATGACTAATGACACTCGGCAATTTTTGGGACGTAACCCAAAAAGTAAAAAGGGTCTCACAGGATAGTTGGACACAGATATCCGAAGTCTGTGTGGGTGAAAACTGCAGGGGACTGCTAGTATAACGTAAAGAGTTACAGAATGAGTCCAGGACAGGTGGCCAATTTTATAGTGTAACTAATGTAGTTGATTTGTGAGTCTAGCCAAAGAAATAATTAACACCGTTTAAAAAATTCAGATCCAGCTTGGAGAGGAGCTGCTGGCTGCTGGAAACATGGAGGCGGGCGTCGAGCATCTGGGGCAAGCAGTCGTGGTCTGCGGACAGACGCAACAGCTGCTAAGCGTAAGTGATATTTGTGAAACTTTATGGAACTAAAAATTCCTGCCATTGGACTGTTTGTTCCCACCAACAAATAGTACAACAATTGTGTTTATAGTACAATCACCAGGCATGGTGGTAGATTCTTTGTTTGCATATTAATTGCGATTTTTATCATAGATTGCTCCAATTGCTTAATTATGATAATAATGATCTTTGTAGGCAACTGTAGGTCTATGGTGCTTTGACTGACCTTATTTACAAAGACGAAATTTAAATTAATGTTCTAAAAAATAAAAATGAAAAATAAATTAGAGTAAAAACTTTTTTAAAACAAATAAAAGATTTTTTTTGTGGTAAAACTATTTTTTATTGAGTTTGGTATGGGAGCGGGGAATAATATTCTTCGGTTACAAATTGTCTTCAAGCGTTTTCTATATGGCTTTCGGCCATTGTCTGTCTGTAGTAAAAATAAGAGGCGTGGCTGCGGGTTTGGCTGTCATTTATATAGTCAGACCGTGCAGCAGACTTAACAACTGTAAGATAACCAGTACTATTCTATGATGGTGTACTAATATAAAAGTATCCACTGTTACAGTGCTGCTATCGCAGTAACGAAAATACAAAATTACCTTGTATTTTCAGGTTCTCCAACAAACGATGCCCGCACCGATCTTCCATTTACTGCTCCAAAAGCTGCCCGAGATCACAAAGAGGCTCCAGGCCTCGATGAAGACCAGTGGAGCGGCCCCCTTGCAAGAAGAGGATGTCGAGTAGGCAAACTGGCTGTATAGTTTAGGCCTCATAGATGCCTTGGTCTCGTAGAAGATTCACTGTGAGTTTGCTTTGATTTTCATCGTATTTACATTGACTGTTTTAAAAGATAATGAACGGTTTTGCTTGTATTTATTTTGTCTGTTTAAATGTGTTCTTGCCTCTTGCCGTTGTGTTTACTCAATAGTGTAAAACCTGAAAACCAAATGATATGTTGTATAACGCATACATGCTTGAACATGTCACTTAACATCAAATTGGCAACTACAGTGAATTTTATTGCATTGAGACCAAGGTGTAGTTGTTACACAAGTTATAAAAGTTGTTTTTGCGCTTTAAAAATTAACTAAAGGTTACTGCACACCATTGAGAATGTTTGAATGTTGGCAACATTGGCGAAGGAAAGTGTCGAAGTTTAAATTATGTTTAGATTATTCAGTCCAAAGAGACAGTCTTTGTTGCTGATGCATAGATTTCTCCAATAAATATATTATGTAAATTCAAGTGGTTTTATAAATTCAATTGTTATGTAAATTTATGTGAAAAAACCTGTACCAAAGACTGCTATCTTGATCATGTTTTATTTATTCGGATGGAAAATATAGAGAGCAATATCAGGTTTTTAATTAATAATGATACAATTACTATTTCTATTCTTCGTGTACTTTAGTATTGCTGCATCAGTTTAGGATGGATATACTTCATGTAATTTGTATTACTTAGTTGGCATACCGATGCAATTTTGAATTTATCTTACCTACTTATAAAGGTACAGTTTGCTACAGACACCATTCACGTTAATCTTCATGAAATAATTATTTGTGATATGATAACCGTTCATTCAGTAGCTCAATCTGTTGAGCTCAACAGTCCCAATATTTAGTTGTCTACGGTGATATTGAATATCGCCTAGATATTGCCGAAGCAGGCATGAGACAGGATGAATTAGATAATATTTGTTAGTGGTATGTTAATTGTATTCAGTTTTGTTTAGTGTTTCTCAACAGGTAAGCGTGCTTGTGAGTTTTGATTGAGATTTTATTGTGAAATAAAAGTATTGTACAAATCGAATTGTTTCATTGTTGTTTTTAAAGTCCCAAGGCCCGGCGCGCACTGAGATGACGACATGGCCAGAGATTTTTTAGGGGCGAGGATTGGGACATAACATTAGCCGTGTGGTGTCCGGCAGAGTAGAATAGCACCAACCTCTTACACTCGCGGGTTTCGTACAAGGCGCTTATGTTTTCGAGGCAAAATCTAGTCTGGAGTCCGTAGGCTGGAAAATGGGCAGCAGCGTTTTCATACAACACTGCAATCTCCAACCCGTCTGCCAAGCATGGAGATTATGACAATCTACACGCTTGGCTGGATCATGGGAGAGTCAGTGGACTGTTATGGCGTGTGATGATGATTGGAATATAGAGGAATGACAATAAAGTTGATAATGTAAAACATAAGGCTGGTTTCACAGCTGTACGGGGGACCGGTAAGTTGCTCCGTACGGAACTCGCTCCGCGTAGGGCCCGTGCAACGCCACCCGCATATCGTACCAGTTATAGTCTGATTACACCTACCAAGTAGAGTGGCGAGACAGTGCCCTCGGCCGAGCGCCAAGGTCCAATATACCCAAAATTCCAAGCGCATCTCGAGGACATCGATGTAAAAACATCTGTTTTCCCGTTTAAACATTATGTAGGTGTACAACAGGTACTTTAGTCGAGTTATACTAGTAATAGACGCTCCGATTTGGGTCCCCTGCACCCAAAAGCGACTTTATTGTACACTGCGTAAGGATTAGAATCAACTGCAGCTGACGGTTGGTCGGCTCCAGCCAAAACGGAACGTCTATTACTAGTTTAGTATGTACTAAATGCAAAATGAAACGAATCGTACCCCAGCATTCACCATTTAATCAACAAATTAGATATAAAATAATATCAACAATAGGTAGGTATAGTCAACATGATAAGTACGCCTGCGTATTCGTATAAATAAAGGCAACCATTATTTCAACCATTAGTCTTGCTACTAATAAATTGAGCGTAACAATTAGGAACCTTGCTTACGTAAGTATAGCGTATTCATTCTGAATGTTAACTCTCACATAAAGAGTTTGGTATATTAATGCTCTCACATAAGCAAGTTCCGTGTAGTGTCCGGCAGAGTAGAATAGCACCAACCCCTTAAACTCGTGGGTGTCGTACGAGGCGACTAATGTTATCGAGGCAAAACATCTAGTTTCCGTAGACTGGAAAATGGGCAGCAGCGTTTTCCACTGTTATATTTACAACACTGCGATCTCCAACCTGCCTGCCAAGCGTGGAGATTATGGCAATAACCTTCCTTTCGTGGGAGAGAGGCCCTAAGTCCTGCAGTGGAGTTACGGGCTGTAATGATGATAAGCCAGTTCATAATTTGAATATTTTAACAACTTTGACAATTCTATTGACAACGTTGTGATAGTTCTCGAGAAATATTTAAGGACATGCTCAAAATGTAGGATATGAATGTCAGGGCCAATGGCTAATTCAGTTGTCAACTGAATTTGACACTAGATAATTGTACACTACGTCATCTACGTTGGCCACTGGCAATAGCGTCTACCAAATTATAGTGTAAGATTTTTTATGTCAAATTTAGTTGTCCACTGTGACAAACGCCGAACCTTCGACGATGAAGATGGCCAGCAGCCATTCCTTCCTTACCAGTATAGAGTGGCCCAAACCTTTTAGACGTACAAAACTCTATTACATGTAATACACAGAAAGAACCATTACCATTTTAAATGGTCAATGCAAACATAATTGGACCCATAAAGTAATTAACAAATTATCGATAAAAAGTTTAAATTACAACACATTGTTATAGAAATCATACCTGAAACAATAATAAATTTGATCGTAGTACAACAAATAATATCCATAGATTAAACCATAACAACTTCATACAGGTACAAGATATAATTATTACCTATAACAAAAATATGTCCAAGACAACAATTTGGCCCTTTGTAATGCAAGAAGATATAGAGGTACACTTGACCCAAGTGAATCCAATAAAAATAGAATATTTAAAATGAATTTGGTATTTACATACATAACTAATGCTTTATGCTATATTAAACGAAATCGTGAACAAAATAAAATAATTAAACAAAGTCATGATTGTTTAACCGTTGAACTTCTTATGATGTCTTGGGCTATTTTCATGACATCGAGAGCACCTTTTGAAATCAAGTGATTAGCTAAGTCCCTTCCTAAATTTTCGCACTTGACTATCACATCTATCGGCACGTTATCATTTGGTGTCAAGCCACAAAATATACTCTTCTCCTTCTTTAAGGATAGTATCTCTTCCATACTTCTGGTGTCTTCACAGGAAAGGTTACCGGATTGCTCTGATATTTTGCGATTTAATGCTTCAATAGGATTGTAGGCGTTATCTTGGCCATCCGTTTTCAGCTTCTTGTTCGCGTTATCTTCTGTGGGGCTGAGTTTGTGTTTCTGCGACTTGTTTATTAAAGGGAAGACTGCATAGAGGCTATGGTAGATTTTTATGGAGCCGTCCAAGCTCCATATCGCCCCAGATATAGAGAGCTTAAATTCGGACTCGAAGGGCTTTAGTCTAGTCGACACGCCGACAGGAGCACTGCAACCACCGCCTAAGAATAGCGGAAAGAGAGTTTATGTACAGAACGATTAAAAGAGCCCCAATGCCTAAATACCTTACACGGGTCATGGGAACAAAGTCGAAAGATTGGGGGCCTAAGTCCAGCAGTTCACGGTCATCCTGCGGCTAAAATGATAATTATGTCAATATTTTGCGATAAAGAGAGACTTTAATTTGTAGCAGGCAGTACAGTAGCGAAACTCGGCAGTAGGTACTAGCCCGAACTACTCTTCAGAACATATTTTCATGATATACGCGGTAAAAGATACTCAACAAGATACAACATTGCCCCGTAGAGCAAGATGGTTGAGGGGCGAATAAGAACTTTGGCGTAAAGGTACAATTCGAGTCGCCCGACGTTAAACACTGTCGAAAATCTGATCATTACTGTTAGTGTAGCATGCAGTATCTCAGTGTATCCTCACCCAAAGTTCTCAAGAAGCTCCTCTCAGCCAGCACTCTGCAATACGTCTCCGCGTGGTTGAACGGCGCCAGCATCTCCAGCAACGGGGCGTCGGCATCCCGACACTCCACCGCTAAGGCTCCCTGCCCCACTGCGTACATGATCTCGGCACATGGCAGCACCTTGGATACAAGTGTCGCTTTAAGATCAAAAGGAAATCATCCAAAAAGTGCCAAACAATTTAGAAACTGCCGGTCAAATACTCAAAACGATAGTACGCTTCATTCTGAACATTTTTATCACCTCATTTACGCTATACGACAACTAAGAGTTGTTAATGAAGCTTGAAAATCTAGAATTTGATGGCAGTCATAGAATTTTTTTAGGTTTCAAGAACTATAGCTTAACAGTCGTAATATAAAAAAATCAGAACAATACATGCTGTCGAAATTGCAACCATAAATTCGTCCTGGACGACGGTGGCCGCTTTCCATCATGTGGACCGTCCGTCCACGTGATACTCTAAGAAAAAAAAATTGTACCATACTTTCAAATGTTGGCACATTTTGAATGGGTTAGAGAATGATCCTCTACCATTTAGAGCCCTCAGCTAGCAAGAAACCACAAGGCAAAATAGCACACGAACGTCTCGCATCACAGCAATGCTGTTTTTGCAGCAATTTTGTTTTGCCTCTACCCTCAGTGGCAGACGAGCGTCTCGTATCACAGCAATGCTGTTTTTACAGCAACTTTGTTTTGCCTTTGCACTCAATGGCAGACGAACGTCTTGCATCACAGCAATGCTGTTTTTGTAGCAATTTTGTTTTGCCTCTACCCTCAGTGGCAGACGAGCGTCTCGTATCACAGCAATGCTGTTTTTACAGCAACTTTGTTTTGCCTTTGCACTCAATGGCAGACGAACGTCTCGCATCACAACAATGCTGTTTTTGTAGCAATTTTGTTGTGCCTCTGCCCTCACCTTGGAAATCCTATCCTGCCACCCCATCCGCTCCAGCCCGGCGCTGGCCAGCAGCAGCGCTGCGAACTGCGGGGGCTCCGCGTCTAGTTTCCTCAGCCTGGTGTTCAGGTTCCCACGGATGTCCGCAACAGAGAGATGGGGATGTGAGGCTTTCAGTTGGGCCGTGCGGCGGAGCGACGACGTGCCTACAGAGAGGATTTTAGGATTTTAAATAGTTTTCGTGTTTCTTATCATCATCATCATCATCTTAGCGCTTATCCCAGCCTCTGCCAGGGTCCGCTTTCCTACTCATTCTTCTCCACTTCGACCGGTCTTCGGCATCCTGTCGTCGTAAACCGTAGGCTCTCGCAATTGACTCAGCGATGTCGACTCACGAGTTTTCGTGTTCCTAATTAATATATATGTCGCAGCCGGATGATTAAGCTATTATTCAATTGAAAATTTACCATTTTCATGAAATTTGAAAGTTATGTTTATAGAACGATATTGCCCTGAGTTTGCGGAGCTCCTCCATGTATTGTCACAACGCTAGCCTAACCACAATAACCTCAAACAAAAATAATAGTTTGTATTAGATTTTAATTCGGTTAGGTTAGTTTTAAATTTCATGATATTGGCAAAATTTCAATTGAATAACTGCTGAACTGCTGAAAAAGCTAACCGGCTGATTTAACCATCCGGCTGCGCTGCCAACACGGGCTCGAGACTGTTCAACTAGTCTCCGTGTCCCCAGCGGAAGACCTGGGTCAACCTCGCTTCGGCAACGGTATTATGAGGCACACCTATCGAGTTCGGTGCTGAAGTTCGACTAGACTTAAAGTACGAAACGGTCACCAGTTCCCAGACTCTGCGAACGTTGCTGAACCTGCCGCTTCTTTAGTGTTCCTGCCGGTGAGTAAGGTCTCCAGTGCTCCACGAGGAACTGTGGCTTTGACAATGGAGGGACCTAGCATTTGTTAGCATTTCTTTTTTTTTTTCTTTTTTTTTTTCTAACATAATTATTTTTATTTTATGTACGCTTAGTTCCTTGTTTTTTTGTTGTTGTACCTAATTATCGTGTTGTGTTGTCTACGTGCAATAAATGCCTTCTTTCTTTCTTTAATTTGGCAATTTGCTGCTCTGGCAACGTGAGAGTTTTCGGCCTCGTCTAGAGGTTGGTGGATGACGGTGGTGCGAGGCTTTCAGTTGCGCCGTGCGTGCGGAATGACATGCCTACATAACAGAGGATTCAGCTGTTGACGTATGGCGAAGGCCAACGGAGGGTGTTTATTCATCGGTCGTTGGAGTACAGCTGTGTATACACCGGCCAGACGAACGCCAGCGAATGGGTTCGGCATCCGTCCAAACTGCGTTTTGTCGATTGCTTCTATCTCTTTGATGTTTTTTTTATACCACTAAGGTGGCAAACAAGCTTACGGCCTGCCTGATAGAAAGCAGTCACCGCAACCTATGGACGTTTGCAATACCAGGGGCATCACCCATGCGTTGCCGACCCCGTAAAAACCTTTTCACCCCTTTCTTGAAGAACTCCATGTTGTACTGTCTAGGTTAAACCTCTTCATGTAGTTCATTCCACAACCTTAGTGTGCGTGAGGAAAATTCCTTTGGAACTGCACAGTTCGCGACCAATTTGGCTCCAAGGTGTGAGGATGAACTCCCTGTCGGTGGCGAGCGGTGCGATGATAGAATGTAGCTGTAGGCGTCATGTCTAACAGTTCTTGAGAACAGACACCGTTGTATAAGCGGTAGAACACACAAAGGGAGGCGAAATCCCTCCGCTGACTCAGCGGCTCAATACCATTTGTGAGCCTGGTATTATCGACTATTCTCACTGCGCGCTTTTGGATCGAGTCACAAGGACCAAGCTGATATGCCGGTGCTCCCGCCCGTAGATAGGGACAATACTCCAAATGGGGACTGACTTGAGCCTTATATAGGAGAAGTCGTTGCCCCGGCGTGAAGAATCGCTTCGATCTGTTAAGCAAGCCCAGTTTTTTAGATGCGAGCTTGACCTTTTTTTCCAAATGATTGCGAAACTGGACGTCACTGGATGTTACAAGCACCGTCATGCTTAGGATCGCCGGTACACGCCAATGACTTGCAAACAGGACAAATAAAGGTTTACGAAACCCATTTGTTGAGCCAGAGATAAGATAAGAGACTCACGTCCAGCAGCGGACTGTTATAGGCTTTTCATGGTGATAATGCAATAATTTACCTACCTATACCTATTTTTATCCTAAGGGGTCAGTGCACTCTGCAGCTGACTGTATAAACTAGGTATATTGGTAAGGCCGTAACGGTCAATTGACCATCGGATCGCACAGAACGGGTGGAGAAACCATTAATGTGTATTGAATCGATTTAAGGTCGCGGCCTCTTATTGGCCCTTCCGGGAAGTTGCAATATAACAATCGAATTACGCTACGAATATCAATGTAATGGCCCGTATACCTCAGTTCGGAGGTTTTTTTTTATTTCCCTATTAAGGAGGCATTTGATTCACAGCTTAGAATATTATTTTGTCCATTTGATTGCCAACATGGAGTTCTTCAAGAAAGGGATGAAAATGTTTTTACGGGGTCGGCAACCAGTGGGTGTTGTCCCTGGTATTGCTAACGTACATAGGCTGCGGTGATTACTTACCATCAGGCAGGCCGTAAGCTTGTTTGCTACCTTTGTGGTGTAAAAAAAAAACTCAACTGATGGTAAGCAACGATGCGGCCGAAAATGCATGCCGATCTAGAAACAGTACGCAGTTACTCTGGCCTTAAATGTTTAAAAAGATTCTAAACAGGCTAGGTCTGTTTAGGTCCTGATATAAGAGCTCATGGTAAGCCCCCAGATTCGGTGAGCAGAGTTGGGGGCGTTTATTACCGAATACTGGTTATTGCAATGGGCGCGACCGAATACGACCGATCGAACTCAATGTTTACATAATATGCGACGGGCTGCGGGCCTGCGACCGAACACGACCATTCAGGACTATCGAGAATAAGTACGTGGGAAATAGGTGCCTAAGGCGCTGTCCTAATTTGCAACGGTCGTACGACGGACGTGTCCCGACCAATAAGAGACCTCAAAACCGCCCGTCGCACGACCGTTAGGACAGCGCCTAAACCTGCCGGTATCAAAAAAGATATCCCACTTAATGTTCAAGGACCGATGGATTGACATCGCCTATGGCCAATGGCCTACGACGCGAGGATGTCCAAGACCAGGCGGAGTGGAGAAAGAGTCGGAAAGCGGACCCTGGCGGAAGCCGAGACTAACCGCTCGGAAGATACGGGATGAAACAAAATACGGTCTAACCGAACAATGAAAACACGACATCGTCTTCTTTTTAACCCCCGACGAAAAAAGAGCGGTGTTATAATATGTTTGACGTTTGAGGGGTGTTATAATATGTATCTGTGGCTCTGGGGAGTCTGGGGCGGTGTGTGCCTGTCTGTGGCATAGTAGTAACACCCGAACGGAAGGACCGATTTGGATGCGGTTTCCTCTATTTAAAAGCCAATTTAATCAAGATGGTTCTTAGCTTTTATTAATTAAAATCAGTAGATAAATGTATAATTGGTCAGCGGTTATTCGAATTTTCTGTCGGTCGGTGTTTTACCCACTTATTAAGATAACTCAGTTGCATTAGCAAGTAGGTACCTCTTGATATCTAATCTAATCTAACAAACAATATCAATTTTCTTACTAGACCTTTTTTGCTTGCAATGTCATTTGCACAATTAGAAGATAGATTAGGTATTTAGTAATATATTTGTGTTAAACTCCTGATAAAGTAACTATCAGACACAATATCTACGTAGTTACTTTCGCTAATCATAACATGGACGATTATGCACAATGAGTTGCTGGTTTTAAAAACCAATCCAAGCAAGAATCATGGATGGAATATACCTAGTTAATATTATCATTTTTTGTAAGAGACGTCGAAAAATTTAGTACCTACTGCCTTTCCAATTCTACTATTAATTACTGTGACGAATCGATTTGTTTTTGTCGCCAATTGAGTGGATTTTGGAAGTAATTCTGCTCAGTTTATTGAGATTCCTTTATAATATTATAGGTAGGAGACAAACTCTATTATCATTTAGTTTATTTTATTATACAATGTTTAACACTGCATATGCAACCTTGCATAGAAGCTATGTAGTTTAAGACAAGAAAGTGTCATGTATAATAAACAAAGTATAATCATGATATACACACATCAGCACGGCTAGCTCTAAGTGTGCTCTAGCGCGCTACAAGCGAGAAACGGCGCGACAGAGATACTCTATCTCTTTCATCTAAGTGTTGAGAGATGGAAACAAAGGCTCTCTCGAGGCGCGAGGTATGTCGCGGACAGACTTGTGCTAGCCGTGCTTACAGATACTGGTGTATAATAAGTAATAACAGCATAGACATAGTAGAGAAAATTAGTTAAAGCAAAAAATTTAATAAAACTGGTTGATTGCAAGAGTCTGGAAAACTTACCAATGACAGAACCTGCTGGCAGCGAGGATAGTGTATGCTCTCTCATGTCTTCCCTCAATACTAAGGCATCCCGTGGGTCTTCCCTGAATAAATAGGAAGGACAATAATTTCACATTCTTACAAAAATATAGATACATAGTGTCACACCTTTTTCCCGTAGGAAAAAGAAAATAAAGCTAGTTAAAATATAGCTTTATTTATTTATAGTATTTGGTAATGATGAAACTTGTTAGTAATAATTTTTAACTTAGCCATGAAATTGTAAAAATCCAACTAAATGACATGCAAACATATTTTAAGTAAATTATAAATACTTTAATATACCTCTCAAATACAGCACCCACAGCCAAGCCTTCTGGCAGTGTTGTTGGCAAATCTTTCAAGGAATGTACTACAAAATCCACATTGTCACTTCTTAAGGCATCTTCCAGGTCTTTAGTGAACAGAGACTTCTCGCCAATTTTTGGTAGAGACACATTTAATATACGGTCACCCAGCGTAGTCATAGACACTAAAATATTATTGTTATGTTAATGAAAATAAGTTTTCTATTTTATGTGATGTAAACACAGAATATTAAAATAAGTACTTAATCAGGTGACTGAATGTGACCATGATCCAATCTGATCAGATTCCCCTGGTAGATGTTTCATGGAGGTCAGATGGAAGT
This sequence comes from Blastobasis adustella, assembly GCA_907269095.1. NCBI lineage: Eukaryota > Metazoa > Arthropoda > Insecta > Lepidoptera > Blastobasidae > Blastobasis > Blastobasis adustella. The sequence continues at coordinate 6,791,497 of OU026138.1, forward strand.
CGCTCCATTGTAATTACCTGATCTGCCAAATCCTAGATCATGGTCAAGGCGGGCCCCGGGCCCTCACACGCGAGAGAGACCAAAATCGGGATATCAACGCCAAGGTGATGATAATGTTGTATATATGGCATTATGTGTATTATTGTGGTATTTAACTCACCAATTGTAAAATTTTTGTCAGGATATATTTTCTTTAGACTATCTATCACGAAGTTTGTTTGGATTAGTGCCAGCTAGAAAGATAAAATATCAAGTAGGCACACAAAAAAGTCATTGGATAATATAATATGTAATAATATTTCTGAAAATCTTTAATAAATTAAATTAAGAATCTTAATCAATTGCAACTGGTTTCAAATACTTCATCTCAAGAAGATGACACAATTAATATTCGAAACCGGTCAATATTCAGTAAGTTTCTTAACGTAATATGTATCAGCTTAATGTACAAAATCTGTTTTAATAGCTAATAAAGGGGTTCCATCAAGAATGCACTAAACTTTAAATTATAGATTTAATGTAAAGCTGATTACGCACCTCACTTTTTCTTGATCCTACACGTATAACATTTTTCGCTTCATTATCCATTGTAAATTACTATAGAATTTCTCTAGAAATAATAAATTTATGTAACTTCACAAACTTTTAAGGTTATGTCATGAATTTCAGTCTGTTTATTCTTATTGTAACGTTTGGTAATCATGCATTGTTTGCTGGTCACTAACACTGTAGTGGACGAGCCTGTTAATGCATAATTTACTCAAAAAACACGATCAAAACAAATACATCATCATGCACTAATAACACATTCATCACTACCTACTTTTTTATTTTATGGCTCCGACTTCTTATCTCCTAAATTCAGCCACTGCCTGTCAAACATTTTTCGGCTCAAAGTGGCGCTAAGCGCAACAATCCGCTGTCTGGCAGTATTTTAGACTAGGTACAGAAAACCGCACCCTGAGGCCCTGAGCACCTGTTGAGGTGCGGTCTAAAGAGACCATCTAAGGTTTGTATGCGTGTCTATAGTGATCATAGAAGAAAAAATTCGCTTCGCTCAATAATCAAAGATACCTATGTAGTTATACGTAGGTTGATGTCTGCCTTCAGTATCACCAAGTTTGGCTTATTAGAAATCGCGGTCCCGCTGGATTCCCGAACCTTACCATTATTCGCTGAATTCAGATAATATCGCTTTTTATTTGTAGCATTCTAGTTCCTCAAGACTTTTAAGTTATTAAATATTAATGTATTTTTTCGTTACAGTCGTGTCGTGTAGGTATCCGTCCGCAGAATACGATACTCTACTGAGAGGTCCCGTTCGTGGTTTTCTGTCATAATATGCGTGCTTCTATGAGAACTTCACTATGAGAAGTTATAAATGGTTTCTATACAATTTGTATGAAATATTTGCTTAAACCAACCAATTTAAGTTGTCGACTATGCTCGTTAACTTGAAGAGTCGATTTAGCCAAAATAATTTTCCATTTAACTACACGTGTAGTGTCAGACTCCCGGCAGAGTAGAGTTGTACCAACCCTTGACAGACTGACAGACAGCAGACATGACATGAAACTATAATAAGGGTTCTTACCTTGTTTTACTACAAAATCCAAACAATCTTGTTCACTGACCAACTTTGATCTTCATTAAACTAATAAATTCATTTGTTTTAAATGTGTGATGAAAAATAAAATTAATTTTATTTAACAAAATCGCTTTATTGATCTAAAAGGAATAGTCAGTTACACTACCTTAAATTTGAATTACTTATTGATTTCACTAAATGCAAATAAATTTTTAAGCCTACTTATAAAATTATTGCAGCCGAAAAACGACTTTTACCTGGATAAATGTGATAGTTTCTAGATCATAACGACCAGATGCAACCCACATAGGGGGTAAAGTTATAATCACAGATTAATTAATTTCACTCAGCAACGGTTTTTCCTTGTCAAAAGAACTATTTTCACGGAGGCACATAAACATTTTTCATCTTAAATTACAGTTATTCTAACTTACACAGTGCTAAATTATTGGTGGATTGTAACTCGGACACAAACAACTTACAAATCTAGAAAAGTACAAAACAAACTGTCGATGAATACAACAATGCCTACATAAACTTATCCTACCATTATAGACATCATAAAAATAGAATTCGAGGGAATCAGTAAGTATGTCTATTGGATAATAAATATGGAGTTCACAATGTCACCAATTAATATTGGAACAAATTAAATGACATCTATTTCAATTTCAAATAAAGAAACGGCACAAAATTTATACATATAAACATTACAAAAATTTGTTTAATGCACATTTTTAGCAGTCATAGTGTATAGTCATACAAAGCTGATCAATTTTTATTTATTTCAAGAACGTCCAAAATGTGTTTTTCCTATTGTATTGCAAGCAGTTAGGCTCGACTTCTCGGTACTCGCTTGCTGCTCCTCAGTCTTCGGCGGTTGACAATAACAGTCCGTCCTTTAGTCCGCGGCGGCGATTCTGAAACAATAAATAAATAAATATTCGTGGACAAATTCACACAGCGCCATCTAGCCCCAAACTAAGCAAAGCTTGTGCGATGGGTGCTAAATAACTGATAAACTACTTAAATACTTATTTTTTAAATACATACTTATTATACATAGAACACCCAGACCCGTAACAGAAATTAAAATTCATCATTTCAATTTCTGCCCGGCCGGGAATCGAACCCGGGACCTCTTGCGTTGCAGACCAGATGTTGACCACTGAACCACTCACATCGTCAATCAACGTTTAGACATAGACATAGACTTTATTCGACTCCACATTACATCCTTAACCTAAGGTGAGTACAGTATCTAAATTATAATTATTTAAAATTACGTTAGACCTGCCAGTGATTTCTATTTAACCTGTAGATTCTATAGACAAAACTGTTAAATATATAACAGTCCAATAATTTACTTTCCTAGGCTAGGCTAGGGATCGGATTCGTAAGCGAGAGGTTACCGGGCTCAAACCCAGTACTGTCATGTAATAATGACTTTAGACTTTTTCTATGGAATTTTTTTCTATTTACGGAATTCCCGAGCTGATACGACATTGGGCCCTCCAAGAAAACGGCATACGACTAATAACATTCTAAATTATCGATATATTACTATTATAGAATTTACAAATTACAAATATCTCCATTTTAATGAACAGTATTAAAAGTTTAAGGAATATTAAAAGCTTATGTATGCATTAAATATTGGTTTTAGGACGTAAGATGTCAGTTAGTCGTAGTGAGCCGATAGATTTGCTCACAAGTATGAAAAAGTTATTTATACTAAAAATGAATGAAGTTGTAGTAAAATCTTGAAAGTGGGAACATAACTTACTCCTGGTTGTTTGCGGTGGTGACACCACTGTTGGCTCGATTACTGCTTCATCCTTCTTACTTATATTGGTAATATTCTTAGCTTTCGTGCTATTTTTAGGTTTTACTTCCTTCTTTTCTGCTGCAGTTTTCTTTCTGGTTGCCCGTCTACCGGTTTTAGTCTTACTATCACTATCATTACTACTCTCACTGGAAGTTCTATCATTGGCCAAAGTCGCTTGCTTCACCTTTTCAGTATCAATAGATACATTTTTAGATACATTCCTAGTTTTCCTTGTAGTTACTTTATCCTTACACTTTACTAAATCTACATCAGACTTAGAATCACTATCAGTACTCATGGCCTTCTGCCTAGTCTTTCTAGTCGTCACAGTCTTTTTAACGCTAGACGATCTAGTGTACCTAGGCAATACAACTATTGGTTCCTTTTTAGGTAGGATATCTTTTAAAGCTTCCTGCTTTTCCTTGGCTTCTCGTTTCTCTTTCAGCCTGTAAACTCTGATCATAGCCGGAGTATAACCTTCGAGGCCATCCGAAGGCTCTTCTTTTTCCACAGGCGGTTTTCCAGTCACCCTCCTTTTAAATGCAGCGAGGACCTCTTTCATTGCGTAGGTAGGATTCGAGTTTTGCAAGTAATCCTTTTGCATCAAGGGGGATTGGAGGTTTGAGTCGCTGATTTCAGATGAAGCGTTGGACAGTTTTCTGATGCGATACTTGCAGGTATTCTCATCGTCTTCCTCGTCGCCATCATCACTGTTTTGGGCGGCAGTGCTGCGCTCCTTGCGAATTATATCCTCTGGGTTGCCAGCCAGGATCTCCGCCCAAGTGAACTGTCTCGCCGAACCCATGAAGTTTCCAAACTTCCCGATGCTACTCCTATGTCTTTTGACACCTTTGCGTTTGGCCACAGGCTTCTTCGTTGAGCGCAAGTTTTTCGGTGACAATTTCTTACCGAAAAGATCGTGCGGCATGAGAGATTTCTTCAGTCGCGTAACCAAATCCGCGTCGGATATGAAAAAGTTCCTAGACGTGCACGGCTTTCTGATACCGTCACTTGAAGAATTTAGTGTCTGCTTCAGAAGTTCCAGTTTCAAATCGTTCTCCAGGGAACAGACGTTTTCGCGTTCATACGTCTTTTTTATACCGTTCCTGGCTATGAAATCAGCTGGCGTATTTTTCTTCCCAAAGCGTTTGGCATTAAACAGTTTTCTGCTTATCGGTGACATTGGCCCTTCCGAGAAATTCAGACATATGTCTTTGTTGTATCCATTCTTCAGCAATTCGCTTTTGAATAGACTCCTACAATAATCATAATCAGGCCTGTCGGTGAACCCCAAGCTAGTGACGTACTCCAAATATTTCTCCATGAATTGAGGGTAGAATTCAGTCTTGAAACAGGTTTTTAGGAAGCATTTCACGTCACTCATGAAGTTCTTCTTCAACGCGTGCACTAAGTCTGGTTCCGCCAACAGTTCTGTGGTCTTCCAGGGCAATGTGCCCGTTAACCAGTCGAGAATATTGTAGCCTAGAGTTTCCAAATCAGATCGACGCGAATGAGCGCCGATATGAGAGTCCCTGGAACTATATTCCAACGTTCCGTCGTGCGCTTTCCTCGCATCCATGCCGAAGTCCTTGTGATTTCCTTCGGAGTCTAAAAACTTACATGCCAAACCGTAGTCTAGCAAATAAATCTGCCCATTGGATTGGGACAAAATAGCTTCTCTATGTACCTCATCCGAATCGATTTCAGGACACTCTTTCTTCTTATTTTTATTTTTCACGTCTTTGTAAAACTCCTCCGAAGTGCGTATAACGGATTTGTGGCCGAAATCGTCTAGCAGTTTTTGGTACGACTGATCGGAACATACTGAACTATTTAAGTCTTCATAGTTGACGCAACTAGACAGTTGTCTCAGATTAAATGCATGATGTCTCAGTGACCTACTATCTTTATCAGAAAGTATCTTTCTTAACTTCTTTTTCACACTAGCCAGCTTTTTATCACTATCAGCTTCTTCTTCAGAATTATTACCACTCTTATAGTCTTTTACGATGAAATCCTCATCTTCGTAGTAGTTTGAAGTTCTTGATTTGCCTGTTTTGGGCTTACGTTGTTTACCTGACAATATGGTGACCTCCTTTGTCTCCTTCTGGTAGGAAGGTATAGGTCTAGTGATGTTCAGTTTCTGATGTTTGATACCATCAAACCCAAGCATTAAGTTCGAGCTTTTAATATCAGAATGCGTATACCCTTCACTGTGCAAATACTCAAGCACATCAAGAATCTGTATAGCGAGGACTAGCACATTCTTGAGGTCCAAAACCTTTGTTCTGGCTATGACCTTCTGTAAATCAATGTCATAACGGGGCAACACTAAAAACCTATACTTTTCACCGGAAGTTTCATCAGTAAACGAGCCACTGGCGATGTAGACAGGCATTCCAAGAAGCTTCTGCTTGTTTCTTTGTCGCCATGCTTGTACTGTGGACAAAAAGATAAATATAATTCATGTGTGTAGGTAGGTAACTGTAGCATAAATATCAATAACTTTTTATCTTCAGTTACTTTTCTTCTGAAATTGTAAGAAAAAAAGAGGACAAACCTTTATCAACTTGTGCTGTCCTAACAAGGCAATGTACTTCAACGAATAGGGGCCCATTTGTGTGCGGTTCAATTTTCACAACATGCCTTGCATTGGCTTTAGTCACCTCCTTATCCACATCACCAGATGCTAGGTATATCCTGCCAAAGCTGCCTCGGCCTGAAATGAAATACAAATCAATTAATATATGTAGTAATAAATAAATTGAGGTATTTTACACCTATATTGAAACAAGATTAAACAACTCTGTATGTACTCAAAATATAAATGATCTAGGTACAATAGTATGACATGTACTGCTATGGTAATGACAACAAACATCAACATTAACATACATAATAGTGTTTTAAAACAATAATGGATGTGAAAATTGGGAGAAAGAGAAGTAGAGGAAGTTGTATAGAATATAGAGCTGTGAAGGAAAGGAGAAGGAAATAATATTAAAAGCAGACATAAGCGTGACATTTTTCCACTGACGTGAGTGTCTGAAAAGCCCTTGTTGTGACACCATATCATCATTTGTCACCTATATTTATTTATTATTGTGATTTGTGACAATTACCTTGACTTTCACAAAGATTACATTTATATTGGGAAACTTGTGGTATTAATAATAAAATGTCTTTGAAGGACAAACTACAATGTGATACAAACACAATAAAAAAGTCATATTTCTGAATGTAGACATGAATGTCAAATATATAAACAGTACAAACAATACAAAAGCAAGCCTAGAGTGGACTGACCACTCCGAATGAAACCAGTTTTCTCTTGGTTACGCACCAAGCCAGCTATAATGTTTATGCATAATAATTAGTTTCAAGATGGAACGTCTTGATGCATGATTAAATGTTTTTTTGACATAAGTAGAAATGAGACATGTATCAAACCTTCATTTTTTTTGCCTTATTAAAAGAGATGATAATTAGTGGCTTTAAGTCCGCCAATTGTAATAATTTTAGTGCAATAAAGTTTTTAAATAAATAAATAAATTAGGTAAAAGTTTAAACTTCTCTAGATAAATGTAGGAAGTATGCAAAATGTCCTGAGAAAAAACATTGTCATTGGTTTGACAATTTCTAATGAAATAGGTTGTGAAAGAATACATTTCACATCTGACTGCAGTTGTATGTACGTATATGTATGCATATGCTTCAGCATAGATCATTGTATTTCCTTACATAACTTTATCCACTGTGACTTATTTGAATACATTTACTGTTTAACGGTAATATCACTCAATAGGCATGGCACAAGGTTACTGATAATGACTCAACATACTTAGTCAGCTTTGAACAATTTACCTATAAAACTCAACAACTCAAATTGATAGGAATTGAATTTTTACTTATATAATATATTCATAATGTTTATCAGGTGGTAGGACTCTGTGAAGCCTGAGGAGTCAGCTTGGGTGAGTATCACCACCTTATTTATTTCTGCCGCCAAGCAACATTGTTGTGTTCCGGTTTGAAGGATAAGGTAGCCAGTGAAATTACAGGCATGAGGCATTTCATCTTAGTAATCACAGTGATAATGCACCTGCGGGTCTGCATGTTATCTAACACCCATACTTTGGGGCTAGACGGCGCTGTGTAAATTTGACCAACCATATTTATTTATTTGTTCCCTGTAACCTAAATGCATCAATTGTAGATCTTATGGGTTACCATTATCATTTGTCACAGTATAGCATAAAAAAAATAGATATAAGAAAAATAAACCTAAAATCATGTCTTTGCTTGTCATATCATGTCTTGTCTTTGCACTGTCATGTAAGAACTAAATCGTATTATAAGTAAAAATAAATTAGAATGCAACTAATGTGAACAGTGAGCTTAGCATCAGTTGGAAGACCTTATGTTTATTATGTTATAAGATACTGTACTACACAATGAAAAACAGTCAGAATGCCTACTTGATGGAAATTGGTGACCTTTGCCATAAAATCTATGATTCGTTCACCATGACTCATGTAACTGAAACATAGACTGTGGGGACAAACAATGCCACTTGCCTGTAATGAAATTGTGCTGGTTATCTTATCCTTAAAACCAGAACACAATGATTGATGTGAGAAATAAAGCAGTGGTACTTATTAACGCAGCCTTCCTTAGGCTTTACAGAATCCTACCACCAGTCCCATTCGATTATATACAAACATAATGTTCCAGTTTTTTCCCGTTGTGGTATTGATTCACTTGAATATGTTGTACCTATTTTATATTTTGGTTTTATTATGGGAACTTCTCTCAACATTATTGTTCATTGCACCAATGTGGCCACATTTTAAGATTGCAAACAAGTTTCCCCAACATCTCTATAATGAAAAACTGTATATCGAAATAAGTATAGAAAGTGTGTAACTTGCCTATGGGCTTCCCTATGCGCCATTTCTTTTGTTGGACGTCGCTAAATACGATGCCGGGTGGTAACGCTTCGTCGTCGCAATAGCTGGCGTCCAGGCTAGGTGTGGGCTCTTCTACAGCCTTTAACTTCTTCTTTGCTGGTAGAGGCAGTTGCACTACATCGGCACCACGGCGTGGCATGGTAATAACATAAGAAATACAACTCCCAAGTTCAATGATCCGCAGAGATTCAGCCTTACGTTTCGACCTCTGCCCAAAGGTTACTGCAACACAAAACGCGCATTCTCGTCATATAAACCCTGTCCGAGCACAGTTTATAATCAAATTAAACGCAACGTGCAGTTCAATGTGATAAATAGGATTAATTTATCAGTAAAAGTTGCGGAAAGTGTTGTGTAAGTTTTTCAACGAGATTTACAAGTGCAATTACTTACTTTCGCAGGAAATTCAAATCTTAACACTTCTAGGAACTCGAAACTGTAAATTTTAATACTAAAACTATGTTAATGCTAATAATTATATGACTAACATAGGAAAAATACGCTTAACATAACAACTGATTCGACGATCGGCCATGTTGTTGGAATTGGGAATCAAACGATCAATGAACGACCACAGATAATTATATACGTTCGGATATTTTACAAACGTATTATAAAAGTCTGTAAAAAATTAAAAATGTGATGTGCTACAAGTAAATAAAATTATTAATTATATGTATAATTAGTAATTACATCCTAAAATTAATTAAATCTATCATCTAAGTTTATACACTCACACGTGAACACACTCACGTGAAGAAAATTTAAAGAAATAAATGTTGTGATCGGAATTTAAATGTATCCGAACGCAATATTTACGACAACATGTCATGTCTGACGAATCATCTCATTGGTGAAAGGAAGTTACACTATGGTTACACTTGATTGGATGGAATACATTACGGCTTTACTATGGAACAAAAAGAAAAGAAGAGAGAAACATGTTACTTTAAGATTTATTTTATGTTATTGGGATAAATTAGATAGTTTAAAAAGTTAGAATAAAGTAGAGGAAAAGCACTGAGTAAAGAGTAATAAACGAATACTCCGCGCATCTTTTGTGTACAAAAAAGCCGGTAAATATTCCAGATAAGAATATAGTAGGTAGGTAACATGATCTTATCTGGGATACACCTACTTATTATGTCCAAGGCCGGTATCAGAAAAGAGGGCCCGCCCGCAGGTTAATTTCGCTGATTTGGATGCGAAAGCCAACGGCTTTTAGTTTTACGCAAGGATCCCGAAGAACGAGGGAACGGGAAGGGTAGGAAGACGCAGACCCTGGCAGAAGCCGGTATTGACCGCGAAAACAACCTTACCTAAACATTTTCTATATAGAAGCTAATTTGTTACCATACCATGTTTATTGTTGTGGAGGGAGAATATATAATTAAATAGGTACTTATCTACTTATGTAGTTACAGAAGGAAAATCAAAACCACACGCAGATAAACGAAGGAAAGAAAATAATGGAATATTTTCACCTGGCTTCTACCGCCAGCTAGAATCTAATTGTGGTAGCGACTGTGCGAACTTAAGGAGTCCACTTGGGTAGTTACCACCGCCACACCATCGCTTTGTCTACTTCTGCCACCACCAGGCAGCAATAGTTATCGTCCGTGGGCTAATTACTTAACTCTATTACGTTTACTCAATTTTCTGATTTCAATTATTGAAATTGTTACTTTTGTGATTCCGTATCATCTATTTCATGGGTTCTGTTGCTAACAAAGTTCCATTGCATTAAACTGAAACTATTAAATCGATCATAGATTTTAGTAGATCAAATTTTTTCAATAATTGAAATCAGAGAATTGTTTGCAACAAAGTTACGTAACCTACCGGTTGCAAGGTAGGTAATCTAGCCAGCAAAATCTCAGGTAGGTACCTACTTATGCACGAGCCGTACGACATTCCATATTTGTCGTGACAGTAGGTAGGTACCACCTACGGTTTTGTAATTGTTTTGTTAGGTACAGTGAGCTGCAGAGCAAATGACATAGCGACAAACGAGCACACAGCCCACCTGATGGTAAGCGGTAGGTAACAGTCGCCCATAACATCTACGATTCATGCATTTACGTTACAGGCAACAAACATCGAGAACCGCAGGTGCCTTATCACTGTGAGGACTACGGTGAAATTACTACCTTATTCTTCAAACCGAATACAACAATGCAAGTACTGTTACTTGGTGGTAGAAAAGATAAAGCGGTGGTACTCACCTAGATGGACTCCTCAGGCTTGACAGAGTCCTACCACCCGATAAAATATTATTACACACATAGCATAAGTACCTAAATAATTTAATTTTTTAAATGTATACCTACGTACTTAAGTAGGTATGTTCACTCTGAAACTGTACTATAAGTAACTGCATGAATTGTAGATGTTTCGGTCGACAGTTACCGCTTTCCATCAGGTGGTCGGTCTATGTGATCGTTTGTCAACAATCAGTACCTAAATACCGTCACTACAGTCACAGAATACTTACAAATATACCAAGTTTAGGCAATGTAATACACTTCAATCAATATCGAATGTACGCATTTCTTTCACTACCTTTCTATTTTAAGGTAGAGCGAGTTCCGTACGTCCGCTTTTGAACTTATCCAATTGATCTCAATGGCTTCTACTTAGCGTGTCGGAAACTCGGAAATCTGGCGTCGTGGAGTATGGATATGGATGTACCTATGCATGCAGATGCAGTCCTGTGCATAGAGGGAGAGGGGAGGGGGAGGGCCAGGCGCGCGGGGAGAGGCAAGCAAAGCAAACTTTTTCATTCAAGAGGCAGACGCCATGTCGAAAGGCCGTTTCCGCGCGCGCGCCTCGCGCTACTGACGCCCGCGATGTCTTTTTGTTTGTCAACAAAAACGTGACATGTGCTTGTTTAGTTTGGTGACACAAAAAGTACAATACGCAGTGTAATTCCGCCGTCTATAATGTAAAGTTGCCGGTTAAAGCAGTGTGCAAACATGGACGGTGCTAACGCCGACTCGGACCATTCTATGACCTGGGAGGACTTTTTCGGTATGTCATTTTTGAATATTTTGTAACTTAGCACCTAGTATTTCACAAATATGTATTTTAATAGACCTCTTTATTTATTTCTTTTTTCAAATATTAACTTGGCTCTATCTTGTAATATCAATATTACTTACCACAAGGAGTTTTATTAGGAAGCTCGTTGCTTCAAGTAATTTATTTACTTGGATACCAATAAAAAAAGTGTTGCAACACTACGCTATCACGACTCCTTGGTAGTGAATTTCCTTACGTTGGGACAGGTTTATGCTACATTTCCCCATAAGGCAAGCATGTAATGCGCTTGCATCGCCGCGCGGCACTTCGTGGCTTCGTGTACCTAGTACGAAACATTGCTTGACTACGTCGTTTATTATTAAACGTGATCAATCATTTTCTTGTATTACTTGCTGCTTCTCTTTACGCACATGTTTTACGATATGAACGGAATTCAAACGGTAATTGAACGAGTAAATAACAAGGCGCCTACCTACCTATAGCAAGTCACTATGATGCTGTATGAATTTATGGGAACTGATTATGCATAGCTTTATTTCATAGCTACAACGATATTTTTTCTTGAAAACAAGTTTAACAAGTAAACCGATGCACAAATAGAGAAATGAGACGAAGAAAACAGGTATAATTGAGAAGACTTCAAGAGAAACGTCTGCCTACACTATGCGTACATCACAAGGTAAACTGGTACCCGAGTATTCTATACAACTGTGATAGTTGATACTCGCCCCTTCTAGTTGGTGCACAGCACTAGAAAATATTCCACGAATATGGAGTTTCAATTTTCTCACATTAAAAGTTCATTAGACACAATCAAGAACGAATTTTTAGGTTAGTTTACAGCCTCAACGCAGTGCGATGTACTAAGAAGGTCGGAATAAAATCGATGATTCACGATAAATCTCACAATAGCGGACGCATGTTGCTTCGCATACGTGATTGTTTTACTTATGACCAATCGAGCTGTAAAAAAATGCTTATAAAAACCTCTTTGGCAAGTGATTAATTTGTTTAACTACTTGCAAGTGTACGTAGGTAAGTGTGGTGTGTCATTGATTGACATAAGTTGACATATAACATTATATAAACGGCATTTAGGCTGTTAGCACAGGACCGTTATTTATTTAAATATGTATCTCTTTCGGAGAAAAATAGAGGCTCAGGACGACCTCTATATATACGTAGTGCCTACATGGCACACTAGACCTAGTAAATAAAAACCTACCCCACCCAACCACCCTGAACAGGACAACAAACCCCACCGAACTGACGTGGGATAGTGCACGTAGTATTTATTTATATCCTATTTGGGGCAAAGAAACAGAATAAGACTAAAGAACCCCTAGGTAAATCCATAACCTAGTACAAAAGTCGATTAAAAATCAACTCCCTTTGATAGGTCCTTCATAGCTTATACCACAGAATATCTTTACGTACCTACATTTTACATGCACCACTGTAGTTGGGTGGAGTGTGTTGTTCCCCAGTGTATCCTATTTTCGTATTATGTGAAACTACTTTTTTCCAGGGACATCCTCTGCGCATACGCATACTTAGATAAAAAGTAGCCATCTACCTAGATATATCCTTCTCAAAAGTCCAAGTTATTTGCGTAGATACAAATTTTTGTCCGGTTCGATTTATCTGTTGGCGTGAAATGACGTGTACAAACAAACATCCTCACCATATTTTTCATATTTAATTTTATAGATTGGTTGTAAGAGTTCTGCTGCCTGAATATCAAAACTTTTATTAATCATAATTTAAACGATGAGTGAAACGAATGAGTTGAATTGTAAATACTCGATTTATCTTTTTAAACCGTCTTATAAATAAATTTGCTTGTACATCGTATTAGCACAATGCATTATCTATGTATATGATACAAGTTCCTCAGGATGTTCACGTAATCTATTGTTTTTCATAGGTACTTAATGGGTATTGTGTACTTAGACGTACCCAGGTACTAATTTATCTTAACTCAAGAATGTACAAGAGGAGATAAAATGTGTCGTGTTGGTAACAATTTCCGTATTTAGTTGAGCAATGATTAACTCATTTAGGAACTTGATAAAGTAACTAACATACTTTTGGGAGCTTTAGACTGCACCGTGTATGCCCTTATTTATTTTGAGTATTTTATTTATTACTTACAAAAAGTTGTGATTATTTATAATATTTAAGGTATATGAAGTATTTATAATGTTTGTTGATGAAGCATTTTTTGTTCAGGAAACGTACAAGGTTCGTTATTCGGACGATATCATTTTACCTACAAAACTAAACGTCTGATACGGAAAAGCCTTGATTGTTTCACACGTGTCATATTCACAAAATAACAATGCAAAAAATATTAAAACATTACCTACTTAAAGACTTTTCCTGCTTGAATGGTACGAATAGGTAACGAGTTTTTTTTACTATTAATTGCTTTATTAATCAATTGTTACTGCATTACGCCATCCTATTATTATTGAAAGTGGCGGGAATACGTGTTGCCATTGTCCAAAATTTTCCGGGAATGGAGTTAATGAAGTATGCTTCCGTTAAACCTTATTGATCGCGCCGGCTGGTTGCCGGACGTTCGATCGTTTTGAAATTCGACAGTTGGCCTAAAAGACAAAAAGTTTCGGCGGCAGGCCAAGGTTTTTAAACTATACTGCCGGTTTCTTAATTTTTTAAGGTTAGTAGGATTAGATTCTATAAAGTACTAGGTATTAAGTAGGCACCTAGTAGGTGGATTATCTTTGATCTAAGGAGGAGCGTCTTGTACACACAGTAAATATTTTCATGGTCTTTAGGTACATGCACAAGGTTTACTTCAGTGATGTTCGTACCACCGTCACATGGATGCAAAGACTTACCTATATATTTCTAGTTACGCATTCCATGTGTTACTAGCAATGGATGACGTTTTTTTAATCTTCAAGATCGCAATTTCTGTACGTTGTTAGTAGAGGATTTAATTAATTAGGAGTGTTAAACCGATTTTGTCCGTTTATTCTTGTTCTCTGTACTTCTAGACGTTTACGATTTGTAATAGTGTGTTTTTGTTAGCTTACTACGGTTGTTGACTATTACCTATACTAGAACATACTTATAGGAAAACTAACACGCGACTGTTGTACTGCCAAACGAGAACTAAGCTAGCTATGATTAAATCGTTAAGGTATTTGTTTGGACCCGGTCATTGTTCTAGGTAAATAGTAACATCGTAGTAGCTGCCTATATGTAGGTAGTGTGCACAGCTGTACCTACGGTACCCTAAATTACATATCGAGTACAATTACATTGTATTTTAAGTGGAGGAGAATATATTTAAGAAAATTAAGTAAACTTCATACTTGGTCTCTTCTTCCCACTCAGATAAACTAAACTAAAACCTGGAAAAAGCTCGAAACACAAACGTCATGCACGACAACGCCTTGGACGATAAAAAAAAATGCATACGAAAGGACATGGGGGCAAAATGAGTACCTATTTACAAAGGTTCGTTTAAAACCACGCAATTGCGTTCGAAAACCTATTTGCATAATCGACTATGTAATTCAGTTGGCAGCACTGATTTTGTATCGGACTCGTGTCATTGCAATCAAACAGCTGTAAGCTAGGTATTTTATTAGGCAATATCGTTTTAATTAGAGACAAAGCACACAGACTGGCGCCGGGGCGTTGCTGAGATGGTGTGCGATCGGACTACGAACAGACAGATATTCAATGGCGCAACTTTGTTAGCGCTAGCGCTAGGCCATTCACAAAGAGACTTTGTGTGTCACTGTTTGGCTAGATACTAGCTAGTGTCTTTGCTTACGTACAGTTAAAAAAGTTATGCTTCTTTTTTTGCCAACGTCGATTACTTTTGCCGTGGCTATCGGCTGCTCTCGTCCGTTCGTTTTTTGAATTTGACGGGTCATTCGCTTCGGACAATTTACGGACTTCTAAGTTTCTTTCGAATTGTGGATTCTTCCCGTCGCCTTACTGAAACGACTAACAAGTTTGTCCAACAGGAATTATTTTCCTTGTGGTCAGTCCTACACAACGACCAATACCTAAATAAAACCAATTCCCAGCTAATCCCTGATTGCATGTGCCAGTCAGTGACACGACGTGTCCAATTTTGAAGGAGGAAAAAAAAATAACGCCTCATACCACGCTGTAACAGGATAGTCTGTGCCCATCAGACCGTGTGCGGATTACACACCCGAGCGAATGTGTAAACTGCAGATAAGTATGTTTCTTATTAGACAAGCAACACGGAGGTAGCTTTGCGAGTACACGAGATATAAAAAGTAAACACTAAAGATATGGAGTACTTACTGAGGTACATGTATGTTTGTGAAGCGCCAGGTTGTGTAAATGGGTTACAAAAACAGGTTTTCTCATAATAAACATTTAAACTCATTTAGTATGCAATTTGCAGTAGAAATTTCAATGAGAGTAATAAACAGCTCAATACCAAACCACACTAACCGAACCAACATTGCAAATTAGTATTTTTGGTTGGGATTCTATCATTTTCCTGGATACATTAAATTAACCTGTGTCCATGCCGTATATAGTAAGATAGATCAGCTGTTTACACCCGCCACGATATCCAACTATTATCCCACGGGATTCTTTTATTTTTCTAAAATTAAAACGTCCCTATGACATTCGGGAATACGTAGTTTTATTAGTGGAATTTTCGAAATCGGCTCTTTAAAATACTGTTTTTAATAGGTGGATAGATCGTACTAACTATAGACTAAGATTAAGTCATGCATGAGTGCAAATGCTATACCTAAGACTACTAGCAAAAGTGTTTTAGTAACATAAAATTTTTGTCGCTATGGGCTTTTTTTTTTATATCTACTACTCCGTGACAAGCAGAGGCCTGATGAAAAGCGGCAACAGTGGCCCAGAACATCGATTATATATATTGAAGGGGAATAACGATTTGTCCATTCATCTATACTATTATAAAACTGTAAAAAAGCCGTGTCTGTAGGGACATCAAAGATATTTCATAAAAAATTGCCGGGATAGGATTTTGGGACGTAACTATGCCAAATATTATATTTTTTATTTTGTCTGTCTGTTTGCGAATTTTTGTTCGGTTTTCATAGTTTGGTAGCTTAAAGTCCAGAGTACAATCTATGCTGTGTCATCTAATTCGGGTTGGTAGAATCAGAGATAAAGCTTGACCTCCCCGTAATACAAGCATTCATACAATACGGAGATCATTTAAAATGGTAATGCGGACAAAAGCTAAACTGTCATACAAACTATTACTACGCGAACGAAGTCACGGGTAAAAGCTAGTGCAACACAAACTTGGTAAAACAGTACTTAAGTAGGTATTTAATTGGGTACAGGTATATCTTTTAGGTTCACCTACTTCTTCCAATGACTACGGTGCGTGTCCATAAAGCATTATGATAGGAAAAGTAAACATGAGATATCAGTCTGTTTATGATTCGCGACGTTATACTTTATAACGTGGTGCTGGTGACCTACAAACCTCTACGGCCGCTTATAACACCTTACGGCGAGGATTAGTTCTTTCAACATTGGCCAAATCATTTTAAGATTGTACTTAGGTGGTAGGTTGTTGTTTTCTTGGGTATGATTTAACTAATCATAAAAAATATCGATTTGGTCAGCTGAAAAATATATTGTGGTGTATGAATTGGACCATACACTTATTCGCAAATCGCGCGTAAAGGGTTAAAAGCAAGGGCAAGCTGGGAGTTTAATACGGGTCCGCGCCAGGCAACTAAAAAAAAACAATAAGCCGGCCAGTTAGTCTACCAGCTAAAAAACTATGAAACCATTACACACTAAAAAGAGCACGGAAAAGATAAAAGATCTATTGTTTGATGCGTGAATCGATTTCGAGAAAATCTGTCACAATAGAAGATACAAGCTAGATACACTAAAATAATGCTGAGAGACATACGGTAATTTTATCTGGAAAATGCAACAGGAAGTGGGGGAAACGGTATAGAACATATTGCATCAGAAAATAACTAAACGCGGACATAGTCATGCACATGTTATAAATCAATTACATAAGTACCTACATTACATCCATAATAATCGTGTAGAAATTAATTGATAACGATTTACGCATGCGTAGAAACTCAGACGGCGTCTAGACGGGGAGGTATTTTATAGTCACCGCTTTTGTATCCCCGGTTCTAGTTGAAACGTCTATTGTAAAATGATCGTTGACCTCCTGTTTAATGCTTAAAAAACGTACCGGAAACGGAACCCTCGGGGCTCAAGATAGGATGGGGATGTCGGCGTAGGTTCTTCTAAACTTTGCTTTGGCAGCCAGCCAGTGAAAATGTTAGAGCATTTTTTGGCATAATATTATTGCATCACAGCAGTGCAGTAATGAGATTGGATAGAATTTACGAGGAAAGTTGTTACGAATTTTGTGCCGTTTACCTACGTACGGTATTTATAGATGGTTAGTTATAATGTACATTTTAATTTTTATGCTGTGTAGGTACACTCGTATAGATCTTATCATCGGTTTTATTTATTAAGCTTTGATTTGTTTTAGCGCTTACTTTTGTTATTGTAACTAGCCTAACAATAGTAATATACGTCTAGTATCTAATATTCAAATCATTCAAAATGCTGGAGTATGATATTTACATTTGAACACTTTCGGAGCTAAGTCGTACAATAAGTACTAGGTAGATAATATGCATATTTCGGCGTGTTTTTAGCACGAAATTTTCGGTTCAAGATTTTTTACAAAGCGCACAGCTGTTTTATCTGTCTGTGCATGCGGGTGGCTGGTATGATAACAGAACAGACCTTCCTAACATTGAACAGACGTCTGGCGCCGTGACGTAAACTACCCTCGCACTTTTATTATCAAGGGTGTGGAAAGATAGTGAGCAAGCCAGGGGTGTCAAAGACGTAAAAAGGAGATTGCGAAAAAAAAATGTGTGCTGTCTCGAACCTTATGGTGACTAAGGCCTACGATAAAATTAAATTTGAACACAAATAGTTACACAAACCATTGGTACAGCTAAAAACAAACACAAACTTTAAATTAGAAAAGTATAATATGTATTTTGGGCAACGAGACTTCTACATAAAGTACATTCTCAAGTCACCTACACTACAACATAAATAAACAACATTTTATCGTCAAAGCCATGCTTGTCAAAGTGATTCAGTCTTCACAAACAAAGAAGTAATAAAACAAACGACACTTCCTTTGATTTATTAACCTATAGCACTGATTGTGTTAAGGCTTCGATATTTAATTTATATCGATGCCTTAACACTTACGTTAAAAGCGAATTAATATAAAATTTTATGACAGTAGATTCTGTGACGATTACGGTGCGAAATTCGTTCGGAAAATATATATCCCGCCAAAACTGTAATTAGCTGTCAAAGAGCATCGAGCGAAAACATCCGAATCAACTCTGATTTATACATTCCGTGCAGCAACTCAAAAAAGCTGCGATAATTTTACAACTGCGTCTGGCATTTTGTGATTACACCCTTGCACGAGTGATTCCTCGAAAAAGTTGTCTCGCCTGACAGCACGCGTCGTGTTCCTTTTTCAAAATTTATTATCCAGACTCGCTTGTAAATTCGTAACGACTCGTAATTTGGTGCCATATTGGATGGCCAGACGGTTTAACGTTATGATTTTAGCTGGAAATTGTGTTAATTAATTCGTCCCTATGATTCATATTAGTACTTTAATTTAGCTGATGACTTGGGTAACTGAACTTTTATATAAATAATCCTTGAACCCGAATTATGTGTATAAATAGTACTTTTTATACACATAATATAATTTTGTACCTTTTCTCTGCGACATTAGATTCATACGCAGCTGTTGTTTTTCTCTTACAAATTACAATTTCCGGCAATTCTCAGGGCTTCTCGTTGCAAATTCCGGTATCAACTCCTCTATCATCATCATCATCATCATCATACCTACCTACTTTTTCCGCCTCCAGCATTCCATTGCTGATCTTGAGCTTTCTGCTCGATTTGCAATAATCTCGCTGCTTTGCGGATGGGTTGGTCTAAGACCTCAGTCCCGTTTTTTCGGGGAAATGTTGAAATCATCTTCGGACGAGGTAGTGATAAATTGTAAAGAGACCATTGCACAGAAATGGCTAGCTCTATAAATAAGCAGTTTCCAAAAACCAAGATTGTAATTAATTTGGTGTTCTTCATTTATTTTCATATTAACTTCAAATATCTTTCCCGGACGCGTTCGCATATGATTTTATAGATTGAATTGTCGAATTTATTAGCTTGTCCCGCTTTCGTCGTCTTAAGTTCCGCGTTTTTACAAAATCACGCTTTCTCCGAAAAAATCTTGGCTTGGCCTCTAGTACACGTAATCCCTATCAACAACTACAAAAAATAATTTACAAAGTTTATCTGTTACTAATCAAACAAAACCTATTACAATAGGCTTCATAAATTATCTTTGTAACAGAATAATCGAAATACCAAGTACCTACCTATTCTGTAGAAAGTACCTGCTTTGTTTCGCACAGCCCTACGTATTCCACAGTTTGGGATAGGTCGGGTCGATACGCGGCCCCTACAAATGCGACAGCCAACGTTTTCCGCCTTGTGTACCTACCTACTGTCTTTATGTTAATCTGCCGTAGCCATCTCTAAAACACGCTGTTGCGATGTCTACACGTTTAGGATTATTACATAAATCTAATAATCATCTGGGCGTTAATGTCCCGGTTACGCTCGCGCGCGAGGGCCCGGGGTCCGCCTTGACCATGATCCAGGATCATTACGGTGGAGCGACTGCCATCTGACTTTCGTGACGCTGCTACCAGGGAAAACCTGACCAGATTGAATCATAGTTACACAATCAGTCGCCTGAATGTGCAGGTTTCATCACGATGTTTTACCTCACCGTAAGAGCATCGGTTGGCGTTCAACTAATGTGCAGTTTAGTATTATTACTTACTTATTGTCAATATTGCGTAGCTTTAATGAATCGACTTCGTGACCAAAACGCGAACTTATGTCTTTCATTGAAACCGATAGTTTTCATTGCTGAACCGATTGAGGGATCCATTGTCATTTTTTTTTTACCGTGGTTTGTCACCCATACAAAATTTCTCTTACCATTCTTTTATTCGCTTGAGTATTTAGTAATTGTGTTATGGTTTATACTCTTAGTAAATGTATCAAATTAACCGTGAAATGGCTTTCTATAGCTGACGACCTGAGTGGTTCAGTTGGATAACATACCGGTCTGCCACGCAGAGGTCCCGGGTTCGATTCCCTGTCAAACAGATATTGAAATGATAAAATTTTAATTTATCTTACGGGTCTGAGTGTTATATGTATAATAAGTATGTATTTAAAAGTTTATAAGTAGTTTTTCGATTTGATTAATCAAGGTACGCGGCAGTAAAATCTAAGTAGAAAGCCGAAGTAGGTGCCTAGGCACCTAAGTAGATTAGTCGGTGGTGTATCTGTCGGTAACAAATTGTATGTAGGTATGTTTTAAATTAGTTTTTTTCGTTTAAGTTTAATCTAATCAATTTTTTCTATAGAAAACTCCCATTTTTAATTGCCATACCTATCTACTTACCAAGAGCGTAACATACCAAGAAGAAATAATTAAATCCCTCAAATGCATGCTATACGGTCAAACATAACAGAACGCCATTAGTTCAGTGGTTTGCTGCAACAATCCCTCGAGTATTTTGTATTCTATCCAACACAGAGGGGAGTTTACAATAAATCAATCCCACAATACCCGATAGCAAACTAATCCATAGCACTCTGTTCATACCTCGCTGTATGGCGCGGTCTTGTTTTCATTTGTCGAAAACTGGAGACTTTTGTGGGGGCCTTAATTGAGTTTCGAAAATTCGTAGTTGGAACGTGTGCGGAATTGCTGGCTGGAAAATGAAAATGTTGAGGTTTAAATTTCGAAGCGATGTTGTGACGTCGTGCGTGACTCGAAATGTTCATTGTTATTGTTTCAATCAATGGCAACTTATGTAGGAACCTACTAAGAGGAAGGGGAAGTCGAATTTAGTTGCAGAACGATTCTGCAAGTTCTGAAAGTTGTTGCAAATGTGTTTGCGTTGGAAGGTAGTGAATTCTGTTGTGGGCGGTCTCATAGCGAAGAGCCTCGACCAACACCTTAAGAGTCTCTCGCTAGATGGTTGGGTCAAGGGCCAAATACAGAAGGCGGTAGCGTATCGTCAGGAGGTTACTGTCTTTGCAGCCCTAACCACCGGTAGCTTGGGCCTCGCTCCGTTGCTGGCGGTATTCTTGGTTTAGGTTTTTTATATTATGTGTATTTTATATTTTTATTGTAAAATTTAAATTGAACAAATAAAGTAATATCGTGGACAAATTCACACAGAGATTATTTTCGACATCTTTTCTTTTTTGTTTATCTGTTTGACATCTAACAGTAGAGTTGACGATGACGTCAAAGATTCCATTTTCATCTAGCGTATATGGTAGAAGTAATTTGATTCGATTTGTCACCATATGCAGTTGGTTTGCTTTAATTCGTGTTTGTTGGTGTTTTGCTACCGTGGTAGATATTTTGCTACTTAAGCATTTTGCGTATGTAGTTGGTGTATTGCGTTGTTTTATGCATCGAAAAGAAGACTAATACTACTATTTTCGAAGACTATACTTTTGATGGATGTGCGATAGGTTGTAGTAATGCTCGATTGACAGCTTTCGTACTCTAAACATCATCATCAGCCTATACTAGTATACTAGCCATAGGCTTCTCCAGCGGAGTGCCAATGATCCCTGTAGGCTAATTACGTAACTGGCAACAGTGCCAACAATTATCTGATTTCAATTATTGAAATTGTTACTTTTGCGATTCGATAGTTTCAGTTTATTGCAATGGAATTTTGATAGAAACTGAACCCATGAAATCGATGATACGGAACCGCAAAAGTAACAATTTATCGGGCTTAGAGAGTAGCCCCTTGTGATTAAGTAAACGTTTACGTGAGTATAAATTGTTTTTCCTTCTCTATAATTTCTAGCTGCACATATTTTAGCTAAGGAGGTATCGTTACAATAGCTATGAATTACGTTCAAAGGCAAACAAATGAAACCCGTTTGCCTTTCATAATGCGAGCTTAGCATAATTGCGTGGGAAACCAACAATAACACTTAATGAAGTTATATTTATTATTTCTTCACACATTACACCCTTGCGGTAGGACCCCAATCCATAAAAAGCATTTCGTTTAAAGAAGGGTTGTTTTAATGGGTATATTTACTTACTTATGATGCATTTGTTTTATTTATGTGACGTATTTTGTGTTAAACAAATGCCATAAAAGGCATGAGTCGCGTGGCCGTACTTTATTAAGGTTATATTTTTGCAGACCAAGCTTTACAAGTATAATACCTTGTCTATAAGCAGTAATATATTGTGCTATAGTTTTAATCTGTGCCTGAAGCACCGTGATTGATAAATTACCATCTGCAGTAGGAATGCGGATTGCTTGAATTCTTAATTGATTTAATTATCTCGAGATTGCAGATGGAGTGCCGCAAGGCAAGCTTTTGGGACCCCTTCCATTGTCGTGGTTCTGGCTTCGAATCGTCTCAACAAGCGCTTTGTCAAATTAAGAGCCGAGAGAGAGGATTTCACACTTGACTAACACTTCAGTTGGTTAACCCTCAGATATTAGGCAAAACAAATTAATAGAAAATAACAAAAAAGAGTTGATAGTAGATAGGTCCTCTGTTGTAGTTTATTTATATTTATTTGGTCAGAGGTTGATTTTCTTATAGTTTATGCTACTCAGTGACGACAGACAGCCCACCTGATGGTAAGTGGTAACTGTCCATAACATCTACAATTCATACATTTAGGTAGGTACCTAATTAAGTAACCTATCTATTCTTTCATCAGAATTACACATTAAATCATTCCGGGCCGGACGTAAATAATAATAATAATTGGAAATCATAATAATAAATCTGAATGAATATCAAGCACGAGTCTGTAATACTGGTAAGGTCAAAGACCTTTGTTCACGAGGTAAATACACCAGATGATCTCTATTTGCAGTATTATCTAAACACCGCTGGCAACACTAAATATACCGAGCAGTCGATTTGTGTTTATTTCATTTAGCTGTGTTTGGTGCGTATCTTTGCCTTGTCTTTGTACAAGATTTTCTTAGCCACGAGAAAAAAATTCAAGCTGAACGTATCTTAGGCGGTTAATTTTAGACAGTATAATTGTCTCGAAACAATGAACATACAGCAAAATTTAAGCAATTTCAGCATTGCAGTTTATTCACTAGTGTGGCGCCGAGCGGGCGCGGTCGCGAATCGATATGTCATTGAACTTGAAAACATCGACACAATTAGGGGTGCGCCCGGAAGGCAACGGAGATATTTATACTAACTGCCTTGTTTACGATAGAAGTAATTTGCGATGGAATGTAAATTAATGGGTCGATCGATGGTGTATTGAATCTATTGGTGTTGATGATACTATCTCGGTTTAGGGTGTGAAAAATGTAGGAAAGTAATTCGGCATTAGGTGTCATTTTTATTAGAGCTTGTCTAAGCTGAAATGACGCGCCCCACTACTTAATTAGTTGATTTCGATGTGTGAGTGCAAATATTAATAACGACACTTCATCTGTGTGGGAGCGTCGACTGCTCAATCGAACGACGCGTGCTCCTACGTTTGAGTCTCACCGGCAACTAAATGACCAATTACAACCAACGGCATTTGGTATACCCATGTAACTTGGATGACAATGCATTAATATGGTACCATGGAGCTGGTCTGATGATGGAATCGGAAGGTAATCATAGGAACTAATGAACGCAATAATATAACACCATCGTGTTTGGGCTTTTCATCAGTGGTCTAAATTCAGAAGTAAAAAGTGTGAGAGAGCGTGAAAAGCGGAACAAGGCGAAACGTAATGTAAGTGACCAAAATAGACCTTATTCAATGAGCAATACACTCCACTTTGATTTGCTCTCACGCTTTTTGTTTCTGAATTTAGTCGACGGAATTTATTTATTTATTTATTGGAGTAACAGCTTATAAAACAAATTACATACTATTTATGTGATT
The DNA here is from genome assembly GCA_907269095.1 of Blastobasis adustella. Classification (NCBI taxonomy): domain Eukaryota; kingdom Metazoa; phylum Arthropoda; class Insecta; order Lepidoptera; family Blastobasidae; genus Blastobasis; species Blastobasis adustella. The sequence continues at coordinate 6,816,027 of OU026138.1, forward strand.
ATAGAAATTTTATTTTACTTTACTTTAATTTATTTTACTATTTAGCCAGGTGTAATAACCGCACTAGGCCGACCTCTACCGAACCTACCTACCGCTAACACCACAGATTTTAATTTAGCATAGTGGTCGATTCGGCCCCAAATTACCGATTCGGTACCAGTGGCCGAATGGTATCTATTTATTTGTCTAACCTTGGTAACTAATGTCAATTAATTCAATTTAATTAATCTTCGTTCGGTGCTGACGTACTTTAACAATTAACTTTGTTATTGGACAATGACAGTGATGGCAATGCTAACTAATTGTGGAAAGATTTTTCCTTGATAAAGTTTTTATTTTTAGTTAGGGAAGTGTCCCCACAAAAATACGACCTGAGCGTTCCGGTTTGAAGGATAAGGTAGCCAGCGAAGTTACAGGCATGAGCCATTTCATCTTAGTCCTCACAGTGACACCGCACCTGCATTTCTACAATTTTGTTGCCTGCCACCTAAATGCATGAATCGCCGATGTTATGGGCGACAGTTACCAGTTACTATCAGGTTGGATGTCTGCTTGTTAGTCACTGCGTAGCATAAAAAATACAATTATTTGTGTCAGAGAGGCCATAGGACGTCAAAAGGTACCGACAGACGGAGGAATATCATCGGATTTGCACCCATTGCTTCTCGCTTACTTAACTTGCGGTTCTGTATGCTTGTCACATGAAATCGTAGGTGTTATATGACAGTCTAAAATTCATTTTAAAGGATATGTTCAAAGTTTCCTACCGCGCACCTTTGTTGACGAGTAGCCCCGTCGTCCCGTGATCATGATGCATGCAACTGACGCAGTTGCTGTAACCAATTTCAATTAATTCAATTTAATTATGATCACGGGACGACGGGGCTACTCGTCAACAAAGTTTCGCTGTAGGAAACCTGGGACATATCCTTTAAAATGTGTGATAATAACCGCGATAGTTTAAAACATTATAGTCTAAAAATAACACCGGCGCCTTTGACGAACCAGATCGTAGCTAGAAATAAGACGTTCTCACGGGCAAGGCATCCTAGCTCCATAATGCATTAGACATAACGCCACACGCTTTCGTATTCCACGATCCCTATCGTTTCCTTTCTAAGAGCCCTGGCTTTCTTATTGTTGTCTAATGTATTGTCATAATGCATGGCTTGAATGGGCTTTAAACTGGAAGTAACTGTCTAGGCTCTGGATTGTACATCATAATCATCACAGCCCATAACAGTCCACAGGAGTTGGGGCCTCTCACACGAAAGGGGAGGTGATTGACATAATCTCCACGCTTGACAGACGAGTTGGAGATCGCAGTGTTGTAAAAATAACAATGGAAAATATATCACACGGCCAATCTGGATCAATCTGAAATCTTGATAGTTATTTCCAGTAAAAGTACAGCTCTGGATACACGTAAATACTGGAAATAGATAAAGTACATGTAAAGAGTGCATAGTTTTTCCTGGTTAACCCGCTGGCACGGGCGCTGTAAGGTGTAGCGCACTTTTACCCCAGTGTCATGAAAAAAGGTTAACGTATATGTATTTTATTAGTTCTACTTAGGTATATCTAGAAGGAGTGCCTACTTATATTATGTGATCAATCAGCGGGGCTATTGACTATCTCAGTGGACAACTAAATTTGACATATAATAATCTTACACGACTCTAATTTGGTAGACGCCATAGCCTGTGGCCAACGTAAATACCGTTGTGTAGAATTTTCTAATGTCAAATTTAGTTGCCAACTAAGTTAGACAATAGCCCTGCAGATAAACCATTGAAGCATAAATGGAATGTGATGAATTTATATTCATGTCTATTATTGTAATTTTTCTCCACAGTTGCAACCGAATTAATCATGTAGCAATGATAGTCCAAGATCCAATGACTGATGCGGTAGGCACTAGGTAGTCACGTTTCGTCCGAAAGACGATCGCAAACTAGGCAATGTTTAGCACTAAGCCGTCTGTTTGTGTATTTGACGGATAACTATGCACACGTGTTGTAATGGATGAGACATGCAAGCCATGATGTAATAACGCATGTCCATATTGGCGTGTTTATTTTGATACACTTGAAACTGTTGGGTTGTGGTGTAGGGTACCTATAGTTGGTATGTTCTTGTTAATGCGCTTATAACATTTGACAAAATTCGAAGCCTAGATTCAGAAGCAAAAAGCGTGAGAGCAAATCAAAGTGGAATGTATTACTCATAAAATAAAGTCCATATTTGTATCACGGCTTTTGAAAATAGGTGCGACGCATAAAATAACATAAGTACACAAAAATAGACCTTATTCTATGATTTAATACGTTACACTTGATTTGATCTCACGCTTTTTCTGAATTTAGGCTACTGAATTTAGTCAAATGTAATAAGCGTTAACCTGTACTTATTGGTACCTACAGTTCTGGCAATGAAAAAAAATCTTGGATTCTTGGCGTTAATATCCCGGTTGTCCCGCCTGGACCATAGTAAAGAATTTGGCAGATCAAGTAAATACAACAGAGCGACGGCCATCTGACCTCCGTGACCCTGTTAACAGGGGAACCTGACCACATTGGTTGGATCATGTCATGGTTACACATTCAGTCGCCTGAATGTGCAGGTTTCATCACGATGTTTTCTCTTACCGTAAGAGCATGGATGAGTGATCAACTTATGTAGGTAGGTATCTACATAACTCAGAAAAGAGGCATTGGCGAATCATTTGTTCACTTTTTGTGTAACTTTGTTTGAATTGAAAGACAGTTTCCAGTGTTCTGTGTGGGCCATCTCAATCTAGATCCGAGTGGATACGGTGCGCGAAATGCTAGAAAGCGCAGCTATTGTGAATTGGATTGGCTAATTCACATCACAACCAAATAGATAAGATACAGCTATTTGTGGTCTGCATTTGTTTAATGGTTGTCGTGAGGGACAGGCGTTGGGCTGCAGCCAGAGAACAATTGTGAAATCGACATTGTGACCGACATACATGTGATAAATGGAAAATAAATGATAATGATAGGTCTTACATTGATATATTTCATCGGTATATTTGAGGACCTGAGTGGTTCAGTTGGTTAACATGCCGTCTGCCACGCTTGATGAGGTCAGGGTTTGATGCCCGGTCGTGCAGAAATTGTAATGAGAAATTTTAAGTTCTGTTACGAGTCTGGGTGTAGTATATATAACAAGTATGTATTAAAAAAAATAAGTATATAAGTAATTTGTCAGTTTTCTAACACCCATAACACAAGCTTTGCTTACTTTGGGGCTAGATGGCTCTGTGTGAATTTGTCCAAGCATATAGCATAAGCATAGCATATTTCACCAGACGAACATAGAGCAGCGGTGTACTTTCGTTGTTTAAAGTACTTATCACTTTTCCGAGCATGCCCAACCTAGATAAAAACTTAAACAGAACAAGTGTAAAAACGCTGTGGTTCCAGTCAATTGATCTCAGTCAAGGCACTGCTATATTTTTTTTATAATTGGACTAGCCAGGCATTCGACCTCCACCTCACCTGGTGGTGCATGCCTGTCTAGGAACAGCCTATTTACTCTAGCCTTGAAGGCGTCTGGATTATAATGATCAGAGAACACACTCGCAGGTTATTCTGTAAAACATCTGTGAACGCAACGATGAAACGTGACAGATCGCGGCCAGGTTGCCAAGCACCATTTCTATTGAATTATTGTTATCATCTGACAGAACATCCTACATTTCATCGTTGCGATTTAGAATGTTTCTTAGAGAATTGCACCCCTTCTGCCTTATGTGCTTATTACATTTGACTAAATTCGTAAAAAAGCAAAAAGCGTGAGAGCAAATCAAAGTGGAATGTAATAATTTAGTCAAATGAAAATAAGCGCATTAGGGATTAGTCTCCACGGCCTAAAATTAAAAAAATACTTAAACCCAATTGTGTTTTTTACACAGCAATGTCGAGCAGTTAGTATTACGTAGCTCGTTACCTATCAAATAATAATTGGGTAATAACAATTCGCTTCAAATCAACCTAACCTAAAATTAGTTTACATATACACGTTCGTATTACACAATCACAACGACCGTTTATAACACAAAAAGCTAACTAGCAAATTTAAAAGATATAGGGGCCCGATAAAAAACCTAAACAATGGTTAGCACTGGCTGGTAACAATACGCCCACATCGCGCTCGATTGCTTTTTGCAACTATGTGTTACGTAAGTTTGAAAATATGTAAATAATTGATTACAAGGTTAAACGTCTTGACTTTCAGGCACACAAACACACACAGACATCTCGTACCTACTTATCACTTTCAATCTATAAACTTCGCCGTAAAAAGGCCGTGTGGTGTCCGGCACAGTAGAATAGCACTAATCCCTTACACTCGTGGGTGTCGTACAAGGCGACAGTTTTCGAGGCAATAGATCTAGAGTCTCCGTAGGCAGGAAAATGGGCAGCAGCTTTTTCCATTGTTATGTTTATAACACTGCGTTCTCCAATCCCATGAAACCATATCCACAGATGGTGACATGCGAGACAACTCCATCCCAACCACACATCTTGAACCATACAGCCTTGCCTGAACCAAACTCGAAGAGATGTTTTATCAGGCCTCAAAAAAAAGCAGGACTAAATGTCCGATTATGGATGTATCTGCCACTCTTACCGAATATATCCGTCACAGATTAGATACCTCTATCCGAACATTCTCCGCATCTCGACGAACTTGCGCCTATTTCACGTTGGGGATCTCCACGATAACGATACGATAAAATACTTCCTTTTTAACCAGTATCGACTATAAAAGTAGTGATAGTAGCTTGTTCGCGGCTGGCTCCACTGAGCTTAATGCTGTGGGCGGACCAGCGGGCCCACGCGGTGGCTGCAATGCTATTGCTTCACAGTGCGCGTAGAAAAACTCATTAGACTTGGTTAAAGCTCGAATGTTGACGGTAAGAATGTCACAGTCTTTACTTTAGGTTCATATAGTATACTGTATGAAAATGTATACACTGTATCAGCCAGAACGTCCACTTTATTAGAATGTACACTTCTTTTTTGACAAATTCACACAACGCCATCTAATCCCAAAGTAAGCAAAGCTTGTGTTATGGGTGTTAGATAAATGTAAAATTATATACTTTTTTTAAATACATACTTATTATACATACTACACCCAGACCCGTAAAATAATGTAAATTCATCATTTCAATTGCTGGCTGGGAACCAAACCTCTGCGTGGCAGATCCAGATGCTTGATGTTTTAATCAACTGAACCACTTAGATCGTCGAATGTACACTGTATTAGAACTTACATTTTTGCCATTAATGTGGCCGACAAGCTTACGGCCTGCCTGGTGGTAAGCAGTCACCGCAGCCTTTGGACGATTGCAATACCAAGGGTATCACCCACGCGTTACGGACCATGTAAATTCTTTTCACCCCTTTCTTGAAGAACTCCACGCTCTCTATTGAACAACCTCTCCAGGGAGCTCATTCCACAACCGTACATCAGATTGTCCACATAATCAGACGCTTTACAACCACTGTCACACCAGTCTGTGTCATGTATTTTTGGTTTTCATACAATAAATGAATAAAAAAAAACAGTGTGCTGGAACCAAGCCCACGTCAGTGGAGGCAGGAGCATATATAGATTCAGTCTCGCTCCAGTCTACTTTTTCTTTTTATGACATACGGTAGGCAAGCGGGCCACCTGATGGGAAGTGGTCACCGCTGCCTATAGACGTTAGCAACACCAAGAGTATCGCCAATGCGTTGCTCACCTCTATAACACGTTGCTCTGGCAGCAAAAAGGCAAATGCCTCCACTGCCAAAGCCACGGTTCCCCAAATCCCCACACCACGGAGCACTGGAGACCTTACTCACCGACAGAAACACAATACCATAATAATATAAAAGAGTATTGTTTAGCTGCGGTATTCTGTAAGGTGGAGGTACTTCCCCAGTCGGGCGGCTCCAATTCGAACGGGATACCCCGCTATGCCCTAACTCTCTGTTAAGTTTAGTAGTACTTAAGTACATGTTTTTTTTGTAGGTATCTACTCCTAATAGCAAAAGAAAGTTCGCCGTGGTTTGCTTACAATATCTGCTTATCTAGTAACATAAAAAAATAAATCATACTCGGTAAGCAAACGCTGTGTGCCTGTGATATATCTAACATGAACTCGCCACGGTTATTAGCCGCACAAAAGGCTAATCATCCGTGTGATACAAACTTTATTGACCTTTGCATTATAAAGAACCCATTTCGGCCGTTTCAATGGGACTTTCTCCTCCAATCAAATCAAATACATGAGCGCGCCATTTTTGTATTCCCATTTTGAAATACAACTTTCATTTTGACGTCTCTTCGAGCGAGTGATGTGACAAGTTTTATTTGAAAATGGAACTTGTTTACACTGATTTTATAGAGGTATATTTTGTTGTTTTATGAAAATGCTGCGGTGGATATTTGGCATTACGCGACTTGATTGAGTGCGTAACGAGTATATTTTTGGTGGAAGCTTTGGCGTAAGAGATATCGCGGATAAGATCGAAGAGGCACGGCTGCGCTGGTATGGTCACGTATTGCGTAAGCCCCAGGGATACGTGGGAAATAGGTGTCTAAACCTTCCTGTATCAGGAAAGAGCTCCCGCGGGAGACCTAAGAAGCGATGGATTGACATCACCGTGTAGGACACGAGAGCGGCTTACGACGTGAGGATGCCGAAGATCGGGCAAAGTGGAGGAAACAAAGCAGGAAAGCGGACCCTGGCAGCAGCCGGGATTGACCGCTCGGATGATGATGTTATTTGGATTCACAACGACTTATCTAAAACATAAGTCATATTAGCCAGGGGCAGTTTGAAAACCTATGCTGCTTCAGTTTATACTGTAGGTACGTAACCTATACCATCACTGTATGCTGAGACACTCAGCCCTCAGCGTATACTGAGATGTGGCCTTCCACACTTAATTCATTAAAAAAAAAAACATATTTTCGTTAATGTTCCGTTATGCTCTCGCGCACAAGGGCCCGTGGTACGCCTTAACCATGATCCAGGATTTGGCAGGTCAGGTAATTACAGTGGAGCGACTGCCATCTGACCTCCGTGACCCTGCTACCAGGGGAACCTGACCAGATTGGATCATGGTCACACATCCAGTCGCCTGAATGTGCAGGTTTCATCACGATGTTTTACCTCACCGTAAGAGCATCGGTTAGTATTGAACTAATGTACATAACTCAGAAAACAGTCATTGGTACATGGCCGGAGCGGGATTCGAACCCGGGACCTCCGCCTTACGAGTCGATACTGTAACCGCTCGGCCACCGACGCTCTCCACACTTACTTAATTACAAGCTTTTATTGAACTTGCACTGTTCGTATGTACTGTGTGTAAGTTGTCCGTCAAAATTTGCAAACAATTTTTCGATCATTTGCTTGTATCCGGTTGAGCTGAAATTAGGTATACGTATGTAACTTGGATGACAATGCATTAATATGGTACCATGGAGCTGGTCTGATGATGGAGTCGGAAGGTGGTCATAGGAACGAATGAACGCAATAAGATAACCCTATCGTGTTTGGGCTCTTTTGAATGGTCTTGATGTGTAGATACTATACCGCGCAATAAAAGTTTATTATTATTTTTTCCATTTCGTAACTTATTTATGTCATTAGTTTATGGAAGTATGTACCTATAAGGAGTGTGACCTATAATTTAGGAAAATCTATTTTTATGTGTAATTTTTTCCATTTCCATATATTTTCCCACTGGCATTTTTTCCCAATGCTTTGTTTTCCTGTACCGTAATTACCATTTTTCCCCATTCTTAAATTTTGACAGTAGGGAACTAGGGAATATGTTTCTCCTGCTACCTAAGTTGTTTTTGGTATCATGAATGCCTGAATGTGTGGGAAATAAATTGATTTATGATTTACTATGACTTATTTACTTTCATATGAAACTGATACCTGTGCATGAGTCTACTCTAAATCCTATACGGTTCTACTAACCTACCTTACCTACTCTTATCTGACGTAAATGGAATCTGGACGCCTTCAAGGCTCGAGTGAATAGGCTGCATCCTCCATCTTCGGCCGCATCGTCACTTACCATCAGGTGAGATGGTGGTCTAATGCTTGTCTTGTTTAATATAAAAAGAAAGAATTTGAATTTTGCAATTCGATCGCAATTCATGTATTTGCACTACCCGTGATAAAGCTCTTTACAAACTATTTTTGCTGACATCATACATAACCTCCTGTATATATATATATTTTTTCTCTATGTACATAGAGACACCCGCTTTCAAAGAAGTCACTTTATTTTGAAATTCAAGTTCACCGACCCGTTAGGCAACACCGATGACAACTCCCAATGGCCATCACCATTTACGGTTGACGGTAAAGTGATTTTTCGTCACCCATTTTTGGTAAGCACTTTCATTATTGTGAGCGCCGTATGATTGAGTAGTGAATGGGATATTGATAAGTGTCATTTAAATAATACTTTCACCCAAGTTCAATGACAAAATGGGTGACGCAATGAAGGTTGGTGTTATGACGCTATTTTCACAAAAAAATATCTAGACATTATAATAAAACAGTAAAAAAATGTGTCTGTACATTGAATGTATTGACTAAAAAATAATTTAGGGCGATAGATAGGCAATAATTTATTACATGAGCGTCGATAGCCGGGCGATTGAGTATCCAACTCGTAAGCGAGAGGTACCGGGTACGAATCCCGCTGCGGCCATGTACCAATGATTTTTTTCTGACTTATGTACATTAGTTGAATACTAACCGATGCTCTTACGGTGAAGGAAAACATCGTGATGAAACCTGCAAATTCAGGCAACTGAATTTGTAACCATGATCCAATCTGGTCAGGTTTCCCTGGTAGCAGGGTCACTGAGGTCAGATGGTAGTCGCTCGACTGTAATTACCTGATCGCCAAATCTTGGATCATGGTCAAGGCGGACCCCGGGCCCTCGTTCTCGAGAGCACAACCGGGACATTAACGCCAAGATGATGAGGATGATGATGATGATGAATTAAGGGTGAAAATAATTTTTAAAATTTATGTCTGTTTGTACACGCTAATCTCCGGAATTACTGGACCTATTTGAATGAAACTTTTTTGTTGTGTAGCTATTCAGTCTTCATTTGTTTTTGGTAAACTGCCCTAAAATGATTTCCATACGGACAAAGTCGCGGGCAAAAGCTTGTAGTTCATATTTTGATTATGAAAGGCGTTTTTTGACGTATCACTTTCATAAATTGTCTTTTGGATTCGATTATGTGTATTTTGGTCACAGCGGTACTGTTAAAAAGCGGATAACTGTCAGTTTACGAGTTACTTATGTCAGTGTGTGACGCATTGCTAAATACGTTCCGATTTTGGTGTTATACGAGTAATTATACTTATGTAACGTGCAACTTGCCAGTTTTTTATACTTACACTAGAGCACCTTGCGCGACTTCGTTCGCGTACACCTACTTTACCCCTACCTACGCTTTTTTTTCTTGAATCAGAGTGCGGGTTGTAACAATGCATAGAGTATCTATTGTTAAAAACCGCATTAAAATCCGTTGCGTAGTTTAAGGTCTAAGCGTACATAGATACATAGGGACAGAAGGCGGGAAGCAACTTTGTTCTATAATATGGGTAGAAGTACAACATATTATTAGTTTATTTTCAAGCTAGCTTTGTATGCTTATAACGTAGGCACACAACGTTGAGCATATATTTTTGTTGTGAATTTTTAACAATTGGCTCTTTTTATTTGCGGCAGGATGTGCCTGCCAAAAATAGAAACTATGGTAATAACTTCAACTGAACATGATTTGTAATTCACTTCGTATCAACAGCCTGCTAATCTTGAGCTTCCTCCACATTGGTGGAGGAGTATTGCCATAATCTCCATGGTTGGTGGATTGGAAATCGCAGTGTGGATAACTGAGTGTGGCCCCATTGCAATCTCCACATGGCACAGGTAATGAGATTAGAGTGTATCTTTTGTCCGTCGATTTATATGTCTGTTTTACTTTTTTTTATCTATTAATATTTTTTGATGTTGTGCTATGTGTTTGAGTGATATAAACGTGATATACTTACTTTACTTACTTACAATTTTAAATAGTCACAAGTAACACTCTCTTGTTATTTACCGTTTTCATTTTATTCGAGAGTTTGCTCACCACGCACTTTGATCCATTTACACATCGGAGCAATAAATCCAAAACGACAGACGACATCGGTAGAACTCGATCACATTATCTCTGTACCTCGCCGGAATGCATATTGATAGCGATGACGTACAAAATTGTACCGTACTGCAATATAAATAAGGTAGCTTATAGCTAACGACGTCTTTGATTCCAGGTGCGCAGAAAATGTGACTGCCCACTGTTCTGGTCTCAAATAATTTCTGTGGGCTGTCGAAGCCCACGGGAATGCCCACGCGGTGGCTTTCATTGGTACTTGTCTCATGTTTGGTGAAAGTGAACCCTGATTGGAGATATTGTCATGTCTGTCTGTACACGCGTCGTCAATCGTCATGATTTGATTTGACCATTATTATGACAGAGATACGTATGATCTACCACGCAATATGTAGTACGCAATAGTAGAGTGATGGTGACACCGAGGCTATTGTTATCGTCGAATTTGATATCGCTTTGATGTTTAACTATTTACAGATAGGCTATTATTGTAATCTGCTGAAGCGACGTTGATGAAACTTGTGTGGTAAGATAGCTTGAAATTTTGATGAAATTCTGTTTTTGTTGTGTATCGAATTGAGCAAATGGAGTCGCAGCAGAAGCTAGCGAGTTATAGGTACTAGAACTTTTTTTATAACTACCATCATCATCATCTTGGTCATCAGCTTTATAGTCCGGTTGCGCTCCAGTGCGGTACGCGAGGGGCCGGGGTCCGTCTTCCTACTCTTCCTGGCCCACTTCGCTCGGTCTTCGACATCCTTCGTGGTGAGCTTGTTGGCTCGCATATTACTTTTGACTCTTTTGATAATGATAATACTAGCGTATTCATTTTGCAAATTTCTATAGTCGTAGTTTGTCGATTGCAAGCTGTCAAAGAAATGCTTCCTCATTAGGTCATTAGGAATTTTCTTATGCCTTGATGTCTGAAGAGTGTTCAGGCGCTTCGGCGCGGTCTGGTTTTTATTTTTGCTCAGGCGTTTGGGCCCGCAGTTAAAAATTCTATTCAAAAAATATTTTTACCTCGACTGTTCTACACCATTTACAAGGACATTTTCAACTGCAGGTCTGAGGAAAAATATTAATTTTAATGCATCAGGCGTTTCGGCCCGCAGGCGATAACGTCTAAACACTCGAACAGAACAAGTGCCGGGCACAGAGTTGGTCTAAGTTTGTGATGCCGGGCAACATTCTGCATGGTGGCTCCACCGACACTCGCATGAGAAAATTACTTTTTGATAATTATATAATTGTATCTGGCCGTGTGGTGTCCGGCAGAGTAGAATAGCACCAACCCCGTGGGTGTCGTACGACAAATGTTTTTAATAGCAAAAGATCGTCGTCGATCGGAAAATGGGCTGCAGCGTTTTCCTGTACTCCAACCCGCCGGCCATGCATGGAGAAGTCAATAACCTCTTTTCGTGGGAGAGGCCCTTAGTCCTGCAGTGGACTGTTATGAGCTGTGATGATGACATAGGTACCTGCGAATAACAATTTTCGCATGTAGATTAAGTTACAAGAAAAAAAAGAATAGTGACTGAACCATTAAATAAACTGTTTAGCAAAAAGACACGGTCATATATACTCCATCCATGCCAAGTTGTTTTGCGAATAAATACGACGCTAGCAAATAAGTTCGATGTCGCCCGACCCTCGAATTGAAATAGGGTAAGCCGGGAGTGTAATTAAGGGGTTACAATGTTAATTGTTAGGGAAAAATATAGCTGTGATTTATTGCAGTGGACTATGAAGCGGCCCCATTCAGTAGCAACGTGATCGCGAGACTATTAACAAAAGTCAAGCAGCGCACTATTCGCTTCTCTAGTAGGAAAGCGCTTTATGTTTACTGGCATGGCATCCATTTATTACGTGAGCTTAAAAAAAAGGGAGGAAAGGAGGGGGTAAGTAAAAAAAAAAATCTTATCAATGGACGATTCCATTAAAAATTTACATATTTTAGCTTTTTACGGCAACTAAATACCACCTGACCCTCACAACCCTAATCTTCAGAGCCCACGTTTGTCAGCATGATCACAAGCATGTGAGGTGGCTTGGGCCCAGATGATGGTAGCAAGCCCCATTTCCCCCCTTCCAACACTGTTAATACTACAAATCAACAACGTCAGAAAATTAGCAATCACCAGTCCCCGGTTTGCCACTAGGATTAACTATGTAGAGCAGGTCCGTATTAATTTTTGCAACAAGCATTGGATAAGTCCAATACGCCATTTTGCTAAGGCGAAACGGCGTAATAGGATTAACCTGTCACACGCCCTGGGTTGAATAATAAAGTGTGACACGTAATAAAACGTTTGAAATTGTGGCTGTTCGGTCGAATAGGTTTGTCTTTTTTTTTTGTATTAAAGGCGCGTTATAGCGAAGCGTGCTGAGATGGTAGGTTTTTGGTAGTTTTTTTTGGTACCTATTCTGAAAACAAGTCAGAGTTTCAGCCAGTTTTCAGAGTGATTTATGTATTAATTATTTTATTTGTAAAAGTAGTTCAGCGCTTTCAGAAAACACACTTGCCACTTGCATTACCCATAAAGATTGTACCAGTATTGTAAACTGTGCGTCCAGTATTGTATACTGGACGCATAGTTTCTCTACACAATACCGTCCTGTTTCTTGCAACGTCAAAGTTTTACAACACGAGTGGCCCTCAACAATATCTGTCACTATCGCTCTCGGCGATACGGCGGATGGCACGCAGAGCCTAGCTTGTGGAGGGTTAAGACGGGGTATATTTTTAAACCCCGGCGAAAAAGAGGGATGTTTTTAGTTTGACGTATGTATCTGTGGATCTGTGTAGGTATGTATCTGTCTGTCATCCTAGCTAAGGATGTGTGAGTGACCGATTTCGATGCGCGATGCGGGTAGCAGGATCACGGAGGTCAGATGGCAGTCGCTCCACTGTAATTACCTGATCTGCCAAATCCCGGATAAGGTCAAGGCGGACACCGGGTCCTCGTGCGCGAGAGCATAACCGGGACATCGGACATAACCACCAAGATGATTTTTATTGATCCTTATTGGTCCTTGAAAGGGGACATCGTGTTGAAAACGATAAGTAGAGAGTCATACAACAACACAAATACAAATTCTTTATGTGCTTGAGACATTTAATATCAAAATTTAAAAAATATAGATATCACATAAAAAACTCACACAAAATAGCATGCGACCTCTGTGCTGTATCCCAACCGCGCGACGGGCGTCGAGAGGTGCGATTATGTACCGCTATCGTTTTCGTACAATTTGTCGTTTTCGTTAATTATTTTAATTCATTGTTTGATCACGAGTTAGCCCGTGTCGGTAGTTTCGTGAGTATAGTGCCCGTCACGTAAAGAGTGCTTAAGGACAGTGGAGGAGGATACGTTTGACTCCTGATGTGTTTTATTAACAAATTTTTTTTTTTTGAAAACAGTAGCGTTACGTGACGGCTCCTTTACGTGTTTGTAAATCTAACTATTAAACCAAAAATTATAGTGAAATGTAATCTTTCTGATAACATGTCGCTATAGTACTACGACTTTCTGGTCCAGAAAGTCAATGACATCGTTCGACAACGAAAGACACATCGACAGCCTCTAACAGTCCCGGTCTTGCCTTATTATTAAGTTTAGCAGTATGGAAAACACAATCAATAACGCAGTTTTACAATTTCTAGTCCTCGCTTGTCCGCTTCTAAGACTACAGTCTACAGTCTCGCCTCTACCATACATTTAATATATGCTGTAAGGCTCCATTCACTCTGCAGCTGTATGTACGATTACACGAGAACAGAAGGGGTTGGTGTACTATTCTACTCTTATCAGACAAGAGAGCAATTTAATATTGAGTTAGATAATCGCCCCACAATGCTTCCAAGCCTCCAACCTCTCATAAACGAACGTCTGACAGTATGCAAGCGTCTGACACGCGGCGGCAATATGCAAACCGGCGCCGCCAGCGCGGGCGACATCAAAGCTGTGTTGCCAATCGTAAAAATCGGGCGCACGCAGTGTTGCCAACCTCGAAAATGGCATTTATTGTTGTGGCACGCCTGACGCCCGTGAGTTACGGCCGCAGCAAGGATTTATTCGAGCCGCGTTTGATTTTATCGCCCCAAGGAGAAATGCGATGCGACGCCGCGGATATTGCTTCGCGGCGGACTTTGCAGCGCTTAGACGCAGGCGAGACTGCAAAGCCTGGAGGAAGTGGAACTAGTGGGGTTTAATTTCAAAGCATACCGCATTAAAAACAGCCTAGGCGGACCCTGGGCCCTCGCGTGCCGCGCTGGGGTGCAACCGGGACATAACGCCAAGATGATGATGATGACCGCATTAAAAAAGCCCCGTGTGACAATGGAGGATATTCAGCCAGTTACTTTAAAAAGTAAAAAGTGCAGTTCGGTATGCCTCACTAGATGGCGCTGCTTAGACAGGATTCTCAAGTATTGAATTTAGTATCCGAAGTTACTCGGAAAGGTGTTTCGTGAAAAGATACATAGTATTATACCTTTTCCGAGAAGAAAGCGGAAACTGTACAGACATTTTCCGCTTTCTATTATTCTAAAAAGCAGCAAATGTTATATATATTTATTGTTAAGTTGCAAAAGTTCTATGGAAATAAAGTTACCAGTGCGGTCGAAAGGTAATTTTATTGATATGTATGGCAAAAATATAAAACATGAGAAACATTTATTACGAGCTACATATTTAAATCAAGTACTAAATGTAAATTTAACAAATTAGAATGGTAATTGGTACCTAGGCTAGGCTATTAAACAGGGCAGATACTCTGGAGGTACCTACTAGGTAAAAGGAGTCTCCAGCAACCATATATTTAAGTTACTTTTTGTTAACGAAATAAATGATTTTTTTATTTTTATTATATCTAATTATCGATATGCATTATTTTGTAGACTGAGGGCCACGAAACTTTGCTGTCAGGTGATGGCGCGCCTGTCGGTATTGGCTGTGGTCGGTCGCTACTGTGGCTGAACTTGACATTGTGCGTCAAATTTACTTCGACTTTCAGCCGGGCGCAAAGTCTCGTGATCCTCAGTCTAAATTATTCGCGGTCAAAAGTTTGTGGCACTACATTTCCTTTTGATGATCGGTCTGCGGTCTTCACGAACAAGTTTATGTAATGTGTAAAATTATTCAGGCACTTACCAACAAGTAGTAGGTGGATGTGAGTAGGTACCTATTGCATTCGTATGATCTGATATTGCCGCTATTTAAAATGCATACAACTTTGTTCACAACTTTCATTATTAGCTTGTAACAGTGTCTGACTTCGACACGAGTCCTTGAACGTGAGCATACGTTACGTATGTAGTAGTACCTAAAACTTGCAAAAAATTTAAATGTTTTGAGGTTATTTCTAACTTTTTTTAAAGTAGGTACTACATACAGCCCACCCACCTAATGTGAAGTGGTAACTGTCGCTCTTAACATCTGTTTAATATTTATGTAAAAAAAAATAAGAAATGCAGACACGTCGTCTGTAACTCTGTATGCCCTTGCCTATAATTATTATGCTGGCTACTTTATCCTTCAAACTGGAACACAAAAATGTGGACAATGTGTTGACAACCTGAGTGGTTCAGTTGGTTGACATGCCAGTCTGCACAGAGGTCCCGGGTTCGATTGTCCTCCGAGCAGAAATTTATTGTCTCATAAATGTCCGTAATTATCCAGTCGCCTGAATGTGCAGGTTTCATCACGATTTTTTTCCTCACCGTAAGAGCATCCGTTTGTATTCAACTAATGTACATAACTCAGAAAACGGTCATTGGTACATGGCCGGAGCGGGATTCGCACCCGGGACCTCCGGCTTACGAATCGGATACTGTAACCGCTCGGCCACCGACGCTCTATCCGTAATTATCAAATAGCTAGCCGTAATTCTTGATACCATTCGGCCTGAAGGCGCAGGCGCAAGACTAGATACTAAACACAGCTGTGGCGTACTCGACAGTGACAAATGGTTCCACGCGACCGTATATTGGCAGTAATCACGCGAACAGCCTAAAAGCGATTTAGTAGGTTTCAAGGAGCTCCCACACCGGTGTCAGAAACTGCTGCGAACATTTTTCTTTCGTTTCCTTTTTTTTTGGTTCCAAACTGTTTACAACAAAGTCTCAAAGTTTCCAATGTTCTACTACAACATTGATTGGCAGTCGATTGAGCCGGCAAATTGTCTAATCATATAGTTGTATTGAACGCAAGTGCTGCTTTCTCTTAGCAGACGAGCACTGTGATAACTCATAGTAAGGCTACATTACTTAAACAAGTATTGTTAAATAAAAACCAACGCTGACTCACGCGTGACAATTCAATAGTCTAGCTGAACCTCTAAGTTTGTACGTTTTTAGGTTGCGTATGTGAGATCAAGGGCCTTATTTTCTTATTTCAGCCGTTTTTCTAAAAAAATCCTGAGCGCTCGTTTTCGCAAGACGAGTCAATCATATAACCGTAAAGTTTCGATCACGATGCCGTATCAAAGCCATGTATAAAGGGTTTGGTTGACTCATTTTTGTGTGTGAGTCACAAAGGTTACTGAAGTGTTAGTGACACTAGACAGAAGTGTCGGTACGTTATCTGCGATCGGGCTTCGATGACCAAAATTGACCATCCACGATCGATTCGGGAACACAGTGATTTAGCAAAATAAGCTCCCAGGGGCCTAATTCTCGAGCTGTGACATCTTGAATTCGAAATTTTTTCTCATAACATTGAAATGCCTATTGCAGCCATAAAATATTTTCTAAACGATCTTCGACAGTCGTATATTGTCAGAGACGTTTTAATACTGTTTTTTGGCTAGAGAAAATGTCGAATTTAAGATGTCACAGCGCGAGAATCGCCCCAGTTCGTTTGTTTGTCTCTCTCTACCTTTATCCTGTTTGGAATTCAAATCGATGTATCGATTTCCACGTCACATACCTGCCATTATCACCGAACACTCGTAGGGATATTTATGACCGTTTAGTCTTAAATTACACGCAAATTACTATTGCCATATTAGGGTTGTCCATTGCCATATTAGACTAAGACTTGCTTGAGAATGCTGAAGTCCTATTATTGCTTGATGGTGAATGCTTTTGTGGCTATGTAGGTACTTTAGTGTACCTACCTATTGTAGTGTTATAGTATTATATAGCCCACGTAATTTATTTCTAATATTTTATTAACCTACTCAATTAATCAGTTTTTATTTCGGACTGTGACTTCGCTTGCGTTAAAATTCAGCTATTTTGTGACATAAAAATTGATGATAAAACGAAAATTTGAATGAACTTCTATTTTTAAAGCTATTTCGTATACAACATTATATTTTACAAAATAGAAATGGCAACCTGAGGAATTTCCTTCCTAATTGGCAATTTTTTGCGACCGACCTCCATAAGACTTCACTGTATTAATGAGAGTAATAGGATCAACCGAGTATTTCTTTTTTTCAAGACCAAAGGTAATAATTTTAACAAATTTTTGCCCGTGATGCTTATTTATGTTGATAGCATAAATGTTACTCTTCGGCAATGCACTTCGTTCTATTGCTGCGTGAGTGACAGACAGACAAAGAAACAACTTACATTTTAGCGAGAGAATTGACAATAAATAATACGGGATCTAATATTACATTCCGATCAATTCAATAGTTAAGATGTGTCTCTTAGTGTGTAATATGGCGTATGAAGTATTAAATGTATTCATGCAATGCAGTGCAATGAATGCTAATCAGATAGTAATACGCTTATAATTCCATTTAACTTCAGTTATTTTATGACTTACGTTAGGCGACTAGGAAAGTTTTGAGATACAAAAAAGAAATAGGATTAGAAAAAAAAACTACAACTTTTAAAAATCGGTGTATACCGCGTCTCTAAACAAGATTGAAGTACTGGCGATGGTCTTCTTTACAGAGGTCCTCAACTGCTGCTGTAAAAGCATTCCGAACGTCCTTAGAGCTGTCAAATTTAATGCCACGAAGTCCTAGTTTCACTTTTGGAAGAAGAAAGAAGTCAGGGGGCTAGATCAGGGCTATAAGGCGGGTAAGTAATTCTTGAATCCCAGTGTTCTTTAAAAAATTTCGTGTGAGTTTCGCTTTGTGCGATGATGCGAACCATCATCACAGCCCATAACAGTCCACTGCAGGACTTAGGGCCTCTTCCACTAAAGGGGAGGTCATTGCCATAATCTCCACGCTTGGCAAAATGCTATGTTATAAATATAACAATAGAAAAAGCGGCTGCTCATTTTCCAGCCGAAAATATTAGGTGCCTTGTACGCCTCGATGGTTTCATCCGTTACTGAAGTCGTAGGACGACCACTTCCTGCCATCACTTTTATTTTATACATTGTACTTGGCGTATCGCATCCAGGATCCACCTGGAGCCTTCGTAAATCACCACTCCACCTGGCCAGGTGGCGTCCTATAGAATATGACGTCCTAAAGATAGGCTTGCCATATTGCTTGCTTAAGGTATTTTCAATTTTATTAGAATTACAAGAAAACATTATCATACCAGGCGTAGGCGTCAAAAGGAGAATAAATTAGAATAATGCATTTAGCTTCGAAGTACAAAGAAGACTGTTTATTTATATCTATCCTTTGTTTATTGCTTCCTTTTATTATGAATTTATTGTGTATATTGATGACTAACATGCCTTGGCAATCCTTTGGATAAAAATAAATATGGATGTGTTTACTTCTTTACCACCACTGGGTCAAAGCGGCGGAGTAGCAAGCGTCCTTGACTTTGTCCTTTTGAATACCTAACTACATATCGGTTAACGTTATTGGTCATTATTGATTTACTTTGATAAATATGCTTGAATATGAAATCAATATGCTTGGACAAAGTAAGCAAAGCTTATGTTATGAGTGTTGATAACTGATAAACTACTCATACCATTTTTTTTCTTAAATACATACTTAGAAAGAGGAAAGCATCCGACCGTAAGTCGTGGAAGATGGATAGGGAGGCCTTTGCCCAGCAGTGGGACAGACGTGGCTAAAATAATAATAACAATAATAACATACTTATTGTACATACTATACCAGGACCTGTCAATTAAAATTAATCATTTCAGTTTCTGCTCGGCCGGTAATCGAAACCTGTGAGGTCCTAGGTCTCGATTCCAACCAACCAACTGAACCTGTGATGAAATTGATTGTAACTTAATTATGATTGGTCATACCGGCTGAACTCGATACATTTTTACCGGTCCTCCTTTATCTCTGTCTGTTCGCTTTCTTTTATATAAGTAAGTAGTATTTCTCTGTGATACTATGAAGTCGATTGTGATACTTACATAAGGGATGCACCAGTGGATATAGCTATTTATTAAGAACATTTTGATATTATGATTCCCTTCTTACATCACCGTGCGAAGCTGGAATTTTTCACTGCTGGACTTAAGGTACCTTCACACCGGTGCACGGCATTGCCATAGTCTCCACGCTTGGCAGGCGGGTTGGAGACCGCAATGTCCACAACATGTGTCATCAGAAAACGCTGTTGCTCATTTTCTGGGGCCCTACCGTTTCCAATTTTTATTTTAATCATTAAAATTTCTATATTTTTATTGCCAATGTATGGCAATAACGAAAACGAGCGTTTGTAAAATAGGGAAAATCAGCGTCATACATTAAAACAGAGTTTCTCAAACTTATTGCTCCACATGCTCTGCCAAAGTTTCCAGATTACAGCGAACTCCTTCACTGTAATAGGGGTTCGCGTACCCCACTTTGAGAAATCCTGCATTCAATTTGAATTTTTCATGCTGAAAAAATCGTAACTGAAAACCGTACGCGCCGACGCGACTGATTCAAAAATAGGGCCCTTGGTGTAAGACTTTAGTCGCCAAATACGACACCGGTGCTTAGTACCTTGCGAAAATAAAATGCACCCAAGTAATAATTTTATTCTAACTTGTTCACAGGTAATTTGATGACGTCTCTGCTAATGCTCACACGCACGTGGGTAAATAAATGACTATAAGTATTTGCTGCGACTTCGGTTATAAGTTCAGAGGGCTGAGTGTAAGTTTTGCTTTGATTTTACCTTACTATCGATATTACTACATAGACATTAGTCTGAAGAAAAAACTTCACTTACGTACCACTAGATGGCGCTATACATTTTTGCATACTAATTTCCACGTAAACGCAAACGCGATAGTAAAATAAAATCGAAGCAAAATTACACTCAACCCTCTGAACTACATTCAAAACATTCAGTAATACCTACCTGTTTAAGACCATAATCTTCACACTGTTTGCATCCCTGCCACATCAAGCAAGCAAATACGCTATTAAGAGTAAAGTATAATCTAGTAAGTACATTTGCTTGGTGTAAAGTTTACACTATAAACAGTGGTAGAGCTCGTCGTATTTAGGTAGTTAGGTATTTGGATTTTGTAGCCAATTTCTTCATTTATGTTATCATCATATCAGCCAGAAGACGCCCACTGCTGGGCTCCACAAAGGCCGATCCTGTGCTTTCCGCATCCAGCTGGTACCTGCGATCTTTACCAGGTCGTCGGTCTACCTTCCGGTTTTATGTTATGGCTTCTGCTAAACTGTAGCGATTTTACTAACTTAATTCGCTGGCTCACCGACCGAAGTGGATCTTGGCATTTGACATAAGAATTCTCCAAAGATTTCACTTTCGTGTCGCCAACACGTCATAAAAAATATAAAGAGATGGCCATTGAGTTCCCTGCTATGACAAACTAAAAAAACTAAATTAAAACAACACAACACGCACTACTCTAGTGCCTAACGATGAAATAAGGCAATAGGTATTAGATAATATAATTGTCAGTCACATATTTCATAGTCACGCATAAAATTTTTCACATAGTTGTTTTGACAACTGCTTGCCTGCTTAATGATAATAATAATAATAATAATATTTATTTTATTTGACTGTCGCCATACCATCAACGTTGGTCATTTAAATACCACTGCATCATTAGAAAAACTTTGAATACCTACCGTTCCATTAATAAATAAAAATACATGTCTCCAAACATCGATAAATTAATACTAAACAGTAATACCCTAATTAACTGTCACAATATTTCTTGGCACGTTTTGTAATTTCGGCGCGTTTTAATGTTTTTTTTTTTAATTCACGGCCTAGCGGTGAACCGGCCATTACAGTGAGTGAGGGTGACGTCACGCTAAGTGCCAGTAATCCGTTGAAGGCGCCAACCGGTTCCGATATGAGTTCTTTATTTAATTTTGTTATCAAACCGTTACGCGCATACCGCCACGCGAAGCTCTGTAGTGCACTCAGCTGGTCAAGCAAGCTTCGTTGTATGTAGGTACGACATGTATGTATGGCAAAACTTTATCGGTATTTACGTTATTCGCGTGGACATGTTAGTTTTGCCACATTCGGCAAGCCAGTGGAAAGCGATCTACCTCAATGACTTGGCACATACATGACAACTGTCACAGCTAAACAAAGTGACAGCAAAAAGTACCGGTTTTTATCTTATTGGTACCCGGACGATCCGAGCTTTGCTCGGGGTACGAGTATCAGCATTTGACAAAAGCTAAGACTATGATACATTTATTGCTTTTCTCCAAAAATTTACCTAAATTTTCGTTCGACAAACCAATTCACAACCTACATGGTTACCTACGTTCTCAAAGGCATCAGAAGATTCAAATTGAGAAGTATTTGAAAAAAAATGCAATTATAAAATACACCAGTTACAGTATAAAAAGAAAGAGAAAAGGAACAGTGTTCGGAACATAGCCCGTAAAAAGTTCCCTTCAAAAGAGTTCCTACTTTCTCGGTTGGTACAGTTTGAGCAAAGAGTTTGCATTGGCCACGTCTCGCCCCCAGCTATAGCCAACTCGTGATTCTGAAATTAAATACGCTCAAGACGTATATGGAAAGCCAGATCTTACTTTTGTCATACTTTCTGGTGGTTTCGTGACGGTGTATCGTGTTCCTTGATTTTCGATATTGAAGGAAATGTTAGGTATTGTGTCTACACCTCAGTTGTGTTTTAGGAAAAAGTAGTTGAAACTTGAATGTTATGTAGATACCTTTTTACTCGTATGTTCGCTTATATTCATCATAATCATAATCATAATAAATTTTATTTGCATGAACACAGTTTTACAATTCAAGTCTTAAAAAATCCAATGCATTCAGTCTGCATGCAGACGTGCAAATATTAACTAGGTAAGTACACAAATTTAAAAATGAAAATGTCACAAAATTATAAAGAACAAGTCACAAGTTAGGTAATTAAATGTCATAATAATTTGTAAAAATGGCAATGTCTTAACAATAATAAATTCATAAGCATTCACAATAAAATAAAATCAACAATAAAATGTCACAAAATATTGCCAAGAACAAATTATGTAAAGAAAGTGGAAAAATATAATTAATATTAATCTATAGGTACAGTTATTATCTATAAATTCTCTCACAGAGTAAAAACATTTTTCAGTCAACCATTTCGTCAAATTGTTGTTCTAGGGCAAGCTTTAAGCGAGATTCAATAAAAAACATTAGGTCCTTAGCAATAAGGTTGTGTTATGATCGTAAAGGTCTAGTCTAAAGGGTGGGGATGATGATTCATCCTCATCTATCACCCGGCTTGAATGATGTCCCTTGGTGGTGGGGTTAGTGTTGAGGTTATTATTTATTTTTTTACCATTAGCGTGGCAAACAAGCTTACGGCCTGCCTGATGGTAAGCAGTCAAGGCAGCCTATGGATGTTTGCAATACCAGGGGCATCACCCATTGCCAACCCCGTAAAAACCTTTACCAAGCATAAATAAAAAACTATGTAAAATCTTATACGATACAACAGTAGGTGAATATACAAAAGTATGTATATCCTAGTTATATCTAATATTTAAAATAAACGTCCGTCAAATAAACATTTAACGGACGAATTTCATCTAAAAAAAGAACGTTCCACACTGTAATTAACTAATTTTACACCGCGTGTTCCCGCCAGAATTCAACTAACAAACAATGGTTCGAATTTCAAAACAATTAACGGCTGTAACACGTCACTGTGAATGATTTAATTCGTTGATTTAAATAACGACAGACTTGACTTCCATGCCATAGATAGGATACAGTTTGAATATGGAATAATATTTTAGGGAAATGAATATAATAAATTGGCTCTCTCATTAAAACAAAAAGGAATGAAAGGAAGTAGGCGATTGAGACCTCCGCTGTTTGAGGAAGAAAGTCGATATCAAATATCAATCTGTTTCCTGCTTTACTCATTAATTTAATTTGTTGTCGATTCCAAGCATTTTACTGACGGTGAGCGGTGCGGTGTGGTGCACTTCGCCCGTTAAAGTTGGCCAGTAGGCTAATTACGTAACGCTGTTGCTAACAATTTGCTGATTCCAACGATTGAAACAATTGCTAACAAAGTTACATTGCAATAAACTGAAACTATTAAATCGATCGCAAAAGTAACAATTTCCATAATTGAAATCAGAGAATTGTTGGCAACAGGGGTTACGTAGTTAGGTCTGCAGATGATAGTAAAGTTATGTTGGTCAATGCCTATAAATCAACCAGCCCCACTGTGATTGCACTTGGAAAATAAGCAGGTAAATTTACAAAGACTCCATTTCTAGAAGCATTACAGGTACAGTCGATTGTACAGTTTTAGGAACTATTTTTCAACGTATGATGTGCCATTAGCGCGTAGCTGTAGATAATAATACGAACAAAAAGCTATGACGACTGAACATTCAGTTTCCACGGATGTCCTACATATCAACACACTTAACAGAGCTATCATTTACAGTAATAGGTACCTAATAACTCAATGAAACGTAGTCGTGTTCGTTCGTCAATTTTAAAATTACCAAAAATAAATCTATTGAAACATTACATCGACCAACGGGCTCTATAATTTTGGAAGCGCGCGCCGCCACGCGTCAAGCTCTAATATTAACACTTCCACGGAATCTCGTTTGAAATTGGAATCGAAAAGCGCGCGTCAAATTGTTTCTTCATTATAGGCTTGGGTATCTAGGTGTCGATATTCTCTTTAATTTTTCTATTAGTTCCCTTTTTATTTTGGGTAGTTGGCTAGCATTTGCAATAATTTATGATTCTGATAAGAACTCTGATAACTTCTTTAGCAATGGTAAGGTACAAGTAAGACCATAGGTAGGGAAGTAAAGGTCCGCGCCGCATCCGCTCCCCTTAGATTGCTTATGTCCAGTGGGACTATTGGTTATCTCATTGGGCAACTGAATTTGACATTTGACAGGTAATTTAAAATTCTACACTACGTCATCTACGTTGGCCACTGGCCATAGCGAATACCACATTAGAGTAGTGTAGGATTATCAAATGTCAAATTCAGTTGCCCACTGATACAGCAAATAGCCCGGCTGGATGACGGTAGCCGCTTTCCATCAAGGGGACCGTCTCATCGTGTGCTTTCGTTGGCAATACAAAAGTACCTATTAGGTATTGTTTCAAAATCGCTTTAGTATACAAACTAATTTCAATAACTTTTATACTTGCCTGCTGATAAATAATGAAGAAAATTGTTGCGTAGTAACTTACTTATGTCTTTAACTAAACAAGACAACGTCTACTTAACTATAGATAGGTAGGTTATACCTATACATGATTAATATTCAGCTAAATATATAATAATAGGTAACCTACTTAGCATTGATGTTCCGTGTTGTGAAAACACTTCTTTCTTATTTTTCTTTCTTACCGAAACCAAATCTCCTTGTGTGTAACCCGAAACGTCACTGTAAGCGGCCAGTGTTCCTCAAACAAAGACATTCTGTTCCCGCCGACATGCGTGCCGACTCCCGCCAAAACAAAACGTCATTTTATTTGTAATGGCGTCGTATTTTAATAACTCCATTCGCATTTTAAAATTTTGTAATTTTGGGTGTAGGATTCCGTTAAGTCTGAGGAGTCCGCTTGGAGAAATAGGTCACCTATCCGGTATGTAGGTGCGTAGCTTGCGTTGCGTTGTGTTCTGGTAACGATAACGAAGGTCACAGACATAACCCAAAGGAATGCCTTTCAGGCTTAAGTGGCAGTGGGCATTACAGCTCGTAGAAAAGATATCCGATGGCTCAGTAAAGTTCTCGAGTGGGGACCACGTATCGGAAGATGCAGCGTGGGTAGCTTCCCACAAGGTGGACCGTTGACCTGGTAAAAATCGCAGGTACCAGCTGGATGCGGAGAGCACAGGACCGGCATTTGTGGAGATCCAACGTTTTTACGGGGTCGGCAACGCGTGGGTGATGTCCCTGGTATTGTAAACGTCCTTAGGCTGCGGTGACTGCTCTTACCATCAGGCAGGCCGTAAGTTTGTTTGTTATTATAGTGGTATAAAAAAAAAGATCTCTTGGGGAAATCCATGCTGATCAGGGCGTCTTTCGGCCAACTACAATGCTTATGAAGCGATGTATTTACGAGCATGCATCTGCTGCGGTTCTAAGAAACCCAAATGTGTATAGATGTTCCGGGAGACGGTTAGGTACTGCTTTCGGACTGCTTTCCTACAGGTGGGGCTAAGTGCATACACAAATATTTGATTTATTTATAAACGATTTATTAGTTACTAAACTGGGTATAAACACTTGATTTCGCATATTGAGTTGGTAATAATATATCTGCAATTTTTGCAAGGTCAGGCAATTTGCATGTTTTATATCGTACAACGATCCGAAGTAGTACCAGTACAGCGACATACCTACCTAAATTTAAAATGTATTACAACACTTTTAGACATTTTTATAGCATATTTGTGGCCATAATCATTATAAGGTATTTTTTTATGAGGCAGTTATTGGTTAATTAAATTATTCAGGTAACTATGTTGTAAGTTGCTAACTTTTTAAATAAAACCTTCAAGTGGGTTTTTGCGGCTCTTAAAACATCTGTCTATAAATAAGATTAAAGGTAAAAAAAAATCTGTCATGCTCCGTATTTTGTATTTCCGATTACAAAACTCTATTTTAGATTGTTTTCTATTAATGACTAAATTGTATATCCCACATTGTACTTGTATTTATTTATTTATTAAACAGTTTATTGTACACAAGATAACAAATACAGAAAGTACAGATTAGTTACGACACAACAGGCACTACTTATCTCTAAAAGAAATCTCTTCCAGTAGGCCTACAAAAGAGATATGTGATAATTAAACGCAGATAAGACGTGCA
The DNA here is from genome assembly GCA_907269095.1 of Blastobasis adustella. Classification (NCBI taxonomy): domain Eukaryota; kingdom Metazoa; phylum Arthropoda; class Insecta; order Lepidoptera; family Blastobasidae; genus Blastobasis; species Blastobasis adustella. The sequence continues at coordinate 6,842,464 of OU026138.1, forward strand.
CAATGACTATAATTATATAACTAAATACATAGATAAAATTCTATACTTACTATATTAATAAAATAAACATATACCATAATGACTTATACATTATTTATTACAATAGTGGAGATATACTTTACTGAGTGGCGATCGACACAATGCGTCCGTCAAACAAATTGACCAAGGTCTCGAGTCCGCTAATTTACTAATAATACTATTGGCTCTATAGGATTGTAATTGGATCGCAAACCCAACTCAATGACAGTTTGACACATTCTTGGTATTGTGCTACTGTTACTAATGGGTCGATTCAATTGTAATCGAATCCCAATAATCGCTCAATAGCAGTTTTACGCGTTTTTTATATTCTGCTACAATTAAAATTGCCGTTGATCTGCGATCCGATTACAATTCAATCGAGCCAAGTAAATTAGCGGATTCAAGGCTCTATCATGGTGCCGTTAAACGCAGTGCGTTGACTTAGCAGAAGAGCACTGTGAGAAAGCATTTAACGCTACTTAGAGAAATATTGTTAGTGAATACCGGTGTTCGACATTACCTATTCGTTTTGCTTGCTATTTAACCAGTCACTACATGGCCATAACCTATATCAATAAATCAAGTAGGTACCTACTTATATCAAGTAATTCGTAAATATAAATAAAGAATAGCCATCAGCTCCTTTCTGACTTCCCAAGTCTTGACATTTCCATTGCTTCGAGGCGAATATCGATAGAAGAAAAGGGGTCAATAGCCCCCCCCCCCCCCCCCCCCCCCCTGTCCATCTCTAACCAGTCCGTGTTCTTGCAACCAATAAATACAACAGTGGAACCAGCTAGCGCGAACTAGATCTAAGTCGGCCATCTAGATAAGCCTGAGCCTGACGCTGACTGACTAATATTCATTTGGCACGGAATTTTTGTATTGGCAAAAAGGTTAGACTCGACTATTTTAATGGGAAATAGTCTATTCTTAGATAGAGTCTTTTCTGAGTTATGTACATTACTTGAATGGTAATCGATGCTCTTACGATGAGGAAAAATGTCGTTTCCCTGGTAGCGGGGATTCGAACCCGGTACCACTCGCTAGAGAGTCTGATACCTTAACCGCTCGACCACCGACGCTCCCGCACCAAAACCATACCTGTAATATTTATACAGATACCACCATCGCCTTGTTAAGAAAGGACAAAGGAAAAAACACAATTTAGCAATGATAATACTTACTTAGGTATCAGTAAGGATAAATCCATAGCAGGTATGAATTGTACTAATTTCGTATGCCGTGCCGTATCATTTGAATTGCCAATCTGGTCTGTGATAATGGCCTACATATTATTTGGAGTGAAAGTCCGCATGAATACTTAATTAAGTCCACGTTTCAATTTCAAATAGCAAATCTAAACGGCAAATTTTGAGACTAGGCCAAATACTAGTTTTTTTTAAATATCTGGTCTCGAACTCCATGTTAATGAGTTATTACTACAGGTAATAGCCGCGATTAGTAATCGTCATCATTATTCATTTATTTATTTATTGGAGTACCAACAGCTATATTTTTTTTCCACACAAAAATATTATTTTAGAACCAACAAGCCAATTCCAGGTCCTCGCTAGTAACAACAAAATTAAAAAAAGTCTCTAATTATAATCTTAGCCGTAGTCCACTGTTGCTTGTAGGGCTCCTCCTCTGCCCTCCACACCGATCGACGCTGTGCTTGTGCATCCTCAACTCATCGATCTGTAGAGGCAATTACAATCATCCAGTGAAGTCCAGTCAATACTTGTCTAACGCCCAGTTTCTGAATTGCTTGTCAATGTTGCAGCGATTAAAACTCTTTCAGTCTCTGTCTACTCACCATAGGTAAGTATGGCGAATTTAAATCGATGATTAAGAATAGATTAACGTACGAAACTGGCTGTAAGTAGCGTTACCACAATGTTTTTTTTTTGCCCGGGTAATGGGCACCCTCCGGGAGGCGGGGAACACTCATGTGTACCGGCGCGGCCGGCTGGGCTGGTGATTCGAGGCTCGCTACCTACGCCTACCCGGTAAACTCCGCCGGGGGATGACAATCGATACCCCATAGGAGGCTAAGGGGGTTCATGGTAATCTTTCTGAACATCTAAGTTTTAGAAATTATAATTTTATGCTTAGTCTGACAAGTAGTTTGTGATAGTGGTGTATGGATCTGGCTCTGCATACGTCCCTTGATCGGACAAAGACGTTTCTTCGCCTGCTACTCTTTGTTACACATTCTATTAAGCAAGTATGTTCCATCCAGCAGTCAAACACCTAAGTAGTTAAATACGAAGAATAAAAAAAATATATTGAAAACTACGACGCTTCTTCATAGGATTCGTGGATGAAATGAAATGCAGTAATTACAATCAAAATTAGTCCGCTTTCTTGATTCGCGACAACTCACTTACCCACTATATCGGATACCTACCTAAAGTGGCGCCATCTTCATCTTTCATAACTTTTTATTGAGTCGTATCGGAGTCAATAGGAGATTATCGGAGAGCGGCGCCGCCCGCGCAGGATATTATGACTGCTTTTATTTTGTGTACCCCTTGCACTAGGGGTGGGGCGTGGTCGATATTGGGTTGAGTGAGTTGACGATAAAAATGGAATTGTATTAAGTAAGTGGTATTGAATTTTTATTAGGTAGAAAACAAAAAATATCGTAGTAATATATGAATCCTTAACCCTATACCTAAATACAATATTTATTAAAATATCTAAGGAATTAAAGTATGATTTTGTCTATTATAATTTTAATAAGTTGTCTATTATTATTTTAATAGGTACAGTGCCAAAAACTGATTTGACCCGGTGACCAAACCAGGTACCAAAATGGAAATGCAAACACAACGCCACCCGTCTCTAGGATGGCACTTTACCTATTTGTTTTACCTTTTTAATGTCAACTACTACTTATCAAACTCGTAACATAAAATTTAAAAACCAAACTAAATTTGAAATATTTATAAGAACAACATACACGTATCACTCAAATTAATTTCTTTATTCATTTAATCCTTATAAATATTTATTTAAACTTACAGTTAGAGTATTTTCACTGTTAATGTAAACATAAACATTAAACCAGTCTTCACCAATAGCCGTAGTTTCCATAAATAACTCAACAAATGCTATTACAATAAAGCGAATGATTATATTTAAAAATGTTAAAAGCAGTATTTCTTAGAGGTGCAGTAAAACATGAAAATGTAATTGTTTCTCATGATTTAACTGTGGAAGCAGCAATTGTTTCGCGTCGCCCGACGGGTACAAATTGCATGCAATTAAAATAATTCAGTACCCGCTTCTTTGGAGGATACGATTTACCTGATCTTTGTACAAGTTTTAAAGTTAAAATCGACATAGTAGTTTAAGACCTGTGTTTAAGTTTAGTGTGGTACAATATAGCAGCTAGGTAATTGTCCAATATTTCTGCAAATTGCAGTAAAATCAATTATGACTGGGTTGGCCTTGTATTGTAATGATGATACTCGTAATATGGTATAATTTTTATCCATTACATGACATTATTGTCCTATTATACTCCTACTCCTCCCCTTCTATGTCCTATATACTGTACTCATACTAATATGATAAATGCGAAAGTGTGGAACAATCGATCTTTCCAGAGATGTTTGTAACTCTATTCACGCAAAAACAAATTAATGAATTTTTATGATATTTTTAGGGTACTATAACAGTAGATACTATAATAGTAAATACATATAGCTAAAAATAACTAGACTTTATTACAGATAATAACTCGAAATTCAATGTGGTTTGCGCAGCAACACGGAATAACCGAATATTACGCGGACGAAGTCGCAGGCATAATTTAGTTTTACATAATACAAGGACTTAAAATATTTATCCCAGTTGTCGTTGTTGTTGTCTATAAATCCCTCAATTAAGTTAACATTTAATTAATACGCAATCGATATCGATAAAACGCGTCACTAGGCCGGTGCGGCTCTGCCGTGCGATATGGCCGGGGTCAGTGTACCCGTGCTGCGTTTAGTTACTGCACTCGCACGTCTGACGGGATAAAAAATAATGTCTAAACGGTACTACAGGATCAAGATGTGATGAATGTAGATATACTTTGAGTGCCTTTTTTATGTGTATGTTTTCATTGACTATATTAAAATATACGTTATTACTTGTGTGTTATACGCGCTATACGTTATAATACGTGTGTATACTTTCCTGTGACTTTAACCTGTTAAGTGAAAGTGAAAGATAAAGATGATTAGGTATACATATTTCTCATATTCCTATTTGATTGCTTACCTACTTGCGTGCTTAATTGATTTATGAGTAAAATAAATTAGTTTAGCTAGTGTCTTAAATCGGTTATTTTATCTGGGTTAATAGTTAGATATGCGCTTAGTCTTTATATTTAATTTTACAGTTCACTAAATGAAATTGGCTGATATGTATGTTACACTTTCTTTTTAAAATAAACAATTAGTATTTTAAATATCTAGTTCGGAACAGGTACTTAAAATTAGTAGATATTTACAAAACTGATTGGTAAACTTATAATATATTTTTTTAAATTTAATTTAAATATAAAATAGTTAACTCTGTACCTGTAACTGTACATAACATTGACGTTTCAAAGCGGTGACGTCCTATAAACAAACATTCTATTTCGTATTTAAATACGAGGTTACCCATCTGACATGCCTAATTTGTCCGATAGAGCCTTTCCTTCTCAACTTCGACCTTGTCTATTGGAGGTGAGCAAAAGTTCATCACTATAAATAATTGATTAGCAATTATACTTTACCAAGGTTAGTGAACATCGCTAGATTCCATAGTACGATGTTTTAATGAGCTATTCCTGCCTTGACTTATTTTTGAGACGTTTTGGGCGTAATAAACTTGATAAAAATTTCAAGTTTTAATCAAGTAAGAACATAGGTATACTTTTTCTTTATATTTTATACTTGTACACTCGAACTGAATTTGATTTAATAAAGCTCCACTCAAGGAACAAAATAATGACCATTGTCTAGCTACCTCACTAACATCTTAAAGCCACACTTCCGTTTTCACAGCTGGCCGAAAATAAACCATCAAGGAGGTACTGGATGACATCATCCGCACGCTACTTACCAAGGAGCATAATACCAGCCAAGCTCACTTATTCGAACTTCGAACACAACACATTACCTCCAAATAACTAGGTAGCACGACGTCACCACGCTCGTAAAGAAGCCGCGTCACATTTCGTCACAGTTTATTGACGAATTCTTTCCATATACGATACTAGAATCGTTACATCTTTTAACCATACGCAATAGAGTTCAAACTCGTACGTCGCAAGCGTTGATGGCAGCAAATTGTTGCCATTGTGGAGTGGAGACCCATTTAATTGGTAATATTTTGCCTCGCAATGATTCATCGACTCAGTTACGTTCGAGAGGACGTGTGAGGCGCGTCTCTATTCGTATTTTGTTCTTTTTCGCGCGCGCTTTTTTACTTTTTTCTATTTGTTTCTTTTTCGAGACTGTGACATGTGCAGTGCTTCTGTTCAGTTTATAACCAGCCAGTGGTGGTAACAAGTGTTGTGCAAGTACGGGATCCTTTGTGAGTTTTTGTGTACTTACAGTGTTCTGTGATGGAAAATCAACGGAATTAATTCATCGTAATTTTTGTTTGTTGCGGTAAGTTATGTGGTTACGATTTACGTTAGTATAGTAGCTCCAAGCCACCAGATGATTCATTCATCTCAAGACTAAGCACGTACCTACGTATAAAACAGTGACTAGTTGTTCTAAGTAAATAAAACAGGGTAAATAGCGGAAATAACTATACAATGGACGATATAAAATGAACAGTATTCAAGGATAAGTTAAAATCCGAGGTACATGTATAGTATATAAGTATTTTTATTTACTTATAATTATTTACACTTAAGTGCAAACAACCAATAACTTTTTATTTCATGATAATATATTATACCCATAGTCCTTCACTTCTCTATCCCGAAACGGGGTCACCAGACATTCATACAAAAGCATACATTAACATTTTGCCTCTTTGTCATACGTGATTGAAGTGATAGAGTTTAATACTTGCTTTTGCCTGCGATTTCGTCCGTAGAAGTCCGTAGATTTCGTTCGCGTGTAGAATTTAATTTTACATTCCGGATCCGCTCTCGCGAGAACCATATTCAATTTCGGGATGAATAGCCTATATTCTATTCTGGGTTACAAGTCATATTACAGCTAATTTTCATCAAAATTCGTTCACCAGTTTATGCATGAAGGACTAATAAACATCATGACAAACCATATTTACCAACTTTCGCATTTATGATATTATTTTTAACACTGTATTTTGCTTACTATAAACACAGACGAAGCAAATATTACGTTCTTAAGGATGTTTATTTAGGATGTGAGTGTTTAATGTTTGCTACAATGCAGTTACCTACGTTGCACACGATTCATCATGCACTTAATTATACCACTCATACGTAAGGACTTATTATGTAAGTAGTATTATCTGACACTGTACATTTTGTGCCTTACTTAATTAGCCCGACTGAGTCAAAGCCCGAAAGGAAGGAGGAGGAAGGAAGGAGGGCTTGTATAGGGGTTATTTGATTGATATTTACAGTAAAATATCAAATGGTGGCAAAGGTACAGCAATTTCTTAACACAGAATACCTTGTCACTCAGCTGACAAATAATTTGATTGTCATTTATGTTATTTAGCAGCAGGTAGCTAATGTAATTTCTAATTAGTCATAGGGTTAATTAATCACTTATAAAACGTCAAGAAGCTATAGCAAAACAATGGAGCCGTTACACTAGCTCATTCATGTAGATGACGCATGCTTACAGAAGCATGTGAATGTCTCTTGTTGCTTACTATGTCGGCTACTTTAGTAATATTCTTCCTCATGACAGATGTAGGGCAAGGTGGTGCCATGTTATCGAATTGACAGTCCTAGCATTGGTAAAACTCCTTACCTCTTTATCTATACATAGTATAAAACAAAGTCGCTTCCCGTCGCGCGTCGTCTGTATCTATGTAGGTACGCTTAGATCTTTTAAACTACGCAACGGATTTTAACAATACAGTGTTCCAAGAGGTTTATAAGCAAGAAAAAGAAGGGATGGTAAGGGGTAAAGAAGGTGTATGCAGGGGTAGGACGCCATGCGAACGAAATCTCGCTGGGTGCACTAGTACATCACATAAATAAATCAATTTGAAAAAAAATTCAAAGAGACCGACGCCGTCTTAAAAATTCACAGACTTCTATCACTATTTATAGATAGGTACATATAAAGTAGTAATTAATTCTTAAAACATATCACTCTTACTTCTTTTAGGAGCTGCGGCTACTTAAAAGGCTGCAACGACCACTTAATATTTCACCCATAGCTCTTCCTTGCCAAATCCCAAGAGCTATTGAGCCAACTAGAAATCCCTTAGGCAAGCCCAGTGAAAGTCCCAACAATGGCAGTCTGTCACATAAACTCAATCATTACTGATAGGACATTATAATTACGCTGTCCCTTTCTTACGCAACGAAGCCACGACGAGGAAGCTATGTCTTTCCTTATTACACTAGCATTGTGAGCAACCATAGCCAGGGGAAACACCTGGGTGGTCCGGGGTCCGGACTATGCGTTTCGCAAAGCCTTTCTATGTCGTAAATGGTATATTATAAGTTATTATAAGTCTTGAACAGGATGCAGGCGTCAACTATGTATTGTTTTGCATGATTATGAATGAAAATGTCAAATAATAATAATTTAGTATTCGTGAGCATCTATGGATGGTCATGCAGTGAAAGGATTTCAATGAAACTCGACGAAACCTCATTCGATCTGAAAGGGCATACCTTTAGATTTTCCAATCTGATTACCCTCCTCCATATTAGTGGAAGATACGACTTGTCACCAGACATATTGGTGGTATTGAATGCACATTCTTGACTATGTACGATTAAAATAATATTTAGGTTAGGAAACAATTGCTCTTTACATTAATCTCACATAATATGCTAATTTCATATGTAAACAACGAGAAGTGTTAAAATTTTTTAGAAAGCCGTTACTCTCTTGGATATGGTTGTAGGGTAGTTATAAATCTCATTAAAGCGAAAGTGAGTCGAAGCACCTTAATCTGGCTGGAGTAATCTATGATGTGCAATTGTGCATACAAAACCACCAATATGCTTGGTGAAAAGGTTAGGGAATAGACTGTACCATAATATCCGCGCTTCGCGGCCTGGTTAGAGATCGCAGTGTTCAAAATACTCAAAAGTAAATGCTAATAGGTCTATCTCTGTTATTAGTCATCTTAGGATATTGAGGGGGTTGGTATTATGCCTAAATCCATAGATCGTAGTTATTATGGGCGACAGTTACCGCTTACCATCAGGTAGGCTGTCAGCTCGTTTCTCACTGCGTAGAATTAAAAAAACATTGCCAGAAACCACATGGCTCTATTTTATTTATTAGTTCATTTCAAAGTTTTACAGCAGTTTTTAATTTTATAATTTTTTCTATGATCGATATTATTTATCGATAACACCCGCAGCCCTATCGACAACTTATTTATCTAATTTCCTCTCGTAAACTAGCAATTACAAGCGCGCTATCTCACTTCCAATGCAGTGCAGTGACACTAAATCTCGGAACCGAGATAACATTGTGTTGTATTTATTTACAATTACAACATTTTGTATCGTGCCGGTATTTGATAAGTTCAATCGTTATTAAAGTACAATATTAAACGTGATATGATGCCCCTTATGTCAAGATGCATGTAATACTTAGTCAGGGGCGGATCCAGGGTTTGGTTCGCGCATTTTTCTAAAGGTCGCAGGCACCAGCTGTATGCTGAAAGACAAGACCGGGCTTTGTGGAGATCTCTGGGGGTTGCCTATGCCCAGCAGTCTTTCGGCTCATATAATGATGATGATTTTTCTATATCTTGAATTCAGCCTACGCCGTTTTCATGACAAAGTACCTACGATGTTTAATGAGAAACGTCAATTAGCCATTTTTAAATCAGCTGGTACTAATGGCGGATTAAGAGTTATAACCCCCATAATATTCATATACTAGGGACTCAGTGGCAAACGAGCAGACAGCCTGATGGAAAGCGATAATTGTCGTCCATGATATCTACGGTGCGTTGTCACTTACCTGTAATTGTAGCTGCCTTCTCTTTCAAACCGGAACGCAACAATGCAAACAACGTTTTTTGGCGGGAAAAATAGATAAGACGGTGGTACCGTAGTACCCACCCAGGCGGACTCGTCAGGATTGGCAGAGTCCTACCACTGGTAAACATTTGAGGCCTGTGAGTCAACACTGACCTGAATACAGTGCAATGTTGATGAATGTCGTAAAATATGCGCCAAATGTAGTTCAAGCACCTCATATAACATATCTGAGAAAAAATGTATCGAGCTGTTTGCTTTACAACAGGATATTAAGGTGCTAATTTTAGTGCATTCCCTGTTTAAAAAACAACTTAGCAAGTCCACCGATGTAATAAAATAACATGTAATGTATTTGTTAAAGCACTTCGCGTTTGAAATAACGATTGCATAATTATCCATCCAAAATTGCAAACAAACATACAACAACGTAACCTTTTTCGAGACAATACCATCACGAGCACAGCCTTAAATAGATCCAAGACTATTACACAAGCGAAACATGTTCTCTGTTTTGTATCGATAAATTAGGAGCAGTTTATCGATGTCTGTACATCACTAGTTCATCTAGATAAAGTCTGTTTGCGTTGTGTAACATGCAAGCCGGTGTTTCCTTTGTATATTAAGTTTCTATACTAAAATGTGGGTTAAAACGTTGGGTCGCTACATTGCAATCATGTATCAACATTTCCTTGAAAGATATAGAAATAGTTTTCATCGGAGACAGTTTAGTTAAATGTGGAGCTCACTAGACAGTCATGAGGCGTGTCATTTTAATCCTTACAATGAATCGTAGATGTCACAGGACTCCTTCGTTACTAGCTGAACATAATTTTTTTTACTAAATTGTTTTTAATACTGTTTGGGTAGCACAGAATATAAATATTGTAATTATTTATTTCTATTTCAATTATCACGCTAATTTTTCTTTATATTTGTTAAATTTCTATATAAATATCCTAACCTTTTGAATAAAATACTGTTATTTATATGAATATACCTGGGGTATGCTAGAATTGAGCGTCGGTGGCCTAATGGCTAGTGGGTCCGATTCACAAGCGAGAGTCTGCCGAGTTTGATTAACAGTGCCAAATACCTTTTTCTAAGTTACGTAGGTACTCTTACGGTGAGGGAAAACATCGTGATGAAACATGTGTAACCATGATCCAATCTGTTCAGGTTCCCCTGCTAAGAGGGGTGTTATTTTTACTGTTAGTCTACCCTCAACCATGATACCCGACTTGCACACGAAATACCTACCTTCGGTGGGAACGGAAGTCATTCGTGTTCGTACGTCAGTGTTAGTGAACTAAATTAGGTACACATTAGTGGATGTAGGTTAATCTACGGTAGATACTTTATTCTTCCAAGCAAATAAAGTAGATGCTACATGTTCTCAAATATATTTTTCATGCTTCTAATATTAGGTCAAGTTCAAATTATTCAAATTAACGTGGCGCCAAAGATACGTGATTAAAAATTGAAACTGCATTCGATAGCCACAAATAATACGTGTTAGCTTGTCATACATTAGAAAAGAGATTAAGATAACGAGTTATTTTTTTTTAAACTTAAGACTCATTTTTATAGTTGAGAGTGTTAGATAGATCAGATCCGGTTAGGGTGTTTTCCATTGTATTTTAATGGTTATAGTTTTTTAGTTCCGAACTGGATTAAAATAGAAACTAGATCCTGGGGGTCTATTCTCGCGTTATGATCTCTCGAAATCGTAATTTTTTCTATCCACAGATCTCCACACAAAAATATATATTTCAACCAAATATTGGTATTTCAAGTATCGTATAAGTAATGTCGAAATTCGATTTCAATGAAGTTTTAATACAGATTTATGGCTTAAGAAAATGTCGAATTTGAGATGCCAAGCGCAAAAATAGGCCCCCTGGTGAATTTTATTGTCAGGGTTCGAGAAGTTCGAGTGATTGAAAAACAGTAGCCAATCATAATTTAGTCCGCCAGGAAAATAAAAGCAATACCTATATAGATGATATTACGAATTAATATACTTATAATAGCCAATTAGCCACTTATTCACAACCAATTCTCTGTTCATACCGTCATACCGTCACGGGGTCCTAAACTGTTCATCAGTCTCAGTCAATAATAGTTTTTAATAAGGCGGTTAGAACACAACGTGGATACACATTACACATCTTACCAATTAATTACCTGCTAAATGTATACATACATATACATACATATAACTAAGATCTATCACTATCACTATCACTATCACTTGATTGTAACCAAATGTGATTGCTGTAAAACTGTAAAATAAATAAATAAACTCTCAAACCCGTATCCCACAGGGGTAGGCAGAAGCTATCGAGTGCCACAAATTCACAACCTACGAACCTGACACACGTCAAAATGTTCACATATACAAATTATGATAACAAGTTCATTTTATAATAACAAGGTGGTTACAGTATTACAGTTGAATGTGGGCGTAGGTGTAGTGTGCCAAATTGTGTACACCAAACTTGAAACTGTGTCAGTCGGCCCACCGTGACACATTGACAGCGACAACACGGCCGCTGTCGAAATGTCATCGAGTGTCACTGATGCCGCCTCCTTACTTGGAACTTATTGGAGCAAAATTTGCAACTTGCTTGTTAGTTCCCATGTTGGGAGATTATGCAACTTCATGGCAATCGTTCAGTAAGTACTTACACGTTGTATGAATAAGTTAAACCGTCTTCTTGCCATCCTTGCTTATTCTAGGTGGAATCTAAGGACAAGAAAAATAGTATATTAAGGTCAAGAACTGTTTGATATGATGCCTCAACATTATATCATCGCACCGCTCGCCACTGACAGGGAGTTCATCCTCACACTTTGGAGCCAAATTAGTCGCGCACTGTGCGGTTCCAAAGAAACTTTCTCTCATGCGCACTAAAGTTGTGAAATGAACTACCTAGAGAGGTTTTCCTTGGAGAGTACAACATGGAGTTCTTCAAGAAAGGGGTGAAAAGGTTTTTACGGGGTCGGTAACATGTGGGTGATCGCCCTGGTATTGCAAACGTCCATAGGCTGCGGTGACTGCTTACCATGAGGCAGACCATGAGAAGCTTTAGTAGTTAGGATTTGTGATTAGTAGGAAAGGTGAATATAGGTATCTACATAGAGTTAGATGATAAACGCTACTGTGTATTAATTGCCTATCACACATATAGGTGCCATTATTAGTACCTACAATAATAAAACATAGTAATAACTGAAAATTTCAATTTTTGCTATTGGAAATCCGTCTGAGAGGTTCTATTCTCGCGTGGATGTGAGCGGTTTCAAAAATAGGGCCCCAGGATTGTGATGACGTACATATTTGTGGAGCTCGTCTCTTTGGTAAGTCTCTATTTAATAAAAAATAATAAAAAATTATTGTTCATGATAAAAACAACATAATAACACTTTATAGTTCATAATCTAACTTATCTAAGTAGACATCAAAAGAAAGCATATTGTAGGTCTACAAGTCTTAAATAGGTAGAGATGCGTCGATTATATCAAACTGGTGGACTCCGCCCGACTTCGTTCACGTACACCTATTTTACCCTTACCTACCCTTTTTTTCTTGCTGATAAACCTTTCTCTTGAAATTGAAAATGAATCTATTGCTGAAAACCGAATTAAAATCCGTTGCGTTGTTTAAAAGATGGAACCGTACAAAGATACATAGGGACAGACGGCGGGAAGCGACTTTGCATAATAAAATAAAAATAAAAACGCATACACGCATACACGTATTAAGGACACAGACTAACAATATCTAAGTATCATCAACCTAAAAAGTTGTAATACCTTTGAAAACCAGCTCTTCACAAAGATAATGCGCGCATTCCGCTAGAAAACTAGCAAAGCAGGTAGTAAGAAAAAACTGCTCAAGCTGGTGATAGGCGATTTCATTTACCTACTAATAGTAGGTATTACTTACGGTACTAGCTTAGATCACTTAGCTTTACTAAGTCGGGACCGGTTGTGTTGTAGTTTTTCTGCTCGTGGATACCTCGATAGGTCGCATTTTGCTTGGACGCTTGTGGGAAAACTATTTTGCTATGGTTATTTAAATAAGTAGAGACCAGTCTGGCTAGCTCCGGCACCTAAATTCGCCAAATCTTGAAATGGAAATTACTTTTTGTTGAAAAGACTGTTAGACCAGCCGAGCTTCGCATACTAGCTTAGGCACCGAAATTCGTCTAATACTGCCATGGAAATCACTTGTTGTCGAAAAGAGTTAGGCTGAGAGAATATAAAATATAGGTAGACGCGTTTTTTTATACCACTAAGGTGGCAAACAAGCGTTACGACCTTCCTGATTAGTAAGCAGTTATCGAAGCCTATGGACGCTTGCAATACCAGGGGCATCACCTACGCGTTGCGTTTGTTTTTATGAAGAAATCACTGAATGATAATAATTTGTCATTATAAATTAATTACCTTAAATTTTAGTCTGTTAAATGGGGCAGAATTAAATCTTAGGTATTTCAGTGTAAACCGTTTGGGACTATTTGTTAGCATCTTACGACTAATTATAGCCTAATAGAGCAATGCCTTGAGAAGTATTGACAAAGACACTTCTGTAGATATATCGTATCAGAAACTTCGATAAATTGATACTGGTTATTTACTATACTATACTGGGTAATACGATAATAAAAATCAATAATCATCTTGGGGTTAATGTCCCGGTTGTCCTTTCGCGAACGAGGGCCCGTGGTTCACCTTGACCACGATCCAGGATTTGGCAGATTAGGTACTGTGGAGCGACTGCCATCTGACCTCCGTGAAAATGCTACCAGGGAACCTGACCAGATTGGATCATGGTTACAGATTCAGTCGCATGAATGCAGGTTTCATCACGATGTTTTCCCCACCGTAAGAGCATCGGTTAGTATTTAACTAATGTACTTTACCCAGAAAAAAGTTATTGGTACATGGCCGCAGTAGCATTCGAACCCAGTACCTCTCGCTTACAAGCTGGATCTTACCACTTGTCCACCGACGCTCCGAAGGAATACGATAATGTCAATTATTTTTAACTCGATACAAAGGCATGAGATACCACATTGGATTTCGAAGCATTCGGCTAATCTTACCACTTCCTATATTAAAACGCCTGGACAAAGGTTTCGCTTCAACGTAGTTTCGACTCTACTTCGTTGTCTTTAGGTGCAAAATCGTTTGTGTTGTGGCGTACCGTGTTTATTTTTATTTCAATACCTTCGCAGGCTGAGTCAATGTCTCTATATGGGGGATGCCTAAACAGGAACACTAAGGGACATTCTTGCATTGCCAAGTTTTGTACCTTACGCGCGGCTCGTGACTTTGATTTGTGGCAATGAAAACTTTAAAGTAACGGTACTTTATTTGTTTTATACGGAATCAAAGAAAACAATACATAATGAATGTGAATATACCTAATGACTCTGTAGGTTTGTCTTGTTACGCTTTCGTGGCTGAGCTACTGCTGAGGTGTACGATGTTTTAAACTATCGCGGTTATTATCACACATTTTAAAGGTATGAATGCGACGAAATATAGGGCTACTCGTAAACAAAGGTACGTGATAGCATTGCTTTAATAGTATTATCTGTGGCGGTGGGAAACCCGGAACATACTTTAAAATGTACATAGTTAGATTTTGATAAAATTTGGCATGGAGAGCAGCGTGGATAGGCCTTCCAGAAGGTGGACCGACGACCTGGTAAAGATCGCAGGTACCAACTGATGATGATGGTATGGAGATAGCCTCGGTCTTGTCGAAGTTGTCAAAGATGCGCAGATAAGTCGCAGAGCCTCTATATTTGAATAACTTAGTTACATCCATTGCTGAAGCTGGTTCGAGTAAGTTGTTCAAAATTTTTTATGTAATGGCGTCAGGTATTTTATAGTTGCACCAAGCAGGTACGTCATAACAGTGAAAGTACTTTATCGGTCACACAATGCCATCGGATGGGTGTGCTCTGTGACATTTGCACAGGATTATAGGCTGCATGCCGCGGCGTGCCTTAGCCAGGGAAAGTCAGGGTCTTTGGAGACATAGTATATAATTTGTAGCACTGGGGGTTAGCTATAGCGCTGCAGGTTGTAACACAGAATATTACATGTTAAATAATGTATCTCTTAGGTTATCTGTATCCGCATCAGAAGCGAGAGGTACCGAGTTCGAATCTCGCTGCGGCCATGTACCAATGACTCTTTTCTAAGTTATGCAGATTAGTTGAACACTAACCGATGCTCTTACGGCGAAGAAAAACATCATGATGAAACCTGCACATTCAGGCGACTGAATGATCAAATCCATGATCCAATATGGTCAGGTTCCCCTGGCAGCATGGTAATGGACGTCAGATGGTAGTCGCTCCACCGTAATTAGCTGATCTGGCAAATACTGGATCATGGTCGAGGCGAACCCCGGAAGCCCAACCGGGTCATTAACGCCAAGATACTTAATGTATCTCTTTTATGTTGTAAAATAATGTCTAGGCAGGTCATCAATGAATTTCTTCGTATTTCCTAGTTCAAGAAGATTACCGTTACCTCCAATACCGTACTAAAAGGCGTAGTTTAGAAAAACAGGGAACACATCGACATCGACTGGCTCCATAGTCGTGTACCGTGTTCGTCGCCGTCTTTATATAGTTATCCAGTTACATCATCCATACCTAAGCATCAAACAAAAACAAACCCCTTAACATTATCGCGTGGAACATCGTTGCGCATCTAGTGCTCGAAATACTAGGGAACTATAGAGATGGGCAAAGTTGTGCCGGATGAGATGAGTTAACTCACTTCTTTAAAATGTATTGGTGGATTACGTGGCATAGCTCAAACTTACCTCCCTCATTAGGGTTCAGTTTTCGTTGAATTGCACGATGTTTTGAAAATTTCAATATTTAAAATTCCATGTGGTGCTAAAAGAAATGGCCATGTGGCCGGCAGAGTAGAATAGCACCAACCCCTAACACTCGGTGAGTGTCGTACAAGGCGATTAATTATTTTGAGGCAAAAGATCTAGAGTCTCCGTACGCTGGAAAATGGGCAGCAACGTTTTCCTTTATTATATTTATAACACTGCGATCTCCGATCCACCTGCCAAGCGTGGAGATTATGACAATAACATCCCCTTTCGTGGGAGAGGCCCTAAGTTCTGCAGTGAACCGTTATGAGCTTTAATGATGAAAGATAGAAAATCAATTAAGTAGAGACATCATTCCAAGCGGTGCAAGACAGCGTAATGTAGAGTTTGTTTAATTGTTAAGTACGTGTTGTACTGCCATTACCACAGACTACTTTCATGTGTTCTTAGGCCATAACACCTGTTGCTAACATAGGTACAGGAAAAAAGAAACAGAGAAAGTATACATACGCATTTAAAATCCGTTAAAATGTGTTTCAATTGGAATCACTGGACATCGCGTTAATCAAAACAACTCTATGTTTTCTTGAAGCTTAGCAATCTTGCTACTGCCCATCCCTACCCCATACCGGGTGAGAGCCACAGCGCATGCCCGGCGCCCGCCTAAGCGGCGCCCGCGCAGGCGCCAGCCACGTTGCGGACACGCCGTGGGACTCCGGACTTTCTCAGAGATTCAAACTCCGAACGCCATTTTGAAACACCGTTAACCAAAGTTAAGTTGCTCATGTAGAGCCAGGGAACTGGATGGGTGACCGTTTCGTAAGTTGAGGCGCTGTCCTAATTGACAATGGTCGTGCGACCATGGTCATGCGACAGGCGGTATTGAGGTCTCCAATTGGTCGGTCCTCCTACCTGGTAAGGATCTCGGGTGCCAGCTGGATGCGGAAGGCACAGGACCGGCCTTTGTGCAGATCTCTAAGGGAAGGCCTATGCCCAGCAGTCTTTCGGCTGATATGATGATGATGATTGGTCTGGCGACGTCCGTCGTACGACCATGGTCGCAGGACCGTTGCCAATTAGGATAGCACCTGAGGCTAGCCGAACTTCGGCACGGCAACGGGCTCGACATTTGATATACATTTGGATACAATTGGCGAGGCCAAGTTGACTAAGATCTACCGCTGGGGGCCGTGAGATAGGTTGAACAGTCTCCAGAGCTGATTGGCACCATCTAGTATATGTAGGTGCCAGCAATCTTCTTGAGTATTTTTAACTTAGTCATCATCACAGCCCAGCAGTCCACTGCAGGACTTAAGGCCTTCTCCCACGAAAGGGGAGGTTATTGCCATCATCTCCACGCTAGGCAGGCGGGTTGGAGTGTTATAAGTATGACAATGGAAATCGCTGCTGCAAATTTTCCAGCCTACGAAGACTAGATATTTTGCCTCGAAAACATTAATCGCCTTGTACGACACCCACGAGTTTAAGGGGTTGGTGCTATTCTACTCTGCCGGACACCACACGGCCAACTTAACTTAGTGCCAAGGTTAAACATGCATGCAGACCTGCCTAAGCTAATGGTCTGATAGAGCCACTTCTTCCTTGGATATAACCATGGCCAGATAACTGGTTAATACTATCTGTAGGACGACGAAAAATATCCGCAATTTATTATTGACTACTTATTAAAATGATTAAGGAAATACACACGATAGCTCTTCCGCAAGCGATGCTCAAAAGGAAGTCTTGGACGATTCCGAGAAATCCGAATGTTATGGACACCCTACTCCCGAGTTAGGTTGGCTAATACACAGTGGCTCTTTCACGATGCTCCTAGTTCAGCCTAGATCGCTACATAGATAGGATCTAGCCAGTATAAGACTCCAAATAGACGTACACGACTTCTGCACGGTGTGTCCCAAATGCGTGTGTTATATTATATGGTATTTTAGTTTTTAATTGCTATTTAAAGTTAGATATATTTTAAAACTATCATAATTAATAATAATTATATTCATCTTGGCGTTAATGCCCCGTTTTGCTTTCGAGAACGAGGGCCCGGGGTCCGCCTTGACCATGATCCAGAATTTGGCGATCAGGTAATAACAGTGGAGCGACTACCATCTGACCTCCGTGACCCTGCTATCAGGGGAACCTGACCAGATTGGATCATGGTTACAAATTCAGTTGCCTGAATTTGCAGGTTTCATCACGATGTTTTCCCTCACCGTAAGAGCATCGGTTAGTATTTAACTAATGTACCTACATAACTCAGAAAAGAGTCATTGGTACATAGCCACAGCGGATTCGAACCCGGTACCTCTCGCTTACGAGTTGGATACTCAACCGCCCGGCTACCGACGCTTTAATTACAATTAATATCGATAAATTTTATAAAATATATCTAAATTTAAATAACAATTTAAAATAGACTAAAATATCAAATAATATAAGAAAAGACAATTAAATAATTCTAAAATACTATACCTACTATAATATAACACGTGCAATTTTGCATGAAACCGTAATATCTGTAGAGCTCGTCTAAGCTGAAATGACGCGCCCCACTATCGCATTAACGCAAAAAAGCAATACATATACAAATGCCGTTGTAATTGATAATTCAGTTGCCGGTGAGACTCAAACGTAGGAGCACGCGTTCGATTGAGCAGTCGACGCTCCCACACAGATGAAGTGTCGTTATTAATATTTGCACTCACACATCGAAATCAACTAATTAAGTAGTGGGGCGCGTCATTTCAACTTAGACAAGCTCTAACCGTATTACCCGTAGCGCCCGCATGGCCGCACCGCACAGCCACCGTGTCGCGCTCACGTAGTCACCGCGTCGCGTGCACGCCAATAGAGTAGACTGCGCGTTTCTAATCCGGTTGTTACGCGGTGACTAGCTGGAGATGACGCGTATGTGATTTGTAAGCGGAGACACGCTACACCTGCATCATTACAGCCCATAACGGTCCACTCTCTCCCACGAAAGAGGAGTTTATTTCCATAATCTCCACGCTTGGCAGGCGGGTTGGAGATCGCAGTGCTATGAATATAACAATGTACAACGCTGCTGCTCATTTTCCAGCCTACGGAGACTCTTAAATTTTTTTGCCTCGAAAATATTAGTCGCCTTGTACGACACCCACGAGTGTAAGGGGTTGGTGCTATTCTACTCTGCCGGACACCACACGGCCATGCCGGTGTGCATGTACAGATCCTACACAATTTTGTGTAATAATAACGCAAGCTTTAATAAGTGTTTAATTAGATGTGAGGCCTTGGCGATGCTAATGTTCATCCAATTACATTGCCCAGACAGCTGATAACATTTCCATGAGTTTGCAAACATGTAAAGCCATCGATTTGTGGGTCGCTAATCCTCAATAATGTTAATGCACAAGTGTGTTTGTTTATCCTTCTTGAAGGTTTGATTGAACATTTTTTGGCTCAGCTCTATTCAGCTGCAGTTCATGGCCGTCTGGTGTCAGCTAGGAGAGTAGTTAGGATCTTCTTGTACTAAAAAATGTGGGCAGTAGCATTTTCTGTAGTAGAAAATCTTTAACCGTATAATCCCAAAGGAAATTATGGCTGGCCGACTATTGTAATTCTTGTTGTTTGTATTGTACAGACAAAGTAGCATAATCCGGGCGCAATCAGAATGGGGTTGAACCTTATCAAAATGAATATTCGAGTGCCACGTCAGCCTGGGGCGGCCAACGTGTTACTGTGCGTTTTCTTCCTATTTTCCTACCCCCCCCTCGTCTTTGACGATTCAAAGAGATATTTAATGTCCTAATCAATAAAGAAATTTTGAGTTTGAGCTTCCATTCCATTCTCATTGCTCGGGGATAACACAAATACTAGGCATTTTATTGAGCCCAGCACAGCTTCAGTCGCTGGAGAGTAAATAATAAATAAATAAATCATCTATTATCAACTGGACACCACAACACAACATTTAAACAAAGAATTACATACATATTTCGACACACACAATTATACAAACTAAAATCGAAAGAAAAAATTAATCAAATATTTCTTACAACTAAACAACTTGCCATTGCCATGCCGTGGCCCTCCCGGTCGATAAAAGGACCTTACTCAGCATGATCCACTCTACCTACAAAACAGGGGAATATTAATAAAAATCAACAGAGGCAACTTTGAAATTCATATATACAGAGAGCATTTATGGCGTGGCGACACTCTCTTTCATCTCGACTCGTGTTAGCGCCTACGGCCCTTAATGAGATGCGGTCTAGTGAGGGGCTCGGTCTCGGTCTCGGTCTCGGTTGGGGCCGGGACCGGATTTTTTTTGGAAGGGCTTATTGAAATGATATTCATCCATCGCTACCTCACTTGGAACAAATCGCGCAGAATAAGGATCAATGGCGAATTCTTGTGTCGGAGGCCAAGATCCACGTCGGGTCGCTGAGCTAGCGAAGTAAGTAAGGGAGGTTAGTATGTAAGTCGATCCGTTAGAAATTTGAATTTGATTGCCATTTACAGTTCTTTCACTGCAGGTTTAGAGAGTATCTACCTAGATTTTCGCACATTGGTCATTCCGCATTTTTACTTCTGAAGGGAAACGATTGAACCGTAGAAACGCAAATGATTGAGGATTTTATTGGATCGGTTATGAAAGGAAAAACGCGTGGTACCTGCAATCGCGTACTAAGGCACTTGGTCATAGATGTTCACCACCACAACTGTAATAAATCTGTCCAATCCTACCACTGTAAACTGCGACTGTGTGCGAGGCTCTTATTAATTTTCCATTCATCAACAATCCGAAACTACAGAGACCGAAGCCGTACCGAGGCATCCCTACCCGTCTTTCGTCTCGGCTCTCGTGACAAATTTAACAAACTGCTCCCAAAACGTACGCGGAAGAAATGCGATGGTTTTACTTTTGGTGGAATGTGACGTCACACGCCACCGCGTACGCCACTAACGAGACAGCAGAAAGAAACCGATCAAAGAACAAGGCAATTTCAGTTTTAAACTTTAGAACAAAATTCGTTCGAAAAAACGTTTCTTGCTCGTACGATTCGGATGTGGAATGAGCTCCCAGCCACAGTGATTCCTTTGGACTATGACATGGGATCGTTCAAGAGGTATATTAGAGGTCGCTTCAGAGCCCGGCAACGCATTGGTAACTGCCCTGGTGTTGCTGATGTTCATAGGCGGCGGCGACCACTTTCCATCAGGTGGCCCGCTTGCCTGTTTGTCTGCCGTATAACATGAAATAAAAGATCGTATTTTTGCCCTCACTACGACATATAAGTTTAATAATCTCGGAATTGGAACATTGCAAAACAGCTATTGTAAGTAACCAAGACAACGAATGCACAAACAAATGCGGACAGCATTATTCATGTACATATAGGCACATACCTACCTATTGTACCTATACACAAGTAATCAAATACTGGGTCTATTCTGAGTTTTAAGGTCACGCGAGGTCACTGGTTCAAGGATGCTTAAAGTTTACTACATGTTATATGTATTGATCTAGTTGCGACGTTTTGTTCTAAAATAGAGGAAAGAATATACCGAACCTGTGTAAAAATTGTTAGTTCTATCCTACTTTAGTATATAAACTTCAAGCCTGTGTAGGCAGAGACTATGGACCGTCACTTTGCTCTGTCCTGACACAACTCCTTAGCCTCGCACATATCCACAACTATTTTCATACATCTCCTTTTATTCTTGGCACTTCAGACCCCAGCTTTTTTGAGAACATTATTAGATCAGTGAATATTTATCTGGGTCGTCTTCTTAAGGGCCAGTTTTCCAGATTCGCGCTATATGTTCGCTCTACATACCCGATCCATCTCAATATCCCTCTGTCTATTTTCTTCCTACTTTAGTATTACGCGAAATTTTGTAATGATGGATTATTTTTACTGAAAATGAATTCTTTTTCACGCAAAAACTACAGAATTTTGATGAAAAAGTGTTGTAGAAGACGGCATAATCGAACGGTTTCATCACGACGTTTTCCCTCACCGTAAGAGCATCTCAACTCAGAAAAAGTCATTGGTACATGACACTGGGGATCGACCTCGGTATCTCTCGTTTACGAGTCGGACCCGCCCGCCACTGACGCTTCAACCATAAATAAATTACTGTATTCTCCCTGTGATTTTAATGTTATTGAGTAGGTTAGTTACCCACGTACGTGTACTCAGACTGTTTTGTCGTAAAATAAATCTTTAAACGACAACGACCGTTAAAATTCAACAATAAATCTACAATTTCAAGGTTAGCCATGTTTAATTCATCATTGAACGTGTATCTGGTATTGTTTTCGTTTATAAAAGGTTTTTAAATTAAAATTTAATGATACCACTGACTGGAGAGCTGGCTCGTTCCTCGGGCAACGGATTAGCATCGCTATCCAACAAGGCAACGTAGCCAGCTTTCTGTGTGGATGACTTTTTAAATTTTTAGCATGTTTTTTTATAAGTATTCGTGTATTTTAAGTATTTTAGATACAAGTATTATTTATATGGATTTTGTGATGAAGGAGAAGTGACCGTGGAAATGAGAGCGGATAGGGATGAATGGAGAAAGAAAACATGCTGTGCCGACCCCAAATTAATGGGATTAGGGCAAGCAAATGATGATGATGATGATGAGTGTATATTTTTACTATAACTGTGAATATTTTATGTGTACCTCAATTAACGATATTTCTTTGTAAACCGTTTGCTGGCACCTACAAAGAGCACGCGATATTGTAGGTACTGTAGTTTTTCATTTCATAGCATGACTCATCCTAAGTGTAACGAACGCTGTGTTTAAGAATTGTAAAGAGTTGATAATGCCACTACTTCATAAGGATGTATTTGTTTGTTTTATTTAACGTATGAGGTACGAAAACGTAAACGCTTTGAAAACCTATACAGACAGAGTTACTTTACTTACTTTTTAAATTAATTTGGATTAGAATGAGGTAAATGGCCTCCTGATCCGCATATTATATCATTGTATCTTTATTTATTTATTTGTTATCATTACAATATCACAAAACAATTGTAAGTACCAACTAATCAATACATAGTGCGAAAACTGGCCTCATTGTTAAACTTAAAGATCATAGTTTAACTAAAGTGAGCCCATCCATCCAGGAACTAACGCATGTTATGGGGTGTGCTCAATGATCAACATCATAGAATTATATTAGGTCACACGGCGTTGTTTGTACTTTGTCCTAATCAGTGGGTTTGTCACTCTAACAACGTGGCAAACGGTGGTCAACGGTACCTAAGACTGGTTGAATCCAGGAGCCGATTGGCACTCCGAAATTAATCCGGACATTACCGCACTTGGCAGGCGACATTAGAGAGATCTGCTACAGATTTTCTGATCCTGTAGGTTCTTGGATCTTGTCGTCTTGTGCTATATCGTAAGTCAAACGTTGGTGCTATATTCCTACTCTGCCGGACGGCACGCGGCCTCAGACAGGGTGTAATAACAGCTCTGAGTCAGCCAGCCAGTAACCTCTGCCCTGCCAATGAGAGCATCCGTCCAAGACGTAACTGTATGGGCTTCCTTATACAAATCGAAGCTGAATGAATGGGCCATTCCTAGGGTTGCCAGTGCGGCCATTCCTTCAAGGACAGAGTGTTTAGCATGTTCCATTTTTGGCCGCGCCGCATGGTTAACGTCAGGTGAGATGGCTAGTTACATGTATAAAACTCATAGATTATCCAGTAATTTCACATTACCTTGTATTTCCTTTGTTCTATGTCATGGGATCGTTCAAGAGGTATATTAGAGGTCGCTTCAGAGGCGGGCAACGCATTGGTGGCTGCCCTGGTGTTGCTGATGTCCATAGGCGGCGGTGACCACTTTCCATCGGTGGCCCGCTTGCCTGATTGTCTGTCGTATGACATAAAAAAAAATTACAGTCCCGATATTCACGATGGCTAGCGATTAGCTTTTTGGACACAAAACCACAAACATATTAACCGAGCGCTAACAGTGCCGCTATGTATCAATGACTCTTCTCTGAGTTATGTACCTAATTAGTTGAACACTAACCGACGCTCTTACGGTGTGATAAAACATCGCGATTCAGGCGACTGAATGTCTAACCACGATCGAATCTAGTCAGGTTTCCCTACTAGAGGGTCACGGAGGTCAGATGGTCAGTTGCATGGTGTAATTACCTGATCTGCCAAATGCAAGGTGGACCCCGGGCATTCGCCCGCGAGAACACAACCACGACATTAAGGCCAAGATGTCCACCAATCTGAATGGGATAGAACCTTGACGAAGCAAATAAAATTATTTTTTAAAGTAAGTTCATCATCATCATCTGGGCGGTACCCTTACCCTCGCGTCCGGGTCGCGAGGGTCCAGGGTCCGCCTATTTTTGAGTAGGTACATACATACATAAAGCTCACGCCTGTGTCCCACAGGTGGGGTAGGCAGAGACTATGGACTGCCACTTTGCTCTGTCCTGACATAACTCTCGAGCCTCGCATATATCCACAACTCTTTTCATACATCTCCTTTTATTCTTACCACTTCGGACCCCAGCTTTTTTGAGAACATTACTGATCTGATCAGTGAACATATCCTGCCTACGGAAAAATATTTTTTAAATTTTCTCTATTTTTGGCCTTGGTTTATTACCCTGGAATTCCAACATGCTTTGGCAACCCTACTACCACTGGGCTAGTTCATTCATCCAACCGACTGGAAGAGATCACTCAGGACAACAGGTCCGTTGTCTCGATGTGGACTGGCCTATTTAGTGGCTATAACTAAAAATAGACTTAAGAGATCTATTACATTCGTATAAGGAAGGGAAGTTGTGTGTTTGTAGTATTGTATTAGGCGATGTTTATTTGGATTTATTAGTTTTATTTAAAACAGAAATATCTTTGTAATTGTTTATTTGGGATTATTTGGTAGGTGTTTCCAAACTAAATGGAAATGTTTTAAGCTCAGATTAGGTATAAACAAGCATAACCGATAGAAAAAGTCGGATAACTGCCAGAAAATATCGTATTCAGGCGATTTCTCCTTCGTATGTAGGAGGCTCCGCCATTGGAAACCAAATTTATTAGATCTGTATTCAAACTATTCAGAATTCCTTAAATCCGTAGAAAGAAAACGTAGGTAGGTATTTTTTTTTGTTTTTTTAAAGGGGATTTTATTAAGTTTGACCTGTACCTATCTGCGTATCCGCGCCATTATGGTAGGCTGCGCGCTTTAGGCGCGATTCCGACGCGGTGACTAAACGGACGCGACGCGAGGCCCTAACACATAAAGAAACAATGTAGAGAACACAAAAAGAAACAATTTCTTATAGGACTACAGCTACGTGTGGCAAATGAGTACACAGTCCGCCTAACGGCAATCAGTTACTGTTGGCCAGTACCTATAACATATTAAATGATTCATACGATAACGACTTGTTTACAAGTCTTTTTAAGATGCTGTTTCCTCGGAACTACAAATTAGCAACATACCTAACCATGTGTATGCGTATTCATTCAAGTTTGCGAAGTTTTGTTTTGAAATTGTGAGTTAAAGGCTCGTTATAGGTATTTAAATATTTTTTATTAAGCTTGCTCGTGACGTTGGATGTTATTGTATCAGTTTTAAGAACATAATCGAAGATATTACGTACGCGTGCTTTTTACTTTACGCACATATAAAACTATCGAGTGCTAAAAGCTACGATCTTGGCGCACCTCTTTTGGCTTTTCCACATTCATACATCTTCTCAAATTATTTAGCTAAATATCCTTCCACTTCCACACCGATTGACTTTGACATAGACAGAGACATAGATTTTATTTAGCAATTACTACAATTATACCAAACAAGTTGTAACAATATCTACTCAAGTCTTTGGACATTTCGCAATATGGACATTTTGTAACGTGGACATTTGGCAACCTGGACATTTTGCAACTTGGAGATTTTGCGCCTAAAGGGTCATGCCTCTATCGATTTTCTTAGACCTTCACAAGATCGGCGGTCTAATGGGTCTTTTCAGCCCCATCGGCCATCAGTTTTGTGAGCTATGTGGACTACCCAATGCCACTTTAGTTTCGTAATTCTAAAACCTATATCGGTGACCTTGTTTATCACTACGGAGTTCCTCATTTCTAATCCTAGTATCACGTAGGAATGGTCTGTCCAGCCTGACTTGTTTTATTTTTTAAACAAACAATACCCAAAATCACGACTTGCCGTATCAATGCCGCTACGTACATTGTGCATAATGTAGAATTATGTGAGAAATACATAGAATGTGAATTTCAACGAATGCTTCTGCAAATTATTCATTTAAATACATAATTTCCATAACCATATAAGACAAGTCAGTTTGGACAGATTTTAGAGAAACACCGAGCATAATAGCACCTGAATCCCTTGCACATGTCTCCAAGCCATGATTTAAAAACGAAGGGACCTTCGCACCAAAGAGTTGCTATCTTCATTCGGAATCAGAACATAAAACGGTATCAGCATCCCTGTCTAACACATTTAAAAGCATGCGACAGAATAATAGCCATCGCTACACAGATTTTATTGCCATCAACCCGTATCTATGGTCCCATAAAGTAAATAAAGTTGTTTTTATTGTCATGTAGATTCTAGGTAAATGCTGTGGGCGTGCTGTAATGTAATGCTTTACAAATAAGATTACGCACGAGCTGCATCGATTTTCTTTATTGGCCATTACATAATTTTTCCATTCGTATGTTTGTATTTCCTGATCGTAATTTATTTGTGGGCGCTGTGGGAGTTGATTGGATGTAGGCATTGATAGTAAGTGACTGAACCTGGATGGGCTACGCAGTAAAATTATTGCAAACTGAGATTCTTTGACCATTGTACTCTTATTTATTTAACAGTTTCTTGTGCACAATAACCGGTATACAATATTGACACTAAGAAAAACAACACAACAGGTACAGCTTATTTCATAAAAAAGATATTTTCTTACGTAAAATTCGGCTATAGACATCATCATCATCATCATTGGCCTTAGACTTCTATGATTATTATTATATCCCACTGCTGGGCAAAGGATTCTTCCACTCTTCGCCATCAAGTGTCAATGCCAGTCACATTCGAAGGCCCACAGGCACAGATCACCCCCAGCTCAAGCTCAAAAGTCCAAACTCGGGGTTTGCCAGAGGGCCATGGAGCGTAGAATGTTGGGAGTTCGATTGATGGACAGAGTTCGAAACTAGAAGCTGCGCTCTAAAACGCTGATCGCTGATGTAGCCACTAAAGCTGGAAAGCTGAAATGGAATTGGGCAGGTTTGCCGCATGTCGGAGGAGTTATGGGCTAAAACCGTTACAGTTTGGACACCCAGTTCTCGGAAACGACGTCGCGGCAGCCCCAAAAAAAAGTGGACAGTCACATATTATACCTAGATGATTTAAACAGCATCACTGTTAATGGTACGGCATTTTTTCTGATGGCAGAGGCCAACACGGGAAAAACAGATTCGGTCACACAGTAAACAGACAAGAAAATTCGGCCTGGATAAAATGGAATGGAACTGTAGAAAAAAAAGACTACTAGAAAAAGAGTTAGTACTTAACTTAGTATTAACAATCTCTACTACTAAGCAAAAACACGAATAATTTTGGAGATACTTTATTATGCTTTATATTAGATCAATCTTGTTATTTTACGTTTCCTACTTAGGTATATAATGATTAGTTATTTGATTACTCTTTCTTTCTATTGTGTGAGCCATCAGCTGTTTAAAAAGACAAGCAATAATACTTACCTCTTTTAACACACCAATGATACTAAAAGCTTTCTGTTAGCAACGTAATCATGAAATGGCATTCTGCTTTTGAATAAACTCAGCCTACCCTTCTCGTAACTTTTTAATGAAAAGTGTAGCTATAAGTACCTACCTATAGACCTACTGAATAGGGATGGTTCCTGACACTGAACATTTATTTATTTGACATAAATTTACAGTATGCCAATATCAGTATAAAAATATGTGCGGTAATAAGTACATAGGCACATTAGGTACGAAACTTGAATATAACACTAAATTAAATTGATTGTAAAACAAACCCATTCATCCATCAGCTCGCTCAACCTCAGGCATGCATTTCGCTTTTCCGTCCATCGACTAGCATATACATATATCACACTCTGTCCACATCCTGTCACATGTCCATGCTTTACCATATTTACTAACAAAATATGAATAGCCAATGCACAATATCATAACCGAAATTAAATCGAAATTTAAATTGGTTCTAGAACAAGCAAGTTAAAGCTTTGAAAGATTATTGGCTGTCTCTTTCATACAAAACAGAGATATCCAAGCTTTTTAAACGGCGGAGTTGTATCGGCCTCCCTTTGTAATTATGAATTTCAAACGTACATACTCATACCTCATTTGGTTTTTAGTTTTTGCTTTGTGTTGCGTTATTTTAAAATCTTTCAAATGAGCCGATAATTTTTCTAATCAACATCTTTATACAGTTCAGTATACCTGATCAATGGCAGAGCGATGTATAGAAAGCACCCAGAAGACAACTCAATTTGTACTACTTTTTACTAATTACCAATTTCTGTTTTGTTACAGGCAGCACCACGGATTTGACACCAACGCTGATAGGCATATATGACTCTCTTCTGGAGCCAGCTGAAAGTCAAAGGCCAGAAGTTACAGCACCAGAGAAAGCTAAAGATGCCCGCAACGACCCACCGGTAGCTAACGCACCAACAGAGGAAAATAACGCTAATCCAGAGCCAGAAAGAGTGACTGAAAGGAATGCAAACGTTGTAGTCAAAGGGAAGGATCTCAAAATGGCTGGAAGTGTTAAACTACCCGTAGCAACTATAAATAAAAGTTCCCTATATTCAATAAGGTCCACGAGCGATGAAAATGGTGCTAATGACAGTTGTTTACTCTCGACGAGTGATACTGCTGTTCTTTTTAAAGACAAACTGCAAAGGACTGTAAAAGAGAGCAAACCTGAACTGAAAACGTTTGACAATCTATCTCCTAACGTGAAGAGGATGATATCTAGTGCAAATGAGACAACTACGGTGAAGTTCCAAAGGAAAGGCAACGTGGGACGGTCGTCGGCAAGACTGAAATCAAACATTCCTTTAGTCGGGGCTACGTCAAAGATATCGCAGTCCGGCGTAGAGATACTACCCTCAGTAGAAATCTACGACCAGCCTACAATAGGTCTCAAAACGAAACTTAAGACTGACAACGAATCTCCATCCAAAACCATTCCTTTAAAACCTAGCTTCAAAATAGACGAGCAAACAACGTACGATGTTCCAACCAATAACAGACCGGCGATATACGATGTGCCCAACGCCGCTAAGACCGCATTCGAATCTTTGTCTCTCCCTTACATTGACCAATCTATCGAACTCTCTATATCTTCGAACGATAGAGAGTTTGATACAAAATTGTCGTCAAAAGAGAACTCTCCAACGAAGGCTGAGAACTCTCCGGCAAAGATTCAGAAAGTCAATGGCGATACCAACAGTTTAAACAGGAAAGATTTCAAAGAGAGTCCCTCGAAGAAACTGTGTAAAATACCGTATCCTGAGGCGGTTGCTTCTACTGGGAACCTTAAATGCGCGATTCCTGAGAAGGATATGGCAAGACTAAATCCACCAAGTCTGGAAGTGACTCGACCGTTGTCTATGAGCTCCATCGCGTCTTCCAGCTCGACTTCTAGCAGTGGAGTCCAGAATAAAGGTGGTGTAAACTCAGCTTACTTGGCCTCGATAGAAAGCCTGGATGACCATAGTGACGTGGATGTCGTGTCAGCGAATGGAAGCAACAACTTTGTGAATAGTGCCGGCGCCTCGAATACTACTTCGGAGGAAAGGCACTCCGAAAGTCCACGTAAGTTAAAGCTCATATTTCTACTGATAATTTCACAGAATTAGTTTACAGTCCCAATTTAAAGATCAAAAATCCTTGTTCTCCCACAACTTTACCTAGCCTTATTTATTCTCTAATTCCAACGGCACTGACTCCAACAACTTAGTTTCATCAACTTAGAATCCAATCCAGCGATATCAATCACGCGCAAGCTTATGCAGCACGTAAGAAAACTCTATCTGACTCTTACGTTTAATCACAGGTCACCAAGTCCAGGAGCATTCAGGCTTGTCACTGCTGGAGAGGGTATGCGCCGAAATAGTCCAGACGGAGAACGTGTATGTGGAAGACCTGAGACAAGTTGTCGAGGTGAGTGTTTTGTCTTACTCTTCCTTTCTTGGCTGTATATGTTTCGTCTCCGTTTTAGAGTACCATATGGAACTCCATGTTGAAGTATATTTTAAAAGTGTGTATTGGATTTGTAGACAGCTAATTTAAAAAGTAAAAAGTGTAGTTCGGCCGTGCCTCACTAGATAGCGCTGCTTAGAAGTACATACTACTTGAGTGTTCTCAAGTACATACTGAATTTGGTAACCGAAGTTACTCGAAACGGTGTTTCGTGAAAAGATACTTAGTCTTAGTACCCTTTCTGAGAAGAAAGCAAAATGTGTACATTTATATACATATTATTTTAGTTAATTTTTGAGAATCGTGTTTATACAACGCCATTTATTACAATTCTTTTTTATTGGTTCTCGGAAAATATACCAATAACTCGAATTCTGGATGCTACACTTTACAAACATATTGTTTTGAAACCAACGTAGGTATGTAGAAAATCTTCTATCCTTGTGCCTTTCGAGCTAACAAATAAAAAAATATGCGTGCTACGTCTGCTACCACTTCGTTTCGATTTGGTCGGTAGCTGGTATCGTCCACTAGTTTCCCTCGCGCGTTTTGATGGGGCAAAACTAACTCGTGTTAACCGGCAATAAATATATACCCGCGTAAAGGTCGTAGGAAAATGAATCAAGAAGCACCAGAAGGAATAATGTGAGTTGAGGTCAAATGCAAGCCTATTGATAATAATAAAAAATCGACCGGCGTGGAAGGCTTCCACTATTAGACAGAGTTAATTTGTAACATTTCTGCATAAGCGAGTGCATTCAAATTCAACACGTTTCCCCAATCGTAACCAAACATTACTAAACTGTAACCGACAAGATCCGTGCGTAGATTATGTTTATTTTCACCCGGCGTTTCCTGCACTTTTATAACATTAGTCGGGTTCGAGGTGACCCGATTCCGGGTTCCGGCTGTGGATGGTTTAAATTTATTTTCTTTTGAGCACTTCTTATAGCTTTGCTTAATAGGCTGAAGCCAAAGACTAACCGACTGGTTGACGATCTGAGTGGTTCATTTGGTTAACATGCCAGTCTGCCACGCAGAGTTCGATTCCCGGCCGGACAGAAATTGCTTACTTTGGGTACTAACCGTTTGAATTGTCCAAACATATTTATTTATTGATTTATAGTCGTGGATCGTGACGTTACACTTTTTGGGATGTGGCTACGGATACAGAATATATAATAAACATAATGAAATAATAGCAAGGAATAACATTATCGACCACCATAAGTGCATTTTCATGAAACTGCCTCTTTCTACGATCACGCAACGGGTTGAGTCTCCTACAGCGGTATTTCCAACCTCGTTAGTTCAAGCAATGAGCCCAGACTTACATCAAAGACTAGTTTTCTACCAGGCTGGGTGTCTCTGCCAGGATTAGTAGCAAGTCATCATAAACGCAAAGACGTCATTCTAGCGCAACTTGTCATTTACTCAGCTCCTCACACGAACCTTAAGCTCGACTTTAATAAAAAATAGCGAAGAAAAATATTGTATCATCATCAGTCTAAACTCCACTGGTCGACAAATTCCTCCACAATAAATGCCATAGCCAAGCTGGTCTCGCATCCAGCATCCATCTACCGCCTACAATGGTCATTAATAAAAACAATTAATTATCATAAACTAAAACACTTTTATACACTAATTATACTAAATATATTATATTAATAAACTTTTAATCAATTGCGACCGGTTTCGGACATCATCTTTTGGCAAAAGCTGATGCCAGAAGCCTTCCAGAAGATTGCCAGAAATCTGTCTACAAATCCAATACATAATTAAATGTTTATGAGTATAATATATTTAGCGGAACTAGTGTACAAAAGTGTCACATGACAAAGTGTCAGCTACCCAAAAAAAATCATACAATACGCAATGCAGGGATTCGTCGCCATGCCGAGTAAACCGGTGGATGCCACGTACATGCTTCGTGTTTAACTGTGTCAAAGCCGGGTCGCTGGGCCCCGACCCTTGCGTAATACGTAATCGGCGCAATTGGCCGAGGGCTGGCTCTCGTCAATAATTAACACCTTGCCGTGAGGGCTAGGTACTCTCTAAATCCGTCGGAAGATACGGATGTTAACACAAATAATATTTGTGTAAATAAAGTAGCGTTACTTTACGAAGTAAGGAGTCGGTGGCCTAGTGGTAAAGGTATTTGGACCGGCAAGCAAGATGTACCGGGTTCGTACCCCCCTAGCGCCAATGTACCAATGACTCTTTTCTGAGTTATGTACATTAGTTGAACACTAACCGATGCCCTTACGGTGATGGAAAACATCATGATGAAACCTGCACATTCAGGCGACTGAATGTGTAACCATGATCCAATCTGATCAGGTTCCCCTGGTAGCAGGGTGACGGAGGTCAGATGGCAGTCGCTCTACTGTAATTACCTGAGCTGCTAAATCCTGGATCATGATCTAGGCGGACCCCGGGCCCTCGTGCGCGAGAGTAAAACCGGGACATTAACGCCTAGATGATGATGATGATGATGACAGTATATACATATGTTTTAACCTAAATATATGTGGAATACAGACACATATGTTCATCGCTGATCAGATTTATCACGGCATTCCAAATACTTTAATAATAATGTGGTAGATAATTACTATGCATCCATTACTTTTCAAACACCATCACGCAAACCTATTAGCAGCTAGCTCTAAACTAGGCCGCCTAGGTCACACGCAAGACCTAACAATAGGAGAAAAGTAACTACCTACTAAGTTTACATCTCGAATAACCCAATCAGGTTATTCTTGGATCAGGATTTTATTTCGTTTTGCAGTATAGACTAATTTGTACCTATTGTTAAACTTCATCATCATCATATCTCGTCAGATGACCCCTGGGGCGTTCCATAGCGATATATTTTTTATTATTATCAATAGGCTTGCATTTGACCTCAACTCACATTCTTCCTTCTGGTGCTTCTTGATTCTATGCCTCTTGCATTCATCGTCTCCCGTCCTTTACGCGGTAGTCCGTCCATTTTTTAATATAGATTGTGACTTCGGCTGTGAGGAGGCTCCTTCTCTGCCTCTGTATCCAATTTCGTTGTAGCGAGCCTTCAATAACTCATTGCTGACGCTACTCGAATTATTTAAACAGTCATGCCCGATGGACGTGAACTCGCGCGCACACAGTACATTGGTGACTAAGTTAAGGGTATCTTCACTTCTGAACCTATAGCTATGTAAGTAGTTATACTTAGGTACCTAAATCAAATTTTATATCTACTAGTCTTAGCTGTCTATAAATCTTGTATGCTCACTGTTATGTCAAAATAAATCTTACTTTCAATCGACTATTAATAGATATAAATAATAAGTTCTTACTGGATGTATGTGTGTCAATCCACGATCAGCCTAAATACCTTTGCCTCTTCACACCTTGTCGTCTCAATGACCAAATCCAAATTTACGATTTATTAGCATAATGTATTAATGAAATTCAAATAAGATATTTGCATATTGAATTGTATACAGATATGCAATTAACACATACTTCGTTTTGGAAAAGTAATTAATGTGCGCATTAAAAAGACGTACCTCGAGAGCGTCGGTGGCCTAATGGTTTAGGGGTCCGACTCGTATCCGAGGTTTCGGGTTCGAACCCAGTGCTGCCATGTACCATGTTAGTTGAATACTAATGGCCGCAGTGGGATTTGAACCCGGTACCTTTCGCATACGAGTCGGATACCTTAACTACTCGGACAACGATGCTGCTATGCTATGGACCTGTGATTACTTCCAAAAACAATTTCTTCACCATTATCTCCATACCCTTATCCCAAACTTTACCTTCTTGAAAACAAAGCCATACATTTCACTATCGAAATCAGCTACCAACCAACCTACGCTACTTACGAATAATTTATTGGTCAAATCCATTTCCGAAATTATCGCCTCTACAGTGTCTCTCGGCGTTTGAATTCCCAATTAGAGCGAAAGTGGTTGACGGTGCTAATGAAAATGGGTCCGGATGGGACATTACAACGACCCCGTTGTTGGGCATTGTTTACCGTACTTGTCAGCTAAGCAGAAAATTTCAAAATTGATTCTTGCGAAGGCAGGATTTGAATAATGACAAGTATTTAGGCGAGTACGAGAGTAGGATTGTCAGTAAAGTAGAGTAGGAGCATCGGTGGCCGAGCGGTTAGGGTATCCGATTCGTAAGCGAGAGGTACCGGGTTGGAATTCCGCTGCGGTCATGTACTAATTACTCTTTTCTGAGTTATGTACATTAGTTGAATACTAACCGATGCTCTTATGATGAGGGAAAAAGTCTCCGCGTACCACACCTGTGGGACACAGGCGTGAGCTTTATCTACGTATGTATGTATTGTTATACAATACAGCATGTAAAAAAGCACCAACATGCACTTATGGGTTCTGTTGGTACCCGGCGACTTACGTCGTCTAGGAAGTACGTAGACCACACAATGAGACGCCGACTTTTTACGTTGTGCATTTTAAATGCTGCTATTTCCGTTCCTGCCAAACCTGGATATCCTACCAAAACAACACAACACAATCCGTCGATCTTTTCTATGACCAGCCTTAAGGTACTAGTGTAATGACATTAAGCCTATTTCTATCATCAGGTAAAACGAAAACGTGTTATACGTTTCGTACTCGCCTAAATAAATAAATAAATAATCATGTGTGCTTTAATGTCCCGGTTGTGCTCTCGCGCACGAGGGCCCGGAGTCCGCCTTGACCATAATCCAGTATTTAGCAAAATCAGTGGAGCGACTGCCATCTGACTTCCGTGACCCTGCTACGACGGGAACCTGACCAGATTAGATCATGGTTATTTATTCAATTGCCTGGATGTAGAGGTTTCTGAAGAATTTGGGGTTTCCTAGATGCAAATAAGGAACACGTCCGTTCAGTAACACATTTAATGCAGGACAAAGAGCTAAAATACATCTTCCTTATAACAATTATAAATAGTAAAAATATTGATTTACCCACATACATTACAGTTTCATCACGATGTTTTCCCTTACCGTAAGAGCATCGGTTAGGATCGTCACTGATACATGGCCGCAGTGGTATATGAACCCGGTACCTCTGGCTACGAGTCGGACTCCTCAACCATTAGACCATCGAAGATGACTGAGGCTCTTATCTATTCTGTAATCCCAATAACAGTTGGTGCAGTCTAAATTAATTATGCGACACTTCTAAAACGGGATTTGAGTGCTTGGCGCCACTATCCGAATATATTTATTTACTTATTCAACAGATGCAGCCTCCATTAACATAGAAGCTTGGTCAGATAACGGGCCAGCACTTAATTCTAGTTTTGCCTCGTATTTCGTTTGCAATTACAAGACTAACTTAAGCTGTCAAGTATGCGTTGGCGGTTCAACAGCGCATCCTACATACGAAACACAAAGTCATTTACCAAGAGCTTAGAGTAAAATTTATTTACCTTCCTACATTACACAGCATGTAAAAGCGTCGTGTAGAGCGTCGGTGGCCGAGTAGTTAAGGTATCCGACTCGTAAGCGAGAGGTCCCGGGTTCGAATCCCACTGCGGTCATGTACTTTTCTGAGTTCTGTACATTAGTTGAATGCTAACCTATGCTCTTACGGTGAGGGTCACATCGTGATGAAACCTCTACATCCAGGCGACTGAATGTGTAACCATGATACAATCTGGTCAGGTTCCCCTGGTAGCAGGGTCATGAACTCCAGATGGGATGAACTGATAATGGAGCGGTATTTATTTATTTATTTATTCTTAGGAAAATCATCAGCTGTTGTAACATGGTATTCTTTATTTGAATACGTAATTCGTATACGTTGTATGTGGGACATGGTCCTTTTTGTGTAGGTAACCTTTTTTAATTAGTATAAATAATAGTTTTCAGTGTGTGCATATTGTATTATGAAAATGTTTGTAGAACAAAGCCCCTGCTCCGGTAGACTGCGCAGGCGCAACTAACTGTCAGGCCTCCCCAAGCGTGTATGGATTTAGGATTATTTATTCCATAACGGTTAGTTACCTAAGAAGATACTCTCCCTATATAGAGTTGGCTGTAAAAATACTGTCTCCTTAAATAGTGGCTTGCTACAGCTGATTGACGTCTTGATAGAAACGTTCAGAAACTGTTACAAGTTAGCTGTATGTGGTATTGCTGTCGTTTGACCAAATGATTTATATTGTACGGTGGTTTTTGAGTAGACGACGTGTAGACATGTAGATTTTAAACTAGCAAGCCGCCTCGGCTTCGCACGGGTTTTCTTTACTATAATAAAATAATTATTATATGCTTGGACAATTCACACAGTGCCATCTAGCACTAAAGTAAGCAAAGGTTCTGTTAAGGGTGCTATAGGTAACTGATAAACTACTCATATACTTTTAAATACATAGTTATTATATATACAACACCCAGACCCACCCAGACCCGTAACAGAAATTAAAATTCATCATTTCAATTTCTGCTTGGCCTGGAATCGAACCCGGGACGTCTGCTTGGCAGAGCGGCATGTTAACCAACTGAATCACTCAGGTCGTGTAAATATGCATGTATTATACGGGAGCAACTAGTGATAGTGAAAAAAGCACAAAAATCCGTTGTGTGTTTTAGAAGATTTTGCACAAATACAGACAGACAGACAGACTATGTATGAATAAAGATTATTTATACATGGATAATACGTTCAGCATCAACCAGTCCTAAATTAAATTTAACTTAAGTACAATGGGTTCGTAGTATCATTACCCCTTTCTTTTAGCAAATAATTTGTCCATAGCCATAATAAAAAAGAAACCTCAAAACACTATTTGAAACACGATTATTAGATCTTCTAATAGTTTTCTTATCGATTCGTTTGTACCTATACTTAGTACTTACTTATTTTATTTCCCGCCATACCGTAGTGGACCTAGCTTGCAACCTGTATCTCCTAGGTCTTAGACAGATCTAGGCCATAACGGAACGACCTGTATAAGGGATCGATTGGTCTGACCACTAAGGCGACTAATTGTCCGACTTACTCAGGGTTCCGTAATGGAAAGGGAAACCTTGGAGTCCTAACCATACCTGTAGGCTAAATACGTAACCCTGTTGCCAACAATTTGCTGATTTCAATGATTGAAATTGTTACTTTTGCGATTCCGTATAATCGATTTCATAGGTTCAGTTGCTATCAAAGTTCTTTTGCAGTGAATTGAAACTATTGAATCGATCATACGTTATCGCAAAAGCAACAATTTCAATCATTGGAATTTGAGAATTGTTGGCAACAGAACCTACTGGTACCTGTGTGTACTAAAACAGGTAAAACTGTTGGGAAGAGAGCTGATATTTTTGTAGTAAGTCAATCTATCCATATCTTTAAAAAGCGTGTAAAAGATCTTTCTCAGTGTGCCTAAACGTATTACAATGCCTTTATATTATGTATTAATTTATTCTATGATTTTGACATAGATATTCAATTTATTGTCTTTGACATATAATTGTAATTGATTTTTTTTTTGTTATTTTAAGTATGTGGCGCTTATTTTATTCATTTATACCTATTAGTATCTTCGTGATTTTATGTATGAATTTAGATGGATAATTGTTTTTATTGCTCACATAAGAATAATTACATTAAAAGTAGAGAAAAACCTTATCTAGTTGTGGGCATAGGCGGCCTTATCGCTGCAAGCGATCTCTACCAGGCAACCTTTGACTAAAGCTTCTAACCGCTTAATGTACAGGCAAGTCAACATCGACTTAAGCTAGCGAAATTACACCAAATACAAAGTAGAAATATACACCTACATACGAATATACACATAACAAAACCAAAATATATAGACAATACTACATAGACTACATAAAAATAGTCATTAGAAGACATGCGTGCGATACAGAGAGAGGAGATGCGCGCGCAACTTTGTTTTAAAGGGATTCAGTGAATTGGAATGTCGAATCTCTTTCACTTTACTGTGAAAGCTACCGCCTCACGGTAGCTTCAACAGTGTTGTGCCACAAAATAGAAAACTAACAGAAGGTCTACTCCTGTCGTCTTCGAAAATTATTACCCAATCTTGCCGACTCGATAGGGTTGCTACTGCATTTTTTCTGAATTTAAAAAAAAATTTTTAAAGTTCGTTCACAATAACATGTCCCTTGCAAAGGCCAATATCTAATCCTTGCCATAATGTGATCATAATTGCTTCCCAAGCTGTTCAGATTGTGTTCAAGTGTATTCCATTTTTAATACCGGCTTCGGACATTATGCCTTTAGTAGGCGTAATGTCCGAACCTCGCCGCCTCACGGTAGCTTTAACAGTGTTGTGCCACAAAATAGAAAACTAACAGAAGGTCTACTCCTGTCGCCTTCGAAAATTATTACCTAATCTTGCCGACTCGATAGGGTTGCTACTGCATTTTTTCTGAATTTAAAAAAGAGTTTTTAAAGTTCGTTCACAATAACATGTCCCTTGCAAAGGCCAATATCTAATCCTTGCCATAATGTGATCATAATTGCTTCCCAAGCTGTTCAGATTGTGTTCAAGTGTATTCCATTTTTAATACCGGCTTCGGACATTATGCCTTTAGTAGGCGTAATAATAATCAACTGTTTATTCACTGTTTAGAAATTCATCGCCACCTGATTATATCATCAGACCCTGAGAATAACCTTTCCCTGACCTGGGATT
This sequence comes from Blastobasis adustella, assembly GCA_907269095.1. Lineage (NCBI taxonomy): Eukaryota > Metazoa > Arthropoda > Insecta > Lepidoptera > Blastobasidae > Blastobasis > Blastobasis adustella. The sequence continues at coordinate 6,881,513 of OU026138.1, forward strand.
TGACCCACTTCCCGGTAATCAATTGAATTGAAAATTTCACACACATGTAAATTGTTGAAAATGCAATATTATGGTGTTAGTCAGTTGATCTGATGATGGAGAAGGAAGGTGGTCAGCGATTTTATTTATATAAGACTAGACAGGCATTTTCGACTAGAAACCATTAAGGTGGCCATTACGGTCTCTTATTCTGTTAAAAACCGTCACGTGGTGCCTGAAACTGTTTAACTAGTTCTAGGGTCTGTAGCGGAAGACCTCGGTCAACCTCGCTTCACCATCGGCATTAGGACTCGTAGCGGTGCTGAAGTTCGACTAGCCTCAAAGTCTCTGCGTACGTTGCTTGTATGGTATTAAGTAATCTTAGTTACGTACAAGTACTTTTATTTTATCAATAATAATATCGTTTAATTAAATAATATTTAATAATATTCAATACACTACAATGAATGGTCGCGTTAACAATCGCGACCGAGCACTGCTTGAAACTGCTTGAGAATGCCTGTAAACGTAACGACGATGTGTGCGTGACGGAAATGGCGCATTGTTTCCAGTGGACCTTCTGCTTGGGGCGGGCCATTCTTTATTTTGTGGTTGTACTCCTTAAAATAGCCCGATCGGGTAAACGGTGGTCTCAAAGTATTATCGTGAGTCGATCGTAGATCCTGGACTTGATCAGCACTGTGGAATCTAAAACCAAACCAAATTTGGTTTGGTTCGACCTTTATAATGCGTACGGCTATTCGCGGAGGGAGTATTCGCCTTTATTCGTGTAGTCCCGTGCATGTTTGGCATGTCTCGAAAATTTCATTGACGAAGTAGGGATATTCATTTTTTTATTTGTTGTCGTCTCGCCTTGTGAAAAAATCTATTTGATACATCCAAAAATATACAAAATTCACAAAGAAGTAAATTCACTGATTTTATATTTTTCTTCCTAGCGCTTTTTCCCGTATCAGGTTGGAGGTACACTTGACCATGATCCAGGATATTAGTAGATCAAGTAATTACATTAGAGCAGCTGCCATCACCTCTGTGGCCCTGTTTACAGCAGAAAGTACCAGATTAGCGATATTACACCGATGAATCGGTATAATATCGACCAATTTGACATCCACCACATCCCTAATAGGCGAGAATTAAGAGGGCTGACCAAAGTCCCGGCAAAAGCTTCGCCGAAAGTTTCGGCGGACATGTGGAGTACGCTTAAGGTATGGAATGCGTTGCCTGCGAGTGTGTTCCCTGATCAATATTATCAGGATGCCTAGGCTATAGTAAATAGGCTTTTCCAAGACGGGCATGCTCCATCTTCGGCCGCATCGTCACTTACCAACAGGTGAGATGGCGGTCAAATGCCTGTCTTGTTTAATATAAAAACCAACATTCCCATTCAAAAAGCTCCTCCCGTCCCAGTCTAATCGGAATATAATTATTGTGCAAGTCGTATCTGTTTATATTTATAACATCTCTATTTTTGTAGGCTTGCTGGAAGAGATTTCTTTTTAGAGATAAGTAGTGCCTGTTGTCTAATCTCTAATTTGTACGTAGTCTTTAATTTTCTTTTGTTGTAAAAATTAATAAATTCCTAGCTAGAATAATAGCAATGCAACAAATTGTTCCATACTATTTGGTGATGCTATTGATTTTTCTGAAAATATTTACAATAAAAGACACTAGATACGTATAAGCCATAAGGTATAAGCCATATATATATACGACGTTGTTGTTACGAGATTATTCAAATTCTTCTATGTTGCACCGGTTGGCACATCAATGTTGCAGGTACGAATAATAAAATTTACGGAAATTACAGTTAACCAGTCCAATAATAAAATAATAATAGGTAAGAATAATGACAATACAGACCACGTATAAGCTTTTTAATCGATTCTGACCTACACAATACATTACCGAGTCAGAGCACATGTAAAAGTGTATATTTACGGCCGTCAACCCACGCAAAGAGACTCCGTCGTATTTATAGATTACAAAAATAAAATACAAACCCGCATGGGACTGAGGCGCTGTTACTGTACGTCTGATACAACAGATGCTCTACTATAATACGGTCGCTAATCGCTATAGTATTCCATATTACGAACCGGTAAAGTTCGCCGTGTGATGTCCGGCAGAGAAGACAGCACCAAACTCGTGACACTCGTGGGTGTCGTACAAGGCGACTAATGTTTTCGAGGCAAAATATGTAAGAGTCTCCGTAAGCTGGAAAATGGGCAGCGTTTTTTATTGTTATATTTATAACACTGCGATCTAAAACTCGCATGCCAAGCGTGGAGGTTATGGCAGTAACCTCCCCTTTCGCATGAGAGGCCCTAAGTCCTGCCATGGACTGTTGGGCTGTGATTTTGAAAGTTCGCATGTGGCAGCTGGATGCGGAATCATCATGCGGAATGCACCAGGCCGGCCTTTGGGTCCGCAGTTGTCTTCTTCCGGCTGATATGATGATGATGATATTATTAGCGACCGCGTCGGCTTCAAATTGGTGATTTCAGCTTGTCTCTACTATAATACCCTAACACAAGCTTTGCTCACTTTGAGGCTACATGGCGCTGTGTGAATTGTCAAAGCATATTTATTCATTTATTACCATAGCCTCCTTCATTATACACATCAAACTTCCGGAATAAATAAATAAACTGACGTATATTGACGTTGAAGACGAAAACAGCGACTTTGACTTTGCTTTTTATGTATAATCTTGTCGGATACATCGCCTAGTAATTGTTTTCGCACATATAAATTGGTTCGGTGTTTTGTATGAAAAGGTTGATGATTGAAATGATGTATGAAAATGAAGAAGTGAGAGAAGTTTGTCAGGACCCTAGCAAGTGGTGTTCTCAGCAGAGAACTCATTGTTATGAGTTCTCTGCCTATTCCTACAGGAAAAATGCGTGACGATGTGTGTGTATGGTACATTTTTAAGTAGCAAGTGTGTATACGAGGTCGCCACTCGAGAACTTTACTGCCCCAGCGGCCATCTGTTCTGCGATCTATGAGCTTCAAGAGCCTTCTAGCTCACTGATGATGATTGTTTCAAAACAATAATTACTTATTTAGGAGGACAAGGAGGACAATTGCAAAGTGCAAAGCACAACAGGCAACAAGATCAGTGCAACAACAATTTAACAATTGAAGGTAGCAAATCTGTATTGTTTCCAAAATATCATTGGATTTGTGTTCATTGGTTGTCTGTTTTGTCTGGAGGTACCGCTCGATTGGATCCTCATACAGTGTAAACATTTAAAATATTGTTTTCTATTTTTAAACTTGTAACGGACGCTCCGATTTGGCTAGAGCCGACCAACCGTCAGTTGCTGTCGGTACTAATCCTTACGTAAAAGTCGGTTACACATACAAACAATCCGAGGATACGTCATACTTTTTATTCACAGTTAAATTATTCGTAGCTCATAAAAATAAAAATCAAATTAAATTCATTTATTTCAGACCAATTTGTCCATATCGTGTTAGTATTAAAGGTCTTATTAACTAGGTTAGTATATTATTTAGAAATTAATTAGGTACTTTATAAAGTACGGAATAAATTACAGTTAAATTCGAAATATATGTCAAAACAAATCATAATTATGTCAATCTATTCATCGGAAATGTCAACTTAAATTGCACAATGTCACAAAAATGACAGACACCATCAAATATGCAAGTCAATAAATCTAATTATAACATAACATTTATGATCATAAAAATGCACGCAACAAATAACGCTTAATTTCATATTAATTACAGAGTCAATTAATTAAAACGATCTTGATAGTGACAATTACTGGGCGCAGCGCGACGAAAATTATATCTCCATCTAATATTACAGTCAAATTTCGTGTCCGTCTGTCGGTGTACGAGTATGGAGATTCTATTCAGAGATTGGGTGATAAACGCATAGCTTTCTGATGGCTTGGTGCACATTCATAAGCGGGAGCGGGGAGGTTTGCGAAACGCTCAAAGTGTCGAAAGTTTAATTGTAGATCGGAGTTTTTTAATGGTTTCCGTTTGAAGGATAAGGCAGGGAGCACTATTTTAATCATGAGGAATTTATTTTTGTCCTCACGGTGACAACGCACCTACTGGTCTGCATTAATCAACATCATCATCCGAGCGGTCAATACCGTCTACTGCCAGGGTCCGCTTTCCTGCTTTGTTTCTCCACTTTGCCCGATCTTTGGCATCCTCACGTAGCAAGCCGTTGTCTCTCGCGTCCGATTCGGCGATGTCAATCTATCGTTTCTGCATTAATATTGTAATGAAAAATGACTTGTTGCGCCAAAATGAATGTATTCTAAATTATTAACATTAATATCTAAATGATGAAATAATGTTTTGACATATTACATATGTAATGCAATTTATGGGTCAATCGGCCTGTAATAAATGTTATTTTTTTATTACATACATATACGTTAAGGGTGACATTTATCGTTTACAATTATCAACCAGTCTCAGGGTCTCCTTCGATTAGCCTCAAAGTATGAAACGGTCACCCATCTAAGTCCCGGACTCAGCGTGCGTTGCTTAACATTTGTTATCGATCACGCAAGCACACTGCCGCTGGACCAAGGCTGCTTCTTAGGACCAATAAAAGTTGCGTAAATTCGCCTCCGCTCCCGCTACCGCCAAGTCCGCGGCCGAGGCTGCCCACGTGCGCGTGCGCTGGTTTGTCGCCGCGCTGCATCTGCATAGTGATGTCGGCAGCTATTTATCGATATTTTCCTTACAAAAAAGAGGGGTGTTACAAGTTTGACATGTGTTTCTGTGTGTATGTCTATGGCATCGTAGCTTCCGAACGGATGAACCGATTTCAATGTGGTTTTCTTTATTTGAAAGCCAATTTAATTGAGATGGTTCTCAGCTTTATTAAATTTAAAAAGAAAAGTAAAATACACCATACCGAAACATAACTACCTAATTCTTTACAGTTTCGTTGCGATTGTTCTTTCGTTTCGGGCGGCCTACTTAAATCAACATCCTTAGCATGACGGGCTTTATCATCCGCGAGAGAGGGAGTTAAGAATAAATTAAGATAAGAAATATTTATTCACAGAAACACCACAACACTAAAATATAAATAACGCAATTTGGAAAACACATTTTGTGACATAGAAGAACAGAAAAAGTGCACAATAATTAACAAGAAGCACATAAAAGCAAAAGCAAATAAAATCTAACCCAGTGTCGATGCGTATACAAACATAACATTATCTAGCTTTTTAAATTTACGTAGAAGTAAGCGAGACACAAAGTTATATCTCACGCGACAAAGCAAGTCATACGCAGGCTGAGTCGATAAAATCGAAGAACATCGAAGTCGATAGTTGGATTTGTCACGCTCTAACTAAGCGATAAATGCATCGGACTTTGCCGCCGGCGTGGGCGGGTTACTGTTACCAGACGGTCACCATTTACATACGCGCGATGGTAACTCGTGGTCTGGTCGGACGACACCAATTCGTGAATTAGATGCGCTTCTTGTACAGAGTGTAACAAAGGGGGCCATATTGGAAAGCGCAATTTTTGTTACGGGCGACAGTTACCACTTACCATCAGGTGGGCTGTCTGATTGTTTGCCACTGAGTAGCATAAAAAAAAGTTGGTGAAGTTTTATTGTCACAGTCGTTCAAACGGTTATGATTCACTTTCTGTGACTGTTAACTACAAGTTTACATGTTTACTGACTGTAAACTGCAACCTTGATCAGACTGTAGGTGCGAACGGCACGCCTTCACGACATCGGCTAATGATCAGTTATATCGAAGTAATTAATGGCCGACGCCCATTGCATAATTCTTAGCTGTTTTCTCTCGTGTTTATAGCGTCGAGCTAAGCATTTAATGGCAATTTTTTATTACACTAAGGTGGCAAAAGGCCTGCCTGATGGTAAGCAGTTACTGCAGCCTATGGACGTTTGCTAGTATAAGGGGTATTACTAATGTGTTGTCACACCCTTTTTAAAGAACTCTACTTATTTTCTTTTACGTTAATCAGTGGACAAAGGCAAGCAGGCAAGCAGGCCACCTGATGCAAAGTGATCACCGCCTGTTGACATCCACTGACACACCCGGGACACATTGCTCTGGCAGTAAAAGGCAAATGCTCAACTTCTCCAATATAGAAAATCATGTTGTATCGCCTTACATATAAATTTATGAAAACAGGGGCCTAATTTTCGCGCTGTGACATCTCGAAACGAAATTTTTTTTAGCTACATACCAATAATAATGACATAAATGTCTATTGCAGTTAAAAATATTTTCTCGACTATCTTAGACAGTCATATATCTATTGTTGAAAATAAATTTCGGTGACATTTTAATACTGTTTTTTGGCTAGAGAAAATGTCGAATTTGAGATGTTACAGCGCGAAAATCACCCCCCAGATTCTCAAAGCCGTTGCTGCAACTGCGCATTCGGGGCGATTTCGCGAGCTTTGAACACACCCTTTAGAGTAGATTTACACATCCATTCCAACAAAATAAGCTTAGAGAAAAAATAATGCGACTGCAATTTACATTCGGTTACCATAATAAATGTATTGGAAATTGACCCTTATTGCTGAGACAACAAATGTCAAGTTCTATTCGGTTGTCGGTCAGTTTGTCTCGCAACCAGTGGCACCGGTTTGATGTCTCCATTGTCACGGTCACGACATGAGACGTGTGGGCAGAATGCATATGTATTCTTGTTCCTATACAGGCTGAGAACATAAAAAATAGATTATAGAATAGAATAGAAACAATTAATTTATCCAAACATACACATACAACTTAGAAGTAACACAAAAGAAGAAACTTGTTTTTGACGACGGACTACTGACTAACTAAAGTCGCATATATTCTTGAAGATTGTTAATTTTTAACCCCCAACGAAAGAAGAAGGGAGTTATAAGTTTAAGGCGCTGTCCTAATTGGCAACGGTCGTGCGACGGCGGTTTAGAGGTTTCCTATTGGTCGGGCGACGTCCGTCGTACGACTATAGTCGCACGATTGTTGCCAATTATAACAGCTCCTATCGTATGTTTCTGTGGATCTGTGTGTCTGTCTGTAGGCGAAGATTTTCTGTCGGTTAGGTTGTTTCTGTCTAATACGATCTATTATTTATTATTAGTAAACCATTTTTAAATCGTTTTTTGAGATGCAACCTGTATATGCCATGTTAGTATAGTTAATAATTCACTATGAATTGACTTGCGTAATGCACGGGCTCGTACGGATGTCAATAAAACGAATAGACATGATTTTCATTAGCTTTTGCTTGTCTGCGTTTATTCTATTCTTTGCGTACGTCTATACCTTAAATCACTGCGTTTTAGCCGGGTTGTAGTGCGGGACCATCATTGTAACGCTAAAATGCTATATCGCCTTAAGGTTGAAATTCACTTGCACGTCGCAAAACATCAAGGTCGATTTTCCCTTGCAATTATAGTCTGACAGTTGACAGTCTCAACCTTAGCGATGTTTTGGTTACACGGGAAGTTTTGTCAAAACTGATAAACTATATTTCTCGGCCTGAATTATGGACCCTCCCACTGTTGAACCTTTTCATAGTAAGTGTCATACTGATTTTAATTATGAGTATGACATCGCATACTTACATATGGCCAATTGTTCGCTATGCCTCTTGGGCAATCCAGTTGCTGTACTAGATACAAGATCATTTTTCTTTAATATAACATCAAAACCGTTACGGGGTGCCAATCAGCTCCCGAGACTGTCCAACCAAGTTTAGGGGCCCCAGCGGAATATATCATTCAATAATTTTATTTATTTTAGTATGAACCATGCCAAGACTGCTGGGCAAAGCTGCTCTCCTCCCGATTTTTCCACTCTTCGCGATCCAGTGCCATTGTCTGCCAGTACTTTCGAAGGCCCAAAGCTCATCTGTCTACCGTTTTTTGGGTCTGCCGCGACATCGTTTCCGAGAATTGGGTGTCCAAGCTCAATAATTAGCTAACTTTAATTTCGTTTTCCTACTTTTTTGTATTTTTTTTTCTTTTTGGTTATCATGAACTCGAATTTGACGCGGGCCAAACAGGGACTGGTGTGTTCCAGGCTAGAGTGAATAGGCTGTTCCATCTTTGGCCGCATCGTCACTTACTACTAGGTGACATGGCGGTATAATGCCTGGATAGTCTAATTAATAAAAAACCAGTCAGTGACAAAGATTATACTCCACTCACCATAACAACACACACAAGAATATAACATACAAAATAATTTCTCTTGCATATGTAGCTAGGACACGCTTCAAACGTAGAGGTGATCTAAATAAGGAGTGATCGTGACCAAATACTGAGTTTATCTACTACCGGGCTTTCTAAGTATAGTCGGCGCACGCGCATGGTCGGTGCATACTTAACGAGTTCATCTGGCGTCGGGAATTAGATGCTGGGCATTGTCGGACGTGCTTACTCTGCCGGGGGTAGACGTAGATAGGCTTGCTAAGAGTGGCCTAACTCTGCCAGGCGTTGTCGGACGCAGTCTGACTCTGCCAGGTGTGGTTAAGAGTGATGTGACTCTGCGGAGCGTTGACGGACGCAGTCTGATCGATTGTCAAGCGTTGTCAGGAGTGGTCTGATTCTGCCAGACCTTGGACGTAATCTGAGTTTGACGGACAATGTCGGGAGTGCTCTGTGTCAGCCGTGAATGAATGAATAAATAAACACTTTATTATATAAATACAGAAACAACAGAAAAACAACAGGCGTCCTTATCTTATCACTTAAAGCGATTTCTTCCAGGCAACCATTTTGGGTAGTTGACTGTCAACAGGAATGCACAATAAGAAAATATAGTGAGAGTAAGGCCGTTCAACCTGAAGACATTTTGGTGTAATTTTAATTAAAACTTTTAAAACTAGCATAATACTATAAATACATATTTAAAAACAGAATAGAAGATAATTACGTTTCTCTGAAGTTTGTGTGGAAATGAGAAAATTGTGTTGAATTAGTTACGGGTTCAGTGGCCGAATGTGCTTGTTGATTCATCACGCCGGATCGTGTCCCTATTTACGTTCATAACACGGTCGAAATGTAGATCACAATAACAACAAGTAGAAAATTAAGGATGGATTACGGGGGCCTACTTATTTTAAACTAAGTAAAGCAAAACATGTTTATCGTGGTTGACTGGTAAATAAGGCTACATTAGCTTTAAGTCCGCCACTGTACTTTTTTGTGCATAAAGTTTTAATTTATAATAAATAAATAAAACACGTTTATTCAGACACACGGCACAACATTCAAAAATATTCATATTGCTTTACTTATCACATCTCTCTTCTGTAGGCCTGCTGGAAGAAATTTCTATTAGAAATAAGTAGTGCCTGTTGTGTCGTCTATATGTATGATGTTTCTCTATGTATTATACTGTGTGCAATAAACTTATAAATAAATAAATAAATAGAAAAAATAAGTAAAACCGAGACATTAACGGATAAATAGATACTCTAATCTCATTACCTTTGCCATGAGGAGACTGCAATGGGGCAACATTCAGCATATACCACGGTCGTAGTAACGTTTGTTTTCTGTGGGCCCCCTATTTCGTGGGGTAGCTCTTTAAGAGGATAAATTATGACTGGAATGTGATTCCAAACCAAACAAACACATAAGGAAATGCACAACAATCTGTGACAGCTGACTTTGTGGGCATAAAAAAATTGTAATTTTTATATGAAAATACAATGTACTTTATTTGTAGCAAGTTTTGCGCTCCGTTTCCTCCACTGGTAATCCATACATACATCTTTACATAGTGTAAAACAAAGTAGTTTCCCGCAGTCTGTCCCTATGTATCTATGTACGCTTAGATCTACGTAACGGTGGTCTTACGTAATTTTAATTTAATCGTAATAATAATTTACTGTACTCACCTTAGGTTAAGGATGTAATGTGGAACCGAATAAAGTGCTGTCTATGTCTATGTCTGTCTTTTAAACTACGCAACGGATTTTAATGCGGTTTTCAACAATAAATAGAGTGATTCAAGAGGAAGTTTTGTAAGCAAGCAAAAATGGGTAGGTAGGGGTAAAGTAGGTGTATGTAGGGACAGAACGCCACGCGAACGAAGTCGCGCCGGGTCCACTAGTGACATATAAAATAGGAAATTATAAGTACATACTTTCACAAATAGCAAAATCTTTACACAATATTAATAATCAAACATACAGCACACGTTATTTTAAAGGCGAAAGACGAATGTGGGCAAATGGCTTACCTTAATAGTGGTTCCCTTTAGCGGTACTACGCGAAGTGCTCATTGTCAAAGTGCCTTAACCCTAGTTTCGCGTTTTACGACCACACTTGTGGTCTAGCTGGCAAAGCGCGACAAATCGAGAATAACCTCCCCGCCGCAGAGGAGACGGAAATAGTTATTTTCGACTTACGACGTTTTTGTACACGGATAGCGGTTCGTCTATTCGTTTGATATAATGGGAGAAATGTCTACCGTTATTTGGATTTCTACCTACATTGTGTTTGGAACCTAGAGACAAGTTATTTTTAACTAATTAGGCGAGAAAGGGTGTTTATTACTGTATTCGATTCAAACCCGTAAACTACTGTCCGATACAGCCACAATTCTGTCTTTTTTTCTTTCTTCTGTATGTTTCAAATTATTGTGTCACCACGTAAAACACGTGTTTTTGTCGTGTGCATAAAATGCTTTCTATTTCTATTTCTACAGTTTGACCTGTGTCTGTGTACCTGTGGCTCTGTGTATGTGTGTCTGTCTGTGGCATTGTAGCTTCTGGCAGTTGAATTATTGAGTTGTTTGTTTTATTAGGGAGCTACGATGCCACGTCAAACTGATAACAGTCTCTTTTTGAATTTGGGGTTAAAAAGCACCCCAGTTAATATATTCTGTCACACCGTGCAGTGTTGCAAGCACAGGTTCATCATCCTCATAACCTGACGTTGGTAAATTGACTATTGTAACAGCGACATTGCCCCTCGGTGCGTTCAAACTGCACACTTCGCACCGAACAAACTTGTTTGCAAGCTACAAGCTTGTAAATGACTTTTATTCTTGTTTCGGAAATAGAGTGAGCGTTCAGTTACCTTTTTTCTTACAAGTAAGCAAAAAAAATCCATGATGGCAGCTCTTTTTGGTGATATAGATATACTTGCGTTCAGTTACCTTTTTTCTTACCTACCTACTTTTTAGTACCTAAGTGGTATACATATATTTGTAGGTATAAACCTCGCGCAATCGGAATGGAAAATCAAGGTTGTTTTTCTTTGACAAGGTTCCATGCCATTCTAATAATTCGCCCAAGATGATGATCGCCTGAGTGTTCAGGCGGTTCGGCCCGGTCTGGTTTTGGCCTGCGAGCCGAAACGACGGAGACCTTAAAATTCGTCGTTTAAATATATTTGGTTTAGTTAGTAATACTAGTAAGATTACGTATGTATTTGGAACACTATTTGACGTTAAAGAATTAAGATTTTGTGTATTATGGCACTTAATTCCACCTAAAAAATAAATTTTGACTCTCAATTGCAAAGTCAAAGCCACAGTCAAACATAATTATTCAGTTTAGGTTCATATTAAAAACACTTACAAGAGAAGGGTCTGTGTTACTTGTCTGCAGTCCTCCAAGTTTCGTTGTGTTTTACCTTAGCATATTATTCGTAATACCATATTCCTCAACGCTTCATCTGCTTCGTTGCAGGGATACCTGCACGTGTGGCAGCGGGACGCCGTGTTCGCGGAGGACGAGCTGGCTGAGCTCTTCAACAACATCGAGAACATCTACAACTTCAACAGGTGAGAGTGATAGGACTGCTAACCACGCAATATCAAATAAGAAGTCATCGAATGTTATATTGATTGGCGTGTTATTTTGTACGAAACCCCGAAATATCGATCAATTTTAAGTTGAAAGAATTTTCGAAATCGGGTAGTCTCGGAGATTAAAGATTTTAGGATGAAGAGCGGCGCATCCTGGAAAAGCTGCGTCTGATGGGCAAAGCAGAGGGATCGAGGCCGATTAGAGATGTCGAAGTCAGACAACAATTACTCCACAATGAACACCACGACCAGGGATGCTATCCACATCGCCGAGGACAGGGCCTCTATATTTATCCGACTTCAAATAGGAGGAGGTTCTAAATCCATCGGAATCTTTTTTAAAGTAATTCATTAAAGCAATTCTTGTCTTAAAAAAAAGTAACGAATTAGTTATTTGTGTCTAAGGAGCAGCGAATTCTTTTAGCCAATTCCATTTGTTTAACATTGCTCCTAATATTCTGTATGAGATTTTTTTCTAAAAGTGGTAATGCACTAATAAGCGCGACTGTACCTATTCCAAATGCAAAAGTACCTACATTACCGTATTTAAATGAAACTTTGACTGTAAAAGTAGGAAGTCCTAAGCCAATCACAACACAATAGCGACATATTCGTTCTTATACGTAAATGTCTTGTTGGCTGATACTTTCTTCGCAACATATGGGATAATTTGACAGGCATTGTTGGGGGTTGCGCTACTAGCTATTGCCATTATATTTTACGGCTGACGTTCAAAAAAGTGCCAGGGACGTATCGAGGGATCGAAAATTGGGGTCACGTACTTTTGTCAGATTCAGTTTAATTAAGTACCTAGTAATAACAAAGTGGGGAGTTTAAGACTAAATTAATTGATTATGTCATCAATTAAAAAGTAACAGTCCATTGCGGAACTTAGGGCCTCTCTCACGAAAGGGGAGGTAATTGCCATAATCTCCACGCTTGGCAAGGGGGTTGGAGATCGCAGTGTCATAAAGATAACAATGGAAAACGTTACTGCCCATTTTCCAGCCCACGGAGATTCTAAATATTTTCTCTCGAAAACATTTGTCGCCTTGTACGGCACCCACAATTGTAAAGGGTTGATGCTATTCTACTCTGACGGACACCACATGTTCAAATATACATATATACTTATAACAAATAATATGTTATGTCTATATAATATACGCTTTTTCAACTATTATTAGGTGTCTTTTGGATTGAAAAAAAATTATATTTCCTATATTATTTTTAATTCACCCTACTAGAGCCGTCCCCCAAACTAGAAGGGTGTTAAAATAATAGGAGGGGAGAGAAAAGAGGGTAGTTTTTATAAAAGACATGTAACTATAGCTCTTACTTATCCTAGTTATGCTATATGACGACAAATGTCTATAATAGGCGGTATAGTTCGCTGTGTGTGGTCCCCTTTAGAAGAATTATATCTCATGTACGTAAAAAACAAGTATCAAATTACATATCAGTGTTAAATTAAATTAATGACCTTAATAAAATTGGCAGTTATTTATTCTTGAAACATAATATTTGTGAATTTGACAGTATTATGTTTTAATTAATAATTGTGGTAAATACAACGTCACTATAAAAAAGTAGTTGGTAAATGGCAGGTACTCATGTTATTTTGTGCTTGCCTACATAGATTAATTTGCCTTTCTTCTACTTGAGCTTTGGATGTTTGTGTCCTTTTTTGGGTATTTCTGAGACCTATCCGCCCATCACGCTAAAAAGTATGCTTGCATTTGTATGAAACGTTGAGAGAAACACGAACATGGAGACAACGGGTAGTCATCGATATCATCATCATAATCCGAGCGGTAAAATCCCGGCTTCTTCCAGGGTTCGCTTACCTACACTTCATCGCCCTGTCTTCTGCATCCGCGCGTCGTAAGCCGTTGGTTCTCGGGTCCACTCAGTGATATCAATCCTTTGTCTTAGGTCTGCTGCGGGGTCTCTTTCCTGATACTGGCAGGTTTAGGCATAGGTTGGTGCGATAGCTTCTCTACTGTAACGAGGACTAAACGTTCAATTTATAGTACCGACGCTGGCTGGGTACTCATCCCCACTGCGTATCTGTTGGTCACCACGCGAAGGTTCGAAAGAACGTTTCTCGCTCATACGATTCGGATGTGGAATGAGCTCCCAGCCAGTGTTTACTTTGGACTATGACATGGGATCGTTCAAGAGGTTTATTAAAGGTCGCACCAGAGGCGGGCAATGCATTTGTAACTCCCCTGGTGTTGCTGATGTCCACAGACAGCGGTGAGCACTTTCCACCAGGTAGCCCGCTTGCCTGTTTGTCTGCCGTATAACATAAAAAAAAAGTATCTACAGAAACATTAAAAAACCAACCCAACACCTTTACTGCGTGCTAGGAAGGCACCTATATTAAAGGCTCCTATAAAATTACAGCGTGTCAAGTTTTACGACTCCGATCTTAACTGCTTAGTGTTAAATAGTCTATCAAATAAAGCAGTGGTACCGTTCGGCCTAGTTTCTCAGTTTACGCAACGTTTATGATTAACGTTCATCATTTAAGTGTTTTATGTTACGTTCAGCTGTAAAATGTTTACTGCTTAGGGTGTTGGATCGATGTGGTCTGTGAATTTGTGCTTACGCGAAGATTGATTTGGTAGTTAATTAATATTTATTACAGGAATGTTAGGTGGTTGACCAAAGGCTTCCGCTGGACCCTTACTGATTGAACAGTCTTGGGAACCGATTGGGTCTCTTTTATTTTATTTATAACTTTATTTATTTTCTTCACACATAGTAGTCATGTAGTAGGTATTATTATTTAGCACCATCGTTTTCAATCAGGGGTATTGTTCAAGGCAAGGTATTAGACTTGAGGTAGAGCGACTAGGATCAAAGTAAACAAGAAAATGGGCGGTAAAGTTCTGTTATGTATTGTCAACATTGCGATCCTATTCAATGTGCCCGTCTTGAGTAGTCTACTAATTTCGAGAGTTGCTAAGGACTGGAACGGTGTTCTCGTCTAAGGACTGATTATTTGTTAGGGATTATTTGTAATAGAAATAGTTTACCAGATTTGTCAATTTTCTATAAAATCAAGGTGCCGCTTAAAAATGCCAAATTAAGTATCAACTCTATGTAAGTTTGTTTGGTTGTTTGTAATATTCGAAACCACCAACCTAGGTTATAGAGTCCTTTTATCCCGGACAAATATTACGACCCCACGGGATAGTTCAGAGTCTCAACAACACGTGGTTGGAAACGACAACCTTACCAATACACCAAACGTTTCAAAACTCAAACTCGCGTACAAAGTTTTGTTTTATACGTCAACAGGCGTGCAACAATCTAACGCAAGCCTCTGGACTATTGTGACCGCATTGGAGGTATCTCGTTTCATGGCCTAGTAAACTCGACACCCGGCACTACCCGTACTTCACTCGAAACAACCACAAGCGCACGTAAAAGTCAGAGTTTCTTTTGTTCTTCGAAAGTTGGCGACTTAAAAGATAGGTGTGCCTCAAGGAACTATTCTGGGGCCGTTCTTTTTCCGTGGCTTCCATGCAAAATTAGATATTTATTAGGTACTGTATATTGCAACCTAGAAAACGTTGTACAATGAAATTGATGTTATGAATGGTTCAGTTGGTTAACATACCGGTGTGCCACGCAGAAGTCCTGGGTTCAATTCGCGGCAGAACAGAAATTAAAATGATGATGGGTATCTATTTCGTGAGAATGTGTACTACACTTTATTGTTTATTTTTATACTAAACGGGACTCATACGCGACGTACTTTGACGTACAATGTACGTCGCGTGTAACTCCCGTTTAGTATAAAAATATGTATACAGAACGCTAGTTTAGTTTAAAACAAGTATAGACTTTATTGGTCTTCTGTCCGGCAGTATAATAAATGCATTGTTTAGATGAAACATTTTATCATTAATCTTTGCCAATCATACTAGTAGGTACTGTGTAGTACGTTTAAGCCAGAATTTTTTAATTTAATTAATTACGCAAAGGGAAAAGGCTTCATTATAACCGTGCTTTTAGGATCTTGATTCAGGCCTCGAGTTCAGACCTTACACCATCAACCCAGGATCGAAACATCAATTTTATTGCAAGTTCACAGTATATCCCCAGCAATAAGGAAGCTATAACCGATTTACGATTACATTCGTTTTAGGATGTTAACGTGAAATCTGTTCGAGGACACGACACATGGTCGTCGACATTCCTTGTTTCATGACTCTGTCGTGGCGAAGTAATATTGCACTGTGGTATAGCGAATAATAATCACTATAAATATTAAGCTAACGTTTTATAATAAGCGAAAACGATAAATCAGTTTTATGAGGCTAGCGAAGTGACATGGCTTCGAGACGAACGGCATGAAAATGGCTCTGACATCAGTAAGAAGACAGGCGAGGGTGGTGGGCAATTTCAATCCTGCTTTGACTTCTTCTGGTGCCGGCTCCTAGCGGAGGTCGGCGATCATCTCGAACCAGTCTGAGACTTAAGAGCCTATTAACAAATCTATAATATTCATCTCGTCGAAAAGTTATTCTACACTTATTTGAGGAGTGCCTTATAGTTTGCTAGTGCTTTTTAGTGTTCTAAACTTTAGAATCTAAAGCTTTAGCAATATTTCACGACTATGGGTGCGTGGTATAATTCGTTTGTATTTTCCATGCATTATCCATACAATATTACTGTCTGCGTATTTCATGAATCAATGCTTCATCGCAGGTTGCATCTACACTCCTTATCGGCACGCGTGATGGCAATTAATATCGTCTATCAACTATCTATAGGTACATACTACATAGTATAAAACAAAGTCGCCTTTCGCCGTCTGTTCCTACGTGTCTATGTATATATCGATGTACGCTTAGATCTTTTAAACTACGCAATGGATTTTAATGCGGTTCAATAAATACAGCGATTCAAGAGGAATGATTATAAGTAAGAAAAAAAGGGTAGGTAGGTAGGGTAAAGTAGGCGAACGATTTCGCGCCGAGTCCACTAGCTTATAATAAACAAACTATTCACTGTAAAACATGTATCAAACCACACCCCCTCCAACCATTCCAGGTTGCTCTGCGAAGAGCTAAACACCTGCCAGCTGGACGCTACATGCATCGCGAGGTGTTTCGTCAACAACACCACCGGGTTCTCAGTGTACACGTCTTACTGTACCGGCTACCCTCGCACCATGGAACGGCTGGCAGCTTTGGCATCAGTGCCTCAGAGTGCCAGGGAGTTCAGGGAGAGACAACTGGCTCTGGAACACCCCCTGCCGCTCGCTTCGTACCTCTTGAAGCCAGTGCAACGGATCCTGAAGTACCACCTGTTGTTGCAAGTAAGTAATCACACAGAACACACACACAGTCTGTTGTTACACAGGACGTCACGGCTTTCCCAGGGGTAGGATAAGATTGATGAATGCGAAAGAAGCGAAAGAGGTTTCTCAAGGCCGTAGCAATTGTGTTAAAAAAATATTAATAAATCATAAACAGCTTGAAACCAATTGGAAGTCGGTCGTGCGAGCGTGGGATGTGTGCGGGACGACTAGGGCTGCATCAAATATATGGAGCTTGAAGAGTTCTAATCGAAGTACAATAACATGCATGAGGAGGAATCCTCCCTCACAGTGGCAACACCGTTCTGTATTTTTGTTATATTACGGTTACGAATGAAGCAAAAGCTTTTAATCGGTACCACTGATCATTTACCATCAGGTGACCTGTTTACGCGTTTGCATCCCTGACACAATGTATGCCGCCCCACCTAGTGGCATGCAAGGCAGTTAATTAATTACCGCTTTCCATCATGTGGGATCCTTGCTCGTTTTTCATTTGTAGTATAACAAAAAATAATGTATATTTCCTGGCCAACCTCGCTTCGCCGACGGTATTAGCCACGCCTAACGAGTGGCGAGCTCATTGCTGTGCTGAAGTTCAAGCAGTCCCAAGACGAAGCAATGTTGAACAAGGTCCGCAGAGGACCCTGAGACTCTAGGGCCCCTTTAGACCCTGAGACTCTAGGACCCTGGTTGAACAGTCTCGGGAGCTGATTGGCATCCCGTGATGGTATTGTTTTTCCCCAGAACGTGGTAAAGCAGTGCGCCTCGATTGGCAAGCCGTGACGGTACTTTTTTCTTCCCCAGAACGTGGTAAAGCAATGCGCCTCCAGCGAGACGGAGTATGCCTTGCTCAGGATGACGGCCATAGCGCAGCACATCGACCACATGAAGAGGCGACACGAGCATGCCGTGAGAGTACAGGTGAGTTGGCCGGAGTACCAGAGCATTACATTACCACTACAAGGAAGTTTTTCTTTGCCGCTACAGCCATTCACGGCATTTGGGGCATCTTTAGGTAAATTAAATTTACTAAAAGAAGGGAGAATTAGCTGTCCCATATGCGCAAAGGAGTCGTTCTTTACAGCCATGATATTTATTGTATAATAATGAATTTTTAATTTGTGAATTCCGCCCATTGGGGGTTTTTATAATTTGTAACGTGACAATATTACCGTGGATGCCCACGATATACGGGAGAGGTGGCATGAAGGGCCATCCATATTTAATATGACAGGAGTGTGACTTTTTGGTGCGAATGGTTGTGCTTCGGGGTTTCCACAGAACAAAAATATTGTCGACTCGAGACGTTTCTTATTTTACCGATTATTTGACTTATCCCTTTCAATACTTGTTCCTTTTTTGCCATGTTGGTTTATGTACATTTGTAGTATATATAAGGTGTTGGTCGTTTTGTTATAACTTTTTTATTTAGTTTTACACGTCCCCATGTCAGTTCGTAATAAAACCTTGCAAGTTTTCGACCCATGTCCCTTTTTCCCATTGAGCTGAAATGTTCGGTGACAATGCAATGTTATGGTACCATCGAGTTTCTCTGATGATGGAGACGGAAGAAGGCCATAGGAACTACTAAACTATTTATGGTAAACCCATTGACTTTGGGCTTGTTTGATTAGTCATAACAAATACTCTGACTGATCATAGAGAACGCGCGATAAAAGCTTGATATGGAAAAATATTTTTAATTTAAACTTGTTTTTTCAGGAGATCCAGTCTCTTCTCTATGGATGGGTCGGTCCGGATTTGACAACGTACGGAGAGCTGTGCGCCGAAGGGACATTTAGGTAAATTATCTACTTATTATTATGAAATGTAAAAGAAAAGCATTTCAAAATTATATGGTGACCAAAATAAGATAAATTAGGTACCAGACTGGGTTATACCCATGAAGGTCAAATACCTAAAAAATATTATATTTTTATCTCATTCTCTGTGTCTGTGGTCTCCTGACCTTTCATACAAATACCTTACCATCGTAAGGAAACCTACACATACAGGCAACTGAATGTGTAACCATGATCCCATCTGGTCAGGGTCAAGCAAGTCAGATGACAGCCGCTCTATCCCTGGCCCTCGCTCGCCTGAACACAGCTGGGATATGGATGCCAAGATGATTATTATAATGGTGACTTTTAATATCGACAGAGACTCTGTGTGTATCTGTACATAATAATCAACCTTATTCTCATGCTTTAAAGTCGATTTCCGCTTGCAGAGTGTTCGGCGCGAAGGCCATGCGTCACGCCTTCCTCTTCGACAAAATGCTGCTCGTAACGAAGAACCGGGAAGACGGGATCCTGGCGTACAAGTCTCATATCATGGTGAGTAGATATTTAGCCTCCGACGAAAAACAGCGGTGTTACAAGTTTTTTTATGCTACTCGGCGATAATCGAGCAGACAGCCCACCTGATGGTAAGTGGTAACTGTCGCCCATAACATCTACAATTCATGCGTTGTCACTGTGAGAACTAAGATGAAATGTATCATGTCCGTAATTTCAATTTCTCATACTTGTAACTTTGATGTGCGTATCTGTGTATCTGTATGGGAGTGTCAGTCTGTGGCATTAAAACTCCTGAATGGAATGCGGTTTTTTATCTGAAAGCCAGTTTAGTCGAGGTGGCTTTGTTTCATTGAAATGAGTTAGTAATTTAGAAAATAGTTGAGCAATAAACTTGGCTGCTTTCTTTTGCCTTTCGGCGCACGAGGCGCACTACTTATCAAATATGGACATTTCTCGTTTAGGCTACTTCCCACCCTTACCACACACTGTTATAAGCGCTCCTTCAGTGCTCTCTTTCAGAAACTGACTCGATAAACATTGGACACAAGTGACATAAACTCATCCGCACTGGTATAATACACAACAATAATAAGAAAGCCAATATTTTAAATACTTGTATTGTGCGCAAGTTCATCCAGGAAGATACGCAATGCAACCAAATTGACAGTGAAGTATACTTGGAGTAATCCCGTGAACTTACTCACTTATATAACCGGTCACACTAAGTGACTAAGATAAAGTAAAATTAACAAAATTTTATTACAGCTTAGGAGAATTTGTTAAGTAACTTTGTTGTTGAGTGAAGTTTATTGGTGTCTTTAGCCACCCTGTACGAATGTTCGTATTTAAAAGATTGATTGACATGTTACTTATTTAATTATTGACAATTGCTGACATTTATTTTCTGTTTTATTTGTGATTGTAATGACATTAAATCTCTATTTAACTTTGTACGTATTAAGTGTACCTACTCAACATTTTTATTTATATATTTTATTTTATAATTTACTGTACACATGAAAGTTTAAGAAAAAATACAAAGTTATAGATAACACAACAGGCGCTCAGAAGAAATCTCTTCCAGCAGGCCTATCAAAGAGATATGTGATAAGTAGTCGCAGATCAGATATGCACAATAATAATACATACCCATTATAACTAACTAAATATACTGTATGCCTATATTTATATTGTCAGATGTAAAGACCACAGTGCTCTAATCTCTATTTATCTGAGACCTGCATTTAATGTATAACCTGTGTGTCACAATAAACATATTTGATTATACAATACAAAATATGTTTATCTTTCACAAAAAGGCAACACAGTACATAGTGTTAAAAGTGAAATATAAACAGCATCAAAATCGTTATTGAGAACAGACGCCTTAGTGTGAGTTTCGTTTCGAATTTACTTTACTATCGCGTTTGCGTTTACGTGAAAATTAGTATGGAAAAATGTATGGCGCCGTCTAGTGGTACGTAAACGAAGTTTTTTTCTTCATACAAATTTCGACGAAAACGCAAACGCGATAGTAAAGTAAATTCGAAACGAAACTCACACTAAGCCCTCTGTGGGGCAATTTCCTAACTCAAATTATAACTTAATTTGACATTAAATAATTGTACTCTTCGTCATCTACGTTGGCCACTGGCAATAGTCTGCCAAATTAGAGTAGTGTAATTTTAAAAATAATTTCAAATTCTATTTTCCACTGAAATAGCCAATGGCCCTTTTAGGCTATAAAACCTCAAATTGGATTGATTTATTGACAAATAAATACTAATCATCGATAATTTCCAAGATACAGGTTATTCCTAGTTTGGGAAACAGGGCATTTAACATGTACCTTACTGTATTTTATATAAATAAAAATAAAGAGTATTATAAAGAGATGATGAAGATACCTTCCTCTCCCCAGTGCAACAACATGATGCTAGTGGAGTCGATAGCGGGCGCGCCGCTCTCGTTCCACGTGATCCCGTGGGACGCGCCGCGCGCGCAGCTCACGCTGCAGGCGAGATCGCACCGGCACAAGCGGGAGTGGACGCTGTTGCTCAAACGGGTATGGTGGCCTTATCCCTAAATCGTTTTTTTGTATACAGCTAAGGTTCTCGGCGTGGGGCGGCCAACATGTCACTGTGTTTTCTTCCCAGACAGCTTAGGTGGCAAACAGGTGGCCTGATGGTAAGTTGTTGTATAGTGAGCTGCAGACGCGCTCCAGAAGACACAAGCGGGAGTGGACGCTGCTGCTTAAACGTGTATGGCACCTTTAAATAGAATTTTTTTTATACAGCTAAAGTTGTCGGCATGGTGTGGGTGTGCTGCGGTCCTGGAGCGACCAACATGTCACTGTGTTTCTTTCCCAGACAGCTAAGGTGGCAAACAGATGGCTTGATGGTAAGTTTTATTGTCGTTCCTCGTGATCCCGTGGGACGCGTCGCGCGCGCAACTCACGCTGCAGGCGAGATCCCACCGGCACAAGCGGGAGTGGACGCTGTTGCTCAAACGGGTATGGTGGCCTTATCCCTAAATGACATGAATGAATTCCTAATTTACATGAATAAATTTACAATTCCACCATCGCTCGCCGCGGTCTGGGTACTCATCCCCATTACGTAGAACCTCTATGATCTGTCCAGACTGAGTTGTCTTATATGGCGAACAAACAACACTTAAAATCACGACTTGCCGTATTAATCACGCTAGGTACATTGCGTATCATCATCATCATCATCATCATCACAGCCCGTAACAGTCCACTGCTGAAAGGGGAGGTTATTGCCATAATCTCCACGCTGGCAGGCGGGTTGGAGATCGCAGTGTTTAAATAGAATAATGGAAAATGCTGCTGCCCATTTCCCAGACTACGGAGACTCTTTATCTTTTGCCTCGATAACATTAGTCGCCTTGTACGACACCCACGAGTGTAAGGGGTTTGTGCTATTCTACTCTGCCGGACACCACACGGCCAACATGCGACAGGACATTGCGTATAAATGACTTGAATTATTTAAGAAACACATAGAATGTGAACTTCAACGAATACATACATTTGCATACTGTTGCAAATTATACATCATATCCATAACCAAAAGTCAGTCTAGACAGATTGAGGAGCGTCGGTGGCCAGGCGGTTGAGCATTCGACTCGAAAGCGAGAGGTACCGGATTCGAATCCCGCAGGGGCCATGTACCAATGACTCTTTTCTAAGTTATGTACATTACTTGAATTCTAACCTTTGTGCACTAGTTAAATTTAGGCAACTGAATTTGTAACCATGATCCAATCTGGTCAGTTTCCCCTGGGAACAGGGTCACGGAGGTCAGTTGGCAGTCGCTCCACTGTAATTACCTGATCGCTAAATCTGGATCATGGTCGAGGCGAACCCTGGACCCTCGTGTTCGAGAGCACGACCGGGACATTCACGCCAAGATGATGATGAGTCTGGACAGATTGTAGTGGTGTCCACGCGAAGATTCGGAAAACGTTTCTCGCTCGTACGATTCGGATGTGCAATGAGCTCCCATCCACAATGTTTCCTTTGGACTATGACATGGGATCGTTCAAAAGCATTCGTAGCTTTCTTAGCACCCGTGTTGCTGATGTCCATAGGCGGCGGTGACCACTTAGAGTTTGAAGGAAATAGTCAAAAAATTTAATCATGAGACATCCCCATTTTCACATCCAGATTTTCAACATTATTTTTATTAATGTAGTTATGTCTCCGCAGGTAATACTGGAGAACTACAACGCGGTCATACCGTCCCATGCCCGGCAACTGGTCATGGAGCTCGGGCAGAACAGGACTGATGGTAAGATGGTTAATTTTATTTTCAAATCATAATTACCTAATTAAGATAAAAATGATTTAAAAACAACTTAAAGAAATAAATAAATCTAAAAAAAACTATTTTTGAAGCCTATTAAAGAGCTTTGTACCAGAATCTTCAATCGAACTCTTTATTTATGAATTATTTCAATTCCTCGACGTAATGACCCCATTCACATACCATAAATTGAAGTGTATCAGCTAGCTAGTGACTACAATTAACAAAACAATTTTTGCAATTACAGACGACATCCTGGCTGAAAAGTCTCACAGCTTGATAACGCAAGCGTCGATGAGAAAACAGCTCTCCGCTCCCGAGTATCTAGAGAAACGCAAGTTGGAAAGGGACCGCAGGAAGACCTTCGATAACGGCAACCGGGGACGCCTCAAGAAGGCTAACAGGAAATACACGCTGCCAAGTTCTAGAAGCGAGACTAGAGAATGTGATTGCATTCAGTTCTCTGCAGAGAAGGGCCTCGATTACACCTGTGATGCGTGTTACGTAGATTTGTGCTCAGATTGTGAGACAGAACTTAATAAAGATAAGTTGAAAGACAAATGCGGTTGTAGTGAAATTAACGATGTCACTGGCGATAAATGTCCGGAATGCGACAGATCGCTTCACTACATCGACGCAGGCAGTGCGGAGAACTTGGAAAGAAAACCGTTGGAATGCAAATGCTCCGATTTCAAGTCCTCTCAGGAGAGCTTTAGTAAGGAATACCCAAGTTCTCTGAACAAGACTAGAGGATACCATTCGTCTGATAATATCGCTGGCTTCACTGAAAGTTGTAAGAGTAAAGAGGATTTGAGTAGTACCAACAGTTCTCTCTTGAACGTCCGCAATATGCCCAAAACTTGTCTCAAATGTGCGAAAATTAAGGAAAACATAGCGGTTACAGATACTCTCAGTCCAACTCATGTAAGAAAATCTAGATGTAGTGACAGTGATAAGTTTAAGACTGACACTCTAAGATCCAAGTCAAGAGATGATCCTCAACGATCCTCGAGACTTTCTAAAATAAGTGCCTGGAGAAGAAAATCTGAACCAGGATTACAGCAAAATCCTGGAATACTTACAAAGAAATCACATGATGCTGATCCTGACAAGAATGACTCACGAGGTACCGAAAAGATAGAGTTCGAATGTCGTAATTGTGGATCTAATAAGATATCTAGAAAAGGGAAAAATGTTGAAGGCATGTTACTATCAGATACTGAAGTGGATATAAAAAAAAGAGGAGCTACGAAATCTAACATAGAAATCAAAATGTATAACACTAAACATGTACCAAAGAAAATATCGAAATTAAAGAAAAATAGAGCGAAAGGCCTTCGAATGGGGTCTGATACTACAGCTAAGTTTTACACCGACTTTTCTACTGACATGTCGACTGAAAATATACTACATATTTCTGAATCAAACGACAGTCTTCCTAACGACAGACAGAAAGATATTTCCCCTAATCCTGATCTCCCTATTCAAATAAGTAAAGATGAAGATATAGATGAAGAAACGTATAAAAAACTGATTGAAAAGACAGATTCGTTTAAAAAGAATGAGCTTGAAAAGGTCAAGTATCTACACAAGCAAAAAGTAATTAATGAAGGATCTGAAGCTGAAGATAAAATCGAAAATGCCGAAGCTCATCCATCAGAAGTTGATGAACCTGTAGAGGAGACAGAACAACCTTTAGAACAAATCATATCCCAATTACTGATGCAAAATCGAGAATTCCAAAAGCTGTTAAAGAAGCAACAACAACGTAATAGTGCTCAAAGAAGACACCAGCGGCTTTTAAAATCACATTCTAATCCTGAAGAAGTTATAATTGCTAAGATAAACGACGGTGCAAAGCTAAAACCGAAATATAACCGTCAAACATCTGAAAATCTAAGCCTGAATAAAAATGACGAAACAGATGCACATCATGTATTGCACAAAAATGATGACGCAGATGATCACATATACGAAACATTGAGAGTTGAAAGCAAAAGTGAGGAACCACCACCTACTTTATGCAATAAAAGTAAAATAACCCAAAATAATACACAAATACCTAGACCTAAAAGGCTGCCTTCCCCACCGAAACCACCCCAGAACATACCTACCGCACTTGAGTCTGATTACGTATATTTATCATTCGATAAAATAAATTCCCAAAGCACCGAAGGAGTTTATGATGTACCTGTGAAGTCACCAGAGAAAGTAGAACAAAGGTCGAAATCAATTGATTATTACGTTACTATGGAAAAGCAAGGTCCGCCTTCGAACGAAGAAAGTGTTTATGATAATTTAATGGAAGTGTGCAGACGTAAGAAGGATGTTCCTACTGATTTACCAAGCGACTACTTACCTATGAACGTTGAACAGCAGAGTCCTAATACACCAGAGATTTGGCTTAGTCGTCAAAAAGAGCATTTTAATGTATCTAGAGATAGAAAATCTGGATCATTACCTAGAAGTTTTCAAGTAGTCACAACTAATCAGGAAGAGACTAATTTGAGCTCATTCAAATGTAAACCAAACACTAACAGTAAAACATACTTGAATAGAGATGGGAAAGTTATGAGTACTGATAGACCGTTTACTATTGCGTCAGATCAAAGTGAATTAAGTTATGATGACGTAGAAAACTATATAAACGATAGCGATTTAATGAAGTTTAACAAGAAATTGAAATCTAACGAGTCACAAGAGAATCTAAGTCAATCTACTTTAGAGCTAGAAGAAGAAATCGATAGATGCTACAAGAATAATTTTGAAGTAAGTCATATGGATAAGAACAAGAATGAGAGTCTACTTACAGCATCGCAACCTAACCTTGACGTGTCGATTAATTCTTCATGTGAAGTTTTGCCTTTGGAAAAAGCGAAAGACGTTGAGATATTACATCCAGAACACAGAATATACAAACCCACCAGCAACATGCTTTCACTCAAAAACGTTCTCAGTCGGTTTAGAAATCGAACTCCTAACAAAAGTAATGATGAAATTGAAACAAACACTAATGATGAGAGTACGCCAGAAAGTATAAAATCAGATCCGAAAAGTCCAGGATCTGAGAAAAGATCTGGTTTGAACCCAAGAAGCTATTCAAAAAATTTACTCCAGCGCTTCAGAAGCATAATTGGAGATGAACATACAGATGATAACCATACTCGATCTGAATCTCCAGTAAAAAGCACTAAAGCAAATAGCGAATCTCAGAATAATATAATGAAAAGTGAAATCAAAGTAGTGATTACATCAACAGACGCGAGTCCTACAACTTCCACCATCATCTACAGTTTAAATAACGATGCTTTAAGTAAAAGTGTATGTGAACATACAACCCTAACTGAAAGTCAAAACGAGAAAAATAATCTAGATGAGCTGTCACATAGTTGCGACAATATACCCAATAAACAAGAAATGTTCCGTCCAAATTATGAAAAAAGTGTTAGCATGATGACCACCACAACCGCGTCAATGAATAGCAGTAATACTTCACAAACGAAATCTGTCAATAGTTCCTATCAGAGCTTAAATAAGCTACCTATATACATGCAAGGAAGTAAGCTGTTAGGCGCAAGAATAGCGCAGTCTGATTATGCTGATCCCACAGCGTTGATCAGTGAAAAGTCGCCTTTTAAGAATGCTAATGTTTTGATAAATAAGAGTGCTGTACGTCCTGACAGCTTGTTCTCTAATTCATCCTTTGTTACTTCATCCAGTGAAGGCGCGTACCAAGACGCTAACAATAAGGCATCGGAAAAACCTACCAAAAGTGATGCTACAGAGAAATCGTCCGACTCTTCAGCACAAATCAATTCAGACGATAGTTATTATGAGAAATCTTTCGAAAAAATAGAACAGGTAACAGATGAAGATGTATTTAGAGATTCAGCTGTTTATTCGGATCAAGATGACTCAGAAGAGATGAAAACTGAGAATTCTAAAGACAGATTAAACAAAACTGTTGTAAAAGTAGAAAGTGTTAAACGCAATTCTTCATTGAACACTCAAAAAGTGACTGTCACCACGAGTTTGACTGAAAAAAATAGTGTTCACTCCCGTTTGACCATTACGACTAAAAGTCACGGTAGTGAGAGACAAACATGTGTCAATAATTCTAAAAACAAAATCCCTGTCGTTTTGGAGAAGACTAAACCGAAAATAGCTCCGCCTGTTCCTGTCAAACCCAAAATAACATGTATTCCTTCAAGTAGTTTTGCACAAAAGTCTTTCTTAGCTAACCGAGTTAGCAATTTAGCCAAGAATCAAGAAGTGGCCACATCCAACGAATCAATAAATACAAAGACTATTAAACGGAACGCGACTAATAAACAGAATTTTACTCGAGCTGAGTCGACACCTAATGAGGAGGTAAATAGAAATGAAAGCAAAGATAAAGTGAACCGAGCTACATCGGTAAATGAAATCGAGTATAAAGATGACGTAGATGGATCACTTAAACCGCATGGCAGCATTCAACTTAAGAGGCTAAGTTTTGAGAGAGCTAGTTTAGACTCGGCTACGCGTAAGATAAAGTTCAACAATACTGAGAAAAGGTTATCATCCACTGAAGCACCAAAAGGTACAAGTAAGACTGTTCAAGAGAGACGAATGGAGATAGAGTCTAAGAGTCAGATAGTGAGGCCAACAATTGCATTGAAGAAACCGACCCAAATAGTGAAACCTAAATCCATAACTACTAAAGTTGCTACATTTGAAAATAATGGAAGTGACAACGTAAAGAGAGATTCAATACCAAGTTTTTGTACTGACCGAAACATTCCTGCCGTTAACGATGATGTCAAAGAAAGTAAAGCTGAAACTAATGATGTAGATGCAAAAGCTAGTTGGGTGAAGCAAGTAGTGAACAAATTTCAATAACAGAACATTGGAAAGCACGTTTCGATTATTGTGTTGATGATTTTCTAGAAGTTAAATAAAAAATCGAAATCAAATGTCCAATGAGCTTAAATCATAGAGTGATAGACTTTGCATTTAGAATGAAAAATGATCCGTCTGGTTTTTTACTCTACTTTTTCATTATCCATTTTTAGAATATTATTATCATCTTTAAACGACGTATGTATTAAATATAACTACTTATTACGATCTTATTTTTATACTATGGATAATAATGAAACCTTAGTACAGTTTAATATTGCATCAGTTTCAATTTTTTTTTATAAAATAATAATTAAATTTTGTAAGTTATTAAATAACTGCGTAAATATAACAATTCTTGTTTATTAAATTAAGACTGTATTATCATTGAAACCTCTTTAATTCTTGTGCCATAGACAAGATTTAATTATATTATTGTATTCAACAATACTGTTTCTGCACAAAATATAGAACATTAACGCACATGTTGTATAATATAGATTAATGTTAAAATTAACCCTTAATGCTAATGTATTTATTATAAAAAAGTGCCATTTAATTGTGACATGAAATTCACAAAAATAATCGTGCAATTTGAAAACCGATTTACTTAAAAATATGTAATACCTATTTATTTTTATTGCATAAATGAAAGATTATAATTTTTTTGTTTTGTAGTTACTAACACCAAAAAGTAGGAATTTTAGTATTATATTACTAATTTAGTAGTGTATTGCATTCTTTGAGTTACTATCAAACAAATCGTATCATTTATGTTCATGAAATGAAATTATTTTTGTAATGGTAATTTAAATAAATAAAGTTTTCATGTATACTTAATTTGTCGAGACTGTTAGTTGATAAATGCTTGTTTTCCCTAACATATCGGGTTAAATAAAAGGTGTAATAGAACAAAACTAACATTTAGTTTTTATTTTATTAATAAACCTTTTACAAAATGGATTTTTTTATTTTAATTACAATGTTTCTGGTCCTACAATTCTTTACCCAGCTTCTGCTATTGATTATGATGAAGGTGTTAAATCGAGCGATAAGATATCGTTATTTATTTATGAACGTTCACGGATGTCACTAAAGCCAAAGCTAAAGCTGAAGTACCTAAATGCAGCTTAGAATGGGGGATTTTCAGACGCTATTTTACATTATAAAGTAAAAAGTGTAGTTCGGCGTGCCTCACTAGATGGCGCTGCTTAGACACGATTCTCAAGCACTTAATTTGGTAACCGACGTTACTCAGAAAGGTGTTTCGTGTAAATATACTTAGTTTTAGTACCTTTTCTGAGAAGAAAACGCAAAATGTCTAAATTTTTATTGATGTAACGGCATCGTTTTGATTGAGTTTTGATAATCATGTCGAATCCACGCCATCTTGCCATTATGGCAAAGAAAATTTATTTAGGTAGGTACAGGCACACGGAATGATGCCCAGATAGCTGCTTAATTAATTAAGGGCCGATTTTTCAAACCTCAGATAAAACATATCAGTCTGATAAGTTATTGTACGACTAATAATATGGTCATTACTTCTGAAATAAGTAAAGGATTTTAGTTTGTTTTAATTTGGCAGTATATTACTTTATCTGGCAAATAAATTTTATCTGAGGATTGAAAAATCGGCTCTAAAACGAATTATTAATTGTGAATGAAAACCTTTGTTCCCGCTGGGGTCACACCTTTTTGTGTAGTGCTGTTGCCTGTGGAAACAAATTCTCGGTGTTAAGGTCCCGAGGTCGTCCTGATACCTAATTCTGGCGCTGTGACATCTCGAAGTCGACATTTTTCTAGCCACATACCTATCTCCATTAATAATTACATAGAAATGTCTATTGCAGCCTAAAATATTTTCTCAACTATCTTCGACAGTCGTATAGGTACTGTCGAAGATCAATTTCAGTGACTTTTTCCTACAGTTTTTTTGGCTAGAAAAAATGTCGAATTTGAGATGTCACAGCGCAAGAATAACTTTTTTGAACGACAGATTCGCTTGTGAGTCGAATACTACAGCACGTAGATATGAAACGGAACCTCGTCGAAGTAAATCGAAATTATACTAAAGTTGGGGGCCTTGTAGGGGATAAGGTACTTACCTAAACTAAACCTTTCTTGTTCTGTAAGTGAGAGCGTTGTATGCTGTTACGTATTACGATTAGTACAGTCAGCTGCTGAGTGAATGGACCCCCTCGGGGTCGTGACGGGGGTTTCTGGTCATCTACGTACCTATTTATGGCACCACAACTCTCCGTTATTCAGGTACGAGGAGCGAGCTGACTCTGCTAGCTGAACTTTGATTAAATGTGGGAAAGCTTTAACTAATGAACTCACAGGGCAAGTGCCATAGTACGATTCAGAAAAAGACTGAAGGTGAGCAATACAATGATAAGTATCATAAACAGCAATATAAATAAAGTGGCTTATTTAATTTATTATCCACAGTAATCTAAAGAAATCTCTTATGCATTGAGTACAGATTCAAAATCGCAGCGAAGAGCTCTACATAATGGTCTTTCTCTCTTTCTTCCGTTTTTCTAGCTTGCCTGGAACTTGAAAAATTAAGTTTATGCAGTTTAAGCCGAATAGCAGTAGGTAAATCCATTTTATGAACAATTTTATTGAGCAATAAAGCAGAAACTAGTCTTACTATTAATTCAGTAGGTGGACCCCGATATTCCAAATGAAATCCTAAGCATGTCTTGCTATGTCTTTTAACCAATGAATACTTAGTGTCCGCAGTAACTTGACTTAGCGCTTGTATGCTAAAGCACACTTCACAAATAAATCACCATTATTTCTATTAATTATAGACGGCAGCGTCGGTGGCCTAGAGGTACAGGTATCCGACTCGCATGCGAGAGGTACCAAGTTCGAATCCCACTGCGGCCATGTACCAATTACTCTTTTCTGAGTAATGTATATTAGTTGAATACTAACCGATGCTCATATGGTAAGGGAAAAAATAGTGATCAAACCTGCACATTCAGGCGATGATCAAATCTGGTCAGGTTTCCCTGATAACATGGTCGTGGAGGTCAGATCGTACTCGCTCCTCTGTAATTACGGAATTACCTGATCTGACAAATCCTGGAGCTTGGTCAAGGTTGTGTTCGCGAGAACACAACCGGAAGATGAATGTCAAGATGATTATGATTTTTTTATAAATAACAGAACAATATATATCGTCACGGGGCCCTAATCTGTTTTAACAGTCTCCGGGGAAGAAGTTGGTCAACCTCGCATCGCCAAGAGTAGGTATTACGTTACGTTAGGCACACCTAACGATTTCCAAAGTTCGTCTAGCTTCAAAGTACGAAACGGTCACCCATCCAGTTCCCGGACATTGTGAGTTTAACCTTGTTTATCGGTCTCTTAGCGCTGCCACTAAACTAGTACAGGGAGACATCATCATCATCATATCAGGCGAAAAACGCCTACTGCTTGGAATAAGCCTCCTCCAGAGATTTCCACAAAGGCCGGTGCAATGCCTTTCGCATCCAGCTGGTACCTGCGATCTTTGTCAAATCGTCGGTCTACCTTGTGGGAGGCCTACCCTCGCTGCGTCTTCCGTTTCCGGGAGTGCCCTTCTATTACTAAATACCTTAGTTTAATAAGGTCCCGAATCTTGCCTATCAAGCCAAGTAAGGTATTTGTTGTTTTATTTTTATAGTGCTCCCCTGGTAGGAGGACAGATGGCAGTCGCTCCACTGTAATTACCTGATCTACAAAATCCTAGATCATGGTCAAGGCGGACCCCTGGTCCTCGTGCGCAAGAGCACAACCGGGATATTAACGTCAAAATGATTATAATTTTTGGCGTGCTCAATTGAAGTGCATGTACGCTCCGAATGCCTACCCATACCGTTAGTTAGTATAAATATTACGTGCCCATACCCATACTACGCCGTACAATAGTATGACGAAGCTCAGTAAACCACAAATACGTAGTGACTCGATGGTATTTCGGAATTGGATCTTTAAAAAAGCAAGATAGCTAGCCGGTATAAGGCTGTACCACCCGCGCGGTTGCGTGTCTCGAATCATCGTGGCGTCTTATGACTGCTCGGTATAGTATCGATTACCATTTTACTGCTTAGCCTTTACGGTATTTGGATATGTCGCGAATAGGGTCGCTCAAATAATTAAGAGACGAATTTTGGACGAAGTAATAACAAGTAATACTTCTTGTAAGTATTGTTGGCAAAGTGCTGTTGGCAACGTTCTATAAAGGCTAGCTGACTCTCCATGCCTGTCTGATGTGTCTCTTGCATCCATCATCTCCGTACGACCATTATAAGGGAGACGTTGCTACGTAAAATTGTTTTTCAAGAATTTAGGTATTCTCAATTGAAAATCATTTTTTCATAACAAGCTTCTATCGCGCGGTGTAGTACTGAAGACCATTCCTAAACATGATAGGGTTATCTTGTTGCGTTCATTAGGCCGTATGACCACCTTTCGACTCATCATCAGACCAGCTCCATGAAACCATATTAATCCATTATCATCCAAGGTACAGAGATATTTAAAAAAAGAAACAAATACAAATTTCAGCTCAACTGAACGTGGGTCAAATTAGGCTTGCAAGAGTCCAGGATATACAAGTGAAGTTAAATAAAATATTGTAAAAAATCAGGGCATGGGCGAGTAGGAGCCGCTCCATGAGGGTTCCAAGTGTGAACTAACAAATATAAAACCCTTTCATTTAATTCTGTTCAGCTGCTCAAATACTCGAATAGAGTGGGATATTTTACGCGGCGAGAGCCGATTAAAAGGAAAAAATAGTTCAAATAATTGTAATCGATGGCGTTGATTATGTCTAATTAATTAATTCAATAGCGACTTTATTTAATACTACGTAAGGATTAGTATCAACTGCAACTGACGGTTGGTCGGCTCCAGCTAAAACGGAACGTCTGTTACTAGTTGCGAAGGGGTGGACCTTAGTTAATCTCACTTGATAGCTTGACGCAACCAACTCAGTCTGTGTATTTTTTATGTGGTGACTCTACCTACCATGGAATGGTTCCTAATTCGCCGGATTCCAATCTCTCCGGATTCCGCAGTGAAGACTTATTAAATTCAGCTTCATATCTCTGCTCATTACATTTCGTAGACTCCCTCCGTCCGGTTACGAAACCGCGGTTTCGAACAAAGACTTTTTTCCTAATAAGTAAACGGCATCCTAGAAAACATAAAATGTACGGTAGAAGTTCTATAGACTAATTGCGTAACTCTGTTGTTAACAATTCTCTGATTTAAATGATTGGAATTGTTACATTTGCGATTCCGTACCATCGATTTCATGGGTTCAATTGGTAACAAAGTTCCATTGCAATAAACTAACACTATTAAATCGATCATACGTAATCACGAAAGTAACTATTTCAATACCTTCTTGAAATCAGAGAATTGTTGGCAACGGAGTTACGTAATAAGCCTACAGCCCACAAACGAATCTACAAAATACTTCGTCGAAATTGAGGGTAGATATAATAAGACCACGCTAAGTCCGAATCACTTGTTAAAAAAAATACTCTTTATGGCAACTTATGACAAGTTTTTAAAAGTAATAGAACGTCATTCATAAAAGTCATAACAAACAATTTAATTTCTGTAGGATTGTTTATTTTCGTAAGTTAT
Organism: Blastobasis adustella; assembly: GCA_907269095.1. Classification (NCBI taxonomy): domain Eukaryota; kingdom Metazoa; phylum Arthropoda; class Insecta; order Lepidoptera; family Blastobasidae; genus Blastobasis; species Blastobasis adustella. Next base: position 6,915,342 of record OU026138.1, read on the forward strand.
GAAAAATATGATTAAATAATGGGCAAAATAAATAAAAAGGAAGTGAGAGTGATAACTATCAGCATGATTAATAATTTAGTCAAACTAAAAGTACAAGTTCAAGTCAAATATCTGAATGTTTACAAGAAGGACTGACAAGGACTGACAAGGACAGATTATTACCATATCCACATTTTATAATTTTTACTACTGTCCTATTATATTTCAACTTACACCCAAGAAGAGGAATAAAAACCAGATACACCCATCCTGCATAAGGCATTGTGAAACAATTAAATAATTATTCAAACACCCCTCCCCAAGTAGCACAGCGCTCAAATTGTACCCATTATCGAAGCCGCATTGTCTACAACCTGACTGTACAAGACTACTAACTCTTTGATAATTGATTTGTAACGGTAATAGTACTTCGTCAAGTACGATACTCGTAGAGATTTATGCGCGATGGTTGTATTTCGTTTTTGCGAACATGTTTTGTAATTCCAATAACGCTGGTGATTTGTTGCTGGCTGCCATGGGAAGGGATGTCGATGAATAATATCGCGTGACTTGTGCTGTGTTTTCCCTCCAAAAAGATAGAGGGAAAGGCACGCTAGACACTGCCAGGCTCGTAGTCTAGGAGGCAGTCGGTGATTTTCCTCTTTTGTGCTTATGTTTTTCTTCTTTGGTGGTATTTTTAATAATTTATTTTCTGTACTCATCTTAGGTTAAGGATGTAATATGGAACCGAAGAAAGTACTGTCTATGTATAAGAAACGAACAGATACGGTGGAAAGTGCTTACCTTTAGTCCATAGCCTTTGAGGTTGGTATCATAGGTTTATTTATGTTTAACTTTAGATTCTATCTAAAAACCCCGATTCTAAGGGTTAAAATAAATTTAAGGGTTTGAGAAAACATTCACACTTAATTATAATAATTATCAGTGCCTACATGTCACTAATCTCAGTTCAAAGCCAACTTTACTTTGCGAATGTAGGGGAATCGAAAGAGTTTCCTCATGACAAAACCTGCATAAAATTAAATAAAAGAATGATTTTCAATTTTATTAATTGTTTTCCGACTTTAATTTTGTATTAATGTGACGAACAATACGTAAATAAAATAATTAAAAAAGACAGATAGTCCGATTTTTCGTCGCGAACTCCTCGACTACTTATCCCGAAGAAAAGTTTTCCGTTAGAATGAAACATCCATATCGCTTTCCCCGTAAAGGAAAAAAGAGACAAATACAGGAAATGACGGAACTCCTTCATAATTTCAAAGCGCCCATTCCATTTCTGGCGGCCAGTGATCGTTGCCGCGCTGTGTTCGAATTTGAAAAAAGGTATTTTATAGTGCATTGTTTTTGAATTAGTTAAATGACTAAGTGTTTTATAGTGCAACGTTTAGGGTTACTAATATTTAGGGTGTTTTGGAGGGGCTTTTAGGAATGGGTTCTACCAGTTATATGGGCAAGTCTAAGACAGGTGGCTACAGGGCGAAAAGTGGATCCAGCATCGGCTCAGACAAGGATATGAATGGGAAGCTGCGGAGACCTAAAATAAGGTATGTTTTATTAGTTACTAGCTTTTGCCCGCGACTTCATCCTCCTAAAAATCGTTTTTAGGGTAGTTTGTCGTTTTCAAGAGCGACCATTTTAAATGATCTCCCTAATGTAACTAAATGCACTAAATATTAATATAAAATGCATTTAATCATGTTAACATCATGGTAAAAACTATATTTTTGGTCCTCCCGCGTCGCTGCTCTACCTGCAGGTTACAATTTTAAGACCAGCCGCAAAGGGAAAGAAACAAATTAAAAAAATTAACGCTAGCGACTTTAACTTAAAGAGAACTTTCCTATACTTTGAACATAAAGTGGGATGAACTTAATATCACGCGTCGACAGTCAGTGCTGTGGGATCAACTTTTTGCTTTTTTTAATATAATTTATTTATTTAACAATGTATTGTACATAAGAATTGTATTGCATAAATTATGTAGTAATAAATAAATAAATAAATGTATGAAAGCTAGTACTACGGAGTGGTCAAGCTGTACCTCTGGTTCTACCTAACCGAATTCGTACTACTACCTAAATGAAATATGGCCTAGATTTTAAATTATACCCTAAACTACCAAACTGTGTATCTGTAAATAACTCCATCAAAATCCATTCGGCGCCATTTCCATATTTCTTATAGTTTAGCTTGTCTATTATGGTTCTACATCAGGTGTTCCAGTTTACAAAATAAATTATGCCCTAGGTATTTATTGCCCAGGCTTAATAACTACACATCAAAACAGCCAAAAAAAAAAAAAAAAAATTCTGTAACTATTTCGTCATCGCCCTAAATTATTTTATTGTATATATATTTAATGTACAGATTCACGTTTTTACTGTTTTATTACATGTACGAATATATAGCTCTTCATCCAGGCGGTAAATCCAGGCTCAGTGGCTAAATCTGCCAGCCAGGGTCCGCTCTTCTAATAGCAAAAGGACTTTCAGATTTCCTAAAAAAGCCGCATTAAAAATTTGAAAATTTGTGGTATGAAAAAATAATCCGCAGATAGAGCAAGCACGGGCATAGCGCTTTTGTATGTTTGAGCGACCACTGTGTTATATTAGGAATAGGTATAATATTTAGTCTTTAAGGGCTAAAGATTATACGGGATGGGTTGCACCAAATTCTTAAACGCATTTAAGTTGAGACTTAAACAAAAAACTTCATGCAAAAAAAAGGTTAACGTCATTCTTATACGTGTTTAATAATTTGGTGCAAGCTGGGCTAAGTAAAGTTTGTATAGTAGGTCTAGACAACTCATTAAATGCACTCAAATTAATTTAAATTATATTTTTGTCTTCCCGCGTCGCTGATCTACCTACAGGTTACAATTTTAAGACCAGCCGTGAAGGGAAAGGCATATAAAAAATTAGGGCTAGCGACTTTTAGATACTTAAATATTCTTTTTCTTTATTTTGAACAGGTATATTTAAGTATGAGTTTTGAAGTGGCTGATGAAAAAATAACGTTCTGTGTTTTTATATAACCTACGCATTGATAAAGTCCCAAGAAAAATATATTTAACCTACCGCCACAACCGACACTGTTTTGTTCATAAACGTTTGGGAATTTGAAAAAGGAAGAAAGGAAAACTGTAGAGAATTTTATGTAATTACCTCAGTGTAATAATTTTTTTTATATGTATAGGCAGCCGTTTTCATGTTATAAGCAAAAATGTAAAAAGTCCAAAAATTTCGAGGTTTGAGTTGAATTTGCAGACTGCTGTATCCCAAAATCTATATAAAATTTGAATAGGGATTCTATTTTTTATTATTTAAAAAAAATGTATTGCCTCGGGTACATTATCAAAAATATTGGACACGTATTTTTCTTTTGTTACCTAAACCATACCGTTAATACAGTGCGTTGAAATGTTGCGTGACATTAACGCCAAGATCATCTTGATGATGTTTTTCTCGAAATTAAAATAGTCGTAGTTGCCACGAGACCCCGTTACATCCGAACTAGTGTACAAAGCCATGGGCGGTAGTTAGTCTTCAATAAATTAGTATAATCCTTGATAATGCGCTATCTACACTTGACCCAGATAAAAAGATTTTCTGACAAGTCACTAATTAGGTACAGGCGTAACAAAAAATCAGCAGGTTCATAATTTAATTCATAATAATATAATGAGCCGTTGTAGGAGGCAATTTCCAAAAAAATTCGATAGATGGCTCTGCATAAGAGTTAATTATTACATAAATTAATCAGCTAATAAAAAAAAGAATTTATTTCAATAAATGATAAAAATATTAAACAGAAGTACAAAAAACAATTCATTCACAATTACAAGCTGTAAAATGAATTTCAAGCTGTAAAATGAAAGAGAAAAATGAAAGTAATAATTTGTTGGTTTATTGATAACGACATCAACAGTTACCTCGATTAGCCGTACAACAATATTTTCTTGTGATGGTTTTGCTTGTTGAATCACTTTAATTTTTATATATATTTTACAACTTGAAAGGCTCAGAATATTTCAAATGATTAATGAATGGTTTTCTTCAACCGGTTTTAAGGTTTATATCTATCATTTGTTAATGGCTATAATTTATGAAGAACCTTTATGCAGTTATCTATCGGGTTTATTTGGAAACTGACTCCAAAAAAGGCTCATTACTGGCTTCTCACGAACAAATACTCTAACTAATGGTGGAAACCGTATCAAAATCTGTTGCGTTGTTTAGCAGCAGTTAGAACCCACACGTACACGATTTCTGCACCTAAATCGATTCAGTAGTTTGAGAAATATTTGAGTATACGTTAAGTAGGTAAATGTAGACTTTGTCGGGGATTTTCCGACTGTCCACTGTCGATTATATTATTACTTGCGTTTAAAATCATCATATCCTACAAACAGTATTTCATAAGTGACAAACAAACAAACTTTAGATAATAAAACTTAAGTAATCATGCATTTTATGACCATCTACGATGGTCGTCACGTGAAGAAATTCAAACGAACCTAAATATGACGTAAATAATATCACTTAATTAAATAATTTCCATCATTATATGTATTAAAAACAAAAGTTTATAAACGTTTTAATAAAATAAAACATAAAATATGAGACGGAACACTTTTCCTGCTGCCTGTATCCGTTGCTAGGCAATTGTTTATCATGACAACGGTCGTCATGGCAACCGCGTGATCAATACCAAAATCATCAAAAGCCCCTCAGTAGCGAAAAGGCGACGCAATGCGTCAAATGCATGCACAAAATAGAATTCAAATTTGGAACTAACAAATTAATTTTAATTCGCCAAGATGTGACGTGACGTAGTTGCTGACCAAGGAGTTTTGTTTAGGTTAAGTTTTTAAAAATGAATTCGTATTTTTCGTACAGGAGGCCGACGAAGTTGAACGATTATGGCTTGAAGCGGATTCCCGATTATACCGAATTGGCTTATAAGGAGGCTGTATCGAAACTGAGATACTTTTTGCCAGGGAACTATGCACCGCTTGTAAGTAATGACCTTTATAATTTATTCAATTAATTATTTAATTTCATGTATATTTTTTTTAATTATACTAGCCAGGCATTTGACCGCCATCTCACCTAGTGGTAAGTAATGATGCAGCCGATGGTGGAGCATGCCTGTCTTGGAACACGCTATTAACTCTAACCTTGAAGGCGTCTAGATTGCGCAATGCGTTTTGTACGGAATGCTGAATAGATTTTATAGAAATACTTACCTACGTCTAGGGCGTTGGAAAGGATAAAATTAGTATTTTGCAATTATAAATTGAAATTTCTACGTAGAGTTTAAATACCCTAATTGTCTCGAAGATATCCTGCGCGGCGATATATGTATTTTATCATCCTACAAACCAATCGTAGTTGTTGTACCCGAGCGAGGATTTTGGACGGGTTCACGGAGGCTTTGGCAACGGCAGCCAAACATTGAGAGAGAAGAAATTGTACGAACCTCATTTCGCGCTGAGTTGGCCATTCATTTTGGTCGCCATCGTCGGCCGATTATTCTTCCTGAAAAGAACAGACCTCATCACATACAAAAGTCCCCCGCACCAATCACAGATTGACTATCTGCTGATTCAATATCGTAATTATAATCATTATTCATTTGTGGTACACAGGTTATCTAGTTGTTGCAGTTTAAGTAGAATGGAGTCTTTGTGACCTGCCATTTTCATACAAATTTTAAATATACCTAGGTATTATTAAAATGCTGAATTTAAGCAATGTTGAAAACAAATCGATAAATAGTTACATATATTTTAAACTAATAAATTATTCATTTAAAGTATTACAAACCACCATTATAAAATTTAATTTTTACCTATGTCTTTAATAATTAAAATGTCAATAGTAGTGTCAATAATAATTCAAATGTCAATAACAATATTACGTCAATCAATAGGTTCTAAAAATTAATAAAAAGTCATAAATGAAAAAATTTAATTAGTCATAAATTATTAACAATATCGTCAATTATTCACAAAGTCAAAATAAACAAAACATCAATTATTATCAATATACAAATAAAAAATCTGATTAATATAATTAATATACAAATCTATTATAATTATTTTCTACTCACACCAGGCCCGTAGCTACGTCGGCTCGCCTTCTATCAAGAACTTGGACGAATCCGATGCAGACCTGGACAAGAAATATTCTTATTCCCTAGCGGAGTACAAGCCAAGGCCTCGACTGACTGCGAAATACACCACTCTGTACGCGGACAGCTTAAACAACACTTATCCGAGTCAACACCATGTTACGAACAGTGAGATCTTTGTTTACTATTACGTTATTTCTATAATAGAGACAGAAAGCGGAAGCATCGGTGGCCAGTGGTTAAGGTATACGACTCGTAAGCGAGAGGTACCAGGATCGAACCCCACTGCGGTCATGTACCAATGACTCTTTTCTGAGTTATGTACATTAGTTGAATACTAACCGATGCTCGAGGGAAAACATCGTGATGAAAGCTGTACATTCAGGCGACTGAATGTGTAATCATGATCCAATCTGGTCAGGTTTCCCTGGTAGCAGGGTCATGGAGGTCAGATGGCAGTCGCTCGACTGTAATTATCTGATCTGCCAAATCCTGGAACATGGTCAAGTCGGAGCTCGGGCTCTCGTGCGCGAGAGCAGAATCGTGACATTAACGCCAAGATGATTTTTATTTTATAATAGAAACAGGAAAACAGACAGACAGCCCATCTGTTGGTAAGCAATCACTGTCGACCATAACGCCTAGACTAGGAACTCGTGTGTTAAAGATGTACACAGTTATGACCGCGCCGCACGCTTAGGATCGAGACCCTCTACGCTGCACGCACTGCAATCTGTCATGTGTGAAAAATATCATGCAAATATCAGTTTTGTGCTTATCAAAAGTGCTTTTTTGCTACTTTTTGGTACATTGGGCGGTTTTTAATTTGTCACGTGATGATATTGTCGTGGACGTCCAAGATAGGAAAGAGGTGGCATGAAAGGGACCCGTATTGAAAAGGATAAGTCAAATAGCCCCGGCGCATCACGGAGAACTATAACACACAATATGGTTATTTTATAAAATATTTATGTAACAACAATGTCTTTGACTGTATAGGTATAATATATATGTAGTTTATTCGGAGCTTAGGACGGTAGACTTATGTAGTATATTTGTTCTGAATTTAAACTTTTAGACCGCAGCGTTCTAGACCTCACTCCGTGGGTCTCGCGGAAGATCAGCGCCGCGGCTTCGGTCGTGGCTCATGCTGAGTGAGGTCCTTTTGTTGACAAGGTGTGCCACAGCACAGCAAAAAATTCCGAATAGATTTATTAATTTTGTAATTTGTTATATGTGTTTTTTATTTGTATGATTATTGTTTATTTAAATTATGTGATTGTTGTAATGTGGTGTCCTTGTTAATCAACAAATTTCTTTAATTCATTCATTCAAATAATCGGTACAATATTTTTATTCTGTGGCAACCCCGAAACACAACCATTCGCACCTAAAACGTCACACTCATTTTCATGTTAAATAATGTCCCCTTTATGCCACCTCTCCCCTATATCATGGACGTCCGCGATAATATCGTCACATTACAAATTCGCGTGACGACCTGAGTGGTTCAGTTGGTTTACATGCCGGTCGCTACGCAGAGGTCCCGGGTTCGATTCCCGGCCGGGCAGAAATTGAAATGATGAATTTTAATTTCTGTTACGTGTCTGGGTGTAGTATGTATAATAAGTATGTACTTAAAAAAATATATAAGTAGTTTATCAGTTATCTAACACCCATAACACAAGCTTTGCTTACTTTGAGGCTAGACGCCGCTGTGTGAATATGTGCAAAAAAAACAGTAAACATTAAAAATAATTACGATTTCCCATACCACAATATGACACCAACCAGTGTGATAAGGGCTGGGGGTTGATGAGCATTCTCTTTGCCAGCAACGGCACCAACAGCTGCAACGGCCAGCCACGATCTTGCTGGCGGCACAAACCCTGACGTCATCAACTTCATCCAGAAGCAGGAGGAGTATATCGAACAGCTGGAGAGGGAAAGCCAGTACTGTAGGGTAGGTATTATTGTTATTGGTCTATGGTTTTTTATGCTATTTAAAGACTAACGAGCAAACAGCCCACCTGATGGTAAGTGGAAACTGTCGTCCATAATATCTACAATTCATAAATTTAACCCGCCCGAGAGCAATAACCTCCCTTTTCGTGGGAGAGGCCCTTAGACCTGCAGTGGACTGATATGGGCTGTGATGATGATGATGATCATTCACTGCTAGATAAGGTAGCGGTCAAAATCCTAGACTATGATTTCTTAATGAATTGCATTGTACTGAATAATTTTCGTTGCAGGACGAACTGAACAATCTTCTAGGCAAGGTGAAGGAGGTGATATCGGAGAATGAGAACCTTCACGAAGCTCAAAAGAACAAGATGATCTCTCGAATGTTCCATTCCTACCAGGGCGGTTCCGAGACCGATGAGCTTGATGACTTTGCTGATAGCACTGGACTTGACAGTGATAACAAGGTAGATACACTTCTTGGTCCGACTGTTCGGGCTACAGGACTTTTTCCTATAGATCGTTCTTAAGAATAAGAACATTTATTGCCACAAGACACCACGACACAACACAAAAAAACAAAGTTAAAAATAATACAAAAAAAGAAAAGCATTGTCTTATGTAAGTAAGTAACACCACCTGCAGTAAAATGTAACTAACAACAATGTAAACGCACACCTACATTGATGCCCATTATGCCCATGGTACTGTCAATGTCGCGGCGGCCAATGCAAAAGGATCCCATTCAGCTTAAGCTGTGAACCGCGAGGCGTCTCACAGCACTGATTTTCTGTGTGTTCATCGTATGTTGTCCCTTGCCCAAGGACCAATAAGGGCCACCAATTCCCTGAAAATTCCTTTGGCAGGCTACGGAATTTAATCCGTGGCAGGGGACAACGTATGGTGAACGACCAGTACGCCAAGTGGCCCAAGAGTAATGTTTCTGTATATTGAATTTAACCTCATATTACTTTCGAAGGTATCTCCATCTAAAGCCAGGCGCACTAAAAGCCGCTCGAGTCGGCTCGAAGGACCGAATATAGTATTCGAATCACGCATCGCAGAACTCGAGGCGCAGTTGACTCAATCGAAGATCGATTTGAAGAAAGTTCAGGTAAAGAAGATTTCAAAGCTTCAGCTAAGAGCTATTTAACAAAGCGATTTCCAAAAGTAATTGCCTTACTTAGAAAGAAAGAAAGACCATTTATTGACACAAATAACAACACCACAACATTGTGACGCAACAACAGACGCAATAAAACAAAAATATATAAAAGAATACAATTATTACAACATAAAATACACGGGAAGACTAACAGTGCCGATGTCTATACCTACTTAATTTATTAATTTATTGTGTAGTGTAATTGATTATGTGTTGTGGTGGTGTGTTTGTGTAAAAAGGACCTCACTCAGCAGGCGTGAACCGGAGCGCTGGTTTTCAAATGTACATAACATACAAGAAATATAAATATACACTAAATATACTACTTACTTGGTAATTCGTCTCTCAGGAAGAAAACAACGAGAACAAGCGCAAGCTAGCCTCAGGCCTCGTCGATTCGACTTGCCTCGATGGCTTCAAGAGACAGATTGACAACTTGCAGAGGTCAGTGTAGACTTGGAATTTTTGGTCTTATTTACTTATAAGGCGCCATGGTGCTTAAGTTCAGTTACCAGCGGGTTACATAACAATCTTCTAAGCCAATTCAGGGGGTCAAAAAGAGTCACACTAGCGTTTCATATTATGTTACATATTAGAGTGCCACAACCTTACCTGATCAGGTGGCCAATACTGTAACTAAGTCACGCCATTTTGAATTGTCAGGTAATTGTCAACAACAGCGACGCTGCAGATAAGTTTGGGACAAATGAATATGAATCGTATTATGAAACACGGCCTTTTTAGACCCCAGGTTTACTAAGTGAGTTGACCTGAATTTGATTGATTTTTAAGAATGATTCAATGCTTAAACGGGATGGATCGCAAATCAACTGTCACTAAGTAACGATGCAGAAGATTGTGTTCGGAAGTTTTTTGAAATGCGCACGTTATGTAGTTCGGGGAACACATTCGTATCTAGGGAGTTCAATTCGCTGTTTGTTTGCTTTAAAAATGTGGAGACGTAGAATTTTCGCGTACTCTCTAAAACACAGTAACACACTTACTAACACGACAACGTAACGGATGCAATCCTAACACTTGTCTAGTACAGTGGCATAGCTTGCCTTACAGGGGCCTCGTATCGATAGTTGCCAAAGGGGCCAAGCTGATAACCCCAACTATGGGGAGGGGGGGCTGCTGCTAAAGAGCAACTTTAACCGACACAGCATCCGCTCCCCTTAGGTAGTAGATGTCCTGGACGACAGTGACCATTTTCCATCAGGTAGACCGTTCTTCCGTGTGCTTCCTTAGGCAACACGTAAAACGTGGGCAACGTAAAAACACACGTTTGGGGCCCCTGTAGCCCGGGGCCCTGTATCATGGATATGAATGATACGGCTGTAGCTACGCCCTTGATCTGGTACCCACCTCACTGGTATATCGAAGTTGAGGAAAATAAAGTACCTATAACTTTATGAACTCTCTATATACTTTCTCCGAGTGTCCTGTAAAATATCCACAGGTAAGTGAACTTCCGTCGACATTCAATGCTTGAACGTAGCACACTTTTTGCAGAGACAAGTCCTCTTTGGAGTCTCAGATTTCAAAGCTGAAGATGACCTTGGAGCAGAAGGATGAAGACGGGAAGTACCGGCGCGGCTCCGACGTGGTTGAGCAGCAGTTGAGGGAAGAGAGGAATACTTTGGAGGCAGAACTTCGGCGACTGAAGGTAGGTGTTGCCTTTCGAGGAAATAAGTAGGTACAGTAACTGTTACTATCAAAGCTGATCTACACGAACAATAAATAAGTAAAAATTCACACAGCGCCATCTAGCCACAAAGTAAGTAAAGCTTGTGTTATGGTTGTCAGAAAAATGATAAACTACTTTTTTTTAAATACATAGATATTATAACTACATCACACACACTACACATTATTATACACTAGTGGACAAGGTACGACTTCATTAGCGTGGGGTAGGAACCCCTACATACGCCTACTTTACAACCTACCCTCTTTTTATTGCTTACTAGTGGACACAGCGCGACTTTGTTCGCGTGGTGTCCTTCCCCTACCCTACCCCTACCCCTACCCTACCCCTACCCCTACCCTACCCTTACCCTACCCCTACCCTTCCCTACCCTACCCCTACCCCTACCCTACCCTTACCCTACCCCTACCCTTCCCTACCCCCACCCTACCCTTCCCTACCCCCACCCTACCCTACCCTACCCTACCCTACCCCTACCCTACTCCTACCCTACCCTACCCCTACTTTACCCTACCCTACCCCTACCCTTTTGAGGGTTTTCCCGGCAATTATTCGAATTTTTCTCAACTTTTAAACCTTCCCTAGACCTCCACGAACATTTCAAAACCAAGATAAGATAAATCCGTTCAGCCGTTCTCGAGTTTTAGCGAGACTAACGAACAGCAATTCATTTATATATATATATATATATATATATATATATATATATATATATAGATAAACTTCTTGAATCACTCTATCTATTGTTGAAAACCGCATTAAAATACGTTGCATAGCTTAAAAGATCTAAGCGTACATAGATACATACAAAGATAATTTTTTTATGCTATTTAGTGACACACGAGCAGACAGCCGACTTAATGGTAAATGGTAACTGTCGCCCACGACATTTACAATTCATACATTTAGGTTACAGGTAACAAAATGTAGAACCGCAGATGCGGTCCTTACAGTGACAGGAGGTGTCACTGTAAGGACTAAGATGAAATGCCGCATGCCTGTAATTTCGCTATCTACCCTATCCTTCAAACCGGAACAAAACAATGCGAGCATTGTTGCTTGGCGGCAAAAATAGATAATGCGGTGGTACTCACCCAGACGGACTCCTCAGGCTTGACAGAGTCCTACCACCTGATAAACCTACACCTACCTACCTACATAGACCTACATAGAGACTAGGGTTCGCAAACCGGGATCCCGGATACAGAAAATACCGGGATCCCGGACGAAAAATACGCCTTCACAATACCGGTATTCATTTTACAAAAACCGGGATTTTCGGTATTCAGTTAAAATAAAATTATAAATTACATTTGCATTATTAGAATCAATTTTATATTCTAATCACCATCTAGACTAACAAAACGCATAATAGTTTGCTTCAATATAATTTTCTCAAATATTATAGCAAAAGAAAATACTTATCGATGGGGGATCTATAATAGGGGAAATTAAAATTAGATTTTTCTTCTACAAAATAACCTTTCGTATGAAATCCTCTAACTATTTAAGTCTGTCTATGACTTTTATATAATAAAGAAAATAATAATTAAAGCTTACAATAAATTACTAGCAACTTCTCCAAATCCCGAAAATCCCGACAGACGGCGGAAAGCTTTATTTATTTAACAATTTATTGTACCCAAGAAAATTAAAGAGATAGTACAAATTAGATATTAGACAACAGGCACTACTTATCTCTAAGAAGAAATCACTTCCTACTTCTACTACTTCTCGGTCTACAAAAAGAGAGATGTGATAAATATACGCAGATACGATGTGCGCAATATTTATATACTGTAACTAAATACAAACATAATATTCTACTTTGCGACTTTGTTTTATACTTTGTATGTATATATAGCTACTTGCCAACACAGCTCCTCAAGAAACCTCAAGAGACCAGCTAGCTATTCCCTTCCAGGACGAGCTAGCCTCGGAGCGCGGGCGCGTCCGCGAGCTGGCGGGCGAGGGCGCGCGCCGCGCGGTGGCGGAGCGCAGCGCGGCCGAGCAGCGCTACACCGCGCACTTCGACGAGCTACAGAGGGATCTAGCCGCGCAGTATGACAACGTAGCTAAGCTGCAGGTAAGACAGTAAAAGTTCATTCACCGGTCCATTTAATAAGTTGATCATTCCCACCGCGGCCGAGCAGAGCTACGCCGCGCACTTCGACGAGTTGCACAGGGATCTAGCCGCGCAGTATAACAATGTCGCCAAGCTGCAGGTCGAGAGTAAAAGATTATTATGCGGTCCATACAAAAAGTCGATCTTTCCCGGTGTCCCCCAAATGTTGTCCCACAGATCTGATACGTTTCCCCCTTCCCCCCGGACCGCCGATAGGTGCAGACGTGTTAGCAATCCGTATTTCTTTGTTTTCCGATTAAATTAAATAAATTCAGTGAAATTAAATTACAACTAAAAAATAGGAGTGCAGAAGGTAGCAGGAGTTCACCAGTTTGCGCCATTTAGCCGAGTCGTCTACCGGTAACGTACGCCATTTTTGCAAATAGCATACGCCATTTTGCAAAAACTCAAAAGCCACGCCCATAAACTGCATCATTTGTCGACTCTTCGCTCCGCCCCCAAAGACTGCGCCTATCCGTGAGTTGAAACTGACTCCATTTTGAAGGTATAGCAGTCGCACGCGCAGGCTCCGTCCGCGCTTATCCTGATTGGTCAGACAGAACTGTGGGTACTGTGAAGCTCTGTGACCCTAGTACAACGCCAGCTGTATTACTACCTACACTTTGCTGCAAGGCTGTTTGTTGTACGAGTTGTGTTATTTGACTACCTACACATTTCTGCAAACCTAGTACTTAGAGCGGCAATATGGAGAGCAAGCCTTCTGATTTATTATCGGAGTTCGAAATGTCGGTGTGCCTTACTGAGGGTGAAAATTCCCCGGACGTCACCCCGCAGGACCGTATTACACATCGTACGCAGGCTAGACAGGAGGCCTATCAGTCAAACGCGGTGAGCGACCAGTTAATGAATTTCAGAGAGGAGATGAGGAAATTACTGTCCTACTTTACTGCCTCTCAGAAGAAGGAGCTATCCGATCTGAAAGCCACCCTTATGGATGTACGTCAATTAAATCAGAACATAGAGGGCTCCGTTGCTTTCCTGACTGCGCAGAACGAGGAGCTGAAAAATCAAGTAACCTCCTTAGATACACAAATGAAAGAAGATAGGCAATACATAATCTACCTTGAAAATAAAATCGAGGATATGCAACTGTTAAGCCGGAAAGCAAATTTGGAAATAAAAAACGTTCCGAAAAATGAAAAAGAGACGAAACAGGACCTCGTTAACATGGTCATATCACTATCCGAAACATTGGACCATAAAGTTACCAAATCAGACATCAGGGACATTTATAGAGTACGTGGGAAAAAGTCGGAGCAAAATAGTACACCGATTATAGTCGAAACAAACTCTGCTCTACTTAAGAATGACATATTAAGGATGGCAAAGACCTATAACTCCAGAAACAAGGCCAAACTCTGCGCGAAGCACCTGGGACTCAAGACACACGAGGACACGCCGATTTTCCTATCCGAACACCTGACAGCTAAGGGCTCCCGACTGCACTACTTGGCTCGGGACCTAGCAAAATCCAAGGAGTACAGGTTCTGCTGGACGGCTTATGGAAAAGAGTATGTCAGGAGAAGCGAAAACTCACCCATCATTTTGATAAGAAGTGAAGAACAGGTGCACAGGCTCATGATGGACGATTGACTAGATATATATTGGGTAACATATTCTGTGAATTATTTTATCAAAACGAAAATCACTTACATATTTTTTGGCTATATATTTGTAATAATGTTACACACGAATTCTACTTCTTCACACACAAAATTACACACTACAAATCATCTCTATTTACTCTTATCTTATATTGACATATATACATATTTATATACAAAAAACACACACGTATCTACTCAAAACCCACTTTCACACACTCGTCATCACACAAATATGAAAACCAATACGAAACAATTACAACAAAACTTTATAAAAATACTGCCTATAACAATCTACATACAACAAGGTAACGAAAAAATGATGTGTCTTTGTTGTTATGCTCGTCAATTATGGATACAATGAGTACTGTCAATGAAATAGATAGTATAGAAATGGCGCAATCACTTGTGTGCCAGATTGGCGATCTGTCTAAACATTTTCATATAAAAAGCTCAGATCTAACCGTAGTTGCACAAAATATAAGAAGCATATACAGCAATCTGGATGACCTGCAGATAACATTATCTAACTTAAAATTTGACATTGATGTCTTGGTATTGAGTGAATGCAGACTAAATACTAATAAATTAATTCCTCAAATAAATAATTATAGCTGTTATTCTACAACTAATCATGTTAATCAATGTGATGGCGTGGTAATGTACGTCAAAAAGTCTCTTATGGTTAGTGTTGGGGAGGTGATGTTGAACCAGGCGTCTTGTTTGCAATTAACTACTCAAGATTCAGTGATTCTGGGTATCTATCGATCTCCATCTAATGTTAATGTTGGCGATTTTGTTTCGTCTCTTAGTGACTACTTGGAAACTATTAAATCTTATAAAAATATTATAATAGCAGGTGACATTAATATAAATATATCCTCTAAGTCTAATGAACAAAGACAAGAATGTATAAATAGACTAAGTTATCTGAATATGTTGGCTGAACATGGACTACTACCGGGTCACTCGCTGCCTACCAGGGGCAATAGTTGCTTAGACCATTTTATACTCAAGATTGACGGACATAAAAATACTGCTTCTATTGCCATCCTTGAGACCTCTGTCACGGATCATTGTATGACGTTTCTAGCTTTGTCTGGTGTCAGAAGCTTAAACAAATGCCCTAAAACTGCTACAAAAATTGATCTAGAGAGAGCTCTAATCTGTTTGAAAAATGACAACATATTGGAATTATGCTCTGTCACCGACCCCAATATACTGACCGATTTACTAATTAATAAAATCAGAAATTGTTTACTAGAAAACACCATAACATCACCGGTACCACGACAGAACCGCACAATAACATCGGGTATTTTACGATGTATTCGAAATAGAAATGCTATGCAGAAAAAACTAAAATCTGACCCTGAAAATGTCATGCTGAAAATAACATATAAACGATATCGAAATCACTGTAATGACCTTATAAAAAAACTAAAACGAAATTATGACAGACAGCAACTACAAAAACACAAGAAAAATCCTAAACATATGTGGAAAACAGTAAACAGTATAACTCATAGAAAGCAACGTATGGATCATAATCTAAAGCTGTTGGATATTAAGGCCTCACCAATTGAATCAGCTAATTTCGTTAATGATTATTTTGCAACTGTAGGTAAAGCTTTGGCTGAAAATATCCTCTCTATCTCATCATTACACAATGGACATACAGTAAACGAAACAATAAGTACCCAAACTAATACTTTTGTTCTACTGAATACCGATCCCCAAGAAGTGTATACTGTTTTAATGGACCTTAAATCAGAAAGCGCCCCAGGCTGGGATAATGTCTCAACTAAATTCCTAAAACTTGCGAGTGAAGTGGTGGTGCCCATAATTTGTCATCTGGTAAATCTATGTTTCGATCAGGGTGTTTTTCCAAAATTATTAAAACGAGCAACTATCACACCGGTGTACAAGGGAGGGGACGGCGACGTGCCCAGTAACTACAGACCTATCTCTGTCTTGCCTGCAATCTCCAAAATAATAGAAAAATTAATACAATGTAGACTCATAAATTACTTGGACAAATATAACATAATATCTGAGAGCCAATATGGTTTTAGGAAGGGTCTGTCAACAGAGGATGCTGTCACTGCGCTTACTTCACTCATAGTGGAAAATGTAGATAAGAACAAGAAGTGCTTGGTGGTATTCTTGGATTTGAAAAAAGCATTTGATACTGTCGCCGTTCCCATCCTTTTACAAAAGCTGGAGAGTGTGGGTGTAAGAAATGTGGCTCTGAATTTATTTGCGGACTACCTTAGTGAGAGAACGCAGTGTGTAAAAATTGGAGATCACGTTAGTCGTGAAGCAGCAGTCAATTTTGGAGTTCCTCAGGGCTCAGTGCTTGGCCCGACCTTGTTTTTGATCTATATCAATAGTCTCTGCAATATGGGAATCTCAAAGGGTCAAATCTTCTCATATGCAGATGATACTGCAATTGTTTTCACGGACAATAACTGGAATGACCTAAAATTGACAACTGAGCAGGGTATGACTAGGATCGCTAACTGGTTGAGAACGAATTTGTTGACTCTGAATACATCAAAAACTAATATGCTTCATTATAATTTATATGCTTCAGTAATTATACATCAGCCCAGCCTCAAAATAACTATTCCATCCGGATCCATATGTGTAATGGTTCTGATAGTCCCGGCGTCAACAGCTGTCACTGTGACTCTATTGTCAAAGTAAATAGTACTAGGTACCTGGGAGTGATTGTCGACCAGCGATTGTCTTGGCACGAACATATGGAGATGATAATGAAACGAACTAGAAAGTTAATGTGGATATTTAAAGCGCTGAGACATATCGCTCCTAGGAATCTTCTAAATCAAATTTACGTATCACTGGCTCAGTCAGTGCTAAGCTACTGCATTTCTGTATGGGGTGGGGCTATAAAGACCAAACTTTTGGAGGTAGAAAGAGCACAAAGCTCGTTACTAAAGGTTATGTATTTTAAACCGTATAGATTTCCTACAGTAGAGTTATACGGCCTTTGTAGACTTTTGACAGTAAGAAAGCTTTACATGTTGGGTGCTGTTTTGAGACTGCATAAATCACTTATTTATAAACCTGACACTACGGGCAGAAGAAGACCCATAGAGGCTGCTCCTGTTATCGCTGTAAAACATCATTCGCGGAAAGACAATACGCAAGGCAGTCGGCTACCATTTACAATAACATCAATCGACAACTAAATATGTACCCCTTGCTTTATCACAATTGTAGGGTTGCCCTGACTGAATGGCTGATGCCTAAAACGTACGATGAAATTGAAAAACTTTCAAAAAGTGGTATTCAGTGAAGTAAGTGGTTATTAACACACGCACGCGCACACACACACACACACACACACACACACACACACACGCACACACACACACGCACACACACACACACACACACACACACACACGCGCACACGCACGCACACAATTATGTTAAGCATTAAATATTATACATTTTAAATCATGGTGAACGCTAGGGAGGGCGCTAGGTCTTTTACAAAGACTCGTCACATTTCCTATCTTTGAACTAAAATCAAAGTAGGTATAGTGACTTACATATTAGATTACTTGTGTTCCGTATTTTTTTTTTTTTTTTATATATATTTTTTAATATTTTTAATGTTGTTCCCCACTAAATTGCTTTCGTTCACTCTGTTTAGAACAACGGGGCCTCCTGACACAAGTAAACCCTTACTTAAAAGGAGACCCCTACAACTTATAAAATTGTGATTGTAAATTTAGTTGATGGAATAATTTTTTTTTTTTTTTTTATAGTTGTTTACCGTTTTTACCCGACTTAATAGGCAGTCGAGTAAAAAATGACAGACAAGGGTGTAAAAAAAAAAAAAAAAAAAAAAAAAAAGATCTAGCCGCGCAGTACGACAATATCGCCAAGCTGCAGGTCGGGAGTAAAAGATATTTTTTATACCACCAAGGTGGCAATGGTAAGCAGTCATTCATCGGTTCATACAAAAAGTCAATTATTCCCGTTGTCCCCCACATCTACCTATCTCTTTCACTCTTGTGGTAAGTTGCGACGACGGGAACGGGAATGTCGCAAGACGTATCAAATTTTTAAAGGCAACATCATCGCAGACCATAACAATCCGCTGCAGGACTTAGGGTTGTTACTACATTAGTGGCAAAAAATTGTTCTTTTTATCTAAAGGCGTTGTACTAATACCAGTTTTCTCCATAATATAAAAACCTTACGAATTAGTTATGTCCAGCCCATAACAATCCACTGCTGGTCTTGAGAATTCGTAATTAGCTTTAATAATTAAAAATGTTACAGCTCGATTTGGAACGTCAGCGCCGTGAAGAAAACGATTTGAAGAGAGAACTGTCAATGAAGAACTCTGCAATTGAAGAACTCAAAATGGAGCTCAAGAATAAGACAGGTACTTTGTGGATACCAATATTTTTTCGCGATGATGGAACTTGTCGAAGTAAAACGAAATGGAGATATTATTCGTATTTACGAATGCACGCATGCATGCATTCCGTATGCACTGAGATCTGTCATTTTCCGTCGTAATGTCACCTTCAGTCCCATTCTGACTGGGAGTGTATACTATGTTATATCACTTTTCAGCGTCTCTGCAAGCGGACCTGACCCAAGCCCATGCTGAAAAGGGGTCTCTAGAGGAAGAACTGGCGAGCGCTCGCCTCGCTATCGAGCGCCACCAAAGACAAGCGAAACACGAGTCGAACCGCCTTAATTCTGAGGTAAGACATCTATTACATATAATAAAACAGTAAAAAAAGTTTGCCTGTACATTGAATATATTAATAAAAAAAAAAATTTAGGGCGATGAAGAAATAGTAATAGAATATGAATTTATAAATTTTTTGTTTGTCTATTTGTACACACTAATCTCCGGAACTACTGGACGGATTTGAATGAAACTATTTTGTTATGTTGCTATTAAGCCTTTGCAACATATAGAGTATAATCCATTTTGAAAACTGGAACATCTGATGTAGAACCACAGCTTGACCTCCCCGTAGTACTAGCTTTCAAAGATTAGGGAGGTCATTTAAAATGGCTACTTGGGAAAATGATAAACTGCCCTAAAAACTATTTCCACGCGGACAAAGTCGCGGACAAAAGATATTCAATAATAAGGCTATGTTACCGTATTTTATATGGTCAAGGCGGATCCGGGTCCTCGAAGATTATCAATATTAATAATATTGTAACAATGATCGTTCCCTTTTTAATAAATTTACTTTAAACTAGCTTTTCTTGTGAATTTCGACGGTTTCAAGTGTACCTACCAGTAGCTTTCGTACCTCTCGTATAATTATACCTCGTTCCCCTGGGATTAAACTCGAGGCACAGTGCAGCTTCTAAATTATTTAATTTTAAAATCAATGTTTTGTTCGACTAACACTAAGGTTGTGGAATGAACTACCTGGAGAGGTTTTCCCTGGAGAGTACAACATGAAATTCTGCAAGTAAGAGGTGAAAAGGTTTTTACGGGGTCGACAGCGCGTGGGTGATGCCCCTGGTATTGCAAACGTCCTTAGGCTGCGGTGATTGTTTACCATCAGGCAGGCCGTAAGCTTGTTTTCCAACTTATTGGTAAAAAAACGTGCTACCCCACGATCATGCATGCCATATCTTCCACAGATCCAGTCGCTTCGGCAACGCTTGGACCGCGCAGATGCTGACGTGGTGCACTCTCGTCGTGAGAATCTGCGTCTCTCCGATCAAATTGCGACCCTGGAGAAGGAGGTAATAGAGTTTATTTTATTAAAATTATTAATAATCACAAATAAATAATAAACTTGGACAATTTGACATCTAGCCCCAAAGTAAGCAAAGCTGTTATAAATGCCAGAAAACTGATAAATACTGATTTATTTTTTAAATACATGTTTATTATACATACAACACCCAGACCCGTAACAGACATTAAAATTAATCATTTCAAATTCTGCCCGGCTGGAAATCGAACCCGGGACATCTGCGTGGCAGAACGGCATATTAAACAACTGTACCACTCAGGTTGTCGACATTATTTTAGTTAAATATTAATTGAATTTATAAATGCCGTGGCTGTTTCGTAGAGATTAGTTGATTTAACCTTTTATTTTATATTTTAAGAGAATAATTGATTAAAAAGAAGGTTCTTAGAGCATCTTCGAAAACATTATTCACATAAGAGCGTCGGTGGCCGAGCGGTGACAGTATCCGACTCGTAAGCCAGAGGTCCCGGGTTCAAATCCCGCTCCGGCCATGTACCAATGACTGTTTCCTGAGTTATGTACATTAGTTGAATACTAACCGATGCTCTTACGGTGAGGGAAAGCATCGTTATGAAACCTGCACATTCAGGCGACTGGATGTGTAACCATGATCCAATCTGGTCAGGTTCCCCTGTTAGCAGGATCATGGAGGTCAGATGGCAGTCGCTCCACTGTAATTACTTGACCTGCCAAATCTTGGATCATGGTCAAGGCGGGGACCCCGGGCCCTCGTACGCAAGAGCACAACTGGGACATTAACGCCAAGATGATTTTTTATTTTTATTCACATTAATTTTTGGAAGCTGAACCCTTGTGTAACTTTTCCTCGTCTGATTATTATGTCGATTACAGTATATTTTTATGTCATTCCCTTTTCAATGATATTCATGAGCATCGGATCAATTTATCAAGAATACACAACAAAAAAAGGCTACTTCTTGTTTCCCAGTCTAGGGAGATTCTTATAAGTCGTCTTGCACGGCACCCCTAAATCAAAAGGAGTTAGGAATTATTATTATTTATCAAGGGTGGTGAAAATTAAATGTGACCCTGAAAAAAAAACTATAAAATAAAAATAATATCCTGGTCACGGCACCAAATTGTACTATCCACTTTGATCCACAGCTTAACATGAGGAGCTTGACTCCCATATCTCCTGAGAAAAAGAAGGACAAGGAGAAGGAGTTATCCAATATGTTTGAGTCGATGGAGAATAAGCACGGTTAGTGGAAATGAAACCTTAATAACTTTAGCTTGAGTTAGTTTTAGATAGAGGGAAAATGACGTATACTAGCACGGGTAGAATTTAACAAGTTCTAGAAATACAATATTGAGTCAATGTTTTTCGTTCTACATTACCTATTCTATTAGCATCCGGATTTCTGCTTTAATTTACAATGGGCTCAACAACATTGCAGACTATGTTGTGATGACTATAACGGTGGGAGTTATAGATCTACCATCTAATGGGTAAACTATTGATGTTTTGAACACGGCTAATTTTGATTTATTTCATTTGCGTTCTACGTCAACATCTAATATAATTTCAAAACATTCATATTTTACCCTTTCATGTATGGTGCTTGCATGTCCATCTACAGTTTTGTGAAAGGGCTTAACGATTTCAATAGTTTATTCATCAGATTGTTTATAAACACAATTTATCATCGAGTGAAATCTCACTCAAGTTTAATGTTAAGGTAGAATCCTAATTGGGTTGGCAAGAAATCGAAGGTTAAAGGCAGAAATTTGGTTCCACAGCTAAAACGGTGGCTGAGTTGGAGTCGATGATACAATCTCAAAACAGTCTGATGGAGAAACTCACCGATGAATGTCGCTTGCTCACTGACAAGCTCGACGACGCAAATCGTAGGCACAAGTACGAAAAGATTTCTAATTTATCTGCATGCGTTACTTACTTTACATCTTAACTCTTTTCTTAGCACAAAATTATCATAACTTATTGACAATCGATACGAAAACAGAATTTGTCACACAAATATTTCTTATTCCTTATTCATTATTACTACTTGAACGGAGTCATGTCTAACGTCGTGCTGTGTTTTCATTGGTGGCAGGCGGTGCGCAGAGTCGCGGCCCCGCAGACAAACCAATCAGAACACAGCGCGAACGTTCAAGAGCCCGACCTATAGCGAGCCACAGTTCCAAGCGCCGCTCCGAAAAAGAGTCCGATTCGTCGAATAGATACCCGCCAATAACAGTTGGCCCGTTGACGACCTGTCAGGATCTCACTAATGCTAAAGGTGAAACTGTATACAATCTGCCGCTAATGATTCAACAGCCCTTTTTACGGGAGAAAAAGGAGCCAATCAAAGTTGATATCAGCGTGAAACTAGTACCGAAATCTCGAAAAGATAAGAAAGATAGGAGGCGACGCGAAGCACAAGTCGAAGATATAGTAGTTGTAGAGAATGAATATAGAGGTGTCAAAAACAGTATTAGTATGGAAGTAACTGAAGAAGGAGTTAGTGTGCTTAATGAATCAATTGAAGCAATAGAAGAAACAGGCACTAGTAGAATTGAAAATAATAAGCAAGAATTCGTTATAGATGACTCTCAAATTATAGCGGAGGTAGATGAAAATTGTACTGTAAATGAAAAGGAAAGTGATTGCGTTGATGATGCTTTAAAATCATCAACTGAAGTCGATAGTGTAAAATTGGAGAGCGATACTAATGCACCAGTGCTAACAAATGATACAGCTGAGGGCACAAATAAAGAATTTTCTGTTGCCGATACAAAAATGGAAATTTGTGAAGACGCAAACAATGAAACAGATAAACCCGGAAATGATACTAATTCTGAAGATATTGCTGATATAATTGATGAAAATGATTCTACAGAGACAAAAGAAGCTTCCAATATGAAGTTGGATGATACAGATAAAACTGAACAAGATCAAGATATTCATGAAACTACTTGAATTGATTTAAATACAATATTAAATATTAGAAATAAGAATATTCTACAATGTTATATTATTAGAGTAAATCTATATATGTTTTGCCCCATTTAATGAAATTTATTATAGGTAATAGGTGTAGATAGGCTTAACATTTTTTGTAGAATGTGTAGTGTATTTCTTATCTGTAAGTTGTTTGTTTTAGACATCTTGTCACTGTGTAAATTATGTGTATATTGTTTTAAATTCATATTATTGCTGTAATAAATTGTTTAAACTTATTAAGTTTACAACTAAGTAATTTAGTATGACTAAAGCGTTATTTATGTTATTTGTTAAGTTATTGTTTGTTGTTAAAATATTCCATACTTTCAAGTTTATTCGTTGAAATAGTAAAAAAAATGCTCTGCATATTTTGTAACATTTCATAAAATGAATAATATTTATGTGAACGAGGGATATAAATATTTGTGGTGACAAATTAGTTTTTTTTTGTATATTTTGTTAGTCTAATTTTAATTTCATTTAAATTGCTTAAGCTCAACTTTCTTTTCACTTGAACGATTTTTGGGCACAAAATAAGAGGTAATTGCACATTTTTGTTAAGATTTTAGATTGATGGCTAAATCTAAGGCCGAGGTTAAATCTAGAATTTAATGGCTGCTTCACCTTTTAGTTCAAGCACATGAGATTCAACTCACAGTTCGATCTCCATTTCAGAACAGATCGAACCCAAATGCTTTCTAGGAATGCTGAACTAATGAGGAAACTTAGAACTCTTTGGTGCTCCCACAAGAAGTACTGTACCACAACTATATTGCCTTACCGAAGCTACACCCCACTTAGCGGATATCCAAACAGCAGATCATCCTATGACTTAGAACGCACCTATTATACTTCAACCCCTTACACGTATAGAAATAAATATAAGAAACACAAAGACAATAAATATGGGGACGAAATTGAAGACTTGAGCAGAGATTTAAGCGATTTGTCAATTGAGAAAATTATTGAGTCTGATGATGATCCTATAAAGGTACTTAACACATTGCTTATTAGAAACGTGGTTGAACTCAATGTTTGAAGAATTATATTGCATGGTTGTATTTAGAGCATGGCTGTATTTTAATCTATACACTTTAAAAATATATATATTGCAAATATTTAAATTAAATAAGTACACATAAATAGTATATCTTAACTAACCTGTCTATGATATGATTATCTATAGAGTCAGAGTTATGCGAAAGGCAGACCATGGACAACTTCTCTTTCATGAACGTTTTTAAAACAAACTTTTTGCGATTTGATTTTGGCATAAGAACATCTGATATTAGATAGCTTTTTATATTTAAAGTCCTGTGGTTATTAGGTAGAACTACAAACATTATTAAATATAAATAGCTAGGCTAGAGACAACAGCGCCACTCTTCAAAGGTATTAAATGTTGAAATAGATTATAAAGCCATATACCAAGTAAAAAATTGTTACCGAAACTCCTTTTACTTTCTTTTAAATAAGCTTTTATTGTTAGGCAACTATTTTCATGAAGTGAGTATTGTAAGTTTTAATTTATGTGTTGTTTTGTTTTGAAAGAGTGTTGCTGCCCCTTGTTTGGTTTTTTGCACTTGAGTGTGTGTGATGTCACTATGGTGTGTCCTCCAGGAACGAACTGGCAACTCTGCAGCGTCAAGTAGAGGTCATCGGAAGGTCAATGCATCAGGACACGACACCTAGCACATATCAAGGTTGGTTGGGTAGTAGATTGTACGTCAGTCTGAAATAAAAAAGTGTATTTAAGACGTCAGTATTTTTGTTAAAGATGGCTCGGAAGTTTAACTATTCTCGCCTTTTCATAAATTTAAAAGTTCATTATTTCAAATAGGTTGAATCAAATTTTATTGTGATTCAAACAAATGCATTTATTTTGTGTACTTTCTGTTTTCAACTACCTTAACTACAGGTCCCACTGAAGAAAAAACACAAAAGATTTCATCAATTAATC
The DNA here is from genome assembly GCA_907269095.1 of Blastobasis adustella. Taxonomy (NCBI): domain Eukaryota; kingdom Metazoa; phylum Arthropoda; class Insecta; order Lepidoptera; family Blastobasidae; genus Blastobasis; species Blastobasis adustella. The sequence continues at coordinate 6,940,779 of OU026138.1, forward strand.
ATATCTAAGATGACAAGTGTGCGATTTATTAAGTAATGTATATTTTACAGCACATGCCACGCACGAGACCCCTACCAGTAGAGTTGGACACGAGCCTCTATCCGATGCCAGACCAGACCATTCCAGAGATGACCCCACCAGATACACCACACCAGGAAGAACCGAACCCGAAGGATATGGAGCCAGCAGACCATTCAGTAGACGTGAATCCAAACAGTCCTTAAAAGAACCCATAGACGCTTTGAAAGATATGCCGAATACAGAAACTGATAATACAGAAAAGTATCAAGAATACAAGCCAGATTACAGTACGGAAAACTACGAAGCGAACGATCAGAAATATCAAGATCCAGAACGTGATATCGTTGATACTGAATACGACAATAGCCATGTGAACATACCTGAAAATAGAACTGACGTTGCACAATTCGAACCAAGCAATGATGATGTGCAAATCGATAACCGTCATGATAACTTACAGTACGAACAGAATGCCGACAATGTACAGTACGATCAAGGTGCGGAATATCAAAACCAAGCATACGAGCAACCGTATGACGCTAGCACAGGACAGTATGAGAATTACGAACAATATCCTCAACAGTACACAGATCCCAATACACAGTACGGAGAACAGTACAACTACAATGTCGATGGAAATTATCAAGAACCAAATTATGATAACACTCAGTATCAACAGGATTACGCTGATAATTACCAAGAACAGGCACCAGAGACACAACCAGCTACGCAAACACTTCCTCCAACAAATGAAAGCAAAAGAAGCAATTCGCCCAATGAAAAACCTGCCAATAGAAGTTAGCAAAACTATAATATTATCTAAGGGCTTAAAGTTAGAGTCTTTCTGTGCAATATTTTCTTTTGTTGTTGCTTTGTTACATATACATATAAATGTATGGACTTTGTAGATAGGTTTAGTTTGTAAATGTTGGACAGGATTAAAAATGCATTTAATTCAATTTGAATAAGAGTCTGCGTAACCAGAATATTATTTTGTTGTTTGAAATTGTCGAGTGAATATTGTTATAGTTATAATTGAGTATATATATCTACATATATAAATAAACTGGCCGTGTGTGGTCAGAAAAGTAGATTAGTACTAAGCCTTTGCACTCACAGATGACGTATAGGACGACTAGACCTTTTTAGAATTCTGTAGACCGGAAAATGACCAGTACCTGTCTGCCTATTGTCTTCTATGATATAAGACGCAGAGAGATTCGTCCGAGAAATCTTCGAAGTGAAAAAATCAGCATTACGCTAACAATCCATAATGAGAATAGTTCCAAAACTGTGTATTTACTGAACTACTCGTAGTAAGTACATATTATAACTAAATAAACAAAATTTTTGCTCAATAAAATGGAAAATTAAATCGTGTGTATTACCTACTTTTTAACATTCTTCAGAGATAATTCATAGAGTAAATAAAGAATCAGAACGCTAACGATTAATTTTTTATAGACTAGCGGTCCTCCTCCTCATGAAATTCAAAACTCTGTTAACGCATACCGCGGGAATCTGTTATTTTTCCTGGATATAGTAATCTATAAGACCCAGGAAAAATGTACAGACCCATGCCCAGATCTAAGACTACGCTTAGGTTTCAATCAGTCTGAGATTGTGAGTCGGTATTGGTAGATCATGTTGTCTCCTAGAGGATACTTGTACGCTAGAGTTGCGTTATTAGGAAACTCGCCAATATTACGCCTCATGTATTTGGCTACTTCGAAGATGTAAAGTGAAGGAATTCTCATGATCTACAAATAATTACTTCGCTGGCACATCCACTGACAGAACCCGTACTGCCATTTTCTGCAGAATGATTGGCCTTTTTGTGTCCGCTGCTTGTCTCCATAAATCAAAACCACAGGCCAAATGGGAATGAAAGAACGCATAATATGCTGGTTATAATGATTGACGTGTCAGTGTCTGTGATAGTCGGATCATGGCGAACAGCGCAGAGTTCAGCTTTATACACTGTTTATGAATATGATTCTGCCACTGGAGATACTGATAGAACTCACAGCTAACAAAGTCTACACGCACCGACATCGATGGTCCCGAACCCCGCCCTAAGGAAACATTACGTTAGTCTTAGCGATGTTCAGTTGCATACCATTAGCACGCGACCAAGCTACGATCGTGTGCATCACTGATAGGACATTAAAGGCCAACTCGTACTATCAACTATCGCACAGACCCCCTTAGGACTTACGATGGAGGGAGGCAGAGAACACTCATGTGTACCAGCGCAGCCGGCCACGCTGGTTATGCTGGACTCGCAAGAGAGACCTAGGCTTCTACCAGCTAAACTCTGCCGATAGCCGGGAGGGCTTTTTAGGTTTCATCAAATGCGACACCCATAGGGTCGCGGTGCGCACGGCAATATCTGTCTGTAACTTTTTAAAGTAGTCTTAATACCCTTGTATGTGGGATATTAGCCGTTACTTACAGCCTTATTAAGACATAGAATTCATATAAAATTGATAAGAAATTATTTATGAGGTAACCTGTCTGAAATATACGTAGGAACGTCATAGATATCTTGAGGTTGTTCAGGTTTTAATTTTTTGATATTTTTTTTTATTTCAGCAATTGTGAATGATTTGAAAAACATATTCCGTTGTAGGTACAGGTGGAATATTATTTATTTATTTATTTATTTAACTGTTTATTGTACACAATTATGATATACAGAGAAATATAACAGTATAAAAGACACAACAGGCGCTGCTTGTTTCTAGAAATAATTTTTTTCCAGCAGGCCTGCAGAAGAGAGATGCTAAACTAAAGTAAAGTATTAGTATGTAATAATTGCATATCATCCACAATATTAGATATACAGGGTGTTTCATAATATATGTATAAAGCCGTAAACTAGATGGAGAGCTAAACGTATTAAAACGATAGGTACAATTATTTTTTTCTTGCGTGGAATAGTTAGCGAGAAATTGACTATCGAACTTTTTCTTTTCAATGTCGATAATGACATTTTGAAAACGAAAGGCGGCATCTCTAGAAATCAGTTGTAATAGGTTACTTAAGTTCATAATCAGGTCAATCAACCGAAAACTACAAATTTACCTATTACAGATAGGATATAGGTGTTGTATTTTTTGGTTCGAGGGTTCTATACAAAAAAATATTGTAATCAATTATGATTTTAATTCAAAAGGTTCATTCATAGTTTTATCGAAAGTGCACCACCACCTAACTAATAGCAAAGTAGACTAATCCAAATTACTGTAGCATATTAATGTAGCAAACTCTAATTAATGTAACATCTTTGTCTTTACGAGTTTGCTTTCTCATGTCATGTCTATCAGTAATGTTTCAGTGTCGCGTAGGTAATCGTACCTATCTGCCATGAGATTTTTCGATACCTACACACACATATTTTAGTATCAAGTAAAATAAATAAAATACCCTAGCGCCGCCGGCCGTAATGAATGTAACATAAATAAAACAAAGACTGTAGGTAGTGGAGCTTAAGACAGATCCCTCTACTGATGTGGGGAAGGCTCAAACTCTCAGTAGATTGTTATCGGCTATTAATGATGACTGCTATGGCTATTAATGAGACTGGTATTGTACCTAAGTCGTGGAAGCTTGCCAATGTGCAGCCCGTGCCCAAAAAAGGCAGCCGCGCCGACCCTGCCAACTACCGCCCTATTTCGGTCACTTCCATACTCTGTAAGATTATGGAACGTGCACTAAACAACAAACTCCTTACGCATCTTGAAGGTAACGATCTCCTCAGCGATCACCAGTACGGGTTCCGCCGTGGTCGATCTACTGGGGACCTTCTGGTGTATGCCACACAATTGTGGAGTGAGGCCATTGAGAGACATGGCGAGGCCCTTGCTGTGTCTCTTGATATCTCCAAGGCCTTTGACAGGGTTTGGCATGCGGGCCTTCTAAGCAAGCTTCCTTCATTTGGTATTCCTGTTGGCTTTTGCACCTGGTTATCGGATTTTCTGAGTGAACGTTCAATCCTTGTAGTTATCGATGGCTACTCGTCTAATCTTGAGGCTATCGACGCGGGAGTTCCTCAGGGATCGGTACTGTCCGCGACTTTATTCCTGCTGCATATTAACGATCTGCTAACAGTACCAGGTACCTTTGGGTACGCAGACGACAGCACAGTGACGGATAGATATCTGGCAGATGCAAAAGCCAATAGGAACGATATTCAGTGTTGTCGAGAGGTTATGGTTGATCGTTTGAACAACGCTCTCAAGGCAGTCTCTGATTGGGGTGAAGCCAATCTGGAGACGTTCAACGCAACCAAAACTCAGGCGTGTTTGTTTTCCGCCAAAAGGAGTCCATTCCATCTTACTCCAACTTTTCGGGATGTTCCTGTGGAAATTACCGGCAACCTACAGCTTCTAGGTGTTGAGCTTTCTACCAATCTCAACTTCGGTCAGTACATCGAATCCAAGGCAAAAATTGCAGCAAAAAAACTTGGTGTCCTCTCGAAGGTTAAGCGGTACTTCACTTTAAGGCAGTTGATTCAGTTATATCAAGCACAAGTCCGATCCTGCATTGAGTACTGCTGCCACCTCTGGGATGGATCAGCCAAATATCAACTGGCGGCTTTGGATTCGGTGGAAAACGTGCAAAGAAGATGATTGGTGACCCACAGTTGATTGAAGCTTGGCTGCAGAGCCTCGAGCATCGGCGTAGGGTTGCGCGTCTGTCGGTCTTCTACAGGTTACATTTCGGTGAGTGTGCGAAGCAGTTGCACGACCTCTTTCCGCCGTCCCCTTTCCGCCATCGGGAGACACGATCCGAGCGAGCGCTTCATCCTTATGTCGTGGACATTCCAACTATCCGCACGAGCCGCTTTGGCTTGACTTTTATAATGCGTACGGCTAAGGAGTGGAACGCGTTGCCTGCGAGTGTGTTCCCTGATCAATAAACTCTGGATGCCTTCAAGGCTAGAGTGAATAGGCTGTTCCAAGACGAGCATGCTCCATCTTCGGCCGCATCGTCACTTACCAACAGGTGAGATGGCGGTCAAATGCTTGCCTTGTATAATATAAAAAAAAAAAAAAAAAAAAAAATGATACGCGTCGCTCTGTTTTTCAAAAGGCGTGATTCTAAAATGGGCCTTATTCTATGAGCAATACTTTGATATGCTCTCACGCTTTTTGCTTATGAATTAAGAAGACTGAATTTAGCCAAATGTAATAAGCGCATAAGACCTTCTAAATTAACTAGGAACTAACTAGGAAAAAAAAAAAAAAAAAGAATGATGATTAAAATGCGTAAGATTTCACGAACATTTCTCATCAACTAAAATTAACTAAATGATTCTTAGTTGATGGAGCTATACCTGTAAATATCCCATGCTTCACCCAGTTGGAGAACTTAGGTTACCTAGGTGGAGCACGGACACAAACACAATTTTAGAAATTACTGTCTAGGTTACTGTCATTGTACCAAATTACCCGATAAAATAGTGGTAAGCAAATGTAATCTATCAGCGTCATCATAAGTATTATTATTATCCCACTGTTGGATTCGCTTGAGCCTCATTTTATCAAATAAATAAAATCAACATTACGGTGCATCTACTAGGAGAACATAAAAGGCGAAATAAGTAAGACTCCTAAAACACGGATCCCTAAATAGGAATCCTTTTGTGCGCCGCCGTCGCGCCGACAAACGCCGCGCCCGCCACGGGCCGAGGCGAGCCGGCCTGTGGCGGTGCCTTTGACCTACGGCGCGGCTTCCATTGACGAAATTTACCTACTTTCGTGTCGTGTTCGTTCATTCGGTTTTTAGCTTTTCGCGTGATTGAAGTGATTACTTGTTGCGTTGTATATGTAGGATACCTAAGTACCTACTGTGAAGATAACTGTGATAAGAGTGTTAACGATATGAATGAATGAATGATTTATTGCTTCAGGTACCAGCATTAACGTAGTCTTGTCTGTGTTTAGCGTTCAACAGTTTAAGTATTGCGATAATCATTATTCTATGCATGAGTGCAAACTAGCAGTAGGCCAAACACCATGCTACCTACCTACTTACGTATTGCATAGCAACCAGAGCCTGCGTAGTGTTGTGTATCTGTGTGTATAGAGTGTACCTACTTACCTACGCTACGATACGAGTACAAGCTTACTTGATAGTTAATACCTATCAGTCATCCGAGCCACAAGAAAGCAAGAAAGTATGGTTTAACCGCGCTGGCACCTGACGCTGTTTGTTTTCATAAAATAACTTTAAAAAGGTAAGTACGTACCTACATGCTTTAAAGGTCTAGGTTCTAGCTAGACTAGGAGACGCTACCTACCACCTAAACGTTAGAAGCGCAACCGCCGCGTCGCACAGTGGGCTGAAAATCGAGCTTCATAGACATAGGCAACTCAACTTTTAATGTGTCGTTTTTTTGGCGGGAATTGCTTCCATGAGCTATAACTATACATAAAAATGTTATCCGAGTTAACTCTGCGCAAAAACAAATGAATTATATTTTTTTTACGAAAAAAATGTATGGAGCCAATATGAAAAATCCAATTATCTCTGAAACCGCTAGGAAAACCGTAATATCCTTACAGATGGTTATAAAACTAATTATTCATGATTTTTTGACATACTCCATATAACGGTTACTGCTGCAGAATTTTTTTTAAAAATCGTCGAAATATTTTATTTATTTATTTATACACGGTTCCTTTCGGTGAGAATTTAGCAACACGTTAAATCATATAGTATTAGGCTTGGTTCCTAGAAATAGTAGGTAGATGTAGGTAGGGTAAATTCTCACCGAAAGGAACCGTTTATAAATAAATAAATAAAATATTTAGAAGATTTTTAAAAAAAAATCTGCAGCAGTAACCGTTATATGGAGTATGTCAAAAAATCATGAATAATTAGTTTTATAACCATCTATAAGAATATTACGAAAAAAATGTATGGAGCCAATATGAAAAATCAAATTATCTCTGAAATATTTTGCTTGGTTATAAAACTAATTATTCATGATTTTTTGACATACTCCATATAACGGTTACAGCTGCAGATTTTTTTTTTAAATTATTGAAAAAAAGTATTTTCAAATTTTAAATGGTAGGCAAATATATTTGCTCAAATGTTTAGTAGGTATATATATAATAGGTATATGTATATAAAAACCGTTTAATCAAATTGATAATTGTTTATATTGATAATTTACATTTATATAAAATGGTGGGTTACAAAAATGTGGTTTTTAATAATATAATATGTATTGATAATAAAAAGATAGTAATTTATAATATCTTACAAACTATTGATAAGAAGAAACTTAACTTCTTCACTTTTTATTATTATGTACAAGTAATAAGAAATAAGGAATAACAATAGCATGCAATAATATTATTGAAATAAAAAAAATAACAAAAAATAATTAAATATGACTTAATCTAAAACACATTATTCAGTTTATTCATTTTCCTTATCACTCTCGTCGTCTTGGGTATCCATTTCTGAGTCATAATGCACATTGGAAACATCTAGAAACTCAAAGTCAGTTTCTCGAAACTGAATTATCTCGAGAGTTTCAGAAAAATACTGCTGCCTTTTCTTGGTATCTAACTTGGGCCTTTGTGCACTTATTATAGGATCTGAAGAAATAATAAGCATATTAAGGATATCTTGATTACTATCTTGCCTGTTCTTTTTCCGCGAATGATGTTCTCGAAACCTTCTAAAATCTTTATTTCGAGCTTCTGATGCTTCTTCTGAGAGACTTCCAATCGGTACAATATCATTATTTTGGATTATATCTGCCCCGTGTATAAGTATTTTATGGACGGTTGAAGACATATAATACCAGTCATATAACTCCACGTACTTTTCTGCGGTTTGGCGAGCATAATCTTTGAACTTACTGACATCGATGTTCTCACCCGAAGTGATTGTTTGCAAAATTACAGCAAATCTTCTTACAAGTTCTTCATCCAACCCGGTAATGGCTGCAGTTTTATTTGGGAATTCAAAGAACCTTCTTGCTGTATTTCCGTCATTGGTAGTTCCCGAGCCTTGTTTTACGATGTCAATCAAAAGATTGAGTTCATTTTTGAACTTATCCTGGATAATCTTTTTTCTTCTTTTTAACATTTCTTTGTGCTCATTTCCTCTCGCTGCCCACTCTTTGAAATCAAGTCTGTACGAAATATGTAACAAACATTCCATACAATTAATACGGGCGTGTAGAGATGACAACCCAAATTCGTAAACGGCAGCGGACACGGTCTTTGACGTCACAGCATCCAAACGGTTCATTTCAGTTGGTTTTGCTAAACACAGATAGCATGATGAATTTGATCTGGCATCAGATAGGTACGTGCAGACTTTAGCATCGATCATTGTCATCATCAGTTGATGGTTCACCTTATTTCCATTATTGCACTCTGTGGGAATAAGAGCCTTGATTTCATCATCCATGTGTCTTTTATTATCAATGACGACTGCTTCGCTCTCCTTCACAAAAGTAAACTGAACTGGGCGACAATACACCGCTGAGCACGGTTTCGGGTTCGTCCATAAAGTGTTGTCTCCATCAGTCAGTTTAAGTGGCACTAAGGACGTCATAAAAATGCTGGAATCATCTTGCTCACCCTCCATTTTCTGCTTGTATCGGCTTTGGTTTGAAGCACCATCAAATCCCCACTTTGATATCAGTTTCAAATGTTTATTTTGCACATTGTTAGAAAGAGTGTGGAGGATTCTCTTCACTGTGATGTCAAGTAAACTTTGAAGTGTAATCCTGGCTGATGAATCCGTCACCGACACTGCTTGCTTTGGCGGATAGCATTCAAGCTTCGCTTGTTGCACTTTATAGTACGATGGATAAATGTCCTTAGCACCTTCTCTAATGGCCGTCTCTCGCAATGTGACATATTGCCACTTCGATAGTTTTAAAGAGAGCAATAATCCAAGCGCTTTTTCTGGGGTAAATATATCAGTTTTCACAGTTTTTTTTATTGATTCCTTAATTTGACCAGCTGCTTCAGGATTTTTTAATATATATTCGATGACAGATGCGATATCCTCGTGGCCTTTCTCTTTTAAACGTAGTGCAGCTGTATATGCCAATTCACTTGGGTCTTCGTCTTTATGATCATCAGATCTTCTCTTTTTCTGTTTGCTTCCTAGATCTTCAAAAGGTTTTCGAAGTATCTTGGTCATTGTTCCAACAGAGGATGATGTCGATGGCTCTGGTGAGACTGGTCGTTCATCAACAGTTGCTTCTTGAGTGTTTAACATTGTTTGTACGCAACTTGGCCAATCGATATTTGCTTGTAGCCAATTATCGTACTGTTTTCTGAATGTATCTTTAATTCGGTGAGATCTCTGCCATCTCTGTGATGCAGCTCGTGTGAATTTCCGACAAAATTCTTTTAAAGTCACACAATCTTCGGCACCAATGCAATCGCCTAAGCGAGACATAACTGCACCAAACAATACTTTATAGTCAAATGAAGTACTTTCACTTTTTAGAAGAACAAACAAGTCTAAATTAGTTATTAAACTTTCCATTCTAACACTTTTCAGTCGCAGGACAAATGTAATGTTAACGGTTACAAAGTTTTGTAAATACTAAATTATAACACAAAATTTTAGTCCTTTTATTGTAGTGGTCGCTCATTAGTTAATTACTACCCTCATTAAGGGTAGTTACCTAATGATCATTAGTTAACTACCCTTAATGATGATCATTAGTTAACTACCCTTAATGAGCGACCACTACAATAAAAGGACTAAAATTTTGTGTTATAATTTAGTATTTACAAAACTTTGTAACCGTTAACATTACATTTGTCCTGCGACTGAAAAGTGTTAGAATGGAAAGTTTAATAACTAATTTAGACTTGTTTGTTCTTCTAAAAAGTGAAAGTACTTCATTTGACTATAAAGTATTGTTTGGTGCAGTTATGTCTCGCTTAGGTTACGGGTATACGGTTTTCCTTGCTGTTTCAGAGATAATTTGATTTTTCATATTGGCTCCATACATTTTTTTCGTAATATTCTTACAGATGGTTATAAAACTAATTATTCATGATTTTTTGACATACTCCATATAACGGTTACTGCTGCAGATTTTTTTTTAAAAATCTTCGAAATATTTTATTTATTTATTTATAAACGGTTCCTTTCGGTGAGAATTTACCCTACCTACATCTACCTACTATTTCTAGAAACCAAGTCTAATACTATATGATTTAACGTGTTGCTAAATTCTCACCGAAAGGAACCGTGTATAAATAAATAAATAAAATATTTCGACGATTTTTAAAAAAAATTCTGCAGCAGTAACCGTTATATGGAGTATGTCAAAAAATCATGAATAATTAGTTTTATAACCATCTGTAAGGATATTACGGTTTTCCTAGCGGTTTCAGAGATAATTGGATTTTTCATATTGGCTCCATACATTTTTTTCGTAAAAAAAA